>OX371225.1:290649369-293381869 GCA_947310385.1 Nephrotoma appendiculata
TCATACTGTAACCTCGATTCCGTTTAATCTTTCAGTCATACCTTCTAAATCATTGGGTCGTCGAGGTTCGTACTATCCTAGAACTGGACTTATTCCATGTTACAATTCATTATAGTTTTCAATATCGCTATCTTCGATGCCCGGATGAATACTTGAGATGACGGTGTTGAAGTTAATACCGGATAATAATTCATACTGGGAAATAGTTTTACCGAAACAAGTTGATACAGTAACAATTACAACAAACACACATTAAAATTCTCAAAATCTCACCTACGCTCGGAAAAGTTCATTTAACAACTTCTTCGAGCTTACATCGAATTTTAATTAATTCTGAAGCACAACAGTTAACTATCTTAACTGTATTTGTTTATAATTTGTATGACTATTCGTTACATTTCGTTTTCGTTCATTTCGCAATAAAATTGAATTTGCAACTTACCAACTTATTTCAATGACTACGTCTACCTAGCATTCCATGCTAGGCTTAAACATTTTTCAAAATTTCAAAAATCCCCGACTGAAGATTTTTTTCTTGCGAATACATCTCAAGTAAATCTTGAGGTTTTACTTTTACTATACGAATGTCAATTTTTATTTGACAAGACTATATTATTGAAACGCTTTTTGATGTTTTATGTGAGAGAGATGTGTCATGACGACGGAAAATGGGTTCTCATCTGTGGATCGTTATTTCCCTTAAATATGTTGAATTTAGGAAAAAACTGAATAGAAAAAATGTATGTCATGTTAAGTAACTGATAGATAACTCGATTTTTTTGCAACCGGTCATTATTTAAAATAAAAATAGAAAATAAAAATTATAAAAAATAAAAATCGTAATTATTAATAAGATTATTGGAGAGAAGAAATTACCATCCGAAGCAAAACGATCAGAGTGGTAACTTAACCAAAGCAACAATCGACGTTTACTCGACTTCTTATAAGCAATATTTGTTTTAATTTTAGCTGTCAATGATTTTATAATTGTATGTTTGAAACCTAAAATTACAAGTTTGGTTTTTCAAATTAAATTCCATATTCGAAATTATAAATTGCACCATCTAGAACTGAGCATCTAGAACTGATAGAATGTACACCAACATAAATTAAATTAAATAAACTTAAATGTTGGAAAATGTTACATCAGACCAACAATTTTTGGTCGATAGTGTTTTAAAGAGGTGTACTACGAAATCCCGGTTTTCAAAATCCAGGTTTTTAAAATCTCGGTTTTCAAATCCACGTTTTTTTTCTTCTAGTTTTAAAGTCTTGATTTTGAAAAAAACATTTTTTGTTAATTCGGGTCGGCCAGACTAATAACATTTTACTAGAAAAAACCAAGGCTGCGAAGTAAGAGACGGTAAACATGTTGAACTGCGTGCCGCATCTCGGAGCGGATTATATAGAATATATTAATGACACCTACTAAAAAGAAAAATAATTGCACCATTTTATTATGCAAGATTTTGTTATTGCAAGATTTTGAACTTGCAACATTTTCAACCGCACGTGACGAATTTCAACATAAACGATAAAGAAATGGCCTAGTTCCATCCCTAATGACAATATTCCAGAACTTTATCAAACATGATTTTAAAATCCCATTTAGATCCCACATGTCGATTTTCGACATATTCGGTTAAGAAATGGCCAGGTTTCATCCCTATCCGGTATATTCCAGAACTTTATCAAAAACGCATTTTTTGAATTCCATTTAAGACCCTCATGTCGAATTTCAACTAAATCGGTTAAAAAATTGCCTAGTTCCATAGCGATGGCCATATTTCAGAACTTTATCAAAAGATAATTTTAGAAATCTATTTCTATCGCACGTATCGAATTCAACAAAATCTATTAGCAATTTTCTAGAACTTTATCGCAAACTCATTTTTGAATTTTGTCAAAAAATCATTTGAGTCCCACATGTCAAATTTTAAAAATTCAAACCGTGGATTCCCAAAAAATCCGGAGTTTTTTTATACAAAACCGGGATTTTGAAAACCAGTATACCAATTTTGTCCCGAAATGTGTGAAACGAAATGAGTGTAACTGGAATGATATAGTAGTAGCATATGTATTTGTGGTAGTTTCGTGTGTATTGCCCATGCCACACGTAAAAAAAAAATGCCGCATTTTTCTTCGTTTCTTTCCCCGTTTACCTATGAAACAAGTTTTAATTGCGACTTAAACAAATTTTCTGTTCTACCACACAACTCAAACATAAATGAAATAAAAAATATTTCAAGGACATTTTTGACTCAGTTTAGTTAAAATTTTATTTAAGAGAGAGCAGAACAAAACATTGGTAGAAAAAAACTACCAAAATAGAAAAAATGCTCGTGTGTCATGGGACTATGATTGTTTTTCTGCATATGCAAGTCACGTGGCATTTTTTTTTTGTTTATTCATATTAACTCTTTCAGTGCAAACATGATTTCGGCTAGTGTATTGAGGAACACGATTGCGCTTTTTGCCACTCAAAGAGTTAACCATTGTAAACGCCATATTTTTGCGTTGTTTATGTATTTTCGATTTTTTTATAATTTCTAAAATTTATGAAATTTAAAATAAATTTATTTATAAAATTTTATTATTAGATGTAAAATTAGTTTATGATAATACATAGATAATATAAAATATATTGGCATGTTAAATAATGACCCTCCACAGCTCGAGAGCAGACGTAATGTGCTGAGAAAAGGAAGTAAGCACCATAAAAATTAAACCGATTCGCCCGGAACGCGTTATTTTGGTACTGTTCACCATACAAATGACATAAATACGAACAAAAGAAAAATACAAATACAAGGAGATAATTGTGTATTATACACTGTGTACGTATTCGATTTTTTTTGCTTCACTCCTTTTAAATGAGTAACTCACGAGACAAAATCGATACCCAGGATTTTTTAAAACCTGGATTTTGAAAACCAGGATTTTGAAACCGGGATTTTGAAAACCGAGATTTCGTAGTACACCCCTTTAAAACACTATCGGCCAAAATTGTTTGACCTGATGTAAACAATACCCAACATTTTTATTTTACTTAATTGAATTTATGCGAGTGTACATTCTATTGCTCACTTCTAGATGGTCCATTTTTTACTTACGAATGTATTTAATTTGAATAAGCAAACTTGTAATTTTAGGTTTCAAGCATACAATTCTAATATCATTGACAGCTAAAATTTTGAAAACCGGAATTTATAAAAAACTGCGATTTTCAAAAAACGGGATTTCGTTATACATTTGTATTAAAGAAATTGTTGTTAGTATTTATAACTGAAACAACCTTTTGTAAATTAAATAAAATAAATAAATTTAATTTTACGAAATTCAATTAATTTCAGGTTCATTTTATGTATAAAATAGTCAGTAAAACAAAAAAATGTTTAAATTGCACGTTCATCGATGTGACTGACCACCTTTTGCTTGAATTACTGCGCTACAATATTGTAGTATGCATGGTTTTTGAAGCTCTCAATCTAACTTGTCCCACGATTGGGTTTAGATCGGGCGATCGTGGTGGCCAATTCATCAAATTAAATTTTCGATGTCGATACGTAAAATTTCTCCCCCGTGTCCCGTCGGCACGGCATGGTTCTCTAATATTGAGACATAACCGAAGCGATCTATTCGTCCCTTAATTTCAACCAAATCACCCACCATTACCAAAACAAGCCCATATCATCACAGAACCACATCCGTGCTTAACAGTGTGGACGAGGCAGTCTGGAATCTTTATCTCGATAGGACGAAGCCGAACATAAATTCGCCTTTTTGATCCAACAATTTCGAACTTCGGCTCGTCTGACTAAGGGACTTTTTTCCATTGCGAAATTTGCCATTTCTCTAGGTACTTTGGCCAGTTTAAGCGTTTTTGACGATTTTTGCCGAAAGCAGTGGTTTCTTCACAGCAATTCTGCCTACTAATTCTCGAGGTCGAAGCCTCCTTTTCACGGTTGTCAATGACAAGTTATTTTCTCGGGATAAATTTACTTCTGCTAGTATTTGAGGTGCCCTTAATTTTCTAGATCCCTAGTGATTTTTCAGCGAAATAGTGACTCGATCTCGCCCCTGTCGAAATTTGCATGTGTTTACCCAGATTGTTGAAATCGATTGAGTGGATATTGCACTGCCGACTTCGGAATTCTGAGTTTCATCGAAATTTCAGCATGTGAGTACCCCTTCCTTCCGTAACGTGACAATAGATGCACGTAACTCATCTATTAATTCGAACCTTTTGCTTATTTTTGTTTTATTTTAAATTGTTTTAAATTATTTTGCTTTAAAAGATTAATAATATAAAGGTAATATGAATATTTAATCACACAGAATTGTTTATTATATAATGATAAAAAAACAGTTTTCTCAGAACAAAAATTTTCGCATTTTACTATTTTGGTGATTCCCCGAATAATAAAAGTTAAAATAAATTAAATTCAAACGTTAAAAAATCATCAAAAAGAACATAATTATGAAAAAACCTGTCGACCAAAAACTTTTGGCCTGTACTGTATACCGCGATATGCACACATTATTATATGTTTAGTTATATCTTCACATTTACCGAGCATTTTGAAAAATATTTGCCAATTTCCCGGTAAATGTGGATATTCGACGATTTCGAACTAAAACCGTAACATATACATATCAGATTAGTTACGAATACATACAGCACGCTCTTGTCCTCTGCTCTCCTTAATTCAATTGTTCATATAAATGTATATAGCATATGTTCATAGAAATATATTTAATCAAATAGCATTATTCATACATTTAATTAGCCATTAAAATTAATATTTAATTATAATTAAACATTTTTATTGATTAAATGTAATTTAAATAAAAAAAATATCAGAATAAATTTAAATGTACATTAAATTTGTCGTTAAATTTAATTATAAACATATTTTTACGGTATGCAAAAAATATTAATAAAATTAGTCTTAAATATTGTAATTATTAAAGCCTTCTTTCCACTAATTTTACTCTAGGCATAATTTAATTAAATAAGATAATTTTTGCAAAATCGATCCTAACCCGAATAGTAATCAAATTGTTATGAAACTTTATATTTAAAATTCATAACTCCTAAATATTTTGTAAAATAACGTGAACTTACAGTAATTTTTTGTACCATAACACCATGTCATAATATATGTACATATAAATAAAAATAAACTGTAGTAACGTAATCCTGCAATTGCATTGCTTAAAGTAAAATAAAAATGGGGAAAAATGTATGTTTATAGAGTATGTACATAATAAACGAAATCAGAGTTTTCCACATAACTAAAACGATTAAAAAAGCACAACGGTATCGTTATAAATGCAACAAGTTTCGAATATCTCTGTACACATATACAACAGTTTTCAACAAGTGAACATTTTTAGTTTTTTGTAATTTTATAATATAGATATCGTATCGTTATCATATCTCTCTCATGCTAAATAAAAATTTTAAATTTAAAAAAATATTTAAACTTTGTATCTATCGCACTCGTATATCCAGATCCACAGCATAAACATAAATTGAATATATAAAATTACGTACATAATACATTCTCTGCTTAATTATACCACATAAATTATCAGTGTTATCCGCAAATATAAAAATTATATAGCGGGAAATTTAAGAATATAACACTAATAAAATTTAATTTGCACGAAGAAAATGTACAAAGTTTTCTTTTTTTTAATAAATATTTTATTAACATAGAAATTAAATGGAAATAATTTAAAAAGTTTTAATTGGATTAATCAAATAAATATGTTATATGGAAAACATTTGATTTGATTTTAATTATGTATTAAATAAGCTCATATTTATTTTAGTATTTCAATTAAACATTTGATACATATTCAAAATTGCTGATAATGAGGAATGTTAATTTTTCGATGTGGAATAAATGACACAATAATCAATAACCAATCCAAACGTAAAAAAAAGTTTTTAGTATCAATAGCTACTTCAAATAGGTTTTGTCTTAGAAAAAATTCTGCAGTTTACTCGTATGGCTACGATTTGATAGTCCTCCTATTATGAAATTTTTGTCAATTTCGTAAAATACAAAATCGTAAATTCGATCCGCCGATATTCCTATGGTGAAACTTTTTTTTTGGTCGTAAAATCCAATCTCTGAGATTTTTGTTATTTGGCTTAGAGTAGTAGAACATCCGTGGAAACGCAGACTGGCTGAATTGGTAAAACTTTAAAAATTCAATACATGAGCCTTGTTCATCATTTCGAAATGGGGCGAACTGATTTAAAGAGCTCAAAGTATTCCCTTTCGAACGTATATAGTCACTATGCGAGCCAAGTTCTGAGATTTTTGTGTTATTTGGTATATCATTTTATACAGTATGTCGTGATTTATTGAAAAATTTATAACAATGAGCATGACAAATTTATAACAATGAGATTTTTTAATGTTAAATAATTTTTTTTGTTTTATCAATTGCTGTGTTTTTTTATTAGCGCCCGATAGCTGTATCCGGAGCAGCCAATTTTCTATGTGAAAACTTATATTTAGCGCGCTATTATTGCATTTAATTAATTTATTTAAATCTAAACTAAGATTTTTCATTCAACTTTTTAATTAAAAATCGATAAAAAAATATCTCGGCTCACTTATTTATCGGGAGCCGCTATCGGGAGCGCTATCCATTTCAATGGGAAATTTGAAAAGGCTTTTAATTTTGTAAACCCCTGAAACCATTAGAAACTAAATCTTACAATAAAAAAAATTAAGTGTGCTTTAGACCACACTACTGAAGTAAAACTTCTAATATATATTTAATATTTATAATATAATATAGAAAAATTATAATATTGGAAAAAAAATTGGTCACCCTTTGCGTTCTCGAGTGTCACCTAGCCGTTTATGTCTGATGCCACAAGAGGTAACCTTGTAACTTGGTAATTATTCAAGGCCAACTAGTCGTAATAGACAATGTTTATGTATGTGTCACAAAATGGACAAAAAAAACATTTTTGAAATCTCTTCGCATAGTAAAAATGGCCTTGAAATATTTTTTATTTCATTTATGTATAACCACAGTACATCATGTGGTTTCATCGAAAATATGTTTAAGTCGCATTAAAACCTGTATCATAGGCAATCGGGGAAAGAAACGAAAAAAGAATCGGTTTCTGTGATACCTCGTGTGAAATGGAGCTATAATATAGAAAAAATACATATATAAAATATATCACACGGACTAATTTTTATTGGTCACCCTGTGCGTTCTGGAGTGAGTAAGTTAGTGAGTGACATAGATGTTATAATATAGAAAAGAAAAAAATTTGGTCACCCTGTGCGTTCTCGAGTGAGTCAGTCAGTGACATAGAAGTCTATATTATGACTTTCCAATTTTCCTGTTTTTCAATTTTCCAATTTACAAATTTTCCAATTTTCCAACTTTCCAATTTACCAACTTTCAAAATTTCCTATTTTCATATTTTTTATTTTCCTATTTTGCAATTTTGCAATTTTTCAATTTTTCATATTTTCAATTTTTCAATTTTCCAATTGTCCAATTTTCCAATTTACGAATTTTCCAATTTTTCAATTTTCCAATTTTCCAATTTACCAGTTTTCCAATTTACCAATTTACCAATTTTCATATTTTCATATTTTCATATTTTCATATCATCATATTTTCATATTTTCATATTTTCATATTTTCATATTTTCATATTTTCATATTTTCATATTTTCATATTTTCATATTTTCATATTTTCATATTTTCATATTTTCATATTTTCATATTTTCATATTTTCATATTTTCATATTTTCATATTTTCATATTTTCATATTTTCATATTTTCATATTTTCATATTTTCATATTTTCATATTTTCATATTTTCATATTTTCATATTTTCATATTTTCATATTTTCATATTTTCATATTTTCATATTTTCATATTTTCATATTTTCATATTTTCATATTTTCATATTTTCATATTTTCATATTTTCATATTTTCATATTTTCATATTTTCATATTTTCATATTTTCATATTTTCATATTTTCATATTTTCATATTTTCATATTTTCATATTTTCATATTTTCATATTTTCATATTTTCATATTTTCATATTTTCATATTTTCATATTTTCATATTTTCATATTTTCATATTTTCATATTTTCATATTTTCATATTTTCATATTTTCATATTTTCATATATTCCTATTTTCCATTTTCCATTTACCTGTTTTCCAATTTTCTAAGTTTCTAATTTTAAAATTTTCCAATTTTCCAATTTACAAATTTTCAAATTTTCCAATTTTGCAAATTTCGAAATTTTCAATTTTCCAATTTTTCCAATTTTGGAATTTTCCATTTACCAATTTTCCAATTTTCCTATTTTCTTATTATCCCATTTTTTAACCAATGATTAAAATAAAATGGTATCAACTAATGTTCCACCTAGGGATTTATGAATTGTCATGGCACATCCTGATACTAAAGGAAAATGATTTCGTTTTGCGTCTATTGTTTCGTTCGCCTCGTTCGATTACACTTTTCGTAACGCATTTGCCAGCTTAGTCCCCAAGTCAAGCGTGGCTAAAGAAGTTTTACTTCAAAATTAAAACGCAGCAAAATGAATTTTTGTTTATAACGTCATGTCAAAATAAATGTCAATTAATATATTTCAGGTGATAAATGTTTGTTTTATTGATGAATTTAGTTTTAATTTTTATAGTACAGCGACACCAGTGAATAATAGCTGCAGTTTCAATAGAAAATTGCCATATGGCTCCGGATAGTGCTCCAATATTAAAACACAGCAAATATTTACTATTAATTATTGTTTCGATTTTAATATAAATTAAATACACTGTTAAAATTGCACAATGTCATAAAATTTTGTTCAAGAAATAAAATTGTGTCCAAAAACTTCACAAAGAACACTTGCATAAATTTGTCTCCAAAAGCTTTTGTCAAAGAACTTCACACCGGTCATGAAGTATGCCATTTTGTGTTGGTTTTAGTTAAGTAATAAAAAGTTTCAAATTAATTGTAACAAATTAAACTAGTCAATTTTTATAAAATAATTAAGTAACTTACATAAAATGTAAAAAGTAATTAAAGTATTTTAATTTGAATAAAAAAAAAATAAGTATACATTAATGTTTTCATAAATACGATATTCGTTACCTATAGAGCAGTCGAATTTTAACATTTGAATTTCGTAAAATTCGATTACGATGTTTTTGGTTCATAGTAGAGCGAATTTTACGATTTTCGAATTTTACGAAAGCATACAAATTTCATAACACGAATTTCGGGGCGGGTCGAATTTTACGAAATCGATAAAATTTCATCATAGGCCCCTGAAATAAAAAAATAATCTGGCGAAATGTTATAAATGCGAACAAAAACGGGTTATTATGATATGGTTAACACTCGACCTTCTTTTACAACGACTGTACAAAGATCTCGAATACACCACACTTGATTTCTAAAGCGAAACATTAAACCAGAGACAACCTAAAAGAGATATTGCATCCTATGTAAACGTAAAAATTTAAACTGCGATTTCATTTTCTGTAAATAGCCGCATACAATCAAAAATATTTTGTTTTTTGCGTATACGTTTACGCAGTTTAACGAAAAATCACAGATACAATGATGACATTGGAATTATCAGAAGTTTGTTTTGTTTTCATTTTTTCGTTAAAATGAAAAATCTAATTTGATTGTCTGTGATTAAACGTACCGGACTTTTGATAAAACTGTCTTGTACAATCAAAAATCATTATTCGGGCCTGAATTTCAGAAAACCAACATGTCCGACCTTGTTTAATCTTTAAATTTATTTGAATCTTTTGATTTTTTGGTGTTTTTTTTGTAAATATAGGGTTTTCCAATAGGGACTTGACAACTTTGAATTTAATTTTAGAACGCACCCTTTGACTAATCACCGAACTGTCACTGTCAGTTTATTCAGTAAACTCAACATTTTCATCATGGTAAAGTACACGAACGTACAACGTCTGCAAATTATAAAAATTTACTACCGAAATTCGGAGTCGGTGGCCACAACTTTAAGAGCGTTAACTCCAATTTTCGGTCGTAGTTCTCGGCCTTGTAGACAGGCAATAACAAGTTTAGTGTAAAAATTTGAGTCTACATATTCGTTGTTTGATGTTGCCGTGCCAGTCAGACAACGGGTTGGTCGAAGTGTCAAAAATATCACGGCCGTTCAGGCGTCCGTAGCAAACGATCCAAAACATTCAATTCCACGGCGTTCCCAAGAATTGGGCATCGCCCAGATCACTTTATGGCGAATTTTGCATAAGGATCTTGGATTACACCCATACAAGATCAAACTGACTCAAGAATTGAAGACGATGGACTATTTGAAGCGACGTACGTTCTCCGCTTGGACTCTGGAAAAGATGCGCCAAGATGATGAATTTCATCTCAAAATTATCTTCAGTGACGAAGTTCGTTTTTGGCTCAATGGGTTCGTCAATAAGCAAAATATGCGTTATTGGTCGGGTGAAAATCTACATGTGCTTCATGAATCATCACTTCGCCCACAGAAAATAACTGTTTTGTGCGGTTTGCATGCCGGCGGCGTCATTGGGCCATATTTTTTCGTCGACGATAAAAATCGTCACGTTACTGTGAATGGCCATCGTTATCGCGCCATGATTACCGATTATTTTTGGTCCGCATTGGAAGATATGGAGTTGGGCGATATGTGGTTTCAACAGGACGGTGCCACAAGCCACACAGCACATGTTACAATCGACTTACTGAAAAGCAAGTTTGATGAGCGTCTTATCTCAAGAAACGGACCAGTTATTTGGCCGCCTCGTTTGTGCGATTTAACGCCTCTTGACCATTTTTTTTGGGGTTACGTCAAGTCATTGATCTATGCCAACAAGCCAACGACGTTGGAAGAGCTCAGAGCCAACATTGAAGGATCTCCAAATGAAAAATGCTTAAGTATGAAGTTTCATTCGGAATAGTCAATCCGGTTGGACTGTGAAATTCCAAATTTTGATCAAATAAAGGTTTTCTTTCTAAACTCACCATTTTCGGCAACATTTAAAAAAAAATATCTGAACTAATTTAGTTTAAAATTTAATTTACAATCTAATTATGTTAATCGATTTTTCGTAATTGTTATATACTTTTAACCCCTTAAGGACCGATTTTTTTAAACTACATATCGTATGTCTCGAGATATCTCGGGTTTGGTTCGTAAGGGGTTAAAAATGTTTGCAAACAATAAAAAGCTTCTATGAAAGTTGCCACCTCCGTTGGACCGATTTCATCTAAAGCTCATTGAGTCCTCCTAGTTTATGGAAAAGCTTAAGTATGAAATGTCATCCCGATCAGGCAATGCGACTGCCAAAGGCTGAATTTTTGTTGAAAACAGTTTCTTGTCAAAAAACGTTCTTGTCAATTATTGCAAATTTAAGAAAGTTGCCGTTTCCGGTGGACCTATTTCATTAAAACATCACCGGGACCTCCCAATTTATGGGAAAATCTAAACTATGACGTATTTTCCCGATCAACCAATTTCTCGGTGATGCAAAGACAGGATTTTTGTTGAAAAATTGATTATGTCAAAGTTCGTCACTTCCGCTTAAATATTAGGAAACTAAAGTGGACCGATATTATTGCAAAATTAATTTAGAACCTTAAATTCATAACCGTTTTTTATTGTAAATGATATATGTACAATAAAACTTTTCAAAATACTTGCAAAAAACGAAAAAGCTCCTATGAAAGCTACCACTTCCGGCAGACCGAATTATGGTTAAAGCAAAGCATGAAATGTTATCCCGAACTATTAATCCGCCTGGGTTATACAAGAGCCGAATTTTTATTGAAAAACAGTTTTTTGACAAAAATCGTCATTTCCGCTAAATTTTGGAAAACTGATCTGGACCGATTTTGTTGCCAAATTAATTTAAAATCGTTTGGCTCATAATCGTCTTTCTTGTAAGTGATATAATTTTCAACATATTAAAAAAACGAAAAAGCTCTTTTGGAAGCTAATTCTAGTGCGATGATTTTTATGTAGTTTTCTTTTCCTATTTCCGTTACGGTCAGGGTAAATTATTTCAAGAAATTATTTTGTTTTTTCTTAATAATTTTCAATGAAATGCGGTCTAACAAGATTGAACTCATACCTTAGAAACCCCACCCCACATCTCCTGAGCTAAGCCACGCAAGAATACGACCGCCTAAGCGTATGATTCAATATTACGGATTTCTGATAACGATCTTGGCTATCCAACAGATCAAAAATAATTTTATTTTTTCTATGGCATTTTCGCCTAACTAAGTGCGGAACGTTATAGTGGCTACTTCTACCTACTTCGTAAAATAAAGTAAAATCAGTGCAGTCCTTCGCTAAATAAAAAATCAATGAAGCGAGAGAATTTAGTCAATTTACATTTTCGCCAGAGTCAATTTAGATTGTTACAACAGCGACAGCGAAAATGTTTTGTTTTCTGTGTCGCCGACATCAATAACGATTAGAATGAATGATCATCGGGATTAAACTTCATACTTAATTTTTTTTTACAAAAATGGGAGGTCTCAGCGGTTTTATAGGAAACGTCTTTTCACAGCAAGTGGAATTTATTTTTGGGTATTTGGCGTGAAACGATTTAAAACAATATATATTATTATTATTTTATACTAGCTAAACTATCCCGGCGTTGCACGGGAGAAATTAGAAATTGAATGCTGCTAAATTGGAATCAGCTCTGAATGATCGACTATCTTACGCTTATAAGAACAACGGTTATAAGAACAACGGAGAAAAGTACAAACTTGACAATAGAAATTACATTGAACTGAAATGTATGTGCTCGTTTAAATAACTAGGCGAGTCTCCGGTTGTGGGCACTCTCTGGTTGTAGGGACTCCTGCTAACGTTTGACAGAATGCAAATATGGCGGATTTGACTGCTGTCATACTTGTATTTTGACAGTACGCCGTTTTCCGAAGCGAATGGATGAGGTTGTTCCTTAGCTGCGATTACATTAACAAAAAGTCCGTAAAAATCAAAGCAAATGTAATTTTCCAATGTTTTAAAAGTGCGATAAATTAAAGTGACAAATCGAACAGGTGAGTGTTATCGATATTTCTACAGTATTTTCGTATTTTAAGGCATTTTTAGCAATGACAACCCCGAAGAAGTCAACTGAATCAGCTTCCATTGCTTAGTTAAAAAAGCACATTAAATCGATTGTGAACGAACCTATGTATGGAATTTCGCGGAGCAGTTTGCAACGCTACCTGCATAAAACGGAAGAGATGTTTGGCGACTTGTGATCTGTGGGATTTCGTTCGAGAATGGAACCAATAGACTCCATCAAATTTGGTGTTTATGTTTAAGCTTCCTTTCCTTCGTTGAAAATCAATTTGTGCTCAATTGGGATATTTTTTAATAGTTTTCAAACTGTTCCACGAGATCCAATATATTTTATCAACCATTATTTCAGCTTCAGCATTGAGCTGCGTGAATTGGTGTATCAATACGCTAAGAAAATTGAAGCTGGGAATATCCGCCGATTTGGAATGACGACGAGAAAGCTGGCAAACATTTATATTATTGGGGGTACAAATTGAAAATGCGGGATTGATAACAGATGGCGTTACTAACGCTATACGCATCAGGCAGTACTGTGACTATGTTCATGTCAAAGCTACGTCTTATAGCTTTAATTTTCAGTATGTGTCAATTTGTCGCAGTGTCAAATTCATAGTTTTTTTGAGCTCTCAATATGTCGAGTTTCGTGCCAACAAAACAGCATTTGCGGGAAGTTTTAATTTACTTCTTTAATTTGAAGAAAAGTGCTGCTGAAGCACATCGATTGGTCTCCGAGGCTTATCCGAGTCATGTTCCATCGGTTTCAACGTGCGAGAGATGGTTTGTGCGGTTTAGAAGTGGTGATTTTGACGTTGAGGACAAAGAGCGGCCGGGCCAAGTGAAACAGTTTGAGAATGCTGAATTGGAGGCAATACTCAATGAAGACTCGTGTCAAACTCAACAAGAGCTCGCAGATTCATTGGGAGTGACACAACAAGCCATTTCCCATCGTATAAAAGCCCTCGGAATGATCCAAAAGCAAGGACATTGGGTGCCGTATGAGCTGAAGCCGAGAGACGTCGAGCGCCGTTTTTTTGCATGCGAACTGCTGCTCGAACGGCAAAAACGGAAGGGTTTTTTGCATCGCATTGTCACTGGTGATGAAAAGTGGATCCATTACGATAACCCGAAGCGCAAAAAATCATATGGTTACCCCGGCCATGCATCATCATCGACGGCCAAACCAAATATTCACGGCGCCAAGCTCATGCTCTGTATTTGGTGGGACCAGCTGGGTGTGGTGTATTATGAGCTATTGAAATCGAACGAAACCATCACAGGAGCACTATACCGAACTCAATTGATGCGTTTGAGCCGCGCACTCAAAGAAAAACGGCCACAATACGAGCAAAGACACGACAAAGTAATTTTGCAACATGACAACGCTCGGCCACATGTTGCAGCGCCGGTCAAAACATACCTACAAACGCTGAAATGGGAAGTCTTACCCCACCCGCCGTATAGCCCAGATATTGCTCCTTCCGATTACCACCTTTTCCGATCGATGACACATGACCTAGCTGACCAGCGCTTCCATTCTTACGAAGAAGCCCAAAAATGGGTCGATGACTGGATAGCAGCCAAGCCGGCCGAATTTTTTCGCGACGGTATCCGTAAATTGCCAGAAAGATGGGAAAAAGTTGTGGCTAGCGATGGACAATATTTTTAATAATTCATTTGTTACCATTTTTTCAGAATAAACGTTCAAAAATAGAAAAAAATCCCGCATTTTCAATTTGTACCCCCTATATAATTTTATGCGCCGCGACCCTGAGCTTGTTTAACGCACCCCGGAGCAAACATCCATGCAGCGTGTGATAGGCTTTTGTAAATCATATGTCGGGAAGTTTTTTCAAAACTACCCGGCAACGATCCCGACAAAAATTGGCAAGGTGATTGCCATAAAGGGGATATGCGACGTGTCGGAAAACTTGAAGCCCCTGAAACAGGAACGATGGTGACAATGGCCTTAGCCGTAAGCGCTGCTGGCAACAGTCTACCACCATTCTTTAGTTTCCGAAAAAACTGCAGACCATCTTCTTCCACGTTTCTGACGGGACTGCCGGTTATGCTAATGGTTCTGCCTGAGACTGCCAGCAAGAGGTTGTGCGCTATCTCGACAACCATAATTCGCATCTATCAATTTAGACATGGATATGGACGTTTCCAATGAAGTGCCGCACTGTAGTCACAAACTACAGTCACTGGATGTGTCTTTTTTCGGTCCGATAAAGACCTATTACAAGTCACAGTGTTCTGCATGGCAAAAAAATAATGCCAACAAGGTAAGACTTTGGATCATTCAAACTTGCTCTCTCGAACTAAAATGTTTAATTCTCATCTTGTTATTATAGGTAATAGAGATTCGTCATATTGCTGGCCTTGTCTGTAAAACTCTTGATCTGGCATTGACACTCAAATTCATTAAATCCGGCGTTAGAGCATCCGGAATTCATCCATATGACAAATACATCTACTCTGACGTTGATTTTATTCAAGTGGTCGAGCGGAATGTAAAAGAAGCTGGTTCCGAGGATCGCATTGATGAAGAGGAGCAGCATCCACATGAAATGGAAGTGATCACCGCACCAAAACCTTCTACATCTACAGCGTCTTCAACGAGCCGCTTATCGCAGTCTTGGACGAAATGGGTCCCTTGCAAGTTCCACTACAAAAGCCTTCAAATCGTGGTTGTAAACCGATTCAAACCACCATGCTTATTTCTCCAGGAAGCGTTGCTGCTTTAAAGGAGAAAGACGCTAAGCGAGCCACGGTCATCCATCCAAAGAAGAGTAAAAAAAGAAGGCAACTTCACCTACCAAACCGTCGGCTAAACGCTCTAAAAAAAGAACTCTTCACCATCTGATGATGATATCGACTTCTGCATCATCTTCCTGGCATCGAAGTTGACCGCTGCAAATACCATCTAGTGTGCCACACATGTGATCGGCCCGTGCATTTGACGTGCGCTGGCATGCATTTCAGCTGTTTTACATGAGAACATTGTGTTTCTGTCTTGAAAAATGAGGAAGACGATAAACAATTTAAAAAAAAAATCTTTTTTTGCTATTTTTGCCACTGAATTATGTGATTTTTCCTTCAACTATTTCCATTTTCAGTGAATTTTTGAAGACACCCTTTACAACCAGCTTCGATGTTTTTTTTTTTGCCAAAAAAGAAAACTTCACAAAAATGGTCGCAAAATGTTTCTAGTTGACGGACTCAAAGTACTTACTTTAGCAAACAGTTAACTAAGGCCTCTGTAGCTTTTCATTGAAATCCATATCTCTGCATAATAGGGACTCAAAGGAAAATTATGGGTCAAAAACAAAACTGTGCCCAGAACCGGAGACTTTCCTCTACAGTTCAACCGCACATACTGTAACTAATAAAATTCTGATGTTATTGAATTTTTAGTGAATTGGTTAGTGAATTCTTAATTAAAATTGCAATAATATCGGTGCTCATAAGTTTTCAAAAATGTAGGAAGTAATGACAATTGTTGACAAAAAAGTGTAACAATAAATCTCGGCCTCCGTACAGCCCAGACGGATTGATTGATCGAGATAAAACTTCATAGTTAAACTTCTTTATTCATGAATTAGGAGGTCATAGAGAATTATGGCCGAAATCGATCAACCAGCAAGTAGCAGCGTTCATAAGAGCTTTTTCGTTTCTGGTTAATGGGGTCGATTCTGGGATCTAAAATTGTATGTTATGTTATAGAATTTTTGTTTTTTCAATGCAAATTCTAATACGAAACGGGGAAATAAAATAACATAACAGCAATTTTATGTCACGAGCATCGGGTCCAATATTTTTAAAAGGCTATAAGAGAAAAATGACTGTGAACTAAAAGATTCTTAATTAAATTTGCAACAATATCGGTTCATATCAGTTTTCCAAAATTTTAGCGGAAATGACAATTTTTGATAAAAGTTTGTTCTATTTCAGTCTTACAATAAAATATGGCGGAATCTTATGGCTCTTATATATAACATCGGCGAGATATTCAGAATGAGTAAGTCCAAAATCGTAAATGTTGAAGACACAGTTAAAACGTCCTTACTCTCATCTTTGCAATTAAATAATTTATTTTTTTTGATAGAAATTTTCTTAAAACAGGCTCAATTACTCATTACTCCACCCTCTTGACCTTCGGCTTCGAGTGGGAATATCTTCACTCGAGCAATAATCTCTTATTTTACTCCCTTCAAACATAATCAACTATTACTTTATTCAAAAACATTATACCTGCGCTACATTCGTAGCTAGGAAATGCGTGATGTGCCAGAATATATATATTTTGAATGTAGCTCTTTAGAAACTGAGAACTAGACTTTAAAATTCTGGTATTTTTATAGCCACCCGAAATTTCTTTTAAATTTTTAAACGTCCTTTGAAAGACTCATTTTAAAATTTCAATCATATAATCTATTAGCCACCAAATTAAAAAACTTCTGTAAATTAAAGTTCATTAGTTTAAAGTTTTCTCGAATTTAAAATGTGAGTAATCTAGATGCAAAATTTTCTTTTGGTAAATTAGTGAATCTTCTAATTTATTACCAATAGTTTTACTAAATTTACAAAGTATAATTGTTAAACTTTAATGTTTCAAATTACAAATTAAATGCATTCTTGTATACATAATGTGTATACTTTAACAAAATTTTATACCGCTGTTCCTTAGTGGCAGATATTTATTAAGATAGTTTGAAGTACTCTAGAATCCTTAACAATAATAGTGTGTGATTAAGTGTGTTTCTTAGTGATTAAAGTAATCAGCAGCTTTTTATCTCCATTAATGTAAAATAATTCATATCACCACTTAACCAGCCAGAGAGACAGCCGTTGTCTCAAGAAAGGAGCAAAAACTATAACGTTTGTACTTTGATCATCATCATGGCCCATCTCCCAAGTTCTCGTTATATTCAATGTTTTATTGATCACGTCTGCTCTATTAGAATATCACTTATCACTTCAAGGTGTGGGTCGGTTGCTTCGTGAAGCAGGATAACAATGAATGCTCCTTAAGCATATAAAGAAGCTTCTTAATAGAGGTACGCTGCTAAACAGAGTATCCGGTGCCGAGAAACGTTAATCATGTGTGACGAATCCAGAGTTACTATATTAAGTACAGCTCGTTCTATTTTATCATAGGTGTCGCACTACTGTGAAATTTGAAGTGAACTCTAATAACTTGAAAATTATGCAAACGAGTTAGACTACAATGCTTTTGCATGGGGCGAGCTAACACTTATACTACAAACGTGCAAGTTTAACATTCTATATCGCAGTGATGCAAACAATTTTTTATAGGTACCACTGATTGAAAATGATTTCGAATTCAGCTAGCGGGCTTGTGTTGCTCTTAGGAATAACCAATAATCGAGTTCTGCTTAAGGAAAGTTGCACCAGATGAGGTTTATGAAATTTAAAATATAATCCAATAACAAGATCGAACCCACGGGCCAACATTTAAAAAATTAGTCAATATAACGTGAAGATAAGTAACTTTTGACTGGTGCAATCTTAATTTTTTGGGGTATTTTCTTAACATATCAGTAATGACTCACTTTTCTAAAATCTTATCGCCTCGGATTGTTGAACTAACTAATTAATTTTAAATGTTACTAATTGACTTCTAGACATCCTAGACACCATCACAAAATCGAAGTGATTAAACTCGCAACATTTTTATGTCTTTAAATTCGCACACCAAAGAGACATAAATAACAGAAAAATAATTCTTATAATTTAGTAATTCCCAAAGCAAATATAGCAAAAAAATCTATATAATGTCGGTATTCTTTCTAAACGCGATTAATTAGGATAATTGTATTGTGTGTATTTAGAGCAAAAAATAATTACAGAACACACCTCTTTAATTATTATATCCCAACAAAAATGTATAAAAACTTCTGTACACTAAAGTACTAAACCAAGCTATCAATTCACATGTCTAAATATATGAAGGGCTACAACCTTATATTATTCGCATAACATTTTCCATTTTTAAATAAAATTTTCATAAAAACTTTATATGTGCATTTTTCCAGTTTTCCAATTTCAGTAAAAAAAAAATCTAGCAACGAATACATAAACTACTGTAATATTTGGAATATAAAATTGAAATCTTATTCTTGTTTTCGAACAATGGGAAATAAATATTAAATTTTTTTCGTATATATATATTTTGTGAACAATAAAAATTTTCCAAATAATAAAATATATAAGTTAAATCAGATTTTGAAATTAAATAAGAAAATCACAGAAAATGAAGCGAAACACAATAAAATATATATTTTCATATTAAACGAGTGAAAAGGTAGTACAATTCGCATTCATACGACATAAAAACATCTTAACGATTTTTATAGACATTTTATTATGTTTTATTAACTTACCAACTAATGCCAAAATAACAGTTAATAAAGGTGCAGCTGGAAATCTTACGGTTACATTAAATTCGAGCATTTGTAGTAAATCAACTGTAATGAAATAAAGAAAAGAAAATTATGTTGGTTTGCATTCTGAGTCCGCATAATAATAAAAAAAAAAAATCTTCTTTCTATAGTAGTTCTTATTTTTAAAAATTGTTTCTATAGAAGGATGAATACAACGCCAGTCATTTTCACTTCCGGACGACATCCCATACACAACAGTTAACGATCTGTGTATAATTTATACAATGATAGTTTTATATAAACTATATTCCATTACGAAATTATATTACAAGCTACAAAAAATCAATCATAAAATTAAAATATTTTAATTTTTTCAACCAGCAAAAACTGATGTAAGCTTTAGTATATAGTCCGAGAAAACGCGATTTAAATTTATTACTATCATTTCGGCAATTCATCATTACCAATCCAAAAACAACAACACAAAGTAAAAAACCCTGTTCAACTTACTTCTCTATAAAATTAATTATCTGATTAAGGGATGGGCTTTTGAAACAGCACAAAAACAAAGCACATTTACAAAATCGATACACAGACATAAATTATATATACATACGAGTACGTATATAGTTGAATATAAAAATATACAGAAGCACACTATATGTATAACCATCAACGTGACTAAACTATAATCCGGTAAACAATAAAAGGATATTTTTTTTCATTTCATTTTTAAACTAATACAGTTTACACAAGATTATTAAAAATATAACAAAAAATCAAATTTTAGAAAATTCGAATTGTCATTTTGTTCGAGAACGTAAATAAATATTTCAAAATTTATTTGAATAATTTTCATTTACCAAAAATAAATAACAGAGACATTCAGCATAAAGAAAACTGGGAGGCCAACCAACAACAAAAACGTTTATAAATTATAAATCCTTTTCTGTGGTTGATTTATGCAATTTGAATTAAAAGAGAACAATAAGAGGACAGGGAATTTCTATATACATATGTATATTAATTTGGAATTAAGTGGGCGAGTTTATATTCGTTACCAGAGCCCAGAATTAGTTGCTATCATAGAGGATTATAAATAAATTGATGGGAAGTTATAGTAAAGTTAATCTGCCAAATTTTAGAATTTGCATGCAATAAAGAGCAGTCTAACATTTATGTTGAAAATGCATAGAACCCGCGTGCAGGGATAATGGTGAGCTAGTAGTGTATTGCATTACATTTAAGAGTTCATTACTTGCATTATATTTGTGAATTTCTCCATCACTCTGCTCGATTATCGACTAGTACAGGGTGTTTTTTTAAAATGCCATGCTTTATCTCGGGAACAGTGTTAGATAGGAGAACATTAGTTTTGATGAAATTGGTTAAAGATGTAGAGGGACGACACGTGGTGAACTTGAATAACCTTAAAAATCGTTAGTTTCGGAGATATAGACTAAGATTAGGTTTTTGTTAAATTAGAACCTATACTTTTAAGAGCTTTTTTTTGTTAAGCAAATAAAAGTAAATACTTTTTGCTCACACAAAATTTATGTAAAATGTATGATTTCAGAGATATAAGCAAAAATTGATATTCACTAAGGCAAAGGAGTTGTCGCAGTGTTAAATAAAAATTTAAGGAATTAGAAAAATAATTTGATTCATGAAAATGTTTATTAATTTGATAAATATTTCAAAATGTCCGTTTATTAATTTAATAAATGTTTTAATAAATATTGTCGCTGTACCAAAATGGGGAGATCACCATCCAATCCAACTGAGCCACATTTCTGGTCTTTCTCGCAATGGGAAATTTTCCAATAAATTGGGAAAATCTTTTAATAAAAAAATTCATAGATTTTTGAGTTGTTAGTGTTCCATCAAAAAATGTTTCCATCAAAAAATCTTCGATTTTGTCTAGAATGTAAAAATAAGCCCATACGGGGAAACAGGCCGGCGAACGTATTGAATTCTGGGACAATGCGTTCGGAGAAAGCAGAACAATCACCCAGACCAATCAATATCTATCAGAAGACGGAAGAAAAGAAAATGTACCCTGCTAATCGAATTACCGTATCAAACGACCGTGTAAGAGTGATTTCCCACCGACCAAATGGCACAGTGGTTTTGGCGTTTGGATCGGGAGGTACCGGGTTCGAATCCCGATAGGGGCAGGATGCAAAGGGAATTTTCATCTACTGATTACGATCTGTGATGAAATGGAACACATCTATGACCCCCTGTCGGAGTGCAAAACTCATGGGCCAACCCATCTTTCATGCCAGTATAGGCTGGCATGGAGCTTGTAATGTGCAGATGGTTATAAAAATCGGACCTAGAGCCGTACGTCTTCGATTTGGCAAATTATGCGTAAAGTAAGACGGAAAAATAAACCGCGAAAGAGCAGGGAGTGCTTCGGCCCCAAAACAGATGGCATGGACTAAAAAAAAAAAAAAAAAAAAATAAAAAAAAAAGAGTGATTTCCCATTTAAAGCCATAGTATATCCTCGTTAGTTAAAAAGGGAAGTCACCATCTTGCCCGTAATATAATGTACTTCAAGTTAAACGTGGAATTCGAAGAGAGTGTGCAACAATCGTAATAAATGAAACAGAGGTGAGCAATCTCGATCCAAGACCTTACACGGAGGTTAAAATTGGTGGAATCACTAAACGAGGTTTACTGGACAGTGGTGCCACAATTAGCATAATAGGAAATAACTCATTGAAATTTTTAGAAAATACCCAATTGAAAGTACATAAAATAAACTCAGTGGTGCCAACGGCTGACGGGACACCCCACACAATTATTGGATATATCAACGCGCCAGTCAAATATCAAAATAAAGAGAAAATCCCTCGTATATTTATTGTACCTTGACTTTAAGAATTATACTTAGGCATAAATTTTTGGACCGCATTCGATATAGCCCCAGCTAGAATACAAGTTAATGAATTACTAATGGAACTCGATAACAACCCCAGGCATACACTTACTGAATTTCAAGCCTCTTTACTTAAGCAGGTGAGAGTCTTTTCCAATTTTCGAGAAACAAGGTTTAGGACGAACTACATTATACGAGCACATGATCGACGTAGGAGATGCGCAACCTATTAAGCAGCGACATTATCCAATATCGCCAGCTGTTCAACAGGATATAGATAAGATGGTCAAAGAGATGCTGAAGAAAGGCGTGATCGAGGAGAGCAATCGCGCTTGGAGTTCACCGGTATTACTAGTACCAAAACCAAATGGTAAAAAGCGGCTATGCCTTGACTCGCGGAAACTAAATTTAGTGACAAAGAAGGACGCATATCCGGCTGCGCATATAGAGGGATTGTTAGGTAGACTGGGTGATACAAAATGTATTACAAGTTTGGATCTAAAAGATGCCTATTGGCAAATACCGCTAACGAAAGAGTGAAAAGGAAAAACTGCGTTCTCCATACCTGGCCAAAAGTTGTATGATTTTCGTGTAATACCGTTTGGTCTTTGTGCTTCGGCATCGATGTGCAGACTAATGGATATGGTTATCCTACATGAACTCAGGGAATACGTATTTGAATACCTAGACGATTTATTGATAGTGTCGCCAACTTTTACCCATCACCTGAATTTACTACGAATGGTATCAACAAAACTGCGAGATGCTGGCTTAACTATCGATATGGGTAAAAGTCATTTCGTTATGCGCAAAATAAAATATTTAGCATACTTAGTAGGAGGATGGTCTGCGAAGCGATCCGGTCAAAATCGAGGCGATTGTTAATTTTCCCTAACCGATCTCACTCAAACAAGTTCGACGCTTCATGGGTATGGCCAGCTGGTATCGTCGCTTTGTTTCCAATTTCGCCGAAGTGACCGCACCCATTACTTATTTGCTAAGGAAAGACATCCCTTTTGTTTGGAGTCCTCAAATTCAGGCTGCCTTTGATAAAATTAAATATCTTTTAACAACGGCGCCAGTACTGGTTAACCCGGATTACAGTAAGCGATTTTATATAAGAGCCGATGCCAGTACGGAGGGTTTAGGCGGAGTCTTATTTCAAAAGTCTGAAGACGGCAGTGAACAACCAATTGCCTTTATGTCAGCTAAATTAAACAAAGCTGAAAGAATTACTCTATATCAGAACTCGCGTGCCTGGCAGTGGTAAAATCAATAAAGAAATTCAGAGCATATATAGAGGGATTTCCATTTACGGTGATTACCGACCACGCGGCGTTGAAATGGCTAATGACGCAGAAAGATTTGGCAGGAAGACTTGCTCGCTGGCGTTAAATCTCCAGGGGTTTGATTTCGATATAGAACATCAAAAGGGAAAACAAAACGTAGTACCAGATGCTCTTTCACAGATATATTGCAATTCGCTGGAGGAACTGAATAATCAAGTAAATTTGTCCACCCCAGAAATAGATTTAAGTTCTTCTGATTATAATGATGAAGATTATAGGAGGCTGCGAAAAAAGATAGAAAGTAATCCGGAATCATATGAAAATCTCCGAATTTGTGAAAATCGCCTATACATTCGAATTGATCCGAAAGATGACCAAAGCCTCACTGAAATCCCAACGTAGAAGTTATACAGGGTGGCCCAAAAGTCTGGAAACGGTGAATTTATGTCGCGCACGGGTGGAAAATCGGAATTCTGATACTGAGGTCTTTAGTAATTTCACCCGAGGAATCGAATGGGCCCATCAGATTTTGGGTTCGATGGGGCCTTCTATGAGATATGAGGCCCAACTTTGAAATTTCAAATGCAAACCCATCTTTTTTATTTCAGATTCGGATTCAGCGGGAAATTTTACATCCGAATTGGTTAATGTTATTTTGGGGTAATGGGGTAATGTTATTTTATTAATGGTGAATTGAGGATGCTATGGGTGTTTAGGGTTCAACAAGTGAATGTGGATGGGAAACAGCGACATTTAATCCCGATTTTAGGAAGGAATTTTGATTATTTTAAAAAATTTATTTTTAATTGCGAAAAGCATGTACCTGAAATAACTTATATGGTTTCATAAATCTTATTTAAATTTATTGAATTTTCAGTTGGAGGCAAATGTTAGATTGTACTTGTGTGGTCAAAACTTATTTAGTTTAGTGTAAATAAAAATGTTTTAAATTTCAGTTATTCGAAACAGCATTATTTATGGTTTTTGGAATTACAGATAAACATCGGTCTAGAAGGGCTAAATATACCACTCCAAATGTCAACCACACCTGCACGTGGTACTCCCTGCTAATTAACCAGCGAGGCTCTTGCGCCCGAGAAACGGCGGGATAACCGCCACCGGCTTACCACCTATTTCACTAGTTAGATTGGTAGCTTGGTAATTTTCACCCCAGGTGATACACCAACTGCTCAGTTGGTTAATCCGCCCTCTAACGAGGCCGGGGCAAAGGATTCTGAGGTGAGCCACAAGGCAAGGTTGCAATGAAGATTAAGGCACCACCACCAACGTGATAGGCATAACTGAGTTTGCGAATATCCAAGCTCTAATGAAATTAGTGTTCACAAACGACTATAGAGTAGTTGCACTAAACAATAATGTTTAGAAGATAAACACTAGAGATCCCGATGCATACCGAGCTTTAGCCACAAAGCTCACTGAAGAAGGTAAAGAGTGGTATACCTACGAAGACAAAAATAACCGAGAAATTAAGGTTATTGCCAAAGGTCTCCATCCCACCTGCAAGAAGGAGGGTATAATAGAAGATCTCAAAATGAAAAAACTGCAAATTGAAGACGCATAGTAAATATCCTTAAACGAGAGAAATTTGAAAATAGTCAAGCAACCAAGATCGTTAGAAGAGGGCTCGAACTATTCATGCTTATTGAAAATATATTTAATATCAAAGCAATACTTAATATGAGGGTTAAAATAGAACCACTGGAAAAGAACACGAGATTGCAAAAATCAATGCAAAAATGCTAAGGTTATAATCGAACCCAAAGATATTACAGGAGAGATGTTAGGTGCGTAAAATGTACCGGCAGACACAACGCGAAAGACTGTTTTGTTAGTCGAACCGAACCTGCATAAACTGTAAAGGATAACACCCAGCCAACTATAGAGAATGCGAAGTAGCGGTACCACTGCAAAGGTTAAAAAATAAAACACGACAATCGACTCATAACAGTAATTTTAGAAGAGAAAGGATTTAAACTACAACTAGAGTGCCGAAAAAATCGGAGCCCATAGAGCTAGAGAGGAGATCCTTATCACAGATAACGCAGAAGAATGCTATTAAAAAAAATCCACTGGAAAGAATATTTCGATAGCCAAACTAGAACGTGGTCTAGAAGCTATATATAAGCGGCTGGATAGACAAGAAGCTACGAACGAGCTTGCATCAATGATATACTAATCAAATGAATAGATCACTTAGAATTGTTATTTGGAACGCGAATGGATTACCACAGCATGTTCCAGAGCTAGAAATGTTTCTAAACATAGAAAAAATAGATACATGTATTTAGGAAACTAGTTTAACAGAAACTTCATTTATTAAAATACGTGTCTATGAATGCTACCATGCTATTCATCCAGGAGGAAACGCAAGAGGCGGGTCTACCGTAATTATTAAAAATAACATTAAACATTATGAAGTGCCCGGCATTAAATTATGCAGGATAAAAGCATAAAATTTGAATCAATCAATAATAGGGAACTCAGTATCTCCTCTATTTACTGTCCCCATGCCATCAATTAAAAAAAAAAGACTACAGTCGACTTTTTAAATCATTAGAACCAAATTTTATCATAGGCGGTGATTTTAATGCAAATAATATCTATTGGGGATCTAGACTTACAATCTCAAAGACGAGTTATTTAATGCATCTCGCGAGAACAACTGTACATTTGTTTCTGGCGATAAACCAACATATTGGTCTGCTGACATACATAAAATTCCAGATCTTCTTGACTTCTTTATAACAAAAGGAGTTTTAGAGGACTACACGTGGATTGAAAATAGTGAAGGACTATCATCTGACCACTCACCTATGAAAAAAGATAATTCACCTAAGTTAACAAATAATAAAACCAATTCACTAGTTCACAGATTTCTGATACCAACACTACAATGAAACATAACTATCGCCTTGAAGTCAGAGAGCTACTTAAAGAAAAACGGAAAGCTCACAAAATCTGGCGGCAGTTTCGTGCACCGCCACACAAAATCATTCTTAATTTTTTATGCAATAAATTAAAACAACTAATAAAAGGAATAAAGAACGAAAACATAACTAAGCGACTTCGAGGTCTTTCTGGATTCCTAAACCAGGAAACCAGGAAACGATAAAAGTCATATAGGCCGATCACTACTTCCAGTCATATCAAAAATATTTGAAACACTGTTGGTTAAAAGACTCAAACCTATAATAGAACAGAGATGCTTAATTCCACCACACTAATTTGGGTTTAGAGAAAATCACTCTATACAGTTGAACAAGTTCACAGAAAAACTAATGTCATTGAGGATGCACTTGAGAAGAAGAAAATATGTTCCAGTATTTTCTTAGATGTAGCTCAAGCTATTGACAAAGTTTGGCACCAAGGGCTGAAAATGAATACTCTCAAATAAAAAAAATATCAACAGGTATACCACTTGGACCTAATCTGTTTATTCTTTATACGAGAGACTTACCGAATATTGAAGGTAATACAGTAGCAACATTTGCAGACGATACAGCTATTCTAGCAGTTGAAAAATATATTTCGGATGCAAGAAGCAAACTTCAAAATGCAATTAACACGGTTAGCAACTGGACTAAAAAATGGCGCATCTTATTAAATGAAGCCAAATCAGTACACGTCAACTTTACAAATCATAATGTAAACTGTATTCCAGTGGTTCTGAACTCAAAACAAATTTCATATGCAAATACAACTAAATACCTTGGCATGTCCCTCGATGCTAAGCTAAGATGGAAAGAACACATCAAGAAAATGTACTGGTTCATGGGTAGAAATTCTGAGCTCTCAATACACGACAAATTGCTTCTATACAAGCAAATGCTAAAACCAGTCGCAATATCCAACTTTGGGTATCAAACTTTGGGATTGTACCAAGAAGACCAATGTACAAATGATACAATGCTTCCAAAATAAAGTGCTACGAGGGATTATGAATGCCCCATGGTACATTAGGAACGACAATCTTGATAGAGACTTGAAGATGGAATACGTCACCGATGAAATAAAGAGCCAAGCAAGGAAACACGTACAGCGCTTATCTCTACACCAAAATGCAGATATCCGTTGTATGTTGGACACCACTAACGGGGTGAGGAGACTCCAAATGCAGAAACTGCTGGAGCTGGGCTGTTCTAATTAGAATAAGAAAGTTTTGTAAAATGAGTAACTAATAGGTTACTCATCTTAATCTGAAAAACTAATTTAAGATAGATAAATAACTAGATGATCTCTGAATCAGTTGTAATATTGCATAAACAAATAAATAAATTTATTAAATTTAAAAAAAAAAACGTTTTGGGAGAAATTGGTCTTATTACGTTTGTGGGGCTGGTTCTGATTTATTTTTGAATATCTAACTTTTTCTAAAATTTTGGAATATGAAATATTTTGCAATTGTTTGTGGTATATTGATGTACCAGGGACATTTTGCCTTTCGGATCGTATCTTTCTTTTGGAATTGTTTCGCAGTTAATGGAACTGGAAACGCGAAAACTATTACAGGTTATCGATAGCCGAGTGTTTTAGCTAAAACTGCCATGTACTGCTACTTCAATCACATTTTAATTTACAATAATAATATCTTAAGAAATTTAATAAATTCAGTTTAGGCCATCAGTCAGAAGGCGCTTGACAGTAATCAGCAATATATATTAGTTCTATTTAATTTTTTTTTCCAGACCCTTTGTGGTAAAATAAAGTTGCGACAAAGTATTAGAATAATTTTTGAAAATTGTAGTTAGAATATTAGACAATTGAGGGAGGTGATGATGTATTCTGTTGTTGATGTGAGGCAATTTTAGGAAACCGGAAATTCGGGTGTTGTGCTAAGGTAATATTTGATTTTGGGATACACATGCTGGTAATGAGCTTTTAACGCCACTGTTGCTAGAATATTTTGATATATCTTGATAATAGGCCTTATTAGGTTGTATGTTCCAGTCATGGGAGGAGGTTATTAATCACTGATTAAGTAGATAAGAATTGTGTTGTCATTGTATGATCGGCTATACCTAGGAGTCCGTAACCAGGCCAATTCTGCTCTTCTTATTAACCTATATCCAATCCTTCGGTTTTTTTCTGTGTAAAAATGTAAAGAGTGTACGGTAGGCACGGCGTCGTCCGGAGATTCTCTGTAAAAACTTGGTCGTACAAATTTAAACTAAATTGTGCACGGTGGACCTTAGCCTTTTGAGAGATCATGCCTAGATCCTGGTACTGTACTCCCAATCAATCAATCATAAAATCAAATTTTTTTTTTTAAATTTCAAATAATCTAATCTAACATATAATTGATATACACATATCTGTTTGTTACGATATATATTTGTGAATAATAAATAAATAAATAAATTCGAAGTACATATGTTATCACACATAATTTGTTATCACACATAATTATTAACCATTACCTCTACTCATATACGAGTATGTACAAACATAAAGAAATATAATTAAATTAATTGGAATATGTGCTTGCAACAAATTTACATAATATGTACACATGTGCTGTTTATTTATATGTATGATACAATTTCACTCGTATAGTTTGTTGAGCTGCTCGTACAAGCAATTGATGCAGGGGAAGAATAATACATTATATTCCTATTTGGTAAATATGAGTGAAATTATGTGTGATACATTATTTTATGTATCAATAAAAAAGGAAAAATTATACCCATTTTAATATTTACACTATGCCTTTCCATAAAAGTACTATAAACTCTACTATAAAAATGGTATTATGTGTTATGTTTGATTAAATAATAATTACCAAATTTTTTATATACATAAATATTAATTACTTATGTGTGTAATTATTTGAATGATTGACATACACACTACATATTATAATAAATTGAGTAATATTTGGAAAATGTATCCTGACAAAGGAAATGGCTTTTTATTTATCGTCGCATTTAGATTGGTTTAATATATAGATTACTCTAAATAGAAATATGTATTCATAAAAGATTTTATTAAGATGTGGGTGTTTATGTCGGTAAATATATAGTTTACCGGTTAAATATTTGTGGCGCCTTAAACATGATTATAAGGTTTTAAGAATATAGTAGTTATTATAAAAGCTTATTATGCAACACCACTCTCGGATTTTGATAACAGAATTAGACAAGTTTTTAGGTTAAATAATCAAATGTAGACAAAACGGAATGAAATTACCAGAATTTTAGAATTTTGAAGAAAGCTTTTAATCCAAAGAAATGCTTAAATAAATCTGGTACAATAATTTGAAATTTCCTTCTTTTCACAATATTCAAGATCCATAAACCTGTTAGATATACATAAATTTGAAGAAGAAGTTAAATTTGTTGTGCAATAATTTTGATGAAATTTCCTCCTCTTAGATCGTACTGAAGATTGCATTGCCACTAATACCAAGTCAATCGCACTTTCTAATATCGGCAACGAAAAGTAATTTATAAGTTTATCGACAATATCGATTTAATCATTTATGAAACGGTCAGCAAAAAAATTGAATCAATTGTTGCTGGTATTAAAACCATCTTGACTAACATCCAACACAACAATTAACTGACAACTGGCAACTTAACAACAATATGATTTGAGATATCCAAAAAAAATTGATATTCATTTATCCAGCAGACACCAGCTCGCTCAAAATCACTGACAAATCGGTAATCGTGCGACTTGAGAAGGAATTGAGAACTACAATTTTAATTTAGAGAGACTTCACTCTAAACTGACAAACAAGCTTTAATTACAGATTCCGCTTCTTCATCTCAAATAATTCCTGCAAATATTGATACCAACTCCCATAAAACTTTCAACACAGCAGCAGTGATATAAATCTTCCATGAATCTTTAGGGCAGTTCCTAAACTAAAAAATATATTTGTATCCAAGTTGTGTAACAATAACACTAATAGCCGACATAACATTCAAGGACAAAATGTCAAATGTAAAAATATATCCATCATCCGTCATTTGATTCCTGAAGCTATATGTTTGTTCTATTACTTTACCTAGAATCATTTTTACCTCAGATTTCAACGTTTTCGAGAAAGATGCCTTTTATTATCCAGACACAAATTTAACCTGTGGAGGGATTCTTATTGCACATCAACTTTGATAGTCAATATTTCAGACTGCGTACATGAAATCGGGAGTTAATTCGGAGAAAATACCATGGTATCGTACTGAATGTATTAAAACAACAACAAAGTTAAACATATTTCAACTCGAGTATGGAACTAGTATGCGCCCCGCCGTACTCGGGAGGGAGTATGATGCTATTTATTTCCGATGTCATGTATACGCAGCATCACCATTCCCAACACTGATAATATTGAGCTAACATATTGTGTCAAAATTTAAAATAATAAAACAATGTTTTTTATTTTATGTTGCTATATTCGCCCTCTAAGCCAGATCGTGAGCTACCAGCTTCTTACTAATGCTATTGATTTCTGCTTTGACCTCATGGATGCTCAAGATGACGAGTTCACAAATAATGCGCAGAGTAAAATTACTCAGGTTGAATAAAAAAAAACCACAAAGTATATTTTGACAGCGCATTGCCTGCTGTGGTTTGAGTTAAAACAGACCCAATATGTTGAAGTTTGGGCTATTTCAGATCAGCAACATTAACAACAATCTAAATGCGCAGCCCGATTTGGAGCTAACCTCTGTTATCAACAAATTTGAACCACATTTTGTCTCGAACAAGGTAGTAACAAGGTACAATTATTCATTGAGAATGACAACATTGTAAAAGAAAGAAATCACACCGACAAGAATGTAAAAATTGGCCAATTCTTTTAAGAAAATTTCGGGCGCAATCCAGATGGAAGATACACGGTGAGAATTTTTTAACATAACATTCTAGGAGAAACAAGAAAAATGGCTGTAGTCAGATTATTGCAGCTCGAAAGAAAGTTTTCAAAACAGATGTATAACCAATCCATTCTGGAATACATCGAACTGAAGCACATGGAGTTAATCCGAGCAGAACATGTAGATATCAAATCAAAGTGAATCAAAACTATTAAGGTTTGTCACGTAAATTATAGAAACGATTTTACCCTTATATCCCTTTTTCTACCAGAGGGAAATTTTGTTTACTTCAATTTAAGTCCAACCCACACAACTGTGTGTGTCAAAAATGACAGATTGTAATGTCTTCAGGATTTTAACGGATCTTAGTTAAATTGGAATTATTAACAATTGTTTTTGATAACATATTAATTATTTTACTATTATTGTAGTTTCAGACGAAAACGATTTAAGTTAAAATGCACAAATGTGTATGTTGGTTTAAAATACATACAAAAATAAATTTTTCGAAATCATTCTTCTGTGCTACCCTGTGTGGATGATGGCAGGCAGACTACAGGTAGGCAGGCAGGTAAACTAGTTTTATTTTCGTTTGTTTGTGACAGAATTAGAAATGGAAAGAGAAGTTGTTCGAGTAAAAATTGTGCATGAATGGCACAAATACTTCGTATTCCGTGATCGCAAAAAATTGCAAAACAACAAAATCAAATGTTTGCAAGACGATAAATCGATTTGGCAATGAAGGCATCATGCCCAATATGCAATTTTTCCAGTGAGTGGAAAATATTGTTTTAATTCTATACTAAATTCCGTACTACAAAATAACAGACACAATAAATTATATTTTGGAGAAAAATAATTGTCTTTCTCTTTCTGTTTTCCTGTGTTGTTTTCATGTAATAGTTTTTAATTATTACAGTAACATTAATTTTATTTAGTTTAATTATTATATAAAATAATAGTTTAATTATAAAATGGTTGCGATCGGATTGGGCTAAAGAGGTAATAAAAACGAGTTTCGCAATGGCGTTGCCATTTACATATCTACGCAGTTTTTCCGTAAAATGTTTTTTTAAGATGCTGTGTGAAAATTTAACATGTGGATTGGATGACGCGTGAACATGTAAACCAATACCCTACATAGGCGATTTTTTATAATTTAAACAAAAAAAGAAATATGTATTAAATATGTGAATAAAAATTACAACAAATATGTAATTTTAATTGTAATTTAAATTTTACGAAATTCCATCTTATTTCCACTTTGATTTTTTCTTTTTTTGGTCGGGATTCACACTCACACTGGAATTTTTGTGAAACTTTTCTTATGCGAGTAGTACGGATTACTGTGTACATAATATGATTCTGTCCATAGAAAGAATGTAGTTTTTGAACGCGAATGTAAATGAAATTCCGTCGGTATTGGGCATATTGGGCAGTAAAATGCAAACCAAAAAGTGGGCGACCGAGAGGAACGCAAAACAAGAAATTAGAATTAAATGTTTTAAAGATATTAAAAAATACTCCCTCTAAGTCAGTTTGGGATATTGCAAAGAAACATAGAACAACAAAAGATATGGTTCCGCGAATCAAAAAACAAATCATGGAATAAAAACTTACAAGAAGCAGAAAATTCTTAAACGGTCGAAAAAGCAAACAAATGTTGCGTTAACACGAGCAAAATTGCTCTACAAACATCTCCTTAACACATCTCCGAGCTGTTTAATTATTGACGACGAAACGTACCTAAAAATGGATTTTTCAACATTACCTAGTCCACAATTTTATACAGCAAAACCTGAAGAAGTACTGGATGAATCGATCACTGCAATTCGATAAAAGAAATTTGGAGAAAAGCTGTTGGTCTGGCAGGTAATCTGACAATGTGTTTTGTTTTCACAAAATCGACAATAAATTTAGGATTTGGCTTCGGCGCATTACGTGGAAAAACTTTGAAGTGGCTAACCCCGAACAATGCAAATTTCATACGAAAGGAGATGAATCCTCCGAATACTCCAGAATTGCAAAATGGATGGAAGCTCCGTACAAGCCCTTATGGCAAACATCAAAGGAAAAACTCGTGAATTCCAGAGTTATCCTCCTTTGAATTAAATTAAATATTTTTTTTTGTAAAGCTTTATCAAAATGAAATTAAAACAAAATTTAACTTCAATAATTTTTTATGAAAATGGTTCAGTACAGTTGTTCAAAATGGTGACGAAATTTACGCGACAGACCTTATATAACGCATCACGGTGTGCTCAAGCAAAACGAGAGTATCATTAAATGACTTAATGATGACTGGACCTAAGCTGCAGCAAGACCTTGCAGACATTCTTCTCCATTGGTGACGGCACAATTAAATCTTGACTGCCGATATCGAGAAAATATACCGACAGGAATGGATGTATGAGGATTGCCAGAGAATATTGTGCCTATGTTACTTAAGGAACAACAGCAGCCAGTTTCCTAGCATATCCGCTTTTCAAGTATGTCTTCAATTATGATTATTCGATGTCCTTGTTCTATCGTCGAATGATTTTCTCTGAAGCCAAATTTATATGGAGGGATAAGATTTCTTTCGTCTAGTTATTATTGGTTTCTCAAATATTTTTGAAATTGTTGGAAGTAAGGAAATTGGCCTATACGAATTTTTGTCATTTGGTGGTTTGTCGGGTTTAGGTAACATGATTACTTCTGCGATTTCTCATTGATTTGGGACGTGGTTTAAGTCTGAATATTGCGTTAATTATTTGGAGTTGTCCTGTTATTGCCATATCCTGGAGAGTTCTTTGCATTTAGGTTAAGTTTTAATTTTTGTAATATGACAGAAGATATGCGGTTATGTATCCACTTTGATTTCTAGTGGTATCTTTTCATCTGATGGTTGTCTAGGTAGCTGCTATAGAACGTATTCTCGAGGTGGGTTGCAAATTCCGAAACTTTTTACTTTGCACTTGTAGCCCATGTTCCATTTTCATTTTTATCTGGTGGAATTTGCAGTTTAGGTCGTTTTAAACTTTTTGTCGCTTTCCAAAGGGAATACTCGGTATCTTTTTCCTTTGTAATTTCTTTGATTAGCAACTTTAGTTTATTGGACAAATAATTTTGTGTTGTTTTAGATTCGACTTCGTTGATAGGTTTTTCTTGCTTTTCGTTTTGCTGCAAGCTGTTTTCTAATTTCCAGAGGATAAATTTCGACACATATCCTTTGAACTTGAAAGGTAATATGTACTCCACGCCGCTTCTTGTATACTGTTGTTGAGTTATTTTCATAGGCGTAGCCACGGGTGTGGCACCTGTGGCACGTGTCACACCTATTGTTTTGAGACCAGAATTTTGTTTTTCCCAAAAAAAATTTTTTCCCAAAAATTTTGTTTTCCCAAAATTTAGACTGCCTTACTAAAACTATAAAACATTAATAAAAACATAAAACGACTAGACAAGGATTATGAGGGGATTTTTTTTTTAACATAGAACGCAGTGGGCGTATTCAAAACTTGTCATTACCTCAAAAAATAAAATCTTTCCCCTCTCATTCGGTTTTAAAAGTAAATTTGAAATTATGATTGCCCCAAATTTTACAGCATCCACCTCTTATCTGAAAACACGGAACCCGATTTTCTTCTTGTAGATAAATAAGTTAGTTTTAATTTTGCCCTTGATGTGCACGTTTCGTGAAGGTTTTTTTACTGATGATCCTGAAATTTTCGTTTTTACTGTAAAAGTGAATAGTGAAAATGTTGAAACGCAAAGTAACTACTATTACCAGCTTTTTATCGAAAAAGTAAAAACTGGCGGACGTCTCTTCAGATGAAATACTTCCGGATTTTTGTGACAAGGAAAATTTACCCGCCTCGAATCACGTGCCAGGGGTTTTAAGATGCGAGGAGACTGGCAAAACAGGTTTGTTCAAATTGATGGCAAAACTATAAACTTATCTGTGTCTGGGTTTTTTTTTTCTAATTTCTGAATTCTTATGTTCATTAGACCTTGAGTATTGCGACCCCGCCAACCCGCTGCCACTCAACAAAACGGAGAGAGACTCCAGAATCAAAAGGGGTCTCATCGTCCAAAACTTGCTTCATATCCGAAGACTACAAAAGATGGCAAAAATCGGTCGTTCCGTTTGGCGTGGTTTCAGGAGTTTGAGTGGCGCGAATACAGTCATGTAAAAGATGCTGCATTTTACTTAAATACCACTGGAACTATGGGGCAGGTCGATCCGCTGGTTTTTCATGCTGGAAAAATGCACCGAAAAGATTCTCCAACCACGAAAAAACTGCATGTCATCAGAAAAGTGTTGCGGCGGGGCATCATTATACAGGTACTCGGCGGATTGACGTTGTAATTGATAAGAGCTGCCAATCCTTCATTTCGCAACAAGAAAAAACTCGAGTCAAAAACCGGAAAATTATGGGACGATTCATAGATGTCATTTTGCTAATAGCCCAGGGAGGTTGGCCGTTGCGGGGCCACAATGAAGCCAAGGGTTCGCTCCAAAAGAGTTTAGTTTTGGAAAATATGATAGTATTCTTCTGGATCACCTTAAGAATGCTCCAAAAGATGCTGTGTACACGAGTCCGGATATCCAAAATCAACTAATTATGTCTATAAAAAATATAATCAAACGAAAATTGAGGTAATTTATGGAAAATATCTTGATATCGGTGATAGCTGATGAGACTAGCGATGTTGGGCATCATGAACAAATGTCAGTTATTTTTAGATTTAATAATCAAGCATCGGGGGTAGTTGTGGAACATTTGATTGCGCTTAAAAAGTTAAACTCACTTGATTCCGAATCCATTTTTAATGCAATTGATTTAGTACTAGAGGATTATAAAATAGACTGGAAAAATGTAATATCAGTTTGTTTTGATGGGGCTGCGACCATAGCAGGAACTCTATCTGGCGTACAAAAAAGATGTAAAGACAGAAACCGCAATATAACCTATGTTCACTGCTATGCCCATTGCCTAAATTTAGTCTTAGTCGATTCGTGTGATTATAAATATAATCCATTAGATGCTAATTTTTCCAGAAATATCCAATTTCTGTGTTCTTTTATTGAAGGGAGCGCTATTAGACATGAGATTTTTGAAAAGCTATGTTCCGAGCTTAATAGTCGGCTAAAAACTCTAAAAAGTCTGTCCACGACAAAGTGGGCCTGTCGGAAAGAAGCAGTGGCTGCTATTAGTGCCAATTATCCAGCTATACTGTTAACGTTAGCACAAATAATTGAAAATACTAAACTCCACGATGTTCGTGTAAAAGGGAGGGAATATTGAGTCAAATAAAAACATTTAATTTCATTTTCGGGTTAAAATTAATGGACCCTATTCTAGCAGATATTCTACAACGTAGCAAAGAACTTCAAGATCCAAAACTAGACTTGATAATGGCTACATCGTGTGTAAAATCATTGCGAAATGGGCTGGTTGAAGCCAGGAGTAACCAGGATTTTTTCAAGAAAATTTATGATTCCGCCACTGCAATGTGTGATGAATTAGCAATCGAAATTCCACCTGAAAAGAGTCGAAAAATATCATCCCGCATCGATAATTACAGAACTGAACACACGTATGAAACTAAAGAAACAGAAACATTAGTTAGATATTTCAACCCGTTTCTGGATCATTTGGTCAGTGTAATAGATGCAAGATTTAACCAAGAGGCTCTAGATCTCATTGAAGCCATGGGTAATTTTTTAAATTTGGAACCAAGTGATGCTCATATCAATGTGTTATCAAAGAAATTCAGGGTCTGTTCCCAAACGCTTGAATCAGAAATTCGATTATTAAGAGGGTTAACAGACACACCAAAGGGCACAACAAATGTATCGGTGTGGAAACGGCGCCAGTGGTTTACTCTACACAATCGGAATAAAATATTCAACAATTTTTTTCGAGTCATTGTTGGTTTCCAGCCCATCCCTGTATCTAGTAGTGGATGCGAGAGAGGGTTTTCAAGTTTGACTAGAGTCAAAAGTAAATTGAGAGCGACTCAGAAACAAGAACGCACGGAATCATTATTGATGATGAATGTTGAGAAAAAAATTGTTAGATCTATTACTACGGAGGAAGTCATTGACGAATTTAAAAAACTTGTACCTTATGAGAGGAGAATGCTTTTGTAGATCATGTTATGAATTCATACTATTATGTGTTTAATTAATAAACCTCTTATTTATTACCAAAACGAACTCCAATTTTTTCATTTTTTGAACCCACCCTCCACAAAATAATAATAATATGTAATAACAATAACCACAATAATAATAATAATAATGTTATTAGTATTATTCGGTGCCACACCTATTGCTAGCGGCTGGCTACGCCTATGATTATTCTAGTTCTTCTTCCAGTTGTATCGGATTTTTAATCGACACCTGAAAATTAGTATTATCATCAACTAGGTTCTGGAATTTTTCCCAGCATATTTTGTTATCAGTTAGCCACGATAGACTAGTTCTCTTAACCATCGATGCACTGATTGTCATAACAACAGGCGTGTGATCCGACATAATACCCTCGCTGTTTCCTAGGTATATGCAGTTTATACCTTTGGTGATAAAGAACTCGGGTATTATAAATATATCGGGTATTTTGTTTCTATCCGTAGGCCAATAAGTTGGTTGAACTCCAGAATGAAAATCGCAACTGTATAGTCGTGTTGCTCCAAACAGCTCTCTTCCTTTTTTAGAAGTCACTCTTGATCCAAAGCAGGTACTTTTTGCATTAAAATCACCGTCGATTATGAAACTTGATCCAAATGTTCTGCAATGCAACTATATGCCACCGACGATCTATAACGGTGTTAGTGTTTGTTATATATTTTAAACATTTTTAGTATTACATTTATTAAGCTAATTTATATTAAATTATTAGAAGTTTAACATCGTGATATGGCGACAGCAACTTGAGACTACTGATGAAAAATTAATTTTAATTTTTTTAAATAAATTTTGATAATTCGCCTTTGTATGTCGTTTTATATTTGTGTGTATTGTCGTTGATTACGCTAAAGCAACCGGGTGGCTATTTGGCGATGAGTCAAAAATTACGTTGGGCGACAATTTATATTTTTAGTCGTCACAGATCCTTGGTAACAGCTGTATCCATATAATTTAAGATATAAAGTTGAAAAAATGGGTTTCTGATACTAGGCATATATCAATTTTTTCAGTATTTAGGAAAATTTATAATTCTGGAATATGTTGCTTAGCCCATTTACATTCCAGATTACTATTCTTAATGTTTTTTGTGTGGTTGTTTGGATCATTAAGAGAATCGATGTCATATCACTTAGAGTCTTGCTTATCTAACCTGTTGCTTAGAGTTTCAAAGCATTTCTCTCGTTTAGCTAGCCAAAATTCAATCATAATCGAAAAGGCATGTCCCATCCCAATTGAAAATATTCCAAACTTCTTAATGAGGGGTAATGGCGGCGGAGGGGACGGGTGTCAATTACCAGGTAATAATGACGGAGGGATAGTGACGGGGGAGTAATAACAGGTGGAGGAAGGGGGTAAAAGACCGGGGTTGACGGGTGGGGCTAATGGCTAATGGCTAGAGGAAAAGATACCATGGGGGAGGGATAATGTCCTGTTCCGTAGTAAAGTTGCTTTCATTGATTTATAACGATAGATCTCGAGCATAAAGAAAGCATAAAGACTTCACATTTCATGGTATTAAATTAAATTAAGCGGTCCAGTTTAGTCAAAATATTTCCAACCACCAAATATCGGATATGACATACATATCCTCGTAATCTCCTCTAGTCCCATATGCGAACAATATAATTGTGTTTAGAAAGTGTTCCTGAATATTTCTAAGACTAAATATGTATTCAATATTTATGCAAATTCTTATTTCGTATACATACATATATATCAACAGAATATTAAACATATTTTAATAAAGATTGTATTCAAAGCATTTGTAAACCTATTTCGAATTATAACATAATACGATTATCCATCAAAATGTGTCTCTTGTAGCACATTAGAATCTATATACTTTTCCCTTCATTTTAATATATTAATAGACGTCAAAAATGTGTACATATAGACGACTGGTGAAGACGAACGAAATATGCTTTAGTTTGTTGGCTCGTCTTATATCTATTCTTGGTTATGTCAATATTTGGACATACTCCATTTCATACGATAGATATTATTATTATGATTATGATATGACAAAGAATATAAGTATATAGAAAAGAATATTCTCTATAAGGACATGAAAATGTATATTTATAAAGTGAATGAATGACATGCATCCAAACCTAGAACAAATACACCCATAGTGGAGGGGTTAGGCAATTCAAACACTTTGATGATATTTGAAATAAAAAAATTAAATACAAAATACTTCCTCCAACGTTTATACGAGTATGTAGCAAGACGTTGTACGATAACGAAAAGAAATGTTTCTATTTAATATTTCCTATAAAACGACAACAATGATGATTTGTGAAGTTTGAAACAAACTAAATTATCGGATTTAGGCAAAAGATATAGACATAATATAGATTTGAAAACAAAGGATAAATGTTTTGGTTAAAGAAACGAATCTGTTACACTAAGACATGTTATTTCAATTCGTCTTTCTTAGTCGTATTGATTAAATTCAATTGAAATACAATTTTATACACTATCCTATATATCGTCTAAATAAATTTGTATAAATAATCTTCAATATTTACTTTGTTTGTGATTAATTTTATTATTTCTGGGTTGATTTATAATATCATGTTATGTATATCTGAGATGCGATGACAGACATCGAAGACGATGAAAATATGTATCGAGAAAAAAACAATTTGTTTATTTATTCAATCAATCGACTGAGATTTATAAAAATTTAAAAAGATTTTCTTGGGAATATTATGTTTTTTGTTACATCTAAGGATTATATTTGCTTATTATAAGTGTTTTCTGCAAAATAGATACGTAAACAGATCAATGGAATATGTTTTTCCTATATGGTAACAGATTTATAGAGACGGATTATTTTGCGGAGTGTCTCTTGACCAATGTTTAATATGCAGGATATACGAAAAATTCTAAGTGTGCTGTTGTTTGTTATCTTGCTAAAGGGACGTAGCTAGAGCCAATGTAGGTGTGCGAGGATAAAACTGTAGTAATTGTAAGCATTAACTTAAAACATACTTTTGATAGATAATAACTAATTATTTCATCAGAAACACAAACAGATAAAATAAAATGTCTTTATCGATAACAAATTAGCTCAATCGAAAAACAACAAAATCAACTTAAAACTAATCAACTGTAAACTTAATTTAAAAATATTCTGATACATCTACAAACTAATAAAAACAAATCAAAACATTTCATCTTCAAAATATAAAATATTTCTTTAAAGATTAGACAGAAGAATAAAATCCATATACATTTCCAACTCATTGAATTCAAAATATTCCAATTCAATTTCCGCGATTTTATATTTTAAATATTCAAAAACATTTTTTTTACGGTACGTAATACTTCAAGCGACGTATAATAAATAATAGACAGATTTGAGATGTTATGTAAAGAAGGAAAGATAACAATTTTTCCACTTACCTATAAACACAAAAATTTGATGATGCGAATATCTTAGTAACATTGAGATGGATATCGTCTAAATAACGGGGATAGAATAAAAATATATGGTAAGCACAATAAATTGGTAATAATAATAATAATGATATTGATGTACTTACGAAACATGTCATTATAAAAAAAGCGGCTAAATAGGATCCACGGGTCATCCACCACATCGAGACGAAACGATAATGTTCGCCGGTTACTAGATTTCTATAAAAATTTCGAAAATTAGTATTAAAACAATTTATTTATAATGATAAATTGACGTACCGCAAATATCCCTTATTATCCTCCTGTTCGACGAGCACTTTAACCGATGCCATTAGTAAATCGTCGTAACCTAAAAATTCCGATAGAATGAAACGGCTGAACGGATCGCCAAAACATTCGTTTTTCTGCGGATCTAAGGTTACGACGTATACAGGAATTTTTAAACGTTGTCGGGTTGATGATGATAATCGCAGAAAACCATATTCGAGTGAATATTCGACTATGTAAACGTCATCTGAAAGTAAAAAAAAATAAATTACGTTAGATGTAATTAGGTTAGATTGTAACAACTTCGAAATAATCAAGAATAAATATTATTATTTGTTATTATGTTTTTAGTTAAAAATGCAAAACGTCCAGTGTGATGTAACACATCGCATGAAAAGTTCCCGGACTAACAAAGAAAACACAATTTTTTTGGGAAAAATACATTTTTTCATCAACATAATTTCCTTCTAGAGCAATGCAATCAGTCCAATTCCTCTTCAAAATAAGCTCCAGTTTCGGCAATCACTTTTTCATTGGAGCCAATCTCTTTCCCTGGAGCTATTTTTGAGATATGCAAACAAGTCATAATCACTAGGGGTCAAATCTTGTGAATAGTTTTTTTTTTATAATTTTTATTACAACTGATTTACAAATCATTTAGATATCCGCTGAATCGGATCCGCTCGAAACGCGATATTTCGAAACGCGATATTTTGAAACGAGATATGACAAAACGAGATATGGACCAAAGCGCAATATTTCAAAATGCGATATTTCAAAACGCGTTATGGTACAGTATGTGCATTGCGAAGCAACGGGAGCGAAGCGACGGGAGCGCAGCGACCCGATTGATACCAATCCTATATACTCTCACTCCAATCGATTTTTAAATTCCTCTAAACTGAAATTAAATTTCCCCTTCACCCACCTGATATAACCCGTTCCTAAATTCTCGTTTTGTACCATATCCCGTTTTGTACTCTATCGCATTTCGAAATATCGCGTTTTGAAATACCACGTTTTGTACCATATCGCGTTTTGTACCGTATCGCGTTTTGAATTATCGCGTTTTGAAATATCGCGTTTTGATAATTCGCATTTTAAAATATCGCGTTTCAAATGGGACCCCCGCTGAATGTGTTTTTTGCACGATTTTTTATTTCTTCACCGACATATTCCATGTTTAAGTCCCTATGTAGATTATCATTTCTGATGTACCATGGTGCGTTGACAATGCCACGCAGCACTTTGTTTTGAAAACATTGTATCATTTTATCATTTGTGTATTTGTTTTCTTGGAACATCCCCAAAGTTGAATACCATAGGTCCATACTGGTTTACGTATTTGCCGATATAATAGCAATTTATTGTGTATTGTAAGCTCAGAATTTCTACCATTAGTCAATACATTTTCTTATATTTGATGTTCAATTCTTTTTTTTTTCTTTTTAACATGCTCTTTCTATCTAAGCTTGCAATCGAGAGTCATGCCGAGGTATTTGCATTTGGAACCTGCCTCGAATTGAGTTCCACTTCCATTGAGTTGTGAAGTTTACGTGAACCGATTTTGCTTCGTTTAGGCTAATGCGCCATTTCTTAGTCCAGCAACTCACGGAGTTGACTGCTTTTTGAAGTTCTGTCGTTGCTTCTGATATACACTTTCCAGTTGCCAGAATAGCTGTATCGTCTTTAAATGTTGCTTTGGTAGCACCTTCTGTATTTGGCATATTTTTGGTGTACAGGATATACAATATAGGACCCAGTACGCAACCTTGTGGTATGCTCGCTGCTATTCTCTTTAGTTCAGAGTACTCTCCGTTATATTTTACACGGAAATGCCGATCTGCGATGTTCGATTTAAAAATTAGATAGAACTGTTTAGGTAGATCTCGATGCAATTTATATTCAAGTCATTGGTGCCAAACTTTGCCGAAAGTTTGTGCTACATCCAAGAAGATACTAGAACATAGTTTCTTTATCTCAAGTGCGTCTTCTATTATGTCCGTTATTCTGTGAACTTGTTCTATCGTAGAATGATTTTTCCCTAATCCAAATTGGTAGGGTAGAATTAAGTTTCGTTTTTCTATTATTGGCTTGAGCCTCTTGACCATAAATTTTTCAAATAATTTTGAAATGACAGGAAGTAGTGAAATCAGCCTGTACGACTTTTTGTCGTTTGCTGGTTTGCCTGGTTTAGGAATCATAATTACTTCAGCAACCTTCTATTGCCGTGGGACGTATTTTAGTCTGAAGGCAGCATTGATTATTTGTACCAATTTTCACAATCCCTTCTCGGGAATGGCTTTTACGATTTGGAAAGTAATTAGTTCATAACCTGGAGCTGTTTTCGCATTTAAATTGTACTTGATCTCCTCTTTCAATTCCTGTAATGTTACAGATCGTATATTATGGTCATCAATTTTGCTAATTGTATTATGTTTTCATCTGCAGTATGCCTGGGTAACGGTTGAAAGGTTTCTTCCAAATGAGCCGCAAATAGTACTTTTTAATTTCTTTGTTGCTGTCCAAAGAGAGTAATCAGTGTCTTTATGTACGGTGAGACCACTTAAGTACTTGTTAATAGTTTCGTTCTTAATTTCTTTTATAAGTTGTTTCAGTTTATTGCACAGATAATTGAGGATTTTTTTGTTTTCCGGGGCGCGTGTCCTTTGCCAGGTTTTTCGTGCTTTCCGTTTCACTCTAACTAATTCCCTGACTTCAAGAGAGTAATTTTGATTCCTACGATATTCGGTATGATTAGTAGGAGAACTTTCTTGAATACGGTGAACAACAGAATCAAGTGAATTGAAGAGAACCTGAAATCTAAAATCTATAAATACGACGAAAACTAGGGATCCAATAGAAACACAATTATCGAAAAACGACATAACGAAGCGATTTATAGTGTTCTTCATCACAAGAATATCGATATATATTAGGCCAATAAATTGGAGCATTACCCTAAAGTTGCCACCTGGCACGAAAGTCATGAACCAAGTTATCCAGAGGCCTCGGGTTAATTTATCGGATTCATTACAATGATGACCTCGGAAAATGTACACGAACAATGCCATTAAAATGGGAACATGGAACATATTAAGCCTTCTAAGACCTGGAGATCTCCAGAACCTTTCGAAAAAGGTGGAAATTTATACACTAGACGTGCTTGAACTAGAAAATCTTAGATGGTCTGGGTTGGGATCCATAATACCACCAATGATTACACTTTCTACTAAAGCGGCTATCAGAATAGAGGAAAATTTAAAGTTGGCTTTCTCGTTCACTTGCGATCATGGACGATTTTAATGGAAAAAATCGATTGAAGTGCAGACACCACATCACATACTGGTTATACATTCTAGTATCGAGCACGTTTTTTTAACGTAAGAAAATCCACAAGACTACTTGACGATCGAATGATGGAAGAACGAAAAATCAAATTGATCACGTCATGATCTCGAGTGCAAATTATCATCCACATTTAATAAACAAGCAAAGAAGACCGTGCGCTGGAATATCAATGCGTTAAAACATGAGGACATCGTGCAGAGCTACCAATCACATGTCACTGAAAGTTTAGATCTGCACAATGAAAACCACGAGCCCCAATCAAACATCTAGAAGCAGTAGCAAGCTATCCAGTCAGCTATCCTCTGCAGCAGTGGAAAGTTGGCTCGCAACTCTAGGAGCTCTCACCCAGAATATACTTGTGACAGGAATTTCTCGACGAACGGAAAACGAAAGCTCGACAGATTGTTTTGTAAATGCAAGAAATCTTATCCAAGAGTCTTAACCATCGAAAACGCGAATGGAGAACGGAGAAAAAACATGGCGAATGTTCTCCCAGTATGTCCCCAAACAGCTCGACGTTACTCCACCAGGAGGGAAGGTATTCATGCACTCGGACACGCTGAATTATAAAAACACTGGAAAGCTTCTCTTGCATCTTATCTTTATGATCTCATCGAGGTGATCTGGGACCAGATGAAGCTACCCAAGGAGTGAAAGACCACACTCATTTGTCCGCTAAATAAGAAAAAGACGTTTGAAACTTCGCGGTTCATATTCAATGTGTCAGGCCAAGTTCTTGAATATGCAGATGATATCGTGTTTCTTGGCCGACCAAATGATATCAAAGTCAGTTTCATACCGCTTAACCATAACGCGAAATGACTTGATTTCAAAATCAAGAACAGCAAAACAAAATGTTTATCAACACCGTGGAGCAAATCTCGGAGAAACCGACAACTTTGACAACGTGAAATATTTTAAATATCTCGGAACAATTATAACAACCCGGTGGCAAAGTGGTCAGCATGCTTACTACAGCGGCCGGAGGTCCTGGGTTCTCGAACATAATCAGTTGCTGCAATCTAAATATATCACTCCTGATCTGATAGATGAGCGATGTTAAAATGAAAAATTTATTCATCTTGCCGTATTCTTGCTATACTAGCGAGGACCAAGGGCATGATTAGGCTAGCTGTTGGTAGGTGCGATGTTGTCAGTCACACTGACGACACTGTGGATTAACAAAAAGGCGACAAATGTGAGACATCCAGTATGTACTCGGTAAAGACAGGGATAAGGAAGTAGAAACACGCTCAATGAACTCGGACTTGCCTAGTTATTTCTCCTATTGAAAAATCTATTGGAACAAAGACTATACTAATCTTAATGGGTAAAGAGAGGGCCAGCACAAAAGCGATAAATATACAGTCTCATGTTTATGATATAAAATGCAGTGCAATGTAGATTTTGAGCAACGGAGAAAACTTGGTTATTAGCGACTTGTTACTGAGCTGGAAGGGTGTGGATCGTTCCTTATGCGGATGATTTTGCCATCGGGTTGCATCGTAATATATCGCGTGCAAAGTACACCATTCCTCCTCTCTAAATAGGCCAACAGTTCTTATTTAAACGTAAATCCTTACAAAATCGCATGCCTTCATTCTAAAAAAATACAAACTTCGGAGCTCTCAGGAGCATATTCTCTCAAATAAATGGAAAATATCTTTCATCTCAAACCCATAATAATCTACTTAAACTAGTCTCTTCATATGATTACGGTCCCGAAACTGAAGCGGGGGACCAAAGTAAAAGAATTTGCAAGTGATTCTAGAGAGCTAAAAAGAATTAACGATTTAATTTTAATTACTAACATTTGAACTCACCATATACTATTTTATCATTTTCGTCCAAATCCTCATCCGCTTCTGCTTTACTTTCACCTTCATTTGCCGATTCTATCGCCACATCATCTCCACTTTTATCAATGTCGTCAATTTGGCTTTTCAATAAATTATCATTCAAATCCGATTCAAGTGTTTCATTTGTATATAAAACACGATCCTCCGACCTAGAATCGAATTGCGTATTTTCAATACGAATCTCATCGAAATTATTTGGCTTTGATAAATACTCGGTGAATATCATGTAGGGATTTCCGACTACTGATGATTCAACCATCGAACTCGAACCAATAATTTCAGTACCCTCGGTCACAATATCATCCGACTGATTCGCTTGATCAGCGGCATTCGGATCGAGAAACTCTTGTGGTATTGTCGATGAGGGATCAATTTTTACCTCTTCTTTATTAACAGAACCGTCATATACATCCGTCTCATGTAACAGGTTTGAACTACCCTGTTGTGCCATTTTCGGCATAATTTCCACCCGCAATATACCATCGCGAGGCCAATCATTTTTAACATGCTCTAAACATGTGGCTGGCGTTTGTGAAAACGCAATATGAATGTAAATAAGAATAAAAAATGCAGCTAGCGCTTTTAGTAGCACGAATAGCTCGATAAAACGTCGCACTGGTCTAAAATTATATAAATAATAAAAATAATTACAAAACTAATATGTCGAGCAGGACAATATAAACTACTTACGTTGGAACATTTTTGGCGTAAGCCAAGGCAATCTTAAAAAATAAAGCATGAAATAAACGATCTCGTACATTTATCAAAGGATTCTGATTGTTCGGTCGTATCCGATTAGTTGGAATGATCGGAATACCCGGTACTGGATTATTCTCAGCATTAACACCTTGCGGAAGGCCATTATTATTATTGTTATTATTTACGGCATCTGTCATTTTATGAAATTACTTAATTCAACTTCTACAGTCTATAAATATTATGGCTTTGGGCTATAAATTTTATAAATTTTCAACGGATCTTTTTTAGTTTGCTTCTGCCTAGCAGGCTCTTAGTACATGATCACCCTGAAATTATAGAAAATTACATAAATTACACTAAATATTTAGTTAAGTTTATTGTTAAAATATGGAGATTCGATAAAAGCCCGATAGTTCTTTGTTAGGGCCTCCAACCCGCAACAAAATAAACACCATAATTAATATTAAGAGTCGTTTGTAGGAGAAGAGCTGAATGATATTCAGTTCGGCCCGTTACTTTTAGAATGACGATTTGTTGGACTTTTATATTCTGTAGTTAATTGGATGAGAAGTCTTGTGGTACCTGGCAGTCTATTGCGATAATGCACGTCGTAAGTATTGCAATGCATAATCAATATTTTGAGTATTACGACACCGACAGTAGGTTAATGACTCACATAAACTAGCCCACAAAATATACTAATCACGCCAAATAACTCACCAATTGTATACGAAAAATTTTAACTGTTTCCCAAACGCTGACAATCACATAAAATTTCCGAGCCCCCGTATTGCCACCGAATAACCAATTTAACCTAGAAAACAATTCGTTGTCCAAAAACAAAAACAACAAATGTCACATTTACAACAATTCGTATTATTAATAGTCACTAGCAATTTAACAATTAGCATGTCGAATCCAACACTAAACTAAAACTGATATTCTTGTAATTTAATTAAATATTCTAAACTAATTTTCCTTCAAAAAAATAATAATAATTTCTAATTAACAAAAATTTATTCCAGAATTATAAAATATGTACACACAATAAATGAAACAACAGTATAGAGAACGCGCACTAGACAGAACGAGACAAATATATAAAAAAATCAAAAATCATTCAATTGATCTGTCAAAATATTTACACAATTTTTTTTTTTTATTTCCAAAAACTAAACTTGTTAGACACACACCTCGGTATATAATAGTTAAATACACAAAAATGTAAATTGTATATTGAATTAGATGATTAAACTAGTCTTTTTAAAGATAAACAAATAAATTTGAAATAATTTGCAAATATAAAAAAAATATTTTTAATTTTAAAATTGTTCAAAACTTCCAACCATTTTTTTGGTATTTTAGATTGGAGAATTTTAATTTTGACAGAACAAGATTGTGGAGAGCAAGGAATTACAAAATTAGTACATGTGCTAAAAACGAAACAATCAATAGTTGAAATGTTTATCACTAGAGCGCAGCATAACAGACGTACAAAATTATTTATTTATTAATAGAAAATTATCCAATTACTTATGGTGACCTAAAGTAAATGATATAATCTTAATTTACTATTATTCAATTGATTACTAATAGAACATTTTAAATAATCAATAAATTTATTTATATTATGGACTCAAATCTTTGGTTATAATGGTTGTTGACTTGGTTTAAAACGTTTTTAGTACTTTTCTCATTACAAAAATCTGTGGAGAATTTTTCTACACTGTCAAAATTTTATAATCATATTGGAAAAGCCAGTATAACAGGTGCCCGGGTTACATTTTGTACAAAGAAGTTAAAGGTACAGAATGAGCCTTAGCAACTGTCAAGTGTCACAAATTCGGAGGGTAAAAGAGAAAGCATCTAAATCAACGGGATTACAACAACAAAAAATCTATAAGCACCCACGCCACCAGAATATTCTGTGCCCACGCCAACAACCAAAATTGTTTCTTTAATTTTTTCTGATATAGAACTTAAATTAAAGATAAATTTACCATAAATCACTAGCTTCTTAACATAATTTATATTTTATTTTATATAAACACTTGGTAAACTTGCTGGTGGTAAGATATTCTTTCTTGAAATTTTTTAGGCGTATTTTGGCATTTGTTCACGATACACTCCATTTTGTACAAAAGTCTGTATTTTTTGTTATCACATAATACACCACTATATAAACAAATAACTATTTAATAATTTTTTTTTGTTTTTATGTATTATAAATAACAATTTTAAAAATTTATAATTTATCATTTTAACGCGCAAAATTAAAACGTCACTTCGTACAACAACACAAACCGGTTTGACGGGTGCTTATAGCGAAATATGAGTAAACCATATGGATTTTTTATATAACCATCCTATTCTGGCTTGTGACAGATGAAATAGCAAATTTTATATGGGTAAAATATTGCCACCTATTCCTCAGTATTTTAACTTCCTTGATTTTGTAATACGATTTTTTATTTTATGTAACATATTGGTGGCGCTAGTAACGCCAAAGTGGATTAAATGCCAATTGTATCCTATTAAAACTTTAAATTAGTTTTGTTAATTAAAAATAAGTGATTCAACGACCAGTAAGTGTTTTCAAATCTATAATGTTTTCATTTTAAAACATTTGGTAATAAAGGTGTGTTAATTAAACGGTATTATATTCAAATAATCTTAATATCTTGTTAAATGTTTTAGCTAACTTGCTATGTGGAAAATTAGTAAAACTTAATTTATAACCAACAATTAATAATACCTCACCAATAAATAGATTAATATTTTAATTCTACAGGTTGAACATTTGGGAGGAGAAGCAGTTGGATAGAACCTTGTATAACTCGGAAATTCAGATTGCAACAACCTCGTAACAATTCTCAGGATAAATCAACAGACTATATAAACAATAAATGAAATCGTGTTGAGCACTGAATTGAAGCCTCTATATTATTATTTATTATGATAAGCATATTTTTAATTTTATATCGATGTTATTAATTTTGGTCTGGTTTTTGGATACACTTACAATGGTTAGGTTATGAATCATCCCGAACCGTATGAATCATCCCAATTCAGAGATACTTCCAACCTCACAAAGGGTGCTAGACTTCAATGGAAATCCTGTTATCCTAAATAATTAACAAGCTATATGTATCACCAATGGACGCCTCAACAGCATTCATGTTGAAAGGTTAAAAGATGTAAGTTTTCAAAAATTAATTCCATAAGATTCAGTTGACACAACATTTGAAATCAGGAGACCATGTACAGCGCCGAGCATTCACAGGATCGATCTTAGAGCAGCAACAAGTGAATGGTGGTTTTTCGAAGAAAATCATATTTTCCGGCGTGAGGCGCATTTCGAACTCGACGGTTAAGCCAACAAACAAAATTGTTGCATTTGGAGGGCTGACAATTCACAATCCAACAGTGTCCTTTCAACGTACATGCCTCCACCACGAGGCACTCTTCGGTGCGCCTTTTGGGCTATCAGATCGATGGGACCAGGCAATGTGGTTATCGTCAACGGCATTCGTCATCGTGAGATGATAAACAACTTCTTCTAGCCTCATCCTACTGAAATCGATCTAGAAGACATGTGGTTTGGTAAGACGTCAAGATCATGCTATTTGACGCCGTTGAATTTCTTTCCTTGCATTTTTTTTAAACTAAAGGTGTAAGCCAATAACCCGAGGGAAATACCAGAATTGAAAGCAAAATCCATCGACGAACCGATTCAAATAGACCATTTCCAGACATAACACTTTAAACCTTAAGATTTTACAATTTTTTCAAGTTTGGACGTGATTTTCACACACGGGAAATAGAAGAAATCCCGTGCAAGCGAGCATTCACTAAAGAAGAATTAGAATGTGAAAAGTTATATGAAATCAGCCATCAACGTAAGAATGCTGGCCGCTACGTGGTGAAAATACCGTTTAACTCTGAGCTGTTTTATTCCAAGCCTTTGGCTACTTCAGGTAGAAAAACGCCTTGCTAAAAATCCACAACTAGCAACGCAGTACAGAAACTTCATGGATGAAAATATCGCCTTGGGACACATGAAGGTTGCTGATACAATCAATGGATCTGGTTACTATTTCCTACCGCATCATGCAGTTCTGAAATTCTCGAGTACAACTACAAAACTTAGGGTAGTTTTCGATGGGTCAGCCAAAACATCAACCGGGATATCATTAAATGATGTAATGTTAACGGGTCCTACTCTGCAACAGGATCTATCATCCATATTATTAAGGTGGCGGAAGCACAAGTACGTCCATACCGCTGACATTGAAAAAATGTTTAGACAAATAATCATTGATGAAGATGATCAGAACTATCAACGTATATTATGGAGACAATCCCCGAATCAAGAGATTCGGGAGTATAAGTTAACCATCGTGACGTATGGTACAGCAGCAGCAACTTATTTAGCAGTCAAGTCACTACGTCAGCCTGCCATCGATGAACAAAAGAAATATCCTCTTGCATCCAACATAGTTTTAAACGATTTCTACGTCGATGACCTGATTTCTGAACAAAACACATTGGAAGAAGCCTCACTCATCCAAAAACAAATCATTGGCTTACTAAATAGCGGAGGATTTACCTTAAGAAAATGGGCAACAAACAACGCTGTCCTTTCGGAATCCATACCAGAACATTTAAGAAATCAAAATCGTTTGGAATTTAAGCTTGACAATGCAATTAGAACACTTGGACTACACTGGAATCCAGGAACAGACACATTCGGCTTTATTGTCATCCGATCTACGTCTGATATCGGCAAGTTCACTAAACGAAACCTGCTTTCGGATAGTGCTAAACTGTTTGATCCATTAGGCTGGCTGGTACCAATAACAATTGTAGCCAAGCTTATGATGCAAGAAATTTGGCTAGCAGGCCTCTCTTGGGACGAACAACTTCCCCCACACATGTCAACAAGATGGGAGGAATTTAAAAACTCATTGCCGCTTCTGGAAGAAATAGCTATTCCACGCTGGATCCAATTTGAAAAGAACGACAAAACAGAATTGCACGGTTTCTGCGATGCTTCAGAAAAGGCCTATGCTGCCGTCATTTACATTAAATGTACAAACTCAGTTGGCATTAGTAATGTAAGACTTCTTACATCAAAAACAAAAGTTGCTCCAATTAAAAACTTACTTTCGCTACCACGCCTTGAGCTTTGTGGAGCGTTGCTGCTCACTAAACTAATGTATCAAGTTAAAGAAGCAATGCATATTTCGGAAATAACTTCGCACTTTTGGACCGACTCAATGATCACGCTGTGTTGGATTCGAGGACGCCCTCATAAATATAAAACATTCGTGGCCAATCGAATATCAGAAATTCAAGCATACTCAAGTCCAGGTCAAGAGGCATCAGTCCAAGGGAATTAAAAAATAACCAGTTATGGTGGACAGGTCCAAATTGGTTGCCATTTGTAGCCGAACATTGGCCACAACAAACTGCTACTCTAAGTGAACCTAACGTGGAAACTAAGGAAAACAAGATAGTAACAGTGACAACATCAGCAATAGTTAATCCATTTATGGAGATTATAGATCGATTTTCAAAAGTGAACAAAATAATCCGTGTTGTTGGCCTCTGTCGACGATTTATAAACAAATGTTTAAAAAAACAGGATATTGGGTCTTCAATTTTATTATTTGCCGAAGAACTTAATGATGCCGGTAATGAGCTGATTAGAATGATTCAACAAGCGGAGTTCCAGAAAGAAATCATGCAGATTATCAAAGCAGGCTCAGTATCAACAAAAAGCAACCTCCTTCCCCTCAATCCATTTATCGATGAACATAACATGTTGAGCGTAGGAGGAAGAATAACTAATTGCAACCTGAGCTATGATACCCGACATCCAAAAATATTGCCACCAAAACATAGATTCACTAAGCTATTAATCAAAGATGCTCATACGAAAACTGAAATAGCAAAATGCATCACGTGTTTTCGATTCAACGCTTCAACAAAACACCAAATAATGGCCAGCTTACCCAAAGAACGAGTTACGCCATCACGTCCGTTTACCAACACAGGAGTTGACTACGCTGGACATATCAGTAAGAGTTTCGAAAGGACGTGGGAATAAGTAAAGCTGTACACATAGAGGTTGTCAGTGATATGACTACCCCGGCCTTTATCGCGGCCCTTAAGAGGTTCATCTCTCGAAGAGGGCTTTGCCAACGGATTTACTGTGATAATGGAATCAATTTTGTTGGAGCCCGGTCATTACCAGAAAAGGATAAACAGCAAGCTATACAACAAGCAAATCATGAGATCCAACGAATGCTAGCTGACATTGGGATTCAATGGTAATTCATACCACCATCTGCTCCGCACTTCGGGGGACTTTGGGAAGCGGCGGTGAAGTCTTTAAAATTCCACCTAAAACGGGTAATTGGAGATACAACGCTCACATATGAAGAATTAGCAACTGTCACATCGCAGATAGAAGCATGCCGCTTACAACAGTATCATCCGACCCAACTGCATTGATATTAACACCGGGACAATTTTTAGTTGGTGATTCGTTAATTACTATCCCAGAATCGAACCTGTTGGATGAAAACATGTCCGTCAGTAATCGTTGGAGATTACTACAAAAACTGGTTCAAGATTTTTGGAAGCGTTGGTCAAATGATTACATCACCGTATTACAACAAAGAACTAAGTGGACGGGAAAACAACCAATGGTCAAAGTAGACGACATTGTTTTAATAAAGGACAACAACTTACCGCCAACAAACTGGCCCTTGGGAAGGATCGTCGACCTACATCCCGGCAGCGATGGTTTGACAAAGGTAGTCACAGTAAAAGCTGGTAACGGTTCTGTGTTCAAAAGACCCATCACCAAAATAAGTGTCTTACCTCTCGACACCGAGAGGACGCAAAATGAGTCAGTGAGTGAGTTAGTGAGCGAGTCCCGCACCAAAAGGGTTCCTAGGATCACCAAGTTGGCTTTACCATTGATTCTACTAAGCTTAATAACATTCACTGCATTGCCTAATCAAGTAACTTCGGCCGAACTGCCGAAGTACAACATCACCACCTTTAGTCATCAACCTGGACTGTATCTAGAAAACCTAGGAAACCTCCGATTCACCAGCCAGCAGTGGAAAATAGTAGTTTATTTTAACCTCACATCCTATTACTCAGATTTGGCATCATACAAAAGTCTGGCAAGGAACATGGATCAACTATGTACGGCAACAGCTGAAAATAATCATCAGCTATGCTTTGCATTTAACAATCAGCTTATGCACATTCTAACTGAAATCGAGGACAAGAACGCAATACTTCACTACAGAGAAAGGAGAAGAAAACGAGGAATCCTAAATATTGTGGGCAACTTGGCAAGTGACTTATTTGGAGTTCTTGACGACCGTGATGCGAAGCACTATGAAGAGGAAATACAAAAAATTAAACTAAATCAACAACACCTTTTAATGATAGCCAAGAACCAAACTTCAATTGCTGATGCAACCCTAAACATTTTAAAACGTGCTGATGAAGACAATAGACGTCATTGGCAAGCTATTAATAAACAAATAGGCGCTACGTTAAATGACATTAACAATACCGAAAGGTTGACATCTTTAACCCTGCATGCACTTCTTCTATAATGCTCGACTTCAAAGACACTCAACAAAAACTAATTGATGTCCTTTTAAACACACAAAATAAGGCAGTGAGCACATCAATATTACCTCCAAATCAACTTAGCAAGGCTCTGGAAGATATAAAACAGCATATGCCTCCTGACGTACTGCTGCCCTCGCAAAATGAAAACTATGAACTATTGAGCTTGTATCAAATAATGTCATGCAGAGGAAAAATAAGTGGTCAATATATGATGTTTGAGTTGAAGATTCCATTGATGAACACAGCGAGGTATCAAATATTTAAACCAATACCACTTCCTACAATCGAGGACATCATCATTCAATCACCAATGGACTAATTAGTTTCCTCGATACATCGTGATGAATACTACATGATGTCAAAGGACGAGTTTAGTCACTGCAAACATAGCAACTATGAGTATATTTGTATGTTGATCCATCCTATTTATTCCCAATACGCAAACAATTCTATATGCGAATTAAATTTATTAGCGTCACAGCAACCATCCAACTGTCATATTGTAAAAGGAGTATCACAAAATAAACAAGATACATGGATAAAATTGAAAGGCAATAAGTGGATTTTCTCAATCCGACAAGAACGGCAAGCTACCATAGTTTGCGATGGGAACTTCGTGGCAGTACAACTGCCGCACAACGGAATAATTTAACAACACATAAAATCTTCAAAGAAACTGTAATTAATTCATCATATCTCCCAAAAGTCAACTTATCGATGCAGTGGATTAAAAGGCCTACAAATATCTCAATCGATTTGGAAAACTCAACCTTAGGGAATGAGATAACTGAGATGCACAAGCGAGTACAACACTTGCAAGGAGAAGAAATCGCAGTATCACATCATGACATTCATCAATATTCTGTTCTTTATGCGATTATTGCCTTTGGCATAATCGTCTTCACGGTCTATAAATACCGAAGTCACAGAAGGTCTCCACCAAACGAAGCCTACAGGTTAGGAAGTCAGGCCCGGGAGAATGTTGATACTCAACAAGGTGCATAATATCGCATGCACTTTAGTTTCAAGTATAATAACTTACTTGGTCAACTAATATACGCTCATCGTATGTGCTGTATTATATTCATTCATAATAATATGCTTAGTAAACTAAATTTATGTATAAAAACCGTAGAAATTATAATAAAGAATCAGTTGTAAAACAAGAACCTCGTAATATATTTGTGTGTCCTCACCAGTGGTAAGCCACAAATACTAATTAACTACAACAAACTTACAGAACCGCATCATAAATTTTAAAGATCTTTCACTTGCAGCTAAAATCTTAAAATGTTGGGCTAATTTACGTTACGATTATTGAGACAATCGATGCGATTATAAGAATGTACCTATTATAGTAATTAAATTCCTATAATAGGTTAATTCACTTTAATTAGTAAATTCCTTATAATCTTTTCCACTTACTCGTATTCTATACTTCAAATCGGCTCTTATCATTTCCAAGAACAATACCATCTCATTCAATCTTATAATGGCACACCAGCATATACACATTCATAAAAAGTTCCATTACTGTTTACCCATTAGTTTTATAGATAGCAGTTATCCCTTTTCCCATTTTCATTTACCTACATGAGTTTCTTTATTTACTCGTATATGCTTATTGTTGATGAAATGTTAAAATCAAAATCAGAAAATCACTCAACTCAAAGGACATAATTTCTAATTATTCTAATGATTGTGAACCATATCCACAATCCATTTCATTTATTTTTATGTACACAAATATTTTGAGCTGTATACATATCCTCGTGTATCTATCACCCTTTTTATGTTCATCTGCTCCATAAATCTATGTAATATGATTTTGAATGAAGATAAAAAAGGTGGTAGAATTACATTTTCACAATGATTATCTATTTTCGTATATACCGTGTGTTCAGGTGTTCGACAACACCGTACCGTGAACACAGGTATACATATAGGGTGCACGCACTTTATCTCAATCAAATAATTCGATTACCTTAATTAACAAACGAACAAAAACCTTAATTAATTCCTAATTACCTATACCAAACAAATAAAAAACGTGTGTCCATTTATCATTCGGTGTAATTAAATCGTACTGGTATAGGCCAATATCATACTGTATACGGATAAATTGATCGATTTTTTTTTCCATAGAAAAAAAAAAGATTGATGTCAAACGCGCATTAATTACAGCGTCCTTCTACGCGCTTACCGCGGTGCCATTCATATAATAACCCATAAATATAGAGTGATTCAATCATAATACGGTATTTTTGGGCAAGGGAAATTTTTATTTTCTGTGCAGGATTAACATATCAAGATACTGAGATAATGGTCGCACGATAACACCAAACCTGTAAGTTTACATCTATAGCCTAGTAAATTCCTTATCAATTAGTTATGTTACCAAAAATACGAATACAATCAATGGCCTGAGCCAAATGGATTAAGATAAATTTTTTGGTTATTATATTGAATTTTATCTAAGCACCTCTAAAAAATATTTAGTAGTGGTTGGGCATACGGCTAGATGTTTAGTACGCAAAAAAGTGCTCTTATATCGTTCGTGCGGGTGTCTAATTACATATAATTAAATATCATTTGTAGTGTTATATATAAAGTACAAAAAACAATTATTCTAAAATGAATTTAGTGAATGTAACCGATTTTCACAGTACGATGAACCAAGTCACAGGTGGCCACGAACTATTAATCATACATGGAGTATTTATGATTTTTGCCTGGATGTTTTTATCTACCATGGGGCTATTTTGTGCAAGGTAATCTTTATCATACATTGATATTTTGTTTGTGCTATTTTTCTTCGAGTCACGTGTTTCTAATCCAAACGGATATAAAAATGTTTATACATAAAATAAATTTATATCCAATGACGTAAAATGTGATTATTTTTTTTTTTTTTGCTAAAAGCTAAGCTCAAAATAAAATTTTCAAATCATCAACATTATTTATATAACGAATATATGGGATGGAATTGGATAACACAGTAGTATATTATTTTTTATATAGTGGGTGGACTTCAGAATTAAATTATAATGAGCGACTGATTTGGTATTATAGGTGGTGGTTATGGTGATTTTATTTATTTTTACATTATGTGCACGATGAATAAAACTTTGGCAGTCTTAAATGTTTATCAGATAATATAATTTCTTTAACACTGTTAAAGCGATTCAAGGCATATACGTATAGTAGTAAAATGTAGATAATTTGGTGGTGAACTAGATAACATTTAATCCTAAGGATTACCCCGCTAAGGACTATTTGGTTCAAGGTCGCATACATACAATAAATAGTATGGAATTTATGCGATCATTTATTGCAGCAAAAAAAAATAATTATATTGATTCATAAAGGCCATTTACAAATCTGAACTCATACCGAAATTCCATTTCACTTTTTTGGTTGAGAAAAACCTTAAGCGATTTTTAGGAACCACATGTAGAACTCATATTGAAAATTCCATCATTATCAGTCGAGAAATAGGTCGGCTCAGTTCAATTTGGCCCCAGCGGCGGGCTCTAAGCGAACTGCATTGCAATAGCTTGCTGACACTCTAAAACGGGGCTTAATATATTTTTTTTTTTCAAAATCATTTTCACCGAAAGAAACTCGCGTGTCTCGCATCGGCCGTCTCCTTAAACTAACTTTAGGTGATTTTAATTAGGAAAAAATTTTGATCACATTAGACTCACGATATATGTCTTCCGAAATATTCATACAAATTAAAAAAATTATTCGGAACAGCACAGAAGCAAACACATTTGCAATTCACATCTATACCCGACTACACGATAATCTAAAATCTTCTTCACTTCTACAGTAAATAAGTTTGCTTGCTTTATTTTCTTAATGAACCGTACTAAATTAAATTAAAACTAACACTATGAAAAAATGGTTCCACGACAATTTATTGAAAAACAATACATCGAAAATTTATTCACCATAAAAACAAAAATTAACCGAAAAACAGCATGTCACCGTAAACAACCGATAATGACAGTTCGCCGAAAACGACAGTGCCATGAGCTCTATTCTTTTGAAAACCAGTCCCTGGATTGTGCAAAGGTTCTGTTTTGGCTCGATACCTGTTTTTAAGAATTTTTGTTAAAAAAATGCTATATGGTTTCGGTTTGCCGTCTGTCCGCCTGTGTCCACGATAACTTGAGAACGGATGGAGATATCAAGTTTATTTTTTCACTAAAACTTCAGGCAATTCATTGGTGTTTAAAGTGTTTGGAGATATGTAGGGTTTTGCTAACCCCCTTCTTAAAATTGATAGATTTTTCTTTTCTATTCTATTTTTTTTCATAGAGAATGGAATGTAGAATAAAAATATATCTCGTGTGGATGTGGGTTTGTTTGGGTGGTCTGGGTGGTGTAGTTTGGGGGTGGCAGAAGTGGTGCTATGGGAGGTGGAGGGGTGGTATGAGTTGTTCTGGGTTTGGTGTGGGAATTTGAGATTTGGTGGATGAGGGTTTGTGTGGATGGTGTGTGTGTGTGTAGTGGGTATGGAGGTGTTAAAGGCTGATGATATGGGTGGTACGGTATAGGGTGGTGCGAGTGAGATTTGTTTTGTGGGTTTGATTTGGATAGTGGTTGGGAGTGGTAATAATGTGTAGGTATAGTGGTTTGCGGTTGATTGTTGTTGGTTGATTTATGGTGGACTGGGGAACAAAAATGCTTCTAGAGTTTCCCGTCTTTTTTATTCTCTTATATAATATGGATGTATTGAATACTGTCTTTCATACATACGATTTTCTGATAAATTGTGAAATCCCAGTGAATTTTAACTGAAATTTGTTTACCGGAAGCGGCAGTCTCCATATTAGGTTGTACATTTTTTGCAAATATTTTAAAACGACTAACAATCAAAAGATTCCAAATTAAATTTGCAACAATACCAGCCCAGATCATTTTCCTGAAACTTAAGTAGAAATGACGTTTCTTGATTAAAAAAAAATTGAATTTTTCAACAAAAAATCTGCCCGGTACTGCCCAGACGAGTTGTTTGATTGGGATGAAACTCCATTCTTAAACCTTTTCAAAAAAATTTCAGAAATTGAGAGATCCCAGCGATTTTTGGTCGATATCGGTCCATCGAAAATGACAGCTTCCATAAGAGCTTTTCGTTTTCTCCACCGACAATTGAATCTGTCATAAGAGCTTTACCGTTTTTGGGATGTATTTTAAGAAGTAGATCATTGACGAGAAAAACAATTATGAACTGAAAAGTTCTACTTTAAATTTGCAACAATACCGACCCAGATCAGTTTTCGTAAATTTAAGCGGAAATAATGACTTTTGACAAATAACTGTTTACTTAAACTTAATACTTAACATTTTACCATAAATTGGGAAATCCCAGTGATTTTTGACTAAAATCGGTCAACCGGGAGTGACATCTTTCATAGGAGCTTTTTTATTTTTTTTGCAAATATTTTTTCAAAAGTACAGTAAACCCTCAATTTAACGGACGCTTGATTTAATGGACAATTTTTTTCTTTTCCATTTTTCGATTATCGATTATGATGGGATTGGGTATGTTGGATGGAAATGGCATTCTTAAATGATTTTGGGAATAAATTCTGGAATATGGCCATCTGGGATGGATCTCGATCAATTCTTAATCGATTATGATGGAATTTTTTATGTTGGATGGAAATGAGATTCTTGTATGATTTTTGGAGAAAATTCTGGAATATGGCCACCTGGGACGAAGCTCGATCAATTCTGGAATTCTTAAACGATTTTGGGAATAATTTCTGGATTATGGCCATCTGGGATGGAACTCGATCAATTCTTAACCGATTATGATGGGATTAGGATGTCGAGTGGAAAAGGAACTCTTAAATGATTTGTTTAAGAAATTTTGGAATATCGCCACGAAACTCGGTAATTTAAACTAGGGAGGAACTCGATAATAAGTAGACATTTCTCTTGAAGCAAGCTGCTCGTGTTGCTAACATGTTTCTGGTAAGGCTCAGGGTTATGAAAGTCGGGATTTTATAAGTTGGGATTTTGATTAAAGTTTAAACATTTGTTTAATCAACATTAACATTTTTTGATCACGACGCCACCTATATTTTTGCACGGCTACTAAAACGTATTCGTTCAAAATTTGGGAACAATCGCTTAAGTTCATTAAAAGTTGTCATATATTGTAAGTTCCACCTTAGAGTTGAGTATGGGGAAGGCGTAACATTTGTGTATCACTAAGCTGCCTATGTTTTTTCTTGGCAGCTAAAAAAAATTCGTTCATAATTTGGGAGCAATCGCTCGAGTTGATCAAAAGATTTCATTTATTGTAATTTCCTGCTAACAGCTGAGTATGGGGAAGGAGTGACATCTTTTGATCACTAACCCTCCTATGTTTTTTCTTGACTGCTGAAAAGTATTGGTACAAAATATGGGCGCAATTCCTTTAGTGGATCAAAAGTTTTTGTGGAACAAACATACACGCAGAGAAATAATTGGTCATATTAACCAAAAAAGTAAGATAACTTTACCAAAAAATTGTTACAAATTCAACTTACTTATTGATTGGTAAATATTATAAATGTTAAATAGTAAAATTAACATAGACAATAGTAAAACAATTTTTAAAAACAATTTTTAGTTTACTATTGTGTAAGTAAATTCTGCCAATATATATGTAGATTTTACTACAGTACAAAGTGAAATATGAATAGCATTTTGGTAAAATTAACCGAACGATTAAGTAAAACCGACAACCTTTAAAGTAAATAAAACCCACACTATAAAAATAATAGGGTAAAGTCTACAACAAATATAAGTAAATTTAACTTAAAATCTCTATTAAAATTGAGCCTACGTAACTCAAAGTAAAGTTCACAAATTTATAAATGTGAAATAGGGTCATTTGTTGTATGATAACAAAATATTTGTTATCACGTCGAGATGAGGTCTCATCTTTTCAAAACTTATGAGGTAAACATTTTGAATCTTTTTAATTAACAGATTCGATATCCTTATCAGATTATGTAGTTATCAAACTACAAAAATAATGTTCATAATTCATGAATTTAAATGAAGTAAAGATCAATTGACCTAGCGAATTATATTAAAAATGCAATAATAATTGTTACCTATGGCCGATGTAAATTAAACACACCAATTTGTAAACTTTACATTGCAAGAGAAATTTTTTGTTAAAATATTTATTTTCCATTGTAGATTAGTAAAATTAGCATGTCTTTCGGTTAATTTTACAAATCTATTAGTATTTTTCAAAAAATAATTTATTTTACGAAAATTATTATTTTACTTTATCAATTTAGTTAAATTAACAAAGCATATGTTAATTTATATTATAAAGAGTAGGATAAATTAACTACAAAATAGGTTGATTTTACAATTTTAGATTTACTTATCGATTTGCGAAATATTTTTCTTGGAGTGTAGTTACATACAAACTTTTCTTCTTTATATCCCTTTTTCAACCAATAAAAACAAAAACTCGGCTCAATTTTAGTCCAACCCACACAAATGTGTGAGTAAAAAATCATCGTATGTAATGGCGTTGTTGATAAAAAATTTCGCTTGATTTGAAGTAAAACCAACACAATTGTGTGTCTAGTTATAGTGTTTTTCGGACGAAAATAAGTTAAAAAGGAATTCACAAATGTGTAAGTTGGTTTAAAAAACATACAAAACTAAATTTTTGACATGTTAATTTTACCCTACCCGCACAATTGTGTTAGTATAACACAAAAGGGATATAATACTAGCTGACCCGGCGAAGTTTGTCTCGCCCCAAATTACTTCGTCCGAGCAAACACTTTTGATCTTCACGAAAATTGATTTTGAAGAAAGAAAAATCAAACAACTCAACTCAATTCTCAATAGACGTTTGAGTTAGACGATTGAGTGGCCATTCCATTCACTTTTTCATCGAATTCAACACTAAAGGTAGGTTTATGGTTTCGTTCGTTCGTTCGTTCGGTCATTTGTTCGACCAATCATCTTTTGTACAAAAATCCAGAATCATAATTTTTGATCAATATGGTTAGTGAAAAAATTGTCAGAATAAACGAACGAACGCAACCATAAAGGCGGCATAGTGTATTGAAAAGTGAATAAAAGGTCGATTCAAACTTAGGCATCTATCGAAAATTTAGTTGTTTTTTGCAAATTGACTTTGTGATTTGTTAATCGTCATAGCGAACGCCAAAAGAACGGGGAACTGAATGCACTTGTTTTTATACATATATATATAGAAGACTAGCTGAGTTACCCGGCGTTGCACCGTGCACGGGAGGTATATAAGCATGAGTTGTATTTTCGAATATTTTGTAGAAAATGTCTGGATAACTCAGTAGTTCCGGAGACGTAAGCTAGAAGACGTTCAGGTGGATCATCCAGAGGAGGCAAATTCACTTTTCCATTTGAACAACACATTCCAGGCGATTCATTGTGAAACTTTAAAGCATGACAATACAAACAAATGTTTTCCATTTGCCCAATTGAAACATTGTAATCATAGTCTTTCTCGTAATTGAATGCTGTTAACTTTAAATCACCTCTAAAAGTTTCTATTAATCGTCCATATCGTAACCGATCGACTTCCAGCCGGGCCTCACGATGTTTAATGGTTTCAGTAGCTCTAGAAGATGTACTGCTTCGAACGTTTGTAAGTCGTGTTTCATACTGTTCGCTTGATTCAGCCACCCTTGCGGCTCTAATCTTCTTTGACATTGCAGTTACCTGCCCAATCAATCTTTTTTCGGTGGCATTTTTAAGCAAAAATGAAACGTGCAGCTAATTAATCAGGAATGACGGGCATTCAAAACAGAAATTAGTATTTATTTATCAAAACGATTTTAATGTTCCCTTCGATACGTTTCACTGCGAACTGTGTTTGAAAATAACTTTACGGAATTTTTTAAGCAAAATCAAATGTTATCTACAATTAAGAAGTAATCATAGATCAACTCGTTTATTAACTGAAAACTTAAATCTAATAAGAATGTATATTTACTTGAAATAATATTTAATACCTGGAAAATAATCACCAACAATTATTTTATTGCAATATAGCTAGCTAATCGAGAACAACGGCATCCGAAACACAAATTAATATTAATTTATTCAAAACGATTAAAACTTCGTTCACTTCGATACGTTTTACCGCGAACTGTGGTTGAAAATGACATTTCGAAAAACAAAAGAAGTTTTTTCAAACTAAGGCAATTTTACACGTACAATAATTTGAATCCAAGGATGTTTCTTGTAGAAGATGCTATTTTCAAATATAAAACGCTAATACTTTTCAAAGTAAATCAGTATACGTACAATATTTTTTAGTACCTTTTCTAGAATTGATTTTATGAAACAATCATTGATTATTTAAGTAATAAACTAAATAAAGTAAGAAACTATTGGCGTTTAGTATGAAACTACTATTTTCATTAAGAGCCGCCGGTTGCAATAGTGGATTAAAATAGAATGTTAATTATTTCTGAAGTTATGTGGAAATTAGAACTCGCTGACTATGGTACATTTCAAAACAGGATATGATAAATAGGATATCACTAAACAGTACATGTCAAACCAGTAAAAATATATTATTAGTATGGATAATATAAGTGTTCAGAGATTTGTCTTCAGTTAAAGTGATGAAAGATTGTCTTAAATTTAAATTAATAAAATTAATTTGAATAATTAAATCAATAAATAGCTAAGGCGCTATTTCGGAACATTTAAATAATTGTATCTATACATGTAAAAATGAATTCTTGATCCAGGGCAGACTTCCGGATTGGAGCATGTCACTAATTTCATATAACCCCTTTCCTTAGTCATTTCCGTCAAGAAATCTTGAAAAAATTGTAATCTGAGAAAAAATTTGTACCACAGCCCTTAGGCCCCGGGGTCTAGCCCTTTCAAAAGTATCGTGGACTTGGTCCTGAACATGCAACATATACATGGTAAAAATTTCATGGCGATCGGTAAAGCGGCTAAGGCGTTATTTCAGAACAAACAAATAATTCTATCTTTACATGTAAAAATTAATTTTTGATCCAGGGGTGGACCCCCCGAATTCGAACATGTCTCTTATTTCATATAACCCCTTTCCAAAACTCATTCTCGTAAAAAAAAAATTATTTCTGAAAAAAATTGTACCATGGCCCCTAGACCCCGGGATCCAGCCCCTTCCAAAATACCGTAAGATTGGTCCTGAACATGCAAAATTTGCATGGTAAACATTTCATGGTGGTCGGTTGAGCGACTGAGAAGTCATTTTGGAATAATCAAATATTTGTATCTATACATGTAAAAATTAATTTTTGGGACCCCTCGGATTCGAACATGTCAGTAATTTCATAAAACCAGCCCCATAAACTCATTTTCGTGGAAAAATTTAAAGAAAATTAAAATTTTCGAAAGAATTTGTACCACAGCCCCTAGACCCCGGGGTTCAGCTCCTTCCAAAATATCGTAAGGTTGGTTCTGGATATGCAAATCGTATATGGTAAAAATTTCATGGCGATCGGTTGAGCGGCTGAGACGCCCATTCGGAACAAACAAACAGGAATTCATTTTTATATATATAGATAAGATTGCCAAAATTCTACACAACTTATATTTATGGTAGTCCGCAACCAACACCATCTATTGAAAATAATCCGAAGTGGCTATTTAAATGAATGATCATTGTCGAAATACAATTTTCGTCAGTGGTGTTAAGTGTATTTGCATACAAAATTCCTCTACAAAACTCAATTTTCGATTTTCCGATTTTTATTTTATTTTTTCCGATTTTTCGGTTTTCTTTTGGGTTCCGTTTTTTTTCGAGTTTACGGATTTTCCTTTGAGTTTTTCCTAATTTTCTTTTTTTTCTAAGCCACCACTGTTTTGAGATGGACAATGCACAAAAAGAATCATTCAAATTGGTCGTGTCGTTCTCGAGTTTTTACAAGACTAACGCAAGGCAATTGATTTTTATTTTGATAAATAGATAGAGAAAATAAATAGATTGGATAAAAAAACAAAGTATTAGTTTTGATGTAGCCTTCGGTGGGATTCGAATCCTGTACCTCCAAACCCAAGCGCCGAAGCTTTAACCACTGCACCACCTGTCTCATAAAAATTTTACACACAAAATTCATATGAAAATGGCTTTTAATTCTATTTTTCGGGTTTTTAGACTTTTCCGCTGGATTTTTGAAAATTTTTCGTAAGAACCATTTCCTGGCAATTGCGAACACAATAAAAAAAGATTGAGCCAAATCGGTTCAGCCGTTCTCAACTGATGCGCGCACATACATTTTTTACACCATTTTTATGTAGATAGATATATAGAAGATTATATTTTGCAATAAATAAATAAGTTTTGTTGAAGTACAATTTCATTTTTTCTTTTTTACTTACGAATTTGTAAATACAATGTATAATAAAATAAACTACTCTTCGGTGTTAGGCATCATCGATCGGCACATACACACAATTAGTCACTACTGAACCACTGGGGTCCCGTGTAAATTATTATGCCGTTGGAGGGCTTTGCAGCTCAAAAAGTTTGAGAACCGCTGCTTTAGATAAATCGGTTTATATAAAGCCGAAGAAAAACTACAAATATGATATAAGCCCTTCTGATATTTTTCCAACACAATGAAGGTCATCGAATTAAATGATTAATTGAAAACCGATAATTTTGCTTTTATCCACAACAAAAAAAAACAACACAAATTGGGTGACTCAGTACATCATAGATTAGCACCACATAATTTATATATCGAAAATTTTGTATGAATTTCGAATCAATAAATTTGTAAATTTCGTAATCATATTCTACAATAATAACAAATCCATAATCCAAAATAACACTATTGTTGTTTAGAAAATAATTGGAAACCTAAATAGGAAATAAAAATATCTGCGTCATCGAGAAAATTATTTGATTTACACTGCCCTTCTTAATGTGTAGGTAGTACCCAATACATGTACACCCAGCATGTATTAGGTAACACTTTTCTCGGTCACTAAATAAATAAGCACAACACAATTATTATTTTTTAATTAAAATAAATAAATATTATCATTTGCCAAATGGATTATCCAACATACAATTTTTTAGATATTTAATTTTCTTTAACTATAGAGATTAACACTTTTCGAGGATTAATTTTTTCTTATTTTCTTTTGTTTTATCTGTTTGTTGCGGCGATGTGGTTTAGAAGGAAATTGGAAAATGCGATAACTATCTGTTTGGTTATAGAAAATTATGCGGTAGTGTGGATTTAAAAATTTTATGTAGAATGAATACATACGTATATTTTTAGTGCACATTACAATAGTTTACATTAACGTTTTTCCAGATAAATTAAAATTATTTTTAATTTTCAAACGATTAGAGAAAGTTATACAGGTCCATTGAATCCAAACCCGAGGCGGTACACTTTTCTTTTTCGGTGACGGCGATTACTCGATCAAAAGTATTTACTTTGACTAAAAATAAATTTAAATATTTTTATGGTAATGAACAATGTTTTAAATTTTGCCAAAAGTGGTTTGGGGAGACCTAGTTTAAAAATACCGTTTATTGGTTGGGCACCAGTTTACATAGCACGTAAAAATGCCGGAGGTTAATCGTGCGATCAGCATAGAGAATCCAGGCTTGGTTTTATCTCTCTTATTGAAACCACAAAAAACAACCAACCGCGTTTGTAAATTTGCAAGTCTTTGAGAGTGCCACAATGATCTCTGATACAGGTCGGAAACACAGTCGGAATGAAAATCACAATATCAAATAATTATTTTACAAAAAATACTCACTCTGGTTTCTGGTCTAACTGGTACTTTTAACGGCTCGTCGACCTCATGAGTACTATCGGCACACGCGTCTGTCACTGTTAATGTTAAATCGCATGCGCACTAAATCGCTTCAGTCGATGTTCCAAAACAAACAATGCAATTTATTTGTCTATCTTTGTTTTGAATCTTGACCCTAGGCTGACACGCTGTTTGAACAGTTTTCTGTTGTATTTTATTTTTGTGTCCTAAATAATATTTATTAAGCTCGTGAATATAAAATCACATCATCTCGCTGCAATTCTGCCATTTTCATTAACTGCATATCCGATAGCGAACCATAACTACCTGCGGTACGATGTTGTGGTGGTTTTCTTTCCGCTCTTATTTTCGATTTGCGTTTCCGCTATTCTCCATTTATAGCGTCGTATCTAGTATGGAGTACTTACAATAGACAAAAATTGTAAAGTGATTATTGGTTATTTTTTTCTCTGGGTAAGTGGCATATACCTCTGAACAGTCGCAAATATTCTGAAGTAAAACATCAACTATAAATTTCTCGAACTGTTCATGTGGTTTTAAATTTTTGCAATTTTTGTAATTTGGTTGTGGAAAAATCGGAGTCAAGGCACAAGAGTCATCCTTTGACCAAGTAAATACAGTATTGTTGTTGGATGTTGGTAAAGGACATGTGGATGAAGGCTGATGAACACGATTTAAATGTGGTGATAATGACTTGTGAGCTGTTATTTCCATGGTTTCAGAAGTACGTAGTGAACTGTCAGACAAATTTAAAGATGTATTGTTGAGCACATTTGCCAAAACACTATCTTCCTAATGTGATCCAAATTCTCTCTACCCACTTTCAGATTCTAAAGACGTTCGCCATTTCATAGCCTGATCTTAACTGTTCCGGACACACATTGTCTGGAATGCCATCTTTTTCCTCATCGGCATCGTCCCCGCCGCTTAAATCACCGTCATTCTCAGGTGGTTGAACAAACAAGGCGTGAAGTTTGCCTGAGAGATCATTTTCACCGTGGGAACTAAGCTCATCCAAGTAATCAAAATGTTCTTGAAGCGTCAGTTTTCTAAGAGAACGTATTGAGCGGAATAAGAAAATTAACAACTATAGATTCTAGAAAAAAAATATAATATTTTACACAATAAAACAGTTCTATAAATCCTGTAACCTATTGTTCCTGGCGTGGCCATATGGACACGCCGCGGAATAATATGAAAAAAAACGCAGAACGCCTTCTGGTAGATGTTTCTTGTGTTTCGTTAACGCTTTGCTCTACACCTTCAATATTTTCCGCAGTGCCAACGAAACGTGGCCTACCGGTTCGAGGCAAATCTCTTACGGTGCCATGTTGGTGGTAACGATCAACTAAGCAACGAATTATTGCTTCAGAAGGTGAAATTCTGACATTAAAATGGCGACAATATGCTCTTTGTGTTAAAATAATTGATCGCTGATTTAAATAATAAAATTCTATTATTCTAGTTCTTTGTTCAGTTGTGAATCTCTCCATTATTTATTCTCCAAGTGTTATTATTTATATATGTAATCTGAAAAAAAAAAAAAAAGTTAATAAATTTTTAAACCACATGATGACTTTTGGCCCACCCTGTCTAATGAAAATTAACTTTTTTACTTAAATTATAATTATATTTTTTTTAAATTTTGACAGACTAAAATATTACATTTTTTTTATTCATTTTTATGTAAACCAGACTATATAAAAAATAGAGAATTCGACAATTCAAAAATCAAAATATGCTCAGAGAGCTTAAAAACGTGGACTGTATAAATTTAACGAGAATGTTTAAATTGGACAACAGATTTCATAGTTATGATTATTAAATTCATTAATTTGTATAATATTTTCTCTATTTGCAGACATCTCAAACCACTTGAAGGACAAATTTGCCTGTGGGCCTCTTGGCTATTTGTAAATTTACAAAACGTCCTTATGACTTAATTATTTAAAACACTAAAACAGAATTTCTATTACAGGGTCACCAATTTTTCATGATTCTAACTTGGATGCTTTCGATAGCCGCTTTTGTTATGATCTTCGTTTACATCGACGGTTGGGAGACGAGTCCACACTCGATTATCGGAACTATAACGTTTGGTCTAGCATTTCTGCATCCGATATTGGCTGTACTTACGCGACCTCGCGAAGGTGCAGATGATCATAAACGATTGATGTTTGGTTGGACACACATGATTGGCGGTATTGGAGTACATATTGGTGCACGTTAGTATATTGAAAGAGCGCGTACAGATTTTAAATGATATATAAACCTTTACAAATTTATTCTATTTCTAGTTGTGACAATCAACAAAGCTTATTCGCTAAATCGTTTGCAAAATGTATCACGTGCCTTTGAAATTGTATTTGCTGCATTCGTTGGCGTCCACGTCGTTAGTCATATGATCGTAAGCAAACTGAACCGGCCTGACTTCAATGAGAAATGGACTAAAATATTTTTCGTGCTGTATTGCCTTCTGATGCTTGCATTTACCGCAGCCCTGATTGTGCTGGTGGCAGTTGCAGATTATAATATACCTGTAACAATGGAAATGTAGATTCGGGTGCAGAAAGCTTTTTATTTGATTTTGTTAATTTATTCTGAGTAAATTCCATTTGTATAAGAAAAATAAAAAAAATGTTGTTTGCGTTTTTCTTTTCATTTTCACGTTCGCCTTAAAGTGCTTACACGAAGAAAATTTGTTGTGCTTATACACGCACATATACACATGCACATGATAAATAACAAAAGCGATTCTTTCTGGAGAAAGCTCAAATAAAAAATGGCTGATATAAGCGTTTCATTTGATTAGAGCGGGGCAACTATATATTTAACGAATAAAATTGAAATGATTCGAAAATAATCGATAATATTCAAATGGAAAAGTGGGGAAGTGGGGAAGTGGTTTCGTTCGAACTTGAATACCGTATTTCGAAACCGTTAAATATAAACGACGTATAACGATTTGCGTGGAGAAATTCGAAATCGAATACGAACGGAATGCGATAACGAAAATGTTAGGAGAAAAATATTTACAAAATGATTTTAGTTGTAAGGCGCGGGTGATACGGGAAACTTGCCAACGTTAACATGAAAATTCATTGTACGCATGCAACGAAAAGGAAATAGTTTTTACCTGTTTTCGATTCGATTTGAATTACAAAATTTTAATTACGAAAGTTAGATTAATAGTGTGATTGTATATACGTATGTTAGTAGTGTCGGTGTAACTGATGTGTGTGTGAGTGTGTGAGTGGAACGAGTTTCGAATTATGAGTGATTAGTTGTCAGACGTACTCGTACATATTTTTTCTTGGTGGTAAATTTTATTAGTTTGTTTTTTTTATATGGGGAGGGGGTTTGCTGTTTGTTTTGTTTTTGTATTTAGTTTATTTTACTTATTTTGTTTTTGTTGTTTTTATGAAGATTGAGGTTTTGATTTGAACATTTTGAGTTTGATTGATGATTGTTGAGTTAAATTTAGAGTAATTTCTTCGCTGTAATTTTAATTAAGAAATTGAAGAATTAAGGGTCAAAGTGAGTTTTTCTTTTTTACGGTTTCACTTTTTGTGGGCTTTTACAGTCTGTAAGTAATATAATTTAATCTCGTTTTACGACGGTTAATGACTCATGGATTTTTGCTTTGTTAGAATTTGTATAGTTACGGGTGAAATTTATTGTACCTATACTTCTAATTTGTGTATTTGTTATAAAGAAAGAACTTTTGGGTATTGAAATATGAATGCTTGCTCTTTTTTTTAGTAGATGACACAAATTTAATATTAAACATTATTCAGTTTTGTTGGACGCAGGACTGACCCAAATTTTATTCAAATATATTCAGAACAAACGTAATTATATAGGGGACAGATATTTGTATTTTTATTGTTTGGATCATAATCTGTTGGAAAAGGAAAAAGGCATTTGGTGTTTTAGATTACCTAAGGAAATAATTTTGAAGGTTGGGAAATTTTGTAAATTTCATAAATTTTTCGACGTACGGTAAACGTATACTTTGTTTGGATTTAATCTTGAAACTTGGTACGATCAACCTCACTTTATCTGTGTGTGATTGAGTGTTAAATTAAGTTGTTTACTCCTTAATAAATATCATAAAAACACAACTGCGGCTGTCTCTTGCATTTACATTTGGAGAGTTTGATGTCATTTTGATCAAATTATGCAACGGAACACGGCTTTGTACGAAGAAATTGATGCCAAATGTGATTGAAGCAACGATTATTACCGGTAAAAGTAAAGGAGAAGATGTGATAATTCCGCGCATTCCTATGATTCCCACCGATTTGCCGTTTGAATTCAAGCGACTACAATTCCCATTACGCCTTGCTTTTGCAATGACAATCAACAAACCCAGGGGCAATCATTGAAAAGAGCTGGTGTTATTTTGGAAAATTCATGCTTTTCACATGGCCAACTGTATGTTGCTTGCTCCAGAGTGGGAACGCCAAAAAATTTATTTATTTACACACCAAATGAGGCTTTATAATGAAAATTATTAACTAAAATATCTTTATATTTATTATTCACTTTGATCTGGTTGAAGGTTTGTAAAAATGGAGTATAATTATTTGGCGATTGGTAACAAATACCAAACCAAAATTAATTAACTATCCTCACAAACAGGATGTCCAATAATATCATTACAAAAGTTCGCCTGGATGCATTGACGGAGGCACCCGTTTGAATTCAGCTACTTATACTTTTCTTTTCATATGTGATTGCAACTACAGCGATGTAAAGCGAGAATTCTTGCATAACAATCAAGGTATTTGAATTATTTACCTCCCGTGCAACGCCGGGTAACTCAGCTAGTATTTAATAAAAACAAGTTTTTACAGATTATTTGCCAAAGTACTTACTATTTTCCAATATGTCGCCTAAATGTACGCTTTTATACAAATACGTATATAAGTCGGTAGTTGTTGTTGGTTTAGTTTTAAATTAGTTTGAACTTCACACTCATAACGTAGAAAATGGAAATTTTAGATAAAAAATTAAAAACTTATCGATTCTATGTAAAATGAATTTTGGTCTGATTGTTGGTTCCGAATGGACAATGGTATTTCAAAGTAAGTTGCATGCTCAGAACAAACCTTACGTTATTTTTAAAGAGATCGGACCGGCTCCAGAGGCCTCGGTACAAATTTATTAATTTATTGTAAATATTTTTTTATTTTTTAATTTTTTAATTGAACGAGTTTAGGAGAAGTGTTATATGAGATTAATGACAAGGATGAATCCAAGGGATTCATACTCGGATTCAAAGAGACCCTCCTTAGAGGTTAGGGATTTTATAATATAATGAGCGGGTTTTCATGACAATTTTGTCGGGATCAATCCCCTAGATCTTGGTGCTCCCATACAATTTTGTTTCGAAAGAGAATGGATCAAACGATTTATCCCTGTTATGTGCAATCGTACCAATTAAGCTGCTGAGCTATAATTCTAATGCTCTTGATATTCAGTAATTTATAAACGTTAACAAGCAGCACACTCATAAAATGAGTACCCTGATCAGTGACAAGACCCTCAGGTGTACCATAATGACAAATAAAACACGAGGCTTTGGGTTTTTAATCGCGTTCTTGATCTCTCAAAGATAGAAAAGTAGTGATTTTCATGTTAGGTTTAGAGGCTTTGTTCTTTTGACAAATACTTAACTGTATACTTAACGGGAAAATGACTGTTTAGTTAACTAAATTGTCTAAATTGTAATGACAAGTAATTTCGATTCATCTATAATTGTGATTGATCAGTGCTTCGGCATTCACATTCATACATGACAACACGGCAATAAAGAAGCCTTAAAGAGAGATTTTTGCTTTTGGTAAGCCAGGTAAGAGGACGAAGGTCGGTATGTGAACTATAAAATTATATCGAAATCTTTTGATTGTCCAGACAACTGCAAAAAATTCCCGTTCTATTACTTTATAATTTTTTCCGGGCTATTCAGTAATCTGAATGCTTAGGCAATTGGCAGGTGAGATAACACTCCTCGCATGGCAACTACATTGGCATCAAACTTTTTGCCATAATCGGAATATTGAAGTATATTTAAACTATATACCTGAGACAATTTAACACATCGATAAGTTTGGAGCTGTGGGCTTTTACGTCGTATCCGTAAACTACAAACAATGCCATCTAAATATACGAGGCATTTTGGACCATTTAAACCTATAAGAATATTATTTATTCGACATTGCTTGTGGAGGTGCTCCTTTTAAACCAAAGGGTTGCCATTCGCGAGACCCGATACTTTTCGTATGTACATTTTCCAAGCTGACCCAATATGTCCGGGATATTTGGCAGTATAGGGAGACATAGGCAATTGATTTTTCATTTAAGCGTCAAAAATCACATTGTTCAAATTTTTTGGCATTATTAATAATGGAAAGCTCCAAGGGCTGAATGTTGGTTCTATTATTCCGTCCTTTAACATCTTATTGGCTTGATTATCGATATATTCTTTGAATTGAATTTGAGGAAATGCTTAAAATTCTATTCGGTGTGTAAACATCTCGTTGAATTTCCTGCGAAGAACAAACATAATTACCATCACGGTCTACATCGAAGTAGCATAAACCTTTTCAACTGTAGGTGGAATAATATTCTGAGCCTCAAAAGAATTCATAAGATCCAAACAAACTCATAGTAGGATTTTATTCTCATGATAATCTATGTCGAGTAATACGTAATTAAAAAGATTTCTTACTGATTTAACAGGATCGTTTTTCATTAGGGATGCTCGAAATTCATTAGGTTATAGCAGCCATGATTTTAAAGCAAAATCTGTCAAATTTCTTGAGAATTGTTCAAATCATCATGGAATACTTTAGTGTAGAACAACGTTTAATAACCACCAAATTTTTTTTTCAACATCAGTGCTCCGTTCGAGAAACGTTCCGCGTATTACATAATTTGTATCCTCACGCTGCACTATTCAACGTTTAGTGGACAAATTCGAGTCATACGATTCGATAAATAATCAGCCAACGCGTACGTCACCGAAACGCGAGGTGTTAGCGACAAGTGATGCAAAGTTAGCTAACAGAAGTGAGCCAAAAATAGATAAAAACCCAAGATGTTATCCAAATTATACACATAAATTGGTGAGCGAAAGAGAAGACAGTAATCTAGTCAATCAGGGCAATCCGGCTCATATAAACGTAACCAGCGAAATAAAATCTAACCTTCCAGAGAAAACGTTCATGGTAGAGAAACCATGCTCTGTATGTAGTGGCTATAAACAACAGGTTGATAAGTGCACTAAATTCCTCACTATAGTAGTCGACAGCAAAGAAGGACACTAGTTAAAGATAAAACTTTATGCAACCTCTGTTTAACAGATTTACACAGCCTTATCTGAGGTCGATCGAATTTAAAGTGTAGCGTTGACGGTTGACAACGACAATATCATCGCTTGTTGCTCAATCCAAGCTCAAGCAACATAAAACAGGCACCATCAAATAAGCCAACAGAACAAACAACTAAAACTGGGAAAAGTATAGTGCCTGGCCTGGGATTTTGTACGCTATTCTCACAAACGTATAAAAATTCTCATGAGAATTTCGTGAGATGTTCGTACAAAATCCCACTAGTCACATCTCTTTTATACAATCGAGTCGAAAGATATGAATCAGCCGATTAATTTGTTGGAATCAAAAGAAGACGAGAAGATTATTTCAAAACGGGATTACTATGGGAATACGACAATATTGAATTTCCAGACTCTCAGCCGATGGCTTTAAAAGGACTTAAATGTTTAGAGATGAAAATAAATCAAAACATGAAGCAAAACATGAAAAAGAGATGCTGGAATATGTGGCAAAGGGCTATGCACGCACCCCAACAAACCATATAAATTTCGTATGGTTTGGGATGCGGCAGCCAAGGTAAAAGGGGTTTTACTCAATACCATGCTGCTTAAAGGATTCACAACGTTTCCTTTGGAGAGACTCTGATGACGATGTGGAACCAGAAACATATATTATGCAAGTAATGACGTTTGGATCATTTTGTTCAACGTCATCAGCACAATACAAAAAAAACACAATTCTAAAAAAACACTACGTAGATGATTGGTTTCAAAGTTTCGGAGAAGAAGATGAAACGATGAAAGTGTCGAAAGAAGTTAAATACGTACATCCAAAGGCTGGATTTGAGATAAGAAATTCAAATTCTACAAAGGTTTTGACAGCTTTGGATGAGTCAGGAAAAGTAGACTGAAAAGATTCTCCATCGGGACTCAATCCACCAAAAGTATTAGGAATATAGTGGGACATCACCCAAGATTGTTTTCGTTATGAAATTAACCATTATCGAATCAGTCAAGAAATACTATCGGAAGGAAAGCCAACTAAACGATTGGTACTACGTATCAGCATGTCCATATTTGATGCTATGGGCCTTATTTCACATTCCTTGACTTATGCGGTAAGATATTGATGCAGGAAATGTAACGATCAAAACATAAATTGGGATGAAGAGATTCTCGACAAGAAATATGATAGGTAGCTGATGTGGATAAAACTGCTGCCGGGAATAGAAAAAGTCGAAATTCTACGATGTTATACACCAGCGTTTTGCCTTCATCAGTTATAGAATCTGTTCAACTACATTTAATTGCGGAACATACAATCAAAATTGACAAATGTGTGATTTGGGTTGATCCAACTACAGTTATTGGTTGGATTCGAGCGGATCATAGAAAGTATAAAACGAACGTTGCACTACGTATTGCAGAGGTATTGGATTCATCAGAACCCGATGCGTGGCAAGGGTTCCAACAAAGGAGAATGTAGCAGATGCTGCAACAAAATGGAAACGTTCAAGCACGATAACTTCAAAAAGTCGAAGGTTGGCAGGACCACAGTTTTTACGTCAATCTGAAGAGAACTGGTCATCACAAACACTAATATAAAACTTTGAATCAACCGAAGAATGCCAATATACTATATACTGACACATGAAATTGGAACTCCTTAGTTCGTTACAATACCAGATGTCAATAGATTTAGTCGTCGATGCGAAAGACTAAGACGGGTTCACGGATATGTATTGTGGTACATCTGTTGATCAGGGCAAAACTCAAGGGATCAAGGGATCGATTAATTACCTACACATGAATAATGAGACAGTAGCGAATGAAATTCGTCAACGGTACTATACTACTAGGCTTCGGCCGCTGGTCAAGCAGATTAGCCGAACATATTGCCAGCAGTGCAAGGATAAATGAACAAAATCCATAATTTTGGAAATGTGCCAACTGCCACCAGCAGCGAATACTAGGCTGTTTATTTCTACGGTTGTGGGTTACTTCGGACCACTGGAAACCACGAATAAGTGTAAAAGAGAAAAATGATGGGGTGTTCTATTTACATGCCTTACGGTACAAATAATTCATTTAGAAATGGCGTATTCATTCATTCACCTTTGGAAATATATTCCGATAATAGAACAAATTTCGTCGGCCTGAAAAATGAACTAGGAAGGGAAGCCGAAATACTAAACACTGAGCGAATAGTTGTAGCATATCCCACAATAAGGAGGAAATTCATAACATCTGCTGCACCGCATATGCGGGTAGAAAACGGTTTATACCATGCCTTACCATGCGGAAAGCCGTCAGATGAGCTCTTATGTACAATTATAACCGAGATAGAACACATTATAAGTGCTTGACCATTAACATACATTCCTTAGGACAGCGAATGTGATGAGGCGTTTACACATGACCATTTTCTAACCGGATCATCAAATGGACTTCCTATACTCCTGGACAATTTCATGATTCCGATCTTTTGCTTAGAAAGTCATGGCGAATATCACAAATGGTTGTGGATTAATTCTGGAAACGTTGGGTGAACGAATATCTGCCAACACTTACCACTTGCTACCGAGTGGATGCAGATTGTTGAAGTAGTTGGAAGCGAGGAATAATTCGACGTAATTTGATTTAATTTACCAGCATCATGATTGCCATTATCAAAGTAAGATTCGTCTAATTTGTCGCCAATAAAGAATCGTATAAACGGAGATCTTTAATAAGAGGGGAGAAACGTTAGCGATACTAAATGACAGTAGCATTATTGTGAATGATGCGTCGTGCGTATAGAAGTAAAATATAAGAAAAGGAGTCGAATTTCTAGGAACAAAAAAAGATGAATTTATTATTTTTTCAACGAATTCTAAACATTAATTAGAACGAGCAACAACTTAAAAATTTAATCAGTGTACATTATTCTATATAGTTGGCAAAAGAAATGTGAAGAGCCAAATAAATTTGAAATTGTTTCTTTTCTTTTATTACTGTTAGGAAAACACGATGCAGTCAATTTGTCTTGTACTTGTATAAAATCTAACTGATCCAGGCACTTAGTGTTAACGACCACAGACAACGCTGTGTGATCGCTGTCTAGGTTCCGGAGCCGAACCGAATTTCGCTATCAAATCAACTTTTTGGACGAATGAGTATGTGAACAAGCAAAATTGTCGGACTAGAAAGTTACGGTTTGATGAATACTTTGGTCTGGCGGAATCATCAGTTAGTACTTCTTCTAAAACGAGACTGGCATCGAACTGGTTTCAAGAGAATATACATTCATATTAGATTTGTGCTTTCAGTTTATAAATGAGTGAGTTTTTTTACTTTTTGTTTGTCGCTGACTTTTCATTTTTGTTAAGAGAATTCCCCCAAAGAACCTCTTCTTCTAGAACTATACTGAAACAAGTAAATAGTATGGGTCCTGGCTAAAACATAACCGCTTACGATAAAGTAGATCAATTGAACAATTTTGAGGTGAAAGTTAGTAGCATTGCATTTTGATAAGAAATACAATTATAACATGCATTAAAATATTATAAGTGGGGCAAATGAATAACATTTGTTTGCATTGTCATGCTATAAAGTTTCACAATGAATCGCCTGGGCCCCTATTCTTGAAATCGGTGGAACTTTCCGCATTCGGGTATGTGTTGTTCGAAAGAAAAAGTCAATTTTGCACCTCTGGATGATTCACCTGAACCTCTTCTAGTTTACGTCTTAATAATTGTCTCAACAATTAATACTAAAAACTACCGCGAGAGGAACAACATTTTTACCGGAAAAGCGTCAGCCAGGTTGAGCAAAAAAATGAGATTGACTGTTTCTTACACATACGAATAATTCCATTCCTTTATTTGACAACTTAATCTGTTCCTCTTGTTATACTCCATCTCAATTAAACCGTTTGTTTTTGCTGCTGTTTATACTCTGCTCATTTAATTCATCCGTCTTTCCTTAGGTTTTTGTTTTAAATTTATAGCTGAATATGCTGAATTTACAAATTTAAATAAAAAATCGTAAATGAGGAATACTTGTTTTAGAATTCCTTTCTGTATTTTCCTGCACCCCATCGAAATAAGTTGGATAATTTTTTTTTTTGATATACGTATTCGTTTTTCTTATGTATGGGAATGGAAATTAATGAGAACCAGCGCTCGAAAGGAATACGAAATTCCTTTCGAAGTAATAAAAAATGAATATTTACATTTTACTTATCCCGAACAAATATTTACAGACAGGATAATTGTTATGCAAATAATCCCACACCTCGCAACCATTAGCACTCATGTTCAAACCACCTCTATGTATGTAATATGGACGTACCCTTCCAAAAATTGTATTTATAATGTTTTGGATTTTGTATGAATTCAATTTCAGTTCACTTTATGAGTATAAAATTTTCATTTTCATTTTTCCCATTTTCATTGGCAAAGAATATTTTTTTTTAAAAGTCTGAACTGCCTGGGTGAAGGAAAATTATGTTGAAAACAAAAACAACAAAAAAATGTTATTGGGGGATAACCAAATATGTAAGTCATCTTATAATTAAAAATTTCTGTTGAGAATCAAACACAACAGAAGGTTTTGGTATTTTGTTTGGATTTAGGTTTCATATTTAGATATTTATGATTTCATTCGTAACAGATTCATATAAAATTTGGATTAGTAATGCCAGCTTAGTACATATCAATAAAGTTTAAATCGTTCAGGAGTGAGTTTTGAATATAGTAAACTTTGTAATTTAACTTATGTAAAACTAGTAAAACATCCAAGTTGAATTTTATGATATTGCAAGTCTTATATCCTAAACGTTTTCGTAGTGATTTAAATTTATATAAAGTAACTTCTACGCGCTTTTGAAGTAGGCTGCAGAGCAGAATGTACATTGCGGTGACCAATTTTACAACACTTGAATCAAAGATTTGATAAGCCAACCTCGCTTTTGCCTAATGCTAACTTATGATCAGGCTCCCAACATTTACAACATCTCACTGGGCTTCTTACTAGATCACGAACATGGCATCTAATCTATCCTAAACAATCTGTAACTGTATGGCTTGGTCTTTAAACAGCGCACGCGGCGGCACACTTGTATAAGGGGATAGCTATCAGTCAGGATGAGGGGAGGTTCCGCAAAACCGCACGCGCTATTTGCCATGTTACAAAAAAAAAATCGGTGTGCCTAATCATTTCTACAAGTTATTGATACTAGGGAAGGCCGTTCACTACACCACTATTGTAACCATGTTTTCACCCCATTACAGTTGGATCACACTACTCCATTTTCGGTGGAAACATTTTATACCGAAGAGAACAAAAAAAAGATACAGATCGCAGCGCAAAAAAAATATGAACAATATAATAGGAAAAGGGTGTAACTAAATCAGTTCGTATCTGCGACACCATGTACAACGACTAAAAAACCAAAATAAATATTCATTCACAGAAAATGTTGTAAACAAGAAATATAAATCTAAATAAATCAAAAATCAATAATAACCAAAGTACGCATACACCTACATTAACAATATTAAAAAGAAAAAATGTATATATGTACATAAAAATAATTGCGAGGTTTTTCTTTTAATTTGATACGTCACCAATACCGCAACTGCAAATGATGGTGTCCTCCAAAATCACTAGCGTTGTGACTAAATTTACATTCCCAGCACTTGTATCTCCGATGTTATGCTTTCCGATATTTGTTTTGGTTGAACCGTCAATTGTTGTTACTCGATTTGGCGTTCACCGACGATCGAAATGATGAGCTTGGCGATCGTTCGGTAGGATTTACTGGAGCTTATTGAATTTTATTAACCAGGGCGTCACGTTTAGTTTATTCCAAGCTCAACTTTTATTCTTTTGTTTTTTTTTTAAATACTTATTTGTACTATTTGGTTTCGTAATCACTACATCATCTTTTGATCGCTATGTACACAGGTTATTGGACTCAAATTCACATACACGATCTGATTATTATTTGAATAGATTTAATTGAATACACATAATTTTATAGTTTTTCTTTGTTTTTTTTTTCTTATTTTATAACTTTACATTGGTATACATAATTTATCAAGTTAAACTTAAATTTTTGCTACTTTGGAAATTTTTATTGTTTTCAAGTTAATCGGAAATTACACAATATTACATGCACTTAGATTATTAATTTTGGTATTTTAGTAAACTAACTCGTTATCATAAATTTTTATATATAAGAAAAATCTTTTTTTTCTACGGGCGATAAACTTTATTGTTTCCAAATTTTTGCCCCCGTCTGATCTCTATCATCATCTCGCTTCCCCTTTTATACTCCATTTTCTTTTATTTTGGTTGATCCAGTTTTTTTTCTTTTCTATGTTTATTAAAACGCAGGGTAGTATCGCAAAACATCGAAATCTGTTACAAATCGTTATCTCAAAGTCCCTTCAGAACATTTACCTACCTCATTGTTATCCCAAATATTAAAAATATTTATTTCGAAAACCATTGCAAAGGACGTGTAGTTTTGATCAGTAGTGCAACTCACCTCGATGGTCTTTCTTGCCGCTTTATGGGTTTTCTTTTCTTAACGGTCTGACACTCGTTATTTGTTTCTGAACTTACCCAATGATAAATATCCTATTTCGCTTAGCGACCAATTTTCATCGTGCTTACATTTATATTGTGCTTTTGCACTTCCTTCAGTTTTATCATTTTCTTTTTGCCTTCTTTCTGTGTTTTATTAACCCCATCAGCATCAACCAAGTACGCCACTGATGAGGTTTACCTTGTAGTTATATTTGCAACGCACATAAAGTTCGCTACGGTTGGTGTTGCTTTTACATCTACGGTACTAGGGTTCCGAATTCCTGCACCGTAATATTTTTTTGGTTTGTTTAACCATAGAAAAATAAGTTTACCATAGATTATAAATCTATCCTTTTTTATAAATCGAGAAATAAAAATGAGTTGAGTAAAAAACTTCTGATAATTCCAATGTATTGATTATATTTGTGACTTTACATTGTTACGGAACAAAAACTACTGAAAACAAAAAGGGAATAATTTGAATTAATAGCTGTGTTCCAATGGAGAAAGCAAACTACTCACAAGTACTTATATCTACTCGCAGCTACCCATGCTCAAATGGTGGTGTAGATGTCGAAAGTAGTTACGCATAAAATTAACGGTAGGTATTTTGGTTCAAACAATTCTAATAGATGGCTTTGTGAGGGGTAGGCTATGTTGAAATGTCATAAATAAAACATTTTTTTTGTTTATATCTTTGAAACACCAAGCGATTTTTCGCTGCGGAATAATTAAATTGTAGTTAAATAAAAAATAAAACTAATTTAGTGAAGTGTAATACATTTACGAAATGGAAGGAATTGATCCGAGTATTGAAGCGGTGCGTGCTATAATACAAATATTTAAATATGCCGACTGTAACGCAACCAGAACCTCTCATTAGAAACGGAGCACGACACCAAATATTTGCGAATATGGATAGTAATGGTTTATTAAATTAATAAAAATAACAAAAATTGTTTTTAAATAATAGGATAAATAAATGTATTTCATTGGAAAAATAATATCTTTAATTTAATCACAGCCTCCATGGCAAGAAACAACAAAAAAATAACAGATTTGTATTTCAAGGCAAATTTTTACGTGTTTTGGTAAGTATTTAACAGCCTTGAAATTAATTGATTTTTTTGTCTCTATCTTGCTCCTTTTTTGCCAGGTACTTTTCAAGTAATTCACGCTTCTGTTTCTTTTCATTAATTTTCGCCTCGTAATATTTTCTTTTTAATTCGAATGCTGTTTCTTTCAAACATTCCTTATGTTGTCTTTTATTGTTTGTTTTGGAAGTATTAACCACAGATGTATTCATTCCCATGTCGCCTACATTTTCTGTTGATCTATCGTTTCGCATACATGCTGGTTTTGGTAGCTGATTCTCAATTCCAACTGATACCGAATTTTGTGAACAAACTATAGGATTGTCACGGAAAATTTCCTCCATCTCTTCCATGTACAAAAACTTTGTAGGTGTTGAGCCTGTCCCTCGATCTTTCGCGTTTTTGTATGCACGATAAAGGCTTCGCCACTTTGTCTCAACATTCTCTATCGTTGTTGGAGAAACCTATAAAAGATTATCATGCGTCAATATATATATATATATATATATATATATATATATATATATATATATATATATATATATATATAATATATAATAATTAATTTACCAGCACATCTTTTGACTCCAGTTCGGTCAATAAGTTTTCAGAAAGTGTTTTTTATTCCTTGTTTTGAAATATTCTTCTTTTCGGCCGGCGTGTATCATAATCAACACTTTGCCTTCGTTATAAGACCAGTTTTTACTCATTTCTGAGATTTTAGTTAAAAAAAAATAATTTTCCAAAATAGGTCGTCAACTCGTCACAGCAAAATTATACACAGCCAACTTTGTACACTAAATGTTTTACTTCTGTTATATTTTTAGCTCGTTCCATTGGTTATCTACTCACAAGTACTTGTGAGTAGCAAATTGTTTCCATTGGAACACAGCTAATATTAAGTTAAATTTAAGAAAAAATAATTAAACTCACCTAGTAGCTTTCAATTTGATTTGATGTCAACATAACCTATAGAATCATACAAATATGTATTAGAATAATTTTATTTAACTTAAAACCCAATACTTATCTTAGTTATAGTAGGTATTCATTTACACCAATTTAATTCTGAAATGATTCAAGGTTGTTAATTTCTGTATTTAATTTAAATAGGCTAAAACAAAAATACTTCTTTTTCTGTATATACATTTTTTGCGGTCAGATATCACTATCCATATGACCTATTTGAACTGCTTCTTCCAATTAGTACTTACAGGGTCTTATCAGGGTAAGGGCTGAGCTTGGAATGCATGTGATGTAAAGTGATGTGACTGATTCAACTTTATATCGCTAGAAAGTTAAACAGTCAGTGTGTGAGTGTGAAGATGAAGTATACTGTATAATTAAATAGATATTCAATGCAATAATTTTATAATAAATTCAAAAATTCAATTTAATTTTAACAATGTTAATTCAAGTTTTAAGTTATTAAATTCAATAAACAAAATTAAATATTAATAAAAATACAAAAAATGGACAGTGCAAAACTTTAAAATTAATATTTAAATAGATAGCAATGACAATTCATAATATAATGAGATGGTTGATTCATAATGAATTAATTATATAGTTGTAAATGATTTAAAAATAAAAATAAAAATGAAAAATGTACATGTTTTTAGATTGATAACCTTTATTTTTTGTTATCCGTAAAAATGATTTGCCAATCCTGGTAGTTTTGTGAAATAACAAGCTAGCAAGTAGTTCAGCAGTTACAGCTTTCGATCAATTTCTTTAATAAACTTTAATAGTATGTCGTATTCTGTGAAATCATTACTTTGGAGTATTTCCTGGAGTTTTTTCCGACTTAGCAGTAGGTATTTGTCACGAACCGAATCAAAAGTAGAACAAACATCAATTATATGATCATTGTCCTCATATGTATCGCATTCTAAGCAATTAGGTGAAGATTCAAGTCCTATCATGTGTCTAAATTTTTTATTGTATGAATGACCAGTCCTAAGCCTAACAAGTTGTTTAATTTGCTGACTATTAAAATTTGAGTTGGCGAACCATAGCGAATTTAGCGGAGATTGACAGATTTGTTTATAATATTTACCTGCTTTGTTTGTCATTTCACTATATTTAGATTTCCATTTCAAATTAATTGCATTGTTAATTTCGTTTATAATATCAGAAATAGTAGGTTCGTTGTCTAGCAAGTGTGTAGGGGTAAATGTGGCTGTTTTAGCAAGATCGTCTGCCATTAATTACCATTAATACCACAATGACCCGGAATCCAATGTATTATGAAGTTTTTGTTGACGTTGTATCCTGCAAAATCTATTATGTGATTTTCAAAATGTTTATCCGTATTATTAATAAGTGCCGATTGTAAGGATTTGCATGAACTCTGAGAGTCGGATAAAATAATAACATGATCATTATCCAGAATAAGTGCTATAAAAATAGCTATTTTAATAGCAATCAATTCAATGTTCATTATGTTAGTTAAATTCTTTAATTTTATTGCTAGTTTTAAATTTATAGTAGGTATAAAAATGCCAATTCCTGCTTTGTTTGCGATAACTGAACCATCTGTATAAATTCGTGAATAATTCTCGTATTTATCCCGAGTTTCTAGCGTGAGATTATGTAATTCAGTTGAGTTTGATGTTGATTTCTTAGTAATACCCTGTACCTGTGAAACTACTTTTATGTTTTTGGGATTTGTCTGTTTATAATGTGTAGGTAGAATCTTTGATAAAAATGGATAGTTTGAGTAAAGACCGTTCAACTTATTCAAAGATTTAAGAGCTTTAATGTCATTTCCAATGTTAGTATTTTTAAATAAATGCTTGGCTATAAATTTTAACGTTTTTATTTTATTATCCAGTTCTGTTGGCACCTCTAAAGACTCAGAAAGCACTGCAGGTATTGGGGTCGTCCTAGTCATTCCCAAACAAGCTCTAATACTGGCATTTTTAACTGATTGACAGATTCTATGTGCCGTTAAATTATCTTCATTTGTAATAATATAAGCATATTCCAGCTTAGATTTGATGATTGCTTTGTGAATGGTTAACATCGTCTGAGGATGAGTTCCTCCTTGCATGTACGATAATGTTTTCATTAAATTTAAAGATTTAAAAATGCTCGTTTTAACATTACAATAATGTTTGTTGAGGGCCAATCTGTTAGAAAGAGTAATACCAAGAAGCTTAGTGTCCTGTCTCTGCATAACCAATGCGTTACCTAATTTAATTTTTATGGATCTGGAATTATTAATATCGGTAAACATTCTTAGAAAATGTGATTTAGTAGGATTAATTTTTAGATGTAACGAGTCTAACTTTACTTTGAATTCAGATAGTGTATTATTAGCATTTCTTTGAAGCTCTTCCTGATTCCATCCTGTGACAATTACACAAATGTCATCGGCAAACTGAAAAATATTTCTATAATTGTTGTTGAGTTCGTGTAAGTTAGTGGTGTATAAATTAAAAAGAGTAGGGCTCAAACAACTCCCCTGCGGGATACCCGCATTCATGTTTTGCGACAATGAATTATGTGAATTACTAATTATTACTGTTCTGTTAGTTAAGAAGAGATAAGTCCAGTTAATAATATCGGATGAAAATTTTTGCTTTTTCATAATCTCAATTAATGTAGATTTGTTGACATTATCGAACGCTTTGGTTATATCTGCGTTTATTAATAATATTTTCTTACCCTGTTTTTTCGCCGTAAAAATAAAATTTGAAAGTTCAATGAGATAATCCTGAATGCTTTTGTTTTTGCGGAAACCAAAATTATTATCATTCAATAATTTCTTATTTTCAAAATGTTCATTAATTCTATTTAATAACAGTTTACTGAAGATCTTTGACAAAGTAGGGAGTAATCAGATCGGGCGATAATTAGCAATATCTCTATCATTATTTCCTTTTTTTATAGGTATGACCGTAATTATTTTCCAATTTGTAGGAAATACTCGATTGTACCATATTCTATTGAAATGTTCTGTTAAAATATTGATGAAATTATCATTATTTTTCATTAACAATTTCAGAAGTTTGTAGCTGATTTTATCCCCACCTGGCGCAGTGTTTTTTGCTCTTTTCAGTATTTCAGTAATCTCTACATTGTTAAACTCAGGGTTGTATGGGCATGTTTTTAAATTATCAAAAGGAAGATTTACAATTTCTGTAGAATTCGGAAAATTAGTGTCTAAAAATTGTTTGGCTACTGACTCATCATCTAAAATTTTAAAAGTGGATTGCTTCTTGTTTTTCAGTTTATTGATGTTTTTCCATAGTTCCAGGTTATTAGTTTTATGGTTAATATTTTCAAGAAAGAGATTCCAACTGTTTTTCTTCTCTTTCTTAATCTGTAATTTTAAAATCTGTATTGATCTTTTCAATTCCAATGCCGTGTAAAAAGTCTTATATCTTTTGTAGATTTGTTGCTTACTTTTTTTTATATTCCACAGATTCTGGAGACGGTCATTCCACCATGGTTTAGGCCTAAAATTATTTTTGCATGTGATTATTTTGGTGTTATTCTTGATGATACTTTCCATGCATTTTTCCAAATCTAAATGAGGTCGAGATAATTCTAGGTTTATGTCCTTAATAGTCTTAGACCAATTAGTTAATTGCCTAGTTGTGAAATCATTTAATTTGAATGAGAAAATGATAGGAAAATGGTCACTGCCGATATTATCCACCGATATCTTCCACCTAAGATTATTCGATAGATTAGGAGTGCATAAAGTAATATCCAAAGCTGAAGTTCTGTGTCTAAAACTATCCTGTCTGGTAGGAGATCCATCATTTAATAATATTATATGATTTTGTGTGATTATGTCCGCAATTTTATTCCCAAGATAATCATTGAAATTGTTGTTGTTCCAGAGTCCATGATGCGCATTGATATCCCCTGCTATAATTGTATGATGATTATTATTCTCCTCTATAAGGTTATTAAACTCCATTTCGACTTCGTTTGGTTTGTTCCTGCTGTTGTTATAAAAGACTACCAGATTCAGATTTATATATTTATATAAGGCATTAATTTTAAGAGTTTGAAGTCTTCGATATATATTAGATTGATTAATAATTCTAACGGAAAACATTTTGATTGATTGATTGATTGATTGATTGGAATGTGCGACCAAACCTAAGTAAGATTCCCGGTTGACGCCGGGCCCATCCGCACACTCTTTTACACATAACAAGATGGAGGGATAGGAATGGTATATTAATTATTATGGAAATTGACCCGGTTTCAGACACCTAAGTAGTCAATAGTTAGTAAATTGTTAGTTGAAATGTAATGTAAGACGGTTAACACAAGACAGCACAATTATTTAAAATATGGTATAAATCTCAGCAAACAGAATCTTAAAAATTATATTAAATTATCTGCAATAAAACTTAAAATATTTCCAGTGGTGGTTTTTACTATTAGGAATACTAAAAGAATGGTAAATAATGAAGTATTAACTAATTATATTAAAACAGCTTAACGTAATAATTATCATTAATTAATTCAATTCAATTCTCCTGAAAATATTAAATAAAATTAATCAAATTCAAACCAACAATAATTAGTATATAATAATAGTACTAACCAGAATCAAAAGTATCATTACAGGACTTCGAGATACTAAACAGTGTAAAACATTAAAGCTTATAATTATTAATAAGAAGCAGTGACATTTCTCGTTCACCAATAAAACCTGTTAAAGTATAATTCAGCAATAATTAATACTAATAATCGAAGCACCATGGTCATCATTAAAACAGTAACTGCCATCTCCTAATTAAACGAGAAATAACCCATGAGCATCCTGAAATTTAAATTAATTAGCTTACTGTTCATAAACAATAATTAATTTCCTGTAACTTAGTAATGTAATACTAAGAATTATATTATTCTTCTGCCTCTAAATCTGAAATGTCAATTCATCATTAATTAAAGTAGGATTAATAAATTTTGATTCGATTTGAATGCACGACCAAGTTTAAAGCAGGAACTCCCAGTTACTGCCGCGACCATCATACACCTGCTTTATATACAACAAAAGGATGGGAAAGGTACGTTAGATGTGATAGACCTGGCCCGATTACAGACACTTTCAAATTGTGTCAGCTTCCCTTTGGACCGCATCTGAAATTAATTATTATTTTGAAATATTTTAGTTAAGTATATAGCCATCAAAACTGCTTCCAGAATGCTTATCTCCTAGAGTCAATAAATTGTTAGAATTTGAATTATTTGCTGATAAGTGCTATTGATTCCGGAATTCTTTCCCTAACAATCAATATTTAATTTAGTTTTATTATTATTATAAACCAGTTTTAAACACTAACACCCAGAGTATCCGTAACTAACCAGCACCACTCTTAAAATAGATTAACTGCTTTACCAAGAATAAGTAAACTGTCTAACTTATAATAACTTATTATAACTAAATACTAAATTTAAATAGTTATTAACTGGGTCACCTTCCGAAATATTTCCTGTAAATTAACTTAAGATTAATGACTACCATTTCACTTTACAATATTCGAAAGTGTAGCCAACAAAACTGCTTCCAAAACACCAGCGACCTAGAATTTAAATTTGTTAGTAAATTGAGATGCATAGATACTATTAATTCCGGAATCCTTTCCTAAATCCGGATTAAATTAATTTTATTATTCCAATCCATTTTTAAAAATATTATCACACCCGAATATTTGTCATTAATCAGCACCTATCATAAATTAGCTTAACTACTTTACCAAGTATAAGTATACTTTCGATCATACAATAACATATTATAAACTTATTTCTAAATTTAATTTAATTTAAAAACTAGCATTAATATAATAGTGGTCGTTTGCTACAACCCAACATCAACCTGGAGGAGATTTGTAGATATAGTACACAACCTGGAATACTAATAATATAATTATCCAACATTCATATTAGATAATAGTGATTAAGAATAAGATTAAATTAGCTGACTTCCATTTTATTTGTATAATAATGTTTATTATAAATATTGTATATGAACTCTAATGTGATTAATCTAAACTATAATTATTTTAAAATTTCATTAGTATTAAAAATGATTAAATATTATTCTAAACCAAGGTCCAAATAGCCTTATTTGTCATGAGGCCTAAAAGACTCAGCTTCCACTTCCATCTATATCTGAACCCCCAGATTCTTTTATTATATAAAATTATAGTTAATGAGTTAAATAATAGATCACTCTTTTTAATTAGTGGAATTTTTTCTTAAATTTACCGTAATTATCTTACTCTAAAATTCTAATTCCGCCCAGCTAAATTGACGATAAACTTCAACAAAAACATCCACAACATTTAGCAATAATTAACAATTATACCATATTCCCGCCGCCACTGTGTAAATTGATCACACATATTGCATTACTCGATAATCCCCCCCCCCCCTCAGTTCTCTGCATTATAGAGAAGAAGTGTACCCCCTGCAAAATCGCTAAAAATATAAATACAAGAAATAGCGATGCCCATCGCAATCTCATCATCACCCAAGCAAGATTCACAAAAACAAGCCGACGATACTGAACAGATTCACATTAAACGTTAAAACTACCAAAAAAGAAACATTTTCAAAATCATAAGTCCCTGTTCCTGGCAAGTAAAACATTCATATGCAAACAAAATGCTACATGCAAGGTTATGAACATCAGCAATACCATGCGAAACAAAATAAAACATTACCATCATGAACCGAAAAACAATTAACATTATACAAGAAAACAAAAAATTGGCTTAATTTTAGTCCAACCCACACAAATGTGTGAGTAAAAAACCATAGTATGTAATGGCGTTGTTGATAAAAATTTTAGCTTGATTTGAAGTAAGACCAACACAATTGTGTGCATAGATATAGTGTTTTTTTCGGACGAAAATAAGCTATAAAGGTATTCACAAATCTGTAAGTTGGTTCAAAAAACATACAAAACTAAATTTATGACATGGTACTTTTGCCCTACCCGCACAATTGTGTTAGTAAATCACTAAAGGGATATAATATCGTTCGCAGTCGAAAAGCATGCGTTAATTTTCCATTGAGCCATGCTACACACGGTTTCGTAAGACCTTGGCTGATTAAAACAACAAAAAATCCAGCTCACGGAATTACACACGCGTATTGTAAAACATCTGCACATACAAGCACAAAACGTAAATATGTATACAACAAATATATAATTATATAACAATGATGTAAATATAAATAATAATTATTATCTTATGTTCCTTCGCACACCAATCCATAGGACACAGCTAAACGCATTTACGTATAACATGCTATATCCCTTTCCTGACCCGCATACACAATTGTGTATGTAAATTTCGATTACAACAAACGAAGATGTCAAACATAGAATTAGGTGGTAATTGAAGACCAGTGTACACATTTGTGTAAACCACTTAATTTTGTTTTCGTCCGAAAAATAACAGTAACTATAATAATGATAAAATAATTAATATGTTATCAAGAACAAATAAATTATATGTTATATAATTAATTTGTTTACAAATTATTATGCTTTTTTCAAAAAAAATTCCGATTTAACTAAGATCCGTTAATATACGGAAGACATTACAACCTATCATAATTTACATACACATTCGTGTATGGTGAACTTAAATTGAACCAAAAAAAAAATTTTTTTTGAACTCGAAAGGGATATCAGAACCAAACACAATTACATTCTATAGAATATAATTGCGTTCGGCTTCGAGTTATATATCGCAAAACCACATTTTCGGTGGTATTGAAATGCATATCCCGCGCGCCAAACACATCCAATACACACTAATATTCATGTAAAATATAATATATGACTACGAGTAAATAAGTATACAAAACGAAAGATAGGATTTAAAATTAGCAAAAGCAGAAAACAAAAAATTCTCGTCGATCACCAAACATGCATACTCTCTTCCAAAAACAACAACAAAAATTGTTAGCTAGTGTTCCAAAAACAGTAGAATTGAAAAAAACCCTTTCTCGCGCAAACTATATTCGGTCGGATAACAAGAACAACCCATAACATGAGAATAATTCTACTCTACACCTTCATGGGTTATAAATATGTGTTTATATGTGTACTTAAAAGAAAAATTTATTTAGGGAAAAAAGTTATGTGTTATGTAATTTAGTATGTAAAACAATGAAAAACTGAAAAACACTTATCTTTCCATCCTTTGCAATCAAAAAAGTCCTACATACATATTGAAAATTTGCATTACAATGCGTGATGCATTCAAACAACGGTATCAAAATACATACATATAAACGAAAATTGTTATGTACATATCCTACACCATTGCAAGAGCACAACACACAAATCAATACAAATATGCAATATGTAACATTTTTCACTTATTAAATTACACAAATTATTAATAACATATTATTATTTATTTAACTATAACTAATATATTAGTTATTTATTAGTTAGTTAATTATTTAAAACACATTTAAATTTATTTACTTATTTATTTCGAGGAGAGACAAAAACACGTCTTTCCTCAACGACGATCTATCGCCGACCAATTCTAACGGAAAACATTTTGTGTACTAAAAAGGCCACTCCTCCGTAGCCATCCGACCTATCCTCTCTAAATATTTCATAATTATTGAAAGTTACTATCTGAGAAGGTTCAATCCAAGTCTCCATGAGAAATGCAATATGTATTTTATTCACAACCATAAAATGTTCCAATAAAGATTTATTACTATTTAAACTACGAAATTTAACTTGAAGAAAATTTACACTGTCCATATTAAATAAAAAAAAATTAATTAGACATGTCAGACATATCAGATTTTTCTGTTAATGTCTTAGCGATATCAATTAATATTAAATCGACATCCGCAGGATTATCACTTTTTTCTTATTTTTTTCACCCAAAGATACCTCAATATTCTTTAATAATGAGTCTCTATTTTTCAATTGTGCTTTAAGTGTGTCTACTAATTTGGTTAAAATTTGGAGTTTACGATTAGTAAACTCCGAACCCCAACCCTGTTCAACCTTGCTATTATTCTCCATCGTATTAATAAAATCAGTAAATTTCGGAGGGGACTGCTTTTTTCCAAACAATTTCTCTTTCGTTTCCTTGAACGAAACCTTATGAATAGTCATGCATTCAGTTATCTGTTTTTGACGGCCCCGTTCCAAACATAGTCCTTATTGTTAGTCCTATGGCCATCCCCACAGAACTTACATCTTTCTTTTAAGTCGCACATGTGATCACTACTGATAACTTTCGCGCAAATTTGACATCTGATGTTTTCCTCTCTCGTTGTTCTGCATCTACTTATGCTATGTCCATAATTCAAACACCTCTTGCAATGAATTGGGTTTGGAATATAATAATGTACTCTAATTAGGATATTATCGTACATTACTACATTGTTAGGTAGTACCGCGGCTCTAAAAGTTAATTTGACCAATTCCATGTCCTTTGAAACTTCCTCTTCTGGGTACCATTTTGTCATGCGTTCAATCTTCATAATAGGGAGATTCGATTTGATATTATCCTGAATGTCCTTGATAGATAGGTCCGTCGGAATATTCCTTATAATTCCTACCGTATTGTTAAAGTTCATGGGAATAAACGCATTATAATTGTCAAATTGCTTGAACTTTTCCGACTCAACACAAATGTTGGCCTCTATATAATTTTTAAAAGTAATTATGGCCATGTGCTTATTCAATTGTTCAACACTATCGACATTCTTAAAATTATTTATCTTTAACGCTTTCCCTAGATTAATCAAATTAATATTATCCTTTGCCACTATTACTTTAAAAGAACCTACATCATGTCTATTATATTTATTAACAATTGTGATATTTTGCGAAGAATCCATAATCGAATTCTTGTCGCACAATTCAATATTACCCACGCTATTGTCCGCCATTTTCTCTAAATTTTCAATTGATTTAATTGTGTTTTGTTTTCTTTTATGCTCAGGCATTTTAGAAGATCTATTGTGTCTCGTCATATCTTTATTTAATTTTGATTTTTTATTACAAAATTCATTCTCATCCGAGTCTGTATCTGTGTCAGGTAATGGATGTACATTCAATATACAATATTGATCGCATACGTGAACTCGACATAAATAAATGGGTAATTAAGTTACTTGAGGTAATACATAAAGGCCTTAATAAATACAGTGAAACCTAATAATAATATCATGATGTCAATAAACTGTCAACAACATAATGTAAGTATTAGAATTCAATTAAATTTAAATTAATTAAATTTTCTTTTACAGATACATATTATATGAAATGATTAAAAATGAAGTGATATAATTCAAAAGGTTCATATAATAATATTTATATGAAATGTATTCTAAGCTATAGGAAATATGATATCGGAATTAAGTTGCTTGTTTTCTTCTATTTAACTTTTATTCACGCTATCCGCAATTTTCATATGAAAAAATGTCGTTGTAGCTTATGGTAAATTACACAAATCTCAGAGATTGGCTTCCATAGTGACTATATAGGTTCAAAAGGGGATACCATACGGAATTGAAATCACCTAATGCCATTTCAAAATGAGCCGTAGGGCTCTCGTAGTCACGTGTGTCATTTCATCTTCAAATTAATTTATTTTGTAGGCGGAAGATATTAAATAATACTCCGATATCTGTCGATCGAAAAAAATTATTTCAAAGATATAAGTTTCCACATTAATAACGTTGTTAGCTTTCGTCCTTACTGCAATTTTGATTGCGGGTTTTTCTTTTTTTAATTGTCTTGTCCAAGATCAGCTAAGATAGACTGTTTTTAAGAATAAACACATAATTTGATATATTATATAATAGGTATATATAGGTTCAATAAACATTTAATTGTATAGCATTTTTTTTGAAATAATGGCCAGAGTACAACTGAAACTCCTACTAAAATGTAGCGAATGTCACAAATTCTAATCATTATCAGAATATATTTTGTAGCCATAAATTAGATCATAAAACATTGATTTTTGACATCTCCATTCCTGGCATACGCATCCCAAAATTATACTGACCATTTCGTCTCAACCTAACAATGTTAAACCTTTAAACATCTCTGCAGAATTTTTGTTGGAGGCGTACCATTGTTTTTTTTTTTTTTTTTCTTTATTATAATATATTTACATAATTGTTGGGATCCTAGTTATACTGTATGATCCAATAATTTAAATACATAATTTTTAAAAACATATATACAAGTAATTTAAAATAATTAATCACTAACATAAACATATAATAAAATTATTTACAATTATTTCATATAGTTTTCCTCTCAAACCCCTTAATATTAAATAATAATCAACAGACATGTACAAAAAGTTTTCATGGTTAAACTGCATTTCAATAACAAATTGCTTTTCAATAACAAATCAACAAAATTATAACTAATTATAACTTAAAATTAGAATTATAACAATATTATTAAAAATTTGAATTTGTAGAACTCCTTGTATTATATTCATGAACATCGTTTATTCTAGTCAAATTAAAATCATGTTTTATTAAATTATGTACAGTTTTATAAGTCAAAAGTATCAGTTCAGTTTTATTTATATGTTCTAAACTTCTATATTTGTCATTATATAATTGTTCTGTAGGATGTCGTATAGGAAGCTTTAAAATAATTTTAATGGACTTTTTGTGCAACACATTTAATTCTTGAATTTTATAGTTGGAAGCCCCATTCCATATTGGGTTGAGATAAATCACGTGAGATAAAATAAACGAACAATATATAATATACATTGATTTCTCAGTGAGAAATTTATTTAGTCGTCTTAAAATGAAAATGTACGGACATAATTTTTTCTTAACGTGGTCAATATGGCTGTTCCATGTAAATGTGTTGTCAATAACTAAACCCAAATAATTATAACTAGAGACGTTTTCAATTTTCTTTCCATCAAAAAACACTGAAAAATTTTCTGAGAATATTCTATTTTTAAATTGCAATATTTTTGATTTACTAATGTTCAACATAAGTTTGTGCTTATAGAGCCATATTTTAATCAAATCTAAATCATGGCTTACATCATTTCGTAATACTGTTTCACCATTACATGCATATGTAAGGACAGCATCATCCGCGTAAAGCTGAATATTTCCTTTTAAATTTAATTTCGCTATATCATTAATGTAGATTTTAAAAAGATCCGGTCCTAAAATCGACCCTTGAGGTACTCCTTTGCGAATATTTTTAAAATCACTGGTAGTATTTCCAATTCGTACAGCTTGTAATCTATTTTCCAAATTTGCATCTTGCAAACAGTGAAATTTGAACATCTGTAAATCCCAATTTTTTTAATTTTGTTATAAGAATTTCATGATCTACGCAATCGAAAGCCTTTTTAAAATCTAGAAAAACACATACTACAAATTTTTTGTCATCTATACTTCTAGATAGGAAGTTCATTAGTTGTATGCATGCAGCTGAGGTATTTGAATGTTTACAAAATCCAAATTGCTGTTTATGTAAAATATTATTACGTTCTAAGAAATCCAATAATCTAATCTTAATTGCTCTTTCAAAAATTTTTGAAAAACTATTCAAAATTGATATAGGCCGATAATTGGACATATTAGTAGCGGGTCCCTCTTTGTAAATTGGTGTTACTATCGATACTTTAAGATTATTGGGAAATAACCCAGTTTCAAATGACGAATTGATAAATTTTAAAATGACTGGAGACAGTTGGCTCATATATTTCAAAATGAATTTTGTTGAAATATTATCATTGCCGGTTGCTGCACTTTTTTTTAATTGTTTTATAATAGCTTCAACTTCTTGTAAGTTAAGTGGAACAAGTTCTAAGCCAACAATAATATTATTTTGAAATGAATTAATAAATTCTGTATCCATAGTATCTGATGGGCAATTTATTTCATCAGTAACATTTATAAAAAAAGAATTCAAACTGTTTGCAATCTTCTTATTACTGGTAATTAATGCACCATCTACATTAATAGAATTAATAACTGGCTTCTCAGTCGGATCTTTGTTAAACATAATCTCCTTAAATAAAGCCCATAAAACCTTTCCATTACCAGGTTCAGAAGATACAGCCTCAGAATAGTATTTTGTTTTTGCAATGTTTATCAACTCTCTAGTCTTAGTTTTGTAAAATAAATACCTTTCTGCTATTAATCTATCTTCAGGGTACGTTTTATTGTGTTTAAAATATGATTCCCGCAAATAAATATTTTGGAGGATCTCTTCGGTCATCCATGCTTTCTTTGTAATATTTTTATTTTTAATTGGGATAATTTGTCGATTATTTTCAATTAATATTGATAAATCACGAACTAAATCATCTATACTAACATACAAATTCAAGCGATCCCAAAACTTATCCGAATCTATACTATTATAATTAATTATACTTTTAAATTTGCTATGGTAATGCTTCTTCGGTTCAAAATGTATACTTGTTAGGATCAGTTTATGATCTGAGAAGGAACAATCTAATAAATTCACACAAAAGTCATTAGAATAAATATCACTAATTATATGATCAATTATAGTAGAACTATCATTATGAACTCTTGTTGCATAAGCCTTGTCTATTTTATTTAGAATAGAATATCCATTACAGGTAATTGTCTCAACATACTTTTTAATATCATTGTTTTGATTTAACGCAAGTAAATTTAAATTAAAGTCACCAACTATTATAGAATTCCTATATGTGGCAGTAATGTCATCAATCAAACTAATGAAATCTGTGTTCCGAGTATGATCCGATTTATAAATACCAATTATAATTGGTATTATGTATTATTGTATTAATATTATGCTCTAAAATTTTTACTATTAATATGTTCGATAGGTTAAAAGTTTCTTCAAATACAATAGAAGATGCTAATGCTGTTTTAATATAAATTGCTACTCCCCCGTATCCAGTATCTCTATTCGAAAAATACGACGAATACCCACTCAATTGGAAAAACTTATTTTCATACTGTTTTAACCAAATCTCACTCAACACAACACAATGAACTTCAAATTTGAATGAATGGATATACGATTCTATAATATTGAGTTTATTTCTTAAACTTCGAACGTTAAGGTAAACAATATTGAAATTATTTAAAAATGTTGTTGAAATGCTATCACTTACCATGTTTGAATATTTTACTCTTTGTGCATATCCGATAAAATTATTATCATCTGTAGTCATTTAAATAATTATTATTTTTCAGTTTAATAGATTTCTGGAATGTGAGAGAAATTGTAACTTTAACTATTGATGACATGTAAATGATTAGCAAAATATATAATTTGAATGCATTATTATATGGTTTAGTTAGTGTGACAATGAGAAAAAATAGATTCAAAAATTGAAGTAACAAATAAATAATTAGTGTGTTAAATTCAAAACATAAAATCAAATAATTAAATAACAATAAAATACTTAACAAATTAGTTTTAATGTGTGATTGTTTCTGGCATACGGGACCTAATGAACTGGATATCAGAAAATGATTGTATACGAAATACTTTTGATTTATTTTCTTTCCGTAAAAATATTGCTCCATCCTTGACCCAAAGGTAACGAAATAAGTATTCCTTTTTAATTTTGCGCGCCTCACTGTACAATTTGACCAACAATGGTGTTAGATGGTGTCGTATAAAAACTTCATTGTTGGATGGTGTCAAATAACCCAAGTCTTCAACAAACACATGAACCAATTTTTTCTTTTCTAAAATTTCTGCTTTAATTGCCTGGTTATTTAAAGCAACTAACATTAGTTGCAAATTTCCTTCTCCTTTTGGCTTTAGCGTAATTTTCCCAATTTCCTTTACATCCCCGGGTTGTACTCTGGATTTAATGGAATGCATAATTTTAAAAAATTCCTCGCTGTTTACATTTGCTTGAGGTGGAAGACCGGCAATAATAATATTATTTTCCACGCTTTTGTAGTCGTGATGATCTGCATTGCATTCAAGAAGACTGACACGCCGCTCAAGAGAGAGAATAGTTTTTTCTGCATCATTCAATCTATCTTTTAAAACATTATTCTCCACAATAAATTCTTTATTAAGATTGATATGAACTTTCAATCGTTTACTGAGGTTATTGTTTGAATCTTGTAGTGCTGTCATTTTATCGCCTATTTGCATTAAAAACGCACCCAAATCTTGAAAATTTTCAATTTTTCCGATTTGAACTGGATCATAGTTAATATTTTCCACAACATCTTGAAAATCCTCATCTTCATCGTTGATTACAGTAATGTTGGTAACTGTTTTAGTTACATTACACTTTTGACACTTCCAGGATGGTACTCTGCCATTGACCCGATTCTGCTTATTAACTTCTGCACAACCTTTCTTAGTGTGAAAGAATTGTTCACACTCTCCGCTGCATTGGATTGCGCTAGCTCTAGCCTTTGTTTGCAATTGACATATGCCACAAGTTGCCATTTTAGTATTATATAATATAATTTTATATTTTAAATGTAATACAATTTTACGGACGAAAATTTTATACGTCAGTTTGTTTTCAAGGCTCGTTTAGGTTTTTTTTTATATTTATAGTTTATATTTTTTTAAACCAAAAAGAAAAGAGAACAACCAAATAATATTCGAGTACAATAATATAATGCCCGACTGCAAACGAAAAATAGCGAAGAATGGAAATTTAACTTCGTCAATCGTAAGGTTAAGGGAAATTGATTAAACTGTATATGATAATTTTGGGATGCGGCATCATTAACAATTAATCATAAGTTTGAAACGTAGTAAATATTAATGTTCGTTGTTGCTGCAATATTCGCTACATTTTAGTAGGTATTTCCGTGCACTTCGCCCACTGTTGCTAAGTAACATCGAATTAATGCAACTATGACAAACCGTTTTTAACATAACATACATATATACCATAGGTGTTATATGTATAAATAAATATATACCTGCGCTTCAATGTAGTATACACGATATTCTGATGTAAACGATCTGCTACACACCATATTATATAGGTCCAATAAACATACAATTGTTGTGATTTCTTAAAAATGTAATATTTAACTGATCTTGAGCAGGACCATAAATGCAGGAAAAACACTCAAAAAAAATTGTAGTGGCGAACGTACATTAGTAACGTTACATATCTTGCAACTAACATATTTGAATCGAATTTTCCGATGAACCCGAAAAATTAAAAAAATACTTACATGAGATGAATTCCAATAAGGAGTAATTTTTTCAAAATGGCATTAGGTGATTTTGGGTCCATAATGTTTCAAATCTATATAGTCACTATGGGAGCCAATCTCTGAGATTTGTGTAATTTACCATTAGCTACGACTACGACGATATTTTTTCATATGAAAATCGCGGAAAGCGTGAATGTTCAAAAATTATATACGAGAGCCCTACGGCTCATTTCGAAATGACATTAGGTGATTCCAATTCCGTATGGTATTCCCTTTCGAACCTATATAGTCACTATGGGAGCCAATCTCTAAAATTTGTGTAATTTATTATAAGCTACAACGACATTTTTTCATATGAAAATCGCGGAAAGCGTGAATGTTCAAAAATTATATACGAGAGCCCTACGGCTCATTTCGAAATGACACTAGGTGATTTCAATTCCGTATGGTATTCCCTTTCGAACCTATATAGTCACTATGGGAGCCAATCTCTGAGATTTGTGTAATTTACCATAAGCTACAACGACATTTTTTCATATGAAAATCGCGGATAGCATGAATTTTCAAAAATTATATACGAGAGCCCTACGGCTCATTTCGAAATGACACTAGGTGATTTCAATTTCGTATGGTATCCTCTTTCGAACCTATATAGTCACTATGGGAGCCAATCTCTGAGATTTGAGTAATTTACCATAAGGTACGACGATATTTTTTCATATGAAAATCGCGGAAAGCGTAAATGTTCAAAAATTATATACGAGAGCCCTACGGCTCATTTCGAAATGACATTAGGCGATTTCAATTCCGTATGGCATCCCCTTTCGAACCTATATAGTCACAATGGAAGCCAATCTCTGAGATTTGTGTAATTTTCCATAACCTACAACGACATCCTTTCATACAAAAATTCATATATATTCCTGATGATTGAATTTCTTAAAAGTTTAATATGTATTTACATATAAAATACAAAAATTTGATCTTTTTTACAAACAAAATTTTTTTTTGTATTTACATTTTTTAGAAAAGTTCACGTGATCAAATATTTACCCAAAATCGAAAGTATGTCTAAAAAAATTATTTTTGGACACTCGCGTAAATTTCTGTCCAAATTATAAAAGTGTCCAAAAAATTAAAAGTGTCCAAAAACTTCACGCCGGTGCAAAAATATTAATATTTCGATGGCGGTTGTGGTATATACATATATAGAATTATGAGTACTTATACATAATATTCTTGCAATTCCATTTTTAAACTGCTAACCCTAAATTAAAATCATATTTATATATTGTCATTAAAACGACAATATATAAATATTTCGTTGTTCGTTGTTGTCAATTGATTTACAAGCTCACATTAAAAGTACACTGCAGTTTTTCAGATACCAACCACCCCTTATCATGAAAACTACCCCAAATTTCTCTAGAATAAATGACCACTTCTTTGAAAATTACAAAAATAGACTATTCAATATCGGATAATGTGTATCGCTTTATAATCCACATCAGAAATGCAATTCGATTGTTAAGTTGTAACTTTAAATCATGGAGACAAAATTTAGCCACCCACTTTATTTATTAGGTGTATAACAATTTCTTCGCGCTTAAAATTATATTTAAAATAGAAATATTTTCACGGTATTTTGTGATTTTTACAGGATCGTGAGTTACATAACCTCTCAGAATACCAGAGTTTACAATGGCAACTGATAAAGAGCATATTCGGCACTGCATTCTATACGAATTCCAATAAGGAAAAAAAGCTTCTAAAGCACGGGAATCAATTTGTAATTATTGGTACAAACATTTTAGAAGTGGTGATTTCGATCTTAGCGTCAGCCTCGCAAGTTTGAAGATGTGCGAGCTAACCTGGAATCTACAACAGCAACAGGCATAACTCAGAAAAAACCTAATACCTAAATAAAATAATGCGTAATAATTGAATGCATATTAGTTTTCAATTCCTATAAAAATCATAAACATATTTGATAGTTTAAATTCTCCTAAACTTCTGAAAATTTAAATGAATTGTAAGAATTATGTACTATGGACTTGCAGGATATAAAAATTAACTAAATTGAGTAAAATATTTTCTGGATAGTTATTTTTTATCATTAATTATCTTCTCCTGTACTAGATATTAATTTATTGCATTAATATGCCCAGTACCAAGTGAATTTTCTAAAACTGGTTATGCAAATGTATTTAATTAATGTGTGGTAATCCATCACCATTAGTCATACATACTTTAATCGTATATAGGCCAATGAGTTGTTACAGATTTTAGTGAGGCCTCATTAAACCTTATATGAAACATGTCTTGGTTTTCGGTAAGACTTCAGTGGGCTAAACTTGCTCGACATGTTTAAAGAGTTCGTAGTATAAATATTTTTTGTATATAAAATCAATAAGAACTGCCTGATGACCTAAATCAAGGACAGGACCACGAACGCCGCACGGAAGTCCCAGAAAATATTCGAACCCAATTCAAATAAAATTAATTATAAACGGAACACACAATCTAAATTTAATAAAATAAAAAACATTTCGCGCTAACATAAAAGGTGTTTTTTAGAGGTTCACAAAAATATTTTGAATATTACCCTTGTTTAAAATTTCGCCTAAACAGTAGTTCAAGTTGAACCATTTCTACTTCGACAGAAAACGAATCTTCGGAAAACTCCAAACCATAACTAATTTTTTTTAAATTAAGAACATGTTTAACTATAAATACTGCAACTATCATCAATCCGTATATTAAAATACCAAGACAAATATATTGTACGACATGGCAACATTTTCCACAATCAAATGGCTCTTTTGGTTTTGACGGTTTTGGTGGTGGGGGTGGGGGAGCTTCCTTTCTTTTTTTTTCTTTTTCGGGTTGTGGTTTTGGTGGATCTGGTTCTGGTGGTGGCTTCTCTGGTTCTTCAGTTTTATTTTGTTGTGGTTTGGGAGCAGCTGCTTTAGATTTAGCTGCTCCTTTTCCTTTTGCTACGTTTGTTCTAGATGATCTTTTATCAGGCATTTTTTATTTTCAGTATTTTTGAATAAAAATGATAGTTTATGCAAAGCCGTCCAAGTTCTAAACTAATAAATGCGTTGTACCCGTTTTCAAAGACACGAAAATCAAAGTCACTCATATCAAAATCCCGTAAAATAATTTAAATATCGTTGAATTAAAACTACAAGACACAAATTTAATTATGCCATTTTAGTTTTTTTAGTTTGATCAATTAGTACGTCGGTCAGTAAGCCCCGAGGCTGATACATAGATGTCGTATCTAATGAAAACTCATATATATGATTTTAGAAACTACCAACTTTCGAACGATATGATTCAAAATTTTGTAACTATCTATCAATGGAAGAAATTGAATTTCGTTTGTTGAAACAATGGATTGGGTACGTATTATAGGGTCTCTGCTTCTTCAAAAGCAACCGTTGGGCGATGGTTTGCTGAATTTAAACGTGTCCGTTCAAACACCAATGATGCTGAACGCTCTTGTCGCTCATTTTGAAAGACCGTAATGTGAAGTTGCGTAAGATAGTAGACACCTTAATGATATCAAAAATCACTGTTACACAATTTTGCACTATTTTGCATGACCATTTGTCCATCAGAAAGCCCTATTCAAATTGGTTGCCTCTGGTAGGTTATTTAACTGTAATAAATAGTTTATTTTGGTAAACTCATCGGTATGTGACAGCGGATCAAAAGTAAATCCAGCTGAGTGGACAGCAGCAGTGGTGAAAGGTGCCAGAAGCGACAAAAACGCAAATATCAGCCGATAAATGTTTGGCCCCGTATTTTAGGATGTACAAGGTATTTTGTTTGTCGACTATCTTGAGGTAGCCTTTCTATCAACAGCGAATAATTCATGGTCTTATTGATTCTTTTTAAGGAAGTTGTTGCAACGGCAAAAACGGTCTCAAATGCGAAAGAAACGTGATCTTTCACCAAGCCAATACAGCATCGTGTCACAAATCGTTGGCTACGATGGCAAAATTGCATGAAATGGAGTTCAAATTTTCCCCATTTCTAGAAAAAAAAGCATCGAATTGTTAGAAGTGGCCTTGGAATGAATAAAATCGTGCATTACACATTTTCTGTTCCTTCAACCATCATTTTTGTGAAGACTTAACCACTTTTAGTTCCCTATACAAAGGTTCCTCCTTTATACAAAGCTTTAGCTATACCACTTTTAGTTCCTTATTTTACATTCTATTCTGGTTTATTATATCCTTCCTGCCTTCCAATTTTCTTTAATTTACACGACATTTTTCTTTCGGTATTTTCAAACTTGGTTCATTTGGTTTTTTCATTGAGCTATATTAAAAACGTTTGAATTATTTTGTTATTGTTTGTGGTAGCCATCTGTTGATCGGATTAAGTATTATTTCAGTTACACAGTAAGGTAGTTCTTGATTTGAGCCACTACAACAAATGTGGTCAAATATTCGTTAACAATATGTTATGTCCAATTGCCACCACCACAGTTAAACCAATTCGAGTGTGAAGTGGATTTAGTTAGACGGGAAAACAGTAAGTTAAAGCAGAACTTTGTTCTACATAATTAAAAAATAGACGACAACTCCAAAAATATTAATGAGTTAAATGTTAATATTATAGAGACCGATAAAGTTATTGAAAATAATGTCTACGAGAACTGCATTGCTGCTTTTACAAAATTATCTCCACTTGAATGTATTGAATTGATTAGGAATTCGGATATACGGTAAATTATCCGCTCTAAAAAGCACTGTTATGGATGGCTCGCAGCCAACCCGCAGTTTCAACTAAGCACGTAGAGGCCTCACTCATGGTGATGTTTTTCCGGCTAGATCTCAGGGTAATGACATGGGTCGTGGCGGAATTAGAGGCTTAGCGTGCTCACTCTACACCGTGGAACAGAAAAAACTAAAACAAAAGTAAATTAAAAACTGAATTTAAATGTAGACCTCAAGAAATTAAAGCCTACCGTGGGGTAAGTGGCAGCACCTATTTGATTATAACGAAATTTATTTTTAAAATTGAAAAATTGAACCCTGAAGAGGTCGTAACAGCACTAACTCATCCACCTTCATATTGGGATGCTTAGTCTTTCATTTGGTTCTGTATTTGCGTTTATCCCATAATTTCTGCTGCATTTGATTTATCATTTTTGATCTGGTTAATATACGAGTATTTTGATTTTTTACATATAACGTTCTATTCATTAGGGGCTAGTAGGGCATCGCAGTTAAGAATTCTTACGAAGTTAGAAAATCATATTTGTCTGCGTTGCCCAAGATAATACAATTTAGTGCAGTTATTTGTTCAATAATCCCCCACAATGTGGAGCACTTGGTAGTGCCAAGTAATGATCTGGGTAAAAGTATCATCCTCTTCCCCCAATGTGTTCTTGCTCATGGATTAGAAGCTACGGTTTACCAGAAGGTGTTTGTGGATAAAATCTGAGTATCCTTTATTGTCCCTACCTCTCGAGACTCAGACTCTGGATCTCCCCATTACGTTTTCTTTAGGTTTACTTTGGAATAGTACTTCACGTATTTTGCAAAACACGACTTTTCGTGGTACCATTGCATAAAAACTAACCAACCGATCGCCAACATTTATATCTTAAAATTTTAATTGAAGTTTTTTAGGAAAATTGACGGTGGCTTTTTCCATTTTTCCCTCTAGATTTTCCGCTATGGCATTACAAAGCAAACAATATTCGAAAAAATCGCAAAAGTTTTGGTACCATTGCGACGTTATTAGTCAACAAAACTTAGATTGTGTTATATCAAAAGACGCAGAAAAAAAATCTGAGACGGTTGACGGTGGCGTTTTGCTAAATTTTAAGCCGAAAAATTTGCAAAAAACCAAATTCCTTTGGTAAAAAAAAGAAAGCAAAGTAAAGAACCAATCGATAAAATTTATTGATTTTATTCCTAATTAGTTTTACCAGAATACAACAGATGTCGCTAGTTTCCACGCACAGTAATAAAACTCAGTATTGATTTCAAATGTTTCGATGTATATCTATTTATGTACATACATATGTATGTATATGGTAGATAAAAGCAAAAGAACATTATCGATGTACAGCTGTGAAACTATCAATATTTCGTAGTGGTGTGTATACTATGAAATTGAGATGATTTTCTTACAATCTTTAAAAAATACAATAATAAATTGTATTTGTATTTTTTACTAGAGAATGAACATAAGTATTTTACTGAAATATGAATACATCATAACTATATGTACGTAACAATTCTGTATAGATTTGTGTAAATTTGGAGTAGTATGAATGTCCTTAGAACTATAGATTATAATGATAAACACAAAAAGGATGAGATTGAAAAATAAACTATGTGTTGTTGTTGTTGATTTTGTGATTTAGAATAATAAATTCATTTATAGAAATTTTCACGCAGAATTGATTTTATTTTGTTTGCCTTGATTACATCTCGTAGATCGCGATACATAATTTTATACAAGCAGATCTGATCGTTTGTTGTTTAAAATTACACCTCAAGCTCATATTTTTTTTCTTCTATATATTCAAGATGTATACTAAGGGGTTAATTATGTAAGCAGACTGAAGGCTGCCGAATGAAAATTGTCTACGAGCTAGGTGCAAAATAACAAAGTTAAAAGTGTGTGATCTCAAAACGGTGGTACAACAATAATTGCAATACAACAATAATTTACAAGAACAATTACATTATATATCACACATATTTAACTTTGTTATGTTCCACCTAGCTCGTAAACAATTTTTATGTGGCACTGCCGCATGTAAGTTCTCTACGTGCTAGCTGCAACATAACAAAGTTAAAAATGTTTTTGAATCCACAGGGGCAGCCTTCAGTACGATTTACGATTATCGACTCAAACTAGTTTTGACAATTTTTAATGAAAACAAGAAGATCAATCATTACGATTTGTGTCTCTCATTACGTAATGTTCGTAATCGATGACGAAGATTCGCTTTGCATCCAGCTCCTGGAAGCTTTAACCACTGCACCACTTCTCCGATGTCATATATCCAACACTTGTCCAACATGTAACTAACATTCTAAAAACATCAGGAAACGTATTGCAACAATGCACAATGACACATCATAAATCATTAGAAGCATTAGATAAAACATTACAAGATTTATGCAATTACCAACAGATATCTGATGGTACAACAATATAAATATCAGGTAACTTTAGACAGGCACTACCCTTATAACCCGATCAACTCCAGCTGGTGAATTAAACGCGTGTTTAAAACCATATAATTTCTGGAGAAACATTTAAAAATATAAATTTAACAACAAATATACGTTTTCAATTGCAAAACAATGAATGTGCTGTAACATTTCCAAAACAATTATTAGACATTGGAAATTGAAAAATTGAAATTGATAGTGCAACTGATTCAATTACATTTCCACAAAAATTTTGTATTTTAAAACACCCAAAAGTAAAATTAATTGAAAGTGTGTACCCAAATATTGTATAACAATTCAAATCATAATTGGTTAAATGATCGACCAATATTGATAGCATAAAACAAGGACGTTAATGATATAAATACTGCCATTCAAAGTAAAACTTTTGGTGAAACATTTGCATACAAACCAATTGATTGTGTTATAGATCAAGACTAAGTAGTAAATTATCCTACATAATTTTTAAATTCATTAGATTTGCCTGTAGTACCACTACATATTCTTCAATTAAAAATTGGTGTACCAATCATTTTAATACGAAATATTAACCAACCAAAACTTTGTAATGCCGACTTGTTATTAAAAAATTAATGACAAATTTAATTGGAGCAATCATATTAGCTGGCAAATACAAAGGAGAAGAAGAGTTAATCCCAAGCATTCCTACTATAATTCCGTCAGATATTTAATTTTAAATGAATACAATGCCCAATGCGTCTAGCTTTTGATATGACCATTAACAAATCACAAGGTCAGTCATTTGAAGTTTGTGGTTTAAATTTGGAATATTCATGCTTCTGACACTGTCAATCATATGGTGGATGCTCACTTGTGGCAAAACTGTCATCAATATATGTGATTGCACCTGAAGGATCAACAAGAAATGTTGTACTATATACCAAATTGCATTGGAGCAAATTAATCAATTTTTATATAATTAAAATATTTTTGATTTCATTTTTCATTTTAATTTTAATTTCATATTACTAAAAATAAAAATAATCTTTCATTTGAAACCATACGCAAAGCGGGCTGCGTACAGCTAGTTTTATACAAATATAACAAATTTTCTCTGACTACTAAACATCTGAAACCGGATCAATTCTATAATTATTACAATCATGTCCTATCCCTATATCTGGTTATTTGTAATACCGTTAGTCTAGGTACACTCTAAATATGGCGAATTAATAATAATGATATTGGCTTCTTAATTTGCAACTTCAATTCTCCGGAACTTGCCAATAATCCTTCAATCCTGGTGTGTCATCCATGCAAGTCCCATTTATAGAGAAAATCAAATAATCGTTCATCAAATTCATATTGGAATAATTTCGAACCTAACACAAGTCGAAGTCTCATAAATGATGCAATGGAAAACAGTTCTGAAATATTACGGCCACAATATCGACGTGTTTCAATGTACAATCAACATATGCCATTGCTTCTTATTGATTTAGGCGACGTTGGCGTGTACATGATTGATTTGATAAAGGCGTAATTCCCCGCTAAATGTTAATATGAATGACGAATTCTATATCTCTAATTTTACGCTGGTAAAATAAAATGAAGAGACCAACTATCAGAAGTCGACAATCAACTTGGAATGAGGTCGAGTATAAACATTAAGTGGAACCATTATTGAGAACCTCGTCGACGGTGAGTCAACATCAATTAACATGATGTAATAATCAAAATTTACTTATGGAAATGTAACAATTACAGCAACTACCAGATTACCAGCTGTGAATACAAGGGGGGGTCAATATTTATTGCTATAAGATTAGTAAAATACAGATAAATCAAGAACAGCCGTCTTGACAGACAAAAAGTGCAAACTTCAGGAGAGATCCTATATAAACTATCGGTTATCATAAGCTATCTTACCTTAGCAATCCTCTCGTATTCTAAAGAGTCGAAACAGTCCGTATTTCCATAAAAATTTGGTTCGTTTCAACAGATTCGTAGTTAAAGATGGTGTTATAGTGTGTAACTCGGTTATGTAATTTTACCATGCGGTGATTCTTGCGCAATATAGAGATTATATTTTGCTCATATATACCATCGATTCTAAGTAATCGAACTTTCTCATCGCTGACAACGCTGATGTGAAGCTTATTTGTTGGACGGTTTAACGGAAACGAACTAATTTGATTTATAATACAAGAGCTGCACTGTTGTATGTTCTGTCGGTATGACACGATCAAAAAAACTTAGCTATTTGGTTTCATTGCCGAACATTACTGTACCCGTATGTTATTTAACAAGCCTCCAAAAACTTGCCTTATCGATTATTAGATTATGCCGTTTGAATTGGATGAATAATTATAAACACATACCCCTTAAAAAAGTATATCAGAAGCTTATGTTGGAATAAAAAAAGCCAAAGAGATGATTAATGTAGATAGTTTGGAAGGATTGGAATTTCGCTCCTTACGAAGAATGGTCATCTTATTTTTAAATGGGGTGTGGGATTCACTAAACGTTTATTAATGAATAAATATTGTCGGGTTTCGTTCAGCCTAACCAGTCTAATCCATTTAAGTACCTTATGTTTTATTTAAGATTGGCTTATAATCCCACCATAAAACTGAATTTGATCAAAATTGGTCCAGGCATTTTCAAATTCCATTCGGCATTTTGAATTTGTTACATTCATATTTGTTTATGAGAAAGATCGATTAAATTGTAATATCTATCGTGGAATAGCTTTGTTTAACACAGGTTGGCTTAAAAACCGTAGTGGTAGCAAAGTTATTTATAGCGAGCGCATCTTAGCCACGAATACCAATTTATGTGGAATTCATTCATACGTATAGACACTTGATCAAATCTTCATATTTATAGTTTATTTAAAAGTTCTGATGTATATGTGCAAATTACTAAGGACTTTTAATTCAAGGTATACAACAAAGATAAAGTTTCGGCAACCTTTAAAATTGCATGACGACTATCGGCCAAATACTTTTTAATTTATTCTTATAATTCGTCATATGTGAGCACAATATAGATCAGTGCAGCTGATACTAGCATATGTTAATGGCATCTGGGTTTTAATTCGCAACGTTGTTCTCCTGAAACAAATCAACTTGCCATTATAATTCCCAGCTCATCAGATCGACCTAGAAATGAACCAAAAGCCATTTACAAACTGTTAAATGATCCGGTGCGTTTTGTTGATTCGTAATTTGCAAACAATTACCGCAAATCTTCCTATAATGAGTAAAGTTATTTTTATTATAACGTGTCATTTACTTGATGTGTAACTCATGATTTTTAATAATCGGGTTTGTCTTTTACACATTTGTGAAGGCATTCTAAAATTAACATCTGCACTTTGCGTTGGTTACGTCGGTGGTCGCTATTAATTGCCGCTAACCGTATACGGTTAAGAGACATCCAGAGGCTTGTTGTACTTGAGCTGATGGAAAATTACGATTCATTCGTAAATCGGAATTATGTATGAATTACGAGATAAGAAACCATCTCGAAAAAGTAGATATGTTGAATTGGAGTCATTGAAAATTCACTAAATTCAGGAGCCAGCAAGCTAAAACTCATTCAATGGAATGTAGAACTGACGGAATAACTGATACACGATGGCTGTATCACGTTGAGCGGGATCTAAACTCACTCGATTATGGTTTCTCTCATCTCCTTGTTATAAACAGTAAAATTTGAAATAAGATCGTTGGGGATGCCAAATACCTTCATGGAATGTACCACCAACAGTCAAACAATATCAATTTTTGGAAAGACATTTAGACTCTTGATATCAATTTGAATTGTTTTTAAAATTTGCTACTTCCGGTCTTAATAATTTATGAAATTTACCAGACTATCAGTCTACACCAAAAGTGTAAAACCAGCAACAAAAGAGATGTTTGGGTTAAAAATTTAATGCGGCCAGTAGATACAGGGTTATCCAATTCGAGGTTGATAAAGTAAAAATCTGTATACCGACATCTGTCAAAGATAAACGTCAAGTACGCTGTCATTTATTTAGTTGACATTCTGCCATTTAAGAATATGGAGCATTTAACAATCGACCAACGCGTTAAAATTAAACGCGGAAAAACAGGCCGTCGATGCTGATTTTTCGAACAAAATTTTCTTCAGTGATGAAGCTCATTTTTCGCTTGGTGGATACGTTAATAAGCAAAACTGTAGAATTTGGGGCTCAGAAAATCCACAATTGATTGTAGAGAAGCCATTACACCCGGAAAAAGTCACTGTTTGGTGCGCATTGTGGTCTGGTGGTCAAAAGATTATAAAACCGAACTAATTACAATAAAACAAATAGCACGTAACAACGGATATGATGATCAAATGGTAGATACGATTATAAAGAAGAAAAACAGAAAATTGGTAATTGATCGTGTATATCCACGAATAAACGCAATTAATGAGAAGAAGTTCTGTAGATTGGCCTTTATTGGCGAATTAAGTCGTAAATTGTCCCATAAATTGGACAAATCAAAATATCGGCCAGTATTTTACTCCAATTTAAAAATCGGGGGTTTCCTTAGTAATAGTAAACCTAAAATTGATCCATTGAAACGTTCTGGAATTTATAAACTAAGATGTGAAGATTGCCAATCCATTTATATCGGCCAAACGGGACGCGCATTCTCCGTCAGGTGTAAAGAACATGAAAGTGTGAATTCTAATTCTAACTTTTCTTTACACCTAAGGACGAATCAACATAAATTTAATATAAATGATATAAAAATTTTACATTTTGAATCTAAAGGCCGCAGACTTAACGCTTTAGAAAGTTTGGAAATAAATAAACACAAAAATGACCGGAATTTCATGTTACTAAATGACCAAACCAACTTATCTTCTTCTCAGTTACTCCAGCCGTCATTAAGATTTGGTTAATGTTTGTGCAATTTTCTCAAACAATTTAATTGTGAATGTGGTTAATTATAATACGGGACACTATAAATGTTTTGAGTATAATAATATTTGCATTTGTATAAGTGTTACTTAATCTTTAATTTTATTTTTTAGACGCTTTTAATGTTATAAAACCAATTTTATATCTGTTTATACATTCACTTATACAAATAACATAATTTGTGTATTATATGTATTGTTAAAATTATAATTGTTTTGCTTCAGTCCATCTGATGATGTCCAAGTGGACGAAAACTTGTTAATGGCATGAATTGTTAAAAATATAAAAAAAAAAAAAAAATAAATAAATTTGTGGAAAAAACTAAAAAAGAAACGAAGTGTTTAAATATAGTCAAGTGCTAAACATCCAAACTAATTTTAGAGTAGTAATATGGAGTAGTAATTTTTAACTCAAATACATGTAAACTAATTTTTTGTGTTACAATAAATTTGAAATACGTTCCGAGTGTTGCCTCTCGAATAACTTAAAGCTGTCAACAATTTGAGCTTGCATCTGATCTAGTTTTGATGTTGTTGGATTGTTTCAAATTTCTGCAAGTGCCTTAGAAAATCTAATTTCGTCCATTCCGGTAACGACTACAAAATTCTTACGATGTCGTTATTGCTCGAATTTTTTAATCTTATTAAGGGTCGATGAGCTTGAATATAGGATTCGCGAAAGTAGCAGTGGTTTTATTTAGAGCATGAAGTGTTGTTTCTGTGATGAATAATAAGCTTTTGGTTATTTTTATTATCAATGAATCCTCCACAAGTTTATTTGATGAAACTATTTTTTGTTTATTTGATGATAGTAAAGCGCTCATCAACTCTAGTTTAGGAAAACTAATCTGAATGACTGGCTCCACTCTGGATTTTACTCTGGATTTGTTTTTAATGCATATATACCACTTTGGCCTATGCTTCTTCGGTCGAGTTGATTGACTGTTAGCAACCACCTGTTAGGAATGTGAATTGGATAAGTGTTGCTCAAATCGGGTCTAATTGTTAGTCATGGATTCAGTATGTTTGAGGGCAATTCATGATCAAGTTAACTTCTTCATCCATCCAAAGTCATTGAAATAATCTTCACTCCGATGGCGTCCGATAATAGGATTGTTTTAGTGTGCAATGTTCGTTCCAGTAACTGCACGGCGAATTTAAATGGATCGTCGAGTGGATCGGAGGTGGGTCTAATATACTTGGTATTTTTGTGCGTTCTCTAATTTTATCGACTCCTCGTTATTAGAAAGGAATTTGCGGAAGTTTTATGTTGCCGAAATCTTAAAAATAACTCAACCAATGGCGGCTGATCTGTTAGACAAAACCATATTAGTATGCTGTTTATGACGTTGCAGACGCATCAACCTAAGTTTTGTGGTCGCGCTGGTGGCATTGTGTACCCCATGGTGTGGGAGATAATAATCGCTTGTTTTATTTTTGGACCAAGGTATTATTGGCATAGGTCCATCCTGCTCATATTCAGTTGTATTATTTCATACAATTTTTGTAGAGACCTTCAAACCCATTATCTCTTTCAGACTTTCTTTCCGTGGCTTTCTATCGATTTAAAGCTGCATTGTGCGATGTTCCAAGCATGGTTCCGGATTGTTTAAATGGTAGCTGATTTGACAATATTTAATAAGATGGTCAATTGATCAGTGGTATTGGTATATGTATCATGAGATATATATGTATCAATTGCGTGAAGGCCACTTGTGAGTTTTAGACTTTCGAAATGTAATGCTTTGATGAAGATCTGAACTCCTAACAATACATCAATACGACCACGTTGTTTGAATGTTGGATCAGCGAGCTGTAGCTTTTTCAATATTAGATGATATCATGAGACAAATTTAGCACGTTTGGTAGTTCAGATACTTTTGGTATTATTAACACTTGAGCTTCAAATGTTGGCTGTGATTCCCATTTTGGCTTCACCGAATCCCTTAATCAGTGTCTTGTCCTTTTCATGATTGAGTTTCAATTTTTGCATACATGTTTCGGATGTAAATAAAGCCTGAGATGTTGAATCAAACAGTGCACGGTAAGTATGAAATTGACTGCAATAATCTCTAATTTTAATCAAAGCTGTTGGTAGCGCAGCTTAAGAAGCAATAGAATTTGTATTATATATTTTTGTGTGGATGGCAGCGTTGACATCTTGAACGGAATTTCCATTCGTAGAATCGATGGTTTTCACCCAGACAATTCAAACACCGATTGCTTCTTCCAATTGCTTCAATAAAATTATACTGTAGTTTAAATAGTGCTCAGTACTCACGCATCATCTACAAATTTTTATGTGATCGTGTCGACAACGTCTAATACTAGGCCAGTGGGCAACTACTTGTAATTCACGTCAATAGTGTAGAGACATATAACCTTTTGGGATCTCAACTAATTGTTTTGCTATAAAATTTAGTACACAATTTGATAGACAGTAATCTATTACAAAGTAGATATCTCTGCTATGGAGTAAAATTGTCTGTTCGTAGAAACGTCAAGCAAATTGGTTGTAACCAAATTTGCTTGCAAAATATTTAGTTTTCCAATTGGTAAGTTATATAATGCAAGTAATTAAATGAAGATTAAATATAATTATAGTTTCTAGTAAACCATTACGGATAGAAAGACAACACGGAGCAATGGCAATGACCAATTTGATGATCTGATGTTACATTTTTAGATAAGTATAATCCAGTTTCGTTATGTATTGATGATTGTGGTTCCTTCTTTTTTATTTTAGGATCCGCGAGAGCAGCTTCACCCACCAATCTTGCTCCTGTTGTTGTAGAAGTGAACCCAACATAATAGATTTCGTTTGGATAAAACTCCAAAGTGGTCAGAAAATCAATTCCTAATTTCAATTCAACAACCAAACACTTACACACGTGTCTGGCCCTTTAGTAATTATGCACACTTCGTACCAGTGGAATTTATTTATTTTAATACAAAGTGTGCGATATAAATAAAATATATTCCAAGCTATGACAGTTGCGCGATCTTTCATTTATTCAAAATTACTGAAAAAAAATAAATGCCTGATAGAAGAGCCTCTAGAGCAAGGGTATCAAGGGTATCAAGGATATCAAAAATAGGACCCGTAAAACAAAGTCGGTCCCGTAAATCCAGAATAACTATTGTGGAAGAAAGGGAGGTAAGAAGAGAACTTGTGAGAGAGCGTGAACCAGAGAAGTTACCAGAACCAGAACGCATAAAAAGAATACGCCAGGAAACTTCAGGTCCTAATATTTGTATTATAGTTTGCAAATATTTCGAAATTATACTGCTTACCATTTTAATACCCGGATTGATGTTAGTTACAGTCCTGGTAGCTAGACATTTGCTTAACATAAAAAAACTTGAGTATGGTTTAGAATTTTCTGAAGAATATGTGGAGTATGTTTAGTAGGATATGGTCTGTCCATATGCCAAGGCAAAATGGTGGTGGGAGTAATTATTTATTTGTTTATTTAATTTATGTATTTTTTATTTCACTTGAAAATAATCGTGTACATACAATTTCAAATTTAAAAAGTTAAATATAAAGAAAAAAAATCTTTCTTTTCTGAAAATATAATGAGCCATTTATTTTAAAAGTGGTAAAAGTCCATTTTTTAAAAAAAACCAAGATATTTAAGGGTTTGCGCTTTAACATGTTTTAAAATATTGATGCCAACTTTCGATTTGTTATCTCAGGATACTAAATTGTAACTTTTACTGAACAAAAATTTGAAAATAGATAATGATGGTCGAGTTTAAAAAACTTGGTGGCCTAAATTTATTGCCTGGGGCATATATTTTCAGATTTTTAAGAACTAAAGCGATTCTGTTTCCCTCAATTTTAATTCTCCCAGTGAATATTTGGAGCTCACCAGTGGTAAACCAAAAACTCACTTAAGTACATAAATCTAGGCAGAGGCTAGATTTTTACATGGCCCCTCGAGCCTCCTGAACAACCGGCGGACAATAAAACTCGCTTTGCAAAGGAATTTATATTGAGATTTCGAGGTACCATAACAACCGGCAGCCAACACATTCTAAAAACATATTGCTATAGGCCAAGAGACGTCGAAGCTTCGAACTCACAACAACAGGTATCGAAATTCAACAGCCAATAAACCAAAGTCATACGCCATACAACAACAGTTCAACACCCCTTTCATTAAAAACATAGTCATGGAGCGGTTATTGTAGAAGCAAGTAGAGATGGAGCACAACATTTCGAACTATAAAAAAAGATGGTGCAGCTCGGAAAACGAAAAAAATATCTAGTGTTGAAAATAGCAACTCTCAAAAAGACGTACAACGAATACGTTGATGTGGACAATAAAATAAGAGAATTCCAGCCTAAACTAGAATCAATAACACCAATACTATAAACTCATCATCCTTGCAATCCACGCCAGCTTGAGACGCATCCTCCAAATTCAACTTTGCCCTGGAGGAGTCAAATAACAACGACCAAAGAAATGAAACTTCATCGTTCAGCAAATCTAATCAATCATCTGAACCATCAAGTAAAGACCACCACACAACAATCAAAAGCTGATCAAGAAGCAAGACGTCCTGATGAGGAGGATGCACAGACAACTAGAATCGTTTGAAGAAGCATTGGACAACAACAACATTTAAATGGAATTCATAAGGATTAAAATGGCTCAATTATCCCAAGAATTTGCACATAGAGCTCTTAGTAGAAATGGAAGAACAAAAGCATACAGCTCCAGGAAGAAGAAACAACGAAACCATCTGGAGAAGCACTTACCCAAAATACACCCACCAACCTTTAATGGCGAGTATGACCAGTGAGTGGAACTCTTTCAAAGACTTTTTCACAGAGCTCGTCCACAATAACAACCAACTATCCAACACAATAAAGATGACATACAGTTATTAAGTCATCTCTCAACAACTGGTGACAAATATACGAGAGCCTGGGAAATATTGCAGGTAAGGTACAACAACGCCAGGTTACTCGCAAATAAGTACTACAGCTTATTGTTACATCTATCAACAATACATGTAGCATCAGCAGGAGCAATTCGATCCTTGCATGATACCGCAACCGAAATGCTACACAACATCGACAAGCTAGAGATGAACTCTCGCTTCGAAGCGCTAGTAATGTTCATTCTAGGCAAAAATCTGGACCGTGGATCCACTGGTTATACGAAACAACAGAAAAGCCAAGAGAAATTCCAGACATGAAGCAATTCTTCGACTTTCTAGAAAGAAAATTTCTATCACTAGAGGCTTTGGGATTCACCAAGGTGGTAAACGTACAGTCACAACCAATGGTACCACTGAAACGGGTACACGCTACAACCGTAGACAGCCAGTGTGACAGCCAGATCCGCAATACGATGCATTGTGTGCCAAGGGCATCACGACACTCTTCTGCATGGTAATAATAAGGCATCGACCAACATGGGGACAACACAAACTCTAGTAGTTAAACAAGACGGATCTGTATTATTACCAACAGCAATGGTCAGAGTAGCAACAGACATGCGACATCTAACCACAATGAGAGCTTTAATTGATTCAGGGTCCCAAGCTACATTAATATTATCGAGAGCTGCCAATCTGCTAAACATCAAAAAGAGAAAAACAGATGTGAACATCTCATGCATTGGCGGTAGCGAAGCAGGAATCTGCAAACATACAATCAACATAAAGCTGGTGCCAAGATTCAATGGAAACTTTAGCTTGGATACTAAAATTTATCTCAACCGATTGATATCATACTAGGCGCAAATTACTATCCACTAATAATGCTAACAACATTATCAAAGGTAGCCAGGGAGAACCAATGGCGCAGAATACAGAACTCGCATGGGTTATAATCGGCACCAGTAGTAACATGGACAACCAAGTAAGAAGAGCCATGATGACGACAAAATCAATCGAGGAGCAACTAAAATTACTTATAGAAGTTGATAGCATTCCTGAAGAAAGAAGCCACACAGCAGAAGAAAATCAAGTTGAGGAAACATTTATATATTATAGTAGAAATTCCATTTAAGAACGATCACGTCATACTTGGAGAATCTAGGAAAAGAGCAGCGGACAGACTTGTGCAAATCGAAAGAAGATTTGCCAATGATCCGGACTACGATAATATGTTAAACGACATCATGATGACCGAGCAAAAACTACAAGAAGACTTAGCCGACATACTACTAAGGTGGAGGAGGCACAAGATTGTCATGACAGACGTCCCTTAAGCTAGCAGAACCCATATAACAGAACATTACAAGATAGTACGGATAATTATAGGCTAATTATACGCTAATTAAATGCCGCATTAAAAAATTTTGGGCTCCATCCCTTCCAACTAAAACGCGGGTTCTGCTAGCTTAAGAAAAAGTTAGCAGAACCCATATCAAAAACTGATTTAAAAACAATTGGAAAAATAACGGTTAATTTTAGGCTAATTAAATGCCCTATTTAAATTTTTTTATTCTGCTCGATCTACAAAATGCAAAAGGCTTTATCATTTCAAAGCTAGCAAAACCAAAATCGAAAATCGGACCAAAACCGAAATTAGAATGCAAAACAAGATCTATTGATAAGCAAATAATTTTCGGCTCACTATGGGCTATTTAAATGCCCCATTAAAAAATGTTGGGCTCCGCCCGTGTTTGACCAGACTTCAGGTCATTTAATCTAAAGCCAGCAGAACCCAAATCGAAAATCGGGCCAAAACTGAAATTAGAATGCTAAACAAGATCTATTGATAAGCGAATAATTTTAGGCTCACTATGGGCTATTTAAATGCCCCATTAAAAAATGTTGGGCTCCGCCCATGTTTGACCAGACTTCAGGTCATTTAATCTAAAGCCAGCAGAACCCAAATCGAAAATCGGACCAAAACTGAAATTAGAATGCAAAACAAGATCTATTGATAAGCAAATAATTTTAGGCTCACTATGGGCTATTTAAATGGCCCATTAAAAAATGTTGGGCTCTACCCGTGTTTGACCAGACTTCAGGTCATTTAATCTAAAGCCAGCAGAACCCAAATCGAAAATCAGACCAAAACTGAAATTAGAATGCAAAACAAGATCTATTGATAAGCGAATAATTTTAGGCTCACTATGGGCTATTTAAATGGCCCATTAAAAAATGTTGGGCTCCACCCGTTTTTGACCAGACTTCAGGTCATTTAATCTAAAGCCAGCAGAACTCAAATCGAAAATCGGAATAAAACTGAAATTAGAATGCAAAACAAGATCTATTGATAAGCAAATAATTTTAGGCGCAATATGGGCTGTTCAAATGCTTCATTAAAAAATTTTGGGCTCCACCCGTTTTTGACCAGACTTCAGGTCATTTAATCTAAAGCCAGCAGAACCCAAATCGAAAATCGGACTAAAACTGAAATTAGAATGCAAAACAAGATCTATTGATAAGCGAATAATTTTAGGATCACTATGGGCTATTTAAATGGCCCATTAAAAAATGTTGGGCTCCACCCGTTTTTGACCAGACTTCAGGTCATTTAATCTTAAGCCAGCAGAACCCAAATCGAAAATCGGACCAAAACTGAAATTAGAATGCAAAACAAGATCTATTGATAAGCAAATAATTTTAGGCTCAATATGGGCTATTCAAATGCTTCATTAAAAAATTTTGGGCTCCACCCGTTTTTGACCAGACTTCAGATCATTTAATCTAATGCCAGCAGAACCCAAATCGAAAATCGGACTAAAACTGAAATTAGAATGCAAAACAAGATCTATTGATAAGCAAATAATTTTAGGATCACTATGGGCTATTTAAATGGCCCATTGAAAATTTTGGACTCCGCCCGTGTTTGACCAGACTTCAGGTCATTTAATCTAAAGCCAGCAGAACCCAAATCGAAAATCGGGCCAAAACTGAAATTAGAATGCAAAACAAGATCTATTGATAAGCGAATAATTTTAGGCTCACTATGGGCTATTTAAATGCCCCATTAAAAAATGTTGGGCCCCACCCATGTTTGACCAGACTTTAGGTCATTTAATCTAAAGCCAGCAAAACCCAAATCGAAAATCGGACCAAAACTGAAATTAGAATGCAAAACAAGATCTATTGATAAGCAAATAATTTTAAGCTCACTATGGGCTATTCAAATGCTTCATTAAAAAATTTGTGGCTCCACCCGTTTTTGACCAGACTTCAGGCCATTTATTCTAAAGCCAGCAGAACCCAAATCGAAAATCAGACCAAAACTGAAATTAGAATCCAAACAAGATCTATTGATAAACAAATAATTTTAGGCTCACTATGGGCTGTTCAAATGCTTCATTAAAAATTTTGGGCTCCACCCATTTTTGACCAGACTTCAGGTCATTTAATCAAAGGCCAGCAGAACCCAAATCGAAAATCGGACCAAAACCGAAATTAGAATGCAAAACAAGATCTATTGATAAGCAAATAAATTTAGGCTCACTATGGGCTATTCAAATGCCTCATTAACAAATTTTGGGCTACACCCGTTTTTGACCAGACTTCAGGTCATTTAATCTAAAGCCAGCAGAACCCAAATCCAAAATCAGACCAAAACTGAAATTAGAATGCAAAACAAGATCTATTGATAAGCAAATAATTTTAGGCTCACTATGGGCTATTCAAATGACCCATTAAAAAATGTTGGGCTCCACCCGTGTTTGACCAGACTTCAGGTCATTTAATCTAAAGCCAGCAGAACCCAAATCGAAAATCGGACCAAAACCGAAATTAGAATGCAAAACAAGATCTATTGATAAGCAAATAAATTTAGGCTCACTATGGGCTATTCAAATGCATCATTAAAAAATTTTGGGCTACACCCGTTTTTGACCAGACTTCAGATCATTTAATCTAATGCCAGCAGAACCCAAATCGAAAATCGGACTAAAACTGAAATTAGAATGCAAAACAAGATCTATTGATAAGCAAATAATTTTAGGCTCACTATGGGCTATTCAAATGCTTCATTAAAAAATGTTGGGCTCCACCCGTGTTTGACCAGACTTCAGGTCATTTAATCTAAAGCCAGCAGAACTCAAATCGAAAATCGGAATAAAACTGAAATTAGAATGCAAAACAAGATCTATTGATAAGCAAATAATTTTAGGCTTACTATGTGCTATTTAAATGCCCCATTAAAAAATGTTGGGCTCCACCCGTGTTTGACCAGACTTCAGGTCATTTAATCTAAAGCCAGCAGAACCCAAATCGTAAATCGGACTAAAACTGAAATTAGAATGCAAAACAAGATCTATTGATAAGCGAATAAGTTTAGGATCACTATGGGCTATTTAAATGGCCCATTAAAAAATGTTGGGTTCCACCCGTTTTTGACCAGACTTCAGGTCATTTAATCATAAATCTATCATTAAAGTCTGGTCAAAAACGGGAGGAGCCCAAAATTTTTTAATGGAGCATTTGATTAGCCCATAGTGAGCCTGAAATTATTCGCTTATCAATAGATCTTGTTTTGCATTCTAATTTCAGTTTTGGCCCGATTTTTGATTTGGGTTCTGCTGGCTTAAGATTAAATGACCTGAAGTCTGGTCAAACACGGGCGGAGCCCAACATTTTTTAATGGGGCATTTAAATAGCCCATAGTAAGCCTAAAATTATTTGCTTATCAATAGATCTTGTTTTGCATTCTAATTTCGGTTTTGGTCCGATTTTCGATTTGGGTTTTGCTAGCTTTGAAATGATAAAGCCTTTTGCATTTTGTAGATCGAGCAGAATTAAAAAATTTAAATAGGGCATTTAATTAGCCTAAAATTAACCGTTAATTTTCCAATTGTTTTTAAATCAGTTTTTGATATGGGTTCTGCTAACTTTTTCTTAAGCTAACAGAACCCGCGTTTTAGTTGGAAGGGGTGGAGCCCAAAATTTTTTAATGCGGCATTTAATAAGCCTATAATTAGCCTATAATTATCCGTACTATCTTGTAATGTTCTGCTATATGGGTTCTGCTAGCTTGAGGGACGTCATGACAGCCGACATCGAGAAAATGTTCCGTCAAATCTGACTCAACACGACCAGAACTATCACCGAGTATTATGTAGACATGACCCTTCCGAGCCGATAAAAGCATATAGGCTAAAAACAATAGCATACGAAACTACCGCTGCCAGCTACCTAGCGGTAAGAACATTGATCTTACTGGCCAAGGAAAGATCGAATACTCATCCAAAAGCAGATAAAATAATGATGATCGACTTCTATATGGACGATTTACTCACTATAGCGCAGACAACATTGAGGAGGCTCTACTGATGCTGCAAGAACTGCAAAGCCAACGTAAATATTCCAATAAAATTAAATGACACCAGAAAGAATAAGTGCCAGATGGCAGAACTACAAAGATGACCCGAATGAGATACCAAGATTAAAAATTCCAAGATGGCTCAGTACAACGTCTAGATGCAAAACGGAGCTAAACGGGTTTGCACGCCTATGCAGCAGTGGTTTATTGTGGGACAGTGGATGAAAACTGTAAACCAGCAGCTTAGCTATTAATGTCCAAAACACGTGTTGCACCAATCAAAACGAAGCTATCAATCGCTCGCCTCGAGTTAAATGCATCCTTATTAATGGTAAACTTATTGAAACACGTTCAAGACACCATGAAGCTTGAAAACGTTAATACGTACGCTTGGTCAGATTCAACAATAGCACTTTGGTGGATTAAAGGAGACCCAAGCCGCTTCAAAACGTTTGTGGCAAATAGAATCTTGACGATTAAGAAAACATTACCAAAAACAACCTGGCATGACAAGAATAGGCCGTACCTGTCCTCCAGTTATCTTCTAAAATTTCAATACGAATGAGTTGATTCCAGTAACGAGGTTGCAGCTCTATCCTTGTTGTAATTGTTGAACCAAATAAAACACCAGCTGAGTTACACAAATTTAACATTTATATTTTTGGTTATTGCGGAACATATACAACGGTCGAAGGCCATCGAAACCAATAAATCCGGATCAGCTGACATTCCAGTTTCATCATATACCTAAAAGTAAACAAAATTTATGTCATACAAAAGCAAATATCTCACTTTTACTTACCAAACATTGTATGTAAATTGATCCAACTAATAATTGCTACCTAGAATTAAGAATTTCATTAATAATTTATATTGTTAAAATTAATTTATATACTTATCTTTTCCATTACTATTCGATGTACTTTGTAAACACAACTCAAGCTGTCATTATTGTCAATATTTTATGTTGTACTAGAGTAGTAGTACGATGGGTGTATTTAACCATGTAACCGCAGCTACATAAAATATCGTACTAGTACTTCATGTAATATTAGTAATAGTACATTTATAGTCAAATTTCATACAATCTACATTTATTATAAATTTTGAAAATGACAGTAGTTACATTAACGTATATAATTGTAAACTGTATTGTGAAATTAATTATAAGAATTGAATTCTCTGTAATCTGGCGAAGAGTGAAGACACGCAAATAAAATCTAAAATCATTAAATTAAGTTAATAATTGCGATATTTCAAAATCTAAAGTTCATTAAAAATAAATAAAATATACAAGTGCATCGCGTATTTTCATCCACTGGTTTTATTCTACAAGTTCATCACTACGCTATATACAGTAATTGCGGTGCAAAACAATTATTTTGTCTGCATTTTCTTGCTCCTTGTGTAGTAGTTGCTCCATCATATCTTCCATGTTGTACACTTTAGTGTGTTGTTGAGTGTTTACGCCGAGCGATCCGGCTCGAAGGACCAATAAAAATCAAGCCTCTGTTTTGAATTAGTGAAGTAATTATTTCTTCGGATTACAACTGGTGAGGTCCGATTTAATAATAAACGTTTGACAAATTACAATAACAGCGCTATAATTGCTGAGGTTTACAATTATACAGTTATACAGTAAAGAAAATGCTATCTATCTGGGGCTGGTTATATGAAATTACTGACATTTTCGAATCCGAGGGGCCAGCCCTGTATCAAAAATTAATTTTTACATGTATAGATACATTATATTTGATTATTCCAAAATGACTTCTCAGCCGCTCAACCGATCGATTTTAATTTTCTTTAAATTTTTCCACGAAAATGAGTTTATGGGGCTGGTTATATGTAATAACTGACATTTTCGAATCCGAGGGGTCCAGCCCTGGATCAAAAATTAATTTTTACATGTATAGATACAAATATTTGATTAATCCAAAATGACTTCTCAGCCACTCGACCGATCGCCATGAAATTTTTATCATGTACAAGTTGCATGTCCAGAACTAACCTTACGATATTTTAGAAGGGGCTGGATCCCGGGGTCTAGGGTCTGCGGTACAAATTTTTTTCGAAAATTTTAATTTTCTTTAAATTTTTCCATGAAAATGAGTTTATGGGGCTGGTTTTATGTAATAACTGACATTTTCGAATCCGAGGGGCCCAGCCCTGGATCAAAAATTAATTTTTACATGTATAGATACAAATATTTGATTAATCCAAAATGACTTCTCAGCCACTCAACCGATCGCCATGAAATTTTTACCATGTACAAGTTGCATATCCAGAATCAACCTTACGATATTTTGGAAGGGGCTGGACCCCGGGGTCTAAGGGCACTTAACATCTCTAAAACAAAGTACATGGTGATGTCAATAAAAACAATACTAGAATGTAATCAAAATATATTAGTTGATACTGAAGTCATTGAACGTGTTAAACAATATAAATACCTTGGTGTTATCATAGATGAAAAGTTAAATTTTAATGATCATTTGAATTATGTTGCTAAAAAAATGAATAAAAAGTTAGGTTTATTTAATAGAATTAAGGATAAAATGCCACGTGAAACAAAAATTATATTTTACGAATCAATTGTTGGACCACATATTGATTATTGTTCATCAGTGTTATTCATAATGAATCAATCACAAATATATCGTCTCCAAAAAATTCAGAACAGATTCATGCGAGGTATTTTAGAAGCAGATATTAGGACACATATAAGTGAAATGTTTAAAGTACTAGGATGGAAGTCTATTAACCAAAGAATACACTACAACGTTTTGAAGTTGATGTTTCGCCTTGAAAACGGAGCTCTACCAAAATACTTGGACTTAATGTTATGCTCTAATAGAGACGTTCATAACTATAATACCAGAAACACACATTATCGATTACCAATGTATAGTAAATCTTTTTCGCAACGATCCTTAGGTTATAATGGAGTCAAATTATATAATTCTCTGAGCAATTTCTATACTTTGGGAGAATTACGAGAGTTACAATACAATCAGTTTTTGGGACTATTGAGTGTATTTATTAAAGATAGAATTAGTATTTAGCTAGTATTAAGTATAATAATTATGTTATATTTTATTAATTCAAGATAATAATAAGATTAAAAAAAATGTCATTATTGATAAATAAATAAATAAATAAATAAATAAAAATAAATAAATAAATAAGGGCTGCGGTACAATTTTTTTCGAAAATTTTAATTTTCTTTAAATTTTTCCACGAAAATGAGTTTATGGGGCTGGTTATATGAAATTACTGACATGTTTGAATCCGAGGGGCCCAGCCCTGGATTAAAAATTAATTTTTACATGTATAGATACAATTATTTGATTGTTCTGAAATAACGCCTTAGCCGCTTTACCGATCGCCATGAAATTTTTACCGTGTATATGTTACATGTTCAGGACCAAGCCCACGATACTTTTGAAAGGGCTGGACCTCGGGGTCTAGGGGCTGTGGTACACTTTTTTCTCAAATTTTAATTTTTTAAGATTTTATGACGGGAATGACTAAGGAAAGGGGTTATATGAAATTAGTAACATGCTCCAATCCGGAATTCTGCCCTGGATCAAGAATTCATTTTTACATGTATAGGTTCAAATTATTTAAATGTTCCGAAATAGCGCCTTAGCCGCAAATTTTGGACCGAAAAAAGGATATCTAGCGTGCGCTTGTTATACACAAATCATACCTCTACTATAATTGATTTAATTATTCAGATTAATTTTATTAATTTAAATTTAAGACAATCTTTCATCACTTTAACTGAAGACAAATCTCTGAACACTTATATTATCCATACTAATAATCCATTTTTACTGGTTTGACATGTACTGTTTAGTGATATCCTATTTATCATATCCTGTTTTGAAATGTACCATAGTCAGCGAGTTCTAATTTTCACATAACTTCAAAAATAATTAACATTCTATTTTAATTCACTATTGCAACCGGCGGCTTTTAATGAAAATATTAGTTTCATACTAAACGCCAATAGTTTATTACTTTATTTAGTTTATTACTTAAATAATCAATGATTGTTTCATAAAATCAATTCTAGGAAAGGTACTAAAAAATATTGTACGTATAAAATGATTTACTTTGAAAAGTATTAGCGTTTTATATTTGAAAATAGCATCTTCTACAAGAAACATCCTTGGATTCAAATTATTGTACGTGTAAAATTGCCTTAGTTTGAAAAAACTTGAAGTTGACGTAGTTTTAATCGTATTGAATAAACTAATATTAATTTGTGTTTCGGATGTCGTTGTTCTCGATTAGTTAGCTATATTGCAATAAAATAATTGTTAGTGATTATTTTCCAGGTATTAAATATTATTTCAAGTGAATATACATTCTTATTAGATTTAAGTTTTCAGTTTATAAACGTGTTAGTCTAAGATTACTTTTTGATTGTAGATAACATTTGATTTTGCTTAAAAAAAATTCTGTAAAGACATTTTCAAACACAGTTCGTGGTGAAACGTATCGAAGGGAACATTAAAATCGTTTTTTGGGCAAATGGAAAACATTTGTTTGTATTGTCATGCTTTAAAGTTTCACAATGAATCGTCTGGAATGAGTTGTTCAAATGGAAAATTTGCCTCCTCTGGATGATCCACCTGAACCTCTTCTAGCTAACGTCTCCGGAACTACTGAGTTATCCAGACATTTTCTACAAAATATTTGAAAATACAACTCATGCTTATATACCTCCCGCGCAACGCCGGGTAACTCAGCTAGTATGCTATAAAACTTAAAACTATTGCTTGTTAACCCTATGTGGAAACATGTGCTGTTAACCCTCTATGAAGCACCAAGTTGACCTTGCTTCGGCATCCAGGCTCATTTTCCGCCTATAAAAATACACCAACATTTTGGAGTATTTGGTTAGCTTTAATAAAATGAAGTTTTGTATTGTATGACGGAAATACACGGAGGGATATTTTTAATACTGTTAAAGTTAGCCGAACGTTTCCAGCCGAAAGATGGTGATGCAGATAGTGTCTTTACTATCCCGGCCGATATATGATAATGTAGATAGTGGCTTAGCTATCTTAGCCGAAAGATGGTAATGCAGATATTAATTTTGTTATCCTAGCCGAAAATATTTTAAAATGTCAATAATATAAATAACATCGATAAAGAAGAATAACTTCAATGTTCAAACCGAAAAATGCCAGCAATACGGATTTAACAGTTACAAATGAATCATCAATTTCAAGAAAATGTCAATAACAGGCATCTATACAATACCCTTGAGACGCAGTCACGTTTAGCTGATGAACGGTTTGTATATCAAGATTTTGACAGATTAACTATTTAAATGTATGAAATAGATGAACCATGACATAGGGTTGGGGTCGGTCTGATGGGATTATATAGTGGTGAAATTTTGATTTTTTCCCATTTTTTAACGATCGTTCGTCATTCAAGATTTTGGCACACCTATCTGACTATGCCGATTCAATAGCCCATGACTGTAGGCGGATTTTGAGTATAGGTTAGGGGTGGGTTAGATGGGGTTATAGGGATGAAACGGCACATCTGCCTCATACAGCTGAAAGTAGTCGCTAAAGAAGATTGAAAATTATCAAGCATCGTTGTGATTCATTTGTAAGTCGAGATTTTTGGCATAGAGACACCAATCTGACTATACCGATTCAATGCCCCTGATCATAGGTAGATTTTGATTATAGATTAGGGGTGAGTCTGGCGGGTGAAATTTTGATTTTCCCAATTTTTCATCGATAAAACCGTTCGTCATTCAAGATTTTGCCATATGGACATCAATCTGACTAGGCTGATTCAATAGCCCATGACGATTAGTAGATTCTGAGTAAAGAGTTGGGGTGGGTCTAAAGGGATTGTAAAGGGGAAATTTTGATTTTCCCCATTTTTCGTCGATTAAATCTTTCGCCATTCGTGATTTTGGCATAAGGACACCAATCTGACTATACCGATTCGATAGCCCATGACGATAGGTAGATTTTGATTATAGGGTTGGGGTGTGTCTGATGGGGTTATAAGGGTACAATTTTGATTTTTCCCATTTTTTAACGATAAAATCATTCGTCATTCGAGATTTTGGCATATAAACACCAATCTGACTATGCCGATTCAATAGCCCATGACCATAGGTAGATTTTTAGTATAGGTTAGGGGTGAGTCTGATGAGGTTATAGGAGTGAAATTTTGATTTTTCTTATGTTTTATCGACGAAAACGTTTGTCTTTCGAGAATTTGAGAGATACACACCAACATAACTATACCAATTCGAGGGAACATAGCTAGATGTATTTTGAAGTTTGGGGTGTCAAAAATATGTGTTTTTCCATATTTAACTGCCTGATTCATTTAGAGCTACCGAGCAAGCACCACGTGGATGTATAAATCTCGGACTTCGTTCCCATCCTAATTGTGTAGCTCCATTAAATTAAAACATAAGTAGCGGGTGAAAAATTGGGAAAATCAAAATTTCACCCCTATAACCCCACCAGACTCACCCCTTACCTATACTAAAAACCAATGGTCATGGGCTAGTCAGATTGGTGTCTATATGCCAAAACCTTGAATGGCGAACGATTTAATCGATGGAAAATGGGGGAAATTAAAATTTCACCCCTATAACCCCATCAGACTCACCCCTAACCTATTATCAAAATCTATCTATGATCATGGGCTATCGAATTAGTCAGATTTTTGTTTATATGCCAAAATCTCGAATTACGAACGATTTTTTCGTTGAAAAATAGGGAAAACCAAAATTTCACCCCTATAACACCATCAGACCCACCCCTAACCTATAGTCAGAGTCTACCCATCATGATGGGCTATTGAATCGGCATATTCAGATTGGTATCTATATGTCAAAATCTCGAATGACGAATGATTTTGGTGTCTATATGCCAAAATCTCGAATGACGAACGATTTTATCGATGAAAAAAGGGGACCCCAACCCCAACCCCAACCCCAACCCCAACCCCAACCCCAACCCCAACCCTATACTCAGAATCTACCTATGGGCATAGGCTATTGAATCGGTATAATCAGATTGTTGTCAATCTGGCAAAATATCGAATGATAAACGGTTTTATTGCCAGGAGAAGGGAAAAACAAAATTTTAAAATTGATATGAAACAATAAATTAATATCGGTTAAATTGAAGATTTTAATTTTTGTTTGTTTTAATATATGCTTTCGGCTGACTTTGTATGTTAATCACTTTCGGCTGAACTAGTCAAGACACTATTTCCATTATCGATTTTTTCACTTTCGGCTGTCAACTTTCGGCTAACTTTAACAAGATATATTTTTAATGTCACTGATATTTCTTTTATTTTCTCTCATTGCAGTATGCTTGAACAGCTCGACCGCTCCAGGTGATTAGCGTTTCACTTTTTTTGAAATGGTCCTAAAAACTAAAGCTTTATTAAAAGTGGAATAGGAATGAAACTCTTCATCTTGAAATGGTACCGCACTATATTACTGATTGCTAAAAAAACACAGTAATTTTCTACATTGTGGACGACATTTTCTAATTATCTATACATACAATGTCTGCACTTATAGTATATTAATTAACTACGCGGTGTAGACAATCCGGCACAACATTGAATATGATATTAATTTAGTTATATACGTATTAACGGAGACACGTGTGGTTGTTGTTGGTGGTCTTGTCGCACACAATATTTAATGACATATTTTACAAACTATTATTAACTATGATTGTACACAATTTAATAGTAAAACACAAATTAATTTTATAAGTGTAATGCTACAACAAAATATAATATGGTTCTGGTTATCACAATGTATAAAAATATCCTTTCGCTATGCTTTATGATTTCTAATTGACTATATACAACAACAATGTGTCTTTTTCAATACATAAATTATATGTTTTGTATTAACAGCCATTGTACAATGTACGTGCATAATAATTACATTATTAGCTCGAACGAGTTTTAAAACCACAATCCAATTTTATTACGACCCATGACAAGGCTTTCTTTGAATGTTTTCATTTGCCATTGTTTCATTTTTGCTCCCGCGTCAAGCCAATTTTGATAAGGAAATTGAAAATGTCATTCTCAAGAAACAATATTCTGTGCTATTAACAACAATATGCTGTCATTGAAATAATAGATAATTATATAAAATTATGTCCGCTTTAGTAATTTCGGAATAAGTTTAATAAGCTTTCAAACAGAAATACCACGATGCTATCCGAACTAGATTACATCAGATAAAATTACTGTGGTGAGGAGTTATTGCTGGTAGGTTGGTTTCAGATCTTTTTTCATTTAGCAAACTATTATCTTACCAAAAATTTATTATGTTCAGTAAAGAATTAGTCTAATTCCAGGTTAGCCTAATTCCATAGCTTCTTCAAACATTAATTTTGGAATCTCATTTTAATCCATTCTTTCATCATGAGCGGCAATGCCATTTAACCAGAACTTTATATAAGTCTCATTTTAGATTACCATTTGCATCCAACATACTCAATCCTATCAAGATTGGTTAAAATTGGTTCCGGCCAGAGTGGCCATATTACAGAACATCCTTAAAAAGTTGGAACTCGAATTTAAACACCTTTCCAGCTCAAACACAAAGCTTAATATATTACTACTTAATTGGTTTTAATTTATTTAACCTTATATAGGGTGTCACAATAACCTTTTCAAATTTGACATATCGTTTAAATTGGCTCTGATAACACTAATGCCATTCTTTCTTTGACTTAAGTAAAAAAAAAATGAAAATCGAGAATCTCTTGATTCACGCTTTGATTTGCATTTTTTTTACCCCACTAGGGTGCCGTGAAGGACAAGTGTTATACGGACAATCCAGAAACAATTGAGCATATGAAAGCAACATTGAAGCAACCATTGCCGAAATATGTAGATCCGCACATAATCCAAAATCTATTATTCAGAAATTGAACCTACCGAATGGAGTACGCCAAGGCTAGCCGCCTTGTTTATTTTTCATAAACAACCAGGAGGAGGTGATCCTCCTCCTAATCTTATCTTAGCTAGAATAAACTAATAAACTTCACGCGATTTGATATAACATATCAGAATTGCATATAAATATATAAAATTTCCACGCTTTACAGGATCCCTAAACAAAATTCCTAATATTTTTGCATCGTTATTTGAAAAGCAATTTTTAGATTAACGTCAAATTGAAAAATTTTTGGAATGTTATTACGAGAGATTTTTCGATTCCAATCCATAGTTGCGACAGTAGAGTGTTAATTTTCGGAAACAGAGACCCTAAGTTTAGTCGTTGCAGCCTGATGAGTAGGCCAACTTTTTATCAGACCAACTTGAGGAAGTCCTCATTTTTGTAGGGATTATATATCTTTAATCAAGTACCCAGGGGATTAAAAATGGGGATGAATTTTATACTATTTGTTGTACATCTCGCTCTCTCTATTTTTTACTGACTAAAATGTCGTAAACATTGTGAATGTCATTGTAAATAATATTTTGTCTATAAAGCCGAAAAAAACTTTAAATAAATATTAATACAAAAGACATATGCTGACTCTAATGAAGTACGCTAATTAACCGAGAGAAATGCGAGAAATAATTTCAACTCAACCACATTACAAACTATTAATAAGATGATTTATATTATTGAACTTGTATTTGTAAAACTAAATAATTTGATTATAAGAATGGGAATATGATCATTTATGGCTGTCCCAATATCGGTTACCCAAAAGCTGGTCCAACCGCGGTAGACTGCACTTCACAGTGTATTAGGTCATATACTACTGCACCTGCTTAATTCAACACTTAGGCAATGTACTCATTTTAATATCATTATCGCGGAAGCCACAACTGATAACTGTCGGCCCGATAGTTTTAACTTTGAGCATTTCAGCTTGAAGGTGCACAATCAATGGACGTAATCAAATTATAGTTCATAGTACAGAAAATTACGTATGGTACCGCGTGCTGGTGCTTGCATCTAAAGTAACTGATATCTAGAAGTTGTCTATTAAAACCTAAAATTTTGGAGTATTGGATGAATATGAAAAAACAGATGTAAGCTGATAGATTAATACAGGTAAAGTTGATATATTCTACTAAATTTTATTTATTGTACAACCATAAAAAATTGTCCACAAAAATTTTAATTTCAATTACCAGTGACTGAAATTTTTCAGTCACAGTTCGCAAAACTAAAGCACTTTTAGATCATCGTGAAGCACTTTCTCGGCCGGCAATAGTGGAACTGGTTTAAAAATTTGAGCTGTTGGGACAAGTTAGTGATGTGAAGAATTGAAACCGTGTAAGTCGCTCGAGAATAACTGAGAATATTGTGGCTGTAGCTCGTAATGTTGACGAGAACCCAAGTTTGTCGATTCCTCGTCGATCTTTAAAATTAAACATTCCACAAACGACATTACACCTTATTTTGCATAAAGACTTAGGTCTTGTCTTAATATGATCCGGATTTTCATCGAAAAATCATTTTCAGTGATGAGGCCCATTTTCACCTATGAGGCTACGTTAATAAGCATAATTGCCCCGTTTGGGGCTCATAAAATCCAAGAATGATTGTTGAAAAGCCTCTCCATCCTCAAAGTGTCACTGTTTGGTGCGGTTTTTAGGCAGGCGGTGTGATTGGACCTTAATTCGAAAATGAGGCTGGTGCAACTGTTACGGTGAATGGATTGTGCTACCGAGCTATGCTTAATGATTTTTTATGGCCGGAATTGGAAGATATTGATGTGGACGACGTTTATTTTCAGCAAGACAGCGTTACGTGCCACACAAGCAACGAAACAATCGCAATTTTGCAAGAAAGTTTCCTGACTGTGTTATTTCTCGACGAGGTGATCACAATTGGCCACCGAGATCTTGTGATTTAACACTTTTAGACTTTTTTCTTTGAAGCTACGTAAAAGATATATGCCGATGCTTCGGCAGGAAATTGTAAAGAGGAAAGTATGCTTGGCATACTTTCCTCTTTACAATGAAATAAATATTCTTTGATTTCTCTTAAAAAATACTCATTATTTTAATATCAAAATGAAATATCTTATTGGAAAACCCTGTATTAAAAAAACAGTGGACTCCATCCCTTTCAACTGCTAGCTTTGAAAAAATTAGCAGAACCTGTATGGTTCGTTTTCAGCTAATTGAATGCAATATCATTTTTTTTTTGTCTTCTGCTCGTTCTAGAAAGTTAAAAGCTAGCAGAATCCAAATCAAGGACCAAATGCGAAATTATTACACTAACCAAGATCGATTAACATACCAATAATTTTAGGCTTGTTATGGCTCATTTACATTCCCCGGTAAAGAATTTTGGGTTCCACTCGTTCTTGACTATGCTTTAAAATTGAAATTATAACGTATATCAAATGTTTCATCGACATACAAATAGTTTTAGGTTCATTTTAGCATGAAATGCCCCATTAAAAAATGTTAAGCTTCACTCGTTCTTCATCAAACTTCAGGTCATTTAATTTAAAGCTAGCAGAACCCAAAATCCAAATAACCCATTACGAGTGGAGCGCAAATGACAAGTGGAACCCAAAATTTTATGACCAGAATAATTAAATGACCAGAAATTTAGTCAGAAACGAGGTGGAGCCCAAAATTATATATTATCATTTGATTAGGCCATAAAGAGCCTAAAGTTATTTTTATGCCAATAGATCAAGATTTGCGTTATAATTTCGGTTTTGGTCTGATTTTCGATTTGGGTTCTGCTAGCATTAAATTAAATGACTTACACCTAATGCAACCAACTTCAGAGCCGAGTTTCTTCTTACACACCTAATATATCTGGTTTTTTCTCGATTTTTATTTTTTTCGTGTTTAAGGCAAACATTTTAATTTTCTTTTCCCGTTTTTTTCGGATCCTGAACAAGCACTAATTTTTGCAGATTTATGTCAAAAACATGCATTTTAATTGCATCAATCGCTTCTTTAGTTGTCGAGAAACGGTGGTCTTGCAAATGATTTTTGATTTGCTGGAAAAAGAAATCATTGGGTGTCAATTCATTGACCACTGGGAAGTGACCGTTCTACTTTGAACTAATGATATGGTTGTAACAGGTCCAGTTTTTTCGAAAAAAACAGGCGACCATTTGCCTCGAAGTGCTTCGTGCGCGCAGAAACGTTTGTTGGATTTGGCTCATATTGGAACGAACACTCATACCGTCAACTGCTGTTTAGTTTCGGGCCCTTACACATAGATCTAAGATTCATCACATATCATACCGTTATATAGACATGTTTTGAGCCACCGCGATCATATTTTGTGAGCACCTCTTTCGACCAATTAACTCGTGTCTATTTTTGAGCGTTTGTCAAATTATGTTTACAACGCGAACACATTTTGAACGCCAAATGTTCATGCAATATTGAAAGTATGCTGGGCCCACTAATACTCAACGATTTCTCAATCTCACGATAAGTAACACGAATATCTTGCAGTATTAGTTCTTTATGTATTATTTTTAGAAATCTCCAATTATCTCAATAGTTCTGAACAATGCCAACATACTCGTACCACTACCCGTAACAACTCAATAATTCATAAAATAAATTCCAAATATGATTACCATACAATTCGTAATAAAGTTGTAATTGACCTTTCGTTCATAAACCTTGCCTGTAGCATGCAAATTAAAACATTATGTTAATTTTATAACCACATGTTAATTCAAAAAGGCCAACCAATCAATCTTAAATTTAAAGGAAATCCAATGATTTTCTAAATGTAAAACAAAAAAAAACAATTTATATAATTCAATCACAGGTATTCAACAAACCCACCACACTCTTATAAATCGGAAATATAAAATTGAACGAACACCGAAAAAAAGCTTGGCTCATCAAAATATATTCTGACATAACACTTTATAATAAATTTAACCGGTTGATGATATTTAATCAATGTACCAGAAAACCCACAATACTTTTAATTTTTTTACTTATCATTCAGCTGTTGTTACGGGCCCCCAAAATATATCTGCTTTTATTTATGTAAAGTGGATGAGGGATGGGAATACCCGCTCGAATACCCGCTCGTATAATAAAAGGTAAATCCTTACCTATCAATTCATTTATGTAAGATTTCTTCTATATCAGTGTGCGTTGTTTTCAGATTTTCTTTTATTTCATCTTGTGTATAGCCCCTTGCCCCCTACCCCAAGGTAGATATTTATCTATACACAAAGGGGAATATTTTTTATCCTTTATGTGTCTTGTGTCGGTTACCAATTTACCATGTACAATGTACATACTGTGGTTTTCTTATTTGTTGTTTGCCGTTGCTTAAGCTTTCAATAAAAAAGAGATCAAGATTTGTTTTTCTTTTATGATTTTATTTTTGGAAAATGATTTTTACTTTTGAACAATCCGTATATATATATATATATATATATATATATATATATATATATATATATATATATATATATATATTATGAATTGTGGAAAAATTGGGAAATCATTTTCTATTCGTTGGTTCTCTTTATTTTATTTATGTATTTGTTTAACCGAAAATCTACTGGAATTGAAATGATTTGGAATTTTATTTCTCCCTTCTGTTTGTATATTTAGTAAGTTGTACCATAGCAATACATAGTTGTACTTTGGGTTCTTGTTATTGATTGGGAAATTGAAAGAAAGAAATTGAAAATTTTAGTTTAAAAATGTGGGAGGGTGGGTAATATACTTATTTTCAACGAAATACGCATTTTGAAACTGACTTAAGCATATAGCGAAAGAGGGCTAAGTTTTTCGTACCTATGCATTGTCTGATCCAAACTTCGAAAGTCGGAATAAAATTCGTTGTTTTATACTAGAGTGTTTTGGAAGGCACAGATCGCAAAAACCTTTTTTTTTGAAAGTGGAATAAGTCCACTATGTAATTATAATAGGGTTCAAAAATTCGTTCATTAAAATGAATTATTCACTCTTTAGTGAATTAACTAATATACGTCGGTGCATACATAAATAATTAAATAATAATAATAATAAAAATTGTGCGTTTTAAGTTAAGTGAAAAGTGATACAAACAAATGAATAGTTGTATTAATTTGTGTATGATGCGTTTGCAATGGCGCAGAATATGTATAACAATTTCGTTTATATGTATTTTGATGCCGTTGTTTGAATGCATCATACGCATTGTATGTAATTGTTAAATATGTGTAGGACTTTCTTGATGTCAAAGGATGCGCAAAGGTAAGTGTTTTGTTTTTTTTTTCATTTTTTTCATTGTTTCATTGTTTTAATATTATTTTATTATTACTTATTATTACAAAAATTTAAGTATTAGGTACTGTTAACATATAAAGGTGTACAATACTAGTGTTTTTATTATTTTAGTTCCCATATAAGTTTTAATTTTGTTTGTGAATGTGATATGTTCTTATAATAAGAAAGTACGCATTTATGGTGTGTCGCCGTAGTGGTGTGTGGTATGGTTTACGTGGCTGTGTGTTACTGCTAAATGCATTGTGTGGTATTATATCCCTTTTCAGGCCCGCGATCACAACTGTGCGTGTACGAAAATCTTAACAAAATTGCTTTTTGTATGTTTTTTGGACCAACATACACATTTGCGCATCCCGCTTAAATCGTTTTCGTCCGAAAAATGACAATATCCCTTTCCGGAACTGCCTACACGGTTGTGTGGGTAAATTTTTATTACTCTGGTGAGTAACATTAAAAATATTTTATAGATAAGTTTAGGACCAACTTACACAATTGTGCATTTCTTTCAAAATATAATACTCAAAATTTAGATCATGTTAATTAAAGCCCAACTGGCACAATTGTGTAAGATGGGCTTTTGTTCTGATGAAATTTTATGATGAAAATTAGTTTTCGTAATATTCGTATTTACTCCCACATTTGTGAGGGTTGGACTAAAATTATGGTGCGAATAAAAATATTTCTGAACCAGAAAGGTATATAACCATAATAATAATAAAATAATTAATATGTTATCAAAAACAAATAATTGATATGTTATACAATTTATATGTTATCAAATTATAATGATTTTTCAAAAAGAATTCTGATTTAACTAAGATCCTTTAAAATCTGGAAGATATTACAACCTGTCATTTTTTCGTTCACTTTTGTGTACGGTGTACTTAAACTTAAGTAAAAGTTTGTCTTGCCGGGAAGGGGATATACTGTGATACACATACACATTCACACAATCAATACATAATAAATAGTAATTGGTTATAAAATATAAAAGAATGCGGTGTTTGTGTTTATGCCAGTGTGTTTGCTACCTACATGCTCTTAGTTGGTTATTATTCGTTTTTCGTCCATTTTTGTATGAATTTTTTGTATGCTAATTTCTCTTTGCTCTTAGTATAGTAAACAGACATTTTAAAAATGTTATGCAGTAGAAACGAGTAGTGGGCGATTAATGAGAAACTGAAAGGATTGATGTTATTTTGTGTGTTAACGAACGGGATCTAGTGCTCTTTTGTTTTACTTTTTCTATTTGAATAAGAAAGCGAATATAATGGTAATAGATGGATGTATTGTTGTCTGTATTGAGCGATCGAATAGAGAATGTAACCTCTTTCTATATTGTTCTTCATAAGCGGGTGGTAAAACTAAATATATGTAGTTTGTTTCTTCTCATTGTTTTTATTGAGCAGCGTTACAAGTGACACTGTTCAAACAGTGTGGAGAATGAAAAATACATTTTAACGAGCGAATTTTTAACCTTCAAATGTATGCATGTGTTTGCGAGTATGTACGGCTGTATTTATACATATGGATATGTTTAGTTACCTATGTGTATATTTATATATGATTGACTTTTTATCTCTTTATAATTATTTTAATAATTAATTTAGAATATTATTATGACATATTAATATTATTTTAATGTATATATCGTCGGTTTGGTGCAACAGTGACACAACTCAAAATTTTAAATTTTTCAGTAGAGCGATTAGAAAATTCGCTTAAACTTGTTTGTAAAAACAGCGTTTTTCAAAACTAAATAAAAATACATTCTGATTAGTAAAATAATATTTTTTCTTCAAGCGGATCTTAATTTTTATAATTCCCTAATATATTTTGCAAGGTATCTTGAGATAATTTCCAATATTAAGATATGTTAAGAAATGTTAATTTCCCTCGTTAACTGAGTGATTTTTAACATGGAATCTTACCTTATTTGCTAGAAATAACTTGTTACGGTAGCGGATTGTATCTGGATTCGCTGATTGATAATGATGAACGCAGTTTTGGTTTTTTAATTTTATTTATTATAATTTTATTATCATTTATTAAATATTAAATTTAAGTTATTTTATTGTTGTTAGCGGTGGTAAAAGTAGAAGTGAAGTGATAGCAACAGAGCAAATTTCTTTTTATGTTGCATGATGAAATTAAGATCGTACACCTACACAATTTGGTTGCGCATAATGTAAGGTGTGCTGTGCTACTCTGCAGATGTCGCTCGTGTTAAGTTAAATGAAGTATTGTCAATGTTGACAATAGTAATTTGACGTAAGTATTATTATTACAATTTAACATTAAATTTCTTTCATTATAGGGAATCAATTAAATAAAAAGGAATATAAATGTAATACATTGATAATAAGATGAGTATAATTGTTTATATAACTATAGTATGCAAATTTAACCTTAATTACATATGATTTACTTTTAGATTTCCAGTGTAACAATAGGGTGATTTTGAAGTTGAATCAGTAACAAATAAATATTTACTGATCATAAATTAATGAATGGTGTTTTATTTTATGGCTTAGTTCTGGTTATCTGACATCGGTTGTAGGTGAGTATTTGCCATTCCTGAAGAATCTCAACATGTCGCCCCCGTTGACGAATTAGGTGAGTCAATCAATGGTAGAAGCGCTACTCTCGTTATTGGGCGCTTGAATAAACCTTTCGATGTCTTGACGGTTACCACACGAACGAATCCGTCTTTGCCTGGATGTGTTTCTGCGACGCGACCCAATGTCCATTGTCCTGGTGGAAGATTCTCATCCTTTAAGATCGCTACGTCGCCCACCTTAATGTTGTTCTGCTTCCATCTCCATTTTGACAAACGGTTTAGAGTGGTGAGATATTCAGATTGCCATCGTTTCGCAAAATGCTGGAACATCTGTTGAGACATCTGCCATCGTGAAAGACGGTTAACCTTTAAATGCGTGATATCAGGCTCGGGCACAGTTGTGATAGGCTGTCCAATAATGAAATGTGCGGGTGTAAGAGCGTCGATGTGTTCTTCTAGTGATTCACAAATTGGTCTAGAATTTAGTAGGCCTTCAATCTGTGTCAGCAAGGTGTACAGTTCTTCATATCTTAGGATGGCCGGTCCGATGACACGTCGTAAATGGTATTTTACCGACTTTACGGCTGCTTCACAGAGCCCGTTGAAGTGTGGTGACGCCGGCGGAACAAAATGCCTTCTGGTGTTATTGGAAGCTGCCCACTCAGCGATGTGTTTTTCTTCCTTTGATAGTAGCTGTTGGAAATATTTCAACTCATTTGCAGCCCCAACGAAATTTGTACCGTTGTCACTATAAACGTCCGAACAAATCCCGCGACGACTTTGAAATCGTTTGAGTGCTGCAAGGAACGTATCCGTTGTCATGTCGGAGGCTAACTCGAGATGCATGGCCTTGGTTTCCATACAGGTGAATATTACAAGATACCCCTTGTAGGTTGTAACCTTCCTTGCCTTACTTGCTTTTATGGTGTAAGGACCGGCACAGTCCACACTGGTTTGGAGGAACGGTCTGATTAGGTTGACTCGGGGAGGTGGTAGCTGTCCCATTAGTTGTCCTTGTGTAACCTTCCTTTGTCGAAAGCATTTGACGGAATTGTAAATCACGCTTCGGATCAAATCTTTGTATCGAAGTATAGCGTATTGCTGCTTAAGAATTGACATCAACAAATTTGGTCCCGCGTGCAAATGTTGTTCATGTGTCTCGTTTACGATTTTTCGTGCTATTGGATGATTTCCTGCCAGAATTATCGGATGTTTTAGATCGTATTGTTCCCTGGCGTGTGCAAGGCGACCGCCCACCCGCATAATTCCCGCCTTATCTAGGTATGGTGATAGAGAAGAAATATGATTAGATTTAGACAATGGTAAGTTATTTCGTAAGTTGATAATATCATTCTGGAAACTTGAGAGTTGCGCTGCCTTCAGTATTGTTTTGTACGACTCGTACAACTCAGCTACCGTCAAAAAACCTTGGATTCGAGATTAAGCGTTGTGAAAATTGTGACTCGCTCGTATGACCCAAGCCAGCACTCGAACTGCTTTGGTTGCTCTGGAGAATCTCTCGATGATTCGATCAACTATAGCGATTTTGTTGACGTCTTCACATGCTGGACCTTCACTAGCGATATCGGTTAATGTTAGAGTAGTGACAGAACACTTTTTTGATGGTGTTTCAGGTAACTTAAATGGTTCGTTTCGTAGCCAATCTGGTCCCTGCCACCACATTCGATTTTCGATAAGCTCATCTGGAAGAATGCCACGGGAAGCAATGTCCGCTGGGTTTTGTTTCGATTTAACGTAGGATCATTGCTGAACGTTCGTTGAATCTAATATTTCTGTGACTCGATTCAACACGAATATATTTCCCTTTCTAGGTGGATTTGCCAGCCAAGCAAGTACGGTAGTGGAATCCGAGCATAATGAGACTTGTGGAGGTACAGGAAGTTCCAACGACTTGATTACGGATGCAAGCAATCGGACGAGTAGCAAAGCCGCGCATAATTCCATCCTAGCGGTGGAGACGTACTTGATCGGTGCGACCTTGGTTTTTGCAGCAATTATGTTCGTTTGCACCTTTCCATGGGAATTTAAACTGCGTGTATAAATGACAGCAGCATATGCGGCGTTAGAGGCATCTGCAAATCCACATAAGTGCACTTGGTTGTCGGAGTTAAGCCATCTCGGTATTCTGATACCTTCCAATAATTGTAATTTGGTTCGAATATTTAACCAGCGATCTTGAACATCTGTAGGAAGTTCATCATCCCAATCGATCTTCAGCAGCCACAAGCCTTGAAAAAGTATTTTGATTGCGACTGTTACAGGTGACAACCATCCCATTGGGTCGAATACACGCGACGCTTCAGATAACATGTTCCTCTTAGTAGACCTGATGGATCCTGGCAGGACGACCTTAAACGAAAAACAATCTCCTTGTGGGTCAAATTTAATACCTAGCACTGAGATTAATTTAGTTCCCTCGGTAATATCACGAATAGAGATTTCTCGATCTTCTGCGGGTATGGTTTGTAGAAGCCTCACGTCATTGGATGCCCATTTTCTAAGGTGGTATCCACCAAGCTTCATTAGGGAAATTAACTCGGTTTGGTTGGCCACAGCGACATCAATTTTACTCGCTCCAGACATTAAGTCATCCATGTAAAAATCCTTGATTAGTATGTTAGCGGCGTTTGGGTGAGTATCTCGGTGCAGCTCTGCTAATTTACTAAGAGCTTGCGTGGCCAAAAACGAAGCTGACGCCGTGCCGTAGGTATTGGTCAGGAGGCGGTAGTGTTTTATCCTTGCTGCTGGAGAATCGCGCCAGATGATACGTTGATAGTCTGTATCAGTCTTACCAATCCATAGCTGACGGAACATTTTCTCGATGTCTGCCGTGTAGATGTAGCGATGTTTTCGGAATCTTATTAAAATTTCCAGAAGTGTCTGCTGTATGTTCGGCCCAACCATTAGCGTGTCATTAAGTGATGCTCCTGAGGTAGATTTAGCTGACGCGTCGAATACGACACGGAGCTTGGTCGTTGTACTGGATTCTTTGGTTACAGGATGATGCGGCAGGTAATATTTTTTCACATTTGGCAAGTCTACTTCGTTTTCTGGTATTGCTTCCATATGACCGAGTGATTCATACTCCTCTAGGAATTTCGTGTAGTTTCGGCGAAGTTCAGGATCCCTCGTTAGTCTTTGTTCCAGCGACTTGAACCTCCTAATGGCTTGGTTAAATGATTCCCCCAATGCAGGTTTATTGGGCTTAAAAGGTAGGCGTACTGTGAATTTACCTGAACCTTCAATCGTTAAATGGTTGTTGAAATGTTCGATAAATCACCTTTCTTCTTCGGTATAATGCGTTACAGCTGGTAAGTCTTCTGTCTCCCAGAACTTCCTTAATGTTTGGTCGATGTTTATTTCTTCTGAGGCAGACAGACAGGTAGTGGTTTGTTGTGGCAAACCGGTTGATTCGTAGCTTCCTCCAATGATCCATCCTAATATAGTCTTCTGAGCAACGGGGTGATTTTCATCTTTTTTTATTTGGCCCTCGGATAGAAGTAGCAGAAATTTGTCACAGCCAATTAAGAGATCTATATTGCCCGGTATGTGGAAATCAGGATCAGCCAAGGTTAGGTGACTTAGATATTCGAATCGGTCTCGGTCTATCGATTTAGGAGGAAGGTGATTTTGGGTAGGATATAGGCAGTTACATCAAATGTGAACCCTTCGTTTGTTCTGGATCTTATCAACAGTGATGATACTCCTCTTGAGCAGCCCGCTCTTCCGCCATTTATTGTATTAATATTAAATCTTGCATTTGATCGTACGACGTTTAGCCTTCTAGCGCAGTTTTCGGTAACGTACGATCGAGTTGATGCGGAATCTAACAATGCCCGACAGGATCGCCATTCGCCAAATCTATCCCTCACTTCGACAATTGCAGTTGGTAAGAGTGCATCAAAACATACGGGTTGCTGTGATGAGTGTAAAACATTCACTTCATTTACATCGATTTCCTTCGACGTAATGAACATCGTAGTCGTAGGTGATTTTGAGTTTACTTCTTTTGCAGTTGAACCTTGTGAATTGCTAAACTCGGTATGAACCAACGTATGGTGTTTTCTTTGGCACTGGTGGCATCGTCCTCTCGATCTACACTTGAATACGACATGGCCTTCTGCTAGACAGTTGAAGCATCTGGAACTGTTGTTTATATATTGTCTGCGTTTTTCTAAATCCATTTCGATGAATGTAGGACAGTCACACAAACGATGTTGCTGATTCTTGCATAGCATACAATTCGGTAGTGGCTTTGTTTCATTGTTGGTGTGGAAGGTTTTGGTAAGAGACTCTTGTTTACCTTGAACCTTAGTTGTTGGTTGCTTCAATCCTTCGAGAGAGTTCATTCTTTTGTTTAAAAACTCTAACAACTCGTCGATCGTCGGAAAATCTTGATCTGAGGACTCGTGCTTCCACATCTGCAACGTGGTGTCGTCCAACTTTCTTTCAGCCAGGTAAACCAACCAGCAATCCCTTGATTCTGCACTTTGTCCTAGTGCCTTCAGTCTTCGAACTGTTTCATCACACGTATCGAATAGTTTACCTATAGTGTCAGCGGAAGGTTTAACTATTCGTGGCTGACTGATATAGGTTTCTATAAAATCGTTCACGATACTCCGTTTCCTGTCATAACGTTTGACTAGTTTTTGGAATGCTTCAATGTAGCTTGAATCATCCACTCGAAAATGGCGTACTAAAACTTCGGGTGGGCCTCGCAATTGACCCATCAAGTACTGAAATTTTTGAGCCGGCGACAGGCTTGTATTTTCGTGGACGGTACTCTTGAACAAATCATAGAATGATTGCCAGTCTCTGGGCTTTCCAGTGAAAATTGGTAGCTTTAATCGTGGTAGTTTGAAATCGCCAGGCAATCCTGAGAAAGATGTATTTAGAGATGTTTCATTGAGGTTGCATGGTGGTGTTTGAATTTTCGCTCTCATTAATTTTTGTAAGGTCGATACGCAGGAATAATAATTGTCATCAACTGTATCGATGTCTGAGGCCACCTCAGGGTCGATTGAGAACATCTGATCTTCGATATTTACAAATCTCGTATAATGTTCCTTTAACTTCTCGAAACGGCTGTGCATGTCATCATAGGATGTGGTATCCTTACAGGATCTCGCATAGGTGTGCAGTTTCGTAATTTGGCCTTTGACAACTGACCTTCGCTTAAGTAAGGCCTCCATTCTGTATTTCACCTTTACGACGTTAGCGTGCTACGTATTTGCACCGAATTTCACCTTTGTCACGTACGGTTAACGTGATTGCACTGAATTTCACCTTTGTCACGTACGGTTAACGTGATTGCACTGAATTTCACTTCTGACACTTACAATTAACGTGATTGCACCGAATTTTACCTCAAATTATTTTAATTCTATCGATGTGAACATATAACCATAAATCGAGTTTATTGATATGATTATTTATTGTTAAATTCGTTTATGTGTGAACGGATACGCAACGCGGATTTTATTACTCTATCGTGACTAGAACTTATATTCAAGCGATCAACAACTAGTTCCACGATAAATTTGCAAATTAAATAAATGAACTATATTTAGATTTATAAAGTATACTCAAGGTTTGCGTCCGATAAACTTCTCCAGCAATGGCGGTCCACGCGGCAATGAAATTTGGTAATGGTTGCTCTTTTTGTTTCCTCCACGTGTTTCGTCTAAATAAATCGGGATCCGGCTCGAAGGACCAATGTTACGTTAGCGGATTGTATCTGGATTCGCTGATTGATAATGATGAACGCAGTTTTGGGTTTTTTAATTTTATTTATTATAATTTTATTATCCTTTATTAAATATTAAATTTAAGTTATTTTATTGTTGTTAGCGGTGGTAAAAGTAGAAGTGAAGTGACAGCAACAGAGCAAATTTCTTTTTATGTTGCATGATGAAATTAAGTTGGTACACCTACACAATTTGGTTGCGCATAATGTAAGGTGTGCTGTGCTACTCTGCAGATGTCGCTCGTGTTAAGTTAAATGAAGTATTGTCAATGTTGACAATAGTAATTTGACGTAAGTATTATTATTACAATTTAACATTAAATTTCTTTCATTACAGGGAATCAATTAAATAAAAAGGAATATAAATGTAATACATTGATAATAAGATGAGTATAATTGTTTATATAACTATAGTATGCAAATTTAACCTTAATTACATATGATTTACTTTTAGATTTCCAGTGTTACAATAGGGTGATTTTGAAGTTGAATCAGTAACAAATAAATATTTACTGATCATAAATTAATGAATGGTGTTTTATTTTATGGCTTAGTTCTGGTTGTCTGACATCGGTTGTAGGTGAGTATTTGCCATTCCTGAAGAATCTCAACAAACTGCATAAGAGAGTATGTTTTGATACAAAATAATAAAAATATGAATTATTAGGTATCAATTGATTCGAATATCTTAGAAATGAGTGGAATTTGAGTTGTGTCGCTGTTGCACCAAGCCCACGATGTGTTTATGAATAATTGTTTTAATTTGCAATACACCTAGGCCTGTATTTACACGGTAGATACGTTTCAAAGAATATCGTGTAAATTACTTCATTTATATCGTCAATGGTGAGATTGCAAAATCTCTCATCGCCAACTGCTTGTTGATTATTTCGGTGTACATTTCATCGGCCAGGTTTGATGGAACAGTGTACAATTTTAACGCAATCGGGCCAAACGTTCTTTTAGCAAGCATTCAAAGTATAGATAGCCTTATTTCGGACACGGACAAAACTGCATGTTTTATACAGTCCAGTATTGATTTTTTTCCACACTTCAACAACAGTTATCAATTGTCCTCATCCATTTTATTTAAATATATTTAAATGATCGTCTTATATAATATACTTTAAAAGTTACAATTATTCTCTAGTTGACTAGTTGCAGAAGAGAAACTGTATTAGGTGGCAAGACGATGACTTTTACATTTAAAGGGCATGCCTTTTCCCTGTGACCTCCGAAATAAAATATTTTTCGAACCACTCATTGAATACAGACTCCGTAAGCCAGATTTTCTTATTTGTCATCCCTTGAACTAGAAGTTCCTTTACATTGACACCTTTCAATGCTCATTGTCGGAGTGTTCGATTAACTATGAGAGATTTTAAAATACGAATTTTTGAGACATTGCTGCAAAACAACAACGTAATGCTACCTTTTGCCATTTTGAAATCACTAGCACTCTTTTCCGTGCTAGACACAAATGTTCTGCTTGGCATTTTCTTCCAGAAATGGCCGGTTTTGTCAGTGTTAAAATTTTATCAGACGTATTTTCACTGTCTTCCATTATTTTGGCAATAGAAGAATATTATGTAATAGCTGCAGCATCCGCCGATGCTGTTTCACATTTAATTTAAATTATTAATCATGACATGTCTTCGTAAGAACCCTTATAACCACCCGTTACTTGTAATGTATTTTTTTTGGTCTAATTGGGATAACGTTGATGGTTCCAGTTGTTTCAGTTTCTCATAAATGCTAAAGGCTTTCTCCTTAATAATAATACAGTTCAAAGATATACGTTTTTGGCTATGATCTTTAATAAATGTAAACAATCCATTTTCCATATTTTCAATGACCGCATTTCTAGTATATGAGAATGCGCTACTACTGACACAGAATTACGAATATCCTTCTCCTTTTTTAATTGTTCGAATTGTACCTTCATTCAACTTAAAGCTTGTGCTGACTCATGTAGAACCTTCACCTTTTGCAATTTGGACTAATATATTTATTTTCGTCTCTAATGGTTTGCGTTATGAAAATCTTGACTTATCCAACACACAAAATTCAATTTTTAAATTTAGTTAAACGAGCAGCAGTGCTTGATAAATCATTTAAAACTATTTATTAAAATTTTATTTTAAGTAACACTAAAACTAAGATTGAAACAATTGCCAATACATATCATTTTTTTTTTTTTTTTTTTTTTTTTTTGTGCAAAAAAACACCGTGGAGGAACAGGTTTGGGTGTATATGTAAATATTCAATATTTTTTGTAGGCTGATTTAAAGGGATGAGACTGGCATGGCAAAGGGAAAATGGTCTTTAATTTTAATTTTTGTTTTTAATGACAAGCAAATCTTTGATGTGCCTCGGGCTTTCAATGTTGTCTATTTTCACTAAAAGAATTTATCTTCTCTCGAATATCGATTGATTTGAGTTCTAAATCCTATTCAACGAATTGTTGATGCACCAATTACGTGAAAGCCTTCCGTGTGGTTCTACCTTCCGTTCTTGTCGTCACTTCACGTAAATCATGATCTTTTTGTTTGATTGTGATGTGCAGAATTGTTGCATAATCTATTTCTAGACAGCATACTGTGGAAGATGCATAAAATATTTTTTGGGCTAAATTGGAATTCTACCAAAATTTAGTTTTGGTGAGGCTCAGTTTGGCTGGGTCATATTTTAACGGGTTGTCTTGTTGACCGGTAAGTGGAGCAATAGGATAATTCCTTGGCCGATTATTTTCAGCCTTATTTTGTAATAAATCCAGAACTTTATCTCGGGTTTATGTTGGAAACCCGGTTCAGCTCAACATACCAGACCCGAAGATAATTAGCTAAGAAAGTGTTTAGCACGGCAAAATTCCGGAACTTCTCTAAAATCCATTTTTAAATTCACATCCAATTTTCCTTGCCTGATTTAACAATAATTGGTTGGGACATGGCTAAGTTCTATTCAGAATGGTCGAATTTTAGAACTTCATCAAGAAGATACGATACAATCCCAATATACAAGTTGAGCCTAGTTTATTAGAATCCTAGCCCAGCTTTCCAAGCTGGAAGAATTTAGGTTGGGAAACGGAATGGTTCCATTCATTATAGCCGAATCCCTAAATTTCGTCTAATTTGGCTTTGTACTCCGTATTTGATCATCCTTTGTTGAGAGATGGCCTAGTTCCATTGAGCAATATGCTAGAGTTCCAATCCAATTCTGCATACCATATTTGAAAATTATTGGTTGAGGAATGGTAAAGTTCCATTGAGAATGGTATCAACATCCTGTGCAGTATAATTATACTTGAATCGAATATTCTTTGATGAAATAAATTGATAAATTTTTTGAAATAAACTAAATTTATTTGAAATATCCAATCCGGAAGTTAATCTGACATTGATAGTTTACCGGAGCCATTGCCTTGTCTCACATATTTTTGCAACTTTTTGAATTTTTCGTGGTTGCCGAATTCAAGGGTTAAATACTAATGGATTTTAGAGTAATTTTTAATATTATTCAAATAACTATGGTTTCAGGAAATTCTCTTGTAAGTTGTGGAGGTGCAGGAGGATTAAATTAATTATTGTTTATATTATTTAGGAAGCCGGAAAACATTAATTTAGAATTAAATTTCAAGAAATCCACAGATACCTGTCGAATGATATTCATTTGAAATATTAATTGCTGATTGTGTAGTTTAGAATTGTGTTGTCATTGTATTATTAACTATCGACTTTACCTAGGTGCCGGTAACTGGGGCGATTGAATTAATCAGTTTTGTTTAGGAAGCCGAAAAGTATTAATTTATGTAGAATTACATTTTAGGAAATTTCTGGATACATGTGAAATAATATAATTTTTCCTTAGGTTGCTGATTTAAAGAAGCAATTGTTGAAGACCAATACCATCGTATTCCATTAAACCTATTAAACCTTTATCCTTCCTCTAGTAGATTAGAATTGTGTTGTCTTTGTGTTACTAACTATCGGCTATACCTAGGTGTCTGTAACCGGGCCGATTCTGTCCCACTTAACTAACCTATCCAATCCTTCGGTTTTGTTATATGTAAAAAAGAGTGTACGGTGGGCCCGGCGTCACCCGGGAGCTCCTGTGTAAGAACTTGGTCGTACATTCAGAATCAATCAATCAAAAAGTGTTTTGGAAGGCACAAATCATTACCAAAGAATTAATTATGTACATCCAGACTCAGCCTTGCACTAAACGGTTAAGAAATAACAAACTGATACGAAGATAAAACATTATCTCGTTTATACCAAGGTCCAAGAGCAACAAGACTCCTGGAAATCATATGGAATTATTTATGACTTATCCAGGATTATTTAAACATTTTGTCACTTTCAAAACCTAAAATTTCCTCTTTCTTCCCAGACCGAATTATACGAGACAAATTTCATAATGGTATCAAAGTATCATATTTCTTTATTTATAGGTTATACTTCCGGATCAATTTTTGCTTCACAAATAATGGGTGAAATCAAAGTTTTTCTTATAAACGTTACCGCTAAAGTGAGCAACGATAACACCATCATCACAAATTGCTGAACCGTAATGGATGGTATTGAACATTGCGCAAAATGATAGCCTAACTAAAGGATCTCTTTCATGCCAAACAAAGTGTAAGAAGCGAGAAATGTCCCAAATTGGACTCACAGCAATCTATCCCTGCGGCGACCCAAAATAGTTATTTTCGTATCAAAAGAATAAAATGATTATTTTTTCCTCGAGAATAAAAGTTTACTAGACGAGCAAAGCTTGGTTTGCTTCATTCGGGTGCAAACATCACTTTAGGCACGAGATTCGAACAAGATTTTTGAAAGAAAGTACGTTTGCATTAAATTTTTGCCTAAACAAATTTTTTCAATTTTTTCCCTAATTTCTTTCGAGTATAAGATTTGCTTTGAGTATGAGGTGTTTCAAGGTAGGACTGGATGCCTTAAGATTCTCACCAGTACGTGACCCACACACGTAATAAGCGGGTTGAGCGGCAGGCCACCAACCTTCCCTCATAAAAACATTTAAGTTATGAACCCTAAACAAACGCCTCGGATTACCATATCTGATTCATCACAAACTCGACCTCGGAAATTGTACACGGACAACGCTTTAAAAATTGGGGACATGGAACGTGCTTAGCCTCTTAAGACCTGGAGATCTCCGGAACCTTTCGAACCAAGTAAAAAGTTACACGTTAGACGTACTTGCACTACAAGAGCTTAGATGGTCTGGGAGTGGGATCCATGACACCAACAATGGTTACACTCTTCATTACAGCGGCCATCAGAACGGAGGAGAATTTGGAGTTGGCTTCCTCATCCATCGGCGCGTGAAGCACCATATCATCGATTTCCGCCCCATCAACATGCGGATATGCACGGTCAGACTTCGCACTAATAAATTTAACATCACGATCGTTAATGTACATGCACCCACCGAAGATAAATCTGATGACATCAAAGATCTATTCTTTGTTGAGCTGGAGGAAGTCATCAATAACCTACCGCACCACGACATTAAAGCCATCGTGGGCGACTTTAATGCAAAAATCGGTATAAGTGCAGAAAATACATCGCACATCGGTCCTAACAGCCTGCACCTAACTAGTAATAATAACGGCCAAAGCGTCACCGACCTGGCAATAACGGACAACTTAGTTGTATCAAGTACGTTTTTCCTACATAAGAGAATCCACAAAGTAACGTGGAGATCGAATGATGGAAGAACGGAAAACCAAATCGATCACGTCATGGTGTCCAAGAGACACTACATTTGATGACTTTCGAGAGGCATCAAAGACGACTCGAAGTTTAGTATTAGTGCTGCTCTGCTTAAAGACGGCATGGTGTGACATATAAAATGCTCGATTAATGTTGCTAAAGGGTTCATCAATAATCTCCATGTGTCGTTGATCGAGGTAATCTTTCATAAATTTGCAGTACTCCTCACGAAGATTAACATTCTGACGAAACCGCCTTTATAATGACAATAGTGTAGCAATTGCTCCTTTTCGTGAAGTACCGAAAGTGTTTTCATCTGGTCTAGAATGGATAAATGGAAGATTAACGAAATAATTACCTTCTGATGATCTTCTATGCGTGTTCAAATACAGCTCTTCACATTTTAATTCATCTGCTGAGTACACTTTAGTTGTTAGCTCGTCTATCTCCCAAAATGACTTTAACTGTTTTGAAATATCGCAGCACGAATGGAATTCATGATTGCAGCAGACGAACTCTTGACCACTTGTAGAGCTCTCCCAGACAATATCCAACCCAGAGTTGTATTTTGGGCTGTGGGCGATCCGATCCGTCTTGACTTTTAATAAGGCCATCCTGTAATAAATCGCCAAACATATCTGCACCAATCAACAGGTCAACAGCACCTGGTTTATAGTAGAATGGGTCAGCTAATCGTAGATTTGACATGTGAGGCCATGTTGATGTAGCCACCGTTTTCGTGGGAAGTTGACCCGTAACAGTTTTAAGCACCAGCGCGCTCATTGATAAGTTGAAGTCTGGGTTTATAATAGATTGAATGTTGAGCTTGACTGCATAATTCGCTTTGCCAGTATTCACTGATCCAACTCCTACAATTGGTATATTAATTACACTTCTTTGTAATCCCAGTTTGTTTACCGCTTCATCCGTTATAAAGTTTGCCTGAGACCCTTGATCTAGAAGAGCTCGTAGTGTCACCTGTACCCTAAATGCAGACTGAACCTTAACAAGTGCTGTTGCCAGTAGAATTTGTGTATCCGCGGATGGTGCAACGTGAGCACTGACTATAAATTGACGACTAGAGTAGTTTCAATAGATTTTTGTGATACGGTTACGGCTGGTTTATCTTCAGCTGATGCTGTCTTAGAAATTTCGTGCACCAATGTATGATGTCGTTGCGATTACATCGTGAGCAGCTCTTAGCACTTTTGCACTCAGTATTGTAGTGACCACTTCTTAAACAATTAAAACATAGCTGGTTGATTCTCACAAAGTCTCGTCGGGCATCTACGTTCAGCTTTTGAAACCTAAAACAAGAATAGAGAGGATGAGTTTTGTGACATAAAACACAGGACATTGATGAAGTTGTGTGTAGTGTTCTGATCGGAAGCGAAGCAGTATCTGGAGTACGTTTTATGGTTGACTTAGTTTTAGTCGGTGCTATGACTTCAAGTACTCTAAACCGGTCGTGAAGGAATGATTGCAGCTTTTCCCAAGTTGGAAGTTCACCATTAGGGACGTTCGTCATCTTCCATTGCTTCAAACTTTCGCCATCTAACTTCTGTATTACCATGTAAACGATCCAGTCATCCCAATGTTGAGTAGGTAAGCCAATATTCTTTAATGCCCTTAACGTCTCACTTGTTGTGTCCAAGAGTTTTTTAATGGCTGCCGACGACTCGGTATGTAAGTTGGGTTGGGATGTTAAACGTTTAAAATGGTGATAAACTATTACTCTCTTGTTGTCATAACGCTTGACCAAAGTTTGCCAAGCATCTTCATAATTGGCATCGGTGGTTTCGATATTTCGAAGTAGGTGTTCCGCCTCACCAGATAAATTCGATTTAAGATAATGTAGTTTTTCTACAGCAGAAATAGATTTATTGTCGTGAGTGAGGGTTTTATAGAGATCTCGAAACGACGTCCACACTAAATAATCTCGAGAAAATGATGGCAAACTGATTCGATGTATGTGAAGTTGGCCCGAAAAGTAGCCCGAAAAAAATGTGTCTTTGCTTAATCGGTAATATTTTCGGGCTGGCCCGAAAAATTTAGAAAAACTGCATTACCTTTAATTATCATCTCGAAAATTTCTTTACATCAACATACTACGACAAGATTTGATCTTACAAGCCAACACGAAAAAATAGAGAACAAATTGTTGAATAAATATATAACACGTATGTAGATATGTATCCATGTATATAAAAAAAAAATTTAGTGAAAATTTCAAAAAAATAGTCTCAAAAATACGAGTTAAAGATATTACGTAAGATTTTAAAAAAAATACTAAAACATTTTGAAATAAGGCGTTTAAACAGGGATAGCCTGAAACTTCGGCCACTGTCGAAAATTAGTCTACGTTATTTAAAACCTAAATAATGTAACCCCATTTCTGTACGAGGTGGAAAGGGGGTTCTTACCAGTCTCAGTATGTAACGATTTTCAACAAAAAATTTACTAAGAAATTTTCTTCTGTGGCGGTTTTCACAGGGATTACCTGAAACTTCAGCGACTGTTGGGATTTAGTGTAGGCCATCTGGAATCCAAATAATGTAGCCCCATTTCTGTACGAGGTGGAAAGGAGGTTCGCACCAGTCTCAGTATGTAACGATTTTCAACAAAAAAATTACTAAGAAATTTTCTACTGTGGCGGTTTTCACAGGGATTACCTGAAACTTCGGCGACTGTCGAGAATTATTGTAGGCCATCTGGAATCCAAATAATGTAGCCCCATTTCTGTACGAGGTGGAAAGGAGGTTCGCACCAGTCTCAGAATGTAACGATTTTCAACAAAAAAATTACTAAGAAATTTTCTCCTGTGGCGGTTTTCACAGGGATTACCTGAAACTTCGGCGACTGTCGAGAATTAGTGTAGGCCATCTGGAATCCAAATAATGTAGCCCCATTTCTGTACGAGGTGGAAAGGAGGTTCGCACCAGTCTCAGTATGTAACGATTTTCAACAAAAAAATTACTAAGAAATTTTCTTCTGTGGCGGTTTTCACAGGGATTACCTGAAACTTCGGCGACTGTTGGGATTTAGTGTAGGCCATCTGGAATCCAAATAATGTAGCCCAATTTCTGTACGAGGTGGAAAGGAGGTTCGCACCTCTTCTGTGGCGGTTTTCACAGGGATTACCTGAAACTTCGGCGACTGTTGGGATTTAGTGTAGGCCATCTGGAATCCAAATAATGTAGCCCCATTTCTGTACAAGGTGGAACGGAGGTTCGCACCAGTCTCAGTATGTAACGTTTTTCAACAAAAAAATTACTAAGAAATTTTCTTCTGTGGCGGTTTTCACAGGGATTACCTGAAACTTCGGCGACTGTTGGGATTTAGTGTAGGCCATCTGGAATCCAAATAATGTAGCCCCATTTCTGTACAAGGTGGAACGGAGGTTCGCACCAGTCTCAGTATGTAACGATTTTCAACAAAAAATTTACTAAGAAATTTTCTTCTGTGGTGGTTTTCACAGGGACTACCTGAAACTTCAGCGACTGTCAAGAATTAGTGTAGGCCATCTGAAATCACTATAACGCAGCTCACTTTCTGTACGAGGTGGAAAGGGGGTTCTTACCAGTCTCAGTATGTAACGATTTTCAACAAAAAAATTACTAAGAAATTTTCTTCTGTGGCGGTTTTCACAGGGATTACCTGAAACTTCGGCGACTGTTGGGATTTAGTGTAGGCCATCTGGAATCCAAATAATGTAGCCCCATTTCTGTACGAGGTGGAAAGGAGGTTCGCACCAGTCTCAGTATGTAACGATTTTCAACAAAAAAATTACTAAGAAATTTTCTTCTGTGGCGGTTTTCACAGGGATAACCTGAAACTTTGGCGACTGTCTAGAATAAGTGTAGGCCATCTGGAATCCAAATAGCCCCGTTTCAGTCGCCAAAGTTTCAGGTAATCCCTGTGAAAACTGCCACAGAAGATAATTTCTTAGTAATTATTTTGTTGAAAATAGTTACATACTGAGACTGGTAAGAACCCCCTTTCCACCTCGTCCAGAAATGGGGTTACGTTGTTGTGATTCCAGATGGCCTACACTAAATCTCGACAGTCACCGAAGTTTCAGGTAATCCCTGTGAAAACCGCCACAGAAAAAAATTTCTTAGTAAATTTTTTGTTGAAAATCGTTACATACTGAGACTGGTACGAACCTCCTTTCCACCTCGTTAAGAAATGGGGCTACATTATTTGGTTTCCAAAAGCCCTACTCTTATTCTCGACAGTCGCCAAAGTTTCAGGTTATCCCTGTGAAAACCGCCACAGAAGAAAATTTCTTAGTAAATTTTTTGTTGAAAATCGTTACATACTGAGACTGGTAAGAACCCTCTTTCCACCTCGTACAGGAATGGAGCTACGTTATTTGGATTCCAGATGGCCTACACTAAATCTCGACAATCGCCGAAGTTTCAGGTAATCCCTGTGAAAACCGCCACAGAAGAAAATTTCTTAGTAAATTTTTTGTTGAAAATCGTTACATACTGAGACTGGTGCAAACCTCCTTTCCACCTCGTACAGAAATGGGGCTACATTATTTGGATTCCAGATGGCCTACACTAAATCTCGACAGTCGCCGAAGTTTCAGGTAATCCCTGTGAAAACCGCCACAGAAGAAAATTTCTTAGTAAATTTTTTGTTGAAAATCGTTACATACTGAGACTGGTAAGAACCCCCTTTCCACCTCGTATAGAAATGGGGCTACATTATTTGGATTTCAGATGGCCTACACTAAATCTCGACAGTCGCCGAAGTTTCAGGCTATCCCTGTGAAAACCGCCACAGAAGAAAATTTCTTAGTAAATTTTTTGTTGAAAATCGTTACATACTGAGACTGGTAAGAACCCCCTCTCCGCCTCGTACAGGAATGGAGCTACGTTATAGTGATTTCAGATGGCCTACACTAAATCTCGACAATCGCCGAAGTTTCAGGTAATCCCTGTGAAAACCGCCACAGAAGAAAATTTCTTAGTAAATTTTTTGTTGAAAATCGTTACATACAATAATAATAATAATAAATAATAATAAATTATCCCGACGACCTATTACCCCTCCCAACCGCGCGCGGGGAGTCTCCATCTGTATTATTATTATTTTTTTGAGTATAATTCAAGTGAATTATAAACAAGGGTATCGAGATGCTTAACCAGAGAAATTAAAAAATTGGATTTTAAAGCGGCAAAAAAAAAAAGTCAAATGTGATTATAAATAGATAGCTAAATGAATAGTTAAGCAAGATGATACCCGTCGCAGACGGCAGGAAAACGGAAGTCGAGCCTGCTTAGTACAAACAGATTTGATAGATTTTAAAAAATTTAAATAGTAAAAGATAAAGTCAAGCAAAATAAAATGACACAAAAAAACAAAAAACAAATAAGTTAAATAAAATATCAAACTATAGTCAAGAAAAATAAAGACGTTTTTTCATACTGAGACTGGTTCGAACCTCCTTTCCAACCCGTACAGAAATGAGGCTACATTATATGGATTCCAAATGGCCTATTATTATTCTCTACAGTCGCCGAAGTTTCAGGTAATCCCTGTGAAAACCGCCACAGAAGAAAATTTCTTAGTAATTTTTTTGTTGAAAATCGTTACATACTGAGACTGGTACGAACCTCCTTTCCACCTCGTACAGAAGTGGGGCTACATTATTTGGATTCCAAATGGTCTACTCTAATTCTTGACAGTCGCCGAAGTTTCAGGTAATCCCTGTGAAAACCGCAACAGAAGAAAATTTCTTAGTATTTTTTTTTGTTGAAAATCGTTACATACTGAGACTGGTACGAACCTCCTTTCCACCTCGTACAGAAATGGGGCTACATTATTTGGATTTAAAATGGCCTACTCTTATTCTCGATAGTCGCCGAAGTTTCAGGTAATCTCTGTGAAAACCGCCACAGAAGAAAATTTCTTAGTAATTTTTTTGTTGAAAGTCGTTACATACTGAGCTGGCACGCACTTCTTTTAACCTCGTATAGAAATAAGGGTTCACTGTTTCAGTTTCGATTAACGTAAACGTATTTTTTTCCAAAATTTTACGTATAATTATTATACTCGTATTTTTATAACAGATTTATTTTTTGAAGCTACCACTAAATTTGCTCTTCATAAACATATTTGTTTATCGCCGGTAACAATGCAAAAGTGTGTATCTACAAAATTAGCCAAATTCATTTTATTTCAATATCCTTAAGATTCTCACTATTCGACTTGTTCCCTAGTTTCAGTTTCACCTCAAACAGGTTTAAAGCTTATCAAATCTAGAATTTTGTAATTTGATTTTCATATAAGCTAGAGTAAAATAAAAAAGTTTTTTGCTTCTCCTGTAAAAATTGAAAACGTAGAAACACACTATTGCATTGTTAACAACGTTATTTATTATTTTTTTTTTATTTTTTAGTATTGGTTTGCAAAATCAAATATGGCTGTAGAATGTTAATGCAAAAAAAAAACGAGATAAGAAGTAAAGATAATGCAGTTTTTCTAAATATTTCGGGCCAGCCCGAAAATATTACAGATTAAGCAAAGACACATTTTTCGGGCTACTTTTCGGGCCAGTTTCACATCGGTCTGATTCGAGGTAATTTAATTTCAGATTTTGCACTTGTCTGTGGTTGTGGAGTGGGTGTAGGTGTAGTTGGTGTTCCTTGTTCAATCAGCTCCGATATCTCAGCTATCAAATTGATAAACTGTTCCTCTCCAGCTGAATACGCATCTAACTCGCGGTCGTTATAAATGGCAGCACGATTCGTTTCCGAGTATACGTTTTTGTACTCTATCCAAAGTTCGTTTAGTAGATTTAACCGCGTTTTGAGAAGATAAATTTTGGGTAAGGCGTAGTTTAGGAGATTTCCTAAAATTCGTTTCAAATCTTTCTAAACGTTTAACTAAACCATTAATAATATCGATTACCGCACTAGCCCTATTATCACTTTTTACAGTTTCTGGAGCCATATGACGTCACTATATGTTCATAAACACGTTTATCGAAATTAAAGTAATGAATGGATCAGCAGATCCGGCTCGAAGGACCAAATAATGTGTGCACAGCCGAAGATATTATTGTTTTTTGAGGCCCATCACGTTTACATTATCACTTAATAAATTACAATTTTATATTAGTTTTTTGCACCGTATGAATTTAATTGTAAAACCATTCACACAATTGAAAAAAAAAAAATATTACAAAATAAAAAGCACTAACAATAAACTTTTCGTTCGTTTTGTTTTACGTCCGAACCTTACGACAGTAAAATTAAAACTCCAATCTCAAAATTTAGTACGTGAGTCCCATTTTCCAGCGAGTATTAGTATGGCCTACTGCAACAAATATATTATCACAAATAGTGGATTTCGTTTTCCCCAACCCATTATAGTCGGGATTTTCATAATAAATTGCAATAAAAGTGTAACAAATTATGGTATATGTTTCATTGAGGTGGGCTAATCAGGTCAGTGCAGGTTTAAATCACTAATATTTTCATATATGTCAGTATTTCAATCTTACCAAATTTTTTATCGTTTTTGATCCATGGGACCAATAAACTGACGCAGTTTACAATCTGTTTATATCGACACCAATCTTACTATAGGAGACCTAATCATTTTGCAATTTCGTTTATACGGTCTAGACAGGACAACATTTTTTTTGTATAAAAACATCAATTCAGACATTATTTATAGTACAAAAAAGGTTGGTGTATATAGGAAATATAACTAAAGCTTTTACCTTTTTTACCAAATGGGGTTTGATCTAAATTTCATCCATATAAAAGCTATCAATTTATTTTACCTTCAATTAGACTTATTTTCTTCAGAAAGAACCATAATTCAAAATCACTTTTGGTATAAATTGTATAAGGATACATAAAATCAATTTATTAGAATTACCTTGAACAGAATTAAATTGATGAATATATCGAAATTCGAGTGCCGAAGAAAATGGATCAAAAATTTATTTTTGTGGTTTTCTGATAGAAAGCTTTTTTTACATATTGGATGATTTTTCTCTTAACATTTTAAATCAAATGCTTATGATTTTATGAATATTAAACGATTTGAAAGATTAATTGAAAATATAAGTATTCAAATTTCCTTCTTTTGCTATAGGTACGATAATTTAACGTGCAGGTTGATTAAAGTAATAAAGCTCACGCTTTAGCAGAATAATAATTATACACCTTGATAACATACTCGTACATAAAATAATTTTATGCTCCACCATGGAACATATGAATATGGTTAAAGTACTTATGGTGTAACAATAAATGGGTGACGAAACGTAAAATTTGAGCATTTGTGAAAAATTGGAACTTTAATCTTTATCTTTTATTGTCACCTTAAAAATTATTTTTGAACTTTTAATTTTTAATGTTTTGCAATGTTAAGAAGCAAAATAAGAATAAAATAAAATACAACATTTCTTGTATTGTGTCATAAGTTGTACATGTGTTTCGTATTACAATTTTTTTTTTCTGATGGTAAAAATTAAATTTAATTAAACATAATGAAAAGAATACACCTGTCGCGGTTTTTACGGAATTTTCCGTTTCTTTTGTATACGATTTGGTTTGATTCAGTTAGTTATTTTATTACAGATTACACTTAACAGATAATTACTCGTAGTTTAGAAAAAAGAAAATTAAAATATTATATTTAGAGTTTAATCACAAAATATTTACAAAACCGTTTGGTTATGATGTTGATGATATCAAAGTGATATATGACTATCAAATCGCATGGATAGATCAACAACAACTAATCTTATAGAAGTTACTAACATCACTATGAAACACTGTTTACACAAACTCACTCTTATCTTACTGGATCGTATTGGAGGACAACAGTTTATTCAAATAGATGGGAGAAACATGGAAACCCATCCTGGGAACATCTGGAGTTCCTCAGGGGTCTCATACTGGCTTTTCTTGATTTTGTCGATGATATAACAACTTTAATTCAATATTCACCTATACTTATTTTTGCAGATGACCTCAAAATCTTTCGTAGAATTAGTAACATTACCGACCAGTGTTGGTGTCGAAATTAGCGTAGACAATTGATTTTTGAGTAGAAAATTTCGATATTTGGTAGAATTTGTAGACAATTCGCAGACAATGTAGATTATTGCTTTTTGCTGTTGTTTCCATTGTATTTCAGTACCAGGTCGTCGTCTTATAGTTTTCCAGTTTAAATTGGGGTTTACCAATATTTTCGCAGATAAAATTCAATTTTTATAAAAAATAGGTGAGATTGTCATATCTTAGTTAATCGATGGCTTCGATATTGGTACAGCCATTTTCATTTTCGTTCTTGGAATAAATGCTTTCTCACAAGAATTATTTTGATTGAAATGGGAGGGGAGGGGGGCGGGCTAGTAGAGATAGATAAGAGAACAACGGCTTCATCATCTACTGCAAGTAACCATTGCTTGGTTTAGTACAAATTTTCGTCACCGCTTGGGGACATCATAGAAGAAAGTGAATAATGGGATGAAACGAAACCTCCCTCGAAATACTAGTATACCTTGCTCGGAAGCCCTGCAAACTGGTTAGGATTGGACCTGTCATTCATTAATCCGAATTGAAAATGATTACAGAAACGAATACTAGGATAAATAATGTAATCTCGCAAATATCGACCATCAGCTTTTGTATACGAACAAGCAGAAGCAGCAAGACCAGCAGAATTAGAGAAAAAATGAAACGTTACAAAATCGAAATTCTCAACCTCATGAAACAGACCTTATATATTCAGTGTTATGCCCCAACAAAATATGCAGATGAAACAACTAAGGTTGGGTTCTATGAGCAAGTACAAGCCACAATAACAAGGATACACAGTAAATGAACATGATAATATCGACCTGAGAACCAACATGGGTAAATAAGCATTAGAATCTGTGCGTAATACTAATGAACAACGACTCATCGAGGGCATTGAGTGGTGCAGATATTCAAAGTAACCACCAACTGGTAATATCACAATCCAAAGAAGCCATTAGTGTTAAACACCAGTGGAAACAAATCGACGAAGCCGATATTGATTCGGCTATATATATCAATTGAAACAGCTACCAACACACTTAAGGAGGGTACCAAGAATTGAGACGCAAACCCTGGATCAGTGGTAAAGTTTGAAAGAAAATTTATCCTCAAGCTGCAAGCTGAACCTCAAGTTGCAAGCTGAAACGTCAATACAAAGTATCATGAAAATAGCAAGGAGTGGTCGTAGGCAATACACTGAAAACATTTTTAAGGCAGGAGAAAAGGCTACGATACACAAATTCGAAATAACAACTGGCGGTAATAACGAACCTGTTAACACCCATCCAATAGCATTGCCTGTGGAATCGCGGAGAATATGCACGCTGAAATATTCAAAGAAGACACATCGGGAAGTGCAAAAGCTCTATCAACAGCAATATCAAAAATGTGGAATTCTGGTAGTTGGCCTAAGAAGAGAATGCCAAAATTGGCAGAAAATATCCCTTCCCAATATAACCAAAAAATATGAAAAGATATAAATCAACCTGAAATTAAGAATGCTGGCTTCAGACCAGGACGAATTTATACCGGTCATATCATATTAACACAACACACATCGTCATTGAGCAGTCTAACGAATCTACTTCACCACTGTACTTACTCTTCGCGGACTTCGGACGTTTATTTGACACAATACACAGAAACGCAGTATATAGAAAGCACTTTGTGAAATTGACATCCCAATGAAATTAAGCAAACTCGTAATACTAGTCAGCAGAAACTGTATTGTTATGTTTAGAAAGAATGACCTCCATTTTGAAATGGTTCCATTAACAAAGGAGTCATAGAATGTTGATGGTTGCTAACAGAAATAATAATTTTCGACATTTTCTATATTAGCTGTTTTGCTTTGTAGATTCGAGAGATGTAGATTATTACTTTTTCGTAATTTCATCCATTGTTTTTCAGGAATAGGTACAAAGGGCCGAATGTCGAAGGGCCGAATGTCGAAGGGCCGAATGTGTCGAAGGGCCGAATGTGTCGAAGGGACGAATGTCGAAGGGCTGAATGTCGAAGGGCCGAATGTGTCAAAGGGCCGAATGTGTCGAAAGGCCGAATGTCGAAGGGGCGAATGGGTCGAAGGGCCGAATGGGTCGAAGGGCCGAATTTTTTTTTGTTTTTAGAAATATAATTTTTTAAATTTGTTGTTTTATAACAAAATAAAATATTTTAAGAATATTAGAATATTTTTATATTTTTTTTATTTTTCATATTTTTTTTTATAGAATATTTTGTAATTTTTTTTTTTATTAAACTTAAATGAATTTCTTATGAATTTATGTATTTTAATACTTTTCATCTTTGAATATTTATGAAATTCCACGTATCCGGTCAGCGATACATTTTGGTGAAGGAAAATTTTATCATGCGCCACCAGAGCGCCACCACATTCGGCCCTATTTGTCAGCCTTCTGATAATAGGTATATGGTACAAAAAATAAAAAAATAATTAAATTAAATAAAAAAAAATATATATATTTCTAAAAACAAAAAAAAAAAATCAAAAAATATTCGGACCTTCGACCCATTCGCCCCTTCGACATATTCGGCCCTTCGACCCATTCGGCCCTTCGACATTCGGCCCTTCTACATTCGGCCCTTCGACACATTCGGCCCTTCAACACATTCGGCCCTTCGACATTCGGCCCTTTGACATTCGGCCCTTCGACACATTCGGCCCTTTGAAATTCTGCCCTTCGACATTTGGCCCTTCGACATTCGGCCCTTTGATATCATACCGTTTTTCATTATAGGTTGCCATCTCACAGTTTTCCATTTCAAATATCGAATTTCCAATATTGTGAAAGGTTAATTCAATTTTTTCTAACTAACTATGTGAGATTAGTATACGTTCAAAATAATTCAAGATATTCTAATTCATTTTCAAATTTCTTATTTGCAGTGCCATATGTTTTTTCATTAACAAACTCTAGCGACACAAATAATATGCATTACGGGACTTACTAAATGGGTAACTTCTCCGCCTTTTTAGCACCCTAACGATTATGACAAAAATGATGATTGAATTCGTTTGGTCAGGGGTGGTATGTTGTACCATCACTTCGAATCGAAAAAAGTCGAAATTCGAAAAATGTAGAAACGAAAAAGTGAAAGTTGTATCATTTTCGACTTTTATCGTTTTTTAATCTTGCAATACTTCTTCTAGAAGGAAATGTCAGCTACACATTTATTATTACTTTGATTTTAGATGATGATTCTTTATCATTTATCGCGATTGTAACATGCTTGCATGTCCCAGTTGTAAACCTCTGTTGTTATTCCATGTTATATACATTAAAATAAAATTGTAGTAGATCCTCCCACCAACGTCCAATATAAATGAATTACCCCGTTTGTTATTTGGTAATGAGAAAAATAAATTTTGGTAATCAGTTAAGATCGAGGCGTGTGCTGATACTTTTGTTTGTGATTGCGGATAATCGGTCTTAAGGAACCTTAAACGTTTAGTGTAATAGCACAAGTATTTCGAAAAAAAAAAAAAACGATCAAAGTAAATTAAGTGATGTTCATTTACCGAATTAGTTAAAGTGACCTTACTGTTTTATCGCAAAGAAAACGCGTGCATATGCTATGGTTCCGGATGATAGTGCAGTGCATCGTATAATTGAGGTTAGTTTAACTTAGAGTAACATAATTTAGTGATAGAATTATATAACATTAAAATTAAAAACACGAAAACTATTATAAATATATATAATAATTACGGTGTTACGCTATCGATCCATGATCGTCAAAAACTCACGTGCAATGTCGTTTTATACATTTTATGTTAAATCGGATGAATGTTGAGTTAGTATAATATCATCCGCCTATAGTTAATACGTACACTAATAAATCAATCTTTATGATTTAAAACTAATTTGTACGGTTAATGATTAGCTGGTCCTGTTCGATATACACTGGCCGAAAGTTTAAGTGTAGAGTCCAGCTATTTTTGTCAAGCTGTCTTGTGACAAAACATTGATAAAGTCTTCGTTTTTTTCTTGTGCATACATCACTTCGGGTAATAATAAATCATCGGTGCAACGGACATTCAGTACGGGATTCGCTCGAAACGCAAAATTTCAAAACGCAATATTTCTAAAGAAGCGAAGCGACCCGCCTGGTATAACCCGTTGCTATACTCCGGCTCCTATCGATTTTTAAATTCCTGTAAACTGAAATTTTTATTTCCAACAAGCGAGCGATGCGCTCACGCGATATATATCCCGATCCTAATCTCCCGCTAATATCAATTTTTAAATTTCCCTTTTTCCAGAATGTACATGGCGAAGCAATTGGAGCCGACTCACCTGATATAACCCGTTCCCAAACTCCCACACTTCTATCGATTTTAAATTCCTATAAACTAAAATTAAATTTTCCGTATGTGGATTATAAACAAAAATTGAAATAAAATAATTGAAAAAACTATAAATTTGTTAATTTTTATAAAAGCCGGGGTTTGGGGTGGTAGTCCCCAATCTTAAGGTATAAAATGATTTAAAATAATCTTAAAAGATTTTGTGCTTCGAAAAGGGAAAATATTTTTTCGGTTGTTTTGGTTCAATAAATTAAGGATTTTTTCGCCATCTTCCTTTTTTCTGTTTTAGTTTGTATCGTTTTCAAAATTATAATGGTTATCCTTTTTATTAGTTTTAAACCGGAAATGTCAAACCTTGCTTACAACAACAAGTAACAATCGCAGATACAACAAGTAACGGATATAAAAAAGACGTTATGTATTTGCACCACATAAAATGTTAGCCTTGTTTTTTTATTAGCGCCCGATAGATGTATCCGGAGCACGCAAATTTCTATGTCAAAACTAATGTTTTTAAAATCATAAATGTTTCATTTAAAAAACTGAAACTTGGACGATAGAATTAGGATATTCTCTACAGATTTTTTGATAAAGTTCTGGAATATGACCATCAGGGATGGAACTAGGCCATTTCTTAGCGATGTAAATTGGATTATAAAATGATTTTTTCATAAAGCTCTAGTACGTATACGGCCAACAGGGATAGAACTAGACCAAGTACTAGCCAATTTTGTTGAAATTTGCTATGTGGGATTTAATTGGGGTTGAAATATCGCGTTTTAAAATATCGCGTTTTAAATGAGACCCGCCGTAAAAATTGTTAAAAATAATATTTTATGATCTATAGAAAAACAAAAAAAGTTTAGCACGAGCGGTAGACAGATATCCCTTTATCAACCAAGAAAACAAAAAAGTGGCTCAGTTTTAGTCCAACCTACACAAATGTGTGAGTAAAAAACCATAATATGTAATGGCGTTGTTGATAAAAAATTTCGCTTTATTTGTAGTAAAACCATCACAATTGTGTGTAACGATATAATGTTTTTTTTCGGACGAAAATAAGTTAAAAAGGAATTCACAAATGTGTAAGTTGGTTCAAAAAACATACAAAACTAAATTTTTGACATGGTACTTTTGCCTACCCGCACAATTGTGTTAGTAAATCACGAAAGGGATATAACAGAAATACGTGGAGGTTGTGTACAACCGATTTGGTTTTGCCAAATGTAAATTCAGCTTTACACTTCAACCACACAAATTCACCAATATTATGGAACCTAATATGGAATGTTTTTGTGGCTTTACCAGATTAAAATATAGTATTGTGTGACAGGGTTGACAACGTGTGATTTTTTAAATATCGTTTATATTCGGTTTATTCTGGCCAAGTCAAATGAGATTTATATTTGAATGAGAGATTCTCCATTTTCATTTTATTTTACTTAAATTATTTTGCCTAAAATGGAACATCTTTTATAAAACCGAAATGGTTCCATTAACAAAGAAAGCATATGATTTGCTAAGTTCAAAAATAATTTTCAACATTTTCGATACAATTTTTACTCTACATTCGACGCCATTTTTTTAATTCTATACATACATTTTCTACACGTGTAGAATATTAATTAACCACGCGGTGTAGAAAATAGGGCGCAACGGTTAAGGTCCAATTTCAATGACACTGCACCGCGGCCAATCGTACCGCATCTATCCGTCATTACGCATTGTCAAACACAATGTTTCCGCGCCGTTACAGAAAAGTGGCATGCCTTGTTGTATTTACAAGCCGGGATAAAATTTTGTTCTTCATAGTTGAAATCCATTTCTTATATTTTAATATTTTGAAAACGATATACACGTACTAAATATTGTTACGATTACATGATCGTAACCAGCGCTTTTTATTTTATAATCACCTCTGTTGTGTCTTGGCTAAGTGTGTATGTATTTTTTTTCTTTCGCACAGTTTGTTTTCATGCAAGGTTGGCAGTTTTGCTTTTTTCGAGATTGAGATGGAGCGAGACCAATATACATCGGGTGTGCCTAAAACCAAAACATTTCATAAGAATGTTTTTCTTATATGCGTCTCTTTTACATCAATGAGCATTGATGTAAACAAGAAACAGAGAAGAAAGACAGTTCTTCTGGAATGTTTTGCGCGTCGCTGTGTGGCGCAAGAATTTTTTTCTTTGGTTCATTCGAGTTTTGGTTTTGATAAAATAGATTCGAGTTGTGATTTTTTTATCGAGTCAAATTTAGATTTTTTTTAAAACTCAGTTGTTTATTGAAACGTCGACCAACGTTATTGAACGTCAGACGTTCCAAGGTTGGATGGTTTAACTCCCCTGACATAGCGTTTATTCAAACAAATACTTGTATGTATACATAAAACTTATTTTCGCGGGAAAATCTTGTTTTGGATTGCGAAACCACTCGTTGAAAACAAAACACACGGTTGGTCTATATTAAACATTTTTCTACTGTTATCAGATGATAGATAAAAAGGAACAATTTTGGTATGCTAGTCAGTTGATGGACAGCATCGCGTTGTTAAACATTTTTTGTTTTGCACAGCAAATAAAGAATATTAAAATACTGTGCAAATTTTTTTTCTTGTATGGTTGGATGCCCAAACATTGTTATAAATACATAAATTTTTGATAAAAATAAAATTAAAAATAGAAAAAGAACTTCTTTGGGCAATTGGAATTTATTAGTTAAAGTGTATGTTACAATTAATAAAACTATTGTGTTGGCTTGTGTATTAAAAAAAATCAAAAATTAATTATAAAATAAAATAATATGCTAGATTTAACTTAAACTGTTACTATAGTGCTATTAATCTTAAAATCTATGCAAGTAAACTTAAAATAAAACCCCTCATTGGGAACATTAATCGTTCGTGCAAGTACGAAAAATAATGTGTATCTGGTCGCTGGTTTGCCTACGAACACCGTAAAAACAAAAGTAAATACATGCGCAAGTAGTTTTGAGGTGACCAGTTGTATGTACTAACAACGTGTGTGCAGTGAAGATATAACGATATAAAAACTAATTGCTGTGTTTTAATATTGGAGCACTATCCGGAGCCAAATGGCAATTTTCTATTGGAACTGCAGCTATTATTCACTGGTGTCGCTGTACTATAAAAATTAAAACTAAATTCATCAATAAAACAAACATTTATCACCTGAAATATATTAATTGACATTTATTTTGACATGACGTTATAAACAAGAATTAATTTTGCTGTGTTTTAAATTTTTATTGTAAGATTTAGTTTCTAATGGTTTCAGGGGTTTACAAAATTAAAAGCCTTTTCAAATTTCCCATTGAAATGGATAGCGCTCCCGATAGCGGCTCCCGATAAATAAGTGAGCCGAGATATTTTTTTATCGATTTTTAATTAAAAAGTTGAATGAAAAATCTTAGTTTAGATTTAAATAAATTAATTAAATGCAATAATAGCGCGCTAAATATAAGTTTTCACATAGAAAATTGGCTGCTCCGGATACAGCTATCGGGCGCTAATAAAAAAACACAGCAAATATATATATTGGAATAAATGATATTAAAAGTGCCCCAAAAATAATAAATATTTACGATAATATTGTAATCTAATAATAATTATACATCAAATAACATAACGTATCCATGATTGGAGTCAACGGATCGGTTATAACTATAAAACAAAAGGTTATCAACAGTGGATATCGGCCGCAACCCTGCTTTAATTAAGGTCATGTTTTTTATAATACGTAATATTAAGTTTAAATTCTATATACATTTTTGATTCAAAATTTTTATTTTCTTTGATTAGTAAAATTATATTTTTGGTGTCGGGAGTATTTACCTAATAGTATTTAAGGTAGCTAGGTTAGATCGAACATGTAGTTATATTTAATGTTAGGTATGACGTCACAGTAGATCTTAGGATTTAACCTTTAATATTAACATTGTAAAAATAATTTTTGATTTTTTCTTTTTGAATTCACAAACAATTTTTTTTCATGGTTTGATTTTTGGTTATTTAAATAAATTGTAATGTTGGTAAGATTTTCCCTAAACAAAATTTATTTTCTTTAAACGTTTGGGTATCTGTTTTTTTTTTTCGCTAATGTTGTTCAATTGTTATTTTCGCTTGGTGTTAAAGTTTATTATGCTACAGTAAACATTTAAGTTAGGATGTAGAGGTAAGTTAATTGAATACAGAATGATAGGTGAGTTGTTCCATGCCCTGAATCCTGTTCCTAACCTCCGGTCCAATTTTAAATACCTTCCTGTTTCTCTCCTTTTAGTGGTCTAGCAAGGCGTTACTGATCTTTAGCAAACCCCACTCCCACCCTGAAGCTAAGCCGGCATATCGCGACCACGCCAAAGCTCTCAGTACACGCAACTACAAATTCCGTAACGAGTGGCATTCAATTGGAAGCGTGTTTTTTTTATCGCGACCCACTCATGGCCAACACACCCGTTACATTATTTGGTGAATCTTTATGAAAATTTATGTTGGATTTTATAAATTTATATATAAATAAAGAAATCAAGTTTCAAGTGACACAAAATAATTGTAAAAGTGCAGAAAACAGTTTTTTATTGGTTTTCTCGATCTCGATATCTCCTTGCGGAGATGCTGCGGATGGAATAAAAATTGATTTTGTCGTTTTTTGGTGTTTTCTTTTGGCGTGCTCTCAGTGAAAAGTGTATGGTATTTTCAATTTCAAACTCTTCTGAAAGTAAACGCTGATTATTGATGTCGACGTCAAAATTATAAAATATAATTAAAATATTCGACTCGAGTGCTAATTTTGAATGTAATTCTACCACCAAGTATTTTTGATAGTGTGAATTCCTGAAAGGCCTCCATTGTGATTTCAACGGTGAAACGCCGCAACGTACGGGCGCTCAACCAAGGCCATTCGCTTGTTACTTTTGTTAGTTAGTGGCAATCGATTGTTTAAGGGTGGTCAGCTGAGGCCATTCCCATTTTTACTGTTTTGGGGGAAAATCGCTCAACAAAACAAATTTACGTTTCGAAGGGACCACGCCCAAGGCGGCTTGTCAAGGTCATCCAACGAGTTTTCCGGGTGTTCAGTTGAGACCACTTGTTTTGGATTTACGGTTTTTCGGTAACGGCAAAGGACGCCCACCGTAGTGCCCATCCAGACAAAATTTTGACGGCTTGGTATGAAGGACGCTCAACGGGGAAACAAAAAAACTAAATAAAAATATTGGTTAATCTAAAGGCAAAACGGTCGCCCAACGAGAGAGAAAAAATACATATACGGGTTTTGGCGAGCTCGTGCCCAACGGTCCGGGCAGGGGTGCCTGTGGAATGACGGCCGTGCAAGGCCGCAACAGGATTTATTTTATTTTGATTTTTTTTAATAAGGTACAATTTTTTTTATTTTTATTTTTAATTTTTTCTTTGATTTTATTTTTATATATATTTTGATTTTTATATTAAATTTTCAAATTTGTTATTGTAATCGAGCGCCGCACAGCGGTTGCGTGTCGCGTGCTCGATGCACATTGGTCTCGCGTCTCGTCTCTTCTCGCTTCTCTTTTCCTTTCGGCGATTATTTTTATTTTTGTAGTGGTTTGGTTAGTAAAATGAATTACTAATTTTTTTCGGTTAGGTATGGTGGGAGCGGAGACTCCCCTCTGTGTCGGCGTGTTGATTGCGGTCCCTTGGTGCGCGCCGACGAATTTCGGCGGAACTCCGGGTTTTATTATTATTTACGGTTTTTATTTTATTCAAATTTCTGTTAATCACGGTGTAAGCCAGGAGCCATGCATGCCTCAAACCCCACGACCCTTCGCACTTCTCCCTGTGAACGTAGCCAGCAAAATATCACCGTGGAGGTCTCTGCATGCGCTTAGTGATAATCTGCAGGATGGCAGTAGCCATCCTGTAACAATATAATACACTTTTAGTTGTCAAATGATTTCCGAGGTTATGTTATCCGAAAAAGTAGAAAGTTGAGCTATCGTTTCCGAACACACCGCGCCGCTCCGTTCATTGTGATTTCCGTTTTCTCATATAAATCCTATTTAATATTACATTTTCTATTTTGACATTTTAATGGATCGGCGCGGTGCGGTGTCATTGAGATTGAACCTTTATTCTAATCGAATGCAAGACATTAGTTGTGATTTTGTTTGTTGTATGCATAGTGATCCGACCAATAAAATATTCGAATTAAATTATAAAAACATTACCATCCTTATACGAAACTAAAATAATAACAATCGGAAATTTCGAAATTACGAAAGTTTTGTTCTTCTTATCTAATAATAATTATGCCTAATTATGTTGTTATCTCATTAAAATTTTATTACGATGTGTATGAGGGTATTCGTATAATTTGTAACTGTATGTATTTGAGAATTTTCATTGTTTCATAATAGGAAAACATTAACTTTTAATCCATCTCTTGTGAATTGATAAGGACTTTTTATGTATGGTAGTTTTCCATTTAGTAATCAATTTTTCATACGGAAGTTTATGTTTAATATTATGTTTCCGGTTCCTGATTCATGTTGTATTAGTGTAACACTGCTTTTTATTTGCTTTAAATTAAAATGCACATTTCAAGTGTGTACACATAAGGCTTTAAGGCTAATAAAGTCGCACCCTCGTTTTAACACAAAGTGAAACAAATATTCAACACCGTCAATAGCTCGGAGTCGAATTCAATTCGACAAAAAAAAAAAATCTTACGGTTTCACCCTACAATATGTGATCTCATTATTTTTTGTTATTAGCTATTCTTTTCTAATATTACAGGTAATTTTGTACACGTACCGAAAGTCATCGAATTGATTTCAATGTACCTACATACGTACAGCATAAAAAACGAAATCGAATTTTCCAACAACAACACAAAAGATGGCAAAAAATGTTACATCCGTACAACATAAAAATCATTGTATCTCGTATTGTTATTTAGATTTCAGTTCAAAAAAAATAATCAAATCAACAAAACTACTGGTAAATACACTGTACAGAACACTCTCAATTTTTGGTAAGTAAACTACAGCATATCAGAGCTTCAGAGCTTTTGTACTTTAAATGAGTATAGGTATAACCTAACCATTGATTCTAATGTAAAATTAAATAATCAATGTGAGAAAGGCAACAGGAACCGAAAAATAAACACACAAGAGCTCAAACAAGTCCATTACAGCAAACACAATGAAAATCAAATTTAAAGTTGTGCTTTCGTTCGAAAATTGAAAATGTTAAAATATTCAAAATACGGAAAGATACAAACTCAAAAAAATTTAGTATAGGTGTATCGGTATATAAAGGTATTCTTCCTTGTTTTTATGTATACAACTATAAGCACATCAAGGATTTGTTGCTTATATATTTGGGTTAGATTAGATGGTTTTTGGTTTTCAAGTTTTTCAAATTCGATTTTTTTTGCTGTTTTTCCTGGATTAAATCCATATTTGTTTTGTTCACTCCTATTGTAATATTGATTTGTGTTCAATTGAGCTTTTACATTTTGTTTCAGCTGTTTTGTTGGTTGTGATAGTGATAAAGGCACTGAGATTTGTATACGAATATCCATAAAATACATGCCTAATGCTGAAATAAGATCACATCCAATATTTAATAAGAAATTGAAGTTGTGTTTATCTGGTTTCGAGGGGAGTTAATGATTCAAATCACATACAATTTTTTGGTATATTTGAATTGAAAGTATTAGGTGTTTTTTAAATAGGGTCACGGTAATTTGCGAAACGAATATTGATAATACAAATAAGTCTCCGCCATTCAACAAAAGATGGTGCCACCAACAACAAAAGATGGTGACTTAAGTGAGAAAAGGCTGAAAGTGTATCAAGTGAAGACACATAATTAGAAGCATTTTTGTATGAAGGTGCCAAACGCAAGAAGAACTTCCTCGTACTATAAGAGTGACTCAACAAGCAATTTCATATCGTTTAAAATCATTGGGAATGATTGACAAGCAAGAAAATTTGTTTCCAAAATTGAAGCCGAGAGATGTTGAACGCCGATTTTTTCATGTGAAATGATGCTTGCTTGGTTTTTTGCGAAATGGGTGATGAAAAATGAATCAACTACGATAATCTAAAAAAGGAGAAATCATGGGGACGACACGGTTATGCTTCAAAATTGTCAGCCAAGCCGAATATTCATGAAAAAAATCTCACGTTGTGTATGTGGTGGGATCCGCTTGGTCTCGTGTATTATGAGTTACTAAATCCGAACGAACCCATTACTGGATGGGCTCGCTCCCGAACACAATTGATGAAATTTATTCTAATGCATGATAATTATTGATGTGAATGAATCAATAATTTAAATAATTATCACCAAGCTTCTAATTTCTCGACAAATCCGCACGATTACTGTTAAGGCCGATGATATAAATGGCCTCCTTTACAGTAGAAATATTTATACTTTTACAGTTTGCCGAAATTTTCCACTCATAAAATGTCAGTACTGAAGATTCGGCTGTAACAGCAGACTGTAGGAAACCAAAAAATGTCGGTAATGCAGACCTTTTTAATTATTATAAGCACAAAATATCAAAATTACGGCGAATCAACAAAAAGTTTAAGAAGTGATAGAAAAGTGATAGAAAATTATGACACCATCGGAAACACACTCAGATTACTTTGGGAAACTGAGACCCTTTCTTTACTTCGGAAACCAATACAGAATTAAAACATGAGCGGGTATCACCAATCAATTAATTCGTTCAACGACAATACCACTAAGAGGTATGGTTTTTCGGCACGTAATCTGTTACGTACAACACAAGCGAAAACGAAAATAAAAATTTCGTTGCTAAATTTTGTTTTGCGGTAGGCAGTTTAGCTTGTGAAATTGGCATGTTTTGTGTTAAAATATAGATGTCTCTGTTTAACTCTACGTTCATAGATGACACAAAATATTATGCTATCTATGAACGTAGAGTTAAACAGAGACATCTATATGTATTTCAATCAATGTGTATTTCAATTGAGAGAAGAGAACCAGAGAGCTTCATATCGGTCCACTAAAATGCGACGTTTTTAGTTATAGAAAATTGATGTTAGTTTTGAACATAAATGCCCAGATAATTCTATAGGCCCAGAAAAAAATGATTTTCTTCTTTTAGTGTAAAAAGTTTTTTTATATATTTTATTTTACTCGTTTTAGTTGTACGAATTTTGAATCTTGTTATCAATTGAAACAATTTTTAAAAAAATAGATTTCAGCTCTTTATTCAAGTAACACAATTTATCATAAACATTTAACATTAATTTCCAAACAAAATGATGATAAGTGCTTCAAATTTCGACCTCAAATTTTTACCCAAACAGATAGACAAAAACGTAAATTCAAATGATTTGAAAGTTTCCAATTCTTCCGGCGCCAATTCGGACAGTTTACTGTAGGACGAGTGTTATTAATTTCTGATCGATGGTTGATTTTGCACTGCCTGTGTAGCAACATGTTGAGCATGACTAAACGGTTGTGGCTGAGTGGGTTGTTGCTGTTGATGAACTGGCATAGGCTGTTGAAATGGTGATGGCTGGCTAAAGGCAGATTGTTGTGGCTGTTGTTGCATTGGTTGATTAAACATATTATTTCTTATTTGGACCGAATTCGAATCGACATATGAAGCCTGGGCAAAAATACCAGTTTGTTGAGGCTGCTGAGGTTGCGTTTGAAATACATTTGCCGGTGTTGATGGTTGAGGCTATTGCCCAAAAATGTTTTTTTGCCCTCCACCAAACGGAGGCGGATTAGCCGGTGCTGCGAAAATAGACTGAACGAGTTGAGTGGGGTGCTGAAATATGGTTTGTCCTCCAAAAATGTTAGTAGGTGGTTGTGGCTGAGCTGGGGAGCCAAAAATGCCTTGTGTGGGTTGTGGTGGTTCAAATACATTTTGAATTGGCTGCTGATTACCAAGTTGCGGCAACGCAAATTGTGAGAGCGCATTTGCCGGTCGAAATATATTAACAGGTGGCCCAAACACTCGCGTATTAGACTGAGCGGGTGCACTAAATATAGATTGCTGTGACTGTTGAGTTTTATCACCCCCGAATATTCCTAATGTTTGATTAGGATTGGTAAATGGCTCCCTGCAAAGATGTTACCACTTTGTTGTTGGTTTGATGCTGTACCTCCAAACATACTTGTGGCTGTTACATCTGTAGAAGTTCGATTTACCAAATATGTTCTGCGCCTGATTTCCTGTTTGTGAATTGCCAATATTCGCCGTAGCAAAAGGATTGTTACCAATGGCTGAATTGTTCTTTTTTGGTTCTGACCCATAAAGTTGTACAAAAATATTCATGACCTCGGGGCTTAGTATATTCAATTGCTCTCCTGAATCAAATTTATAAATCCTTGACGTACTTGCTCAAAGTTACCGTTAATTTTTGCCTCATAAAATTTGTATCGAATTTCCTCGAACGGTTGATCTTCTATAAAATTTGGAATACAAGGCTTATCCTTGAGTTTGCAAAAACAGGAGATTGGCCATTGGTTGTCCTTGATGGCCGAGTCTATTTCAACGCAGATTATTTGCCTAAAATAATTACGCAAAATTTTAAACTTTATACAACATGCCACAAATATATACTTCCTTTAAATCAATGTGGTCATTAAAACATTTGGTTCCAAATCGACAATTACCACCGAGAAAAAATTGGCACAAAACCATTTTAGCCTCCGATTGAGTTTGGAATCAAAACAGAAATAAATTTTAGTTGATGAAATGTTAAAAATTACTAGATTATTTTGTTTAGTACATACGACGAAACGGCATTTGTACATTTGCGTTTTTTTGTGTAGTTTCTTGCGAATTATGATGGCAGCAAACAAATTCCTGATATTTCAACAACAAAATCAGAAACAAAATTGCACAGCAACTATGATGGTGAATATTTTACGATGAAAGTTTTATTTACGCTAACCGAATGTTTGATAATATGAAATTGTCAGGTGAAACAACCAAGTGGACAAAATTTCAGCGAAATCGAATGATGATAACTGCTTCAAATTTCGACCTCAAATTTTGACCCAAACAGATAGACAGACAAGAAAGCAAGTTAAGAAAAACGTGGCAAAAATATAAATTAGATCTACATGGTTTTTTAGGTTCTTTGGCTTTTGCAGATTAGAAATTTAGAACGATTAGAAAATAAGGCTTAGTTTCGACCGAGAAATTGGCTGTTTTTACAATAGGATTTTTTTTTTGTTAATGTGTGTTTACACTGATGATAATGTATTTTTGACGTTACTTGTGTGCGAATAATTAAAAATAATAAATAATTTATCTATTACTGTAGTTGTTTGGATTGAAGCAGCGAAATTGTTGAATAAGAACAGATGGAAAATTTCCAGGTGATGGGTTCTTCCCGTTTTTCTAAGAAGAAAGAAGAAAGGATCACTAAGATCATAACTTATTGCTTATTGCTTCTACCAGATGGGCACTTACGTTAGAGTTTTAATTTAATTAATCGGTATTTATTGTATGTCAGAAAATACTCAATACATATCAAATATTTGTTTGGCGGACAGATCCTTCGCAACCCGTAATACATTTCCAGCTCACGACGGTCACCTATGGCCTCGCTTCTGGATCATTTCTAACCACCAGAGCGCTAAAACAAATAGCAGACGATAATAAAAATTCAGTCAACAATGATTTTTTTGCTATAGTAAATGATATATACGTGAACGATCTATGACTGGAGTTGACGACGAAAACGATGCACTGAAGCTACACGAAAAGATAACAGACACTCTCAGATAGTGCAAATCTAATAGTCAACGTATATTTTGCAACATTCCTCAAGAACTTCAAGCGGTATAGAAGACAAGGATATTCAGGACCAACAGATCGTGTATTCCTATAAATATTAGGAATCAATTTAAATGCTCAACTCCATAACACCACGAAATTCACAAAACGTACAGTTCTCTTTAAGGCCTGCAGACTCTTGGACCTCTGAGTTGGGCAGCTCCAGTGATCATAACCTTTAAAATGCTTCAGCAAATGCTTTGGGTTGAAAACCTGGTATGGGATGATCCTCTCCCAACAGAAAAGGATATTTTATGGAATAAGTTACGAAATTTTTTGCAAAATATTAATAAAATTTTCATTCAACCAAAACGGAGAAATGTAAGCCAGTGCTGTATCTGTGCTGATAAAACAGAAAACTCTTCCTCGCCCTGAATTATGGGAGGGAGTTAAAAGGGCAGTAAAAAAAATTGTACTGGATTGTTTTAGAAGTCATCCAAAACGTTGGAGCCATTTCGTTGGTAACCGCCACATCCGATATTCTTTCCACATTGTCGAGGAACAATTGGTGCCATGCTCCTTCATCCGAGAATCTACCCGACTGTGCTTCTAGGGGTTTGTCTCCCAGCGAACTTAACTCTCACGCACTTTCGTGGAAGGGCCCGAACTAGTTAAGTAAACCATTTATATTTTGGCCACTTCAATTAAAATAGTATGGCCTAACCAATTAAGGATACTTCCCTACACTCACTTGTGCCGAGTCAAATGACTGGTTTGACGAGTCAAGCGTTAAATATTCATAGTTCTACAAGCTTCAAAGGATTATGAGTTATGTTCACGGATTGACTGTGGTTCGCTATACTCCACCAAACATCCGATAATTTTGCACCCATAGCAACAATTACGCTGCTTATTAATTGAGATGTGCATATAGACAACAATCATGCCCGAAAAACAATTTATGACCATAAAATTGGATATAGTTTAATAACTGAATAATGTCAGTTATAAAAAATAGCAACAAAAAACTAAAAAAACTGACCGAAAAAATGCTAAATATTCCACGTGCTCATCAAATTTTTGTTCGGTTAAAACTTAAATTGATCTGAATGGATTTCGCTAAAATTTAAATATATTATACATCGGTTGAACCTCGATCACAAACTCAGTTTTTTATTGGTTTTTTCTCTAATCGCTCAGTCAAAGCAAGCAGATAAGCGCGCATAAATGTACAATCAAAAATACCTTTCTATTTACAATATTTTTATCGTGTTACGTCAGTATTTGTTCAGTTAAAAATACGAACAAAAAAACAAATCAAAAAAACCAATTATGAAGAAATGTTCGGCTTTACTTGTCGAAAACAACAAAAATAATGTTTTTTATATGTTTCTCATCAATTAAAAAAAGATTACACAAAAACGATCGTTACATGCGAACACAAAAAACCACTTACGAAAAAATGTTCGTTTTTATTTAACCTGAAAATAACACATTGAAAACGTCAAAACCACCATACATTCTCGTATTCGTTAATATCTTAAAATAGGCGATCGTTTTTTTCAGGTTCATATTAACCAAAAAAATACAGATGTTAGACTTATAAAAAATTTGCAAATTACATTGTCTTATATCAAATACAGTAAACGTTCAATTTCTAGCAAGTTTGTTGTTGGTCCTTTATCTGTAATTTTTCGGTTACCATAAATCACACATAAAAACGATCGCCTCTTTTAAGATGCATACGAAAACGAATAGGAATGGTTTTTTTTGCTGTTTTCAACCTGTAATATTTCAGTTAAATTGAAACAATGGAAAACGAACAAGATCGAAAGTACCAGAATAAGTTAATGTTAAGGACGATATTGCTTTGTCAACTATTTATTGGTTTACCATCTGTTATTCGCTGGTTTAAAAAAACCGAAAATTTCCGATTAGACGAAAAATATTGTTGAAAAATATTGTGATACTTATTAGTAAGTTATTTTTATTATTTATTAGTCTAATTAAGTAGATTATTTGTTCTGTTTCTATTTAATAACATACTTGGTCTATCCACGTGCAATAGAAAATAAATTTTTAATAAAACCAATAAACATTAGAAAATCATAACTAATTAACATCATCGCCTTTTCTAAAATGCCAAAATATAAAACAATTCGAGAGCTCTCTAAACAATCAATAAAAAGAAGACTATTTCAAATTCCTGTTGAGAAATCTAATACGTTAGAAATCCAAAATCAAACGTTATCTATTGATACTAAATTAACTGAATATTTTGTGAATATCCCGGAAAGGGAAAACGTTAGTGAACATGTTGAAACTTTGTCGGACATAGACGACGAGAATATGGACGGTTCTTGCGTGTATTCTTCCAGATTACGTGAATTTCTCCGTAGCTGGGCACCGAAGTATAAAATCAAAGCCAATGCGCTTAACGAATTGTTATATTTTTTAAAACATAATTTAGGGCATAAGGTACCACTAGATAGTCGCACCCTTCTTCAAACACCAAAAACGAGAGAAGTCATGAGTTGTTTTCCTGGCCAATATGTCCATATTGGGTTCAAAACCGGCTTGGACTGTCTTAAACTACGTAAAAAATCCTCCGACATTAATTGATATAGACATTAATATAGATGGCATTCCAATTTCCAGAAGCAATCAAAGCTGCTTTTGGCCAATTTTAGCACGAATTTATAATGTGAACTACAGAAAAATCTTTGTCGTGGGAATCTACCACGGATTAAATAAACCAAATGATTTTAATCAGTATTTAAGGCCACTGGTCGTCGAGTTTAAAAACTTACTATCTACGGGATATTTGTATAATGGTTCTAAAATATCTATTAGCATTCGATCTTTTATTTGTGACGCCCCTGCTAGATCCAGTTTACTAGGAACGAAATCTCATACAGGATATTTTGGTTGCCTAAAGTGCACCGAAGAGGGCGAATTTAATCAAAACCGAATGACTTTTCCAGTTAGCGAAAATCCAGATCTGAGAACCAATGAAACTTTTAGACACAGAATACAGGAAGAACACCATAAATTAAATTCAATTCTTGAAGAACTTGATATCGACATGGTCAAGACTTTTCCTTTGGAATATTTACATTTAGTATGCCCTGGCGTAGTAAAAAAAATGATACAAATGTGGATCGGTGGGGACTCTAAATCACGATTATCGAGTGCAGCAGTGATGCAAATTTCAAATAAATTACGTATAATTTCTAACACTCAACCGTCTGATTTTCAGAGAAAAATTAGAGTATTGAATGAAGTGCCTTATTTTAAAGCAACGGAATTCAGAGTATTTGTACTGTATACTGGCCCAATTACCCTAAAACAAATTTTATCAACTGAAAAATATAACCATTTTATTCTTCTACATGTTGGGCTTCTGTTGTTGTGCCATAAAAAATATTATAAAAGTAAAGCGGCCATTGCGGAAAAAATCTTATTCAAATTTGTTCAAGGCACGGCTCTTATTTACGGATCCCACCATTTAACATATAATATGCATTGCTTAACACATTTAGTTCAGGACGTTATACAATTTGGGCAGTTAGATAACTTTTCAGCATTCCCAATTGAGAGTTTCATGCAAATTGTAAAAGCTTTGTTAAAGAAACCTGGCGAACCTTTAGCCCAGATATGTAATAGATTATTTGAATTATGGGAAACGCAAAGTTGTATGAAGAAAATCTTGAAGATAACAAAACATATCCAATTTTCAAAGGCAAAACTTTAAGAAACGGCAAAACCATATTTATTAAGGTGTGCTTCCAAAATTTTGATTTAAAAAATGATGAAAAAAATTGTTGGCTATTAACAAGCAACCAAATTATTATAAAATTTAACTTCATTGAAAAAATAGGAGAAGATTTTTTTATTTGGGTAAAAGAAGCAAAGAATCGCAGAAATTTGTACGAGTTGCCTATTGCATCAAGTAAATTTGACATATATGAAGCTACTTTTAATGATAAATGTCTTTTAGATTTTGAAAAATGGAATTTAAACTTAGTTGCAAAAAAACTTTTCGGAATGAAAAGTCAAATTTCCTCCAACACATATGCGTATTTTCCTATTCTTCATTCAACAATGTAAATTTTGTAAAAACTGTTGTTTTTGTGAAATATGATAGGAAAATATGGTTGATCTTCGTGCGAAATTCGGCTATTACAATAATACATAAATTTAATAAAGTTGCACTAGTACATTAATAAAAAATAAAAAATTTGAATAAGAAGTTTATAAGATTTCATCAAATTATTTTAAATTATTTTTACTAATTGTTGTATTTTTGAAACAATCAAATCTTATCTAGATCATGTACTCGATAGTTGAAACCTCCAGTAACAACGAAGCCAAAGAAGTTTCGATTGTGTTATCTAAATGGATTATCGGAGACATCGTTTATTGGCCGCTAAATTATAAAAAACGTTAAAAAAATTATTGGATATTGAAGCTGATTGGTCAACGTACCATTGTACTTTGCTTAAGACAGGGATAGAGGATATTCTAACTGCCAAAAAAGCAGAGAGAACCTTCGAAAAATTTTCTAACTCTGAAGCAGAGGAATTATCAAACAAAAGATCGAAAAAAATTAAATTAAATATGCCAAATTTGAATAACGAATTTATCAATTTGGTCTCAGAAAATAAAAACCAACAATGTATAAACAATAATATTTCTGGAGATAGTTTTGAAATCACTTCGTTTATCAATTTTGATGCTGCAAAAAAAAAGCGGAAAACAACAAAGAAAATGAAAATGTTAGTGCCCCACCTTTAAGTAACATCGATAGTCAACAAAATAAAGAAAACGATCTAAATACCGTACGGCTAGACAAGGTTGATAGTCATGATTTTCGAAATATTCCGCCACCGTTAACGCCAATTCAAATTAATTCATCAGCTGCGACACCAGTCTTCAGGCAAAACTGTTTTGTCGATGACAACCAGTATGCCAATAGAGATCATCAACTCCACAAAATAAAATCAACTTTAAAAGTACATACAGATTCCAGTAACAGAATTGAAAAAAACTAGGAGCAAATGCTTTTAAAGTTTACCTCGATTGACCAGCAAATAAAACAGATGCAGGAGTGCTTGCATCTTCTAGTCAATGCGATGCCAAAAAAAACCGATTCCATTACTAAAGACAAGTCAATCATAATCCCAAAATTCCCCTTAGAAGAAGACGAGCAGGGCATTATATTTAATAATAAATTCTCACAGAAGGAATACATGGAGCAATTGGTAATATTTAAATACATAGTATCATTTTTGAATAAGTGTTAGAATATTTTTATAGATATTGTATTTGGCCAATTTCAATTCAATTAAAATAAACAAAACTATAAGAAACATTGTTATGCACATCTTCACAACGGATGTGATTTCAAAATATTCTTGGTCTGGTCAAACGTCACTTGCGAAACGTAAGTATCATATAACATATTTTATCAACTATTTATTTTAAACATATTCTGCATTAGAAATAATACTTTTTGCGAACCATAGTCAACTTCTTACAAATTAAATTGAACCATTTAATTTAATTGGCTGCACCTCCTAAGTGGTAATAGTAAATTCACGTATTAAATGATTTAAATATTTTATCGGTATTACTGGCAATTTTTGCATACTTACTGCTATGAATGTAATTTATAAGCGAGTTGATTTTGGATTTCAATAGGTAGACTTCAAATTTAGTATAACTCTCAGGACTTTAAATCGCAAGACCATAAATAATTCTGAACAATAAGTACCATCACATCGTATGTTTATAAACCACGGTGCTCACCTCGCGATTTCAAAACCAAATGAGAGCAAAATTCTTAACCAAACCAAAAAATTCAAAATTAAATACTTTTTGTAACGAAGATTTGAGATTAACCTGGAATTTTTATTTAATTTCAAGATCAAGTAGTATTACGAAATACAAATTAAATTATTTTGACAAATAAAAACTAAGACCTGGTCTTTATACTAGTTTTCTGTTTCTCAAAACCAAACCATTCAAAATAATTTTGTTCGCTTGCTCAAAAAATAATTATCTTATCTATTTAACTATATAACTGAATTCTCGATCGGCATGTTTTTTTAAATGAGTTAAAAATCGTGTTGAGTTCGATTACTTATTTTGACCACATTTGAGCATACAAACGGCTTGATTGACTGTTCTTTTAAAAAACTGTTTTCAAATAATAAATAAGGGCTAATTTTAAGTGGGGCATTTCCAGTTACCAGTAAAATTCAAAATATAAATTCTTACAATAAAACATCGATAATTATTCTACTTCGTGGTACATGTGTTTTGTTACTTCATATTTTTATTCTCCATTCGTGTTTGAAGTTCTTGGCTGGTCTTCCATTATACATAAGTTATTATATAAATTATTTAATCACAATTGAACTGGTTATGTATTTCAGATAAAACCAAATTGGTTTCTGCGGAAAACTTAAATATTATGGAGTTAATTAAACAAACACATAATTATCAAAACGACATTTTGGAGCCATTCGAGGCCGTATAACTCGCAGTTCAAACGTGTTTAAAACGTATTAACTTTCAAAACAAAAAACTAAAATAAAAAATATGTACTTTAATATGTTAATATGTAGTAACTATAATTTTCAATTCTAAAATTCATAGAATTTTTTTTTATTTTTTTTTTATTTTTTTTGATAAATTTATATTTTATGTGTAATTGAAATATTATGAAATTTTGTTTTTATATAAATATATTTTAATTATAAGATTAAGTATAATGTAGACGGCGAAATATAATATTTATTGAAATATACCCCAAAATCTTTTAATTGCTTGTGAGGAGGGAAAAGAATCATTTGCGTCATTCACTGTAATATAAAAATATAACCGTACTTGATCAAGTCGCAGCAAGATTTAGTTATCAGCAAACGCCGGTTAATGGCACTACATAAGTCAATAAAGTGACTTTATTTTAACTGTTTACATCATAGTTAAACAACCGTCGAATGTGAACAGTTTATGATAAAAATTCCGATTGATTGTCGGTGAAGAACTAGATTTGTTGGACGAAAAATTACAGTCGTAAATGGTATAATAGGTTTACAAAATTAATAATTTTTCAGGCGATTTCACTGTAAAAACATCTTCAATTTTACATGTGGATAAAAACAAACATGACGTAATAAAAACTTGTAAATGATGGTTATTCAATAGTCACTTTAGGGTAAAAATAACTGATGAGATATAGTCTACAGCCTCATCAGTTTTTTTACAGACAAATATGACGCCCCAAAGTCTTCCAAAACGTGGATATTCTGCAGTCAAATGACCAATTTTGTCTATAAAGTAACCACACGGTCCTCGGTTTAATTTTGGGTTCTTTGCAGTTCAAAAAAAAAACACTTTGTTTTTCGGGATGCGAGCCTTCACTTCTCCAGTCTATAATTCGCCATAATATTTTGTGTGAAATGGGAAAATTAAGGTGAAAGAAGTTGTATGCAGGGCATAAAAGACATAAAAAGTGTATTCTTTGTAAAGACAAGTACGAAAGCGGTTCATTTGGAAATGGTGGGAGATTTATCCAGTGATGAATTCTTGGGTCTACTCAAAAAATTCACTGCAATGCGTGGAATTGTGAATATCACAGTGAATGTTTGCCAAATTAATTAAAACTTACAAAAATATTTTTGAATATTTTTCTAGATGTCACATAACACGGAACCTTATCGAACCACAATCTCCCCATTTTGGAGGATTATGTGAAGCTGCAATCAAGTCAACCAAATTTGATATCAAAAGGGTAGCTGGAAGAAATAATTTGACTTTAGAAGTGATGAATACCCTGCTTGCCGAAATATCAGAGACTCTAATTTCTCGACCGCTGGGCGTTATCACCGATTCTGAAGTCGATCAACTTACGCCGGCACATTTTCTGATTGAAAGAAGAAGAGAAGAAGAAACATGCTTGAACTAACCATAAATATGTATAAATTGTAAATTAAATTAAACCTCTAAAACAGTGTTTAAAAAATATAATTCACACTTGAGCAAATTTAATTGTGGAAAACAACAATTCACATTCATACTTGGGCAACTAGTACAGAGTCGTTGAACTTCCATTTTTTGGTAGAATTTCAACTTTTGTGGCTGTACCCCAACTTACTGACACGAACTATCAAGTACGAGTGCAAACGTTTTGCAAATCGTTCACAAATTTTATTTGCTGAAAATTTAATTATTTTGACACGTTTGACTGTGGGTCTAGTATCCGTAAAAAGTTTGCTTCCCTTTGGGATTCCCAATTTTTTATTTATTTTTTTTTTCTATTGAAATTAAGCATTTCACCATTATATTCGTTATGTTGTCGTTTTGTGTTACAAAACCAAACAAAAAATTAGGTGCCGCACTCGCTATACATTTAAATATGTTTTATGTAACATGAAAATTAGCGATAAATCATGTCAGATAAAATTTTCCATATAATTTTCTAAAGTTAAAACATTCAAAATTTTCGATAGATGTAACATTTTCCAAATATTTTCTTTCTTTGTTGGCTTTTTGTTCTTTCCCGTGCATAAAATTCACAGCAATAAATAATTTTTGGATCACGTAAAAATTGATTTCCGAATTTCTTCTACCATATATAGTCGTACATTTAGTATAACGCGAGCATTACAGCAGCTAAAAAAGGCAACGTACCGAAAATAAAAATCGAGTAAAATTCCGTTTTTATACGGGTATAATATACCTTCTGTCTACTGTCAATGGATTGTAAAATGGCACTTTTTTTTGTTCACGATATTGAAGGATTATTGATGTACGTTGTGAAGCTGAATCGATTAGAAATTTCTTAAAAAAACAATAATAACTTGCTATGTACGTTAGATAGAAAGGAATTTCTTAAAATTAAATATCTGCTGGTTTGTGAATTTTTTTTCCACATTCTATATAGTAAAATGATGGAGCCGCACACCAACAAAATGATAATGTAGGGCACCAGGTGCCTTTTGATTGTATTCGAGTAACATAAATAAAACAAAATAAAAATATTGTATCGGAAAAATCGTGAAAACTTTTTAATCTTTTTTTTATGTTCATGTTTTCAATTTTCCAACCATTTCATTTTCTTGTGTTTATTTATAATAATTCAACATTATTTTACCTCCCCTAATAGATATTCGTTTTATGTGCCAGCGCTGCACCATATAGTGAATAACATTAATGGGAGTAGTTAAGTGTCGAATTACATTGTTGGTATATATTAAGCCCATCTCCCCCTATAAATAAATTCGTTTACAAATATAACAGCAATAATACGAAATCTTTATAGAAGATATTTGAAGAGAAAACAGGATGACCCCGGTGAGGCACATAAAATCTAAAAGTAGGTAAAATTTATTATAATCCGAAGTTGGTTATATTTATGTAAAATATTTAAGCTTTGTATATGCTTATAGCTAAATTTAGGTTCTCTAAAAGAGAATCTGTTTCAGTACCCAAAAAATTCAAGTGATACACTAAGAAGTGGTCATCGCATGTGTGGTTAAGATTGGAATATTAAAATTAGGTTAGTTGACGCTGATTATCCTAAACCACATAGTTTCTTTCCTACTTACAGAGATGGGCTAGGTATATAACGCAATGTAATCTAATCGGTTTTCGACTCATAACCTATCGACAGCGTAGATAACGTTGACAACTTAGAAAATAATATTAAAACTCCCCATGATGTTGTCTTTAAATTACGTTAGCTGGTCTTACAAAGTTGCTGTCTAGCTAGGTATACTTCAGTTGTCCCTTTCTAGAAGGCTCATCATTCGTTGAGACAAAATTGCAAAAGTTCTGAGGAAACAAAATCAATCCGTTCAATTCGTCGACCGGAACACGGCCATTACCGATAGTCAGCAATTGCTAGGAGAAATCTTCGGCAGATGGATCGTTCAATGACAGATAATCAAATTAAATTTTTCGTTTGAGCTTAAAAATCAATACAAAATATATTTCTGATAATTCCAATGTATAAAAAAAAAGTTTTGTTGTTGTTTTTTTTTTTTTTGAAGACGAATTTAATCCACGAAATCACGCGCAGTGAACGGTGTTTGATAATTTTTGTGAAAATCTTTTTTTTAAATACCTTATGCACATGTGCTATCGTGACAAGGGAAGAGACATTTTGGTGTGGTAAACATTTTATGTCTGCGGACGACGAATATTTCACCGGGTGCAGCCCAGTCGGAGTAACATATTGCAGGTTTTCAGCAAGTCAACGCACATCAAATTATTTACCGTGGAAGCCAATTCATATCTTTTACGTGTGGGTGAAGGTCGCTCTACGTCACAGGTGACTAACTGGGTCGTTGTATAATTTTTAACTAAAGGCGTGCAACGCCTAACTCTTCGTTTATGGCCAGCTGAGGCCGCATTATTTTCGGTGTTACGCGGAATAACGCACAATAATACCATCAACGTACGGTGACCCTTGGAGCATTATTAGCACCTGTGTCGGTCGGCCACAGCGGCAGCAACCCATACCGCTACTTAACGGTAAATACAAACCAACGCCTACAACGTAACGGGTGGCCAACCGGCCATTTGTATCTATATTGGTATCGGGGAGAAGCCCCGCAACGACAACGGGTGGTCCACCAAGGCTATTCGGGTTTTATTATTTATGGCGGGAAGTCGCCCAATGGTCCGGGTAACTGGAGTTGCCTGTGGCATGACGGCACCAAGGCCGCAACAGTAATTATTAAGGTAAAATTTTTTTTTTTATTTCATTTTTCTGGTATATTTTTTATTTAAATTTCTTTTCTAAATTGTTATATAAACATTTTTGTGATCGAGCGCCGTATAGCAGTTGCGCGCTCGATGCGCATTGCTTTCGCTTCTCTCTCTTGTTCTCTACCTTTCTTGTTTTCCTCGTGGGAAGGTGGATTTCTTTATTTTATTTTGATGGGAGCAGAGACTCCCTCTGTGTCGGCATAGTGTTTGCGGTCCCTTGGTGCCCGCATCCAATTTCGTAACCAAGGCTTGGCCTTGTTTGAGTTCGAATGGATGTGCGCACCAAGGCACCTCTTCCGTTATTATTATTTTTTTATTATTTATTTGATTATCTGCTGTTCGTTCCTCAAGTTCCAGCCGACGAATTTCGGCGGAACATCCGGTTTTTATTATTATTTGCGTTCCCCCCAACTTTATGTAATCATCCCGGTGTAAGCCAGAAGCACATGTAACCCTCAAACCCCACGACCCTTCGCACTTCTCCCTGAGAACGTAGCCAGCAAAAGATCACCGTGGAGGCCTCTACATGCGCTTAGTGAACATCTGAACCTAATAATTGTTGTGTGGTATGTTCGGATTTTCTCTTCATATTATTCGTTGATATTTAGTATCTTCATCTGCTGCGCAAACCTGGCGAAACGTTTGCTCGACATACGACACGTAACCGCTATTCTGAATTCTCTTAAACGTCATAAAATTTTAAAAAGATTATTTTGTAATGTAGGCCTTACATGGCAGAAAATTCTTTATTTGGATTGAATTTCCTTTGCATTGATCGCATCGTTGTATAGTATAGCAATACCTAGTGAATCCCTTAATGTAGTATATAGGAGAACATTTGAACGGTAGTCTTACTATTAAATGACCAGACTTATCGTTCTGCTTGGTCTCCTTAAAATGGCGTTCACAACATTGTTCCTCTTCCGAATATATAAAATTGCTTTTATTATAGATATACTTTCGATTTTCCAAAATCTGCGAAGTAAGCTGTCTTAATTATTTTCTTTAGGCATGATCGATATATTAAATGAATGGAGCGATGTGTCATGTGCAAATTGTTTAGCAACTAAATCTGGTTCTGCCTCCTAATATTCTTTTATCTTCTAGTAATTCAAAGAAATAATCTGATCCAATCAAAATGTTAATTTTTGCTGTCTCATATAGAAATTTGGATCAGCAAGATCAAATTTATTAAAATACTCCTTATTAATCGGAACCATTGTCGTTGGTGGTTGTTTAGTAATTAATTTTGACAAGATTATTGCTTCCACCTGGAAACTTGGGAAATTGCTGTTTCTGCGGTATGGCAATTAGTCAAATGATCCCTTTTGAAACTCTTGGGTGGTAGTTCAATCTGCAAACATTTAATTAAAGATTCGATGTTAGCTAAGTTGGTTTATATATTTTTCAGTTTGGAAATTATTTATTATTCAAGGTCGTTAAAGATCAAAACAAAATGTAAACATTTAAGAATACAAACTTTTAATTTTTAGATGCAGGTGAAATGATTTGTTCTTGTTTGTATTTCCTTCAAACTCCGTAACAGCATAGTGCCGTGCCGAGCCATAAAAGAGACGAAGCGCCATTTAAAAGTACGATAATCAATTTTGATCCCAGGAAATTGTCATTCATATTTTCAAAATGTAACCTTGGCCATGTTGCGCCAAACAAATCTAAAATTTTCCATTTCATTAGTTCTAGCTACGTGTTATCGATTTACTTATTCACAACATAAAATGCTTTTAACTTTGTTAGAAGAATAATTTAATCGATTTCAAAATACTGATTTGCGTTAGTCATATTTTGTATTGATTACAGATTAAATCTATGTATGTTAGTGGAAAATTCCATTTTGAATTAAACTTAAAATGCATCATAAACAATGCAACTAAATTTAAATTTAAAGACATTATTCAAACGGGACTATTACTTCATTATCTAACCTGAACACGAAGTTCGAAATTTACAGTCACGTATGTACCAAAGAGCATGAGGTTTTTCTTGGAAAATCGGATGTAATACCAACTTCTGCTAGTTCCACAACTTCACTTATGCAGGTTTTTAACCTTTAACCAAACTTTTCACAAATTTTCAAATTTTGTGTCCATAATATTATAATAATTCAAAATTGATTAAAAATATTAATTTAAATGATAACAATTTTGTAATGACGATAAAAAATTGTAATGTCAATTGGTGATGTTATCCTAAAAATGTCAATTGGTTTGTTTGACAGGTGCGCACAAAACGGTTGCTGAAATGGAATTTATTGGCCCCCATCAAAAATTCAATCAATTTCATATTATATGATTCAATTAAAAGATTAGGCGTATAATTTTTTAAATTTTTAATGGGGCTAATTAGGGTTTATTTAGGCCTAAACAAACGAAAACAAAAATATTTTTTTTACACAAAATGATGGGATTTCTAATAATATGAAAATATTTTGTTTTTTTTTTATGCGAAAACCATTACCCTCCGACCACCATCGTTCTTATATACACCACTGATGTATATATATATATATAACGGGGTAGTGCAAATACTGCGGCGCATTATATATTTTTATAACACCAAACCGCATACCCTAACTCCACATACACATATACTTACAGTTATACACACGAAATTATATTAAAGCTTATTAACTAAATTACATCCAGAAGTGGAAAAACAAAGTTTTCCAAAATACATACCGAGAATAAAAAAAAAATATATTTAATTCCATAAGATATAAAATTCAATTAGATTTTCTAATATTTAAATATAAACCTCAAACCGAAAAGCTACCAAATAAATATTCAACTTAAAATTTTATATAAAAACAAAGATTTCTACCTCAACCAAAAGCAAACGCAGCATGGAAGAAAAAACTTAGAAGCAACAACATTCAACTAACGAAAGCTTTTTATTTAAAACATGAAAGGAGATGAAAGTTTTACAAAAATTTTCAAATCACTCTAAGTATCTCAGTGAAACGAATACTTGTACCTATGTCTATATTTTATACGTAAGTAGGTATAGTAGATAAATCTACTTACATCCGTCTATTTTAGGATTTGCTTTTCAATTTAATGAAAACAAACTCCAGACAACTTTAGACATCAATCAAAAAAAAAAAAAAAAATTTTATATCCGATTTTAAAATATTGGGATAAAAGGGTCCCGGCCGCGTTTCCATTCTTTTCGTTTTCATCATTTGCATTATAGACTTGAGTGAACGGTGCGAGTAATTTTCCTTTTATAATACGTTCAAGGATCAATAAACAATTTTGAAGATGGGCTACATGTTTATTTCGAGTACAAAAACTTTGATCTGTCATACATACATCACCAATTTGTTTAACTATTTTCTTATCGTCGTTCAACCACTGAATATGTTCATATTGTTTATGTAAATGATATACGTAAACAGCAACACCGAAATAAAATTTCTCATACATCATCGTATTTTAAATTGACTAGATACTCATTACATATATACGATGTGAAAATACCCCACCAAATTACTTCCCTTATATGTCTGAAGATGTAATCGTATGGGATAACAAAAAGGCTGGTAAAATTATTTTATATAATATCGCTAATGATGAATGATTTTTTTTTGTATAACATGTTGACGAAAGTATTACAATTTATAAACTGTACGAGAAAATGACGAAAGGATGATATTATGTAGTGAAAAGTTTTCAAAAGTGGTGATTATACGGTGAATCGCTATTATACTATATGTAAAAATCACTCAGATGGATAAAGTTATGTATGAAGTTTTTTATATCAAGAGAATTATAATTTAAATAATAAAGAGTTGTCTGTATGTATTAGGCGTGCCAATAGAAGCTCTGCTTTTTTTGGGAACATTCAAATTTTTTTTGCAGGTAGACGACGAATAGTTACGCGATAGGAACTTGGCGGTTTTGAAGCAAAATAGTCATCGAACCAGTTTTCCACATCTTCAAATTTCGTGAACCACTGGTCTTACAAACATGAAGACATTGATCTAAATAAGTGGTATCAGGTCTGAAGAATACGCTGTAAAACTTCCATCTTTAATTTTCCATCTTCCATTTTCTATTTTCTATCTTCCATCTTCCAACTTCCTTCCTCCATCTTCCATCTTCCATTTCCCATCTTTTATTTTTCATTTTTCATCTTCCATTTTCTATCTTCTATCTTCTATCTTCAATCTTCAATCTTCAATCTTCAATCTTCCATCTTCCATCTTCCATCTTCCATCTTTCTTCTTTCACCTTTCATCTTCTGACTTCTATCTTCTATCTTCTATCTTCTATCTTCTATCTTCTATCTTCTATCTTCTATCTTCTATCTTCTATCTTCTATCTTCTATCTTCTATCTTCTATCTTCTATCTTCTATCTTCTATCTTCTATCTTCTATCTTCTATCTTCTATCTTCTATCTACTATCTTCTATCTTCTATCTTCTATCTTCTATCTTCTATCTTCTATCTTCTATCTTCTATCTTCTATCTTCTATCTTCTATCTTCTATCTTCTGTCTTCTATCTTCTATCTTCTATCTTCTATCTTCTATCTTCTATCTTCTATCTTCTATCTTCTATCTTCTATCTTCTATCTTCTATCTTCTATCTTCTATCTTCTATCTTCTATCTTCTATCTTCTATCTTCTATCTTCTATCTTCTATCTTCTATCTTCTATCTTCTATCTTCTATCTTCTATCTTCTATCTTCTATCTTCTATCTTCTATCTTCTATCTTCTATCTTCTATCTTCTATCTTCTATCTTCTATCTTCTATCTTCTATCTTCTATCTTCTATCTTCTATCTTCTATCTTCTATTTTCTATCTTCTATCTTCTATCTTCTATCTTCTATCTTCTATCATCTATCTTCTATTTTCTATCTTCTATCTTCTATCTTCTATCTTCTATCTTCTATCTTCTATCTTCTATCTTCTATCTTCTATCTTCTATCTTCTATCTTCTATCTTCTATCTTCTATCTTCTATCTTCTATCTTCTATCTTCTATCTTCTATCTTCTATCTTCTATCTTCTATCTTCTATCTTCTATCTTCTATCTTCTATCTTCTATCTTCTATCTTCTATCTTCTATCTTCTATCTTCTATCTTCTATCTTCTATCTTCTATCTTCTATCTTCTATCTTCTATCTTCTATCTTCTATCTTCTATCTTCTATCTTCTATCTTCTATCTTCTATCTTCTATCTTCTATCTTCTATCTTCTATCTTCTATCTTCTATCTTCTATCTTCTATCTTCTATCTGCTATCTTCTATCTGCTATCTTCTATCTTCTATCTTCCATCTTCTATCTTCTATCTTCTATCTTCTATCTTCTATCTTCTATCTTCTATCTTCTATCTTCTATCTTCTATCTTCTATCTTCTATCTTCTATCTTCTATCTTCTATCTTCTATCTTCTATCTTCTATCTTCTATCTTCTATCTTCTATCTTCTATCTTCTATCTTCTATCTTCTATCTTCTATCTTCTATCTTCTATCTTCTATCTTCTATCTTCTATGTTATATCTTCTATCTTCTATCTTCTATCTTCTATCTTCTATCTTCTATCTTCTATCTTCTATCTTCTATCTTCTATCTTCTATCTTCTATCTTCTATCTTCTATCTTCTATCTTCTATCTTCTATCTTCTATCTTCTATCTTCTATCTTCTATCTTCTATCTTCTATCTTCTATCTTCTATCTTCTATCTTCTATCTTCTATCTTCTATCTTCTATCTTCTATCTTCTATCTTCTATCTTCTATCTTCTATCTTCTATCTTCTATCTTCTATCTTATATCTTCTATCTTCAATCTTCTATCTTCTATCTTTATAGCGTACATGTTTATCTTTTAAGGATTACTCACAATCCACCCAGGCAGATGGCGTTGGTTTAACGGAAAATAACTAAGGCAAATAATTAAGTATTGTAGAGAACGGAGCACTAATCTCTTCACAGGCGGTAGTCAATAAATTTAAACTGCATAATCCTGAAGACTTACAAGTTTTATTGGAAAATCAGCCATTATTAGTACAAAATTCCTCTGTTCCGAAACCATGTTAAAGAAAAAGTGTTGAAAATATTTAAAACTTCACAATAAGTTCAGTGATTTCTCCGAAAAATATGATAATTTCAAAACATTTTAATTTAGCTTGTTCAGTGTTGTTTATTTTTATATTTTCATTTAGTGTAATTTGTTGTTAGTGTCGAGTAAAAATACATTTTTGTGCTCCATTTCAATAATTTTAAAACCTAGTTTATTGCATGATCATAAAGCCATAAACACTAATTTTGTAAAAATATTTAATTTTGGTTGAGCTTTTGAAAACTTTTTCTAGCAAAACTCGTTTTTGAATTTATCGCTATACCGACTTTTAGTTTTTATAAAAAAAAAATTGTTTTATACTTTTGAAAACCACATTGAAAAGGTGCCGAAAGCTCTAGCAAATATGAACTGATTTGCGATTCTAGAATTTAAATCAATAAAATTTTTAAAAATTACAACAACACTTAATAAAATTGTCAATAATGATTTTTAAAAATAATTATTACTCGAGGATGAATTTCGCTTGACAACAATTTCAACCAACAAAAATATGAAAGACAAAATTCCGCCAACTGTTAAAATTACCAAGATCAAATGAATCTGATAAAATGTTATTGACTCAATTTCTTCATCAACATCATCCTTATACGGTTCTGTTACTTCGACAAAATCTTGAATGCGTAAATATTCATTTCGAAAGAATCCTGAGGTTCTAAATTGCACCAATCTGTAATTCACAAAGAAAATGAAAAATTTTAGAATACTAATTTATAAAATTAATTAACTTAAAAATCGAATTACAATTGGTTAAAAGCTCTTCGATGCTTAAATCCAGGGTTCAGTAAGAATGATAAGTCTTGTCGTAAATATCTACCACTTAATGGTGATATGTTGCAACTTCTAGTGCTTAATATTTCAATAAAAAAATATAATTAAAAAACCAAATAAATGTTAATAATATTAATTTACAATTTTCTAAATTGTAGTCCATTTCCAGGTGTGACAAACACAGTTTTTCCCAGTTCACAGTCTGTATAATTTAAAAAATAGTTAAGTGTGCCATCAAAAGGTGTTCTAAAATATGCTGGACAATCTGCAGTATTGATATTCGCAATAAAATTTAAATTATGATGTTCTTCAATTTTGACCATTGCATAAATTAAAGTTCCGTCTTTCAAACAGAGAGTGTATTCGTTTTGCGTGAACGCACTATCTAAATCATTAAAAGGTAAAGCTACCTTTTTAATCGCTAAAAGCGAACTGAGGAATGCCCCAAAACCACAGAAAAATATTATCAAAAGTATTCCCAAAGAAAACTTCAAAATTTTATGGGACCAAATCGAGGAGACATGTTCAACACCTTGATCCATTATTAACGATACGACGTTAAATGATTCAATTCGGGATTTTACAATATTTTTTAAAATTCTACCGATGGCTAAAGACATAAATAAACACAACAAAAATAATCCAATAAATGACATCCATAATTTTGGATCGAACGACTCCAAGAAATAAGTTTTGGACCCTCTATATGGTACGTCCTTAACCCAAATACGATCATAAGAGTGAAATGTAGGATGCGATGAAAGTGTTGGACTTAAAAATGTGAATGGCAAAAGAAGGACGTCAGCATATCCCAAGAATATATCTTCCTCTTGTTCATATTCTTGTCGAAATCGAGTTATAGTTCTAAAATACAATAATTAGAAAATTAGTTGAGCATTGGCACGTTCTACAATATATTTTATACCTAAATTGCAAAACTCTATGTAGCTCAATAAATAAACTTTTGTCTAAAATTGATGTAAACGTGGTAGCCTGCAAATACACCACAAATATTATTAACACTAGTCTATGGTTTTACGATTCACATATGTACCTGTCTTGTTACGGTCATATTAGTGGACATCATTTCACCGCGATATTGAAATGGCACTCGCTGCAGATTTACAATATCATTTTCCTCTTCGAGAAACATAAAGTGTTCACCAATTGCCTCATTAGGAAAATGAAAATAATACTCTTGATGTAGAAATGCTTGAAGCTTTTTGTAATAAAACATTTTAATGGTGCTCGAGATGAACCGTGTCACTTCAAAGTTGGTTTAATATTATATAAAACTATTGGTGCATATTTTTTCCATTTAAGTTAATGCATTTTAATAGAGCACAAGTAATTTTATTTATTAAATCGATTTTTACTTTTTCAACAAACATAGTTAACTATTTTATATATTTATTTAAACGAAAATTAGAAATATTAAAATAAAAGTAACAATAATAAAGTCACTAGGGGCATAAAATTGTGTCAATTTATTTTTAAAATTATTTTATTGAAGCAAAAATCAATCAAATCAAACATTTTCACTGTTTCATTATCGCCATAGTTGGTTCTATGTCTATCTAAGTTGAGGAAGTCATGATCGCTTAGGGTTGTCTACTGGGAACCCTTTATTTTTGTTGAATTTGGTACTTCTGGTGTGTCGATTTGGTTTAGTAGAAGATTCTGTCTTTCCAGGGCGAGTTGTTTTGAATTTTCTCAATATCCTGAATAAGTTACGAGTATCCGTAGAATGAACACCTTATGCAGTTGTAGTATAATTGACTTTAAATCAAAAATATCACCTCTCCAGCGTTTGATAAAACTTTGTGTAAAGCTTTCGCTTCCAACGAAATTAACCCCTATAAGTATTTAGTTTTATAGACTTCTTGAAAAACCACCAAAAATCTTATACTCTTGTGTAACAGGGTTGGCATTTAGCTGGAATGACACAGAGATTTAAATTTTCGTTATTCAAACTAAATGAAGAAAACTTGCACCATATCGCTAGATTATCAATATTGACTTACAGTTTATTGGCATCGTCAACTGACTCGATGGCTTTCTATATTTTGAGGTCATCTGCGAACATCTGGATTTTGGAATGTCTTAATGCTTCAATCAATGCATTAATGCAGACTGTGAAAATCCATTGGCCAAAGTGAGATTCTGGTGGTCCACCGGAGTTAGTTTGTATTGTATTTAACCTTTTATCTCCATTTTCAATATATTGGATGCGATTTCTCAAATATGATTTGAACTAGGCTGTGAACTGGCTCGAAAAACCTGAACTTAAATGTGCGTTAAAACTTACCATTCCATGAAAATGTCGCTCAGTTACCTCCGTATTCAACAAGATGCACGCGATTACAAAATATGCACGCTTGAAAATAGACTTCTCTTGGGCGCGACTTTTATTAGTATCGTTTTGCTTGGCCACAGTGATTCAGTTTACATCTTGGGAAACATATCGCAGAACATTTCACAACCGACTTTTTAGCACTAGAACACCATTCTAGAAACTATGGAGAAAACAACCCCATTGATAAGCTATCTTAATCATTCTACATAACCGTCGCGATCTATTTGAGTTTAATTTATCAAAGGACAACTTCAAAAATATCATGAAGAATTATTTTTAAAAATTTTAAATGTTAAATCAAAATTTGATTTATGTTTTTTTTTGTTTACAGATTTTTTATTAATTTTTTTTATTTTGCTTAATAAATTTGTATTTTAAACTAAATAATCTGAAATCAAACATGTTAATCACAGAATAGGTTTAAATAAATAAAAATGAAAAAATTCCTTAAATGCGTTCAAAATTCATGTTAGAATCCCAATCTAGACCGATATATCAAACATAACCACTATTGATTGAAAAATGGCAAGTTCCATCCAACATGGCCAAGGGAACGGGTCGGTTATCCAAAACTAGAAAATTCGAACTGACCTAAATTTCCAAAATCACAATTAACAAAAATATAAAATTCCATTTTACAAAATACCATAAGGTAAAATTCAAAATTCCAATTGAGAAAATTTCAAAATTTGTTTATTTTAGAAAAAAACTCCATATACAAAATTCCATTATTTCGCAAAAATTCTAATTGGTTTATTCCAATTATATTCATTATTCTTATTTAATTATTTGAACTAATTAAATTTATTTTAATTATTCTTTAAAATTATTTAACAAACATGATTCCCATTGTTAACCGGATGGGTTGAGTACGACTTGTCAAACCCAAAACTCCAAAAACGAAATTCCATAAATTAAAATTCAAAAAACAAAATTCCAGAAACAAAAATTCCAATACAAGAATTCCTAAAAACAAAATTCCTTTAAAAAATGCCAAATTCCAATGTACAAAATTCCAAAAAAAATCCATTTTATGGCCATGGAAATGGGTGAATATTGAAATTTTGAAATTTGGAATTTTGTATAAAAATTTTGTTTTTCTGGAATTTTATTTTTAGAAATCTATTTTATTGGGATTTTTGTTTCTTGAATTTTGTATTTTAGAATTTTGATTTTGGAATTTCATTTTTGGAGTTTGGATTTGGCAAATCGTACACAACCCCATCGCCAAATTCCAAAACTTCAAAAAAATTGATGTAAAAATCTCAGGGTTGGAGACTATTCACCAAATCGCAAATTCCAAAATCAAAACTTCAGAAACCAATTTTCCAATAAAAATAAATCCATATATCTATACAAAATGACAAATTTCCAAATTCCAATATATAAAATTCCAAAAAAATCCATTTTATGCCCATCATAGCGGGCGCCTTTCATCGTAAAATATTTCAAAAATTACTGTGTGTTTTTATTCGCTATACGGGCCAAGCTATTGTGCGCTGAAAAGGAAATTAGTACCCGAAATTTCGCTACTACCCGTATTGTTGCTGTACCATTCAAATTAAAAAAATATCCATCAAAAGTTAAATAAATTAATAATGTTACGGTGACACCTAGATTAGAATAGAATAAGTTATTTCATTAATTTGTCAGTTGTATTTGTGATATTGTTCAACATTTAGGTTTCATTTGTATACTAAGTCTAATTAACAATTAGTGCACAGCCCATGTTACAGAGAAATGTTGATCAACTACATGTTCTAGAAATCCCCGATTTATGATGCGCTCTTAGAAGAAAAGAAGGATTATTAAAGAATTTAAGCAACGTTGTAAGTGTTGCGGGAAAAGTATAAATCAAGGAGTCGAACGGACTTACATTTTAATAAATTAATTAAAACAAGTTCCATAAAATTTATATTTTCAGTATTTATAATTATACACAATTGAACTGTAGTTGTAGTAGTTAATTAAACTGTTGTAATAATTACTTTTGTAGATAGTAATTTTAATAATTTCCTTTATAATTTAACCGTTTGTTATAACGTTACATTTAAAATTAATGTCATGGTTACAGAAAAATAGTTTAATGCTAAAAAGCGGACTAGACCGACATATTATGAAAATCACATAGCAATTTGAAAATATTTGCTGTGTTTTTTATTAGCGCCCGATAGCTGTATCCGGAGCAGCCAATTTTCTATGTCAAAACTTATATTTAGCGCGCTATTATTGCATATAATTAATTTATTTAACTCTAAGCTACGATTTTTCATTCAACTTTTTAGGTAAAAATCGATAAAAAAATATCTTGCTCTCTTATTTACCGGGAGCCGCTATCGGGAGCGCTATCCATTTCAATGAGAAATTTGAAAAGGCTTTTATTTTGTAAACCCCTGCAACCATTAGAAACTAAATCTTACAATAAAAATTTAAAACGCACCAAAATGAATTCTTGTTTACAACGTCATGTCAAAATAAATGTCAATTAATATATTTCAGGTGATAAATGTTTGTTTTATTGATGAATTTAGTCTTAGACTGTGTGCCTAACACGATTTTTTTTGACTAAATAATAGACTAAATTAAATTGTTCGTTAGTTAACTACAGTCATTAATAGATGGCAATGTCAAGCTGTGCCTGACTTCATAATTCATTTGTTGACTTTTCAGACATCAAATTTTATCGAAACAGTTTGTATAAAATATTTAAAAAAAATTACAAATTGAAATGGAAATAGAAACTGAAGATAACGTCGTATTTGCATTATTCGTTAATGTAATAATAGGTTACGAAAAGGTATTAAGAAGAAAAAATCGTAGAAACTGTGGGGTAACAATAATAAATAAAAACCCTAACCTAAAATTAATAAATTTATTGCTATTTTATATAATTTCTTATTTTAGCCAGAAAGAACCTTTGTCAAATATTATAACGGTGAGTTATATCGACAACTATCATCTGACGATGATGCATTTATTAAAAAACATGTTCGTGTATCCGCAAGATCACTCCATCGAATGTTGTTGGTATTTGAACAGAATAACCTCGGATATGGTATAAAATTCAAACTTTGCGTATTTTTGTACTGGCTTGCGAGTGGGGCGAGCTACAGAGTCACGGGTGTGTCTTTCGGAATTTCGCGATATTCCGTAAGAACAATAATACATAACATGTTAAATTTATTCGTTTGTAATTCCAAAAAAGTTATAAAACTGCCAATATTTGAAGAGTACGAACAAATTGCTAATCATTTCAACTCCAGGGCGAATACAAATATATTTTCGAAAGCTATCGGTGCCATAGATGGGTGTCACGTGAAAATTACTGTTCCCACGCGCTTTCACGATCAGTACATTAATCGCAAACTAGATTATAGTTTAAATATAATGGCAGTCTGCGATAGCTTTGGCAAATTTGTCAATATTGTTGCCGAATACCCTGGATCGGTACACGACCAAAGGGTCCTACGTAATAGCAACATATACAAAACTGGTAATTTTCCTCCTCCTGGATATTTTTTGTTAGGCGACAGCGGTTACAAATGCGCTTTAACGCCGGTGCCTATTATAACACCTTTTCGTAAAGATCATCTTCTTACATCTCAGGAAACGCGTTTTAATTTATTACACAGTAGAGCGCGCAACGTTATTGAGAATGCTTTTGGTCAAATGAAAACAAGGTGGAGATCCATTTTTCTCAAAAACTTGGAATTAAAAATTGAGAATTCCATAAAAACAGTATTGGCTTGTTGTGTCATGCATAATATTTGTTTAAATGATGGCATGGATTTGGAAGATGGCGTTATTTCTCAATTTATATTAGATGACGAAGCACGACATATCCAATTAAACACTCAAGACTCTGATGAACATGCCGCATTAGCATTTCGTAATTCTTTGTTAAGCCAAATGTAAATTTTATGTACATATGTATATAGTACAAGTAAAACAATAAACAAGTAGAATTAATATTTCGATGTATTTTATTTAATTATTATTTATGTACTTATAATTATAAATATAAAGTTTTGTAAAACCGTTCTTACTATATGTCAGAACATTTACATTCATACTAGACTGAACTCATAGTTACTCCTCCTCAGCCTCACTACTGTTACTACTATTGGGCGTTATACCATACTTTACATGCATATATTTTATAAAAACTTTAGCTGCATCCCGCATTAGTTTACCATCTTTGTCACGTAAAGCTTTCCACGATGAAGAAGCCGCACCACGCGAGGAAGAAGACGCACTACGCGAGGAAGAAGCCACACTACGCGAGGAAGAAACCGCACTATGCGAGGAAGAAGTCAAAGAAGATTCCTCGCTATGAGATGTCGAGTCCTCACATGTTCCTTTACCGACTTCAGTAGAAGGCGCGGTATCTAGCAACGTTGGTGGCTTAATGTTATGACGACTCGAAACGAAATCGTGGATCATCTCAAAATATGGCCAAGTCAAGGGACCCGGCCCGTCTTCCTCGGTCCCTTGACCAGTAGGAGGTTCAATTATTGACTATAACAAAAAATAAAAAAATTTGTTGAAAAAAATATTTAAGAAATATACAAAAATTATGTATGTACCTTGTATTTGGTCATAATATTGGCCCATTTTTTTTTTAATTTATGCCAATCCTCATCAATTTTTGCTTCCGCACCCACTGACCTACAAAAGTGAATATGTGTACATTATTTATAAAAGTAAAAATAAACTTACTTACTCCCAACTGTTCCTTAAATCAAAATATTTTCCCACAAAAATATGGTCTAGTTTTATCCGCGCTTTAATGAATCTGACGGTTTCGTCATATCCCCCTTTAAAGGAATATAAGCAACAGGTAATGATATTAATTAAAATAAATTGTTAATTTTATTCAAACAAAACGTAATTTGTATTAAAACATAACCTCAAATTTATATTTTTAAAACAAATCTATTAGAATTCGGTTTATTTATATTTTATACTTACATCTATTACTGTAATGTCTCTTTTCCATTATATGTTTTGTTTATATATTATATTATATATTTCAAATAATATCTTGTAACCTCATGGCTTGGCCTCAAGGCTGTTACGGTGGTCGCACACTTCTGATAGCTCGTAGTCGGACTGGGGGGTCCCGCTATCCACCGCTAACCAGCAGCCATGTTACAAAAAAATAAATAAACTTAACGTGTGCCTAAAATTCCCAAATTAGAATCAAAATAAAAGAAAACATCCGAAAAGCAGCATATAGAACCTTGAAATCACATAGCACCTCATCCCATTATCCTCCCGAAACGCACTACACTTTAGCACATATTATATTTACCGAAAGGACAGAGCAAATGTCATATGGTTTATATCGGAGAACACACACACGAAAGAAAAAATCTTCATAGGAAGATTAATATCCGAACAAAAATAAATCAAAAATGAAACTTTTGATATCAAATAAAAAGTACGTTAAGAAAAAAAAAATTTCAAACTAAAAATTTAAAGATTTAAAAATAAAAGAAACGGTAATTTAAGAAAAGAGTATCATGCTATACTTTACAATTTTTCTCGAACCATCCAGATTGATGAGCAGCTTCGCGAAACTCCGTAAAATCGCACCCCTGGGTTGCACCTCTGTTGTTTACTCTTATATTCGTACACCCGTAGCAATGTTTCTTATGCACAATACACTACTTGTATATACCACCCTCTCGTATCTCGATGGTATGTAATAGCAGCATATAATGTTGTATATGGTACGATTTATTTTATGTTGTTGTTGGTTACTATCGCCCGTGATTATTTATTTACGGTAGTATTAGCCCCCAGCGTGGATTAATAAAACGTTTAGGAACACAAGTCAACCTTTTTTTTTTTGTTTTCGGTGAATTTTTGTACACAAACAATAATACAACACCCAAATAGTTTATAATTTATTTATTAACTGTATATAGATTTTCTTTTAAGACACACTACATCGCACCATAATTTATTATCGATGCATACAATTTTTCTTTACACTATCCAATCCTTATTTTATGAAAACAAAATATTTATTCACAAGATGGTATAATTTTGTTTTTGTTTTATTTTATAACTTAGACAAACAAAATGAAATCATTTTACTTTTATATACTTATTGTACAGTACATACACAGGTATTACTATATCCTTAATTAAATTTACAAAAATGAACTTTTTAGGTAAATTTTTATTTTTATTTTTAATTTATTTTTGGTCACAATATTATTGTCGATTTTCGACCTTTCTTGTTTGACGTCTCCAACTAACTCGCTCTTCAACCTCAAAACGATTTTTTTATTACGGCTCGGTTGTCATAGAAGATCGCGTTTTAATTATTTTCCCCTTTGCCAATATCGTCACCTGTACTAATTAGTACAATTTTGACCAGCTGATCAATTTCGGAATTGTAATGCAACACAGGGTAGGTAAGAAGGAAACACAAGTATATGTTCAAAAGTCGGTAAGTATGAATAAAAATGGTTAAGTATGGAAATTTAGGTAAGTATATAAAATTGACATGAATTATTTGAACCAAGAAAAATAAACAGCAAGGAATTTAGGTAGGTTTAATAGGTAGGTTTATTTAATAACAACTGCCAGTGGTAATATTGTAAGATGATAAATTTAGGAAATTCGTTACAACCTTTTAATTATATTATATATTTTAAACAGATAATGACAAATAAATCTCTTACGCACAATTAACAATAAAATGACAACTAAAATTGAAGTCACCTTGCGAGGAGACTTTTCGTTTATCAACTAGCGCCGAATAGCGTAATGTCAATTTGAAAAGTTTAGTCTATAATTTAGTCAAAAAAAATCGTGTTAGGCACACAGTCTTAATTTTTATAATACAGCGACACCAGTGAATAATAGCTGCAGTTTCAATAGAAAAGTGCCATTTGGCTCCGGAAAGTGCTCCAATATTAAAACACAGCAATTGTCTTTATGATGAACAGTCTTCAGGGGAAAAATTAATCCAATAATGGCGTAAAAAACACAATAAAGCATAAAAAACTAAAGACAAAAGCCCGAGTAGAATTAACTGGAAATGTATATGTACGTGTCTATGTCACTTCATCAACTTAGAAGTACGTGGCGGTATTTCGACAGGTCTCGTTTTGTCTTGATCAAAGTTCGGTCAGGTTGCCACCCCTTACAAATATCTAAATATTGGGTACGTACATTTTTTAATTTTTAGTTCTTGAGTTACTCACATATTTTTGTTGTATGAGCTGAGTAGCCTGTATAACATTTTTGAACCTAACCTAACATTTTTTAACTAGGTTTTGTTTTTTCACCTAAAAAAATAGCAGCTTTTAATGAAGTATATAAAAATATTAATTACATGAGATTGAATAAATAACAATTAATGTTTAATTTTAAAAATAAAATAAATAAAATATTTCATATGTTTAATTTATTGTATTTGAAAGTGAATGCAACAAAAGATATGACATCATACGAATTTCCATAATTGGTGACGCCGACGTGATTTGAACACGCAGTGATGGCGACCATATGTTTTAAATTTCAAAGATTATTAATCGTAGATTAAATTATCGAGTAAATTTAATAATAATAGGCGAGTGAGACAAGTTCATCATACAGTTTTCCGTAATTATTTTTAAAAATTGCATACGGCATAACACATTTTTGCTACATTAAAATCGGGCAACATTTTTAACAATTATACATATTTTCGGAACTCAACATCAATATTGTACTCCACTTAGTAATCGGATGTTAAGTTATAACCAGCGAGTCTGTAAGAAATTTAAGTAACAAAGTGACATCTGAAAAATGTATGTATATTGACATTACTGTATAGGAACCATGCGCAAATTTTAGCGAAAAAAAAAATCGATATAATTTCTTGTAGTTGCTAGAAAAACGCACGTTCAATTTTGAATATTTCATTTTTTGAAGCAGACGTGTGTGCAACGTATGTTCATTTTGTTTATGTTTACATAATTTAATTTGACGTTTCGCATTGGCGGTTAAATTTTTTGTTGTGTTTTAAATTTAATTTATCTTAACACACTTAAATAATTAAAAAAGTATATAAGTTATTATTTTATAAACTAATATATTTAAAGCCTATACTTTTAATTTAATCAACAAAATTAGTGTTGTGCATTTCGAGTGCCATAAATATTGAAATATATCGCATGATATATTGAATAATTTTACGGGAAAGGTTGTGAGCTAGATTAAAGTCTTTCGATATACTGATAAAAAGTAAGATGATTTTAATTTTCATTTCAATAAATTTATCTGAATATGATTTCCATTTTTTATTAGTTTTGAAGAGATGTACCCATTCCATTAAATGTGACTGAAAATGTATATTATCATGCACACGATTTTCAAATGTAATTTTGTTTCTCGAAAAAATAAAATTAAATAGAAAAAATTGTGTATTTTTAAATAAAATTTATATTACTTAACGTATCGAGTTTTTATTTTTTTTATCAACCAAAATAATTTTTGCTTTGAAAATAACAAAAAAAATTTTATCTGTACCTCCATATGTACTGATAAAATTTTTGTCTAAATTTATTGAGTTTTATATTGGTTGCATACACAAAATTTGTATAGCAGTTTGGCTGCAATCATTTATTTTTATTTAATCGAAAAAAAATTATATCTATTTTTTTTTTCGCTAAAATCTGCGCATGGTTCCTATGCTGACCAGCGAAACTCAAAGTACTTTTCGTTCAGTTTCGTTAAATTTGAATTGTCATTTAGCAATCTGTAACAAGAGCGAAAATTATCGCACAAACTGAAGGAAACGTCAAAATTGTATATTTGAAATGGCGGTATGTTGGTGTGTTTACATTTTTATAATTTATGTGTACAAATATTTATTTATATTTTAATATTTTATGTACATTTTTCATCAGCTCATTTTTTAATCATTTCTGACCAAAATTGTGGTGTGGTTAGTTTGTACTTTTGCAGATTGAAATTCCAAAATTCAATTGACAATAATAATCGTGTTACAGATTCGCTGGTCAAACTGCAAATATTCTTTAACAAAACGTTATCGTTAAATTCTGTAAGGTTTCGTTATTGACTCTTACAGACTCGCTGGTTATAGCTTTATTCTGACAATCATCGATATTACCTCGTGACTTTTCGTCGAGTGTATTAGTAATGGTGAGTGTTCAAGTGACACAACCAATGTTCAATCAGATACCTACCGTGTGGTTCGCGATTCTTGAAAAACAGTTTATTGTCCCAAACATTAAGATAAAAAGCACGAAGCATTCACACGCTGTCAACGCATTGGATTCAAAATTACATAATAATTTTGCAGATTTAATTATTCGTGACAAAGATGACCAACCGTAATCTACCTTTAAACAGGAGGTTATTAGGGTGTTGGGGAGTCCGAGAAGACTAAACTGCAAATATTATGCATGGGTTGACATTGGGTGATATGAAACCGTCACGACTGTTTACAAAGTTTAAATTGAATGTGGGTAGCTTTTTTAGTGAGGCCGAAGTGCAACAAATAAAGAGGAGTACGGTCGTTCTCATTTAGTCGTTCTCTTTATAATTCTTTTCAAGAAATCGTGCAATAAATCGTGATCAAGAATGTTTTTATCACAGCCCTTATAAAAATCTGTAAACGAATATCAATAGTCATACCGAATTGTCAAACACCGACACTTTATTTAATTTATTCGCTACCAATGGCACTCCAGTTCGAGCATTTGCACATTATTGGCGCAAATTTTATCAAAAATACAGGTCTTCTGGTAAATATTCAAAAATGTAGACTTATCGAGCCCTTAACTTCCCTGTATACCACCGGTGTGTTGAAAACCGATCAAATTTCTGCGTTGTCTTTCATTGATAGGACAACTTTAGATTCTGCAATACACCAATTGATTATAAATTTTCACGCAGTCACTAGTCGCTCATTAATATCAAGCAAGGTCAAGCATAATGTCACCCATAGATTGGAGTCTAGCGGTCATCCAGTATCATGTAAAGCATGCCAGACAAATTGAAAATTGCCAGAGTTTAAACAATTGACCGCACATGTTATATGCCAACCTAGCGACAGTACATGGTCCAGTCCCTTACACTTGGTAAAAAACAAGAATCGTGAATGGATATAGAATATACATATTCTTTAATAGAATTGAAGGTTGTAGCGTATTCTCGAGTTTGGATGTGATTCAGGCAAATCATCAGATACCAATAGAGCCCGATGCGGCACTCAGGTCACTAGAGGCGGTTTCTCTGAAGTCACGGGTGGCGCTGGATTGCCGATCATCTCTTATTGAGATGAGCAAATATTTCAGTATCCAGATAATCTGAGACCCTGGGCACTAGGACGTCATGGGAAACTGTAGGGCAGACGAACTAGGTACGGTACGACTCTCCAGATGCAGCCGGAAAGGGCAGATCTGGGGAGCCCTAGAGCAGCGCTCATATCGACGCTCAGTAAAAAGGCAATAGCCATGACAGATGAAAGGTGGACCAACACTCTCATGTGCAGGATAGCAAAATAGGTTTGGCCAAAACTGCACCTGTGGTGCTCCAAGGTACTAGTATCCTTGGGAAAAAGAGAGTTAGGATTGGTCGTAGGGATACTGACAGGACACTGCCTTTATGGGGAACATGCGAGAAGGCTGGGACTTAGGAGAAGACTGGGCCAGGTAACTGATGCATTCCATACAAATAACCAAGTCTTGCAGAGAATGGAAAACCTCCACCTCCCACAGGTGATAGTCAATAAATTTAAACTGTATAATCCTGCAGACTTTTAGGTTTTATTCAAGAAGCAGCCATACTAAGCCCAAAATGTCTACTGACCGTGACCGTAGTAAAGAAACAGTGTTGAAAATATTTAAAATCTCGCAATTCCTGTGACCTCTGAAAATTATGATAATTTCAAACCATTTTAATTTGACTTGTTCAGTGTTGTTTATTATTATATTTTTATTTAGTGTTTATCAATTTGTTGTTAGTGCCGAGTGCAAATACATGTTTGTGCTCCATTTCCATAACTTTTAGAAAACATAGTTTATTGTATAATTATATAAAGCGATCAAAAATGATTTTTAAAAATTTTATTGGTTTAAACTCTAATTTTGGAAAAATATTTTATTTTTGGTTGAGCTTTTTATCAAAGACTGTTTATTCTAAAAAAATTCGTTTATGGATTTACTGCTATAACGACATTTCGTTTTATAAAAAAAATTTGTTTTATAATGTCGAAAACGACATTGAAAAGAAGTATCGAAAGCTCAAGTAAAAATAAACTGTTTTTGCAATACTAGGGACAAATTTTAAAAATTACACAAAAACTCAAAAATTATTAATAAAATTTTTTAATAATAATTATTTTAACTCGAGGATGAATTTCGCTTGACAACGATTTCTACCAACAGAATTATGAAAGACAAAATTCCGCCGACTGCAAAAATTGCCAAGATCAAATGAGTCTGATAAAATGTTATTGATTCAATTTCTTCATCAACATTACTTTTATATGGTTCGGTTGTATCAGCAATATCTTGAATGCGTAAATATTCATTTCGAAAGAATCCTGAGGTTCTAAATTGCACCAATCTGTAACTCACATAGAAATTGAAAAATTTTAGAATACTAATTTATAAAATTATATAACTAAAACATCGAATTACAATCGGTTAAAAGCTTCATGATGCTTAAATCCCGGGTTCAGTAAGAATGATGCATCTTGCCGAAAATATCTTCCTTTCAATGGTGATATGTTGCAATTTTTAGAGCTTTAAATAAAAAATATAATTAAAAAAAAAATATTTAAATATTAATAATTTTAATTTACAATTTTCTAAACTCTAGTCCATTTCCAGGTGTGACAAATACAATTTTTCCAAGTTCACAGTCTGCATCATTAAATAAATAGTTAAGTGTGCCATCAAAAGGTGTTCTAAAATATGCTGGACAATCCGCAGTATTAATATTCACAATAAAGTTTTTATTTTGTTGTTTTAAGATGTTGACCTTTCTATAAACTAAAGTTCGGTCTTTCAAACAGAGAGTGTATTCATTTTGAGTGAACGCACTATCTAAATCATTAAAAGGCAAATCTTCTTTTTTTATCGCTAAAAGCGAACTGAGGAATGCCCCAAAACCACAGAAAAATATTATCAAAAGTATTCCCAAAGAAAACTTCAAAATTTTATGGGACCAAATCGAGGAGACATGTTCTACACCTTGATCCATTATTAACGATACGACGTTAAATGATTCAATTCGGGATTTTACAATATTTTTTAAACTTCTCCCGATGGCCAAAGACAGAAATAAACACAACAAAAATAATCCAATAAATGCCATCCATAATTTTGGATCGAACGATTCCAAGAAATAAGTTTTGGAACCTTTATATGGTAGGTCCTTTACCCAAATACGATCATAAAATTGAAATGTTGGATGCGATGTAACGCTTGAACTTAAAAATGTGAATGGTATAAGAAGGACGTCAGCATGACCCACGAATATATCTTCTTCTTGTGAATATTCTTGTTGAAATCGAAATGTAGTTCTGAAAATACGATAATTAGAAAATTAGCTGAAAATTGGCCCGTTTTATATGTTTATGTTTTATACTTAAATTGCAAAACTTTTTCTAGCTCATTAAACATTATTTTGTCTAAAAATGTAATAGTTGGAGTAGCCTGCAAATACACCACAAATATTATTAACACTCTTCTATGGTTTTACGATTCACATATGTACCTGTCTTGTTACGGTCATATTAGTTGACATCGTTTCACCACGATATTGAAGTGGCATTCGGTGCAGATTTACAATATCATTTTCCTCTTCAAGAAATATAAAATGTTCACCAACAGCTTTATTAGGAAAATGAAAATTGAATTCGTGATGTAGAAATGCCTGAAGCTTCTTGTAATAAAACATTTTAAAGTTGCTCGAGATGAACCGTGTTGCTTCAAAGTTGGTTTAATATTAATTAAAACTCTGCTTACATATTTTTTCGATATAAGTGAATGCATTTCAATATTAAGCAAGCAATTAAATTTATTAAAACGATTTTTATTTTTCCCACTAACGAAATTGAATGGTATAAGTATTATGATAGTAAAAAGATGTCTGTGGCTTTCTATCACAGACAATATTATAACCAAAGGCTTTTCTACAACCATGATGTGTAAAAATTAAAAATGTTCTGGTTTGCACACCTAGTCAAATTAGGGTTCCATGCGCTATAGTCATAAACTTATTTTGACAAGGGTGATGATAAAATAACTGCATTTTACTTGTACTATAGTAGACATTAAACCATAAACTGTGTTAATGATGTTGGGTTTTCTAACAGCATCAACATTTTTTTAAAAATTTTGAAAATTAGCACGTTTTTTCTGGGGCTCTAAACTAGCATCGGTTGAAAATCCTAGTTACCACCATATTTGGCCGTGCACGTCGATGATTTGTTCTCGCATAACAAACTGTTGGGGCTCAAAATACTCCTTAAAATGAAGGGCTTGCGTAGTTAAACAGTATGTGTATAGGAATACAATTCATCCATGATCGTGAAACTGGAAACTCATGGATTGACCTTGCAATAATTATACATCGAAGAAATATTAAAAAGGATGGAGTTGCCGATTGCAATCCGTCAATTCAGATACAGTACAAACTCAATGAAAGCAATATTTGATAATTGCAAATGTTCTCGATGCTTGCAATAATGTAAATTTTCCATTATAAAATTTTAAAACCGCAACCGAGTAAGAAAGGCTTGTAACGGCTGGTTCATAGGTTTCCAGAAACGACATGAAATTCGTTTACTGAACATACGTAGAGAAGACGTAACAAATAAATTAGGTGGTGTTGATGCACCGAGAGAAAAAATTGCTGGATTAAAAACAACAGTACGTACATAAATTGTAATCTTTAGATAGTTGGTTTAATTTAACAATTTTTTAAACAGGTTGTCTTAAAAAGTGCTATATTGTCATTAATATGTTCAAACTAGCATCGTAACATGACAATTTTCCCCACAAATTCAAAATTCATACAATTTGTGTCTAATAATGTTGGAAAATCTTTAACATTGCAATGTTAATTTACGATGCTACTTTTGTGCAAGTTAGATCTCACTTAAATTGTATAACGCGAAATGTTATCGTGTAATTGTATAGCTTTATAGTAACAATTTACCGATTTTCATGTACAGGTTGTAAACAAATCGTTACATTTTGTATACAAAAGTTGTTGTTTTGTTACATTTAATTATGTTTTTCTAAATATTTACCGTTTTAGAAACACATTTTTTCAATTATTGTCGGATATCGACTGCAATATTCATTTCATTACTGCAATAGTTTAGAAGTTATAAACATTTACAAAAAGTGAATTATTTTTTTAATAAAATTTGTTAATTGATACGGAATTTTTTATAAACAATATATTGTGCAGTGCATAATTCAAATCAATTTTTATTGATAATAAATAAGGATAATCAATAATCAATTTCAATAATTCATATAATTTTTGGATTAAAAATGTCGCGTGACCACGCGCATTTATTGTGCAATGATAACTTATTATCAAAATCTGTTTGTTTAGCAGAAATTAATAAAGATAATGATGGTTATCAGCAATATACTGATAATGTAGATTCCAATTGTGCTCATAATAAAATAAATAGTGGTGAAAATGAAGCTATTGTGATAAATCCTTCGAAAGAAACATGGATTCCATGTTCATCAAATAGTAATGTAGTTCATAATGAAAAAACATCAGATAGCTTTCCATGTGAAAATTCTGTATCAAAAGTTACAGTTTATGAAGATGATGGTCTCCTAGAATTATTAACATCATGGGGATTAAAAATTTGTATTGGATAACATTTTACATTTTATATTTTATGGTAATCTTTATAAAAAGTTACATTTCTGGTTTTAATAAAAATATGAAAATTATATTATAACAGTAACTTTTGGTTTCAATTTAAAATATACTTATTTAATTTAATATTCGTATAGAATGCGGAGTAAAATATGCCGATATTCAGTATTTGAATCAAAACGATGTTGGAGAAATGTTTCCTGGTCGCGAAAATATTGGATTAAGAGCACGACTCCGTGAAAATTTATTTTCCTGGAAAAAGTCTCAGGTAAAATTAAAATATTTGTCATAAATTATAAATGTTTGAAACTAGATTATTGAAATTTTTCAGGGTATTTCACCGTACAGTACCGTAAATGATAGTGGTGTAAGTGATTGGTTAGAAAAATGCCGAGAATTTTTAGAACCTGATCCTGTAAATACAAATTCACACAGCCACATTCCAATAAAAATTACATCAATAATAGTGGGTATTCCTATAATATTCAGCATATTTACAATGATCATGAATTATTTTATTGACTGACACTAAAATTATAATTTTGTTTTAGTCCGTTCGAGAAATTCTTCAATCAAGTGACACGGGTCGTAACGTGATCCAATATTATGAGACTCATGGAATGCCTGGATGAGAAAAAACGTGATGATATAATTTCCTGTATTGTGGAGCATTTCTTTGATCCCGTTCTAAAAACTTATAAAGTGCCAGATCCAAAAACTATGAACAAATTGGCCGAGGATATTATAAATATTTTCCCAAAAGAACATTTAGATATTTATTATATACCTCGCAATAAAACGAGAAATCCTTTGGGGAGACTATTTAATAAATTTATTAGATTAAACAGAAAATCAAGGAGCATCATTAACGTCGAAATAAAATTAAAGAAACAGAGGACAGATCATAGTCATTCCGATCAAAACGAAAATTATAAAAATGACGAAAGCACAGAAGACTTGCGAGAATTGGCATCAAATGACAACGAATCTGACACCGAAATAGAAATTTTAAAAAATAAAATCCAACTTGTATCCGAAAAAGACAATTCCGCTCATGATATTTGGGCCAGATCATATAGTTTACGGAGAAAAGAAATTATAAACAACAATAGCTCTTTGAATTAAATTTTGCTAGATTGGCCATATTTTAAGAGCGGTATTGGGGATACATTTGTAAGTATAATATACTTTTTACATAATTAATTAATAATGTACCAAAAATAATTAATTTCCTTAACAAAATGATTTAATTTTAACTTTTAACTGTTCTTGGAGTTTAGTTTCAATAACTGAAAGTGATTACTTGTTATCGAAATAAGGTGCTAAAAACTACGAGTAGTTAAAATTAAAATTATTAATTAACACAGTAGTAAAATATTTTCCTAAACCTTTTTGATTTTAGATAGAATATGATTTTGGCGTTGAATATCGAAAATCCCAACTGTTGTTGTTTCAAAAATGGGATAATTTATTAGGAGAACTACGGCCAATTTTTATGGAAAAAATAAAAGACATGCATTATAAATTGTTGTACAATGATGTAATACTAAACAAATTCGATAAAGGTATAAAAGAATTATTTAATTTAAGCTGTATTACAATATAAGAATAAATGTTATTACTTATTACAATTTTATAGACACAGCGAACTATATACAGATTGCTGCATTAAATTATATTTTACGGCCAACTTTACGTCATCATCATAAAAGAACCAGTATCAAGGATGCTGTAAATAGTATGATTACACATCTCTATGCTGTTAATGATCTCGAGCGATTCAAATTTGAAAAACAAAATGAAGCGTTATCAAGTAAATTAACAATTCAACCATTTATTAGTCCCCTACTAATATTAACGAATTTTACGTTATTTTGGATACATTTGAATTAAAATTTAATTCATTTTTAGCAGCACTTGATACATGTTTTAAGTGTTTTCAAGTATTCAATTTGGCGTATCCTAAGGAGTCGGAACTAGTTTGGCAATGGATTCCAAATTATATTTATGAAATTAAAACCGGGAGTGATAAAAAAAAGTTCGGCTTTAGCAGAACTCTATTTAATATTAAAAAAATAATCAAAATGATATTATGTTATGAATGTAAAAAAAATTTAGAATCATTGCCAGACCTAGTTTCCCACTATAGGATAATCCATAATTATAATTCTAATAGTATATATAAATGCACTTACCAAAAATGCATTCAAAGCTTTACAAATAGTAGTAGTTTTAGAAAGCATGTAAAAAATCATTTAACCAATGTAAACAGTAATGAAATTCATTATAACTCTTTTGAAAATGAAACAAACTTACGAGATCTACCACCATTAAATTTAAGAGAATCATTACAAAATAGTTTGACAGAAGAAACTGTTGAAAGTGAATTATTGCCTTTGCCAGTCAATGGATCCTCTAATTTTAATATTAATCATTTAATAAACAATATAAACAATAGATGTTGCAAATTTTTAATAGATCTTCATAATAAAAATAATTTTAGTAGAAAGGATGTAATAGACGTACAAAATAGTATATCCAATATCACACTTTGTATTACAAATAGTATTAAAGAATTAATTTTACCTTATTCATCTACCCCACAATTTAATTATATTCAAAGTCTTCTGAATTATAGTGCTCAACCTTTTAAAGAAATTAATACTGAATATAAATTAATAGAACATTTGAAACACAAAGAATTATTTAGAAAGCCAATAGTGTTTAATGTAAATAATGAAATAACAGAAGTTGTAGTAAGACATAAGGCTACTTTAGATGAAGCAAATGTTAATGCTTGTATAATGGATATCGAATTCCAAATTAAAAAATTCTTTGAATTACCTAACGTACTTGATGTTACTATTAAAAATACTTCAGAATTATTTAAAAGCACATCCATAACCCATTTTGTTAACAGTGAAAGTTTTAAAAAATTAATTATCGATACTCCAAATAAAACGTTTATTCCTATATTCCTTTTAGCAGTTGATTTTGAAGTTAATAACCCCTTAGGTAGTCATTGTGGTGTAGATGCAGTGTGTGGTGTGTATTATATTTTTCCAACAATTCCTCAACATTTTCTATCAAATTTAGATTTCATTTTCATCGCTGCCTATTTTAAGTCCAAAGAAAAAAAGTTATACGGTAATGATTTTTACTTTCGCAAGCTAACAGAAGTTTTTAAAACCATCGAAAATAAAGGTATTGATATAGAAATTGATAACAAAATCACGACTATTTATCCAGTTGTATGTCGATTGATAGGGGATAATTTAGGATTAAATGATATTTTGGGGTTTACCACTAGTTTTAATAGTAGATTTTATTGCCGATTTTGTAAAACAGAGAAAAATTTTATGAACTGCGATAATAGAGAAAGAGAAGAAAATCTTAGGACAAAAGAAAATTATGAAGATGATTTGATTATAAATGACTTTAGTCTTACTGGAACTGTTAGAGGTTGTGCGTTGAATGATTTAGGAACATTTCACGTAACATCAAACTATTCAGCAGATCTTGTTCATGATTTGTTTGAAGGTGTGTGTAAATACGACGTCCGTGAAATTTTGCTATATTTTATAGTAGAAAAAAAATATTTTAATATTGATATTTTTAACTATCGCAAACAAATGTTTGACTATGGCGAAATTGAAATAGGTAATTTATCACCTCCAATCAATATGAAAAATTTAACTAGTCAAAACTCCAAAGCTTTCGGCAAGTGAAATGCAGAATTTAATACATTTCTTACCATTAATTATTGGAGACTTAGTTCCAACTAGTGATAAAATATGGAAATTTTTTATTATATTATTAAAAATAGTAAATATTTTAATGAAATCAAAATTTGATGAAAATTTGTTAACAAATCTACAAAATCTCATAGAACAGCATAATAGGCAATATCAACTTTTGTTTAATGAAAATTTAAAACCAAAGTTTCATTTTCTTCTCCATTATCCTAGAATTATTAGACAAAGCGGCCCTGTTAAAAATTTATGGACATATCGTTTTGAATCAAAGCACCGCGAAGCAAAAATTTATGCAAGAAATATATCTTCTCGAATAAATATCGCATATTCGATAAGCATGAAATCATCGTTAAAATTTTCTAAGTTTCTGTTAGATAAAGAGCTAGGCTGCCCAAAAAACCTAAATTGCGATAAATTTGTTTCAATAGACCTCACTCAATTAGAGGTATTTCCCAAAATTAGTAATAAAAATAACTTGAATTTAAATTTAAATAATTGTAATGTAGCTAACTCTATAGAGTATAAAGGAACAGTCTATAAAAATGGATACATACTGGCTGTAGATCAACAGCCAATAAACTTTTATAAAATTGAAACATTTATATTAGATTTTAAAACTGATAGTTGCCTTGTAATTGGAAAAAAATTAAATTTGATTAAGTTTTTAGAGCACTACCAGTCATATCGTATTAAAGATGAACTAGATTTTTTTGAAGTTTATCATATCGATAAATTTTGTGGACCACCAATGCATTTATATGATTTTTTTGGTCTTAAACTATTAAGAATAAAATTTTTTTAGAGTTCTATTAAAATTTTTTCAAATAGTATTAATATTAAAAATTTGTTATTTTGTTATTATTATTTAAATAAAACTGAATTATTATTTATATAAAACTGAGATATTATTATTTAAATAAAACTGAAAATTTAAAGTATGAAACCAGTTTTTTAATATTTCTATTGCTATACCTATAAAATATATTTCAACTTCAACATTTTAAATATCAATTCAACATTTAAAATGTTAATATAATTTAACATTGAAGTTGACATCCTAACATTTTTTAATCATTTTTCGATCGGCAAAATTATTAATTTTAACATTTTTTTAATGTTCATTCAACATGTTTGATGTTATAATGGCAATAATATTGTCCATAAATTTGATTATCGGAGACGACAAAAATAACATTTTTTACCTTCATTTAGTATTGTTAAAATACAAATTATCGTTTTCAATGTTGATATGTCAATAATCATGTCAACAGTTTCATTTAGATGAAAATGTTAAATCAACAATTTAAATTGTACCTACAGCATCGCCAAATGTTGAAAAATAAGATTTAACATTTACAATGTCAGCAATTCGTAATTTTCATTTTTGGACGAATTTCGTAAACCGAAAATGTTATTTTACGTACAATTTACCATCATTTTTACCATCAGGAACACCTGAATTTATAAGTTTATTTTTGAGAATTCTTCCAAATAAAACGCATGTTCACCATAAAGAAATATATGCACATGGCCGAAATGTTTCTAAAAAACGAAAGTTTCTAAAGGTCATCCATGAATTTTTGTTTGCCCGATACATAACTGGATTACCGATAAAAATTTGCAAAGCTCTTGGTTGTTTAGCTTTTCCGATTGTTCAAAGAATAATTAAATTTACGGTAATTTGATTTACTTGCTACACTTAACAAAAACTTAAAAAAGATTTGTTTGTTTTAAGGTTCGATCATTTTTGAAACAAAATGATTTGGAAGAAATTGCACCCCCTTATTGTAAGGTAAACTTCCCCGTCACCCAGAAGATGGAAATTTATGTAGTTTTGATAGACTTATACTTATAATATAAAGGCGCCAAACTGTACCGCTTTGGTTCAGCCAAAACGTAATCAATTTACGGTAGAAATCAAGTGAATACGATTGCCGTTAGTTTCAAATTCCAATGCCTCGGATAATCCCGATTCAGGCAAAAACGCTAAGTGCTGGAAATCAATAATACTGGCAATTGACGTATTTGATTCCGAAGATGACATCCCATTAAGTGTAAGGCGAAAGAGAGCGACTGATTTTCACGAATTTCATTTTACTACTCAAAAAGCCGATATAAAATGGACACAAGAAATTGACAAGCCCCAATCAAGGAAAATTGAATCCCGACGGATTAAGAAAACTGAATTCTGTACTAGAATTCACTACTTGGTATTCAGCTGGTTCTAAAAGCGATGAATAAATTATACCCGCTTCTCTCAACTAAGGAACGTACTACAATTCGTTTATGTAATGGATCAGAGCAACGCCAAATTCGTCGATAAATTTCGCAAACTTAACTCCATCATAAATTTATTTCGAAGCAGATGCTTACAACATGAGATGGAGGAATATTTGTGTATAAAAGAACAAATTGCGCCTTTTAAATGCAGGTTAGCTTTTAAGCAATACGTCAAAGGGAAACCGTGCGCTTGGGGTATAAAACTTTATATGTGATAAAAGTGGTCTCTCATATGCATTCATAATTTAACAAGGAAGATCAACCGGTCTCCCAGAAGCCAATATAAAAAATTTCGGAAACGGCGCCACAATTGTGTGGCATTTATGTGACCGTATTACAGATATTGGGCACAGTCTGTTCTTCGATAATTATTTTTCGCCCTACGCGGTGTTCGAAATTCTTTAACAAAAAAAGATAAACGTCATTGGAAATGGTCGAGTCTGTTTTCTTGAAAATAAAGATGTAAAAAAATAGCAGCTGATGAGATAAATCAAGTAAATCACACGTGTTAGTATATCAGCCTGAAATAGTCGGGTCTTTACAACGAAAATATGAGAGGAGTGGATATAAAAACCAATGCAAACAAAATTATGATTTTACTAAATTTTAGAATATGTTCGGCACGAGCTCTCACTGAAACGTGCACTAAACCACAAGAACAACGTGGTAGGCAAATCAAATAGCGAGTAGATTTTCCAGCCAATGACCATGTCATTGGCATTTTTATTGTGAAAAGTGTAAAGTCCATTTATACCTTAATCGTGATAGGAATTGCTTTTCAGATTGGAAAACCATATAGCCCAAAAAAACAATTTAATTTTTTATCAGCTGGTTAACATTCATGACTCAGCTTCGATGATAATGATCATCATGTTTTTCACTAAAATCCTTGTAGGATTGCAAAATCGTGGTGAATTAATGTTTCGGAGAAGAATTATACCACGTCTATTTTCTATTAAAAAAGACGTGCGTCGATATGCCTGGCAAATCGGTTTGAATCCAAGAATTCAGTTGCTTCTTGGCAATGTGATACATTGTGACTCATTGAACGACATTTTAAAACTGGCGGTTTAGCACATCCATTAAGTTCATCAATAATACAACACAACATAACATAAATACATACAATCCGGTACTTTGGTTTATAATTGCATGCATAATTCTGTCATACGTTAAGCGTTGTTTTGGAACCAATTAAGGAACATTCGTTTGAAAACAAATGTAGAAAATACTTCGACATCAAAATGTATTTCTCGTTGCAAATCACGATCGAGAATGTCGTTTGAAGATCGATTCGGCCCAGCCATTCATAATTGAATCAGTGTTTTGTTAGGGATTGTCATACATATGTCATACATATTTTGATGCACTGCACGCAAACGATTTCTTCACTCACGTATGATTTGTTCCCCTTGAATTCAAATGGTGCTGGCTGGGCTTTGCTGGTTCTTTCTGACAATGTAGTGGTTTCGGATGACGTTGATATAGTTCCGTCGGAAATTATATATGTTGCACAAATGTGAAGAATACATGCTAGCTTCAAAACTCTGATTAAAGTGGGCTTATATGGTGCCTTCTGCTATTGTATTTTGCAGCTGTAAAATGGTACTGGAAAATAATGCCAAATTAGGGAGAAGTTGTAGTAGTTAGTTTGCATAGTAATATATAATTCCTACTCGGATTTTGGTAAATTCTAGGCAAACGAATTTAAGCAACGTTGTAAGTGTTGTGGGAAAAGTGTAATTCAAGGAGTTTAACGGATAAAATGCAAGTCCGATAAATTAATTAAAACAAGTTCCATAAAATTTATATTTTAAGTATAATTACACATAGTTGAACTATAGTTGTAGTAGTTAATTAAATTGTTGTAATAACTACCCCTCGTAGATAGTAATTTTAATCATTTCGTTAACAATACAACCGTTTGCTATAATGGAATATTTAAAACTAATGTCTAGGTTACAGGAAAACAGTTTTCATGATTGGAAGAGTTTGATGTGAAAATTCCAACGCCACTAATGTGCTAGTTAGTATGCCTTCTCATAGTAGTCTTTAGTTTTGTTGTAGTTTGAATCGTGGTTATTTCTCATGAATAGTGGAAACATGAGTATTCTTCGATGCAGAGTTCTGCAGTATGCAACTAATGCTTTTTGATTAACTGTCGCCCGATAGTTTTAACGTTGATCGTTTATCTTGAAGGTGCACAGTACAGCGTGCTGGTGCTTGCATCTAAAGTAACTGATATTTAGAAGTTGTCTATTAAAACCTATAACTTTGAAGTATTGGATGAATATGAAAAAACAGATGTAAGCCGACAGATTAATACAGGTAAAGTTGATATTTTCTACTAAATTTTATTTATTATACAACCATAAAAATTGTTCACAAAAATTTTAATTTCAATTACCGAGAGTAGTTGACACTTTGAAAATTTCAAAAAATCAACATTTTAATAGTTCAGTTTCGACTATGCTTACGAAATGAAATGACCACATAGTGACATCTGAGGCAAAAATTGTAATTTCTCTGGTATGAGGAAATGAGGTTAGATTTGGTAGTGAGTAAAACAGATTACATGGCGAACACAATATCTGTAATAACTTGAACCAATTTAAACCTACAAATCTCAACCACTTGTTTTAAAAAATGAATTTAAAATTCGAAATTCCCATTATGAACTGGAAAACTATAAGAATCTAACCTGAAAGAACGCAATGCGAAAAAACACAAAAAGGACGAGATGGATGTTACCAAAAAAATGTTACCATTCATTCTCCATTATCGGAAGACAGAAATTTCACTATTTCGCTATAAAGTGTTCACTATTTCACTTTTACTGCATACTGTTCACTTTTTAATGCTTACACTGTTTCTTTGTTAAATTACAACTGTGCCTCTTTTCAATTTGCTCACGCATATTCGATTGTTTGTTTGGAATGCCTGTAATCTATTCTTGGACGAAAGCACACAGAACTCGTGCGCGATTCGGTTTTCATGCCCTATCTTACGCAGTAGCTAAATCGACGACCTACCACTATAGATCCGACTGAAGTAGAACTGCTACATTACATACAATAGCGGTCAGATAAATGTTACCATCCAAAAATTTTGATGTTTCGAAAAAAAAATTCAATTCTTAACCATTTATTTGTCGCCCTCTGTAACACAGGGGGTAGAACGCTTGCTGTGTGTATAGAAGATCTCGGGTTCGATTCCCGGAGGTAACAAAAAGTTACGACTGGATACACATAAAATATATAATAATTGATAAATACATGTGTCTGGTCATATACAGCTATAAGTGCTAGTCGACCTAAGCAATGAAATTAAAAAAAATAAAAAAATCGTTTATTCAATCAATTTCAAGATATATTTATTTAAATTAAATTAAAGGTATTTATTTGTTAGCACTATCAAGTAATTCATTACAATAAATATTAGTAAAAATGAAAGCAATTTTTAAAAACTTTCGAATAGTTGCAAGTATGACCATTGAGAAGTTTTTTAGTATTTGGTGTGCCTTCCCCGGGATTTAATGACGGCTGAAATCCTAGCGGGCATGGAGTTAATAAGATTCCAGCAATATTCCACCGATATCTCATTTTCCCAAGCTTCAATTAGTGCTTGCTTTAATTCCAATTTAGCTTTTGGGTTTTTCCTATTGACCCGCTTCTTTAAAATTGCCCAACAATTTTCTATCCGGTTCAAATCGGCACTGTTCCCAGGCAAGCTCAGTTTTTCCATACCTATTTCTTGGACATATTCATTCACCTGTTTAATGAAGAAGTAGATACATCGTCCATTACAATACAATTCGACTGCCAATATGATACACTAAATTAAAAAAAAAATTAAAAACAACTACGTTTTTGGCTCAATGGCACGGAGCAGAATCATCTTGGAAAATCGGGTTAATGGTTATTGGAGACAGCCTTTCAATTGAGGGATCTAAACTATTTTTAAGATTTCAATATACTTGTTAGCGTTTAATGTTCCATTAATAAACGCCAAGTCTCCAAATCCATAGTAGCTGATGCATCCCCAGACCATAAAACTTGTTGGAAATTTATTTCGAGTTATTATAGTGTCCTGGTGTAAATCTTCATTTACCTTTCGGCGCACGTATGTGATACCAGCCGATTGGTTTATACTAATTTTGGACTCATCTGAGAAATTTACTGTCTTCCAGTCATTTACAGATCAATTTCGGTATTTGTTTTTGCAAAATCGAGCCGCGCAATTTGCATTTTTTTTGTCAAACCCGATTTCTTCCTTGGCCTTCGCCCATTGAGACCCATGTTACTTACTCATAGCCATGTGCGTTGATGCCGTTGTTAACTCCTCCCTCCTTTAAGATCCACGTCCCGTGGGTCACAGGGTCTGACAGGATGAAATTGCATCCCTGGTTGACTGTTTGGGATTTCGATTGGTTGAATTTGCATCATCCCTCTCCGGCGTGTGCTCCTTACTTTGTTGACAAACATCATGAGAATTAAGCCGCAAATGACAAAAATAATACCAGAATCGATTATCATTGCTTCTTCGTTCCCATCAAATATTTCTTTCAAATCATTTCGTTCAATGTTTTCCAGATATAGACTGTGCAGATATCTCGAATCAATTTTGATGCCGTTCTGCCGTAATGTTTGTCCGTAATACCGATGCCAGGATTTGCAAGGTTTTTTCTTCTTTGTTGGTAAATGTAGAATTATTAATTTTAATTGTTTCGTTGTTGTATTGCACTAAAGAGCTTCCTTTCAAGTATTTTTCCGTTGATGTTGCTTAAAAATATCGTATTTCCGTCCAACCTTTCGATGATTTGATTTTTGTTGAACTGGAATTTGCATCTAGCATCACCACCCTTCATGAGCTGGTTAATGCAGTGATCGCCCTTTAGCTCTTTCAAGCTGTTTGATTCGCAAATGCTTGTGTCGCGGAATAGTTTGCATTTCTGAACAATTCCAAATATCTGGTTCCGGTTGAGTAGAATTTCGTTAACTTCTAGGTGTATTTGCTTATTTTTGTCTATCGTTGATCTTATGATGATATGGTTGTAGTCTTCTTCACTTGTTTTGGGTATTGCTATAATGTATAGAATTTTGGAATTTTTGATCATCATCATCGGTTCTGCATACTCAATCGCTTCAATTTCGTTAGAATATGGAAGTGTCCCTACTTCCGTTATTAGCCGATTAATTTCCATTTTGTCTAATAAATGAGTGTTGATGATTTTTTCCTTTGACAATTATGCTGCTCTCACTATTTCTTTTATTTCCTCTTTGACAATGAGAACACGATTGAATAAAATTTGTAGCAGCTTCTCATTTGAATCGTCTTTAAAATTGTCAGTGATTTTGTTGTATTCATTGAGCATTATCCCTGCAGTGTCCATTAAGGCTTTGTTGATCTTGTATTGTTGATTATTATTGTTGATTATTTGATATTGGCTTTTGATAACCTGTTCCTAATCCGTAGCGTCTGGTGATCCTGCGATCCACTTCCATGCACTCCTGATCCAGTTCTGGTGTTTTGTCCTTTAAGTTCCGAAATTAATTGCCTTATTTGATTTAATTGTTGGTACAATTGAGGTCGAAGTTTGCTTTCTTGATGGCTTTTATAAACTGTTGTTGTGATACGATCAATTAGATCTTCATAGCTTTCCAGATTGATGATATGAATTATCATGAAACTTTCACTGATGATTTTTCCATTTCCTTGCTTCAATGTTACTAATGGACTCTTGTATTCGTATATGCTCGTTGACATTGATTGACTCAAAAGCTAAGTGCTGTAATTTAAAGATTATTGTATTAGGTTTTTAATTTGGGCTTTGTGAATCCGTCTTCCGGATGTAGTAATAACTGTGACATTATTGTCTTTAGCTACGGTTCCTTTTCGGAACTTTGTTTTATCTTTTGATTTAATTTGCTTGATGGTGGTGTAGATTGTATGACCGAGTTCGAATGCTTTTGGTTTGCTTCTATTTGAGTTTTCCCATGTTTTTTTTTTGTTTCCTGCAATTTTTTTCCTTTCTCTTTTTTTCTTTCTATCAGATCCTCGTTGATTTCGTCTTTGAAGTCTGCTAGATTTTGATAGTAGATTCGTTGTAATCTGCCCAAAAATACATCGCTAGGTTTTTTGTTGAGTTACCGAATTTAGGAATTGTTGTAGCGATCAACTCCTTCTCCGTTAAATCTCTGTATTCGTGTTGTAGGCATCTCAGGATTTCAACCACTGTTAAATGGACTCTTTCAATAGTCCTATTTACCTCACTTCGTCGTAAAGGTGTTAAATAGACTTCGACTCCCAAGGTTTTTACGTAGTCTTTGATGATTGGACTTACTAGGTTTCGCTCATTGTCCATTACGAGTAGTCTCGGTACAGTGAAGTAATGTAACTTTTAATACGAAAAAAATTTGTGAATTTCAAGAACTTGTCTACGCACGATAAAAAATTTTCGTTTTTCATTTCCATGATGTTCATGTTAAGTATTTATTTATTTATTTATTATTTATTTAATTTTAGTATATAATACATTTACATAAAAATAGTTTTATTTTATGGAGAATTCTATGCCGAAACCGACAGAAGCGAATCCACCACACCCAATATAAATTTAATTTAATAAGAATTTAACTTAAAGAAAAAAACATATATATTTTATATTTTAAAATAATAGCAATAATAATAATAATAATAATAATAATAATAATAATAATAATAATAATAATAATAATAATAATAATAATAACAATGATAATAATGATAATAAAGTGGATGATAATTATTGTAATACAATTTTAATCTATAAATAATAATAATAACCAGTCAACTAAGCAAAAAAAAGAAAACAATAATAATAGTAACAAGAAGAAAAATAAAATCGTAAAAACACGTATACATATGTTTATATAAATTTAATTGTATTTAAGCAACAATCCGAAATAGGAATGCGATATCGCTTGTTTCGAAAAGCCATTGTTTAACTCTGGATAAAAATGATCTGGAATGAATAAGTCTTCTAATAGAAATAGGTAATGAGTTAAAGAAAGTTGGAGCAGTAACAAGAAAGTAGCGGCGGAAGTGGTCGTTAAAAAATCTGGGTATATTATAAAGAAAATTGTGGTTACTGCGAATATTGTACCTCATATGACTTCTAATAATTAGCTGCCCACTACGCCTGAAGAACATTCGAAGAACCTTATAAACATACAAATGTTGTAACGGCAAGATATTGTTAGCTGTGAACAGAGGCCAAGATGATTCAGTTCTTTGTTTTTTCAATAATATTCTCAGAATAATTTTTTGCTGTACACATAGAGGATATAGAGTGGATGCATAGCAACCACCCCAAAATGATAAACCACATTCCAGTTTAGCCATAACTAATGCATGGTAGGTAACTTTTAGCACAGAAACCGGGCAAAACTTGCGCAACAGAAAAAATATTCTAATAGCCGACGACAGGTAAATTTTCAAAGAAGAGACATGCGGTTTCCAATTGAGTTGGCTGTCCAAATGAATTCCCAAATACTTGAACTTGTTGACTAATTCAATGTTGAAACACTCAGAGTGGCAGCCGGCAGATGTACATTTAGATATATTATGGTAAGTAACCTGGTCAACACTGGCCACCGTTGTTTCACCAGACAATTTGAACAACATATATTTTGTTTTATCACTTAAAATTAAACAATGTTTGTCAAACCATATATTTAAAATTTTAAGATCAGAATTGATCATAGAAATGACCTCATTAGTGGATTTGCCAATGTAAGCTAAAGGTAGGTCATCTGCAAACCCGGTAATGTGACCATGTAATTTCAGTTTAAAAACACAATTAGTGTAAATCAAAAAAAGCAGAGGGCCCAACACTGAGCCTTGTGGAACACCAACCTTCACCAATCTCGACTCTCTTAGTGTATCGTTAATTTTAACTCTCACTGATCTGTTATCGAGATAGGATTCAAACCATCTATTTGAAACGTCCCTAAACCCAATGTCAAAGAGGATAGACAAAAGAATCTTATGGTCAACCATATCAAATGCTTTAGTAACTTCAACAAACAAACAAGCACAAGATTTACCATTATTCAAACCGTTATAAATATTGTCCAAAAATTCCAACAAAGCCGTTTCAGTACTCATGCATTGTCGAAAACCATGTTGATGAGTACTTAAAATTTTAAACTTATCTAGAAATAAAGTTACTCTGGTTTTGACTGCCTTTTCAAGGATTTTTAATATCTGCGGTTGCAGCGCGACTGGTCTAAAATTGCCTTTATCATTACTCTTGCCTTTTTTAAACAATGGAATAATAGTTTCGATTTTCAGCCGATCCGGGACTATTCCAAGTTCGAATGATAGATTGAAAATGTGGATAAGAACAGGACTGACATATTTAGATAATGCTTTCAAAATACAATTACTAAGACCATCATTATCAATTGACTGTTTCGGTTCGAGAGAGTCAATGATATCTTTTATTTCATTTATGGACACAGGAGTCATAAAAAACGATGAAGAACAGTAATCGGAAGGCAAAATGTTATTATCGGACGAGTTATTCGAGGCAAATTTTACTCTTAATTTTTCAGCAATGCTCGTAAAATAACAATTGAACTCATTGGAAATATCAAGATCACTAGTAAGAATATCACCATTGTCAGCTATAATATTATTAATTATAGTTGCCTTAGGTTTTCTTGTCAAAATTTCGTTCACTAGATTCCAATTTTTTCTTGCATCACCACGGTTAACATGAAAACGATTGGAATAATATATTTCTTTTTCTTTCTTAATGTCAAGATTGATTTGGTTGCAATTTCTAAGATATTTTTCCAGAAAAACTGAATCATCTGGGCGATTTTTCAACTTTTTGCGCGATTTGTTTCTTTTGTTTATGCGACTGGCAAGATCAAAAGAAATCCAAGGTTGTAGACGTTTAGTTTTTATCCGACTAGAAGTAAAACAATAATTTAGTAAATCCGAAATAATCCAAAGAAAATGATCAAGTGCAAGAGATGGATCACCAAGGTTATAAACACAGTTCCAGTCCACATTCTCAACTAAATGTAATAGCAATTCAAGATTGAGCTTTTTAGAACGACCAGTAGATAAATTATTAGGAGCAAGTGAAACATGTGGGGTCTTCAATAATATTTCAATAAAATGATGGTCGGAAATCCTAAGATCCAATGCTGAAACTGAAAGACATGAAAGATCATTAGCTTAAGGCGAGCAAAAAAATGATCTATACAGGAAATGGATGTTGTAGTCACACGCGTAGGAGTATTAATCAAAGATTCAAGGCCGAAGGAAGACATAAGAAACAAATACTCATTACAGTTATTAGGAAAGTTAAGAATATCAATATTGATGTCTCCTAGAATGAACAGATTACTTGTTTTAATATTGCGAATAATTTCAGTAATTTCTTCCAAAAAAAGGTTTATTGACGCTGAATGCAATTTATAAATACATAAAAATACATAGATCTGGTTCTCATAGTTCCACTCTACTTTCACAATATCCGCAGAAGTGAGATTAAAAGCAACCACTGAACATGATAAATTGGATACATAATAAACAACAACCCCACCAGATCTATAAGAGTCGTTACAGGCGCCGAACAGTGTATAACCATTTAAATTATAAGAAGACAATTCCATACTGTTTATCCAAATTTCACTTAAAAATATAAACGAAGGTCTTTTACTATATGCGTTTATATTGGCTACGAGTAAATCAAAATTTTTTCGAAGGCTACGAATATTTTGATGAACAATCAAAATATCGGAAGACGCGGTGTTCTCCTCGTTACGATTATTAAAACTAGCGGTTAACTGATTACCATCATTATAATTATCATTTAAGCAAAACATAAAAAATATAAATAAAAATGAAAATAAAAAATAAAAATAATAATATACTGACTATTTAAACAAATAAATAGCTGTGTAGAATATTCAATTTGTTAAATTATACTAAAGTACATACATTTGATCATACTGAACATACAGAATACATTCAAAGGCTCACTGATAAAAAACTTCGTTGAATATCCCAAATTTGTGAGGTGCTTCAAAATAGCGATGTAGATGTACTGATGACTTCGTAAGAGGACGTTGGCAATGAATGACACCGAATTATACGTCAAAGTTGAAAGTAAATACATACAGTAATAATATTTGTATATGCGCACAACTTTTAAACCAATAATTTTGAATGTATTTTTGATAACGTTTTGACAGTATTTTGCTAACATATGTAGAACTGATGCCGTCATTTATTGACGTTATAATTCGGACAACCGAAGATAAATTATTTCAATTTTATTATATATTACTATTTATGAACTTGTTGTATTAACTGTATATTAAATAACGTAGATCATGATGCCTCTAATTGCCAATATTTCGATGATCCGGAAATTGATTAGTAACAATTATACATATTTGTATGATTTATGTACTTGTAGCATTGATTGTATGTTAGTTAACGAAGAATGCCGTAAAACTTGTTGTACTGATAACATTAATTATAGACATTACAATTTAAAGATCCGGAAATAAATTTGCTTAAATTAGAAGATAATTATTGTATATTAAATAATGTAGATCGACGTAGAACTTGTACTACTGATGTCACTTATTGCCAATAATTTGATAATATTAGTTAACGTAGAATTCCATAAAACGTGTTGTACTGCTAACATTATTTATTGGCATTACACTTCGAAAATCCGGAACAAAAAATTTGCATCAATTAGATGATATTTAACAGTGTGAACAACGGTTTTTACGATGTAGGTTGAATCGCCGAACGAAGTACAGGTTTATTAGTAGCAGCAGAGGCTGTTGATGATGATAATGATTTCCCGTCACTTTGTTTAGAAGCAGACGATGTGGAGTTGATCCGTTGTCTAGTAATAATTGTTGATATAGGTGCAGAATTTGCTGATGCTACTATCTTTGGTTTTGCAAATGATTTTAATTGTTCTAGTGTTTTAATTAGAACGGGTTCTTTATTATGACCAGTTGATACGTATACTAAACCTCTTTTGGTAAATGCTTTAAAGACTGACTTCTCGAATTGTAGTTGCTTTGCCGATTTAAAGATACTAGAATTGACCCTGGTTAATCCGTCATTGCAATAAATACGTTTATCATTTTCCAAGCCAATATTCACTAGTTTAAGGCCACCAAATTCCATGTATTTCTTAAAAAAGGTCGATTTATCCTTTCGACTTCGAAACTTAACCACAATAAGCGAAGCTTTACTAGTATTATTAAGTTTATGCGGTAGTCGGAAAGTACTAATAATACTGTCGGTATCCATATACCCGACAGCTTTGCAGATATCATATATATGTTTATCCGGAGACAAGCCATGCACAATTGGTACACCACTTACCATCATATCACAAGCAATCAATTCCCGTTCAATGAGATCAACGCGGTCCTCGATCACGCCAACCATTTTAGTCACACTATCAAATAGTTTATGAATTTCAGATTTCATATCATTTTTAACTTCACAAATAGCCGCCATAAATTCATTTTTGAAACAAGCAAAGTTTTTTTCAATTGTCTCGAGTTTACCACTAATATTGTTGATGCACTCATCAAACATTTCAACTTTTACGGACGCCATAACTCAATGAAAAATTTATGTTATGTTTATTTATTGTTCGTAGATTTCTTACACTAGTAAATAAATTATTAAATCACTATAATGTGTTCACAACATAAATTAACACAATTTAACACAATTTGTGGAACAACAAACGAAATAAAAATTTAAAGAAAAATAACAAATTATAACATTACTACACAATTATACGTGCTATTCAGTTGAAGCCATCACAACGAATCAATCATCATTTCCGCTGGGTAGTTTGAAATCGGCGTTTTCTGAAGCTTGACATGACTTGGATGTCTGTCGTACTTGTTGAAATTACAATTATCACAACTGATTGCGAATTTGTTCTCTTCGTTACAGATGTCGTCAACTATCCTTTGAGCTAGTTGTAATTTACATATCAAAAGGCATTCTTCTAAAGCTCCCTTTATCTATTTCCGGTTGACAGATGTGGTGTCTACTGTATCCTGGGTGGGTTTCCTCGTATGCGTAGATTGTTTTGCCTTTATTAATTATCAGCTGCTTCTTGAATGCATTAATTGGAGCATCACAGTATTGGATTAGTTATGTGGTATCTTCCTCCGCGCTATGCACTGTTCCAGTTGATAAATGTATTAGTTTCCAATTCTAATCTTGCAGTGCAACCATATAGGTTTATAGATAAGCTTGTAATTATATTGTTCTAGCCGAGCTTTCCACCTCTTCAGTTTTGCATTATTATTCCTGTTGCCCAATGTGAATGTTAAAGGTTGGTGATCTATCATGATTTTAATTTTTTTTTGCACCATATAAATAATTTCGAAGATTGTCCAATGCCCAGATGATGGCCAGCATTTCCTTCTCATTGGCCGAATAATGTTATTCAGTAGTATTTAATGATCTGGAAATATAGGTTATCGGTCTATCTTTGCCGATTTCGCCTTGTGGTAACACCGCGCCGATTGCAAAAGACGATGCATCGGTGATTAGTATAAACGGTTTTTTGAAAATCGGAAAAATACTTTTCTCTGAGGATGTCAGTAGCTCTTTAATGTGTTCGAAATGCTTCAATTTCCTTCTCGTTCATGTGGATTTTGATTTTCTTGGACTGGTTTGCTCTGGTTTGTGCGTTTTCCCCTCTCGTTTGGTAAGTTAATGGTTTCGCTATTTTCGCGAAGAGTCGAATAAAACGTCTATATAATAAGATGCTAATCCGAGGAACGATTTTAAATTCTTCAAGTTGTCGAATTTTTTTATGTCCCGAATAGCAATGATCTTTTTTTGTCCGGTTTGATACTTTTGGTTGTAATTAGGAATCCGAGAAATTCCGTTTGAGTTTTCACGAACTCCGTAATACCCAGGTTTGATCCGTAAATTGGCCTGCTCCATTTTCGCAAAGACTCTCCTGTGACACTATTCGGATTTTCACTGGGAATAGGGAATTAGGAAAAATATTTTCATAGCATTTTTGTCTAAATTATATTTTTCTGGCCTACTGTTGGAATTAGTTGGGTGTAAATATTTTTGAAACAAAGTTGATTGGGAAACTTTTGTTCCACAAAATTTTTATAGGGAAAAATAATTCCCAATATATTTTTGTTTAAAAATTACTTACACCCAACTAATTCCAACAGTAGGCCAGAAAAATATAATTTAGACAAAAATGCTATGAAAATATTTTTTCCAAATCCCTATTCCCAGGGAAAAAACCAGAATAGTGCCACTGATGTTTGATAAATGCTCTTCTTCAGTAAGTAAATTCCGGTTCGATGGAATTATTTTTTGGAACGGAATTTTAGACTAAACGAGATTTTTATATTCCGGTTCAGTGGAACGAGAAAATAAATTCCAATTTTGTGGAATGAAATGTCGAATCATAACAATTGCTGCTTTATATATAGACTTTATGTAAAAAATAGAGCTGGTGAAATAAAAAGTGTCGCCAATAAAAGTGGGATTAATGGTTTTAGCCGACAAAAAACTTTAAGCGACATAGAAGAACGTATCATAAATATTATAAGTTGGAATGCGGTAGTGGGAGAGCATAATGCAGCACCAGAATCTGGGTTGCCAAAAGTAATTTGCATTAATTTAACTTCACAGCAATATTGATCAACTGTTTTCTTCTTTAGAATTTATCTAATATGAATTCGTGCCCTGTCCCTTCAACCTCAACGGCCACAGATGGGGCTATTGAAATAATCGTTGGACCAATCGAACATGATACAACTATCAACATAAATGCATCAGCACTAACGCCCCCAAGAAAACCTAGAGTGCAAACTACAGATCCACCAACACTTCCGACACGACGAAGAAAACGATCTCTGGAAGACATAATGGAGGATTCTTTATTGCAAGAAAAAAGGAGAAATAACTTATTAGAAAAGCAGCTGGAAATAGATAGGGAGAAGATAGCTGTAGAACGATTAAAGGTCGCAGCTCTAAATGAAATAGCCGAAGCCATTAACCGGCAAAGTAATAATAATAATAATTTATATCTAAATGAAGAATATTTAGATTAATAAAAATTTATTACAAAATATTAATAATATACGGAGAACAAATTTTATTTTGTTTTAAAAATATTCTTCCACTAATTCTTGGCGGATTCTTCTGCCTTCAGTTAAATGATGAGATTGTTGTATGGTATATTCTTCATCATCCAGCAGTTCACATATATTTTCATCAAAAACAATTTCGTCTTCATCTAAAGCTATTCTGTTTTTAACAAACATGTTGTGTAGAACACTGCATGCGTTTATAATGACCCCACATTCTGATGGTGAATAACATAAAAATCGTTCCCGTGAAAGGCAATGAAATCGTCCCTTCAAGACACCAATGCATCGTTCAACACAATTTCGCGTTGATTTATGAACCATATTGTAATGGTCTTCCTTTTCGTTCGCTGAACTCAGTATTGGTGTCATTAGCCATGGTTGCTGAGGGTAACCACTGTCTCCTAAAATGAAAACCAGAGATTCATAATGCATAATTTAACATTTAATGTTTTTAAAAATTTACCTAGTAACCAAAAATTCCTTTCGCCTTTCTGGTATAATCGAAATAAATGTATTTGTAGTATGATTTCCAAACAAAGGCATCATGGGCGGTTCCACCAAATTTTGGATTTAAAGATAGATCAATAAATCGGCATCGCATATCTATAATAGAAACTTTTATAATTATCCCATGTTTACTAATACAAAAATTAATTTACTATTTGGATGTATTTAGAATGACCACCCTTTTTGCAACAGATTTTCGTTTATTGCATTGCTAACCTCTTCAATGCATCGACTAACAGATGTTTGGCTAACTGAGAGTAAAAAACCATCTCCTACAATCCGCTGATAAGACCCTAAAACGACAATTGCGATTTTATAAAAATTGTAAAACCCGGATAAGTAAAAAATTTAATTCTCACCAGTGGCATAAAATCGAATCGCAAAAAATATTCTAAGAATAATTGGCAACCCATGCATCTTCTGACGTTGGCTCATGTGCGGAGATAATTCAGTAATCAAGTCGTGCACCAAATGCTTAGGAAATCGAAATAATTTCTGAAATCTAGCATCAGCAATATTAAATGGGTTGCTGCAATCCCTCAACTCTCGACGGCGTCTCAATAACCCTAGCCTTTCTTGCTTCCTTTTTGCTGCTATAAAGCGAATTTTTAGTGAAATGTCCATTTTCTTTTTAATGATCTAACAATAAACTTTTTATAGATGTACACACCACGTATTTTCTAATTTTATTTCTTTTTAAATACACGTATATGTAGTATATATATTATTAATAAAACAAGAACAATATGACAGAGAAATTCCAAAAAGACAGAAATTTTGACAGTTTTCGTACTAAAAATTAGTACTAAAAAGTTTATCTCGGAAAGAGAACGAGAATGAACATTTGTGGAACGGAATTATTCAGCGAGAAATCGAAATTTGAGAAAAATAAAAATTCCGTTCCAATCAAAATAATTCCGTTGAACCGGAATCTACCTACAGTTCTCCCTCCGAATATTATAACATCGTCGATATAAACGTAGCATATCTCGCTGATAAGTTCTTTTAAAACGTCGTCTACCATCCTCTGGAATATGGCTGGATCGTTTTTTAAGCCGAATGGGGGTCTTAAGAACTCGTACTTCCGATTTACTGTTGAAAACGAAGTTTTGGGTATGTTGCTTTCTTTCATCTTTATTTGATGAAATCCTAAAGTTAGATCGATGGTAGTAAAAATTGTTGAATCTCTCTCCGATGTTTGCGATTGTGTTGCTTATATCAGGAATTGGATATGCATCCGATGTGGTTACATGCATTTAGCCTTTTGAAATCTATTACCATTCTATATTTTTTCGTTTGTGAAGCGTTCATTTTGTTTTCAACAATCCAAATTGGCGAATTGTGCGGGCTTTTTGTCTTATTATTTCATCCGCTAGGAGTTGGTCGATTTATTTTTCCACTTCTTTTCTCATATGGTATGGATACGGGTATAAATTTGTATGTATTGGTTAACCCGTCGTTGTTTTAATTTCGGCTCTTTCTTCGCTGGCGATATTTCCGTATTGTTCACAGGTTCAAATAGTGCATGAAATGTTGATATAACTTCCTGGAGTTTTTGCCCGGTTTCTGGAAATAGATGGTTGTCACGAAGTTCGATATTCCTGACTTGATGAGCTGCTTTTCCATGGAGTGAGATTTTGGTGTTTGACCATATAGTTAGAATGGTACTTCTGCGATCAATAATTACTCCTAATTCTCTCAGCGTATCGCCACCAATTATTCCATCGAAGGTTTTTAAACCCGGCAAAACGAAAAACTCAATTATTTTGTTTATGCCTATACTTTTGAAAAATTTGGGCTCGAACTTTCTTGTTAATTTCAATATCTCCAACTGCTGATTGAATTTTAAATCGTTGTGGTTCGAAAATTCCCGTTTGAACGCTTGGTTATATTGGTAATTTGAGCAATTGATGTAGTTTACTTGTCTTGTCTGTACCGATGGATCAATACTCATTGGTACTGGTGGTTTCAAACTGATCGGTCTGGCCGGAACTAAATTATTTCGATGTTGGGTGTTGTACGACATGTTCGGATTGTTTTGATGAATATTTATAAGCAATGTTTGGGTTATTTTGATGTTGAATGTTATACGCCATGTTCTTCTGTGGTAATGGCATCGGGTTAGGACCATTAGTAACGAACTAACGTTGAAAATATTTAAAATCTCATAATAAAACCAATAGCCAACCAAATGGCTCAGTGGTTAAAGCTTTGGCGTTTGAAAAGAGATTTTTCATCATCTGATTACAGGGCCGGCGCTTCCTTGGAACAGTATGAACAGCTTGACGGGGCGCTGAAATTGGAGGGCGCTAAAATATAATCAATAATAAAAATAAATTTAAAAAAATAAAATAATTTTTTTTTCAAAAATTGTTTTTGCCGAAATTTTGAACAAATATTTTTTTCACTGTGTAAAAATATATTTTAAAAAGGAAAAATATAAAAGTTTTTGTCGTTGCCCAGTATTTGAACATTGTTCATAGTTAGTATGGTAAAGAAAAATATCGATAACACCCCTTTCGTTTCTTATATGAAAAAAAAAAACCCGTCAAGCACACAAAATTTTTGCTGTTCATAAAGAAATTTGACTTTATACCATTGACAAATTCAAAATATTCATTTTGAAAGCAACATTTGCTTTCTGCCAAAAAACAACAAAATGTTCTGCATAAGTTTTTTATTGGTGGAAACGTAAACCAACAACAACAAACCATAATCAACCAAATCAACATTTTCATTAACATTGAAAATATCAATGTTATTGATGATACACCACCACAAAATAATCCAGGTTGTGATGAAAACACATCTGTGTTAGGTGGATCTCTGCAGCCTGGGGGTTCATTTTCTGAAACGACTTCAAAAATTATTCCAACTAGTTTAGAAATAGATTTAGATGAACCGGCAGTCTGGCCAGATTTAAATGATAGACTTTTAAACCTCCTTGTAGAAAAAAGCCCCAAACAAAACAAAGATATTTCGTATTCCGTTAAGTCAGATAGGAAATTTAATAACAAACATTTTACAAGGCTTTTGTCAAATGGCGAAACAATTGTAAGATCGAATTAGTATATTCGGTTTCAAATGATTCCATTTTTTGTTTTTGCTGTAAGTTATTTATGCAAAATTCTCAAATTCCAATTAGTAGTATCGGATTTAACAATTGGAATCATATACAATAGATAGGGTTTTTAACGAACATGAAAAGGGGGCCGTTCACGTAGACTGTTTTAAAAGTGAAAGGAATTTGAATTAAGACTTTCCAAAAATTCCACAATTGATTGTATTCTTCAAAATACAATGTTTAAAAAAGTTCAACATTGGAGAGATGTGTTGAAACGACTTATTATTCTTGTAAAATTTCTTTTAGTGCAATTTTTGGCATTCAGGGGTGGGCCAAACAGGTTATACGAGAAAAATAATGTTAATTTTTTCAAATTAGTAGAATCCATTGCTGAATTTGATAATGTTCTTTCAGAACACCTACGACGTATTACTAATAATGAGACGCAAAACAAATATTTGCATAACAGGATTCAGAATGAGCTAGTTTCAATCGTTTCTAAAGTAATTCAAAATAAAATCAATGATATTATAAAAGGAGCAAAACATTTTTCGATAATTGTTGATTGTACTCCAGATCAGAGCCGCAATGAACAATTATCACTTATTGTTAGAGTTCTTCATAGAAATAACAAGAAACACGAAATTAAGGAGCTTTTTATGGGGGTTTTAAAAGCTACAGATACGACGGGTAAAGGCTTAACAGATTTAGTTTTAGACCGACTAACTTCCCTAGGATTTTAAATTACTGATTGCAGGGGCAAGGATATGATTATGGCTCAAATATGAAAGGAAAAACATTGGAATGCAAGCTCAGATTAAACATTTAGAACCCCCGAGCGTTTTTTGTGCCATGCGCATCACATTCAACTAACCTGGTCCTTTTGGATTCAGTTCAATGTTCACTTCAAGCTGTACATTTTTTTGATACTGTCCAATGTTTATATGTATTTTTTTCTAGTTCTGTTTCAAGATGGGATATTTTGAAAATGACTGTGCAAACACTAACTCTGAAGCAACTCTGTACGACAAGATGGAAAAGCCGTATAGAATCTTTAAAACCCTTAATGTGTAGTTTAGGTAATATTTATGACGCTTTAGTTGAAAAAGGAGATAACAAGGATAAGGACGGAATAACTAGAAATAACGCGAATAGTTAATCTCTCAAAATTATTCAATTTGAATTCATTTGTTCATTAATTATTTGGTATAATATTTTAGATAAAATTAATATATTTAGTAAATATTTGGAAAGTCCTGCTATTTGTTTAACGACGGCAGTAAATTTGTTAGAGGGTACAAAACAGTTTTAGGCGGACTTAAGAAATGACGAAAAATTTCAGGAGTTTATCATTCAAGCTAAATAAATAGATTTAAAATTAGATGTTCCACCAAATTTCCCTGATGATCCAAGACGCTCTAGTCGAAGACCTCAACTTTTTCCGTACGAAGGTAGAGATGAAATTATGTATATCCAATCCTGAACAAAAGTTTAAAGTAAATTTTTATTTTCAAATCCTTGATCGGGCTATTCAATCTGTTAGCGAAAGATTTGACCAAATTTCGGAACATAATAATATTTTCAAATTTTTGCATAATATTTCTGTGGTTTCATTAGATGCTTCTGATCTTTTAAATAGTTGTTTTGCCCTAGAAAAGCATTTAACTTTCAATTCAAATTCTGATATAGTAGGATTAGATTTATCGGACGAAATTAAAATATTCCAAAGTATAGTTTCAGGAACTTAAAGCCCTATAGAATCATTAGATTTTATTTTTGAAAAGAAATTAGACCCGATATTACCAAATCTAGTTATAGCTCTTAGAATTTTAAGGGGGGGGGGGGGGGGGGGGGCGGCATTTTTGAAAACTGCACCAGGCGCCAACATTGTTGGCGGCGGCACTGTCTGATTACGATCGATGATGGAAATGAATACAACTATGACCCCCTGTCGGAGTGCATAACTAATGGGCTGACCCAGCTTCCATGCCAGTACTATAGGCTGACATGGAGCTATGCAATGTGCAGATGGTTCTACGTAAATCGAACCTATAGCCGTATATCCTCGATTTGGCAAGCAAAGTGAAGGGTAGGACGTTCAAAGTGAGCCGCGAAAGAGTTGGGAGTGCTAAGGCCCCAGAACAGATTGCATAGAATAAAAATATAACATAACCAATGGCTTATCCGAAAATGAATATTTCAAAACATTTTAATTTAATTTGCTCAGTGTTGTTTATTATAATATTTTCATTTAGTGTTTATTTATTTTATTGTTAAATTTTTTAACTAAAACTGGTGCCTAATCGTCGAAACAAAATAAATGTTTGTGCTTCATTTCTATAATTTTTAAAATTGCTCATTGCATTATTATAAAGCGAGTGATAATAATGATTTTTAAAATTTTTATTGGTTTAAACTCTTATATTGCAAAAATATTTTATATTTGCTTCCGACAACATTTTCTAGAAAAAACCATTTACTGATTTTGACATGGAAAATGCCAAAATGACATAGACAACTTTAATTGGAGGAAAAATTTCGCTTGACAACGATTTCAACCAACAAAATTATGAAAGACAAAGTTCCGCCGACTGTTAAAATTACCAAAATCAAATGAGTCTGATAAAATGTTATTGACTCAAGTTCTCCATCAACATCAATCTTATTCGATTCCATTGCGTCAGCTAGATCTAGCATGCGTAAATGTTCATTTCGCATGAATCCCGAGGTTCTAAATTGCACCAATCTGTAATTCACAAAGAAAACGAAACATTTTAGAATAATAATTAATAATAATAAATAACTTGGAAATTTGAATTACAATCGGTTAAAAACTCTACACAGTTGAAAAAATATGCCGTATGTAATGCAAGTTGCATTACATATAGGTCCGGAGCAAGCTTGCATTACAAACTAATGCAAACGTTGCATTATATCAGATTTTAATGCTAATTGTATTAATTTTTATTGTATAGTTACATTAAATTTTAATGGAATATTTTGTTAAAATTGATACAAGTTCTATTAAAATTTATAGCACATTGCATTAAAAAAAATCAAAATATCCATTTGGAAGCATCATTTTTTGTCGTAAGTTGCATTAAATTGTATAGTCCAGTACTTTAAACAGTAAAGCACACTACATTAAAAATTCCCAAATAATTGTTTTAACACTTATATTATTTTGTATTAAAACTAAGGCAAATTCCACAGATTGCGGTTTTTTACTTCCAATTCCAAATCGATTGACGTTAATCAATTGGCCATTGGCGTCCTTACACAGCAAATATATGAAAAATGTTTTAAGGTTATATTAACAGTATACACAATGACTTAGCGAATTATTATAAATTCGCTAAAAATTAGTTAACCCCAGATTATATAGAAATTTTCTTTCAACGCAGTACTGCAGTAATTTTTGACGCAACTGCATCATAAATATTTTTAATGTAAGCTTTACATTAGAATGTAATACATGATTGCATCGTATAAGCTTTAATGCAAGGATTGCATTAAAAATTGCAGCAAAATTTCTAACTGTGTACGATGCTTAAATCCAGGGTTCAGCAAGAATGATGTGTCTTGTCGAAAATATTTACCTTTCAAAGGTGATACGTTGCAACTTTTAGTGCTTTAATATTTCAAGAAAATAATAAAATTAAAAAGATATTTAAATATTAATAATATTAATTTACAATTTTCTAAATTCGATTCCACTTCCAGGTGTGACAAATACAACTTTTCCAAGTTCACAGTCTGTATCATTTACTAAATAGTTAATTGTGCCATCCGAATGTGTTCTAAAATATGCTGGACAATCTGCAGTATTAATATTTACAACAAAGTTTTTATTTTGTTGTTTTAAGATGTTGACCATTCTATAAACTACAGTTCGATCTTTCAAACAGAGAGTGTATTCGTTTTGGGTGAACGCACTATCTAAATCATTAAAAGGCAAAGTTACTTTTTTAATCGCTAAAAGCGAACTGAGGAATGCCCCAAAACCACAGAAAAATATTATCAAAAGTATTCCCAAAGAAAACTTTAAAATTTTATGGGACCAAATCGAGGAGACATGTTCTACACCTTGATCCATTATTAACGATACGACGTTAAATGATTCAATCCGGGATTTTACAATATTTTTTAAACTTTTCCCGATGGCCAAAGACAGAAATAAACACAAAAAAAATAATCCAATAAATGACATCCATAATTTTAGATCGAACGACTCCAAGAAATAAGTTTTGGAACCTTTATATGGTAGGTCCTTTACCCAAATACGATCATAAAATTGAAATGTTGGATGCGACGAAATTGTTGAACTTAACAATGTGAATGGCAAAAGAAGAAAGTCAGCATGTCCCAAGAATATATCAACTTCTTGTGAAAATTCGTGTTGAAGTCGCATTTTAGTTCTGAAAATACAATGTTTAGAAAATTAGTTGAACATTAGCACGTCCTACACTATGTTTTATACTTAAATTGCAAAACTCTTTGTAGCTCATTAAATAAATTGTTGTCTAAAAGTGACAAAAATGGGTTTTCCTGTAAATACACCACAAATATTATTAACATTTAACATGATTTTGCAATTCATTTACGAACCCGTATTGTTACGGTCATATTATTAGACATCGTTTCACCGCCATATTCAAGTGGCATTTGCTGCAGATTTACAACATCATTTTCGTCTTCAAGAAATATAAAATGTTCACCAACGGCCTTCTCAGCAGAATAAAAATTTTGCTCTTGAAGTAGAAATGCCTGAAGCTTCTTGTAATAAAACATTTTAAAGTTGCTTGAGATGAACCGTGTTCCTTCAAAGTTGGTTTACTATTAATTAAAACTCGCTTTCCATATTTTTGTTCATTTATGTAAATGCATTTTATTATTGCACTATATTGAAGTGCATTCACTTCTTCACGCAATTAAATTTATTAGAAAAATTTTTGCTTTTCCCACTAACGAAATTAGATAGGATAAGTATTATGATGGTGGAACAATTTGTGTGACATGCATACCAGAGACTAACCTTTACTTCTATCGTAATTTGTAAGTACTAAAAATGTTCCGGGGTTTCTATTTGCTATAGTCATAAAGTTATTTTGACCAGGGTACTGACAAAAGATCTGCCTTTTACTTCTAGGAGACATTAAACCATAAAATATGCTTAGGGTGTTGGCGTTTCCAAAAGCATGAAAAACTTTTTAAAAATTTCGTATCTTTCTGGGCTCGTTCATTCAGTCTGAATGGTCTAATGGAATCCAAGTCATTTAGTGAAAATTCTTATTTGTTAAATTGGTTGTTTTATTAAGCACTGTAAATTATTTGTATAAGCACTACAAGCATCAGTTGAAGACTTCAAGTACCACCGTATGAAGGTGCACGCTTAATTATATAACATGCTGATCGAATGATATTGCTTCACACAGCTGCTTATCTAGTCAACTTTTCACCGACGAATGGATCTTACAACAAACTCGATGAAAGTGAAACTGGAGTTGAATCGAATCTGTCATTTTGTAAGCTTTTGGATCAAAGCTCCGTAATTAAGAAAGCAACAAATAAAAAATGAAATTTGAAGCCTGTGGACGGCATTTTTAATGCCTAATTTTTATACAATAATCAGAATTGTGAAAGATTAATGACTCGTAATGTCATGGCTCAAAAAAGAACAAATTTTTATTAGGAAATGCAAAACAAAACTGCGACTCTACTAAACTTGGCATTTGAAAGGTGAATTCTTCCTCTACAAATTACCTTGCTCTATACAAGCTTTAGCATTTTTCAACCATTTGACCATTTTTACTAATATTTTATTTTTACAATAATTGTTACACTTATTTATAGCAAGAATGCTTGATTTCGCATTGGATTAAGCTTATCAGAAATTTATTTTGTAATACGAACTACTGTCTCGACTTATTTTCGCTGAAGTTTACTGTTTTGGATTTTTTTCTCAGGATAACACAAAAAATTGGTCGCGATAGTTTTTTTTCGTGTATTGACATAAAAAATGTTATGATAGATTTTCGGCATAACATTCAAAACTAGCGTAATATAGTCATTTTTCGGGATGGCATTATAAATGTTGCGATATTCGTATTGTAGTGTAGGGCTAATTTCTCAGACGTATCCGAGGGCTACAACTAAATATTACATTAAACTATCTCCATCAAAAGGCGAGTTTTCCTTCCGACTTCTTCAGTACAGATCAAAGATTCATTGTTGAAGTGATTACGTTTTCGTTGTGCTCTGGTAAATGTGGTTGTTGTACTTTTTGATAATAGAGAGTGAAATCCAAGAATGGGGAAGAAGCTGGATCTGGTTCAGCAATTACCGCGGAATTTACGGAAACAATACGGATTTGATTTTACCACTAATGTAAATATTTCACCATCATATTCAATTAATATTGGTTCTGGATCTTCTGTGTTGTTTTCTGTTTTACCATAAAAACGCATTTATAAACCGCCTGGAAGTTATCCCATACTTTCATCCCACGATTTTTTTAAAAATACCATTAGCTGCACAAATGTTAAAAACTCATCCCAGACCTTTTATATTTTATATACAAAATACGTATTTCTCATCCCACGATTTTTTTCATCCCATACTCTTTGTTTTTGTTCAAAGCAATATTTTACTTGAAAGTTGAATTTTAATAAATGATATAAGGTTATGCGCTTTTTGATTTTCTCGGACCCACGTGATAAATTCCTTAAATCGAGGGAACCACCACAATTCGAAAATATTTGGGTTGAAAGCCTTAGGATTTGAAAGGTTCAAAGGTCCGCTAATTTGTTGATTTATATATAAGTTCTTGACTCCTATGGTCATCTCTCCTGTTTGAGTGTGAGGCTCCTCTGGTCGTGAACACTAATCCTCAGATGATATTCATCTACGACATGAAAAGCGTAAACTTTTCTAATCTATAATAATTACAAAATACAACTAGTTAAAATTTAGGAAAAATAATTACGAATGTAAAGCGAAAGTTTTTTTTAGACAATAAAAACGAGTAAAAAAAATCTTAATAATAATGGCCAAGCTTGAGCAACGCCGTACTTGTGCCATAGTTGGCTTGGTTCTAGTTGAAATGACTGTTACTGTTTCCTTGTTGAGTTTCAGGTAAAAAAAAATTTTGGATTATCTACCAGTTAATAAAACTGCATATTTACGCTCAACATGCAGTAGAATTTTACTTCAACCGATTTTGAATACCTGAACGTCTCTATATAAAGTTATATAAAATTATTATTTCGCAGTCGCATTCGATGTTCGGCAAAGCCGCGTGTTACAGTTTCATGTTTTCGATTTGAATTTTTAACTTCGCGAACTTAGAAGAATAAAACGATTACTAAAGATTTTAAGCACCTTTGTAGATGTTGTGGGAAAAGTGCAATTCGAGGAGTCGAACGGACTAACATTTTAATAAATTAAAAACAAATACCATAAAATTTATATTTTCAGTATAATTATACACCACTGCACTATTCTTGAAGTGCCGTTGTATAGTATTGAATTAAATTGTTGTAATTAATACTTTGTAGATTGTAATTTTAATAATTTCGTTTACAATTTAACCTTTTTTATTACTCCACATTTAAAACTGAGGTAAGGATACAGGCAAATAGTTTTGCATAACTGGATGAGTTTAACGCGAAAATGCCAGTACTACTAGTATGCATTCCCATATCAGTTTTTAGTTATGTTGCAGTTTGGATCATGGTTATTTCTCATGAGTAGTGGAAATTCTATATTCTTCTATGCAGTGTTCTGCAATATGCAACTAATTCTTATTGATTACAATGGACCTGATATTTAAATACGCTGTCAGATACTGAGCTGGTTTTTTGTTTTATGATCTCAACAAATAACAATTATCATATATGCTAAAGTATAATTATTCCCAAGAAAGAAAGTGAAGCTGGCTAGACAGGCACATTATGCAAATCAGATAACAATATGAAAATATTGATAATTATCTTATCATGTCTTTTGTCCCATTCTGGTTGTTTTGCAGCTAGAGCTTGCTTTAAAGCCATCAGTTGTCATCGATAAACTTGTCCCGTAATGGCTCACGCTCTTGCAGCAGCTCATAATAGACGACACCCAGGTAAAAAAAGTTATCCCAGACTTTCATCCCATAAAATTCAAATATACGCTTGACGCAATACTAACAAAACTATCATGATATTCACCGTGTTTAAATATTGGAGCATTATTCTGCGCCGAAGGGAAATTTTCTACTGAAACTGCAGCCATTATTCACTGGTGTCGCTACTAATCAAAAATTAAATTGTATTTAACTTCATGCAGTCGAATGACAGTTCTACTTTTGTGGTTATGTTGCTTGAAAAAATGTTCGCAAACATTTTAAGACCCAAACAAAATGCGAAATAAATAATAAATTGGATAAATTTAACAAAAATATTTTATTAATATTTAGTTGTACACAGTAATAAATATCGTGAATAAGTTATTAAGTTTAAAATTTGAGTGCTGTGCCTGTGTGATACTTATAAATATAATTGTTACTCCAACGAAAGCCTCAACGTCATTAATATGCAAACGGCATTAATATTCAAAACACGTTTGCCCACAGTTGTAAACGGGCTAGATTTGATCGTGAATTTCATTAAATATCCTTATTTGTTTTGTGTTTCTTTTGTAGAATCACGATGAAGATGAAAGACGACGAAGTAGATCGGTAACCAATAGTACGAGTAGTGTAATTGTTTCGGTACTGAAAGATAATGAAGAGTTTGTAATAGTTCATGAACAATGTAAGTCGTGATGTTTGAAGATCGTTTGAAGATTTGTTTTATATATTCGTAGAATATCAACACAGATAAAGTATTTCAAACTTAATCGTTACATTGAACAATTCGGTTACTGGTCGGTTACTGTTAAATATGTCAAAAATTTCCAAGTTGCTGGTGCCTCATTGGAAGCATCGAGTAAAATGTATGGTTACCGGGCCGATATCGTGCACAACGAAGTGATTTGAATGTCTGGTAGTTTATCTCGTAAGAATGTCGGCGGTAAAGGAAATGAGAATGAAGGGGAACCGTAAAGGATAGTTCAATTGCTGAGGGTAGTAATGATGTGCAGGATCCAAAAGCAAAGGCTAAGGCTAAAGCAAAAAAAGCGACGTCTACAAAGTTCAATCGTAACGAAGTGCAAAGGAACGATAAATGGTAAACTAGATACGGTACCTTTCTTGGATCCTGTATTTGCCGATATAAAATCGAATTAAAGCGATATAAATAGTTGGAATCAAGTTTTTCTAACTACGGTGGAATCGAATAATTCGGAAATTTTATTTGATTACGATAATCCGTACTGGGATAATACACCAAATGAATTTTTACTCAATGAGGACACCCGTTGAAAATGAGAAAATTTATTTTATGAATTACAAAAAGCTGGACGGCCCGCTTAAATTAGGACAATATTTACGAAATATAATATTAGTTATAAGCCATGCAACATGAATAAGTACGTATTTGGCTGGAAAAATCTAAGTAAGGAATCACTCTATAACGATCTTTTAATTTCAGAATGCGGCAATCAACCGCAGTAGTAACATAAATATAGATTACAACGATATAGTGATAATAGATTTATGGGTGTGAAAATGGCGAAACGGTGTTACGCCCATTCATGCTATAATTCGCAACTTAAAAACCGTATGATCCATTATTTCGCATTTCCAAAGAATGGGGATTAGCAAGTTCCATTGAATTGTTTCGATTCTGTAGGTATAGGTAGAGGATTTTAATCCAAATGAGCAATCAAGATCCGCCACTTAATTCGAGACCCAAGAAAGCATTGTGGCCTGTAATTGTACAAATCCCAACAATTGTTCAAATATTGAACAATTTATGCCCGGAGGAGAGGAATCGCTCAATTACCATTAATCATACATGGAGGATGATATCACCTTGAACAAAATGCTTTCAATAAGTCTGCTTAACACACAGCTCACTGAAGAATCAATGACAACAAATTTATGTGACAGTCCATCTCTTGAATGGAACCTATCTATCTATAGAAGAATATGATTTACCACAAACTAAACAGTCGCGAGATGTTGAATCTCCACTTTTAACGTCCAAACCAGATAGAAGAGCGCCTTGAAGAAGATGACGATACACCAAATGAAAAATGCACATGCTTCGATAAGTATTTTATAAAAATGAAGATTCCCAAACTTCGACCCAAGCCGAATATTTTCTGGATGAACAAGACGAAATTGATCAGTTTCCATATGTCGTCTATGTGCAAATGAATTTTTCGGAGAGCAATTACTATTTTTCCACGAAGATGCTCACCTGATCGAACTAATAAATAGTGTTACCGCGATCCGCAATCCAGTCCGTCATTTACTTACCACAACAAATATGTATACCATGCCTAAAGAGGGTTCATCAATGCGCGAAATGAACGATTTCGACGCGATTCAGGAGAAACTAATGAACAGTTGAAATCGTGTTTTTTAATTTAATAATTTTCTTATCAATATACAAAATATTTTTGATTTGTAAACACAATTTATTAAAGTTTTCCTTATTTTTCACGATTTTATTATGTATTTTAAATCCATATAAATTTTACAGTGATATAAATTTAAATTAAATTATGCAATTAAAATTGATTGTTTATAGGGAAAATTATTTATCCTTTTTCTTCCACCGAAAAATTGTCTATGAAAGTTTTTACTAAAACTAAGACCCAAACTCTTTTTTTGCTCCACTGATTGGCCCAAATTTATAATCGCAACGTCCATCGAACTGTAAAATGTAATCATGGTGTTTCCATAGTGATTTACGATGAGAGGCTATTTTTTTTTAAAGAAAAAGGGGGTAACAAAAAAATTGGTTCGGATTGTTTTGTTATAAGCAAACAAAACAATCTGAACGAATTTTTTTAAATATTAATATTAAAAATAGAAATAAAAGTAATTAATTTAAAATATAATTTATATTTAATTTAATATATAATTTAAAATAAAGTATACTAAATCTTAAATTAAAATCTTTGCAATATACAATTGTTTGATCCTAATTTTTTAATTTATGTAGTAGGAATAGGAAATAAAAAATAATTTAATTCAAGTAAAAATATAAAATATGTACATACAAAACTAATCATCAAATGACATAACTAAGCAAACATCTAGATGTGCATTGATATCACCGTGCTGTGGTTGATTACAAACGGAAACATCGTTTCCATATCTGTATTACTCGATCTACTGGCAGCCGGTTGATTTACCGGCTCTTGATCATCGATCTTAATTTGATTCGTAATTTTCTTATTTTTATAAAACGGCAATTTAGCATGTTTTATCTCGACTGAACGCCCAAGCAACTATAGTGGTGTTACCGTGTTTTATTTTATAATTAATAACACTCACTATCTTCTGTTTATGATAACTATTTATTTATTATATAAATTATTTATCATTTTGTTATAAAGTATTATTATAAATTTGGTTCACAAAATGGTTGGTGTGAACGATTGTTCGCGGCACTATCACTATATTATTTTTGTAAGAGACTGTGTCTCTTTTAACTACTAAAACGCGACTCCTTTTCGTTTCTCATTCCGTACAAAGAAATTGAAATCTCGATATTTATCGATAATCGATAAATATCGAGATTAGCGAATGTAGGTGGCGAAATAGTTATATTCAGCAAAACGAGCAATGCCTCGTAATTAAGCGGCGCGGTGTATAAATAGTTTTGCTACGAGGAGTGCCACGAAGTGAAAAGGATTTTTCTGTTTGAGCCGCTACATCACTCCCCTCCTGGATCGAAAACCGTAGTGTTTTAAATTGAATGTTACCGTTTTTGGAACACTACGTTTTTCGACTGGGTTTACCACAAGTATTCCGTACGCTGGCTTAAGCCTGTCGATGCCAATTGTTGTGGATTTTCCATTTACATCCACAACAAAGAATTTGCGCAATTTGCGGGTCACTGGATACGGTCCAGAATACGGTGTACTCAATGGACCTCTGACTCTATCCACACGTACGAATACGTGTGAACAGGTTTCCAGATTTTTGGGAATGTACGTTGCCTGTTCAGGTGGATGTCTTGTGTCCGTAGGAACTAAGGTTCTCATGGTGGTACGAAGCTGATTCACGAAATCCGAAGTATCTGTGTTTGGGTTCGAATTTTGATCGTTGATGAAGAATTCACCGGGAACCTTGATATTTTGACCATATACTAGCTCTGCTGGTGTGCAGTTGAGGTCTTCCTTGACGGAGGTTCGAATACCCAATAGGATTGTAGGAAGTTCTGAACTCCAATGGGATGTATTACATCGAGCTGTTAAGGCGGATTTTAGTTGCCTGTGGAACCGTTCGACAAGACCATTCGCTTTCGGGTTGTATGCAGTTGTCCGAATGCGATGGGAACCTAGGAGCTTCGTGAGCTCGGTGAACAACGTTGACTCGAATTGTGTTCCTTGGTCTGTCGTGATGAAGAGTGGGACACCATATCTACAGATGTACTCATTGTAGAAGATTTTACTTACGGTTTTTGCGGTCATTTCTCGGATTGGATAAGCTTCTGACCAACGGGTAAATCGGTCGACTATCGTTAGAATGTAATGATAGCCATTCGATTGGGGCAGTGGACCAACCAAGTCCATGTGGATGTGTTCAAACCTGCCACTTGGTAGCTCGAATTTACCAAGTTCTGATTTTGTGTGGCGGTGAACTTTGGACTTTTGACATGGGATACAAGATTTCGCCCAATTGCTTGTATCAGTATTCATTCTTGGCCAGAAGTATTTTGAAGCAATAAGTTTTCGCGTAGCACGGATGCCGGGGTGTGATAAGTCATGTAGACTATCGAAAATTGTCCGTTGCATGTTGAGAGGAACGTAGGGTCGATTTTTACCTGTTGAAGTCTCACACCAAATTTGCTGCTTGTCTGGTAAGTCGATCCGTTGCAGGTTTACGCTTGATTTCGGTGTGTGTGCTGAAATCAATTTCTGCAATTCGTCGTCGCGTTGTTGTTGTTGTACAAGTAATTCCTTCGTGTCGAAGGAGAAGACGCTGAGTTCTGTGACAATTGTTTCACCAGAACGAGACAAACAGTCGCTCACCACATTTTGTTTTCCTTTGATGTGATGAATGTCGGTAGTGAACTGAGCAATGTAATCGAGATGTCGTAATTGCCGGGGACTACGTTCAGACTTTGACGCAATAGCTGTTGTAAGAGGCTTATGGTCGGTAAATAAAGAGAAATTTCGGCCTTCGACGAAATGGCGAAAGTGTTTGATTGCTAAATACATAGCAAGAAGTTCTCTATCGAAAGTAGAGTATTTAATTTCCGCAGGGGAGAGCTTCTTTGAAAAGAACGCTAATGGTTGAGAACATCCTTTGTTGCGTTGTTGTAAGACAGCTCCAACTGCTACATTGGAAGCGTCAGTAGTTATGTTGAACTGCGCGTCGTTCAACGGGTGTGCCAAAAGAGTGACAGCGGCAAGAGAACGCTTGACCTTGTCAAAAGATTCTGTGCAATCTTCGGGCCAAGAGAAGTTTATTTTGTTTTTGCCTTTCTCAAGTAATGTGGCCAAATGCCTGTGAATCGGCGATAACAGTTCGGCTAACCGTGGTATAAAGCGGTGGTAATAGTTCACCATACCGACGAACTGCTGTATTTGGCGGATTGATGTTGGTTCTGGAAAGTTTGAAATGACATCAACTCTGTCTTGCGACGGGAGGATGCCATCTTTCGAAATTGTGTGGCTCAAGAAGTCGAGTGACTTCACGCCGAAAATACATTTCGAAGCTTTAATATTAATTCCATATGCGGAGAGACGTTTGAATACTGACTCGAGATGTTCACTGTGTTCCATCTCGGAACGGCTTGCAACGAGGATATCGTCGATATAAGAGTAGACGAAGTCCAGCCCTTTTAACACTTCGTTAAGGAATCGCTGGAATGTCTGGGCTGAGTTACGAAGGCCATATGGCATTCGGGTAAACTCAAAAAGCCCGAAAGGAGTAGTTATCGCTGTTTTATGGATATCCTCGAGAGCCATGGGAATTTGATGATATGCCCTTACCAGATCTATTTTCGAGAAAATAGTGGCGCCGGCGAGTTTCAACGAGAAACTGTGTATGTGGGGGATAGGATATCTATCTGGGACAGTGACAGTGTTCAACTGTCGATAGTCTCCACAAGGGCGCCAGTCCTTGTCTTTCTTTTGCACCATATGTAATGGTGAGGAGACTGGTGATGATGAGGGGCGGCAGATTCCGATGTCTGTCATAAACTGAAATTCAGTTTTAGCAGCTTTTAGTTTAGTTGCGTCGAGTTGTCGCGGTTTAGCACAAGGTAACCTACCTTGCGTGACGACGTAGTGGACTACGTTATGCTTCACTGGGAGATTGTAATTCGGAGCCTCAGTGAGCGAGGGGTATTTCTTTAAAAGAGCGCCGTAATCGTTGTTAACGCTGAAATGTTTTGGAGATGGCGTATCAACTTGGGCGATGATTGCGTTCACAGTGAGGGTAGTGAATGAGTCAGAAAGTCTTCTGTTCTTCAAATCGACCACGAGACCATATTTGGACAGAAAGTCAGCACCTATAATAGGCCTGTCTACTGCCGCGATGATAAAGGGATGTGTGAACGTACGCCTGAGTCCGAGATTAACCTTCAAAAGTTTGGTACCGTAAGTGGAAATTGGGGATCCGTTTGCTGCGGTAAGAATGCAAACGGTGTCTTTAACATGTCGGGGAAACTTGTTGACGGGTATCACAGATACTTCAGCCCCCGAATCGATCAGAAATATTAAGTGGTTTTCGTGATCGTTGATGAAAAGACGGCGAGATGAACCAATCCCACTGTTTGCCGTAGAGACAGCAGGATTTAACGGTTTTCCGAAGACCTGAATTGTTTTGAAGTAGCTTCTCCATGAGCTACCGGTCGGAAACTACACGGCTGATTACAGTTGCGTGCGTGTGAGCCGAAACGACGGTGGTAGTAGCAGAGTCCAGATCGAGATGACGATCTCGACCTTGACCTGTGTCGGTAATTGAAATTCCGTCTGTTGTTTTGCGATCTTCCACGTGAACCAATGTTCATGTTGGCCAGTGTTTGCTGTAGATCTGCCAATTGTTGTTGCGTCTTGTCCAGTTGTATTTTCATTGAAGCAAGGGCTGATTCACCGTCAGCAGTTGCCTTGCTAGTGGATGGCTGGTTGACAGCAGCAATAGGTTTGGGTGCTCTGGATTGAGCGTAAATCCAGATGTTGTCGGCGACCGGTAGGATTTCCTCGATGTCGTTCTTTATATTCCGCGCCATTATCGCTCGTAAGTCGTCTGGCAAGCGTTTTAGCCAGAGATTTTTGAGTAAATCGTTATTTACTAATTTGGAATCACCTGCTTTTTGTTCAAGCAGGCGATAAAATTGGGACGGTTTAAGGTCTCCCATTTGTTGGAAACCTGAAAGCAACTCGTCAAGTCGTTGCTCCTCGCTAATAGTGTAGCGGTTGGTCAACGCGGATTTCAGTCTGTTATATTTCGTGCCTGGCTGCGGGTTCCTGAAAATGTCCGTTATGAATTGTACCGTCTCTTGTGGTATCGCGCCGAGAGTGTATGCGAATTGTTCATCGTCGTCGACAATGCGGTGGATACCGAACTGATGTTCGACGAGGATGAACCAAGCTGCCGGTTGCTCGTTCCAGAAGGGAGGTATTTTAGGTGGCATCTTGTATATTTTGTTTGTCCGAGATGCTGATGTGTCAGCGTGGCTGTCGTTCTCCTCTTCAGATGAAACGGCTTTTTGTTGTTTCGGTGGCATTTTATTTTTCACTTCACTTTAATAAATCCGGCGTAGCAAAAATATTTATTTTGTAAACTTACTTGTCTATTTTAATTATAGACTAAAAGAAATATTCGAACGCGAACAAATTGGTAGAACTATTTTTCCAACCAAGGAGTGTGTGAATGAAGAAAAAATGGGCAGATCGAGTGAAAATTACATCAGCAAAAAAAGAAATTGTAACGAGAAAAAAAAAGGAAGCGAAATTAGAAACGAAAGAGAATTATTCAACGGAAATATCAACGGAATTATAGTAAAAATCGTGTGAAGTTGAAGCGAACAATCGTACATTTACAATAAGCTTATTAAATTTAATATAATGTTTGTATTGAAAATATGTTTGTAGTAAAAAAAATATTTAAATTCAAATCGTTTTGAAAAAAAAAATTAAGTTTATATAAAAAAAATTAACTAAATTAGTCGAGTTTCGAACTATCGACTTTAAATTCTATAGCCCTCAACGCTAACCGTTGGGCTATGCTGCTTATATAATTGAATGTATATAGTTGTAGTAATATATAATATTGTAATTTATTTATTTATAAAAAATTTTAAAAGTTAGCGAAAAAATTTTCCAAAAAAAAATTTTTAATTTTAAAAGTTTGTATATGTTTATATATATGTGTAAATTGTTATACATATATGTTTAATTTAAATAATAATCGAATTTATTTTTTTTTATATTAAGTAAATGTTTTTAAAAAATATTTAATAAATGTAATTTTATTTATAATTACTCATTCATATGTGTATATCCATTAGGTATCCGTGTTGATGTATCCGTTGTGTTGTGGTTTCCTTGTTATTTTTCGCTGATGTGTTGTTTGCGTTGCTGTGACGTTGATCTGCTTACACCGTTGTTTCTTTATGGTTTTCCGCAAGCGAACTGTTGTTGCCAGCCCCCTGGCTCCCTCGATGGGCGCGATCGCCTTTGCGGTGGCAACTGGCCCAAAATTCTATGTTTTATGTGTTGTTGTTTGTAAAAAAAAAATACGCGTCTTTAAATGATTGATTGACCTGGTATCGAACTTGTGATACGGTGAGTACAAAATCACACACACTGCGCACTAACTTATTGCACTAAACATGATTTATTATTGGCTTATTAACTTTAACTGTTAGTGTATTTTTCTTTTATTTTTAGTTTTATATTTAATAATTTTGGTCGCACTTTGTTGGCGTTCATGTGCGCCTGGTATTTTATATTTTTAATAAGCGTTTTAATTTTGTTTTTTTTTATTGAACGCGTTTTATATGTTGCACTATTTATTTGTTAGTCTAATTTATATTTTCTTAGCACATTGCAAGAAAGAAAAAAAAATGTGCTCTTGCGCGAAATTTTATAACGGTCTAACTATTTCTTTTACCGTTTACTCGCGCGTCGGGGTCACCAGGTATAGTGGTGTTACCGTGTTTTATTTTATAATTAATAACACTCACTATCTTCTGTTTATGATAACTATTTATTTATTATATAAATTATTTATCATTTTGTTATAAAGTATTATTATAAATTTGGTTCACAAAATGGTTGGTGTGAACGATTGTTCGCGGCACTATCACTATATTATTTTTGTAAGAGACTGTGTCTCTTTTAACTACTAAAACGCGACTCCTTTTCGTTTCTCATTCCGTACAAAGAAATTGAAATCTCGATATTTATCGATAATCGATAAATATCGAGATTAGCGAATGTAGGTGGCGAAATAGTTATATTCAGCAAAACGAGCAATGCCTCGTAATTAAGCGGCGCGGTGTATAAATAGTTTTGCTACGAGGAGTGCCACGAAGTGAAAAGGAGTTTTCTGTTTGAGCCGCTACACAACCCTCGAGATGATTTTCCAATTCATTATGGATCATTCGAATTTGACACAGGGGGCATTGAATCATATTATTTTCCGTTACGCATATAACATCAGTGTTCCGGGATAAAAGCGTATCCTCGCCAAATAAATCATCCATAACAATTTTATCGATTAATTCGTTGGTATCTCCTGTAATCGTGTCGTCGTCTTCACAATAATCATTGGTGCTATGTTTAATTTTCTTCAGTAGATCGTCTTGCATTTCTTGAATTGTTTGATTTCTACCGTCTCTTGTGCTGCGCGTTCTCTCTTGTTCATCATCACTACCCAACAAATCGACAACCTGATATACTTCCTCGATTAAAATTAAATCATCATCTTCATTTTCTTCAACTAATTTTGGTCGCTCATGGTCGGAATCTGGTGTAGTTTGCGGAACTTTATCTCCACATCGTTTCGACCACAAGTCGCGAACTGTGTGATTAACATTATCATCTGGTTTAGCGAAAGGTGAATCAGAAAGACTTCTACCTTTCCCAAAAAAGGTGTAGCGAAATGCGAATTTCACTAACAGATTACTCCCTCAGAGGTTTCTGGGCGGTGTTAATAGCCGACTATAGCTCAGGGTACGGGTGTGGGGTTTTCCAGAAACATGAGGAAATATTTTATTACACCGCTCAAAAGGACGAACAGCAACGAATCATCATAGGAGTATTCACCGAACTTACCTTCGACTCATCATCCTAATGAGCTGATACTTCACAGCATTTCAATTAAAATTGGTTAAAGCAGGAAAATTTTAAAACATGCGAGCTAAATTTTAAATTCAAAAGCCAAATAACCTATATTTTTATAAAAATTATTAACAAAATTGAGAAGAAAAAAATCCAAGAAAATTCTGTAAGCTAGGATGCATTACAAGTAAATATATAATATAATATGATAATGGATAATGAAATGTTCTTATATGGTAATGGTACTTAGTTATATAGTCCGGACTTAGGCTTTGAATAATATAGCATAATATACATACCTATAATGTATCACTTGAATAAATCAAATTAAATTAGATTAATTGGATTCTGACTTTATAAAATTACAATCGGTTGGAAATCAAACCCAAAAAAAAAAATCCCTTCTAATTTAAATTCACTTACTCAATTTAATTAGAACTTAAATGGTACCAACAACAAAATTAAGAAATACATATATATTGATACATATAGAAATAAATTGTAAAAAAAATGATTGAAATTGCGAAAATTATTTATTAAATCAAAATTAAAAACTCATCCTCTGCCGAATAGTAATCCAAGGGGTGGTTTCCTCTCAATGTCATGTACAAATACAAAATTATGTACTTTTAATGAGTATTTGTTGGATGGTGTATATATGTACTCATATGTTTTGTTAGGTAGCCAATCAAAAGGCTACACGACTGCAAATTCGAATCCAGTTAACAAAAAATGTTTTATTTTGGTAACCTTCAGGTCGTCAACTGTTTAAGATCCGCTAGATCGAGTTTTTAAATTTTTAATGTTAATGTGTGCACAATAGAATTTAATTATTTTATAAGTTTTATTATTTTCAATTTATTAATTTATGGTAAACTTATAAAATTCCCTAAGATTTTTTTTTTTATTTCTTATTTCGATCGTTCCAAATGAAACTTTTTAGGGTACAAAAAAAAATTAAAAGCAAATTAACACTACTCGCCCATTTGGCCGGTTTCTTTCGCTTCACAATTTAGTTAGGCGACACACATCACCTGAATTTATTTAACAGTAATTATAGAGTACCCTAAATTGATTTCCGTTAGGGTTTCACTGGTTCACATTCATTAGGAATTAGGTTTTAGGAATTAATTTAGATTTTTATGTTCATATTAAATGCCTAAATTTATCTCTTTACTTTATCACCAAGGAAATTAGACCAAAATTGTTTTCTTCGCTATATGGTGTGTTGGCATGCACATATCAATCAAACAATCACAGTGTAACTTAGAATAACGCCCCACACGTTTTATTAAGTCTATTCGAAATTATTATTTTTTTTTCGGTAGCACTATGTATTAACAGGGATTCTTATAAAAATAAATAAATGCAATCACATACACGAGCTAATTATTTTAAGGTATGCACTTTTATTAGACTGATCTCGAGTCGTTGTGATTCTCTCTATTTATCCGTTTAGCAAACACAAATGTAGCAGATTTTATTTTTATTTTTATCTATTTCTTTTCGGTGTGTTCTGCTTGTATAGGACACACTTACTTTTTATATTGGGGATCAGAGTTGGGAACGCTGTACGCAAATGCGGCCGGCGTTACAAAGGTTTAATTGCTGGGGATGATTTAAGAGTAGAATGTGGAGTATCTTCACTAGTCGGCAAATCTGTAATACGAACTACATTGGTTAAGTTGCCACCCGGTCGATCAGACTAATTAGGATGTTTAGTTTTTGTACTAGTTTGATCATTTTGGGTCGTGCTAGCTTGATTTGTCGGGAAAAATGTTCGTATGTCTCGCACATTATTTGCTTTAACTTCGCGCTGTGATAAAGCGGGAGTTCATTGGGGGGAATTTCATTTTAAAATAATTTTGAGGTTCTTTAATTTTTTCAAACGTTCCGCTGCACGAATCAACATGTTCTCTCCTCCAAGTATCATGTGGCCCAGGTGCTCGATTGTGAACCCGCTTAGCATATCCATAAAATGGTTTACGATGCTGACAAATACCATTAGAACGCCACCAGTGAGTTTTGTAATTATTTACTTCATCATAGAATGTGTGAACTAGAATTAGTTCCCGCTGCTCGATTAATTCCCTGCATCATTTGTTTAAAATTTGGCGCATGTCCATCGTTTCCTTTCCGGATACCCCGAATAAACAAATACGCATGGATCATTTCGTGTAGAAGAGTTTCTATCAAATCTTTCAGCGGTCTCAATTTTAACAAGGGTTCACTCAATCGAACTGTGCACCGCATACCAAAATTATGTTTGCGCGAATATATCCCAGCACAACTATACATGCGTGTGCCCTAACTATACATTCTTGCAAAAAATTGCAAATCAAATGCTCCAAACATTGTGAAGATGTCTGGCGTGGGGTCGATTGTCTCCCAATCTGGATGCACTAAATTACGTGTCGTATTTAAACCATCCCTCTCGTGGTTGGCGCCATAACCGTCGTTCCTCTTTCGTTTAGGTGACTTCTTATTGTTCATGTTGTGTGATTATGACACATTATTAATAGAATTTAATTCTACAGATAATTTTAATGCTAATAAATAATCACTATCTATTTCACGTGAAATTTTATTTAACAAGACATTAACAAAAAAAATTTCTATAGGCGTAGCGTTCATCGAAGTCCAAGTACTTTTAAAATTAAAATGTATATAAATTAAAAATTATTTTAAATATTATTAAAAATATATTAATTTTTTTTTCTTTTTTATAAATTTTTTTTTAAATACAAAATCATTTTTTACTAAAACAATTTTGTATATTTTCTGAACACTACAAAACAAAACAAAAAATTGACATACGGCAATTTTTGTGGAATGAATGAAGTTTGCTTTGATTTAAGGGTTGTACAAAACAAGGGAAATTTAAAGATTCCCCCTGCTCCCGACAGCGGCTCCCGATACATAGGTAGAGCAAGATATTTTTTTATCGATTTTTAACTAAAAAGTTGAATGAAAAATCTTAGTTTAGAGTTAAATAAATTAATTATTAGCAATAGTTGCGCGCTAAATTTAAATTTTGACATAGAAAATTGACTGTTCCGGATACAGCTATCGGGCGCTAATAAAAAAACACGCTAATCACGTTATATATATATATATATATATATATATATATATATATATATATAATTTATATATCCCTTTTTCAACCAAGAAAACAAAAAAAAAATGGCTCAGTTTTAGTCCAGCCCACACAAATGTGTGAGTAAAAACCATAGCATGTAATGGCGTTGTTGATAAAAAATTTCGCTTGATTTGAAGTAAAACCAACACAATTGTGTGTATAGATATAGTGTTTTTTTTCGGACGAAAATAAGTTAACCCTTTCCTGACCCGCATACACAATTGTGTATGTAAACGACAACCGAATATGTCAAACATAGAATTAGGTGACAATTGAACACCAGCATACACAATTGTGTAAACCATTTAATTTTGTTTTCGTCCGCAAAATAACAGTAACTATAATAATGATAAAATAATTAATATGTTACTAAAAACTATTCATTAATATGTTACATAATTAATTTGTTATCAAATTATTATGCTTTTTTCAAAAAAAATTCCGATTTAATTAAGATCCGTTAAAATACGGAAGACATTACAACCTGTCATTATTTACATACACATTTGTGTATGGTGAACTTTAATTAAAGCAAAAAAAAAATTGTTTGAACTCGAAAGGGTTAAAAAGGAATTCACAAGTGTGTAAGTTGGTTCAAAAAACATACAAAACTAAATTTTTACTTTTGCCATACCCGCACAATTGTGTTAGTAAATCACTAAAGGGATATATATATATATATATATATATATATATATATATATATATATATATATATATATATATATATATATATATATATTATTCTATCACGACATAACAATAGAAATCTAAAATAATCCGAAATACAGTCAAACCTGTTTTTGTGCCCTTTTTTGTGAGATTTTTTTGCGCGCTCTTTTTGTGCGATTTTTTTATGCGGTATGAAATAAATTTATCCTTCAAAATTTCAATCAAATTAGAACATAATTGAATGTGATAGTTAATTGTCTAGTTAGTTAATTGATGTTGGCCATTTTGTATTTTCGATTTTTGATATATCATCACATTGCAAAATGAAAGTGGGTTTTGCGTGAGTTTTTACGTGAAACTTTTTTTATGCGGTTTTTAAATGTGTTGCGAAAACTATTTTTTTATACTGTCGTGAAGTTTCGTAAGATTTGTTTATGTGGTCCTTACTACCGCACTAAAACTGGGGCGGTATCATGAAATACGGCCCGAAAAATTTAAACGGTTTTAAAAATATTTTCAAATTTATTAGATTAAAAGTTTATTCTAATTTACTATGATGGATGCAGACTGATGTATAAATGCAACTTTTATAATGTTTTAAGAAAGTGTTAATCTCCTACAAGATTTTCGAAACTAATTTTTTTCACCCCAGGTTCGTTGCCGTTTCATTTTATGAGATGGCATTGAAGTCTTTTGTATTTGAAAATTGTAAAAATTCCGGAAATATATAATTATTTTGATGTATACAGGGGCAAGATCATGAAATCTGACCGGAAAAATGAATTGTTAGAAAACATTTCAATGGACAAACACAAAAAAATACACAAAACTACTTCATAATCGAGCAGTTTTAAACGGAAATGTTGTATCGGTAAAAAATGAATTTCAAAAATCTTGTAGGAGATTACCCATTGCAAATATTATAGAAGTTGCATTTATACATCAGTCTATAACTTCAGTAAAAATTTGTTGGTCTAAGTGACGTTATTAAATATAAAGTTCCGAAAAACAATAAATTTCTCAATCTCTTGATGTTCAATCGTTTCCACTGCCCATTCTATAAAAGTGTCGGATCGTGCTCTCACGAGCATAGCTGGTACACCCAAATAAATGTTCATGTTTTTCATACTATTATTTAATTGTTTTGTATTCAGAATTAAATAAGCAATTGCTACTTGTTTGGTCATTGTGTAATTACATAGCCTCGATTTTTCCACGGTATTGCAATTAAAAGTTAACGTACCAATTTTGATAAACATTCCATGTTAACGAAAAAAAAAAAATTGTTCCACAAATTCGAAAGTGTAGGGCCTTCAAATTTTTCCCAATTGCCGAAGTTTTAGAAAAACTCTCTTTCCTAATTTCAAAATTTTTTAAAATGAAATACTGATTAATCGATTTTTTGGGCAAAACAAGCTCCTAATTTCTTTTGGTTAATATTTTTTTCTGAAATGAATATTTACCGATCATCTGCTTAGTAAATTAGAATACAATTAGAGATTAGTATAATAAATGTCTGTTGCATGAAATGTACTCTGTTCCAGTATATTGTTGTACAAAGTATTATAATATATTAGTTTGGCACCCCATAGATACAAATTAAATATATTATGTTGTTATACCGTCTCTCTACGTCTGAAGTTGTACAACAAACTTTTTGTATTTCATCCATGAAAGAGAAAAATCGTACAACTACAAAACAGCAAAACACAATTTTAATTCATCAAAACTACATTTTACCATCACATTAATTAAAATGATACGCGTTTGTTGCTGGAATACTGTGTTGCTATTTCATCTTACGAAGATTTATTTGCCATGAAAATTATTTATTAGTTTCGTTTTCTTCATACTCTATGGCTGTACATTGTACGCTCATTGTTTTTCATTGCATTTTCGGTGGCACAACAAAAAATATAAATAGCTGTACGTAAATGTTTTCCACATTGTTTGTGTTGGCTGTTAAAATTTTTTAGCCGTTATAAATCACGAACTTAACGCTATAATTATTATGTTGCAGGTAATAAAGAATGATTTGTATTGCAGTTTTTCGCTGGATACGAAGATTTAATCCTGTTGTATTATTATTATGTTAGAGTGCAGTTTTTCCAATTTTAGTGTACTTGTTTATAGTGCCAACGGAATAATACCCCCCGAATAATTTATAAAGACGTACGCAACATCGTTGAAGTACTTAAGTATGACTTCCGCTTTTTCATCATCAAAATAGTAAATATAATTTTTCTAATTATATTAAAAGCTGCTACAATGCCATACTATTATAATGAGCACGAGAAGGTGAACAATATAACACGGCAACAACAACGCGAGTTAAAACCAATTAAATTTACCACAAAATTATGTAACATTACAACAATTTTCCCTAATTAATTTAATTCTATATAATTTTTCCCGTACAACAATGTAACACCTTTTTCAATTACAATTAATTTTCACCGACAGACACCAAAAAACAAATACATAGAAAATATATATATATGTATATATGTTTGTGTTATACTTTATACAAAAAGACATAACACTACAAGAGTAATAGATGGAAAAACAGTGACAACAACAATAACAATAAAAGGAAAAACGGAAAATAACAACTTAGAACTTTTTTTTTGTTTTGTGTTCATATTTAGAAAACACTTCCACATAAATAATATTAAGCAAAATAGAATTTCCAGTTTGCCTCGCAATCATACATACAACAATGGCAGCAACAACAATTGTAGCAATAAAGGGGATAGAGTGCGACGGGAAAGCAAGATGAAAATACCGACATAATGTCACGTTAAAATTGAAAGGAAAATACATAATTTAATTAACAATAAAAAATATTTCAAGGTAGAAATGATATAGCACAGAACAGGTTATGAACGGGGAAAATATGAATTTCAAGCTTTTTCTTTTGTCGCAACATCTTGTTATTACAGAGCATGAAGGGAACGTGAAATACAATGAAAATATATTTTCCCCTATTCATACTTTGTATTTTGGTTCCTTTAGCAAAACACAAATTATAATTGAATTAATCTATTATTTAACGTGACACAATTTACCTTTGGGTTGGAATGGGTGTACTATATTTACATAAATTTTTGCACAATTAAATTAAATGGATAATCGACCAAAATGATATTGGTCAAGTCATGGAACCGAACTCCCCGACCCACGCATAAAAATAAATTTGGTGTGTTATTAGCTGAATTCGAAAATGAAAGTTTAACTAAATTATTAGAACCTTTTCATTCTTTGTCGTTAAAAAATAACGTTTACCGATGCTGTCACTTCCAGGTCTCCGATTTCCACCAGAATCCCTCGATTAATGGAGAAAAAAATCTTATGAAATCTATCAGTCAATCAATCCATCTAATCGGTAGATAAAATAAAAAAATTAAAAGGTCGTTTCAAAAACATTTCTAATTAAATTTTGGCCCAAGTTTGCAAATTTAATTTAGAATATTAAAAAAAAACTAGAAGCTCTGAGGAAGCTGCCACTTCCAGTACAAAGGAGGCTTGTTTTTTTGTTGTATTCGTTTTTTGTATTGTACATGTTGGGGCACATGCTCGACAGTCAACTAGCAAGCAATGTGCTAGCCAAAAAACGGCCTACTCGATCATTTTGACTACGAAAATTTGAATTACGATTGCCAATAAAACACTAAAAATTGCTGAATATTTTGGCAAATTTGCTGGACTGCAAAAATACCTAAAGTGACCTAAAAATTGACCGGTAAAAGTGCCATGGCTGGAAATAGCTTCAAATGAAAGCTTTTAATGAAGCTCACACCTTGAAAAAATGTCAAGTCAATTTTCAGTTACCTTTCTTTCATCGACAGACTAAACACACGAAAATTGACCTCAAATTTTTTCCAAGTGTGATCATCACTAAAATACTTCATTTGAATCCTTTTCCAGCAGTGACACGATATTTTGAAACAAATTTTCCTAAACTCCGTAAATGAAAATTATTATTTATAGGAGTGTCTTAAAAATGATAATCAATAAAAATATTTTTCAAACATGTCCTAAGATGCATTTCTCATCTTGCCTCCCGAAACATCTAAACAATTTGATTTGGTATATTAGTTTTAATTGTTTCGTATGAAATTTTTTTATTTCAATAGTTTAAGTTGATTTCAAGAAATAACAATATCATTCATAATATAATAAAATTTCTTTCCGACATAAAATTTGGATCTGCATTATCTACATTTTAGGGCTGTCATTTTATCTTGATTAGATTTAATCTGCATTTTTCGGATAGGTATTTCTGTGGATTTCTTAACCAATATGTATGTTTTATTAAACCGCATTTTCCAAAGCTACCGACATGAAAATCGACCTGAAATTTTCTTTCAGGATATGAATTCCGGTTCAATGACTAATGATTTTGTATTTTTTGTCATTCTATTAGTTTGAATTTTTAAAATATTTATATTTCCGGTCCTTTAAGGTAACCTCATATTAGTAATAATTATTTGAAAAGTAAGGCAGAAATTACCAGAAAATTTTACTCATTGTCATTTTGCATGCATGAAAACAATCCATGTAAATGTAGCATTAGTGATAGTTACCCTTGGGCGCAAATTCCGGTTTAATTTGCGCCCAAGGGAACTATCACTAGTACTACATTTACATGGATTGTTTTCGTCGTTGTTTTCGAGGTTGTTTTGGTATATTGTGAAACAACAACAACATTTTAATATTTTTTTAAAGTGATCGTTTTTGATTTTAATATTTTGAAAACATATTTTGTGTCATCTTTAATAGTGGCTTGAAATATAATTGATTTTAAGTGTAAACCCCGAATTTTAAATTAAAATACCGATCAATATTAATTGTAAATTAAAATATTAAATACTAGAAATTTGAATTAATACCTAAATCGTAGGTTTTTTTGTTTAATATACAATTGAATAGTGTGAATTATAAGTGAATAATTATAAAGTCAAAGGTCCCCGAAGGTCAAAAGTCAATAAAATAAATATGGTGCATACTGAAATATTGGGTACCATTACCGCTGCGACCATTCTTCTACTAAGCCTACACCGGTCAATTTCAGTACGTAAAATATGTACAAAAAAAAACAAGAAGAAATCGTTAACAAATGTGGTAGGTACGACTATCTTTAACTGAGGAAAAACAAGATACACTGTCAGCTAGAGCTTTATTAAATGAGATGTGGTTAAATGATCTGGAGTCTTTTTTCAATTACACTCGAATGACTCTAGCTACATTTGATTAGCTTTTGAGTTTCGTAGGACCACACATAACAAAACAAAACATCGTGAGATGTTCGATTTATCCTTCTATTAAACTAGCCTTGACCTTAAAGTAAATAAACCAAAAATCATTTTAAAAAAAAACATAAATTTGTATTAAATTTAATTTATTAAAAGATACCTTGCTAGTGGCGACAGCCACGCTTTCATCAGCTTTGCATTTCGATTAGGCAAAACAACACCATATGTTGAGATACGTGAAACATTACATGCAATTTGGTTCGTTTTAAAAGAAAAGGTAAGCTGGAACTTTACGAATTGTGTGAGAGCCATTGAAGGAAAACATATACGAATAGTTGTGAGTATTACTTAGGCGCCATAAATAAATGAATTATAATTTACAAACTCTGATTTACATATTAAATTTAGGCACCGCCACGCTCAGGGTCAGAATTTTTGAAATATAAAGTTACTTTTCTACAATTTTAATGGTGATATGTGATTACCGATACAGATTTTGTCATAATTGACGTAGGAGCACAGGGGTGGCCAAGTGATGGTGGTGTGTTTTTATAAATTATACCAGGTGGCCCAGTTTTGTTCTATTATTTGTTGGGAGATGAAGCATTTGGTGAGTTATGAAATGATATTTAATAATTTTGCTAAACTTACAACTAATTAAATTTGTTTAGGGTTTAAAACCTGATTATTAACACCATACCCTGGAAAATCAAATGGTAATCTTGAATATTTTAAGTTAACATTTAACTATCGACAGTCTGTTAGTACCAAAAACACGGACAAAGTTGTGGTAGCTGCGGTCTGCCTACATAACTTTTGCTTGAAAGAGGAGGAATTAAGAAAGGCACACAGAAAAAGGTACTTAACGCCAAATGCGTTAGACCGCGAAAATATTAATGCAGGAGAGATCATTAGACGCAGTTGGATATCACATTTCGATGTGTTACCGCAAATTGAAGGACAAAATAATAAATTATACATCATTCTTCTGAGGTTACAATGCAACTGCATCAACTACTGAAAATAGAAACACTTTGGCCGAAAATTTCATGGTGGATGGCTCAATTCCTTGGCAGTGGTCAATGGTAGGTTAGCATGACTGATAATCGAAAAGAAATCTGTGAGAGTAATTAAGTCTGCTGTAGCTGCCAAGAGTGGAATAAAAATTAAATTGCTCTTGTTTATATGCATCGTTTTATTTAATAAAGTATTAATTAGAGTTTTACAAAAAAATAGTTATCTCTCGAACACAAAAGTATTTTTATGTATTTAGTTCATAGACATATTTATTAATGTAAGTGGCGGCAGCGTAGAAGTCCGTGTTGTTTTAATCACACATAAACCAAGCCACTTAGCCGTTAAAGTTCTGCGGCCTATCGTCAAATTTTTTTTCGTTTGTAAAGCACTTAACTGCACTGCTCCCACAAGCTTGTCGATAGAGCCACTGACGTCGACACTTTATTCATTTGTATTGTATACAGATAATGCAGAATTAGGTCTAGACCATATACAAGAACTACGTCTGTCTGATAAATTGGAAGTCGTGATAGATTTATTTTGCGGCGGTATATATTCTAAAATTGAATAAGTTCCACATAATAATAATAAAATTTGAAATATATCAATTGATTGTACTTGAATTTGTAGTAGAAGAAGTTGATGGCTCACTTGAATTTACATTGGTTATTTGCCTTAAAAAATATAAATTCAAAGTGAAATCAATTAAATTTCATTGTAGATTAAACAATATGTAGATTAAAAATAATTTACCGTCGTTTGGCCATTACGCTGTCTAATTGACGCAATTCATCAAAATACTTTGGCATTAATTTTTGGGAAGCACTAGACCCACTTGGTATTTTTTCTGTCCCTGTTTTAAACCAGGTATATAAATCTCGATGGTATTTAAATCATACTTTCAGCATGTTTGCGGTGCTGCCAAAAGGCTGCCAAAATTTGGACTTAGTTTGTCCAGAATTTCTGACCATAATTTATTCATTATCGTGGACTACTCTCTTCAATGGGAAAGCAATAGTTAAATAAAGGAGGGCGATCGAAAACTAACGTTATTAATGCCTCATCAAAGGCCCCGTTTTCTTCGGCCTTCAACAATAAATCTCGAGTTTTTTTCTGTTTTTTTTTTTAGGTTTTTCTACGACAAGGTTCCCATTTGGAGATACTTGATTTGAACAATCCACTATATTAAAATTTTATTCCTCTACACAATTATAATATTCTTGTGTTGATGAATCATTTAAATATTCCGCCTCATACTCAAACGATTGGTCCATCGTATAAAATTAAATAAAGATTAAATTTAATTCCCGCAAGAAAACAAAACTTCGCTATGTATCAAAATTATGACAGTTCTATTTATGTACATAAAATTAATATCGATGTGTCGATAAGTTTAATGAAAACAGCATCGAAAACAATCAAAAATATGTCAACACAATCAATATGTTACAAATTTTAGAATTTTGTGTGTGCGAGATATATTCAATCGTGTTTTCCCGGACTCTCCCCACATGAAAATTGACCTAAAAATTTTCCAGGTGTTAGCATAATTAAGACGTTTCATTTGATTCTATTTCCAGCCTTAAGTTGGACACTTTAAACACTCAATTTTTGAATTTTACAAGTTTCGCTCTTCCAACTAGTTTTCTCAGCAATAAAATAGTTTTATATTATAGTTATACTGATTTTAATAATATGATTAATTTTGAATACTAATGGAACAAAAAAAATTCTTGGTTTAAAAATAAACTACAGTTTAGCACCACAATTATGTATCTGCTTTATCGATATTTTTTGACTGGCTATTTATACGAATCTGCCTTACCGACCTTTGCAGACAAATATTACAAGTTGATCTTGAATCTGCATTATCGTCATGTTTCGAACGGCAAATTTTAGTTACAGCCAAATCTGCATTATCGGCATTTTTCGGTTGGAGACGTTCAAAAATGTTGCTTTGTTTGCACTTGATTTGTAAAGATGGCACAAGCGTTCACAATAATAATATTACATACAGGGATGCGTGAGGTTGAAGCTAGGTATGAAAATCCACATTGAAAGTAAATAAGGGTACATAAAGTAGTACTTAAGTGATCTCGATTAGTTTAATCCCATTTCACCAAAAGGTCGGCCGATATTTGCCAAAATAGCACAATAAAGTGCTAGTTCATTAAGAATGTAATGTTTAACGAGACTTGGCCCTACGAGTCCAAATAGACCAAGTTTTCCTTTCAGAAAAAAATGCTATACACAATATATTAGCTGTACATATTTGGTTCTGATGGTAAAATTTAACCTACTTGGATTCATAGATTTCTGAAAATTATTTTTAATATTTAATCTACTTGCAAAGCATTTTTGCATATCTGACGCATCCAAGTAGGTCATGTTTTCGCATTGTAAGACGCCTACAATAGCCAGGTTCCATTGGCGTTGGTAAAGTACTCGCAAGTACTTCTAGCTAGCTACTCATAACTACTCAATCAAAAATATTTGTATTCGTATGTTTTATTTCTAACTAACAAATTTGCGTTCCATTGAACATCTACTCACAAGATGTATAAGAAGTTGGCCCGAAATTTCCATCCCGAAAAGGCCTTTTCCATATAGTGTGTGTCTTTGCTAAATCACATAAAAATAATTCCATCCCGAAAATTTTATTGTTAAATTAAAGAAAAAAATAAATACTTAGCCCGAATAAATTGTAAAATTATTTTACTGTTTGCAGAAAAAAAACTTCACCAATCTATTAATAAATTACATCTACTTTCTTGATCATCCCGAAAACTATTTTCTATACATTCTTCAGATGAAAATATGTACATTACCAAATTTGCTTGTGCCGTACACAGAGATGACCCCCTTCCTTGGCATATGGAATTAGGTGTGCCAATGTGCATAGAACTTATATTCAGGCGATCATTTGAAAACTACGAGGATTGATGGTGAATATTGATCATCCCGAAACCCACCTCTTTCTATGCATTCTTCAGTTGAAAATATGTTCATTACCAAATTTGCTTGTGCCGTACACAGAGATGACTCCCTCCCTTGGCATATGGAGTTAGGTGTGCCAATGTGCATAGAACTAATATTCAGGCGCCCATTTGGAAATCACGAGGGTTGATAATGAATATTGATCATCCCGAAACCCACCTCTTTCTATACATTCTTCAGTTGAAAATATGTTCATTACCAAATTTGCTTGTGCCGTACACAGAGATGACCCCCTCTTTTGGCATATGGAGTTAGGTGTGCCAATGTGCATATAACTAATATTCAGGCGCCTATTTGGAAATCACGAGGATTGATGGTGAATATTGATCATCCCAAAAATCACTTTCTATACATTCTTCAGTTGAAAATATGTTCCTTGCCTCAAATTGGGTAATGATCATATGTGTCCTGCACCAGGAAATTTGGTAATGAACATATTTTCAACTGAAGAATGTATTGAAATTGTTTTTTGGGATGATCAATATTCACCATCAATCCTCGAAATTTTCATATTGGCGCCTGAATATTAGTTATATGCACATTGGCACACCTAACTCCATATGCCAAGGGAGGGGGTCATCTCTGTGTTCGGCACCAGGAAATTTGGTAATGAACATATTTTCAACTGAAGAATGTATAGAAAGAGGTGGGTTTCGGGATGATCAATATTCACCATCAACCCTCGTGATTTTCAAATGGGCACTTGAATATAAGTTCTATGCACATTGGCACACCTAACTCCATATGCCAAGAGAGGGGGTCATATCTGTCTTCGGCACCAGGAAATGTGGTAATGAACATATTTTAACTGAAGAATGTATAGAAAGAGGTGGGTTTCGGGATGATCAATATTCACCATCAGTCCTCGAAATTTTCAAATGGGCGCCTGAATATAAGTTCTATGCACATTGGCACACCTAACTCCATATGCCAAGGGAAGGGGTCATCTCTGTGTTCGGCACCAGGAAATTTGGTAATAAACCTATTTTTAACTGAAGAATGTATAGAAAGTGATTTTTGGGATGATCAATACTCACCATCAATACTCGTGATTTTCAAATGGGCGCCTGAATATTAGTTATATGCACATTGGCACACCTAACTCCATATGCCAAGGGAGGGGGTCATCTCTGTCTTCGGCACCAGGAAATTTGGTAATGAACATATTTTCAACTGAAGAATGTATAGAAAAAGGTGGGTTTTGGGATGATCAATATTCACCATCAATCTTCGAGATTTTCAAATGGGCGCCTGAATATTAGTTCTATGCACATTGGCACACCTAACTCCATATGCCAAGGGAAGGGGTCATCTCTGTGTTCGGCACCAGGAAATTTGGTAATAAACCTATTTTTAACTGAAGAATGTATAGAAAGTGATTTTGTGGATGATCAATACTCACCATCAATACTCGTGATTTTCAAATGGGCGCCTGAATATTAGTTATATGCACATTGGCACACCTAACTCCTTATGCCAAAGGAGGGGTTCATCTCTGTGTTCGGCACCAGGAAATTTGGTAATGAACATATTTTTAACTGAAGAATGTATAGAAAGTGGTTTTTGGGATGATCAATATTCGCCATCAATCCTCGTGATTTTCAAATGAGCGCCTGAATATAAGTTATATGCACATTGACACATCTAACTGCATAAGCCAAAGGAGGGGGTTATCTCTGTGTTCGGCACCAGGAAATTTGAAAATGAACATATTTTCAACTGAAGAATGTATAGAAAGAGGTGGGTTTCGGGATGATCAATATTCACCATCAATCCTCGTGATTTTCAAATAGGCGCCTGAATATTAGTTCTATGAGCATTGGCACACCTAATTCCATATGCCAAGGGAAGGGGTCATGTCTGTGTACGGCACAAGCAAATTTGGTAATGAACATATTTTCATCTGAAGAATGTATAGAAAATAGTTTTCGGGATGATCAAGAAAGTAGATGTAATTTATTAATAGATTGTGAAGTTTTTTTCTGCAAACAATATAATTTTACAATTTATTCGGGCTAAGTATTTATTTTTTTCTTTAATTTAACAATAAAATTTTCGGGATGGAATTACATATTTTTATGTGATTTAGCAAAGACACACACTATATGGAAAAAAAACCTTTTCGGGATTGAAATTTCGGGCCAACTTCTTATACATACTCACAAGTGCTTGCAAGTTCTTTGCTAACGCCAATGGAATCCGGCAAATAATAAAGCCTTTAATTTTACAAAACAGAGGATTGAAAGCATTAGTAAACTTAAATCAAATCACGTCAACTAACCTTCTTTATCATAATAAAATGCTTCAAATTCCGTCTATAAATGATTATCAGTACATCATGTCAATTTATAATCGCCTCCCGAACTATAAATTTAAAACAACCCAAAATTGTATCACTTATAAAGGTATAAAACTTTTTAACAACCTCAGTAATGAAGATAAACATGATAAAATTCTGAAACTCAAGCTGAATTTGTGGATAAAACTTAAATTATTTTGTGGCGACCAAAAATATAAATTGTTGCCCAACGTAGTTTTTGACTCATCGCCAAATAACCACCCGGTTGCTTTAGCGTAATCAATGACAATACACACAAATATTAAACGACATAAAAAGACGAAAACATAATTTATTTTAAAAAAATTAAAATTAATTTTTCTGGATGCCACACGACGTACCATTTATAAAATAAGTTAATAAAATTATAATAAATTAACAATTATAACGTGTGAAATGAGTAATAGTTTTAATTACGAAAACCGTCATGCGATAGCGTTATAATTTCTTATATGATTTCAGCCAAATTGGTCATAGAATTTGATTTCTAAAATTATTGTTTCAGACGAATCTACAGTTTCTTTAAGGTAGTTACAACAATTGGTAAACGTTTTAAGTATTTTGAGTGCAGAATGCAGAGTGCTATAATTGCAAAATAACATATATTTTTTTAGGAAAAATGAATTAACTTTGACTATTTCTTAAAGAGCTTCGAGCAAATTCGACCTGTATGATAAAATTATGAACAGATGACATCGATTTCTGTCAAATTCGATATACATAACATAATTAAAATCTTAACTAGACTGAATTTCAATTCTGGAAAATGATCAATGTTAACCATGCTGATTTCAACTCGGCCATTTCCCAACAGAGTGCGGAGTACATTTGCATAGTGATTAGTTTCAATTAAGATTGGGTTCAAAATCTATTCTAAAATCTTGAAGCAGAATTTACAAAAGCTGACGTTTAACATTGAAAAAATTATTTTAATTTAATTGAAGAAGTTTCAGTATTTTTGAACTAATTGCTATGAACAATCCCATGTTTGTATTGAAAATGTATTTATTTAAAAGTTATGAATGAAGCCATTTGAAAATGTTTGGAAAGCTGGGAGTCATTCCCTATGGTATCAATCAATTACAATACAGCCTTTATATTTAAGTTTTTATATTTCACAAACTTGATCAATATTAGTTGTTTTCATAACTAGTATTGATGGTTCTTACATAAATACATTTTAAATGTTTAAATAATTTTTGTTATTTACCTGTCCACAATATGAGAAAAATTGGCGCAACAATATTAGCAATTAAAATTAGTCAGAAAATTCAAACTAACGAAAAATTTTACGAGACGCGAGATTTTTCAATCCCAATCCTTTGTTGCAATATTCGAGTAATAATTTTAATAATTTCAATTAATTATATTTAAAAAAAATCCTTTTCAACACTTACTTTATGAAAACTCTGTTTTTAGGGTAACACAGTTATCAAAAAAATTGGCGGGAACGTTTAATTCTACCAATGTACTGTGTTTAGTGATGTTGGAGAAAAGTTGCTCCAGATTTACTTCGATTTATTTCAATAATGCGAAATATAATGCGTCGTTTTTATACTGTAGAAGAAACAACCGAAGTAATTTTTAATAGCTTGTCAGATTCGGAAGATGGATTTGATAAAGATGGTGAAGAAGACGATATATACGAAGAAGTGGTGGTGCACTACAGTAATTGGTTTGAATGGTTTATATGAAAAAAAAGGATTTTGAAATATTTTCAGAGCAACATAAACTTTTAGAAGCCCCTGATCTTACAAAAGATCAAATAAATTTAAATGCACCATTACCATTTTTCAATTATTTCTTCGACGAAAGTATAGTGGCAAATATATTGTTGAAGAGACAAATTTGTACGGATTTCTGAAAAATTCGAATAATACCAAATCTTGACGGTAAATGATTCACATGAAAGATGTGAAGAATTTTATAGAGATATGCCTGTTTTCTTCAGTTGCACAAATCACCAACACTCGAAGATATTGTCATCCGAAATTGAGTAATGCCATGGTCCAAGAAACGATGCCTCCTAGAACTGCTTCGTAGAGAATGGCCGCTTGTACAAATTAAGGCCACTGCTCTATAAGTTAATTCAAAATTTTCATAAATTGCTTTTGGTTGAATGCTTATCGGTAAATGAACAAATATTAAAAACTCGATCATTCTTGAAGCAGTATATGCCTGCTAAGCCTGATAAATGGGGATTAAAAATTTTCGTTTTATGTGGAATTTTCGGTTTTGCATATACTGGTCATGAAAATGATTACGAAAAACGATCAAGGACCGAGTTAAATTTGGGAACACCTTCCACTGCAGTAATTTGTCTTGCACGAATAATTCCTTCAAACATGAATTATAAATTATTTTTTGATATTATTCGTCTATTCCAAACTTCCGGATGATTGGCCAACTGATATTGGAAAACACAACAAATAGGTGGGAGTAAAATTCTGGCACTATCATTCCGTCAATAGTGAAGGAATATAATAAATTTATGGGGGGTGTAGGCCTGCTCGACGTCAATTTTGGACGTTATAAAATTAAATTAAGATCAAAAAATGGTTATGAAAGTTTTCTACCATATGCTTGATCTGACAGTAGCAAATGCTTGGATACTTTACAAACGAGTAGAAAACAACGTAGCACGCCCGAGTCGAAACTGTTAGGACTGGCAGATTTTAAAGCAGACATTTCGGAAACTTTAATGAAATATGCAGGTCCCGTAAGAGTTGGAAGACTATCTCGTGATACTATGGACCGAATAGATTTAGAAAAGAGGAAAGCTTCAGTAGCTCAGCTACCTCCAAAAGAAATTCGGTTAGATAATATAGGATACTTGCCCACTTGGAATGGTAGTAGATTATCATGTCAGCTGCCATGTTGCAATAAGCTTGTTATAAGTGTTGCAAATGCAACGTCTTGCTGTGCCTTAATAAGAAAAGAAATTCGTACGCAATGTTCCATTTATATATTTACTTTTTTAAATAACTCAAATATTTATTTTGTTATATGTAACATTATATTATTTCATTATTTACATTTTAAGTTTTATTGAATTCTTTTGAAATAAACTGATTTATTAAGTGTTAGCGATTTTTATTTATTACTGCAACATAAATATTTTTTCGGTCCTTACTGCGTGAAATATCATACGTGATATATATGAAAAACCGTGATTTCCATTAAAAATAAGTCTTTCCCAAATTTTAAAAGCTGATTCTTGTTATCAGTGATTAAAAATACATATCAAAATAATTGTTGTTCAGTTAAATGAGATATCGTGCAGTAAAGGGTTATAAAAATAAAAATTTCTACATACAGCAGTTTTATCAGCGAAATTTTGAGGACTAATGTCTCAGAACAGGTGATATTCCATTACAATAATTGATTTATGGTATATAATTTAATGACTTTTCACTCCATGCTAATCTACGAAAAAATATTTTATTGTGAAACTATATACGTAAAAATTGTTGCTCTTACAGTTGAATTGTATGTTTAAAGCGATCCACTAATTACTTCGGATTTTCAAAACGACACTTTTTACAGTGTCGTTCCAAGATTAAGCATTATAATTGCTGAGGTTTTGAGCAGTAGCAATGCAAGTCTTCAACAGCATACGTCCATTTCCAATGTTCCAAAAAAAATTCAACAAGTTTAAAAGTCACTTGATCGATTTCGGCTTGTTAGACCATCATCACGAGTATCTGGACAAATAGTGTTAAAAGTGGACTTATCTTCGGTGGTAACTTGTTTATCCCTAATTTATGCTCTGGTGATGGCATTTATTTTGATTAGGGTCCAATCCGACAAAAAATAATTTGCATTCAAATTCGCTTGTAAAGTTGCTGAAATATTTTGGTGGAGTTAAAGGTACATAGAGTACTTTAGGGCTGGATTCAGCATTCTGTTTTTAAAAAATTCAGTACTTTTAATTTCTTGCCATTCTGACCAATTTTGTCACATCACTAACAGTTTAATTTACTGCTTTTTCAAATTATAATTTTTCTAATGTAATATTTTCCTTTCCCAAAAATAATACGGTTCCACTACAAATAAGGATAATAGTTTCTTAATTATTATTTCGCGGCTCCCTAATAGTTTAATTTTAACTATATACCATTTAAATTGTAACATCAAATGTATCATCTCCGTTTTAAATACCAGAATTTACATAAACACCACTATTTATTTTTTTGGCCATAAATCGTCCTAAATTATCTAAATTAATAATGAAGCAGCACAGAGAACGAAAAACATTTTGTTCCAAGTTGTATGTTTTTCCAAATGAAAACCTGGCCCTGTATTATATGCCAGATATAGAAATGTACGAATAAAACAGACAGAAAATTATATTATGTTCTAATTTGAAAGAAGAAAAAAATCCTTTCAACACATTGGTACGTTCCTTTTGGTGTTATTTTTGTTACAAAAAAAATGCAGAAAAATCGTAATCGCCCAGAATCTTTTGTTGTACCGGCACAATAATTTGGAAATCGTCCAAGGCAATTATGCTAAAATAAATTTTTGTATGTAATTTATTAATGCAATTATGTTGGGATCTTAGTCTATTAGCATAACTAGGGAACAAAATGGTGTCGTGTATAAAGCATATAATGTTAGATTACACGCATTACCAAGGACCAGCAAAAAAGGTGTTCTATTTCGAGTTTTTCAAACTTACTACAGAACTAACTAGTATAGTTGGTTTAGGAACTAAATATTGTTGGTATAGGAATAAGCAATGAAAACTACAATAGTTTTTGGTAAATAAAAACCTTGCTAAAAACCAAAATGTTGTTTTGTATTTTGAAATGTTTTGTTCACGTCTTTTGAACTTTTGACTCATATACACATCTTTAATGAGAAATAGTAATATAAAATTTACTGTACTAATATAACAGCAATGGTAATAATAATTACTGACAATAGTAATAAACTAATTAAAAATTGTAATATAATATTAAATGTTCGTCTTAAAACAAAGATATATTTATATTCGAACAATGCTGTTTCGTCGTCTGTACGCAATTGTCATAAATTACTTATATGTGTAAATTCGTGGTAATTAAAAATTATGCTTACTGAAAGAGTTATCGCGTTATTATACACGAGTTGCTTGCGGTTAAGTAATATAAATATTTCCAATATTTTAAATGATGCGCTCGTTTTACAGTATCGCTACAGTGAAAAATTAAACCAACCGGAATTTTACTAAAAAGTGTTTTGTTTAAGCAAAATTCAGTAATCTTGTTAAAATTTTAGAAAACAAACGAGGTCAACCCTCGTTTTAAGATTTTACTCGGTAAATTTTTTGAATCTTTTAATTCTTTTTCGTTTTTTGTAAACGCCATACTTTTCAACATCATTGAAAAAATTGAAAAAGCAAACATGGAAGCTGCCACTTTCGGACACAAATCCCCACCAAGTTTTTTAAGGATCTCCCAAATTATGAGAAAAGCTCAACTATATGAAGTTTTAATTCCGAATAGTCATTTCATCCAACATGCCAAATTTTCGCGAAATACAGTTTTTTGATTCCCAGTGAAATTAAAAAAAATGCGCGATCATGTTGGAATTTGGCCACGAGAAATCATCTCCAAGTTAGCACATCATTTGCATTATATTGTACCGTATTTACAAGTTTCTTGTAGCTCTACCAATATAATTTCTGAGGCTTGTTGTTTACTGAATCTTGTCAACTAGCTCTGCTAAAGCAAGTAGCATTTTGAATTTGCGTTAAATTTTTTTTTTAATAAATAATCAAAACTATGTTTGTAATATTTTCGTAAACCAAAATATTTTTATATGCCGATAATTCAAATCTTATCTCTTAATCCTTCTCTTATAATATAATAAATCATCTATTTCAGTGCGCCTTATTTTTATCTAACACCCCCAACAACATATAGTTACGTACTCATAAAAACTACAAACACATATTTTATAAACCAAACTAAACGCCAGTGACTAAAATGAATAAATTCCAGGATGAAAGAATATCTTTTGTAATCCTGAAAATTAAAGTTTCGTTTACAATTTTTACAGCTTTACAATTTCGTTCCGGCGCCAACCACAAACCAATTTATTTCAAATCCTTCTCCTTTCACATAGAAAACATTTACAATGCAATTTAAAAACCAAATTTTTGTGGTGAATTATTTCGACTAATAAAAATTAAAACTTTCGAAAGCTCCATTAAATTATTTGAAAAAAAAGGAAAAAAAAATTAAATCTTCTGACTAAAGTGGAAAATGAAACTTTTTTCCGTATACGGTCTTTCATTTTCATCATCATCACTCTTATCAATTTTTTATTTTTATCTCGCTGCTTCCGTTTTTATTGCTTCATATATTCTACTTATACTGTTCAAACATCTTATTTGAATTTGAAGATTTTTTTTTGTCGTACACACGAACTCAATTTTTTTTTCTATTAACTTCAATAATTCAAAGAGCAAATACATAAAGAAAGTTTTCCAATAAAATAAAAGTTTTGCGCTTTTTTTACCGAAAAAAAAAACTTTTTTATTTTAATAAAAACTTTAGTTATTCAAATTGAATATTTTAATTAGAAACTATTCACTTATATGAGTGTCGGTTATGAAACACTCTCGTATCTGTATAATTGGGCGGAAGACGCAATTAAATATGTATATGCTAACTATTTGCAAGCACTCTCATGGTATCGTAATAATTGGTCGACCAAAATTGCAGTACAAATCATTTCCGTATACTCTTTGCATATCTGTAAAAAATAAAAACCGAAATAATTTTGAAAGCATTAAGATTTGAAATTTTTTTTTTTCTTGTGGCATCTGAAATGTATGTACACATTACTCTGGTAGGGGTTAGGTTGTTACGTGTGTTGCGATTTAATATTAGGATAGATGTTGTAAAAATGTTATTTTAAATGTCAATTGGTATGCATATATGAAATTGGATGGTATGGCTGTTATTGCAAATTGCTCTGCTGGAAAATATTTTAGTTTTCTACTTACTTTCAGATATTTGTATGGATAAAATTTTAGTTTTACAAATGGTCTGTCAGCAACTGACATCGATTAGTTAAAAAGTTTGTATATATTTTCCTAGTTTTGTGTAAGTAAATTTCCATTTTATTTATTGTTTATTTCGGTTTTATGTTATTTGTAAAAGCTGCAACTCGTTACATTTGGAATTATGTGTTTGTATATTGAAGTTGAAGTATTTATATGCCTTGAATAATGGTGATGGTGCTAATGGAGAAATGGTATAGTGTTATTTATTATTACAGATGAATTTTAATACTCTCGTAATTATGTAACTGGAATTTTAGTAGAGCAAATATCGCACGTTACAAAGTACAGTGACACAACTCAATAAACTAAATTTTTTAGGAGAGCAAAAATAAAAATAATAATTACGTAATTCATTTTTTTCATAATGTTACGACTTAATCAAAAACTCTTTGAGTTAAATATTGGTTGAGAGAGTATTACTAACTTTTGATTCGCGTTTAAGCGGCATTTATTACTATTTCCCACCCCCCTTTCCTTGATGTGTCAGTTTTAATTATCCAACAATTACACAATTTAAAAAATGTGGAAATAGTAAAGATGTAAAAACTCAATAAAGACAACCAAAAAATTAACAAAATTCAATAAAACTTATTTATTTCAATATATCTACATAAAAATAATATTTACTAATAAAAATATACTAATTCAATCATAGGTAAAAAAATATACAGGTAAAAATAGTTATAATTAAGCATTAAATACCGACGCGTAGAACCCATTATAAGTTCTGGGAATATGATTAGAGCTTAAAAGGTCCTTGATGTCCAATATTTTACGGTCAGAAAGTTTAAGCTTTTTTGAATATGCTGGTTTCAATCCACAAGATGACTTTCTATTATTTACTGTGATTTTTTGGAAGTCTTCCTGATCGTAAGACGTTTTGACGAAAAAAAAATCCAGGTACATTTTTCTCAACTCGGATTATTTTTACGTCACCCTATTTTACTTGCTCGCCGCTTTCCTTTATCTGGAAATTGTTTCCATAATGCTGACAAACATCCTTAAAATCAAGAAAGTCATTGAAAGAAATTTCAATTACTTTATACGGTTTGCTAGTTTTCTTCGATGCGCGAATGATCGGAACGTATTGGTGTGGTACATAAACTGGTCCCGACTTTAAAGATTTTTTAACAGACTTTTCAATAACGGAATGGACACTATCGCCTTCGTTTTGGGTGTGCCTCTTAATTAAAAATTTATGACTAATCGATTTAATATTTAAATTTGATACAGCATGCATATACATAGCGATAGTAAATTTGTTTTTTTGTTGTCCGCTACAATTACCGGAGTATAACACATCTTCTGGATTTTTGTATGACGTCGCTAGCTGCTCTAAATATTTGTATATACATGCATCCATTTCAATAGCACCTCTAGAAAAACAGGAGACGTCACCATTTTTTATATCATAAACGGTGAAATTGTAACTGTTTTAAGATTTATAATAAAATACTGAAACGTCTCCTCAGTTAAGGCAGCCTGCAAATCATAACATGCAACGACGTAATTCTCCCCACCCTTTATCTTGTCAGTTTCTTTCTCTGCCCGAGACAACTGTTTCTTCAATTGATGGGTATCGTATTTTTTTCATAGCCTCTTTTTCCTCATGTTCCGCATTTACGAATGCCGTGCAAGTTTACATTGATCTTTTTTCGGGATGAAAAACGAAATATTATACTCGTTGTTAAAAATAAAAGTGAACGTGGATAACGAGGCATTTGAAACACCGTCTCGATTATAGTTAGCTGTGTAGTCTCTACACAAATCGGCAATTGTTTTGCCGCCATCTATGAATTGCCTAGTGGTTTGTTGAAGGAGATAGTGACTCTCAATACGTGGAATAGAGTTTATGTGTTGACGTATTCGGTCCTTAACTGCTGGATCAAGTTTTGATTGGCAGCCATGTTTGCCTCTTAAATCTTCAGTCAAAGAACCAATTTCATTTTTTGCAGTAACAGTTTGTATTGGTCTATCGTTTATATCGAGCGTTGCTTTAAAGAACTGTTTGCAGACCTTCACCCTTTATCCGTTAATTTCGAAACAATGTCGCTGGTTTGCCAAGTGCTAGAGGTTCCAATATTTTGTAAAGATAATTGTCCGTTGTTCTGCTGTTTATTTGTTCGAACATTTAATTCGGCATTTTTGGCCACACGGTGATCGTACCTGCCGTTCTCGTACATTTTGATTTGTGTATCACGACTTATACGACTTTCCGCCATTTCTAAGGATTGATGATTTTTTCCTTATCCACTCATTTTCTTGCTGGTCTAGACTTGGTTCTTTTCTTTTCGACTTGGGAATCAGCTAGCATTTTACTAGCGGCGTAATTGGGTGCAAAATCTGCGGATTCTAATTCATACTGATCAGTATCCGTATATTCTGATTCATTGGATGTCAACTGGGTGTCAACACCCATAAAATTCGGATCCTCTAATGAATCATCGTGATCTTTTTCAAAGGAAGTTTTACTTTTGATTTCATCATTGTTGCTCTGTACTGATTTAATTCGGTGCAATCGAATTTTTAGGTCCATTTCAGTTTTTGGTTCATCGGTTTTCCATTCGTCAACATTTTGGAATATTCTTGGCGATGCTTCGCCTCTATCTTGACAAATTTCCTCCATTATTTGTTTTACTTCAGCGTGGTCTGTAGTTTTTCCAGACTTTTCACTTTCCAGTCTTATTGTTTGTACAACTGCTTCAACCTAACGTTTGCCTCTTGAAGCCATCGTTGGATCTTTAAAACTAAAAATAGTGTTAAAACCCAAAACGTTTCAATTTGGAGTATGGGTAATTTGATTTTAAAAAGTGTCACTACATAAATAAATAGTGCAAAAAAATATTGCATAACTAATTAGCGAAGATAGTCATAACTCAAAATAAAACCATACATTTTTTTGCGCTTTATTTCTGTTTAGTAAAAAAAAAGACACAGCTTTAAAAAGTACACTTATTAACGTTAATTCTAATGAAGCATAAAAATGGATGAAATTTGGACTATGAACATAAAATAAAAATGCTTACCTTATTTAAAAACACTGTCACATTTCAAAAAATGTCGTTTTACTACACAAAAAACATGAACTATCTCGGATGAAATATAAAGAGACACTGTTCTCTAATCACAAAAAAAAAAATGAAAAATTGAATAACGACACATCGTGCCATCTCACTTTCGGTAAAGGAAAAACAAAAATGTCTTTATTGCAGGATATGAAATCAAACATTGGAACAATCGATACAGATAATAAGAAAACCACAACCTCAACGGCCTCATCAGTCATCCACAGACCTAGTGAAGGTACATATGAACGTATCACTGTTACCGAAAAAGAGACTACTGCAACCAGTTAATATACACCCAACGTAATCAACCAAGGAAAATGCAGGAAAATCAACCAATACATAAAGAAACACCACCTCCACTCATTAACATAATTAATTTTAGTGAATGCGAAACAATAAAATAACATAATGAAGCTGAATAATAATGTTTGGAAAGTAAATGCACTTGACCCAGAAACCTACAGAATGTTATCAAATGCAGTCACCGCTCAAAACATCGAATGGTTCACCTATGAAAACAAAGCTGAGCAACCAATTAAAGTCATCGCCAGAGGGGTACATCATACATCATTCTCATTGTGTTTCTTGAAGTGAAAGGATGTCAAAAATATAAAATTCCAGCGAAATATTTATTATTAATATAAAATAAACAAATTTAAATAAATAAATATAATATTACTAATAAAAATAAAAAAAAAAAAATTAATTACATAAAATAACAATTAAATAATTTAAAAGAAGCTTGTAGCGGCCTGTTTCTTCAACTGTAAGAAACACCGCACAATATACATAATTTCAAACGGACAATTCTCCGTAGACTGAATTATTTATTAACGGACAATTCTCCGTGTATAAATATGCATATTCCAAAAGAATATGCAACAACAGTCTTCTCATGCAAAATCGGTACATACAACAAAACAATTTTGTACACATTACAAAATTAACAAATTTTATTATCATACCGATTTGCATGCCAATCAAGATCGTTACCAAACATTGAAACGAACAATATTGCAATTGCATCATAGATGCCACCATCATATTTTGTGATGGCACGGTAGTTGTTAAAATCTTATTGTAGATGCCCCCTCACCACCATTAAATGATTGTGATAACCAATGACACAATCATTTAATGCATAGTTAACATGATGGCGTGGCAATTAGTATAAAGTAAATTTATCATTGCAATAATGTTCATAGGCGTACGCACGTCTATTATCCAAACAAATTGGTAACCAGCTGAAACCAGATTTGGTGGATGCAATTCAAATTTTTATTGTCATGTTTACCAAATGCAACAATACTGGATCAATCCAACTTTTATGATCCAGATTTCAGTACAAAATTTTGTATATAAGTTATACAAAATTTTGAAATTTTTCCCTGATTCAGTTTTGGAGTTTTGAAGCAGCAGGAGCTGCTCAGCAACTAGCACCAAATTTATTAAAAATAATTTTTTTTTAAATAAAGTTTTTCATTAATTCTAAAAATTAAATTAAATTTTGTTTTTTTATTTTTTATTATTATTTATTATTAATTTACAAAGTTTTCCACCTTACATTGCATCTTTCACTTCTGCAACATACAACAGTACATGGCTATAAGCTTATTAAATAAAATATAAATAAGATATTAGATACGCCCTGTCATAAAATTAATTTTCTGTGGGCGCGAAAGTTGTATAATTACTACTTGTGGTTGTGATGGCTCCCAAAAAATGTACAAAGTGTCAAGTTGCAGTTACAGGAAATCGAAATAATCTCGGGATTTCCTGTGAAGGCACCTGCAATGGATATTTCCACATCGCCTGTGCGGATATTCCGGTTGATCTTCTTGATCATATTCGCAATAAAACAGCAGCCTGGATTTGCAACTCTTGTAAAGCGTCAAAGCATCGATCCATTATAGATGGGTCGGAAAGTACCAGTGATACAGTGCTGAATAATTTATCTGATCTTCCAGAGATTTTAAAAATTTTAAATAACCTGCGTTCTAGAATAATTAATGTGGAAACCTCCCAACAATATGTATCAAACTCATTTGATAATTTTTTGCAACAAATCAATTTAATTTCTGATGAAAAAAAGGTGCTAAAGGATAAAATCAAACAATTGGAATCAAAACAATCTTCTTATGATTATAAATTCAACAAAATTGAAGGAAGTTTGGATAATGAATTTCAACGCACAATCCAAAACGATCTAGTAATCAGCGGTCTTCCATTAAATATGGATCTTAAAAATGATATGGTCACCGGTTTGTTTCGTGTTCTGGATGTTAAAGCTGACATTAGTCTAATTCAATCTGCATTCTTCGTTAATCATAAGGATCCACAACGAAGTAGCACATCTAAAAAACCCATGTTAATAATTAAAACACAGAATAACGAATTAAAAAATGAAATTTTATTAAAATTTAAATCAAAAACAACTAATAAAAATTACATACGGACGTCTGACCTTGGGGTTGGCTGCCCATCATCACACAACAATCTCATTATTCGTATTATGGATCATCTTTCACCGCTCCAAACCAAACTGTATGCAGAAGCTAAAAGAATAAAACAAACGTTAAATTTCAAATATTTGTGGTGTAAGCAAGGGAAAATCTTACTGAGGAAGGATAGTGACGCAATTGTTTATCATATTAAATCGATGAACGATATCAACTTTATTGAAAAAACATTTCTTGGACGACTTACTGGTGAGCTCGATAATGGTGCCGATTGTAACTGATGTGATATCCACAACTCCGAATTGTTGTCATGTAAATATAATAATATTTTTAGTTTTTCACTATTTTAAAGTTTCAATATATAATAGCCTATATGTACTTACATTTTATTTTTATAGTTTATTATACACTTTAAAAGTTGTTAATTTTATTACTACAATAATTGTATTGTTTACGTATGAAATGTCATTCACAGATGATTCAAGAAATTTTATCTTTTTCTCTTATTTCATTTCTGACATTAAATAATTTTGTTTTCTTTTGTTCCCACACTGAAATCGAATTAAAACCTTATAAATTTCATTTTTGGTAGTTGTTTAAAGGCTCAATTACACTACAATATTTTTTACTATCACATGGTCGGTTTATTTGTTCAATATTTTTATTTCGATGATTTGCATGGTAGTCTGATCAATTTAATTAAGGGACGCGAAACAAATTTATTTATTACGATTGTTTATATTAATATGAGTATTTTTTTTTTCATTGAGCAGCGCAATGAACTTTAATCTTGTTTATCAAAATATACGTAGTTTAAGAAAAAATGTAGACAAGCTGCTTGCACACTTAGGTTCCGGTAATGTTTCGCCTCAAATTATTGGCTTGTCTGAAATTTGGATTTACGACAATGAAGTCGCGAATTATGGTTTAAAGGGGTATGATCTATTCACATCTTGCTTGAATGATAAACGTTCAGGAGGTGACGCTGTTTATGCCAATAGTAGTCTGAATTGCAAACAATTTAATCTACTTTTCCAAACATTTAATGCGGTCGGTCTGACATCCTTTATAAGTTCTAAATTAGTTTGTGTTATTTGTATATATCGTCTTGGTTATACAGATATCTCCAGTTTTATTGATGAATTCAGTGTGCTTTTGGAGGATCTATCCCATCCTAACTTAATTATCATGGGTGACTTAAACATTGACTTTCTCAAGCAAAATTCAATGCTGGATAGGCTGCTGCTTTTATTATCTGAACATGGATTAGATAATATTCTTGAACCAACGCGAACTACAAATACCACAGCTACTTGTATAGATAATGTACTCCATAGATATGATCAAAGGTATTTTTCGGCAGTTTCCTACAGTGTATTAGACTTAAAAATTTCAGATCACTGTCTAATTGAAATTAAATTTTCAGGTACTGCCTTTCACAGAAAATCTACATCTCGGAGAACCTCTGAAGTTTTTCATATCGATTTCAACCAACTACAGGATCTACTATTGTTTGAAGAATGGACTGATGTTTATTCTTGCCAAGATGTGTCTAAGGCCTATGATAGTTTTATTAAAATATTTAAAGGACATATTAAAAAATGCACTTCAATTAAGTTGTTTCCCAGTAGAACAACGAAGCTAAAGCCATGGATGTTTGATGATTTATTGAGACTTATACGTAAAAGAAATTATATTTGTCGCCTTGCAAAAAAACATAACAGCAACTGTAGATTGAAACAATATAGCTTGACGCTGTGTGACTCTGTTAACCTACAAATTGAAATAGCCAAAAAAAGTTTTTATTCTCAAAAGTTCATCAACAATGGTAATGATGCTCGTAAGAACTGGAAAACAGTTAATGAAATAATAAACGGACAGCCTAATCCAGATGAAATTAAAGAAATCGTTGATCAAACAGGCTGCATAATATCTGATCCAGTTCAAATCGCAAACGAACTTAACGAGTTCTTTACGAGTGTTGGTGGTGCAAATGCTACCAGTCTCCTCTTGGATAAAGCCGACAAAAATAGATTAATATGTCAATATTACCAATCTATTGATAGTTGCGTTTTTTCAGAAATCTCATCTGGAGAACTGTATTTTACCATTCTTTCACTAAAAAATAATTCAACTCCTGGTTTGGATGGCATATCAAACACTGTTGTTAAAAGAATGTCCTGGTTTTTAGTTGATGTTTTATCTTTTATTTTTAATTTAAGCTTGGCAACTGGGATTATTCCTACTTCGTTAAAGCGAGCTTTAGTTGTTCCGATCTTTAAAAATAATGATAAATCAATCATGAACAACTATCGACCAATCTCACTACTTTCTGTATTCTCTAAAATATTTGAAAAAGCTAAAAAAAGTAGAACTGTTTCTTTCCTAGATACAATAGATTTTCTCTCTCCCGACCAATTTGGTTTTAGGAAAAATAAAAATAATGAATAAGCTATTGTGTCCTTCCTATAGAACAAGTAACTGAACATGTTGATAATGGGTTCAAAGTATCTACTCTGTTTATAGATTTAACAAAGGCTTTCGACAGAGTCCAACATAACACATTGTTAAAAAAGCTACATTGTTGTGGATTCAGAGGAATAACCCGGGATTGGGTGTACTAGTACTTAAATGGGCGAACGCAATTGGTAAGAGTAAATGGACAATTAAGTGAAGAGTTACCGATTCATGTGGGAGTCCCACAGGGTTCTGTCTTAGGACCTTTATTATTTTTAGTGTATGTAAATGGAATCTTCCGACAACAATTACGAGGGTCTCCAACTGCTTTTGCTGATGATTTCTCGTTTACATATGCTAGTCCAAGTTTTCAAGACAATATCGCGCTCATAGATCATGATTTAAACACTTTATCCATTTGGTTGGAAGCACATAATTTTGTTTTGAGTCATAAAACGAAATTATTGCATTTTATGGATACTCCATCGTCGTATCGTCAGACAACATATCACATTTTCGAATGTAGCAAAAACTATAACATGCAGTGCCCTTCTAATGATTGCTTCCTAGTGAACACAGTTGATGAATTTCGATATCTAGGTATTATTATTGATCGAGATTTAAATTGGAAAGCGCATACACAAGGGCTAAAGTCTAGACCATTATTGGTCTCTAGGAAAATGTATGTTCTACGACTATTTGCTCCACAATATTTACTTAGAATGATCTACTTTGCATTAGCGGACTCAATTCTGCAATATGGCTTATTATGTTGGGGTAGTGCGTGCAATGCCACGCTACATCCTATCTACGTGCGACAAAAGCAGTTAATCAGAATTATGTGCTTCAAACCATCTTTTTCGCCATCGTGGCCATTATTTCAAACTCTCAGTATACTGCCACTACGGCATATATACGTTTTTAAGGTTCTAAGAATATTTTATGTCAAAAGTGGAAATAATTTTGTGACCCATGCAGGTTATAATCTCAGGTCAAATCATACCTTTTTAAAACATATTCCAAAATTTAGATTAGACCTACAGAAAAACTTTTTTAATATCGTTGCACCAATTATTTTCAACAATTTACCTTTGGATATTCGAAAGTGCAGCAGCTTTTCTAGCTTTTCAAAACACCTTAAACAATGGATCCATCAAACTAAAAATATTGACCATCTTTTTCAATTATTAGTTTAAAAATTGTTCGCGTTCTCACAATGATAACTCAAATACGGGAAGGATAATGAAAAAAGGAAAAATTATCTAAATGTAGTATTTTAAGAGGCTTTAATATATCCATGTGTAATGAATTTAGAATAATAGTTTTAATTATCTATTATTATCTATTATACATATGCTATTAATTTTAAACGTAAATTATATTGTTTTTATTTCTTATTTTTGTAAATAGAAGTTAAATATTTATTTTTGTTTTGTAATTTAGAATCAGGGGACCAGTCACGTGATCTATTTGATCCAATGGTCCACTTATCTTACCTTCTAATACTTTTTTAGTCTTAATATTATTGTACATACTAGTTTTTATTTATTATAATAAAGATGGTAATGAAATTAAAAAAAAAAAAAAAAAAAAAAAACATGCCCAGATGAAGAAATAATTGCGGAACTTAGCCAGAAAGGATTCAAAATTCTAAATGCTATGAACATACTAAAGATAAAGGTCACTAAAAACGCTAATGGTGAAAGAAAAATAACAAAAAGTTGAGTCCGCCTTTTCATGCTAAAATTTGACACTGAGAGTATTGATAGCGTAAAGTTAGGATTGAGCTTTAAAAATAACACTAGTAGACAGCACAATGCTACAACTCTCAAGCGTATAACCGAACACACGCAAATACTGTAATCAAAACATTCATCACAAGTCTGCAACAAAAGTAAGAACAAACCAGTGAAATGCATGAAGAATGGGAAACAACAAAAGAACAAACAAGTAATAGTTCACACTTAGGATGCAATCATATCCAAAACAAATCCCTCTTAATAGCGCCAAAGTAAGAGAAGGCTCAACATATGCACAAATGGCTAAGCAGAACGGAAATATTCAGAATGCACCGAGTCAGGAAAATCATGTCCTGCAAGAAATACTTCAAAAGCTAAACGCTATCAATTCACATCTGGCTGGCCAGGACCAAAGATTAGAATCTATGGGCGAGCTACTGAAAAAAACAAGAATAGAGACAAGGAACATTGGAAAATACATCGATAAGCCAATATAAAAGAATAACGGATGCGTCAAGTAAAACTAGAGAAGCTATTGACTATACCTTCATTCAAGTTCATACTATCTTTACAAAAAAAAATAATGACACACTATTTAAGAATTGTTACCTGGAATGCAAGTGGCCTTGCGCAATGCATTCCAGAGTTAGAAGTATTCTCAGAAAGTCATTTTAGCAGAACCTATCGTATGTCAAAAATACATCGATACCAGTACAATGAAGCTTACTTTAAGCAGAAAGAGCTAGAAAAATAGAGGAGGAAGCTTTGGAAGTAGCTACTGTATCTATTAAAACCAAAAATAACAAGAGCTACAATCTACTTTCAACCCAGATATAATCCGGGGAGGTTACATTAAACTTCATATATCGCTTGGTAATAATTTTATTGTTGAAGGCAACTTTAACATGAAACACATATTATGGGGATAAAATAGAACTACTCCCAAAGGAAGGGAGGTACTTGAAGCAGGCGGGGCATTCAAATGTGAGTTTTACTCCAGTAGAAAGCCAACCTACTGGCTTACGGACCAAAATAAAATTCCTGACCTTCCGGATTTCTATATATCAAGAGGTATATCTCCGAAAATTACTTAGCAGTCGAAGAAGAAGAGCTATCGTAAGTAGGGCTCGTATTCTCGGATATCGGGTACCCGAGTATTCGGGTATTTTTCCAACATATTCGGGTGATTACAATGGGTAATACGTTCGGGTAATAGGGTAATACGTTCGGGTAATAGATAAGATAAAAATTGTGTGCCAATTTTACCGTTAATAAATCATAATACAGATTCTACATATCACTAAAAATTATTCATTTGATCTAGATCGTTTTCCTTTCCTAGTCCTTCCTAGATAAAATGAGACAAACAATTAAGTTTTTTAAGAAACCCACAGTAAGAACTAATATTTAATCTAAGCACGTGGACGCCGCAGGGTGACAAAAATTTAAAGCTTATTTTAGATTTTAAGACTCGTTGGAATACGCTTATTGTGGCAGTAAATCGATTGTTGAAATTATATAATTGTATTTACACAATTGTATTTGTATTTACAAACAATTAACGAAAAGGTTCTAGTCATTTTAAAAGAAATTTCATATATCTTGAACCGCTTATGTTAGCAGCACAAGAGCTTAGTGATGAGAGAAATACACTTATAACAGCTGAAGGTACTATTTACTAAAAAACTAAAGGAGATTAACACACCACTTTTCCAAGAACTATTTTATAATTTATAAAGCGAATTTGATATAGGTGGTGACAAAAGAAGTTAATAACATTACTGTTATATTTGCTTCATGGCATTCATCCTAAAAGAAATGAATTTTTAAGCTACGAAGCTAAACTTTCTACTAAACAGCTTGCAGTTCAACCAATATTACATATGTATTCAAATAATAACAATATAAGAATTATTGTTCAAAGTTCAAGTTCTTCTGAACAAGAGTTGGAACAAACAATCGCCTATAATAAACTCCAAAAGTGCTTTACGCCATTTATCAATATACAAGCTAAGCATAAAATTGAAAATCTAAACGTTGAACAATCACTTCAATTTATGGAGGTAAACGTTTTATTCAAGGAGGTAATCGGAATCAAATGCTGGATGATTTGTACGATTCATTTCTCCCTATAAGGCCTACATCAACGGCATGCGAACGGGTGTTTTCAGTGCCTGGAAGCATAATTATCAAGATTCGTCGCTCGTTAGCTCCTTCCACATGCAATGGATTATTATTTTTGAAATATTATTTTATAAATAAAAAGTAATATTGAATGTTATTGTTATAACACTTTTACTTTTTACGCTATTGGCCGTAGGCACTTGGCGAAACACACTAATACTTAATAAAGACATTTTTATTAATCACTTGTTTTTTGTTTCGCAGTTATTTTGAATAATTTTCAAAAAATTTAAAAAATCACTCGATCGATTTCGACTTGTTAGGTCATCATCAGGAGTATCTACTGATTTGTGTTAGTAAAAAATTTTGTTATATAGTAGAAAAAAGCAAAATATAAATAAAAGAAGGAGGGCAAAAAAAAAAATAAGCAATAAACCAACAAATCAAAATCTACCTTTATTTACCGATTTTTTAGTTACAGAATGTTTTGTTTTATGTATTTTTCGAGTAACCCGGGTACCCGGGTATTTGACTAAATAACTACCGAATACCCGGGTATTTAGTAGTCGGGTATTTTAGAAGCCCTAATCGTAAGACCATTCTCAATTTTTAATGACAATAAATGACAGGTAATAAGGAAAGCAAGCCCTTCAATAATAACAAATAACAAAACAAGCTATGGGAAATCTTTCGGCAGTTAATCGAAGAAAGCGTCAATCTACAGGTGCAAATCACGAACGCTTATATGATCAAAGAAGAACTGGATAGTCTCATTGAAAGTATACAAAAAGCGGCCTGGGAAAGTACTCCTGATTAGCAAGAAATATTACAAAATAGTATATAGTATCCAGTTGAAGTAAGAGAGTTGGTTAATGAAAAAAGAAGAGCTCGTAGGACTTGGCAGAGAACTAAGGCCCCTGAAGACAAAACAATCCTAAACTTCTTGTGCAACAGACTTAAACTACTTATAAAGGAGATTAAGACTAAGTCAGTAGCTAGTTTCTTAAATAATCTGACAGTTTTAATACAGACTATTTCCTGTTCAAAGCCACCTAAGGTTTAAAAACGAATAAAATGCAAGTGCCACCCATCCAAATGGATGATGAAATATAGGATTTCACCGATAATCAAACCACTGATCTATTTAGCGAACATCTAGTGAGTATATTCAAGCCACCAACTGGACAAGTGGATAATGACGACTCGCTCCAGCCGAAAAATGTTGAATATGCAGATTAGGCTGAAAAACAAACGTGTTTTAGTCGGAAAATGCCGATAATGCAGATTCAAAAACAATTTATAGTATTCGCCTGTTATAGTCGGTAAGGCATATTCGTATAAATAGCCGTATAAAAATGTCGATAAAGCAGAAAAATAATTTTGGTGTTAAACAGTATTTTTTTTTTTAAATCAGAAATGTTTATTTCTAGTCATAAACGTATATTCGCCCACACAAAAAATGAAAATTTCTAAAAATTGACCGTTTAAAGTGTCATGACTGGAAATAGATTCAAAAGAAAGTTCTTACTGATGCGATGAGTCTGAATAAATTTTCAGGCCAATTTTCATGTGGAGAGTCAACAAAAATTCGATTGAATAAAACATATAAAATGTTTAAAAAATGAGAAATACCCAGCTGATAATGCAGATTAAATATAAAAAGGATAAATGAAAGCCGAATAATGCAGATACACATTTTATTTTTTTATCTACACATTTCCAGTCATGACACTTTAAATAGTCAATTAGAATTTTTAGAAATTTTCGAATTTTGTGTGTGAGAGCTTAAGCATTTGATGAGGTTTGGCACCGTGGTATGCAATTTAAGCTCCAACGAGATTTGCCAAAACAATATTTGGATTTGGTAACGCCGTTATTTCTGAGTGAGATAGGGAGAAGAATACTCAAAACTAAAGAATATGGGGTTCCACAAGGTAGTGTTCCGGGCCCTGTATTATACCTCCTGTAAACAAATGATCTATCAAACATAGTATAAACTAGAATAGAAACGTTTGCTGAAAACACAGCTGTTATGACCACTGATGCTAGTATTGTTGAGTTCACAAGGAAACTACAAAATGTCATTAATATAGTGGTTAACTGCAGAAAATGGAGAAAAACCCTAAACGAATCGAAATCAACACATATGATTTTTACAAATATAGGAAATTAGAATATCTTCCGATAAGACTGAATTCGCAAGATATTCCATATTCTGATAACGCTAAGTACGTCGGCATGACGCTAAAGTTAAAAAGAAAGGGCAAGAACTGAGTTTAAAAATGAAAAAATACACTGGCTAATTGGAAGAAACTCCGAACTGACAACGCACACCAAACTGCTGTTATATAAACAAATCCTAAAACCTATCTGGACGTATGGTATTCAGCTACGGGACTGCGCAAAGAAAACTACAGTGAAGATCATTCAAACATTTCAAAACAAAGAACTACGTAGCATTGTGATGGTTCCTTGGTACATTAGAAATGACAATCTCCATCTATACTTAAAAGTGGAATACGAGGAGCTGCGGAATCTACTGGATCGCAAAATCAAAGGACTAGTAGATCTGGTTATCGGAGAACCCACAGGTTTCATCCCACAGGAATAAACCAATTACTTGATAATCAGTGAGATTAGTTTTAATTTTATACAAAAATAAAAAATCCTTAAAAAATTGTGCAGAACAAAATATATTTCATTTTCTTTATCGCGATTGATCGCACAATCAACAAATTACAACTGATGTCAATTAAAGCCGATCTGCCTGTCTCTCATATTTGTGACCGCTATTTATTTAATTTCGAAAGGAAGAAGAACACACTTGAATGGTAGGTCAACAATTTTTCGTCAACTAAAATATCCAATATTGAAATGCAGGGAAATTTGTTTACCAGGGCTGGGAACAAGGGTGCATCGGCCACCACCGTTTTGATGACATTGAGAATACAATTCGTTACAACCAAGAAAACTATAAGTCGAGTTGGTAGTATTAACGGAAGCAAAAAATTAAAAATTGACCTATTGTATTATTGGAAAGTGTCTCAGTCTCCGCAGATTGTAACTTTTAATGAAGCTATGATATCGGGATGGTTCATGAACCAGAATTTATTACAAATTAATTACGTTGAATTAGTTAGTTCAAGACAGCCCCTATATTTTGTCTAACTTAAATAATTTATTACACAAAACTGCCACCAGATTTTGGGCCAAATATGGTCGAGGTTAGGTCAACCTTATTCAGGTATGTAATAAATAATTTTTGTATTGGAATTGGCATCAGACGATGTAGACCACCGGATATTGGTTCAAATGTAACTTGTGAATGATTTATGTGTCAGGACACGGAATTGACTCCAAACGGTAAAGGCTTTAAATATGTAATTTAAAGATCGTATAAAAGTGATGACCGATTAATAATTTATTACACCAGACCATCACCGTTAGATCAAATGTTACCCTTGTGGAGGGGAGGTTGTAACCAAATGACCTGAGTCACACAATTTTTATTAAAGGTATCTTTACTAATTAATGCCCCGTTTGTAAGATAACAGTCCGCGGATGATATAATCTTCCTTTAATCCCTTGTGGCAATTCAGGTATTTTAATATTTACTGTTTTTAACATTTTGGTTTCTAATCCAGCAACATTTAATTTTGCATCCACATCCGTAAGGTTCTGGATTCTGGTTGGTATAAAAAGTTATTTTCTTCGATAGATGTTAACGTACTCGTAGATATTCTACGTTGCTCAGTAAGTTTTGTCGTTCGATAAGAGATATGAATGAGAATCGTATTTGCCATTAAGTTCATCGTTTTATTTTTCTAAATGTTGTCAGATCTGATAACTCATTCGTATAATAACAGCTGTTCAAAGTTAATGTGTCACAGTATTTTTTACAATGGAAAAAATTAAATATCGTGCAATGATAAAATTCTTATTTTTGGAAGGTGTAGCACCAAAACAAATTCATAAATGACTGTTATAAGTATATAAGGACTCTCCATCTTCAATTAGAACAGTAGCAAGATCAGTTGCTGAATTTATCGGGGTCATACAAGTCTTGAAGGTGATCCACCTGAAGGGCGTCCAAAAAGTGCATCAACACCAGAAATCGTCGATTAACAGAGAGAGATTTAGTATAAGACCTAGGGATCTCATTAGGCAGTGTGAGCAATATTTTGAATAAGGTTTTGGGTTTCAGAAAGCTGTGTGCACAATGGGTGCCGCATTCGTTAACAATGGAACAAAAACACATTCAAATGCGACTTTCTCAGTAACATTTGGAGCGTTTTATAAAGAATAGAAATGAATGGGACTTGAGCCGACCACCATGATCCTGAATGGAGATCCAATGGCACTTTGGCTCCGAAGCGAGTTATGGTCCAGAAATCGGAAAAGAAGGTGTTGTTACAGGCTGGCTACTGCCAACCTGCAGATTTCACTAAGCGCATGCAGAGGCCTCCACGGTGATTTTTGCCGGCTACGTTCTCAGGGAGAAGTACGAAGGGTCGTGGGGTTTGAGGCATGCATGGCTCCTGGCCTACACCGTGATTAACAGATAATTAAATAAAAATAAAACGCAAATAATAATAAAAAAATACCCGGATGTTCCACCGAAATTCGTCGGCCGGAACCTGAGGAACGAACAACTTAAAAATTATAAATGGGAGAGAGGTGCCTTGGTGCGCGCATCCATTCGAATTCAAACGAGTCAAAGCCCCGGTTACAAAATTGGATGCGGGCACCAAGGGACCGCAAACACTACACCGACACAGAGGGAGTCCCCGCTCCCATCATACCACACCAAAAATTTTAGTAATTCATTTTATTTATTTTATATTTTTTTAAAAAAAAAGAGAACAAAGGAAAAGAAAACAACTTCCCGCTCCACCCGCACCACGACAAGAGAGAACGAGAGAGAGAGAGCAATACGCACCGAGCGTGCACCCGCTCGATCACAAAATTTTAAATTTAATATAATATAAAAGAAATGAAATCAAAAAATTAAAAAAAATAAAAATAAAAAAATAGTACCTTAATTAATTTAAAACTTTTGCGGCCTTGGTGCCGTTGGTGTTGCGGGGCCTCTCCCCGATAAAAACCTTGGGTTGCGGCCTTGCGCGGCCGTCATGCCACAGGGTCGCCGCCCCGGACCGTTGCGGCTTTGGTGCCGTTACCACACTGGTGTTGGTTCGACCTTGAGCGGTCGTCCGTTGCGGGGCCTCTCCCCGATACCAATATATAAAACACGCCTTGTGCGGTCGGACGTTGCAGGGCCTCTCCCCGATACAAAAATAAAATATAAAGGCCGGTTGACCACTTGTACCGTTGCGGCTAGATGCCGATAAATATTTTGGCCTCGACTGGCCGCCAAAATATGTTGGGCGTTGTCTCGCCTTAAAATCCCAAAAAAAAAATATTTGTGTGGCCTCAACTGGCCACCCGTAAATACGTATGGCGTTGCCTCGCCGAAACAATATAACTTGGCCTTGATAGGCCGCCTTTCATAAACAGTTTTTTTTTTATAAGTTGATGTACACCGTGTGTATCCAATAATGAATTGAGATAATTTTTCTGTTATCTTATACAAAATGCAGGTTCAACGAACTATTAGCTTATTTATCAACAAATAAATCCATTTTGGCGATGTCTGATGAAAATCACAAATACTGTGCATATTTAATATGCATTGGTGTATCAAATAAATAAATCATACCCCCAAATTAACACGAAACTTTAATTTTATTTTTTTCTCTGGATATAAATTCACAATACTAATCTTAAAATTTAATTTAATTTTTTAAACTATTTCTCTTGAATTATTTCACAGAATTTTTCTAACACACGACATCAAAAATGTATAAAATTTTTTGAAGTTTTAAAGATTTTGACTCTTCAATATTTCATACTACCTAACTGGATTTATATAAATTCACAACCAAAACTCTATAAAAATTACAACTCGACTTTATAAAATTCACCACTCGAATGAATAATAAACAAAACAAAAAATTCGAGCGCCGCAAAAACGACGCGCAAAACATTCCAGAAGAATATCTCTTCTTCTCTGTTTCTCCTTTGCATCAATTCAATTGATGCAAAAGAGACGCATATAAGAAAAACATTCTCATGGAATGTTCTGCTTTACACACCACACTCGATACACATTGCTCTCTCTCTCCCGTCGTTCTTCTCACCTCTGCACCACCACACGATGAGGTACAAAACAAAACGTCGCGAGTGCGTTCAGCACACATTTAACAGACGAAAGCGAAGACAACAACCGAGGTGAATAAAATAACACAAAAATCGTAGTTGCGACCACACAGTCGTAACAGTGTTAGCATCAGTTTTTTTTGGGATGGAAAAGGAATTTTGTTCGTGATTACCTCCAAACTGGTAAAATAATACTCTTAGATTATTGTTGTTGTACCTTTTGGACCAGCTGGTTTTAAAAATACGTGAAAAAGATATGCTTTACAAAAGATTTACGTGGAATTACCTCTATCTGACTTCTGGCTGTTCTTAAATCTAAAAAAATTCATGCGTGGGAAACGATTTTCATTGAATGCAGCAGTAATAGCAGCCGTAGAATCGTATTTCGACAGTCTTCCGAATTCTCACTTCAGGGATGGAATCTATAAATTAGAAGACCACTGGAACACTTGTATTAAGGTTCATTGAGATTCTATTGAATAATAAAATGTATTTCAAACCATAAAATCGTGTTTTTTTATCGAACACCAAAACAGAGTGCGCGTACAAAACAGTCTCTATTCCACCAGGTTACACCAAATTCTATCCATGGAGTAGCATTTGACGAAATATGCGGTAGCGGTTTGGTGTAATAAATTATTAAAGGTGGAATAAAATGAACGTTTAAAATACATATTTGAATCCTTTACAGTTTGGATCCAATTCTGTGTAACCTATTACAAGAATAATTTATTACACACCTGGATAAGGTTGACCTGCCCCCTCCCCCCACAAGGGTCATGATGCAATATTTAACCAAATAAAATCGACCTTTAAATTATATTTGTGAATCCTTTACACTGGAGCCAATTCCATCTAACCTTACACAAAAATAATTTTTTACAGACAAGATTAGATGTCTGATCTCGCACATACAACATTTGACCAAAAATCTGGTGGAAGTCTTGTGTAATAAATTATTTAAGTTGGATGCATTGACGTTTCTGGTTTAAATAATCGTTTGGGATGAAATTTATCCTTAGGTTATATGGGTGGTCTTGAACTAACTAATTCAATGTAATTAATTTGTAATAAATTCTGGTCCAAGAACCACCCCAATGTCATAGCTACATCAAAAGTTACAATTTTGGTGGTGCAGATTTAATTGTGAGCTTAACCGTCCACTCGTTCTTCGAAAACGGTAACTGTAATAAAATCGAGATTTGTTGTAATAAATGTGGAGCAAATTATGGTATTTGAGAGCGCTTTAAAATTAGTTGATTCACTAGTGGTTTTTATTATATTTTGTCGAAAAAGTTCGAAATTGTTGATATTGCTCACATTAATGGGTGGAGGCAGTGGTATTTTTGGGGTTTTCTGTTCAGTGTTACTGTTCACACTTTGTGTACTATTTTTTGGGACAGTTTTAGTTTTTGGGCGCCTACGTTTCTTTGGATTTCTGTTATTAGCTCTGGAAACTTCTTCTTCCAGTTCTTCCTCATCTGTAAAATAATCCTCTATACTCAGAGCATTAACTCTATTATTCTGTTGAGAGACTGGAAATTGCTGCAGCAACCAGTTGGAATTATTTGAATGATGTTGACTGGTTGATGGTTGAATATGGTTGTCAGGCAGGTTGTTAGCTCATGTTGAATTCTCAGTTTTACTAATTTTAACCTTTTTTTTATTTTTAGTGTAGAGTTTTCTCTCTTAAGTTCAGCAACTTTATTGCTCAGCTGCACGATTAGTTTCTCCATTTTCTGAAACTTGGTTAACAGATCCTCGCTGTGTATAATGTTTGATGATGCACTCGGCATTTGTAATGAAGTTCCTTTTTTAGTGGAGACTGCGTCTTTTGCAGTTACTGTGGACGCAGTCGCTGTTGGCATAGTTGTCTTTAATTGTAGTGTACGTCTTCTTACATTTGGAGGTGGTGTTCTCAACATTTTCATGCTCTTAGGAAAATTGTTCCTTTTATTTTCCAAGGGTTGGTTCCCCCCAGAATCTATGGTACTATAGCATCCGAAGAAGATATGGAGCGGCCCGGTTGATTTGATGCTTCTATAGACGCATCCGTCTCGTTTCCTAATATTATTTTCATCATCATTTTTCATCATAAATTTTTATTTTATTCCCAAAAGTAGCACGAGAAATTAACGGTCGCCTGTGACAGGGTTCTGCGTTATCATAGGAAGGCTATGGGTTTAAACCGAATGACGCCAATTTCGGAGTTCACATACTAACAACTAAGCACCCTCTTAACCACGCAGCCATCGGCGTCTGTAGTACCACCTTAGCTTTGGTGTGCTAGTTTTGGTCCGCCCCAAGTATTTATTTTCCTCGGTACCTACTATATCTGGCAAGCATTCCCCTATCCGCCACCAGGGAAGGCGCCTGATGGGGGTACTAGTAAAAACATTAGTGAAATTAGAAATACCTTTCAAAATGAAAATGATTACAGAAATGTCAAAAAATTACTGGAAAAATTAAAAAATTAATCTAACAACTAACTAGAAAATATCCAATATCACAGCTACCAGCTGAAGAGTGAAAAGACCTATAGAGATGGTTATTAGAGGCTTACCTTCTTCTATTAATCACGATGAAATTAAAGCAGACTTAGAAAAAATGGGACATGAAATCGCAGGTATTACCAACATATACAAAATGGTCACAATTGATGGTGTAAAAGTCTGGAAACACTTTCCATTGTTTTACATTGACTTATAACAAAAAGACAACAATAAAGAAGTATACAATATCAAGAAACTTGCGTACTGTATAGTTAAAACTAAGGCACCTAACAAGGCAAGGGGAATTCCACAATGTACGAATTGTCACCAACTTGGACATACCAAGAGTTTTTGCTATCGTCAAACCAAATGCGTAAAATGCGCGGAAAATCACCACACGACAAAATGCAAGAAAACACCAGATATCGCGCCTTCTTGTGCTCTTTGTCAACAACAAAGGCATACTGCAAATTATAAAGCATGCCGTGTATATCAGAACAAAATTAAAAGTCAAAAGAATAATAGAACAAGCGCAGTGCAGCGATTACAAACCAAAGTTGCTAAACCACAAACAACAATCATACCATCCACAGTTGGATTATCCTATGCGCAAATCATCAACGAGTCTAATAACATTGAAATTATTAAAATGCTTAGCCAAATTCAACAGTCACTTGGTCATTTAGCGGAGAGAGTGGCAAAACTGGAAATCTATATCTACCCACATAGCGAAAAATTCAACATACTCACAAATGATTAACTCGTTCCTACGCATTGTAGCTTCACTGAAAAAAATATTTTAATGTACACCGTTTATTAAATATTTTACTAGAATAATTCATAAAATACATGAATTAATTCTTTATCACAAAGAAATAGTAGAAAATGCTGTTTATCATTTTACAATGTGTTTATTAATGTAATAAATGGCTGTTTGTTAAAATAAATTCAGTAGTTTTCCCGTTTGTTGATAAAATTTAAAAAAGTTTTTTATCAATTTATTAACTTTTTTATAAATCTATGAACTATTTTATTAAAAGTAAAATATTCAAAAAAATAGATTAACTTTTTTTTATTAAAATTTATGAATTCTTCATACGTTAATGTAAAATTTTGTAATTTCGTTTCTTCAAGTAATTAATTTATTTATAACTATTATGACGTATTTTATTGAATAGTTATTAAACTGTGATGTTCGAAAACCATTTAAAAAAATTTGTGCACACAATGAATGGGTTCGTTACAATAATAAATTTTAACAAATGTGTCACATATCCAGTCTAACCCTTTCCAACAACAAATAAGAAACACACAGCAATAGCAACAATAGACAACTTACATACCTGTAATCCCAAACCCATAATTTCACACTATACAGACCACCCCGAAATAATTACATTCAAAAATATTGCACACATTGTAAAAAAACCATTGGGCAAACTTTTAAAGGATGGAGGAGTGAATTTTTCGGTGCCTGAAACTCCAGCTTAACACAAAACACCGAATCTTGTTTGGGCCAACAAAAAACGAATAAACTAACCGAACATTTTTAAAACATTCGTATCAACACGATAGTACGAAATGAAAATTTCGTAACAAAGATTAACTTACTTATGTGTAAGTTAGTTTCATTATGTGAAACCTTGCAAACGGCCAAACTTTACACAACACAAAAATTCGCCGATCATTCGCTTCATCTAGTCTAAGCTTAAGAATATTCATAATATTACCTTCGCATGCTTATTACAAGCTTATTACCTTCGCATAATATTACATTACCATTACCATTACACTTTTCTTATTAATGTTAAATGTCTAAGGAGCCAAACCTGAAGGTCTGAAATCTTTAGTATACTTGTATAATACCAAACATTAAAGAAGAGCAATGATTTGACTTTACTCCAGGACATACTTATATAATACTCTATAATATTTGTCTTAGATATTGATTGAAGTAGCCGTCTTTTGTTAGTAAGTGGTAAAATTTCCAAGATACATTATGTTTGGAATATTTGCATGCTGAAGGCTGCGGGCCAATAGTCGGGTAAATCGTTTATTATGGTAAAAATCGGATTTAGAACAGATTTTTCGATCAGTTTGCCATAGAGTTTTTGACAAATAGATGAATTTACCGAAAAATTTACTTAAAAGTGACTTTTACCCGACTATTGGCCCACAGCCTAATTAATATTTTGTGTACCACAAGTTGCTAAAAATAATATTTCTCAGACATAAACATTGAGCGCTTACAGGTCCCCATGATTCACATCATGATTAGTAAAACCATCGCCAATTTGATTTGAAAATTTTATAGTTCTAAATATTTTCATTATGTTGTCTGTTGATTTTACTCAACACGTTCCCAACTGTTAGGTGCCGTCGCCGTGAAAGTGCCCATTTTAATAAACTCGGAAACTTGGCAAATTAGCAATTAAAAAACAAAGAAGAATTGAAAAATGAATTTATTTTAACGCATTCTTTGCTATCTTCATATTATACTGAATTCCTAAAAGCAATCACAATAAAAATTAACGTCTTGGGACTTCTATTGCATGTTTACCATCCGATCACTCTAACGGATTATTACAGATCTTAGCGATGGCATTTTTCGTATCTTTTTTTTTTAATTCTCTGAAAATTATCGAAGCCCATGATCCCAGAATTGTGTATTGGATTCAACAGTAAAATTGAAAATATTAATTAATTGAACGTTCAACGACGCAGAAAACAGATTCAAAATATCAATTAATGAAATTTTAAAAATTATGAATTGGTTTATTAATATCGTAAAATAAGGTCATAAATTTATTTAATGGGAGATTGTTACTCACCTAGAGAGAATATATCTCTATATTATTTATATAACGAGAAAAGAAATAGTTTTAATAAAGTAGTTAACATCTCAATAAATATATTTATGAACTTATTAGTACGATATACATTATTTTATAAACCAATTCTTTATTATTATAAATCTATTAATTGATATTTCGTATAAATTGTCTGAATCGTTGAAAGTGTACATCAAGTAATAATCACGTTCATGTGTTCAGTAAATAAATTCATTAATCTAATAAACGTATTTATACACAAACCGAGAATCACGGCGAACAGTAACTTTCAGAGATTAGTTGTTTAAATATTGCCGTGGTGAACAGATGACCTACAATTTTTGTGTTTTTTGTGGTGTATTAAAACAGTGATAAAATGTATCTAAAAGTGAACAATTATTAGAAAATTTAGGCGAAAATTACATAGTGCTGCTATTTCTTTTATATCGAGTTTTTGTTATGTATAATTTTGGAGAGATTATTGCATCACAAGGCGGATTTGTGAACAGAAAGTGAGTTATATTATCGAAAAGAAAAATATTTAAAAAATTGCTATAAAATCGTTATTTAAGGTGATGAATGAAATAAGTGTAAAAAAAATTGTGCTGGTGATTGTGTAAAATATAAGTATATTAACATATCTATGTATAAACGTACAGCTATCCCCCGATTTACACGGTAGATTGGTTCCGCAGAAAACCGTGTAAATGCGAAAATAGAAAATGCGATTTTTGTATGAAAAACCGTCTAAATCGAAAAAATACAATAATATTCTTAAATTATCGTTTGGGTTTTAATAATTCACTTTGTTGTTTTATTGTGATTGTTCTGTACATTGGTTTATTTTAAGTACTCTCGAATAAAATACACAGTCGTAGGAAATTCTTCCATTTAGCGTCAATTTGCGTGACAACGACTATAATAATCGACACTTACTTGTACACAATCAACTTCCCAACCACCTCATACTTTATCTTTCCATTAGCGCTAAATTTGAATTTTTGACTAATAGATAGAAAATTTGTAAGAATCAGCCAAAAATTCAAATTTATCCGCAATTTAGCGTTAATGGAAAGAAAAAGTATGAGGTGGTTGGGAAGTTGATTGTGTATAAGTAAGTGTCGATTATTATAGTCGTTGTCACGCAGATTGTCGCTAAATGGAAGAATTTCCTACGATTGTGAGTTTAATTCGAGAGTACTGAAAATAGTTCAATGTACGAAACAATCACAATAAAATCATTACAATAAAAATACAAAGTAAAATCTAAAAATTCGCAAACACGAAAAATTAGTTGTGAGAACGGATTATAGCGAAAAATTTGAAAGAATCGAGTTTCGTCTGCTAAGCAGTAATTCGCTAGTAATACAACTACATGGTATTGTTCTATATATTTAGACAATATTTTAATGTAAATAATACCACGTCAGTCGTCGCGACCTGATTTTTTCAAATCAATAATCTCATCCGTTTCAAACAGATTGTGAATCTTACAAATTCTCTATCTATAAGTCAAAAATTCAAATTTAATAATTCATTTATTTTAAGATAACATATATCGAAAACATTAGAAATAACAAATAAAAACTTAAAAATATAATTATTATTTTTTGTTTTTTCAAACCGTGGTAAAGCGAAATCGTGTAAAAAAGTATCGTGTAAATCGGGGGATGAGTGCACACCTAAAACAATATCTGTCGTTACTTTTAATATTGTATATTATTTTAAATTTAGATGTATTGCCTTATTGGTGTCTAATTGCTAATTTTGAATTTTTATTTATTTTTATGAAACGTCAACAAATTAGTGTAGATCTCAAGCACACTATGGATCAAGCGTCTCAATATTTAGGTAAATTTTGTGAACAGGGAAAGGAAAGAGGCACACGCGATTTATATGCTACTTCGGCATGGATCTTCCAACTTCCAACTTTTGGTAGAGGTTCCAAATAAAGATGCTGATCAGGCTACTTCAAATTCTAATAAACAATGTTTTAAAGCTTTGCTTTTGACAAAGGAATTAGAATGCCTATAGGATGATTTTATAAGTTAGTATTCAATTATCTTACAGCGTATAAATATAATTTTAAACTTAAAATCTCATTATATTTTGCAGGAGAACTTAAGCTGCCTTGAGGAAAGAAGTAGCAAAAACCGACCGAAGAATGAAACCACTCCTCCTTATTTTACTGGTCCGAAATGGCTGCTTTCAAGTTTTTGCAACTAACAACATTAGAATAAAGGGAAGAGATTAAACTTAATTTTCTACGTATCTTTTTATGTTTTTATTAACATGCTATTTTTTTTGATATTTAATTCAATTATAATTTACAAATTTAAAAATGAACTAACTCATAAACTAAATATTTTTTTTATTATTACAGTAGTGTAAGCTACCATAATCAATGACAAATTTTTAGAAAACTTTTAATTATCTGATTATGGTCGTTTGCACTACCAAATATAAATTTTTAAGTAAAATTAAAATTAGGCGATTTTGCAATTTTGTTCCTGCTAGTCTACTAGAAAGAAATATGGATATAAAAAATTGAATATGTATTTAAAAGTGAATTATGTTAACATTTGTTGTAAATAAAGAACTATACAGAATAAATTTGAAAACAATTTTTTACTTAACCCTCCTCCTAACCGTCCTCTAAAATCTGCATAATTGTATATATATATATATATATATATATATATATATATATATATATATATATATATATATATACATATATATATATATATATATATATATATATATATATATATATATATATATATATATATATATATATATGTATATATATATATATATATATATATATATATACATATATATATATATATATATATATATATATATATATATATATATATATATATATATATATATATATATATATATATATAATAAAAACTGAACATTAATTTAATTAAAGCCAACATAAATCAATGTATAAAATTAATTAATTTCGTTACTTTTCTAATCAAATTTTGATAAATTTATACGTTGTTAAAATTAAGTTGTTTAATAATTGAACAAAAATAAACATTATTTCAATAAATAAATTTACAAAAACTAACACAAAATATATATTAATTTAATAAATACTTTACATTAGTTTAATTAAAATGCTTCAACCAATACATAGTATTAATAAATTTCATTGTTTTTTAATAAAATTTCTATAAATTCTTACATTGTTACGATTAATCTTTTAAATGATTCAGGAAAAAAATAATTTTATCAATGTAAAAATTTATAAATTATGTTTAGAAAAGCTATGAAATTAATAAATATTATACATTAATTTAACTAAAATAGATGGAATCAATGTACAGCATTAATTAATTTCTTTTGCAAATTCATTAAATTAATACATGAATATAATTAAATGTTTTATTACAATTATTGATTGTTTCATTATTTAATTTTTTCTACTTTAATAAAAACGTACGTTAAGGGAATTAAAAATTTATAAATTAATAAAGGCAATCAAAAGTTGAAAATTTGCTTTAATAATATTAATAAACACGTTCACAGGAACCATAATAATAACAAAATTTATTGTAACAATATTTTTTTTTATTGTATAAGTGTAGTTTTTTTTTCAGTGTTGGAACACTCATTGGCTCAACCAACGAGCCCAAGAACTGGAAATATTTCTCCATACAAACAACATTGCGCTGAATTCAGAGACGCACTTCTCCAACAAAAGCTTCATCAGAATAAGGGGTTTTAATTAATACTGGATAACTCATCCTAGTGAAAGAGCCAGAGGTGGTTCAGCTGTACTAATTAAAGATAATATCAAACATAATCAACAAGAGGATATTCGTCAAAACTATTTGCAAGCAACTGTTATCTCAATCCAATATAATGGCGCAGATCTAAATATTGCAGCAGCGTACTGTCCTCCACGGCATACATCAACGAAGTTACAATTTTATAACGTCTTCAATAAGCTCGGTCAAAGATTTATTATTCGAGGGGACTACAATACAAAACATACAGCTTGGGGTTCCAGGGTTATTTCTCCTGGGAAAGGAAACACCTCGTTCAATGCCATTCATGAAAACAAATGTGAATATATGTCCCCAGGGGGGCCAACGTATTGGCCAACGGATACAGGAAAAATACCAGATCTACTGGATTTCTTCATCATAAAAGGTATTCCTCTAAGTTACACTAGAGTCGAAGGAATTAACGACCTAACATCTGACCACATTCCTGTACTGTTATCAGTAAGCGCTATAGTTATAAAGAAACAGAAAAAGCAAAACCTTACTAATAGATTCACGGATTGGGACATCTTCAGAGAAAAATTGGAAGAGCTAGTTGAATTAAAAGTTAGTATTAAAAGCAATGAAGAATTGGAACAACAAACACACAATTTCATTGACTACACTCGAATGGCTGCCAGACTAGCTACTCCTGAATTAAAGGACAAAGCGGAGATTGAAGTCAAATACGCGGATGAAATCAGGGAACAAATCAAGGCAGAAGAAGGGCGAGGAGAATATGGCATCTCATCAGAAATCCAACTGACAAGACCACTATTAATCGAATAAGTAACAAAGTCAATAGGCTAATCAAAAATTTCAAACAGAATTGCCTCAATAACTACTTTAGTGGGCTAGGTCCAGAAATGGATAAGGACTACTCGTTATGGAAAGCAACCAAAAGATTTAAGCGACCTGTAGTTCGAGTACCACTTTTAAGGAATGCTAAAGGCGGTTGGGTTCGACAAGACAAAGAAAAACCGGAATTCTTTGCTCAACACCTAGCAGCAGTGTTCCAACCCCATGACATTCAATCCAACATTGATGTTACACCTGTTTATCAATGAAATCAGGACTTTAAAAGGGTCACGCCAATGGAAATTGCTGATGAAATCGACAAAAATCTTAATCACAAAAAGCACCAGGAATTGATGAAATATCACCGGGTCTATTCAAGGAACTTCCACGTAAAGCAATCATCTTGATCACATACTTATTTAATGCCTGTATGAGATTAAAGTATATGTACCCAAATGCTTCAAAATGGCCCAAATAATTATGAAGAAGTAAAATCATACAGACCAATCTCACTGCTTCCGACCTTATCAAAGCTGTTCGAGAAACTGCTACTAAACCGTCTAAAGCCAATGGTAAACGTTCCTGATTTTCAATTTGGATTCACGAATAACCACTCCACAATAGATCAAGTCCATCGAATAACTGCGGTAATAGAGCAAGCGTTAGAAGGAAATAATTATTGCACCGCCGTATTTCTGGATGTATCCCAGGCCTTTGACAGGATTAGGCATGAGGGATTGTTTTTGAAGATGAGCAAAATGCTACCACAAAAGTACTGCCACCTGCTTGAATCACACCTCTGTGATCGCAAAATCATAGTCATTCAGGAAAAAACATGTTCTGACTTTTATCCAGTGATTGCGGGAGTTCCGCAGGGAAGCGTATTGGTTCCCCTCTTCTACCTTCTTTATACTGCGGACATACCTACAACGAATAAAAAATTCATCGACACGTTCGCTGGGGACACTGTAATTATGTCAGTAGACGAATCTCAACCAAGAGCAGTGGAAAATCTTCAACGAGCAATGGACAACGTTACTTAATCGACAATTGACTGGAAAATCGCACTGAATAAGCTCAAATCAACCTATGTGACATTTACGCTACGACATAAAAATAACACTCTTCAGATATACCTCAAAGGGGTGCAAGTGCCGCAGGCTGAATCAACTGGAAACATCACGATAGACAAAAAGCTGAACAGATACGATTAAAACAACGTGAAATGTACTGGTTAATTGGACATCATTCCAAAATGAACCTGTATTGCAAAAGACTGATAGCAGACTATCTTCAAACCAATATGGATGTATGGTGCGCAGCTATGGGGTTGTACACATAAATCCAATAGAGACATTAAACAACGAAGCCAAAATAAATTTCTTCGAATGGTCACCAACGCCTACCGATTTGTGACTAATAAGGAAATCCACAATCATTTAGAAATACAATTGATAGACGACGTTATCCGGGAATGTGCCATAAAACATGAAAATAGACTTCTTACCCACACCAATCTTGAGGCCGTACAACTACTGGACAGTACAAACGAAGTAAAGCGGCTCAAACAAATCAAACCACATGAGCTAGCCGTATGAAAATTATAAACCAAGGGAACTGGACACTGGCCCAGCAGCACTGGCATAAAGTTTTTAAAAAAAAAAAAAAAAAAAATATGGTATAATTATTTGGTTGGGGCAGGTTTAAAGCACTCGCAGTGAGTGAGATTTCATAATTTTATTAAGGAATATAAAGTGAAAAATTGCCGATTTTATTAAATCTAACCACTCTTCCCCAACCAGTATGAAAACCTTCCAAATTACTTTAGATGGCATTTTGTCAAAATATTGTAATAATGTTGACTTGTAAAGTTATAAAAATTTGTTTTATACAAATATTTCACTGCCAGTTGGATCCATTTCCTGAACTTTTGTCGGCAATCATCATTATTTATTCGACTAATTTATTATATTTCAACACCATTACGAGGAAAAAAAATAAATAAAAAATGAAACTCATCCGATAAATCACCAGCGCAGTTCCGAATCCAATTCATAATTTAAAACAACAAACAATAATTTTTTTATACAAATCCATTTATTTTGATCGGACACATAAAATATGCTCGCAATGACTCAATTCTCCGGTCATTTCAATTAATTATGTCAAGCGTATACAACGAAAAAAAAAAAAAGATTTATTTAAAACCATCCCTTAAATTAACTCCGATTATCACTTAAATTTTCATATGTGTGTACAGAAAATAAAAGATCATTTTTCATTCAACCAAACCAAAACCAAACACCCACACCTCTCTCGCGCGCCACCAAATAGATTTACGCTATACGCATTCTAAAACATATCAAAACCATATCAAACACCACAGCCTGAACGTAAATACACCAACAGTGTACGGACATAAAAAAAACATATTTTCCTCTTTATATACAAAAACGTGAAAAACTAATCAATTTTAATTAAAACAAAAAAAAAATATTTCCACCCTAATCATGATAAACTTTCTAATATATTTATGTACCTCTCTCCTGCGTGCATACCTTTTACTATACGAAAAATACGCACGCAGGGATAAAAATGCTACCCCTTAATTTTTTTTTATAATCATACGTTGTGCTTTTTTTACGAAAACATTATTTCCCCTTTGTTTTTAGGTTAAAAAAAATTGTGTGTACAAATATACAAATAAAAACAAATGGCGAAGACAAAATTTTCGATGTCGAAAAACAAAACAATTTTATCGATTATATTTTATTTTTTACAGTCATGACGTAACAATTGTTATTTTCGAAAAGACTTGCGCTCGACTGTATCCGAACATCAATATAAACAAGTATTTGTTTCGAGTACGCGTGCAAAAGGGACAACTATCTTATCTTCGAATTTTCGAATTTCCATCTTTTTTTTGTTTTCCTTTTATACTCAGTTAGAGGACAATTGCGTTTATATACGGTTCGGTTTTAAAGTGAAAAAAAAAAGAAAATATTTTATGTAATTGGTTTCCCAAAATCTAAATAAATATAAATAACAGTAGTTTTTTGTGGTGTCAAAACAAAAAACTTTGTTAGAAAAACAAAGATTTTGTTTTTTTGTTATATTTTATATGTAATAATGTGCTTATTCTTATAATAATAAATATTATAAATGTTTTAAAGTAGATTTTAAAGTTTTGTGCGGTTTTGAGCTACTGGTTTTTTTTTCTAAGCAAAATAAATAAATAATATTTTTTGTTTGGTTTGTTTTTTCCGTGTGCTGTTAGTTTTACATAAAGTGAAAAGTGTATAAAATTAGTTGTTGTTTTTATTGTAATGAGTGATACTTGTATTGTATTGTTTTAAAATTATTTTTTGTGAATTTAAAAATGAAATGAAATTTAAGAAAAAAAATGTTATCGAAGAAAATTAAAATGATTTTGTGAGTTTTTGTGTGATCATTGTGAATACACCAATAAAAGTGAATCGAAAATGTTTTAAAGTGTTTTTTTTCTAATTCTATGTGATTTTACACTACAATTACAACAACAAGACGTGTATTTTGTGTTTATATTGGATAACTTTTCGGTGTGTTAAAAATGTGGCTCCATGGATTAATTATTGTTACATTTATGGCCATCGCCAAATGTAGTGAGACCGAAATCACAATCGAAGCTGCTTTTCAAGGTAAAAAGTCTCAAGTACAATAAAATTTAGCACCTACATAAAAATTGTAACTCGTAAAATATACACCCAAAAAAAAAAAAATTTACAACTTTTTTTTTTTCGTGTGTTTGTAAATATTTTCATCTCTTTTTGGTTTATATAGTTTTCCGAATATATTCGCCTCGTTTCCATCGACACCGTATTATGTAAATATACGGGTTGTTATTGTGTGCTACATTCACATTCTTTGTTTGGATATAGTTTTGCAGCTTTTAACAATTTGGTGCTCAAACCCAAAAGTACCAAAATATATAAATTATTCCAACCACTTCCGAATAATTTTTACGATCATAAATTTGGATTGGTTTCGGAAAACTCATTAATTAAAAAATAGAAAAAGGACAAACATTAAAATATTTTTTAAATTAAGTAATTTATTCCGTTTTTTGTTGTTGTTGTTGTAATTAAAAAATAATATTTTAATTCGAAACTTGTTGAATATAGAAATTTTTACGACCTATACCTATATCATGCATTCCCACATATCGTAAAAATATCTGCATGACGTAAGATTATAGATAACACACTGTTTTCCGAATAATGATGCAGATGATTTTGCTAATTTTATTGCCTCTATGTTGTGGAGCTTTTTTTATTGTTATGTTCACATACGTATACATCTGTATTTATATAGTTTGATTGTTGGTCAGATTCTATAAAGCATTCTGCAATGAAAATAAATTTTCATTTTATGATCTTGTAATTACTCAAACTTGTTGCATAAAATGTTCTATGTTGTGTGTAGGATTATTATGCTCGTAAAATTATGCTTTTATGAAATTTTTCTATTGTCGCTTTTAATTATTTATTTGAATAACTTTTTTAATCTGTTGAAAGGGAATTCTTTAGTTTAATACTCAGAATTAAAAGCTTTCTTCATTTTACTCTTTAACCAGTTCAAGGATTTATTGTCTGTTTTTTAGTTATTAGTATAATCAAAACGTTATGCTGATTATAAAATTTGACCAAAATGAAATTAAATTTTTACTGAGGTACCAGGACTGGATTCTTATGTCTGTGAAGTTGGCACGAAAAGTTAGCACGAAAAACACTATGGCAACACTGAAGGTTAAAATATTGAATAGTACATTTTAATACAAGTTAGCACGAAAAACAATGTATTGATAAAATAATTATAAACAGTTAGCACGAAACTTTACTAAAAATCTAAAGACAAATAAAAAAATGAACTCAAATATAAAATAATGTGTTAAATTTATAAACACTAATAAATAATTAAAAAAATCATGACATCAAGACATGTGCCTTATTTGCACTTACCGGCAAGGAATTAAATTTCACAAAATAATCGAAATTACCAAACTATTCTGTCATTTGACTGGGAGTACTAATGTTTCATGATGAGCCACTTCTCAATATTCTCTTCAGTAAACGTTTTGATTCTATCTGCAAATTATAACTTAACTTTGATTCGAGGGGACCAATGATTATCAAGTTCAACCCTCCACCCAAATTCATCCTTTGATTTGTCAACCCCAGAACTTATTTTAATGTCTAGGTCAGACCGTTACGTATTACCACGAATATGTTCAGAATTTGTCTATGATTCATTCTCGAGTAAACGTGGTTATCGCATGATTATAACGAAAAAGCGATAAACTTGTTTGCGACGATCAGATGCAGCAATTGATTCCTGGTACCCGAAAATCCCATTACAGTGACTTTTTTCAAAATTATTAGTGCTGAGAAAAAAACTAAAAAATAGTGCTGGGGCCCCACCAGACGAACCCCTGAACGATTTTTCCCACAGTTAGATCCCATTGCAATATTTTCCTGGTTCCCGAAAATCCCGTTTCAGTGACTTACTTCAAAATTATTAGTGCTGAGAAAAAAACTAGAAAATAGTGCGGCGGCCCCACCAAAGTGATTTTTCCCACAGTCAGAACCCATCTCAATCGATTCCTGGTACCCGAAAATCCCGTTTCAGTGACTTTCTTCAAAATTATTAGTGCTGAAAATATTTGTGGTTATACGCAATGGTCTGACCTTGACATTAAAACAAGATCTGTGGTTGACAAATTAAAGGTTTAATAAACCGCGGTCCATTAGTGCATCTGAGCGTCTCAAAGAAGTTTTTTGATTTTTCGATATAATCAAGCGGCAACCCCGTTTACTCGAGAATTAGTCATAGAAAAATTTGAAAATATTTGTGGTAATTCGTATTGGTCTGACCTCGAAATTAAAATAAGTTCTGGGGTTGACAAGTTAAAGGTTTAATAAACCGCGGTCCATTAGTGCATCTGAGCCTCTCTGTATATTTATATTAGAATACTAGAAAATTTTTGTTTTCGTTGTTTCATTTTTATCTAGTTTTATTACTATTAAAACTAGAATAGTTTTAGTAGTTACTATTAGTGAAATTAAATATGTTCAGGTTTCTATATTATTATTACAATTCCTCATTTTGTTTTGTACATTTTTTAGTACTATTCAATGGAGAAAAAAAAATGGTTTAGATATTTGATAAAACTATTACCATAGGTACATTTTTTAAAAATACGTGCTAACTTTTCGTGCTAGCTTCACAGCGGTTGGATTCTTGAGTAGCACAGGCTATTAGTAGTATTTTGTTTTTTAAATGTGGGTTGCGCTAAATAGTGCTGCCCATTACCAAACCTTTCCTGATAGACAAATACTAGTAGATAACTTCGACAATCACTTGTAGTGCCGCCAGTAGTGATTGAATAATCTACGTACTTTCTTTTTACTTATGTTTCCGCAGATGCAAATTATCAATACTTTAAAATATATGACGAAGTAAGCAACTTTATATAAGTTATAATTATTTGATTAAATTGATTAAAAAAATCAAATCTTTGCTTATTTCAATTAAGGTAAATGTCCCGATTGCGGTTCGCTATTTGAAACTCAAGGGTTTGATGATTGCTATATCATATGCGGTATTCAAATATTTACTCTCTCTAGCTTTCACATCCCATGAAGGGATTTTGTCGCCCGCACTATGGTCCTCTATCTGTCTTGGTCCATCGCTCTAGTCCTTAAGTTTCGACATCCTAATACTAGTCGAGGTCTTCTTATACGACGCACTCCTGCTGGTTGTTGATGGAACACTTTGTTATAAACAAACATTTACTGTCCAGTTCGCACAGAATAACATTAGAACTAACGAATGCAACGGTCAAACTCTTGAATTAAAACTAAAAAATTTTGATAACTAACAATTTAATAAATACCGTCGTTTCTAAATTATACATAAACTCCACTAGGGTGCACTTGTGACGTTATTCATTTTGGTCGTGTTTCGTTTCAGAAAAAACTTCAGATCGATTCTCTGCAAAACTAATTTTATTTTAGTTGTGTCACACTTTTAGCAAACCGACGATATAGAATATACTATTAATCTCCATGCTTTTATAATTTAAAAATATACATTGAATTCATATCAGATTTCATTCACATCACATCACATAACTATAAGTGAAGACTTTTTATCTTTATTTTGAGTTTAGTCTTAATTATGAGACTTTTCGTATTCTGTGCGTTGTCTGTGACCAATAAGACCACGAAATATTTATGTCCTACGTTAGACTTTTTGACTTTGTTTTGAGGTTAATCTTAATTATGACACTTTTCGTATTCTACGCTTAGTCCTAGTTGGCGTTTGTCTTAAAAAAAGAATTACGTAAGATATATATATTTCGTGGTCTTATTGATCAAAGATACGGTTTCTGATTTCTCGATTTTTAAATTTTTCGAGAAAGAAAACGAGAAATATATATTTCCCGAAAAATCTCGAGAAATATATTTTCTTAGAATTCTCGTTTATAACGTCAAACCAATGGCCCTATTCCATGCAAAAAATCTGCTGTATGTAAAAATAAAAGCGAGAAAAAAATATAGATTTTACTGGTTGTTTACTAAGAGTAAATTTTACTGAGAGAATAGTTGTGAAGTGGTGGTAGTTTACTGCTAAAAAAAATGTAAATTGAAGTATTTTCATGGCAGTATTTTTCACACATTCACAAAAAATGTATGTAAAGATAAGAAATTTTTCTCACATTCATAAGTCGTTCCATGGAATTAAAGCCTAAAAATCAACGTAACTTTTGAACTATGAATATTGGTAACCCGAAAATTATGCGCAACACAATTTAACACAATCACAAAAGTGCAACAAACAATTGTTCGAAATGAATTCAGAGAAGAATAATTGTAATACAAACAATTTTACACGGAAACAATTCTACACTGCACAATTCATCGAAATGACTCGCAATTAAAAATATTGATCAATTTTCTCTTAATTGTTCTATTGTGTGGTACGGAAAGCAAAGTAGGATATCTTCATTAATGACACTTTATTAATTGTATAAATTCTGGAAAAGCGGGGGTTTGGGGGCCCCCATCCTCTAAGGCAGCGGTTTTCAAATTTTCTGATACTGCGACCCACATAAGAAAAAAATAAAAAATTGGCGGCCCCCTTATTAGATAAAACAATAAAGCACATATAAGCACATTTTCAAGTTGTGACCCAAAACTAAATTAAAGTTTTACTATCAAATTCCTGTTGCAATGAAGTATCGCAAGATAATTCAATCAGTTGTTCTTTTTCGAAAATTATCAATTCAAATGCATTAAGTTGGTTATTCAAAAATGGATTCTGGATCCACGCAAACTTTATAAAATCAAAATAGTCGAAATATTGTGAAAATATTTTAGTAAACTTTGCAAATGTTCTACAAAAAGATTTCATATATAGAATATCCTTTTCTAAGTTAGATATCCATAGCTCCAATTTTTTAATGAATGCATTTGATGAATGCATTTGTGGACCTTGCATTGATTTATTTAAATCGCTTAATTTTTAAAAAATTTCAACTAAATAAGCAAGTTTAAGAATAAAGTTATCGTTGCGAAAAGAAGATGCCTCATCTTTGTGATTTTCAGCAAGAAAGATCGCAATTTCGTCTTTAAGTTCGAACACTCTTTGAATAAATTTTGAACGAGATAGCCAACGTACTTCACAATAGTACAAGAGTGATTTATATTCAGCTCCCATATCTTCACACAACTTTCCAAATAATCTCACTTTCAAAGGACTGTTTTTGATATATGTAGTTTACAAATATAGAAAAAATTTGATATTATTGGCATTTACAGAGATTCTTAATAAAGTAATATCGCAACAAGAAATTTGCAATAAAATTTAATGATTAAATAGATGTTTGTAAGTATTTTTTTTAAATATATAAAACAGAAATTAAAAACTTCGCGACCCCCTTGAGGTTATTACGCGACCCCAAGTAGGTCGCGACCCACAGTTTGGAAACCGCTGCTCTAAGGTATACAACGAATTAAAATTACATTAAAAAATAGCTTATATTTAGAAAAGCTGATTTTTTTAACGTTTGTGGCACTATCAGAAGAAGCGATAAGAGCGATAAAAACTCTTTGATCTGTGTCTGCAAGGTTGACGAAGCAATTATTATTAATCAAAATAAAAAAAAGATGGCAAAAAATAAGCTGAAAAATAAATTATGCACCTCATTACAATAATATGTTGTTTGCACAATTATTCTTACGCACATTTGGTTTTTGTAATGTTGTAGTTTTTATATTTGTTTTTCGATGAATTGTTTATTGCATAATTGTTTGTGGCATAATTGTTTGTCGCAGAATTTTCGGGGAACCAACAATATTAAATGAAACTTTTTTTTTAATTGTAAGTAATTGTAAATAATTTTAATATTTAATAGTTTAATTCAAACTTAAATTTTTAAAATTATACCAATTCAGAACATTTTGTCCTGAGGTAAAAATTCATAGCAATTTGAATTGCGTGTATTTACATACACAAAATAAGTAGTTCTTAAAATAATAAATCATAAATGATTTTGAAAGTAAAAAAAAAATAATTTGATTTTCTTTTAAAATAACTTTTTACAAAACATAAAGCATTTATAGCCTCGTTAGATAATCGGCTTCTTTTTTTGGTTACGAGTTCATTAGCCGTGGACAAATTCCGTTCATTTTATGTTGATGTTGGTTTGATTGTTAAAAGAGAAATTAACAATAATTCTATTTAGTCACATCTTTTTCCCGTGTTTTCAAAAATATTTATTTCCTTACTTAAAATTTTCATATTATCCTGACAATGCGGTTGAAATGTATGATTTAGAGTCAACAGTTCGGACTTACTAAACTTTCAGAGCCATCGATAAACTCTTCCCCATTCGCTACGTTCAGTTGAGTTAACCAAATTCAGTTTTTAATGAAAGCATCATTTCTATGCTCAATTCAGTATTTTGTTTTTCAAGACTATTAAAAAAATTTAGGAGCTCCTTCCGCTGTTAATAAAGTGGCAACTTCCTTACTGAGGCTTTTTATAGTAATAGAGAGAGGTTTGAGAATGCTTAGTAATGTATTTGCGATCTTGATGTGTTCTTCATTTATCATTTTTTCCGACTTTAAATCACTCAATGCTTTTTTGATGGGTTCCTTGATTCGTTCACCTGATTTAACAGTCCGCAATTAACATTAATTGTTTTTTCGACTTCGACGACGTATGTTTGAAAGATGTTGTTCCGTTAAAGAGAGAGTTTCAAAAAATGTTTATAACTTTCCTAATTTGACTGATGGTTGCTGCCATTGTTGGTCGTAATAAGTTATTTGAAATTTCGATGGTTTCATAGTTCTGAGTTTGAACTATTCTGATCCTCACTATTTTCAGACTGTGCCGCTGATGATGATGGTGTGTTTAATAACAGCCAGATGAATTCCATGATTGTAAAACAGTAGTTATTGGTGGGAAGAAGAAAACGTACCAAGTTTTTGCATCACAGCAACCCGTCCGATATAACGCTAATAATATCATTTTTCATTTCAATTCCAAATGATTTTTGTTTCTCGTTGACCGGCGAACAACTTCCATTTACAGGGGTTAGGCCCAAATTATCCGGTTCAGTGATATTATAATAAGTATATGTGAACATCCATAAATCTTTTGTTGTTGACGCTGGTCCATTCATCTAGGGGTATGCTTAACATTTTGTTGCTGTTTTTCTATTTAGTAACTCAAGTTCTTTTACATCCGAAGGGTTTTACGGGAAATTTTTAAATCCTATAACGATCACACTTTATCGAATAAAGCTACCTTTTGAGATTCTGTGGAAAGAAAACCCATCAACAGCAACTAATTGACCAATTAGTTCACTCATCGACGGACACTGCAAAATGTCATGAATTTATCGATTTTTTGAATATCACGGTTGATTTCGCTGGTGCTCGGCTCTGGCTCTTTTATTTTCAATGAATGTATAGCATTCAAATGTCTGTGAAGACCAGTGTTTGCAGATTCTTTACATAATATGGTTTTACCACAAATATTGCAGTTTGATGCATCTTTATTGTTTGCGATAAAATGTTTCTAAACATCATCATTTTGATTTGTGTTGTTCATTTTAATGGCTGTTTGATGAAAATGGCCTAATTTTTAAAAACAACTTAAAGTAGCAGCTATTTACATAAAATATGTTACTTACCTCAATTGTTGTTTCTTGAAAATTGTTTGTTTATGATTGTTTTTAATTTCACACAAATTGTCTGCCTTACCATCGTTTTAGTTCTCTTTTGTTCCGAGAAGCGCAAAAAATTATATTTTGATTGTTTTTAGTAAATTTGACCTTTTATTTTTTAAAGAAGGAAAAATATTTTTCTCGAGAAAAATAAAAATTTTCTCGAGAAATCCCGATTAGATTTTTGTTAAATTTCTCGAGAAGAAACACTAGTCACAGACTACGTGCAGAATACGAAAGGTCCCAAAAATAAGATTAAACTGAAAATATAGCCAAAAAGTCTTACCTAAGATCATTTTTTAGTCAATGACTGTGCTTCAGAATCGAAGTGTTCAGATTTTAAAAAATTCTGAAATAATGCCCGAATTGCGAACAATCTAATTTCTTCAACAGAATAAACTCCTCTGGCGTTAATCAGTTCTGGTTCTACTATTGGTTGAATAACATTGCTCTTGCTATACCAACTGATGTCATCTTTGTCGGGCCATTTCTGATTATTGCCAGACATACACTTACACATTACTTTTACAAAATATTCTCCTCTGTTCTTATTTTTTATAATTCTAGTACCATACCACTGCTGGAAGTTTCTTTTTATTTGGTGGTTGTGAATCCACAGGCGATGGTCAAAATAAATTTTATCTAAATGGAGTTTGGGGCTCATTGTTTACTGTTACTGAGTCATTAATATCTTTCAATATAATATTCGAATTAGTACCCAAAAGTTTGTCTATGTCAACTTCAATTCCATCGAGATTTGCTATACTGTTGGCTAAGCTGGTTCCTCCAATTTGTATGCTTGACTCTATTTCCAGTTCATTACCATCAATAGCACCGTTCGAAACAATTTCTGTTTTATGATTTTTCCAATAATTAAATAGTGCCACGTTTATGTGAAAGATTTCTCGAATTCGGCTAATTTTTCAATTCCTAAGTAACGTTAAAGATGATCAAGATTTTGCTGTAGAATCTTGGAACACTCATTTCTCTCTCTCAGTAGTATTTTCGTTTTTTCTCATTTCCTCTGGCGGTAACCCTCGATATTTACGGCTGATTAGTTTATACTGTATTTAACCGCATTTGAGTCTAGAGGACACAAACCACAAGCTTTAAAGCCACTGATTAAATTTTTTTCAAAGCTTAAATTATTTAAAATTGGTAAAAGAACCGATGCAAAATCTTCACGACACATTATCTTACCATTGTCCATTCGCCACTTTTTAACTGCCTATCTCCAGTTTTGTTTTAGAGGGTGAACGTATCCACATCTATTGGTTGTAGGAGCGATGCTCAATTTGGTAGATGCGCAATCAGTACAATTTCGTTATAATTGCAAAATTTACCAGGATAATCGGAAATTGGATTTGATTGCTTATGAGCCAAGGATAGAATATAGTGGTGTTCAATGAAATAGCACACTTGATAATTTTTATAGAAAATATTATTTAATTAGAGAAATACTTTTGTACCAAACATTAAAATAAGTTGTAGATAAATTCAAATTCAATTCACAACAGGAACATTATAATAAATTATCAAACATTTTATTTAATAAAAACTTGATCATAAAAATAGCACAGTTATTTTCCATCACAAATTTCAGTCTTTATCCAGTCTTGTTGATGATGGCAAAACATACTACTTATTTACTAGTATTTAAGTAGTCGTGTAACCTCTATTTTGTATTACTTCTTTGCACCTGTGATCCATAGAGTGAACCAGCTTCCAACATTTGTGAACCGGAATTTGTTCCTATTCTGATTTCTTCCTCATTTCTGTATTTCTTGGTTCTAATGGATTTATTTAAATAGTTCCACAAATTTTGGATAGGGCGTTCTAAACGTCAGGTGACTGAGCCGGCCATTATATAACGCATTACGACAAGTAAACCACTTCTTTGCTTTTTTGGAGGTATGCTTCGGGTCGTTATCTTGCTGTAAACACCAGCCTTGTAGCATATCTTGAGCATATCTGAGCAATACCTCATACAATATTTAGATATAAAAGTCGGCAGTCATTTTTTTCTTTGATCCAATAAATTGGACTAGGTTCATACCAAGAGAAAGCACCCCACACCATAATGGATCCTCCATCATGCTTAACGGTTTTTTTTGTGTAATTTGTTGACATACCTTTCGTTGGTGGTCGTCGCACACCGCACCGTGTTTTATAAATACCGTGTTATACGAGGGACGCCTGTATGATTATTCTGCATTATAAGAAATACAAGTCTTACTTATCTGTTTAAGTTCGAATGTCCGCATTCGAACCATCAGCAAAACGGTGTTTCGTAGAATTTCCGTCTTTGGGTTGGAGCCGTCGTCGTCTCGATCATGTGGTTCAACTGAACCTTAACTTTCAATGTTTGTTGTATTTAGGATGTTCAAGTTCTTATCTTTTTTGAACCTTATGGTTGCCAATATTATGGTTATGATGACCACTAGAGAGAGCGGTGGTCCCCAATTCCAAATTTGTTATGTACATTTTTCAGTCTTCAGAAGCCCTATTGCATGATATTGTTGATGTGCATTTCTTCCATCATTTGCGAGGATAGTGTTTCTATGAATTCGTCTTCGGTGGGTTTTTTTTTGGATATTCTGTTTGTTCACTGATATCGTCAGATTGTTCAACTTGATTCCATGTAGCAGCTGCGTTTCATTTCCCGTGTTGATATTTCCATCGTATTGATTGAGTAATATAAATCTTTCTGATATCTCGCTAATAGTTGGTACATGGTAACTATATTCATGTACGTTATTGAATTCTAATTCTAATCTTTCATTATCTATTAACACTACTTCCGGCAATAAGAGAATATCAGAATATCATCTCGTATTAGTTGTTTAATGTCTGGTTTAGATTTTATTGGGTTGCAGAAGGCAAGTTTACTGAGCTTGTCAATTGCAGTTAGTACCAGTTTATTTTCCGTAGAATATATGTCCAGATGGGTGTGATCAGGATAATTTGGAATGGGGTTATAGGAAGGGGAATAGATTTAATTGTTTGGCAGTCATACTTGTTTCCCTGGCATTTGGCGCTATGTTTCACAAATGTCTTAATTTTCCGACTCAGTCTCGGAAAGTAGTGGGTTTCGTCAATGGACGAATTCTATTCTTTCATCCGTAATTACTTGAACCATCTTCTGTGTAAATCGAATTTTATACTCTTTGAAGTGGATTGTATATACATACATACTTCTTGAACCTTTCATAATGAGAAATGTTTTCAGATGGCCTTAGTCCGTTACTATAGTACGGCTTGAGATATCGCTTAAAGAGATTGATTATGTCCGCACTGGTGAACCGTGGTTGGGTTATAATGTGCCAAGTATAATTTGGAAAAGAATTTACTATTTGGTATGAGGTTTCTTCACCTATTTTATTAATAATTGATTTCTGAAAGCATTAACCTCTCAGTATCGTGGAAATTAGATCATGTGACGAGCTTTCGTCTGTGTGTTGTATAGTTGACATTGCATCCTAGCACTTCATTTTGCAATTATTATTTTTGTGACTGAGCGCCTATATGTAAGTAATTGAAGGTCTGTAAAGATCCGCACCTTTTTCGATCCGTAAAGGAAGTTTCTTAGAAACGAGAGTATATTACATCTCTCGAGACCAGTGGGTGTTTGATTTTATTGAGAGTTTTTTACACGTGTCAGCCTTCCTCTCTTAAAAGACAAAATGCGGCAAAAATTGTGCCATGCCTAGAAATGATCATAGTTCTTTCACATTTTTGGCTACTAGAAAGTTTGCTATCGCTTTTATTTTCTTTGGCTTTGTCTTTATCCTATCTTTCAAGATGACGAAGCCTAGAAATTCTACCTCATCCCTTAAAACACTTGAGAATGAATCTTGAATGTGAATCTTCATTTTGGCGTCTACAATAACATTGTGGATTATTCCCATGTTCTTGATGTCTTCATGTTCCGTTTTACTAAATATGATGATGTCATCGATGTACACATAGCACCGTCTTCCGATGTGGTCCTTGAGTATGTCATCGAGAGTGTGTTGAAACATGAAAGAGGAGTTTTTCAGGTACAATGGGATGCGTCTTAATTCATATTTTTCAGGATTTACAGAAAACGCGGTCTTCTCTGTATCGGAAGTTTTTAGTGGAATTTGATGAAATTCATTTTTCAGGCCTACTATTGTGAAGCGGGTATTTTACCCCAGATTTGGCAGAATGTCGTGCATTTCCGGTTCATTGGATATATGTCTGCAATAGTAATCGAATTTAACGTTCGATAATAATCAATAACCATTCGGTATACTTTTCTCCCGAAGCGTGTTATTTTTTCGGTATACACTCCATACCGGGGACTACGCCGTCCTCTAATAATTGTATTTTTTTTTTAACCTCGTTTTTCGAACAAACGGGGTAAGGGTGTGGTTGGGAATAGACCGGCTCCGAATTGAGAGTACGAATTTCGCCTCTTACTGCTGTCGTATAAGTTAGGTTTTCATCGGAGTCCGAGAAAAGGTCTGTGTATTTACCAAAGGGTTTGTTTTCGTTGTTGTATTTGGACTGATATATGTTTTTTCAGTGGTATTTTTATGTTTGGGTGAATTTGGCACGAAAATATTTCAGACTATCGTTACCAATAATACCGTCAAAAGATTTAAGGTTTGGCAAAATAAAGAATTTTAGTTTTATTTCTGCCCCGAATAAGTCTATAAGGGCGTGATGTGTGTCTTTAACGCTTCTATCTACCGAATTTGCTACAAATGGTTTTTCATTCGAAATTGGATTCTCTACGTGATGAGGTTGTACATAGTTTTTGTTTGACCCAGTGTCAATTAAAAATTTGAATGTTTTACCGCTCTTCGAAATCTGTTCTATATGCAAGGAAGCGAAGAGTTCCTTAATATAAAAAATTAACGTCGTCTAATTTGTCGATTTGTATTTGTTTGTCGTTCTGATCGTTACGCTCAATTTCATACATCTGGTTTGTATTTGCCTAGGAATCTGTATATTTGAGGAATGTTTGATCGAAATGATCATCTTCTCTAGACGTCTGTTCGTAGTAATTTTATAGTATTGGGTCGTCAGCGGTGAGTCCTGTATGAGAGATTCCTTTGCTGGTTGTTGAATCTGGTTAGATTTTGGACGTTTGATAGCGGGTTGGAGAATGCACTGCTTGCTATAAAACTTCCCAGTCTAAGGAGAAAATGAGCTCCTGGATTCATTTTACTGTGCAAATTCATGCAGATGAGGAAACCATTTTCCTTTCTTCTGTATTTTTCCTATATCATGCAATCAAAGTTATATGGCTTGGTGAGTAACTCCGAACTGTTCTGCAAGCTTTTAGTTTTTCGTCTACAAATTGTTTTCCTTCACCTGGGCGTGGATCGTCCTCACGACTAAAATTGCCATCACGAAATCTTGCAAACAGAACTTTGAAAGAGATGCTTATTTGAAGTCGAATTAATCAATTCCATACCTTGAGGAGCATTTTTTTCATTTGAAATCAGTATAGAATGCTATGGCGTTAAAATTGCTTATCAATATCCATCTCTTAAAATTTATGCACACGGAACGACACCTTGTACATGACTGAAACTTATGTTATAAAAACAGCAATGACTAAGCCACATATATCCAAAATGGCGGGCAATTTGGATGCGTTCAAGTATATTCTATATTGCAACCACCTTCAGAGCCGAGTTTCTACTTGTACAGCTAATACATTTGTTAATGTTATCAAAACGAAAATGAAAAATTTCAAAATTGTCTATACTCTTATTAGAATATCGTCTAAAAATAGAATTTAGCATATCTACTTGTACAACAAATAAAGTCAGATTTCATTATCTTCCACGTAATATTAATATATCATTTTAAATAATGAACTGGATACCTAGAAAGCACTTTGTTTATAAAAGCAGTTTAATTGAATTTTTGACATTTTGATAAAATCAAATTTTTAGAACATAATTTATTTCTCTAAAATTTCCAATGTGGGCAGCTATATATTATGTGTGTAGGTCGAATTCAACATAAAATATTTATTTATCATATATGATACAGCATAATGCAGCAATTCAAAATATAAACAACAACATCATAAAATATGTTTACAGATCAATAAAATCATGTAGGTGATGTACATTAGAGTAGTTCAAACGGACAATGATAGTTACGTACGTACTATGTGTAATAAATATTATTTTGGAGTATTTTGCAGATACGCAGACATAATGCTTAAAGCGCTTCATAACGTGGGAGTCATAACACCTAACTTCTATAATTTTCAAGCGTTTTATTTTTGTGTAGAAGCGAATCGCCTTTCGATATTATATTTTAAATACTAAAAGCTTTATGTTAATATTTTCCTTTATTTTATTTTTATTTTTTTGTTATTAAAAACTTAATTAAATTACACAACCACTCTCCCTATATCTACTTTACAGTATCTGTGTAATACGTCAAAAGCCATTTAAAAATATAAAATATTCATACACACAACAAACTTTTTTTAATTTTCCACTAGACAAGCTCTCTTATATACAATATTAACGTTTATTTGTTGTGCTACAGAATTTAAGTGATGATAATAGAAAAATTTATGAAAAACTGCTACATTTTTTTGTGTATGTATATACCTATTTTATGGTGATGATGATGATGATGATGACGATGATGAAAATTATTTACATAAATTATGATTTTCATATGAAACAAACTGACTATTATCATTTATTTTTTGTTACTATTTATGTAATGTTAAACAGAAAAACACTTAGCACAGAAGAAGGCAAGACTGGCAACATTCTATTAAAGATTCATTATTTACAAAAAAAAAATATTACAGGCGGCGGAAGGTGAAAGAAAAATGTTGAAAATTGATTAATTATTATTTTAAATATAAATTAGAAGGATAAACAATTTTTTATTTTATTTTTACTACATAAATAAATTTTTAATTCGATTTGAGGTGATTATTAATTCATCTTTATTAAAGGGAGGATAATATTTTCTCTATGCTATCTCAAAGATAATCTTATCTCTCTGTAGGATAATCTTGTTGGATAATTAAATTTTTGATTTTAAATGTTAGTTTTAAATTTAATTTTTACCGTAGGAGCGTAACGTGCAGAATCAAAGTGAATTTATTTTATATTGATTTTGTCTTAAGGGATTTATATTTTAGTTGAATTTTGGTTTAATCCCATTTGGTGAACAAAAATTTGTGGTGAACAAACTTAATTAACTTCACCTTGTACGAGTAAATTAAATGGAACTTTTTGTAATTTTGCTCCCCTTTCCAAACTTAAATCATTTTTCAACTATTATGTGAAATTTGTATGATTAAAATACAATAAGCTATTTCCAATTATTTCCAGACAAAACCTTTTCCAAATTTATGAATCCTTTTCTTTTATATTTCGTATATTTTCTCACTAACAAAGGAATTTAAGGTTGAATGACTATACTGTCACGTGTTTTTCTTACATCTAGGAAAGATTATTCTTGCCCTGCTTGTTTGTCACGTGGTATCTGTAAAATACACGCTCTTTCAATAGAAGAAGGAAATTCAGCCAATTACTGTAATGAGATTTTCTTTATATTTCATGAAACAACACAAATGATGGTATTGAAATTCTACTAAATTTTGCTAAAATCATTTTGTTTAATTTTAGAAAAAACTTTATTGCCTTATATACCAGCTGAAGTTTCTACCAAATCCTACTAATGTCAATTTAAACATTATACTACTCAAATGCATATATTCAGGGGCAACATTTAATTTGAATTATATGCTTTATTCTCTAATGTTTAATGTAAATGTTAGTAAATATAAATTTTAATTTTGTAGAAGTAGTTACAAAGCAAAATCTAATAGCCGTTGAAAATGGAGAAAATATAAGAAAATTGTAAATATTTACTAACCACTTGACAGTTTTACTTGAGCGTGACGTAGGCTCAGGGGCGGCATGTTGTATTTTCGACTTTCGACTTAGTTCACACATTTTCTAATGTGTTCTCCAGCTTGCTCGAGTAAAATGTCACTCTATTTCTTTTCTACGATTTCTCCAACTACTAGATTAATCGACTCTATTTAGCATCAAATAATTTTTTCGTGATACGTTTATCGAAATGTAGAAAAAAGAGAAACCTCACAATTATATCAGGAGGTTGAAATCGCGATATAAAACACAAAATTATTAATGCGAAATAGAATGTTAATTGATTCCTGAAAATTGAAACATAAACTAAGTCAAAATTCGAAAATAGTGATTCTTCAACATGCCTCCCCCCTCCTCCTTTCACCGCCAGAGTTCGATTGTGTATTGACTAGCCCGAGCCTTGCTCTATTTCTTGGACGGAATAACCTCACACATTGATTAATGCTGGTTTATCATTTTTTTGAACTATATTCCCCTTGCTATACAAACATTCATCATCCTTGTCGGACCACTTCCAATGATTTCCAGACATACACATAATCCGTACAAAGCATTCATCATCTTTTATATTTTGTAATTTTTCCGGAAACATCTCTCCTTCTTATTTAACAATCACATATTGCTAAACTTTAAGTTCCAAATCGAAATCGATAGTGGCCATTGACGTTACTATTTCCGTTTTTTCATGGTTACCAGATTCTAAATCAAAATTGCATTTTTTCTTAAATATTTCTTTTCTTTGTCGTTTTCTTTCTTCCTTTTCATTAACTTCTTCATATATCTAATTTCTAATTTATTTTTTGTATATAAAATCATTGTCGTGATGAGACCACTACCGGTAATTTTTTCCGTGTACTGGTAACTGTTTCAAGCTTAGGTGTGGACCAAATTAAATTCTGTTTGAATGGAGTAAGTAAACCAATATTAATTTAGCAAATTTTCCTAATTTAGGGTCAGAGTAGTTTCCTGTCCTAAAGCCCTATCCAAATCAAAATCCATTTTATCAAGGTCGAAAATGTCATTGCTCGCCGGTTCTAGAACGTTGAGGTCGGAAGGTTCATCATGACAGTTATCCTTCGATTCATTGTTATTTATTCCCGCAATTTTAATTTCCAAATATCCCCAATATTCGAATAAACATGTATCCTCTTTCGATCCAGTCCAAGAATTGCATAAATGAGCCATTTCAAAGATATTTAATTTGAGATCTCCAAAATAACTATTCAAATGATCTAAATGTTTCTGTAGACTAGTTAATTAAGTTATAACTATTTTGTTGGTCATAACTTTTGTAGTTCTCTATTGCGAGTGGGGTTAGTTCACTGCTAAGTAGTTTCCCGTAATTTATTGCATTGGCGTTAAGAAGACAAAACCTACAAGGTTTGAACCCATTTCTTAAATTATCTTCAAAGCGCACTTTGTCTAAAATTGATGATATTAAAGGCCCAATTTTTTACGGCGTTTCTCCAGTCTTGCTTTAATGGATGCCAGTACGCCACATCCATCGGTCATGTGTGAAGTATGCCCATCCACGAAGAGAACAACAGGAAAATTATTTTTTTGTCGCCTGTCATTCAGCCGGATTCACTTCTTTCAATTCTCCAACGTTAATAGGAATCCGTTTCTATGGAAAGACAGCCATTGGGAGACCAAAGTTTTTTTTGGCGTTATCCATTGCGAGAATAGAGTTATTTTTCTTTTAGGTGTTTGCTGCATAAGAATATACGGATTTTTGCCCTTTCTTAACCAAAACAGCAATTGAAAATTCTTTCAGGGTAACAGCAAACATAATTGCTTCGTTCACTTGTGCTCGATGTTTAATGAAGTACTGCGGCTCGTTTAGAAATTGAAGAATTTTTTTTCAAAAATCCATTATACCAACGACGACCTGGTCTAGCGCCGCGGAAATTATTTGGAATATTCAAATTTTTTACGATCATTTGAATGGAGTCCAACAACATTTCTTTTGATTTAGGGAACCCGATTTTAGCCATGTGATCAATCCAAGTACATAAATTCTTTCTTGTTCCTTTGATAAAATGCTTGGTTCGCCTTGCGTTATATCGGCACTCAGGTTCTTAGTATGATGATTGTATAAAGTTGTTTTCGGTATATTATACGTTTTGCTCGCAGAGTAAACCGCCATACTGCCCTTTATTGCTTCCAGAGTCTTTTGTAATCAATCCCTAGTACTTAAATCAGGAGTACTGAGCTTTTTATTATGTAGGTACCATTTTATTATTTATCCACGTATTTTTTGAAACTAATCTTTAACAAACAAGTTTCTGAACTCAATTCGGATCTCACGATCTGCTTTCAAGCCATGAACGCAAAATTTTGAAATATATAATTTTTTATTAAATTTATAAAATAGAAGCTAAGTGTAAATAAGTTTTAACTACAATTTTTTTATTACTTTGCCTGTAAATGCAGTGGCGGATTATGTCTTTGCGGGGCCCTTGGCGGGGAACTTAAATTAACAAAATTATTTTATTTACAAAGACACTTTTCTGCTCTTCAACAATGCAAATTTAGTAATAATGTCGTCATAGCAGATTTGTTGGGTGATATCGTTTTCAATAAACATTATTGATAAATCATTTAAATGCACCTGACTAAGGCTATTTCTTAGGTAATTTTTAATTCGCTTGAGAACGGAAAAAGCTCCTTCTCCGTTTGCAGCATTGGCAATGTCAAAAATATTTTTAAATAGTTTCAACATTAGGGAATGTCGATTGCAGGCCATCAAGTATAGTTTTGTACATTTCCAATGGTGAATTTATATTTTCCGCTTTAACGTATTTTAAAAAATGATGAATTTCATCCTCAAAATATTGAGAATTTATATCGTTTTTATACGTATTTGACAATCTCGAAATACATCATTTTACTTCGTCATTGCTTATTAATTATGATTAAAGAATAATTGAAAATTATCTAAAACAGTCTTATACACAGCTGTTCGCGTAGATATTACAGTTAGAAGTCTATAACATATTACATTATGGACACTTACAATAAAAAACTGCCACCCTTCTAATATTGTATCATTTTTAGACGATTCGCCAAAGCGTAGTTTACGTTTTCTATGCCTACCTTCTTTATAATGAGTATTACATGTTAAGAATTTTGCTTCTCCTTCTATATTCGTGAAATTATTTCTTTAAATTTAAAAGATTTACGCCTTGTAGTAAATTAGTTTGAATTTTCTGTAGAGATTGGCTTGTGCTATTAATTCTCTGTAATAGTTTATCCCAGAGAAGAGTAAACAGAGCAATCTCGTACTCATCAAAATATTTTGATAATTTTTTGGCCTCCAGTTGACTAAGTGGCTTTTTATTTTCGTTTGCACTTATTTCGACTAGAACATTTTTAATTGTATTATAATTTGCTCGCAATGTAGAAACTGCATCCGCTCGAGCTGACCATCTAGTATCGCATAATCGTTTTAAATTTTTTGAATTACTATCGATAAAATTAGAGGTAAGTAAGTTCCACCGGCGCGGTGACGAGGAAAAATAAACGTAAATGTTTTGAATAAAATCAAAATATTTTAGGGCAGCCGAACAAGATTCCGCAGCACAGTTTCCAATTAGATCTAATGTGTGACTAGAGCAAGGCATATAAAAAGCCGCTCCACTGTGCTTTTGTATTCTTGCCTGTAATCCAGTATATAATCCAGTATATCCAGTATACCTGCCATATTGGCGGCATTGTCGTACGATTGCCCTCGACAATTTTTAATATGTAATGACACACATACTATTGATTCAAGAACCATTTTTCGAGATACTGAGCATCATGATTTTCAATTTTGAAAAACCTTAAAAATCTATCTTGGATATCTCCAACTTTATCGATATACCTGAAAATGAACATTAACTGATCATAGTGTGCAATATCTGGCATAGAATCGACGATAATCGAAAAATACAGTGCGTCCTTTATCTGCGATATTAACTCCTGCTTAACCCCATTACCCATAAACTTTATAAACTAATCACACGTAGCGTGAGATAAATAACTAACTTTACCCCCCTTCCTGCAGTGGCGTACATATCTAAATGATTTTTTAAAAGATTGTCAAATTGTGACAAAATATTCAATAAAATTTCCTTTTCTGCTTGATTCACAATGTTCTCTGTGTCCTCGAAATGCCAAACCTAAACTTGCTAGTAATTTTACCGTAGCTACAACTCGTTTTAAAACTTCTCGCCAGTATTTTTCTTGTGTTTGGATTTGGACAGCTAAGTTTGAATCAATCCTCCCGGTTATTGAAAATTGCTTTCTTAATCTTAATATCGACGCAATATGACCCGGTGATGCTTCAGCTCTATTAAACCCCGATTTACATTTTTCCAATCATTATAGCCTGTTATAAACTTTGTGTTCACTTGTGAAAAGAGCTTACACTTTTTCCGAAAAAATAAGCCACTCGCGACGTTCTTTAGTGTCGTTTACCTTTAAACAATAAAAATGTGATTCTAGAAGGCGTCTAAAGTATTTTTGATTTCGGTCGACGTATTCAGTTTTTAGAAAAGCTATATCTTCTACATTACATGGTTTATTCAAAATGTAATACTTTACCATTTTGTGCGACAGCTGCAGTGGCCATAACGCGATATTGTCAACTTGAATCTCATCTTCATTAAACTCGTTTTTATTCTCAGTCATTTCTAAAATTTCGTCATGCTCTTGTCCATCACATTGCTTAGGCTCTTCTTCTTCATGAAATATAATTGTTTCATTGACATTAATAACAATAGCATCTTCGACCGACTCATTTTCATGTTCATCTATTTGTTTTTGTGGAGTTATAAGAAACGATTTATAGTAAGTGAGTGTTTTAGTTTACTCGTAGTTTGTAGTTGCTCTTGTTTCCATTTGCGTTTTTCCGATCCGGAAGGATAACTTCGTTTCATGACTAAGGTAAAGCTAAAATTATTATAGAAAAATCTTAAAAAGTTACTTTTACGTTTATAAAATATATTACGTACCAAAACCCACTCGTATTACCAAAACAAATAGCAAAAATTTGTGTATATTACAAAAAAGAAGCACTGGTTTTTTTTTATAAATGGCAGATATGATTATAAAAATATTTTACAGTTGGCACTAGTATTTTTTTTTATAAATTTATCGTGACGACCCAACAAGCAACAGAATTTTATTTCGTAAAACTTTCGGTATGGATAATTTTATCGTGTAGAAATTTTTGCTTTAAATATGATGTTCGAGATGTTAAAAGCAAAGCAAAATTAAATTTAACTTTTCTCATCAAAATACGGCTAATATTATGCTGGCTGATTATTTTTTCATTTCAGTTTTTCTTTATTTTTTATCGATGGCGATATTTTAGTACCTACTTCCATTTTATTCAAGCCTTTAAGCAATACCAACACACCAAAAATATAATTGTCAAATTCGTTGTGTGCTCTTTTGCCAAATTTCAAATATCATGTACCCTTTATTTGTAAAATTTTCCCGGTTTATGATGTACCAAATTTGTTTCAACAATTTTTGGTTTGATTCTGTGCTAGGTATTGATAATTGTTGTTGTATATGTATGTTATTTATATGTTGTGTTATACTTATATCGATAATTCATAAAATTGAATCGGTTATTATATACCATTTTGGGGGCCCTAATGTATTGGGGGTCTAAAATATGTGGTCTGTATTGGGCAAATATGTGATCTAAAACTAAATTTGGATCGCGTGTTCCATATAAAACTTATCTTGATCCGAATCGACAGGTGTCTTGAAACACAGTAAACCTTATATCACCAAGTATTGATCTCCAAAAAAAGTTCAACTGAAGCAAAAATTAAGGTTAAAGAAGAATACGCGACACTCAAGAATCAAGAGAGGGACTAAAAATAATCTAACTGAATAATCTTTTAAGATATGTTGCAGGTCTACGACATACCCTTACGTGATTCTTATTTGATTTTTGAAATAAGTTTTGTAATATAGTCTAAAGGTCTATTTTAAACTATGACATAAGTACGTTCTTTTTGGATCTTAGAAATAATACAATACTATTGTAATTGATTTTAAAATATAATTTATTAATCGATCATTTAAAATTTGATACTAATAAATGAAAAGGTGGAATTTATGTGATTTTAGGTTAGGGGAACTTCCCAAATATTCATTCAAAAATCAAACATATCTAAATTCAATACCGATAACAAAAGCTCAATTTCAGAACTTATTGCACACATCGCGATTAAAACTGAATTATTTGTCTTGCAGGTGGCCACGTTTTAGAGCTTCATTAAAAATTTACCTTAAAGTGCTATTTCCTTCCAATATACACTGCAGGCCAAAAGTTTGAGCCCACTCCCATATTTCGAAAAAAATCAAATTTTAACACAGATAATATTTATTTAGTAGAAAAATAAGCATGTCGATTAATTGAGAAATATGTATAAAACCAAAATAAGGTAAAACAAAATTTATTTTGTTAATATTTCATAATAATTTATTTAAAAAAAAGAAAAATGGCTTAAACCGACTTTTCATCGAAAAATCTTCCTCTATATTCGATTACCTTTTTAACAATTCTTGACATCCTAGCCGTCAGGTTTTTAATGGTTTCTTGTCAAATATTGCTCGAAGAATCTTGTAGAATATTCCACAACACAGATTCCAATGATGGGCATTGTTCCCGTACCCTTCTATCAAGCTCCTCCCACAACAGCTCTAAAGGATTAAGATCTGGAGATTGCGGCGGCCATGTCATGATTTTTAAGACTTTTTCCTCCTCCTTCTGTTTGAGATAGTCCTTGCCAAGTTTCGATATGTGTTTTAGGTCGTTGTCTTGTTGAAATACGAATCCTTCGCTTATCAATCTTCGTCCAAAGGGCAAAACGTTTTCTTCCAGTATCGTGTGATATGCTTCCTTATTCATTCTACCGATCACACGAGTCAGATCACCGACCCCATTGTAAGAGAAACATCCCCAGACCATTACAGATCCGCCACCATGCTTCACAGTTGGAACTATACAGTCCGGCAGCATCTTCTGTTCGGCGCTGCGTCGAATGAAAATCCTCAGCTTTTTGCCAAAAACCTCGAACTTGGATTCATCGATCCATAAAAACCTTTTAAAATCTTCTGCCGTCCAGTCCTTATGGTTTCTGGCCCATTTTAACCTTTTCAATTTGTTTTGTGGTCGTAGAAGTAGTTTCCGAACTGCAACTCGCCCAAATAATCCACCATCTCTTAACCGTCGTTTCACCGTGGTCAATGATATTGGCACATTTGTTGTTTTATTTATTTCGGCGCGTATTACTGGTGCTGTTTTTCGCCTATTTCGTTTACTAGTTGTTTCTATAAGCTGATCTTGACGTTTGGTTGTACATCTAGGCCGTCCTGATCGTGGTTTATCACGAAAAATTCCGGTTTGAGCGTGTCGCTCAATAGCATGTCGAACACATCACCTTGATATTTGATGATCACCTTGATAACTGTGAGGCAACTTCTCGCTGCGATTTGCTTCCTTTAATGAGAGTAATGACTGAAACTCGCTTTTTAATCGTGGTTTCCTCAACTTTTCTCATTTAGCACTATTAGTTTATTAGTAGTAGTAGTATAATATGTGAAGAATCTCTCTTAAACTTTCATGACATCAAAGTTTGTTTTTATATAAAAGCCTTACAATTCAGGTCTAAAAATTTCGATTTTTTAGAGCTCTTATATTTACGCAATCACAAATAGATGCTGAATCAACAACCAAAAATCACAAAAATGAATTATTGTTTGAATCCCAAACACTTGTCAATAACTAATAAACAACGAAATTTTGTCCTTAAATAAAACGATTTATTTTTAGAATAACGATATTAAAGATATAATTTTTTTTTTGTGTATGTGTTGTTTACAGTTGAAGTAAACAAATTATGAGAAAAATTCAATGAATATAAAGCAAATACGAAATATGAGAGAGAAAAAATACGAAATATGCGAGTGGGCTGAAACTTTTGGCCTGCAGTGTATATTGTTATAAAAAAAACCGGTTAAGTAATGCCGGTTAGGCAACATTACAAAATTCATTAATTATGTCCCAATTTACTCCCATTTCAGTTTACTAACTTTTAAAAATTCCGCCTAAAATTCTCAGTATAATGTAATTTTTATCTAACATATACCATCTGGAACAGCTTGATATATACAGATGTAGCCAAACTATTATCACCTCATACGAAATTCATGGTAATGTAATTTTCAATGGCCGAATTGCAACCTTTTGTATAGTTGATACGTCATTATGGTATATATCGATCAATCCAAGGAGTTTGTGCAATACAAATTTAACATACCCTGGAAAGACACCTTTTATGAGTCATTAATACCTGCGAGAACCCTTTTTGACAAAATATGAATTCCGAGTAATTATTGTCCTGTTAATTAGTTTGACCTCCAAATTATTTTGCTTTGACTATGTAAAAGTATTTAAAAATTAGTATTTTACTGAAGAATTTCAGTCTCGTCTGTGACTTTGAAAAGTAAAAATGAAAGTGATTTTTCTAGTATTAGTGAAATTCACTATGAATAAACGTTTGAATTTCATTTTATTTATTTCATTTTTTGCGAAATAATAAAAATTTAAAATATTAAAAGTTAGTAGTTGAAAGAAAAACGCGCAGTTGATTTTTCAAAAGGTCAAAATGGTAACAAAAAATAAAATAAAATTGGTTAATTATTCCATAAAATTTCTGTAAGATGTCACTTTAGTACTAAACAACAACAAAAAGTTAAAGTTAAATCAACTTTTTTTATATCACGTCTGAATCACGTCGAGTATAATTGCTTTAGTATAAATTCTCATAGTTTAACTTTTTATTTTTACTTAGTCACGTCGGTCGCGTCGAGTATATCTCCAGGGTAAATGTGATAATTAATTTGGCCAGATGTTCAAATACCGGGTGTTCCTAAAGTGGCTGAACGAATGGTACCGTTGGATTACTTGATCAAAACGAAGGTGAGGTTACTTCTATCATGTCGCACGTTAAAGCCCCCCTAATATGTCTTGGACGTTTAAAGAGGAACCTTTCAACACAGCACAACTTTCACGTACTAATTTCTTTCAAATTTCAAACCTGATAAAATTGTCTTTTAAATGAGGTATAATAATTATGACTAGTTAGTTAAAAAGTATTTCAAATTTAAACAACACTTTTAGAGTTCTACTTTTAAGAACATTTTTGCTTCTGACCATTCAACTCTTAATAATTACTCTGCGTCAGTAAATATTTTTTGATGGAAACATAGTTCAGAGTCTAAGCTTTTAGAAAAGTTAACTATTTGTCATATTTGCTATATTATGTTATCTTTATAAAAATTTTAATTGTTCAGCACGCCAATGTACCCCACTCGCCGTATGCACCAGAAATAGCTTCTTCAGATTACTACTTATTCCGGTTGGTGCAGTTGCCTCTTTCTGAACACCGGTTCAGTTCTCGCACAGAGATCGAAAATTGTCTTATTATATAGATTCCAAAGGCCAGGATTTTTTTAGAAAGGGAGTCCGTAAATTTCCTGAACGATGGGAAAAAGTTGTAGCTGCAGATGAAGATGACATTTTCCTAACAAGCAAATGTGTTTTATTTTAATAAAAAAGGGCGGAGTCATATTTACACACTCAATAGAGAAAATTATTATAGGCCGATTGGGTCACAGCATGCAATTCTTAAAATAATCGGGAAATCTATGACGCTTTGAGAGCTGGAGATGATATTAAAAATACTGAATTAGGTTGAAAGTACTTTCTGCACCTTTACCGACTCCATCAGGTCTTCATGGAGGATGGTCTTTATCAACCACTAAAATCATTTAATTTGTTTCGTTAGCCGTTGAAGACCTGCATTGCTCGTTTGGTAATTAAACCTTTTTATCTGAACCGGATTGAGTTTGGTATTCCACAAAACACCGTTTTAAACCCAGTAATCTTTTTAATTTACATCTGAACGGTAAAATTATTGCCTTTGTGGGTGATACTGCGATTAGATACGAGCCCAACAAATGCAGTCGATATCTTTATCCAAATCAATTCGGATTTGAATGAGCTGAGAAATAGGTTTGATTGTAATTCTAAGGTGCTAAGGCAAAATTATGTTTTTTGGGGTATTGGGCGATCTTGTTTTCGGATCTTGTTCCCACTGTATTGTTTTAAGATTGGAACCGTATACCTAAGTATTTTTAAGTTATTTGTATTGAAAATCGTTCAGCACCGAGGTAGACGTTTAGTCGTATCAAAGACCTTAATTATTTTTCATTTTTTAGGCTAAGAAAAATTACAACACATTAATTTTTCTTAACCTAAAAAAAAAATCGGTTGATAGCTGGGATCATAATCTATAATATGAGAAACATAAGAATTATACCCGGCGTCAGTTAACAATTTTAATATTTTCAGTTTTTTAACAAACGTGTTAATAAAACCCCCCTTTAACTACCCGAATTTATCATTTTATGATAGGTGCGGTGCGATCATACTCTTTATGCTTGAGCAACATAAGAATCATAAAAAATTGAAAATATTTGTTTAAAATGCCTTTTAAAAAATTATGGAATGCGGTTTTAGGCACTGTATACAATTTTCCAAAACAATGTAAACTGTGAAACTTTGATACACAAAATTTTTATAGAGAAAAAAACTTTCCCACGTTTTTGAGAATTGTTGATTTGCTTAAAAATTTCATAAATTTTTTTTCTAACAGTATCAGTGCTACCTTTAGCAGTGAATAGCAAAACACATTTTTCTGCTGAAAATTTTGTGATATCTTATAGAGCATGGCTGATAGGTAAATGACAGGGGTATTCTAAGGATTATAACGGTAAGGTAGGAGGAATAATCGTAAAGTCTTGTTGGAACGAGGAAAATCCGAGGTTAATGTGCGAGATAAAGTCTTAAAGAATTTTAAAAAATTTGATAAAGAATTTTAACAAGGTTGTGCAAGCGTTTTTTTAATACCCTAAGATAGAATTTTGTGAGTCATGCAGAAAAGCTAATTGAGACCAATTATTCTAGGAATCATTATGCCATATTTACATTGCTATATTATGACTGAAGAGCGCAGAACTTTAGTTAAGTCCATTTTTTGTATTCGCTTGCAATAATAAACTAAAAATCCCACATACAACTAATTTTCTTATCTCTAAGTACATAGAACTGAACGTAAAGCTAAGGCAAAATATATTTACAAGAATAATAAAAATCAATTTCATTAAATTTAATTATTTCCATCGAATTTCCAATTTTCTAAGAAAATCAAAAAGAAAATATTTTGTTCTTATCGTTTCCATTTTAGTCGTATAAAGCACAATTTAATTCTATTCCATCATCCATCCGTCGTCCCATTTTGAAAAAAAAATGTGAAAGCAAAATAAAATAATTGTCGACGAGATATACTTAAATTAAATAAAATCGATTTAAAAATTTCGAAAAATATTACAGCCATAAAAAAATGAAAATTCGAACGGAAAATGATTGTAATTTTAAATCAGACAAACTACGAGTAATACAGTAATCAATTCAAGTCACGTTAACAAAAAAATGAAAATGTTTGTTTCTCTTAATTTTTCTTCTTTTGTGTACCAAAAATTTTCTGTGTATGTTACAGATGAAAATTAAGAAAAATCTAAAATAAATAATAAGAAGATGATGCGAACTAAGAAGAAATATAATATATTTATAAATAAATACATTTTCAGTTTAGATTATATCCAAAAATTTATCCAAAATGTATACACATACATAATTATAAGAGTTCAATGGTGTGGTATTTGTATATGTATTAAGTAAATAGATCACTATAGATATACATAATAATATATATTCGTATTTGTAAATGTACCGGAGTGAAACAAAAAAGCTTCTCTTTGTTTAAAAATATTTTATAAAAAGCTTTTATAATTGGAAAAAAAAATTAAGTTGACTTTTGTCTTATGGCATATATCCGATGTAAATCTTAAATATAAATGGAAAATTATTATTCCTCTCTGAAAAGCTTATTTTGCTGCTAATGTTTTTGTTGCTTTACAATATTATTAATTTTGTATTTCATACACATTTTTAAAGATATAAGAAAGCATATACGTGTATATGGCTTTCGTTGTGATTAAGATTTATCGATTGTCAGTGCGAAAATATTTTCTCGTTTTGATTTATGAAATCGAAATGTGTGTATGTTGGATTTATATTATATGATTTGTAGTTATGTCAGTTTAGATAAACTATCTAACATGTACTATATATGTCAATTTTTGTCTTTCAAAGTCAATTATTAAAAATGATTTTTATAGAGACTAGTTTGATAGACAAATATTATTTTGTGATCAATTTTAAAACGACGAATCTAAGTGAATTTGATCCCCAGCATGTGGAGTAGTATATTGTCCCAAGTTTATTTCTCACCTAATAATGATATCCGAAGAAATGCAAATCAAATCATGATTAGATAACTCATGCTTCTTAAATACATTTTAAAACATTAAAAAATGTATGCCTATTTGTGGCAACAAAGTAAAGCAATTATGAGCTGGATTAACTGGCTGGATTAACTTAACTAATATCACTGTTGGATTTTAGACAGCTACCAGGTATACTTGCTTAGCTATGTCTAAGTGTCAATTGGTTTTAATAATGGCAATGGAATATAGATAGCTTCGATTACTACCATATGGAGGCAAGTATTGGGAAATCTAATATTTTCACAGTTTTAACCTCGCTTGCTTCATAATAGACTCATTCGCATTTTGTTCTCTAAACTTCACTTTTACGCCCCTGATTTATTTAATTTATTACATTGGCTAGTGTAATAAATTAAACCAATTAATGAAAGCGAATGATTGAAATACGAATGTGGAAAGTTTCAACCGGATGGAAGCGAAGCTTTCATTAACATTTTAGGAATCGTTATGCAATGATAAAATTTGACAACGATTTAGAAATCATTCAGCAATATTTTCTACTTTGCACGATATCCAGCCAGATTGATCTGGATCAGTTCAAATTGAATATGTAAAATTTCATTCCAATTTTATTTTAGAACATAAATTTTTGATATGAAATTTATTGGCTTCGTGTTGTCTCATAAAATATGATCTGAACGGGATCAGACCATAAGGCAAGAAAATCGCCTATCTTTGCATCATTCGTTTCGTAATCGAACATTTTCTCAACTCCTTAAATGAGTAAAATTATCAAATGTTGCTAAATAATTGTAGCAACAGGACATTTTCATATAAAATCAAAATTTTAGTAAGCTTAGCCTATGGATTTTCACAAATAAGAATTTTAATTTTATTTTCTTTAATCAACGACCGTGTGCATCCAAATTTTTTTATTTTATAGCATACCATTTAAGCCGGTTCGTTATTTGAAAACCATACCAAAATGTTTTCCACAAGTTTTATGTAGGTGGGTGCCCTATATAGGGCGAGGGGTGTTCCACCATGGAATGACGTATTTGTTAAGGGCCAACTATAGATGGAATAAAAAAATAACAAGAATAACGTAAGAAACGAAGACCAAAAATTATTATTCCAGTTTGACTTTTCGGCTATAAGCGATTTCCATCAACGATAGACGCTATTGTCATTTTACGCAAAGGGGATAAGAAACGTTAAAATTGTTGTATTCATGTAAAATGTGTATGGAAGATTAATAGTGAAAATAAAAATTAAAGCTACATAAATATTTTTAACAGCTTTTTCAAAATTACTATGGAATTTCAAGCGTTTAACTTGGAGCCAAAGTTTAAAAGTCACAAAATGTGTAGTGTTTTTGGTTGGTTAGCTAGAGCTGATAAATCAACAAGGTTGCACCAGTTTCCGAAGAACCGTATATTAAAAAATCGATGGGTTGCATTTGCAGAATTGGTGTGAAAATTTCGGACAATTTTCGAGTTTGCATTACCCATTTTACTTCAAATGATTATATAAATCGTAAGTAATTGCATTAAAACATTACTTAAAGATGAATGCATGGCCAAGTAAAATTCTACCACAAAGCAAATGTGTGACGAAAACCAACAGACTGGATCAAATAGAAAGCCGATTGAAAAGGCAGCAAAAATGAGAGTCTACGGAATGCTCTTCAAAATCTAAAATCTCAGGACAAAAACACTGTTTTCAGTATAAAACAAAACGACAAGACCGTCTCAAAACAGGGCAATTGAGGACACCATTTTTAATACAGGGCCTTCCAGCATTAGTAAGTATCCGGATAATTTAACAGGTGTAAGTTAGATCGAATCGCAACCCGAAAACAACGAAATGTGCGATAAATGTGTCCAAGCAAATGATATTAATGTTATTGAAACCGAGCATAAATTCATTTGCATTATTAGATGCCATTAAAGACTGTGTTGCCACTATATATAATTTACAATATCAAAACAAATTAAGTAAGTGTATAAAAGAACAAATTGTTTTAGTTTTGATAAAGTTAAAGACCAATCTTTCGTTTATCTGTATGTCTTCGATGGTTAGTTTATCATCAAGTACAATTTCACGGAATTTGGCTGCGATGTTGCCCATTCTCAGAGCCGCATTAAAATCATCAACTTTCTTCATTCGAAAGAAGAAACCATTACCAATTTTCCTAAATCTTTTAGGCCAAAGTTAACAAATGTAAGAGCAATTCTTGACTACACAGAGGTGCCTGTTCAAGTCCATAACTGTACAAATGACATAATACGATCAAATTTTTGGTATACATGTCACCGGGCGTAATGATAACCTACATAAGCCGTGTGTACACCGGCAAAGCATCCTATAAGTTTATTTTCAATGAAGAAAAATTAATATAAAAATTTGAACAGAACGATTTAATTATGGTGGAATAAGGCTTTGCCACTGAAAAGGAATTGACAGACAAGGGGCTTAAGCTTAAACTAATCCGATAAATTGTCAATTTCCAGAAGAAGAAGTAGAGAGCAACACAGAAATATTAATCGCAAGAGTTCACGTAGAATATTCCGCCATACATTGACAACTATGTAATTAATATTATTGCGTCTCTCACAAATTATTGTCGCCAGTTCTCGCCAGTGACAAATTTTAAAGTTTAAATTTAAACAAATAAAAACAATTTTGTAACTAAAAAGCTAGTTTGTATATAAATTTAATGTACATATTTCAATTCGTTATATATCACATTAAATTTAATTATACATATTCTTAATAATTTAATCTTATCAATTTGGTTTTTCAAATATTTACTTCAGTGTTTTAACTCACACATTTGAGTGGTTTGGACTTAAATTGAGCCAATTTTTTTTTTTTTGTAGAACAAGAGATATTACGTTCAAAGCACTGAAATTTGTTTGTGTTTTGTCGTTGTTGGATTTGTTTAGTTTTTTATTCGTGGACGAACATTTTCGCTCGGTTATTCTTTTTAAGTGACAGAAAAATTGAACGAAAATAAAACGCAGCTTTTGTTATGCTTTTTACTTTTTTTATTCTATCTATATTTCCCACTTTACACTTACCAAGCCGTTGAAAGTTTTGTTTCGAACTGATGAAAAAATGAATTCTTTGAATTTAAAAATTCGGTCATCTTATGTCAGACTGGAGTGACCGAACTACAAACATGTTGAAAATACTTTGACCTTATACATACAAAGTATAATCACAATGCCTTAGCGAATTATTATGCTTCGATACGTAATTGACAACCCCTTCGAAACCTCGATTGCTTTTATATTTGACGCAAGCATACGATTTTTATATGAAATTTTGGGTTATTCTAAATAACTACTAAATGATTTAAGTTTAATTAAGGTTTTGGATAAAACAAAAAATAATTAAAAATGTGTCGCATAAGGAATATTGAACGTTGAGGTATTAATGAACTTTATGGAATGTTGAGCTGTCAACATATTTCCCGGCTCTCAAGGAAGGTGTCCTAGGCCCTTAAGTGCTTTAGTAAGGCTTCTTATTTTCCTAATCAAATACCAGGTGACTGAAATAAACACTTCACCAAACAAATTGGTGATAGCGATAGTTTTTGGTTTTGTTGTAGACCTTCTTCAATGAATCTGGTTTCTATTTCGGTACTTTCAGTGTCGCGGATTTTTTAGAAGGGATCTACTTATGCATTATTTCTGTTTAATGAAATCTATATTGTTGCAGTATCCATCATGAAATGACAACTTGTTGGTATTAGTCCCGATTTGCTTACATTTGTATTGCAGAGTATATGGAAATTTTATGACACAGAGATACTCTGCATTGAGCTACATACAACTGTTCAGCCCGCAACATCATATACTTAAAGCGGATTCAGTGTTGCGTTCTTTCGTCCCTTCCTTCGTTCTGAAATTTATTAAAACCAATTTCAGTGCTTGAAAATGACGATTTTTTCTTGTGAATTTTTCAGCAACTTTGATTGATTTAAAAAAAAAATTCAGAAGGAAGGAACGAACGCAACACTGAATCCGGCTTTACTGATTTAGTTGTATGGCAGTTATCAAATAGTCCGAAGTTGGTTTTATATACAATACATATTCCAGTTGATGCATGGTTAGCGTCCTCTGGACTAGATTTTAGAACGATTTGTCGAATCTGCTCATGAATTTGTTCTGATGTTAATACGAACGAATCTAGCCCGCCTTGGTGAACCTCTATGTGTCTTAATCTTAGCACTTCCATTGGTAGGATTTGTATTGAATGTTTCAATATTTTGGTTATTGTTTCTTCGTAAGAATTGTGTTTAATTAAATTGTCCGTAGATTATAAAATCGACATCTGCTGTTGTCGGAGCTTCTGTTGGTATTGGTGGTTGGAATTTAACTTATCAATGCTCATTTTGTAACCATTGTCAGCCTCTTCAGCGAGTATAACGAATAACTTGTTCGCATCAGTGCCAAGAAAGTCAAAAGGCGATCTTCGCTTGCGAATATTGTTTCCGCCTAACGCATTTAATTCCGCATATTGTGCCTTTATTTTAAAGTAGTTTGAAAAAGTGTTTCATATGAACATAACTTGTATGGTTGATGAGTGCAATGCATTACGTGATTTAATTCTGCGCAGTATGGTGTGTTATACGTTATAATATTCACAACCCGTTAATTAAACTTCCTTTTCAGATTATGTCAAAATAAATTCCAGCTAGTAATAAATCTCGCTAGCCCAAATCTACAGATTATTGAGAGTATGTGAAATAGTAATTTTGAGTTTGGGGAACCTCTTGTCACTTACCTACGTTTTTTCTCGATTACTTAATTATTATCCTCGACGACTTCTCTCAGTAAGACCTGCACCTTTATTACTGCCCGGGCGAGTTTCAATGATTCTACTTTGCCCCTATTTCGAGGGAGGTAAGTTTTCTTCTATGAGAAGAACAATAATCCCAATTTGTATTTCTGGTTTAAATGTTTAGAATACTTAGTAACAACTTCTGTTTTTTGTTGTGAAATATATGTTCTTTTAAACGAAGGCTGTACAATTTTTATGTCATTTAATTGCTTATTTTCTTAGTTAGAGTTGTTTTTGTAAAGTTATTTTTGGTTTTTTTTAAATAAGGAAAAAATCGTGTACTGGTTTAGTTACTTTCATTTAAAAGGTTTAGAACCAAAAGAAATTATCGATGAGATGAAAACCGTGTTAGATTGACTTTTAAACGCAACCGTTTATAATTGGGTAAATGTTCAGGAAGGCCAAAAGAGGTAACTACACCAGAAACGGTCAAAAACGTCTATGAAATCATTGTGAATGACTGCCGTATAAAGTTGTTGGAGATTGTTGGCATTGTAGACGTTTAATAACACGCGTTTATTAACACATGTTCAAAAATGAATCTCGAATGACCATTTCTAAGCAATGTTTGTAAGCAGGATCCACCTGAATTTTTGGGCTGATTCATAATGGTTGATGAAACATGAATCCATCACTACACGCCAGAATCAAAACAACAGTCAAACCAATGTGTATCAGTTGGTTCAGGCGCTCCAAGGAAAGCAAAGTTGTTGCATCAGCTGGAATGGTTATAGCCACTGTCTTTTTGGATGTACAACGCGTAATATTCATCGACTTTGAAGAAGCAAAAATGCTCTTCCATTCATCATGGAAAACACAGCAAAAACAGGATGAAATGGGTTTTCGAATTGCTTCCTCATCCGCCATATTTACATGATCCTACCCGTTGCTACTTTTTTCCATTTCCAAACATGAAATGTTGGTGCGAAAAGTCGGAAACAGGACATAGGGGCTCCTGCATTTTTGCTTGGCTTCTAATTGGATTAAAACTGTTGTTAATTCTTCGTACATAAGTATCGTAAAGCCCAAAATCTTTTTTAAATGAGTCTTCACAAATTTCACATTTACCTCCCATAGGCCACTAAAATGAAATTATGCTTGTGGTTGCAAATGCCATATTATTCCATCTACAGCAAGTCATTTTGTGTTGTTTGTTGGCTTTAATGAAATTTATTGCATTGTCGCTGAATATGTCGCTATACAGAGTCTACGTTTTACGCTGAATCTTTTAAAGGCAGCTATGCATCCTTCTGTAGTGATAGCTCTCTTGCTATCTCTATGTGAATTAACTTTCTTTCAAGACAGATGAAAATCGCTTTTAACCTTTGCATGTTTTGTGTCCTTTATACCTTTACTCGTTTTTATTTGTAGTGGTCGGCTTAGTCAACTCCGGTGTGAATGAACGACTTATATATTAAGGACAAAGCCGTAACTACTATGGCTGTAAATCTGAAAATCTGAAAATGGACGAACATATATAAATAACATATGACACGTTAAAAACACCCAGTCGCAACTTTTTTACTGGTTACCACCAGGAATCGAACCCGGGACTCCCGAGTCACAGAGCAAGCACACTACTTACTAAGCTAACGAGGGCGACGATATGGTTGCATCCATCGAAACGGTAAGTTTCTAATGTGTTGATTACACCCTTGTCTGGCACGGTATCTATGGCAAGTGACACATCCTACGTAAGTAGGACGCCTCATGTGTTTTCTTGTGTGCGTGAGTTATTAATGTTTTGCTGAGCTGAATGTGTATGGGAAGTATTGCGGGATGCTTTTCATTATAATTTAATAGTGAGTTTGTAAGTCTTCAACCTATTCCTAAGATTCCTTGTTGATCTAAGAAATGGATAGCTTATTTGTAATAGTTTACTTCTCTTATCTACTGATCTATTTTTAGGAGCTGGGTTATTTCATCTTTAGAGTTGGTGCGCTGTGTAACTGAAAATGACGTAGACAGCGTACGTCTGCGAGCGAATTTGACTTTGTTATTTTAACATTTCCAAAAGAAAGAATTTACATTTTAACTTTTTTCTTTCCTCACTCGCCGAATAGATATAAAAAATATCGTGGATTCTGAAAGAGAGGAGGAAAATCGTACACTTTTTTTTCAAAAAGAAAGGTAAATAAAATCCATGTAAAATATAAACAACTTTGGTAGAGAGTCAAAAAATACAAATAAACGAAATAATATATTTTAAATTTGAACACACGTACAGAAAAACTATATATGAGGTTTTATGTTTGGATATGCGAAAAATCTAAAAAAAAACAAAGATTTCGTCAAAAAACAAATAAATTGTCCTAAAACCCGATTACAGTGCCACCTACCGGGTTCAATTGTGAATCTAAACCTTCCAAGAACCCACTCACACACAAAGTTTCATTAAAATCGGTCCAGCCATTTAGGAGGAGTTTATTTGGAATTTTTTTGAGTGGATGGGCACTCTTCTAATTGATAGCGCAAGAGGTTAAGATTGTTTCTGCATCGTGTTAATTATCTTCTCCATTTTTTTTCACCTTTTGATGTAGTTGCTTACTATCTTAACAATCTTCAACTGTGGTGGCTAAGTTGACTTGATATCATGGCATTGATTTGGTTCAGTCAGAATCCTGATTTCCGACACTATATTTGCAATATATGATTTGTATTTTTGTATGTCGACCTACGGAATCGGTAAGTCGAATGGGTGTCCGATATTAACCTGGGGCAATTTCGTAGGTATTGATTTTTGAGCCATTAGAGGTTGACAAAACTAGATTGTTGGCAATCATTAGCATGCGATTTAGTTGTTTTTTTTTGTGTTTATCTCATTTTTAAATGGAGAACGACATTGACGGTAGTTTTCAATATTGGAGTTATACCAGTACATTTATGGCATCGCAGTGCTTTGGAATCTAGAACCCTTACTGAATTAATTGTTGGATTCAAAATTTATCGAATCGCATTATCTACCGAAATCACTCAATCAATTAAATCCATTCCACTTTCAAATACAAATCGGCATTAAAATAAGACATGTTTGAGTTACACTTTCTAGCATTCATATACATTATCAATTTAAAAACTTGCTGAATCCTCACATGCATACAAATTAGTTATGTTGGTTCATATTTTTCTTTCGAAAAATCCCATATGGAAACTTGAAGATTACGGTTTGCCTTACCAATAAAATGGTTAAAAAAATATTTAAGAATTTGTTTTTATCATAAACTTACGAAATAATATCCCATGTTAAAACATTTCGATGTACATCTTTTCAATAAATGAACAACAGAATAAGGAAAATTAAAATCTGGAAGTTTGCTTTCATCCCTTTTTATTTGTGTGTGTGTGATATGGTGCTCATGTTTTTTATTTTTTCGTACCCAAATCAACCCTAATTTTTTCCAATTTGAGCATCTCATCTAATCTTTTGGTAATTAGAAAAACAAAATATTTATACATAGCTACTTAAAGATTGTTTGGAAAAAAAATGTTTATGGTATACAGAAACCATTTTGGAATTTCCTTTTGTAGTTTGTAAAAAAAATTAAATTGTAAATCTCATTCAATTACCATATAAAATAAAATTTTAAATTATCAAAATTGTCAAATCTCAGAAAGTTAAATTTTACATATGTATATACATATTTAGCCTTGTTACGAGAATACGGAAAATTAGAAGAAAAAAATATTTAATATAATAAAATGTTTTAAAGGATGTGAAAAATTGTTTCCGTTATCCGGGTCGGAAGCAACAAAAAATTAAACTACTTTAACACAGCAACTTCCACAATTAGTTTTTATTTTACACATTCAAATAAATTGAGTTAGTGACAAAAAAGCGTGTTATTCGAAAGCCATTATCGTTAATGAAAAACCACTTTAATTTTAAAGTAAATAAAAAGTATTTATTTTCTACTTTAAAATAGGCAGAAAGCTTTTACGATTTTGTGTTTCATTTTACTATAAAATTTACATGTTTTATATTATTGAACATTTTTTAAGGTGACACGGTACAAATACACCAACAACAACAAAATGTACTCGCAACAAGCACGAGTATCTAAAATAAATGAAAAAGCTTAAAAAGTGTATCTACGGTGGTGTTATTCTATTCATTTACGAACATTGCACTGTGAAAATTAGGAAAAAACGTTTTTCATAACAATGAAACCACCCCTCGAAAAAAAGCTCGACGTCTAAAAATTTCCACTTTAACATATATCATATGACAAAAAAAAGGTTTATTTTTTGTCTTGTATTTCCGCGTACAATTTTAATGTTTTGTGTTATTATCATGTTAAATTTTTTATTACTTTTGATTGGTGGAAAATTTGAATTTAAATGGGGTTTTAAAAATAAACAGTATTATATCTTTTCTGTTTGCATTACAAACACATCTACAAAAAATATAATTACCGTAGTCTCAAAGAGAAAATATGTATATAGCTACGTATCTGAATGTGCTTTCATTTCATTTTGTATGTTTGTTCACCGTGACATTATAAAAAATGTGGTTATACTCGTATGTATTGTTGTGGCTCGGTATAATTCGGCTGCAATGTATTTGATGTCAAAATACTCTGTTGTTAGCATTTTTGGGAGCTTAAAGCTGAAACAATTAGGGGTGATCTTATAAATTTAGACACGCAGTTTTCTGAATTTGTGGAATTTTGTTTATAAAGTAAAATGTTTGAGCGATCATTCTAATTTAGAAAAACAACAATTTAAAATGTTTGGCCAAACATTTAAAAATGTTGGGTGGAGTGCCTAAAAATAAAATAAAAAAAATATGCGAAGTTTCAATATTTAATTTTGGTTGCTAACGAGCTTTAAGTTAAAATAATGTAAATACAACTTAATAAAGATTGCAACGTAAATAAATAAGTTAACCTTGGTTAGATCTAACATAGTATGAAGAAAATGTTTACCAGAAGAAATCGGTCTGAATCTAGATATAATGGGACAGATCGAGGCCGAACATAATCACTAAATCGCAAGAATTTAGAATTTTTAAGTGGAAGTAAGTGTTTAAAGATAATTTAATCACTATAACATAAGCTATCGAGTTTTACGTGATCAAGTTGAAATTTTGATAACAAATTTTATTATCCTGTTTCATTATGTTAGAATCGTAATTCAGTTTTACATATTAATTAGAACCTAGTTCCTTATATGATTGCCAAATTGTTAATTTCGTTCAAATTTCATATTGGAACACTAATCTAGCAGACACACATATTTGTACATAATTGGTTATGAAATGCTTCCATTTAGCGGGGCAAAAATTGGAAACTTCATTCAAATTTTTTGCTACAATCCGAATTTGCCTATACTAACAGAATTTTAGATATATTTTTAAGTAACCGAATATGTCTGCCTACTTCATTCAAAATTTATGTAAAGATATCCCAAACCATATCTCAAAATCAAATTTTATATTTCTTTCTTTTCTTAAAGAGTTTAAATCGAAATCTAATTTTCTGCATTACAAACTAAAAAATAACTGGCCTTAAGCACAGCGGAAATTTCAGAAACGAAATTTTCTCAAACTTGATAACAAGACTTACATACCAAATTTGACCATAATTAGTTGAGAAATGACCTAGTTCGATTCAGCATGACCAATTTTCATAACTAATTTGAAAATTCATGTTAGAGTTCAATTTTTCACAATAAATTTAACCATGATTGGTTAAGGTCCATTTCGTACGACTAAACATATGGCAACCAGATCCTTGCGGGATTTTTTTAGTTGCGCGACAGTGGAATACTAAAATCGAGATCTTGAAAAAATAAAAATACATACAACAAAACTAATTACTTAAAAACTAATTTAATTATGTACTAATTTAATTAATAATTGTTGCCAGGAGATGGTTCTTATGAAAGATTTTAGGAAAATACACTGGAAAAACCGGACAATTCGGAATATCGAAAAATGATGTTTTTGTACGTGTTTGCATGTATCCGATCCAGATGGGCTTTAAGATGAGAAAAATTGGAAAATCTGAGTAGAAAACTCTGAAACTTCCGAAAAATTCGAAGAAAATTGAATTTTTTTTCCAGCGCATCAGTCGATTGCCACTGAATTTGCAAACGATAGATGAACCGACGTGCAACATTTCCAACGAAAGTACTATATACTTTCAAAATAATCGTTTGGGATGAGTGTACGATGGCGCACAAACGAGCATTAGAGGGGTTCGATCGAACGTTGAAAGATTTGCGCAATAATCAAGACCTCGTTGGAGGCACGATGATTCCGCTCCCCGGTGATTTTCGCCAAACAGTGCCAGTCATTCCAAGATCAACAGCTATTGATGAAATAAACGCTTGCTTAAAGACATCGAAATTGTGGAGATACGTGAAAACTCCCAAATTAAAAACAAATATGCGAGTCGCGTTACAAAATGATGAATGATGAAGCAATTGTTAGACATTGACAATGGACAAATTAAGGTTGACGTTTGGACTGATCTAATTTCGTTACCATCTAATTTTTTGTCAATTCACAATCTATAAAGAAGAATTGATCATGAAAGTGTTCCCGAATATTGGTCAAAATCACAAAAATCATGTCTGGTTGAGCGAACGTGCCATTTTGGCAGCGAGAAATAAGGACGTAGATGTTTTGAATATAAAATTTCGAAGTCAAATCGTTGGCCAATTGCATTCATTTAAGTTGATCGATTCCATTACAGATCCAAATGAAGCCGTTAATTATCCAATTGTATACCGCCGCACAATTTGCAGCTCAAGGTCGGTTTGGTAGTAATCATGTTACGCAACCTGAACCAACCAAAAACTATGCAATGGAACAAGACTCACTGTTAAGAGGCTGAACAACGAAGTGCTTGAAGCAACGATAATCATAGGAAAGTTCAAAGGCTTGTTCCAAGAATACCATTGATTCCAACCGAGTTGCCGTTTCAATTTAAGCGTGTTCAGTATCCAGTTCGTCTTGCATTCGCAATGACGATTAATAAATCACAAGGCCAATAGTTGAAAGTGTGTGAAATAAACCTTGAATTACCGTGTTTACCCATAGGCAGATGTACGTGACGTGCTCAGGACCTTAGAAAGGCAAAAAATATCGTTCATCACCAAGTGTTACGATGAACGCATTATTAATTGCGCTGAAATGCGATTTAATTTCACATGATCTTTGATAATTCTAAATCAAAATCATGTATAACAAAATTTGCAGAAAAGTTTTCTACTTGTGCATGCCTGCACAAAGTCAGGGCTTGACCTCGGGGTCCAGAGGCTCAGTACAAACTTTTCGTAACATTTCAATTTTGGTTATTTTTTTTCCTGGGAATGTGTTTAGGGAAGGGGTTAATGAATATAGTGAGATGCTCGAATCGGAGAGATGCGTCCTCTGAATCAAGGGGCCCATGTTTTTGCGTTTCTGTACCATTTATCTGATTGCAATGAAAAATTGATGATGGGTTGCGTGCATGCTCGCGAAGAGTTCTTAGTTGGTAAAATTTGTAACCCTGGGTCTAGGGGCATCGGTAAAACGTTATTCTAAAATTTCAATTTTTTTATGCTTCCGTAATATCCGCAATTCAAAGTAATTTTAATTACTCCCGTGCAACGCCCGGTAATTCAGCTAGTTAAAAATAAAAGAAGATTGAAGGAACAAATTCGAATCTCTTAAGCGATTCTGAAGATATCATCAGGGACCTTCATAATGCCGAGAAAATGGTTTTTGACAAAAATCATATTTCATCATTTTTATCAGTATTTCAGACCGAAGTTAATTTTATATTGAGAGTTCTAAAGTCCTAAATTCCATTTTAACTTGTTTTGCTAGAAAAAAATGTGTGAATAAAATTGAAAAATGAATTTCCGGTTAGCACCACACTGAAATAAAATCATACCAGTTTTCTCAAATTCAGTTCGGTCTTAAGGGCAAAGTAATTTAAATCCTGATAAAAAAATGAAAAATGGCCCTGATCCCAACCAATTTTTCTCAACGTTTCAAAGGGTCATCCCATAAATGAAAGTAAAATGTGTCCGTCCATCTGGATGTTTGTCCAATCATATCTCAAGAACTGCATAAGTCATTCGTTTTTTATCGCTAATCTTCTTTTATTTTTAAAATCTTTTGGAACCTCTACCTAAAGAGGGTTGCCCATTTGCCATAGAAAACACCCCAAAAAATATCACGGTATTGCTGTACATACATTGTTCCCCTATAGTCGTGTGTTATATCGTTTAAAAGTTCTTGGGTCAGGCAACAATTTTGATAACATCGCTTTAGATCATAATCCATCGTTTAGGCGCTGGTAGCCATTTTTTCGTTTATGATAGAACACATGCTTGTCGTATATCCTTGTAAAGATTTTTGAGAATGCCGTAAATTTTAATGAAGTACAGTAGTACTCAAAATTATAGTAGTGGCGCTGGAAGCAGCGGCATTTTTCTCATTGTGATATAAACATGTGGTATATCATTCAAAAGGTCTTGAATAAGGCAATAATTTTGTAAATACTGCTTCTTGAAGAATGCCACTAAGTTCTTGAAGAGTGCCACCAATTTAGGTGACACAATATATAGTACACAAAACTACCGTTGTTACGCCGGGAGCATTTATGTTTTCCTCAGTCCGAAAGAATCACGTAGTACATCATTTGTAAGGTTTTGGGGAATCAACCATTTTATTATTATCGTGCAGCGGTTAGAATATTGCAACCAAATATTTCAATCATTCATAGCGCAAATGAAACAATTCGCAATTAGTGGCAGAACTATAAATCTATCCAATCCAATCTACCCTGTTTCCAAATCGCTACCCATGTTGTTAGATATTTAAGTTCACTTTTAAAAACTACACAATTTGATTGACGCAGAATCATATCGAGTATGTAAATTAATTCAATAAAATCAATTACTTAGCTATGTCTGTATAAATTGAAAAATATATTTAGAATTCAGTTTAAGGCTGCGTACCAATCCAAGGGTAAAAGTCAATTTTAAGTAATTTTTTCGGTAAATTCAATTATTTTTGAAAAATTCTAGGGTAATCTGATCGAAAAATCTCTACTAAAATCGATGTTTACCGTAGTAAACGATTTACCCTTGGATTGGTACGCAGCCTTAGTATATTATGTCTGGGTATATTTTCATTCATAGAAAAGATCCCAGGAAAAATGTCATGGGAAGGCCGGGTATACATAGAGCACACTTTCACTTTCGAGAATAACAGCAATTTCACATAGATTTTTGAAGTCTATGCAGGGTATAGACAAAGGTATCACTTCATTTCTTTTCCTAGTAATTTTTGAAGGAAGAGAATAAAATGTAAAAACATACTGTTAAAGTTAGCCAAAAGTTTCCAGCCGAAAGATAATGCAGATAGTGTCTTCGCTATCACAGCCTAAATATGGTAATGCAGATATAATTTTTGCTATCCCAGCCGCAAAAATAATTTATAGCCGAAATTACTCGATATAGTTCTAGTTCTGCTATCACCTCTACATAACCAGAATACGCAAAAATCAGTCAGAAACTAAATAATTTTACCAAATTGGACCAACTCTTATGACATGTAAATTACACAAAAAAATTAGAAATTTTCGAAACTAAGGCTGTGTCTCAAACACCGACTTATTTGTGGACACCGATTTATTCAAATAAGTCACCTCACGAGCAGACTTATTTGAATAAGTATGTCTACACAGAAATGTCTCCAAAAATGTGCCTTGACTAAATGTAATCACGCAGCTTTTTTTTTCAAATCTAGTGGCAACGACCAACATGTCAAGGAATTTTTTTCTTCCATATAACAGAAATTGCATTTTGTTGTTTTTGATATTACGTCACAAATAAGTCGGTATCAAGGGCCAACCATAAAAAAATTATAAATTTGGACGACACTAATTTTTAATGAAATTCCAGCCATACTAGACGTAACGAGTATGCCGTTAATATTGTAGAATATTGAATGACAACTATTTGTTATAGTGACAGCTGTTTATTGTTTGTTGTTTTTTTTAGGTAGCACGACATAAATTTTAATTTTTTGTTACGTTTGAACGCAAAATTTCGCTCCAATAATTTTTATTAAGTAAGTGGCAATTCATATTGAACGAAGCTTCGTTAAATTTTTTAATTTAAATTAATTTTTCCATGTGCGAAAGCACAGAAACGGTATTTAACGCAAACATATTTTTTTTAAAGTTACGTTTATAATTTTTTTAAACTTTTCTATGGTTACCCCTTAATGAATTGGAACGACTTGACCAACTTATTCAAGATGGCGTCAAATAAGCAAATAAGTCTGCAATAAGTCGGTGTTTGGGACACAGACTTAATTAATTAAAAGTTCTGTATTTTTTAAATTACCCACTTTCCCATCGAAACTACTATGTTTATTAGACAGACCATAATCCTAGGTAAACCCACAAGAAATGTGGGGCAAGTTTAAATGGGTTAGGGGTGTACTTTGGTAACTTGTACCAGAATGTCCGATATTTTCGAGACTAAATTAATAAAATTGTCTGTAACTTTTGAGTAACTTTCATTCCTATCGATGTTATACCTATATCGACTTTATTCCAAATTACACTCTCCTATCCCCTTCAGACTTGCCTCAAATTTCTTGTGGGTTTATCTAGGATTATAACCAATGAAATAAACATAGTATAAGATTGATGGAAAAGTGGGTTACGTAAAAGTTACAGAATATATTTTTAATTTAATTTTGAAAATTTCGGGTTTTCTGGTATATTGGCTGCGGGTCAATAGTCAGGTAAAAGTCAATTTTAAATAAAGTTTTCAGTAAATTCATTTATTTTTCAAAAATATAATGCAAACTGATCGAAAAATCTGTTCTAAATCTGTTCTATAGTAAACGATTTACCCGACTATTGGTCCGCAGCCATTTTACCAAAATACACATCCTCTTCCCTTCCCATCCCCTTCAGACTTGTCCCAAATTTCGCTTCGGGATACCTTGGATTATGACCTATAAAGTCAACATAGTAGATATAGAAGTAGGTATATCAAGTAATGTATCTTTGGGATATAAATTATTTTTTCGGCTCGGATAGCAAAGACACTATCTGTATTACCATCTTTCGGCTGGAAACTTTCGAATTATTTTAATAGGGTTGTGAAAACTATAATTAAAAAGATTAGGATTTTATGAACTAATTCAAAAAAATGATATTAAGCAAATGACACCATTTAAAGATTTGACAAATTAGGCCTTATGATGGCGGGCGCACAAAACTGTATGTTATCTTTCGTGGGTGTTGCGGACTGAAATATATCAATGTGGAGTTTTCAGTTGCTCAGTATCGGTGGTGTATTTAACAATAATATTTGAGTAAATAAAATGAAATCAACAAAATATTGGTGATACACCTTTCGGCCCGTCTTGTATTGGTCTTTTGTTTAATAAAGTTTTGAACTTCCGGTCGAAATTTCTAAATTACTATCTGTATTTTTGATTTTTTTTTTACTTTCAACTGAATTCTTTCATGAACAGCAAAAACATTTTAATAAAGAGTTTGAGTAATGCGATTTGTATAATAGGATTAATATTTAAGTACAATATATGAAGATGTTCCAGAGGTGGGATATCATCCACTAGAATACCACTTGCTTTATGAGAAAAGTGTTAATACGAATTTTCAGACTATTCTCTAATATTTATGTAGGTCAAAAAAGAGTTGGTAAAATAACAAGAATTTTAAAACATCCGTTATTAATTTAAGTTACCGTAAAGAATTTTACCGTCATTTTCTCTCAAGCATAACTTTTCCAAATTAAGTCATATCTATTAAAATAAAGAACACTCATGCAGCATTGGTGTTGATTTGCCAAAAAACATTTTTTTCGACAAACCCGTTCAAATCGATAGAGGGTTAGAATACAGCATAAGTCACATGAAAGTAATTCAAGCAATGATTGAGCAACGTTTTTATTAGACGATACAATTATTCGACTCTATCACATTGTATCAGAAGTGAACAATTAGTTAAAAGGATTAGAAGAGAAGTTCAAATTGTATACTCAGAGATCCTTCTCCTATTTTTATTCCCTTCCTATTCCAATTACTATATTCCTATTCCTTTGCTAAGTTTTGTTATTATTCTTATTGATATACTATTTTCTTTCATCATTTGATACTATTATTATTTCTATACCCGTTCATATTGCTATTATATTCCTACTCCTATTATTTCCCATTTTTGATCTAATTCCAGTTTTTATTCTTACCTTCTACTCCTAAACTTCTTTTTAGACAGCAGAGTAAGTACTGATATTTATTCTAGAGAAACCGTCTGTATATTAATACACAAGTAGTTTCCTAAGATAAAGCGATCATTATTTTTTGTCCAGTTCTTATTATTTATATAAATTTTATTAAATTTTGACAGTTTAAGTCTATAATAACTCCCCGATAGTGGCCTTTAGTCATTATTTCACGGTATTGTACCAGAAACATTTATTGAATCCCAAAAAAAATGCTAACGTTGGATAGACTCAGTGCTCAACTGAACTTGTATGTTGGTCAACAATCCGTTAAGTTCAATGCCGAATAAATGATAACACGATCAGGACCGTATCAAAATGGACTAAAGTGGATTAAGTATTCCAAAACAAAAAGAAAAAGCGAGACGACCCAATACAAGCAAAGCAAAACCAACAAATTTATTTTCACAAAAATAAATTTAGCATTCATTCAGTTCGTTCCGAAAAACGGATTCGTAGTTTATTTTGGTAATTTCATTTTGTAAAATTTAAGGCTGCTGCATGACTGTGAGATTTTACCCGCACTCACAGTCTGAAGTAATTAACTAATAGTTTTTGCTCAATAAAATTCGCCTACATTATTTGATGTTTCCTTCATTCCATTGATACTGTTGTCATTGAGCTTTTACTACCATCGTCATATTTTTTGCGTATTGTGTCCTACGGTTGAGTTCTCTGTATTACTCCAATTGCAGAAACATCAAGATCCCTAAGCAGGCACTTATACTGTATGTCTTCCCTCTTCCCTCCGGTAATCCTGAAATCTATTGGAATGTTAATTTTGAACACTTCGATCAAGAGTTTCGGGAAACCACTATGATAACACAGATAGAGCGAACAATCGTCTCTAATGTTTCAAATACGTCTTACAAACTAAGCACAACGGGGCTTTGGCAAATCATTTGTATTAATATATCTAGAAATCTAAATAATTTTAGTCGGATTTTATCGTCCTAACAATAAAATTCAATTCCGTACGTATAGAAATTAATGTGTGATAAAAAATGTTGATATGATTAGAAGACCTGCATCAGTACATATCATTATTATGGATGATCCGTTGAATTTTATTAATAAAACCGGAGATAGTGGGAACAGTCAATATGTCGTCGACTTGAAAGGTGGTTTTGAACAATTAACATGTGCCTGTATTGAGAATGTAATTGATGAAAAATTTGACACAAAAGCTGCTCATATCTTTCGAGATGCTAAACAACAGAAATATGAAGAGGCAAAGGTATTTTAACGTACCGATATATGAAGGAAAACCTTTTGAAGATAGACACAATTATGAGTATAAATCGTAAATATTAGAAACGCACACGCCGTCCGAACGGAATAATCTGGAAAATTTTCAACGGAGCATTAAAAATTTGTACAGTACCACGCGGTTGGTCTAAACGATACGATATTTTTATATATATTTGCTCCATATTCACGCTATCAGTAAAGCGAATTTCCAAAGCAAATTATTTTGATTCTATTCATTTATAAAAAATTGCAAGCCAAACAAAAAGTTTAATGACAAATACTTGTGATAAAATAGCAAAACGCTTGATCATTATCTTTTTTAAGCAAAATTTTTTATATCTGTAGGTTGGCCGTCTGTGGACCAAGTAGCAAAAAGATAAAAATATTTTAACTCGAAGCGGAATTTTTATATGAAAAAAAAAATGATGGAGAAATATTTTCGCTTGCACTCGTGCAGTCGGCTTTACATCAAATCAAATTGAAATATTACTCTTGAATAAACAAAAATTAAAATGTTTTTCAAAGAATTGATTCGGAATTGCTTGGTTATTTGTCACTGATTAGTAACAAGTTGATTTTCGTTAAGAACTCATTATTAATTTTATTGTACAACAAGGACTGTGGCTGTAAAAAAATATTGCGTATATTATGTACAATATTGTCTCAATTGTAGCGATTAGAATGAATAACCAAACGATTCAACTTCTTATTTTACTCAAATGTAATATTTCAATTGCATTTGTTGCACATACCCGGACCAAACATTAAAATGTGCCGATCATGTAGTTTCTTTAGTGATCAATCCGGTCCAAAGGATTCCAATCGTCATTTTCTTTAAAGATTTTGGACTGGGATGCCAAAAATGCGGAGGCCAAACAAATTCGGTTTGCCATTTATCAGTTCAACTACGTAATTCAACATTTTATTTTTATTTAGCCTGCAATGAAACATTTTTACTAATTCAACCAATTTTAGAAATTTTGCAATATAATATGCACTATAGGTTGTAGCCACCCATCAACAACACAAAGTTGGAAACTTTAAATATATTCTTGGAACTGGTTCAATTAAGTTTTTATTTCATAAAGCCTCAAGGTGTAAACTTTCCTTGAACTACCATATACATATGTATTGTAAACATTATATGCATTCGTGCTCGTAATTGCTGACTTAGTAAAAATTCACATGTTTATTGCATATTTCCTTCCGATTCTTGGAAATAACAACCCGTCATGTATTCGAATTTAGTTCAAGGAACAAAATACTGCATTTATCAATTTAACCTTCTGTATATAAAAATAAAAATTTGCAATTAACAAGAAAACATTTTTTTTAAACTGACATGACATGTTACATAAAATTAAAATGGTAAAAGTTTAATCATATTATTGCGACCGCATAACAATTTAAACATTACACTTCAAAATAATTTTATTATTATTTTTACTATACCATCATAAAAATTATAATCAATAAAAACTATAACTTAATTACATTATTAAATAATCGGTATTCAAATATCAATTTTTTCATGAAAGCTCGTATATATGAATTTATATTAAGCCTTGGAAAATATATATTTAAATAAATCGTATGTAGGAGTGTTCGTGTGTGTTTGTGTATATACAATATATAAATTACACTTGATTCATTTCGATTGACATGCAAATAGAGAAAACACAACAACAAATTACATCAATAAGGTTTTTATTAATCGCTGATCCAATTTCGCTGCGGTGTTTCACAAACACTATATACCGGTAACTCATAGTAAATTGTTTTTCCAAAAGCATTCAATTCACCGTCAGTCAAATCGACGTCAGGTACATTCACATATACTCGTAATAATCGACAACAACTAGGAAAATTATAATTAAAAAAATTACCTTGGCTACGCGAACATGAAAACATTATAAAATACAAAAAAAAAAAAAAATTGTGAGGTGGAAAATAAAAATAAAAGAAAAACGTTTTGGAAAATGAGGAAAATAAATTTGATAATTACAAATTTTATTATTTTGTATTTTATATTGATTAAATTTTTATTACTATTATTTTTTTTATATAAATGGTGGTGGTACAAATACGCAGAAAAAGCTTTTGACAAATTTTATTTTTATTTCAATGTAAATTGCAAAGTATTATTTTATATGTCAAGTTTATAAAAATATTTAATTATTTTCAATTTTTAGAATATTTATGTTGTGACTTTTACAACCTAGCAGTAATGAGTTCTCTGTTTTCTATATAGAATGGTATTTTGATCGGAGATTTTCACATTTTCCGTACCGTAATTACGATAATAATATAGGAACAGAAATACCAATTAAATTTTCGTGTTAGAATGCTTATTTTTATTTTTACTTTAACACTCTCTACAAGTGATGCAATCATTTTGCAGTGTGTTAATTATAATTGCACGAGTTTAATATTGAGCTTCATAGAACATTCTACACAACTTTAAGGTAAATTGATGATTTTTATAGAACATAGAACACTAAGAGGTGTTGTGATCATTTTGTAATATAAGTTAAATAACTTGCACTTCCAATTTTTTCGGCAGCTACTTGGTTTTTTTAATTAACAATTTATGATGACATTCTGAATTCAAGTGTCAACTGTATCAACTGTACAATAAAGTTATACTAATCCATTCAGTCGGATCTCAAACTGCGTCGTTCTTGCGTGCATGCAGTACATCAGAAGAGTGTCTTGTTTTTAATGGTTCTTCTAGCTAGTTCAATTCCAATGGCACTACAAATTTCATGAACTGTCAACTTATCATTAAATTGCAGCTCATGAACGTTATCGGTGTATTTTTTGTAAGTTATCGGTCCTACATTATATTGTTTATTTCACGTATTCTGTAAGAATTTTGACGATTTTTTATAAAACGAATACAATCCGGGTCCTACAATCTCCTTCTTCTTGATTATATCCTTCTCCGCAGAAGACAAAGAACAAAGAGTGGATTAAGTAAAAGGGGAAGTAAAGGGCTAGGAAAAGGAGAAGGAAAATCTTTTCCACTTATCTAGGAAAAGAGGATGGAAAATCTCTTCCTATTCCTTCTCCTTCTGCTTCACCCGGGCCCTACAATCTTCTTCTTTTTCGTTATATCCTTCTTCGCGTCCGCAGAAGACATAGTACAAAGAGTGGATTAAGTAAAAGGGGAAGTAAAGGGCAAGTAAAAGGAGAAGGATTTTTTTTCACTTATCTAGGAAAGGAGGAAGGAAAATCTCCTCCTATTCCTTCTCCTTCTGCTTCACCCGAGTCTTACAATCTCCTTCTTCTTCGTTATACCCTTCTCCGCAGAAGACAAAGAACAAAGAGTGGGTTAAGTGAAAGGGGAAGTAAAGGGCTAGGAAAAGGAGAAGGAAAATCTGTTTCACTTATCTAGGAAAGGAGAGGGGTAAATTTCCTCCTATTCTTTCTCCTTCTGCTTCACCCGAGTCGTACAATCCCTTTCTTCTTCATTATATCCTTCTCCACAGAAAAAGAAGAAAGAGCAAAATGTGGATTAAGTAAAAAGGGAAGTAAAGGGCTAGGAAAAGGTGAAAAAAAATCTCTTTCATTTATCTGGGAAAGGAGGAAGCAGAATCTCCTCCTATTCCTTCTCCTTCTGCTTCTCCCGGGTCGTACAATCTCCTTCTTCTTCATTATATCCAGCTCCGCAGAAGTCAAAGAACAAAGAGTGGGTTAAGTAAAAGGGAAGTAAAGGGCTAGGAAAAGGAGAAGGAAATCCTTTTCACTTATCTAGGAAACGAGAGTGAACAATTTCCTCCTTTTCCTTCGCCTTCTGCTTCACCTGGGTCTTACAATCTCCTTCATCTTCATTATATCTAGCTCCGCAGAAGTCAAAGAATAAAAAGTGGGTTAAGTAAAAGGGGAAGTAAAGGGCTAGGGAAAGTAGAAGGAAAATCTGTTTCACTTATCTAGGAAAGGAGGAAGGAAAATCTCCTCCTATTCCTTCTCCTTCTGCTTCACCCAGGTCCTACAATCTTCTTCTTCTTCATTATATCCAGCTCCGCAGAAGACAAAGAACAAAGAGTGGGTTAAGTAAAAGGGGCAGTAAAGGGCTAGGAAAAGGAGAAGGAAAATCTGTTTCACTTATCTAGGAATAGAGAGTGGAAAATTTCCCCTTATTCCTTCTCCTTCTGCTTCACCCGGGTCCTACATTCTTCTTCTTTTCATTATCTCCTTTTTCGCAGAAGACAAAGAACAAAAAGTGGATTAAGTAAAAGGGGAAGCAAAGGGCTAGGAAAGGGAAAAGGAAAATCTGTTTCACTTATCTAGGAAAGGATAGGGGAAAATTTCCTCCTTTTCCTTCTCCTTCTGCTTAACCCAGGTCCTACAATCTTCTTGTTCTTCTTCATTATATCCAGTTCCGCAGAGGTCAAAGAACAAAGAGTGGGTTAAGTAAAAGGGGAAGTAAAAGGCTAGGAAAAGGTGAAGGAAAATCTCTTTCACTTATCTGGGAAAAGAGGACGGAAAATCTCCTCCTATTCCTTCTCCTTCTGCTTCACCTGGGTCCTACAATCTCCTCCTTCTTCATTATATCCTTCTACGCAGAAGACAAAGAACAAAGATTGGGTTAAGTAAAAGGGGAAGTAATGGGCTAGGAAAAGTAGAAGGAAAATCTCTTTCACTTATCTAAGAAACGAGGAAGGAAAATCTCCTCCTATTCCTTCTCCTTCTGCTTCACCTGGGCCTTACAAGCTCCTTCTTCTTCATTATATCCTTCTATGCAGAAGAAAAAGAACAAAGAGTGGGTTAAGTAAAAGGGGAAGTAAAGGGCTAGAAAAAGCAGAACGATTTTTTTTTCACTTATCTAGGAAAGGAGGAAGGAAAATCTCCTCCTATTCCTTCTCCTTCTGCTTCACCCGAGTCTTACAATCTCTGTCTTCTTCATTATATCCTTCTCCGCACAAGACAAAGAACAAAGAGTGGGTCAAAGGGGAAGTAAAGGACTAGGGAAAGGTGAAGGAAAATCTGTTTCACTTAACTAGGAAAGAAGGAACGAAAATTTGCTCCTAATCCTTCTCCTTCTGCTTCATTCGGGTCGCTAATCCCTTTCTTTTTCATTATATCCTTCTCCGCAGAAAAAGAAGAAAGAACAAAGAGTGGATTAAGTAAAAGGGGAAGTAAAGTGCTAGGAAAAGGAAAAAAAAAATATCTTTCACTCCTTCCGAGGAAGGAAAATCTCCTCCTATTCATTCTCCTTTTGCTTCACCTGGGTCCTACAATCTCCTTCTTCTTCATTATATCCTTCTCCGCAGAAGGCAAAGAACAAAGAGTGGGTTAAGTAAAAGGGGAAGTAAAAACTTAGGAAAAGCAGAAGGATTTTTTTTTTCACTTATCTAGGAAAGGAGGAAGGAAAATCTCCTCCTATCCCTTCTCCTTCTGCTTCACCCGAGTCTTACAATCTCCTTTTTCTTCATTATATCCTTCTACGCAGAAGACAAAAAACAAAGATTGGGTTAAGTAAAAGGGGAAGTAAAGGGCTAGGAAAAGGTGAAGGAAAATCTGTTTCACTTATCTAGGAAAGGAGGAAGGAAAATCTCCTCCTTTTCCTTCTCCTTCTGCTTCACCCGGATCCTTTAACCTCCTTCTTCTTCATTATATTCAGCTCCGCAGAAGTCAAAGAACAAAGAGTGGGTTAATTAAAAGGGGAAGTAAAAGGCTAGGAAAAGTAGAAGGAAAATCTCTTTCACTTATCTAAGAAACGAGGAAGGAAAATCTCCTCCTATTCCTTCTCCTTCTGCTTCACCTGGGTCCTACAATCTTCTTCTTCTTCATTATATCCTTCTCCGCAGAAGACAAAGAACAAAGAGTGGGTTAAGTAAAAGGGGAAGTAAAAGGTTAGGAAAAGCAGAAGGATTTTTTTTTCACTTATCTAGGAAAGGAGGAAGGAAAATCTCCTCCTATTCCTTCTCCTTCTGGTTCACCCGAGTCTTACAATCTCATTTTTCTTCATTATATCCTTCTACGCAGAAGACAAAGAACAAAGATTGGGTTAAGTAAAAGGGGAAGTAAAGGGCTAGGAAAAGGTGAAGGAAAATCTGTTTCACTTATCTAGGAAAGGAGGAAGGAAAATCTCCTCCTTTTCCTTCTCCTTCTGCTTCACCCGGATCCTTTAACCTCCTTCTTCTTCATTATATCCAGCTCCGCAGAAGTCAAAGAACAAAGAGTGGGTTAATTAAAAGGGGAAGTAAAAGGCTAGGAAAAGTAAAAGGAAAATCTCTTTCACTTATCTAAGAAACGAGGAAGGAAAATCTCCTCCTATTCCTTCTCCTTCTGCTTCACCTGGGTCCTACAATCTCCTTCTTCTTCATTATATCCTTCTCCGCAGAAGACAAAGAACAAAGAGTGGGTTAAGTAAAAGGGGAAGTAAATGGCTAGGAAAAGCAGAAGGATTTTTTTTCACTTATCTAGGAAAGGAGGAAGGAAAATCTCCTCCTATTCCTTCTCCTCCTGCTTCACCCGGGTCCTACAACCTCCTTCTTCTTCATTATATCTAGCTCCGCAGAAGTCAAAGAACAAAGAGTGGGTTAATTAAAAGGGGAAGTAAAGGGCTAGGAAAAGTAGAAGGAAAATCTCTTTCACTTATCTAAGAAACGAGGAAGGAAAATCCCCTCCTATTCTTTCTCCTTCTGCTTCACCTGGGTCCTAAAATCTCCTTCTTTTTTATTATATCCTTTTCCGCAGAAGACAAAGAACAAAGAGTGGGTTAAGTAAAAGGGGAAGTAAAGGGCTAGGAAAAGGAGAAGGAAAATCTGTTTCACTTATCTAGGAAAGGAGAGGGGACAATTTCACACTATTCCTTCTCCTTCTGCTTCACCTGGGTCCAACAATCTTTTTCTTCTTCATTATATCCTTCTCCGCAGAAGACAAAGAACAAAGAGTGGGTCAAGTAAAAGGGGAAGTAAACGGCTAGGAAAAGGAGAAGGAAAATCTCTTTCAGTTATCTAGGAAAGGAGGACGGAAATCCTCCTCGTGTTCCTTCTCCTTCTGCTTCACCCGGGTCCTACAATCTCCTTCTTCTACATTATATCCTTCTCCGCAGAAGACAAAGAACAAAGAGTGGGTTAAGTAAAAGGGGAAGTAAAGGGCTAGGAAAGGGAGAAGAAAAATCTTTCACTTATCTAGGAACGGAGGAAGGAAAATTTCCTTCCATTCATTTTCCTTCTGCTTCACCTGGGTCCTACAACCTCCTTCTTCTTCATTATATCCAGCTCCGCAGAAGTCAAAGAACAAAGAGTGGGTTAATTAAAAGAGGAAGTAAAGGGCTAGTAAAAGGAGAAGGATTTTTTTTCACTTAACTAGGAAAGAAGGAAGGTAAATCTGCTTCTATTCCTTCTCCTTCTGCTACACCGGGTCGTACAATCCCTTTCTCCTTCATCATATCCTTCTCCGCAGAAGAAAAAAGAACAAAGAGTGGGTTAAGTAAAAGGGGAAGTAAAGGGCTAGGAAAAGGAGAAGGAAAATCTGTTTCACTTATCTAGGAAAGGAGAGTGAAAAATTTCCTCCTATTCTTTCTCCTTCTGCTTCACCTGGGTCCTACAATCTTTTTCTTCTTCATTATATCCTTCTCCGCAGAAGACAAAGAACAAAGATTGGGTTAAGTAAAAGGGGAAGTAAAGGGCTAGGAAAAGCAGAAGGATTTTTTTTTCACTTATCTAGGAAAGGAGGAAGGAAAATCTCCTCTTATTCCTTCTCCTTCTGCTTCACCCGAGTCTTACAATCTCCTTCTTCTTCATTATATCTAGCTCCGCAGAAGACAAAGAACAAAGATTAGGTTAAGTAAAAGGGGAAGTGAAGGGCTGGGAAAAGGAGAAGGAAAATCTGTTTCACTTATCTAGGAAAGGAGAGGGGAAAATTTCCTTCTATTCTTTCTCCTTCTGCCTCACCTGGGTCCTACAATCTTTTTCTTCTTCATTATATCCTTCTCCGCAGAAGACAAAGACCAAAGATTGGGTTAAGTAAAAGGGGAAGTAAAGGGCTAGGAAAAGGTGACGGAAAATTTGTTTCACTTATCTAGGAAAGTAGGAAGGAAAATCTCCTCCTTTTCCTTCTCCTTCTGCTTCACCTGGGTCCTAAAACCTCCTTCTTCTTCATTATATCCAGCTCCGCAGAAGTCAAAGAACAAAGATTGGGTTAATTAAAAGGGGAAGTAAAGGGCTAGGAAAAGTAAAAGGAAAATCTCTTTCACTTATCTAAGAAACGAGGAAGGAAAATCTCCTCCTATTCCTTCTCCTTCTGCTTCACCTGGGTCCTACAATCTCCTTCTTCTTCATTATATCCATCTCCGCAGAAGACAAAGAACAAAGAGTGGGTTAAGTAAAAGGGGAAGTAAAGGGCTAGGAAAAGCAGAAAGATTTTTTTTTTCACTTATCTGAAATAGGAGGAAGGAAAATTTCCTCTTATTCCTTTTCCTTCTGCTTCACCCGAGTCTTACAATCTCCTTCTTCTTCATTATATCCTCCTACGCAGAAGACAAAGAACAAAGATTAGGTTAAGTAAAAGGGGAAGTAAAGGGCTGGGAAAAGGAGAAGGAAAATCTGTTTCACTTATCTAGGAAAGGAGAGGGGAAAATTTCGTCCTATTCTTTCTCCTTCTGCTTCACCTGGGTTCTACAATCTTTTTCTTCTTCATTATATCCTTCTCCGCAGAAGACAAAGAACAAAGATTGGGTTAAGTAAAAGGAGAAGTAAAGGGCTAGGAAAAGGAGAAGGAAAATCTGTTTCACTTATCTAGGAAAGGAGAGGGGACAATTTCACACTATTCTTTCTCCTTCCGCTTCACCCGGGTCCTACTATCTCCTTCTTCTACATTATATCCTTCTCCGCAGAAGACAAAGAACAAAGAGTGGGTTAAGTAAAAGGGGAAGTAAATGGCTAGGAAAAGCAGAAGGATTTTTTTTCACTTATCTAGGAAAGGAGGAAGGAAAATCTCCTCCTATTCCTTCTCCTCCTGCTTCACCCGGGTCCTACAACCTCCTTCTTCTTCATTATATCCAGCTCCGCAGAAGTCAAAGAACAAAGAGTGGGTTAATTATAAGGGGAAGTAAAGGGCTAGTAAAGGGAGAAGGATTTTCTTTGACTTAACTAGGAAAGAAGGAAGTAAAATCTGCTCCTATTCCTTCTCCTTCTGCTTCACCCGAGTCGTACAATCCCTTTCTTCTTCATTATATCCTTCTTCGCAGAAGAAAAAAGAACAAAGAGTTGGTTAAGTAAAAGGGGAAGTAAAGGGCTAGGAAAAGGAGAAGGAAAATCTGTTTCACTTATCTAGGAAAGGAGAGGGGACAATTTCACACTATTCTTTCTCCTTCCGCTTCACCCGGGTCCTACTATCTCCTTCTTCTACATTATATCCTTCTCCGCAGAAGACAAAGAACAAAGAGTGGGTTAAGTAAAAGGGGAAGTAAAGGGCTAGGAAAAGGAGAAGAAAAATCTTTCACTTATCTAGGAAAGGAGGAAGGAAAATTTCCTCCTATTCATTTTCCTTCTGCTTCACCTGGGTCCTACAACCTCCTTCTTCTTCATTATATCCAGCTCCGCAGAAGTCAAAGAACAAAGAGTGGGTTAATTAAAAGGGGAAGTAAAGGGCTAGTAAAAGGAGACGGATTTTTTTTCATTTATCTAGGAAAGGAGGAAGGAAAATCTCCTCCTATTCCTTCTCTTTCTGCTTCACGCGGGTCTTACAATCTCCTTCTTTTTCATTATATCCTTCTCCGCAGAAGACAAAGAACAAAGATTGGGTTAAGTAAAAGGGGAAGTAAAGGGCTAGGGAAAGGTGAAGGAAAATCCTTTTCACTTATCTAGGAAAGGAGGAAGGAAAATCTCCTCCTTTTCCTTCTCCTTCTGCTTCACCCGGGTCCTACAACCTCCTTCTTCTTCATTATATCCAGCTCCGCAGAAGTCAAAGAACAAAGAGTGGGTTAATTAAAAGGGGAAGTAAAGGGCTAGTAAAAGGAGAAGGATTTTTTTTCACTTAACTAGGAAAGAAGGAAGGTAAATCTGCTTCTATTCCTTCTCCTTCTGCTACTCCGGGTCGTACAATCCCTTTCTTCTTCATCATATCCTTCTCCGCAGAAGAAAAAAGAACAAAGATTGGGTTAAGTAAAAGGGGAAGTAAAGGGCTAGGAAAAGGAGAAGGAAAATCTGTTTCACTTATCTAGGAAAGGAGAGGGGAAAATTTCCTCCTATTCTTTCTCCTTCTGCCTCACCTGGGTCCTACAATCTTTTTCTTCTTCATTATATCCTTCTCCGCAGAAGACAAAGAACAAAGATTGGGTTAAGTAAAAGGGGAAGTAAAGGGCTAGGAAAAGGTGACGGAAAATTTGTTTCACTTATCTAGGAAAGTAGGAAGGAAAATCTCCTCCTTTTCCTTCTCCTTCTGCTTCACCTGGGTCCTAAAACCTCCTTCTTCTTCATTATATCCAGCTCCGCAGAAGTCAAAGAACAAAGATTGGGTTAATTAAAAGGGGAAGTAAAGGGCTAGGAAAAGTAAAAGGAAAATCTCTTTCACTTATCTAAGAAACGAGGAAGGAAAATCTCCTCCTATTCCTTCTCCTTCTGCTTCACCTGGGTCCTACAATCTCCTTCTTCTTCATTATATCCTTCTCCGCAGAAGACAAAGAACAAAGAGTGGGTTAAGTAAAAGGGGAAGTAAAGGGCTAGGAAAAGCAGAAAGATTTTTTTTTTCACTTATCTAGGAAAGGAGGAAGGAAAATTTCCTCTTATTCCTTTTCCTTCTGCTTCACCCGAGTCTTACAATCTCCTTCTTCTTCATTATATCCTCCTACGCAGAAGACAAAGAACAAAGATTAGGTTAAGTAAAAGGGGAAGTAAAGGGCTGGGAAAAGGAGAAGGAAAATCTGTTTCACTTATCTAGGAAAGGAGAGGGGAAAATTTCGTCCTATTCTTTCTCCTTCTGCTTCACCTGGGTTCTACAATCTTTTTCTTCTTCATTATATCCTTCTCCGCAGAAGACAAAGAACAAAGAGTGGGTTAAGTAAAAGGGGAAGTAAAGGGCTAGGAAAGGAGGAGGGAAAATTTCCTCCAATTCATTTTCCTTCTGCTTCACCTGGGTCCTACAATCTTCTTCTTCTTCAATATATTTAGCTCCGCAGAAGTCAAAGAACAAAGAGTGAGTTAAGTAAATGGGGAAGTAAAATGCTAGGAAAAGTAGAAGGAAAATCTCTTTCACTTATCTAAGAAACGAGGAAAGAAAATCTCCTCCTATTCCTTCTCCTTCTGCTTCACCCGAGTCTTACAATCTCCTTCTTCTTCATTATATTCTTCTCCGCAGAAGACAAAGGACAAAGATTGGGTTAACTAAAAGGGGAAGTAAAGGGCTAGGAAAAGGTGAAGGAAAACCTGTTTCACTTATCTAGGAAAGGAGGAAGGAAAATCTCCTAATATTCCTTCTCCTCCTAATCCTTCTCCTTCTGCTTAATTCGGGTCGTACAATCCCTTTCTTCTTCATTATATCCTTCTCCGCCGAAAAAGAAGAAAGGACAAAGAGTGGATTAAGTAAAAGTGGAAGTAAAGGGCTAGGAAAAGGAAAAAAAATCTCTTTCACTCCTTCCGAGGAAGGAAAATCTCCTCCTTTTCCTTCTCCTTCTGCTTCACCTGGGTCCTACAAATTCCTTCTTCTTCATTATATCCTTCTCCGCAGAAGACAAAGAACAAAGAGTGGGTTAAGTAAAAGGGGAAGTAAAGGGCTAGGAAAAGCAGAAGGATTTTTTTCTTTCACTTATCTAGGAAAGGAGGAAGGAAAATCTCCTCCTATTCCTTCTCCTTCTGCTTCACCCGAGTCTTACAATCTCCTTCTTCTTCATTATTTTCTTCTACGCAGAAGAAAAAGAACAAAGAGTGGGTTAAGCAAAAGGGGAAGTAAAGGGCTAGGAAAAGGTGAAGGAAAATCTGTTTCACTTATCTAGGAAAGGAGGAAGGAAAATCTCCTCCTTTTCCTTCTCCTTCTGCTTCACCCGGGCCCTACAACCTCCATCTTCTTCATTATATCCAGCTCTGCAGAAGTCAAAGAACAAAGAGTGGGTTAATTAAGAGGGAAAGTAATGGGCTAGGAAAAGTAGAAGGAAAATCCCTTTCACTTATCTAAGAATCAAGGAAGGAAAATCTCCTCCTATTCCTTCTCCTTCTGCTGCACCTGGGCCCTACAAACTCCTTCTTCTTCATTATATCCTTCTCCGCAGAAGACAAAGAACAAAGAGTGGGTTAAGTAAAAGGAGAAGTAAATGGCTAGGAAAAGCAGAAGGATTTTTTTTCACTTATCTAGGAAAGGAGGAAGGAAAATCTCCTCCTATTCCTTCTCCTTCTGTTTCACCCGAGTCTTAAAATCTCCTTTTTCCTCATTATATCCTTCTACGCAGAAGACAAAGAACAAAGATTGGGTTAAGTAAAAGGGGAAGTAAAGGGCTAGGAAAAGCAGAAGGATTTTTTTTTCACTTATCTAGGAAAGGAGGAAGGAAAATCTCCTCCTTTTCCTCCTCCTTCTGCTTCACCCGGGCCTAACAACCTCCATCTTCTTCATTATATCCAGCTCTGCAGAAGTCAAAGAACAAAGAGTGGGTTAATTAAGAGGGAAAGTAATGGGCTAGGAAAAGTAGAAGGAAAATCCCTTTCACTTATCTAAGAATCGAGGAAGGAAAATATCCTCCTATTCCTTCTCCTTCTGCTGCACCTGGGCCCTACAAACTCCTTCTTCTTCATTATATCCTTCTCCGCAGAAGACAAAGAACAAAGAGTGGGTTAAGTAAAAGGGGAAGTAAAGGGCTAGGAAAAGCAGAAGGACTTTTTTTCACTTATCTAGGAAAGGAGAGGGGAAAATCTTCTTCTATTCCTTCTCCTTCTGCTTCACCCGAGTCTTACAATCTCCTTTTTCTTCATTATATTCTTCTACGCAGAAGACAAAGAACAAAGATTGGGTTAAGTAAAAGGGGAAGTAAAGGGCTAGGAAAAGGTGAAGGAAAATCTGTTTCACTTATCTAGGAAAGGAGGAAGGAAAATCTCCTCCTTTTCCTTCTCCTTCTGCTTCACCCGGATCCTTTAACCTCCTTCTTCTTCATTATATCCAGCTCCGCAGAAGTCAAAGAACAAAGAGTGGGTTAATTAAAAGGGGAAGTAAAAGGCTAGGAAAAGTAGAATGAAAATCTGTTTCACTTATCTAGGAAAGGAGAGGGGAAAATTTCGTCCTATTCTTTCTCCTTCTGCTTCACCTGGGTCCTACAATCTTTTTCTTCTTCATTATATCCTTCTCCGTAGAAGACAAAGAACAAAGAGTCGGTTAAGTAAAAGGGGAAGTAAAGGGCTAGGAAAAGGAGAAGGAAAATCTGTTTCACTTATCTAGGAAAAGAGAGGGGAAAATTTCCTCCTATTCTTTCTCCTTCTGCTTCACCTCTGTCCTACAATCTGAAACGAAAATTTCCTCCTATTTATTTTCCTTCTGCTTCACCTGGGTCCTACAATCTTCTTCTTCTTCACTATATTCAGCTCCGCAGAAGTCAAAGAAGAAAAAGTGGGTTAAAGGGAAAGTAAAGGGCTAGGAAAAGTAGCAGGAAAAACTCTTTCACTTATCTAGGACAGGAAGAAGGAAAATCTGCTCCTATTCCTTCTCCTTCTGCTTCACCTGAGTCCTACAATCTCCTTCTTTTCATTATATCCTTCTCCGCAGAAGACAAAGACCAAAGATTGGGTTAAGTAAAAGGGGAAGTAAAGGGCTAGGAAAAGCAGAATGATTTTTTTTCACATATCTAGGAAAGAAGGAAGGAAAATCTCCTCCTATTCCTTCTCCTTCTGCTTCACCCGAGTCTTACAATCTCCTTCGTTTTCATTATATTCTTCTACGCAGAAGACAAAGAACAAAGATTGGGTTAAGTAAAAGGGGAAGTAAAGGGCTAGGAAAAGGTGAAGGAAAATCTCTTTCACTTATCTAAGAAACGAGGAAGAAAAATCTCCTCCTATTCCTTCTCCTTCTGCTTCACCTGGGTCCTACAATCTCCTTCTTCTTCATTATATCCTTCTCCGCAGAAGACAAAGAACAAAGAGTGGGTTAAGTAAAAGAGGGAAGTAAAGGGCTAGGAAAAGCAGAATGATTTTTTTTTCACTTATATAGGAAAGGAGGAAGGAAAATCTCCTCCTATTCCTTTTCCTTCTACTTCACCCGAGTCTTACAATCTCCTTCTTCTTCATTATATCCTTCTCCGCAGAAGACAAAGAACAAAGATTGGGTTAAGTAAAAGGGGAAGTAAAGGGCTAGGAAAAGGTGAAGGAAAATCTGTTTCACTTATCTAGGAAAGGAGGAAGGAAAATCTCCTCCTTTTCCTTCTCCTTCTGCTTCACCCGTGTCCTACAACCTCCTTCTTCTCCATCATATCCAGCTCCGCAGAAGTCAAAGAACAAAGAGTGGGTTAATTAAAAGGGGAAGTAAAGGGCTAGGAAAAGGAGAAAGAAAATCTCTTTCAGTTATGTAGGAAAGGAGCGGGGACAATTTCCTCCTATTCTTTCTCCTTCTGCTTCACCTGGGTCCTACATTCTTTTTCTTCTTCATTATATCCTTCTACGCAGAAGACAAAGAACAAAGAGTGGGTTAAGTAAAAGGGGAAGTAAAGGGCTAGGAAAAGGTGAAGGAAAATCTATTTCACTTATCTAGGAAAGAAGTAGTTAAAATTGTCTCCTATTCATTTTCCTTCTGCTTCGCCTGGGTCCTACAATCTTCTTCTTCTGCACTATATTTAGCTCTGCAGAAGTCAAAGAACAAAGAGTGAGTTAAGTAAATGGGGAAGTAAAATGCTAGGAAAAGTTGAAGGAAAATCTCTTTCACTTATCTAAGAAACGAGGAAGGAAAATCTCCTCCTATTCCCTCTCCTTCTGCTTCACCTGGGTCCTACAATCTCCTTCTTCTTCATTATATCCTTCTCCGCAGAAGACAAAGAACAAAGAGTGGGTTAAGTAAAAGGGGAAGTAAAGGGCTAGGAAAAGCATAAGGATTTTTTTTTTCACTTATCTAGGAAAGGAGGAAGGAAAATCTCCTCCTATTCCTTCTCCTTCTGCTTCACCCGAGTCTTACAATCTCTGTCTTCTTCATTATATCCTTCTCCGCACAAGACAAAGAACAAAGAGTGGGTCAAAGGGGAAGTAAAGGACTAGGGAAAGGTGAAGGAAAATCTGTTTCACTTAACTAGGAAAGAAGGAAGGAGAATTTGCTCCTAATCCTTCTCCTTCTGCTTCACCTGGGTTCTACAATCTTTTTCTTCTTCATCATATCCTTCTCCGCAGAAAAAGATGAAAGAACAAAGAGTGGATTAAGTAAAAGGGGAAGTAAAGGGCTAGGAAAAGGTGAAGGAAAATCGCTTTCACTCCTTCCGAGGAAGGAAAATCACCTCCTATTCCTTCTCCTTCTGCTTCACCTGGGTCCTACAATCTCCTTCTTCTTCATTATATCCTTCTCCGCAGAAGACAAAGAACAAAGAGTGGGTTAAGTAAAAGGGGAAGTAAAGGGCTAGGAAAAGGTGAAGGAAAATCTGTTTCACTTATCTAGGAAAGGAGGAAGGAAAATCTCCTCCTTTTCCTTCTCCTTCTGCTTCACCCGGATCCTACAACCTCCTTCTTCTTCATTATATCCAGCTCCGCAGAAGTCAAAGAACAAAGAGTGGGTTAATTAAAAGGGGAAGTAAAAGGCTAGGAAAAGTAGAAGGAAAATCTTTTTCACTTATCTAAGAAACGAGGAAGGAAAATCTCCTCCTATTCCTTCTCCTTCTGCTTCACCTGGGTCCTACAATCTCCTTCTTCTTCATTATATCCTTCTCCGCAGAAGACAAAGAACAAAGAGTGGGTTAAGTAAAAGGGGAAGTAAAGGGCTAGGAAAAGGTGAAGGAAAATCTGTTTCACTTATCTAGGAAAGGAGGAAGGAAAATCTCCTCCTTTTCCTTCTCCTTCTGCTTCACCCGGATTCTACAACCTCCTTCTTCTTCATTATATCCAGCTCCGCAGAAGTCAAAGAACAAAGAGTCGGTTAATTAAAAGGGGAAGTAAAAGGCTAGGAAAAGTAAAAGGAAAATCTTTTCCACTTATCTAAGAAACGAGGAAGGAAAATCTCCTCCTATTCCTTCTCCTTCTGCTTCACCTGGGTCCTACAATCTCCTTCTTCTTCATTATATCCTTCTCCGCAGAAGACAAAGAACAAAGAGTGGGTTAAGTAAAAGGGGTAGTAAAGGGCTGGGAAAAGCAGAAGGATTTTTTTTCACTTATCTAGGAAAGGAGGAAGGAAAATCTCCTCCTATTCCTTCTCCTTCTGCTTCACCCGGGTCCTACAACCTCCTTCTTCTTCATTATATCCAGCTCCGCAGAAGTCAAAGAGCAAAGAGTGGGTTAATTAAAAGGGGAAGTAAAGGGCTAGTAAAGGGAGAAGGATTTTCTTTGACTTAACTAGGAAAGAAGGAAGGAAAATCTGCTCCTATTCCTTCTCCTTCTGCTTCACCCGAGTCGTACAATCCCTTTCTTCTTCATAATATCCTTCTTCACAGAAGAAAAAAGAACAAAGAGTGGGTTAAGTAAAAGGGGAAGTAAAGGGCTAGGAAAAGGAGAAGGAAAATCTGCTTCACTTATCTAGGAAAGGAGAGGGGACAATTTCCCCCTATTCTTTCTCCTTCTGCTTCACCTGGGTCCTACAATCTTTTTCTTCTTCATTATATCCTTCTCCGCAGAAGACAAAGAACAAAGATTGGGTCAAGTAAAAGGGGATGTAAAGGGCTAGGAAAAGGGGAAGGAAAATCTCTTTCACTTATCTAGGAAAGGAGGACGGAAAATCTCATCGTGTTTCTTCTCCTTCTGCTTCACCCGGGTCCTACAATCTCCTTCTTCTACATTATATCCTTCTCCACAGAAGACAAAGAACAAAGAGTGGGTTAAGTAAAAGGGGAAGTAAAAGGCTAGGAAAAGGAGAAAAAAAATCTTTCACTTATCTAGGAAAGGAGGAGGGAAAATTTTCTCCTATTAATTTTCCTTCTGCTTCACCTGGGTTTTCAACCTCCTTCTTCTTCATCATATCCAGCTCCGCAGAAGTCAAAGAACAAAGAGTGGGTTAATTAAAAGGGGAAGTAAAAGGCTAGGAAAAGTAGAAGGAAAATCTCTTTCACTTATCTAAGAAACGAGGAAGGTAAATCTCCTCCTATTCCTTCTCCTTCTGCTTCACCTGGGTCCTACAATCTCCTTCTTCTTCATTATATCCTTCTACGCAGAAGACAAAGAACAAAGAGTGGGTTAAGTAAAAGGGGAAGTAAAGGGCTAGGAAAAGCAGAAGGATTTTTTTTTCACTTATCTAGGAAAGGAGGAAGGAAAATCTCCTCCTATTCCTTCTCCTTCTGCTTCACCCGAGTCTTACAATCTCCTTCTTCTTCATTATATTCTTCTCCGCAGAAGACAAAGAACAAAAAGTGGGTTAATTAAAAGAGGAAGTAAAGGGCTAGGAAAAGTAGAATTAAAATCTCTTTCACTTATCTAAGAAACGAGGAAGGAAAATCCCCTCCTATTCTTTCTCCTTCTGCTTCACCTGGGTCCTAAAATCTCCTTCTTTTTTATTATATCCTTTTCCGCAGAAGACAAAGAACAAAGAGTGGGTTAAGTAAAAGGGGAAGTAAAGGGCTAGGACAAGGTGAAGGAAAATCTGTTTCACTTATCTAGGAAAGGAGAAAGGAAAATCTCCTCCTATTCATTTTCCTTCTGCTTTACCTGGGTCCTACCCGAGTGGGTTAAGTAAAAATGGAAGTAAAGGGCTAGGAAAACGAGAAGGAAAATCTCTTTCACTTATCTGGACACTTATCATAACACCAGGAAAAGAAAAAGAACTCCTAAGTGCAATAGAAATATCAGGATGTGAATATCACTCATCGCGTAAACCTACCTATTGGCCTACAGACATAAGCAAAATTCCTGATTTGATTGACTTTTATATTTCGAAAGGAATAGCATCAAATTACATTGAAGTTGAAGGCATTGACGACCTTACTTCCGATCATACACCGGTCTTAATGACTCTGAGTACATTAGTCATAAGAAAGAAAACCAAACTTAACCTTACTAATAAATTTACTGATTGGGAATTATTTAGAGAGAAACTGGATACTCTAATTGAGTTAAAAGTTAGTCTTAAAACTAAACAAGAACTTGAATTACAAACTAAACATTTTATTAACTCCATGCGTGATGCAGCTAAAGAGGCTACACCCGTACTAGGTGAGAAAGTCGTACAAGAGATCAACTACCCCCTGGCGATTCGGGAACTGATAAAAGAAAGGCGTAGGAAAAGGCGCGTATGGCATAGAACCAGAAACATTATTGACAAAAGAGAATTTAATCGGGTAAGTAATAAAGTTAACCGATTAATTAAAGAACATAAAGAAGCTTGTACTGAATATTATTTGAAAGGACTGGGTCCTGAAGCTGACAAAAATTATTCTCTTTGGAAAGCTACTAAAAGATACAAGAGACCAATAATCCAAGTGCCACCTATAAGGAACATAAATGGAGAATGGGTGCGACGTAACGAAGAAAAAGCAGAACTATTTGCACAACATTTGGCATCAGTATTTCAACCACACGACATACAATCTAGGATTGATCCTAAACCAGTCTATAGATCTCCATCAAATATCAGAAGTGTCACCCCACTTGAAATTGCACAAGAAATTGACATGAATCTGAATCCTAAAAAGTCACCTGGAATTGATGACATTTCGCCAAGGATGTTTAAGGAGTTATCAAAGAGAGCAGTGACTATGTTAACATATATATATAATGCTTGCTTTCGACTTACATATGTGCCTGAGTGTTTTAAGGTTGCACAAATCATCATGATAAAAAAACCAGACAAACCAGCCGAGCAAATGGGCTCTTACAGGCCCATCTTTTTGTTACCTACTATTTCAAAATTGTTTGAGAAGTTGTTATTGAAACGACTAAGACCAATGATCATTATACCTGACTTCCAGTTTGGATTCAGGAATAAACATTCGACAATTGATCAAGTTCATCGCGTGACTGCAAAGATAGAACAAGCACTTGAAGAGAAGAAATATTGCCCTGCCGTATTTCTAGATGTATCACAGGCTTTCGATAGAGTGTGGCATGAGGGTCTTATCTACAAGATAAGTAAATTAGTGCCAAAAAATTACTGCCAATTGCTCGAGTCGTATCTCTCCAAACGAATATTTAGAGTATCACATGAAGTAACATACTCCAACTTTTACCCAGCCGTAGCAGGAGTCCCCCAGGGTAGCGTATTAGGACCCATCCTATATCTACTTTACACTTCTGATATACCGACAACGGAAACAACCTTCATTGGAACTTTTGCTGATGATACCGCAGTATTGGCATCAAGCGAATCGCAGAACCAAGCAGTAGAATACTTACAGCACGCACTCGATAAAATCAGCCAATGGACCAGAGATTGGAAAATAAAGCTTAACGAGCTGAAATCAGTCCATGTAACATACACGTTGCGGCACAAAAATAGCAACATCCACACATTTCTCAATGGGGTACAAATTCCCCAAGCTGAATCTGCAAAATATCTCGGATTGCATCTCGATTCAAGATTGAACTGGAAACATCACGTTAGACAAAAAGCAGAGCAAATGAAAATGAAACAACGTGAAATGTACTGGCTAATAGGAAGACATTCTAAGCTTAGCCTGTACTGTAAACGCCTGATCTACGAAACAATAATTAAACCAATTTTGACGTATGGTATCCAGCTCTGGGGCTGTACTAAACAATCAAATCGTTTAATTATTCAACGTTATCAAAACAAATTTCTACGTACAATAACGAATGCTTACCGCTACGTAACCAACGAGGAATTACACAAAGACCTAAATGTCAAATGGATTGATGAAGTGATCCAGGAATTTGCAATCAAACATGAAAGAAGGGTACTGCAACATACCAACAGTGAAGCAATACAACTTCTTGACATAACACAAGAACTGAGACGCCTTAAAAGAATTAAACCGCATGAGCTAGTCATCTAATAAATAAAGTTTCATTATTGGGAGCAGAATATTGATTTCTGTAAACCCACACTCGCTCCACTTATTAGTTTCAAATAAGTGCGTTATTATCTTTAGTAATAAATTATCATTTGATAAGATTGTACTATTTAAATAAATAAAAAAAAACTTATCTAGGAAAGGAGGAAGGAAAATCTCCTCCTATTCCTTCTCCTTCTGCTTCACCCGGGTCCTACAATATTCTTCTTCTTTATTATCTCCAGCCCCGCAGAAGACAAAGAACAAAGAGTGGGTTAAGTAAAAGGGGAAGTAAAGGGCTAGGAAAAGGAGAAGGAAAATCTCTTTTATTTATCTAGGAAAGGAGGAAGGTAAATCTCCTCCTATTCCTTCTCCTTCTGCTTCACCCGGATCCTACAATCTCCTATTTCTTCGTTATATCCTTCTCCGCAGAAAACAAAAAACAAAGAGTGGGTTAAGTAAAAGGGGAAGTAAAGGGATAGAAAAGGTGAAGGAAAATCTCTTTCACTTATGTAGGAAAGGAGGAAGGAAAATCTCCTACTATTTCTTCTTCTTTTGCTTCACCCGGGTCCTACAAACTTCTTTTTTTCGTTATATCCTTCTCCACAGAAGACAAAGAACAAAGAGTTGGTTAAGTAAAAGGGGAAGTAAAGGGCTAGGAAAAGGAGAATTAAAATCTCTTTCACTTATCTAGGAAAGGTGGAAGGAAAATCTCCTCCTATTCCTCTTCCTTCTGCTTCACCTGGGTCCTACAATCTTCTTCTTCTTCATTATCTCCAGCTCCGCAGATGACAAAGAACAAAGAGTGGGTTAAGTAAAAGGGGAAGTAAAGGGCTAGGAAAAGGAGAAGGAAAATCTCTTTTATTTATCTAGGAAAGGAGGAAGGTAAATCTCCTCCTATTCCTTCTCCTTCTGCTTCACCCGGATCCTACAATCTCCTATTTCTTCGTTATATCCTTCTCCGTAGAAAACAAAAAACAAAGAGTGGGTTAAGTAAAAGGGGAAGTAAAGGGATAGAAAAGGTGAAGGAAAATCTCTTTCACTTATGTAGGAAAGGAGGAAGGAAAATCTCCTACTATTTCTTCTTCTTTTGCTTCACCCGGGTCCTACAAACTTCTTTTTTTCGTTATATCCTTCTCCACAGAAGACAAAGAACAAAGAGTTGGTTAAGTAAAAGGGGAAGTAAAGGGCTAGGAAAAGGAGAAGGAAAATCTCTTTCACTTATCTAGGAAAGGAGGAAGGACAATCTTCTTCTATTCCTTCTCCTTCTGCTTCACCCAGGTCCCACAATCTCCTTCTGCTTCACTATATACTTCTCCGCAGAAGACAAAAAACAAAGAGTGGGTTAAGTAAAAGTGGAAGTAAAGGGATGTAAAAGGTGAAGAAAAATCTCTTTCACTTATCTAGGAAAGGAGGAAGGTAAATCTCCTCCTATTCCTTCTCCTTCTGCTTCATCCGGGTCCTATAATCTTCTTCTTCTTCTTCTTTAGTATTTCCAGCTTAGCAGAAGACAAAGAACAAAGAGTGGGTTAAGTAAAGGGGGAAGTAAAGGGCTAGGAAAAGGAGAAGGAAAATCTGTTTCAATTATCTATGAAAGGAGGAAGGAAAATCTCCTAATATTCCTCCTCCTTCTGCTTCACCCGGGTCCTACAATCTTCTTCTTCTTCTTCATTATCTCTAGCTCCGTAGAAGACAAAGAACAAAGAGTGGGTTAAGGAAAATCTCCTCCTATTCCTTTTCCTTCTGCTTCACCCGGGTCCTACAATCTCCTTCTTCTTCTTTATATCCTTCTCCGCAGAAGATAAATAACAAAGAGTGGGTTAAGTAAAAGGGGAAGTAAAGGGCTAGGAAAAGAAGAAGGAAAATCTTTTTTACTTATCTAGGAAAGGAGGAAGGAAAATCTCCTCCTATTCGTTCTCCTTCTGCTTCACCCGGGTCCTACAATCTTTTTCTTCTTCATTATATCCTTCTCCACAGAAGACAAAGAACAAAAAGTGGGTTAAGTAAAAGGGGAAGTAAAGGGCTAGTTTTCACTTATCTAGGAAAGGAGGAAGGAAAATCTCCTCCCATTCCTTCTCCTTCTGCTTCACCCGGGTCCTACAATCTTCTTCTTCTTCATTATCTATTTTTCGCAGAAGACAAAGAACAAGGAGTGGGTTAAGTAAAATGGGTAGTACATAGTTAGGAAAAGAAGAAGGAACATGTCTTTCACTTATTCTAGGAAATTTAAAAAAAAATTTGATTCATAGTTTTTCGGGGTAAATTATGTATTAACTTTTATTCTTTTCATAAAATATAATTTTTATGGTCGTCCTGAAAAGGACGGTTGTTTTTTATGTTTTTAAATAAACATAATATATTATACACATATTATATTAAAATTTAAGCCTTTTTCTCGGTTTTCTTTGGTAATAAAACGGCTTGAATATTTGGAAATACACCACATTGAGCAATTGCAACACCAGATAATAATTTATTTAATTCTTCATCATTACGGATGGATAATTGTAAATGACGTGGATGACTGTTTTTCTATGGTTGCAGAGCCCCGGGAATATTAAAACCTGAGTATTCCTATTGTATTCGTAAGAGAAACGAGTTGCAGGAATCTGAATGAACTGGGGTTCCGAATTCCCACGCATCGACCAGTCCTGGATAGGGACCAGAATCTGCGACGAATATCGACTGATAATTTTGTGTAAATTTTAAGCGACGAACCCGGCAAATACAACCAATTCCACCAAAGAGACCTCTGTTAGTTGTAATAATTTTAATGAACCATTAAATTATTTTAAATTAAGAAAAACTGGCAGGAATAAGGCAATACTTATCGTGGCCTGGTGGATAGCGGGCCAACATTGCCGTGGCCTAACACGGCAATGTTGGTACACTATCCACCAGGCCACGATAAGTATTGACATATTCCTGATAGTTTTTCTTAATTTAAAATAATTTATTGGTTCATTAAATTTATTACAACTAACAGCGGTCTGAGGATTTCTTAAAACCTAAGTAGGTGTGAGGATTTCTTAAAACCTATAATATCAAATATTATACTTTTCCTTGTTCTTTTTCTACTGCCAGTGGCGATTCTGTTCAAATTTTATGCTATTTCTACTCGCTATTTCACTAACTCTTCGGCGTAGTACACTATTTTCGTGTTCCTGCTGAGTCACGGAGTGTGATTGATGAATGGGCATCGCAATAGTTGGTTCACCCCAGAATCCATTAGGCCGGCGTCGATAGAGGATGGATGTCAACTGAAGTAGCGCCAGAGCCTCGGTGGTTAATTAGCAGTGTGTATCACGTGCAGGTTGAGTTGGCATTTGAGCTGGTGTATTATACTAGATTGGCGCCACTTACCCTAACTCGAATGTAACAACTAATAAGAAAACAGAAAAAATAGAAAATTCGCCAGTTTCATTTAATTAAATTTAGTTTTCTTCTTCTATGCATAGTAAGTTTTAAGTAGATAAAATGTAGGTTCTAAACACCCTTCTGAAATATTCATATTAGTTTATTGGTATGCTGGTGAATTGTTGTTTGAAATTTTTCGTTCAAAAAACGTCGTTTCATTCGCACTGTAGAATACCAACAAAAAAATTCTTACAATTTACATTTCTTGTACGACACGAAAAGTTGTAAGTATCACTAAAAACAAGAAGTGGAAATAATACAGAAAATTATGTGGTATGTTATACGAGTATGCATCGTACTTGGCTAACAAAATAAAAGCGATAATATTTGTGACAATACACAATAGCAATAATAAGGAAATTGTAAAACCACATTTTTAATAAACATAATCTTAGAACATTTACAGTAGTTTTATATCATTTTGACATAATTTTGTACTTGCTATAAATGCAGAATTGAGTTCTGTTACCGTACCGTAAAAATTTAATTGAATATTCATTTTTAAAGCAACTTATCAAATTATGTTTAATTCTATTGATTTTCATTTTTATCTCGGAATGTAAATTTATGTGTATGCAATTTTTTGAAATCTAATAATTCCAATACGTGTTTTATGTATATTTTTCAGTTATATAAATTCAATCAAATCTACATATTGTACGTACACATATAATATACATATGTCGGTACGTATATACAATTTTATTGTATACGTTTAACGCGACGAGTTTGGCAACCAATATTTTTCTATTTGGGATTGAAACAAAGTACCTAGCATTTCACTAGCTATATACAGTTTCACGTACGATGATAGTTATGAGGAATGGAATTTTGTTTTGAATAACGAAAAATCAATACGACACTTTACCGCTGTCTATCCATATATAGAGTTGTATGCAATATAGACAGGCAATCAATATGCTGTATAATATGATGATGACAAAAACTATATAATCGAATCATAAATACAATACACTACATAGCGATATATATGACAAGACGAATTTTATGCTATACACATAAGATAAGCTTTTTTCAAAAATTGTATGCAGATGGGGTACAGTTCTTGATTATTTCATTAAAAATTCATGAATATTTTTATTGTTTAACATTTTTGGATATGCACCGGGATAGTGCCGTCAGAGGTCAATGAATTAATCAGATTTGTATGAAAAATTGTTAATTTGGTTTAACATTATTTTGTAAATTAGTTACCAACGTTAACATAGCTAAAAACTGTTCATCGAATTTTTGGAACAAAGTAGCCCACTGTAATTTTTTTCAGTGCGGTGCTACATCACATGTAGGGTTTTAGTCGCCCCATTCAAAAATGACATATTGTTGTTCGGATTAGCTATTATGCGGATAAACTCGGCCCACATTTTAGACAAGTTGGCGACAGCATGTTTTTCTAAGAATGTATTTCTGTTTAGTTGTTCTTTGTTTTTAATGCAGTTTCATCCAGCTAGAAATAAATCTCTTACTATTGCGTTCACACAATTTGACTAGCAGACGAGTTAGAAGGACAAATGCAAATTGCAATACAATGATATTTTAGTGCAGAAAGCTGAGATATCAAACAGATTGAACATTTTGACAGAAAGACTAGTTAGACAAACTTAGTCGTGGAAAAAGCGCATGACTCGATTTTTTTGCAAAATCCGGGCCCTAATATATTTGTATATACCTTGTAGTAGTAGTGTTGCATATTATTTTCTAATGAAATGTAATGGCTTTGTTCTAATGCCACTTCAAATCCACATTTTTAACTCATATTTGAAACTAATAAGCACACTTCCGATTTCCGTATCTCTTTCGGAATTAAACTTCACATATTATATAGCGCAATTCCTCAACAAAAGTTGTAGTATCACCTGAGCCTTCAGGAAAGCTTTAAGCTATCTGTGGTTCCTTTTAATTAAACTATTCGTTGTACTTTTGATTGTTCTTGAAACATTTTGGGCTCAAACTGACTATTTTGATCAGTTCTAATTTTCAACGGAATTTCGAATCGAACATCGTATTGCTCGATGAAGGCTCTAATTACTGAAGTAGCAATGCAACCGGTTAAAGTGAAAATTTGCAATTGAGTATGAGTATAACGTGCCACTTTCGATTTCTGACATGCTACACAACTTTTTAAGGACAAAAGTTGTGGATAAATAGATGTATCGATATCATCCCAAGTCACCTGTTCATAAAACGCTTACAACCTAATGTTGATGAGGTTTTTTATATCAAGTCCAACTAACTGAATAGCACAATTTTCCTTAGATCGTGATAAAGTATCTGTTACTAAATTATCCGAACGATTTATATGTCTTACATATAACAGTCGAGAATTGGGTTATAAAACTAGATAACGTGCTTGCGAGGGCTACTTTCGGTCTTGTATGCCATGACGGACCTGTTAAATTACAAACTTCAATTTTCAACAAAATAACGAAAATTCTTCACTGCTAAGAAAGATTCGAAATGAACTCAAACATAACTGTCAGAGTAGTTGAATTAATCAGCACTGCCTGTACATTGTTCAAAGCCTGTTGACCTTCTGAGGTCCAGCTAAACTTAATCTTTTTCTTTCTTTCTTACCCAACTCATTTCGGTGCACTTGAAGAGGAGAAGTATGTTCAACTATTTTCTGTATAAAACAATTTAATATAAATTTAACAATTCTTTCATGTGAGGGACACATTCTGCCTTTAGAAATATTATAGTTGAGAAAGGCAATGACGGTACTCCAAAAACGTATTTATATGCTTTAATATTCGTTCGTTATATTGTCTGACTAGACCAAGGTAAAATCTGTTCCGTCCATTACTTCATGCATCGACATCTGGAAAATTTAAGCTACGTTACGTAACCCGTAAAGCATATGTACGAACTCAGAAAGTCCAAAAGGAGCGATTATGGCGGTTTTATGTACATCTTCTGTGGCCACCTGTATTTGAATAGATCCTCCAAATTGGAAGATACATAATTAATGTGTGATACTAGTCTGGCAGAAGAACACAGGCGACACATATCCAGTTGCATCATAAATTGGAACTCATTTTTGGCAATATTATGTTTAATTTTATCCAGTCTTGGCGATTATTTCAAAACACTCCCATGTTCCACCTTGTGTTTAACCGGAATATCATATATAAGTTCTCTTATAAGGGTTAGAAAATCTTGGATGATATCTCCAGATACACCATGATCAATGCTTTTACAAATTCGCTAATGGCTAATCAGTCGCTTTCTTTTGAGCTATAAGTCAAGTTTAAGAAGTTTTGAACCAATGTAATTTGGAATATGGCCACCTGGGATGAAACTCGCCCATTTCTTATCCAATTATGATGGGATTGGGTAAGTTGGATGGAAAGTGAATTCTAAAATGATTGTTAGACGAATTTTTGGAATGTGGTCACTGGGACCCCTCACAACAGAATTTCTTATTGCTTGCTCAATATCTAGAATGGTATCCCTATGTAACATTTAACACTTTGTCTTCTCATTAATTATTTGAACAACTTTATACCATTCATATAATAAAAAATATTAAATCGATCACCTTGGTATACGCTCTTTTACCAAATAAGTCTCAAGCAACATACGTGTTGTGAGGATTTAAAGCAGGTTTAAAACCAATACGTTTACTCACTGATTTGGTTTACTCATTCCAGACATTTTCGTAATAAAAAAAACCTAAAATCCAATCACGATTTAGATTCAGAATTTTCCACACATTCATTGTAGATTGTCAATTTTGTGCAGATCATTTCTAATCCTGTGATTCATTCGCAATCTAAAAAAGTCTCCTTCTTTATTGGAATGAGCATCGTCTGAATCATTGATGGATATTTGGCAAAACTTGAATATTTTAATATTGGCGTAGGGTGCTCGAAACCGGGCTGCAATTTTCGATGTTATGTCTGCAGAAAATGTATTTGGTTAAATAACCCCTAATTTTAGAAATTTGTCATCTAAAGAAAACTTTCTGCCTTTTGCCTCCTTGGTCGAGAGCTCAAACATGTTAAAATAATAATTCGAATGGAATGATAGCTATTTTAAGGGAAATTGCTACACTGTAACCTAGAAGCTCACTCTATTTATAATATAAACAACTGCTCTGGGCTATGTTTAGTTAATATTCTCCAAAGATAGGTTAAATAAGAATTAGGTAATTGGGTGTTATTTTGAAGGTTTCCGAAAGTTTGTCTTCGACTATTATTTAGCATTTTAATCCATTCAATAAATAAAACCCGGCACATGCAAATTGATTATGATGAGATCCATAAACAAAATTAATTGTCCAATAGCGTGCTTCTCAGGATATTCTCGTATGTCTGTTGGAAGTCTAGAAATAGACAATGAACATGAATGGTAGATGTATTGAATGGAAAACACATTAGCCAATTTCCTTCCTTATGTAGTCAAATTAGACAGATTAGAGCTGTCTTCCACTCTTTAGGTATGTTTTCAGTAGACTAAATTGACGACATAAATTTGAATATGCAGAAAATAGATAGTCGCCGAACGCTTCAATATTTCGCATCAAATCCCATCTACACCAGATGCTATGTTTATGTTAATTTTCGGTGTCATTCGTCTACAGATTCGTTGCGAATTGCGCTGCTACGTGGGTGGTCTAAGTCTATTTTGTGATACAACGATACCCGTATCTCATGGTCAGATTTTCGATGTTAGCACTTGTTGTTTGTGCCATTTACATTTTTTCCGCCTGCACAATCGGTTGGAAAATTTCCTCATGGCCATGCAATTTTGGTCAAATTATTTTGTATTTTGAGATAGATTTCGTCGACGTACGCGTTTTGTTACACACGACACCTGTGTATACAAATGCAGTGCCTAGTAGGTCTGAAGATAATAACAGACAATCCGACTCCAAATTCGGGTTTGTTAATGTTATTACTTGAACAGAGTGTTCCGTGGCGGTAATAATCAACGATGCCAATACCAATTAATCTTGTTTCCTTTGGTGCTAAAATATCAATTTGCGTACGATTTTATGTGATTAGAGAGAGTAGTAGTTGATTTCATTTTCGATTGTTTCATTTTAAAATATTCAAATTTGTTCAATTCTGTTCAAAGAACAACTAAACTTTTTATTCGTTACTAAATTTTTGTACTTTAATACGCTAATTCCTTATATTTGTAAAATTGTAAGTTTTTCAGTCCTATATCGTCAATATTTTTAAATTCAATTTGACGATAACATAAGGGGGCAAAGTCACGCGGTGCTCGCTGGTTAACTCTAAATGAATAAAGCTCAAAACAGAACAAGAGCGAAGGCGGCCAGCGAAATCGCCTGTAATATTACAAAACACCGCAATACAAAACAACCATCGACGCTGGCGATGATGATTTTTTTCGTGCAGAATGCGAAAAGTCTCATAATAAAGAGTAATCTCAAAACAAAGACAAAAAGTCTTACCTACCACCCATACGCTGACGCTCTCTTTCTGTTAGCTACAGCGATATCGCGGCAATATTTTTTATAGATTCGTCGGCGACGTAGGAACAATTTTGTTTATAGCCATTGACGCTACACTCAAGGTGAGTCATTGGCACTATTTATTCTTCAGATTAGAGGTGGCGGAAGTAAGCGTCTGTCTTGTAGCAACCAGCTCGCTATGTATGGAGTATTTGGTAAGACTGCATGCATGGCTGATGATCTATCAGCTGTGCGTGGCTCATAAATGTAATAAATGGGTTTAGCGGTAGGGCAACTATCTACTCTCACAAAAAAAAAAACATTGATGATATCAACGACTTTGGAAAATGAACATGGAAATATGAAACATGCGTTAAGCATTTTAAGACCTGAGCTCTCCAGAACCTTTCGAACCTAGCAGGAATTTAAACTTTAAACGTACTTCCACAACCAGAGCTTTGATGATGCGGGAGCCGGATCCATAATGATATAAATTGTTACACTTTTTTACTACAGCATTTATCAGAAAAGTGGAAAATTTCGATTCGGCTTTCTCATCCACCGACGAGTAAAACAGTTTTTCATCGACTTTGGCCCAATCAATATGCGACTAAGGAATGACCGAGTTCTGTTCCAGGTGGTTATTTTTCAGAACTTCTTCCTCCAAAAATCATTGTATAATCCTATTTCCATCCAACATACCCAATCCCATCAACATCGGTTAGGAAATATCCGAGTCCCATCCTTGAGGCTCACATTTCAGATTTTCTCCCAAAAATCATTTTAGTATCTTGTTTCCATCCGACATACACAAAGTAATCATAACTGGTTACAAATGGCCGAGTTCAGTCACAAAAACCATTTTCCAGAACTTTTTTCATAAATCATTTTAGAATCCTACCATAATCGGTTAAAAAATGGCGGAATTCTGACCATTGTGGATATATTTTAAAACTTCTTTATGTAACATTTAAGAATCCAATTTCTACCCAACTTACTCAATCCCAGTATAATCAACTAAGAAATAACCGAGTTCCGTCCCAGGCAGCCATATGTCAGAATGTCCTCCAAAAATTCGTTTAGAATTTCATTTCTCAGGTGACCATATTCGAGAACTTTCAAAAATCATTTTAGAATTCCATTTTCATCCAACATAACCAATTCCATCATAATTGGTTAAGAAATGACCGAGTTCAGTCCCTGGTGGTCATTTTCTAGAACATTTAAAAAAAATCGTGTTTCAATCTAACATTATCAACCCTATCATAACCGTTTACGAGCCATATTCAAAACTTCTTCCAAAAATCATATTGAATTCTATTTCCATCCAACATACCCTATTCCAACATAACCGATTATAAAATACCGAGTTTCGTCCCAGCTGGCTGAAAATAAAATCTTAAATCTTAAATGTTTAAGATTTTATTCCAAAAGTCATTTTAGAATTCCATTTCCAACCAACTTACCCAATTCCATCATAATTGGTCAAGAAATGGCCGCGTTCGGTCCCAGGTGGCCATATTTAGGAGATTCTTCAAAAAGTCTTTGAATTGGATATTTTGGATAGAAATGAGGTTCTTATATTTCTATCCAAAATTTCCAATCCGATCATGATCGGTTAGAAGTGGCCATAATTCGTCCCAGGTAGCAATATTCCAATAGTTTTTTCAAAAATCATTTTAGAATCCCATTTTCATCCAATATACCCAATTCCATTATAATCGACTAAGAAAAGACTGAGTTCTGTCCCAAATGGCCATATTCCAGAACTTTTCCAAAAATTATTTTGAAATTATGATCTGGTAAGAAATGGTCGAGCTCTGTCCTAGGTGGCGATACTCCAGAATTTCTAAATAATTTTAGAATCGCTTTCCCATCCAACATACCAATCTTATCAAGCGGTTAGGAAATGGATGAGTTTCGTCCCAAGTGTCCCCATTCCAGAACTTCTTCCATAAATCATTCTAGTATCCAATTTCCGTCTATAACAAACCCAAATCATAATAATAAGGCCATATTTCAGATCCTCTTCCACAAATCATTTAAAAATCTCATTTCCATCCAAAATATCGAATCCCATCATAATCGGTTAATACCAAGGTATTCAGAATACAAGGTATGATCTTCCCGTGTTTTATTTTCGTTCGCTTTTTGCATATACGTCACGTCTATTGTAAAATTTATATTTTACTACTGATTTGAACTGATTTGAATCGCATTAATACAAAATATATTATTATTATAGTATAATTAAATAAAAATCACGGTTCAATTTGTAATTTATAGTTATATTTAATTTTCTTTCGTCATGCCAGATTTTTGTAATACCTAAACTACCCATTCTGATCAGAGCGCAAGAATTAGTGTCCGAGAATAATTAGGTTGCAAATTTTCTTTTTTACCTTGTGTACCTTTTACATTTAGGTGATTTACAGTTAATCGGCGAGCAGTACATTTAGTGTTTTTTTTGTCAATAAATTATTATTGGGTAAGATTCCAGAATCAACTTGCCATTACAACTTGCACATAATTAGTTGGTCCAAGTAATATATCTGATTTGTGGCCATATTCATAGGATTTTTTAATCTTCATTTCGTCCGGCATCAATACGCAAACCTTTTGATGAGGAGAAAGATCTACTTTTTGCATTTGTTTGAATACAACGTTTAGATAGCGAGGGCTTATGTCAATTTTTGAGGCCCAACGTCTTAAAGTTGAGACATCAGGAAACAGGTATTTCTTCTTTAACAATAAACTGTATGCGTTTGGTTCGCTATCGTAGATGGCGATGGCTTGAGAAATATCATCGACGTCCCATCGAATTCTATTTCCCCTATTTTGCATTTTTTAGTTGATTGGCCGTAAATATTTGCTTTATATGTATAACTATTTTCTTTCCATAAACTATGGCATTCTGTTATGAGAGTCTTTTTGTCCTTTAACAATGATGATTACATTGAATTTACCCTATAAAAGTAATTACTGAACATTATTGTGATCAAAAAATGTATTAGATATTTTGTATACTGACTTTTTTATAGAATTTTCATTCAGATCATTGTGTTTGTAGCCTTATCCAATTTTATGGTTGAAGAAATTTCAGCACACAAATTTTCACTATCAACAACCTTTAAAGCATCACAATTATCAGCAGTAATATTGCAGGACCTTCGCGGTGCAAAATCCCTTGCTCTAAATCCCCTCGGAGGGCCAAGCGGGGGAGGGGGAGGAGCCTAGCGAGCAAAATATTAAGCAATATTTTGTTAATGCAACATTTTGAAATGCAATAATTGTAGAGGCTGACGACTTTGTTAACTCTCACGGGAACTTAGCCCTCCATCCAAATTCCATCCCTATTAGCCATTTTCAAGAACTTCATCGCAAACTCGTTTTTGAATTTTGTCAAAACATCATTTTAATGCCAAATTTTTTAAAATTCAAACCGGGATTTCCTAAAAATCGGTTTTCTTTTTATAAAAAAACCGTTATTTTGAAAAACGGGATTTTGAAAATCGATATTTTGACAAACCGAGATTTCGAAAATTGAGATTTCGTCACACACCCTTTATGAATCCATATTTTAGAATAATAAACATCTCGAGGAAATATTTTAGATTACGAATAAAATAAAACTGCAATACGCCACCATACACTTGAAGTAAAATTTAAAAATGAGATAGAATGCCAATATGAGCAATATTGTACGATGTATTCTATATACCTTGGGTTAATACTGTAGACGGCCGAATTCAAGAGAATTTTATAACCCCAAGACATTTTATATGTTTTATTTACACATTATTTGTGATACGATCAATTTTACAAACAACGGTAAACTGGCTTACGATAAATTGTCCACACGATAAATAGCGTCCGCTCTAACTTGTGTCCTAGATTATCTGTTCTACGTTCAAATATTCACTCTAAATTTTGTTTTGTGTTTCAACAAAGAGTTCAAGATACGATTCTCGTTCGTTTATTTGCAAATATGCATACATAGGTGCTTTGCTGCACATCACTTCCGAAAATAATTATTAAGTATTTACAAATCATAAAAGCTCATAATACAGTTAGCTTTCGTATCTACCACATACCGTATACAGAATTTCATGTTTAGTTCACACGGTATTATTGACGTAATCAAGCGATACATATGAAAATATAAGTTAAGCTGTGTATTTTTCTTAAGTATGACAACATTTTAAATGTAGACAGCTTTCCCTCATTACACATTAAATATGAAAAATTGTATATAAAGTAAAATAAAATAAATAATAATAAAAAGGAAATTTTTGCTATGAGCCACTCACGTATACATATTAGATACAAGCAACGGGAAAAACGGAAACAAATTATACAATCATGATCTTATCGTTTAGATTCCAGAAATTTTTCCAAAATTTTTTAATGTCATTTCGCCGAAAAAGACGGCACATTTTATTTATATTCTTAAATTGTCATGTAGAATAATCATATTTCACTTCCTAAGTCGTTTGCACACGAAAACAGTATTCTAAGTACGCAAATATATTTCCAAACGTGCACCTAACATTCAATCCGTCTGTTGAACTAAACAAAGACAAATAATTACTGTTATTGTTATTCTTACATATTATATCTCTCTGGCAACGGTAATTAAATTTTTTAACGGGATATAAATTTAAATGAAAAGCTGAAAATACCTTTCAAAATTAAACATGGAACGTAGGTGTACGATGTACGTACTTTCACGTATAATTGAAATTTTTAAGTATTTTTTTGTATTAACTCGTCTTACATAACTTCTACATACGTTTTAAGAAATTATTATTTATGTATTTAATACTCGTATATCGTTGCAAGTACTCGTATGTACATTACGTGTCTGTCACATACATATACACATCAAACGAAGTAGTTTTCTAATTTTGTACTATTTGTAGTGTGGTAAAGTAGTTTACTCACATTTTAATGTTAAGAATTTAACAGACTGGAAAATTTCTATTTACGTTTCAAATAGCTCTACTAAAGCTTTTAAGTTATCTGTAAATAAATAGGTATTCTTCATAATGTTTAATGGATTTTTGTATTTACGTGAACAGACATGTGTTGTGAACTTGAGGGTATTATAGATGATCGATTTTCATTTTATGTACAAGAGGTTTTGCTATTGATTATTTTTATGAAAATATGTAAAACTAAGCATCAATATATTTGTTTTACTAAGTAGAATGTAGATTTTCCAAAAAGTAGCTTTTAAATTTTATTGTCTGTTTATATGTGGTTTCTGCGATTTCTGTCTGGTTTCTATCTAATTCCGGTCCTGTTTTCGGGAAAATCCGTTTAGGAGGGCTCTTCGAAGGAGCCTCCGAACTCTTTATTGATTTTTTTTTTCGTCTCGATCCATCTTGATAAAATTGCAGTGATAAGGGTTTTCTAATGACAGGAATAGTGATGAGTCATAATTTTTGGAAAAATTCATGTAGGAGGTCTTTGGCTTCTCATCCTTTTCTTTAAAAGCTGACACGAATGAAAAGAGTTCTGATTTCTGGATAATTCATTTCGGTTGGGTTGTCATGTTACACCATCCATGTTACACCATGTGGCGTATTACATGATGCTGCATTGAATGTTGCAGCAAGTTGTGTCATATTGCACGATAACGCATGAATTTGCTTGATATTTAGATAGGTGTTGTGTGATATTCCACTATGTTTCATCATATCGATTTGCGGCCTTCGTTTAACATTTTATTTGGGTTGGATGGTTTTCATAACATTTGGCGAGACACGATTTTGAAATGCAAAGAAACTATTACAAGGAGTTATCTGATTTCTGAATAATTCATTTTGAAGCCTTCTAGGTTGACTGTCATGATTTTGAACATGTTGCCCCTTGCTGCACCATGTTGTGGGATGTTGAGTCATATTGCACCATGTTGCGTCTCGTTGAGGAATGTTGTGTGGTTTTCCACTATGTTGCGTCATGTTGCATAATTTGTACCATGTTGCGCGATTTTGTACCACATTGCATCATGCTGGCTCGTGTTGGATCCTGTTTTTTCTTAAATAACAAACATATTTTACGTTATGTTGCGCTTATAACATCTTTTTGAAAATGGTAGTCGTTATGAGCAACATTAATGATTTGTAACAGTCGCTAGCTAATTATGGTTTTGACCGTGGTCTCCTTTTCATGTTTTTTTCCACCTCAAACGATGTTGGGTTTTCGTTAATTAATTATTTTTCGGCTCGCACGATTTTATGAAACATTCCAGAGCGATGTGTTTTCAAGTACTAGGAACGGATTGCAATGGTTGCTGTTTTCGTGAAGAATCATGAATCAAATCAACCATCCACTGGAGGTTGGATTACCACTATGTAATTTTTTTCGGTTTGCACTTTTTTAATTTTTTTCAGCTCGCACGATGAAAAATTGTGAAGAAGAGTTTCGAGTATTAGAACCCGATTGTGATTGGTCCTGATTTTGGAATAATTCATTTAGGGGGCTATCCAGTGGGGGCCAGGTCTCTCTTATTTACTTCTATTATTTATGTTGTTTACGTTCGATTTTGATAAAAATCGGTAAAAGGGATTTTTCAAATGCCAGGAATCGATCTCATTGGGTTCTATTAGTTTAAGATGTCTTTTGGTGAGAACCGAGAAAATTAGTTTAAGATGTCCTTTGGTGAGGACCGGGACTCTCTTTTATTTTTTATTTTTTTTTTCAGGCAGGAATTGATTGTGATCAGTTCCAATTTCGAAAAAATTCGTTTAGGGCTTCTCCCGGTGAGGCTTGCGTATCTCTTTTCGAAGAAAATTTAGGGGTAAGAAGGGTTTCGAGACTGATTTCGAAAGGTTCTTATTTGTGAGGGTTCTTATTGGGACTTAGGCCTTTTTTATCATTTTATTTTCGTTCAACGATTTTGATAAAATTTATCGGAACAGAGTTTTTGAATGCAAGGAAACGAATACAAAGAGTTCTTATTTCTGGATAATTCATAAAAGAATCCTCTAGATGGGCCGTCAGGTTACACCATGTTGCATGGTGTTGCAGTTGCTTTAGTTGCACCATGTGGTGCGATGTTTTTTCAAAAATGTTGACAACTGTACCCCCATTTTGATGATGCAGCTCGTGCTCGTTTATAATCACGTATAATCAGCACATAATCACGTGCGTGCACATAAACATAACACAGAAATAACATAAGCGCCAAACACAAATGCCTTATGCTCTCAAGTCCTCGTAACCACCGCTCCCCTGACTTACACCCAAAACGCGAAAGCTCCTATGTGTTCCCCATTACATGCGGTCTCAAAGGTCATATTGGCCGACCCACATCGCTGTCTCGAACAAATCGTGTATTACACTTTAAAATACCGATAAACCGTTTTTGCAATCAGTTAAAAATAAATTATTTTCCTAAAATTAAATAAAAATTACTTTTTTAGTAAAATATAATCAAACAAAACATCTTGTTGATGTTGCATCCTGTTGAGGGAATATTCACTATGTTGAGTCATTTGTAGAATGTTGAATAATGTCTTGAGACATTGTTTTGGGACGACTTTTATAAGAATGGGGCGAAGTGCGTTAGAGTACTATAAATGGTTTGTGACGGTACTAAATTCGAAATTTGTTTAGAGGGTCCACAAATAGGATCTGGGTCTCTATTTAAACAAAAAAGTCGGATGTAGCAAACGTCTGCAATGAATCATGATTTTGGGAAATTTGTTGAGAGATGCCCTGGTTTAGCCATTATGTTGAGCTTTGCTGCATTGACGCAAGCAAACTTCTAATCGAAGGTAATATAATCTAATATTAATTTTGAACATGCTTTTGGAAAGATGTCAATGTGAATAAACCTACGCCATTTCTTAACCGATTAAATTGTTAAACTTAGAATAGGATTCCAAAATGAGTTCTGGATGTGATTTTGAAAATTGAGTAAATTGGATGCAATGAATGCCTTTCTCAAATAAACTGTATGAAACTCAGTTGTTCTTTTTCGCCGGTGCTTCATCCCATGAAGGGATTTGGTCGCCTCAACAATGCTCTTTCAGATATTTAGATCGATAACAAGGAGGCGCCAGATAGGATAACTAAGAGTTTGCAGATCCTGTTTTATGTCGTTCATCCACCGAATAGGGGTCTCCCATGAGTTCTTGTGTTTATTGGTGCTGACTACAGAATCTGTTTCATGTTTCGATTTTGAGAACGTAGTACGTGTCCGAGCCATCTTAGCCCTCGTGATTTAATTGTTTTAATGATATCAGAGTGGTTCAGATTATTTCTGATTCCGAGATTCAGACGCACCCTCTACATTTCTCCATATGTAATATGATTCAGCATCATATGCACTAATTTGCACTCAAAAACGGCAATCTTTTGGCTGTCTTATGCTATTAGCGTCGAAGACTCACTGAAAATGTTAATGAAGGCGTATAATGCGCGGTAACCTGCTATGTTGTTATATCTGCAGAGACTGAGTTTTACACAATTACTATCAATGCCCGGAATTTAAACTCACTCACCTTTTCGTATTGTGCGTCGCCTCTTAAAAATTCTCCTCTTAAAAATTCTCCACACGAAAAGGTTTGATCGGTTTTTGACCTATCTGGATTACGTATTGGTATAGTCACCCAAAAGCCGCTTACTGTAAATTTTTATTTTGTGAGCAACTACGGTGGCCAAAATATTGTAGATGCTGTTGAGCAAAGCTATTCCGTTATAATTCAGCCGGTCTTCCTTATTATGTAGTGCACAAATTGGAAATATTTTCTACTCTTATGGGATTCCCTGTGCCAACCAAGTCGATGAAACCAGCTCAAACAAGCGGTAGAAGAAGTAATTGCCTCCTTTTTTGAGCATTTCGTTACAGATAACCTTCCTGACCAGATGCCTTATTATTGTTCGTTTTGGATATGACTCTTCACACCCGCTCCCAGGTGGAGGTGTCATTTCTACATTGATTTCACATTGATACAATGATGTTGGATATACTCGCTGGAGAATAACATCTGTCTTCTTAAGAGTGACGAGAAATGATTTCGCCACACTGTCAGGACGGTGTTGGTCTCTATTTGTAATTCTGCAGGTTTGTCGCGAGTAGCACTACTACGTGGGTGGAAGCCGGAAGGGATTTAGTTTAAAGAACGACATTGGTCTCTTAAACTGGCAGTTTCGATTTTCAGCCCTTGCTTTTTGTTCCATTCTCGTTTCGTCTTTCTACACAGTAGATTGGAGTGTTTTCCCGGGATTTTTACCTAGATTCGACGTTGAAGCAGTTGCTACCAATTTTATTATGTTAGATTGTTTTTTCACAGAATGGGCCGACTACAGTGGTGGTTGGCTGTTCAGGGTTTCTGATATGTCAGGTTCGAAGTTGCCCGGATAACTTGATTGCTGAATGCTTGGTTATTCCTGTGTGAGATTTAGATTTCTGTTTATAACTTGGACGCTTGATTTTTAATGAAAAGTAACATTGCTAAAATATGTGCTAAATTAATTAGCAATATCAGAAGCTTCAGTTAATAAATTAATACTGGATATAAGAATAGAACTAATAACATTTGCATTGGACGAATTTTATTCAACATAACCTTTCAGAATCACTGGAACAGTTATCAAACTTCCTATTGTAATAAGATTCACGTGCAGCTAAATTTTAACTTTCACCTTTCATTTGTAATTATTAACATATTGCTGGAAACGCTGATAGCTTCTAAAACGCCTTGTGTTTTTCAAGAGCCACTTTTTATGTTTAATCATATTGAGTAAGGCCCTGGTATTCAAGGTTTAATAGAACGTTTACGACGCGACCCATTTTTACCCAAACTAGTTAAAAACAATTTTCCCAAACTTCTTACCTTTTCAATTTCAAATTGGGAATAAACAATTTGAAATAGAAAATGAACAACTACTTAATTGCAGTTTGAGTAATCCTGGTAAAATATAAATTTAACATTCTGCCATTTATTTTTTATCTTTAACTTTAAGACAAGTCCTTTATGCTCGTTTATATATAAATACACGGCATCTTTATAAATACACGGCATCTTTGTAAATTAAAAATGGAATACATAAAATAGCTCAAATTGACAATATTAACGAAAAACAACCTTGTGGAAAGAAATGTCTTTAAGGAACAGTATGTTGAGGATAACCCAAAGATAACTGACATGCTATTTACATTAAAGATGAATATCATAAAGAAATTTTGGGTTATTCTGGGTTAATAGTCAAATAGTGTTTTTATATCAATGTGAGGATACCAAGGCGTTCGAAGTTTGGTTTCGAACTAATGCAACATTAAAGTTTATGACCAAACTACAAAAATATTGAAAATACTTTGAACTTAAATTCAAAGTATAATCATAATGTGTTAGCGAATTTTAATGTTTTGCTACGAAATTTCCAACCCCTTGGTAAGCTGGAATTTTATTGTATTTAAGCCAAGTGCACGTATGCGATCAAAAAATGATTCGCAAATCAAAAGCCAATCAAATCATTGGTAACATATACAAATTTCCCCGCCGAGATGAAATAATTTTAACTTTGGGCAAATTTTGATCGCAAGCATCCAACATCTCATTAATTTGCTAGGACTAGAAACTTGAATATGTCGATTTTAGGCTTAACTGCTTTTTTGTAATTTATGTTTAACTGATTAAGGTCAATCGCAATATGAATCAAATGGTGATCACTAATCCTATAATCTAATAAATCTACATTAAAACACGAGATACATTATTGTCCCGTAATCTACAGAAACAGTGACCAATACAAGTGTAGGTAGTTACTGTCATTCTAGTACGTTGGTTAATTAGAGAGGCAAGCCCTTCAGAATACATCAGTCAGAAGAACTTTTTAGTTTTTTTTATTTTGAGTGACTTTAACATTGATATTGAAATCACCCAAAATATTTAAATTGTCGTTCCTCATATGCCGCAATTCTGCACAAAATTCATCAATGAAAACCTTCTCAGATGTAAATATGTAATATGAAGCCGATAAACAAAAACAAAACTTTTGATATTTCATTGCTAGTTAAAATTTTAACCTTCACAACATCAGCTGATATAAGATTAATTGATTCAACAAAACAATTTAAATTCTCACGGTAAAAAACCAATAAATCTCTAGTGGCACTATTCTGTTAATTCCCCGGGAATAGAGAACTGAGGAAAGAATTTATAATGTAATTTCTGTTCAAATATTTTTTTCCGGCTTACTGAGGTAAAAAAGCTAAGTAGTATTAAATTTTTAGAAAAAAAATTAAATTGGCAATAATTTTCCCTGCCAATTTAACGCGCATCCCTAATAGAAAAACTTGTGACTTTTGCCTTACAGTAAAGTGTGAAAAATGTTTTGAGATTTTTTTTTTCTCAAATTTTTTTTTTCATACTTTTCTTTAAAGCAAAGTCATAAGTTTTTCTGTTGGGGATGTGCGTTAAATTGGCAGGGGAAATTATTGCCAATTTATAAATATTTACATCAAAATATTCTCCTCGTTCTTCTCCTCAGAAATTACATATATAGTATGTACATTCTTTCACCATTTCTCTATTCTCGGGGAATCACCAGAATTCGGCCATAGAATGATAACAGATGAAGTAAGACATTTTAAAATTGTTCCTTAAACTTCTTATGAATAATTTGCACAACCTGGAAATAACCTTTTTAAGGCTACCTGAAATTAGATTACTGGAGGAAGAATCAACACAAAATTAATATGATCAATAGAGTCATGAACCATCATTAATAAATATTAATTAAATAGTTCGTGTTATGTTGCACTTATATCGCATCTTTTTGAAGACTTTAGTTGTTTTGCGTAACCATAATGATTTGCGGCATTCGCTTTATAATTAATATTTTGCCCTTGGTCTCTTTTTCACATCTTCTGCTTCAAACCATTTTGACGTCGGCTGGTGGAGCCCGCATGTTTTCTTTAATTTAATATTTTTCAGATAGCACGACTTTTACGAAACATTCCGGAGCGAGGTGTTTTTGAGTACCAGAAACCGATGGCGATAGGTGTTGATTTCGTATAGAAACATAATTCATCTAGTTCACCATCCGATGGAGGAGGTTGGATTACCGAAGCGTTTTCGAGTACTAGAACCCGATTGTGATTGGTCCTTTTTTCGCGAAAATTCATTTAGTGGGTCATCTGGAGAAGACCTGGTTCTATTATTTACTTATTTAAATAAAAATATAATAAAAATAGTTTATTTTGTAACTAATGAAGATTATATTAATTGTCTTAGCTTAAATGTCAAAATAAATTTCTTCTTGATTCATGATGATGACAAGTGATGATACAATTGAAAACATATGTTTACAAAATGTAACTTATACTAATGAATATGATCATAACAAAATTGTGGTAGATCATGCAAATTTACATGTGCGGAGCATGCGAAACAAGTTTCTTGACATTGAAATATTTGTAAATAGTTTTTGTTATAATATTGAAGTATTGGTATTCACGGAGATTTGGTTGTCTGTAGATGAGAACAAATTTTTCAATTTTAAATATTATAATGGTTTTTTTTTGTAATAGAGCGGGTGGATATGGTGGTACAGCATTTTTCGTAAGGTCAAACATAAAAGCGGTGAAGATGTTAGTACATGATATTAATTTTTGCCAAGTTGTTGGTGTACGATTGGTTGAGTCCAACATAAATATTATTGCGGTGTATCGTTCCCAAAAAAAATTGTTACCTATATTTTTGAAATTTTTGAAGAATATTTAGTTAAATTTAAGAATTCTATTGTCATAGGAGACTTTAATTTAAATCTACTAGATATCCAGGATAGAGATATATTGAAATATTTGGGGATAATTAATTCATGTGGATATGTAGTGGCTAATAAACTAACTATGGAATTTGCAACTCGATTTATCACTATGATAGATCATATTTTAACCGATTCGTTACGTTACAGCTACGATTTAAATACTACTGATGCTCACTTCACGGATCACCGCGTTCTGTTTCTTCAGGTTTCTAAAATAAATGTTCCCAAAAAGTTTAATTGGGAATTTATGAAAGTCTTTAATTATGAAAAAATTTATGATGATCCTATTTGGAATAGAATCTCTAGTGCTACTAACATTAATGATTTTGTGGGGAATGTTAAACAGCTAGATTTTAACAACACAAAGATAATTAAAAAAAGACAAAGGAAACATAATCAACATGAATAGATGACAAATGATGTTTTACGTATCATCAATGAACGGGATAAATTTTTTAAAGTTAAAACGATTATATCCTTCGGATGTATATACAGTTTCTCACAAAATTGAGCGTACACCATTAAAAAAACATATTTTGTTAAAGAATAAGTACAAAAACAACAATTTAATTGTCTTTCTTTTATATTTCGAAATATTATATCTCTAAACTAAATTTCTAAAAAAAAAATAATAAAGTAAATACAACAAATCCTAATAAATACAGAGAAAATAAAAATCACAACATTTCAATGTCACAAAATTGAGCGTACACTTATTGAGAACTAGAAATTTTCCATTCAATTTGCGTAATTTCATAAAAACGTTATTTGTGTAGCGAGTTTTACGTTGGAAGGATACTTTTACAATTTAATTGTTAAAATTTCGATTGAGTCATTACGATAATCTCAGTAATATGAAAAATTTAAAAAATGCAAAGCAAACGAAAAGAAGTCGATCAATGTCCTCGAAAATTGGTCATTAAATCGTGCACTCAGCAAAAATCGTTGCGTGAAATTGGCGAAATTGTCGGCCGACGTCATTCTACAGTGCAGAAAATTATAAACCAATGGAAATATGAGGAAACGCTAAAAAATAAACAAGGTAGAGGCAGAAAAAGAATTTTGAGTGAGCAAGACGAGCGAGTTATTGTACGTGAGATGAAAAACAATCCAAAAACTAGTGTTCCAAAGCTTACATTGAAAATGTAAGAAGCCACACAAAAAGCCATATCATAGAAACTGTTCGCCGTGTTTTACGCAAGAACAATTTGAACGGTCGAATTGCTTTCAAAAAACCGATGTTGTCAACCATAAATATCCAGAAACGTCTTGAATTTGCTAAAACATACATCAAGAAGCCTCAAAATTTCTGGAATAAGGTAATATTCACAGATGAAACTAAAATAAATTTATTTGGCTCAGGCGGGAGAAAAACTGTTTGGAGAAAGCCGAATGAATCTTTAAAAATGAAGAACTTAGTTTCAACAATAAAATATGGAGGAGGATCCGTTATGTTATGGGGTTCTATGGCTGCGAGTGGAGTAGGAAATATGGAATTTATAGAAACAACTATGAATAAAACAGGATATCTAAACATTTTCAAAAGAAATGTGCGCCCAACTGCAGAAAGATTAGGTTTGTCTGCTGATTATTTACAAGATTTAATATCAACAAGATAACGACCCCAAACATTCTTCATATTTAGCGAAGGAATGGATGCTATACAACGTTCGCCACCAACTTAAAACTCCATCTCAATTACCGGATTTAAATCCGATTGAGAATTTGTGGCGGGAAATAAAGATACCGGTTGCAAATAGCAATCCGTCCAATAAAACAGAGCTAAAAAATAGAACAAGGGGTAAATGAGAAAATATTGAGGCCTTTTATACTAAAAAACTGGTGGAATCTATGCCACGTCGTTTACAGGCGGTTATAGACGCTAAAGATGGCCACACAAAAAATAACGAACTTTCCAAAAACTTATCATAAGTGTACGCTCAATTTTGTGAAACTGAAATATTGTGATTTTTGATTTCTGTTTAATTATTATGAATTGTTTTAAATGGTTTATTATTTTTTTTTAGAAATTTACCGTGCGATTCTGGCGTATAGTCACAGAGGTCTTAACTACAATATTTCACATAACTAAGAGATTTCTCTTACTTAAGACTATTTTGCGATTCTGCACATACTGATCAGTTAAAAGGTTCTCTTAAAAACCTCTTAGCCTAATACCTACCAATTAGGTGGTCTTAAACATCATAAATGCTAGAATTTTTATTATGTTGCACTAAAACTAATAAAAAATGACGATTGTGTAAATAAATAATTTATTAAATTATATTTTACAATTCACAAAAAGGATTTAAATGTAATATTTTTAGAAGAAAAATTATTCCGACATTGTCATTTCGAGCAGAAGTAAATATTTTGTTGTTGTTTATTTTCGGCAATTTATTACAAATTTTCTGCAATACATTCTCTTATTTATTACAAAAATATGAATTGTAAAACATTAGTTTTCACAAAAATATGTCGTATTTTATCGTTTATTTAACAATAAAATACATTTTCAATGGCTCGCATTAATAAAAATTACATTTGACAGGTCTCCAAAAATATTTGGAGAGTTTTTAATATAAATTTTAAGAGTATTACTAAAAGAATACCAATTAAGAGATTTTTAAAAAAAAACCTATTAACGAAAAACCTCTTTACCGTTAGCCTCTTAATAGTCTTAACATCAGAATCGCACGGTTAGTTTAGAGATATGTAATATTTCGAAATATAAAAAAATCAATTAAATTGTTGTTTTTGTACTTATTCTTTAACAAAATATGTTTTTTTAATGGTGTACGCTCAATTTTGTGAGCAACTGTATATAGTAAATCGTCACAAGGCGCTGTACTTGTTGGTAGCTACAGAAATAAAAAAAGCAAAAAGAAAGCTAAATTTAGATTTTGTCGGTATGCATATAAACAAACCCAAGCAAAATTATATTCAACAAAACCAGATCCACCAAAGATTGGGCCTGATAGTATAGTTACGAGTAATAATGAAATAGTCAACCTCTTTAATAACTACTTTGGTAATATATCATCTACCTTGGACCATTATTTTCAAGCACTAACTCATACAAATTTTGGTTATATTAATTATAGAATTATTTATCCGCTACAGTTAACCAGTTGCATACCACCGAACAAGAAGTGCGGAATATAATATTGAATTTAAATATGAATGCGGCTACTGGAATGGATGGAATCTCTGCTAAATTTTTACAGTACACAGTTAGCATCATATCTCGATTGCTGGCTTTATAAGTAAATGACTCCTTTGAGACGGGCGTATTTCCAGATATATGTAAAATAGGCAAAGTACTTCCGATTCATAAAGCTGGAAGTGAAATGGATATATTTAACTACCGCCCTAAAACGATTTTATCTTCCATTTCAAAAATATTTGAAAAGATTAAACTGCTTAGACTAAATCAGTTCTTAGAAATAAATACTGTAATAAGCAGATGACAATTCGGCTTTAGGGCGAAGTCCAACACTACGGCTGCGTGCCTAAGTTTAACGGATTCTTTGAGTAAAAGCTTTGAAAAGACAATGTTCTGTGCCTGTCTGTTTCTAGATATTCGCAAAGCCTTTGATATGGTACATCCTGACATTCTACTATTAAAATTAAAAGGTATGGGGCTTACCAACACATAACTAAAATTGTTTGAAAGTTATCTATGTAACAGAAGACAGATTGTTAAAATAGAAGAGAGTAAAAGTAATGAAATACTGCTGAATCTTGGAGTTCCCCAAGGCTCGATACTAGGTCCCGCATTATTCATAATTTTTGTTAATGATATTACTCACATCAGCTTAAAGGGAAGAATACAATTGTATACGGACGATGCTGTTGTTGCTTATGAAGCCGAAACCCTATAATCTCTGATATCCAAAATACAAAATGATTTAAGAACACTAGGTAAGTGGTTTAAGACCAATCATCTTCTCATAAATCATGATAAAACAAAATACATAGAATTTGAAAACAAGCTGTTGGATCCAAATGTGTTAAATATGTATCCAATCACTTATAACTCTTTTGTGATTGAAAGGGTTACTAAGTGGAATTATCTAGGTTTGGTGATAGATTGTAAATTTAATTGATCGTGTCACGTCGAAAAAATAAAAAAGTCTAATGCATGTGATGCATGAATTTATCCTAAAACAAAAAAAATAAAAAATAGGATTAACTTGGAAAAACTTCACACGTCTATAAAGTGACAGGAAGTTTATACTAATTTATTCCTAAAATAACAAAACAATAAAATATTTGAGCATGTAGTAGTGATTAGCCATCATTTAGGTGTTTTTGGTAAACTAGTTAGGGAAAACTATTAATAATGAAGTTAAGCCTAAGTAGCTTAATCCGAAAGTTCTGCTTCATTTAGTGAATATATATTAATAATATACGATAGTGAAGAAGATATTAATTTTAATTCCATCAGTTTCTTTGATAATAAAATCAGCAGATCAATTTTAATTCCATCAGTTTCTTTGATAATAAAATTGGATTAAGGTCAAATTTATCCAACCAGCAAGTTTTAAAGTTCTATTGCATTCTGCATCCCCTATGCCTCCTGTGGTAAGCTATGTCGTCTTTCGTTAAGAAGTTCAAATTGAACTTAATAATAAACAAGACTGTAAGATTTTAACATCCACTTTTGAAATTTGGAAAGTAGATACAGTTACATACTCGGCAAGTCGCGAATTCTACCTACCCTAATGGTGCCTGGAATGCATACCACCCCATAATTCTTAAAGCCGTTCGGTTAGCACGTAATACTAAATGGGGTTGCAAGATTTTGGCATCGGTTTCTTTAATAATGGAAGCGTATCTAGGTTAAGTCTATCTACTCACCAAGTTTCATAAAGTCCTCATAAATTCTACTTACCCTAATGGTGCCGGAAGTGCATACCACCCTATAATTCTTAAGCCGTTCGGTTAACGCGTAATACTAAATGGGGTTGCAGGATTTTGGCATCAATATTCTTATTTATGAATATACATCAATAAATTAGATATACGATAGATGGGCCGTAATGGTTTGTCGTCATCTTTCTATCATAGAGGCATTAGCCGTGTTTTTTTATATGCGCCCGATAGATGTATCCGGAACACCCAAATTTCTATGTCAAAACTTATATTTAATTTTTGAAGACATTTTCCAATAGGGGCGTTTCTACGGCATTTATCTCGGCAATGATGTTATTGTTTAGTTCTTGGATAGTGGCTGGACTATCAACATATTGCTTTTCAAAAATCTATATAACAAGTAATCTAAAATCGTTAAATCGCATGATCTTAAAGACTAATTCACATTTCCGCGAAATAATGTAATTTCGAAGATATTTTGCAATTCGTCGATATTCTTACGCGAAGTATGGCAAGTTGCATCACCCAAGTCGTTTTCATCAAACTGGTGCAAAACATAGTCTGTTATCGTTGCACGGTATCGCGTAGAATTGCACGTTGGATTTAAAATGTTTAGCACTTTGAAATATTTATATCAAATTGGCGTTGATTCCACTAATCTTGATAGAAGAACTGAAAGCGCCCAATCAAATTTTAAAGGATTTTTCAATTTGTACGGGTCGATGTTGAAATGGGATAAAACAAGATAAATTAAGGAAATTCTTTTTTATTTGAAAGCAACATGTATGCCATTATTTAAGAAAAATAACATCGTTCAAATGTCCGACCCGGCTTCTCACGGTGACACGGATCTGAGTGGTCTAACATTCAATGACTCTGCCGCGCATAGATCCGGCTGAATTTGAACGAGGGTATTGGTTATGTTGGCTTGAAGGGCATTGTTCGATTTCGGCTTATTTCATGGACCTGCAACCTGAAGAAACCTTACAAGAAAAAGTCTAGCGAGGTCAAATCGCACAATGCTAATGGCCAATTCACGTCACCTCTGCGAGAGATAACCCTACCCTCAAATCGTTCATTAAGAATGTCCATCATTTCGTCTGCTGAGTGGCACGTAGCCCCGTCCTGCTGAAAATACATGTCGACTACCTCCATATCGTTCAATTAGGGCCAAAAGAAATCGGTTAGCATCGTTCTGTAGCGTTCGCCGTTGATGGTGATGGCCTTACCAACGCCATTTTCAAAAAAGTACGAACCAATAACGCCGCCGTCCGAAAATTCGCACCGAACATTTGGTGTTATCATTTGGACGAGCTGCTCAATAGTTGGCATCAATGAATAAAAAAACACCAGATTAGACAAAAACCACCAAAACAACATGGCCGCCACTACACTTCATTCCATCATTGACACGTCCAAATTGAAAAACCCTCTATACGATTGTGTTTAGTTTTGCACTTGTATAAAACGAACTGTAATTGTATTTTTCATAATGAATTGAAGTATGTGTTTGTGTTATAAATTCAAACTCTGTTTAAATTTAAGTAGATTATGTAGAAGAAAACTATAAACAAAATTACCCCCATTACACGATCAGTAATATAATGTCATTACTCAAAACATCATTACCTAAATTTTATAATATTTTAATCTTAAACAACTCACCTTACTTCATTAGGTATAATGTGCGGGATTCAAGAATAAAGAAAAGTTTGTGGAAATACAACTGTTTTAAGTAATGACGGTTTATGGGGTGGTATGCATTCCAGACACCATTAGGGTACGTAGAATTCATTAGAACTCTATGAAACTTGGTGAGTAGATAGACTTAACCTAGATACGCTTCCATTATTACGAAAACCGATGCCAAAATCCTGCAACCTAATTTAGTATTACGTGCTAACCGAACGGCTTTAAGAATTGTGGGGTGGTATGCACTCCCGGCACCATTAGGGTAGGTAGAATTCATTAGGACTTTTTGAAACTTACTTAACATATAGTATTATGGTCTGTTAGTTATAGGAAACCAAGCTTATTATTTAATTCAATTTTTTTTTTCTGCTTTTTGGTTCTTCAATTTTTCCAATTTGAAATCAATATATTTGAAATATGGTTAAATTTTATTTGTTGGCATAGTATTTTTCGACTATACTTCATCGTTATATTAAAATTTATACGCATTATAATTTGTTAAGTTTTAAATTTTAATTTTTGAAAAGCCTTAATGATTACATTACACATACCAACGCAAAAAAAAAATATTTTGGTTTTTAGGATAAATTTAGTATAAACTTCACAACGGTAAAAGTCTATACTACCTTATATATTTGCCATAAATAGAACCAAACCCATACTTTCTCAAAAATCCTTGTTACTCCTGTACTTTGCATTCATGCAATCGCGTTTGGTTTATCTAAACCCGATTTGGAGTGGCTGTGCAAACTACATGATAAACAAGTTAGAATTATTGCAGAAACGAGCTGTAAAAAAGCGTCATTTGTCATGGGCTTTCTAATGGAAGGAATGGATTGCGATGATTCCTAACTTCAGCGAAATTCGTTTAGGGCTTCCTCCGGCGGGCTCGCGTCTCGTTTTTTTTTAACAAAATTTTAACTGCTTAGAACGGTTTTGATAACAATTGGTGAGAATAGTTTTCGAATGCCAGGAATTGATTTCGATAGGTTCTTTCTTATGATTGTTTGTGTAAAATAAACTAATTTTAGCGAATTCATTTTAGCGAATTCATTTTATTCATTTTAGCGAATTTAGCGAATTCATTAATAACAGCTATCGCATAGTGCAAATTTTATTTAGCCAATCAAACAAGCAGGGCACCTATTTAGGACAAGGTTTGGAAGAGTCAACACTGCTGCTAACAAAATTAATATGATCAATCGAGTCATCAACCATCATTAATCAACATTAAAAAAAACTTCCAAATTGTTAAATAGACAATTGCAAAATCGTAAAATTCAAAGATGCATTTGCTACGTTTTTTGAAACTATCAAATATTAGAAAAATATAATAAAATTGGCAGTAACACGCAATCGAGAATAAACATTATTTAGTTTCACGAGACTTTCAAATGCTGTAAGGTGGCAAAAAAATAAATTTTTGAGAATTCCTTCAACGATGGCAATCAAATTAAAAATAAAATTCTGACCAACCAAAAATTTCTTAACTGTTTTGTTAGTTAAAAATTGGTAAAGCACTAGTAATTGAACTTATCATTAGGTTTTAGAAAAACGTGTGCTAATAATACTGCATTAAAAAAAGTATTTTAAAAATCAAAAAATGCCTGGAACCTGACAGCCGATGAACTAAAATCTTATTTAAAGTTTCAATGAGATGTACAAGGAACAAGGGATAAAAGTATTACAAACTTATCGATGTTGTTGCTGTAAAATATACAAAATACAATCAATACACCAGCGGGGGAGTTCAACTGCAAATCGAATATTATGTGATGATATATAGACAAAACGAGATCTTTAGAAAACAGATACTTGACATATTTTGCGTCTATGCCAGTATATAGCTATATAAAGGCACACCAAACCATTGGAAACAATCTACAAACTACCCTTAAGAAATTTAAAACAATATATACGAAATTTTTTTGTGTTTTGTTATTTTGGATGTTATATCTTAAAAGAGTTTGTCGAGCATCCACAATATATGTATATACATATAAACACAATATTTTTGTGTATTTTTTTATAAATAAAATAACTTAAAGTTTTTCATTTCTATTTTGCCCGATAGCAATTTTTGTTCTTCGTCTCTATATAATACTTATCTTAAAAAGATAAAATTTATATCATACACTAAATATGCATATATGAAGTTTAAAACTGAAAAAAATCTTTCTTATTTATCGTTTTAGGTAAGGACCACGGAGACACCAAAATACAGAGCATTGTTGCTAGATCAAGAAAAGTTTTATTTTTGTTCGGTACTATTAAAATACAAAAGGAGTGGAATGCTAAAAAGCTTAACCAGGTTTTGAATATTTTATACAATAAAAATAAAATAAAAAGCTCTCTATTTTATACAGATACAGTTGAAATATTTTTTTTTTGGCTAAAAATTAGAAAATATGGTACATTGAAGTTTTTTTTACTACATGTACTATATATAGCTTTAAAGTTATAATGTTTGGAAAAAATTTCGAGACAAAAATAAATTAAATTAGTTGGAACAAAATCACTAAAAGAGCACATTACAACGATAACTTTGAAAAAAAAAAACTTTTAATTAAATTATTTGTTACAGTAAAAGTGGAATATAATATGTTGCATATGCATAAAATATGTGTACGATACGAAGACATATTGTTGCACATTGGTGTGAAATACAACAGTCGTAAGAAAATGTCAAGTTGATTGATTAATTTTATGTACTTCTTCCAGGTGATATATATGCGAGCGAGTAAAAAGTTTATACGGTTTACAAATTAATATTCAGCTACTGTTCAGAGCTTTTTTTACAAAAGTTCAAAGACATTATTTATGTTATACGTTCTTATAACAATGTTTTATTATTATTGTCGTAAATTATGCGACATGCATAATATATAGATCTAGATATTAAAAAGATAACAAAACACAAGAATGGGATAAAATACATTTTGTAGATCTCTTAGAACAAAAACGTATATAATTCTCTTTGATTTTTTTTCGTTATGATTTATTAATCGGTAATAAATCAAATTGAGCTTATATTTGTTAATCGTAATGTACATACAAAAAACATTAATAAAACAACAAAAGCATTTTACATTAAATACCAAAGTCAAGCAAATGTACAACAAAGACTTGGGAGCTTTTTAGACTGCTCGCCAGATTTATGTGTCATAATCAATAACGTATTTAGGCGCGCCGTTTACTGTTCCGTTCCGTCCGCTCGTCTAATGATCAATTTCGATAATATCCACTCTGTTTTAAATTATCGTTTTGTACACGACAACCTCCTACACAACTTTGGGGGAAATGCAGGAGATAAAATAATAATAACGAGAAGAAAACACAAAAAAATAAAATCAAATTGAAAATAAATATTTAATGATGATTACTGGAAAATTGAAAGGAAAATGGGATAGAATTTTTCTCGTGGTGCCTTACACAAAATACAACAACATTTTCAAATAAAAATTTTATTTTAATTTTATTTATTAATTATTAATCGTAAAAAAATATTTATGTACGGCTTTGAAAATCACATTATTAGTTGTTTGGTTCATTTATGTGTATGTTTGTTACATGCGAATGTTTCTGAAGTTTCCGGAGCAAATAAAAATTTTATGGATTTGAATTTCCTATTTTTTATGATACCAACGATAAATTTAGTCTGACCTGTTTCAAATAATTATATGTTAATTTAGAATAGTATGTCTCTCAAATTTAAACTCTCATCAATATTTTAGTATTTAAAGAAAGGAAATTTAAGATGTAATTATTTTACAACTGACTCAGAGGACCGCTATAGTGCTGTGCCTTTACTCGAGACATCCAGGCCCGAGGCTGTGCAGGTTGTTCCTCAACCGCTGTGATGTAGAGTTGTTTAGGTTTTCAACTATTCAATTTTGGATACCAACAAGATCAACCACTTGTTGAAAATTGAATCTTTAATTTTTTTGAATCTTTTAAATTTTTGTCGTTTTTTGTAAATGCTAAGCTTTTCAATCTAATTGCAAAAATGCTAAATGAAAAGCTCCCATGGAAGCTGTATCTTGCCGGCATAGAGAGAGTTCATCAAATTTCGCAAGGATCTCCCAATTAATGGAAAAGGGTTAAGTATGAAGTTTCCGAAAAATCAAACCACCTGGACTGTAGAGCTGCCAAATCTTGACGAAATAAAGGTTTTTTTATCAAAACTTGTCATTTACGGTAAAATTTTAATAATTTTAAAAAATAATCAGAACCAATTGTGTTTAAAATTTAAATTACAATCTTTTTAGTTTTAATATTTTTCGTAAATGCTACAAACTTCAAAATATTTGCTAACAACTAAAAAGCTCCAATAGAAGCTGCCTTCCTCAATTTGTGCAAAAACTTAGTATGAAGTTTCATCCCGTCCTATAAATCCGTTTAGAATGTACAGAGGCCGAATTTTTGTTGATCAACAGTTTTCTTTAAAAAAATCACCGTTTCTGCACCGTTGTGAAGTTAACCCAGGCGTGACATGGGGTAACATCACATTTACTTATGATACTTTATCGAAGTTTATGTCTCTTTTCCCTAAACTGAAATAGGCATCTGTTGCTGGTTGTGGCACATTTCGTTACTAGGCTCTGTCCAAACCATACCAAGCCGATACCTTCAACTACCAACTTGATACCTTACTGACCCTACCAATCAAAGCTCTGTTCACAACTTGCACACCAGTTTCAAAATAAAACTAGAGCTAGTCAATACGATTTCATGTCTAATAGAACATATTTCGTTCACCATTCAGCCCTAAAGATATTACAGAAACCTAATACTATACTGACCCAAAACCAAAGACGACTCAATGCAAATGTCACGTTTTCCGGACAAAACAGTTTTATCGTTGAGTTTTTCCAAATATTTGTAGTTTGTACGTGTATTTCACTCCCCTAAATGTTCCGAACATGAAAGCCGGCTGGAAAATTTTCCAGATTTAACCAGCGACAAACCTTTTCAATTGAAACTTTTCTAGGCACGACACTTTTATCGTTAAATTTATAAAATTTTTTGTGGTTTGCAAGTACGCATACCTAATATTCAAACTCCCATCATGAAACTTGTAATAAATTTTCCAGCGATTACCTACGACGGACCGTTTAAAATGCAATTTTTATAGCAATAACACTTTAAACGTTAATTTTTTAAATATTTTGAGTTCTGCACGTGTAATTCAGTTCGTCCAATTTAGCCGAACTCTCAACAGGAACATTAACAAACGCGTATTATCCACCTGTATCAAGTTCCAACTTTACAAGGTCGCTTGTACCCTGGTGTAGAAGTTTGGAGCGCCTTTAACATTGACCCACATGTCGTTGAACCGATAGATATTACGCGTGAAAACGATCCCGAAAAACTGGTGCTATCTCCGATCCATTAACAAAAATTCGGTTTTATATAAGGCGGGATTATGCCGGGATTATACCTGGATTCAAAAAATATCAATGCTGTGACAACTGCGCTATATTCTTTACCTAATGGAATTGTTGGCCGCTTACACAAGACAAAGATTTTGAAAAGAAGGGAGTTCGGCACCATTTTATCCATTAATCGACATAATGTTTGGGATGAGTTCTACAACCCAAATAGCATGACATGAACATAGCAAAATGGGTAACCGAAACCCGTGAAGGCGGTTTAATCACGCGATTCTTTGTTCAAGGGAACAAAGGGCACATCAAAGAGGTATGTTTTTTGGAAAATTAGACCTGAACAAAGAATCGTGAGATTAAACTCCATCATCATCGAAACGAGTTAAGTCATCATGGCTTGAAATACGGCTGGTGCGTTAACTTTACCGCTCATCGGGAAGTACCGGTTTCGAATCCCGATAGGGGAAGGATGCAAAGTGAAATATCATCAACAGATTACGATCTGTGGTGAAATGTAACACATCTATGACTCCCTGTCGGAGTGCAAAACCTATGGGCCGAAACGTCTTCCATTCCAGTATAGGCTGGCATAGAGCTTGCAATGTGCAGGTGCTCATAAATCGCACCTATAGCCGTACGGCCTTAGTTGGCCGGGAGGCATAAAGTACGGACTTAAGAAGCATAACCACGGAAGAGCAGGTTGAGCCTTGAGCCCAAAATCAGTATATCGATTTTGTCTCGTGAGTTACTCATTTAAAATGAGTGAAGCAAAAAAAATCGAATACGTACACAGTATATAATACACAATTATGTCTTTGTATTTGTATTTTTCTTTTGTTCGTATTTGTGTCATTTGTATGATGAACAGCACCAAAATAACGCGATCCGGGCGAATCGGTTTAATTTTTATGGTGCTTATTTCCTTGTTTCAGGACATTACGCCTGCTCTCGAGCTGTGGAGTGTCATTATTTAACATGCCAATGTATTTTATATTTTCTATTATCATAAATTAATTGTACATCTATTAATACAATTTTATAAGTAAATTTATTTTAAATTCCATAAATTTTAAAAATAAAATGTTAATTATAAAAAAATCGAAAATACATAAACAAAATGGCAAAAATATGGCGTTTACAATGGTTAACCCTTTGAGTGCCAAAAAGCGCAATCCTGTTCCTCAATACACTAGCCGAAATCATGTTTGCGAAAGAGTTAATATGAATAAACAAAAAAAGAATGACACGTGACTTGCATATGCAGAAAAACAATCATACGCACGAAACTAACACAAACACATATGCTACTATATATTCCGGTTACACTCATTTCGTATCACACATTTCGGGACAAAATTGGTATACAGATCGCATAGTTAACAAAAAAAAAACTAAACCGAAAGGCATTCGATTATATTCGTAATGTCCTTCTGTCGTTACGAAAGCGGTGTACTTCTTCGATTATGTACTTCTTCGAAGATGTACTTTTCCGATTCATCATCGACCTTGAACTGATGATACTTGCCTAACTCTGATATTGTTGAAGCGAAAACATCGGAATGTGACGGTAGGAAACCTTTTACTTGACTTTCTTTGGTTTCGCTTAAGTCCTTACCCATGTCAAAATTTTCCGTAATCTCAATTGTACAGCGGTCTCCTTCGCTCTCAAGTCGATTTCCTTCTTTACACAAAATGTCACGGCCCAACAATACATTTTCGGAAATAAATTCGTGCGCTACGACAATAACGTCTGAATAGTACGTATTGTATTGGCCATCAGCAAACCCCGTAAGAACGATGGAACAATCAAATTTGGGATTCACATTTTCGGCGAATGACTTACGGAACAATGTTCGATTGCTACCAGGGTCAACAAATAAAGAAGTCTGTATACCATTTATTTTGTTTTCTTTTGAAATGAAATCGTCGACGGCGGCGGTTGGTAATGATTTTTTTTCAATATTAAGGACATTTGTCATGGCAAACGTTTTCGATTCGGCACTTGTTTTTCATTTCTCTAGACATGTAACGGTTTGGTGTGTCGTTCGAAGGCAATTCATGCAACGTTATCTCCTCTGTTGCTCTGGGCATTTTATTAACAAATGTCCTGGGTTGAAGCAATTGTAGCAGATCACGGAATTGGAATCTGCAGTTTTTTGTATCGGGGGTTTTGAATAATTTGATGACACGAATGGATTGATCGATTGACGTTTCAATGGCGGAGTGAATGATTTAGTTTTCGACGTAGGAATAAATGGTTTCGGTGCGAATGTCGATGTTCTTTGGATTGTAGTTAACGTATACTCTGATGACGGTGAGCAACTCGTTACAGTTCGAGAATGCTTTGGATATCTGCTTTTTCAAACCGTCATGGTTAATCCCATTAATTGTATATTTAATAATACAATTGTCTGAGGGTTTCACCTTTTCTTCCCAGAGATAACATCTTATAATAATACTCCTCGGGTGTTTCGTGAAATTTACGTTTTGTTTCCATCATTTCTACATGAAGTCAAAATGTGATAAGAAATCCAGTTTCAGGTTAGTAATATAGGATTCGAACCCCCAATCGACACAACATCCGGCACAAATTGTTTTCTGGCGTCTCTTGAAAATGAGGAATGGATAACCCAACTACTTCTGGTACTCCACTCGTCAGCGGATGAGTAGTATAATTAGACGAAATCAGTCTAGCGGACGTATTCGTTATATAACGCGTCGATGCAACACTCGTTGTTACGCTACAACCTTGATTTAATTGATTGACCGTGTTTGCATTGACCGATGTTGTATTGTTATTTACAAACTGCTGAGTGGGTAAGCTCAAATCAATTTGTTGCGTCGGAGTGATCGAAGACGAAAATTGTGATGGCGTCACAAACTCAACCGGTTGTGATGAAACTTGTGTATGATGATTCAAATGAACTTAACTGAGAGTTCGGAATCGTGTTGATACATGGCGGTGACGCAATTGAAGGCTGAGATTGCGATATATTTACGGGATTACGCTTTTGTTCTATCGTTTCCAAAAGTTAAATTTCTCCTAACTCGAATATTCGATCAGCCATTGGTTTGTTAACGACATTTTCTCATTACTATAAAATTCTTATTACTATAAAATTCTTCTAGTCGCTCGATCAACTCGTTTCTGTTACCGGTTTTAGGCAGTCCAGCATTTTTACATTTTTTTTTTTAATAACTTTGAAGTGTTTGAAGAAAGAGAAAGAAAGTTGAAAATTTTTATTAATTTACGGAGGAATTACGATTTTGTTTTACGCGATTTTTTTTTTGGTAAACCTATATCTGAAATTGTCAAATTGGCAAAGTTGGGGAATTAAAGGTGGATTTAAAATACAAATAAGATAAATAAAAACCTAATTTATTTTTTACTTAAGGAAAACAATTTATTTAGTTTTATCGTCGCAAACACGTTATCGGCTATGTTATTTGTTTTTGACAACGGGATTGAGAACCTGAAAAATCAATTAACTGTGGCACCAGTTCTCGTAAATCCGAATTCCCAATCCAGGCCAGGTGGAGTTTGAAACTCCATGACTATGACTTTGGGATTCGGCATCAGCACGGTTCCCAAAATATAATCCTCGATAATCTTTCGCGTTTCTCTATCGTTTTCAGATCGAAAGTGTTCGACAGCACTAAAAGTTCGGGAGTTTTATTCCATCAGTTGAGAAATCAGTTGAGTGGAAGTGTGAAGGATGTTGAACATCTGTTACTAGCTTGTGCAAATCAACCAATGCAGATCCAAGTTCAACATCTTACAGACTTAGAGGTTTAGCTTACAAAGAAATGTATGAATTTATTAGAATAATTTAATATAAAAATAAGTAATAGACGACAAATGTGTGTAGGGACTACCTGGTTTTTCAGTTAAAATATTTAAATTATAAGAAATTTGTTAACTTAATTTTTGGCAACATGGCTCTTTTTATGTAGGAGTCAAGCCCAAAAAAAAAACTCGAGACATTACACAACAATGACTTTATTTTATAATGTGAGCTACCAAACCGAAAGAAAATTTAATATTTTAATTGTGTAGAATTTGATAGAGATCGGTCGAACGGTTTAGACTTGTATATTGAAATAATTTTGTAATTTACTTAGTATAAAACGCCAATTAATCTTTCTGTTCTCTCTCTCTCTCTCTCTCTCTCTCTCTCTCTCTCTCTCTTTCTCACTCTCTCTGGTACTATATCCCATCAAGGAATTTTGCCGCCTATAAAATATATTTTTTTTTATTTTAATTCTGTTTGCCTTTTGACAGATCATGATGAGTGTGTTTTGTGACTGACCTGTCCTAAGGGGAAACATACTTTTACGTACTTTACGTACTAATAAAGTATAGTAATTATGAAAATTTTGGCCTCGTGATTTGTACAGATTAACCATTCGTAATATCGCCGCAACGGGTGTGGGTGTATGAGTCTGTTTTTAATAAAACTAATTTTTGGCCGAAATTAGTCGAATGGAAGTGAAGCTTTCATAGGAGCTTTTCCGTTTTCTGCAAATATTTTGAAAAGTATAACATTTACGAGAAAAACGACTAAGAACTAAAATTTTTAACCTTAAATATTCAGCAATACCACCGGTCTAGGCCAATTTTCCAAAATTTAAGCTGAAATAACGTTTTTGGATAAACCGCTTTTCAAAAAAAATTCGGTCCAGCTCAGACGAATTAATTAATCGGAATTAAATTTCATACTCAAACTTTTTCCAGAAATAGGGAGTGTTCCACTGGAGCTTTTCGTCTCTTGCTCGTATCTTAAAAAGTATGTCATTTACAAGAAAAACGACTATGAACCAAAATATTCAAAATTAAATTGGCAACCATATCGGTCCATTGAAGTTGTCCAAAATTCAAGCGAAAGTAACGATTTTGACAAAAAATTGTTTCAACAAAAATTCGCCACAGAGCTAGATGGATTGGTTGATTGGGATTGAACTTCATACTTCCCCAGTGAGATATGCCGAAAATGGTCCACCGGCAGCTTCCGTAAGAGATTTTTCGAATTTCTTCAAATATTTTAAAATGAACTTGACATTTACGAAAAAACGAATGAAACAGAAATAGTGTAATTAAAATTTCAAACAAAATAATAACAGACATTTTTCAATGTTAATGGAAATGATGAGTTTTGTTAAAACAATCTTTATTTCACCAGAATTTTTAGGCTTATTGTCTATTATCAATAAAATTTCATACTTAAATTTTTTCTATAAATAGGGAGGTCCTTACGAAATTAGGTGAATATTTGTCTACCGGAAGTGGCATCTTCGATGTTGAATTCTTGTTAAATTCTTGCGATGGTGTTGAAAAATTGAGCATAAAAACGGCAAAAAATTAAAAGATTTAAATAAATTAAAATCTTAATTTTTCGACCAATAAGAGTTTTAAATAATAAGTTTTTGATAACGCAAGATACTTTTATAGTTTTATCAAAAGTTCGGTAATGGCAGTCAGGGATGAGTTCTTTACTTTCAAATAATTTTGAAGTAATAGGTAATAGTGATATTGGTCCATGAGACATTATTTCGTTGTGTGGTTTTCCTAGCTTAGGTATCATAATACCACAAAATTCCATACCATAGTACATATTTCATCCTGAACGCTGCTTTAATTAAGGTGTGGTTCTTCCCAGACTAAATCTGTGTTGCCTACAGCTCAGAGAGATTGGCTGATTGGAGAGATTCCTGTTATTTTTGGCCGAAATCGGCCCACCGGAAGTGGCACTAACCATATAAGATTTTTATTTTTCGAGTATTTTGAAAATATATCATTTACTCAAATGATTATGAACGCATAAAAGCAGCATAACCGAGAGAGATCTTTAAAACACCACTCGAAACTGTTAAAATAGATATGTATTCGAATAAAAACAAAATCAGTAATTCATCAATCTAAGCAACAAGTAAATAAACAGACACCTGGCGGAACTCAACAGTTAAAAATCGTGAAAGCCCTGAAGGATAAAATGTTCATTACATAAAATTCGATAACCGGAACCGACTGGTAATTCTAGATTAAAATGAATACCTTGATTACATGGAGGAAGTAATCAAATCGAAAAACTTCGTATCAGAATTCAAACTAATCTTATCGAGCCCAATAGTTTCAAGATTGAACGGACTCCCAAAAATACATAAACGAGGAACAAAATTCATCGAATTGCAAACAACCGCCAAAAAAATTCTGCATTAAAACCACCTTCAATTTATTGATTACATAAATAAAAGACACCCAAGTAGAAGCCAGTAAGATCCTATACTCTCTTTCGATATAGTTTCTCTCAAAAATGGATTAATATCCAAAGTAATATATGAAAACAACACCATTCGACACAATAGTAAAAGCTTATTTTCAGAATCCAGGTTATATATAAGATCAGATATGTAAAATGTGCAGTTCAAGCTAAGATACAGAAAGTTATTTTTAGTGTAAAGGAGTCCAAAATATCTATAAAAACTATAATAGTTTGAGTTTTTATTCAGCGGTGAAACTTCATATTTAAGATTTTTCTATAAATTGGAAAATTTCGGCGATCTGTCCGCCAGAAATGACGTTTTCCATATGAGCTTTTTCAATTTTTCAATGATGTAGAAAAGTTAAGGGTTTACGAGAAAAACGAATTAAATTTCAGCAAGGGTGGACGTTATTGAGTTTCTGAAATTTAGGAATGGTAGGAATAATGGGTTTTGATTACACATGGCAGTTTTACCAAACTCAGGTAAGTTTAATATTTCGCTTTAGAAATTTAGTGCGGTATATTCGAGATCTATGTCAACATTCATGGTAACAGAAAGTGTTTTCACGGAGTTTTAACGGAGGGATTTTACAATTAAGTTTAAGTTAAGATGCCGGCCCCGTCTATTGCTATCAGAACATTTTTTACTCTCAGCCCATAAAATCGCTACATTTTTACTCTCAGTCCCAAAAATACTTGCTATCATGATAGTTAAAAACTGTTATGACATTCGACTTTCTAGGGCTGACAGTAACGCCCAAAGAGTAACCCAATTTTGAGCACCACGACAATTTTTTCGAGCACCTAAAATTTTACTATCAGGTTAGATAAAAACTATCAAGACAGTCGACATTTTCGATGCTGAGAGTAAAATTATGACTTTTGGCACTGAGAATGTTAACTGTCATGATACATAAAAAATTCAGAAACAGAATATGCATGAAAATAATTTTTTTTTATTTTCGTTTACGTAGTAAAACAAAGTATAGTAATATTGAAAAATGTGGCAGCTTCCATATGAGCTTTTTCATTTTTTGCAAATATTTTTTTTAAGTCATTAACGAATTTTACCACAATACCGATCCAGATAATTTTTCCAAATTTTGAGCGGAAATGAAAATTTATAAAAAATGTACTAACGATTTAGAAACGGTTTAGAAAAAAAAATGTTTTTTCACAAAAATTAGACGTTGTACATCCCAGGCGAACTGATTGACAGTGATAAAACAGCGTATTTAAGATTTTTTCCATAAATTGGGAGATACTAGTGATTTTTGGCTGAGTACTAGTAGCAGCTTTTATAGTAGAGCTTTAGCATTTTTTGCAAATATTTTGGAAAGTATTTAGCAGTTACGAAAAAAACATTAAAAACAAAAAGATTGTAAATTAAATTTCAACCAAAATTAGCTCATATAATTTTTAAAATTTCCCGGATATGTAGTCCACAGAATTCAAAAACTGTACGTTGTTTCAAATATTTTTTGACATATAGCTATAATTATTATGAAATGTCGTATTAGTAAAAAAAATATATAGTATTCAAAAACGCACCTTTTTATGTTCGGGGCTGGAATTTTGGAATATATTTACAATGGATTACACAACTTTTCTGAAACAAAAAATTATCAAGATGAACGATCCCAGTCACGAGGTGTCATGTCGGATTTATAAACAAGAGTGGCTTAACAATCATTTGATTGGAAGTTGCACGCTCTGGGTTTCGAGAGAAATTATTATTCAAGCCCGTTAATATTAAGGTAGGTATGGTTTCTGAAATAAAAAATTATCTGTTCACTCTCAGTAGAGCTTTAAAGTTTTAATGTCTCTGAATTATACATAATTGTATTTTTAGTATTTTAAAATATATATATAATTAATAATTTACTAATGACCATTAATCTTTGAGAGATAAATAAAATTAAATTTCCTCTGGGCTCATTAAAAATTTTATCTAATTTTTAGATAAAGTTTTTTCAGAACTCTTACGAAATTTAATATTTCGAACGTCGAAGTGCAAGACTTAAAAGCCATTACTTTAAAGTCGATATAGGGCAGTCAAGCTTATATTGTTATACGAGTCGTTTCAGCTTAGCATTTTCACATTCCAGCCGCATAATTTTCGAATTTTGTTTAATACAAATTTGTTTGTGTGTTTTCTCCAACAATTTGATTATGTGTTCTTGACGTCTACATGTTTCCTGATTTAGCTAAAAATACCAAAAATTGTTAGTTACTTATGATTTTACTGTTTAACTTATTCGGAATACCTGTTTTATGATGCTTTTTTCAATTTCGCAATTTATGTCGGAATTTTGTTTTTCGATCGGGTCCGACTTTTCCTGGAGCGACTGTAACAATGTGTTACGTATTTCGAGCAATTGTTGTTGCACACTTAATGATTCTTTCTGCAATTGAAATGCAGTTTCCGTTTTATCTAAATCGCGTTGTAAATGTTCGATTTCCTTGGCTTTTTCAGTATTTAGATCTTGCAGTTTAAGAATTTCCTTTTGTAACTCATTTAATTGGTCCCGTTTTTCTAATTGCTTTACCAAATTTTCCAACTCGCTAATCTCTTGTTCCTTCTTCTCAAGAATCATTTCCCTGTAACAAATTGTTCATGTTATTGTATACAAAACAATATCTCGAAAACACATACCTTTCAACTAACTCTTGTTTCAATTTGCAAACGGTGGTCTTTACACCGGTTAATTCTTCGTCTAATCGTTCCATTTCACGTCGGAATAAATTCTCGTCAGTTTTCGATCTTTTATTTGTACTCTCTTTAAGCTGCAAATCATTTATGCTGTACTTTAAACAACAAATCTCATTCATAAATGATTTTTCTTTGTTTCTCAGTTTCAAATTTTCATCTCGCATAGATCTGGTCTCTTCGGCCATACCTAAATTCAATGCGTTCACTTGGAAACGTAGGACATTCCCCTTCTTAACTTCGTCGTCGTATTTCTTTTTTAAATGATCCATTTCAATTTTATGCTCTTCTTCGGTGCGAACTAATTTACTGTCCAATTTTTGAATTTGTTTCAAATATTTGGCTACCTTTTCCTCTATCAGAATTTTCGCCTGATGTAAGTCCGTTAAAGATTGATCCTTTGTGATCACTTCAAGTGTTTTAGCGTCCAGTTGCTTCTCCAAGCGTTTATTGGTCAATTCGGCTTGTTTTAATTTTAACAACAGCTTATCAAATTCCTTGTCCCGTTCATCCCGTTTCTTTTGACTTTCTGATAAATTGGCAATCAGTTCTTTAACACTGTTTTCCGTTGTAATCGAATCTTCACGGATTTTTTTCAATTCCAAATCTTTAATTTTCATTTCCAACGCGTTTATTTTACGTTCATTAATTTTTCGATAATTTTCGTATTCGTCGCTTACATCTAAATTTAACATTATTGGCGTACCTGCCTTATTAAACATAATTTGTTGTAAATCGGCCATTAAACTTATAATACGAGTATTCTGCTGCTCTTCTTCCTTTAATAATTTAACTTCGATTTCTTTAAATAAATTTTGAAATTTTTCTTGGCATAAATTAGTATCACCTCTCTCCAAATTATCAGTCGATTTTGCTTGTTTATTGATCATTGTCAAACGGTCATAAAATTCACGTAACAATTTAAAACTGTGCACTTGAATACCGTGAATTCGTTGCGTAAACTTCGAATATATTCTATCGTCAGGGATTTCCTTTGCTGCAATGGCCGGAATATTCCCTGGTTTCAGATCAACTGAATCTTGAGCTGGATTATTGCACCAAGACTCGATCATTTTATTTGACAGACATGTTAACATTGAAACGGGTGGCTTTGTTCGTCGTGTTGTCGGGATTGTAGCCGGCTTATTATCTTGAGTTGCTTTACTTTGTTTTGAAAATATTGCGGTGTTGACATCGGCAGATGCAGGTTTCTTTGAATTGGTTCGATGGCGAAGGTAGGCGGGAATATAACCCGGTTTATGCGATAAAGGTATAATAGTACTTTTACCATCGAGAACTGGGATGAAAGAGGCTCCTTTTGCCGATGCAGGTTTATCTGGAATTGTATTAGGAGTTTTACAAACATTGTCTAGTGTTGTAATTATTGAAGTATTTGAATTCCGTTGGTTTCTAGCACGGCATGCACTTATGCATTGTGCACCTGGTTTAGTAGATATAACCACATATTTATCTCGTTTTTGTAACATTGCTACTTCAAACCTCAAACTTATTTTAGTACAAAATGCGTCTTAGAACAATGCCATATACTATCATGCGATGTACTCACCTCCATATTTTTTCGAAATAACTGCGGGCTTTTCGATCATCTCAGATTAAATATCTAATTTTCAAATGATCTGAGAATTTTTTGAAAGTAGTATAAAATAAAAATTATTACAAAAAACCAAATGGCAAGTATTCAAATTTTGTTATTGTGATTAGAAAAATTACAAAAGAATAACGTAAATATTTTAAAGGGTTTCTGGGATCTAGCCAAATGCATAAACATTGTTTCGATCGTTAAGTTTTTAATTTTATGAACGGTGGGAATTTTAAATAATAATTAGAAATATTTTTGAAATAGAATTCATTGATTTCGGTTTAGCTAACTGCACGTAATCCAAAATGCTAAACGACCGCTTCAACATCATCAATCCTTTACGTGGGGCACATGAAAGATATTTTTGATGTAACGGTTACATTAATCGATCAAACTTACATACCATTTCTAGCAAATATACAAACCAGTGAATTTCAAAATATAAACAGAGTGTCATGAAAATTTATAACGAACAAAAATCACCAAAATAAAAAAAAAATGGTAAGAATTAAAATATTCCCCAAGCCCGATTAAATTTGGCACTTCCTGTCTAAAACGGGTAACGTGCAGCAAAGCAAAGGTCAATTCAGTTGGGGTCATAGCCATCACCCCAAAAAAACAAAAAGGCTGCGAGGTGAAGTTCCCCATAAAATTGAGAGGTTCCCCGCATAAAATTGTACAATTTCTATTCATTTTCATTCTTCAATTGAAGCCTTTTCAATTGAACCCTGTCATCTAACTGCTGCAGCGTGTATGGTAGTTGCTCTCGGCCACCTTGGCTATCTGGCACCGCGGGGCTCCAGCTATCAGCTTGTCGCATAATTGCATTTTCACGTCCTCCGTCTTATATATACACATTTGTTCAGGGTCTAATGAACAACCTTCTTCCTTATTTGATAATGGCAAATCTGTTATAAACGTATCTTATAAACATATGGGCATATAGTTATTTTGTAATATTTATAGGCTTATAGTTGCCAAAAGTATTGTTCTTGTTATAGGCTTATAGTTGCCAAAAGTAAAATAGATTAACCTCGGAAACTCTACATGAGTCCTCTTATGCATATTTTGCTTTATGGTACCGGTTAGCGCAAGCGTGAGCGAAATTTTTTATTTTGACTTTAGCTAACTAAATTTTACGTCAAATTTATATGTACATTTTAGCTTAGCTCGAGCTGCGTACCGACCTTAAACATTGAATTTTGCAAACATTGTAAATATACAAACGAGTTGTGCCCAGTCAATTTCAAAATATAAACAGTGTGCCATGAAAATTTATAACGAACAAAAATCACCAAAATATAAAAAAAAATAATTAAAATGGTAGGAATTACAATATTTCTAGTTCTTCAAGACGTTAAAAATATCAATTGTAAAAAGATACAATTTGCATTATATACAATCAAAATAATTAATATCGCCCATCCTGTCTAAAACGGGTAACGTGCAGCACAGCAAAGTCACCCGTGGTAAGCGCCCAATTGAATTGACAAAATTACAATTTAAAAACGGCAGTCCATTACGGCAGTCCGCGGTAAGTGTCCGATTGAATTTGTCAAATCCAGTTCAGTCAATCGTCCAGTCATCCAATCATCCAGAGTTCTGACCATCGTAATTGAAGCAGAATTTTTCAGAGAGTAAGCGAAATTTCACAATTTTTGTCTTTTTAATTATTTCTGTGGAGTTGGCCTTATTGAAATTAATTAAATTACTTCATGAGTACATTTCTGTTTGCACTATACACACACGATGATGCATCTTAATGGTTCCTTTGATCTCCTTATCATCATATACGTTCCTTCTCAATAGATCTTAAAATGCTGCCGATTTGAGAGGTTTTTAATTTAATTGATGTCTCTTCCCTTGGCTTCGGGTTCTTCAGTCTTTTGTATATTTTGACTCTCAGGGTTTCGCTACTCTTTATCATCTCGGAGTCATCCACCCTTATGAAATACGTGACCGTTGTTTCCTCAATACTAGTGGCATTCATTAAAATATCTGGCATCTAACTACTGCAGCTTGTATGGTAGTTGCTCTCGGCCGCCTTGGCTATCTGGTACTTCGGTGGCTTAAGCTATCAGATTGTTGGATAAGCGTGTTTTCACATCCTCCGTTTTATATCTACGCATTTGTTCAGAGTCAAATGAACAGCTATCTTCCTTATTTGATGACGGCAAATTTCTGGATTTCCAGGTGTTTGTGACTGTGGTAAACTAAGAGGTGCAGTGGACGTTCTTGAGTCCGAGGTTTCTCCTGCAGTTTTTATTTGTTTGTATTCTAGCTCATTGGTTGATGGGTTAATAGAGATGTACTTGTCGCGGATCCTTGCGTTTTAGCACGTGATCAAGTACCATAGTTTTGTTTTCTAAAAGGTGGGAAAAATATCAATCTTTTTCAGTCAATAATTTCTTGGAGTGCTGAAACAATCAAAGCTTTTGAATTATGCAAAGCTAACACCGCTATTATGGTTTTCACCTCATCGTAAGGTGCACCTCTCGTCACCTCACTTCAAAGTTTCACCCAAATCATAATTTGGTATTATGATTCTCACCTATTTTGAGGTGAGCAGTTGCATGCGGCGCCGCACGTATTTTTTATGTTGGTATTTTAAAATGTTTTAATTACAATAATGTTTTTATATACAATAATCACTAATGTATTACACCCTACCCTTCTCCACTCCAAACATTCTTTCATTGGGGGCCCATAGGCATTAAGCATGACTGTTTCGTTTTTCCAATATTCCGCGTCATCCGCTTTTGCTTGACCAAATTTGAGGAATCCGTTTGCAATATCCGGATTTTTATTTATCTCTTCGAGCAACTTTCTTGAATTGCTGGCTATTTGTTAATTTTTTTTGTCTTAAAAATAAACATTTTAATTTTGAAAATTAAATAAATCATCTTACTAATAATAATACACCAAATATAAATAAAATAAAATAAAAACCAAATAACATAGAAAAAAACTTACCCGCTTTTGCCTTCCATTGTGTTATTTTTATACCAATCACCAAGATTTTGTAGGTTCAGATCAACTCACCACAAGAACTACAATACCAAAATATTGATGTGATCACTTCACCATACATTTTTGAGGTATGTTGAGGTGAGGTGAGAACCATAATTGGGGCATTAATTAGTAAATTACACACAAAGAGTACCCTATTCTGAAAGCTAATGCCCCTATTATGGTTCTCACCTCACCTGACCATACCTCAAAAATGTGAGGGGAAGTGATCACATCAATATTTTGGTATTGTAGTTCTCGTGGTGAGGTGATCAAACTGTCAAATCGGTTAACCTACAAAATCTTGGTGATTGGTATAAAAATAACACAATGGAAGGCAAAAGCGGGTAAATTTTTTCTATTTTATTTGGTTTTTATTTTATTTTATTTATATTTTGTGTATTATTATTCCTAAGATGATTTATTTCATTTTCAAAAATAAAAATTTTTATTTTTAAGACAAAAAAAAATATCAAATAGCCAGCAATTCGCTAAGTTGCTCGAAGAGATGAATAAAAATCCAGATATTGCAAAAATATTTCCCAAATTTATCAATCAAAAGCAGATGTCGCGGAATATTGAAAAAACGAAACGGTCATGCTTAATGCCTTGGGGCCTCTATTGAAAGAAAGTTTGGAGTGGAGAAGGGTAGGTTGTAATACATTAGTGATTATTGTATATTTTAATAATATTTTAATTATTACATAGGTTTGGAACGATTATAAAAGAAATTTAAAGTTAAAAATTGCCAAAAATAACTAAGAAAATAAAGCAATAGGTGGCGGCCCGAACGTGCAACAACCGCTCAGCCAAATGGAACAAGAGTTTGATACCCTACTTTATTTATCAACATCTCGTGCTCCAAGCGGTACTAGTTTTCCAAGAAGGGAACCAGATAGGGAAATAGAATCAGAATTAGACATGACTCTTGCCAATGAAAGATCAACCACACATAATAATAACGCCGTAATCCACCAAAATCAAGTTTAAAACAACACAGATGCACAAATTAACACAGATGAACCACCAAATATTATTTGCAATACACACAAAAAAAAACAAACATTCAAAATCTCACCATGAATTGTCAAAACATTTTAAAATACCAACATAAAAAAAATACGTGCGGCGCCGCATGCAACTGCTCACCTCAAAATAGGTGAGAATCATAATACCAAATTATGATTTGGGTGAAACTTTGAGGTGAGGTGACGAGAGTTGAACCTTACGATGAGATGAAAACCATAATAGGGCTATACATTTTCAATCATTTGTAATGCATCAAGTTTCAGCAGTACACAGGAGTACTAGTGGTGTAGTCGACCATTATGCAATTTTTTTTTAAAGCAAAAAAAATCAAAAACTTTTTATGTGATGTCTCAACTGGCAATCATGTCAATGTTCGTCGCTAACGAACTCAAAACCAATCAAATTACGCGAAATGTTTTATACCACGCCTACTAGTTCCGAACTCAAGTTGAAATTGTTTGATAGTGCGTTCATGACATAGTGAGTTAGTTCGGAAAAATACCATGGTATCACACAAAACGTATTAAAAAACAACAAAGTTAAATAATTTCAATTCGAGTTTGGAACTAGTAGGCGTGGTATAAAACATTCCATGTAATTTAATTGGTTTTGAGTTCGTTTGATTACGCGACATCAATGTGCATTTATACCGAAGTCATTTCGTAGACAAATTTTCGAAACATCATATTATGGTATTTCACACCCCGGTATTATTTGGGGGGATTACGGAAAACTTTATTTGGCCGTCAATGATTAAAGCGCCTATGAGCAAAGAATTGCATTTCGTGTCAATCAAAAGTGTGGAAAATCTAAAGTGACAAAGCTGTTGAAAATAAAACTTGTACATCGTAAGCGACCAAAAACGGGTTGATGGACCGCCACCATCAGAAGGCAAAATTTATTGTTTGACAAAAATCGAACGATATATACATACGTTGTCTGAAGCAATGCCAATTTCAAATATACGGGCAGAGACTATTGATGATTGTTTAGTTAAAAATTGGACAAACCAATTAGGCTTATCTTTAAGCATTGGAACCGATGGACATGCACAAATTGAATCCGCGTTTTCTTACGATCTTTCCAAAACGGCATATAATCCAGCATGCAACGGGGTAATTAAACGAGGGCGTCTTATTTTAAAAGGAGCTATCATGTGCGCAACAAACACACAATGAATAAAGTCATTACCAATAGTTTTACTCCGGTTGAGAATAGCATTTCGTGAAGTTGAAAGTTCGTTGGCCGAACTAGTCAATGGGTACAATCTACGACTGCCTGCAGATTATTTTGTTACTCATTTTCACCATTCAACAAGAAATTGTGTTCGTTTTAATTCTGTGTCGAAATTATTCGGGCACGGCTTTCAACTTTGAATTTTTTTTTGTGATGGCTTCGGCCCCAAAACAGATGGCATTGATTAATGAATAATAAAAAAAAAAATGAGATTATTTATGTTAGTGCGCAGGAACACCCATGCCACCAGCCAATAAGTATTTTTGGGGAATCGAAGTTCTGGAGTTGTGCCGTTGCCCATATTTCAATATGTACCATTCAACAAAAAATTAAATTCGTTTTAATGCCCTGCCGAAATTGTTCGAGTACTGCCGTCAACTTAAAATTATTGCGACACGTGCATAAAATGAACGCAAATTTTGGTTGAATAGTACAGATTGAAATGATGGCAACGTGAACCCTCTAAAACACCGGTTCCTCCAAAAATGGCTATTTTCATGGATGATCATGTGTATCCTCCAATAGAAAAGCATCTCAAATTTAACAGTAGTGTTCGAGTAATTTCGACCCGGAATTAAAACGAACTCAATTTTTTGTTACACATTAAAATATTGGCAATGATAACCCCCCAGAACTCCGTATTCCCCGAAATGGGTTATTGATGTGGGTGTACCAGAGTACTCTCTAATAGAGAAGCATATAAAAGTTAACGGCAGTATTCGAATAATTTCGATGTTGTAAAAAAGGTTTTCGGACTCCAGATTTTCATTTCTCCTAAAAGCTTATTCGGAGTGTTTCCAAAATTAATGTTTAATCAATGTTTTATTACTTAATATTCGTAGGACATTGGTTTATTTGTTTTCAATTAATTTAATAATTTTGGCCTGAAAATAAATTTCCGGCTATCATGAAATTTTTATAGTATTACAATAGTTTCAGTTTTTGGCTGACATTAAACATATGGCAGATTTATCAACGAGTCGCATATTTTTTTTGCGTTGACTACCTTATTCAGGATTAGCAGAATCTTCCAGCTTCATTATGGCACCATATAAATTTTTTTTAGAAAATCGTCTATAACTTCCAAGACTTTCCTGGGCCGGAAATTGCGATTGATCGGCAAATTAGTATCGATATTTTTTTTAGTTTCCCCGTATCTTACATTACCAACTCAAAACATAAAGAGCCATTTCCGACCTATGTAGGTAGTTTTAACGAGATACAAATTTTTATTTAACTTAACCTGCCTGAGATCCATCCATCCATCCACATCCTCCATTTTAATCATCACTATAAGATTGTGACTAGACTCCAGTGAACGATCTGACTCATGGGAGTTGGACGCAATTTGGTCGATTATAAGAAGTTTTTTTGATTTGAAAGAACCTATATAATACTGGCAAGAGTAACCATTGGGTTACTTGTGCAGATGTCGCTAAAACCCCACCGCAAAAGCGTTTTTTCAAACTGGTATTACTGGAGTTCCGACTAAATGGTTCGGGAAAAGCCTAGTTTGAGTGCTGGGAAATGTGATGTGATTGTGATTGTCTTGTGATTGTTTTTTCTTTTTCTTTTGAGGCAAATCGATTCTACTTGCTCATATCACTATCAAATTAATAGACACATACACATCCAGTTGCGCAATAATTTTTGATATCCAAATACAAATGTGACAAATACATTTTTTGTGATTTATTATTTTATTTTTTAAATGCTCGAATAATTAAAGCAAATACCAATTACCAATCAACCATGGCCAGCAATACTACCAAATAAATGTAACAATAAAAATGTTTTAAAATTTGATCAATCCATTAACAATCCCATTGATTTAAAACATACAATGCATAATCGAAATGTTGTTCACAATTCAAATAATGTAATGACAGTATTGATTACAACTCAACAAATATAGAGCCAACCGAAAACCAAACCAAACCAAACCAAAAAAAAACAATTCTGTCAATTAATCAATACCCATTCAATTAATAAAATTGATGGATGTTTGTTTAATGTGTATTATCCTTGGGAAATTATATGCAGAGTTGAATGGAAAATTAATGGTTCGAATATTCTTCATGGTGGGACATATACATAAATGAGGCACTTCAATTATGTTGAGTTTACTCGTATATATGTACGCCTAGAAATTAATATTTTTCTCTGGAAAAGCAATTAAATTATAAACAGTACTGTTTTGTATGTGGTTTCCTATAATCTGGAATACCAAAAAAGGATTAATAATTTAAATTTTCTCAGAAAGTACTACCACTCTATAAAAATGTATTTGTGCCTGAGCCTAAACCACAAAAATCAGACCTTTCATCAGAAAAACTAAAACATTTTTAATTTTCCGAAAAGAAAATTTTACCAAAAATCATTTTTCATTTTCGACGAAGCACACATTTGATTAAAAACAGAATCGTCTTCAGAATTTCATCGATGTTGTCGACAGATGAATTTTCCAATATTTTTTTTGTACCATTTTGAGGGATTTGTCGTCATAAATCAATCAATCAAATTTCAAAAATATTATGTATAATCTTGTGCCGAAAATTGTACTGAATATTAAATTTATTGTGAAAATCCATTTGATATGTTATGTTAAAATTTGTACCCGAACGATGAATTCAACCAACAGTTTACAACGCTGCCAAATCAATAAATCCTTTTTTCTAATACAAAAAAAAAATTCTTAGAATTTTTATTGCAAAAGTATTGGAATGATACAAAACACACACACATACGCACGCACACGCACGACAATTGAAAGATGTTTATGATGTGACTGTGCAAGAATGTTGATAAATTTTGTGCGTACGACTTGCGGGGTGCAGAACACGAATGCCTTCATACAAAGCCATATGTATAGGAGACAAAACAAAATTGGTGTGTAGGAGATATTTTCTTTTTTTTCTTCGGATAAACCATTTTCCAATATTTATTTCGACACGGTGTAATGCATTAAACATTTATCGTTGTCAATTCATTTTTGGGTTCGCAATCGTCTACACCTAAACGATTTAATTTTAACGTTCTGCTGTTGTACACGTTTGACATTTAATTTATGTAATCATCCAGATTTTCTACGTGGTCGTTTTATTTATTTACTTCGATTTCATATTTTATTATTTGTGTTTAATTAAAGTTAAAAATGTATTTTATATAAAAAAGGACATCGTCTTTCACAATTTTCGTAAACATTAGCGTTCACGGCAAATAGTTTGTGTAGAAAATTATATTAATGGTATGAAAAAATGTTCCTCATTAAATACAATTTTGGAACCTTTCATATATTTTTTTTTGTTGTACGAATCCAATTTCCGGACCCATTTTCTTGGAAATGTGGCAATTTTATATAAATTTTTATTAAAAATAATAATAATTTTTTTACAAAACGTACTGCTGTGTTTAACAAATTCCACATACAAAAGATAAAAAATAAAAATGTATTAAGAAGATTAAAAATTAAAAATTTATTTTCAAGAGATTCAGTTTTTCTTTTTTTTCTTTTGGATGCTGTGTAATATTTAACAGAGCGAATGTTTTTATGTAACACTATTATGGTACTGAAAATAAATCAAATGAATGTTGTTGACTAAAAACATTAATAACATTTTTATTATGTAAATGTGTGTGTGTTGTATCTGCTATCTGATCTAATTTGATGATTATTTGCCTGTACCGACTAATGGTATGTAGTATATCTTATTAGCATGAAGTAATAAGATTATTTCTTTTCTGCCCGAAAAATTATACTTGGTGGTAGGGTCAAGGTAACAAAAAAATTAACGAGCATAGGTATAGTCGGGCTTGATGACACCCAGTCTCGGTGGTTTTGATATAACGTCTCTTCCAAAGCTGAAAAATATATAACGGAACCTGGCTCATAGCGGAGAATTGTGTGAAAGTAAAATATGCCACAAACAAGATCTTTTGATAAAACTGTCCTGTATAATCAAAAGTCGTTATACCTTAATTTCAGATAATGCTGATTATTTAATCATTAAATTTATTTGAATCTTTTAATTTTTTGTGATTTCTTTTAAATCCGCCTGGACTTTAGAGATGACGAATTTTGGTGAAATAAAGTTTTTTCCTGAATCCGACATTTTCGGTTTAAACTCAAAAAAGCTCCTATGAAAGCTGTCACTTCTGGTGGACCTTTTTCTTCCAAAATCACTGGGATCTTCCTGGGGCACAGACTGAGACATTTAGTCAAAATCTCGACAAACAATTTTCATAATTGCCATACAAAAAACAGTTGTTTTTTCCATAAATCGATGTTATCGCTTAAATTTTGAAAAATTGATCTAAATCGATTGTGTGGCAAATTTAATTTAGAATCTTTAAGTTTATACTCTTCGTTAATTTTCTGATCATTGAGATACTTTTCAAAATATTTATAAAAAAATTAAAATGCTCCTATGATATCGGCCACTTTCGGCCGAAAAAAATAAACAGCTCCTACGGAAGTTGTAAATTTCGATGGATTGATCAAATTTCTGTTGAAAAACGACATTTGTTAAAAATCGTCTTTCCCACTTAATTTTTAGAAAAATAATATCGGTATTGTCGGAAATTTTATTTAGAACCTTTAAATCACATGTCATTTTTGTCGTAAATCCTGTACTTTTCGAAATATTTGCAAAATACTAAAAATCTCTTCTTTGAAGCTGGCACGTCGGAGCGGCATCGGCCAAAATTCAGTTTTAAAACGAATTTTTGTTAAAAACAGTTTTTTGTCAAAAATCGTTATATCCGGTTAAATTTTGGAAAAATAATTTTGAATCGGAATGAAACTGAATATTTTTATTTATTTATTTATTTATTTATATTACGACTGAGTCTTGTACGAATTTAGTAATTTACATTGCATAATAAAGTATTTTGATTAGCCGGCCGTAGTCAAGTAATTAACCCCAGTTTCGTGTAACTCATCCTAAGATTTTTCAACACGGGAAAACTACTGACCTCCTGGTCGCAATAAGTCCAGTTATTTTTTTCTTTACAGTCTTCTTGTTGGTGTGGTAGTTAGCATATAGCGAATGTTCAGATTTTCATGCTGCGATGCAGTCGTTGTAGGTGTTTTGTTGTATGATGCTTAATTTCATTCGCGACAAGCTCGATTTTTAGATCTCGATAGACGTTGTCGTTTCGAATGTACAACGGTGCATTAACAATACATCGCAGGATTTTATTTTGAACTGTTTGTATCATGGCACATGGTTGGTCGTCATGGCACAACCCCAGAGTTGGCTACCATATTTCCATACAGGTTTCAGAATTTGTTTGTATAGCAGTTGTTTGTTATGGATCGCTAGTTCAGATTGTCTCCCTAAGAGCCGATGCATTTGCCTACATTTTATGTTTAGTTCTTCTCTCTTCTTTTTTATGTGTTCCTTCCATCTTAGTTTAGCATCCAAAGTCATGCCGAAATATTTAGCAGTGTTTGCATGGAGTACTACTATCGAGTTTATCATTATTGGTATATGATTAACTTTTAGATTTGTAAAGTTCACTTGGATTGATTTTGTTTCATTTAATTTGATTCGCCTTTTCTTTGTCCAATTACATATCTGGTTAGTAACCGTCTGTAATTTACTAGTGGAGTTATTGATATTTTTTGCTGTTGCAAATATTGCCGTGTCATCGGCAAAAGTCGCCATTGTTGCTTCTGTAGTTTTTATATCTCTAGTATATAGGAGAAAAAGGATTGGCCCAAGAACACTGTCTTGAGGTACTCCTTCTGTGATATTTGGCCAAATAATCGGTCCACCTGAAGTGGCCACCTAGCATAGGAGTTTTTTTTTTTTTTGATAAAAGAAACTATTAATTGTCCAGTGAATTTAATGTCCCTTGAAGGTCAATTAATACACCCCTTTTCATTCACGCACACATCACCCATTCACACCTTTACCTTTACAGAATACCACCTGCACATTGCAAGCTCCATGTCAACATGTAGAATGACATGAATGTTGAGTCGGCGCTGAATTCTACACTCCACAGAGAGTCTTAGTTGTGTTTATTAACATCACCGATCGTAATCGATGACGAAAATTTGCTTTTGCATCCAGCCTCTGGTGGGATTCGAACCCAGTACCTCCCGGTCCAATTGCCGAAGCTTTAACCACTGCACCAATGTTGTTCTTTCTTGTTAATATTTGGAAAATTATCAATTCTGAAAAAATCGACTATGCACTAAAAGATTCTAAATTAAATTTGTAACAATATCGTTTCAAATCAATTTTACAAAATTTAGGCCAAAAGGTCGTAATAAATAACAAACCATGGCACAATCTTTTGCCCGATCCTGCAATGTGATGGTACATCCTGCAACATCACGAAACTTGGTGCCGCATCACGCAACATACTGCAACAGTCCGCAACATAGTACAATACCAGCTATACAGCGTAACATCGGGGATATCAGAACATATGGATTCATATGGATTGAAGTCGAAATCGAATTACCACAAAAACTCATCGCAAACACTTCCTAAGCCGAAATCTATTTTAGCCGAAAAAATAACGATTCCTCGTCCTCTAAAACCATCCCCTTATAAATCTTTATTAGACTCGTATACAAGTCGAGTTTTTTTAAATAGAGACTCGCGTCCGACTAAGAGGACCGCTACGCGAATTTTTTAAATCACGACCCTTTCTAATCGATTCCAGATAATATAAAACCCTATTTCATAAATTTTTATCCATGTTGTTTCACAAAATTATTTTTCAGCAATTTACATCTGAGTCACTTCTGCGGAGTAAATAATTGTTAAAAGGAAATCATAAATGATGATTCCTGGAACATGAGACGTTTTATGAATTTTTGTTAGCGGAAATTTTATGGATCGGATTATTATGACTATTGATTATTTTTGCATGAACCTCTTCGTTCATTTAAAATTGTATAATTCGTTCTTTCTTCCTAAATGAGTATATGAAAAAGGAATATGGATGAATTGATTGTCTTTTAAAGGATCATAGAATGAGGCCCTGTGGTAAATTAGATTTGCTTAACTGCTCTTCGTCGCATGCATATCATAGCTACCGACTAAAGGATGTAAGGATTATTCAACCGAATTACCCTATTACTAGATACTGTTACCTGTACTATCATCGATATATCGTCAGTGTCAGAACTCAAATAACGAATTGAAGTCAGGTCCAGTTATGACATCGTAACAACATGTTTTAGTGCCTGGGCAGATCCTCTTGGCCACGCACAAATTCGACTTTCATATCTTTATGATTGCTGCAATAATCCGTGCAATGAAATATAACCTCAAACCGTTCACTTCACCTCAAACTGCGCTGACACTATTTAGTTCTGACAAATATTCCAGGAAACGATGATGCCGAATAACAGCTGATGGATAAATCTTATAGCAGCAATGACACAATATTTATTTAGAGATTACATGTGCAAAAAAATTAAGTCGACATTCATAACTGTAACGCTTTAGCGGGCCTGATCATGCTAAGTAGATGATATAACGCGAAGCTCAAAAACCGTTCTGTACTGCTTCAATCCTCTATATGTATTCCGTGGTAAGGGGATTACGAAACGGCTTCGTCCAACGCATAATATACCCTAGCGTATTGCTATTTAACGTTAAGCTTCTGCTCGAAAGTAATATGCAAGTTAATATATAGTTTGTAGACAAGGCGGTTGAAAATGAATGATTAGGAATCTCAGCATATGCCTTACTTATATCAGTAAAAAAATATCAACGTATAATAGATATTCTGAACAACGCTAATGCCTCTAGAGACAAAACGAACTAAATTGGTTATGGTACTTCTACCCCTTCGGAAACCATGCTGTGTCTCACTTATAATTTTGCTTCAGAACTCTTACACCTGATTGCAAATTAAACGTTCGCTGTAACGTGGAAGAATAGCCATCACATTTACACTTAGAATTGATGAATTTGAAGATCTGATTTGAAGATTTACTATATCTTAAAGATTTCAATTTCAACTTTTATGAGATTTATCGTCCGTAAAGCTAGAAAAATCTGTCGGTTTTAAATATTTTGTCAAAATGATTTGAGCTCATAATCTAAAGCATATACGTTTCTATATCAGTTACTAAAGTTCAGACTTCAAAAGTCCGCGACCTAAATGTCGGCCGTTGCTGTTCCCTTGTTCGGAATGTTTGTTATGGTAGGCCTCATATAAGTAACTGACTCATCAGAGTTACAAAATTTATTAGAAGGTTTAGATCAAAATCTTTCGAGTCATTTCAGATACAAGCAAACGCTTTTTGATATCCAGTGCTCAAGCTGACTAGATGCTACAGTTTATTTAAATATTGCACCAAACGAATTAAATGGAATAGTTTTATTATCATTGACGGTCGTGAATCGTGAAGCCGGTTTTAAACTAAACAGTTTCGACAACTTACTTACTTTCGTACTGTCGATAACAGATCACGCGCAGTGAAAAGTCCAATTAGGGAAGCGGCCGAATGATACACCAACTCCCATGAATTATTTAATGTTACCGAGTAACCTGCACATATCAAAGCGGCGTAACGCTATGTCGACGGTTCACTGAGTATTAACCAGATGGCAGAATGAAACATTAAAACTGGAGTCGTTTGTTATTCTTTAATTTTTTTAAAAATAATTTTCTCTTTATTCGTTCGAATTATTTGATGGTTTTTTATATGCAGAGCTATTATCGCTCATTTGCTGCAAGAATGACACAATCTAAAATTTTAATTTTATTCCTACATCCTCAATTGCATGTTAATTTTTAAAATTCTTTAATTTTTTGCCAATTGTTTTAGAACAGTTTCCAATATCTTAAAATGCTAATTTCTTTCGCATTTTTTGTGTTGAGTCATTTTTTGTATGGATTTCTAGCTAATTGGTTAGAAATAACTATATAAGAGAGTACCAGGTGTACAGGTATGAAATGTGGATTGCAGACAACAGATGGTGCAACAACGCAGTTTGTGCTAACAAAAAATGACACTGAGCTATTTTGTTGTGTAATCAACAAGTGTCAGAGGCGCACGAGTGATAAATTGTGTTCAATATGTCGAAATGTTGATTGATATTAATCTAGGAATGAAAGTCAATTTAACCTGCTCAGAATTTAGTAGATGCGTACTCGGTGGATTGAAAAATACTTCCGAACTCCAAAAATGTTTCGATTGTGTAAAAGACCACGTTCCAGTAGCCTTTGTATTTTTAGAAAAAATTGATTACTTGTTTGATTGGTTGAACGAAAATGCCTGTTTATCAAAATCAGTTTCCGGTCAGCATTGCAATATGTTGAAAACCACGAATCATATAAATGTTAATTATATGCACAAAATCAAACCATCAAACTGTTCTAGCAGGAAATGAAAATATTGCCAATTTAATGACTTAGCGTCTGAATCAAGACGCGTTGCAAAATCCAGTACCAAGGTGCCTGGAGGTTTTTGTGAAGTTAAAATGAAAGCTAACTTGTATTCTCCGTGAATTGTAATAAATCAAAAATAAAACTATGAAAACACATACATTTACACTATTTTCTGTTACATTTTTTTACATACATCGCAACCAACATAAAGAAATGCACTTGAGAGAAACCAATACAAAATTTTATAATAAATATACGAAAACTGATACACCCATACTTCAAATCCAAGAAAAAAAATAATAAATAGAAAAAAAATGTAAATAGAAGTGAAACAGGAGGAACCAGATTTCATTATAATTTAAAATTCGATTTTGGGATAGTCTTAAAAACTCGCCAAACGAAATATCGAATGAATAAATCGAATGAATAAAATATCGAAATAACAAATTTACTCGAATATAAGAATATCGAATTTCAAAATAGTTTATTTGGAAAATCTCGAATCCGAAAATCTCGAAAATTAAAAGGATGTTCTAAATAAGAGAATGGTCAAAATGCACTTAATTTTTTTTATGATATTTAATAGTGTTCAATTCAAATTTTATTAACAAATAAAAAATTTATATACACATGTTCTGAGCAAATCTTTTTAAAAAATCTAAATTATCAATTTTTTGCCTTTTTTTCAAAATCCTTTTAATTTTTTGATATCTTATCAAATTTTTTCTATTTAATGGCTTCATTTCACCTATTTTCATTCGTTCTATATTATTTTTAGATATTAGTAATTCTTTTAAAAGATCGGTAATTATTTTGTAAATACTAGCATTTTTTGTTCCTACTACTGTTTTTAAGCGCCGATGCCATGCCTCAACTGAATTTTTACTTTTTGATCCTTTACCACTTATACAGTGCTGTGCAAAAAAAATTGGGCAAACATATTTTATTGTAAATTGGAGTCTTTTTTTGATAAAATTACAAAACTTTTGAACGCAATTGGCTTATTGTTTCATTTTAAAGACATGCATGACGTAATTTTATGAAAAAAAATCTTACCTGCAATTTAGGGGAAAAACCCCGAAAAATGCCATTATATTCAAAATACGGTGATTGAAGTTAAAGTAATGGAATAAATTAAACACTTATTTTTTAATTTTTTTTTGTTTTTTATTGATTTATAGAAGTTCTAACTTTAATATTAATATTTTGTTTGACCGCCTTTTGTTTTTTTTACATCGGTATAGCTCCGCAACTGATGTGCAAAAAAATTGGTCAAGCAATTATTTTATTTTACGCCTACCGTTCTTGGGCGACATTAGGGTGCAGATGTTTTATTGCGTGTATTTTTTTTTGTTTGAGTATAAATAGTGCATATTTTGTAAGATTAAGTTATTCTGATAGTGATCCTAGTCAAATAAGGAATAAAGTTAAATTTTAGTTAAAAAAATGGGAAAAGTTAGTGCACAGTGTAAAAGAAATATGTTGATTTGGGCGCGAGAAAATTTAACCACGCGTGAATTAGCAGAAAGATTGAACATTCCTACAAGTACTGCCGCGTGGAATATTAAAAAATTGCGAGAGATGGGCAGTACACAAAGAAAGAAAGGCTCTGGAAGGCCCAGAAAGACAACGCCAGTGGAAGATCGTTTCATAATATTACAATGTCGTCGGAACCATTTTAAAACTTCATCGGACATAAGACGGGTTGTTGAGCGAGCAACAGAAAAAGAAATTTCAGCCAGCTTAGTGAGAAAAAGACTTGTTAAAGCTAGTTCGAGAGCACTTAAACCAGTCCAGAAGTCTGAGTTCACATTACTAGTGAAAAAGCAACTTTTGCTATGGGCTCAGGAGCATGTTTCTTGGACTCAGGAGATGTGGAATGATGCGATTTTTCTCGATGAATCAAAATTCAAGCTGTATGTTGGAGATTGAAGAATTCTGGTAAGAAGAGAACCGGGCGAGAGGCTTGGCAACGAATGTCTTTTAAGACTTCCACCGAAAAAGGAAGGAATTATGGTCTGGGAATGCTTTTCTGGAAATGAAACCGGTCGATTGTGCTTCTTTTGTTCCAGCATTATAGCAGCTGTTCATCTGTAGGTCCTACACAACGAATTTGAGCCTTCTGTTTTAAAGCTTTTTGGCGAGACTTGCAAATTTATTTTTCAACAGGACAACGCTCCGTGCCATACCGCCAAAGTTGTGAGTTATTAAATTTGAATTGTAGAAAAAAAAATTGGCTTTCAGATAAACATAAATAATTTGTTAAAAATTTGTTTTTTTTCTTATCTCTTCATTTAAAGGTAAAAAAGTACTTCGAAGAAAGAAGTATCGATGTGTTGAGCTGGTCCCCGTATAGTCCAGACTTAAATCCCATTGAAAATATTTGGTCTAAAATGAAGCTAAAAGTAGCAAGAAAGCGCCCAGATCGATTTAAGCTTTAAAAAGTTTGTTGATGACGATTTGGGAATTCATACCTCCCACGACTTTGAAAAATTTATCAAATTCAATGAATCGGTTTTATATCGCTGTAATAAAAGCAAATAGCGGTCCACTAAAACTTTAATATTAAAGATAGAACTTCTATAAATCAATAAAAAACAAAAAAATTATTTAAAAATAAGTGTTTAATTTATTCCATTACTTTAACTTCAATCACCGTATTTTGAATATTATGGCATTTTTCGGGGTTTTTCCCCTAAATTGCAGGTAAGATTTTTTTCTTCTAAATATTACGTCATACATGTATTTAAAATGAAACAATAAGCCAATTGCGTTCAAAAGTTTTGTAATTTTAGCAAAAAATAATCCAATTTGCAATAAAATATGTTTGCCCAATTTTTATTGCACAGCACTGTATATATTTCTTTGAACCAACAAGCTCAACGTTTGACATTCTTATCTTTAACACTCGAATAAAACGATGAGAAGTAACTGGACACTTCATTTGCCGGTAGAAATGCTAAACATTTTAACATACGTATTTGCAAGCTGCATAATTCCAATGTTCAGTATTTTGTGGCGAGCCGTGCCTTTTGTATTTTTCTCCAAATTATTTGGCTGAAATGAAACAGACATCCACGAAACTCGGTTGTTGGGAGGAATTCTTGAGCGGCAGTTTTAATTGTTTTTTTGAAGTCTGAAATTATCATGCGTGGGGCTACTCGTAGTTTAATGTTCCGGTCACAAGCAAGTTTACATAGTTCATAAAAAAAGTGAGTGTAGCATTCTTTAGTTTTGCTACCCATTAAGCAAAATATTAAGGGCACACTCGCGTCCTCAACCTTTCCATGTATAGTGAATAGTTGCCGTAGAATTAATTAAGAACTACATGGAAAGTTCCGTCCATTAACCAGCAATCTGATTGACCCAAAATTTGTAAACTAGAATGTGTTCCAAGTAAAATTAGTTTTTGCTCATTGAAGTCGGACGATTTTAATATAAATAATTCGCCTTCACAATATCTAATATGCTCTGGTATTGCGATATCAGATAAACTTCTCGGTTTGATCAAACTATTACGTCTAGCTCGATAAATTTTTGCTTTTTGAGCAATTTTTGGATGGTAGGTACACCCTGCATTCCTTTGGAGTCTTGATTATAGAATTTCTTATCACCTGTGACGGTGCAGAATTGGAATTTTTGGCAACCGATTTAACATTGTTATTGGTACGTGTAACTTCCAATTCCCATGCATTAGGGCTGTGATTGTGTTGCGACGGCTCTTTCGTTAACACGGTATTACAATACAATTGCAATAAAATAGTGTTCTATATTTTTGAGGCCTAAACAAGATTTAAATATAATTTTAATATTTAGTCACTGAATTATAGTTTTTATTTTTTAAATAAATAAACGTTAAGTTCAAAATTCGCAAGTATGTACACTGAAGTTGTTTTGGTCTAAATTCATAAGATTTTTTTGCTGTGCATGTATACAGTAACATTTCATAATCATTCCTGGATTGTTTCAATTTTTTTGAGTAAACAGTTATGTGATTTATATGAAATCAATTAGCTTGGACCATACACAAGTATACTTCATTGTATATGATCCAAGTAAATTGGTTTATATTGTAACTGTAACTACATTTTATTATTAGAATCATGTTTAGGTAATTTGTATTCTCGAATCTCGAATAATAAAAATAATTTTGTCAATATTATTTGCGGCGCAATTTCGAGATAACGATCGTCGAAGTTTCATGACCAACCCTTCGATTTTAATTTGTTTAGTGTGGATATTGATGTGAAAGAGGAAGTTATCAAATTTATGTTTGGTGCTGTAATTTTTTAAAATCATGAGCCAATTTTTTTATAATGCACCATTTTTCACAGCAATCTTGTGCTAAATGTGGACCATTTATTAATGAATTAAATTTATGAAATATTTTCTTGTTAAGTAACCATTTTATTTCTAATAAAACATGAAACGATAGTATACTGTATAAGTATAATAATTACGAACTTGTTACTGTAAAGCTTCTACAAATTCTCATTTTATTTTTCGTTTACACATTGGCCAGTTCCACATGCGATGTCAAAGAAGCACTGTTTCACGCTTCAAAATAAGTCATAATAGCTAACGTCTATGTATGTGTAACAAAATTGTCAAAAAAATCATTTTTGAAAAGTCTTTGCATAGTTCGCATCATAGCAATATAATTTATGGGTTTCTATTTATATGAAAATATGTTGATAAATGGATGAATTTACATGGGTTGGAGTCGCTTGCCCGCATTTAAAAAAAATGCCGAATCAAAATCCTGAAATCAAAAGCCCGATTATCAAAAATTCGACAAAACAAAATCCCGACTTTCAAAATCCCGACTTTTAAAATCCCGGCTTTTAAAATTCCGACTTTTAAAATTCCGACTTTCAAAATCCCGATTTTCAAAAGAAAGTAATTGTTTTTTCACTACACAACACACTCGAAAAATAATTTTTGTTTGCATTGTACTTTAAATAAAATTTAAACTAAAATCTACATGTCAAAGGGCCATTGAATTTTTTTTTATTTCAAGTTTGTTTGTGTTAGTGCTGCTTCACCGAAAATTTTTTGTTGTTGAAAATTGAGTCGCAATTAAAACCGGTATCATAAATAAACGGGGAAAGATACGAAGATAAAGCTGCTGATGTCAAATCTCTTGTGAAGCCATAAGAGTGAAATGTTAAATTTGGAGGGAAACCGAAGGAATCGGTACCTGAAAACCCATACGTAAATCGAAATTACGAGGGCAAATCAAAAAGTCTTGCAATATCATATGAAAAAAAAGAGTGAGTGAGACAGCAATATTTTTATTTTTCGACATAATCTCCTTTAAGGTTTATACATTTGTCACATCGATCATTTAACTTGCCTAAACCCTCTAAAAAAAAAGATTTCTTTTGCTCCATAAAATATTCATTTACAACAGACTGTACTTCATAGTCACTGGAAAATTTCCGGCCCCTTAGTGTTTTTTTCAAATTGGGAAACAGAAAGTAGTCACTGGGTGGCAAGTCTGGACTGTACGGTGGATGAGGAATTTCCACGAACCCGCAGTCCTTTAATGCAGCTTGAGCAATATTAACCTTGTGCACTGGTGCATTGTCGTGAAGAAGCAAGATTTTTTCCCTAACTTTCCTTGGCCGTTTTTCCCGGATCGCTTTTTTCAATTTTCGGAAAACCTCTGCGTAATATATGCCTGTGATTGTGCTTTTCGGTGGCATATAATCGATTATCAAAATTCCTTCAGCATCCCAAAAAATTGTTGCCAAAACCTTACCAGCAGACAATTGAGTTTTGAATTTCTTTGGTGGTGGTTCACTACGTTTAATCCATTGCATCGATTCTTGTTTGGATTCCGGATCCCAGTGATGAAGCCGTGTTTCATCGCCTGTTATTATGTTATCCAAGAAATTTTCTGGATCTTCTTTGTACATATCTAAAATCGCCTTTGAAGTTTGAACACGCATTTTTTTTTGTTCTGCATTCAACAAACGGGGAACCCATCGCGCACTTACTTTCGACATGTGAAGGTGGTCATGTAATATAGTATATGTGGTACCGTATGAAAGAGAAAGTCTCCACGCTAACCGCGGAACAGAAAAACGGTGGTCCACCAATACAATAGATTCGGCCAAAATTACGTTTTCCTGGCTAATAGCGTCTGCTGGCCGACCCGAGCGGTTGTCGTCTTCTAATGACTCCCGACCACTTTGGAATAATTTTACCCACCTTGTTACTGTGGCATATGATGGTGCAGATTTGCCGTAAACTTTTGATATACAGTTTAATATATAAATTGCATTTCGTCCATCTTTACAGCAAAATTTAATAACGGCGCGATATTCAATTTCATTCATTTTAAGAAAAATTCAAAACACGTGTTACTAAATTGACAAAAACAAACGAACTGTAAAATTTACATCGAAATGTTCTTCTAGAAGTTTCATCGCGACAAAAAATGGTTTTGAAAAATATATTGTTGTCTCACTCACTCTTTTTTTTCATATGATATTGCAAGACTTTTTGATATACCCTCGTACGTAAATCGAGGTTTTTTTTCATATAAATCCATATGAATAACAGGATATACGTACCAAATAGAGGAAAATTGAAGGTTTTTATATCTCAATGTAAACATTTCCGCTCTAACCAAAGGATTTTCAGATTAAAAACTCTTATTTAATTCATTATGTACATATGTACAGATTTTTTAATTACTAAACACGTTATAAAATTTTTTATTCAGTTTTACTAACGTAACTTTCAAACAAAATTTAAAAAAATATCACACATCAAATTCACGTGAAATTCATTGGACTAACTAAAAATAAAAATTCAGACATACCTATTGGAAAATTAATTCAAATTCAATAGGTATAACAACAACCGGTGTTAAGTGTAATTTATATTTACTCCGTTGGTTTTTCTACCGATTTATTTTTAAAAAAATGTTTAATCCGAATCTGTTTCCGCTCTCTGGATTTAGCATCATAACTTTGTAGCAGTTTATAGCATGATCAACTCCTCGTGACACTTTACTGCTACGTTCTGCATCCGGATCATTTAAAGTTAATATTTTCAATCCTGACTCAATATGCTCTAGCGCTTCGTTTAACATTTTGCTAGACAGTTGAACTTCCACAGCTTCTTCAATTTCGTCTTCACTATTGCTAATGCTGTTTCCTTCTAACTCAATTAAATCGTCGTTTCTTAATTCAGGTTCTTCAGATTCCTAAAGCTCGATCAGATCAGCATTTGTAACTTCCTCAAAACCTAGTTGTTGAGCGCACCTGATAATTTCATTCTGAACGATTGCTAAATTATCCGGGTTATTATCTTCTACATATTCCGGCCAAAGCTTTCTCCAAACTTTGTTCATCGTCTCTGGTTTTACTTCTTTCCTTGAAGCAATAATGTTTTCCAGAGCATTTTTAATGTTATACTGCTTCCAAAATTCCTGAACTGAAACATCCTGATCTGGTTGATCTACTTTTTGGATCAGTTCACGAAAAGTCCGCCTCAGATAATAGGCTTTGAAAGCGGCTACAACTCCATGATCCATGGGCTGGATCAGTGCTGTTGTATTTTTGGGCAAGTATTGAACTGTGACAGCCCGTGCGATATATTTATGTACAAGTTTCCCTATTGGAAAATGAATTTTCTTAACAATTTATAATGCTATTAAAATATAGTTTAGTGATTTATTTTTAACCATTTCAGTTGAATTATTTTTTTTTTTTGTAAAAAACAAATATTTTTGGTATAAAAAAATACTTTCGTTTGAAAAATATCTGCTGAGAAATGTCAACTGAGATATGTCGGCTGAAAAATGTCGGCTGATAACTTTCGGCTGAAGCATATTAATATTTGACATTTCATATTATATTTTCGGCTGAGATTCCAAAAACAGTATTTGCATTATCGATTTGTTTTTTACTTTCGGCTGGAACTATCGGCTAACTGGTTTATTAATTTCTTTATTTGCGAAAATCGTAAATGTGTAGAAACATAGGTAGACACATAGCTCGCGCATCGCTCATTTTCCAAGCGATGTGTGCTAGTTATGTACCTCCAAGATGTAAATAAAATATTTAAATATATTGCTTTATATATTGGGTTGATCTAAGATTTATCTACAATGTTTCGCTTATATGAGTTTTGGAAACCAAAATGGGAAGCTGTAAAATGAAGACATAGCTCACATCAGTCTATACAAACATAGCTCAAGTGTGCAGCGGGCCTTAGGTCGCTAATAAGAAACTACATTTTTATGTACTTAAGAATTAGAACTATTTTTAACACAATTTTGGCCCATTCATCAGAATAATAATGAGCACAATCGAAATTAATTATAATAAAACTGAAAACCTAATTAATTATTTTCTTATTTTGAAAACAAAATTAAAGCAAATTATAATTATTATTATTCATGATTTGTAGCCGACATTCCTAAATGTATTATTGTGTGCGTCAATTCGCAGGCACACAACTAAATATGACATTGTATATTAGGTATTTTAGTACAAAACTCAAAATCAAGTTGCCATTAGATATTGTCTATAATTATCTCTATTATTCTAAAATATTTCAATTAGTAAAGATAATTAAAATTAAGTGTATACTAAACGTATCATGTCCTATTATATACCATGACCATTGTATCACAAAAATAATAAATTAATAATTAACCATATACAACATAAAAATTGTGGAAATTTCTTAGACCCACCCAAAATATTCTCACTCTTTTGCGCAAAACATATTTTCTTTACCATTTCAAATCATCATCATCGTCACAGAGAAAAGCCCATAATCATCGTCCATGATGAAAAAATATTCGTTTGTGCCCGTTTATAGATTGATAGAAATATTTAGGTCAACGATTTCGTCTAATCATAATAATTAGAAATCATAATAATATTAATAAAAATATTTCCTTTATAATTAATTAACACAAAAAAAAACAATTATTACTATAATTACTAATATTAGTAAATTGTGATAAGATAATTTACTTTCAATTTATATTCATGAAAATAAATTAAATTAGGACAATCCATTGATTTAATTGTTTCTACTCTCGGTACATTACGGAGGTATGTAGCTATATGGTGATAAAATGGTGGCATTAAATGATAACGCTCCGGATAATCTTATATTTTGTGCGATGAATTGAACATAATTACAATCGATGTTGAATTTTATGGTGTGCGCTAAAATTTTCAAAAGCAGCAACAACAAACAACAATCATTAAACAATTTTTTGTTTTTAATTAAGTCGCTTGTAAAACTGTTGGGTGTAGAAATGGAAAATGGGGATACAATTTTTTACTTTTTTTTGATATTAAATACATAAAACATAGAAAAATAAAATAAATTAATTAGTTTACTAATTAAAATTTATTAGGTAATTGTAATTAATCAAATTGATTCTATTTACATACAATACATATACGAACCGAAAATTTTCTCACGGGTGTGTATTAATTAAGTTTATTTTGGTGGATATTTTATTTCGTCACTGTTAAGGTCATATATACGTCATACCAATTGCAAAGATTTTATTCTTAAAGAATGAACATTGTGCTGAAAATAAATTTAAAGACGAATTGAAAGTATAAAAAAATGGTTTCAAAAATTCTTCTTGTAATTATACGAGAGTACGATTAGGTATGACTTTGGTTATTATAAAGTAGAATAAATAAACAGCTTCGCAATTTTTTGTGTACCACAAACGCCGTACCGTTGTTGTTACGGGTGTTGTATTTTTATAATACATAAATGAAATTGTTACATAGAATAAATTTTACTCTCTTCTTGAAAGTCGTCTTAAAAAGTCAAAGAAAATAAAACTACACTTTTCCGCATAAGAACCAAGACAGGTGTTTTGTGTTTTTTACTTAAATAAAAATGGAACTTTATGATGCTGCGAGGTATTTTTATTTTTAAATTTGCTAGATACTTAAATTGTGGTGGCAATGTAAAATACCAGTTGTTAATATAAGAAGATTAAATGTTCAGTGAATGTTTAATATGTTTGGATTTTTATTGAAGGTGCAACATTTGTTTGTAGTGCGTATTTTAAAATATTAGATAAACAAATTTCTGAAACCGACCGACTTCGTTTTATGTTTCGTTTATTAAATTTATATTATTTTTTCAAGTGCATTCGTTACTCATCGAATCCCAGTACGAGTATGTAATTTCCATACTTTGTGGAAAATATATAGTTTTAATTCTATACCTAATACCGTACTACAAAATATCTAAGACACAAAAAGATAAATTTTGGGCAAAAATAATTTTCTTTCTCTTTCAGTTTCACGTTTCTTATTTTTATAAGCTTTTATTTTCAATTTCTAGTTTTACGTGTAAGATCATCGGATAAATTATACGTGCAAAATTTTTATAGTACACACAAACGGACATTTTTTTGTTGTACTACTATTAATGGAATGCTAGGTACGGAGAAACTTCAAGAAGACCTAGATAGATTAGACTAGTGGTGTGACGTAAAATCACTATACTTATATATTAAGAATTACAAAATCATTTTTTTTTCATTGTTAAAGGAATCCGTTAATCCCTTCATACAAAATCAACAGCGAAATATTCCAAAGTGTCAATGAGATTATGGAAAGATATTCAAACCTTATGTTCATTATATTTTGCTTATATGTTCCATCTCAACTGGAATACGCTGGAAAATGAAAGAAAAGTGACTAGGAGTATGACCAAAATTTACCATTTCTGGAAAATGTAGCTCGGTTACCTCAGTACTCAATAAGGTGAACGGATTACAAAACATGCCCACTTAAAAATACATGACTTCTACTGGGTGCGGCTTTTATTGGTAATGTTTTGCTTGATCACGTTGATTGGGCTTACATCTTGGAAAATATATCAATTCATATGCCATGCAGAACATTTTAAAGCCATGAGTTTTTAGCACTTAAACGCCATTCTACAAACTATGGAGAAAACAACCCAATTAATAGTTTGTCTAACTCATTCAAGATCTTCGACGACCTATTCGACTTCAATTTATCAAAGAACAACTTGAAAAATATCCTGAAGAATTATTTTTAAAATTTTTAATGTTAAATTAAAATTTGATTTCTATTTGCGGTTTAGTTTAAACTTTTTTTAAATTTAAAATTTTTGTTTTGTTTTAATTTAATTTTTGTTTTAAACTGAATCACAGAATAATTTTTTTTTGACAATACCCCTAAAATAGTTCCCAGGCTCACCAATAGATGGCTCTAAATTTATAAAAAAAAATTCATTTTGTAAACATTAAATGGGGAGATGGAGCTACGCACAGAACGCAAAATAAAATTTAGTACTGCATTAAAATTGTTTTTGCCGACAGTCTCGACGTACGTGTTTGACAAAATACATAACCTGTAATCTGTAAACAAAGTAATAAAGAGCCTCGACGTACTAAACGTAATATGCCGACGGAATCCGTACTGAGAAAAACGACTGATTCTGGTGGGGCTAGTGTAATAGTGTCGACAATGGCAATGTTGAGAGAGTACATAACTGACGAAAATACTCCAAAGTCATCGAATTGAAGTGGTATAGAAAGAATAGAGAACCATTTAAATAACTTAAATCCTCACAATAGAAGAATTGCAGAACACAAAATGACGAGCTACCTTTTACATTGCGAGTTGGATCAGTTACAAGAATTGAGTATTGAGTATCTTGATATCTAATTGGATTAGGTACTCTTTCATTTGCCTTAATTTAAATTAACCGCATCCCCAATAGAAAAACTTATGACTTTTGTGCCTTACAGAAAAGCATACAAAATAAATTTGAGATTTTTTATTTTTTTTTTAAATTATTATTATTTTTTTAAAAGACAAAATTTAATTTTGTGTATTCTTTTTTGTTGAAATGAATTGTGATACTGAATTAAGAAATTATTATATAATAAACGAATTTATTTAACAAGTCTTGCTTAATTAATTTTATTTTGACGAATAATAGCACCCTCATTCATAAAATACCGTTTCAACATGTCTCTTAGCTGGAATTTATGTTTCGATGCATTATTTGAACCGATTCTTATTATCGGTTGCAATGTATTTGCACTTAAAGCCAACTCACTCCTCTATGTTCCTGGTTGAACATTGCCTAGTTGATCTTCCTGATTTACAAAAGTTTCATCACAGTAAGTATTGCTGTAATGTTGGTGTTTTTTCACAAAGTTGTGGAGAGCTGCTGCCGCTAACACGACCTACATAAAAAATGTATCATTAATCGGACATATTAAATTAAAGGAACTATTTAAAACATTTTCAGCGTTCTCAGGAGTACAAAACATAGTATTTCTAAGAACTCGCCATCTCGCTACCAATATGCCAAATGTGTTTTCGATGACTACTCTGGCTCTCGAAATTCTATAATTAAAATTTTTTTTTTTCTGTTGAAAGATATTTGGCGAAGAGGAAATGCTGGGTCCCTAACAAAAAAATGAGGGAATTTGATGGGAGTTCCAGGTAATTCTGATTCAGGAGGAAGTGGTTTTAGCTTGGTTCTGAAAAAGTTTTTTCGCAAACGGCGAGTCAGCCAAAATTCCTGCAAAAAAATGTTTGAATGCTTTAATGTTTAGGTAAATTAATTTAAAAAAATAGATTCAACCTCCATCGCTTTGGCTCCCAAAAGCTCCAACAACAACCATGGTGAAATTATACTCCCCATCGCAAGTGGCCAAAAGTGCAATGCTGGAAAAGTTCTTGTAATTATAGAACTGCGAGCCACTTTTCGCAGGACATGTTATGGAAATATGCTTCCCGCCCAATGCTCCGCCGCAGTTAGGTAGATCCCAGGTTTTGGAAAAAAACTTTTGCAATTTTCTTATAGTCGTCTGGTTCAGGTTTTTTTTACATAAATGGACCCCAAGATTTCCCAAACAGCCTGACAGGTTTGGAAAACTATCTCCCTTGCAGTGGATCTTCCAAGTTTAAAGCTGTCTCCAAGAAATTGGAAGGTTACACCTTGACACAGATGCTTTAAATAAAAATAACATGAAACATGTATCAAACAAGTTATGCATAGCAAATTTGATCGCCATTAACCCTGCATTATAAAAACCATTTGTGGAACGGTCTAAAAGTGCAGCTCTTGCATAAAACCGCCTGATTCTTTTTTTTCTTTGCAACCACATATAAGCCGAACTGCAGGCTAACAAAATTAATTTAATTTTTTTTAGCTTAATTACACTTATGTGTCTCATTGTAATAATCTTTCACAACACAAGTGACACTTCAATCCGTTTTTGCGTAAATATTGAAAATAATTCAATTTTAGTACTAAGTACTAATGCGTAGGTCAATCGACTTTGTCAATTATTATATGCTTTCATGTAGTTTAACTTTTGCGCTATTGCGTAGCTGCGTTATAGCGTCGAGGTTGTCTGGGGGGTAAAAGTTTTAGAAGTGTAAAAATAAATTTTCTCATTTCAACTATCTGTCAAATTTGTTGTATCATTTAGTGAGTGAAGGAAATTGAAATTTTTTATTATCAAGTAAGTACATCTCCAAACAATTGATTATTAAATATTTTTTTTTGGGTAAATCGATACTCGATCATACTCGATCGTAAGTGTTAATAATGGCAAATTTGTTTCAACCCAAAATATATCGGAGTGAAGTTTCTGCCAAAATAACAAAATATACACTGTGTCCTATAAGTACTTAGAATTGAAAAAACACTCAAATATTGAACTTTCATAATAATATCTGAAATTTTTTAATAAACACGAATATTTTTACACTAAGTAGCAAAGATTTAAGTTTTGAGAAAAGTTTTGAGTAAATTTTATAAAATGAATTTTTTTACAACAAAACACACTAAGAATCGCACAGAGATGATCGAAGTGATTCTGAACTAGTAATTGATGTAAAAAACAAATCTTATTTATCCACATGCTCGGAAATCTCTGAGATTTTTATTAGTTGAGCCAAAACATCATTTAGTGTAATATGAAAATTCTTAAACATTTGAAATTATTTATCTCGGCTCCTACGGATCGTACAGAGATGTTCGAAGTGGTTCTAATAAAACTAATAAAAATCAACTAATAAAAATCTCAGAGATTTCCTAGCATGTGGATAAATAAGATTTGTTTCTTACATTAATTACTAGTTCAGAACCACTTCGATCACCTCTGTGCGATCCGTAGAGGCCGAGATAAATAATTTCAAATATTTAAGATTTTTCATATTACACTCAATGATGTTTTGGCTCAATTAATAAAAATCTCAGAGATTTCCGAGCATGTGGATAAATAAGATTTGTTTCTTACATCAATTACTAGTTCAGAACCACTTCGACCATCTCTGTGTGACCCGTAGGGGCCGAGATAAATAATTTCAAATGTTTAAGAATTTTTATATTACACTCAATGATGTTTTGGCTCAACTAATAAAGATCTCAGAGATTTCCGAGCATGTGGATAAATAAGATTTGTTTTTTACATCATTTACTACTTCAAAACCACTTCGAACATCTCTGTGCGATCCGTAGGAGCCGAGATAAATAATTTCAAATGTTTAAGAATTTTCATATTACACTCAATGATGTTTTGGCTCAACTAATAAAAATCTCAGAGATTTTTGAGCATGTGGATAAATAAGATTTATTTTTTACATCAATCACTAGTTCAGAACCACTTCGATCATCTCTGTGCGATCCGTAGGGGCCGAGATAAATAATTTCAAATGTTTAAGAATTTTCATATTACACTCAATGATGTTTTGGCTCAATTAATAAAAATCTCAGAGATTTCCGAGCATATGGATACATAAGATTTTTTTCTTATATATATTACTAGTTCAGAACCACTTCGATCATCTCTGTGCGATCCGTAGGGGCCGAGATAAATAATTTCAAATTTTAAGAATTTTCATATTACACTCAATGATGTTTTGGCTCAACTAATAAAAATCTCAGAGATTTCCGAGCATGTGGATAAATAAGAATTGTTTCTTACATCAATTACTAGTTCAGAACCACTTCGATCATCTCTGTGCGATCCGTAGTGGCCGAGATAAATAATTTCAAATGTTTAAGAATTTTCATATTACACTCTCAATGATGTGGCTTAACTAATAAAAATCTCAGAGATTTCCGAGCATGTGGATAAATAAGATTTGTTTCTTACATCATTTACTAGTTCAGAACCACTTCGAACATCTCTGTGCGATCCGTAGGAGCCGAGATAAATAATTTCAAATGTTTAAGAATTTTCATATTACACTAAATGATGTTTTGGCTCAATTAATAAAAATCTCAGAGATATCCGAGCAAGTGGATAAATAAGATTTGTTTCTTACATCAATTACTAGTTCAGAACCACTTCGATCATCTCTGTGCGATTCTTAGTGTGTTTTGTTGTAAAAAAATTCATTTTATAAAATTTACTCAAAACTTTTCTCAAAACTTAAATCTTTGCTATTTAGTGTAAACATATTTGTGTTTATTAAAAAATTTCAGATATTATTATGAAAGTTCAATATTTGAGTGTTTATAGGAGTACAGAGTACTTATAGGAAGTACTTATAGGACACAGTGTATATTTTTATATATTGGCAGAAACTTCACTCCGATCAAAATATGATTTTCGATCTAATAAATTTACTGTCAGATCAAAAAATGTTGCTCTAAATTACCATCGCATGATCTTTTCCAAAAAAAAATTATTTATTTTTTGATCGAAATCATTTTAAGAATTTCTGGTTAATTGTATATTTCAGGATTTTTATATTCGTTTATGTTAGGAATTGTTTGTATTTGTTCTCATTTATTTTAGTTGGGTTGAATTTCAACTTTGCATGTCGAAACTACAAATTTGGTTTTGAATAAATAAGTTCGAATATACATGAAAATGTGTATACCGTGATCTAGGCAGATAAATGGATGCAATCAAATGTACCAACCGGTTTCAATTTTATGCAGTAAAATGGGATGGGATACTAGAGGATAAACTTTCCAGGGAGTACATTATTATATTTTAAGAGTGGCAAATGCACGATAATATAATTAAGGTGCGAGGTAGCAATAGAATGTCAAATAATTCTCCAAGAGTTAAAATGTTTTTGGATGCCCAAACTAGAAAGGGTCTGTTTAGCCCTGAATTTAAAAAATATTGTTTATCCATTTATTTTTAATTTACGTCTAGATTTTTATTTACCAACGATTCGCACTTTGCAATGCATAACGGACCATTTTCAACATTCCCCCGGTTTTCAAGATTTTATTTTTCAATCGTTACAAATTAAAACGGAAAAGTTTCGGGATATCGAAAAAGAATGTGTCACCTTCGTCGACTGTTAACTGTTTTCCGCAAGCAGGATAAAAGTATAGGTTTGGTCGATTTTGGTGTGATTTATTTTTTTGTAATCAATAGTTGTACAAATGGAGATTTAGCGTGGATTGTTAATACTTCTTGGGATAAATTGGCTAGCATTGGATTAAGTGTCAGAGGTATTATTAGTGATCAGGGTTTGCATTTTCTGAAGTTAAAAAATATTATTAAATATTCGACTCTCCTCATTTAATAAAAAGTATCCGCGATAATTTAATAATGAATCATTTCCACGGGAAAGATCAGCATGACTATGCCACCACTTGGAAATACGTTTCGGATTGTAATAACAGTGCGATAAAACGAATAACTTGCGACTAACACCTCGCTTACCAGACTCCCACATTTACCCCACTAATTTTCAACGGATGGAGGTAAAATATGCCACCCAAGTTGTAAGCCACTCCGGTTATTCATGCCTTCAATCCTCAATTTCTATAATACCCTTCCACAGTCCACCGTTGGAACTGCTAAATTTATAAAAAATTTCGATGAATTATTTGATATGATGAATTCAACATCCCTTCATGGCAAGCCGGACTCAAGAGCAGCATATGTAGGCTCACAAGTTCAAAAACAATTTTAAATGGTGCCCTTTCTTTTTTGAAAAAACTAACAGTAACTAATAGAAATGGCCAAAATATTTCAAATAAAATTAAATGTCTTAAGTGGTTGGCAAATATCAATACGCGCCATTCCTTTTGAAAATCTACAATCAGAAGAACACAAATTGCTTTTCACTAGACATCTTAATCAAGATTGCATTTGGGAAAATTCGTCAAAAAGGTGGGAATTTTTCCAATCTGACCCCCATTCAATTGTTAAGAGCATTGTTTCAAATTTTGGAAATTGTGAAGCAGAACCTCAAGAATTTGTCGATCTGTTAGCCAACATTGTTCCACCTAACAATCGATGTGTCACTGCAAATTCTAGAGATATTCCTAATTTTTCCTGGCCTTTGATTAGTAACAACCATATACTTTTCTCTATATCCGATTCCAATGCATTAGCATATTTTTCAGGCTTCGTTTTCACAAGTGCATGGAGACCCACAAATGTAACCTTTTTTGGTCATAAATAACGTGAGAAAAAACTGACCAAAATAGATTTGTTTAGCTACCGTTGGGTAGCTTATTAGTACCCCAAAATAATTTTATTAATTTAATTGGCCAATTAGAACAAATCTTTTTTGAAAATATAGGATCGGTGGAAAATAATAATGTTTTTTACAATATTTATCGTTGCATGAAAGAGCTAGACATTTCATTTGAATGCCCGGATTTTCCCGTAGATTTCTTATTGAAATATTTTGTTAGAACTCGTCTTTTTTATTATATGAAATTTTTTAATTTAAAGTTAAGTAGTAAAAATAAAATGAAATTTTAGAATTTCAGTTCCGTAGCAGTTTATTTGAGACTAAACTTTTGACTATAATTATAATTTATGTTAACATCGGCGCATTAAACGAACTAATCATTTGTTGGGGAAGGAGGGGAATCGGAGGTTTAAGGGGCTCCCCTTGTCATTATATCGAAGATAGTACCATTCAATCAAATATGCAATCCGCACGACTCAAGACACCACCGGCGCAAAGTTTTAGGAGGATGTAATTGGTATATCATGGCGAGAATGGCCCATATATAGCCACTTTGAGATCACACTGTATATCTTAATGGAAGTTGAGATTTTGGTTATTGGTCATCGGTCTCATTATAATTTTTACTATAATAAGTGGCTATATATGGGCCATTCTCGCCATGAGATACCAATTACATCCTCCTTAAACTTTGCACCGGCAAAGGTTGAGACAAGAACTTCTCGAAAATTATAGTGTTTCGGTGTATTCGGATTATTTTTGGGCTGATAGGTCATTTGTGACAGAAATAATAGTTTACCTGCTGCTGCTGCGTTTTTTTTGGGCTGACATTTGGGCCAACTTCACATACATTCTTCCCAGCTGATTGTTTAATCTCTTGGTCTATTAGTTTTAGGAATTAATTATATGCTCATATGTATTTACAGAGGTTGACAGATATAATGTTATATACAATTTACATGTAACACACACAAACGCTCGATACCTTACGATAAGTATAAGGGGCCTTCCCACCGGCCATGATATTCGCTGCTGGTAGATTAATTTTCGGTCTTATGCCATATGTCACCATAAATTTCTCTGTTCACAGAGGTTGGAAGATACAAAGGTATATGAGGTATAAGTACATGAATTGACCTTCGGTTTTAGGCAAACCAATGCTCATTTTTTAGATGGGGATAAGGGTTGATGTAATCCAGAGTGTTATAGGGATAACACTTAAAGTAACTTTTAACTGAAGCTAAGTGCTGTATTTTTTTTGTTGTTGCATTAAATCCGTACATGACTGGGATCTGGCGTTTCTCTGGTCTAATAAGACAAAAACCAAATGCAAAGTGTTTATTGTGTAATTTAAGTTCTTGCCGTGTGTTATAATTATAAGAAAGACTAAAATTTATGAAACTGGAAATTGTAAAAAAAATCGTTGTAAGTATCGCAATGTTATTATTGTTATTTTATAAATTTATCAACTATAGTATTTCAAAGTGAATAAGCTTGGCCACCACACCATTATACTCCGTACAATATACGTGTTTATTTGCGGGCGTACATATTTCCCAACTATTTACTTTGAACAAAGCAAAAGTTCCTCGAACTACTATTCCTCGAATACGTAGACATGATCCTTCGAGCCGGATGAGATATGTGAACTTACATAAAACTTCTCTTCTGCCAATCAATTCGGGAAGAGCAAGGAATTGGCTCATTATCAATGCTTTCATCACCAATACAGTATATATATTTTGAATATACTCTATAAATTTATATCTACTTTATATCTATTTTATATAAACTATTTCGTGATTTTGCGAGTGAATTGTGCTTACAGTGTTAAAGTTAAACATAAACGTTTTGTATAAAATTAAAGTGAACATTGTTATTACGTGCGTTATTCGAAAAACAGTGATTTACTATACGCGATTAGGCAAAACCGCAGCATTTTATTAAGTTAATTTGTATAGAGTGTTTGCTTACGAATATGTCTGCTTTACTTGTACTGAAGCGTGGTCGGATTTAAGGTTCTCTAACCAATGCTGCCACGTTTGCCGAAAATATTAATAATGTAACCACAACCGAAGAAATCGAATTAAGAATTCGGAAACTAGCCGAGTGGTGGGATGAATTCTACCGCATTGAAGATGAGTTGCTTTTACTACCGCAAGAATCAAAGTCACACGAATTTGAATCGAAATTCTTCAGTACTCAAGCCATTTTGACGCGTGAAATAAAACTACGAATTCAATTCGAACCCCTAAATACTGGTGATCTTAACGCCACGTTAACAAACAAAGAGCATATATTTTGAATCTTTACATAACAAGACAATGCGTTACTCAAATGAAGTCAAGCCGCAAATTAATAATCCATACCATGTGCTGATAATTATACGCAATGGCCGTCCTTGAATGATTTATTTGAGGCTATTGTACACAAAAATGAATCCGCATCGCACTTATCACACGTATCGCACATAGACCCACCACGAATAAATGTTTATATTGCAATAAACTACATCCAATTCACAAGTGCTTTAATTTTTTACGATGTGATGTTGAATTGCGCAAAAGATTCATCAATGATCACGATGTATGCACTAACTGTTTAAGGATGGTGCATGCTGTAGTAGATTGTTCATCGATATACACATGTTTTAAGTGCGAGGCAAACCTCCACACCATATTGCATGAACCCAACAGCGATTCAAATCAAAATCCAAAAGGTAACAACGCAGCCAATGATATTAAATCAGATTCGGCCAGGTCTGCCCAACCAATAATTTCGGAGGTTCAAAATTATACCACACTCGTTAGAGGAAAACCACCATTATTACCAACCGTGATTGTTTCGATAGTGGATACAGAAGGCAACAACATCGCCAATTACGTTTATCGCCGAATCACTAACCAAAAAGCTAGGATTGAACCATAAACATGCACATGTGTTGGTGCATGGTTTATCGTCAGTTTCCGCAGGCAATACCAGAGGGCAGATTAACATAAAAATAAATTCGAGATATAATACAAACCACTTTGTTATCGCAGATGCATTAATATTAAATAATCTAACTAATTATCTACCTTCTCAGGCGATAGCTATCCATGACGTATACAAAGGCAACTTTAACGAATTTTACCTAGCTGATCCTAGCCAAATCCAATCGACATGATTCTGGGTATCAACAATTTCTACAACATTTGTACACGAGGGACGAGTACTATTGAAACCAAATCTGTATTTACTTGATGGCTTATTCGGATGGGGAGTTGCCGGTTACGTTGATCAGAAAATGAATTGCACAACCACACGCTTAACGATTCAAGTAAATACAGAACCAGTTCGTCAATTACTATGAGAATTTTGGGACGTGGATGAGATATCAACCAAAATAAACCCAAAGAACGATAAATGTGAAGCACGATTCTCCAGGACACATCAACTCTACTGGGTGCGGAGACCGAGAGGTGTACTACATACCACAATATGCTGTATATAAAGTAAGCTCTAGAATTGTATATAAATCATCCAACAACCGAAATTAAATCCTGTCACGTATGGACTAACGTGCACGCCATATCTCTTTCTTTATCTCTCTCTCTCTCTCTCTCTCTCTGGCCGCCTCAAATTAGGTTTCGTAATCATATTTTCATTTCGTTTCATTGTTTAACTAAATAATTCAAATTTTTCTTTTCTATTCATGTAATTTATTTTCCTACGCATGCGTCAGCTAGATAATTTTTTTTTGTGCACAATAAGTAGTTATTTATTTATTAAACATTTGTGTAAACTTTTTTGTAAGATTTGTTAATTTATTTTGTCGTTAATAATTATTTTGAAAAAATTAACATTTTTTGCATTTGTCCTCGCAAGTTGAGAGATTTTGATATGTCATAATTAGATCAGTTCCTAATGGGAACTTAAACTGGACTTAAGTGTGGTATAGTAGGTAAGTTGGTAGTACCTACCGGTTCCTTTCCGTTTTCTGTTACTTTGTTTTCTATGCGGTTCAATATCATCGATTCATCAATCAACATTTAACACCCACTCCAGGCTGAGCAGCTGGCAAAATACCGCAATTGGTTGATTATGTGAATCTGTGAAGTTCTATAGCGGCATAGGTACTCTAATGGAGTGCTTGTGTTGTTACAGAGTCTTCCCAGCCGGGTTATCGGAATTGTGTAACGAGCTTGTATATTATAAAATGTAAATAACAGTTTTTAGCTCAAATTTTAATAATAATCTTGATTAGTTCTTTAGGTTTCGGCATTGTCTTGATGGAAGAGAACTTTTTTCTTCGCCAAATCCGGTCGTTTTTCTTTCAAAACGTCGTTGACACGGTCCAATAAGTTGCAGTTATATTTGCCGTGGATTGTTCTCCCCTTTTGAAGGTAATCGATGTGGATTATGCCACGTGCATCCCAAAAAACTGTGATCATGACCTTGTTGGCCGATCAAAACGCCTTACCATTCTTTGGCGCAGGTTCGCTAGTACAAATCCACTGTTCATGCTCTTCTTTGATCTCCGGTGTATAATGATCGATCCATGTTTCATCCACAGTTATGAAACGGCGCAAAAACTACTTTTTATTTCGCTTGAAGATCGCCAAACCTGCCTCAGAACTTATAACACGTGTGCGTTTTTGATCGATTGTAAGCAAACGCAGCACCCAACGCGCGGATAGCTTTTTCATTTTCAAATGTTCGTGTAATATATTGCGCACACGTTCATCTAAAATGCCTTCTATCTCAGCTATCTCGCGCACTTTCACTCTGCAGTCTTGCAATACCATATCATTGGTTTTGTCAACCATTTTTGGCGTGATGACTTCATTTGGACGTCCTGAACGTTCGGACTGTTGTGCTTGTACTACCACAACGAAAATCAGTAAACCACTGGTGAATCATTTCAATCGACGTGAAGAATACCCATAATATTTATTAAGCTTTGTTTTGATTTGTGTAATGGTTTTCCACGCAAAAAATAATGTTTAATTAACACACGAAATTCACTTTTTTCCATGTTTGCAAAAAAAAACGTGGGTTGTTTGTTTTCAATGCCTGTCAAAACTGAACTAAATGACAGATCTGTTTGGAAATTTTAATTAGTTCTAGTGACAGATGGTGTTGACACATGACATGTGGGATTTATTGTGGTGCCCTCTGTAGCAATTTTACCATACTTCTCACTAAGCCTTCGTATGTCACTAGAGATTTTTCTGTTCACAGTAGTTGGCAGATGCTTCCCTGCACTTTTGAATTCTCAAATTGGATCTCGCCATCGAATTTTGGTATCTTTAAAATGCCTCTTGAGTTTCCAGAAATTGGTTCGATTGAAAACGTTTTATTTAGCTGGCCACCTTGAATAGCTTGCGAGGGGCATATTTCGAGGCGGCCTGTAGTTGTAGAATTTTATTTTCAATCTCCTGCCTGACTTGTCTTTCAAATTCTTGGAGGTGGTTAGCAGCTTTTTCCTCAAAGGATTTTGTTTCTTCTCTAGGATCTTTAATTTAAATATCTTGAGGGTGCTGAATTTTGTTGATTTTCTCTCTGAATCAAACCGACAACTTGGCCCCGCTCATAGTTCTGCCAATATTGAGAACTTTGTTCGTTACGAAGCTCAGCATATTGCTCGCCATGCTTGTTTTTTTGCACCTGGCTTGTCTATGTTTGCACCTTGCTCGTTTATGTTTGCACCGGGCTGGTCTAATTTGGCATCGAATGTTTTATGTTCAAGAATGTTCCTATGTCCAAGGATGATTTCTGTTAGTCAGGAGTATACGAATTTACTGAAATTGTTGTTTCTGTTTGAGCCTTTGTTCCAGTTTCTTCATTTTTTACTTCTTCTTCGCAAGGCTGAAGTTTTTGCTCTTTCCTTGAGTAACTGGCGGCATCTCTGCAAATTGCATTACATAAACTAATGCACAAGTTGCATTATATCAGATATTAATGCTAATTGTATTAATTTTTATTGTATAGTTTACATTAAACTTTAACGGAATATTTCGTTAAATTCGCATCAGCTTTTGTCGTAGGTTAGGTTAGGTTAGGTTAGAGTGGCTGCTATCGCACACTTAGGCCATTAATGGCCCATTGTGATACCACAGGATCCAATCTCCCCTTACTCCCGCTGAAACCAACCAGAGCTACTGATGTAGCGTAAAATATCTCGCACCCTACAGTCCGCGAGTTCAGAAAGGCTGTCCATGTTGTACACACCCAAGTACTTACGTCTTTTGTATGATAGTGCCGGACATGAGCATAGGAAGTGAACTAGCGTCTCTTCCTCCTCTTCGTCCATACAACTTCTACAAAAGTCATTCGTCTCTAGACCCAGCCTCCTCGCATGTTCCCCAAAAAGGCAGTGTCCTGTTAGTATCCCTACGACCAATCCTAAATCTCGTTTTCCCAGGGATACAAGTGCCTTGGAGCGCCGCAGGTCCAGTTTTGGCCAAACCTGTTTTGCTACCCTGCACGTGAGAGTGTTGGTCCACCTCTCATCTGTTAAGGCGATTGCCTTTTTACTGAGCGTCAATTTGAGCGCTGCTATAGGCCTCCCCAGACCTGCCCTTTCCGGTTGCATCTGGAGAGTCGTACCGTGCCTAGCTAGTTCGTCTGCCCTGCAGTTTCCCGTGACGTCCGAGTGACCAGGGACCCAGATCATCTGGATACTGAAATACTCGCTCATCTCATTAAGAGATGAGCGGCAATCCAGCGCCACCCGTGACTTCAGAGAAACCGCCTCTAGTGACCTGAGTGCCGCTTGACTGTCCACATAAATCGCGATATCCCTAACAGATACCACGTTATGCTTCAACCATGTCACGACTTCCCCTATCGCCACCACTTCAGCCTGGTACACGCTGCAGTAGTCAGGGAGACGAACAGAAATATTAACATTGAGCTTCTCACAGAAGACTCCAGCTCCTACTTTGCCGTCTAGCTTAGAGCCGTCCGTGAAAAATGTCAGTGCCTCGTTTTCCCGTATTGATCCATTCCTCCAGGATTCCCTAGAAGGACAGATGATCCGGAAACCTATATCAAAGCACAACGTTGGTTTAATATAATCTAGATTCACCAGTTCTTCCCTTAGTGATCTAACTATTGTCGAGTGTCCCACCTGAAGACACTTCCACTGAGAGACAGCCGAGAGCCTTGTAGCCACATTGGCTGCCATCTGCTTACCAAAAAATTCGATTGGAATAAGGTGGAACATAACCTCTAAAGCGCGTGTAGGTGTTGTCCTAAGCGCCCCGCTTATAAGCATACAGGCCGTTCTTTGCACCTTCTCCAACATCCTTATGTAGGTTACCTTTTCCAGAGCTGGCCACCACACGCCCACCCCGTACATCAGCACAGGCCTTACCACTGCGGTATAGAGCCAGTGTACCAGCTCTGGTTTCAAACCCCATTTCTTCCCTATTGCGTTTCTACACGAGTAAATGGCTACATTAGCCTTATTCACCCTTTCTACAATGTTAGGCTTCCAGCTGAGCTTACTGTCCAAGATTATGCCCAAAAATCTCGCTCTGTCAGCAAAAGCCAGTCTAATGCCGTTCACAGTAGGAGGGCTAACTACCGGAATTTTATATTTCTTAGTAAATAGTACCAGCTCTGTCTTGGACGGGTTGATCCCTAATCCGCATTTGCCGGCCCATTTCGTAACGATCAGGAGTGCATTCTGCATAACATCCCTAATCGTATCCAGATATTTGCCTGAGACAGCTATCGCTACATCATCTGCATACGCTACAACCCCCATCCCCTCTTTCTCCAGTTCCAACAGCAATCCATTCACCACTGCACTCCAAAGAAAGGGGGACATCACTCCTCCCTGCGGAGTTCCTCTAACCACCCGCCTTCTAATGGTGGACTCTCCTAGTTCCGAGATAATAATCCTGCTTACCAGCATCTGATTTATCAACCTACTTATAGGATAATCCACCTTCAAAAATGACAATCCTTCCATGATCGCCTCCGTTTTTACATTATTAAAGGCACCCTCAATGTCGAGAAATGCTACCATACAGAACTCTTGCGAGTAAATTGTCTTCTCAATCATGCGTACTAGATCGTGCAGAGCTGTGTCCACCGACTTTCCCTTACAGTACGCATGCTGAGACATTGCCCAATTCCTCGGATCAACTTTTGTTCGAATAAGTACGTCTATCAATCTTTCCAAGGTTTTCAACAGAAAGGATGATAGAGTTATAGGCCTCAGGTCCTTTGGATAAGCCTGTGAGCTTTTTCCCGATTTCGGGATAAAAACCACTCTGACCTCCGTCCATTTCCTGGGAATATAGACCAATTGCAGACATCCCCTGAAGATAACCTCCAGCCAGGGGAGGATGACCGCAGAGTTCCTTTGGATCTCTGCTGGTATAATCCGATCCGGGCCCGCCGATTTATAAGGCTTAAAACCGTTCAGTGCCCACAGGATTCGTTTCCTGTCCACGATGCCATCCACATTCGTTAAAGGTGTTCCTCGATGAGCTCCAGGCTCCATCGAGTCATCAATGCTTCCCGGAAAATGGGTCTCAATGAGAAGCTCCAATGATTCCGCACTTGAAGCTGTCCATAACCCGTCCGGCCTAATTAAGTAACTAGGACTGGTTGGGTTAGTAGATAGAATTTTCCTTAGGCGAGAAGTCTCGGAGACCTCCTCCATTCTACAACAGAAGAGTCTCCAAGACCCCCTTTGTGCCCTCCTCAACTCTTTTTTGTATGTTCTCAGGTCTTCCTTATAGGAATCCCAATCTCGATTTTCCCTGGTGTTCTTAGCCTTATTAAAGGCTGTCCTACACGCTCTCCGATAGGTTCCCAACCCCGTGGTCCACCATATCGGTTTCTGCCTGCCCCTAGCCTTTATTAGGGGGCACGCAGCATTAAATGAAAGATTGCATGCCTTTGTGACAATATCAACCATGCCATCTAATTCCTCTACTGTCGCCGGAAGTCCAGGAACCTCCAGCGGCAATAATTCCTTCAACACCTCCCCATATTTGTTCCAGTTTGTCCTTCTGGGATTCCTGAAGGCTTTCCGGGCAACAGGTTTGATGTTGAGGTTATATGTAATATATCGGTGATCAGAGAATGAGTGCTCTTTCGCCACTCTCCACCCACTGATCATATCAAAAATTGTTTCTGACGCACAGGTTACATCTAGAACCTCCTGTCGATTTCTAACAATGAATGTTGGTTCACACCCAATATTGCAAACTACAAGGTTAGTATTTAATAAGTAATCAAAAAATAACTCACCCCTTTCATTAATGTCTGTGCTTCCCCAGATTGTGTGATGCGCGTTTGCATCACATCCAAGTATCACACCTACCTTTTTCTGACCTGCTTCCCGGATCAGTTCCCCCAGGTTGTCCGGTGGAACCTCCTTCTCGCGATCCATGTAGGCTGAGGCTAGCCATAGTTTTTCACAGCCTACCTCAGCGCTCACCGCCGTAACGTCCCCGCTACTAAATTGTGGAAGAAGAAAAATATTCAAATTATTTTTCGCTAAGATACACGATCTGATCTTTTCAGAGTTGCTTGAGTATAATAATTTATACCCTTTCATTCCGAGGCCACAGATCCTGTTATTATTAATCCAAGGTTCTTGGATTAACACCAAGTCCTCATCTGACTTAGTCAGTCTGAGCACGAGGGCTGCCGAGGCAGCCTTCGTGTGGTGCAGGTTTATTTGTACAATGCTAACCATTGTAATCTACCTTACTCACCACTTCATGCACTTCCTGCATCAGGATAGTGTCATTTGGCTCGTTGGTTTGGTCGCAAACCCCCTCTCGTCGTGTGTTCGACGGGTTGCCCACATCGGACTTCAGAGAGAGGAGGCTGCCTCCCATCACCAACTTCACTTCGTCCGAAATATCGGAACGGCTATTCTGGTCGGCCTCAGCCCGCTTGACCGTTTCCTGCCGGGTCCGTTCTACGTCGCCCCCAGGCTGGTCTTCCGCGCCCTTATCGACCTCGTCTTTCCTATAAACTTTAAGAGTGATCGACCCGAAACCGAAGTTGATCACTCCCTTAGATCTAGCAAGGGAAACCAAGGATTCCTTATTGATCAGCATGATTGCCAATCTAAAGCCCACCTTAGCCTCCTCCTGCTTCACAATCCTCCATCCTTCCGTTGGAAGATCGGGATTACTGGCCCGGATAATCTCAATGACCTCCTCTGGCTTATCCGGCTCGGTTGGTAACCAGACGCGTGCTCGCGGCCTGCTCGGGATTTCCCCTCTGCTGACTGCTTCCAGCCTCGCGCCCGGCCACACCTCGCCTACCTCGGTCACTGCTCTTTTATAGAGATCGACCGATCTCTGGTCTGAGCACGCAGTTAGCTTAACGCGCCCTTGGTGCCATCCCGCATCTCTGCAGGACGGGGGGGATCCCGGATTTTCTCTAAGGATCCTCAAGAAAATGGAGTTTAGTGCATTATACACTACCCTCCACTTTTCCGACGTGATGCTCCCATCTTCCTGACCTTTGTCAATGACGGCTAGCACCAGCACGTGCTCCTTCAGGATTTCACTGAATAATTTCAGTTTCTGCTCCTTAGGAGCACCCGACGTCATGTCTGCTTGCACTTTGGCCCGCTTACTGTCTTCTGCTTCAAGCTCATCCTGGGACCTCTGTCTTTTAGACATAAGGATCCTCTCCGAGCTATCGCAGCCGACAGTTTTCTTAGCCCATGCTACAGATTCCTTCTGCGCAACTGTAAGCTGCCCCTCAGGGGTCGCAGCCAGTTTCTCCAGTACTCTAAATGCCGACCGTCTTTCTCTGTACCGTCGTTTTGATGGAGGGATCTCTCTCGGTCCCCCACTGTTCTGTTTGGCAGTTCCGCTTCCACTTGGCTTCGATGTCATGGTGTTGCTTACCCTTGCCTCAGTTGAGGGAGCCCCACCTTGTTGGTTAGAGTTACTCCCCTCTATAGTACTTCCCGGTTTTTGGTGGGTACCGGTCCCCTTATTTTTATTATTTTTTAAATCTTCCATATATTCCCACGAGTATCGGAGAAATACGTCCACCTGCGCAGAGATCCGTATACGCAGGTAAGGCTAAATACAACTGGAGGTTGCCAGGTATCCAGAGGGCTCCGTTCACGACTGGGCTTTGTTAAATGGGCCCCCAGTCTAGTCGATCATCAGCACGGGTCGCATAACACCTTAATCCAGCCCATTGGCTCACCGAGTACCCCGCCTTCCACGCCCCCGCCCCCCAACATCCACTCACTCATTCACCCATCTATATGGATATCCCAAACAAATAGGACCCATTTCATTCAGGGGATTACCGTTTATAGGGTTCCCTACTCACTACCTGAAGGCTCGAGAGCGCAGGGAGACGTGACGCTCAGTTCACCGTGGTTGTGGTCGATGGTTTTATGGCGCCATCAATTCGCCTTTCCCTACTGGGTATCATAGGCACTCAGAATTTAGTGAACAGAGGTTAACCACTCCCCCGTTCTCTGAGACTCTCCTTCCAGCAGAGCTGCGGTTGGGGACGGCTTATTTAATTCACCGCTAACCTACCTATCGATAGGCCGTTCACAATCCACCACCTGTGACCCCCCCGATAGCTGCAGCTCGCCACGGGAGCTTTTGTCGTAAGTAGTATTAAAATTGTATAGCGCAGTGCTTTAAACAGTAAAGCACAACGTAGTGTGCTTCCCAAAGAAATTTCCAAATAATTGTATTAACACTTTTATCATTTTGTATTAAAACTAAAAGTATAAGGCAACTTCCACAGATTCCAGTTTTTTACCTCTGATTCCAACTCGATTGACGTAAATCAATTGACGTCCTTACACAGCAAATATATGAAAAATATTTTAATTTTATATTAAAAGTTTATTCAATGCCTTAGCGAGTTATTATAAATTCGCTAAAAAATAGTTAACTCCAGATGAAGCTCAAAACAGAAAAAGAGACACCGAAAACCTGTACTACAAACACAACCCCCGACGCAGGCGACGACGATTTTTTGGTTGAAATAAATTTAGAGTTTATTTCTATTTTTGTCGCCGACGAAACAATGTTGCCAACTGTTCTTGGTATCATTTAACCATTATATTACTAATCATTTTCTTCAATTTAGTAGCGTTATGCCGTTTGTAGTTGTTTTTTATCACCATAGTGCATATCCATACTACGGTAACTTGAATCTGGTAACTTTTATGGCTTACACCCTTTACGTCCACACACGCACACACTTTATTTGAATCCGGTAACTTTTAAATTTTCTGTGTTTGTGTAAAAAATGCTATCAAAAAAATTCATTTTATTAATCATTTAATTTTATTTATCATCCATTATTTAATCATTTGATTAAATTTTATTTTATTCGAATTCGAATTTTTAATACATTCAAACTTTTTTGTTTTGTGATGTGCATGGCTCTAAAACAAAATCAAACTAAAAAAATACAAAAAAATGACCTTGAAAAATTTTTTTATTTCATTTTTGTTTGTGGTGGTGTGCTGAAATTTTTGAATCTACAAAAATTTTAGTTTATAAAAGAATCCACGACAATGCCGATTTTGTAAGTAAAAGGGGAAAAATGAAGAAGTTACCGAATTCAAGTTACTCAAGTATGGATATGGTGAGACGCTGACGCTTTTGTTCTGTTAGCTTGTCGCTCTTGTTCTGTCTCGAGTTTTATATAGACATTTTCTTTCGACACGCTACTGCATTAATTGTAGACGCACTTGCATCATAACTACTTTTAATGCATGCTTTGCATCAAAATGTGATACACGATTGCATCGTATAAGCTTCGATGCAAGGGTTGCATCATAAATTGCAGCAACATTTCTAAGTGTGTGTAACAGCATCCTCTTCCACAGTACTCTGCAGCCCGAAAGTAGCTTGTTTTTAGTGCCTTTGGTTGAAAGCCCGGGATTCTGTAACTTTTCTCTCAACTGATGTGATGAATAGGTGTTTAGATTTTTAACCATTGTTGATATTTGCAAAATACGACTTACACCAATTGTTACGAATTTCGGACGTTCGATAACGCTCGTTTAAATTTATAACCCTTATATCATCTTTAATCAGCTCTGAGTGGGAAATTATACCTCAGGAGTACTGGTGCAACAGAATGCCAAAAAGAATGTTAGATTTGATCACAGTTCGTAGGGGGAATGCTCGATATTAGAGTACTGACTGTTTAGATTGGTTGTTGATTTTTATTTAAATAAGGATGAAGATATATCAATTTCGTTACCTATTTGCTGAAACAATGTAGTGTCCGGATTTTTTTGACGGGCAGTGTATATTCGAAACAATTATATTTATTCTGGTTTTGTTTTGGCATTAATATTTTCATATGATAAACACTTTTTAAAAAGATAAGAAAATTCACTACGCATCCAGGAAGCACTCGAATCGACTAAATAAAAAAATAAATGTTTTTTTTTCCATTCTGGCATTTCGGTACAGAAAAATAGGGAGCAGCCGAGATCAAAAACGGAATATTTTAGTACTCAGTTGTCGTTTTTCTAAAATAGGTTGTAGCTTAAATTTTCATGGTGAAGATACCGTTTTTATAAAATAAGTTGGTAAAAAATTTCGTCGTAGGATAGCGTAAAAAAAATCGAATCGATCCATTAGATTGGAATTGAAGTTCAATGATTTTTAACGATTTTGTTATTTTGATGATCTGCAGCTGATTATAGTTTGTTCAATGAACCCTGAATTGACGTTGAACAGTGGCAAAATATTAGAAATTTTGGCTCGCTAGTATAAAGAAGTTGAACAGCTTCAACAGATTTGCTTTGGTTCACCTTAGAGGTCACTTAAACTAGCACAATTTCCTAAACTAACCTTCACTATCCTGCAAAAACACTGGATAGGCGTAATGGTTCGTACAATGATCTCTTACTATAACATCATTGTATAAAATGTATAGCAAGTTTTTCCTAAAGCCCAAAAATTGCATTTTCAGCATCTTGTCGTAAGACAATACAATTTTGCAGTTGCAAATTAGTATAAAACTCGTAAAACCCAGTATCATGAAAATCAACATTTACCAACAAATTAATTTAAAATTTGATCCTTCAAGAAGCGCAACTAAATGATGACATTTCTTACAGAAAGTAATTCAAAACGTTCCTACAAAATAATGTAATATTCCAGCTATATTATATTCAGTGTAATACAAAACTCTAATAATATACAACACAAATTGTCAAATTAAACAGTTTTGAAATGCAATAATGCAATTATACACACACACAGTACTTCGAAAGACATTTAAGACAACGACGACATTATTTTTTATAATGAATAAGTAAAAAGTTTTCAACTTTTCTTATATTTGTTCTACTTTGTATCACTGTTAAACAATGTTTTTTTACTGTGCTCTCAAAAAATACTGGTAACAAAATCGTTTTTCTTGTGCAATATAATGCTGTAATATACGAGACACCGAGTGTATATCTAAAAGAAGCAAAAAACATAAACCGAAACATAAACACATAACAGCCCTACATAGACTGTAAGCACAACACAATATATCTACCTACATGTATATAGATATAGAAAGCATCATAGTCAAGGGGTGAACTGTTTTTGTGAACTGTATTTCGAGCTTTTTATACAGAGCGCTTCGTTCTCGTGTGGAACGAAAAGAAATCGTGAAAAAGTAACAAATTTTTTTACATTTTCCTTCTATTTTAAGTTAGCGTAAAGAAAATTTCATTATTATTGTTCGTTGAACAGAAAACGAATATATACACAACACAAATACCGAAAGTGAGCTTCATGCAGAAACCATTCCCTTGACAACTAAACGAATAACGGGAACATGAAATGAGTTTACTTGTATAAATATCGAAGATATGATGGTTAAAGGAAAATTATGGCATCGTTTATGTGAAGCTTCATAAAAGCAACACGATCTAAATACTTTAGTTTGTAATAATAAAATAAGACTGTGTGCATTATAAATGGGTGGGAAAATTTACATAACGTTTTCCGTGCCGAATCGTCAAAAGCAACGTTATGCTATTCTTCAATCTTTAATCTCTGGAAGAATAAAGGATTCAAACTCAAACTGTAACCTATTTACTAGCAGCGTATCGTATGAACTAGTAAGACAATGTATGGAGGCGTTTACACAAACATCTAGAAATCATGTCATGTGCCTTGCTTTAATATTATATTTTTCCGATACCCTGTTGTTATTATTCCAAGAGTGTTGAATGGGTTTTTTTAGACAGAAAAGCACAAAACAAGAACGTAGAAGAACTAAGACTTTTTTTTTGCTTCTATCAAATTTAAATTGAATTTGTCGGATGAATAGGAAAGGAAATGAATTTTATAAATTTTAGATGAAAGAATTTTCTCTGACGACGATTTTTTTTTACTCTGTGTGTGTGTGTGTGTTTTGCATGTATGTATGTGCCATCATTGAAAATTAAGAAGGAAAAATTTGATTCGACAGGAAAAATGCACAGAATTTATATTTTCTCCTCCTTCTTAAATACAATTTGGATTCAATTTAGATAATGCAAATTATGTAGGACAGTCTATTTGTGGGACGTGTATATTGCATTATATTCGAGTTATTTTGTTAAATTAACTTTATATTTCTAACCAAGGACATATAATGAGATAATTAATCTTAAATTGTATTCTTTTATTTTAGGTGAGTTGGGAAGCTATTCATAATTGGGTGATCTGTCTTTTACGAGATTCGTAAGTATATTAAAAATTTATGAATATTATTTTTAATTATTTTAGATCAAGGTTTTTGATCTGCAATGGTTGGTATACCTGAGATTAGCTAATCCAAATTTAAACTTGATAATGCCGTTATCTTCCAAAATATTAGGTGCGGAATTAGAAACTTTGCTCTCGTCTAAACCTGTCGTTCCGTTTGTATCAATTTTGAGAGATGGATGTCGATAAGCAACATTTACGTCATTGAAATCTATTCTGTTTTCAAATGAAAATAACGCTGCTCAAGCTGTGGATTTAATTAACTTAACTTTGAATAAACATTCTATGAGTAATTCGACAGTAAAAAATTGGTTTGCAAGAATTCATGATCCGAAGAGTTGACATCTGCATGAATTTGCTTTCTCGGTACGAAAGAGAGAATTTTTTGCACAAAATCATTACGTGTTATAAAAAGTGGATTTGGTTCGATAATCCTAAACGCAGAAAGCCATGGGTTGATCCAGGACAGCCATCAGCATCAGTTGAAAAATGTATTGTCACGTGGTGTGTCTGGTTCTGGAACCTTGTCAAACTTTTACAGCTGAACGCTACCAGACCCAATTGATCAAATTAAGCGGTGCTCTGGAGGAAAAAAGACTATTTACGGGCCAAGCATGGCGGATGGTAATATTGCTGCATGATAACACTCGTTCACATACATTAAAATCAACCCCGGAACTCATCTTCTTCTTAGTCTAGAAAATATATAGTATACGGCGTATTCTCACAACTTGTCCTCCTCTGATTACCACTAATTCAGGTCAATGTCATCATATTTAAAATACCGACGGTTCACAAAGTTGAAGATGTGCAAACATAGCTTGATGACTATTTTGCTTCGAAATCACCAAGTTTCTATCGCGAAGGCATTCATCATCTACCTGATAAATGGCAAAATACCATAGATAGCATTGTCGAATATTTCGATAGTTAATGTTTGTTGTTGAGTTTCTACCTTCATACTTAATATAATCAAAAATCATCAACAAGGTCACCTCTTGTTGAAAAATAATCTTTATTGCAAAAGTTAAAAAAGCTCTTGCTGAAGCTGTCGCTTCTGTAATGCAGATGTCTCTGTATAACTGGATTTTTCATCGCACTTTTATATGCAGGTACGATATAAGTAAGATGAAGTTTTGACATCTAATCAATTATTTTTATTTGTTGTTAAACAAACTCAATTAAAAAATATTTTAACACGAAGTTTTAAAAAATAATAGTTCAGCATGAATCTGTCTGCGTTAAAATTTTACGAAAATCGACAAACTTGTTGCAAAATTAATTTAGAATCTGTTAATTCCTAACTTCTTTTCTTGTAATGATATAGATATGCAAAAAACCTAAAAAGCTCCTATTGAAGCTGTCACTTCCTGAGAAAAACGAAAACAGCTCCTATGGAAGCTGTTGCTCCTGGTCGACCGATTTCGGTAAAAACTCACTGGGTATCCTAATTTGTGGAATACTATTAGGTTTGAAAATTCACCCCGATCAATCGGTCCAGCTAGGGTAAACAGAGGCCGATTTTTTGTTGAAAAACGGGTTTTGTCAAAAACTGTAATTTCCGCTTAAGTTTTGGTAACTGATCGAGAATACGGTATTGTTGGAAATTTAATTTAGAATCTGTTAGTTTTAATCGTTTTTCTCGTAATGGTTTTACTTTTCCAAATATTTGCAAAAAACGAATAAGCTCATATGGAAGCTGCCACTTTCGGTAGACCGATTTCGGCCAAAGATCATAGAGATCTCCCAATTTATAAAATAAAGCTTAAGTATGGAGTTTTACCTTGATCAGCCAATCTGTCTGGTGCTGCAGAGTAGACGCAGTCATTCAGTCAAAAAACACAAGGCTAAAAAAGTCAGGATTACTACACAAAAAAAAAAGTTTTTTGTCAAAAATCGTCATTTCCGCGGAAAATTGATGTGGACTGATATATGTTGAAAAATAAATTTAGATTATGTTAGTTTATAATCCTTATGCTCGTAAATGATTTACTTTTTGAAATATTTGCAAAAAATTAAAAAGCTCCTATGAAAGCTTTTACTTGCATAGAACGTATTTCGACGCCAATTTCTGGAAAAATCTTAAGTATAAAGTTTCATCGTGATCAATCAATTCGTCTGGGTTGTATTTGTCACGTGAGCCACGAAAGCAATTAAGAACTAACAGATTCTAAATTAAATTTGCAACAATGCCGTTCTAACCTAAACCATTTCCGCAAATTGCGATATCTAAGTGAATTTTGGTCGAAATTCCACCAAGAGCATCAGCTTCGATAGGAGCTTTTTTGCACATATTTTGCTATGTATTTACAAGAAAAGCGGTTATGAACTAACAAATTCCAAATTAATTTTGCTACAGTACCGGTCAAGACCAGTTTTTCAAAATTTAGATTCATACGGATTGAAAGCTCATACGGATTGATTGATCTGGATAAAAATTCATACTTATGTTTTTGCTATAAATTGGGAAATCCTAACGATTTTTGACCGATATCTGTGTGCCGGACGTAGCAGCTTTTATAAGAGCTTTTCTTTTTTTTTACAATTAAATAAGGGTGTTTCATATGTTGGTTTGTTTTTTAAGCTCAAAAATATATTTATAATAGTGACAACCCGAGAATTTTTTAAGAAATTAATAGTCAAAACTAAACCATATTTACTCATGTGTTCGTTTACAACACATCAATGCGTTTTGGTTATTCAAACTTATTACGAAAATGATCGTTCTGTAAAAAAACATTTCGTAAATTTCGTGATGTTCTTAGAGCATGTGAACACCACTGTCCATTTGTGATAAAAAGATCGCCCGGATACAGAAAAATCTTATCATAAATCCGGTGAAGAATCACTACCTTATTGATGCTTCGAGGCACAGTCTTCAGACCACAGTCTTACCTCTTCCTCACCTCTTTTGCATGCGAAATCGGATAGTATCTCTGCTTCATGGATTTTGCATCCAAAGTGTTGATACGATGACACAAAATATCATTGTGACCAAAATCGAGTTTTACTGGACACGAAAATTCGTCAATAATAGAATTTAAGTTGATTTCGTCTTCATTGGACAGGATGTGCTTGGCTGGAGTAGAAGGACAATAGATGAAGGTAACGTGAGTTTATTAATTGAAAACTGAATATTAAAGCGAGAGAACAAACCTGTACCTAGATAAAATGTTTGTGATAAATTCGGAGCAATATATATTTTTTAATGACTTAGTTTAATCGTTCAAGCAAACGTTGATGCTTACAAAAACAAAAAAAGTTCTTTTTGTCCATGGCCTGTATACATCAGATTCGGCAGACGTTTCACAATGTTCACAATTTTTCCCCAGAAAGTTGCAACAATATCGTACCAGATCATTTTTCCGAAGTTTAAGAGAAAATGTATTTTTTTGACAAAAAAAAACTGCTTTTTAACAAAAACGCTGCCTCTGTAGTCAATTAATTAATTTAGTCCACAGGAAGTTGCAGATTTCATAGCAGCATTTTCGTTTTTTTTTACAAATATTTAGAAAAATATATAATTTACGTGAAAACGACCATGAACCAAAAGATTCTAAATAAAAATTTTAATTATACCATTCTAAATCAGTTTTAAAAAATTTAATTGGAAGTAACGATTTATGATAAAAAACTGTTTTTCTAAAAAAAAATCAGTACAGCGCATATACAACTTCATAAGTGACCCTTTTACACAAATTGGTAGATAGATCCCAGTGAATTTTGGCCGTAATCGGTGCACCGGAAGTGATAGTTTTTATAAGAGCTTCTATAAGAGAAAAACGGTTGAGAACTAAGATCAGTTTTTCAAAAATTAAGCGGTATTGACGATTTTTATCAAAAACTGTTTTTCCGTAAAAATTCGATCCCTATCAAGCCCATACGGATTGATTGATCGGAAAGACAGTTCACATTTACGCTTTTTCTATAAATAGGGAGATCCTTTCTACTATTGACCGATATGGTTTCACCAGAAATTGTAGCTTTTCTTTTTAAAGAATAAACGATTAAAGAATAAAAGGATTTTAAAGTAAATTTCAACCAAAATTAAATCGCATTGTTTTTTAATTTTACCGGAAATGACGAGTTTTGATAAAGAACTTTATTTCTTCCTAGAGACCAGACGGATCGCCTATTCGGAATGAAACTTCTTATATGAATTTTAACCATTAATTGGGGATCTTTGCGAAATTTGGTAGAAGTCTATATACCGAAAGTCACAGCTTCCATGAGACGTTTTCGATTTTTGCAATGATGCTGAAAAGTTAAAAGATTAAATTTTCAACATGGGTTGACCTTGATAGTTTTATGAAATTTATAGGCAAGAATAATGATTTTTGATTAGACTACAAATTAGGGTGTTGGCGAACAACAAATTCACCACACATTTCTACTCATTAGTTGTGATTCTAAAGAAGCATATAATAAAATTAAACAAATTAAAATAAATTGTCGAAAATATTAAAGTTTATTGTCAATTTAATTGAGAAGCGATAAAACCGTTTCATTCAATTATAAACTATAAAAAATACTTCCCGTTTCTTAAAAATTAATTTTAATAAATCTAATTATTATTTATTTACTTATTTCATTTATTTGTTTGGCTCGAGTGAAAATTTATTACTTATAAATATTTTTAAAATTTTTATTTATTTTTATGCTATGAGTAACTATATACTATACAGCTATATACAACAAAATAAACTTTGTTGTCTTTAACATTATCGATAATAGAGTTTAATGTTCCTTAAATATCTCAGTAAAAGAAATTTTTTTAAATAAAGCTTTTGCGTTGCTTCGTACTTTTCTGGAAAATAAAAGTTTCATGTTTCTTTTTCTTATACATATTTGTTGTTGGTGTTATATATAAATTTTGCGAATTTTAATGATTATTTATGATTACGGAATTTAGTAGTTGTTGCTGTTGTTGTTAGATTTTTTTTTTGTTAAGAAGCTGCGTAAATTGTACGAAAGTAAAAAAGAAACGGAATTAATTATTTTTGCTTATGATTAATAAAGTATAATTTACGCTGGATATGCGTCTCCCTTCTTTATGTATATATAGGTTAGGAATGAGCTTTAGAACGTTTCCCCATTATTGATTTTGTAATTAGGAATTTATGTTAATTAACTTATTTAAAATATACAACAAGAATTTGAATCAAAAAATTGCTTATAACATTTTTGTCGGCTTTTGTGTAGGTGGATATACAATATACAATATGTGTTAATATGATTATAGGCGCTTTGTTGCTAAAAATATAATACAATCTATTTTTAACATTTACTAAAAATATGCCCTATCATTAATGTTAAACTCGAATTTGTTTAGCAGCACACATAGTCAGGTTTTATATCCCGCACTGCGGTACTAATGACCCGAGTATATACAAAAGAATCGAAACGACTCATTATTTTTCCACATAGCAAACATGAACTCGTCGTACCGTCTACCGAACATAAAGTCCATTTATGAAAGGACAAACAAATGAGAAGCTTTTGAGGTAAAATATTATAAACCATTGTGTTCAGTTTTGATAACTGACCGTACATGTAGCAAATACAACAATACACGACAATAAAAAAGCTTGTGATATTATAATTAAATGAATTCTAAGCTTTTTATTTTCTAGGTTTTTTGTTTGTTGTATGTCCACTCTGGCATACACAGTTTTCGTTTGCTTTTCGAAAAGCACACAATGTAACAGAATTATGAGTTGGTCAATTAAATTCGTTTTTTTTGTTGTTGTTGGACATAAATCTTTCAAGTATATGAATAAAAAGCATAGAGACACAATGCGTGATGATAACCTTTAGATGAGAGAGAGCATTTTTTGTACTGTCTACAAAAAAATAAAGGATTTTATTTAATATTTTTGCTAGCAAAAAATTATGTATATGTGAAACCATTAAAATTTTGATTTATCAAGCCGCCGCTGAAAAAAATGTAGATATCAAGCAAAGGAACATTAAACACATACGAGGATGGTTAAAAATACAGAAAACTTAAAATGAATAACAGTGAGATACCAGTGAGGGTAATATACTTAAAAAATAAACGATTTCACAATCAATTCTGAAAGCTTTTCGAAATAATAAAAATACAAAAGCTCATGCCAAGTAAAAAGCATGTTTATCAAAACTTTGTTAAAATATAGCCAATGGCGTCAAAATGTTTTAACACTAAATATTTAAATTTCTAAGTTTTGGAATTTTATAATATTATACCAAACTGATTTGGAGACCGAAAGCTCATAACTTTCTAATTATATTACTTCTATGGTTATTTTACTATTGTCAGTTTTAAGAAGTAAGTAATATTTACAGCCAATTAAGTTCATACCACCATTGATTTAAATGTACAAGTTTCACTGGATATACACCTTTCGAGCTATGGTCGGCGGGATTTTTAACGAAGTTTACATATGCCCCGTATAGTCTCAGAAACTTGTATAAAATTTGACTGGTACGCCACAAAAGTCTGCCATTTGGTAAACAACCGACGCTCTATTCTCCTCACAGTTAATAATAGTTATAAACAAATGCGCGCCACAATTTCCTAATCTTGGAAGGGATACCTTTTTTATAGGCGCCACCTTTGTCTTGGAGAACAATGGACGTATACGTAATTCTCCTTTATTTTTTATCTCTGGTATTCACCACTGTTCAATAAGCGCCATGCAACTACACCTCGATGCCTTTGGTAGTATTATCATTCATCATTGTATACGTACAAACAGAGTAAATGCATCAGCAATGACACGAAAGACGGAAACAATATGAAGCGCAGTGTGCCGCTCCACACAGCGCGCAACACGATACGTTTTCTTCGCCTCTTACCTCTTCGCCTATAAACAAAATATTAAAATGGAGTTTTTTTTCGGTACGTTTGCAGCAATAATTCTATGTGCGGCTAGCGTTGTATATTCACGATTTTTTTTCGAGATAAGTATGAAAATTAATTTTGGTAAACACTAAGCGCCTGCACAAATGTGAAGAATTTTACATTTTGTTTCACTTTTTAACTTTTTGAGGCAAGTGCTGCTTGAGTTTTGTTGCAAAACGCAGTGAGACGCGGTGTGTAAGGCTAATTCCAAAACAAAAAGCGACACAACGAATGCAAAGTAAAGCAGAACGAACGACCAATTGAATTAATAAAAATAAAATTATTTTTAAATCAGTACGTCTTCACCAGCCATTCAAAGCGTGTCGCTACACAAAACAGTCATAAATGGTCAAGTCTCGTTCTGTGAAATAATGAAAGTGAACATTTTTTTCATTAGCCATCTAGTAGTTTAAATTATTCGCAAGTTATTTTAAATTCCAATGTATGAAATAAAAATTTGTTACGGACAAACCTACTATAGATTGCCAATGATCGACTTTTAAATTTTTATATTGAACAGGAATCTAAGTTATGTGAGTCCACAGTTATGTGAGCCCACAGTTAAGTCGCAGCCACACGAATGCAAATACATACCAACATTGGCGTATTTGCCCAAATAACAAATCGTGTAGCCACAAAACAAATGGCAAATTCAAATCAAGGTTACATTTATCCAACATTGGCGCACATTTGCTCAATAGTCGGTTTTTTAAAAAAGATCAAAGGAAAAAAACAAATAGTAGACAATGTCATATTAGTCAATTGTCATAATACTATACCAATATTTGCCGAACATAAAATATGCCAACGTTGGTCGATATTTGCGTTTGTGCGTGGCTGCGGCTTTATGTGAGAAATAATTTTCGAACCCATTCCAACTAGTGCGCGAAAACTTATGTTAATCGTGGTTCCCCGAAAATTCTATAAAAACTAATAATTACAAAAACAACACATGCGAATATCACAACAAAAATCACTACAAAAATAACCCATACACAAACTACTCTAACACATAAATTCTATTACTAAAACAATTGATTCAAAATGCGATTATTACAAAATAGAAAAGTTGCTTTGGTATGGTCGACCTAACAAAGCAAATTGTGTGACTTTTTTGACACAATCGTTATTTGTATAATTGTTTTGGTCATAAAGTATTTTTTATGAAAAATTTAAAGTTCGTACAAAATGTGATTATTACAAGATAAGTGAAGATTACGTTTCCTTTTTTTGTGTTTTTTTTTCATTCAAAAATTAAAAATTTGCGATTTTTACCCATTAAAACCCGAACTATGTTCTAATAGCCTGATTACACTGAAAATCACAATTCACGTATATTTCAAGTAGAAAAATGTAATTGTAAAATGTCGAAAAAATTCTAAAAGTCATTTCAGTGGGGCTCTGGAGCTGGTATGATATATCATACAATGGGCAGAAACAGTACATTTTTTATATTGTTTCACCTTTTTTATTTATTTATTTCTGTTTCTAATGATAAATTTAATAAATAATAATATAAATAAAATATATTACAATTCATTTAAAATTGAAAAAATAAGAAATTTTAACACAATAAGTAAGTATTTGAAAAATTTATTAAAAAATTTGGAACGTGGTTTATGTAGAAGATTCTCTGCAAGTACTAAGCGAATCAAATCTCTAGTAAATTATAAGAATGGGACCTTTGGAAGCGCCTGTTTGTACAAAAACCGTCTGTTAGTAAAGGCTTTATTTGACATGAACGTCATAGCCCGTTGTATGATATATCATATAAAGGGTGGTTAAATTTTGATGGGCCGATGTTGATTTTGAATAAAACACAAATTATTTATGAAATTATTGTCAATTTTTTTTATTATGATAATATGGTATGGTTCAATTATGTATGGTACAAAATATCGGCCAAATGGCCGCCGCGACCTCGGCGGCACACCTCCACTCCCCAATGGTCCAAATTTTCGATGACGCTTAGGCATAATTGAGGTTCTATGTCGTTAATGTGCCGAATTATCTCATACTTTAGCTCTTGAATTGTTGCTGGCTTATCGACGTACACCTTTTCTTTCAAATTACCCCAAAAAAAGAAGTCCAACGGTGTCAAATAACATGATCTTGGCGGCCAATTGACATCGCCACCACGTGAGATTACACGGCCATTGAATTTGTCGCGCAAAAGAGCCATTGTTTCGTTAGCTGTGTGGCAACTGGCACCGTCCTGTTGAAACCACATATCGTCCACATCCATATCTTAAAATTCGGGCCATAAAAAGTTCGTTATCATCTTACGATAGCGAACACCATTCACAGTAACTGCCTGACCGGCCTCATTTTGGAAAAATACGACCCGATGATGCCGCCAGCCCATAAACCGCACCAGACAGTCACTCTTTGTCGGTGCATTGGTTTTTCGACAATCACTCTTGGATTTTGATTCGCCCAAATGCGGCAATTCTGCTTATTGACGAATCCACTGAGGTGAATATGTGCCTCAATATTGAAGATGATTTTCTTCGAAAATTAATTATCCACTGTTGTGATTTCTTGCCACCATTCTGACCATTGACTACGTTTGGAATGGTCAAGAGGCTTTAGTTCTTGAGTCAATTGCACCTTATAAGCGTGTAAATGCAAGTCTTTATGCATAATGTTCATCAACGACGAGCGTGAGAGGTGCAATTGTTGGGCACGACGACGAGTTGAGGTAGACGGCTCTTCAACCACACTATCGCGAACAGCAGCAATATTTTCTGTAGTACGAGCTGTACGAGCATACACTGGTGTTTTAAAATCTCCTACAGACCCGGTTTGCTCAAATTTTTGCACGATTTTTCCGATTGTACGCACATTTGAACGATTAAATTGACCGATAAAATCATGAAGTGCACGATATGCATTTTGATTTGAACGCCCATTTTCATAATATGCCTGAATAACTTTAACGCGTTGCTCTATTCTGTATCTTTCCATGGTTCAAACTGATTTAGTCTGAAAAATGCAGAAAAAAACTTGACGTTTAGGTGTGGTTCACATTCAACGTCGGCCCTTAAAATTTAACCACCCTTTATCATCGAAAATATGTCACTATAATTCCTTTAATTGCGAGTTATAATTTTGATATTCTGTAAAATTAAATTAATTAGTATATCCTTTTTGTAAAAAATTACATAGCACAAAATAAAAGTTAATGACAAAACTATTTTTTTTATAGTCTTTACTTTCCAACGACGATCCATTTTGTCCTTAATGCACATCGATCAAAATACAACTAAACGTTTTTATCTGTTAGGTTTTAAATTATTTTACAAGTATACACCATCCTCAACTACTTAAGATAAAAAACAAAAAATTGTATGTATAGTGTTCAAGAGAGAAGATGTCAAGAAAGTTGTGATTTGCGTATGACATATCATACATCGGGCATTCATGGGTTAAATCTTAATTTTAACTATAAAAATTTGGATTACCCCATCATGATATAGGTAAAAATTACATTTGTGTTGTTTTAATTCGTCTTATACATTAGCGGATGGGGGTCGCCACCCCCAAACCTACTCTAGAAATAATTAAAACTCAACTGCAAGGAAACTCACCTAAATGCCGAATTTTTCGAAATTTGTTTGGTTATTCACATAGTTAGGAAAATTGGGAACTTCTCAAAGCGGCTTAGCATTTTTCTCCTCCGCGCATGATAACTCCTAGGTGCCAAATTTTTCGATCATACCAAAGCAAGTTTTTTATTTTGTAATAATCAGACTTTGCACCAATTCTAAATTCTTCATATAAAAATGCTTTGTTATCAGAAAATTAACACAAAATAGCGATTGTGTCAAAAAAGTTACAAATTTTGCAATGCTTTCATTTATATTAAATACCTTAAGTTCATACAAAAACATTTTTCTACCAATTGTTCTAGTAATAGAATTTATGTGGTACAGTAGTTTGTGTATGGGCTATTGTTGTATGCGTGTTGTTGTATTAATTACGTATGGATTGCGCATGAAAAGTAACTATTAAATGTGACAAAATTTTTAGGTCACCGAATGTGTGATGTGTGCGTGAATGAAAAGAGGGATATATTAATTGTCCTTAAAGGTTAATTCACAAGGTCGGAAATTTTTACCCTAACTATTTTTTCTCATGCTGTGAAGTTGCATCTATTGATTTTTGCTTAAAAATTGGTCTACTTGTCTTGTCATTTTACTTGTCAATTTTTTGAAATGTTTGGTTGTGGATAACATCAAGATTTTACTGAGTTTTTGTGCGATTTTTTTAGGTTTTTTATTGTAATTTGTTCCATGTATTCTTGTTATAATAAATTTTTGTTTTAATTTTCGGGTTTTTAATTATTCATATTATAATTTAAAAATTAAGTTTTTGGGGTACATTATTTTTTAAGTTTTGATGCATCTTTCTAACTTGTTAGCATTTTTCATTTGAGTTTAAGCATTTTTTTCAAATTTGTTGATTTTTTTTTGTTTCATTCGGTTTCTTTAAATTTTGGTACGGGATTAAAAATGTTTTTGTTAAACGGCGATCTGTTATTGTTAAATACTTTATATCAATTTTTAATTAATTTATTCACAAAAAAGTCTCAAAAAATTAAGTTATTCGTAAAAACACAATTTCGCACCTATAACAACAAAAATAAAATGAAGTAAAGCGTCAGAAAATAGCTATAAAATTATATTGAGCATAATAATTGCTTATTTTTTTCTTTTTTCTGAAATAATTGGTACGATTGTCGGAAATTTTGCTCAAAGATAATTTTTTTATCTCGAGCACGGCAAAAAAGGAGCGTTTCTTTTGTGATTTGGAAATTTTTATTGTTTCGAGCTCGGAAAAAATAGCTAAGGTAAAAATTTCCGAACTCGTGAATTAACCTTAAAAGTACAATCCACTGGATAATTAATACTTGAAAAAAATGCTGATGATTTTTTTTTTCACTAGCAATCTAGTAGTTTGAATTATTCGCACTCAATTTTCAATTCCAAATAGTGGAATCAAAGTTTCTTAATGGCAATTGAAATCTACACAATATCAATGAAAAAACGGCTCCTTTTCTTTTTTACACGAAGCACGACTTTTCCCCCGGTCAATGAAGAATAAAAATATTTTAAAGAAAATATCACGATGGCCGCGATTCTTTGTTTAGGCGATTCGGTCCATTGGTGCGATCCGGTAAGTTCCGTAGCTCTTCGTTGTCATGCTTCTACAGTCGCAGTATATGATTCCTTGCAATATTTCGTATTTCATCGCTGACGTATTTCATGTTTAAGTCTCTATGGAGGATGTCATTTCTAATGTAACATGGAGCATTCACAATGCTACTTAGTACTTTATTTTGAAATATTTGTATATGCTCTTAACTATAGTTTTCTTTGTGTTTTAGGATTTTTTTTATCAGCTACAGCAGTTTGTTGTGCGTTGCCAGTTCGAAGTTTCTTCCAATGCGTCAGTGCATTTTTCTGAATTTTAAATTCATTTCTTGCATTTTCTCTTTGCTTAGAGTCTAGCGTTATCCTGAGGTATTTAGCAATATCAAGCTATGAAATTTGTTAAGAAATCAGTCTCATCGGAATATAAAAAATATGTTTGACAGGAATTTCAAAGGACTTTTTGCGAGATTCACAGACCCGTCACATCTTGAAAATATTACATTCTAATATGAATTTTGGAAGATATTGTGAAAAAATTCTGAATCAAACTAAACAAAGTTGGATGTTCGATTTAACTTGCATTTTTGGTGAAGTTAGACATTTTGCGATGATTAATCGACTGGTTATTGTGAAACGTCCCACGGTCTTTCCATCGTATTTAAATATTTTTGTTTTTTGAAATTGTTTTGTTAACCATTTGATTTAGATTTTTTTCATACTGTTAAAGTTAGCCGAAAGTTTCCAGCCGAAAGATAATGCAGATAGTGTCTTGAATACAGCAAAAATAAGCCATGAACTTAAGAATTTACGAATTTAGTATCGGTTTATATCATTCGGGTGAAGGAGAAATTATTTCAGTTTATAGGAATTCAAAAATCGATAGGAGCGAGAGTATAAAGAGAGTTTAACAAATAGTCAAGACACTATCTGCATTATCTTTCGGCTGGCAACTTTCGGCTAACTTTAACAAGTTATTTATTTCACTGATTTTCTTTTTCTTTGCTTTTGAAATGTTTACAAATAACGCGGGTTTTTGAGAAAAATTAGCCATAAGCCCATTTTATCGTAAGATTAGTTATTCGTTACACCAGTTAATCGTCCACCGATGATTTGGTTGGATAACCTTAACTTATCTGATTCTAAAGGTCCGATTTTATATTATTAACTTGTCATTAAATTTACATATTAACAATCTTTCAAATGCATTTAACTTTCGATAATCATTTACTTCGTTTAACAGTTCTAAATTACCAATTTATCAATTGTGATGTGAATTATTCAAAATATGATCATCTACCGGCGAATTTTCCAAAATGTTTTTCTTAAGTGCGTTATATATTTGAATTTGCCTTGTGGTTCGGCCATCGTAAAATTAATCGCGACCTTCAGATGGACAGCTGGCCATAGATTCCCGATTTTGATAGCTTATTTTTGTATTTTTCTGAAATTAAGAAAATTTTTTATCTTGGAATTGCTAGTTTTAGTGTTCAGTCGGGCAAAAATGATAAAAAATATCATGATATTTTTTCAGCTTTTGCCATAAAACGCACTCATTTATCACAAAAAAACCAAGAATATTTTTTATTTTAGATATCAAATGTTTGTACATTTTGTTTGTTACAATTTTTTTTTCGAAAGAGAGTACGGAATATTTAATGTTATATTTACTTATTAATAAATATTAATCATTAAATTATTTCAACAGAAATTAAAATTTATCAAGGCTGTGTCGTGTCTTTTGTTTACAATAATAAATAATTTGGTTAAAGTTGGTGTTTTATTTCGTCAAAATTACATTTCATGTGTTATTAGCTCCTGCATTGTTGTTCTTTGGTTATGTTCGTGTATTCGAGATGATGAATTTCAATGCAAAAATTTTATGGTACTGGCATATTATCGATTGCCTTTACACGTAAGCACCACATAAATTTATCCAACGTATCACTTCTTCATAAATTTGATCCTGATTCTATTGCACCTAAACTCCACTTGGACATTAATTCTAACCAGCTAAATTTTCTTGAAATCTCTCATATACGGTTTATATCGCACCTATTAGTCGTATTTGGTATTTTTCTTTTTAAATGAATTCAAAACCAATTTATAAATGTTTTATTCGATTTGGTTGTTCACTCGGGCTTGCTATAAAATTATACCTAGTGAAGCGATGGAGCTAAACATAGTGTTGAGTGAATTTCTTGTGTGCCTTCTTAAGTGTTTCTTAAGTGTTTTTCTATAAATCCGTTAGTTAAGGTAAACTGCAACTCTTTATTAAAGAAATAATCCGACATGTTTCATCTACTAGTACGTATTTTCTTACGGAAGACATCTACATCAATGCCATTCATACTCTTAACTATTTTTAGTTTTGTTTGACCCGTATAAACAACATTACAGTCACATTTAACTTCATAAATTAAATTTGTCTGCTTATTGAGTAGTATAGGATCTTTAAGTTTAGAAAAAGACAATCATTTAAACAAAATGAAGAATTACCGACAATTTTGAAATTATAATTTTTGAACAAGTGTTTTATTTTTTCAAATAAATGTTTAAATGTTTATTCAATGTTTGAATGGGAGAACCCATTGGAGAACCAAAAATTTGTTTATAATTTTTATTGTCAAAAGAAAATTCCGAATTATCTAAAACAATACTTAAACCTTCAAGAAATTGGACTTTCGTCAATTTTGATTTTGCGTTCTTTTTAATTCCTGTCCAATTTTTCTTGATAATTTCCGAAACTATATGACTATCTACATTAGTAAATAACGAAATCACGTCTAAAGAAATTAACAAAAAATTTGGGGGTATACTGAAATTTCGAATTTATTGTTTAAAATCTTCGGAATTTAGAACAAAAGAGTTAGTTTTTCGTACACTAAATTTAAGAATGTTACCTAAAAATGCCGATAAACCGTATGTGGGACCATCTATTGAGCTCACAATAGGTCTGTGGATTTTAGGTAAACCATATAATTTAGGAACTACTGGAATATAACTAGTTAATTTTTTCTTTGTAAATTCATCAATGTTGCCAGAGTTTGCCAATTTTTTACTAAAGTGTTTATCGTAGTTTGAATTGGAGTAGAATTATTTTTTATCGATTGTCTATAAGTTGTGTCGTCATTTAATAGGCTATTCATTTTGTCAATATAATCACTACGTGTGGTTAATACGGTTATATTGCCTTTGTCTGCTCGAGTCACCATAATATTTGGATTATTTTTCAAAAACGTTTTTGCTTGTTTAAGGCAAGATAAAATACGTTTTTCAACTGGTGAAAGTCTCTGCAACGATGAACTATTTTTAAAATTAGTCAAAACATTAACAAATTGATTACGAATTTGGGTACGACTATTTTCCGGAAAACTAAAAATTGCACTTTCAACACAAGATATAATTTTGAAATAAGGTACATAAAAAACGAAATTAGTCAAAATAATTGTAGCAATTGCCAATGTAGGCGCAATCACTATTTATATTTATAGAATTAATGCTAGATTTAATATACTGCATTTTAGAGAAAATTGATCTTTTCCTAAAAAGATTTTTGTCTACTTTATTTCTTTTCTAAATTTATTTCATTGTTTAATTTATATATAAAATTTTCATTTACATTTTTTAATAATTTTAAAATCATATTCATATTTTATATACTTGTTTGTAAAATTTACTTTAAAATTTACTTTGTATTTGCTATTTGAAAAAATTGTATTTACTGTATAGGCTTTTCATATTTGTTTTTAAGAAATTTATATAAAAATTTTCATTAGCTTTGAAAATGATGTCGATGAGACATCGAAAGCTCAGTCTTTAAATTTGTTTTATTTTATTTAAAATAAAAAACGAGCCCTAAACCATTACCAACTTTATTATATTTTCAGGTACTGAAAATTTATGCTTGGATTCATTTCTTCTCCAACATTTAAGGCATTTTTAGCACGATCGTTTTTAAGACCAGTCAGCTTTATGAAATTTGGGCTTTTTGAAATGTACTTTCTAGATATTTTATCTAAATCTTACGAAAATAATTATGTGACCGTTATGTTGCTGCCAGTCCTTACAAATATTTGACCCAGTTTAAAATGTTATTCAAACCAAGTTCGTGACACTAGATATTTTAAGGATTCTTACAGGATGCGTCGTTCGTGCTAATGCAGTAAAAAAAATTCAACTTTAATATAATTTTTTTCTATTCTCTCCACATTTCTATTTTATATCATCTTGAATATTCTATGGTTCATTTTCAAAATTTAAATTGTGACCTAGAAAATTTTATTTTATATTTAATAAATTTACTATTCCAAACCTTATATGTGAAATGCATGTGACAGGAATAAAAATGAATTTTAAATTTTAGAATGCATTTTACGGCACGTGTGGTTGGTTTCACATTGTGGTAAATATGGTTTGGTCGTATATGTAGAATGCATATTGCTTATCTTAGATTGGTCCGATCCAGATATCTTACATTATATAAATAATATTATCCGAAGCACCATTTTAATAATATTCAATAACCTTACAGAACTTTATGGCCTATATAACGTAGGAACATAAGAAAACGTATACAAGTTATATTCAATTACGTGACAGCTTAACTGTTTAATACTGTTTAAACCATTAAACCGTAATCCAATAATATCATGTTTACGTCATTTAGATGACTATATTTATGCCAACTATACGGAAACTATGTCATAGTATAATGTATACCAATTTTTGCGCCATCAAGTAACTTTATGTAGCAGCGTATGCGAAGCAATAAAAATCAATAAAATGGAAATGAATTTTTTATACTCCCAAATATATCGAACTAGAACTAAATTTGTACATTGAAAATGGGAAAATGATTTCCAATCATAAAATAATCAATTTCTATTCGATAAAATATTATATGCGAGTATCGAATACTGTATACAGTTGATGGAATTTTAAATAATCAGAAGGGACTCGTTTCAACAATATACCAACTCGCTACCAAAAAAAAATTCATGAATTTGTCGGCATTGCGGAATACTAAAAAATATTTAGTAATTACAAATTTTAGTTTAGATTTAGAAATTTTTAAAATATTGGGTAGGGAATTAGTTAAATTCTGTCCTGTAGCTGGTGTTAATTATGATAGCAGTGAAACCAGCTCTACTCATATATAATCATGAAGTTTATTGGGTAGATCTTATTGTTAAATTATAGCACACCATAAACTTAAGATATAAAAATGAAATTATTGCTAGCATTAAAATCCCAATTTAATATAATCATATCCGTCCGCCATGATTTTAATGTCAGTCGGATTCTCAGTACATATACTCGTATACACAGTTTTATGTCAATGCAGTTATAAATTCGAATAAAATCATATAGTGTGAAATATATACGAGTACAATATGTAAGATTAACGGGAAACAACAAACATCCAAAATGCTTGCAAATATTATAAAAATGTAGGAAACAACCATCCCCTTCCTTAATAAATATGTATTTAAGTTATTTTGTGTTCTATATATCCTGTGTACACTATACGCTCGTTCCCAGAACTTTTTGCGCGGGAGGCGAAATATGATAATAAACATGTGGCATAATCTGCACATCTATATGTAAGAAATACCACTGGCAATAATACATAACAACAGCGACAGAATATAACCAGAACACAACACATTTTTATTATGTTTGTACCATTTTTATGTTTTTGCCTGGTTGGTTATCAAAGTCTAAGTGAATACGTTTTTATGATTTTTTTACTTCGATTATGATTATTATGTAACATACATTTGTAAAGTAAATATTAAGGAGAAAATAGCAGTTAGTTGAAGGGTTTGCGTTCAGCAAGTAAACAACTGGAAAAATATAAACGACTGTTAACGCTCCGTATGTTTTAAATCGAATGTTTTGGGGCTCATATCCAGTTAGTTAATAATAATTCCCCATAATTAATTTACCGCTTCCTATTTGAATTTGTATTCAAACACACAAAAATAACAACAGTTTTTTGAAATAGGCTACGACGGTTGAAACGGAAATGGCACACTGAGTGTAAAAATGGTACTCCAAATGTTGTCAGAATGTTCGATTGAAAAAAAAAAAAAAATTTTTTTTGCTGCACCCAGCGTATTTTTTCTCCTCTAGGTTTTTTGACAGAGTCTACCAAATTTTTGATATAGTGAGTCAGCAACAATTCCAATACATTTTGACTTATAAAATAGTGCATTTCAATAGTTCACATTCATAGATGATATGTTAAAACATGAAAAATGTTAAAAATAAAAAAGGGGATTTGTGATAGTTGTGAAACGAAGCGACCGTTGTCGGGGTTCTTAAAATGAAAAAAATATTTTAATAAAAGGGAAAGGTGGGATTGTTTAAGTTATTTGAAACCAATATAATTTTGCATGGCCTTAACTAGAACAATTTTCTCTCTCTCCAATTATCAATTGCGGTAATGACACCACAGTGGCCTTCTAGAGTAGCAGTTGTTGGGAGAATGTTGTTCACCGACGATAATTGGAGCTCGCATAAGCTGCTTAGGAATGTCAAAGAGACAAATAAAAAAAAACAAAAAAAAGACATTTTACTGAAGTTGGACCATACTTGAGGTCGTTGAAAGCATACCGATAAAATTGCATGGCCACTGAGCCCCAAATTTCCGAAATCTCCAAGTTTAGTCCAGCATGAACAGATCTTACAATTTTGTCCAAAACTCGGTGTCCAAAACAATTCGGTAAGAAAAGGCGTAAATACAGGATATTTTTTAATTTCAAAATTTCATATACCGAGTTACTTTCTTCGGAGAATAATTCAATTTGTCATTTTCAAGATCAATTGTAATATTTTATTCCGCTGGAATGTTTTATTTTGGGGGAAAAGGATACAAAATGAATAAAAAATTTCTGCTGAAAATTATATAACAAAAGAAATTCTCTATTGTGATAGTGCTGCCACTTTTGGTGAGTAGCGTAATCTCTCATTTTCTGCTGGCTAGTTTCCGCTATCTTATACAGCATCCCCTACTCAACATTTGAAAAATACAAACCAGAAAATTACGTTAGATCAGTGTTTCCCAACGGGCTCCATTCTGCTTCTCTAGGGAGGCATACCATATACATATATGAGCCATACGCTAAATTCATATATTATTGGGCTTTGGACTTAAATAGGCTTTGCAAATTTTTCCTTGGGAATGTGAAAATTTTTTATTGTATAAAAAGGATAAAATTATACATATTTGCTTTGATCATCGAAGTTAGATCGAAAGCTCGTTTAAAAAATAATAAAAGAGTACAACACCAATAAAATTTTGTTTTTTACTCTTCCTTTTTGGCTCAATAAATACGAAATTATATTATTATTTTTTATTGTATAATATATTTTCTTGTGGATCCTTGTATTCTTAAAAATAGTATTGGGGATACAAATAAATTTTGAGGGATTTACAAATGATGGTGTAACTATAGTGTTAAATCGCATCGGGCCCCCTTGTAACTATATTCATGTTAAAGTGTCATCGTTTCCCTCTAAAACTCAGTATGCGTCATTTCACTGAAATGTAAGCAACATATTTTTTGTACTCTAAGCATGTCAAGCGCTGCTTTTTTGTTTTATTTTGAAGAAAATTGCAGCTGATGGACACATTGCTGTGTGAATCATATGGGGAACATGATCCTTGAATAAAACATGTGATTACTGGTTCCGCTCTTTTTAAAGTGACAATTTTTTACACAAGTGACAAAGAACGCAAAGGGAGAGCAGACAATTATGAAGACGCTGAATTTGCGGCGTTATTGGACCATGATTCATGCCAAGCTCAAGAGGGATGAAAAATGGATCCACTACGATAACCCAAATCTGAAAAAATCGTGAAGTAAGCCGGGTCAAGCATCTTCAACCGTCAAAACAAATATTCTTGGCAAGAAGCTAATGCTGTACATCTGGTGGGATTAGTTCGAAGTGATCTATTATGAGCTACCCCAGCCTAACGAAACCATTACTAGAGAACGTTATCAACAACAATTGATGCAATTAAGCCGAGCATTGAGGCTCAAACCTCCATGATATACCAAAAGTCATGACAAAATGATCTTTCATCAAGACAACGCTCGACTACATGTTTGACTACAAGAGTTCGTCAAGGACACTTTGGGGGCGCTTCAATTGGATCCTACTCTACCTGCTGTTTTCACCAGACGTTACTCATTCCAACTATCATTTGTTCCAGTCGACGACTAATGGCTTGACCGAGTAGTACTTCACTACTTACGAAGAAGCAATATATTGTATCGATTCTTGAATCGCATCAAAAATCGAGGAATTTTCGACGCGGAATTCGTATATGCAATGCACACACGTGGATATGACTTATGGATATGATCTGAATATGCACGTTTTGTTATTTAAAGTTTTAATGAGAGAGACTGTGTTGTGTGTTTGTTTTTGTATTTGATTTTACTTTGCCTTGTTTTCTTTGAATTTCTACGATTATATTTTTTTTTTGTTGTGGTTCGCTTTGCCCCTAATCAAAATTGTTTTGTGAACGGCAATCAACGATGTCATTTTCCTTCTCAGGGAATTGTTGTTGCGCGCGATATTGTTTTTAACTTCGATTGTAATAGTTTTGTACACGAAAGTGTACGATAATGTAAGAGTATACTGGGGGTCTATTATGAAATTTTTCCGTCTCGAATTTTTCCGTTAACGGATAAATCCGTGCTATTATGAACCTTAAAAGCAAAATCGAATCGGATTTTTCCGAGTACACTAGAAAAAATCCGACTCCTATTTAGTTGACGTATTTTGTATTCGATTGAACTTATTTTGAAGTTTCATCAAAATATAGTGAAAAGTGACTAATATTTTATTAATATTATTAAAATAAATTAATTAGTAATATTTTAGTAATTCTAAATATGTAATTAAAACCCAAAAATTTAAAATGTAATATTTTATTATAAGAAATTTTTAATAAATAAAAATAAATTTTCTTTATTACTAATTCGATAATACAAGTTTTATAATATTGTTAATCCGTGTTGAATCGAATATGTCCGTTAACGGAAAAATCCGAGACGAATAAATTTCATAATAGACCCCCTGGTATGGTGGACGGATTGTAAAATTATTAAAAATCGGACTTATGCTCTAATTTGGTCTAGATTGAGAAATATAAGTGTACCGTTGTATGCTTGATATTTCAGACTGAAGGTAAAAAAAAGTTATCCCAGACTTTCATAAAAAAAGTTATCCCATAAAATTCAAATATACACTTGAGGCAATACTAACAAAACTATCCTGATATTAAGTTATATATATTATTCTATCACGACATAACAATAGAAATGTAAAACAAACAAAATTACAGTCAAATCCATTTTGTGCGCTCTTTTTTGTGCGATTTTTTTTATACGATATGAATAAAATTTATTTAGAACAATCTACTTAATTTCCTTCAAAATTTCAAAATCAAATTAGAACATAATTGAATGTTATCATTCTAATTAGTCAATTGAAGTGAATTGAAGCTGCGCAATTAAATTTTATATTCCAAAAATCATTAAATTACTCAATTGCTTCCACATCTCATTCTATACAAGTTTCGGATTAGGACGAGTGTTTTTTAGATGTTTTTCATAAGGGATCAGTTTCATGAAACTTCTATGCGTCCGAGCGGAGCAATTAAATTTAGACTGATTATTCTGCATGTTGCATAATCAAAATAGAGCTGATCTCATTAATTATCTTTGATGAAATTCTGGAATATAGATGTATTTCTACAGAACTAGATTATATCTACATAAGATGAAATTTTTGTGCTTTGGACGATTTGGGGATCTAAAATGATTTTTAGAAGAAGTTTCGGTTTACTTCAACTGGATGTAACTAGGACATTTCTTAACAAATCATGATGAAATTCTGTCGACATTTCTTACTTCATGAACGAAATGAAGTTCTTAAATCATTTTTGGAAAGTTCTGAAATTATCCTATCTGGACGGAACTGGATTATTTCTATAAAGAGGTTAAAATGATATATTGTATGGTGGATGAGAATTGGATTCTATAATAATTTTGAGAAGAAATTCTTGAATAAAACAATCTGAGAGAGCACTAAACCATTGCTTAACCTTGGGTAGAACTTAGACATTTCTTTGACGATCATGATGAAATTCGTTGTGCTGCGTGGCATGCAGCTAAATACTGAAATGTCTAGCTATTCAAATAAATCCCGGTGTTTCATGCTCTTTTGGAAATTCTGGAACTTTATGAATGCTCGTAGGTTGGACGTTCGAATTCCAGTTATAGAATACTTCGTGTTCTTCAGTCTGGTTTTCGTCATCATTGGATGAAAATTCTTGTTTTTTTTACAAATCTTTGTTGCGCATAAGGTCCTGAATATCCGGATGAACATATCAGCATCATCCTCCGGAAAATCACCATCTAAATCATCTTTCCCATGAGCAATATTGTTATCTTCTTGTATTGTATAATAAAAAAAGTAATAAACGGTACGCACGTACGTAATTACACATCCAAAATAAAATTATTGTACCTACTCCTTGCATTTATAATAAAAAATGACGATCGATTCCTTTACAAGTTCAAACACAAAATACGATAGATATATTATACAAACGCCTTTGTCTGTGAACAAATTCTGGAATTTAACCAACTGGGACGGAACGAAATTATTTCTTAACCGATCATGAAAACATTGGGTTTCATATACATATATGGAAATGGGATTCCCAAATCATTTTTGAAACAAATTCTGAAATATAGCTATCTGTAACGGAACTAGGTTATATCTGAACAGACTACTAAATTATTTTAGAAGAAGTTCTGTAATATGGCCAACTATTACATAACTAAGCTATTTCTTAAATGATCGTGATGAAGCTGGGTATGGTGGATGGAAATGGGATTCAAAACTGATTTCTGGATAAATTATCATCATGGGACGGAACTAGGTTTTTTCTAAACAGATTATAGTGAAGTATGTTGTGGTAGTTGAAAATAGGATTCAAAATGGCTTTTAGACGTAATTTGTATATACTATATAGTCGTTTCTTCACTATATCTCCCTCTGGCACTATATCCCATCAAGGGATTTGGCCGCCTCAAATTAGGTTTCGTAATCATATTTTCATTTCAGATAATGAGTGATTAATTCATTGATCCTAAACAGGCCGTGAATTTTTTTCCTTGTCACCCACCGGGAATCGAATCCGAGACCTCCGGTTGCTGGAGCAAGAAGTTCGAGAATATAGCCAACTAGGCTATATCTAAAAAGTTTTTTTTGTGTTTATGCCTGCAATCTGTTCTGGGGCCTGTTCAGCTGTCCCTGCTCTTTCGCGGTTTGCTTATTTCCGTCCTTACTTATACGTCAGTCAGCCAATTCGAGAATGTACGGCTATAGGACCGATTTTACGATCATCTGCACATTGCAAGCTCTATGCCAGCCTATACTGAAATGGAAGATGGGTCGGCCCATGAATTTTGCACTCCGCAAGGGGGTCATAGATTGGTCGGTGTCTGAATAGGTTATGATGAATTTTTTTGAAGAATGGAAATATAATTCTATAATTATTATAACTGGGACGGAAATAAGACATTTCTTAATAGATCATGATGAAATGGGGTGTGCTGGATGGAACCGAGGTTCATCGATGATTGTGAAAAAATTTCTTGCATCTGGCTAACCGGGGTGGAATAAGGCTAATTCTGAACAGATAGTGATGAAATTTTTTATGTTATGGATGGAAATGTAAATCCAAAAGTATTACAACGAGTTCTGGAATATGATTTGATTAAATGGGACGGATCTAAGCTATAAATCGGTATTGTTCTTAAGTTAAAAAAATATATGTTTCTAAATAGGTTTGTGTTAACGAGTGATTATGTGCGAGAATCCACTACAACAGAGTGCGGTAAACGATGACGTGCTTCAACTTGTTATTAATTTTTTTTATGGTAACCCTTTAAATAGTTTTGTCTAACAACGATGGAAACATGTCCAAAAACGTGATACTAAAAGTGAGAACTTATAAGTCATATTTGTACTGCCCACAAAATGGTCTACCGTTTAGAATTGAGCAATGTGTTTCACAAAAATTTAAAATAATCTAGCATTTTAAACCTCATTTGGTGAATAACTTACTCATAAGAAAAGGCGTAAAGCGCCAACAAATTCTGTGTTTCCACGGTAATCTGTTAAAATGGACATCTTTCCACAATCTATACAAACGGATCGTCCATGAAATAATAATATAAATGACGCCAGTGTACACGGCAAGGTACAACAAGACACGAAATTCGATAAAGCACCAACATTCTTTTGGACGGATTCTATGACAGTCCTAGGATGAGTAAAAATAAGCCTCACATATTTAAAACATTATTGTAGTAAAGCGAATCTTGGAAATCAAGAAACAATCTGCTTTATCCCAATGGTGGATTCTGAATCTCGGGGTATTGAAGAAATCAATTAATGAAACACAATTTATGGTGGAACGATCCTCAACACGTCCTTGAGACAGAAACCCAAGTAGCACCAATAATACTACAAGAAACGCCAGATCAATTGGAGCTGAAACAACTCATTATGGGGGGTCACTATGATGACATCAAATAACAAATTTGAAAATCACGAAGGACGGAGCGCTTTCCTTTTATAGTTTCTTATATTTAATAAATATTTTCCAGTAAAATTAAACCCGCCATAATAAAATTTTCTATATCTGTTAATTTTACATCAGGCAGTAGTACAACAACAAGGTAGGTTGCGGTACAGATAACCGATTTTATAATATAATAAATCTTATCAAGATACAATGAATTCCTTTATACCCACTGTCGCACAATAAAGAAAAAAATTAACTTTTTAAATTACAAATTTATACGATTCTGTACCTTAATTGTACCAATGACCCCTCAGATCACAAAAAAAAAATACTCAACCAGCATAAATTTTAATAAATGCGAGTATTTTGTTATCTTGTAATAAAATAAAATTTATTTAGCCCAGCGGTCTGTCCCGCAGCTAATCCATACCAAAATAAATTATAATTGCAATAATTAAATCCATTAAAATAAAACTCACGTCTCGCATCTATTCCAATATATCATATACATACATAGCTCAAATATGATTTGTTATTTTCTATATCTAGATCTAATCAAAACATTTTTATCAATTTAAATAGTTTTTTTATTTGCTGTACTCCGCATTTTCCCAAAAGTTTTGCAAAAATCTAAAAAGAAAAACACGTTTCTCATGTACTATAAATTTTCATCTCGTCTCGTTTCTATTTAAAAGTACTCAAAGTACAAACAAATAAGAAAAACATAAAAAGTTAACAAAAGGAAAACTTTTTTATTTTCCTAAAACAGACATCCCTCTTTATACAAATATATTAGTTTTCTTTCGACTTTTTTTGCTCTTGTTCTGTTGATAACAAACCAAAATCATATAAAGGACATAAAGGATAAAAATAGACAAACATGGATACACACACACACACACATACAACAACAAATGAGAATAGTAATATTTCAACCGACAAAGTTGTGATCATAAACAATATTATTTATTCTTACCATACCGACAAATATATCGAGAAAAGCTCGTTTCATATTTTTTGTTTCGTTTACATTTTTCTTTTTCGGAAAATTGTAAAATTATGGAGAAAATTATAAAATTTGATCACGTATTTTTCATTTGTCATATTTTCATTTTTCCTATTTGTCTTCGTCGTATTTTCTTCATTTTTTTTGTAAAGAATTTTCATTTGATATTTTAATGCTGGTTTAGTATTTTGAAATACATAAATCTATAAATCGAATGTAAAATTTCGATTTAAGGGTAGAAAAATGTTGCTACCTAGCTCTACACATAATAGATAGCACCGAGTTTAGTTAAGTTTAGTGGAGCTTTAGAGAAAAATGTAACATTTTATTCTTCTGATCAATTATATTGGCTTAGTATATGATTTATACTGTTTAAACGATATAGAAATGGCTTTAGTGTTAAGGTGTGGATTGATAAGCAATAAGCATATAGATGACATGTTATAATGGCGCAAAATGTCAAAATTGCAAATCCGTTTAGAATTACGATACGTGACTTTTGTTAAGCAAAGTTATAATTTTTCTTATAGGTACGTCAATATTAATTATCAAAATGGCCACGTATATTTGTTGTATACTAACAAGGATGAGAGGTGGGTGTTGGTAATATATATGGAAATAATTGGGAAAACGACTTTATTAAAATAATTTAAATAACTTGATTTCAACAAAAATGTGCCGAATTTTATATTGGTTTTGGCAAAATGCAACCACCCATATATTTTCCGGGAATCAATATCCATCAAAATACAATGTTTATAAGTTCAGATTCTCGAACTTATTTTTTACCTTTGTTGGTAATTTTTATAAATTTTACATTGCTTTAAATTATATGGTCCAATAAACACATTACAGGTCATCGAACATAATTAAATGGGGCTAAACGGCTATAAGACACCCACAGCTGTAATATAAGCAAATTGTACATCAAATAATAGGCACACGATTTTTGCTTGAAAATATTTTTGAAGTTATAAATCTGATTGAAATTATATTCAATTGAATTTGAATTCTTATTGCCTATGTTTCATATTGCCTATGTATGCATTGGCATGCACTCCACGTTATTTAACATGACTAGAATTGTCTGCCTCTTTGTCGCGAGATGCGGATATCGGTGCAAGGTAATTGGAGAACGAGACTTTTATTCTTCTGTGCCTGATGAAATGAAATTAAACCTTTGCAGAGATATCAGCTCACTTAATCTTGGTAGGTCTAGTCTTGACGAAATCTGTCCACACATGAGACAGTATTATATATCCTTCGCCTGTTAGTGTCATAGTTTCCTCTGAAGCATTACCTTGTACATATCGAAATGCATTCCACCACGGCCTTTAGATTCCTCATGATATTACGAGTAAAATATTGTGAAATTGGAGCAAGGAGATGTTCAACTGATCTCCCCTCTCGTTGATCAATGAGAGAAAATTCTGACTTTTTTAACGTAAGGAAAATTTATTTTAGTGTTTTATTCGATGTGTGACAATCCGTAAAAGTGCGAACATCTAAATATATCATTATACCACAACGAATCTACATCCTCTATTATTGCACTTAATTCAGTTTAGCTTGAAACACACTACAATGTTCTGAAGTCATTATGAGAAGTTTTAAGTCCAATGCATAAAAATACATCCATCCTCAAACTGTACATTCATCTTTGAACCCAACCTTAAGCAATTAGTACTTTCAGGGTTAAAAACAGGTTCTCTTTCCCATTCTTTTCAGGTGAAAGTGTCAATTCCAAACTTTTCCTCAAGGGATAGTGACAGAGCAGCATGGTCGGAAGTTTTCGGGAGGCCTCTGTTATTTAAGATTGATGGGTGTCTTGTGTTTTTACTGCTCTCCAGGGTGATGGAATTGAGCTCTATCGCTAACCTTGTGGTCATTTGTTTCACTTGGATATTTAAGAGGATCTTCAGTGCTTGTGATGTATGCTATTGAGTAACCTACTGATGAACAAGGTAGCTGTTGGTTGCACTTTGATCGTTGGCTTAACATTTCGATCCGGCCACCAGTCAGTAATGCTATACAATGAAATGAGCAGTAGGCTTGAATTGTAGAGCCAGTATACGTCGTGGATTTCAAAACCATGTCTTTTCCAATAGCACTTTTGCAAGAGTATAGAACACTATAGTGGCTTTCTTAACTCTTTATAATAAATAAGGTTTCCAGCTTAGTTTGCTTTTAAAATAGGGACTCAGATGTAACTAGTTTTATCTAGAGGATCTGGAAGATCAACTAGAGAAAGTGTGTACTCTCTATAGAAAAGGACCAACTCATTCTTATTTGAATTGATTAGCAAGTCACAGCTATTTGCTCAATCGTAAAGTAAGCTTGCAAAGTTAAGAAAACCGCACCCTTCACCATAGCAGCAGATAGTTACAGATTAAGTTCCAGGGATGATGGATAACTCTCCAGCTGTGGTGCCGGTTTGCTCACAAATCTTATAATAAAAAATCCATCCAGATTGGACATACTGATCACTCGTAACTACCAGCTTGATCACCCCAGTCTGACGTTATCAATGGCTTCTTTATAGCAGACCGGTTATCATAGACAATCCATTAAACATAAGCATGATGAGATTTTAACAGACTATCCGGCTCGACCGAGCATCTATTTGTTTTTCATGAAATTTTAGTAAAAAATATGATAGTCAAGTCCAAAGTTTTATGATTACAAATAATGCTTTCCTAGCCTTGTTATTAACATATCATTTACTACAGTTCATTATTCAGTTTATAATTTTACATTCGCAGGAATAATATCACTAGTTCCTGTCGACCTTGAAGCGCGTTTGCATAGCACCCGTGAAAGAAAATTCTGTTTGGATTAACAGGGCCAAAGATTCCACGCTAGCTGTCTTCCAAAGTTCATCCGATCGTTCATGATAGCTCGGGACGCAGTATAACTTTTCGTACTTTAGATACCTGAGTTTGGGAACGGAACTGGTATTGACTTTTTTAGAACAGTTTTGACAGAACAGTCTTGTTCCTATTGATAAGTTTATTGGTGGGTTCTGCTACCAAAATTGGATTTAACAATGATCCTCAAAATAATGAATCGGAAACCTTCCAATTCTTTACATGTTCCATAATAAACTCAAAGGCAAGTGTAATATTTTTAATTTCTTGCCTAACCGAACTTGTCTCCCAACATGTAGAATTTAAGAAGATATAAGCCACAAAAAACGAAACTTACCGTTTTTTCCATAAAAAAGTATATAGTTTCTAGTCCTAAGGTACCAAGTACCCGGTTTCGCTGACCGAAGGTGGCAGAATTAGGATGATGCAAATCTGCTCTGCATTTATTTTGAGCAGAATAGCGGCCGAGGCCCTCTTTTTGCATTTTTTTTTTCAACTTTATTTAAAATTATAAATAAAATTTGACATGCCTTGAAGAATTGTATAAATTTTGGAAAAGCGGGGGTTTGGGTAGCCTCCATCCTCTAAGGTATACAACGAATTAAAATTACATTAAAAAAAGTTATATTTACAAAAAGTTGATTTTTTTAACTGTGACACTATAAGAAGAAGCGATAAGAGCGATAGAAGCTCTTTGATCTGTGTCTGCAAGGTTGACGAAGCAATGATTATTAAAAAAAATAAAAAAAAAATTGAAAAAATAAAAATAGTGTAAAATTTTCCGGAAAAATTTAGCTTCTCCCTCCTAAAAACTGATATTACCTTACCTGATTTTCTCGATGTATACGTAGAGTAAAATTACACCAAATATAACTACACCTAATAAAGATAAATTCTGTAAAAATCGCAAAATCCATCAGAGTGCAATTCCCGACTACGTTCCGAAGAGGGTGGATCGGGATAATCTGGTCTTTCTTCATGGAACCTAAAGGGTAAAAAGGAAACGAAATATTCTTCGTGGACGAAACGGAAAGATCAATGCAATACAAAATACACTTAAAGGAAATATAACCCCAACCAGGCTTTTGGCCCCAACCGTTGCAAAAAAGAACATAAAAAAGAAAGTGATCATTACATTTAAGGAAAACGAACTGGTCACAGAAAAAGTTTCCTGCAGAATACTCCACGTCTGAGAAGCACAGGAACAACGATTCTTATAGAAAGTATTCTTATCACACCCCTAATATCAATGGTGCCGAAACAGTACACAGCCACAAAGTATAGGCAGTGTGAAGTTGCTGACAAATTGACAAAAAACCTTATAACAGTCGAAAAGAGTAAAAGGAAATGTTACACTTTAAACTAAGAATGGTACACTTTTTAAACATATTTTGTAATTAAGAACAACAAGATAATTAAAGAAAATATGGGAAAATACATTTATATTTATTTTTACTTCATTAAAATCAAAAATAAGAAAATATATACTGTTACGACTGTGTTGGTCGCAACCACCATTTTATGTTTTTATTCACCTCAAAAGTTGTCTGTTAAATTGTGCGCTGAACGCACCCGCGATGTTTTGTTTTGTACCCAATCGTGTGGTGGAGCAGAGGTGAGAAGAACGACGAGAAAGGGAGAACAGTGTGCATCGGGTGTGTGCAAAGTAAAACGTTTTGGAAAAAATGTTTTTCTTATATGTCTCTCTTTTTTATCAACGAAAATTTGATATAAACGAGAGACAGAGAAGAAAGATTAATTTCTTCTAGAACGTTTTGCTAGCTGTGCGGCGTGGGAGTTTTTTTTTGGTGTATCATCATTCGAGTTGTGATTGTCGTCGCGAATATAAAAAATAATTTTTTTTTAGTTTTCTAAAATAATAAAACGTGCTAAAATAAATTAGAATATTTAATAATGATATTTTTGTATAAATAAAAAAAAAATTCTAATTTATTTAATTACTAATTAATAACAAAATCTTTGTTGTGATAATGTAAAAACCATTTGAGTGAAATAATAAAATGATTTCGAGTTTGTGGTTTTGACAAAAAAGTCTGGTTTTGTTTTTGAATAGAAGAGACGTGTTTTTCTAATTCAAGTTGTCAAGTACAGTATTCTTTTTGGTAAAATTTGGTTTTATTTTGGTTGTAAAAAGAACGCAAATTAATTTATTGTGAATAAAGTTCCATTAAAGTTTTGAGCTAATAAATATAAACAGTGTCAAATTCAACTAAATAAATAAGGTGAAGGGTTGGTTTTCTAAAGTAACTGTATACATTCACGTTAGTTAAGAAATATAATAAAGTGAACAATTAATAAAATTAATGGCGAAAATGTCCATGTCAAATGTTTGAGTTTTCGGTTCGCATCGCGGGTTCGATATATCGCTAGGAGACAGATTTTTTTTTTTTTTTTTTTTGGTTGAACGTGTAAGGTCACGTCATCAAGTGCAAATACTCAAGAAATAAAGAAATATTGCAGTACGAGGCGCCACATTTTACGAACGGTCAATCGGGGCCCGATACGGGTGGTCAACCGGCCCCTCGTTTTTTTTTGTATATTGGAATTCGGATTAACGGCGGCAAGGCCGCTACATTTTTTTTTTCAATTCACGGGTGGCCAGTTGAGGCCATTCAATTTTTCGGTTTAGGCGAGGCAACGCCCATAGTGTATTGGGTGGTCAAGTAAGATCACTCCGCTGTATTTGGATCCGGCGGCCAGTTGAGGCCAGCCGTGATATTTATATTCAACGAGCAACCGAGACCAATACCAAAGGCAAAAAGGTCGCCCAACGGGGAGACATACGGGTTTTTGGCGAGCTCGTGCCCAACGGTCAGGGTGGGGCAAGGCCACTTTATATGCGGTCTTTCAGCGAAACCACGCCCTATATTTTGGTATCGGGGAAAGGCCCCGCAACGAGTTTCGGGTGGCCAGTTTAGGCCACTCTTTTATTTTGATAACGGGGAAAGGCCCCGCAACGACACGTGTGGCCAGCCGGCCATTTGTATTGAAATTGATATCGGAGAGAGGCTCCGCAACCTAACGGTACCAAGGCCGCAACCTAAACTTTATTTGGTATCGGTGAAAGGCACCGCAACTAACGGGTGGCCAACCGGCTATTCGTTTTGGTATCGGGGAGAGGCCCCGCAACTGCAACGGCGCAAGGCCGCAACCATTTGCTTTTATTTTATTAAGGTACAATTTTAATTTTTTTTAATTTCTATTTTAATTTTTTCTTTAAATTCTTTTTTATATATTTCAATTTTTTTTAATTTTCTTAAATTTTATTGTAATCGAGCGCCGCACAGCGGGTGCACGCTCGATGCATATTGTTCTCTTTCTCTCTCTCGTTCTTTCTCTTTCTTCTTTTGTTTTGCGTGGGAAGTTGTGTTTTTTTTATTTTGTCTAAATTAGGTAAATAAATAAATAAAATGAATTACTAAGTTTTTCGGTCGGTGTGATGGGAGCGGAGACTCCCTCTGTGTCGGTTTAGTGTTTGCGGTCCCTTGGTGCCCGCATCCAATTCCGTAACCAGGGCTCGGCCCCGTTTGAATTCGGATGGATGCTCGCACCAAGGCACCTCTTCTGTTATCATTTTATTTTTTATTTATTTATTATTTGATTATCTGCTGTTCGTTCCTCAGGTTCCGGCCGACGAATTTCGGCGGAACTCGGTTTTATTATTATTTGCGTTCCCCCTAACTTTCTGTATGATCACGGTGTAAGCCAGGAGCGTCATGCAAGCCTCAAACCCCACGACCTTAGCACTTCTCCCTGAGAACGTAGCCGGCAAAAATCACCGTGGAGGCCTCTGCATGCGCTTAGTGAATATCTGCAGGTTGGCAGTAGCCAGCTTGTAACAATACATAATTATGATTTGAATCATAAAAATTCGAAGGCCATTGACAAGGCATCGTAGAGATGTCTAAGTAAATCGAAGTATGCTATCGTTGTAAGTTTGCTATACTACAAAAGATGCAATAGGGTCAGAACTATACGATAGCATACTTTGATTTACTTAGACATCTCTACGATGCCTTGTCAATGGCCTTCGCATGATTCAATTTTCGAAATTGTATGATTCCAACATAGAAAATGTATGCTTCGACGGCACTCATAAGTATGTTGGCTTGTGAAAAAGATGGAATAGGGTCAGTACTACACGATAGCATACTACTTAGACATCTCTACGATGCCTTGTCAATGGCCTTCGAACGGTTGAATTTTCGAAATTTTATGATTCCAACAAAGAAAATTTATGCTTCGACGGCACTCATACTTATGTTGGCTTCTACAAAAGATGCAATAGGATCAGTACTACACGATAGCATACTTCGATCTACTTATAGACATCTCTACGATATCTTGTCATTGACGATCGAAGCACCACTACAATTTCTTCTATAGCAAAATTTTAAAATTAAACAAAAATCTATGACTCCGCAATATGTTGGCTTCTACAAAACATAATGGAATGGTTATTCTACATTGTTTATGGCTTAATTAGCTTGCTATTATAAACTGCTATTGTTTTTTTAAACTAGTTATTTAGTTTTGCCATAAAGGAAAATATATATAAGACTCATGTAGAGATTCATGTAGAGTTAACCTATTTTACTTTTGACAACCTGTATAAGCCTAACAAGAACAATTAACTATAAAACAACTATTCCGATATGTTTATAAGATTCGTATATATGGATTAAATATAGAAAAAAATTAAATTTGTGTATATAAATATATTAAAACTATAAAATAAGATTAACCTCGGAAAAACCTGCGTATAAAATTTGCACTACTTGATTTCTCTTATATATTTATAGCTCGATGGTTTTGCATAACACGTTTTTCTTGAAAGTGTAGATTTACATTTTTTGAGCTGTTTTAAAGTTTTTTGTTATTTTTAGTTTGTCAGAAACTTTGCTATAGTGGAAGTATATGCGATGGACTCTGATGAATTGGATAGAGTAGTCTGCGAAAGGTTGCAGAGAAATAAAATAGGAAAAAAAACGCAAAATCCTCCAGATAAAATACCCGATCTACTCGACTTCTTGCTAACTCGAAGATGGTTTTGAATTGAGCAAGTAATCCTACCCTTACAGATGTCTATACAGATTAGCTAGAAAACAAAAACGGACCAAATAATAAAATAAAGATGAATATACGGGTATGTACCTCTAAAAAAGAAGGAATACTTTGATAAAACAGTAGATATGTTAATAATAGACATAAAACAGTTAGTATAAAATAATGCACCCGAAATCAAAACGATACTGGAAGGTACAAATTATCCAAAAGAAATTATATTATAAAATCAGGAAGGAATGGTACCATACTAAGCTGCCCACGGTTAAAAGAATACTAAATAATTTGGAGCAGCGACTAAAACAAGAAATATAGAAAATACTAAAACGCATCTAGTGAGCTAGATCAACGATAAATAACATATAAAAGAGATATTCACTATTCATTGTGTTATAATTAATAAAAAAAGGCCATATTTCAGATTCATCCAATCAAACAAGCAATGGAAGTTGGGCAAGAAGATAAAAATTAGAATCGTTTTCTGGAGTTGGTGCCTAATGGGGTGCCAGAGAGCGAACAAAAATACAAAAACTATATAGAAGAAACTAAAGATTAAGAAATTATTCATCTTCTTTTGCGGAAATTACCAAGGAAGCACATTCAAGAAAAACACAAGGCATAACTGAGAAGCCCTGGAGATTTAAAAAATTGACCAACCTAATCAACGCAGCCTGGAAAACCACGCAATAGAATAACGTCTCACAGAACCATATCACTATTACCTATTATGTCAAATGAACTAGAAAGATTCCTATTAAAATGAATGAAATACCTAATTGATAGTAACGAACTCAGACCTACACTAAAATTCAAATTTCGAGAACAAAATTCCAGGATAACGGACATCATATAAAAAGCAAATGTAGAAAAGAGGATTTACTCAGCAGTTTTTCTTGACGTGGTTTAGGCCTTGTTACAACTACGATTCGTCGTAACAAGATTTTGTTTCGATTTCTATATTCCAGTAGCGCAGTTTAAATTATAATCCTACTATTCCCATAGCAAATGGTATATTGTTGGCGCTGCACTATATGCTGTTCCATATACATAACATATTTTTGTTCGTTCTTTACCACTGTAACTGTAATCAATTTTAAATTTGTTTTAGACATGTATATCAGGTGTGTATGTCGGACCACCGCGCCGCTTTGTTTGAAGCGATTATGTTATATGGTGAGAATAAGACCCGCAGGTTAAACAAAACTAAAAACACCAACATAAAAAAAATATTTTTCTAGATTTTTTTGAGTGTTTAAAGTTTAATTAGTCGAGTTTTGGTTTTTGATTAAAATCGAGTGGCATATTAAGAAAAAGATCAATTGTAAAATGGATTTTTGTAATATTTTTTTTTGTTTGTGGCAGCCATTAGTGTATGTTGTGAATATTTTTTTGCTTCTTTAATTTGAAAGTTTAAATAAAAAAATTACAAACAATTTTTTTTGAATATTTGTTATCCAACAAGTGCTCTCAGTTTTAATAGGCAGCCTATTCGCGGCTTAGCTAAATTTTATATGATGAATAATTTTATCCGCGAGAAGCGAGGCCCCATCACCATTTGTTGTCTATACTGAAACATATTTTATGTATCGGCGTGAAGACGTCCTACATAAACAATTGTGTTCGAATCGGCGAGATGATTACATCCTGTACGCCAGTACCCGACCGTAAATATATATGGAACGGTTGCCAACACGTGACCTATCAGTGACGTTTATCGGTGCGAAGATACCGTAACATTTACGAGTGGTCGTCACGCGGCTATTCCCCAGTATTTATCGGTTGGAAGATACCGCACCATTTCCGGGTGGCCTAATGTGGTTCACCCCAAATACCTAAGCAGCAGTATCCAGCAACGGAGTGGTCAACAAAAAAACTCCGCAACGAACATTTAAAAACGCCGCAACTCCAAGGATCACCAGAACAGCCCAAGCACAACGGCGAGGTCGCCACAACTAAGAGTATAGGAACGCTGCAACTCCAAGGGTGGCCGAAGCGTGGTCAGCCCTCGGTACAAATTGTTTTTATATCTTTTTAATTTTTATATAATCAGTTTTTTTTACTGTAACTAACCGCCCTAAGGTTCACTGTAGGTCACAATTTTTTTTGTTTTTGGCTCGATTTTTTATTGTTCACCTTTGAATTTTTGTCTTTACAGTCTGAAAGACGACTGGACAAGTGGTGCAGTGGTTAAAGCTTCGGCACTTGGACCGGGAGGTACTGGGTTCGAATCCCACCAGAGGCTGGATGCAAAAGCGAATTTTCCTCATCGATTACGATCGTTGATGTTAATAAACACAACTAAGACCCTCTGTTGGAGTGCAGAATTCAGCGCCGACCCACCGTCCATGTCAGTTTACAGGTTGACATGGAGCTTGCAATGTGTAGGTGGTATACTGTAATTGTGTGAATGGGTGGTCTGTGCGTGAATGAAAGAGGGTGTTAATTGACCTTCAAAGGACATTAAATCCACTGAACAATTAATACTTCCTTAAAAAAAAAAAATTAAGTGTGCTTTAGACCACACTACTGAAGTAAAACTTCTAATATATATTTAATATTTATAATATAATATAGAAAAACTATAATATTGGAAAAAAAATTGGTCACCCTTTGCGTTCTCGAGTGTCACCTAGCCGTTTATGTCTGATGCCACAAGATGTAACCTTGTAACTTGGTAACTTTTTCAAGGCCAACTAGTCGTAATAGACAATGTTTATGTATGTGTGACAAAATGGACAAAAAAACCATTTTTGAAATCTCTTCGCATAGTAAAAATGGCCTTGAAATATTTTTTATTTCATTTATGTATAACCACAGTACATCATGTGGTTTCATCGAAAATATGTTTAAGTCGCATTAAAACCTGTATCATAGGCAATCGGGGAAAGAAACGAAGAAAGAATCGGTTTCTGCGATACCTCGTGTGAAATGGAGCTATAATATAGAAAAAATACATATATAAAATATATCACACGGACGAATTTTTTTTTGGTCACCCTGTGCGTTCTGGAGTGAGTAAGTTAGTGAGTGACATAGATGTTATAATACAGAAAAAAAAAATTTTGGTCACCCTGTGCGGTCTCGAGTGAGTCAGTCAGTGACATAGAAGTCTATATTATGACTTTCCAATTTTCCTGTTTTTCAATTTTCCAATTTACAAATTTTCCAATTTTCCAATTTACCAACTTTCAAAATTTCCTATTTTCATATTTTTTATTTTCCTATTTTGCAATTTTGCAATTTTTCAATTTTTCAATTTTTCAATTTTTCAATTTTTCAATTTTTCAATTTTTCAATTTTTCAATTTTCCAATTTTCCAATTTTCCAATTTTCCAATTTTTCAATTTTCCAATTTTCCAATTTACCAATTTTCATATTTTCATATTTTCATATTTTCATATTTTCATATTTTCATATTTTCATATTTTCATATTTTCATATTTGCATATTTTCATATTTTCATATTTTCATATTTTCATATTTTCATATTTTCATATTTTCATATTTTCATATTTTCATATTTTCATATTTTCATATTTTCATATTTTCATATTTTCATATTTTCATATTTTCATATTTTCATATTTTCATATTTTCATATTTTCATATTTTCATATTTTCATATTTTCATATATTCCTATTTTCCAATTTTCCATTTACCTGTTTTCCAATTTTCTAATTTTCCAATTTTAAAATTTTTCAATTTTCCAATTTACAAATTTTCAAAATTTCCAATTTTGCAAATTTCAAAATTTCCAATTTTCCAATTTTTCCAATTTTCCATTTACCAATTTTCCAATTTTCCTATTTTCTTATTATCCCATTTTTTTAACCAATGATTAAAATAAAATGGTATCAACTAATGTTCCACCTAGGGATTTATGAATTGTCATGGCACATCCTGATACTAAAGGAAAATGATTTCGTTTTGCGTCTATTGTTTCGTTCGCCTCGTTTGATTACACTTTTCGTAACGCATTTGCCAGCTTAGTCCCCAAGTCAAGCGTGCCTAAAGAAGTTTTACTTCAAAAAAAAAAAAAGACGAGTTATGTAACATATTTGTGACTCAATTTGGAGGGGGGGCTCATTATTGTGTTGTGATCGTATTTCTTTTTCTTCTACACCAGTAATAAAATATCTCTTTTTTGGGATCCAACGAAATAAAACCAGAACCGCGATTTGTTTTGTATTTGTTGGATTTATTTTCTTTCCCATGTGTGTGATATGGCCTTTTCTATTTCCTTGTTAGTAAAATGAATTACTATTTTTTTTCGATTTGGTATATTGGAAGTTGAATTTTGCTTCGTGTCTGTGTTCCAATTTAGCAGGCTGAGTTCATTACTAACATCCACCCTTTGTGTAGTCACCTCAAGGAGGGAGTAATGGATATAGCACATGTATCGTCCATTCGAAGACCACCGTAAAATCTACAGGGTCTCCCCGTGGCAGTCTGGCAAGCTGTTGAAGTGTGTAATGTGGGAGATTTTCTAGAGGTCTTTTCGTGTTAGGAAAGGCTTTGTCTGTTGTGGATACGTTCCTTCCCTCTTATGCCGCATCGTTATGACTGGGCTTCGGCTATTGGCGGTGATGTCAGGGGTCGATGAATAATTCGGGATTGTCTCTTCAGCAGACTTTGTACTTATCATCCGCGGAGATCCAGTCGTTTCTGAATAGGCACACTCATTTTAGTATTATCTTTAATTTTTTCCTCAAGCTTCATCAACACATTTCGGTCCCTTTTTAATTTTCATTTTTTCTTTCCTTTCTGCAACTTACTCAAGCACAGCATCATGTCTGCAAACCGCACGCCTCTCGTAGCCTTAGCTACAGTTTCATCTAACCACGTAGACCTCTTATGCTGTATCTGCTAAAGGAACTCTCCGTGTTCCGTTACAGTCTACCATCACAGTTGGATACCTTCTTGAACCATACATTGCATATATACAATTTCGTGTTAAACAGGAACAAGCATACTCATTATTTAAAAAGATCAAAACTGGAGTTCCACAGAGAAATGTCATGTTGCAAGGGACCAGCACTATACCTTTTGCTAAGTAAAACATGAAAAGAGGGTCCACAATCACCAAAACGTTGAAGCCAGCCAACTGATTGACCACCAAACATAATAAGAAAGCTCAAAGGGGTAAAACCGTTTGACTTGGCTTCATAGTTATCACAAGGCAGAACCAACAACAGATTCAATTTAGGTCAGACCAAAGAAGATATTTCTAACCTAAATAGACTAAGCACATAGAGTTTCATTTCCACCATTCATGATTTGCATCATGACTGGTGCAAAACTGATAAAAATTTGACAAGTCTATGTTGTTTCTTGAATTTTACATTCGGATTATTTCCTATGCCATCTGATACTATTTATATCCTACAACTTATTCTCGTCCGCAAATATATTGTATAAGCTCCATTATGCAACGATGTGGCAAACAACTTGAAATAGCTCGTCCCAACGGATGTTATTTTTATAGCGTTGTACATGTACCACTGATGTTGGTTATAATATTGTCAGTTCTATATTTATAAAAGTGAACGAACACTATGTGAGCGTACACCAAACCACACATTCATTTTACATCTTCACCAATTTGTTGTTAATATTAAATTTTTTCATTATTTTGTAGTAAAATAAAAAAAAAATTGTTAACGTTCATTATCATCATTTTTCTGGTACCAAAATCTATATAGAGAACACGATATATGAGTACCTATGTCATACAAGCCCAGATTTAAAATTCATAAAAAATTGAACAAACTTTTATACCACGAGAGACGAAAATTTATATAAATTTGATGTCAATATGTTATCTTGATATTTCCAATTAAAATCGAGCGATTTTTTTTGGGGGTTCGGGAGGGCAATATTTTTATGCTGCTTTGTACGTCGCACACATTAAACATATAATAATATTTTTATAGTACGCAAACTCTTAAAATTATATTATTTATAACAGTGTACAGTCTTTCTAGTGCCATATCGCGCGTCACATGTAGCACAAAAAAAATATCTTAAAATTATAAATCAATAAAATATAATTTTTTTTTTAATATTAAAAGTATAGGAACTGGCAAAATCACATAAAAACTAACAAGATGGTGACGCCTAATTTATTTTTATACTTATATTTTCTTCTACTATGTGCTTTCACAGATTTGTGCTTTCGTTTCCATATTATAACAACGTTATAAAGAAAATGAAACACCCGGTGTTTTTCCATTACATATTATGATTGTTCTAACGCTTTTCCTTTTCTACTTGTGTATTTATTTTCTCTGTGAGCTTTTTATGTGCCAATTTTATGTTATTTTCCACAGATCTCATATTATTATTTTATAATACAGTAACGAATGTGTACAGTAAAACTAATGGGCTGAAATGGAATCAGAATAATGTTTATGCTTAATGAAGTTTTTTAGTTTTCTGTTTAAATCAAATTTAACACTTATTAATGTCAATGGATGTTAGGTAATTTTCAAAAAGCTTTAGTGTAAAAGCTTGTTGCTGTTGTTGTCATATAGCAAGAGATCAATACAAATAAAAATAAATCATCACATTATTTTATTTATTTCCTCGAACTAAATTAGAAAGAGGGTACAAAAACGAATAAAAAATGAAATGAGCTTTTTACTTTAAAATATAAAGTCAAACAACAACAAAATGTTTTACGAGATATAAAGCTCGATATTTTATTTCCTATATTCGATATATTGCATATATTGTTTTATATCCTTTGAGTTCAATTTCATTGAATCATTTTTTGTTTTGCTTCTGCTTTTTTTGGAAAGCTCTTTGAATATGAATTTGTGTTACAACACACACACACACACACACACACAGACAAATATTTTTTATGACTTTGATGGGAATTTTTGTTTTATTTTAAATTGCGCGACAACATTATACATATAGCATAGCGCGGGTATGCTATACATAAAAATACGAGATACAATATGTTTTATTGTACGAGCATATAGCTAGTGTTATGTATAAATGGAGCACATAAAATAGCATAAACTTTGATGTAACCGTTTTTTTTTTAATTTTTTTTTGCAGGACGATGTGGCCATGGGAGTCCATGTGAACAATTGTGTTATGAATTACATGATGGAATGTATGAGTGTGATTGTACTGATGGATTTGAGTTGCAAAAAAATGGATATAGTTGTCAAGGTAAGTGACACGGAGATTTTATTTTTGGTTGTGTACTAGTTCTGAATAATTTTTGATTTACTGATGACACCGACTGGAAACAGGTGACATTTCCTAGATGATAGGATATAAATGTAAAACATATTAAGGAAATTGCGGTATAAATCGGATAACCTTTTTACGGGGTTTACCCTTTCGATTGAATGTGCGATAATGTTGATATACTAATGTCGTATGTGGACAAAACTTGGACGGTAAACAGACCGAAACGGGCCATAGAAAAATGGCCAAGATAAAAACCGGCAAATGGTTTTGACAAAATGGAAAGTTGGGAATTTGGCCGTTTGTATAATAGTTCTTAGCAAATTTCCTAACCAGCATATTTTTAAGAAATTTTACAGAATTGAACGAAAATTTTGTTTACTCAGATTTTGACAGTTCGGTTAACGAATCCGTAACTGACTTAACAAGTTATATTTTCAAAATGTTTCTAACCCAAAAATATAAATTCCATTGCGGTGTACCTCAACAGCCTTAAATCTTTAACAAAAGGGTCTAAAGAATCTCTTTGTTTTATTTAAAGCCCTAATAACATTAAAAACTTTTAAAAGATCTCGAAGTCGATTTGGCTATTTTAAGGTAAAATAATATAAGTTTTACGAAGGATGACATGAGAGTTTTTTAATATCGTCCCGAAATGTTCGAGAAGGGAAGACTTTAAGCACATAATTTTGCCTGGCCTTAATCTTATTGTAAGTTGATATCGTATTTTAGACAAAATACTGCTAGTAGTCGGAAAATAGGCAAAGAAACTGTAAGATTAATAGTCTACGAGACCTTTGTCGTCTTGTGGAAAGTGCTTGGGAATCTGTATGTGACCGAATTAACACTTAATGGCACTAACCAAATTGTCAAGAATTTTTATCAGCTATGGAATTTTCCAATTGCATTGATACCGTCGATGGCAAACATATTGCATGCGGTATTCACCTAACACATAGGCAGCCACATTATTTTAACTATAAAAAATTGTTTACACATATAATTTTGGGGACTTATGGTTCGGAGAGAGGTGGAGGCATAAACTATGAATTGTTTTCTTTTCAATACATAAACACATGACTTTTATAGGAATATTTAACAGAAGCAGTTTAGGCTAGCGGGTGTGTGTTTTTAAATTAGAAATATCGGAGGTGAAAGTTCTTCCTGGGATCAATAACGTTATGAAATTCTACCCCGGAATTAATTTGCCAAAACCAATGGCGCATTTTATTAACCATCTTGAATATACAACCAAAAAAACGCAGGAAAAGTTGCTCTAGCTTGCATTGGCAGACTGGTAATTCCGACTCAGGCGAATCGATAAATATCAAAGAAATGATTTTCATATAATGTTCGTCTAGACTTCCTATACATATTCAGTTCTATGTGATACTCGCTTTCCACCCTTGAAATCTTCGAGCACTTCTTTAAATGCATCACATGTTGAAGCGAAACTTTCTACTTTCAACCTTTTTGATGCTCCAGCTCCTCTTCCCCCCCCCCCCCCCCAAATGATATACTTAATTATTATTATTGTACTTTCTAGGTTGGAACCGTTTTCAGAACATCATGCTCCCTATACGCATTCTCACTAATCCTCATATGCCGTGCCACTCCCCGATGGTAATTTCTTTTTTTTTATCTACTTGTTTAATTTCTGGCGAATCAGGTTCCGGCGCCTTTTACATTCTTCTTCTGCAATCAAAAATTAATTCCCATCAGTTTATAATCCGTACATGTTTATATTGTTTAGTCAACTTATAAGACAGTCCAGTTAATTTAACGATTTTGCCCCACGCATGTTCTCTTATTGTCACATTTTTATAATTTTTGCTCAAAAAATATTTTTTAAGTTAATGTTTTGGTATCTGTGAGTCAATCAATACCAATCATGTGGCCAGCAACATTAAAAATATTTTGCTGGTTACTTCTTAACAATTAGGCGCATACTGAGAGGGTATAGATTTAACCAATGTAGTCCAATTAAATCGGTCGAAGGAAGTTTATAGGCCAGATCCTAAATTATTTTTATATGAACTATATGATAAGAAGTTATATTGGGCTGATCATCATTCCAGTTTTTGTAATACCGTTAATTGGTCCGGCTCGTGCATCGAAACTGTTGAGAGTTTCAAATAACTTGGAATTATTGTTGATTGTAATCTAAGTTGGAAGCAACATGTCGATATTTATTAAGACCAGTAGCTCCAAGCCCTCTAGGCTTGAATAAGCGTTATTTGTGTTGGGGTGGTTGCTATCATTCAAATTTAAAAATTCTTATTATGGTTCGGAAATATGCTATTCGTATTATGTGTTTGAAATCTTCACGGGTTTCTGCATGGCCAGTACTTTTGAGTTTTAAAGTTTTACCATTACAACATCTATATGTTTATAAGGTTTTACGTTTATTTTATTTGCGAAGTGGGCATCGACTATTGAGATCAAAGGTGCGATACAATATTAGAAACAATAATCAGTTCTTATTTTTTGTTCCATATTTTTAGTGACCATTTTAGAAAATATTTCGTGGTAACCGTCTCTTCCTTATTTAACCAGCTTCCACTAAGTATACGACAACAAATAAATACCTTGCTACGAGTACTTAAAATTTGGCTTTTTCAGCACCCTAATATCGATTTTCTATTTAGATTTTATTTAGATTTTCCAGATCTCTATTTTCTTGCTAAAAGGTATTTGACCCTAATCATTTAATTTCATTTTGTATATGAGGCTTATCATTTATTAATAATACAATTTTTTGTGCTTGTAATAAAAAAAAATATGTAACCTAAAACAAGGCCAAAAAAGGTCTTAGTGACATTAGGCTATTATTAGCCTAACTAAAGTCATAAGAGCTTTACCACGATGAGCCAAAATGAGTACATTCAGCTGCTCCCCTGTGCCCCAATAATTGTGCTTGGGCACTGCACTTTAAAATTCTCGAATGAGATATAGCCGTCGAATGTCGAGGGCTTTAAAATTCCCCTCGAGGTTCCAGCAACTGGTTCGGTCAAAAACGTTTTATTTAGCTGGCTATTTGGAATAGATTGCGATATGTGTGTGTGTGTGTTTCGAGGGGGGCCTCCACTTGCTTAATTTTATTCTTTTTATTTAATTTTTTTCAAACTCCACATTAAAAGAATTGAAAGCGTTCAATGGAAGTTTCTGATTTTCTTGTTAAAGAAAACTAACTGGGATTACGACCACAATTTACCATTCCATGAACATGTGGATAGGTTACATCAGTACTCAACAAGATGCATGTATTACAAAATATGCACGCTTGAAAATAGACGACTTCTCTTGGGCTCGGTTCGTGGTGACGTTTTGCCTGTTCACCTGGATTCAGCTTACATCAATTCATGCGCCATGCAGAACATTTCGAAACCATGTGTTTTTAGCACTTGAAAACCATTCTACAAACTTTGAAGAAAACAACCCCACTAATAGGTTGCCCAAATCATTCATCATCATCGATGACCTATTTGACTTTAATTGATCAAAGGACAACTTCTAAAAATCCTGAAGAATTATTTTTAAAATTTTTAATGTTAATTAAAATTAGAAAAAATATAAATCAAATCATAATTTTTTGTTTAGTTTTTTTAAATTTTTAAATTTTTTTGTGTTTTAATTTAATTTTTGTTTTAAACTGAATGTTCGGTCTTAATCTGAAATCATATACATTTACTCACAGAATATATTTCTTTAGAAATAAAAAAATAAATAAACTTTACTGTTCAAAGCGGTGAACTAAATAGAAATAAATAGTTTTGAGGTGGCTCCACACAACTTTGAAGACAAAAAACTTAATAAAAATTGAAGTTATCAAGTGTGGACGTATATGCGATAGTAGACGAATTGAGCTGTGAACTATTTTTTCTTCCTAGGAATCTGATATTTACATATGTGGGGTAAAAAAGGTTGAAAATCATCAAATTCCTTTCAAATTTCGGCAAATATGCTTTGCTACAATGTTTTCCTTTTTCTCCACCATTGAATCGTACTCCTTGCGCTTAAGCTTTTTGAATTGTTTAGCATCTTTTAGAACGCTAAGTGGTTGATTAAGCGTGGTGGCGTAAAATAAATGTCAAAATATAATGAAAAATCTAAACCAAGCCATGTCTTCAAAAATATGAGATCATAGACTCGTCTATTAATAATATACTCTGAATAGGGCAATATTTTAAAAAAGCTTTGTTCATATGTTCTATCAACGGTCTTATCCTTCCAGTTGCTGTTTGCGCACGCATATACATTATACATGACTTCTTCAAATCGATTTGTTCTCATTGTAATAAAAGTCATGAAGTTGTACGTATCCAACTCATTGGACCAATACATCCTTGTCTCGATACTGATGAAAATCTACTTATCATTAAAATTCCTATAAATTCTACAGTTCCTCAACGGAGCAACAAAATGGGCGATTGTTGAAAGCAGCATATATCTAACACTGTGCTCTACTAAATCCTTCGTAAGTTCTTTTGAGAAAAAAAAAACAAACAATTCTAGGGGATGTGATTCGTTTGATAGAGCCAACGGCGGTTTTCGACCTTCCAATTCTGTCAATTTGATATTGCTAATATCTTGGAGACCTCTGTTGGTCCATTTTCTTTTATAATTTCTCAAGTAACAATATGAAGTTGAAGAACGGTTATTCAATCGGTTTAAAACGTGGATTGAATCAATGCATAGGTAAAAATTTGGTTAATTTCTCGTATTTCAAACGTTTAGTCAACTGTAAATTGACAAGTAAATTCAAGGGTCAATATTAACCTATATTTTATTGTAGTCGTATATATGTGGTTGACCAACCGGTAGAACTGAGCTTATCTGTGACTTGTCAGTTTAAACACGGTAACTTGCTAACCGTCGGTTCCTGAATCTATGGAAAGTTAGAAACTTTGCTGATTTGAATGCTGTGAACACTATAGCTGATATTGTTAAATCCGTAAATGCCACCGAACATTGCCACAAACGATTTGATTAAAGTAATCGCACAGTGTTTGTTCCTTTCCAGAAACTAATTACATTTAACATTCGAATAAATCTTGAATTTAAAACTGGTTAGGTGGAACAAGTTCTCCGTAAACCATTGGATATACCTATGTTGTCTTTGCTTGAAAGTTTAATGCCTAGTTTAGAATTTCTTTTTATCCATATTAGGAGCAGTTTTTTAACTATTCCTACACAAATTAAGTGAAGATAGTCCAATTGAAACGATAACACCATATCAGTGGGTAATTCTTCCAATGGTGAGTCATATATGTGATGTTCCTCCTGAGTTCAATTGCGAAACCTCTCATTTGTTCGTAAGTGACAATTAAATTGACCAATGCTAATTTTATATGTTCGGTGATCGCTGTAGTCTCCTTCTACCATACACCTATCACATGCAAAATATCCGTTATGCCCTTTAGTTCCTTTAAGGAATGCCCTGGCGGGCGCATCGCAAATAAAACTATTTATTTCTATAGAAATAATTACGGACTTAATGTTGACACCTTCGCTAAGTAGTCCCTTAATTTCAACTATGAAATCCTGTAAAAAATCTTTAGCACTGTTTGGTTTTGATAGTTCATAATAAATTCCAATAGCAAACGGTCCTAATTTTAAATTTTGTATTGAACACAAGATTGGCCCAAACTGTCTCTTTGAACTTGTGCTAATAGAAAGGTCATCAACATTAAAATTGAGTAAAAGTCTCAATGGGATGCTGGGAACATTTTCCAAAACTTTTTTTACCCAAAACTTTCCAAAAATTGTTGATTGATGTTTGGAGCACAGTTTTTGCGTCTCTTGGTAAACCGAATATTTTGGGCTGAATTAACATGGCCAAAAGATCATTTATAGCAACATGTGTCAGTTTGTGATTTATAGCCCATGACCTCCTATACAAATCAATGACTCTTCTTCTCTTTCTGGTAGAAATTCACTGTCCAATATTTCATATTCAGTTGCACTTGCTTCAGAACCATTTTTTCTGTCTTTAATATTTACGGGACTACCACTTTTAAATGAATTCTTGTTTTTATTTTGAATTTCACAATAATTTGCATTAGTAATTATTTTAGTTTTTAGCAAATAAGCGCGATCACGTCTTATAAATGTGTCACGACGAACAAATTTATTTAAGAGATTGCACTTCATTTTTATTTTTTTAGAATAATTAACGATTTTATAATTATCACTATAATAAAAACCACACTTAAGAACGATTAAAACATTAAAACAGTTATAACGAGTTCCACAAATTTTCTTATTCAATTTTTTAGCATCAATGATTGTAATTAAGGCTAAAATATGTTTTGAAACCTTTGAGTTAAACTGTAACTTGATTCTTAGTTTCATTTAACTATAGTTAAAATTGAGTTGAAACAAGGTACATGGGATCGATATGGCATTCAACTAGGTTTAAACCAAGGGTTAAAAGTGTTATTTTCAAACCTTTACATTAAACTTTTCAATTTCAAACCAAATTTGATATTAACCAGAACGTAAATTTTTAATGTCTTTTGAACTCAATTTTAACTGGAGTTTAAATAAGGTTTGAAAATGTTTGAGAATAACTAAAACCACAAAAAAAGAAAACACAAAAGTATACTCAATTTAACTTATGGTTTAAAACAGGTTCAGAAAGCGATGAAAAATAACTAGGAAGTTAAGTTTAAACTCAATTTCACAGAAAATTTGTTATTATTAAACACAGTAATATTTGGTTCAAAAGAACAAATTTTAGAACGTGGATTTCAAGTTCAAAATATACCCCGTCTGAAAATAACTTAAACTCAACGTAATCGCTCAAAAAGCATTAGTTAATTTCTTACCACGGTTAAAAATTGCTACTTGGGTTCTGCCTCTATTGTACTAGTAGTACTTTTTTGGATATTATTATCGCCCCTCTCGCTTATAAATGGTTCTACTTGGAGCATTTTGGCCCTAGATTACTATAATAAGCACTGTTTTCATCACCCGAATCTTCCTCAGTTTCATTACCATCTATACTGGTGGGCTTATAAAAGGCAGACTCTTTCTCGTCGCTCTAGCGTTCAATTTCGTCTAGATCTTCTTAAAGCGTCAACGGTTTTCGCCTATAAGAAACAAATATAATTGTAATACACAAAGGCGCAAAGTGCCAAAATTGGTTCCACCATTTTAATAGTTATTTTCTAGGGAAGGGCAGTTTCCAAAAAAAGGATTATATATTATTTCAACAACACAATTATTTCTAAAGCTTAATAACTAAAAAAATTGACATAAAAATACCCTATTATATACATACATATTGTTTACGTACTAAACCGACGACACAACGTGTCTCCACACAAGTTTTAAAGCGCTAAATTTTTGAAAAATTCAAATATTCGTCAAAATACCGGCTACACTATGGCCCCGATTTCAGGAATGTTAGAGATGTTTGGCCATACCATTTTGTCCACTAATAGATGGCATATGTCCACATTTGGTAACATCTCAAATTCACGAATTAAAACTTATATGGAGACATTCCAAACAGCTGCATCCGTCTTCTATTAAGCGATATAAGCCTATACTTGGTAACATCTCTGAGATTACTGGAGTCGGCATAGTGTAGCAGGTATTTTGAAGAATATTTGAATTTAGAATAATTTCGAAATATTTAAACGATAGGCGCTGTCACACAATACTATAATTTAATCTGGTGTAAAACAGTGCACCTAAATACTAATTAATGACTTTATTGTTTTAAAAATTTGCTATATGACGTTAACTTATGTCGACAGTTCCAATCTTTAGCTGTAGATGACAATATGATCAAATAAATGATCAAATTTGGTTCATATAATAATTTTTTTTTAAATGTTAATCGCGGTGAAAAAGGCATTTTCAAATTTATGCCTACAGTTTATTTTCTGAACTGTAGATGGCAGCGAAGCCGCTCACTATGGCACATTTCAAAACAGGATGTAATAAAACAGGACATCACAAAACAGTACATGGTACGGAACAGGACCGATAAAAACAGTACATCACAAAACAGTACATGGTACACTAAAGTACGTGGTACGAAACAGGACCGATGAAAACAGTACATCACAAAACAGTACATGGTACGCTACAGTACAAGGTACGAAACAGGATCGATAAAAACAGTATATCACAAAACAGTACATGGTACACTAAAGTACATTTTACTGAACGTTAAGCTGGAGGATTTTTTCAGCTTGATTTGTTAAATATTTTTTATTGAATACGTTTAGTAATTAGGATATTATCAAGTGGATATTTGCCTTCACCTACAGTAATTAGACAGTATACTATATAGAATTATAATTGCTTTAAGTTATAATAAAATATCCCTTCACCTAACAATATATAACTTTATTTTTATTTAAATCGCTAATACTTGATCGTTGCAAAATAGATCAAAAATTTAAGTAAATATATAAATAAATATATTCCTTTTTTAACCAAAAAAAATGGCTCAATTTAAGTCCAAACCATACAAATGTGTGAGTAAAAAAACCATAGTATGTAATGGCGTTCTTGATAAAAAATATCGCTTGATTTGAAGTACAACCAACACAATTGTGTGTATAGTTATAGTGCTTTTCGGGCGAAAATAAGTTTGAAAGGAATGCACAAATGTGTATGTTGGTTCAAAAAACATACAAAAATAAATTTTTGACATGGTACTTTTCCATACCCACACAACTAGTTATTAAAACCGTAAAATAAAATTGACTATTAACTATTTTGTGGTGTTCTCTTTTAATATGTACTGTTTTGCGATGTACTCTTCCGTGCCATGTACTTTAGTGTACCATGTACTGTTTTGAGATATCCTGTTTTGTGACATCCTGTTTTAGCACATCCTGTTGTGAAATGTGTCGTTTCGTATGAGACCCAGATGGCAGTAATGTTCGTAAAAAGTAGTTGGCATTTAGAGGCTTCCTTATCAATAGCCCGTAATATAATTTTCAACTGTGATTATTGTAAAAATAATCACAGTTGAAAATTATCTTACGGGATATTGATAAGGAAGCCTCTAAATGCCAACTACTTTTTACGAACATTACTGCCATCTACAGTTCAGAAAATAAACTGTAGGCATAAATTTGATGACGTTTTAAGCAGTACTGCCTGGTATTGGGCAAAACCAAATAATTGTACACAACCTCCATGTATTTCCGCTATATCTTCTGTATACTGCCCGTGTTGGATGTATACAGTATTTGTTTCGACGATGTATATGGCAAACGGCATATTATGCGGACAATTTTTAGTCTCGTGTAATTACCGTTATCATTATCGATGAAACCCATGAAAGAACATAACCAACATTTTATTTGGTTTCGTTAAGAAAATCACTAGATTTGACCAAAACGATAGCTGTCACAGGATCGTACTAAACCTTTGGAATCAAAGTTACGACAGCTAATGTACGCTAATTGCAGCAAAATGCTGACTCTAATGAAGTAGGCCAGTTCACCAAAAGATATACGAGAAATAAATTTCAACTCAACCAACATTACAACTATTGATAATATTATTTTGAAAACTAAACGATTTGATTATAAGAAAGGGAACTCGATCATTTATGATTTACCAATATCGGTTAAAAGGCTAGTCAAACCGATAGACTGTCCTTCACATTGTTTTAAGTGAATAGTTTTTATGGGCTTCTGAACCATGAATTTGGATGATAAATCAATACAGGAAATTCAACTCTTAGTCAACTTGAACAGTGAACAACCTAGCCGCAAACGAATATCGTCCGATAGCTTTATTCACGTCACCGGTAGTTTTAATCAAAACCAATGGAGATAGTCGAATTATAGGTAATAGTGCAAGACATTTTATGTGTACCGCATACAGGTGCTCGCATCGAAAATAAACGATTACTAGATGTTGCGCCACACTATTGAAACCGAAACATTTAGAGTACTGAACGAATAAGTAAAAAGCAGATCTAAACTGTGATGATATTTTCTACTAAATTTTATTAAATTGGTTCACAAAACTTTTAAATTCAATTACCGAGAGCAGTTGACAGTTACCAGTTGGCTCATTTGCTGCGTTTATACCACAGCTAAAATAGCAATGCTAAACGCAAATGACAGCTGAAGCAACGGTATAAACACGACATTTTCATAGCTCAGCCAGCTAAAATTTCGATTTTATATGAAAATGACATTTGTAGCATTGCTATTTTAGCTGTGGTATAAACGCAGCATTTGAATACTATATTCCAAAAAATCAACATAGTGACATCTGAGGCAAAAATTTTAATTTCTCTTCTATGAGAAAAAGATGGATAATTTGGCAATAAAACTAAAACAGATTACATGGCGAATACAGTATTTGTAATATCTTGAACCATTTCAAACGTATACGTACTAATTTCAATCGTTTGTGTTGTGAAAATGAATTCAAAATTTGAAAAACTCTATCGTACTGAAAGGACGCAATGAGAGAAAACAAAAAAGAATATTCTACATTGTCTACTAATTGTCGACTCCAGCTTTGTAGCACCCCATCTAAAAGTTTTGACACAAGTGACGATCAAATTCGTTTGGTCATCGTTTGGTCAGGATTGGTCACTAGTTTTTATCGCTAGGTCCCTTACGATTAAAAGGTAAATAAATAATGAAAAATTGAAAAAAAAAAAAATAATTCTCGGATAGCACCTCATTGCAAGAAAATCATACCGTTTTTATCAAATTTAGTTAGGTAATCGTTAGATCAGGATTGGTCACCACATTTTGGTGTTTAATCACCAATGAGTCAGTTTTTCTGCCGAGAAAACAAAATCAAAATTGTATTAATTCTAGAAAATCAGCTTCATGGCGTATTTGGAAACTTCATTCTAAAAAATTAATAAAAAATTAAATTGGAATATACATTTGCAGAAAAATATTTCTTTTTTCAAAGAATTGTATCTGGTGAGAAATCACAATGTCAGGAGTCAGAATGGACGCACTTCTGGAGAATCAGATGGGCATTAATGAAGACCTGCTTCACCGCATCGCAAAAATAAAGCGCGATGATAGCCGACCGATCATCATAGGTTTCTACGATACCCTCAAAAAAGACATAGAGGCGCAATGTAAAAAATATTGCAAAAGCGACAAACAGATTGTCGAAATGGGAACGTTATCCAAAACACATCGCTATCTGGGCGTCCGCCAAGAAATAAAACGTGTGTACAAGAAAGCGATGGACGACATCCGGGATTTGGAAGTGACATTTTAAAGCTTGAAAACGACATCCTCAAGCTCACCGTATAGAAAAACTCAATGAACCTTTGAAGCAGCTCCTAAAACCTCGAACAACATGGTTCAAGTGCTTAAAGATCAAGAGAGGCACAAAAACTACTCCGTCGACAAGATATCGAAATGCGTTGATTTAATCGAAAAATTGGGCGCAATTAATGTCAAACAAACATCAACTCAACTCCGAGATTGATCACCACGGGATTACTACGGGATCATAACATACGAACCTAAACTCCTCCAGGTCACTCTGCCAACTAACTGAGGATCCAGAATGAGAGGTGTTAACATCAGGGCATTGCTTAATTGGAAATGCACTCACAGCTCCTCCAGAAAAAGAACATCCAGACGCCGCAAAAAACTTCTCATCTCGATGGAGGGTGGTGCACAACATGCGGTCTCCGCTTTGGAATAAGTAGACAACGGATTACTTACATCGTCTGCTGCAGCGGCCCAAATGGCAGAAGGATCGACAAAGAGGACATTGTCTTCGAATATTGAAATTATGTATGGACTCTTGGAGTTACACCATCTATACCAATTAATGACGGTTAGAACCAGCGTTTACAGTCAAATGCCATCATAGCTATCGAATTGCCATTAAAGCATGGACTTACAACTTATATGAAGTAATTCCAGGTCCAGTCATCATCAATAACACTCAGCTGCGAATATTGTCATCAACAAAATATTTACTTGTCGACCAATACCGAGAACGCTTCGCACGCATTTCATCGGAGGATAAAACAAAATGCCACGGCGCACCACCTCCTGTGTGTCACAATTCTGTGCATTGGAAGTGTCCACAGCCCACATAAAACTTCATGGCAAAAAATCAATGGATATTCGGAGCTGAACAACCAATGGTGATTGAGTCAATATGCAGATCATCAACATCAAAAATAGCACTGGAACACTACGGCACCCTAGAACTGATGACTTACACTTTTATGGCAGCAGCAATAAGATGACGCCTTCATACCATCATTTAGTATATCACCCTTCATAACCAGTGCACGACCATCAACAAACCACAATTTCAACCTTAACATTACAATCCCAGATACGTGACTGTTGCAGCAAGAAATACGTGACCACGTATGGACGAATCTAATTGGCTCCGCACCATATACTTTGGAATTTTGGCAATAACACAATACATCCGGGCACAACGCAGATATCTGCCGATACCACCACTCGAATAAACCATCCATTAATAATGGCGGCCCCGGAATATGTTGAGCAATAAATCGTTATGTAGGGATGACCAAACGAAATCAATTAGTGACCAATCCTCAGTATGCCCAAATTGTCTACATACTCTACCAATTATCGACATTGTCTACGTATAAGTCAATTGTCTACACTATTTACGACACCAATACGTCAATTGGTAAATATGTGTAAATGCACAACACTGAAATAAACTTAGATAACAAGTGTTCACGTGAAGTGATTCGCACTAAATCGTGTAAAGCAATTATACTTGTAGTTTTTCACACTACGAAAATAGTTTCGCCCTGGAGCGAAAAATAGTTGAATCCTTTTAACTAATTTTATTTCAATCACTCGACCTAAAGAATTATTTCTACTTTACAAAACATAAGTAGTAACAAAAGTTTCTATCGTATGTATATAGGCATATAAAGTTCTTGAAATCATCGCACCACATTAAATTATTCCCGCGGTTTCTATAAAAAAAACAAAAAAAATGTGTTTTATAAAATATTCAACAGTTTCCTCATCGCTAATTTAAATTAATTAAATTAAATCAAAGGTATTTAACCGTATAACACATCTCAAATTACATCATATATATACACACAGTAAATTATTACTTGGATCGAAAGGGCTTGGTAAATAATTTATAGTTTTAAAAGCTGTCTATGTAGATCCATATAATAGTAATATAAATTACTCATTAAAGTTTTACATAAATACATCAGTCTATGTATCGTATTTACGTAATATGGATATACGTTATATACGGAAAAAAAGCTATAAGCTTTTGAACTTTTCGTTCGTTCATTCATTCATTATATAAATTTCGTATATACATGTACAGCATATTTCTTCCTTTGAAGCTTATTTAAAAATTCATGATCTGTTCGTTCGTGTATATGTATAGTATGTATGTATATCCATCATGTACGTGCATACAGTGGTGTAGTATAACGAAACGTACATTTCATAATTTTAATTTTCTGGTTAAAATATTTGAAATACTGGTGAACATATACATTACATATGATATCATACGGATAAAAGCAAGTTATATTTTTTATTTGAGATGCTCCCATTGGAGTTGAAAGAATGCGGATTTTCGGTAAATAATCTTTCATGCACTATATATAACGTATACTACGTACTATGCGATGTCGATTCGTATTTGGTTGTAATTTTATTTTTATACATTTCATCAGCATATAAGGTTTCTTTATTCGTAATTAAGCACTTATACTTGACTAAGTTGAATTATTGAGAACTCCCTTTGGGTATTAAAATATATAGAATTTTTATTTTGAAGAATCTGCTGCTTAAATAATTATAACATTTTTAATGCTTTTCCTTTTTCATTTTCATTCATCTTTTGTGGAATTGTCTGGCGAAACGAACAAAAAAAATATGTTGGTACTTTTTTTGTACTCTGTTTCACTTTAATGTGGTTAATTATCTATTATGATTGTGAAAGTAGATTGTGATCTTTCTGTTTGTGTGGGGTGACATCAGAGTACTTCTCCGAACTAAAATCCTTTTGAATTGTTCTTGACTAGAAATGAGAGTAAGATTATGTTGTTTAAGTACTTTCTAGTATACGTAAGTATATTTAATTAAGTTTTGGTTGGTCTGCATATGAAATTTGGTATAATTGATGATTTATGAATAGTTAAAGAGAACAGAATGAGATGAATAATTTATTTTGACCAGTTTAGCTGGAGTCGAAAGTGATTTTTCTGAAAAATCAATGTTTTTGAATATTGCATTTCACAAATCTCAGTCATATTTATACAGCTAGTGTAAGATTAAGTGTTAAGGTGATGTAGTTTATTAATTTTAACTTAATAAAAGGGTAATGTGCTATGTTCACGAAAGTTGAAATAAGCTGACTAGACAACAAAATGTCAATTGCCTCAAGATTGCTGCATATACCTACACAGTATGTAATAAAAGAAACGTGACTCGAACCCATACATTTATCGTCTTGCCTTTTATTCCAAACACACGCTTATTATTTACTAAAACTTATTATTTCACACAGAAAACTAAACCAATCAATTCGTGGAAAAGCAATAAAAGATATTATTGAGAGAAATCACAATTTTGAAGTAAACACCCCATTATATTATAAAAGAGGTCTTCGATGAAGTTACATACATAATGCTTTAAAAGATGTGGGATGTTGTTAGAAATAGAAATTGTCAATGTTATAGCAACGTGTTTATATACATATAATTGATTGTCATAATTAAGATAGCGTTTTGTTTCCTTGTGACCCGCTTGCACATTGAAAACCCAGCAAACCAGTAAAGAAAATTAAAAAAAAATACCAAAGGTGGGAAAAATAGTTTTCCGAAGATATTATGACCCCAATGGTGCACCAGACTTGTAGCACAATTCAATGTGCGCAATTCAAAATATGCTACACTAAACATGAAAAGAAGAAATACTTTTCGTATTTCTGTTAATATTTCTTGTATCGTATCGTACTTGACACAGGAATTTTTTACAAATAATTTACAATATTTTGCAATAGTTCTATCTCCAAAAAAACAAACCTAAAAAGTGAAAATCTATAAAACCATATTTAACTGTATAGGTAACAGAAATGTAATAAATGTGCCAAGCCACCCCAAATTGTGTGACACAGTCCATTATGTACTAGATATGGGTAACCTAGAATTTATTAAAACAGCCCCCATGAGTACCAATTTAGTACAACCCACAAAATTGATAAACATGCATCTTCCTTCTTGTGCAAGAAAAGGGAATTTCTGAATTTATTGCAAAAGTCCACACCTACAAAAATCAATCAACACAACAACACAACGAATCTTGTTCTTGTAAAAAGTGATTCAATAGAAGGTATTTTTCTAATTGGGGTTCTCATTGGGATTCATGCGTCACAACTGTCATGTTCATATGAAATTTGTGTTCAGTATTTATTGACATTTCACCATGAATAGACTTACGCGAGAACACCGTTTACAAATTGTAGAAATTTATTTCAAAAATCAGTGTTCAGTGAAAAATTGTTTCCATGCTCTTCGATCATTTCTCTTTTGACACATTGTGGGTTTCTGGTTTGACACATTGTGACGTATTTTGAAGAAAGATCTTGGTTTGAAGGCATACAAAATACAGCTTGTTCAATATTTGAAGCCGATTGACCTTTCTTCGCGTCATAGATTTGGTTTATGGGCATTGGAACAACTCCAAATTGACTCGTTTTTTACAACCTTTTATTTAACTTCACCTCATGTCTGTCTGTGAGAGTAGAATCTTGCAAACGATTTTCCACTTACTTCCCATTTACCTGGAGCTATGAAATTTTGCAAACATACATCTAAGAGGTGACAATACATGATTCAATCATAAAAATAGTAACACCTTAAACTTTTCGTGTAAGATTAGCAATATCTAATTATCCATATAAAGTCTCACATACAAACAAATTTCATAGCGGACTTTGAATTTATATGCAGCGATGTTTTGTTTCATTTTATTATACATTTTAGCAGTTAGAATATTCAAATTAAATAATTTAGTTGACCGACCAAATGGCACAGTGGTTAAAGCTTTGGCGTTTGGATCGAGAGGTACCGGATTCGAATCCCGATAGGGGCAGGATGCAAAGTGAAATTTCATCAACAGATTCTCATCTGTGGTGAAATGTAACACATCTATGACCCCGTATCGGTGTGCAAAACCCATGGGCCGACCCATCTTCCATGCCATTATAGGCTGACGTGGAGCTTGCAATGTGCAGATGTTCTTAAATCGGTCCTATAGGCGTACGTCCTCGAGTTGGCTGAGTAGACGTAAAGTAAGGACGTAAAAAAGCACAACCACGAAAAAGCATGGTGAGCCTTGAGCCCCAAAACAGATTGCATTGTAAATAAATAAAAAAATAAAAAAATTATTTATGGAAAAAAAAACATTTTACTGAACAATAAAAACAAAAAATTCTAATAAAGAAGAATTTTTAAAATCTTAAAACAAAATCTTAAAATAAAATTTTAATAGTTTATAGGAGCAAATTTTCTTGCTCCTTTAACTGGGTCACTGAAGAAGTGGACTTTCACCAACTCTATATACTCGTGGGATAAAACATGAAACAAAACAAACAAACAAACTCTAAAGGTAGTGGAAAGAAAGAAAGTAGAAAGCAAAATGGAAGCAGCACAGTGCGGTCAAAGAAAACTTCAACGCAATGGAAAAGTGGTTTGGATAAAAAAAAAGGGAAACGTCTATAAATGCTAGCGAATGAAGATCAGGATGCTAAACGTGTAAGACTTGAGAAAAATGCTAGCTGTAGAAAAAAAGAATCAGTTGAACAACATGAAGCACTCTTAAACAAACACCGCCAACCGTTGTCACAGGTTCGGGCAGTTGAAACACCAGAGCAACGTGAAGCTCGTTTGGAAAGAGACAAGCACCGACTTGCGGTGTTCACTGCAAGCATCGAGTCATTCAAACAAGTCATCAACACCTTCTGCAACATCATCTGCGGAATGTCAGCATAATAACCGCTCCATCCTTGCCAGCTGAATTGTCTTGCAAACAACAGCTCGCCTTGTGCCATCGATGCAAGATACATCTCACAAGCAACAAGGATGCACCTTCATCGACAGCATATTGGAATAATCTCAATCCCGGTGCAATTCCTAATGTTATTCGAGTGTTATCACAGGCTGGACAACGTATGCTAGCACGAATTCATGCATTCATTCATGTCAAAGTGGTCAAATTCACTGGACTCTTTGAACAATATGGATTCCGTGGTGAAGCAGTGCTCTTTGCTCTAGACATATTTGAAGTAACTGAGAAACTTCCAGCAATTGCCCAGATCTTCGAGCAATGCTGGTTAGTGGTTGTCACTGAGCGATTAAAGAACCTCAATATAACGCGCGAGTTCTCAGTATGTCGTGACAGAATCATCAGTGCATTGCGATGGCTGATTGAAAATAATCCGCTATACAAAGATGTCATAATTGATAAAAATGCTGTGATAAATTGTCACGTCATTGTTAGACAAGCTGAGCCAGAACCATCAGAAGAGCATGCATAAATATCAGAAAATCCATCTGTGGAGCCAATTGATCCAAGTGGTTACCTACTGGTACGAAACTTTAATGTCATCAAGTGAGACTTCATCATGTATAACCAGTCTTTCTCCATGGAATATGATGAAGCACCAGCTCTATGGTAGTCTACATGATTCAAAGAATGGCCCTAAATCAAGCGCTCTGAATATATACGATGCCTTTCTAGCACTATTCCAACATTCTGATTGCTGAATCGAAGTTATTGGAAGTTATGTACTACGACAACAAGTATTACTTCACAAACTCCTATTCGTGCGGTCCAAAAGGTGCAGTAGCATCAAATGGCAAAGCATGTATCATCGAATGTGACAATATTTAGAAGCTCGTACGAGTGTGCAAACGCTGTACAGGAACACAGAACAGACAATATACATTAAATTACATCGATCTGAATCCAAACAGCGATATTGTCAATATTGAAGATCTCCAACAATAACAAATGGAGTTGCAACAAACTGATACAGTGCCAGCACACAAATCACCACATAAATGGGCCATTTCAGTTCAAACATCAGTAACGGCCCCGATCGATTGTGGACAGCCAGATGTTGATGAAGTATTGGAAGTATCGGAAAATGTCAACGAAATCACACACGTACAAGAGACAATACTGTGAACGAGCAGCATGAGTCGAAAGCCAAAGAATTCGCATGGATTGAAGGGATACAGACCAGTCAAAATAACACCACTTGACTACTTCTAATATCGAATTCTAATCAAAGATTTAAGATTCCAATGAAATGATTATCTGTTCTAAGCCTTGTCAATGTTCGAATATCTTCGAACCAAATCGACAATTGCGGCATGTGGAAAGAAAGTCGAAGGTCAAGATTGAATGGTTGTGGATGTACACCTCTACATAAAGAACTTGAGAGTTTCAGCTGCATACTGACGAGCAGCTAACAATGAATTGGTTGCACAAATAAGATGTCGTATGACTACACACATACTTTGTAACATTCAGCTGCAATGATATACACTGACCTGATATGAGAAAAGCGTTGTTGGTAGCTGATGGAAGACCCAATGAAGACCCAAAAGATCTAGATTCACTATCTGTACAACGAATAATTGAGCAATACCCGATTATAAGCAGACACTTTCCGTGTCAATGCTCTTATGAAGTTCGTCAAGAGCAATAATAATGTCTTTCGTGGTCGTGTTAAAGATCACTTGTGGCGAATTGAATTCCAAAACCGTGGAAGTCTACTCCTTCACATGGTTGTGTGGATTGAAGATCATCCAGCATTTGATAACGACGAAGGAATTCCGTGCATTGATAGTGTGATATCTTGTACAAATATATTAAAAGAAATCAGGCACATCGGCATCCACACACATGCACAAAGAATCACACGGCCTTAGCATGCCGCTTCAGCTTCCCTCGCAAAGAGTGTGAGTTCATACAGAATGGCGGAAGAATGTGCCTACTGAAGCGGCGTAAAGAAGATATCTGGGTGAATAATTACAATAAAGCATTGCTCAAATTGTGGGACGCCAACATGGATATTCAACTATGCGGATCAAATGAAGCCATCGTTTACTTTGTAGCAAAATACATATCCAAGTCTGAGCCTACTGAACTTGATGCAGGCATTGCCCAAGCAATTCGGCAAATACAAAGAGAGAAAACGAACATCTCACGGAAGCTCTTTAAAATCTGCATGAAGATCTTGAATCAACGTCAAGTATCTGTATGCGAGAGCGTATGCTGGATGTGCCATCTCAACATGAGAGACAGTCCAAGAAAATGTGTATTCCTCAACAGTCGAAAGCCTGAACATAGATATCGAGTCATTAAATTTGATGAGGCAGGCAGAGCGTAGACTATTGCGCAAATATCTTCGAGCGCTATGAAAAACGTCCCATAGATCATCCAGATTTTGAATTCATCAACATGAGTCTGGTTGAGTTTGCGATACTGTTTGAACCGTACTACGCGAAATCAAAAAGAGCCAGTGAAGAAAGCGTAGACCAGTTTCCAGACGAGAAAGAGAAACGAGAACGAAAAAGGCTGATTACACTAACTTATAACAGCAAAATAGAAATACGAAATGTACCAGCCATTGTAAGAGTTCCTTACTTCATAGCTTCAAACGATCATAAATACGATATAAGTGGGGTTGTTGGTCGAGTACCCGCCATCCGTCAGGATTCATCGGAATTCATTTCCTATTCACTCCAAAGTCTTCTATATATTGTAACGATCCGCAAGACGGGCGAGGTGGCCAAGGCTGGAAAATTTCCAGCCCAGCACTGTTTTCGGCCCAGATCGTTAGCAGAAAATTGATGTTATTTCATTGCAGAGGTTTCCACGGCGGATTAATGAGTTAGCCTGGCTGTAGCTCAGTGGATGGGGTGGGTGGAAATAGAAACTTGCAGAAACAACCTTGAGTTACCGCCGAATGATGACATGTTACGGGATAAAAATTTAGCACGGGACAATTATGTACTCACGACTTACCGATACTCACCATGATCACATCCTATAATTAATTTACTTACTCCATCCTGAAAATCAAAAGATCAAAAAAAAAAAAAAAAAACGGCAAAGTTGTGAATGGAGGAAAAAAAATAAAATGCAGCAGATTATATGAATTGATTATAAACATCACAAAATAAAAATTTATTGACAAAAAAAAAAATTGGTTTTCTTTGAAACTTTTAAAGAAATAGAAAAAACATCAATAATCCTAAATCATTTTTCTTTAACAACTTGTTCTTTAGGTAAATAAATTTAATTAGAGTTAGTTAAATGTTAGTATGATAAGGTTGTAATAAAGCTTAACTAGGTTATATGTATTATGATTTAAGAATTAATCATGCAAAACTTTTATATCGAAAATTTAATTCAAGAATATATAATACTTATAGAAAAAAAAAAAAATTCATTATTTTTGTTTATGAATGTAATTGTAGCGAAATAATTATAAAAAAAAAATCTTACATAATTTTAATCGATGCGATGGTCGACTTTGATGATGATGGCGAGTGATCACTCATACCGGATGAAGGTCGATGCAATAAAACCATTATATAAATTAGCTGATGATGATGACAATTTGATGTTGTTGCACAATAATAATTGTTATAGGAATTTTAGATATTTTGGTTTTTCAATTCACATACATATTTATAGATGTTTTGGTTTTATGGAGTATTACACCGAACGAAATAGAATGCACTCCTATTAGTAACCGTAATGTGTGTATTAGGCGATTTGTATCACTTCGTGCACTATAAGGTTTTTTTTTATCTGACTAGACCGCGCCACTTTTTTATTTAGTAAATCAACCGGGACCGTTTTTCTTTCAATGTTCACACGGTTATATGGTTGAACCCGGCTCTCACTTCAATTATAGGATTTATTAACACTAAACTAGATTATTAGTTCATTCACTTATTATTTATAATATTGTTATGTATTTATAACTTAGTTATTAAGATTTTATTTAGATTAAATTTTTAGTTTTAGCTTGAACTATTTAACACTACCATTTGTATCGGTTTTGGTATTGCAACAGTTTTGTTTTTGTGGTAACAAGCACTTGGTGTATATCGTTCGGAAATTTATAAAACTAACACTTATTTTTAGTTATGTCTTTTAAATAGTAATTATTAAGAATTTTTATGATTTTTATTATTAGAAACATTTATTTAGTTTTATTTATTTAAACTTATTTGAAAATAGATATATAATTCTATCAAATATACAATTACAAAAATTTATTGTTACATACTATTAAACTCATATGGAAGAGAATTGATTTAATTATCTTATTTTTCTATTTCACTAATAAAAATTATAGGTAGTTATGTTCGCTAAAACACCCAAAACCGACTACCCCCCGTGTCTCTCAAATTTCGCTTTTATAGTCAAGCAAAAAAAACCGTACCCGAAATGATCATACGATATTTTTTTTCCAGGATGAAACAAAACATACCGTTTCCCAATCTTTACAAAATATGTACTTGAATTTCGGTATTCAATTTCCATTCTAAGGTGGTATAGTCGATTTCAATTGTGAACATACAAATTAATTAATGAATTAAGGGGTGGACACCTGAATGCCACTTGGGACGAAAAAAATTCGTTACAAATCGTGGGGACGAGCTTGCCCTGAGATGAGTCTTATGCCGGGTATTAATTAGCTAAATGGGATTAAAATGCTCATCTTGGAATCAATTTCGTTAATTTGAGAATAGAACGATCAGATTAGTTAAGCTGTTAGAAAAAGAGAAATCATGGTTGAAAACGTTTTAATTGAAAACCACTTCGACCAGTGTTAAGTTTAAATTTTAATATCTTTGAGATGATAAACACCCATCGACTGTCCGTTCATGTCGTCTAATTCACAAGAAACGTTTCCAATTAAGTTTGACACCGTACATTTAATAAATTTCGGAGCCAATTTTGCAGTAAAGTTGTCCGATGCTTTGCTCTGGGCGAAATTTCTGACAAAAACTGTTTGTCCCACACGCACTGCGGGAAATTTACTTCGCTTGTTATATGACATTTGGGATTTTTGAGTCGCTTCTTTCAGATGCTGCATCATTTTCTGGTATACTCTATGAAGCATGTCTGGTTTATCTGCCAAATAAATTTCGTTTCCAGTAAGTTTTTGGCTAGCTTTTAGAAGTGGATACACGGAACCATGTAGAACAGCATGTTGTCCAAACACAGCAAAGTGAGGCGAAACCCCGGTGGACTCGTGAATAGAGTTCCGCAGAGCATTTGTAATGGCTGCTAGGTTAGTATCCCATACTTTCTGGTCAGCTTGTATATACGACCGAAGAGCAGCTAGCAGAGTCCGGTTCACCCTTTCGGGCGCATTCGCTTGAGGTGCGTACTTCGCCGTGTAAATATGACGTACACCATATTTCCCACATAGAGAATTCATTAGGACCGAGTCAAATTGTCTTCCGTTATCCGTCACCACTACTTCAGGGACTCCAAACATCAAGAAGACCTGCGTCTCCAGGAACCTTACCACTTCTTCGGCCGTAGCTTGACGTACCGCCTTGGTCAATACAAATTTGGTCAGGTGGTCTACAACAATAAAGATAGATGTATTACCGCTTCGTGTTCGGGGGTAAGGACCCAAAAAGTCCAGGTAAATTCGTTGCCACGGTCTCGAAGTGGCGGGGAGAGTTCCCAAAGGAGGACGATTGCAATAATTTAAGGCTTTATTTGCTTTACATAGTTGACAGGCATTTATAAAGCTTTTGACATCTAAAGATAAGGATGGCCAGTAGAAATATCGCTTAAGGAGGTCAATAGTTTTCCGAATTCCTAGGTGTGCAGCGGTAGGAGGTGTATGTGCGGAATTAATCAAAGTTTGTCTAAGTTCCTCCGGAACTATAAGTTTCCAACAGGGAATGTCATTCTCAGGTGGCAATTCTATTTGGGGTTTAAGATTAATAAAAACTTTACCATCCATGGTTTTGACATTATTATTACTTCGATTATTTTCCAATGTGAGAATAAGTTCGGTATAGGCTTCCGACTGAAAAGCGGGAGAATCAAAATCGATATTCAAAGGTCTGTCGGAAAGAGAAAAAGCATCCATATATATTCTAGATAAGGCATCGGGAACACTGTTTTCTGAGCCCTTTCGGTACTCGATTGCGAAATCAAACCCTTGGAGCTTTAAGCTCCAGCGGACTAGACGTCCCGTTAAATCTTTCGTCGACATCAACCATGTTAGACTCGAGTGATCCGTAATTACAGTGAACGGAAGCCCCTCGACATATGCTCTAAATTTATCAATAGCCAGTAAAGCTGCCAGGCATTCGAGCTCCGTTACACTGTAATTACGTTGAGCACCAGAAAGCTTATGTGACATGTATGCTAACGGTCTGTCTTCCCCGTCCTGATCCCTCTGAAAAAGGACAGCTCCAACTCCAGTCGAGCTTGCATCACACTGAATAAAGAACCTTTGATTGAAATTAGGCGTCGCTAAGACAGGGGTTGAGACTAACGCTAATTTCAATGTGTCAAACGATTGTTGAGCTTCCTCATTCCAGTTGAATTTTCTGCCCTTCTTCAGAAGGTCAGTCAGGGGAGCAGACACCACAGAGTAATTGCGGATGAAACGGCGGTACCATCCCGTGACACCCAAAAACCTTCGAACCTGACGAACAGTTTTTGGTGCCGGAAACTCTGCAATGGCCTTTACTTTATCGGGGTTGGGATGCAGTCCTCCCTCACCAACGACATGACCAAGATATTCGATTTCTCTCAGTAAAAATTTACATTTCTCCACATTGATTGTGAGACCAGCTTTCGCAAGTCTCTCAGCAACTTCGGATAAAATCGCAAAGTGCTCATCTAATGTGGCTGTGGTTATTAAGAGATCATCGAGATAAACGAATACTCGATCATGAAGTTGATGTGGGATAACCCGGTGCATCAACCTCGACAAAGTTTGGGGCGCATTGCAGAGCCCAAACGGCATAACCTTAAATTGGTATAATGGACGCCCCGGAATGGTAAACGCCGTTTTCTCTCTAGAGCCTGGATCTAAAGGAATTTGCCAAAAGGCATCCTTGAGATCCAGACTCGAGATAAATTTAGTCTGGTCCAATCTACTCAATAAACCGTCTATCAAGGGCAGTGGGTACGCATCTTTCTTCGTAAGAGCGTTTAATCTTCTGGCATCAAGGCATAATCGTATGTTACCATTAGTTTTCTTAACCACGGCCATTGGGGAGCTCCAAGCACTGTAACTTTCCTCAATTACGTCTAATGCCAGCATCCGATCAAGCTCTGTATATATCAGTTTCTGTATCGCGGGGGATACAGCGTAAAATCTTTGCTTGACTGGAGGAGCATCCCCAATATCTATATGATGACTAAGGACATGAGTTCGGCCTAGACCCATTCTTTCAAAGTTTGGTAAACGATCTATTATACCTTGAAGTTGACGTCGTTGACCTTCGGCTAGGTCGTGCTGTTTGGACAAGGCACAATTTAAAGACGCGGAGACTGGATCCAGAACTAAATCAGAAATCACTCTAGGTGCAATACCAAAGATCTCCCAGAAATCGCACCCTAAGTATAACGGTTGCTGGAGCGAGGGGACAACGAAAATTTTCATGGAAGTGGGTTTTTGGTGGAATGACACATTAACGATAACATACCCTAAAACAGGTTGAGGTGAACCGCAAGCGGTTTGTACAAATGTGGAAATTGGGTGTAGAACAAGTTTATGTTTTGAGATGAACATTTCGGCTCCCTTACCCAAAGCGCTAATGGTCGCTCCACTATCCAACAGACCCCTTATTTTGGTCCCCTCAAGCTCAACAGTTACATATGGGCGATTATCTTGAGGAGATTCAGGTGTGTTGGATAAAATAGTTTCTGCACATTTAGCATACATGCGCCTACGCTCAGAAAAGTATTTCTGGGCACGAAATCGAAATGAGTTGAGTTTGCCATGGTTGATGGCCTTTACACTAGCTTGAGGAGATGGAAAGTTAACGCAATTTATGGACGCTTTGGATGACCCATGCTCGGTCGCGGTGTTAACATCTGAGGTCGTGAGAGTATCGTTCGTGGTCCGAGATTTGCTGTCGGGGAATGAGGTGGACCAGCACGACTCATTCCCGTCGACGGGTTTTCCGCTTTTTGCGAACAGTCTGTGCAATGAACGGTTTTAACTTCGGGTTTTCCGCACACATAGCAAAATGTGGTAGAAGGTAAATCGCATCGAAACCAATAGTGACCCAGTTGTCGGCAGTTAAAACAATACCGCGGTGCAGGCGGTGGTGCAACTTGAGGATTATAAGTAGTCGGTCGATTATAATTAATTTCGTCAATATCCGGTGGATACCCCATAAGTTGAGGGCCTACGGTTTCCTTCAGTGCAGGAGGTACCATGGTTTGAGTTAAGTTCGGCTGGGTACCAGCAACTTTTGGTACTATAAGATTGTGAAAAGCAGCAATCTCATGCGGCTTGATTTTTAATGTTGTTTCTGGAATGTAATCTATTCGTCTCCAAATATCCTCTGTCGAAATACAGGTGCTGACCAATTCGCTTACGGAGAAAATAGGTCTACCTGCTAAATGGGTAATTAATCCGAGAAGCATATTTTTCTTAAGAATCTCCAGAAGCTCAATTTCAGATAATGGAACCTTCATTAGCATAGTCATTGACAGGATATCGTAGTAAAAATCTACAAACGATTCGTTTCTCTTTTGTTTCCGGTCATCTATTCGTTTTCGAATGTCTACGTCTGTGCGGCGATCTTGAAATCGATGAAGGAAAGAGTTCCGAAGCGTTGCCCAATCACAGCCGGAGATTTGTTGAACCGTAAGCCAATAATGCTCCTGTGCGGGTCCACTAAGTAGGAACATCACTTCGTTTACTAGGTGGTTAAATGACACTCCATGGGTCGTAGCCAAGTGTTCCACACGCATAAAAAAATTCTCCACTGCCATGCCGGAAGGTGAACCATCGAACCTTAAATTCCATTTGTAAACTGGCGTATGGTGTGGTAATTTAGCTAATAGCGGAACTTGTGTTTCCTCCGGTTTCATGTGTGACCCTTCAAGATTTTGCGCACTGTTTGGCCCATACACAGGCGGAGTAACGCGGTTAATCATTTGAGGTTGTGAAACAGCATTACTTCGCCATATCTCAAGTTGAGGCATTTGTGGGGGTGGTGGCAGATTCGATAGAATTGGTGGCACAAAAGCATTATTTGAACCATACACAGGCGGAGTAACGCGGTTAACCATTTGATGTTGTGAACCATCATTGCCCCGCCAGATTTCAAGTTGAGACACTTGTGAGGGTGGTGGCAGATTCGGTAGAATCGGTGGCACAAAAGCAGGGCTAACATGAACTGACTGCGGTGGAAGTTGATAAGTACTGGCTGAAGAAACATTTTGAGAAGCCGTTTGTGTTAAATTGGCCTGATTCGAAGGCTTGGACTTTGGAGTTGATGAAGTTCCAGTTCCCTGAGTGGTAGTTTGATTATTCGATTGGGATGATTCTTCTTCTATAGTAACATCAGAAACCGCTTCTATAAGAATTTCACTAAGCGCCAACAAGGAGCTATCGATATCTTGTGATATCTGTTTATGATTTACGCACAAAGTAAGAAGGGAATTACAAATCTCAAGATAACCAAAACATGATTTTTTCATATCATCAACAGTGGCTAATCTTTCGAGACGACGTCTGACATGTATTATCTGCGTGGCTATTATTTCCAGATCATCCTCGGCTTCTGGATTGGTCTTTAAAAACTGTATAAGTTGGCTGCGTAAGTGTTGTAATTTAATGGAACACAGGGATATCTCGCTATTAGGAAACCGAGTCGCATAGGGATGCGGTTTAGTTGGTATCAAATCTTGATTTTCACGTTCTTGTGCTAGTCGAGCGTCTAAAGACAAAAACTGAGATTTCATCGGACCAGTTATGTCGCGTATTTCGCATTCAATACGAAACTCGTCATGTTCGAGATTTTCGGATTTTAGATTAAACACCGACATTGTAAATTTATTTTGTAAATGAAAATTAAAAATAAATAAATGAAAAGAAATAATAAATAAATAATAATGAAAGTAGATTGAGCTATCCGGTGAGTGGGGTAAAACTACTAATTAAAAAAAAAAATCACCAATCCGAGACAACTAAATAAATTGAAAAAAAAGTGGTAATATTAATTTATATATAAATTCTTATTCTAAATTTATTATAATATGTACTAACCCCTAAATATGCAATGGAAATTGAAACGTAACAATAGAGTTCTGACAACCAATAGTGTCAAAAAAAAATTAATAATTTCGCGATATAACATAAAAAGGATGTGACCATGGTAGCGTATCATGCTCTCGTTCTAGATACAAATGTCCGTGCTAGGGTAAGATAAAAAAACGAAGTTAAAATGAGAGAAAAAAAAATGTTAATTGGTAACATACAAATACGTCAACAACAGTGGTGTAGGAAATATTTGTATATGAAACCCGATTGATATGATGGTCTTAACTGAAATTCAAACAACGTAGTCAACAAAAAAAAATTTGGAATAATTGCGGTTTCTTTAATTTAAGACAATACCGAAGTATAATAACCTTGATCATGAAAGCACACCTAGCGTCAACAAGTTTGTACATGGAAATAGGTGTAATTACATGACCATGATATTACACTTTAGCAATTTTTCTTCTTTTAATCAATCAATTATAAAAATGAAAATGTCAAACAAAAAAAAAATCTTAATCCATATGGAACTAACATCCGTGTCAACAAATAAAAATGGAGGCCGATGCGCATATGGATGAATTAACGGAACGCGAAAAAAAATTCTGAGTTGGAAAGAAAAAAAATATTATTAACCGTAATATCAAAATTATGAAGTTTTTATTTATTTATTTTTTTTTTTTTTTGGCAGAAGGCCGAATACATTTGGGCGCCACTGTAACGATCCGCAAGACGGGCGAGGTGGCCAAGGCTGGAAAATTTCCAGCCCAGCACTGTTTTCGGCCCAGATCGTTAGCAGAAAATTGATGTTATTTCATTGCAGAGGTTTCCACGGCGGATTAATGAGTTAGCCTGGCTGTAGCTCAGTGGATGGGGTGGGTGGAAATAGAAACTTGCAGAAACAACCTTGAGTTACCGCCGAATGATGACATGTTACGGGATAAAAATTTAGCACGGGACAATTATGTACTCACGACTTACCGATACTCACCATGATCACATCCTATAATTAATTTACTTACTCCATCCTGAAAATCAAAAGATCAAAAAAAAAAAAAAAAAACGGCAAAGTTGTGAATGGAGGAAAAAAAATAAAATGCAGCAGATTATATGAATTGATTATAAACATCACAAAATAAAAATTTATTGACAAAAAAAAAATTGGTTTTCTTTGAAACTTTTAAAGAAATAGAAAAAACATCAATAATCCTAAATCATTTTTCTTTAACAACTTGTTCTTTAGGTAAATAAATTTAATTAGAGTTAGTTAAATGTTAGTATGATAAGGTTGTAATAAAGCTTAACTAGGTTATATGTATTATGATTTAAGAATTAATCATGCAAAACTTTTATATCGAAAATTTAATTCAAGAATATATAATACTTATAGAAAAAAAAAAAATTTCATTATTTTTGTTTATGAATGTAATTGTAGCGAAATAATTATAAAAAAAAAATCTTACATAATTTTAATCGATGCGATGGTCGACTTTGACTTTTGATCACTCATACCGGATGAAGGTCGATGCAATAAAACCATTATATAAATTAGCTGATGATGATGACAATTTGATGTTGTTGCACAATAATAATTGTTATAGGAATTTTAGATATTTTGGTTTTTCAATTCACATACATATTTATAGATGTTTTGGTTTTATGGAGTATTACACCGAACGAAATAGAATGCACTCCTATTAGTAACCGTAATGTGTGTATTAGGCGATTTGTATCACTTCGTGCACTATAAGGTTTTTTTTTATCTGACTAGACCGCGCCACTTTTTTATTTAGTAAATCAACCGGGACCGTTTTTCTTTCAATGTTCACACGGTTATATGGTTGAACCCGGCTCTCACTTTAATTATAGGATTTATTAACACTAAACTAGATTATTAGTTCATTCACTTATTATTTATAATATTGTTATGTATTTATAACTTAGTTATTAAGATTTTATTTAGATTAAATTTTTAGTTTTAGCTTGAACTATTTAACACTACCATTTGTATCGGTTTTGGTATTGCAACAGTTTTGTTTTTGTGGTAACAAGCACTTGGTGTATATCGTTCGGAAATTTATAAAACTAACACTTATTTTTAGTTATGTCTTTTAAATAGTAATTATTAAGAATTTTTATGATTTTTATTATTAGAAACATTTATTTAGTTTTATTTATTTAAACTTATTTGAAAATAGATATATAATTCTATCAAATATACAATTACAAAAATTTATTGTTACATACTATTAAACTCATATGGAAGAGAATTGATTTAATTATCTTATTTTTCTATTTCACTAATAAAAATTATAGGTAGTTATGTTCGCTAAAACACCCAAAACCGACTACCCCGCGTGTCTCTCAAATTTCGCTTTTATAGTCAAGCAAAAAAAACCGTACCCGAAATGATCATACGATATTTTTTTTCCAGGATGAAACAAAACATACCGTTTCCCAATCTTTACAAAATATGTACTTGAATTTCGGTATTCAATTTCCATTCTAAGGTGGTATAGTCGATTTCAATTGTGAACATACAAATTAATTAATGAATTAAGGGGTGGACACCTGAATGCCACTTGGGACGAAAAAAAATTCGTTACAATATGTACAAATTTTGATAATAATGACTATAGTGATTTGTAAAAATATAAAATGGAACCCTTTTCTCACTCGACGACCTTTAATATAAATTTTCGTTTGATCACAATGGATTTCTCCGACGCTTGAAAACTTTTACACGTTTTTATCAAAATTATCCTATTACAAACTTCAAAAAATAAAATATAAACCTTCGAGTTAAAAATTTGTAACAAACAAATTTTTAATTTCAAAAAGAAATTTGGAAAAAATGCAATATGGAACCCGGGCCCTACCGGTTGCCCTTTTCATAATTTTATTCTGAATCGGGACTCACCGCAATCTATTTCGCTCTCTACAGTTTCTTATCAAAATCATCCAAAAGTTTTAAAACATTTAAAATGAAACCCCGATCCAACGGGGGACCCTCTAATACATTTTTCTGATATTAGGACTCGTTGCTATCGTTTCCCGGGATTCGAAATCAGGTCTTACATATGTTTATCAAATTGAATGATTCTCATAAAAATTTGTAAGACGTGATTTTCATTTAGAAAAAAAATTAGTAAAGAGACCCGAATCGCACCGGACTAGTCCCTAAATTATTTTTTCCATAATCAGGACAAAATGCAATCAAATGCCAATACTCTTGTAACTCATGCCTCACCTAAAAATTGGTAAAAACTGTTTTAACTGTTTCCGAAAACCTCACCTCAAATATAAACAAAATTTTAATAATTTGTTAATACGACAAATACGGGTTCTCGTCAACGTAAGAGTGGTGTCGTTTGATAGCTCTTATCTTAAGCCAATTAGCCACATAAACCGTTTCTGTTAGACATCTCTGAGGTTTGAGCAATTTTTTAAAATCAGAAACTTCACAGTCGTCAAAAATCGATCATAATGCATGATGTTACCTTTCTGTTCCAGAAATGAGTGTAAGCTGTTGTAATAAATTCAGAAGTACCAATTTCTTGTACAGGAATGCAATATGATTTGTGGATAAGGGCTATTGTAATATTTTTTTGTGTGTGGGCTGCTGTAATAAATTCGAGGTGTCTCGAATTTTGTAACTTCAAGCTGCAACTTTTGTTCGTCATATCAATGTTACCGGTGCCAATTATGTAGGAGCTTAGACTAAAATGTAGTTGAATGCTTTTATATTAAATACATTTTTTGGTATTCAGCAAATACATCAAAGGAACAGACTAAGACAAGGGCGCGCTTACACTTCAGTTACTTCGTCCACTAATCAAGTCTAAGGTAGCCTTGATGTTCCCAATCAAACAATTGAAGTCTGTCTAACGTCGAATGCTGAAAGATAATCAATATAAAAAAATGTATTGAAAGGTCAAAGAGTTGACGGAGATAAAACCATACCGATACTCATGGTTGTTATTTTCCGCATCATTCACTTCACAAATCGTTTAAAACAAGAACAAAACTAAGAACAATTTTTGATGAGTCGTGCATGACATCTAATAGGAAATCTTTCATCGATATTTTCATGGTTGGTCCAACGATCCAGCCGGTATCGCATTAAGTGCATATATTGAAAAAATATACCGACAAGTAAAGGTACGAGAAAAGGACACATATTTTCAAGGCGCAGATGTACTCATCGAACAATTTTGGCCAAAGACCGTTACCTATGTGACCTCAACCGCACCGTTCTTAGCCATTCGATCACTACACCAATTTGGAAACGATAATAAATCAAAATTGCTATGGTTAGCACAAATTATTAAAAACGAACTGGTACATGATTTGATCACACTACTAAATTCCGGAGGCTTTCCGTTAAGGAAATGGGTTTTCAACATACCTGAACTATGTGATGATGCAGATCCAATACCCGTTGATGATAAAGATGCTACATTCAAGGTTCTCGGGCTAGAATGCGGTATCCTCAAAACGACAATTTTCAATTCAACGTTAAATTAAATGATAACTAAATGTTCTTTGGGTGGCTCGCCCCATCAATAATAATAAAAAAAAATTATTTCATGAAATTATGGCAGCAAACCAGATTGAGATGATTATAGCTGCCACCTGACATTACAAATCAATGGCATCAGCTGCAGGACATCCTTTCACATTTAAAAACGATCTGAACATCGTGATACAACCTGTGGAATATTTCATTTGTTGAATTTCACGGATTTTGTGACTCTAGTGAGGCTGCTTATCTACTGTATAGGTTGGAAGATAATATTGAGATTATTCACGAAAATTATGAAAGAATTTTCACTATTCAACATCAAGGAATTTGGTTGGGCTGATAGTTCAATAGTATTAGCGTGGGTATCGGCGGCACCTCGTCGCTGGAAAACTTACGTGGAGAACAGAACATCAGAAAGTCTTTGCATTGATCACGCAAAGTCTGCTGAAAATGATGCCTATTGTGATGCTAGTGAAGTTTATCCAAAAAATACAACAACAAAAACTTATTGTAATAGTATTGGTGAAAGTAAACATTCAGGCGAATTTAAATTGTGTAATGTAGACGAGACTTGATTTTTTAATTAGCTTTAGGTACATTCTATAGTCATTTTAAGTATTTTCTAAGCATTTAGCATGTGCTTAGACAGTCTACCAATGTCACTGAAGTTCATGCTAAATGCTTAGAAAATACTTAAAATGACTTTGGAATGTACCTAAAGCTAATTAAAAAATCACATCTCGTCTACATTACACAATTTAAATTCGCCTGAATGTTTACTTTCACCAATACTATTACAATAAGTTTTTGTTGTTGTATTTTTTGTATTAGTTTGGATAGACTTCACTAGCTTCACTAGTTTGGATAAACTTCTGATTGTGTCAATTGAGGCATATTTCCGGAAGCCATAAAATCATTCAACTTGTCGTGGAATGGCGGCTAATGGTTAAAAGAGTCCGAATCATCTTGGAAAATAAACATGACATATCCATCAACACACTGGTGTACTATTTAAGCGCGTTTCCTCTTGGTGAAGAATTCAACGTATACTTGGTTTTTGCACACGGTTTGTAAAGAATTCTCCGAAAAAGTTAAAGGCAAACCGAAATTATTGTACAATTACGGTTAGAGAATTACAATTAGCAGAACGAGGTTGCATTTTGTGGTGCCAAATTGAATATTATGCAGAAGACATAGCAAATTTAGCGATTTCGAGATCTTTATGATCAAAAGAAAAGCTGTCGACACTATCACTCTTCACAGATGGACACGGTATTTTCTGAGTGGGCGGAATGCAAGTTAAATTCAAATACCAAGTATACGTGCGGCAAAGGGCAGCTACTATAGCATTCAATTAATGGTAATCTTACCAATAGCGCCAATTACGGTTTCAAGATAATTTAGTCGAGTTGGCGTAGACTTCTGCTGGCCAATTTCGATTGGTACTAAAACGCGAAGAGGGACAATATCTGTGAAAGGGTATACATCAGTGTTCGTGTGTATATGACCACAAAGGCTATACATTTGTAGGTTGTATCTGATTTAATAGCGGATGAATTTATTGCTGCTTTAAAAAGATTTATTGCACGAGACGGACTACCATCAGAAATCAATTCTGATACCTTAACGACCACGTTATACCTTGGAAATATATTCCTCCAGGCAGTCTAAATTTTGCAGGCATATAGGGGAAGCTGCAGTAAAGTCGATGAATGCACATCTTATTCGTGTGACAGAAAATTCTAATTTTACATTCGAAGAGATGGCGACCCCTAAGTGAAGCCGTACTTAATTCTCGACCATTATGTCAAATCAAATCAGATGATGATCCAAGCAGTATAGAAGTCGTAACACCAGGCCAGTTTTAGATAATGGCACAATACTATCAGAACCGAACTTTGAATTATTTCCAACTAATTGACTTACGAGATGGGAACAAATCGAATGGGTAGTTTCTGGGAGCGCTACTGATAAGGCTACCTCCATACACACTACAGCAAAGGAATAATTGGCAGCAACAGCAGAAAAATCTTCAAATAGTTGACATGTTGTTGGTTAAAGATGACAATCGAGAATGTCTGGCATTTTCACTAATTAGATCTGACAAATTATAAAAAACACATTAGATTAAGGGACACCTAGTGTCATAGAAGCCTTTTCATTAGGGGTGTGCTTCTTGCAAATTCGATCCATTTCTATCGAGTTTTGGGGGTGCAAGTTGCTGTAATAAATTTGAGGGTACTCATTTCATGTACAGGGAGTCAATTCGCGTTGCGTGAAATAATGAATATAAAAAGTTTTTTTCATTGGCAATCTAGTAGTTTAAATTATTCGCATGTAGTTTTAAATTTTACTGTATGAAATCAAAATTTATTATGGGGAATGCAAACCTACTCGATTGCTAATGAAAAAAACTTTTCATTTTCATTATTTCACGGAACGCGAATTGACACCCAGGAAGGTAATTCGATGCAATGGTAGCCTCTTCACAGCCCAGGCGGGAATTGGGCTGAAACTTTAGATTTAAGTTTTTCCGTAAGTTGAAAGATTTATTTTGGCAGAAATTGGTCTACCGGAAGTGGTAGATTACAGAGGAGCTTTCTCGCTTTTTTTTAAATATTTTCATAGAACGATTCAATAATTTATGAGAAAAACGATTATAAATCATTTTTCAGATCATTTTCCTAAAATTTAAAAGAAAATGGCGATCTTTAAATTCGGCTTCTCCTTAGAATGAGTTAACAGGATGAAACTTTATATATAATTTTTTTCCATCCAAAATATTAACGCTTTTTATTTGAATTTGCAAGAGAAATTCTACAATAAATGTTGAGATCAGAACAGACTGCAAACACAATATAAACATAAATGTAACTTACCACAAACATAGTTAATAATGCAGATTTTTGCTGCTGCAACTTCCTTCTAATTTTAGTAGCAATATTTTTCCATACCGTATAATTTCCAATTTGATTTGAATTACATATAAATAAATTAATAATTAATGTTTATTTTGACTTATTCTAAAAGGTTGGATGTCCTGCTGCACGAGAAATATCGTTTACCCTATAATTTGTTCACAATCATAAAGTATTAAATGAAACGTGACTCAGACTTACCTGTATATATTATACTCACATAGTTTATTATTCTCAAGAAGGCACTTCGAAAGGTAAACTAATTCTTTGAAAATATATACCTAAAATATTTCCTAGAAATTCAAAGTTTAAATCCTCAATATAAATTAAAAAGTTTCAGTAAATACTGGTTAGGATGAAGGATTCTGTCTGCATCACGTACGTAATAATTTCGAAACCGGATCCTTCTTAGAACTCGAGTCTTCAAAGTCTAATCAAGAAGTTGCGTTGGTAAATTATTTTAAATAATTCGTTCAGGTGGATTCCAAATTTATGATCGAATAAACCAATAATTCGCAATCCACAAATCGAGCCAATAGAATACAGTAGTTTTTATGTATAATCTTCCTAAAATAGAAAATTTTCCGAAAATAAAATTTTTAAATTATAATTCAATTTTGCCATAAAATTTTTTTGTTTCCCAAAAATTTGTATAATTTAAAAATAGATTCTTTTGTTTGCGTTGTTATTTATTATTAAAATATACAAGAGCAAAATTATTATAAATCCTTTACATTAACTTTTTTTTCTTATGTACGAGTACGATGATATTCATTGGATTCTTATCTTTATCTCAGAAATTAAAATTAAATTTGATTTTCCTTTCAAAAAAAAAAAAAAAAAAACAAAAATATTTTTTTTGTTGTCTCCCATTTTTTTTCGATTTAATGTAAATGGAAAATTTTGTAATCCATTTAATTTTCAATTTCCGTAAATTTTATAATAAAATAAAATCTTCTCACTCTCCTTGGGATAATATTACGATGGGTACGACACAGTATAACATAAATCCAGGCGACTTATAAAATAGAAATGCTTTGAAATGAAATTAGTGTTTTACTCTAAAGACGAATCTTTATATAGTGTAATGTAGTATTTAGTACACAGTCGAGTGTCCTGAAGATCAAATTTTACTTAAACATTTACGTAATAGCCTAATCCGTATGTCTTATGTGAATTCGGTCACCTGGAATTTATCAACAAAACTGAAACGAATTTTTCTACTGTGTTTTATGTGTGTGTGTACAAGTACGCTTTTTCCGGGAAATGGAAATGGAAAAATAAATTTGAAATCGATTTCTGCTTAAACAGGTGTAAAATGGTGTGACGAGGCAATTGAAATAAATTTAAAATGTAAAAAAATTGTTTAATTATTATTGATTGAATAGCTATTGCTCGAACGGGCATAATTAATATATTAGTGGAATTTTTCCGTATTTTATCCACGCGATTTTATTGAGGAATAAAGCCGATTTATTTTTTAATCGGATTGATACGGATTTGGGTGATTTAAACGAAATTTGGTAAATTTCATATATGCGTTTAATATATTCAATTTATCTCTTTGATACGCTTTAAATGGTAACTTTTTCGTTCCCCAGCTACTTCATCTGTTAAGGAATAACTGAGTTCGGAAAGTACGGCTAAGTTTAACTTGAAAAACGGTCATTCAAAATTCCAAATAATAGTTTTATAATCGTTGTCACTTCGACAGTGTTGCGCGACTACTCGTATTTTGAAATTGTCTACATGTTGGTGTCAAAAATATCGTAGACAATTGATTTTTGAGTCGAAAATGTCGAAAATTACAAAAATAAATATACCATCTGGTTTTATCCTTAAAAAAGCGTAACGTCAGACGGCCGAAGCCACATTTCCGACAAGAATTTTGGCCGACAAGCCCACTTAGCCGACACAAAGATCGTCGACAAGCCACATCGCCGACACAACAACATAGCCGATACCTCCATATGGGGGCGATATGGGTGTCTGCGATGTAGGTGTCGGTGATGTGGCTTCTAATATGATTTATGGGGAGTAGGTTGTACCGTCGATGAATTGCAAATTCCTCGGCAATTACCGCACTCCTCACGGACCTATTAAAATCTAAAGGAAAAATGGAATGGAATGAACCTGCTAAAATGTCCTTAAATACTCTGAAATAGGATATACCCGCTGAATATTATCCAGCTGTGCTTGTGTTAAAAGATTCCATCGTTATATTGCAGGGCCAGATTAACTGTCAAAATTAATTAATTAATTGTGAAGTCGTAATTATTACGGTCCATGTCGACCTTCCCTGGTTAATGGACTAGACTGACTTTCCAAACAGAAAGGGCTCTCATAATATTATCCCCGATGCATTGTCGAGGATTTACTGTGACGAATTGATGCCTACTTTCAGAGTATAGATGCTTACCAGATTGTAGGTTGTACACCTTGCTTCTCCGGCTTTTCAGGATGCTGAATATGCTAAACAAATTCTCACTTGCAAGAATTAACTGATGTAGAATCTAGCGGCTCATATGGGGGTCGAGAAATTTCAGAGTCTCTGAAACGACAGTATTTTGCTTGGGATGGCGGATGACGTGAATGAATACCTAAGAAAATAGGAAGTATATAAAATGTTAAAAATATTAATAAAGTATGCATTACGACCAAACATGGATAACTTTCTTGAGGTTGATCAACCCTCTTAATTTCTTTATATGAACTTTTTGGTCCCTACCCCGATCCAAAGAGAAAACCGAATTCTTATTAATCGTCGCAGATCGTTATACAGGGTTATCCAATTCGAGGTTGATAAAGTAAACTTAAAAAAACACACAAAATATTCGGAATGTATTGTAATTTTTATTTCATTTTACAGATTGATCCTTGCCATTTTTAGTTAAACAAGATATCATTCAAATGTCCTCCACGGGACTTCTTACAGGCCTTGATTCTTTTGAGGTAATTTTCAATGACTTTTCGGCACATTTCGGGCGGTATCTCGGCCATTACCTTACGAATATTAGTTTTCAATTCGTCAAGAGTTTGAGGATTGTTTGCGTAAACACGATCTTTCGCGTAGCCCCACAAAAAGAAATCCAAAGGCGTTAAATCACAGGATCTTGGAGGCCAATTGACATCAGCCAATCGCGAAATCAAACGTCCAGGAAATTTCTATTGCAAAAGACCTCGATTTGCTCGTGTTACGTGACTGGTTGCTCCATCCTGCTGGAACCACATATCGTCAAGATCATAATCTTCGATTTTCGTAAAAAAATAATCGGTTAACATGCGGCCATAGCGCTCAGAATTGACGGTAACGGCTCGTCCATGGTTGTTCTCAAAAAAATACGGCCCAATCACACCACCAGACCACAATGCGCACCAAACAGTGACTTTTTCCGGGTGTAATGGCTTCTCTACAATCAATTGTGGATTTTCTGAGCCCCAAATTCTACAGTTTTGCTTATTAACGTATCCACCAAGCGAAAAATGAGCTTCATCACTGAAGAAAATTTTGTTCGAAAAATCAGCATCGACGGCCTGTTTTTCCAACACCCAATTTGCGTATGTTCTTCGTTGTCCATAGTCAGCAGGCTTTAAATGGCAGAATGTCAACTAAATAAATGACAGCGTACTTGACGTTTATCTTTGACAGATGTCGGTATACAGATTTCTACTTTATCAACCTCGAATTGGATAACCCTGTACATGCCCATTGAATTAGCAACTTTTATAAAATTTAGTTTTTCGGGAAATTCAATATAAATAAAATTCATTTAACAAATCATTATTATTTCATTTATTAAATTAAGATTTAATGATTATAAAAAAATTAAATAAAAGTTTAATAGAGTTACTATTCAATAAGCCCATATTCCTTTATTCTTGAGCAACATTTCGACTCTTTGTGGCATAGTATGGATCGAGTTTATTATCGTTTTTTAATAAGCGCGTCGTTGAACCATATGATTTTAATTTCCTTAATCAATGTTTGTTTGTCTGTGATATGTTTTTCTGATAACTGTTAACCGTCCAAACATTTTCTATTGTCTATTTCTATTGTTCTATTGAGTTCTCATTCCAATCCAATAGCGGTACTTATCAGCATTCATAGCGGTACTTATCAGCATATACTTATCAGCATTCATAATGCCATCTACTACATGAAGAGGCCCAGGACCTTTTGCGGTGATACACCCCCAGACCATGAGAGATGTTGGATGTTTAACCTTTTGTACAACACAGTCTTTATTGAAACGTTCATGTGAGCGGCGTTTAACAAAAATATTTCTCCCGGCAGTAATTTGGACCGTCACGATTCATCCGAGAAACCAACCTGAAAATTTGATCGTTTAAGAAAATTTTTAAAAATGAAATTGCAAATAGGAGTTTTTACTTATATTAGACCAATCTGACACTGAGAAGTGTTTATATTTCCGTCCCCATGCAATTCGTTTAAGTATCATGTTGTGCACTAATTTTTGTTCAACCCTCCGTTACTAACGTTAATTTAACTTACAACGTTACTAACGATGGTTCAAATTGATCCATCTTTAAAAAGTCCAATGTTCTGCAACGGTTAATATACTCCACCAATTATTTTTTTTTAAATTAAACGCTGAGTAATTAAACCTAAAAAATAAATTATATTTAATATTTTATTTCAGTCTTTAGAAAATAAAAATGTATATCACAAAATGTAAAAGATTTCATTAAAAAAAATATAAAGGCTTGCTTAACTCTCCTTCGCGTCCTATCAGTCAGAATTTCAAAAGGTTGGAATCGTTGAAAAGCTATAAAGTATTTTTTTCCAATAATTTCCAACCTTTGAAATATGGCTAAATCTAAACTTCTGAATTACCTAATTGAGATTTTCACAAAGAGTACAGTTACCAATCAAATGGCTTCCACAGATAAGTCTATTGCATCTGGAGCAAGTTGTGTTTGTCTTACGATCTTGAGTCGGTTGACAGAGTTGGCATCTACCGCGCTCATTCAATTTAGGCTTTTTGGCGAAAGCTCGAACGATGGATTTTGTGCAAATTTATTACAACTAAATTTGAGGTTTGTACTCAATTGTTGAATATTACTCCGTCTATCTATATGTGGTTGCATAAGAGCTAAAGCCAATATTTTTAAAAATCATTTCCTTTTTTTATATTGTACTGGAGGATTCTCGGTGGATAATAGAACTATCCGGCTATTTATAGTTGCCAAATTTAATAAGCCGAAGAAAATTACAATTGGCCATCGGTTTGCAGTTCTTGCAACATTGTATGTACCGCAAAGCTGGTCGGTAGTATCGATACCGCCCTTCGAACTATTGCAAAATTCGATTATTGCTGGTAAAGATTTTGGCCCTTCTGATATTTCGCCTGTTCGGTGCATCGTTGATAGTAAGATCAAACATTTGTTTTTTTTTGGCACGTATGACAATATAGTGGCTTTCTTCTGGTAACCAAAAAATTTAGATTTAATCGCACGATTTTATATAATGGTATAAACGACGGTAGCAACACTCGTTTATTTTTTTTTGCATTGTGCCAACGTCGTGTTTTGCCATGTTTCGCCAACTAAAGCTTGTAAACCAATTATCTACTGTGAAATTACGTCCAACGTTTTGCAAAGGTCTGGTTAAACGTAATACGATTTGGTTAGGCTTATTACTAAAATTGTATCGTCCTGGTGGCTTCTGTCCACAGTAAACTTTCAGCTTAGATGTGTAAAAATGACATGGAATCAACAATAAAGTATATATTGCCTAAATGAGCAACAACCCATACTATGATTTTGCTATCAATTTTCGTTGAATTTTTGGAAGATTTCACGAACTGTGGTGAGTTTATCAACCAAATGTCAAATCGAGTGCACCGCATAAGAAATTGGAAGCGACTGTAGCTCATGGTTGTTGCAAATATTTCCAAACCTGTGCCGTCGGTAGCCCACAAATCTCGTACATACACATGCGATGATTTATGCAACCCCGTTAGATACAACAATCCAAATAAAGCATTAATTTTTGTATAATTGGTCGTTGCAGCATGTTTCCTGTCCCTATATTTTGTTTGCTGTTTCTTATAAATAAATTTGTGTGTTCCACAATATCATTGATGAAAGTAATGAATAATTGGAAACTTTCTAAGGATGTTTTAACAGATTTCGAAAAATCTGTAAGGTTTGATGACGAACGGAAAATGCTTTCGGTAACTGCCCGTGTAGATTTAAATGCGTATTTATTGCTCCATATTGAGCCATTTTTATCCCACTAAATCACCATCTGGCTCATCATATTCGTCGTTATTTGGATCAAGTTCTTGCTCTGTTTCGGAATCATGATTGCTAAATAGCTCTAAGTCTTCTGTTTCACTAACATCTGACCCACCGACAGGGCCTTCCTTCTCGCTGTCTAACTAGGCTAAGATAGCATGTAGCCGATTTTGCTGATGCTCATAATCATTCATTATCTAAAGTTATCTAAATAAATACTTATTAATTATTTACTAACGTGGGTCAAAATGACCCAGACACTTTCTAAAATAACTACCTCCTTCGAATTGCAAAACCACACTAAAAATTATTTTGATGTGACAAGTGAAGATTGAGGTTAGATATCACGTAACATGAAGTTAATTGCAATTTGTTTTGTATGTTTTTTTTTAAATTTTCATCGCAATGGGTCAATTTGACCCAGACGTTAGTAACCGAGGGATTAACCTTATTAGTCGGATGGCATTGTTTTAGTCCAAATTGCTTAAAGCGGCGTCGCAATGTACTCTTCGAAATTTTGATATCGTATTTCTTTAAAATGTCATTTATTGAAGTTGTTGATCGTTTACGATTCTGCAAAGTTAATTTTGAGATGATTCTGTCTTCCTTTTCGAAAGTTTTCCTTTGTTTTCTGCAATTTCCCCTGTGCGGTGGGGCCACGACCTCGCCTTTTTGGGGTGTTTTCTTAATTCTAGACACAACATGTTTACTGGTTCCAACAATTGTGGCAATTTCATATTGTTTTAATGATGAATGTTCCAATAAAACAGCAATACGTTGTTTTTTGTCAATGTAGTATCTGTTTTTCACCCCATAATGACAGTACCGCGAAACTCTAAAAAATCACTTACTAAATAATTCACAACAGGTCACATTGAGATCAGAAAGCCTTTACTCGATAACATCCGAAAGGAATAGAGGCCTTCTCTCTGTTGGCAATTAAATCGTTAATCGATGTTGAGTTACAATGAGCCATACAAAATAATAAATTAGGAACCCCTGATTCAGCATTTACGCAATCCTACTACAATAACGGCCACATGCAATTTCCACTATAATAATTTAGGGGTCTCACTGAAGCCGAACTTACAAATTTAAATAGATTTAACTTCTTTAGACAACTAGCATCAGATACATTTTCCCATTATACAAAAGTTAAATCTGGAAGTCTTCGAAATGCCTCCGGATATCAAATTGACACATTCAACATTACTATAACGATTACTCGGAATCTCGTATGCGGATGAGTTTATGATCCACTTTTAACAAAACTCAGATTCAGTACTTTAAAAATGTGAACGCTGTATCCTGCAACAATTTGATTTCGTTATTTTCGCAACTCTTAGTAAACCTGTGGTTGTAAAGCAGTGTGTCCATAACTGTCCTTAAAACACCTATAGTTTTGAGAATTTTAAATGTTATGTGGATAACATATTGATCAAAATGGTGATTGATCAATCATCAAAAATTTTGATGTACATCAAAGTTAAAAGAATTCACTATAAGTTGTCTCATATCAACCATCAAATCACTAATCAATCAGAAGAATCGCGTGTGAACGAATGCGGCATGACAAAATTCTTCCTTTTTACAAGGCCTTTCAAAAGATATGCCACATGATCATATCGGAATAAGTAAACCTGCTTCCAGCAGGACATCGGTAGTTTCAAGAACTAGGGCGCTTTAGTTAAATTTGTGGAATTCTTCGAACATTTTTCAATATTTTCATATGATATCAAAGCTAGAACGGCGGATTTGTGAAAAAAGATATCTAAACGGACGTACATTCTTTGCTTTTTGGACCTTCGAAACGTCGGTAGCACTGATATTTTGTCATTGTAATTTTTTTGTAATTTTTGACAGGATTTCAAGTAAGACTGCCGGCTAGCTACGAAAACCGCCCACAATAATTTAGAAGACCAAAGTACGACTAAATAAATTTGTGCGATCGGTTGAACATCTCTTAATGAATATTGTGATGTCAAATTAACTAATTTAACAAAAAATTGGCGTTTATCTAAATAATATTTATTTTCTAATAATATATTCAATTTAGAATATTAAAATAAACGTTGTTGACAAATTTTTAAATTTGCTTACGAATAAAAAACTTTTCTAAATTTCAAGTTTCACGGCAGCCATCTGGGGCCGATTTTTTTCATTCTGTGTATCAACGACGGTGACTGTTTGATTAGAAATTCACCCTGAACGTGGGCAAATGTGGGCAACCTGCTCTAGAAAACGTGCACAGTCCATTTCTGTTGATTCGCGGGTGTCATTTGTGACGAGTAGTGTTTTCACTTTGAACTAGACCCAATTAAACTAGAAAACACGAGCTTTCCGGAAAAATTAGGGGAACACTGGGTCTAATATTCAAAAGTTGTAGAAGTAAAAGTCGAAGTAAAAATCCTTTGTCCTAAGATACTTCTAAGAGCTTACAACTTTCAAAGTAGGTTTTTGAACTAGACCCAATTCAACTAGAAAACACGATTTTCCGGAAAAACTAGGAGAACACTAGGTTTAATCTTCAAAAGTTGTAGAGGTAGAAGTGGAAGTAAAAACTCTTTGCCCTAAGATACTTCTAAGTTCTTACAACTTTGAGAGTAGGTGTTTTCGCGTTGAACTAGACCCAATCCAACTAGAAAACACGGGTTTTTGGGGAAAACTAGGGGAACACTGGGTCTAGTATTCAAAAGTTGTAGAGATAAAAATCAAAATAAAACCCTTTGTCCTAAGGGTCCTATGGGTTCTTAGTTCCTTTGTTCCACTAGTAAGCAATACTTTCGGTTGTTTTTCTAATAGCTTAGGTCATACTGAGACTATATGAAAAATTTGGATAAAATTTATGGACTAGAATTTTTACTAGAATTTTTTGTTTTTCTGCGGCTTAAAGCCCAAAACTGATAATAACTTATATGGCCGCAGAAAATCAAAAAGTTCTTGAAACAATTCTAGTCCATAAATTTATAGTAAAATTATAGTGAAAATTCTAATCCATAAATTGTCCCCAAATTTTCCACATAATCTCAATATGACCTAATTAGCTATTATAAAACCAACCGAAAGTATTGGTTACTAGTGGAACAAAGGGACTAAGGACCCATAAGACCTTTAGGACAAAGGGTTTTATTTTGATTTTTATCTCTACAACTTTTCAATATTAGACCATTAGACCCTGTGTTCCCCTAGTTTTTCCCGAAAACTCGTGTTTTCTAGTTGGATTGGGTCTAGTTCAACGTGAAAACACCTACTTTCAAAGTTGTAAGTGTTTAGAAGTATCTTAGGGCAAAGGGTTATTACTTCGACTTCTGCCTCTACAACTTTTGAGTAATAGACCTAGTGTTCCTGTAGTTTTTTCAGAAAAGCTCGTGTTTTCTCGTTAAATACGTTGCGAGTGATCTTTTACACTATCGGCTTTGTACCTTACTTAGTAGTATCTGTTATTACAGTCTGGTTAAATTATATAAATTATTTTGAAAATTTTTATTTATTAGTCATTATTGAGTAAAAAAGTTAGGTTCTGATGTGGGGATATAGTGCCAATATATTAACTCGTTTCTGAACTGAATGAAAATACTAAACTTTTAATTCCCTTCGGAATACTAATTGCTTTAAATTTCAAAATACTGTTCGTATTATACAAGTACATACCAAACATTTAAAAGTATCTTATCATCCATCTTTATACAAAACAATAAAATCATATCCCTCATCACCAAATGAACAAAAAAAAATTCATCGAATTAAATTTAAATAATGAAAAATGGAAAATTTTGTAATTTTGCTCTTCAGTCACATAAACGAGCATCAATTAATTGTCCATTCACAACATTGACAAATACATTATAAAAAATGAGAAAAGCTTCGATAAGAATAAGAAAATAAACAAATAATCCAGCGAAAGCTCAAAACTTTTATTTTTTTGTTGTGTTCCGTTCGTTTGTAAAATTATTTTGTGCTCCAAAAACAAAATCAATAAATTTTCCTTAACTGTAGGGACGCAATATAGCTTTACGACAAGACAAAATAAAATTTGAAATTATTCACAAAAAAAAAAAAATTATGAAAAATAAAATAAATTAGCCATCAAAATTCATGATGATCCCAAAAGAAAATTATTCACAATTCACAAAAAATACAAAAGAAAAGCAAACGTTTCTCAGATACGGTACATACAACTCAAAATTAGACAGAGTTGTATATAAATATTAGAAGGGCAAACACAAAATAGCACAGAGAACACAAAAAAGGTCAAATAAATTTTAATCAATCAACAACAACAACAACAACATAAATAAGTAAAAAGAAAATTCATCATGGTAAATACAAGACTATTTTCATTTATGTGTTTGTGGGCCTCTACTATATATAGTATATAGTCCGTAACCCTCATCAAAAACAGTTACATATACAAATGAATATCAATTAAGTTCTGACATTTAAATGAATTTTCATTTGAAAATAAATATTTTTTAAAGAACTAATTTTTCCTTTCATAGGTTCTTTTTTTTTACCACAAAATTATGTTTAGTGGAAATGGATATATCTCATATCTATTCCACAAAAAATATTAACCGTAACCTAACCGCAAAATTTATATTAAACATGTTATCCGTTTACCTCGTAAGATTTTTCAAAATAAACTTGGATTTACATAAAAAGGCCTTTTGCATGGTTATGTAATACTAAAGGACCAATAATTCATCAATGAAGGGTTTTTGATTAACTTTCTAAAATACAAAGTTGTTTTATAGGGTTTGCTCGTCAAAATCACAATTTTGCAAATGATATTCAATTTTTTCTAGTTCATTTACATTATGATGGGATTGGATATGTTGGATGGAAATGGACGCAGTTTATCATTTTATAACCCTATATTTACCTAACGTGCCGGATCATTGCTTTTCCAAAACTTCACCCAATAACATTTTAGAATCCCATTTCATTCCAATATATCCAATACCTTCATAAGTAGTTAAAAATGGGCCAAGTTTCGCCCTCAGATGGTCATATTCCAGAACTTTTCCAAAAATTATTTAAGAATTCCATTTCCATACAACATACCCAATCCCATCATAATCGGTTAAGAAATTACCGAGTTCTGTCCCAGGTGGCCATGTTCCAGAACTTCTTCCAAAAATTATTTGAGAATCCCATTTCCATCCAGCATTCTCAATCCCAACATAATCGGTTAGGAAATGAACGAGTTCCATCTCAGGTGGCCATATTTCAGAACTTGTTCCAAAAATCCTTTTCAGAATTCCATGTCCATCCAACATACCCAATCCCATCATAATCGGTAAAGAAATAATCGAGTTCCGTCACAGATGGCCATATTGCAGAACTTCTTTGAAAAATTATTTGTAATTCCATTTACATCCAAAATACAAAATCTCATCAATGTCGTTTAAGAAATTACCGAGTTCGGTCCCAGGTGGTCATATTCCAGAACTTTTTCCAAAAATCTTTTAAGAATCCCATATTCATCCAACATACTCTATAATATCATATTCGGTTAAGAATTGGGAGCACTGAATTTGTTTTACAAAAAGTTGATTTTAATTTGTAAAAAATTTACGAACTTTGTTTTAAAAATAGTTGAATTTAAAAAAATTTAATTGAAGTTAAGTACTTTGAAAAAACACGGACTTGCTTTGCAAAAAACTGTGGCTGATCTAGGAAAACATGACAATAAAGTGCAAAAAATTGTGGTTAACTTGTAAAAAGAGAATGAACTAAAAAAATTGAATATCATTTTCAAAATTGTGAATTTGTAGTGCAAAACCGCAAAATTAATTTTCAATTCATATTCAATTCATATTCAATTCATATTCAATTCATATTCAATTCATATTCAATTCATATTCAATTCATATTCAATTCATATTCAATTCATATTCAATTCATATTCAATTCATATTCAATTCATATTCAATTCATATTCAATTCATATTCAATTCATATTCAATTCATATTCAATTCATATTCAATTCATATTCAATTCATATTCAATTCATATTCAATTCATATTCAATTCATATTCAATTCATATTCAATTCATATTCAATTTATATTCAATTCATATTCAATTCATATTCAATTCATATTCAATTCATATTCAATTCATATTCAATTCATATTCAATTCATATTCAATTCATATTCAATTCATATTCAATTCATATTCAATTCATATTCAATTCATATTCAATTCATATTCAATTCATATTCAATTCATATTCAATTCATATTCAATTCATATTCAATTCATATTCAATTCATATTCAATTCATATTCAATTCATATTCAATTCACATTCAATTCACATTCAATTCATAGTCAATTCATATTCAATTCATATTCAATTCATATTCAATTCACGTTCAATTCACATTCAATTCATAATTCATATTCAATTTATATTCAATTCATATTCAATTCATATTCAATTCATATTCGATTCATATTCAATTCATATTCAATTCATATTCAATTCATATTCAATTAATATTCAATTCTTATTCAATGCATATTCAGTTCAATGCAAATTTAATTCATATTCAATTCATATTCAATTCATATTCAATTCATATCCAATTCATATTCAATTCATATTCAATTCATATTCAATTTATATTCAATTCATATTTAATTCGTATTCAATTCATATTCAATTCATATTCAATTCATATTCAATTCATATTCAATTCATATTCAATTCATATTCAATTCATATTCAATTCATATTCAATTCATATTCAATTCATATTCAATTCATATTCAATTCATTTTCAACTCATATTCAATTCATATTCAATTCATATTCAATTCATATTCAATTCACATTCAATCCATATTTAGTTCATATTCAATTCTTATTCAATGCATATTCAGTTCATATTCAATTTGCATTCAATTCATATTCAATTCACAATCAATTCATATTCAATTCATATTCATTTCATATTGAAATATACATTATTTATTTGCTACCATATAAACCAATTTAAAATTTCGTAGAATAACTTTGCACTGTTTATGTTCGGCACACTTCAGTTCGTATTTATCTGCTAATTTGGTTCATTCATAATTAAATTTTATTTCTAGGAAATCGAGTAAGATAAAGTCAGTGTGTTAATGATACACAAATAACATTTCGTATTAATATTTCTGAGAAGCTACCTCATCCCAATCCACACTGAATGTAAAAACTTTATAAATCTTTTTTTTTTGATATTTAACAAATGTAATTATTTTTTTTTTAAATCCTTAATAACATAAAGTTCCATTATTTGATGTAATTATGCTGCCCGCGACGAAAATAATAATAATAATAATGTCCGTTCGAATAAAATTTAAACTTAATTAAAATAAATTAAATATTCGCCTTTATTTCATAATATGCGAGAACAATAAGTCTGTGTGGCATATTATACTAGGGCGAGAATATACATACAACATAAAATGGCGGCATAATAATATACATAAAAGGAAAGTTTTATACATAAAATTTAATTAATATTTCCGTTCCTTTATTCGATGTAGTCGACTTTCCTTGAACGTCTTGTCACGAGACCAACAAATATGTCAAAAATTTATTGTTATGCTTGTACATAACAGCTTTTATTTGGTTTTTAAAGCTTTTGTTATTTTAACAATGTAAACGAGCTTTGGTGCGCCATTACACAAACCATATTTTTGAATCGAAAATGAGCGAATGAAATAAAATTAGTGTAGACGCACTTGAAAATCGGAAAAATTAATTATGGAAAATTTTTATTGGAGGGAAACAGGACAATGGGATGTTTGGTTTTATTGCAAACCACTTTTTGGGGGCTTCTAATGTTTGTTTTATTTGACTTTGAATTCTTCTTAAAAACTTTTGTCCTTTTCGTAAGAAAAAGGATAATTCTAATTTTGTAAATTAATCTAGATATGGAAATTAGCTCAAGTATATAATATATAGGGTCAGATGTGATTTTGACAGGTGAATGTGTTTTCCGGTTGACTGAATTATAAATGTAAATGTTCTGAATATAAGTTGGGTTTCTTATATTTTTTAATAGGAGAAACATAATAATTATGAATGAGCTTTTATAACAAAAAAGGTTTTGATTGAAGTACGAGTATGTTGCTTATAAAATGTAGCAGACCAGAGCATTCCTAAATTGGATGTATAATCATAGTTCAACGCATTTGATAAATTTAGGAGGTGGTACCCTTTTATATTTTTTAAATTAATTTTAATTATAGTACATATTGCTAATTTATAACTTTTTTTCTTTCCAGGTATGGCTAATGAAATTTCTTAAATGCTTGTTGTGTAAGTATATACTCCTACCTAAATTAATTAAAATACGTATACAAACATAAATTAATGGTTGAATATGGCCGACAATCCGTTTCAGAGATGGAACTTGCTCTTAGACACATTAGGTGGAAGAGAGATTTTAGATTCAATTATTTTTGTATCCTTTCAATCAGTGGAGACATTTCTTCTAATCTGAGTTTCAGAATGTCAGATCAACCAGCGAAATATGACTTTGCTGTACTGTGTTCAGTGTTTGTGTTCAGTGTAGAGAAATCGTTCATGCAAATGTTATAACGCGCCCCAATAAATTTAATATTCAGGGATGTCATAGTCTTGGAAATTCGTTCCGCAAAGTGGCACTTTTGCACATTTTTATCTGGTTTATGACTGTGACTCCAATACTCATGCACGTTAAGTGTAGATCAAATATAAATAACTTTGTTAATCTTATAAGGAGGGAGGTTATTGATGTTCTCTATGCACCAATTCTTGATAGTAGCTAACAAATTGTGGTTGCCTCTTGTGAGTTCTCATTTTGTTCCTAATTATTTTGGGCGAGATATATTTGACTGATGATAATTAGAAATCTCTTCCATTTTTGGCCAAATGAAGCGTTAGGAATAGGTCTTTTTCTTGCTTTCATGAAAACTGAGCTAAACTGCTAGAGGAATTAAGCATTCAGCAAAACTATCGAGCTGCTGGTCGGTTTTGAAGTGTTTTTAAAAGCAAAAAAAGAATTTAAAAAAAGTATACGATTTGTTCGTAGGACTTTTTGGATTAACTGTTAGAAATAAAATTTTATCTGGAATCGTAACTCCGGATAATTTCTTCCAACGGGGAAGTTGTACAGTTAACGCTGACTGCTCAGCCGACTTCAACATGGACACGACTGTTTTAAACTGCACCTAGAATGTATTTGCTCGACACTCTTCCTGGAATGATAGTTTTGAACTTGATGATGACTGCATTCACTTTCTTTGCAGTTGTCTCGTTTTCTTGATCAAAGGCCTTTGAATGTAGGTCAGTTGTCATCCCTGCCTTAGTTTAAGCTTTTGAATTAACGACAAAAGTTGAAAGTTTTTATTTTGAAATACTTTTACTTTGTATACATGAAGCACTCTAGTGTATAAAATGTTATTGCCGTATACAGGATGATGCTTTATGTAACTTTAAATTAAAATCGCTCAAACGACTTTCTTGAAAATTGCTGATTGGTATGTTTCGAGTACCAGGGATCGATTTTAATGGGTCCTGATTTCGGAACAATTGGTTAAGGGGTTCATTCGCTAAAAAACTGTTGAACGGGTTTTTGACGCCAGAGGGTCAGGTGAAACTCCTTGCCCATATTTTCGCTAATGTCGCGAAAATTCATTATTTAATTTTTTTGGATATGAGATAAAAAGTTTTGTAAGAATGATTCCAAATGCCAGAAATCGATTTCGATGGTTGCTAGTTCGGAAAAATTCGTTTAACTGGTCGCCCGGTAGAGCCCCTGATCCTTTTTTAACTTTTTACCGCCTCGAACGATTTTGATAAAAATAACAATGATAAGGGTTTTCTCATGACGATAATGATTACGATGAGTCGCCATTTCATGGAAATTTGTTTATGTACTCCTACAACGGGGCACGGGTAGCATTTTTTCGAAAAATATTTCACCTCGAATGTGTTTAACAAAAATTGGTAAGTGGCATCCTAGTGCTAGGACCGTGGATGCATGTATGTTTTTGTTGAGGTTTCTCTATAACAACTATTCAAATTTGCCATAGCAGTTTCAATTTCTAAAATGTTTTGACGGAACTCTAAATGAGGGAACTCGTCCCTTTCCATTTTTTATGTGATGTTCCTCTGCGGTTATCCAAATTTGTATTAATCTGCGCAATAAAATTATTCTTGTTTGGTCTTATACTACGATGTACAAGTACAAATTATGTTTGTTTGTTGCATCGATATGTTGCATTACTATTCGACGTAAGAATGAGATGTTTGTTTGGATGAAAATAATATAAAATGTTTGGGAGCCAATGAACTGAAAACATTTCTTAAAGTTAACCAACCTCAAATAAATATTCTTGTAGTATCTCAAATTACGGATTTGTTCTTACATATATTTACAAGTATACATAATAATCTAAAAAAATTTTCCATTGCACTACATATTAAGATATCATATATGTGTCTATTGTATATAGATTAATAGTATACAGATATGCCATTTGTTTGTAGATTATGTAAAGAGAAGCAGACACTCGATGTTCACTGCTGCATCAAAATAAAAGAACAAATATATGGAACACAAAACATTGTATCTATAATAACATGTCTTGCATACATCCTGAAGAAGGAAAATTCTTGCACGAGTATATTCTGCAGGTTTGTTTGGAAACAGAAACATATTACTCAAGTATAGTGGAACGAGGAAGATTGAATGAATGAAGAGGATACAGACCGAGAGGAAAACACAAGAAAAATGGGGTTTTCATTAGTTTTCTTCAAATATGTGTTTGTATATTTATATTTTGGTGTATAAATAATCATAATAACACTAACAATGTAGTAAAAATACTTGTAAATACGGTATTTTCCCTCATTTTCCATATGGGTTTTATTGTACTCGTTGTATAAAAGATATCTACACGTTTTATGCAGAAGTGAAATATTCACACATGTGTCGGAACGACAAGGAAAATTTCTGTGAAAATCAACTAAAAATATTATTGGGAGAAAGCCGAAATCGATTTCACATAACAACAACAACTAAATATTTAGTACGGCATTGGAAAATATGTTTGTATATTATATGAAAAACATATTCCCAGAAAATTGTTATAATGTCGATAAAATATATATAAATATGTGGATACGAGAGAAATGAAAAACTAAATTTTCCTCCGAAAAAATATTTGTGTACCCAAAAACAAACAGCAGCAACAAAATTCTTGTAATATTCGAAAGAATTTAATGAAGTGAAAGTTACTCGTATCACACAATTATTAAAGTGGATGGTTCGGACGAAATGTGTTTCGAGCATAACAAAATGCACCATTGACTCCACTGATGAACATGTTATGTTTATTATACAACATTGACGGCATCCGGATTAAATTATGAAAATGTGTTGTTAAAAGCTTTTTAGTTTGGTTTTTATAGCGTTTTAAGCCAATATATACTTAGGGGTGTGCATGTGGTTTACATATATAGCACCATTATAATGGCGTTTCATAGACCATAGAATTTGCATTAAGCTGGGAAAACTTAATTAATTTTTTTTTATATAATGTAATTTAGGTTTGAACGAGTTACATAAATAGTGCTCTTAAAAGACCACTTGATTTGTGGTACGAGCAAATTATATTTTTAGCTACCAAATCGGATGGTTTAGAGACAAATTATTTTTTATCAAACAAAACTTTTATGTTTAGCTCATGCAATTTTTGGAAATTGGAAAAGGTTAAAATTAGGGCAACCAACAATATGCTCTTAAAAATAGGTTTTAGGGGTATATCGTCTATAAATCGCAAATCAAATTAAAATTTAAAAAAATGTATCAATTGGCATGACAAATAAATATACTAACCATATTTCGCCTCGCAATTAATTAATTTGCGACCGGATAGACGATATACCCCTAGAGCATATATTTAAGAGCATATTTTTGGTTGCCCCAGTTATAATTGTGTTGTGAATATATTAAACAAAATGTGAATTGAATTTATATCTTTCTACTATAGGAAGGCGTTGACAATTTCTGCCCAAATGAAAACATGACTTAACTATAGACAAACTATAGACAAAACTCATAATTGTAGACCGTTTTCATAATACAAACATAGTTTCATTTCAGTCGAACCAGAAATGGTCATTCACTCAAATTTGTTAGTTTCAGTACCCAGGCGTAGTTCTATTCAAAACTAATCATTAGCAAAGCTCGATCTCGCCTTTTTAGTACCCGATACAAAGATTTTGATAAAAATGGAGATTGAAATGGTTCCGTCAGGATTGGTCACTAGTTTTCATCGTTTGGTCACTTTTGATTCTTTTGATTACACGGTAAATAAATAACGAAAATTTGGAAAAAATACCCTTACGCTCAAATTTCGTAATTTAATAGCTGACCAATAGATTGACCAAGATGTTTTGGCCTTTCATCTCCAATAGGTAATTTTTTATTATGAAATCGAAATTGTATTAATTTAATAAAATCAACTGCGGATTTGATTTTGCAAAATTAAAAATAAATCCCATTGGAATATACTATATGGATCAAAATATACGTATTTCAAAGAATTGCTTTTAAACTGAATGACTAAAGATGAAATCAATTAAATATTTTGGTCGTTCTTGGTCGAATAATATGGGAGAAGGCACTTTAGGAAATATTTGACTGTGGATAATCCTAATATCTTCACAAATCCAACGATTGGAATCGTGATTGGAATCTGTCATTGGGGATTGACCACTAGCTATTTTCATTCGGTTATCGATATGAAACGATTTATTGCGTAAACTCATTTTTGCACGATAAGGACTGTTCGGGCCTGATAAAATGTACTACAATACTAATATTTTTACAAATCCAACTATCAGAATCTGTCTTTATGGATTGGTTTATTATCATTGAGGACTAATCACTAGTTGTTTTCGTTTGGTCATGCCGATTTACTACTAAAGGAGTAAAGTCTCAGGGCTAAAAACAATCGATTCCTCAAAATCAGACTCCTTCAGCACATTTCATCAAAATCGGTCGACCCGAGATATAATAAAAATAAATTAAAGTAAAATAAAACAAGGAGTAATATATTGCGGCCTACAACCGACTTTCTTTCATCATGAATGTACAATCATATATCTCGAATATACCACACTTGATTTTTAAAGAGCAAATTTAACTTTGATTTTTGGTATATACGGTCTTATATAATCAAAAATGCTGCCATTTTAGGTACACAGAATTCCACCACATTACGTAATAATTGGCTAATTTAGGAAAAAACTTTAATATAAAGTTGCATTCCAAAACTTCAGTCCCCTGGACTGTACAAATGCCGAATTATTGTTTAAAATTCGTTTTTGTCAAAAATCGTTCATTTCGCTTAAGTTTAAAGAAACTAATCCAGAACAGTATATTGTTGCACATTTAATTTTGACTCTTTTCTTAGTAATTTTTCCTGTAAATGACATAGTTTGCTAAATATTTACAAAAAAATGAAATACGAGTAGATCCTATGGAGCTGCCACTTCCGGTCTTGTAAGTCTTTTATTATGTATATGGTTTTACACTCCAAATTCAAAAATTACAAATGAGGTTCATCAATTTCCAAATAAAATTCACTTTTCTTCCAAAAGACTTTCATCCTTTTCCAAATCAAATTCGCCTTTGTTCAAATAAAACTCACCTTTATCCAAATCAAAAACAGCCGGATTTAATAAATTTATTGTATTTAAATTCTATATTCAAAATACCAATTTTTCGTGAACCACTTTTCACGTCCTACCTTACGAGTTGCCAACCAAAATATAAAAAAATTAATAAACTAAACTAACCTTTACTATGTAACCAAAATGTTCGATGTTTCATTCAAACTAGCTGCGTAATGGTAACCTCACAAGAATGTAAAGCTGGTACTCGCCTGTCGCACAGAATACCCAAAAATTTCATAGTAATTCTGCTTTTTGAGTGCAATTACTATAGTTTCGAAGTAATGAAAATCAAATCAAAAACCTTTTAACGAGGTAAATATTCAAGTGACGAAAGCCGAATTCAATTCACAGAATTTCTGATATCAAATTTGTACCGAAAAAAACAATTGCATTCGATTTGTTAACGATTTTTCGGAATATTAGTACATTCAGCGCGTTGTTGTTGAACATTCCGAAAAATCGTTGACAAATTGTTGTTTTTGGCAGCTAGAAAGAAAAATGTAAACAAACGCGTCGAATGTATGTACCGACATTCCGAAAAATCGTAGACAAATCGAATACAATTGTTTTTTTCGGCACAAATTTGATATCAGAAATTATGTGAATTGAAATCGGCTTTCGTCACTCGAATATTTACCTCGTTAAAAGGTTTTTTATTTGATATCAATGATTTTAGCACGGCAAATCGAAAATGAATTGAATTGCGATTCGTTTTATTGTTGTCAGTTAAAACAGTTCACACACACTCGATAGCACACAAGTGGAAAATGAAATTTATCCGATTTGGTTAATTTTAGTTTTGGTAGATGGGTGGGAAATGATGATAGGTCTTGCGATAAGTGCAAGAATCCACTGTAAAGTCAGTGCTAACTTGAGAATACGTATACGCGTCGCGTTCTCATATTTTCACTTGTTATTGTCGATCACTATACTACGTTAAAATTAATAGTCTACAACTTTCTTCTGTACCTCAGACAGAATTAAGCTTTGGAAATAAAAAATATGTTTTGTCAAATGCCATTTTCCATCATGGCACAGAATTAAAAGAAGGCCATTACACAGTAATTTTGAGAAAGAATGGAAACTTTTTAGAGCAGATGATGAAGTCATTTCACCATGCTCTTGGCCTCGAAATAGTAAAGACTTATATTATCTTTTTTATGTTTATAAGTAGGGTCAGGTCTCATCATCAGGTTGAGATAGGTAATTTTTTTTATTATGTTCAGTATGATAGCCTACGCTCTGGTGTACTGTTTCTAGTGTGTGGTAGACGATTCTATTTCTTTATGTTGCATGCATTTTTTCAATCTTCATTTTGTAGTATTTTAGTAGATTTTATTTCAGAATCCTTTACCACATGCTATAAACAGGTCATGTCGGGTGTGATCTTATTTCACACCCGGTTCTCGTGGGCTATCGGCAGAACATTTGTAGTTTAGTTTTAGTGCATGTTACAGATTAGTAAAAATTTAGATCAGATGCATGTATTTTTGGTAGAAATTCGATTGAATAATTCAACAATTTTTTTTGCATGTTTCTTGCTGTTTTGTCACTAAACGCATGCGGCTACCATTCATTCTTGATCCCTTAAACAATTCAATAAAATATAAATATTTTAGTGTGTTAGTTGGAAACAAACCTTAACGGTAGCTACCCTCTCGCTGATATTCCATCTTCATGCGATGGGAGGAGAGGTAAGATCTATTTTTTAAAGAAATCATCATAAAGATTAAAAATAGTATCGATTTTATGCAATATACTTTTCAAGACCTTTCCAATGGTATATAACATGATTCTGGCAGCCTCAAAGGGAAACAAATCGAAACTAGCTGTATATATACGAGTTCGACTTCCAGCACAGAGTAAGTGCTTTCGTCACTCGTTTGGAGTGCCGTCCAAAGTGATGAACTAATAACAAATTTTATATAGATAACAGCGATTTTTGATAACAGTAAAATTTTGGCTAGCAACTGCGTAAGGTAGGACGCGAATAGCGCGAAAGAGTTGAGAGTGCTTCGGATCCAGAACATATTGCGAAGATTAAAAAACAAAAAACTTGTTATTTTGCATCTAGAATGTAAATACAATAAATTTATTAAATTAAATAGGTTCTGTTGGTTTTATATCGTCTCCGGATAAATTTGATTTGGAAAAGGATGAATATGTTTTCAATAAAAGTGAATTTGATTTGGATAAAGTTCGATTTGAGTTGAAAAAGGATAAAAGTCTTTTGCAAAAAGGTGGATTTTACTTGGGAATTGATGAACATAGTTAGTAAATGGTTGGATTTGGAGTGCAAAACATATAAAAGAAGTAAAATTATCTGCCAGATTCCATAGGTTCCAGCCATTCTAGATACCAAATAACAAGTTGCCAGCCAACATTTTACAGTTATCAAAAATCGCTGTTATCTGTATAAAATGATACTAACAAAATTAAGACCCATTTTGGTGCGCGACCATGTTTTCGCTTAAATCGTTTATCGTCTCTTTTAAATCAAGATAACATGAATTTATTTGAGGCACAATAATTTCGCAGTGTTTCAAAAAATCCGTACATGCTAGAGCAGTTAGCGGCCCATTTGTGCATAACGTATTGTCCAGCTGTGTCTAACTGACGATTTCTCATCATCTGTCTAAATCCGATATTATTGTGAGGACTTTTTTGTTAAGAGCATTTCATGAGCCACGTATTGAAACACTCGTACGTACCCAGACTTTCCTGGATGAGTTTAAACTATTCTGCCTCCCACCTATTTGAATGTGGCAAATCTTTTTCTATTAAAAGAATGAATCTCTAATATTGATTTGTGGTTTGACAGTCTGTGACAGTATCTTTCAAGCCGTTAGGTCTCTTTCGGGGATTTCTGTTTGTGAAGAAATGGCTGGGCGTGGGAATTTTTTGATCGGTTACGTCATTGGGCATACTGTCTAGAATTTAACCCTGTCTCTATTTGGTTTAGGACTTTTCTTAATGCTTCGCAGGTCCGTGTGGTGTGTTTCCAAGGTGGATTGACAAATCTTTAGAGTGAAACAATAAACCTAATTTTTTTTAATTTAAAATTGTTTTTGTTTAAAAAAATTAGTAAAAATTCTAATCAACAAATTTCCCCAAAACTCCCATTGTTCGCGACACACACTAAACAACAATTAAATAAAACACTACCAATTACTTTTTTTTTCATTTTTATTAAAAATATGAGGATCCATAACGTCCAGATTCATTCGGAAACAAAAAAATATTATATTGTTTTTATTCATATGAGCCACTTACGACAATACTTAGCTTTCGGTTTATGTGTATGGGTTAAGTTATTTCGCACACTATGGACCTGCGTAGGTAGTTCCTTTCATTACCTAAAAATATGTAAATTAATTATTTAACTATATTATTGTATAATTTTAATATAAATAACTTACCTAAAAAATTATTTAATCATTTGACAATGACAACAATCGTTCGGTATTTTTGTGTTGTTGTCACTCCTGTCAAATTATTAAGTAAAGTATATAATGTGATTGCATTTATGTATATTGAATGTTGCAAGATGAGAACACCGTAGCATAACTATCTTCACGCGGATCGTTTTCAACAGCTACAATATTTATGCGCTTGTACGGAAAAATATTAGATGAGATGTCATCTCGCAAAATTCAACCATTATTCTTTTGGACGCTAATCCACATTGTGCTAAAAAATAAATTATATTAGCGAAATAAAAGTGTTGTAATTCATTCTCTTGTTGGAAATCTTTGTGCGTTCATTTTAACGACCTTATATTCGTGGCCAAGCATCCAGTTCGAGAGACACCCATGTATAGTCTCAACATGACCTAAGTTGCTAGAAAATGGGCTACATAGTGGGAGTTTTTGTGATATTGGCCAAAAACTGAAAAGAACTTATATGGCTGCAGAAAATCAAAAAAAAAAAAATTTTAATTCTAATCCATAAATTTCTTCCGAATGTTCCAAATAGAATGCATATATACCATATTTTCATCTAAAAATCCAAAAATTTCATAATCATTGGTTATGAAATGGCCAAGTTTAGTCGACCATGAACAGATCCTAAAATTTGGTCCATAACTCACTTAAGAATTCATAACCACTACTACCCTAGTAATTCCTTAAGAAATGGCGGACAGATGAAACATTGGTAAATTTCAAAACTTCATGTACTGAGTGCATTTATTTCAGAGTTCAATCAATTTGTCATTTAAGACCACTTTTAATATTTTATTCCGCTGGGATGCTTTATTTTGTGAAAGCTTGAACTCTGTTTAACCTCGGAATTTGTACTGCTGCGTGGAAATGACATTAGCCAATTTAATAGAGTTTCAACTCGGCGGTATTTCTCGGAGAGTGAACTCCTGCGAGGGAGTGACAATTAACCGTTTAACTGAATTTATATTACGGCCGGGTGCTGCTCGAAATTGACTTCCAGTGAGGGAGTGTCAATTAAAAGTATCATAAGCTGTCACGTAAGGTAAACCAAAATCATTGAAATACAAGTCAAATCTAGAGGAGAAAAAAACTCGGTAATAATTTATCAATTTTAATGGGACATACGAGGGCAAATCAAAAAGTCTTGCAATATCATATGAAAAAAAAGAGTGAGAGAGACAGCAATATTTTTATTTTTCGACATAATCTCCTTTAAGGTTTATACATTTGTCACATCGATCAATTAACTTACCTAAACCCTCTAAAAAAAAAGATTTCTTTTGCTCCATAAAATATTCATTTACAACAGACTGTACTTCATAGTCACTGGAAAATTTCCGGCCCCTTAGTGTTTTTTTTCAAATTGGGAGAGAGAAGTAGTCACTGGGTGCCAAGTCTAGACTGTACGGTGGATGCGGAATTTCCACGAAGCCGCAGTCCTTTAATGCAGCTTGAGCAATATTAGCCTTGCGCACTGGTGTATTGTCGTGAAGAAGCAAGATTTTTTTCCTAACTTTCCTTGGCCGTTTTTCCCGGATCGCTTTTTTCAATTTTCGCAAAACCTCTGCGTAATATATGCCTGTGATTGTGGTTTTCGGTGGCATATAATCGATTATCAAAATTCCTTCAGCATCCCAAAAAATTGTTGCCAAAACCTTACCAGCAGACGGTTGAGTTTTGAATTTCTTTGGTGGTGGTTCACTACGTTTAATCCATTGCATCGATTCTTGTTTGGATTCCAGATCCCAGTGATGAAGCCATGTTTCATCGCCTGTTATTATGTTACCCAAGAAATTTTCTGGATCTGCTTTGTACATATCTAAAATCGCCTTTGAAGTTTAAACACGCATTTTTTTTTGTTCAGCATTCAACAAACGGGGAACCCATCGCGCACTTACTTTCGACATGTGAAGGTGGTCATGTAATATAGTATATGTGGTACCGTATGAAAGAGAAAGTCTCCACGCTAACCGCGGAACAGAAATACGCCGGTCCTCCAATACAATAGAATCAGCCAAAATTACGTTTTCATGGCTAATAGCATCTGCTGGCCGACCCGAGCGGTTATCGTCTTATAATGACTCCCAACCACTTTTGAATAATTTTACCCACTTTGTTACTGTGGCATATGATGGTGCAGATTCGCCGTAAACTTTTGATATATAGTTGAATATATAAATTGAATTTCGTCCATCTTTATAGAAAAATTTAGTAACGGCGCGATATTCAATTTCATTCATTTTAAGAAAAATTCAAAACACATGTTACTAAATTGACAAAAACAAACGAACCGTAAAATTTACATCGAAATGTTCTTCTAGAAGTTTCATCGTGACAAAAAATGGTTTTGAAAAATATATTGTTGTCTCACTCACTCGTTTTTTTCATATGATATTGCAAGACTTTTTGATATACCCTCGTATGTTGTAGAAGAAATCAAGCTCGTTAATGTTATTGTAAAGTTGGTGGTTGCATCAACTCTAAGGGGCAGTTAAGCTCATTAGGTTATTAAGTCTACACAAAATTAATTCAGGAGATTTACAAATAAATCTGAAGCGAAATTACGCCAATTAGTTGATAATTATTCGCACAACCGCAATGGACGAAAAGGAGATTTAGGAACTTACAGCCAAGCGTGATACATATTGTGAAAAGTTGTATAAGTCGTTTCGTAACCTTTGCTGATAGAATTACCGAAGGGACGCAACGAAATGAAATGGTATGATATCAAAGGGCCGAATGTCGAAGGGCCGAATTTCAAAGGGTCGAATGTGTCGAAGGGCCGAATGTCGAAGGGCCGAATGTCGAAGGGCCGAATGTGTCGAAGGGCCGAATGTGTCGAAGGGCCGAATGTCGAAGGGCCGAATGTCGAAGGGCCGAATGGGTCAAAGGCCGAATGTGTCGAAGGGCCGAATGTGTCGAAGGGCCGAATGGGTCGAAGGGCCGAATTTTTTTTGATTTTTTTTTTTTTTTAGAAATATATTTTTTTAATTTTTTTATTTAATTTAATTTTGGCTAGCCTTTAGTATCGCAGTCAAAATTAACTGTCGCGACATTTTTTTCAAAATGGTCATAATTTTAACTAAAAATTTAAACTTATCAGACGCCATGTTGGATAAATTTCCATTTTTTATATATTATTTATAATTTTTTCCGCTTTTGTTAGATAAATTTCAATTTTTTATATATTATTTATAATTTTTTCCGCTTTTGGATTAAGTTTTTCTACAATTTTTTTAGGTGGTTATAATTTTAACTAAAAAATTGGTAATTTGATTGACTGCCATCTTAGAGATGTTTTTATAAATAAAATAAATTTGAATTTTGTACATATGAACTATTTTAGCTAAAGTGTAGATGACGTATACATCGCGAAAATCGGATAAGATGAAAACTTTTTAAATTTTTTTTTTGTAGGATTGTGTATAATTCCGGAAAAATTATCACATAAATTATCACATTTTCCGGGAAAATTATGTCATTTTCATTTATTTTTTTTTTGTGACAAGTTATAGATAAAACAACAAAATTTAATATTTAATATTTTTGTTTAATATTTTAATATTTTTTTTAGCGTAGGTGTCATTAATAGATTCTATATAATCCGCTCCTACGTGCGGCACGCAGTGCGACATGTTTGAAGATCCCGGCTCCTACGCCCCCCGAAATTAAAATCAAAAGACCCCCGGAGGGCTAACGGGGAGGAGCTTAGGTGTCATTAATAGATTCTATATAATCCGCTCCTACGTGCGGCACGCAGTGCGACATGTTTGAAGATCCCGGCTCCTACGCCCCCCGAAATTAAAATCTAAAGACCCCCGGAGGGCTAATGGGGGGAGCGTAGGTGTCATTAATAGATTCTATATAATCCGCTCCTACGTGCGGCACGCAGTGCGACATGTTTGAAGATCCCGGCTCCTACGCCCCCCGAAATTAAAATCAAAAGACCCCCGGAGGGCTAACGGGAGGTGTCATTAATAGATTCTATATAAACCGCTCCTACGTGCGGCACGCAGTGCGACATGTTTGAAGATCCCGGCTCCTACGCCCCCCGAAATTAAAATCTAAAGACCCCCGGAGGGCTAATGGGGAGGAGCGTAGGTGTCATTAATAGATTCTATATAATCCGCTCCTACGTGCGGCACGCAGTGCGACATGTTTGAAGATCCCGGCTCCTACGCCCCCCGAAATTAAAATCTAAAGGCCCCCGGAGGGCTAACGGGGAGGAGCGTAGGTGTCATTAATAGATTCTATATAATCCGCTCCTACGTGCGGCACGCAGTGCGACATGTTTGAAGATCACGGCTCTTACGCCCCCCGAAATTGAAATCTAAAGCCCCTCGGAGGGCTAAGCGGGGGGGAGCGCAGCGACGTCCTGCGTGCCCGTGAGAGTTATGGAAGCCGTTAGCATCTACAATTACTTCATTTCAAAATTCCGGCCGAAGATTTTTCCTTCCTAAAATTTTCCTTCACCAAAATATATCGATGACCGGATACGTGGAATTTCATAAATATTCAAAGATGAAAAATATTAAAATACATAAATTCATAAAAAATTCATTTATGTTTAATAAAAAAAAAATTACAAAATATTCTATAAAAAAAATACGTAAAATAACAAAATATAAAAATATTTTAATATTCTTAAAATATTTTATTTTGTTATAAAACAACAAATTTAAAATTTATATTTCTAAAAAAATTCGGCCTTTCGACCCATTCGGCCCTTCGACCCATTCGGCCCTTCGACATTCGGCCCTTCGACACATTCGGCCCTTCGACACATTCGGCCCTTCGACATTCGGCCCTTCGACACATTCGTCCCTTCGACACATTCGGCCCTTCGACATTCGGCCCTTCGACATTCGGCCCTTCGACATTCGGCCCTTTGTACCTATTCCATTAAAATTGCTACACGTCTGGAAGACCTGAAACAAACGATTGCGAAGTGAAACTATAGCAAAACATGAGGTCGCATTTGAAGCAATATGCGGAAAATGAAACAAAATATGTCGTTATATACGTTTCTCATATCTTATTTGTTCCGAAATATACTAGGATGCTAAATATACCATCTACGTGTTAATTCACATGCTTCCTCCTCAATAGTAAACAATTTAGTTCTCAAATCTTCAATTAATAGGTACAAAGGTCTGAATTTTTCTTTTCTAAACACTCGTAGTATTCTTCACAAGATTGATGAAATAATAGAGTTAGTGCGCGGCGTAAAACTTGATATTCTCTGCTTTGTTGAGACATGGCTCCATGATCGCATTCCGGACGCTTCAATTTGTCTCTCTGGATATAATATATTACGATTGGACCGAAATTTGGATTAAAAAAAACGAGAGGTGGAATTTGCGTTTTCCTGAAATCTGGCATTCGATATAAACTGAGCTAAGATGTTGTTGGTTGTTGCATATAAAGCGCCGAATAAACGTTTCCTTGAAGATTTTGGGACCTTCTTGCAAGATTATAGTAATGAACTATAATGATATTGTACTGTGCGGTGACTTTAATTGTGACCTCAAAGAAACAAAATCGACAACGAAAAAATTTAAAAGGTTGCTAACTGAATTTTCTCTCACTCCTTGAACACCGAGCCAACATATTTCACGTCACTCTCTTATTATTGGACTGTATTATTTCTAATACGGATAAAATTGTATTTCATAACCAAATCTAGGTTGGATTCAGCACTAAAAGTGCTTTACTACATATCAATGAAGACATCCGCAGGGCCAAAGATAAGGGTTATATTTGTACGCTGGTTCTTCTAGACTTTAGTAAAGCTTTCGATAAAATTGATCATTCAATTTTGGTTAGCAAACTTCGTAGCGGTTTTAAATTCTCAATGTCGGCTTGTTGTTTGGTTTTGTTATATCTATCAAATCGATCACAATTGGTTAGAACTAATTCAGGAATCTCAAGCTTTTGTTATACTAATTGCGGTGTTTCCCAGGGATCGGTATTAGTTCCTTTTCTATTCATGATGTATATAAACGACCTACCTGCAGTTATCACTCAATGCAAATATCATCTTTTCGCCCGATTTGAAGGTCATCATTTATAGATTTTGTAGGCCCAACGAGATAACAAATTCTATCGGAATTGTTAATTTCGATATCAAATTGATTACAAAATGGTCTATAGAAAATAATCTTGAACTTAATGGTGGAAAAACCAAATCTATTAGTATATCTTCTACAATTCGTGATACGCACAACCTGCCTAAAATCAGCGTAGTAGGAGAGGAGGTAGATTTCTCTGATTCTGTTAATAATTTTTTAAATCATTTTTCGCCAATTTCAAGTTGTTGAATCGCTAATATGTTGTTGCACACCTATAGGTTAATTCAATAAATAAATTAAAAATAAATTAATATAAGTAGTTGTCACTAATGTAATAAGTTCATAACAACTTCACACATGTATATTAAAAATAATATTAAATAAATAAATAAATCTATTAGGGGAACGTTGAGGGCTACATGGTTTGCCTCAAAAACAAAACATAAAACAAGAACACGTTTTTCTACAACCTCTCTCTCTGGCAGTTGGCACATGGCTTTTGTAATGTAATTTTTTTTTTAATAAGGTTTTTAATTTTAAATACAAATACTTAATACATTTATATTTTAACATTTCATCCCGTTCATCCAAAATGCTAAATCAAATTATGTACACAACAAAAAGCATGTACCCGTCGATTATTAATCCGATTAATTCGGTATCACAGAAAACCACAAAAACCATTTTCAATCGAAATGTGGTTATTCCTTATATTAATCCATTACATGTTTTATAACCGACCAAACAACATGTATATTTTCAAAAATTATTATGAACATACAGTAAAACTACACATAAAACAACTTTTATGATTGATTCGCAATTACAACGCGCGTGCAAAAATGACAAGCACACATGAAAAACTCGTGCATCAGTTCAATAAAATAAAAAAACTAGAAATAAATCTCTTTCCACCTTTTAAAATGTGAGCTTTTTTCAACTTTGTTGCTAACGTTGAGTGTTTCCTTTGTCGTTATATTTTGGTTTCAATTTTATATACGAACGTTAAGCTCAACGAAATAATGATGATGGTTTTGATGATAGTGTTGTTGGTTTATATATTGGTAATATGTGGTTTTGCTTCACAAACTATTTAGTTTTATTTTCTATTTTTTGTTTTGTTGCTGTTCAAATTGCAAAACATAAAAAATAACGTGATTTTAAATAAATTTTGTGGGTATACATTTATGTATATAGCTTTCGCAACATAATGTACACAAAATAAATTACGAGGGTGGTGGGATTAATGGTATGAAATTGTAATTTTATATTATTGGATTTAGCTTTACACGAATAAAAAATCAAATTCAATGCGATTAGTTTTGCGAAGTTTGGTGTAAAAATGTATATCGAATTTATTTTAAAAGTACACGTACATGGTTTACATATTATAGCATATATAAAAATTGTAATTAATTCGCTTATTGATCTTATGGCAATCTACATTTAATTATAATTAACTTTATTGTGTCGCAAACTTTTATAAAAGCTTGTTAATTTATTCAGTGTCACATTCGGGCTAAGCAACACTCCAGTATATCATTATCAGTATAAACAAGTAAGGCGTGGGCTGTCTGTTTTTATGACCCAATCCCAAAATTTCATTTAAAATTGACACAAATTTAATTTAAATAAAATCACAATTAAACATAACCCACCCAAAAAGCTGAATTAAATTATTTTTTTGTGCACAGAACGAATTTATTTCGTGTTTACATCCGTATATATATTCCATACGTAAGGATCACAGCAAAAATAATATTATAAAACATTTTTTATTAAAAAAACAAAAAAAAAAAAATTATAAATAAAACCGAGAAAATTAAATATATTATAGTTTCATGTTTCTAATTATGTCATAATCAACCTCATCTATATACACTTGCAAAAAGCTCGTATGTACAACATCGTCATAACGAACATTACCATGAGAATATCCTTTTATATATTATATTCTATTTCGGTGTACGTATATAAAACAACAAAAAATTAAATTAAAATTTATTAAAAAAAAAATATTGTGTTCATAATAATAAAACATCCTCCCAAATAGGATATACAACATACATCCTTTTATTTATACATAAAATTTACAGTCATACCGCTCTATTCGCACATATTGTTGGTTTAAACATACGTATGTATGCGACGATGACAATACACATCTCGATGGCAAACACAAAATGTCGAGTTTGTTCTCGAGTCTCGACTCCCTCCCAATGTTAATCAAAAACAATGTGTTTTTAAAAGATATTAGAAAATGAGGTTTTTTTTTGTGTTCCTAAAATGAGCTTTTGAGCTTTTGTGTTTTATTTATAAATAAAAAACGTGTGTTCGGTTTGTGTGCTTTGGTTTAAGAGAGCAGAAGGATGTGTATGTATGTAATATTTTTGTTTTACATATTTTTATACTTGGAAAAGCCCCTTTCACGTATAAAAAATGTTTTCATGCAACATGCAATTCAAAAATAAAATCACGACATATAAAAGTTTAACGTTTTTTATGTTTTGTGAATGTTCAAAGGACAAAGGGATGTTGTGTACGTTGTCATATAAAAAAGTATCGTGGGGTTCGTTTAAATTTCGTCGTTTAATTGTATCGCACATGATTTATTAAAACTCTTTTGTTCAAATTTATAAAGAATCGTATTTAATTTGAGGACAACTATTGAATTCACGCCTATGGAGCAATTAATACGAGATATGGTTTTATTACGTATGGCTTGGATCATTCGAAAACATGTATGACACTTTCAAGTACCGGTAGTAGCTAATAGTAGCATGGGAGGTACATTAATTACCCGCGGGGCAGATTTCAAAAACAGTAATTACACCTTATTAAAGTTAGCCGAAAGTTTCCAGCCGAAAGATAGAAACGTCGATAATGCAGATAGTGTCTTCGCTTTCTCAGCCGAAAAACCTGACCATTGATCAACATTCTTCAGCTGAAACTTAGCGAAAAATTTATTTCAACAATATATATCAACAAAAACATACTGTTAAAGTTAGCCGAAAGTTTCCAGCCGAAAGATAATGCAGATTATGATAATACAATGTTCAAGACATACAGCAAAAACTCAGTCATTAACTCGAATTTAGGATCGGATTATATCATTTGGGTGAAGGGAAAATTATTTCAGTTTATAGGAATTTAAAAATCGATAGGAGTGAAAGTATATAAGAGAGTGTTTAACTTTGGTCTGAAATAGTCAAGGCACTATCTGCATTATCTTTCGGCTGGCAACTTTTGGCTAACTTTAACAAGGTAACAAAACCAATTTAAGTTTATTATCATGCGAAGTTTGTTGTAAGACCTAAATCTATTCAAACTTGTGAAATACAAATATTTAAATCAATCAATCACAATTCGAAAAGAAATATTATTAACCTTGCTTCAAAAGAACATAAAACATGGTGGGGATGCCACTATGGCCATTTAATATATCATAATATTGGTCAACTTCGGCATAGTTGTGGAAAAATTCAGAAGGGGATACAGGGGTGTAATTTAGGAAAATTTCGTTAATTCAATATATCGAAAATGCATTGAAAAGCCTGTCGTTCTAGGTTAGCATGCCGTATCATTGATGTCACTATGGTCATTTAATAGGTTACCATGTTGGTCAACTTCGGTATAATTGTGGAAAAATTCTGAAGGGGATACAGGGGTGTAATTTAGGAAAATTTTGCTAATTCAATATATCGAGCATTGAATGGCCTGTCGTTCTACGTAAAGATGCTGAGTCATTTGCTGAGTCCACAATTATGCCGAATTTGACCAACATGGTGGCCTATCAAATGACTATAGTAGCATCAATGACACGGCATCTTTACCTAGAATGACAGGCCATTCAATGCATTTTCGATATATTGAATTAGCGAAATTTTCCTATATTACACCGCTGTATCCTTTTCAGAATTTTTTCCACAATTAGGCGGAAGTTGACCAACATTATGACATATCAAATGGCCATAGTGGCATTTCTACTATATTTTATGTTCATTTGAAGCAAGGTTAAAAATAATGCTTTTCAAATTATGATTGATTGATTGATTTAAATATTTGTATTTCACAATTTTAAATGGAATTAGGTTTTACAACAAACTTAATAAGACATTTAAATTGGTTTCAGTTTATGTGTTGTTGAAATAAATTTTTCGGCTGATGACTTTCGGCTGAAGAATCTTGATTAATGGTAACGTATTTATAAACATTCGGCTGAGAAAGCGAAGACACTATCTGCATTATCGATTTTTTTTTATCTTTCAGCTGGAAACTTTCGGCTAGCTTTAATAGTATGTAATTACAGTTTTATATCCGTGTTCAGGAAAAACCGAATAGCCGAGCAATGGAACGTTAATACCCGTCCAACCCTTCCTCCTCCTTATTCTTTTAACCTCGAGTCGACCCGAGTATTGGTCTGACCCAAATTAACCACAAGCCAGCGAGTTCACAAAGTTAACATTGCTCTGGTCGAATGCCATCGAATAAACAATGGAATCGACTGTCGTCAGTGACATCTACCGACCAATAGCTATCATGTAATTATTAGTGTCTCCACTAATTTTCCAAAGTTTTTGGTGGGGCATTATTTGTAAAATACAATACAAATGTCATGTAAAAAATAAATTGTATCATTTTTTGGTATTCTGTCGATTAAAGTCGCTCGATTCGAACGTAATGAATAAAACATCTTAAATTAAAATTAATGTTTTTATAAATAAAATTTATAATAAAAAACCAACAAAAACAAGGTGAGAATAAATCAACCAACTTTTATTAATCCTCAACCAACCCAAACATTGGTGACGAAACCTGGGACATAATTTATGTCAATATTTTTTGGATTACGAGCGGACGAGCGTCGGTGCGAAAAAATTGGATACAGCTGAGCTTATCGGACAGTAATGCTGGCACGGATATCGAGTTAAGTATATTGTTATTTTTGTTTGCAATTAATTACTAAGTGTATTGAACGAGCGTGTTAAACCAAGCAGTCATTTACGGACTGTACCAATTATTATTTCAATTAATTGCTACGTTGCCGAGCGTGGTAAAACCAAACCGTTATTTTCCCCAATTACTTGCTAAGTGTATCGAACGAAAGTGTTAATAGCAACTGTTAATTGTCCAATTAATTGCGTACGGTAAAAAATTGTTAATTCTGCAATTAATTACCACGTTGAAGAGCAGTGCTGAAATCAACCGTTTTAAACTAATCTGCGATTGAGTCGCGGGTTGTAGTGTTGTGTAAACCCGAACGTTTATCTATCTGAAAATCGTACCTCTAACCAGCGCACTCAAGTATCCAATGAAATGACTGGTGTCACTAACAAAAATGGCTACGTACGTGTCCAAACTGAAGGAACCCACTGCTGACATCGATGAGTTGAAAATCCAGTTGGAACGTGTTGATGAACTCCTGACGGAATTTACCCGCATTGAGGATCAAGTCTTTGAAATTGATCCCGGAGCAGAATCTCACTACGATGAGTTCGAAGATAATTATTACTCCATCGTAACAAATTTGAACAAATGGATTCGCAAGAGTAGTTTAGATTTCGGAAATAATACGAGCACTATTAATTAAAGTGACCAATTAGAAGCTAGCCGATCCGCAAGTGGCGATGCCAAATTACCGCGTATTAATATACCTACGTTTAGCGGTGATTTTATTGAATGACAGTCATTTTATGACCTATTCCTGTCGAGTATCTATAACAATACGATGCTGAACTCTGCCAAGAAGTTTCAATATCTAAAGGATTACCTTAAGAGCGAAGCAGCGAATCTTGTGAAACATTGCACGATTACTGACGCCAATTATTATGATGCCTTGAATCGACTAAAGGAAACCTACGATCGAAAAAAAATTATCGTGAACAATTTCATCACCAAATTTACCGGTCAGGCGAGAATTCGTATACCTACAGCGGATAATGTTCAAAAAATAATGTTGGTCGGTGATGAAGTTACACGAGGACTGAGAGCCATGGGACCAGCTGCAGAAGCCCAAGATCCCTGGCTAATTTATTTAATGAAGGAAAAGCTCGACGACGAAACCAAGGACCAATGGGCTAGGCAGACCACCGATAACGAGTTTCCTACATTTGACGATTTTTTTAAATTTCTCCGGTCACGAGCAGATGCACTGCGAGAACGAAACCCAGAAGGGCGTATCAAACAGTTATTATCTTAACCAACTCACCCGTTACATCAAAAATTGGTTAAATCGTTTGTCTCCGGCTCATTTTCATGTCCAGTTTGTAAATGCAATGATCACATACTATTTCAGTGCGGTAAGTTCAAGGAAATTCCAGTAGAAGAACGGCGCAACTTAATAAAATCACAAAACCGCTGTTTTAATTGTTTGAGCGACACACACCCGGTTACTCGTTGCAAAAGTAATAAAAAGTGTCATCACTGTCCAAAGCGCCACAATTCACTTCTCCATTTGGATTTTGAGAAGAATCAAGCTGAATCTAGGAACAAACCGAATGTGCAAAACCAACCAGCTACCTCCAATTGCGCATCTTGCGCCACCAACTTATTATCGCCCGAAGATTGTTCGTCACGTCAAAGGACAATTTTGCTTACAGCACTGATCCACGTTAAGGATAGATGTGGACATTGTAACGGTCGAGCGCGTCAGACTGTAAAATATTGGATTCATGGTCTGTGTTGGTAAAGGTAGCAATTTCTTATTGCGAATACTAAATGATAATAAACGGTTGATATTCCCCAAACCCCCCCCCCCCACCTGAAAATAATCATTTTTTTAAAAAGTAGATGGATAAAACCAAAGAAAATGAAAAAAACGAGAGTCAGTTGATAGGAGGTCGTAAACGAGATGATTTAAAAATTTTGGCATGCCAGAAAACTTAATACATTGTATAAAAATAAAAATAAAAAAATAAAATACAAAAACAAATAAACGGATTGAATAAATTGGTGATAAAAAGGAAAAAAAAGAAAATTTTTGATCGTGGGAGAATTGGCCTCGATTGCTGTGAAAGAACAGTACTAACCACGTGTTGGGTTCTTGAAATAAAGTAGTATTTTAGAATCTTATTAAAAATATATGTAAACGAATGTGGATAGACGACAAAGAAAAAAAAAACTTAAAAATTATAAAAATTAGTGACGCGAAAATATAAATCGTAGTCACCGTTTCATAAGGTGTTGAAAGAATTACAATAAAAATTTATAAAATACATGTATTGTAAATCAATTAGAGAATCTCATTAAGAACCTAGCCAAAATGTTTACAATTAAGTCATACTAGTGGTGATTTCGATCAGGAATGAAATCTTGGTTACGGTTTTTTTCGATGGTGGTTTAAAGGAGCCTTGAGAAAAATAAACTGTCGAGCGTTCGAGATTGTTGGTGTGTTGTTTGTATCTGGGGCCAGCGTTTTCGGCTGGATAGTACCATAACAAGTGCAGGCGACCAGAATTATTGCGTGATCTGGACAACGGCGAAACAGCGACGGTAACCACTTAGATGAAACGAGCGAGCGAGGCGTTTAGGACATAGATGCATAATTGTTTACTTTAAGTACGTACTTTAAATTCACATTCGTAAATTTTATAAATTATAATTTGATTCGTATAAATGTTTATACGATTTTGCAAATTTGCTTTGTGGTATTAGTAAAAAAAAAATATGTAAAACCCATATACGCGGGAAGGCTGCGGTCTTGAATTAGTTCATAAAGCTAATAAATTTTTTTTTATCGAAATTTTTTTTTTTCACCAATTATATTTTTTTTTTTAAATTTTCACCTACTATCTGAAACGTTTGCGACCACTATGCTAGGCTAAGTTCCAGGTGGGTTGGTGAGGGTGCATTGGGGTGACCGCCAAGATGCCGAACCAGGTGTAATATTGCGATTCGTTCTTATCGCGTGTTTTCGACAAACTGAACCCTAGTACGACGAGCACTACCCAGAATCATAACAAAAATCACCTGGTAGTCGAAAGCCGATGGATCGTTACAACATTACCAACATTGTAAAGTCTTACTCGACACTGGATCAGAAACTTCGTTCATCTCCGAACCATGCGCGCAACGTTTGGCGTCAAAGCGTAGGTATGCTAAGATCGCTGTTCATGGAATCGGACAAATCCAAGCTGGACATACCAAGGGTGTTGTTACTTTACATGTGGTACCTCATTTTAAATCAGAATTTAAGCTCGTATTAAACGCCTTCATTCTACCCAGAATTACATCCATATCCCCCGAATCGATATCTTTTTCTCCAAATGAAACCGTATTCAATGAGGTACAATTAGCCGACCCACGGTTTAACGAAGCCAGCAAAATTGGTATTTTGATAGGAGCCGATAAGTTTTTCACGATTATGTCTGAAGGGTCATTAGAAGATTCAGAAAATAACCCAATCGCGCATAATACCAAACTGGGATGGATCATCGCAGGTAGTGTTCAACCTACCAACCAGATCAATACCGCAATTGGATCGCTGTCTTGCGATTTTGATCTAGATTGTACCCTTCGCCGATTATGGGAAACGGAAGAACTACCGAGCTAATTGTGTGTGAATCACATAAACTTTCTGAAGATTTATTTAGTTCATCCACAGATTGAGATCCCGATGGCAAGTTTATCGTCAGATTGCCATTCCAACCACATCCGGTGCCACTGGGAGAATTCGTTAGTATGGCTAGAAACCGATTATTGGCCATGGAAGGACGCTTTCAGCGGGAACCAAGTTTTTATCACCTGTACAAGGAATTTCTTGATGCATATCTCAGACTGGGCCACATGGAAGAGTGTCAGCAACCAACACCAGCTAAAGACAGTTACTATCTGCCACACCACGGAGTATTAAAAGCAAACAGCACTACCACCAAATTAAGAGTTGTGTTCGACGGCTCAGCAAAAAAACAGCTCAGGGAAACTAGTTGATCCTACCATGCAAAATAGTTTATATAATATTCTGCTCATATTTCGAGTGCATCAATTTATTTAGACCGTAAATACCAATTAATCCTTTGGCGGTCAAATCGATCCGCCACTATCAATTGAAAAGTGTCACATACGGTTTATCATCATCATCGTCACTTCCGGCTGTCGTGGAAACGTTTGTTTTCACCCTCAACATTGCCAGCCACTCTAAAGTATTTTAATATTTTAGTGATAATTGTGGTTGTCCGAGAAGGCAGCTGACAAAGCTTTGCTATCGGTCACCTGTATACCATGAACACGTTTCTAGAAAGTTCGAACGCCACCTCCAAATGTAGTGCTTTCGTAGATAGGTAGACGAAAATACAAATGTAACCACCATGACCTTTGTGTTGCTTGATTGGGCTTGCAAAGCCCACGCCAGAAACGAGGGTCGACGATTTTGATGCCTAAAATCAAGTAGTGCTTCCGTAAGTGTGGCAGCATCAGCTTTCAACCATCGTGTGGCGAGTTCGATTCATTGAGCCGCACTCCGGGTTGGTCAAATGGTTCAGATATCGAAGTGAACTGTTGTCTAGGCAAATGTTCTCCGGATTGGCATCTTTATATCTCCTTCGAAATGTGATTCTTGAATCAGCTTCACCCAAAACTCAAATGGATAATTGAGCTCGAGCACAGTGATGAAGTTTCTGTAATGCGCTGCTGTGCTCAAATGTTGATGTTGGGCAAAACGTCTGCAGAAGCCGTGAAACAAAGTGATTTTCCGAGAGATGAATATCGAGCGAGTGGGTAGTACAAGTCATTGTGAGACGTAACGGTTTCTGCATGCGTTGCGGTCATTAGATTTATTTTTCGTTCGTCGATGTTAGTGCAAGCCTCGCTCGTTCTTTGTCGTGGCCTTTGACCTTGATCCCCACTCGGCCAACACCACGAGACGCACAATCTGCAGGTTATCCTTGGTGTCGAAATAATTCCAATACGTAGGTTGACTATAATCCAAGATTTGCGAAACCCAATTGGTCACGAAAGTTTTACAGCGTCTAGACGAGCTGCGTAGCCAACCAAGTATCACTTGTGAACCGATCCATGCGTACGTTTGAACGTGTGGGATGTCGAGTGACTGCACGATTGTGTGCATGGGTTTGGTGAGAAGTACACTCTAGACGTGGCAGACTGACCGTTTGCAATGGTGTAGCCTTGGTTTTTGATTTTAGCATTGTAATTTTGGTAGATCCATCTGCTAACGTTGTATGAGCAAACACCACCTTGCGTATGCTTTCCCAGTGGCCTCGCTGAACCCGTAAACTGAAGATGATTGCGAGATATCAAATGATATATCTCCAATCATTTCTAACTATCTCGATAAGTGAGCCATCTCTGAGTGATTGATGTTGGGAGCGAGTATTTTTCGTTTGGTTGGTGCAGGAACATCCGATGACGCGCTGATGTTGAATCCAAAACAACCGGCCAATGGAGACCAATGTAATCCGAATGTTTTTTTTGAGAAGCTGCCAATTCTTCGACGACCACTTTCAAAGCCGCCATACCGTCCATTAAAATATACTTTATTTATTTATTTATTTATTTTATACAGTATACAATTTTTCAAAACCGCACACCCCATTTTGAGCATCAAAGCTCATTTATAACAAGGGTGCAGCTCCTAGTTTCCTCCAAAAGTTTTATGTGGGATTTGTAAGGTCATTTATAAAATGGATGTAGCTCGTGTGCTCCATTCACTATCATCTTCAAACGTTTGTGTTGCTCTGAATTGCACCAGAATCATGCACGATCGACATGCATATAGCCATTGTATGATAACCAGGCAAGCAGCAATAAATACATCGAATTTATGCCAAAAGTTACGAGGCCAAGCGCAATTTACCTTTCTTCAAATTCACGCAGCAACAACATTTTTCAAGTAAACAGAGATATTGGCGTAGTGTGTTTCAGGAAGCTGCTTCAAAATATATCCTACAATCCATAGTTGTGGTACTTTAACGTTTCACTGGGGGGCAGTGCTTCACTCCAGCAACAAAAACATACAATTTCCGATTTAAGATTCCGATTTACAGGAACGACTTCGAATACTGCTGCTGAAAGGCCAGTACAAAATATTTGTTTTTTTCCATTTTGATTATTGAAATAAAAACTATTAAAAAATATATAATGAGGAAAAAAAACAAGCGACTCGCTGACGCGAAAGTCAAAGCCACTACTCATACATACGATTGTGTATGAACCGGTCATCAGGTAGTCGATGTTGAAGTCTCTTCTGGATTCGCCTTTTACCGCAATTGGGTATTTCTCAGTATCGTACGGCCTGAGCTGATGCGATTTCTTGCATTTTCTTGGAATCCCGAATCCAACAAAGTCCGAATGACGAAGTTTGGGTTTTAGTGCGATACGATGGCGATTGCTGTTGCCAAGAGTACGTCCAAGATTGGCGATACGACATGATCCGTAGTGTTCGTAGTTTGTGATGATTCGACGGATGATGATTCAGTATTCGGATTCGAGTTTTGTTACAAATCCGGCACAAACTGAATCTGTAATTCGAACTGGTGTGGACTTTGCGTAAGCTATTGAAGCATAACCTCTTTTCTAGGACGAGATTTGACTTTCCTTCGAATATTAGAGATTGGAATTGATGGCACTGGAATACAGCGATTTCTAGCACAAACTTGACACATGAAAATGTGAGAGTCTTTAGCCATGGAAATCACCTCCAGTGATTGGCATCTGGTATTCAGAAAATCGATCAGATTCTGGCATAATGGATATTGTACTCGGCTTAGTGACATCTCCCAATGTCGATGGGTTTCTGGCGCCAACTAGTTTGCTATGATGTTGATTAAGATAATCTCTCATATGGTGACCGGTTCTCCTGAAACTTTCAGACTGCGAACGGTGTCGGTCGTAGTGTCAATGGATCTTGCGCAATCCCACGGCTGATTTGATTTGTAGTGCAGACATTGTTCGGAATCTTCGAAGAACGAGGGTGAAACGAGGTTCATGAACAAATTCTCAATTTTGGTACAATTCGTGTAGTCGCCATCGATGATTGGTACCGTGATTCAGCTATGTATCGGCCGACTGCTGTACATGAGTTAGCGATGCTTGCGTAACGCGAGTTGTTACATTTTCTTACCCCGAGAGTTGTTGCGGCACGGCATGAACAATTCGGCTCGAAGGACCAAAGATATTGGCGCGAAAAGGCGAAGTATGAAAAATGCGGAAAGGGCAGATGATTTATTGCGATAATACTTCCTTTTTAACTGTAGTAATCTGGTTATATTCATTTTTAATGCGCTATGGCTTGTTTCAAAAGGAATCCTTATAGTATCTTCCATCTTGCGCCCCAAATATTTTTGAAATAATTCTTCAATTTATAGTTCCTCCTCGGTTAAATTTCTTTCTTCTGGAATGTTGTCATTCTCAATGAATTACTGTAATTCTCCTAGTATTTCCTTTGCAGTACGCAAAGATTGCAGATACTCATAATTTTGCCCTATCTAATGTTGACATTTTCCGGAATTGCTTGATTGTTCTAATCAGTCGTAACGTTCTCTAGAAACTTTAATCCAACAGGGGGTGTTGACTGCGGCGGCATTTATACGTCTTAGTGGAGGCATGGCTGGTGCCATTGTGTATATGTTCGCCTTGTGTTTTTTTGTGCTCCATATTGCTTCTAACGACTAGAAAATTTTCCCCACGAAGTCGATATACTCTGAAGTCGCGGGTAGTTTTATCTTAAATTCATAGCAAGTTCCAAGTCGAAAGTCCTGGTTAGTTCTTTAAGATACAGTCTAACCAATCAATCCAGAATAATTATTGATTTTCACCGTTGCCACAAAATAACCGTTAAGATAATATCTTACCTACCCTGGAACAGTATCAAGCTATGTTTTGCAATTAACTTAAGTGTTTTCTTACAGATTAAAATACCTTTGTTACGATTTAAACTCTGAATTTTAGGAATGCCAAATTTAATTACGAAAAATATATATAAAAAAAATGTAAGCATTCCATTTACAAATCAAATTTTGTCAGAGCGATTTTATAAATTATGTTTCGCGTTAAAATAGCAGACGGCAGCGGTATATGGTATATAACATAAAGCTTCGTCACAATATGTATGACACACCAAAAAATATTATGAATCATACGTATGTAGTCTATTAAAAGCATAAAACATAATTAAATATTCCCAACATAAAACTCGTAAAGTTGTTTTTGCATTACGTCATCGCCCAGAAAAATATCCTATATAAAGAGTCGGCATACATTTATATTATGAGACGATATGATAAATATGATGACACACTGAAATAAAAATGATTTTATGCAAATAATAACATAAAACATTCGAATAATATTTCCCTCATAACGATTATGTCGCTTTTGTAAAACCAATAAACTTTGTGTATACGAAAAAAGGGGAAAATAAATTTTTTCCAGAATTTTCCCGGTTCGTGGTGTGAAAACACCCAAAACTTAAAAAAGAAAATTAAATTTTCTCGAATGTGTATACACATTTTTGAGATTGGAAAATTTTTGGTGTAAGCACGAGCAATAATAACGATTCGAACAAGTTGTTATTATTTTTCATTCAACATTTTTTTTTTATGTGGTGCGTTCATCAACAATTTATGTTTATCAAGTTTACCATGTTCTCGTGCTTTTTATACCGAAAATTGATTTAATTTCGTAAAATATATTGGAATTTGTGTTTTTAATGGAGTAAACGTTTATTGTTTAATTCTATTAATTTTTTTTATTTTTTTGGTTCATTTCAAACCTCGTCTGAAAATTGGGTTATACTCACAAAACACACGTCGTCTGTTGGTGCTGGAGCGGGAGCTGAATTAAAATTGATTGATTTGTCGTTCGTTTTAGTTAAATACTCATCGTGTACACATAGGCACGAGGGTATATATTACAAAGCTGAAGATTGATGTTCATATAATGTGTATAATAAACATGCGTTAGCAAATTAAATTACTGTAAGATTATTTTATCAGTATTTTGACATTCATCGCTTCAATATTGATTCATCACACATCATATATAAACAAGTACATGGTTCGCACGTATGACGGGATCGTCTTTGAAATTATTTTGTTTTGCATTGTAACGATTTGGTTTGGTTCCATCTCAATTAAACGATGTTACGAATGCCAAGGTTTGATAGTAGCTTCAATTCATTGAGAAATCGCCCGGTGATTCTACTCTATTTCAATTATGAAACTATTTTAATATTCCATCGAAATTACCACAACTAAATCAAGAGAAAATTAGAAGACATTACGAGACTGTTTAAATTGTATACGTTTATTTAATTAAGACGACATCAATCTTACATACTCACCTTTCCAGCTGTTGCATTACGCAACGGTTCAATGATAAAAATATGTGTGTTGCGTTTTTTGACCGCGGATAAGGATCAAAACTGAATTTGTGAAGTTCAGTGGTTTCGACATCTTACAGGTATCACAACTCGCAATGTAATATTCGTTGGTAAAATCGTACGATTGAAGTTTTATGCTTCATCGAGCTAGCTATCCGGTCAGGTCTTCGTCTATCGGAGTCTATCACCCCTCAATGTGAAGGAATTTTTGTGTATTCATAATGGTAGGAAGACAACCCGATTCGGTAATGTTATAATTTTGTTGTGCTCATGTCATACTGCATATAAATCCTTCCGAAGTACGAATTGATACGGGTGTTTTTTTATTTTTCGAAGGCGATTTGTGCTTGCTCATTCCAATCAATTTTTCGATTCTTTTTCAACAAGTCTGGTAATGAACTAGATCAAGATGAGAAATTAAATATAAATCAACCACTCTAAGGCATCCCTCAGCGTGACATAACCATATATATTTTATCTCTTTACAAAAAATTTACATTTTTCTACATTTACAGTCAGAGATTAGCTGCAGACAACAAATCAGCTACTTCAGATAAAAACAGTAAATGCTTCTGGAATATTGCAAAGACTACGATAAGATCATCTGCTCATCATGCTATCGATGTGGAATGAACTTATGCATCAGTCTACATAGAGTTTGGAGTGTATTGAACAAACCCAGCCCGGCCAGCCACAATGAAAGCCGTCTTACATCACGAATCGGATTCTAATGGGGTTTGCCAAAAGGCATCTTTTAAGTTTATTGCGCTTATGTATCGTGTTTTGTCTAAACGACTTAGAAGACCATCTATCAGCATTTAGGGATAAGCGTCTTTCACTGTGACCGAATTAACTTTTCGTGCATCAAAACACAGCCGAACTTTTCATTTAGATTTTTTCAAAATTGTGACGGGAGGTGGCCGAGAGCTCCGATTCTCCTCAGTAAAACCCAAAGGCAGCATTCTCAAGTCAAGTTGTCTTTGTTGCGCGTCTGCTAAGTTATGTTTGACCAACCGAATCCTGGATCCTGCCACTCCTATTGGCCTGCTTTGAATAGCGTGCGATAAACGGATTCCTACTTGACTTAGAATAAAATGATCTGATTCTTCTGAAAATTTTTCTTAGTTTTGATGACGAGCATATAGTTCTGGATCTTCAGTTGATTTTTCTTACTTTAGCTTTAGATGATTCTTAAACCTTAAAACCCCATGAACTCTGGTTTTGGCCGACAAGTTTTCCGAATTAAATGTTGACGAGTATTTTGAAAAATTTATACTTAATTGTTTGCGCCAAATCCATGACAAATATTCGTCTGGAATTAGATGGACTTGACTTGAATAAAAAGCTCTCTCTCTCTCTCTCTCCTTGGCACTATATTCCATCAAGGGATTTGGCCGCCTCACATGATGTTTCATAATCATATTGTCATTTCGGTTAATGAGTGATTAATTCATTGATCCTAAACAAGCCGTGAAATTTTTTCCTTGTCACCACTGGGAATCGACCCCGGGACCTCCGGTCGCTGGAGCAAGTTTGCTAACCACTTGGCCACCGGGGCGGAATAAAAGGCTATTTCTATTATAATTCCAACAACGCATGCTTGGGGTTTGTTTTGAAATTGTTCAATTTAACCATCGTCTCCCGTAGATTCGTATTATTTAGATTATATACCCTAGCACATATCTCATTACAAAATTCCGGATCAACTTGAGTAGCAAAGAATTTAGTAGGTATGTTAACAATAAAATCACTGATCTGATTTCACTAACCTCGCATTTGTGCAGCATAAACATTTCTGCTGCCCATCCGATCTGATTCCACGTATCTTCGATGGAAACACAGGCCTGCTAATGCAGCCTGTTATCCCGATAGCATGTTACAAAATATTAAATTCAGTAAACTTTTTTCGAGGAATGGTTTCTGAAAAGATAAATTTATTCCTCGCATAAAGTGGTAAAAATTCATAGAAGGCTCTTTGTGCTTTTGTGTACGCATTTTTAATATTTGGCGAATCTCATTATCGAAACTTCTGTCCTGGAAACGATTTATTATACCAGTTTCAATCGAAACCCATTCGCTCAACCCATGATTTTTTCCTAACACCCAGTACAAGCAAATATTAGTCACTAATTTTTCTGTACTAACACGGTTAGATAAAGCCATAAATGCTGGCTTTGAAAGAGACTCTATGAAAGAAACGTTCAACGGCTGTCAATTCCGGATCCCCAGAGAATGTAATATTCCATCCAAGCCCACGCAATTTACTATTTGCAGAAACAGAAGAAACATTAGAATACGTACATGGAGGTGCCACCTTTGGGCTACGGTATTGCGACACTTGCAAAATTTTCAAATGAATTAGTTGGGGATTGAGTGTGGCTAATGTTATTGTCGATTTCCGGAGATACTGTTAACTGGTACGGTAATGTATTGAGAAGATTGATTCATTGGGGGAAAAGTTTGAATTAATGTGCAAACACAAAACAGTTGCTATTTTACTGGCTATCTGTTGGACTAAAATTTTTTCAGTGTCGCTTTACATTTGAGCATCTTATGAAAAGGATACTCCTTTTACACAACATTGAGATTCCCGTTTAAATTTGTATTTTGTATCAACTACACGAATTCATTTTTGTCATTCTCATTGCCAGTACCAATATTTTGTAATCCTATTTAGATCAGCGCAGGCCTACCTAAAAGATTCTTCAAAACTCGTAGTTCTATACCCACTTGATTTTTCTACAGATCAATGATACATTTTAATAATTTCTCACTGAACAATTAAAGGTTTTTTTGCAATCGTAGATACAGTCTTGCTAGATCTTTTTTTAATCTTTGCAATTTTTTCTATGCCGAGGCACTTCACACACTTTCGCGGTTCACTTTTCACATCTTACCTGACGCAGTTAACGTAGAACCATCGACACATTACGCCAGCCTATAGTACTGGCATGTAAGATGGGTCGTCCCCACGAATTCTGCTCTCCGACGGGAGGTTATAGTTTTGTTGATTATCATCATAGATAGTAATAAAATGATGAACAATCCCTTTTGGATTCTACCCCTATCGGAATTTGACTCCAAATCCTCCCAATCAAAACACCAAAGCTTTAATCGCTGTGTTGTTTGGTCGGTCTGTTACGTGCGTGTATCAGAATCGACAAAATAAAATACAAATCAGGTACCGATAAGGAAACGAAAGTATCAAGCAATCTCCTATATCCTCTTATACCGTCTATTTATCTTCACTCAAATTAGCAGATCAAAAGTTATACAATCGCAATTTGTTGGCCGCCAACCTGCCTTGCACGAGGTGGGCCAGTAAATCGGCTAGCATGAGACTCTTCAGACTGGGTGTTGCCTGCTCTGCTTTAGGGTTCGTTCCTGTTGGCCTGGATCTTCTTCGCTCACCCACAGCCTCCTACTCGAGACGCACAGTAAATATAATAGATTTACCACGCGGCGCTTCATGCATTCACTTTTATAGCTTATTTTTTAAAGGTACATCTTTACTAACAGCCGCTTTCTTCTCTTTACACAAAAAAAAAATACAAATTAACACGCGGTCTTCTTATGGACCCCTTTTTTAAATTACTGGCGGCCGACTATTCCTGGCCGACTATTCACAAAAATACAATACAGCAAGAGGCCGTCTCAATACAATTTTTACCAAAAAAAATGTAGCCGACTTTTATTTCAATAACAAAATTGAAATCCAACATGCGGTTATCTTAATGTACACTGCGTCCAAAAAGCGACCGTCTAATTTTCTTTTGCTGAATACACAGAACCCAAATTTATCCCGCGGCCGTCTAACTAATCGCGGCCGTCAATGATTTTACTCCTTTTTTTATCACACCAAACATTCTTCAGCTCGCGGCCGTCCTAAACTCCTCCCTTTTCAAAAATCTGGTCCTCCAAAAAACAAAAAGCACTATCTTCTGGCTTGTCCGCGTGTTGTTTTTTTCTTTTTCCCCATTTTTATATCTCTTGTGTCTGAGAAACCTTTTTTGGCACTACTTCCTTCGCTCCATTGCATCTATATTTCGCTTGCCCAGCTATTACCATTATTGCTCATTAAACACTCACCAAACAAAACAGTTTAGCTGTTTTCTTCTAATTTATCTGTATCACCGCAAAACAAAATGCAGCAAGGGCCGTACGATACAGTTCGATATAGCCTTTGAAAACGAATGACAATTTCTTTACTAGTAACGATTGTTGTTTATCGCCACCACGGACTACGACGGCCAAGTGATGGATATTTGCTGGTCAAGATTATTTTATTGTTTGTTATGGTTTGCATTTGATGGATTTTATTTCTAAATGTTTGATTATCTTTATGTGTATGAATCATTCGAGCAGGCCGATCCAGTGTTAGGTAACACGAAGTAACTGATTTTATATATTGTTAGATATCCTCGGTAAGCGAAATATGGATGAGAAAAATTTAACTTACTCAGTTTCATTTAAAGACAAAAGATTGGACTTCTTTCTAAAAAAATTTCGTTTTTGAGTTTAAAACTCAAGTAGCTATCACTACGTCACTAAATACATATGGAACGATTGAATCCATAATCGCTAAATATTATTTTATTGTAAATTGTAAATAATTATTATGTAATTTATTATTAAAAATTAATAAAACAACAACGAAAATCGAAAACAATTTTTGTGACATAAAATATTTACTAAATTCAAAATATTACTCTGACAACACTTAATTAATTTTGGTACTAAAATGGTTTTGATAATCGAAAGCAGTAGTACTGAAACTAACAAAATACGATAGCAAATAGTTGAACGATTGACGAAAATGAACGAAAACGTCGAAAGCAATAGTAGGCCCTCAGTTTTTCCGGTATGTTATACAACATTGCTCCCCTTTTGAGAGAAGTAAAATCTTCTGGAGGAAGATTTTTTTTTTTATTTTTTTTTATAGAACATAGTTAATTGTTATTGGAATAGGTTCCTTTTAAATGCTCTTATGGATTGTTTGGATATTTTCCAAACATTTTTATTTTTTTTTTGAATATTGTGTTTTGAGTTCTGTTGTAACCTAGATTACATAGATCACATACTACACTTACATCGCTAATTACTACAGAAATTTATTATTTGGTTACTGTTTATGTACATTACTACTAAAATGTTACATTTCGTAATTGTTAAAGTTTAAAGTTTTCAGAAATTTAGTAGCTTTAAATATTATACGAAAAAGTTACATTACGTCACAAGAATTGCTTGCTGGTTTATGTTTTTTTTTTTAAATATGTCTAATCATTATTTTTGTTTGACAAGAAAATAATTAAATAAATTAATTTGTCTTTGATACTGTCATTTGATTTTCTCAATCATCTGTTATTGAACATTCTAAGAGGTGATTTTGGTAAATTGTATATAAATATAATTTTGTTGTATGGCAAAATATAAAGAATTGTGTGGTCTTGTCTACCCATCCTACTCCTCTTCTTATAACTTTTCTTTGGGTGAAAGAGTTCCTTTTTCTGTTGCAGTTAAAATTCTTGCTGAACGTTGACCGTTCAATGAGGATTGTTTCGTTTAAAATTTCGAACAGAATGTGTATGTGAATATGAATTTGTGTTGCACATCGTGATTTGTAGCAGCAGATTATGCTCGGTGATGAATTTTTATTGTGCGCTGATAGGATTGTAGCGGTGGCCTCTTTCTAAAAATCAATTGTTGATTACCCTTCTGAATATGTATATTTCAGCTGTTACCTTGATTTTTACAAGTTGTTTTTACACAGTCACCAAATAGATGAAACCAATTTTTTTTTTTATTTATTGTGGTAAATCAATTAAAACATGACAATTTGGCTTTGTAGCAATACACTTGGTAGAACACATTAGTTAAGCGAATAAGCTTAAATAAGGTCTGATCAATTATTGGGGATTAGTAAAACTGATGAGTCCTTCTCACCAATTTAATGAGCTTTTTGAACCCAGTGAGATTTTTTTTTATTCAATAAACAATTTTCTTATATGTACATGGATCGTACACATATAATATCCTTCAAACGTTATGTGAACCACAAATTAAAGCGGTTTTATAAATGTTTCTGTGGTAGAACTTTTTGTTCAGCATTTATATTTTTATATTAACAACCCAACAGAATATGAGCTTTGAATACTAAATCCTAAAAACATAAATCCTAAAAACAAACATTTTATTACATTCATAACATAATGTATTTATATCCATCTAACACGCTATTATATACATTGTGTATGTGTGTGTGTGTGTGTTTTGTAAAATAAAATATAAATCCGCAATATTAATACTATTTTGGTACAGGTCCCTACCCACAGTTTCTGAATAACTTTATAATATTACGGTTTACATGATTCCGTAGTTACCGCGTTCCGTTTCATTTTGTATCAACTCGTATTAAGCACAGCATCCAGTATACATCCCTTTATAGTTTAATCAATACATTTCTATGATGAAATGAAATTAAGAGCATAATATAACAACTTGTTAAAACATATCATTACTCCAGTGCATTATTACATAATATAACATAGTAATAATATTTTTATGTGTTCTGTAACGAGTGTACACTCTATGCACATAGACAGATGGTTTAGTCTTCTAAACATGAGAAATCAATTTAATTTAATTAAAAGCCAACAACTGCTGTTTGTTTGCATTATGTATACACACGAGTTTAGATATATGTACATGGGTACCAAGCAAACAAACAGCATATAAGTTTACAAAAAAAAAAGTTTCATGCTTTTAGGATACTTTTTGTTGTAAATTTTTCTAGATACATAAAAAAATTCCTTATCTATCCTTAGAGATTAACAAAAAAACTTAGCACCAAATATATCATTTGGTAAGATCATAAACCAAACAACAACTGGTTTGAATACGGAATTTTGGGTTTAGCGTTGTGCCTGAATTAACGAATTTGGCATTGCTAATATTTCAAAAAATACGTTCTAATACGAATAAAAAATATGACCCAAATTTGACGGATGCCAATACACTTTGAGTGCATCTACGGCTAGCTGAATATCAAATAACACAGGAATGATTTATTCTATGTTTGGACGTTTGAAATACAATGAAATTTCGGTTGAAAGTTTAATACTTAAATTTATTTAAATCATTTAATTCTTAGTCATTTTTTGAAAATACTAAACTTTTACACGTAACTGCTAAAATATAAAAAAGCTCCCATAGCAGCTGCAACTTTCGGTACACAGATTTACACCAAAATTCGTAAGGATTTCTCAATTAATGGAAAAAGTTCTTGCATGTTGTTTTATTCCAAATAGTCAATCTTCCTGAACTATACGGATGCCAAATTTTGATGAAATAATTTTTTTTTTATCAAAACTCGTTATTTCTTTAAAAGTTTAAATACCGATCTGAACTCATCTTGTTCAAAATATAAACTTCTATAAACTTATGTTTTTCGAAATATCTATGTTGACTTTTCAAAATTTTATCAAACACAGAAAAAACTTCTATGGAAGCTTCCACTTTCAGTGAACCGATGTCGGCCAAAAACCAATGTAATCTGATCTTTCTCCTGACCAATCAATCCATATAGGCTGACAGGGACCGAACTTATGGAGAAAAACAGCTTTTTGACACAAAACGTTATTTCCGCTTAAATTTTGAAAAATTGTTACATAATTAATTCACAATTTTTTAGTTCATAGTATACTGGCTGATTTTTTTAACCTGAAACTTTCAAATATCGCGGAAAAAACACTCTACGAAAAAAATGTCCATTAGTCATTCCAGGAGGGTGGGGGGAATACATTAGTGCTAAAATTAGAACCCCGCCGACCTCTTCTTAGAGGGGGGCGCAACTTTAAAAGTAAAATAGAAACCTCTATTTTTTATTGCAGATTCGGATTCTACGGCCTTAAATACGTAGTATTTTTTGAATTTGTTTTTCGATTCATGGTAGATGGCGATAACGACATTAATTTTCTTTCGATCTCCTACTGAGAAACCTTGGCATATGATTTTACAGTACGTTTGCATTAAAATTAACACGTTTTCAATGTTTTCAATTCCACACCACACGTTGACACTCCAAGGGCGCTCATGTTAAACTTGAGAGGCCAGTGTGGATTCTCAACACTCCAGTAATGCATTTTGTGTCCATGGTTTGTAATAGACGACTCGTCGGACTCGGCCCACTAACAAAATGTAACCCGATTTTAGAAATCAAGGGGACAATCCAAAATCGCTAGCTATTTCTCGTGTACTAATGTGAGGATTGTGAATTACTGCAGCCAATACAGCAATTTCATTACTTTCCTTAGTGACTGTTGCTCGACGAGTCCTTTCATCGGTTGAACACATCCATCGTAAATTGTTTACCAGTCCTTTAAAATAAAGCATGTGACCGAATCCTATCCGGAAAAGGCGAAGCATAGAGAGTGACAGCATTATCAAAACTAAGGCTAGGTTTTCCATAAACCAGGACCATTTCAATTTTTTCTTGTACAGTTAAATACTCCATTTTGTATTGTATTAATAGCCTAATGCAAACATGTATTTATGTTTTCGAAATAACCTTCGAACTGAATCGACATTTTCAAAATAAAATACAAAAAAATCATTCATTTGAAAGCAGATTTAATCTTATGTTCGTCGGTTAGGATAATAAAGTTAATTTTAATTCAAACGTATTGCAGAATCATATTCATAAGTTCTCAGTTAGAGAAATCGAGAAAATATTTCAAAGAAATCCTACATACTTTAAGCCGTAGAATCCGAATCTGTATTAAAAAAATAGAGGTTCCTATTTTAATTTCGAAGTTACCCCCCCCCCCCCCCCCCCCTTTGCTCCACCTACAAGAAGAGCGAGGGGTCCTAATTTTAGCACAAATGTATATATCTCCCCCCTCCCCCAAAATTGTGTCTGTATGAGTTACCGTGCCGACTAAATGTCTGTATCTTCTTTACAGCCCAGACGGATTGACTGATCGGGGTGAATCTCCATACTTAATCATCCATCTCTCAAAAATCTCAATGATTTTTAACTAAAATCGGTTGACCGGAAGTGGCAACCTTTCAAAAAGCTTTTTCGTTTTTCGCCAATATTCTAAAAAGAATTTCATTCTTAAAGATTCTAAATTAATTTTGCAACAAAATCGGTCCAGTCCAATTTTCCAAAATTTGAGCAGGAATTACGGGTTTTACCATAAATTAGGAGGTCCTAGTCCACCGGAAGTAACAGCTTCTATAAGAACTTATTCTTTTTCTGCAAATATTTTGAAAAATTTAACATTTATGAGAAAAAACGATTGCGAACTAAAAGGTTGTAAAATCATTTTGCAACAATACCGGTCCAGATTACTTTTCTAAAATTTAAGCGGGAACGACGAATTTTAACAGAAACTTGTTTTCAATAAATATTTGGTCGCTTTCAACTCATCTGGATTGATTGATCAGGTTGAAACTTGCATTTTCATAAATTGGAAGATCTCAGTGGGTTTTGGCCGACACCGCTCCACCGGAAGTAGCAACTTCCAAAGATCCTGGCTAGTGAAAAGTCCAAATGTTTTGGGAAATTGTCACAGTGGCCGCAAACGGATATCGCATGGTGATTTTTATCACGTAATTTAAGCATTGGTTATTCCCGCTTGTTGAAGGTTCACAATCAATGGACATTAACAAAAATTAGTATATAGGTGTGCTATGAAAATCTCAAACAGTGTCGCGTACATATACTCGATATCGATCGTCCATTTCTTTAAAAATCAATAAATAAATATTTTTTGTACGTTTAAATTTTTTTCGTCTACACGGGGATGCCATGCCGCTCAGACACATTGGGAATTTTTATTTTATCTCTTTTTCTTTAGTAGAATAGTGCCCTGAGTCAAAAAAGAATAGATTTTATTTATTTTTCTTTTATCGTTAAATCAACAGTGTTAGAACTTAGAGGAAATGGTTTTGCTGTAGGGAAGATCTATTTTTGCTCATTTCTCTGAAGCCATAGACTTTACGATAAAACTAACTTTCGTCAATATCTCCTAAACTAATGTGTTTCAAGGTCATTCAAGATAACCACTAAACGTCTTTCTAGACTCTGCACAATTTTCAATATTAGAATTTTTATCCTATTTTGCATTTCAGAAAACCTCACCCTGTCTAGTATCTAGCAGGCAAATAACAAATTCACAAAACGGAAAACCAACACCAATATTCAACTCTCCACCCACCCCTCTTCTAATGATAATATTGATCAACCCACGATAAAGCCAATCTGTTAGGACACATAATGGAGGATACACACAGTAAAAACAACTCGCTTGGGCCAACTTTCTATAAACATTGAAATTCATAACAAACTAATTTATATTGTTGGGTATTTTCCAGTCCTTTGCAAATTAACCGTTGCAGCTCCTATTCAGAAGAAAGTAAAACCAGTCGAATCTTTCCATAAATAATGCTATTATCAAATATTTGCAAAATTAGAACCAATTCAAATTTCATATCTCTCATTCTGCAAGACTCGTTGCGAGACCATTGACGGTAGCTTTCACATAAAAACAATAAACCGCTTTCTACTAGATAAATCTTTCAAAGTAAGAACAAAACTGTAATGTAATGAGACGTTGCGTCCATTGATTTTTCTCCGTAACATCCAAATGTTGCAGCCACCAACCACTGTTGCAGCTCTTTCTCATTTTTTCGACTCCCAGGTATCCTTAAATTTGAGCCACGAGTTTTATGGAGCCGCATTGAGGTTCAGCGACTTAGATCTTTTGTTTTTTTCACTGTGATCTTCAATCTGTCGGATATAATTTTTTCTAGCACTTTTTTAACTGTATCAAGCAGACACATTTATTCGATACGCAGACAGTTAACCGAGTGCATTACCATATTTAAGAAAGCTGCTTCTTGTCATGCGGAGATTGCAGCTTTAAAGGCTATTTTCAGTACCGCATTCGGACTTGGGGCCTTGCCATTTTTAACACTCCAGATACCCCTGAATAGTTGTTCCACAATAACTTGTGAAGTAACTTCCAGAATAGGTTCTAGCTCGACGATCTGTATATATTCCGCTTATTGTGGAAATAAACTTTAATACCATTATGAATCTGATAAGGTCGATCCAAGGGTCGTGATTAACACTGCTACAAAACTATCTAAAATACTATAATTTACTTGCTTTCACAGAGTGTTTAAGTGTATTCCTATCTCCACGATTCTGTTGCTGTAGAACAGGGTATGAAATTGAGATTTAGTCATCCAATATGACTGTGGGTGCAGGAAGATTACTATTTTCAATTTCACTTACCAGCCGGATGATGAAGCTCTCATATACTTCTAATGCACTAGTTGATAGACAACAGTCAACGATTTATATGCTATCTACTTTAGCTCTTAAAAATTGTGCCACGGTTTTGTATGACTTCTCTTGAAAATATTTTTTCCATCAAGTCTGCATTGCAGCTCTGTTTGTGTTTATCTTTCTGGTGCACAGTTTAAAGTAAGAAATGCACTTCGCAGTGGTGAAGGTATCGTTGAAGTATATTCATTTTATCTAGCAGGGTGTCTCGGACCCTTCTGATACGATGGACCTTGATAAATAAAATAATGTGAGTCTATCAACCATACTCAAGACATTTAAAATATTTAAAAGAGAGAAAGAGCGATTTTTCTCTTACTCAAGAGGTTAAGCCGCTTACACTGGACTACTCATTACAGAGGTTTGATATCAAATGTCAATCTAAAGGATTTCTCTGAATTACGTGGCAGTTCAAACTTGCTTATCCAGGTTTGATTTTCTTCTTACTTCAGCAGCTAGATCTAGCATTTCTACAACCGCTGATTAAAATTTGATGACAGGGAGTTACCAGTTGTCTTGAGTTTTAAAAGAAGCTTTGCATTTCTCATTCGACGAACCTATGCTTTACGTAATTGCCAAGGCCTTTGAAAGATGTTCGTGTTGCCGAACAACATTTTTGTTGGGTGATCAATGCGTCTGTGCTCTAGTCAGCATTTTGCAGGCCCTATCACCTTTTCGTTTATGCTTATTTTTTAAAACAATTAGTATTTTTACTTAGGCAGCGTCTTTTTCTATTTCTGAAGACCGGCGAGACATGTGGTATCCACTCTCCAGTAATTGGATTCTTTTGGTTTTTCTCATGTCATTTTCTATACTAGCCATATGGGTTGCGCGGGAAATTGTTATACTACCATTACCATCTTGCGTTACTTCAATAAAGGCGAGAGTGGTAGTTTTCTGCATCCATTAAATGCATCAGTCAATTCCACTGCATCATTGTTTTGTTTTCGTTGTTTACTATTCTGATTTAGCCACCAGAATCAAGATTTATCATATTCTGTGGCGTATTTTGGCTTTCCCTATGGGAATAGGGAATTGGGAAAAATATTTTCATAGCATTTTTGTCCAAATTATATTTCTCTGGCCTACTGAGGAAATAAGTTTGGTGCAAAAATTTATGGAACTATGTGTACGCTGGCTGGTGTTCCACACTCCAACCAACCAAATAAATACCAACCATCAAAACAAAGTGATTTGGATCGACCAAATGGCACAGTGGTTAAAGCTTTTGCGTTTGGATCGGGAGGTACCGGGTTCGAATCCCGATAGGGGCAGGATGCAAAGTGAAATTTCATCAACAGATTTCGATCTGTGGTGAAATGTAACACATCTATGACCCCCTTTCGGTGTGCAAAACCCATCGGCCGACCCATCTTCCATGCCGGTATAGGCTGGCATTAGGCTTGCAATGTGCAGATGGTCTTAAATCGGTCCTATAGCCGTACGTCCTCGAGTTGGCCGGAAGGCGTAAAGTAAGGACGTAAAAAGCATAACTGCGGAAGAGCAGGGTGAGCCTTGAGCCCCAAAACAGATCGCAAAGTTATCAATAAAAAAAAAAAAAAAAAAAAGTGATTTGGGAAACTTTTGTTCCACAAAATTTTTATAGGGAAAAATAGTTTCCCATTTAACTTTGTTTCAAAAATATTAACACCAATCATGTTCCCTCAGTAGGCCAGAAAAATACAATTTAGACCAAAATGCTATGAAAATATTTTTCCCAATCCCTATTCCCAGGGAAAGTCAGAATAGGGTCACTGGTAAGAAATCCTGGATAATTAGTCTAAATGACAGTTTTCCAGAGTAATATTTAAATTTTCCATTTTTTAATTTTACCATTTAATGGGTTTTTCATTAATTTACGTAAATAAAAATTTTCGACCTCGAATTTTTGCAGGTTTACCATTCATCTGTGTCGTCGCTGCAGCCCGGTGGATTGACAGATCTGAGTAATCATCAGACTCATACTTTTTCCATAATTTTGAAGTTCACAGCCAAGACTGATTGAATAATCTGGATGCAACTTCATATTTTAGGGTTTTCCGTAAACTCAGATGGTGGGGGAAATCTGTGTATCAAAAATAGGCAGCCTCTAAGGAAAGCTTTATCGTTTTTATGTAGTTGTTTCCAAATATTTAAAAAAAACATTAAGAGTGTTGATTACTAAAGCAAGGGCATGTTGCGCAAGGCATTCGATGAACATTTATGTGAACATCATTTGTTTGTAGAGCTTTTTCTGTCGATATTATCTTATGTACCATAGTTGGCAAGTCAATCCATCCTGTTTTTTTACTGACTTTATATGCGTTTTAGTAGATATTTCGTTTGAAAATCTTACAGTGAAACTAGGATTATTCGCTTCAGCGACTAAATGATGAAGTTTATCAAAACGACCTCACTTGGCTTCATAAATTAAAATCCTTATTCTTCATCTCCCTCTTCTTCTTCTTCAAGTGATAATTCCAGCTGTTTCGAAAATTAAGACTGATTCTACATATAATTAGGGCATAACAGCGTTAGAACGCCGATGGAGCAAGTGCATTGAAGTGTTATAAATAATATACCCTTGCTATGAAAATAGCAATATCTTAATGTCGACAATAAAATGCCTTTCTTTATTAAATCGTACCAGAAGTATAACAACCAACATACACCGATCAACATCTTTAAACCAAAATATGTTTGTCACAAAACAGTTTTTACCCATTGCCTATATATCGTAGTATATTAAAATAGGCAACTTATGTAACTTAAAATTTTGGTTTAGCTGCTAAGTTTATTAATTTTTTTTTTGTATTTCGATACACGAACCATAAATATCATTTCAAAAAAAATATTCTAAATAACGATTTAAATAGGAATATAAACAGCTGCACAATTTACTTAATAAATATTTAATATCTTATCTTTCTAAACCTCTCTGCTCGTCCGGAAAACAAAAATATTTTTGCGAGGTTTGATTAATCCATTAATCTTCTAAGCCCAAAAAGGAAAAAGAAAAAAAACAATATTTCTCATCATAAGGCAATAAAACAATATACCATCCAGAATTATCATCCCATCCTCTATCGCACAGAACATATCCGCTTATATACGAAGTACAACAAATATCTGGGAAATTCTGTCTAATTCATAAATAATTTATAATAAATATTTGGTTGGTTGGAGTGTGGAACACCAGCCAGCATACACATAATTCCATATGTATACCAATTTTTCATATTTGTGTGGATGGGCCAAACATAAAACATAGAAGTGTAACATGAATAAATATTTATGCTTTTAGGCTTTGAGAGTCGTAAGGATTTGTCTTATATATACTCGTACATACTTTTATATGTTTGCATAAGGATACTGGATAGATGGAACATGTAACAAAATATTTATTCATCTAAATACAATTTATTTGATGATGGTATTGACGACTTTATGTTACAGATTAGTACAGTGTTTTAAAGTTTATTGTTATGCCTATTTATAACAGTTTTGCTCATTCCAAAAAAATCATGTGATAGCTTTTGACAGGTCTTGCAAAAAACAATTTGCTAATTAATTATTGCTTTATAACGAGTATAGAATATATAAGTGCTGCATATTACTGAAAAGCTTTTGTAGAATTTCAAGAATTAACTAAACTTATATAGTTCTCAAAACTGCCGATATCGCGCCTAGGGGAAGATTTTTTTTCTCATTTGATAAATAATCGTTTGGCAAATCGTTTTAAATGTATTGGATTAATTAATAATTTTTTGCCGCAGTACTTCACTGCCCAAATTCACCTCGTCAAAGCTGGTGAAAAATGATCCTTGTTATATAGAATATAATGATGTATGCCGCTACTAGCTTTTTATAGACAAATATTTTTTTTTTTAACAATTTAATAATAACTTTATTTTATTGTTGTATCCATATATTTCGACCTGTTGGTTATCATCAGTGGAGAATTCACAAAATAACCAAAAAAACAAATTACAACAAAATTAATAAATACTATAAAAACTATGTGGATAAAGAGCAACTAATACATACTTAGTTAAACTATAACAATAATATTAAACACATACTAAAATTTATATAATACAATAAAAACATAATTAAAAAATGGCTGTTGACTTGCAAGAAGTGTAGTGCAATATCTAAACAATTATTGATTTTACTTTTATTATGTTTCACTAGGGTAGGAAGGTGATCATTATGTCAGGCGGTATTTATTATATTTCGATCTTGTTCACCCACTCATTATATTATTCATAGTATGCAAATATTTTAATGATAAAGACATAAAGACAAATTTGAACAACAAGGACAACATGAACCGTGCACGGTATACCTAATTTAGTGTGTTAGTCGATCTATTAAAAAGTGTGGGAGAGACAGATAGTTACATATATAGTATATCTGGAAAGAAAAGGTTATATGTGTCTTTCTTTTTTGTGTTCCGTATTTTTCTTTGTTTATGCTTTAATTTTTAACAGTTTGTTAACCTTTATATTACATAATAAGATTACTCATGTCAACATTGTCCTTTTTCTGTTAATTGTGATTTAAAATATAAATTTTTTAATATATATTTAAATGTTACACTTTGTGATTCGGTTATGTTCATTTGGTGTCTTAGAGAACATGTCTTAGTAGGCATTATACTTTTAGGACTCCGTTATATCGCCAAAAATTAAATAAACGTGAATATTTCAAAACCATATTAGCGATATCTTATGCGAGAAAATGTTTGTCCACAAAAATAAAAATAAAAATTAAAAATATAAAATAACAGCTGTTCATGGTTCATCATAAAAACTAATTTAGGTTGATCATCAATCATCGGTTGGCTGTATAGGTTGTAGTGTCTATGGAGTGGTTGTGTGTAATTGTGTGTGAAGTGTTGAATCTTTCTTATCGTAATAAGCTTAGATAGTTCAGCTGAAGACCCCTACAATCTGTTTTATAATTGACACAGTTATTATTTTTTGTTATATAACACATCTCTTTAAAAACTCTTTTTTTCTTTTGGGTTTCATAATCGAGGATAGACGCCTGTGTAAAATTAAAGTTTTTAGAGCACTCGATTGAATGTTTAGATAGTGCACTCCTGTGGTGTGTTATATGATTTTGGTGCTTTTTTGTGTATTTAACATCATTCTCGTGTTGAAGCAACCTCATTGTTACTGTTTTAGATGTTTCACCAATATAACATTTGCCACAGTCACAAGGGATCTTATAAACCACCCCTGCTCTTTTATCGGTTGGGATTTTGTCTTTGGTGTTTTTGAAAAGTCTAGACAAGGTGTTATTGACTTTAGTGCCTATCATATGAGTGGAGTTCGGTCTCTTGAGAATTTTTTTAATTTTCTCTGTCAGGTTAGGGATATATGCGATAGAGCCTTTTATTTGATTATTGCCAATACCCGCGAGATTTGTTCTGTTACGATTTCTAAAAGTGTGCAAGCATTCTGTAATAAATATCTGGGTGAGTTCAGTTGGATACTTATTTTTAGTCAGAATTTTATGTATCTCCGTTATATTACTTGTCCTGTGTACATTATCACTTAAATGGAAAACTCGTTTTATAAATGCTCGTGCCACATTCATCTTCATCATGTTCGGATGAGATGAAAAGAAATTTATCATTCTATTGGACGATATGTCTTTATTATACCATTTAGTAGTAATTTTCTGATTGTGACGTGTTAATGATAAATCTAAAAATGGGATATTGTTGTTCAATTCATGTTCAACTGTAAATTTAATTTTAATGTGGAATGAGTTGAAGGCATTTAAAGTTTCCTTTATCTTATCTTTGTGTATAATTAATAGAAAATCGTCCACGTATTTTTTAATAAGAGATGGAGGCTCTGAGAGTGTGGGCAATTTTTCCCTAAGTAGTTTTTCCAATACGATGTCGCCTAAGATTGGGGAAAGAGGGTTTCCCATCGCTAGGCCGAATAGTTGTTTATACACGATATTATTGAACTGGAAGTAATTATTATCTTTTACACATGTGTCAAATGTCTTAAAAAACAAACTTTCGAAGCAGGGAATATTATCTTTAATTTCCGTCCATTTTTCCCGAATTGCATCTCTAGTTATGTTATCTATAAAGAATTTAAATCCAGTTTTAAGGTACTCGCCGTTGATACGTGATAAATTTATGGAGTGATTGAGACTACCATGAATGAAGGAAATCAGGTTGTGTATTTTCATAATATATACGAGTACATTTATTATTATTATTATTTATTAAATGTTTATTGTAGCTATAATATAATTTTTATAATATTTATTTATTTCTTAATGATCGCGAATTTAGGTATGATATGTGTGTTATATAGTGAATTAAATGGTGCAGTGCAATGCGAATGTAGTTTAATATGGTAAACTAAATGAAGGGTTTCCATTTTCCTTGTGATATACGTGGTGATACCTGGGTGTTAAGCTGTTTATTTTGTATTGTTATGTATTTGAGTTTGTTCTGTATGTTGGGGTGTATCACGGCGGACCCTGTGATATTTGTTTGGTTGGGGTATTTCTGGGGCTTGAGCTGTAAAGATGTTTGTATGTGCATATCGAATGATGTGTGATTGTGGAAAATTTGAATTATATTTTGTTGTAGTTAAGATGGGTGAACTGTAAAACATAGGTGAAAATGCGGTAATTTTGTTTGTGTTATTAATGTGTTATTTGTTACTTAATGTAATTATGTTGGTTCTAATTTTGTTGCTTGGAACAAGATTTTATAAATGGTTATTAAATGGCATGCAGTAATGTCTCTTAATGTCAAATGGGGCGTTTATTGATAGGTGGTCCAAGTTGCGTTTTGTCTTTTGTCTACCAAGAGGTAGGCTTCAATGCGTTTTTTTTTGTTTTGAGGTTCCCCAAAATAAATCAGGTCTAATCCTCAGTCAGGTTTCATTGGTTGAGTATACATTTAAGATTGTACGTTCCCGTGGTTTTCGTCTTCACTATCAATTGATTCATTGGAATCTGATTCAGGATTTAGATATATATCGTCTGCTGCTTTTCGTAACTCAGTTCGGAGTGGTAGTAATGATGCCCACTCATCTAGGTTTCTATTATAATATCTGAGATCTTGCTGAAGTGAATCATTCCAGGTAAAGCAGGGTCGTCCAATTTTTTTTATGCCGGCCGTGTAGTTTGAAGCGGCTTTAAGTATATGTCTTGGACCCCGACGATGTATATGTCCCCAGTAGTTAATTCTATTAACTTTGATTCTCTTTGTTTTAGTTTTCCCTTCTAATATGTCTTTAACCTTCCGCGTAATTGGTTTATTGATACTGAATTTAAGTATTTGATTTAGTAAAAATAACTCATACTTTCTTAGGCGTCGGCGATTAGCAAAAGTTAATGCAGCAGTTTTTAGGCCATATGTAATGGCCGGTGCAATTACAGTTCAATACATTAATAGAGCGGTTTTAAATGGTAATTTATACTTTTTTATAAAAGCTTGCATTTGCTTAGCGGTTCCAATTGCCTGATGACAACGGGTACGAATGGTATATGGCCGGCTTAATGTAGAGGTAAGGTAGGTGCCCAAATATTTCATCATGTTGACACGAGTGAACGTCACCCCTGCTATTGCTATGGTAGGAGGTGGAATAAATAAGGGATCTGGATCTCGTATGATTGTTGTAAATTTTTGTGGATTTATCTCTAAACCAGCGTATTTTAGGTTGTCTATCAATTCTTTTAGTATGGGTTCTAATGCTGCAGGACCCCTTGTCACTAGTATAATATCATCAGCGTAGGCAAGAATGAGTGGTAAATGTATATTGTCATTTTGTTCCAGATCTAGCTCGGGAAACTGGTCCACTACTGTGAGCAACACTTCATTGAGAATGAAGTTAAATATTCTGGGAGATATTGGACATCCTTGCTTGACTGCTTTGTTTTTTTTTACTCTCTCTGTACATACATTGAACCATTTAATTGACGTTTTCTCCCAAAAGCAAGCTCTTATAATTCGGTTAACCAGATAATGTGGTATGCTTTGCTGTAGACATATGGATATTGTATTTAGATCTACTGTATCAAAGGCTTTTGCTAGATCTATGGAGAGGACGTAAATTCGATTGCCTGAACGCCATTCTTCGTCAAGAATACGACGAATAGTAAACATATGGTCTTCGGTAGATCTGTTGGCCAAAAATGCAGCTTGGTATGAATAAGGTCAAGGAATTCATCTAACCGATCGAGGAGTAATTTAGAGTAAATTTTATATCCTACATTACATAAAGTTATTCTACGATAATCATTTACACTCTTTGGCTGCTTTATCTTTGGTATGGGTACTTGTAAAGTTTCAATCCATTCTGGAGAGAGTTCGTTGTTGATCCAAATTTTTCAATCATCGAATGAAAAGTATCCAGTATATTATCTGGTGCATTCTTATATAATTCTATAGGAATTCCATCGATTCCGGGTGCAGTTCCGGATCGGATAAATTTGATTGTAGATCTAATCTCGTCTTTGGTGGGTGGGGGTCCCAGTGGGAAAAAATCGGTCTCTTCAATGAGATCCGGCCACTCCCCCTCGCTTTTCCTTAATTCGCTGAGCCAGGTGGATATAGGAATATATTGGTTAGATTTCGTATGACTATCTCTTTTATGCTGCTTAAGAAATGAATAGGTTTTGCGTACTCTGTCGGATGGTTTTTGGCTTTTTAGATTTGTGAAAAATTCCTGGCACTCAACGGTACGATGATCTGAATAGGCTTTGGCTAAAATTTGTCTGGCAGATTTTAAATGTGCTAAAGAATTTGGATCTTGTGGATGGGCTTTATGATAGGATCTGGCGCTCTTGAATTTACTTAAGGCTTGTCTTCGTTTAGGGGTTAATGGTGTTTTTTTGGTAAGGACTATTTGTGAAGAGATTTTAATAGAATCGTTAATTGCCTTCAACAAATTAATGTTTCTGCTCTCATGTGTGATTTGCTCATGTACTGATGATGCAATGGACTGATATTGGATTCTGATATTTTCATCTTGTAATAATTTTAAATTTATTGATCGATAATTGTAAGTTATTGGTGGAATAATTGCTTTAGTCACGGTAGTACAGGGGAATGTTAGTGGCTTTGGGACCTGTCTCCGTTTGGTACAGTCAATCCATATTAATCGATGGTCACTCACTTTGGATTTAAAAGTATCGGCTTTACTGCAGTTTACGTAGATTGTTTGATTGTTCTGACGAGTTATAATATGATCTACTTGAGAATATTTGCGACCGTCAGTCCATGTAGTGAGGTTTCGGCGGCGACCCTTGGTTGTATGTACGAATAATCCGGTTGATTGAACAAGAAACCCTAAGGTGTTACCGTTCTCATTCGAGTCCCTATGGTACAGGTTGGTTCCAATATTTTTTTCATTCTATTCATCTCTAGATCCAAGATGGGCATTGAAATCACCCATTATTACTATGTCACGTGAGTTAGGACAAAGTTCTATTATAGAAAATAACTTCGAAAATATTTTTGCGCATTTTCGTCGATTTATTTGAGAATTTTGTGTAGGGACGTATATTGATATGAAAAGGATTTCTCCTTTACCTGAGATACTTCCAAGCGCAGTGATTATTGATCCTAAATAGTTTTTAATTCTTTTAATCTGGATTTCTGAATTTTTTTTTATACATATTCCTACTCCTCTTCGCTTTGTCATTGGATCATTGCTTAAATGCCATATATAATTCGTCGTTTAACATTGTCCGGAACTCATATTCGTCTCTTAAATACCACAAATTTCGATATGTTTCGCATAAAGTATGTCATCAATTATGTCGTGCTTTTGTGAATTACATAGTCCGCGAATATTCCAGGAACCAAAACAGAATGAGTTAGTATTATTGGGTGTTGTAGTTGGACTGCATTGAGTTTCATCAATTAATATATATGGATTGTTACATAACTTGAAGGTTCGATGTATATTGGTCGCAATAGCTTGAACGCTTGTATTTGATGCGGATATATTAGATGGGGTTTGTGAGCAAGTTTGGGGTGATTTGGGGACCAGACTATCATAATGGGACCCAGAATATAAAAGATTAATTTCATTTACATAGTTACCGTTATTTGGAACGAATGTTACTGGATTTTGATTGTTGGATTGATGTACGTTGATTCTAATGTTTTCTATCCTGGATATGGCAGATAAACATTCGGCACCGCCCCAGAAGCCGTCCATTTGAAGATCAGACAAGTATCTTCAATTTATTTTTTTATTATTAGTTGAATTCGCAACTTAATTGTTTTTCTAATTTTATTATTAACTGATAAAACTCACCTGAACACTAGTTGATGTGTGGTTTGCCCGGTTGTATGCTGGTAGTTATATACTTGATAACATGAATCCAACAATGTCGGAATGTAGTCTATAAGATTTTCGCGGATGTATTGAACTGTTATAGCACGAAGCATGCTAGATGAATACAAGGCGAATTGAGGATTTTTCAAACGTAGTTGATGTATAATTGCTTGAAAAAGACAATTCCCATCCTTCGCGATTGAATAAACTTCCATTTTGGCTTATTTGTATATTATTTGTATTTTCGTATTTTATTATCACACTTTTATGATTATAATGTATAAAAACTTAATAATTAATAATAATTATTTTGATTAAAGTTTAGTTATTTTATTTTGTTTTTAATAAACTACAACTTGGCTTTGTTTTATTTAATGAAATAGCCAAGATGGGGTAAGCTCTAATGAGTCATTTTTCTAAACGTTAAATTTTTAAGGAAGGATAGCGATGCCACCTATTGTCAATTAATGGAAGTTATTGTGGTAAAGGCACCTGTTGGAATTTTGGCATGTAATATTCCTTTAGCCTTTTAATGTCGTATGGTTGGTATTATTTGGTGTATTTTGTTGAGAAGTAAATCATTTTTGCTTTTTAAGAAGGTTCGCCATTGATTTAACGTTGGTTAAATGAAGCGCTGCAAATGTCATCCGAAATTCTATAGAAGTTTGTATGAATTTGTATATTTTTTTAAATTTGTTTTAGCTGTGCTGGAATAAGGAATTATGGATTTGTAATAGATCACCATAATAGTGGTTTGGTTTGGTTTTCGTGTGGGTGTGCGTGTTGAAAATATTTTTATTGCGTTATTATATCCCTTTAGTGAACACAATTGTGCGGGTAAGGCAGGGGTGCCATGTCGGGAATTTAGTTTTGTATGTTTTTTGGGCCAACTTACACGTTTGTGAATTCCTTTTTAACGTATTTTCGTCCAAAAGAACACTATGTCGTTGCACACAATTGTGTTGATTGTGCTTCAGATCGGGCGAGTTTTTTTTTTTTTTTTTTTCGATATGTTTCGCATTTGTCGGAGACGCCGTTACATGCTATGGTTTTTTACTCGCACATTTGTGTGAGTTGGACTAAAACTGAGCCAATTTTTTGTTTTCTTGGTTGAAAAAGGGATATAGAAGTCTCAATTTTGTTTATGTAGGTGTGTATGTATAGATACATATGTGTTTGTGTGTATAGATATATATGTGAATGTTTTAAAATGTGTTTATAATGTATGTGTAATTAAGCGCATATTATTTATTTATTACCATATATGGAATATGTGTACATGTACATGTACAAATGTGTGTGTATGTGTGGATGTATGTGTATGTATATGTACGTGTATGTGTGTGTGTGTATGTATGTATGTGTATATGTATGTATGTATATGTATGTATATATATATGTATGTATATGTATGTAGATGTATATATATGTATATATATGTATGTGTGTATTTGTGTATGTATGTGTGTATGTGTATATGTATGTATGTGTACATGCATGTGTTTTTTTTTTTTTTTCCTCATATTATTTAGGTAAGCAGCAACAATATATTAATTTAGTATTAATTTTCAGGATACATAGGCTTGCGAAATAATATTTTTGTATTAAATTGCTGATTGTGTAGTTTTGTGTTGTATTGTCTTTGTGTCACTAATTATTGTCTTTAGTTAGGTGTATGTAACCGGGCCGATTAAATCAATTAATAAGAAAATGAAAAGTATTAATATAGTATTCAATTTCAGGTGATTTCCAGATACTTGTGAAATAATAACATTTTTTCTTAGGTTGCTGTATTTAAGGACGCAATTGTTGATGACCAATAACATCATTATCCATTTATCCCATTAAACCTTCATCCTTCCCCTAGTAGTTTAGTCTTGTACTGTCTTGTGTTACTAACTATCGGCTATACCTAGGTGTCTGTAACCGGGCCGATTCTGTCCCACTTAACTTACCTATCCAATCCTTCGGTTTTGTTATATGTAAAAAAGAGTGTACGGTGGGCCCGGCGTCACCCGGGAGCTCCTGTGTAAAAACTTGGTCGTGCATTCAGAATCAATCAATCAATCAAAAATTTTTCCCGAATTGCATCTCTAGTTACGTCTACTGCGATGTTTGTGAACAGAGATACTACATCAAAAAAAACCAAAACTTCATCCGGTTTTAATATTGTCTTATCAAGGATTTCTTTCAAATGGGAGGAGTTCTTTATATTGTATGGGCTATCCTTCACTATGGGTTTTAAGTAACAACATGGTTTAAAAAAATATTTGTCTATAAAAAGCTAGTAGCGGCATACATCACAAGATCAAAGACAAACTACGGAAATTATTTACTATATAGAATATAATATAAAATATGTAATATTTAAGCCATATTTTTTTATTAAATCAGAATTTTTTAGAGTAGTATTCATGTAAAATCCCGCGACGTTGGATGATTTTCAAGCGTGATCTTTGAAAGGTTGTGATTTGAGTTATGGAATCAGTGTGTGTTACCAAAACATATTTGTAATTTTAATAAGGCTTGGCTAGGCTAGATGGCACAGGGCTTTTGGGTCTATTTTGCAATATGATTTTAAGTATAATGCTGCATTTATACCGGAGCTAAAATAGCAATGCTACAGATGTCAATATTATTTAGCTTGCGTTCATACCGTATGTTACTATAAATGTCAAAAAGAGACAATTTCTCCTTCTACGACGTATCATTTTCAACCGGTCAAAACAATCGTTTTGATTTTATCTATTTTTCCTGCAATAATTAAATTAAATTGTTGTTGATCAAAATCATAAATATGAGTATTAACGAAAGATATTTAAAGATTATTAGTGCATTTAAAATAAAAAGAAATGCAGCAATCCGAAAACAAAATATTTCGAATATGTCGAAAAGGAGGTATACTTATTTAATTTTATTGTTGGTTTATTATATATTTATATTCTATAACAAACATAATTTTAGATTTGTGATAAAAAATTGGATTCAATCGTTAAGGATACTGACGGAATCATTTATTCTTGCGCTCGAAATATATGTACCGCCTCAAAAATTGTTAAAGGCTCATTATCGTGTCCCTGAAGTAGGAAATGATCTACTTACTAAATTGAATAATCAACGTTTTATTGAAGAATTTCGATTTTCTCCAAGTAAGTTTAAGTACATATGCAACGCTCTTCGGGCAGATTTAAAGCCACAACCAAATTCGATATCAGGCAAACAGAAGCAAGCTACTGTGGAGGAAAAAGTTGCTGTTTGTCTATATAAATTAAAAAGTTGTAGCGAATACCAGGTAACTGGAAATGTTTTTGGATTTGGGAAAGCTACTGTACACAAATTCTTCCATGAAACAGTAAGAGCAATAATAAAGAATTTAACACATTTACATATTAAAATGCCCAAATTACTAGAAGCTGAAAAAATATCAAACGAGTTCTTAAAAATTACTGGTATTCATCAAATTATGGGAGCCATAGATTGTACCCATATTCCAATAACCGCCCCACTCGAAGGTACAAGGGACTATTTAAATAGGAAAGGATGGACTTCTATTGTATTACAAGCTGTAGTAGATCATGACTATCGGTAAAACCTAAAATTAACGACAAAAAATATTTTATCTATCCATATATAAATATGTACCTATATTACAGATTTCTAGATATTTCGTGTACATTTCCAGGAAACGTCCATGACGCAGAAGTTTTAAAAGGATCCCAACTATTCCAAAAACACGATTGCTTATTTCCAAACTCAAATTATTAGATCGACGGTGTAAATATTCCGTACGTTCTACTTGGCGACCCGGCGTATCCACTTCTGCCTTGGATTATGAAAGACTTTCCCGGTATAAATTTAGAATCCAGAAAACCACTTTTTAATCTAAAATTGGACCGCGGAAGAATAAAAGTAGAACAAGCATTTGGGATTTTGACTAAATGTTGGAGAATTTTATCACGGCGCTCCGACGTCGATGTAAATTTTATGCCACTGGTTGTCGCGCCGTCTTGCACCTTACACAACATTATAAGGGACGAATTTCCAACGCAATTACTGTCTGATGATAATTCCAGCAACGAAAATTTCATGAATGAGACCAGCGAAACCAGAGAATCTGTATTACCGGCAGCAGAAGCAATTAGAAATGCAATAGCAAATAAATTATTTGAAGAAAATTTGTTGTAACATTAACTTTCAAAAACATAAATAAATGAAACATAAAACGATAATTCAAAATTCATATTTAATTTTTTAATTCATAATATTTTAATTCATAATATTTTAAATGATCATATTTCATTTCATATCACATTTCATTTTCATTAAATAAAGTAAATAAAATTAAAAAAAAAAAACAAAAACTTAGTGTTCACTAATATAATATACTTCTGGGCCTTCCTCTACGTGGGATGCACTAGAAAAAGTATTAAATAATTCGCAAAAAATCTTAATCTTTTTGCTGCATTTCCAACTGAAACTTTTTGTCGCTTTCATGCAGCTTCTCCAACGCCTCAATGGTTTTTTTATTTTCGTCTGCAAAACTCTTTTTTAAATCTGAGGTCAGCGAAGTTACCACAAAACGATAACTAGTGCGTGCTATAAGAGAAAATTATAGTATAAAATATTATAAATACATTGTAATTTGAGTATAAAATTTCTTAACCTATTTTTACTGCGGATGGTTGAATTTCCGAAGAGGAACAATTAGGACATAGGCGTTGGAGAAACATGTCCACTAGTTCGTGCCACCAATTCATCATTACTGGATGAAAATTCAGTGTGGGATGTTGATGTACCCTGAACTGTAATGAAATAGAAAATGTATTTAAGAACTAAAGTAAAAGTAAATAAATATGTATATACTTACTACTACTTGAATCAAATCCCACATTCCTAAATGCTACCGCTGGACGATTTTGTAATAGATGCGACATTTTCTCGTAAAATTCATTCGATTCACGTTTATGGCCGCTTTTGTTGTTCTTATTTTGTGCCCGCAAAAATTCCGGTTTAAGTTTAACAAATTTGTATTTTATTTGTTCTGCATCACTATCGAAACCTAAAACCTTCATTCCATCACTTATCATTTTGTAAATATCAGATGATCTGTTTTTTTTTGTCATCAAATAATTGCATTGCTTTTTTGTCCACCACCAACCGGACAAGTGGTGCAGTGGTTAAAGCTTCGGCACTTGGACCGGGAGGTACTGGGTTCGAATCCCATCAGAGGCTAGATGCAAATCGAATTTTCCTCATCGATTACGATCGGTGATGTTAATAAACACAACTAAGACCCTCTGATGGAGTGCAGAATTCTGCGCCGACCCACCGTCCATGTCAATGTACAGGTTGAGCTTGCAATGTGCAGGTGGTAATACTGTAGTTGTGTGAGTAGGTGAATAGGTGAATGGGTTAATGATGTAGCGTGAATGCGTGGTATCACAATGGGCCAAAAAATGGCCTAAGTGTCAACCACTGAAACCTAACCTTGTCCACCATAATATCGAGAACCGATACTACTTCATTATATGTCCAATTTGAGGCTTTTTGTCTTTTTTCCATTATTTTTTCGAAAAATATCAATACCACATAAATATTAAATATTAAAATAGATTTAGGTACAAATAGCAGTAGGGTACATTCAGCCTTTTTTGTATACTAACAATAAACTGAAAATTTCCATTTTGACATTTATAGCAATGTTTCCTGCTTATACCGTAGCTACGTAGCACTGCTAGCTACGTAGCAATGCTAACACGGCTTCTCCACCTGCTATCTGAATACTATTGCAATCTACTTTCTCTTTCTATCAAAATTTGCCAAGATGGAGTCTGGTGTGGTAAACTTGCTATAATTTGACGTTTAGAAATCATTCTTAAAAACATTTATATAATTTTATTAATATAATTTTTTAAAATTTATTTGGTTATTTATTTTTTATTTATTGAAATATGTATGTATCACCAGTATGAAAGCGAAAAAATTTAGTAGACTCAATATTGAAATTGAATATTGATATATCGCCATATTGAAACGTCAAAATATGCATGCTATCTGTATGCTATCGAGTTATGCCGAAATAGCATGTATTCATAGCATGCAGATAGCATATAAATATTATTGCGTGTCTCCACTTGCCATTTGATCGAAATTTTCTAGCATAACTCGATAGCAATAGCAGGTGGAGAGTCCATGTAAAATAACATTGCTATTTTAGCTAGCTGAGCTATGAGTATGTCGTGTTTATACCGTTGCTATAGCTGTCATTTGCGTTTAGCATTGCTATTTTAGCTCCGGTATAAACGCAGCATAAGATGGGTAAAATTAATTTTTTTTTTCAAATCAGTCAACTCGATAAATAATGAGGTAATGGTGGAAGAATGGCTTGAAGTATACCATGAAATAAGATCTCACCATAGTTTCATATAAATGGATTGCAGAGCTTTAGTCGACTGCATTCTTCGGCGATAAACAAAAAATAAAGAGGAAACGATCTAAAATAGAAGCTTTGGCGCAAACCATTTTACCATCATTTGCTATCGAAATGTTTGTCTATATTCTTAAGCGCAAAACACTAATTTTCCACCTTTTGTATTTATTGTTTCTACAGACGCATCTAACAAAGGCCATAACAAAATTTTTCCAGTTGCTATAAGGTATATTGATGTACAAAAAAACGACCATCCTATTACTATTTCTTAAGTTGTAGATAATGCCCCAGTAAATTACGGCAATTAAGTATTCCCAATATTTAAGGAAACCTCCTACTTTTAACTGCAACTGACATGCTTTGCATAGTATTGTAAACTATTGGTTGGATGGATTCCGATCGCTTTTCACATTCAATTCAAGTTGAATTTTGTATACGTATACACTTTTAATATTGTGTACTGTTATTTTCTATCATTGTGTGTGTGTCAAATCTACATGAAATTTCGCCAAAATGTTGACCCTGTTTTATAATTGATACTATCGCTAGTGAAACAGTACATCATGCGAGTGTTGTCCTCTGCTCGCGAACAAAGGAAAAAATGACAGATGATAAGAAAATAGTTTCGATTTCAATTTTTTTTGTGAATATTTCATTTATATTTAGACAAAACTTAAATAAAATAAATTTTATTATTGTTTTTGAAGACGAACAAATGCATAAAAAATTATTTTTTATTTTTACTTTTGAATGTATGAAAATAATTTTTTGATGATATTGAATTTAATTTAGATTTATTTACTAGGAATTTGATTAAGCTATATAGGGAATTATATGGAACACTTTATTAATTTAAATTGTATGGTGAAATTTAATAAATTCACAAATTATGTACCTAACATATTATTTTGTGTTCTTAAATGACGTCAAAAACACAAAATAAAAAAACACGTATACCATAATATGCACAACAGTGTTGACGTTTCGGTAAAATTCATCTTGACTTGTAAAAAGTCAACGGCAGGTTGATTAACATTTACAGAGCGCTTTCTATACTATTAATTAATTCGCACGCCATCAAACTTTATAGTTTATAAAATAAGGGAAAATCACGATCGTTTTGATCCATAAACACTTAACCGATTGCATCAACAGATGTTTATATACGAGCAATTTGGGAACAGCACTACGAGCATGCCACAACGAAAACAAAAAGCGGCTCGACAAACACGAAACAAACAACCAGTTCGACTCACACCATCATCACAGCAAGTTGCTATACAATTTGCGCTCGCCTACACCATTCCACACACAAAACACTCCGCCATTGTATATGGCGGACAAAAATAAAGAAATTCAACTAAGCTAACTAAATAAATTATAAATAATATAAATAAATTTAATAAATAATGAATTAAAAATAAAATTTTAATATTAAATAAAATGTTTTAAATCAAACAAATATAAAATTTTTATATTGGTATTAATCATTATGACGGTTTTTACCGTAAAAAAAATATAGTGAACATTATTGTGTTGCACGTGATATTTTTTTGTAATTTGGTGTGTCGTGAATTTTTTGAGCCAACTTTTGCCACCAAAATGGCATTAGCGTCTCACGAAGGAGCCAGACATCGGCAACAAGAACAGCACCTACAGAAGCAGCATAGGCGTCAACAAGAGTGACAATAAAAACAACATTGCACCAAACAGCAGCGACAACAGCAACAACATCGAAAACAACAGCAACGGTGCAACAACATTCACTGTAGATACAGCAACAGCGGCAGCGGCACCAGCGTCAACAATAAAAGCGAAGCAGCAACATAATTAGCAAATAAAACCAACCAGCCTTCAAAATGACCCCAACTTCCATATCACACTTTGCTTTCAACACACCAGTTTCTTGGCTTGCACATCTCGCGGTCCTTCTCGATCGACTGGCTTAATAATCATTTAACCAATACCGAGAGATTATAGATGTCGCAAGCGATACTCTTCGAACTTAGCTACGATCAAGTCTTGAACAAATAAAACTGGAGTACGATCATTCACGATCGACAAATTCTTACTTACACTCCGAAAACTACATTTTTCGGTTCGGATTTACGGTCAACTTAATGACCAGTTAGGCATGTAATTCGAGCCTGTTCACTGAACTTTTCAACCCCTAATCTCACGACCTCTTAGATTACAAGGAGTTCTGAATTCTGGATACCTCATTTACCATTCCTCGGACTGGCCGTCATGTTGCATGATACCTGCACCATGTTGCATGTTGGTGCACCATGTTGTATGATTTTGCACCATGTTGCGTGATGCTGCACCATGTTGTGGGATGTGGCATCATGTTTGATTGTATTTTGTTGAGGGATGTTGCGTGGTGTTCCACTATGTTGAGTCATGTTGGTTAGGCTCTACTGGTATCATTTTATTTGGCTTGAACAATTTTGGGGCGGGGCAGTGTTTTCGAATGCAAGGAATTGATTGCAAGGAGTTATAATTTTTGGATAATTTTTGTAATATATGAAATTATATAACACTTTGCTCAGCTTCTGTTTTTTATTATAATTTTATTAACTAATATTTTGTCATCATTGGCATCATCAGAATCTAGTGATATAATTTTAATGAAAATGTACATAAAATTAATTAATGTTGACCATATAAATATAATTGTTTAGAAAAAATTATTAAAAAAGAAAAGTTAAAGCAAAAGGAAGGAAATGAGAGAATTTAATTTTTGATTTGAATTTTAATTTTTGAAGACGAGTGTCAGTAAAAAAGCGTTTTGACCAAAAACTAAAAATAACTTATTTGGCCGTAGAAAATCAAAAAATTCTAGTGAAAGTTCTAGTCCATGAATTTTCCCTAAATTTTCCATATAATCTCAGCATGACCTAAGCTATTAGAAATACAACCGAAACTATTGGTTACTAGTGGAAGTTTTTGTGATATTGGCGAAAATCTGAAAATAACTTATTTGGCCGCAGAAAATCAAAAAATTCTAGTAAAAATTCTAGTCCATGAATTTTCCCCAAATCTTCCACAGTGTCTCAGTATGATCTAAGCTATTAGAAAAACAATCGAAAGTATTGGTTACTAGTGGAAGAAATGCCAGAAAGACGGAATATTGTTAAATTTCAAGATTTCATATACCGAGTTCCTTTACTTCGGAGATCAATCAATTTGCTATTTTAAGGATCACTTTTAATATTTTATTCCGCTGAGATGTTTTATTTAGTGAAAAGAGTCATAGATAATGAATAAAAAATTTCCGCTGGTAATTACATAACAAAATTAATTCTCTTTAGTGATAGTGCTGCCACTTGCGGCAAGTAGCGTAATCTCTTATTTCTCGCTGTCAAAATACTGCTATCTTATAAAGGTTGGTTAAATTTTAAGGGCCGATGTTGATTTTGAATAAAACGCAAATTATTTAGGAAACTATTGTCAATTCTTTTTATTATGGTAATATGGTATGGTTCAATTATGTATGGAACAAAATATCGGCCAATTGGCCGCCGCGACCTCGGCGGCACACCTCCACCCGATGGTCCAAATTTTCGATGACGCTTAGGCATAATTGAGGTTCTATGCCGTTAATGTGCCGAATTATCTTCTCCTTTAGCTCTTGAATTGTTGCTGGCTTATCGACGTACACCTTTTCTTTCAAATAACCCCAAAGAAAGAAGTCCAACGGTGTCAAATCACATAATCTTGGCGCACATATCGTCCACATCCATATCTTTCAATTCGGGCCATACAAAGTTCGTTATCATCTCACGATAGCGAACATCATTCACAGTAACTCTCTGACCGGCCTCATTTTGGAAAAAATACAGCCCGATGATGCCGCCAACCCATAAACCGCACCAAACAGTCACTCTTTGTGGGTGCATTTGTTTTTCGACAGTCACTCTTGGATTATCGCCCAAATACGGCAATTCTGCTTATTGACGAATCCACTGAGGTGAAAATGTGCCTCATCACCGAAGATGATTTTCTTCGAAAATTGATCATCCACTGTTGCCATTTCTTGCCACCATTCTGACCATTGACGACGTTTGAAATGGTCAAGAGGCTTTAGTTCTTGAGTGAATTGCACCTTATAAGCGTGTAAATGCAAGTCTTTATGCATAATGTTCATCAACGACGAGCGTGAGAGGTGCAATTGTTGGGCACGACGACGAGTTGAGCAGCAATATTTTCTGCAGTACGAGCTGTACGAGCATGCACTGGTGTTTTAAAATCTCCTACAGACCCGGTTTGCTCAAATTTTTGCACGATTTTTCCGATTGTACGCACATTTGGACGATTAAATTGACCGAAAAAATCACGAAGTTCACGATATGCATTTTGATTTGAACGCCCATTTTCATAATATGCCTGAAAAACTTTAACGCGTTGCTCGATTGTGTATCTTTCCATGGTTCAAATTGAGTTAGTCTGAAATTGAGAAATGTCAAATTAAATGCAGAAAAAAATTTGACGTTTAGGTGTGGTTCACATTCAACGTCGGCCCATAAAATTTAACTACCCTTTACAGCATCGCAATATCAAAAGTATGTCAACTTTCATATTTTTGATATCGCGTCTTTGAGTGATGAATAAAATTTTACATAATAAAGTATGATCTCATGAGGATCAAATTCCACAAGAAAGTCGGGTGTTGGCTACAATATATACAATACACCCTTGGTTTTTAAATTTACCAAGATTTATTTCATAATAGACATATGTGAAGCGATCGGGAGGTTAAGATTGTTTGGCGATAGCAATTTAAAAAAATATTATGATTGCTTTGTATTCAGAATTTAATAAGCAATTGTTCTTTGTGTCGATTGTGACGTTACAACTAAAAATTAACGTATAACAATTTTGAAATATTCATGCTACTTTGACCGAACAAGGCTCGATGTTCCATGGACTTAATATTAATTTAGGAACTACGCGCATAAATGCAGTGTCTATAAAAGACGCATTTATATGTCAAGGTTGAAAATTTTGGACAAAAATTAAAATTGGTTGTTGAATACAAAATAGAGTTATTGAGGAATACAATTTCTCCCAGAATATGTAACAAATTTATTTTGTGCGTAACGCCAATGTATTTGTCAGTAAAACTGGGGTTACCCAGAAAGTTTACGGAGTATGTTGAGCCTTATTATAACTTTGTCTAAACACAGAATTTAAAAATTTTCTGCGTTTGAAGCCGAATTTATTTGACTCTGTAGCAAAATTGTCTGCAGAAAAATTTGCTGAAGTGAAATTTTTTCAAATTTTTTGGTAGAGCGTTTCGAAATATTTTCACAAAGAAAAAATTTTTGTTGAGTGGTTTTTTTGCACATAATTGTCTGCCAAAGACTAAGATAGAGATAATTAAATTTTTAATGTCATGAACTCTGGACACAGTTATTACGATTAACAGAAATTTCTTCATTTGCAAAATAACTACATAATTATTTTAGTATAATTATTAATGTGCAGCTAAACGTTCGTTCCTTCGTTCTTTGAAAAAAAATAAAATTTGCATATTGATTTCATAAATGCTGTCTATTTAAAACTAGTCTACAATTTTTAACAAATTGTACAGAAAGCATAATAAAAGTTAATTGCTATTTTTATATAGCCTGCAACAATAATCCCATTTTTGATCTTCATATAAACTTTTGTTATAGATGCACTAATAAAAACTATAATTAATAATCACCTTCATATATACAATTCACTTACAATAACCATAATTTTCCCATAAAACTATATAATTGTTACAATTTCAATAAGCTCGTTCAGTTCTCACATACAGATTAAGCTTTTTCTTTCGTTTCGCAACATCATATAATAACACAAAGAAGTAATATGGGAAAATTCCAATTTCAATACAAATTGTTTTATCTTCAGTATACGAAGGAAACGAACAAAAAGTGCAGATCGGAAAAAATTCGAACAAAAAAGCTGCTGCAGCTTTTATTTTATTTTTATTATCATTGATATTTTCATATATACGTTTAAAGCACACAAAACACTTGTACAATACACTTGTTGCGAAAAACAAGTTGAGTTGGAAATTAAATTGTATATAAAAGAAAATTTTGTTTTTGTAACACTTCATTACAATTTCCTATTGATATCATAATGATAAGAAAATTATGTTTTATTTTATATGTGGGAAATGTAAATGAACAGTGATAACAATAATCGTACAAATTGTTTGTTTGTATATAATTCAAATAATTTCTAATAAAATCATCACACAATATGATGTTTAAAATTATGTATGTATGTATGCAGTATTATACGGATACAGCATAGAATTCGAAAATTAGAAAACTGATAAGAAAAATAAATACAAAATGCTAAATCCAATTAAATTCCAAAAAGAAAATTTTGCTGTCATTCTCAATATTTTCTGTATATACGCAAACGAACCGAGATTTTAATCAGATAAATTATAAATAAATAATAACAAATAACTAAATAAATATAAATAATTTAGTATTAGTGGCCATCATAATAATCATGATGATGTTCATGATTATGTTGACAATAATATTGTTGTTGGTATTGTGGTTTGAATTCCGAGATAATAAGAAAGTGATAAGAAGTTGGAATATTATTTGGTTTTTCTATTCATTTTGATTATTTTTTATTATGTACATTGTGTACATGGATGACAGACATTCTGAACTAGACAGATTTTGCTTCGTATATTCTGTGATGTGTTTGGTTTTCTTTCAGTTTATTATATAGGATGACATTTAGAAGAATATGTTTTGATTTAGTACAGCATCAAACACGAACTACATTTTAATGAAGTCATACATTGTTTGGTTGGTTGTTATTAATTTGGAAGTCTAATATAATATTTATCAAACAACACCCGATATATAGGCCTTAATTATTATTTTTGCATAGTGGTAGAAAAGAAATAATTTCCTCTTGATAAATCTATATGATGACTTATTGCACCTGTTAATTAACTTGTACAAACCATACAAATAAAATGATCTTCAAAATACTCTTCGACAGACGATATTATTTCGCCGTCAAACGAAAATATTACCCTCCCTGTTTTTTTTTTCTTCAAATTTGTAAAAAGGTGAGGCCAGATCTGGTCTATAAGGTGGGTGCGGTAATTCATTGAACCCACAATCTATAAGTCAGCATTCTTCAATTTATACAAAAACCTCGCATTATGAGGTAAGTAGTCAAGTTAAGTATCTAAAAAAATTTTGCCGTTATATAATTCTAGGCACTCGAATGCTTCCATCTTGTACTAACTATTGACAGATTAAAACGATTGTGTAAAATGGCGCTAACACTGTCATATTTTACTTAATTTTAGAATGATGAGTAATGGAGCGGTAAATATGTTGTGACCAACATCCAACTTTCTTTTACCACGAATGTATACATAGATCTCGAACACACCACGAGGTCTTGTTAGTTGAAATTTTTATCATTAAAGTTATTTAAATCTTTAATTATTTGTCGTTTTTTCTAAATATTAAACTTTTTTCTATGCCACTTCCGGTACTTAGATGTCCAACAAATTTTGCAAGGATCTCCCAATTAATAAAAAAAGTTGAAGTATGCGGAAATTTTATTCCAAAATCTGAATAGTTGAGCGGCCTGGACTATAGAGATGTCGCATTTTGGTGAAATAAGTTCAAATCCTGTCATTTCCGGTAAAATTGAATAAATTGTCTCGTGATCGTTTTGTCGTAAATGTCGAAAATTTAACTTTTCATTTCTCTTATTTCTATTTATTTTTGTGGTATTGTTTCCATGATATAAATATTACAGGTATGTTCCAAAAAAGGAACAAATCGCCATGTTTTTTTGTGACGTCATTCTGGATTATTACAATCACACTAATGTTTGGAATTTCGTGAGTTTAGACAATTTCAACGTTTTACTTTACATCAGAGCATGCGAGCGCTGCCGCTTGAAGTCAAAATTGTTGAATTTTTTAAATTACTTGGAAATGGAGCATTGCAATGATTTGATCCCTACTTTTGTTTCATGGTATTATGATACTGGCTCTTTCCAACTTTTTCAGCCGCTGAAAAATCCAATTGAAAGGAGTAAAATAATAGGTATATATAATTTTAATGAAAATGAGTGTATACTGGCTACTGTCATGACAAAAAAAAAATGATATGTCAGAAAAAAGTTGTTGCTCAATATTTTCTAGCAGTTAATCGAGCAAAAAGAATTCAATTTTGATTCTTTTTTTGACAAGAATTATTTTATCATATTTTTTCAGTCAAAACGAATATTTTTATGTAAATTAAACAAAAAAATTGTATTCTTAAACTATTAGAAATGATTTGATAACCGTTTCAGATAATTTTTAACATTTTTATTGGTACACAAAATGTTTGTTTCCCAACAAAATGAACATGACATTTGAAAAATTGTGCTGTCTTATTCGTTTTAGTTGTTTCTGTCCTAGTCACCGTTTACCTTTTTTACTGCCATTTTTTCAAGCCAGTGTCATAATACAATCACTTAGAGAAATTTTTCGGAATTTAATTAAGATCAAGTACAAACTTATCAAATAAACTTTTTTCTCGTAAAGCTCTAATTTTCTTCTATATATATATATATATATATATATATATATATATATATATATATATATATATATATATATATATATATATATATATATATAACTTATCAGTTGGTTGACTATGTTATAATTCCAAAAAATTACTATGTATTACTTTTTTTCCGCGTATCCCTGAAAAGAGAAACAATAAAACAAATTATATGAAAATATTTTTCTCAATTCTTTATTCCCTGGAAACTTCCAGAGTGTCCCACTGGTAAGCCGGAGCTCTTCAATTAAACTACCTTGGATTGCTTCAACTTGTAATATAACCCTTCTTTTACACCAAGGAGTTCTATCGTATTGTAAAGTTTTACTGATAACGCACGAAGGGATCAAGATTTAGATATGTGAAATAAACTGCATATCCATTGACTGGCTTTTAAACGTATATAAATACAGATTTCAGAACTAGTCAAGTAACTACGATGTACAATAAACATTGAACTTGTAAAATATTTTTTATACTTATTACAAAAAATTGTATGCATTATGTAAAACTCAATTTTCTAACAATAATGTAAAACCTGTTTAAACGTTTTAGGAAAACTATTTACAGCCTTACTTTATACCGAAGGTGGAAAGTTACCTTGCGTATTAATTTGATGATAACTTGGGGACTTTTTTACGATCTATTTGTATTCAACATCATTGCCTCCAGAGTATAGTTTCTCCTTCTTGTTCGATGACTTCAACAAAAGAGCTCAGACAGGAGTGAAGGTTACATTGGACTTCCGTTCGAATAGGTGGTCTTTCTGAATTCATTGCTGCCGACTTCAGAATCTTTTTGAACATCATTATTCGCGTATATGTAAATAGTTGGGCAAAACAAAAGCAGAACTATTGTTGATACTAATGAATATCGATGATCTCTTTTCTTAATCTAATTGCTCCAAATACGCCGATAATATCGAGAGCTTTTTTGAGCTCATAATTCATATGTATTTGGTACATTGTTCCTTATTTAAGGGGAGAGATCTCTTTTAGAGACACATGGTACGAAAGAATTTGGCCTATTTGGAACTCTTGCTGAACTGCACTTACGGCTTATGAGGTATATAGAGTGCAGGTTTGCAGTGGTAGTTGTTGTCGTTTAACTGATATCCCTTTTGCTACATAAAAAAGTAAAACATAATAATCAGAAAAACTTTCATCCTCGAGAATTTTAGAGATTTAGCATTCGCTATATCGTCGAAGTTCGACAAAGCCGTTTTCATAAAGTTCGACAAAGTAGTTTTCATAAAGACGGAGCGACAGATCGGGGTTAAACTTTAAACTTATGCTATATTGGAAAATCGGAGATCCCAGGGTTTTTTCATTCAAATTGGTTCACAGGAAAGTGCAGCTTATGAGCGTTTTAGTGTTTTAAATATTGTAAAAACTGCAGCATTTATGGAACAGAAACATATTCTAAATCAAATAAGAAACTACAGGGTGGCCAAGATAAAAGAGGTCCCGTGACCTGTATCATTCTGAAAGTGATATTGAGCGCGTGATTTCACAAAACACACGGGACTTCTTTTATCGTGGTAAAAAAAACAGTTTTTCTACCAAAATTCGGGCTCAAATACGGTTCAGACGGATTAATCAATCAAGTTGAAACTTCATATTTGAGATTTTTCCTAACGTTCTTATTTAAGCTTCAATTGTAAGGTTACGTTCAATTTCCTTTAGCAAAATTTGCCGATAATAAGCAAACCGGAAGTGGGGGTTTACATAGGAGCTTTTTAGCTTTTAACAAATATTTTGAAAAGTAAATCATTTACAAAAATTTACAGGGAACGAACAGATTGTAAATTAAATTTGCAACAAAAGTAGTTCTTATATCCCTTTCTCAACCAAAAATAAAAAAAATGGCTCAATTTAAGTCCAACCCACACAAATGTGTAAGTAAAAAATCATAGTATGTAATGGCGTTTTCGATAAAAAAAATTTCGCTTGATTCGCTTGACGTAAAACCAACACAATTGTGTGTGTATAGATATAGTGTTTTTTTCGGAAGAAAATAAGGTAAAAAGGAATTCACAGATGTGTAAGTTGGTTGAAAACACATACAATACTAAATTTTTGACATGGTACCGGGCAGCAAAAAGGATATAAGTTTATATAAAATTAACATTTCTTAATACATATTATGAAAAGTAGTAACTCGTACATATCGCATTTATGGAAAGAAACGACTACGAACAAAAAGATTTTAAATTAATTTGACAAAAAATTGCTTTCATCATTATTCTTTTTTGCTGATAAAAACCAGTTTTTCGACTGACCGAGGTGAAACTTTAAAGTTAAGCTGTCTATAAAATGGGAGATCCTTATGATACGTGGTAAAATCTGTGTGATGATCCGGCAGCTTGCATATAGGAGCTTTCTCCCTATTTTTATTTTTTCAAATATTTTGTAAACTAAAGCATTTACAATGCAGGTAGATCAATGAGATTATATATTAAATTCGCAACAAAATTGACCTTAAACAATTTTCCAAAACTTGGGCGTGTTAAAAAACGAAAAAGTTGTATGACCGCTATAGCAGTAATTTGTGCGAACGTCTTAACTCGCCAAGCAGCAAAAAAATGACCGATTTGAACCGATTCATAATTTTTGATGCTTACATTCGCAGAAAACAAATAAATATAACCACAGAAAAATTACACACACTAATATTCATTTTCCTGCCTGCTCACACAATTTCTGGGTACGGCAAAGGCATCATGTAAAAATTAATTTTTGTAGGTGTTTTGAACCAACTGACACATTCCCTTTTAACTTATTTTCGTCCGAAAAAAATACACTATAACTATACACACAATTGTGTTTTTTATACTTCAAATCAAGCGAAATTTTTTATCAAAAACGCCATTACATACTAAGTTTTTTCTCACACATTTGTGTGATTTTAATTTAAATTGAGCCATTTTTTTTTTTGGTAGAAAAAGAGATATACATTTGTATGCTATACTTTTTATACGTATACGAAAACGACATGTTTTTTCTGTCGAATTTTGAACAAAATCGACCCCCAGAATTTAAAATTAATATGAAATGTCGCCTAACTCGACGTAATTTGTTATTCCAAAACTGGTTTTATCCTTTTTAACGAACAACTTAAGCGATTATTCCAAAACCATTTTATTTAAATCTGGCTTAAGCGAATTTTTTTTTTTTGCATAACATCTACATATATGGTTCTTACATAAATTAATTTTTCACTTATCTCGACCTAGGCGATTTTGCCTTGTGACCACAGATATATTTGTCTTATTCTTTTGGTTGAATTGAAATATTTTTTTGTGTTTGTTTCAAACCACGATATTATTCCGTGTTTTGTTTACTTTATCATAATGTCCATATTCGTATTTGCAGTTTCACGAAATCCAAATCGAATATGAGGTTTGATAGTTAACAGGAAAATCAGTAGAAGTAATAGGGAAATTAAAAGCGAGACTTTTAGAAGAAATTGTCCAATAAAAAATAAAACTAAAATATCTCATTCTCTCTTACAAAACGCCATTAATCTTGAGATCCGCAGTGAAACATCTTTGCCAGTTAGTCGATTGATACACATTTAATCAAGACCTTTAAGTTTCGCTAAAATTGTTTCAATTGAATTTAAAGGGGTAGATACTTAGTCGGCTAGCAAGCAAGCAATTTGGTACCCAAAATCCTGGCTGCTCAATAAACAAAAAATTTATAAAAAATATAATTTGAAATTCAAATTTTCTTGGTAAAATTGATTGAGTATCTACCCCAAAGAATTCGAACGGTAAGTATTTTAATTGAAACGTTCGATCTTCGAACGTTTCAATTAAATTACTTACCGATGTTCAAGTTGAGGACCTCTGGTTTGATGATTCATTTAATGAAGATATCAGTAACAACTTATTGCACTCCAAAACCGCCGTGGTTTCGATTTATAACAAAATTTTCACTGAAATGACCTTGAAACCACAAATTAATTTTAAAACAATTTTTACTATACAATTAATTTTATTTTGACTCAATTAACGTTTTCGATCACTGAGTGATCATCTTCCGATTTATATAATTTACAACTAAAACAAAACTCTACTCATTTTGTCGCTAAAGGAATACTTGCCTCTTATATACTTTGTATGTAATATATATTTTAGTACATAAGAAGCAAGTATTCCTTTAGCCGCCTCGGTGGCCAAGTGGTCAGCATGCTTGCTCTAGCGACCGGAGGCCCGGGCTCGATTGGCGGGGTTGACAAGGAAAAAATGTCACGGCTGGTTTAGGATCAATTAATTATTCACTCATTATCCACAAATGAAAATATGATTATGAAACCTCATTTAAGGCGGTCAAATCCCTTAATGGGTTATAGTACCAGAGAGAGAGAGAGAGAAAGAATTCCTTTAGCGGCAAAATTAGCAGAGTTTAGTTTTAGTTTGTTACAGAATGGTACAACACCATTCCGCAGATGTAATCTAAGCACTCGCAGAGGCCTCATACGGTGATTTTGCCGGCTACAACTCAGGGAGAAGTGCTATGGGTCGTGAGGTTTGAGGCTTGCGTGGCTCCTGACCTACACCGTGATCATATATATTAATTACAGATAGTTGAATAAAAAAAACGCAAACAATATTTCCGCCAAAATTCGTCGGCCAGAACTTAAGGAACGAACAACACAAAAATTATAACTGAGTGAGGTGCCTTGGTGCGCGCATCCCTTCCAATTCAAACAAGGCAAAGCCCTTGTTTCGAGATCGGATGCTGGCACCAAGGGACCGCAAACGCTACACAGACACGGAACGGACTCTCCGCTCCCATTATATCATACCGGAAAATATTTAGCAATTCATTTTATGTTTATTCATAACCGAGGAAACTGAAACCAAAACCCGCAAGAAATACAATCCCAAGAGAAATAAATGAAACAACCTCAAAGAAAAAACAAAAATATTGAATAAAAAATTTAAAATACTTAAAATTAATTAAAAAAATAAAAAAAAAAATTTAAAAAAATAATAGAAAAAATCGTACCTGACCTTCACCAAGATCACCCTGTAAAATAGTTCGCGGCAGCGTTCTTTCGGCTGAATGGGTTGCGGCCTAATAGCCGTCCTGCCGCAGGCTCCACGACCGGCCCGTTGGGCGTCTTCTCGCCAGCGTTGGGCTTTGCTATGCCTTCGTTGGGCTTTGCTATGTCTTCGTTGGGTTTTGCTATGCCTTCGTTGTGCGTTGGTTTGCCAAAACCCGTTGATATGACCTTGATCGGCCGTAAATATTGTAGCCCACACATCAGTAACCGGATATTTACTTTTATTGTATCCACTCGCTTGCTAAGCCCAGTGTAATTTACTTAATATCACCAGCAGCACAACTACAATTGCAATTCCTTGTTGTTATGTCACTCAATCGGGAAAATTAGTAAATTATGTCGAAAATTTTGGACGTCTTTGATGAAATTCCGATGAGAGTCCAGAGATGGATGCAAATAATCATTTGAGGATTATTTTATTAAAATTTAATACGTGATCATTAAACATACACCGGAAAACAACCGGATTTATTAAAATACCACGCGGTCATCACTATGGTGCGACCAAAATTCGTCCACCGCACAATTTCATCCGGTATACAACCACTTTTACCGAAAACACCAGTATCCCAAGGAAATCAATTCACTTATGAGTAAGTCGAATGCTAATTATATACATTACATACATCCAAAACAAGACTCACTAACAAAAAAAAAAATCGCGCACACCACAACGAACGTCAAGACGCTCTAGAAGAATCTTCTTCCTTCTCTGTTTTTCGTTTGCATCAATTCGCATTGATACAAACGAAAAAACATATAAGGAAAAATCTTCCTCTAGAGCGCATTGCTTCGCACACACCCGATGCACATTGGTCTCGCTCTCTCTTTTAACCGACAATCGCGCCTCCTTATCGCAGGGACCACCACAAGAACTATAAAAAAATGTCCACATGGCAGAAAATATTTTAGTACAGAAAAATTTCCACGTGTTCGTACCCAGGTGGCATTGCTATCAGTCACAACGCAAGATTCGCCATAGTAGTAAAATAATAAAAGTGATCGTATGTAGGGAATTGCTTGTTATGACAAAAAAAAAACGTCGTAATAAGTTGTAAATTAAATCGGAAGATGATCACTCAGTGATCGAAAACGTTAATTGTGTAAAAAATAAAATTAATTGTATAGTAAAAATTGCTTTAAAATTAATTTGTGGTTTCAAGAAGGTCATTACAGCGAACATTTAGTTACCAGTAACAACGTCAAATTTAATGATGAAGTTACCAGTTACCAGTACAAAAAATAATTATTTTTTATAGGAGAAATTAGTGAAAGCGAAGGCTTTTAGTTTTATTTTTTGGTTCCTCAGTAAAAACAAAGACCTGTTACAATTTAGGTGGGATTTTATCGATATTTTATTGAGTTTTTTGATCGATAAAATTTGCGCCTGGCTACTCTGACTTATGTTTAAAACTCAGTTGTCGCTGTACAGCTTGATGGATTAAAACCCCGATTCTGAAGCTTATTCACTGACTGAAAAATGGTCTTAGGTAAGACTTTTTGTCTTTGTTTTGAGGTTAGTCTTAATTTTGAGACTTTTTGTATTCTGCAGGTAGTCTGTGACCAATAAAACCAACAAATGTGTGTGTCTTACGCAGGACTTTTTTAAGACCAAAGTCTCATAATTAAGATTCATTAAACTCAAAAACAAGACAAAAAGTCTAACGTAAGACCATTTTTCAGTCAGTGGTTTGAGAATCGGGGTGTAAGATATCTGGAATGTAAATTTCTTTAGAAAATGTCTCCATGGATACATGACCTCGCTCTTGGTTGCACACATTTTATATAAGATGGGAGTTTACGCGTCATCTACTAATTTTTACGTAATAAATGGAAGATTTTGTTACTATAAAATATATTTCTAAGTAACTTATTATTGTGTCTGACGCCGATTTTTTCCACTAAACTTCTGATTCAACGAAACTGCTGTTTGTTTGTACTAGTGGTATTGATAGTTGTCACTGCATCCATAGAACGTACTGTGCCAATTATTTAATCCTGAATTGTGGACTAAATCATTAATTCACCACCATTGACCACTTCAACAATTAAAAACCTCAAATTAAATTTAAAAATAAGAGTAAAGTTTTAGTGCATTGTGTTATTCGACATCTATTAATAACTGGTACGAACTAAGTTTAAAAGAAAGGGTGATATCGGAGATTCATCCCTAACTTTGCTGAAGTGATCTCCTCCACCACAAACCTGCTAATGAATGCTTAAAAATTTGATTGGAATAATGATGCCGCAGTTTTCGAAACCCTTCTTATTTCTGCTTCGGCTTTGACGGCTGCTGACTTTTCCAAACCTTTCCACATACGCTGTGATAGTCGTACAATACAATGTATTTATGTTTTTATGCTGATTTGTTTGAACCTTATCCTACCTCCAGATCTGCGAATACAATAATTCTATTTCTTCTTGATAAAGTCACGAAGTTTGTTATACTGAAATCTTTAAATAAAGGCGCCGCAATGAAAATCTTGGAATTCATACGCAACGATGTCTTCTTGGTTATGAAACGCGTTTTAAAAGTGAAGCGATATTCAATATTCATAATTTGCACTAATTGACGTAGGTAGTGTGGGGTAGTCGCTTTCAACACCAATTTTAAGTGAACATATGGGCAGGAATAGTCGATGGAAAATTGATTGGCACATTTGAACTACCACGTCGGATCAACGGAGAAGTCTATATAAGTTTAGTGAGACAACACCTCAACGTAAATTATCCAAGCAGCTGGATTGGAAGGGGAGGGTCCATTGCATGGTCAACGCGGCCTCCTGAAATAAAAACTTTTGACTTTTTTCTATGAGGTTATTATAAAGAGCTGGTTTATGAAAGAGTGAGCCAGACCAAGCAGGAGATGTGGCAACGTATAATCGAAGCTTCAAATATTATTAAAAATAATGAACGAACGTTTCAACGGATTAAGCAAAATTTTACACGGCGATGCCAATTATGTATTTTGGCAAATGTTGGTCACTTCGAACGCTTTCGAAAAACACCTATTTTAGAACTCGATATTTTAAGAGCATTTATTAAATTTTAACTTTGTGGAAAAATTGATAAAAAACATTCAGTTATGAATAGCCCGGTGTGTGATGCCATTTTCAAATCTGCATTAGTGTCGCATATTTATCTGATAATGGGTGAACTTTCTATACTACCTTATTTTCCCTCCGGCGTCACTTAAACATCAACAAAAAATTTTTGAAGAACAAAAAGACTTTACAAAATCATTGTTTTTATTTGACGTAGGTAATACAGCTTATATAAATGGTTTTATTGGAAAGGCAGACACTCTTTCTAGAAAGAAAGTTAAACAAAAGAACCCTTTCATTAAAAAACAATAAATGTGGCATAACTTTTGCACCATCGACAATTCTGACAACTTTTCTTGGCTGTTTTTGTTGAAAATGAGCTCCCCTAGCACCTTGCTTCGTTTGATCGTACACTTCAGGGACACCCTATATATGTCCATAAATTCCCTCGTGGATACGAGTATGCGTTAGGTGATTTTTTTGTGGTTAGGATTTTCATGCATTAGTATTTGACAGATCACGCGGGATTTCAGACAAGGTGTCAAAGAGAAAGATGCTCAGTATGCTTTGACATTTCATAATGAATAGACTTACTAACGAGCAACGCTTGCAAATAATTGAATTATATTACAAAAATCAGTGTTCGGTTCGAAAAGTGTTTCGCGATTTACGTCCGATTTATGGTCTACATAATCGACCAAGTGAGCAAACAATTAATGCGATTGTGACCAAGTTTCGCACTCAGTTTACTTTATTGGACATTAAACCAACCACACGAATGCGTACAGTGCGTACAGAAGAGAATATTGCGTCTGTTTCTGAGAGTGTTGCTGAAGACCGTGAAATGTCGATTCGTCGCCGTTCGCAGCAATTGGGTTTGTGTTATTCGACGACATGGAAGATTTTACGCAAAGATCTTGGTGTAAAACCGTATAAAATACAGCTCCTGCAAGAACTGAAGCCGAACGATCTGCCACAACGTCGAATTTTCAGTGAATGGGCCCTAGAAAAGTTGGCAGAAAATCCGCTTTTTTATCGACAAATTTTGTTCAGCGATGAGGCTCATTTCTGGTTGAATGGCTACGTAAATAAGCAAAATTGCCGCATTTGGAGTGAAGAGCAACCAGAAGCCGTTCAAGAACTGCCCATGCATCCCGAAAAATGCACTGTTTGGTGTGGTTTGTACGCTGGTGGAATCATTGGACCGTATTTTTTCAAAGATGCTGTTGGACGCAACGTTACGGTGAATGGCGATCGCTATCGTTCGATGCTAACAAACTTTTTGTTGCCAAAAATGGAAGAACTGAACTTAGTTGACATGTGGTTTCAACAAGATGGCGCTACATGCCACACAGCTCGCGATTCTATGGCCATTTTGAGGGAAAACTTCGGAGAACAATTCATCTCAAGAAATGGCCCGGTAAGTTGGCCACCAAGATCATGCGATTTGACGCCTTTAGACTATTTTTTGTGGGGCTACGTCAAGTCTAAAGTCTACAGAAATAAGCCAGCAACTATTCCAGTTTTGGAAGACAACATTTCCGAAGAAATTCGGGCTATTCCGGCCGAAATGCTCGAAAAAGTTGCCCAAAATTGGACTTTCCGAATGGACCACCTAAGACGCAGCCGCGGTCAACATTTAAATGAAATTATCTTCAAAAAGTAAATGTCATGGACCAATCTAACGTTTCAAATAAAGAACCGATGAGATTTTGCAAATTTTATGCGTTTTTTTTTTTAAAAAAGTTCTCAAGCTCTTAAAAAATCACCCGTTATAAGCGGAGTTAACAATCCGAATGCCGCACATTAATAATAGATAAATTTTGAAGCAATTGCCAGAAAAGGGCCACCAACGATAGTGCCGGTTATCCTCTTTGTCGATACCGAATTGAGAACACTAGATTTGTAAAATAAATTCCGTTAAACAATAGTAATATTTTGATATTTGCTTTTGAATTACAATGCACACATAAAGTTGAATGTTCTACATCACCTAGAAGTAATGAGTTGCAAAATAAAAAGTTTAGTTTTGGTGATTGGGCCACAACAATACCTGTCGTACCTAAGATATTTATAGATTAATTTATTGTTATACTTTGGTAAAAGCAAAATCAGCGGATGCAATAATTTATGTTATCTGAAATAAAGGATCTTTTTGAATCCGACCAAAGTCATGTTTTTCTAATTTGCATTATTATAAAAAATGCCAGGGATCTAATTGATCTATATACAAAATCGTCATTGGTCCACGAACTATCTCGCGCAATCAAATTGAAAATCTTCACCACAAATTGTATCCTTCCTGTTGCCCATGGTATTATACACACCTCTTTGACGAAAGAAACGTGAATAACAAAAAACAAAATAAAATTTAAAAACTGTCAAGCGTGTCTCGTTGTATAATAATTCAAAATCCCTTTGAGATTCAGATTATTTAAAAAAAACGTAAAAAATAATTTGTTTCGTATACAAAACAAAAAATAGCAACAAAGGGTGAATGTTTAATGATCTTATAAAATATTCCTTTTACTACAAAGCCACCTTATCTTAAGATGTCTCTCTATAAACATATTTAATATGCGCTTGAAAAGAACATCGTTGACTTAGTTACACACATCGTTGTCTATTGCTACTGAAAAGATATTGATAAAGAAAATATTTGCTATCAACTATCAATATGTACAGCACAGCAAAGTACACTCTTGAAATAATTCCCGCATTGCTATTTTTCAATTTCCTTTATCCATCTTATACACTCTACTTTTATATTACTAGATCTATTCCCTAAACTAAACTATAGAAAGAAAAAAAAATATTATTTTCCCTCCCCAGCCTCATTCAATATTTCTGAAATGAACGCTGCAATTTCTGTTATAATTTTTTCCATTATAATATTAAAGATGTGGAGAGGAGACGGGAATAATTATCTCACCCCTTTTTCGTGTTGCTCATTTTATTCTTTTCTCTTGTAACTTGAAGGAATTTTATTAATAATTTCGATCATTTTGCATTCCTATATATATTTCTAAGGAGAGTGTGGTGCTTGCGGAGGGTCTCTCCTTGAATTGAAATTTTAATCATGATTCATATGGAAATACATTTTCTTGATTGAATGTGAAGATGATTCGTTAAAGAGGGTTAGATTATTAAAATTACTGTACATAATTTAAAAATATAAAAAAAGTATAATACGATTTTTTGCGCTCGATTCCATTCTGTTTGGGGATAAGTGGATTTTATAAAACGGCACACAAAATACAAAAAAAACGGAGAACAGAATGGGTTGTACTCGATGAATATGCATTTTTACTGTGCACATTTTTGTATATTTTAATTGAATTACTTTGCTACGTTAATATACAGGGACGTTGTGTATTATTGAAGAGGGGTGAGATGGTTGAGTTTGTGAATTGAATTTTAAGTGGTTATTCCAGGTACTTAGTATTTATTTGATTATTTTATGCTAATTAACATGCATTTTTTGTAAATTGTGTGGCGTATTTAAATAAGATTAAAAGGTTTCATATAAATTTTTTAAATAAATTTATTTCAAATAAAATGAACGGCCAACTGTTTTACAACAAATTCAAGTTAGTTGCACTATATAACGCTATTCCTATAGCAAAGTAACCTTATGCTCCACATATTACCGCAGGGGAACCATTTTTCCTATACATAGTTTTAGTTTGTGAATATATTTATTTATATTTCTTCGCTATGTACACTTTCGCTCAAAAGTGTTTAGACACCTTTTTTCATGTATTATTGATACAGTATTATGTTTACGAAACAACATTTGAATAAAATGAAATACTTATCTGAAACGCAGTTGCATTATATAAACACCAATTACACATACGGTTAATTTTATTACCCTCTACCGCACTTAGTAATCGACAGATTGCCAAAAAAAAATGAAATTAAACCACGCTACAAAAGCGACAATATCTGCAGATGATCATACAATAGTGGTTATTAGCAAGATGACCGTAGAATTAAATGTTGGTCGCCCAAAACCAGTTGGTATTTCGATGATTAAGCGACGCTTACAGGAAGCTGTTCTCCATATGGTATTGCTATGAAGAAACCATTACTAACTATAAGATAAATTAGTAAAAGCGACTTATATGGGCCCGTGAACACCAACATTGGACGATAGAAGATTGGTAACAAGGTTTTATGGACGGATGAGTCCAAATTTAAATTTACTGTTTGTAGTTTATTTTTTAATTCGTATGTATAGTCATTATAGTTATAAACGGGTTCAGGTGATTTGTTAGCACATCAATTTGGTTTCATCGGCTAAAGCGCGTACCTAAAAGGAAGATGCCACAAAGTATCATGTATTTAATGAATAATAATATTTATACTTATCTAATTCACCCAGTATGTAGCACAATCACTTGTTTTATATAATTTGTTTTGATGTGCTACATTTTGACAGCTCATAAAATTATAAAACGAATCAGAGATTCTTAAACTTTATACTTTAGCGATTGTTAATTAGTGTTAATAGATGTCACTATTAAACTAGTTTCTATCATTGGCAATTAGATGTCACTGCAAAAACTATTAACAATAGAACTAGAATTTATAGATTTTTTTTGTGTATGAAAAAATGAGAAGTATTAAATTTCAAGACACCAGCTAGAGAACATCTAGAAAATAAACAAGTTTATAACGTTTCATAAGATTTTTATTTAAAAGAGAAAGCAATATAATAGGCTACAAAGCCACTAAAAATGTTGGAGACAATACGGTGGACTGCCATCAAGAAAAACATCCCGGGTTCAGCGGCATATCTCCATAGAAACAATTGGCGCCCGAGCAGTAACAGGATATTGCACAGCTACCATCAAGAATTATCACGTCAGTGCAATTTATCTAGTCCGTCAAACATTGAAATATTCGCGCAATACAGCAGAAACGGTGAGATTGTTCTGGAAAACATGCGTTAGCGGTCATTGACCCACGCCACCAAGTATAACGTAATACATTTTGAGAACCGTTATCTAATAAAGGCCCCGTTCAATAAAATAATAAGAACCGTTACTTAATAGAGGCCCCGTTTAATAAAGTAAATTAGTAAATTACATATCGTGCGTGCTCAATTTATGCGAAATACTTATCGCTAATTAATTTATAAACATTTAAATAATTCTGTGCAAATAAAAGTTGAAGTTTGTTGCCAAGTGCCGAGTTTAGTTACATCCAAACCGCAAGGTCACAGCACATCGTTCGTATTCAAACCAAGCGGTATTTCGATAAATTATTTGATTGTTGTCATTTAATACAGTTTCAAGTGTGTGTGGTGAATCTTAAATAAAATAAAATTTCTTACGTTAAACCGAATTATAATAAGTGCATCGAATGGAGAGTCGCAAGAAGCAAAGAGCAATAATAAAGGGATCCATGACTAAGCTGCTGACATTCGTAAAAGGCAATATGGACAATGTTAGCTTGGACGATGTCTCAGTGAAACAGGATAGGGCAGTGAAACTGCTCTGCGAATTTCAAGCGATCGAACGAGAAATGTTTGGTTTAGATAGTCAGGCAGAGTCAGATCTCTCCGAATTCGAAGACAATTACTATCTGGTTGTCGCCAGGCTGAATGCTACCATGCGTAAAAGGAGTCTTACCGAACCAAAAGGGTCACATCCGGACAACACTATGAATGCATCACAACACCATCCTATAGAAGTACGACTACCTAATCTCAACATTCCCACATTCGATGGTAACTATATAGAGTGACAGTCATTCTTTGACATTTACACGTCCACTATTCACGAACGAGACAACTTAACTAGGGCACAAAAGTTCCAGTACTTGAAGGGGCTGCTAAAAGGAGAGCCAGCATCACTCATCCGGCACCTGCCAGTAACAGATGCCAGTTATAATGAGGCGTTGCAGAAGTTGATTCAAAGGTATGATCGAAAGCGGCATACAGTTAACGTCTTCGTAAAATTGTTCATGGAACAGCAAAGCATTGTGCAGCCAAATGCATCTAATATACGAAAGCTTGCAGATACATTAGACGAATCGGTCAGGGGGTTAAAGGCACTAGGTCCTGAAGCAGAACGCAGAGATCCCTGGTTAATATACGTGGCCTTAAACAAACTAGATAACGAAACTAGATCTTTTTGGGCACGAGAGATGGCTGAAAATGATTTTCCCACAGTGGATGATCTACTTGCATTCCTTGGGCGAAGAGTAGACATGATGGAATCGATAAAAGGTTATTCGAGAAAGAGTGGTCCGGTTTTTTCAGTTACACGAACATGTGCAGTAGCTACATCGTCAGGAATAATGTGTCCAATATGTAACCAAGACGGGCATAGAATCTTCGAATGCAGTATTTATGAAGCCATGACAACAACAGAGAAGGCAGAAGCCATACAAAGAGGTAACAGGTGCTTCAATTGCTTAAATGGTAACCATCGAGTACGAGATTGCAGATCGAGAGGACGGTGTCAACGATGTCATGCCAAACATCATACATCTTTGCACACAGTGAATAAAAAGGAAATCGAGAATGAGCAGCAACCGAATTTAACAGCAAATGAGACTAGCGTTTCCCCAACAGAAGAAGGAAAGGAAATCAAGATTGAACCAAAGTTGCAAACACACAACACAGTCTATACAGCTGCGCAAGGTATACTTCCAACCGTAATAATCAAAATCAAGGATGGCAGTGGTCAATATCAGACGTATAGGGCTTTGCTAGACTCCGCGTCACAGGCATCGTTTATTTCGGAGGAGTGTATGCAAGGTTTAAGACTTAGACGCACTAACGCAAGGGTTATTGTGAAAGGACTTGGTGAAATGGGTATTGGAACAACACGAGGAACTACTGATCTGGTTATTACGTCACAATCCAATTCAACAACATTAACAACACAGGCATTCATTGTCCCTAAGGTGTTTGGTGTGCACAAAGAATTCAAGTTGTCCGAGCAGGATGTTCAAACGTTAAATGGATTAGTACTAGCAGATCCAGCATTCAATAAGCGTGGTCGCATTGACGTGCTATTAGGTGTAGACATTTTCTTCAAAGCCTTACAATCTGAGCAACGCACCTTTACTAGTGGGTTAACAGCTGTTCGTACCATGTTTGGTTGGGTAGTTGCAGGGCGAAGTGCGGAGCAAGCCCATATAATAAATACGGCTGAAAATTTTAATATTTTAATTGATATTGATAAGTCTCTCCGTAGATTCTGGGAGGTAGAAGAGTTGCCGAGAAACACAAAACGATCACCAGAAGAGCAGAAATGTGAAGAGCTGTTTCAAACAACTACAATACAAGACACGAACAACAAATTTATTGTCAAATTGCCATTCAAGCAGCCAGGCACAATGCTTGGTACCTCGTACAATGCCGCACTCAATCGTTTAAAATCAATGGAAAGAAGGTTCGAGCGTGATTCAGAATTTGGGAAGCTATATCGAGCATTTATGGAGGAGTATGAAAGGCTAGGACACATGCGACGGGTAGAAAGACACGGTAAAGCATATCGGCACTATCTTCCACACCACGGAGTGCTGAAGACGAGCAGCACAACCACGAAGCTCCGAGTTGTTTTCGACGCATCCACAAAGTCGTCAACTGGTATATCATTGAAGGATGTTTTATGTGTTGGACCTACCGTGCAACCACCATTATTCAATATCCTTTTAAAATTTCGGCAGCATGAATTCGTTCTTTGTGGAGATGTGGAAAAAATGTATAGGCAGGTCTGGGTGGCTGCAGAGGATCAACAATACCAAAATATTTTATGGAGAAGCAGTACAACCGAGCAACCACGTACTTTCCAATTAAAAACCTTAACCTACGGTACGGCATCAGCAGCGTTTTTGGCAACTCGTTGTATCAAAGAAATTGGCATCAAGCTACAAGTAAATCAGCCAGAAACATCAAATGCCATACAACGAGATATGTATGTGGATGATCTGATGACGGGGGCTAATACGAGAACACAAGTTAAAACGTTGATGGTACAAATTACGACGGCATTAGACGACCATGGATTTAAGCTGCGCAAGTTAATCACCAATGACAACGAGATTAGAGAATTTATTAAAGGCACAAGTGGAGATATCATGGACATCAAAGAGCATGCCGAGTCACCAAAGGTACTAGGTCTTCAGTGGGATCCTTGCGCAGATGCATTTCAATTTAAAACCGAACTACCAGACCGAGCCACGTATACCAAGCGAACTTTACTACTGGATGTTAGCAGAATCTTTGATCAGCTTGGCTGGCTCTCACCGTGTATAATACGCATGAAAATCCTACTTCAAGCAGTGTGGATGCAAGATTTAAGCTGGTACGAAGAACTGCCATTGAACATATCGGGAATGTGGCAACAAATCAAAGAAGATTTACAAGGAATTCCAGCAATTCGAATCCCAAGATGGATACAGACCAGCACCGAACTGAGCCTAATTGGGTTCAGCGACGCAAGTGAATATGCATACGCTGCCGTGATATATGCAGTAGTAAAGTCGAAAAATGGCATACGATCCAATATAATTACAGCGAAGTCTCGAGTTGCGCCAGTCAAGCAGATTACAATACCACGTCTGGAGCTGATGGGTGCAGTATTATTAGCCAATCTTATGAAGTCAGTGGAGTCTACATTAACAGTCAAGGTATCAAACATTCTGCTATTCACCGACTAATAACATTCTGCTTTTCACCGAAAAATAGTATTGGATTGGTTGTCGGCACATCCCAGACGTTGAACAACATTTGTAGCCAACAGAACGAGCGACATAATTCAAACATACAGGCGAGAAAATTGGGGGCGCGCGGGATCAAAGGACAACCCGGCTGACATCGCATCTCGAGGCATGAATACGAGCGATGTTATAAGAAGTATGCTGTGGTCCCATGGGCTACCTTGGTTAGTTGATGCTGACCAAACCAAGAAGATCCATTCGGCTAACTTGCTAGACCAGAGTGCGACGATAGAGGAATTGCGTCCTACAAATATTCAGGTGCATGTTGCATCAACAACTAATTTTTTGATGAGTTTATTAACAGGTACTCCAGTTTTTATAAGATGACAAGGGTGTTGGCATTGGTAAGGCGCTTCATCACCAACTGTAGAATGATCCAAAATTCCACGGAAACCAAACGAGAGGAAATGATAGCTGCAGAGATGATGCTGATACGTCACATACAACGGATCGAGTTTAAGGCAGAGATACCGAAACCGAAGGAAGCTACCGAGATGCACTACGCTTATTAGCCTGAATCCATTTTTAGATGACACTGGGGTGCTACGGGTAGGAGGTCGAATTCAAAGGTCGATGGCATCGTTTAACGTGAATCATCCCATTATCCTACCGACAAGTCATGTTGCAGTAAAATGTATCGTGAGAGATCTTCATAATCTGCATAATCATCTGGGGATAAGCCTTCTTACGAGCATCACACGGCGACGGTTCTGGATAATACGAGGCAAAGTAATATCCAGATTAATTATGCACAAATGCGTCAAGTGCATAAGACAAAATCCCTCCATGGAAAGGCAGCTGATGGCGAATCTACCAGCAGATAGAGTATGGTATTCACATCCATTTCATAAAGTTGGGCTAGACTCTGTGGGCCGTTCAAGGTGCATCCCACAAGACGCAGAGGCCAAATACCACACAAAATGTACGTCTGTATATTCGTCTGCTTAAGTACAAAGGCAGTGCATATAGAGACAGCCGGAAACTTAACCACAGAGAGTTTTCTGGGAGCATTTTCGAGATTCACGTCAAGAAGAGGAAATTGTCACACTATCTACAGTGACAACGGCACAAACTTTGTCGGTGCTAATAATCAATTACGAGAGTTGTTCCAATTGCTGAAACCGAAGGCGTCAGACATAGCCGCAGCGCTACTACAACATAAAATAAACTGGAAATTTAATCCACCAGGAGCGCCTCATATGGGTGGTATATGGGAGGCGGCAGTAAAGCAGGCAAAAATACAGCTAGCACGGGTGGTCGGTGAAAATATAATCACCATAGAGGAATTTAACACGTTGATGGCTAAAATAGAGGCCATCATGAATTCGAGACCGTAGCGGCCAACGAAGCAGAGGATATCGACTGCATTACGCCAGCACATTTTTTAATCGGGCGTACTTTCACGGATATCACAGATGAGTCACAGCCATCAAACATATCACCATTGGCCAGATGGGGCATGGTCAAAAATATGCAATATCATTTCTGGAAGCGATGGCATATGGACTATCTCACTATCCTACAAAAAAGAAATAAATGGACAAATGAGTCTAAGAATCTCCCAGTAGGAGATATTGTATTAGTAGCAGAACCAAACTTACCGTCTACATGTTGGGCATTAGCCAGAGTTGTTGAAACACATCCTGCAGATGATGGCAAGGTTCGGGTCGTATCCGTCAGAGTAGCAAACACCGATAAGATCATCCAGAGATCCATCCATAAATTGTGTAGAATGCCCATTACAACATCGAATGATTCATGGCCGGCGGAATGTTAGCACATCAATTTGGTTTCATCGGCTAAAGCGCGTACCTTAAAGGAAGATGCCGCAAAGTATCATGTATTTAATGAATAATAATATTTATACTTATCTAATTCACCCAGTATGTAGCACAATCACTTGTTTTATATAATTTTTTTTTTTTTTTATTTACATAGCGATCTGTTTTGGGGCTCAAGGCTCACCCTGCTCTTCCGCGGTTATGCTTTTTACGTCCTTACTTTACGCCTAATCGGCCAACTCGAGGACGTACGGCTATAGGACCGATTCAAGACCATCTGCACATTGCAAGCTCCATGACAGCCTATACTGCCATGGACGATGGGTCGGCCCATGGGTTTTGCACACCGACAGGGGGTCATAGATGTGTTACATTTCACCACAGATCGAAATCTGTTGGTGAAATTTAACTTTACATTACGCCCCTGTCGGGATTCGAACCCGGTACCTCCCGATCCGAACGCCAAAGCTTTACCCACTGTGCCATTTGGTCGGTATAATTTGATTTGATGTGCTACATTTTGACAGCTCATAAAATTATAAAACGAATCAGAGATTCTTAAACTTTATACTTTAGCTATTGTTAATTAGTGTTAATAGATGTCACTATTAAACTAGTTTTTATCATTGGCAATTAGATGTCACTGCAAAAATTATTAACAATAGAACTAGAATTTATAGATTTTTTTGTGTATGAAAAAATGAGAAGTATTAAATTTCAAGACACCAGCTAGAGAACATCTAGAAAATAAACAAGTTTATAACGTTTCATAAGATTTTTATTTAAAAGAGAAAGCAATATAATAGGCTACAAAGCCACTAAAAATTTTGGAGACAATACGGTGGACTGCCATCAAGAAAAACATCCCGGGTTCAGCAGCATATCTCCATTGAAACATGATTTCTTTAATGAACTGGGTAAAAGCGGTTTATGACCAAAAACCAATTCATTGGGCATATACATAGTTTGTTTTAGAATGTGGAGAAGAGTTATACGAAAACATGGCAAATCGGATCCAATCGCACCAATTTAATTGATTGCCGTCTTAAAAATTTCTAATATATTCAGCCAGTGTTCGATACAAGCGTTCTAATGCCCCGTTTGACTGTGGGCGGTAAGCAGTTGTATTGAATTTATTAATGGAAAGAAGTTTGCAAATATGTTTAAACATCTCACTCATGAAATTGCTGCCCTGGTCGGTCACGATAGAATCAGGCGCGCCAAATTGGTATATAAAATGTATAGTAAATGCTTTTGAAACAGTTGATCTTTCTTGGTTTGAGAGTGGAACAGCTAGTGAATACTTCGGCAGATCATCCTGCATTGTAAGAATAAATTTATTTTTAATATAGGATTCGGGAAGTGATCCGACTACGTCTAGGAAGATTTTTTGAAAAGGTCTATTGGCTGTGCTGGTGAGTTTGTTCAATCTACCGACTTTCTTCTTTTAGCATTTCTCACAACTTTGAATATATTTTCTTATTCGCAACAATATTTTAGGGAAAAAATATTATGTTTTGATTCGGTTGTAAGTGTTTGTTATGCCTTGGTGTCCACCGATAGGAGAATTATGATATTCGTTTAATATTCGTTGAATGTCTTTTTCATCTGAAAGCTCTACTTTACCCGAACAAGCTGTAGATTGACTTTCCTTTGTAGGATGATTTGCATCATTAGAATTATCGACTAAATTTAAACCAGAATAAATTTTTGAACATTTAACAGAAGTATTGTTTAAAGTGTGGGGTGAGTCGAGCATGTCATTTGAAGAGCTCGAGTTACTACAAGTATATTGTTGACTTCACTGGAACTATCTCTTGTTAGAGCGTCGGCATTAGTGTTTGTCTTGCCTAATTTATTTATAATATCGTATTCATGTTCATCCATCTTAATTCGCCAACGAGTGAGTCTAGCCGATGGGTTAGCGCTTTTGTTGAGCCAAATTAGAGGTTTATGTCGGTTTATGTCGATCTAATTATAAATTTGCGCCAATAAATGTATGGTCTAAATTTCTCCACGGCCCAAATTATCGCTAGCAGCTCCCTTTCTATCACTGTATATTTTTTTTTCTGCTGAATTCAACGTTCTACTAGCAAATTCTATCGGTAGGTCGGTTGATTCGCGTTCTTGTGATAGTATCACACCAACATCACTAGCGTCACAACTAATAATAAATGGTTTTGAATGATCTGCGGATATAAGGATAGGAGACGAGCTAAGAGCAGATTTCAAAGTATCAAATGAATTTTCACAAAACGCGTTCCATTTGAAAACAGAATCAATTTTAGTAACGATGTCAACGGTGTTACAATTTCTGCAAAATTTTTAATAAATCTACGGTAATAACCGCATAATCCAAGAAAGGATATTATTTCCTTTGAATTAGTTGGTTTAGGATAGTCATGAATTACTTTTGTTTTGAAAGGGTCGGGTTGTATTCCATTGGCTGTTACTTGATACCCCAAAAAAAGAATTTATTTGCAGAGAAAACGATATTTAGTTGGTTGAAGTTTAAGATTATAGTGTCGGAGTCGTTGAAAAATTTCTTTGAGTTTTTGATTATGTTCTTTAAGATCATATCCATGAATGACTATGTCGTGTAGGTACACAAAACTTTTAGCGTAATACTAAATAGGGTTGCAGGTTATTCTCTTCGGTTTCCTTTGTAAGGAAGCAAGATTATAGTAATACTGACTCAATCAATAAGTTTCATAAATTTATCGTGGAGCTCACTGAGTGATCCTGACGTTTGAGTGGATTTACGTCTTAAATCGCATAGGTGTGCTACTTTAGGGTAATACTAAATAGGGTTGCAGGTTATTCTCTTCGGTTTCCGTTGAAAGGGAGCAAGATTATGGTAATACTGACTCAATCAATAAGTTTCATACATTTATCATGGAGCTCACTGAGTGATCCTCACGTTTGAGTGGATTTTACGTCTTAAATCGCATAGCGGTGCTACTTTAGGGTAATACTAAATCGGGTTGCAGGTTATTCTCTTCGGTTTCCGTTATAAGGGAGTAAGATTATAGTAATACTGACTCAATCAATAAGTTTCATAAATTTATCATGGAGTTCACTGAGTGATCCTGACGTTTGAGTGGATTTACGTCTTAAATCACATAGGTGTGCTACTTTAGGGTAATACTAAATCGGGTTGCAGGTTATTCTCTTTGGTTTCCGTTGTAAGGGAGCAATATTATAGTAATACTGACTCAAGCAATAAGTTTCATATATTTATCGTGGAGCTCACTGAGTGATCCTGACGTTTGAGTGGATTTACGTCTTAAATCGCATAGGTGTGCTACTTTAGGGTAATACTAAATAGGGTTGCAGGTTATTCTCTTTGGTTTCCGTTGTAAGGGAGCAATATTATAGTAATACTGACTCAAGCAATAAGTTTCATAAATTTATCGTGGAGCTCACTGAGTGATCCTGACGTTTGAGTGGATTTACGTCTTAAATCGCATAGGTGTGCTACTTTAGGGTAATACTAAATAGGGTTGCAGGTTATTCTCTTCGGTTTCCGTTGTAAGGGAGCAAGATTATAGTAATACTGACTCAATCAATAAGTTTCATAAATTTATCATGTATCTCACTGAGTGATCCTGACGTTTGAGTGGATTTACGTCTTAAATCGCATAGGTGTGCTACTTTAGGGTAATACTAAATAGGGTTGCAGGTTATTCTCTTTGGTTTCCGTTGTAAGGGAGCAATATTATAGTAATACTGACTCAAGCAATAAGTTTCATAAATTTATCGTGGAGCTCACTGAGTGATCCTGACGTTTGAGTGGATTTACGTCTTAAATCGCATAGGTGTGCTACTTTAGGGTAATACTAAATAGGGTTGCAGGTTATTCTCTTCGGTTTCCGTTGCAATCGAGCAAGATTATAGTAATACTGACTCAATCAATAAGTTTCATAAATTTATCATGTATCTCACTGAGTGATCCTGACGTTTGAGTGGATTTACGTCTTAAATCGCATAGGTGTGCTACTTTAGGGTAATACTAAATAGGGTTGCAGGTTATTCTCTTCGGTTTCCGTTGTAAGGGAGCAAGATTATGGTAATACTGACTCAATCAATAAGTTTCATAAATGTATCATGGAGCTCACTGAGTGATCCAGACGTTTGAGTGAATTTACGTCTTAAATCTCATTAATTAAACAATTTAATATATTTATTTAATATTAAAAATTAATATTAAAGTTTTTAAATTTTTATTAACATTTTAAATATATCGCGTGATCGCTTAAATGTTTACTTTACACAAATACACAAACATTTTATATTGTTTTTGTAGTTTTAACACAAACTTAGTACAAACTTCACATCGGTAAAAAATTAATGCGTTAACTTTCAATAAATAGCAAAATATGTTTCCGCTAATGTCTACTTTGAACAAGAATCATTTATTGTTTTCACTATAGCAGTATCCGTCAAAGCGAATATTACATTAAGCTGGAGACATTCCACTAAAGGTATTGTTTGTACTTTTTTGTTGAGATTGATGCAGCCGGGCATGATACCGATCTTGGATGATTTCGTAAACCAAAATCATCAAATAAAAATGCGAATTGATAGGAATTGAAACTCCGCCAAATGAGAAATTTATTAATATTCCTTTTCTAGACTACATTGTTTTCTAAAAAATGTTTGCTTGGTTCCTCTACAGATGAAAATTGAATGTGCATTGAAACAAATCTGTGCGTTTTTTTCTTTTGATTTGGTATGACGGATACAGGCTATTAAAGAAAACTACTTTTTTTCTTCTTGTTAAAAGACGGACTATCTTTCGTATATTTTTTGTATTGAAAACTGAATTTTCTTCATTGAAGAATTAACCTTATCCAATCTATTGTCTACCTGGAGATCCTATAAGTGGAGAAAATTGATGCCTGCGTCTTATATTTTATTGCTATTGATTTTATTGCTTAATATTTTAAGGAGTTAATCGACTATTAAAATAATAAAATTTTCCTTCTCAAAATTACCCAGTTTTAAATTTCTACTCCCTAATTTTGTGTATTGCTTTTTTGCCAATTTTCCTTAGACATAATCCAATAACAATATTTTATAGAATAATTTAATATAAATTGAAATATGTATCAATTGCCATTCTTTTTCAGAAACCAAAAATTCGTCTTAACTTCAGTTACATCAAAATATTTTTATTACAATTTAATAAAATATTGATTAATTTCCAATATTTTTTATACGTAGAAATTTATATTTAATAGAAAACCAATTTTCCAACTTGTTGAACTTTAAAGTAATTTTTTGTATATATTTTGTATCGTTGCAGAAATTAATTCAACATTTCAACAAGAAAATGGCGATCAGCTGGACCGCCAGTTAGACGATGAAGATATATTGTACCAAAAGGGTGCATCGTTTAGTGCTAAGCTAGACGATTCCAATATAGATAATATTGAAACTAATATATTATTTAATAGTCAAAATAGTAATAGTAAAAATAGTAATCGTAATAATAGTAATCATTTGACAATAGAAAAATTATGGCGAAATAGACAGCAGCACAAGCAACAGCAACAGCAAAAACAGCAGCATATTGATCTAGTAGTGGAAGAAGACGATGTAGATGATATGGGCGGCGATGGAGATGATGTCGATTACAATGAAAAAGAATATGAATATTATAAACAAACATCGAAACGAATATACCAAGCAAAATTATCCAAACCGCCCGCATCGCTCAAAACACCTACACCATCGATAAAATTACCGACAGCGATTAATACGCCGCCAGCGTCACATTCCGTCGTTGTGGTAACAACACGAAAATCCCCAACAACACCGATAATACCTCGTTTAGGCACACATACAATAGCCACAACATTAAATATGTATGATAATAGCAACGATGATGATAATGACGATGATGATACGAACGATGCTAATGAAGATGATAATAATGAGGAAGATGATGTTGATGATGATGATGATGATGACAGTGACTATAATAATAATCAAAGCGATAATAATTTTTATTCAAAAGAGGAAGATATGTCGGTCTACGATGACGTCAACAATAATAAATTAAATTTAAATAATAATTTAAATGATAACTACTATCAGAATCACATATCCAGTAAAAAATCAAAAGTCAAAAATCGCAATCGCTACCGAAATTTGGACAGCATCAGTGATAATAACAATAAGAATATAAATAATAATAATAAATTAAGTAGTAATAACAACAGTAGCAATAATAATAATTTTAATGAAAATTATTTGCAAACTACTACGAGCAGTACGCCGAAAGTTACGACAGACGGGCACGACGATATGGACATTGACAATACATTGCCAACGTTGCAAACTAAACAGCAAAGCGATGTGGTTGTCATCATTATGGATGGAACGACGGAACGAAGGTGAGTTATTATTTATAATTTAGAAGGGTATCAATTTCGGGTATAAAATATTTCATTTCCTTATAAATATTTTTATAAAATCAATATTAAATGCAGGATTAAAAATACACGATTCCTAGTATTTCGTATGAATTTTTCCAACAAAATAAACACGTATGGAAATATTTTAAAAGAAATGTGATGTAAATCAGATTGATATAAGCGGTAATACCGGAATTATAGATTCTAGGAAATCACACATAAAAGCATTATCCTGGTTCTCCGGCTAAAATTTTTTTAGAATTCTACTCTTTTACGTCAGTCATGTCAGTATATTCTTGTATATCACACACAACAAAAGCTGAATTATTTATATTGTCATCTGTAACTTTACGGTATAAGTAGATGTTGGATTCTAAACATATTTGTATCTGCATTTGTTTAAATTGGAGTTCTGTCAGATGACGTCCATTACATTTTATTTATTTAGTTAGATCGATCACAGACAACAAATTCTTCTAGAGACCTGTGCCAGTGTAAAATTGTTTGCTTAATCACATTTTCGGTGCCGTCGTAAATTGAATTTTTTATCTAAGTTGCATCACAAAGCAGTAGATTAGAATATTTATTCAGAGTATACGCCTAAGCTCAATTTGAGAAATTTGCGAGTGGTTTATGCGGCAAAAATACAAAGAATTTTAAAATGACTGTACGGCTGTGGAGTCGATTTGTTCTTAAAAAATTATATATTCTACGCCACCACAGAAAAATAAAAAATGTGACGATTTTAATTTTGATGGTAATGAATATTTTGAAAATCGGATGACAAGCAATTCAATATTAGGACAGTTTACTAAATTAAACATCAATAACTCACCAAATAATTTTAAACAAATTCCACAAAATTCTGGATCTAATATTTTCCCAAATTGTTTTCAAAATTACAATATTTCAAATCAACTTTTTGGTCAGTCTCAAACAATTAATTGTTTTTGTGTCTCAACCAATTAAGACGTTTGTTCCTGGGGACAGGAAACATCAGTTATTATCCAATTGGAAAATAGAATTTGATGGTACCACGGAGAGAGATTCCTTTTTTTCAAATTAAATTAATTCTTTATTTTTAACATTATTTACAATTATTGAATATTGGAATGGTGAATTAATTAACAAAGCAAAGCCATTCTTAACCTATAATAACTTATTTACAATGCCCCATGTCCCGAATATGGGCACTCAGAAGCTTAACATAATTGAAAATAGAACTTAACTTTGAATTAAATATTAAATAAGGCAAAGGAACAATGTAACAATAATGATGAGGTGCCATATATCCGATTGTTTTAACTCTTTCACCAATATGTTTACTGTAAAAGAAACGTCTCGCTCCCATGAACGCTTTACGCGCTTTCTCCAATTGTGATGTTGTATGTGCCGCCATATAGCACATATTGTCAATGTTCACGCCCAAACAGTTGATTGACTCCTTCAACACTATTGGTTGATCGTAGGCCGTTACTCTGAGCTTTCGCCAATTTCTTTTTAAGTCTCGGTTCGCGTTCCGGGGGCGGGCTGCGAAAAAGTATCAATTCACATTTGGCCACGTTCATTTCGATTCTCCACGTATTCAGGTAATCCTGTACATAATATATTGCCTTTTGCAATTGGGCTTGAATATCTCCAACCAAATATTTCCTACTATAGATGACCATATCATCTGCGTATGCACACACTTGAATATTTTCCGAATTTAGTTATTGATTCCCAATCATTTCCGCCGTATATAAATTAAATAAAATTGGTGCAGTAATAGATCCCTGTTGTACACCATTTAAAATTTTGAATTCCCGACTTGAATTTATATTGCCCGTAGTTGTAATGAATTTTCGATCATAAGTTCAAAGATAAGTTCAATTAGATCATTGCCGAACTTTAAATTTTTCAATTTTGCCAACAGTCCGTCCAGCCAAATGGACTCGAAGGCTTTTTTTATGTCAATGAGTACTGCGCCCGTTGGTTGTTTAAACCTCAAATTGCGCGTACTGCGCTATGCCCTTGCCAAAAACCAAATTGATTGTCTGGTATAATTTTGTTTTTCTTGACATGATCCATAATCTTCTCATTGATAACGATTTCGTAGATTTTGCCTAAATTGGGCAGGAGGCTGATGGGTCGGTAATTTTCTGGGTCTGTACCATTTTTATTCTTTTTCAGAATAGCATATATTCTTGCCACCTTCCAGCAATTTGGAAAAGTTTTGTTATTGAGAAGATGATTGAAAATTATACAAAGTTCGGTAATTATAGAATTTGGAAGATGTTTTAGTATAATATTTGGGATTAGATCTGGACCAAAAGATTTTTTATTGTTTGCGGTGCGCAAGATGTTAGCCAAATAGTCACAAATAATGAAATAGTCTGGATCATCAGCCGGTTGTTTGGGTGCCTCCGCTCTATTATTCTGTGTAAACTGCGTTTTGGACCGTTTCGCCAACTTGTCTTCCCATGTCTCCGTTTAATTGGTTCCACAATTGTGTTCACCTGCCTCTCATGTTCTATTTTCCCAAGGGCTGAATTCCGTTTCGTTTGTTTTTCGATGTGGTGCCCAATAATATTCAAATTTATTTGCTCGACCAAAATTGTAATTTTATTTTCAAAATGTGTCATCTCGTCCCATGGTATATTAAGTTGATGATATTCTCCCGTCTCCTGTTCATTGATCTCGATCGCCCGTATACTAATGTCTTTAGTCTTCTGTGTTAGTTTCTTAATGTCGGACCACATTTTGATTCCTGGTTTAATTTGCTTCATACAATCGACCCAATATTTCTCGATTTGTATTTTGACATTTTGTTCAATCAATGAACCGTCCGTTTAATTTCGTTTTTCCAAATTTGAATTTCCCTTTGATTTTGATTTTGATTTGTCGCCGCCAAATTGCCAAAATGATAATTTTGTCGTCTGATATTACGCCGGAACGTTTTAAGTTTTGTTATCAAAAAACGTTTATGCTTATAGACGTTCTATTGTGGCATTTGTATAGCATTGCATATTATTGCATCGCCTAATTTTGAGCTCATTCTCCTTGATATTGTCCAAAAGTAATTTAGTGATTTTTTCAATATGAATAATAATTTCGTCGTTATCTAGATTGTGTGTGTTGGGTATCATACATACTTGTTGTTGATGATCACCATTGAAATGCTCCCTTCCATAATTGTCCGCTGCTTGACGGTGCGCAAAATTGTACCATATCCTTTTCGTTGCCTCATTGGTGCCCATTTCTAGCTCGCCCACTTCTTTCACTATCACCTCAATCGCTTTATGATCACTGTCATATCGATGGGTGGAGATTTCCCCTCTGCCGTTTGTTAGAATTTTGATGCGCTCGTCCGTGATGGCCAGGTCTAAATAGCTTCCAGATCTTATCATGGTTGACAAGTCACTATGATACATTTTTGTTCGATATTCTATTGCATTTTCAATGATCCACCGGTTGAGTCGATTGCCCCTTGAATTATTTGTTGTGTTGGCCCAATTTGTATGTTTCGCATTTATGTCTCCCGCTATTATATAGTAATTGTTATGATTTTGTAAATTTAAGTTTTGGAAAATTTTGCTCCACTCTTCAACGAAACGATCATCCGAAATTACACTTGTATTGCCCGTACAATAAATATATATCAAAAATAGGTGATTTAATGTATTTATAGTTTTAAGTTTTAATTATAAGTCCTCTGGTATCGTTTCGCTAGTTATGTCCTCACTTCCAGAGTGAGAATCTCCATATTCCGACATGGTGTTAATATTTTTTGCTTTATATGATTTAAGTTTAACCACCTTAGAAACCGGTGGAAATCGTTCTGATACACTTTTATTTTTTTTTTAATTTCACTGTGATAGACTATTTCAAACAGACAAGGAAAGAAAACAATTATAATTTAGATAGAGGTAGCACTAGGTAGGTATGAACTCCAAACACTCAACTCAATCAAAAATTATAGCAACTCGGTAAAAATAAAATTTTTAAATTTGTTTTATTGTGACAAAATTTCTTCGGAAAATTTCAATTATTTTGTTCACTTTTGTTTTGTGGCCCCCTGAATTGGGGTACTACCAGTACTGATATCGCTGTCCCGCACTTAAACTAATTATTTTGGAGGCACAGGGCCCCAAATAAAATCGTTACTGACACTACTTAATTTTTATTTAAACGTAATAAATTTTTTTTCTGCGATTTTTTTTAGCAAATTAACTGTTTTGTTTGGCAGCACAACATCGACTCCAGAGAGATTCCTTTTTAGAGTAGTCAGTAGAACACCTACTACACCAATTCAGTGTCCCTCTTATAGGAATTGTGTCCAATTGGTATTGGTAATATCTTGTGCGGAACCCAAATACAAGTTGGTTTAAACTTATACAGATGACGACCGTCACACGGATGAAATTCTCGTTTTAACTCTTGAATTTCGTAGTTGGTTCAGATACATATTATAAGAATTCTTCGGAACAATATGGATGATATCGAACATTAAAATCATCTTGCTGATCAGGAGATTAATTCTTATACAATACTCTTGATAGAAATGAGTTTACATTTGAAGATATGCGGAAATGACATAATGTTGGACCTGCAAAATTTTGTAAACAACAATATATTAATGAAATTTGTAAAACAAATGAGGTTCAGTCTGTTCGAGTTACTGTGAATCGAAATTTTCTTCCAGATCCTAATTATTATTTTTCGGCTCTAAATTCTTTAAATCAAAATTCTAATTCACATCAATTAAATTACATTGTTCGACCAAATCAAATTTATGCTTTTCTTCAAAGTTCTGATTCAAATTCAAAACAATCAAATTATTTTGTGATGTGATACAGATGGGTTTTCGAAAATCGAAAATCCTAGGAAACGAAAATTCTAGGACCCATCCAGTTGCGATGAACAATCCTCGAACCAAACGAAACAGGGTAATAGGGGAGCTCCAACAAAATAGTCAAGTAATGTTTTTTCAAATTGTTGATGGTGCAGAAGTGTGCACCCCACTTTTGTGTTTTTTAGTAAAATCGCTTGCGCGCCAACACCTAGACGTGTGAAGTTTTTCCTAAGTTAATCCTAACTTTTTATTTTTTTAGTTTAGGATAAATTTAGTAAAAACTTCACATGCATAGAGTTCTTTTATTTAACTTTCTTTTTAATACGATCTAGAAGAGTGTACCTTTCCAATAAAATCATTTTTATAAGCTGCATTATCATCTATCAAACGAAAAGTTTGTTTTTTTTTAACTTATCTGTTTCTCAAAAATTTTTGATGATGTTTAAGTCACGCCAGCGGGAAAAGAATGTACTACAGAAAGTTGACCCACTATCAGAAAAATATGCGACACTAATGCAGATTTTAAAATAGTATCACATATCGGGCTATTCACACATTTTTTATCAATTTTTTCACAAAGTAAGTCGTGTTTATTAAAAAACTTACTAAACAAAATTCCGAGTTCTAAAATAGATGTTTTGTCATCAGAAATAAAACAAAATAATTAAAATATTTTTGTTTATTAATTTTATATATTATTATTCGGATTTCCCTCGAAATTCCCGGATTTTTCGGATTTTCCCCTAAAATCCGAAAGAAAACCTGGAAAACCGTTAAATCCGAAAAAATCTGGAACCGAGGGAAATTATGAAAATCTGTGGGAAATCCGGAACAAACCCGAGAAAACCGGGTAAATCCTGGGACATTCGAGGGAATTTTGGGAAACCCGAAGAAATCTTGTGGAAATCCGCAAAAAATCCGGGAAATTCGTATAATAATATTTAAAATTAATAAACTAAAATTATTTCATTTATTTTGTTTTATTTCTAACAAAGCATCTTGCATCGTTATGAGGTAACGATCAGTGATGCGTACTCACTGCCAATAATCGACGGACTACTAAACCGATTGCGAGAAACCAAACATATTTTACGCCTTGACTTGAGGGATGCATTTAGAATGCATTACCTGTTGGGTCCCGAGATAATACAGCGTTTCCGTTCCTGGTTGCCCACTTTACAAATGTACAGTTATGCCATTTGGTCTTTGCAATGCGCCATAAACCGCGTGCCGGTTGATGGATCAGGTGATATCCTACGAAATTTACAAGCCATAACCGACATCTCAAAATCAACCACTCACAAGAAACTTCGTCGTTTTTTTTGGAGATGGCTGGATAATACAGGTGCTTTATCTCATGTTTTGCATGTTTGGTAGCACCTCTAGTAGATCTCGCTGCAAAGAACGGAAGCATTGTTATTTCAGGAAAGTGATGATGGTGATGAAAATTCTATCGCATATATGTCCCAGAAGCTGAAATCGATACAGCTCATCAACTGCTCAATTACCGAGTTAGAGTGTCTAGCGCCGTGCTGAGTGCATGAAAGGTTTGATCCCGGGATATTTTTTCACTGTTTTTACTGGCCACGCCAATCTTAAATAGCTTAGGAATCAAAAAGGGCACAGGCAGGGAAACACGTTGGAGCCTGAAGCTTCAGGGTTTCGATTTTATCATACAGCGTCGTATAGTGGATCACAGAACGTAGTACTGGAAACATTATCTAGAGCTTCTATGGATGAGATTTTCCTAAATAAAAGTGGCTTTAACTTTAACCTTGATTCGGCTTCTTTTAAATCTAATGAATATTTAGATTTAATTTCCAAAATTATTTCCTCTTACGACTCTCTCTACAACTTTATGGTATCTGATGGAGATATTGTTTTTCATCAAAATTGAATTGCTTTTATCATTAGTCAAGTGCACAACCCACCCTACGAGAGCACATGTTGGTTCTGTGAAAATTATTGAACGAATTCAAAGGTATAGATTTTTTGTCCAACAATGGCAACTGATATGAAAGAATATGTTGCTAGTAACTGGTCTAGTTAGGTGACTAAATGACCAACTTCATGTACTAGCCAGACCTGATTCAAGTGACCTGCGGAAATGGCCGTTAATGACCATCTAATTTTGAATAAAAATAACATCAGCTACGTGAGCTCAAGATCAAAATTCGTAGCAAAACACCCGAAGTAGTGCATTGTTAGCAATTGGTGGTTTTAGTTAGGTGAGTCAATCACCAGCTTCATGTACCAGCCACACCTAAATCAAGAACTACGGGAAGGATCGATAATGGTTATCAAAATTTGAGTAAAAATACCATCAGTACATCTAGAACCTGCTTGGTGTGCTGATGTCATTTATTCTCACATTTGGATGACCATTAAAGGTCATTCCCGAGGATCGCAATTCAGATTTAATTAAAACCACCTAGTACAAAAAATTTATGACTTCGGTTATTTTACTACGAATTTTGATTTTCAAAGTCGATTGTCGATTTACTCAAACTTGGATGCCCATTATCAGCCATTAACAGCCAATGTACGACTTCGGATGACTATTATTTGCCATTCCCGAAAATCGTGGTTCAGATCTGGTAGAACACCAAGTTGGTCATTGTGTTACCTAACTGAAATCACTTAGTGCTAATAATGCATGACTTCGAGTTTCATGCTATATTGATCTTCTACGTGTACTGATATCATTTTAACTCACATATGGTTGACCATTATTGGCCATTCCTAGAGAACGTGATTCAGATCTGCCTAGTACATGGAGTGGATCATTGAACCACCTAACTAAAACTATCTAGTGCAAACGACTTCAGATGTTTTCCAACGAATTATGACTTTCTAGGTCCTCCATCCGTAGACAGCAGATACCTTCGCAGCATCTGAAGCAATCGAAATGGACCTCACCTCAAGAGATCACAATTATTGGGAGTAATAAGTTCGATCGATTACTTATGCTGGACAGCTGGTATAGCCTTCAAAAGAAAGGACGGACGTATTCGTTTTTTGGCCAATTATTTAACCGGGATAAACGAAGCATTGAAACCAAACAAGTATCCAATGCAAACGCCATAAAAAAAAATCTCGAAGCTGAAGCAATACCGAGTGATGAGTAAAATTAGCCTGCGTTCGACGCCTTCTTGCAGGTAGATCATGGAGGTAAATGGAGATTGAAAAAACTTGCTACAATCTATACTTATTTCGAGTAAATCACCTACATAAGAGTGTGAAGACAGTACTTTTCCCTTCTTTGACGATTTTATTGTTAAACGAAGTGACTTAAATTCGAAAAGCGTTTATTTGGCCCGAAAGAGTTTAATTTTCTGGGGCCCTATTTCTGAATACGAAACGTATCGTGACTCGTTACGAAAGTTCTATACGATACGAATTTAAATTGGTATTTCTGAATACGATCGTACGTAATTGTTTGGTGTATGCCCTTGCTATAAGGGAAATTTATTTTAAATCGTTTTACCTATAATAAAATTATACAACTTGTGCCATTTTGACTTGACGTTTCGTTCTTGTTTGTATGTAATAAAAATGGTTGATTTATTTATAAGTATTATTATTATTAATATGCTAGTTTTATATATTAAGCAATATTATATATCTCATTAAGTAATTACATAAAACAAAAAAAAAATATGTAAATGCAATGCTATAGATTTTATGTGTGCCATACAAACATTTTTGTTATAAACAAACATAAAATTAGTGAATCAACGAATAATTTCTTGCGTAGTGATAGTGGCATCAGAGATTTTTGCTACTCCAACCTCCTACATATAAATTGGTATCATAGTGTTTGGTAAATTTGGGTTTAAAAATTTATTCTCTCAATTACGAGTATCCCAGAGAAATTTTTATTGTGTTCCGTCGGGATTTTAACAGTGATCTTTACCATCCTTCGGAAGGTCATTTGGTGTAGAACACGTTAAATACCACTTAGTTATTTCAACAATTTTATGGAAAAAGATAATATTACGGCCATCGTTAGGCTTACAGAATTTCTATAAAATTATTTTATATCGTCTTAATAAATGTAATTTAAAAATATAATATATGTGTAACTTATTTGAAATCAATTTAAACTTTGGTTTTTCTATGGAGTCGTTAACTAAACATACATCGAACAAAAGTCCGTTCATGAACGTACAAAAATCGTTCGAATTCGTTTTGCCAGATAAGGGAAATTTATGAACGTATCAAGTAGGTACGAATTCGTGTTACAATTGCACGAATTCGTATTCAAAAATACCAATCATTCGAATTCGTACAACTTTTGTTCGTATTCGTATTCAGAAATAGGGGCCTTGGGCTATATTGTCAACGCAATGGCTTACAACAAAATGTGCAGAAATCCAAGATGCTGAGACGTTCTATAGTTGCAAGTATTCCTAGGAGGAGTTCCACGGTATTGCAAATTCGTAAAACAGCCAAAAGACCTTTTTTGGCAATTATAAGAACTGTTGTGTTACGAATGTGCTTACGTCGAAAAGTGCTTACGTTGAAGTCGACGTTAACCCACTATGACCCAAAGAAAGAAATTATCGTGACAGCGGACAGAATCGAGCTATGGGCAGTAATGATGCACAAACTACCAGACGGCACCAAGCGGCCCATCATGCATACCACTTCGTCATTTACGTAGACCAAGAAAAATTTCTACAGATCCAGCGAGAGGCTTTTTCAACCGCTATCGGCGTTTTCTAGATCGAAGAAAGGCATTCCGTCGTTTGCAACGACACGCACGCACTTTGTTCACGTACAATTTCATAATCAAATAAGTAGACACAAAGAGGTTTGCTACGAGGATTTCATTTCGCGATTAATTACCGGCTACGAGAAACCATCCACGAGAAAGAATTAGTCATTGAGAATTTTGCAAACGCAACCAGCGTCGACGGCTGTTGATGAAGCTGCAATTGATAAAGAAAACCGCTGCCAAATAACATTTGAGGCCGTGCAGTACAAAACCAGTATATCCGAGACGATTGACGAGGATGTCAAAAAACTGGGGGTTTCTGTGAAAATTGCGTTACAAACACGAAAACTGCAATTATATAGAAATTCCAGTCATCGAAAATGCCAAATGGCCGTGGTCAAAAATACCTCACCGATTTTGCAGGTCCCGTAAATGGTTGTTGCTCTGGTGATCACAGGCACGTTTTGCAAATGCAACAACGACTGGAAAGACGATCGATCGCTTAGAAGACGTTTTTCAGTCAGGGACTCTGGCGACGCCATCATTTCGGACAACGGTCCCTATTTTGTATCATAAGAATTCGAGTCGTTTTACAGTTAAAACGGCATCGTTTCACCCACAGTTAAATAATCAGGCTGAACAATTCGTTGGCTCGTTGAAAGTCGGATTAAAAAAGCTAGAAGGAGAAGCTAATGCCAATCAAATATTACGCAAATTCTTGATGTGCTATCGTTACACTACTTCATTTGCTCGTAGTATGATGCCACCCTTGCAAGTGATGATGAGGTGACCGTTGAAAACGAAATTGGACTAGATGAAAAATAAGAATCTCTACAGAAAGGAGCATCGATTTCTCCAACAAAATTGTAAATTTTGCAAGTTGGTATGAAGAAGCAATAACACTAGTTAGTAATATTTAGTAATGTTCAGTCGTGTGTATTTTATTTGGTCCTTTATCAAAAAGATAAAAAATAAGTATATTTTCAAAACGGATAAAGCCAAATGGGATAATAGTGAAATCTATATAGATTTGCAAACCATTGAATAATAAATACTTTTCAAAAATATATCAATTATACTTGTCACTTTTAATTTTACACCCTTAATAATAGGATTAAAAAATATAATAAGAGGAATTAAAAAATAAAAATAAAAAAAAGTTTTCCGAAAGCTCTTCAAAACTTTATTTTTTGTTTAGTATTAAAATTATTTCATTCGAGTTATCACTTAAAAATATTTCTATCTACGTTGTTTTTATTGCTCCTATTATTAAAATTAAATTTATAACAATAAATTAAAATATAATCTTAATTGTGTATACTCGACGAATATATCTCCTCGTATATACCGAAAAACAAATTTTATTTATTTTTGTAAATTTGAACAAAAAAACAGAAAACTTAAATAAAATACGATAAAAAAGATAAATTTATCTAACACTAACAATAGAACTCGTATATTCGTAATCTAATTTGGTTTTAGTTAAGCTTTTTTATGAAATTTAATTTTGACAATTTTTATTTATTTATTTTTTGGTTGTTCGAATTAAATTATTTATCAGCACGCAAATAGTTAAATCCATTTATTGTTGATGGTTAGAAAGTTTATATTTAGTAAAATTAATATGAGAATGGATTTGAAAAGTGTGAGGTTTTTGTTTATTTCATTTTTAGATAGTCAAAAATTAAAATTTATCAAAAAATGTCTAATTTAAATCATAATATTTGGTTACATCGCGCCACAGAGAAATGAAACCATCGGAGTACTAAACTAGAGTAAAATTTGTTTGCTTTGCTTATGCTCACACGCAGATTATCGATTTCGTTATAAGAAATTTTTTCTAGCATACTTTTATACAATTCATAGGACATATTATTCAATCCAGCAATACTTACGGCCAGTCGTTCAACATCAGAAGCTATAACAGCAATTATATCAGCAATCCAGGGTCATGTGTTTTATTTTATCAGTTTATTTTTCTTTCTATCTTCGGTATCGACATTTTTTCTTCTTATTTTATTTTAATCATTGCAATCTGTTCTGGGGCCGAAGCACTCCCAACTCTGCCGCGGTTCGCTTTTAACGCCCTACCAAATAGAGGACGTATGGCTATACATCTAATATTTATTAATCGATATTTAAATAATTAAAAATTTGATGTAATGTCATCTGTTGGTGAACCTGCTCAAATGAGCCGCTATTCTTGAAATCGGTGGATATTTTCGTCTGCGGATTATAATTTGCATTAAAATTGTCTATATTATTCGAATTTTCGCCGGCTACTTTAATCTTTTTTCAAATTTACTTGCAAGTCTTCTATTATTTATTTCACTACTAAACAACCAATGTTGACCATTCATTTATTTGATTTCCATACCAACCTTGCTCGGTTAATTAATATCTACTACGGCTTCACACGGCTATATCTGAAATTTGACTCATAGACTCGATTCACAGTTTTGCCATTTGAAAGGTGGGTCCTTCGTCTACAAATTCCATACCAACTTTGCTCTGTTAATTAATATCTACTAAAATTTGACTCATAGATTCGATCCACAATAATGGTTTTCCTACTAATAACAAGAGTGCTGGATTTTGCATTTGTGGATTAACCATGCCATGTTTGTTATTTAATTATTTTCTCGTGATATAAATTTCTGCGCTTCAATATTTTTTTTTGGTTTCGGACTGGTTCGAACACCTGTCGCTATTTGTTTACTGAAATTTTCTGTATTGGAATTTTTTTCGGGATAACGAAAAAAAATAAAAATGTCATGATAGTAAAAAAATTCGGGATGACATTTAAAACTAGCGTGATATACAAATCTTTTCGGATGACACTGAAAAATGTCATGATATTTGTTTTGTAGTATTGCCATCACATTTCTTCGGGATATTTTTCTGGCTAACTTCACAGACATCGTGTGAATAAACAAAAAAATTTAATAATTGGGTGATCCACTGAAAAAAAATTGGCCAGCTCACAGAAATATTCTTCGGATGTCAAATATCCCTGGTATAATTACGGAAATTCCCAGCATAATCAGGAAAATTCCCGGCATTATCTGGGAAATGGCCGGCATAATCCGGGAAATCCCAGACATAAGCGTGAAAATCCCCGCAATAACTGGAAACCCCGGCATAATGCAGGGAAATCCCGGCATAATCCAGGAAACCCTGACTTAATCAGGGAAATCCCCGGCATAATCCGGGAAATCCCCGGAATAATCAGGGAAATTCCCGAGATAAATAGGGAAATCCCCGGTAAGATCCGGGGAATCCCCGGCATATTCCAGGAAATCCCCGACATAATCCGGGGAATCTACGGCATAATCCAGAAAATCCCCGATATAATCAGGGAAATCCCCGGAATAATCCATGAAATCCCCGGCATAATCAGGGAAATCCCCGGCATAATCCAGAAAATCTCCGGCATATTCAGGAAAATCCCCGGCATTTTCAGGAAAATCCCTGCATAATCAGGGAAATCCCCGATATAAGCAGGAAAACTCCCGTCATAATAAGGGAAATCCTCGGAATAATCCGGGAAATTCTTGGAATAATCCGGGAAATTTTTGGAATAATCCGGGGCACTCCCGGAATAATCCGGGGAATCCCCGGCATAATCCCAGAAATTCTCGACATAATCCGGGAAATCCCGGCATAATGCCGGAATTCCTGGACATAATCCGGGAAATCCCTGGCATAAACCCGAAAATTCCCGACATAATCGGTAAAATCCCCGGCATAATCAAGAAAATTCGTTTCTGTGATTAACTAATCCTTTTCTTATATTACCATTAATGTGAAGATTCAGACAGGGCCCGCAAAATTCTGGACTACGATTTGTTTTTTAGATATGCTTTTGATATTGGATTATGCCTAGTTCTAGAATTAGCTATACATACCTAGGATCGCCGTGATGATTGGCCTGTACGTCTTTTATCATATCATATCATATCAATCCTAAAATAACATGAACATTATAAAAAAACACTCAAAACGTAGTTTCTTGTAGATAGCGTCATATTCATACTAAACAATCCAACGTGAGGATAGCAGACATGTCCTATATAATTATTTAGGTATCAATTTCCAGAAAAAATACCCATTTCATCTTAATGGTGAGTCGAAGAAAGATATCCAATGGAAGCATTCCAACTAACCTTCTAACTTTGCATAATATAATAATAATTTACTAACTAAATATTAAACGACCATTCGCTCAAATAGATTTTCTCATAAGCTTGAACATTTAATACATCGTTATTTTGTAGTACTAGAGACCCCCTACACTAGAGGATTCCTAGTCAGTTCGGCTCACTTTGAGGGTAGTAATACAAAAGAAAATTTAGACAAGGTAGTTCAGATAGAAGCATCTCTGTTTGCTATCGATAGTTGAATCCAAATTGGACGAATTAGAGGAATCATACTACGTTATTTTAGCCAAATTAAAAACAGGATCATGAAACGTGGTATTAGAGACGTACGCACACGAACAATGACACGAGTTTAAATATGACAGCTTTGAATACCGACCCAGAGATGCGGCCAGCCAAATTACAAAACCTGACGTTTTCTGGTGACTACACAGAGTACCAAAGCTTCTTAGATTGGTCCCACTTCAGTATTCATAGCAAAGATAGCATCTCTCCAGTGTAAAAGTTTCAATACTTAAAAGGCTCTGAGCTAAGAACATGCATTTTCGTTGATTAAGCATTTTAAAGTGACCGAAGCAAATTATATTGAGGCTTTAAGAAAATTAAAACAAAGATACAACCGCAAGCGCTACACGATTAACGTCTTCAGTCGCAACTTTATGGAACAACTCAGCGTGTATAAGTAGCCAGTGCCGCAAACTCAAAAAATATTGAACCCTTCCGTTGAAATAATCTGCGGTTTGAAAGCGGGCGGTCACGCAGTTTATGGGCGCAGGAAAATACCAACAAAAGTTTTCATAGATTACAGAGTATCTTTGGTTTTTAATAAAAAAAATGGATGTTGTCGGGTTAGTAAAAACAACCTCATGCCATGCGACCCGTAAAATCACAACTAATAACAGCATAATAATTGATTGGATTATATTTAAGAAGCTACCGACGGCAGAAAGGGGTGTATTATAGAAGATTTGCTGACTGCTAGAAGATTTTCGAAATTCAATTTCTTCCTATAGAATATTTCCGTTCAAAATTGCACGACTATCAAGTAGTTTTCGAATACAATTACAATTCGAATACAGTTTTGGCAATTTATTCAAACTTTCTTGTGTCGGTCCATTGAAATATTTTGTAAAAAATGATTTTTTTGGTCGGATTTCATGATCTTGCTCTAGTTTTTCAAAATTTAATAGGAAAGGTTGATTTTCTATGAAACTTCATAATTAAGTTTGTCCTTAAGTTGGAAGACATTCCTGTGATTTTTGGGATACATCGTTTTACCGAAATTGGTCGAGAAAAACGATTATGATGTAAAAAATTCTAAATTAATTTTATAACAATACCGATCCAGATCGGATTTCCAAAAATTTAATCGGGAATGATCGGGACAATTTTTTTCAACTTTTCAGCAAAAATTCGACCCCTATACAGCCCAGATTAATCGGGATGAATCTTCGTAAGATTTTTCCATAAAATATGAAATTCCAGTGATTTTTGGCCGAAATGGGTCTACTTTATATTATTTATGTTATTTATATTATTCATATTATTTATATTTTTTATATTATTTATATTATTTATATTATTTATATTATTTATATTATTCATATTATTTATATTATTTATTTATTTATATTTATTATATTATTGGATATATGCAAATAAGTCTGTCCCCGCCGTTCGACAAAATTTGGTACCACCAATAAGTTATAGTTAATATTGCCTGCCACTTATTTATTTTTCTTGTGAAAATGTCGAGTTTTGAGCCGAATAAGCGTTATTTGCGGGAACTTTTGATTTACTTCTTTAATTTGAAAACATCTGCTACTGAGTCGCATTGATTCCTTGAATACGCACGCATATGGTGAGGCTCCCTTAAATAAGAGAAATGGTCGAGTGTGATTTCAAAAATTTAAGTAAAGTGAATTTGATATTGAAGACAAAGAACATAGCGAAAGGAGAGACGCAACAAGAAATATCACATTGTTTATAATCGTTGGAATGATTTAAAAGCAAGGAAATTTGGTTGCATGCATAAACGAAATGGTTTTCTGCTTTGCATAGTCACTGGTGGTGAAAAATGAATCCACTACGATAATTTAAAAAAAGAAGAAATCATGGGGATTCCCTGGCTTCAACATGGACAACCAAGCCGAATATTCACGCATGGCCTGTCTCAGCAGCACTCCACTTCATATGAAGATACAAAAAATTGGATTAATTCATGAACGGCCTCAAAAGATAAAGCGTTCTTCCGACGTGGTATTCATATGCTGCCAAAAAGATGGGAAAAGTTAGTGGCTAGCGATGTAAATGCCCAATTTTTGATAAAAAAACGACGGAGACCTACAGCGCATCTTTAATAGATTTCCTTTTTCCTTAAAGAAAAGTATGAAAAAAAATTTGGGGGAAAAAATTCTCAATTTTTTTTTCATACTTATCTGTAAGGAAAAAGAAATTCTATTGAGGATGCGCTGGTATTTGTATACCCATAATGTTTACTATTTAAGATCGATCAGTAAAAAAAAATTATTGGATCAGTAAAGGAAGAATAATAAATTGGCCAGCTCGCAAAGTTATTACGCGAATGTGACCTATATGGCCAGTTATTATTCAGCCTAGGTATTATTCCATCGAATGACACTACCAACATATGGATGCGATGATCAGAATGGTTTAGTTGATGTGTGTGAATATATAGAAGATACAATGTATAAATTACATAGTCATATTTTCACAAGTCGTTATTATATACATAGTCAAAAGAAGAAATTAAGCAGTTATAATATTTAGCCATAATCAGTTAGTATTAAGTTACGTAAATTTAATGTTAATAAAATATAATAACTGGTGAAATGAAGTTTAAAATACCCCATCCCAAGACCGCTTAGCAGAACATCGGGAGATTCCCGGAAAATCCCTGACATAATCATGAAAATCCCCGGCATAATCCGGGGAATATGCGGAAAATTACCCAAAATCCAAGGCATATTCCTGGAAATCCTCGGCATTATCAAGGAAATCCCCGGCATAATCCAAGAAATCCCCGACATAATAAGGGAAATCCCGGCATACTTCGGAAGATCCCATAATCCGGGAAACTCCCAGCATAATCCGGGAAATGCCCGGCATAATCCGGAAAAGCCCCAGCATAATCCCCGCAAGCCCAAGCATAATCAGGGAAATGCCCGGCATAATCCGAAGAATCCCCGGCATAATCCAGGAAATCCCCGGCATAGTCCGGGAAATTCCCGGCATAATCCGGAAAATCTCCGGCATAATCCCGGAAATCCCGGCATAATCATGAAAATTCTCGGCGTAATCCGGGAAATCCCCGAAATATTCAGTAAAATTTCCGTCATGAGCCGGAGAATCTCCGGCATAATCTACGGGGAATGCATGGCATAATCCGGGAAATCTTGGAAATCTATAGCATAATCATGGAAATTCCCGGCATAATCAGGAAAAATCCCGGTATAATATCTTTACTAAAATGCAGACTAAATGTCTGTTAGTTTTTTACAGCCCAGACGGATTGTTAATCGGGATTGAACTTCCGACTTTCTTTTTCGATAAATTTGGAGATTCTAGTAAAGTTTTGGCCGAAATCGGTCCACGGAAATGGCAGCTATTTTCGTTTTTTATTAGAAACTAAAAATTTTTAAATTAAATTTGCAATAATACCGGTCCAGATCATTTCCAAAAATTGAGGCAGATGCCCTTTTTGACAAAAAAACTGTTTTCTAACAAAAATGTAGCCCTATACAGCCTAGACGAATTTATTGATAGGAATGAAACTTCATACTCAAGCTTTTTCTAATAATTGGAAGAACACTGAAATGATATTAATCAAATTAATCGCTATTAATTAGTTAATTGTTTTCAAATCTACAAAAGAATGTAGAAATATATATAGAAAAAGTCTGAAGATGCTTTTATTTGAGTTTCAGTGTCAATTATGAATTAATTTTTATTGTCGAGTTCGTCGAATCACTTTCTGCTACACAGTCTCTTTTGCTTTAAACGTTTTTTAAAATTTTCGAAATCGAAAATAATCTTGTGTAATGACTAATAATTATTCTTTTCTATTACAGTGACATAACACTATCACGTTGCCCATTGGATTGTGGCATGGATGGTGTCTGCGATTTTAACGATGGCAGCGGCATGAGTGGAAGTACGGTTTCACGATGTCTCTGTCCATTCGGTAAATCAGGGCTGAAGTGCGCAAATGGTGAGTACAGCTTAATATTAAATTTTATTTATTATTATTCTTAAAAGTCTATAAACAAAAATAAAAGAATTTAATACTTGGATTTTGCCTCTTAAAATATTCGATGTAGATTTAATGTAATCGGCAGACTGTTGGTTCTCGGTAGATACGCAAATCCCTAAAGTACCTAAAAATGTCTTTTATACGTTTACATATTTTCATATTTCCAGATAGATTCTTAACATTTTCCCCAATCTACTTTATGATTTGTTCGTAAATCACAATATATAAAAAGTGTATAAAAGCTTTTAAAAGTTGTATTCTTGGTTTCGTTTTTTTTGTTTGTGTGCCAATACAAAGTGCCATTAAAATATACTGAGCCATGTGTGTGTATACGTGTAGGAGAGTAGCACAAAGTATTAAAATGGCGATTCAAAATAATGCTTTTAGTACATTATACTGTAAAAGTAATATATTGATGATGTTTTAAATTATAAAAGCAGAATTTTGCATGGTACCCCCTATGCTGTACTGGTATACATGCAGTACTTTTGTGTAATAAATAGTTTTCCATTTTATTGTTGTGTATTGTTTTTCAGGTAAAAAACTAAACTGAACTAAATAAACAAGACAAGTAGTTTTATAAAAATACCGTTATATAACTGAATATCATTTTACTCCTTTATATATTATACTACTAGACTCGTACCTTTCGAATGACGTAATTCTGTACATATTTACTACTAACTTAATCAACAACATCTTTTCTAGTTTATATACAAACACATAACTATTATTTAAGCCATTAAAACTCTATACAGCTAAACTATAAAATATAGTGAACGACATCGAGCTTGGTTAAAACGAAAAACGTTGTTCAAATTGCTTTGTCATATCGGAAACCGGAAATAATATCCTTTTTCTGTTAAAGCTTTTACCTCTTCAACAACATGTTTTTGGTGTGTCTGTGTATTTTATGTTCGAGACAACAAACTTTGTTGAACTTTTTATTATACCAATATATATAGTTAGTATACATACACAGACATATTTATGTCTAAATTGAGACTTAGGATAACGGATCAAAAGCACCCAAAATAATATTTCTGAATTGTATTTTGTGTAAACGTAAAGAGTTTGTAGTTTTGGTTGTTGATCGAAAAATGTAAGGGAAAACTTTTTTGTTTTGTTTTGTTGATGGTATGAATGGAAAAATTATTCGTTGTTTTTTAATGGATATTCTGGTAATTTATGGGTGATGGAATTTTCTTTTGTTATGTGTTATTATCAATATACGATTGTTTAACGTCGGGGTTATAATATATACGGGTTCAGTTTGGGATGTTAGTAGGGAAACATGAATCTCATTTTAATATGAAATTAATGGAAACAATATTGCTCTGTGGAATAAGACAAATTACCCGCGACCAATTAGACTAGGGACCCGTTACATATAACTGTCCACTAAATAGCTTTAAAATTTCGAATTATTTTAGTCTGCATACACAACCGTAACATTTTTGGCAGAGTGTACCATTGTTGGCAGTTATTTACATTTATTTTACTCAAAGTTATTGCATTATTATTAAAAATATATACTTGTAATCAATGCTATGCCATATTTTCGACACCGAGAATTGAAAAACTGTCGTCGACAATGAAGAAAATGTAGGAAATATGTCGATAATGTCGAAAATAACTTTTTAACGTAGCAGTCGATGATTGAATTTTTCCCCAATTTCCATATATTCCCAGTATGACCTTAGTTATTAGAAAAATAACCATAAGTATTGGTTACTATATAGTGAAGATTTTTAAGATATTGTCCAAAAACTGAGAAGATTTTACATGGCCGCACAAAACCATAAAAATTATAGTGAAAATTCTAACCCACAAATTTTCCCCCAATTTCAACTATATAACAAAATAAATGCTCATATGCGATAGTGTTGGCCTGGAGTCCTGTTTGGTTCAGGATTTTATTTCTTTTTTTACCCTGTGGTTTTTTTTCTTTTCAAAAATTGATTTTCGGCGCACCAGCGTGTTTTGGTTCTCTCTTATTTACTTTTTTTCTTTTTTTATTTCGTTGCACATGCTTGGGACAAAACTTCGTTGCTATTTTTCTAAATAATGCGACCCCAAAAACATCTTCGATGTTAAAATCAAGTAAACCAAAGTAGATCAAAGATAGCACTTTGTTAGAACTGTCCGTCGATTTGTGGATTTAACAGGTTGTACCGGGTTGTTGGTAATCTTGCGTCCCTGAGATTGTTTTTTATTTCCTCATAGAGACAAGGATCCCATTTGAGAACCCTCTCAACAAAATTCTTCGAACGATTTACAACTCACCACAATCAAATCCCGGTTTTTAGTCTTGTTCGTATTTGTGTCATTTGTATGATGAACAGTCCCAAAATAATGCGATCCGGGCTGAGCGATTTAATAGTTACGATATTTATTTGCTTTTCTCAACACATTTCGTATGCTCTCGATGAAGCCGATACGTATATAGCTACATTTTATTTGACCTCGTTAAAATACATCTTGATGAACTCTATTCCGACTAAAATTGAAATTTCTAATTTCTTTAACGCAGCGCCAAATGTACAAAAACTTTTTGAAATTGTTTCGATTTTCATGGTTCCTTCACAAATTACTCGGAGCAGATTATATCTACAACTGTGTATTATCTATATAAAACCAAGGGTTAACCAACTCGGATTAAGATTAAGGTAGTTACCGGCGTATGTTTATTTACCGATATGAAATCATAAGGGCTACTGATTGTTTTGTGTGTGCTATACTAACTTATAACTTTTGAACCAAATCCAACAAAAACGTGAAAAAATATATTAATCCAAATAAAAGGAGGAGGGACCAAAATCGCTATAAGTTTGTTCCAATATTAAAAGCATCACATAACCATAGTGCCGCCGAGTCGGTAGACAGAACCTGACAATAAATTTCGGTTATTTTGATCATAATAATATACTGTGAATCACTTTAGACTGCAGTCCAAACGAGTGACGAAAGCATCTACTGTGGGAAGTCGAACTCATATATATACAGCAAGTTTCGAACTTTTTCTCTTTGAGGCCGCCAGGATCATGTTATATACCATTGAAAAGGTCTTGAAAAGTAGACCCAAAAACGTTAAAAGAATGATTTTATACCAACAAATTTATTCCATTGAGTGGAGATATGACCTTCCAAAAATTGTCCCAAAAAATCGGTTTTTTCGGGTATAACTGCCCCCGAAAAACTAGTAAATTATGATTGTAGACGTCAATACTAATTCAACAAGACCTCAAATGTCCAAAACGGATGATTTTGACCTAAGTTATGACATTTGGAAATTTTTCTATGACGTCACCATATAATTTTGCTTTGGTATATATGTTTGTTTGTTTGTCCGTACTTCTTTCATTTGATCTCATATTTTCAGGGTTTGTAGTACTTGAAAAACTAAGCAACTTTTGTTACACAACTTATTGATTTGGTCGACATGTTGGCCGCGGCTGGCCTCTGAACGGCCATTTTTGGCCATTTTGGCCACGCCCACAGCGCTGAACCTATTTAAAATATCCCGGACATATGCATATCGTTGGAAAGTTATTGATGCCAGCTATCAAATGGCATATAAAATCAAAAAATTAGGGTGGAGGGTCATTTTGGCCAAAAAACTGAAAAATGCCAAATCGGCCGTCCACTTTCGGCCAAATTGCTAAAAATTAGCCCAAGACTTTTGGTTCATATTTTCAGGATTATTATCCACAAACCTCACCTACAATATGACATCAACCGTTTGCCCAGAAAACTCGTATATTTTAGAATTGACCTCCAAAACTTAAAAGCCACCTTAATTTTTTGCAAAATTTCATTTTTTGGCTCAAATGCACCCTAATATCGGTCCGTTGCGGTTCATAATGATAGTAAATCAACGTATTACAATGAAACAAATATAAATACATCATATTATTATCATTGCTAAGAGAATTTTTACCAGTGACCCTTTTTTCATAACAAAAAAAAAAAAAATGAAAAAACTGACAAATTGATGTGATCGAAAAAATCATCAAAAACATTGAACATTTGACAGTCTCCTTGCATAAAATCGATACTTTTTTAATCTTTATGATGATTTCTTTAAAAAACAGATCTTATCTCCCCTCCCATCGCATGAAGATAGAATATGAGCGGGAGGGTAGCTCCCATTAATTATTGCTTCCAACTAACACACTAAAATATGTATATTTTATTGTATTGTTTAAGGAATCAAAAACGAATTGCTATCGAGTGTGTGTGAACTATTTTGACTGACAACAATAAAACGAATCACAATTCAATTCATTTTCAATTTCCCGTACATAAAAAACCTCTTAACGAGGTTTTTTTCAGAAAAAATCGTATAGACCATGCTCCTATTTCTCGGGTTCCAAACCGATGGTTGAATTATATCGATTCAAATAACATTTCAGGAAATGTTGCAGGATCGTATTAAACCTTTGGGATCAAAGTTGCGGGAGGTAGTAGTGTATGCTAATTTTTCGTATGTCATACAAATCACTCGAGATGCTGACTTTAATAACGTACTCCAATTTACTGAGATATATGCAAGAAATAAATTTCCATTCAACCAACATTACTAACTATTGATAACATGATCTATTGGATTAGGATAATTTATGGTTATCGGTTGCCCAAGGGCTAATTCAGCTGCAAACGAATATCGCCTGATAATTTCAATCACGTTAACGGTGATCATTTCAGAATGAAGATGCATAAACAATAAACGTAATCAAATTTCATAATGCAAAAAATTCTTATGGTACTGCGCACAGGTACTCGCATCAAAAGTAAATAATTGCTAAAAGTTGCGCCACAATTTTTAACTCGAAAAATTTGGAACATTGGACAAATAAGACAAAAACAGATCCAAGCCGACAAATTAATTTATAGTATTAACTTGCTATTATTTATTAAATTGTATTTATACAAACTATAAAAAACTATACAAACTGTATAGCCGAGCCACATTGTTTTCTCCTCTCACCTACTCATAGCACCATCTTTAGCTCTCAACGAAGAGAAAGCTGTCCTTAGGCCGTAGGTCTGTCAAATCGTTTAGAAGGAGTGCTCTGAGAAATTTCACTCTGCTAAGCGCTAGTCGGGGCACATGCTAAGCAAATGGAGAGTCATTTATTCCTTCCCTTCAACTTCGCATGCCTGACTAATTATGTGAGGAGAATGGGAGTCTTCTGCTTACTTATGAGACAGTGTGACGTAATAGCACCATGGATTTTAACTGGTCTAATTTTGCTCAGATCTGCCTAGTTATTACGCGTGAGGTACTATTGTTCCATCAGTCGTTCGTTGTTCTTCGAGCTTCTTCTTGAAACAGTAACTTCCTATAAATCCTAAAGATCAAAATATGATGGTGGGCTAGTATAGTCCGTAGTATTTGAGATTTCCCTTTGGCTTAGAATAGATGAGTGTCCTGTATTGTTGCAGTACCTTATGGAGATGGTGTGATTTGACAGATAATATTCAGTGCTTCAGTGGATGTGCTTTTAAGAGCCTCATAAATATAAAAGATGGATGTTCGCTATATTTTCACAAGGGATTTACCAGAATATTTACACCTGTCCACCAAACAGTAACTCCATATGGGTTTAATAGTAGAAATAGTAGACCCCCATATTTTTCCTACTAACCTACAGAAGTAAACCGCTATTGTAGCTTTCTTCACTCATTCTAATATGTTTAGTTCAAAGCTTAGTTTGCTGTCCAGAATGCAACCCAGATATTCCTTTTTGTCGGAGCTGGTCAATCCAATATCATTTAAGCTAGGGGTCGGTCTTAGGAAGTTTATATTTTTTGGAGAAAATGATCACAGTTTTGTGTGGATTCACTTTCAAACAGCAATCATTAGCCCAACTGGAGACAATAGCAACATCATGCGCATAAGTACCCTTACGGTGGTTAAGTCACTTAAGTCGCAACCTACCAAGGTTTAATAACAGGTCACTTATGACCAAGTTCCAAAGGAGATAGGATAATAGTCCATGTTGCGTGTTGTCTTTACTAAAAAATATGCTGTTGGAGGACCCACCCAGCTTGGCCCTCAAGACCCTGCTTTTTAGTCTTTTAACCTACCTAGCCTTTAGTGACTCGTCCTCGCACTAAGAGGAGAATACCTTCGTGAATTGCTCTGGTCTGACATTGCTAACGACCCCCTCTATATTCAGAAAATTTATCATGAATTATTTCTTATGATCAAGACATTTCTGGATAGGAATAATAGCATAGAAGGAATGATAGCAATAATGGAATGGAGAGTTGCTGCAAGGGAAAAGACTTTCCTTTGCAACATACATTTTGAAATTTCGCCTATTTGGATTAATTGAACTCCTAATATGGGGTTTTATCTGTCTTTCCAAAATGTTTAGTAGAGAAGGGGCTAAACTTATAGGTTCAAGGGCTTTAGACCTGAAAAGAGAACTTCTTCACGCTTAAAGTATAAATTTAACTTTTACCTTAGCACATAGACTAGGAATGTGATAGAATTCTGAGCTGCCTTTGAAGATAACTTACAACTAGGATAAGGTTAAGGGGACATAGCACCTTCAAATTTTCAAAAAATCGAATTTTTTTTTATGATAAATTATGTTAGAACAAAAAAGGTGCATTTTCGAAAAAATTCCGCCATTTTTTTTATTTTTCAACCAGTTATTTTCGTTTTAGTTCATTCCAAGGGCGATTTAATGCTGAATAAAACCTCGTTTTTTTCAGACGTTTCTGAGAGTAGTTATGAAGCACGCCGTGAATTTTCAGTGTTTTTGGAAAACCCTTGTAGCAGACGACAGTGGGCTAAAAAAATCAAAAAAAAATGTTTTTTGTATATTTTCAGGTATTTAAAATGTCAATGGAAAGTTTATTAAAAGATATCTCTTTTTATTCACTAAAACAAAATCTTTGAAAAACTTTTTTTTTCAATTTTGAAGGTGATATGTCCCCTTAAATCAGTAGTTTGTTAGACATTCGCTTGTATAATACCATCGGGTCCTGCCGACTTATTAGGCTTAATAAAGTTATTTATAGCCCACTAGGTTATTTTTCTGCTTATAACCTGGGTTATTATACGTTTGACATTGTTGTTCCTAGGCCTTTGGGGCGCAGATTCTGAGCTACCTGAAATCTGGGTTTCCAGTAGTTGCTCCAAGGATTCTGCATTAGTACGATCCAAAAACCATCTAGTCGTTGGTGAAGGCTCGACTAGCGAGAGAGAGAGAGAGAGAGAATTATTTACGTATCCTAGAATCCTCAGAGTACTCCTGTATTTTACTAAAGTATAGCCGTCAGACAATTGCTGTTCTAAAACCTCTTTAGATAACCGCATTTTTATGATTGTGGTGATGTCCTTCTGACCATCGCGGTGGTCGAGGTTTACCCAGAGTTCTACTAGAGAGTTCTACTACATAATAATTGATGTTGAATCAGGTTTGAAACCGGTACCGGTAGTAAACAAATTACATAGAATAGTTCTAAAAATATTTCAGTCGGTTATCCTCCTCTTTCTTTAGCAAGATGGGTTTTGTCCTCAATTCAAATTGAAGGTAATAGAAATCAAAAAAAGAAAATCCTCCGACACCTTCCAATCCACTAAACTTTCCATAATGGCATCTGAGACAAGTGTAATGTCAAGTAAATTTGCTCCTTTAGTGAGCTTCCTAAAATGACAAGTGCGATATCTTCCCCATCATGTGACACATACTAGTCAGAGATTTCGAACATCCATCTCAGTGCTTGTTGTGACTGTAATTTTATAACAGAAAGATATTCAGGTTATTTCTACCAATAACGCAGGAACGAATTTTACCCATCTTCTTCGCGTATAACAATTTATATTTAGGAGTCCTAAGTCCAAGAACCCGGCCACTGACGTAAGGTTCTTGGACTAAAGCAATGTCTATCTCTTCTGCTCTTAGTTTGAGCACCAGCGCTGTCGAACCTGCCTTGCAGTGATGGAGGTTAATCTGCAGGAACTGCACCATTAGGCTTCATCAGAGTGTTCCTCGGTGTGTGATTCTTTAGGGATCCACATGGTAACTTTAATAATTTTGGAAATAGGACAGCACCTAGGGTCAACAATTCCTTAATATTAAGATCCGTTTGGAGGAGATATTTACTCTCAAATTTGGGTCTTTTAAATTGGAAGGACAGCATTCGCATCTTGGTCTGAACGATCATTAAATTTATTGCTTTATTAAAATTTTTGTCAGGACACGGCGGCTTGCATTCTAAAATATCTGTTCTAGCGAGGTACAGCAGGTTTATTATTATTATCATTTATTATTTTTTTTATTATCACTCTCTAATCATTATTGTATGACAAAAACGTATTATGAACGTGAATAATTATTGTTGTATAATTTGCGTTCTTTTACAGGCACAATTAATTTATTTAATTTTATATTAATTGAAAGACGCTACAATAATCACATTACATTAAATTTATTTATTATTTTATATTTTAAATCAGTATAATATATTTATCACAATTTATTTTCACAATTTGTTTGGCTTGTTGCCGTTCGCTAGTCAACACCGTACTAACATTCAAGCAGCGAAATTAAAATCAAAAACTTTTTATTTATGAACCAACATCATTACAATTTTCCATGTCGGTGTGCGAACCGGTCCATCATCATTATTCTTGCTTGTCACTCATTCATTACAGTACATTTATGATTTCTTATCTGTAAGTTGGTAACTAAATATAACGACGAAATATAAACGTATGCTCTTTATTTTGCAGTGAGTGTATGTAAATTTATAGACCACATTTTGGGGTAATTATTAAGATTAATTATTAATTGACGAAATTAATATTTCTTGTTGCCACAGGTTTACATAGAAAGATTCAAAAATGCCTACTCTCTTCAATAATCCCTGAACAAACAGAAATTCCCTAATATTTTGGCATCGTTATTTTAAAACCAGGTATTCGATTTTGTGTTAAATATGAATTTCTAGGAAAAATCAAAATTTGAAAAATTCGATATTCGGGTAATAACTTGACAAGGAGAATACCCAACTCAACGACAAACAGCTGGTTGGAAGTATTTTGTGGGTTAATAGCTCAGAAGAGATAACATTTCGTTCGATAACTGAATTATTAATTTGGCATTAAAATTATTTCCTCAATGTAAATGCGCAGGTAAAGCCAATAGTAGTTCGAAATATAAATCGACGTAAAAATTGTCGTTATTTCTATTATACTTACTTAACGCTACTTTCTCATGAAACAGGAAAACGCAGTTAAATTCGTCATGTAGCACTACGGTTGACGGAATTGAATTGTTTTTCCTGAAACATTTTGAATAACAGCACTAGGTAACTCTTAGAAGTAACTCTTACAATAAGATCACAGTTGATGTAGAAGTCGCGAAAAGCATAATGCTCGCGTTTACGAAAATACGTGATGCACTGAAATTTGCTCGCATTCAACTACAGAATATTCTTTGCACACCAAATGGTGAAATCAGTGAGCCCTGTGGTAGAATGGTGGCAATGTACCATTATATCGTACATTTAAATAGCCGATTTTTTAATGGTATATTCAACGTCATTGATAGACAAGATGAATAATATTGTCCTTAAAAGACTAATCCGGAGTACTACTGATTTAGCTTTAAAAAAGCACTTGATACCTTCGATCCTGCAGATACGAGACCATCCGTAACAGAAATCTAGCTAAGAAACCAAGGGCTCTTAGTTAAAAAAAATAATTTTGTGAGAAATGTTGTAGAATGCTTTGCAGATATTGTGTCCACCGTCCATGGAATACGATGTGAATTCCGTTAAATTGGTGGTGATGGATCTTTCTTTCAGAAAACCGTGTTGCTAATCAGAGAACAATTTTTTACAATGAAAATACCGTGAATCATATACACATTAGTTTCAAACAGTTTCGGAATACGGCGACAGTTTGCAATTGGTCTGTAGTAACAGGTATCTGATATACAGCCCCTTGAAAGTTTTACCTCGATTAGGCAGTCCGTCTGAGCTGTAGAGCGCCAACAGACATTTAGTCTGCTGTATTCTGTTTTATTTAATATAAATCGTGCGTAAGAGAGAGAGAGAGAGAGAGAGAGAGAGAGATACGTTCAAAGGAAAATAATAAATAGATTAAATTTGTTTATTATTTTCGTTTGTTTCGTTTTTCTTACAGTAAACACAACCATACCAAAGAATATAGAACTACATAGAAGTTTCATATGGCACGAAATCGGTATGTGGTAGAATTCCTTGCCCATACAGTAAAACTTCAATAATTATAACTTTGTTAATATAATATAGCTACATATTTTGATTTTTCTCTCCACATTTTTATTTTCTCTCAACCAACTATGGTATTCACATACAATACATATACAGGGTGTCCCAAAAGTTGTGAGCCAAACGAAGCAGGGTGATAAGATAGATCTTTTCCAACAAAAAAAGCCAAATAACTTTTTTTCGATTTGTTGATGGTTTAAAAGTTATTCCACTTTTAGTGTTTTTTGGTGAAATCGTATACGTATGCACTAAAAAATTAATATAAAAAAAGCTAACAATTCTTTTGTTTATCTTACTTTTTCAATATGATCTTTGAACGTGTTCCTCTCAAATAAAGTCATTTTTGTTAACTTTGATATCTTTAGTCAAATTAAAACCATGGTTTTGTGAAGCCATTTCGTTTCAAACAAAATTTTTACTGATATTTAAGTAACTCTGGTGGGAAAAAAACTTTTTAACCATCAACAAATCGAACAAAATTTATTTGCCTTTTTTTGTTGGAAAAGATCTTCTTTATCACCCTGCTTCGTTTGGCCCTCCACTTTTGGGACACCCTACATAAATTATAAGTACAAGCATCTTAAATCCAATCTATAGATTTTTGTTTTATTTTTCTATTCATATTTTGCATGTAATTTGTACGTATAGAAAAAAAATCGTTCATTTGATAATTTTTAAATTTTGTGTTTGTCACGCCAGAATTTTAATTTTACAATTTTCACGTTTTCTTTATATTTTATAATATAAAGTTGTATTTTGTGCGTTTAAATAAAAAGTTTAGTTGAAGTTGATCTACTAATGTACAACAACAATTGCTTTGTCGAATTCTTCAGTAGAAATTGGACAAATTACTGCTATATTGATGGAATTGAAAATCAAATTCCATAAATGAGTTGCTGTGTTCACCACGAAGCGCGATTTAGTTTAAGGTTTTAATAAATGTCTCAAATGTCCAAATTCAATTCCTTGCGCATTTTATTTGATGTTTTAAACTATTAATTTTAGTTCCAGGGCCAATTCGTAGCAAAAAAAATACGCTTTTACGCATATCGAATTTCATCTTGGGAATTGGCGTAATTTTTCTCGTAACTTGATACAAAACTACAAATTTCTAGCGTTCTATAGTCACATGTGCATAGTATTTTAGTTGAGGATAAAATTGTAATAGGGGTCTATATCGTCAGAAATTCCATATAGCAGATTTAAAGAATGGTATATATTTTTCTGTTCGTTTTTTTCGTTTTTCTGAAAAACAATCGCGTCGAGTTCGCGGCAGCTTTTCGAGCAAATTTAAAATAACTATTTATTTTTTTTAAATCGAATAAGTTAGATCAAATGGTCTTCTAAGTATAACACAATAAATGGAGAGTTGTATTGTTGTAGCCAGCACCCGACTTTCTTTTACGACAAATATAGATATACTGGGTGATTTTTTAAGCTGAAACTTTCAAAAATTTCCATTATCAAGCATTATCAAAATTCATTCACGTTTCAAAGAAATCCTACGTACTTTAAGCCGTAGAATACGAATCTGCAATAAAAAATAGGGGTTTCTATTTTAATTTCAAAGTTCTCTTCCGCCCCACCTACAACAAGGGGAGGAAAGGTACTAATTTTATCACTAATGTATGTCTCCCCGGAATGATTAAATTTTAATAATGGACATTTTTTTCGTAGAGTGCTTGTTATCCGAGATATTTGAAAGTTCCAGCTTAAAAAAATCACTCGGTATATCGAATACACCACACACTTAATTTCTAAAGGTTTATTTACGCTATCGGGTTTGTTATCAAAATTGTCTTGTATAATTTAAAATCATTATTCCAGGTAAAATTTCAGAAAACGAATAAGGTCAACCACCCATGTTAAAAATCAATCTGCATCACAAAAATTGGAAAGCGTAAGAGACGTGTCGACTTAGAGGTTTTCCAGTTTGCGAGAAGCAATTTGGTAAGAAGTCCACAATACTTCAACACGAATTACTAATGTTTACTCGTGCGATTGCGCAATCTCCTTCTCGTCAATGTGTCTAGAAGAAACCCGGCTCATACGGAAGGTGCCACTTTTGATGTACGGATGGCCACCACATTTCGTATGGATCTCCCAATTTGTATAAGAACCTTTAATATGAAGTTTTGTAGCATCTCCACCGCACAGGCGAATACAGTGGTACCTCGCTTAACGAGCATAATTCGTTCCAGAACTCGTTAAGCGAAACAACGTTTCCCATATAAATTAATTCCATGTCAAAAAAATAAGTACTTAAAAAATTTTATGTACATACATAAATATATCTATCCTACATATATATGTATTTACTTAATATGTTTTGTTTTGAAATTTTTATGTTTATGTTAATTTTTTTTTACAAACCGGGACTTCTCCTCGTTATGCGAAACGTCGCTCGTTAAACGAGTCATTTTTTACAATTTGTTTTGCTCGTTATGTGAATTACTCGTTATGTGAGATGCTCGTTATGCGAGGTGCTTGTTAAGCGAAGTACCGCTGTAGACTGATCAGGATGAAATTTCATATTTTAGCCGAAATTGGTCCACGGAAAACTGTATTTTTGGCTGATCAGTTCCGTCAAAAAGCTTGTGGCTTCTCCACAGCCCGCAGGCGGATTGACCGATCGGTATGATGAAATTTCATTTCACACACTTCAGGTTCTTCTATTAGTTTCTCGCGTAAAAGAAGTAAAAAAATACGATTTTGTGGTAAAAGACCATGTTCTCGTGGGTCCATGGACCCTGGACTCGATTCATCTGCTTCGCATTCAAATTAACAGCAACTTAAAATGGAATGAACACATTGTTTCATTGGCCAAGTCACCTTGACGAAAACTCGGATTCCTCAATAGATGAAGAAGGTTCTTTAAGTCGCACCAATTTCTCCTGATATGTAAAACCTTTATCAGACCATGTATAGAGTATTGCTGTCAAATTTGGGGTGGAGCATATGGTATTTCCCTCCAGTAACTAAAGGAGAAAATACCACCATTCGTTGCGCCAGGAAGAGTAACGAGAGGTGTGACCAATGTCCACAGGTTAACTGTAAAGCTGCCGAAACCCCGAACTGAGGAAGCTAAGCGCGAATCTATCTATCGAACATCAAGCAGTGGACTTTACTAACCGGTATCGAGTTTCCGTTGGATTATAAAATCCAGAAATCTAAGGCAGCTACAACCTTTACTTGAAGGATCCCGCTCTGACAGTTACAAGGAGCTAGCGCATTCTAAAAGTCCGACCTGAGCCCAATTCAAACAAAATATAAAAATAATAAATAAAATTAAAAACGTTCACCGGCAGTTGCAGCCTCCATAGTAAATATTTTTTATTTTCTTTTAAATTTTTTTGGAATTTTTAATTTTTTTTATTTAATTTTTTTTTATTTATTATTCAGAATTTCATTTATTTATCATTCAAATTTCAATCAAATTCTCATATCAGAAAAATTCCTAATAACGAGTAATAAAAATTCATAAGATTATACATAATACAAAAATCGATGTAGCTTCCGATGTAGGAGAGGTACATATTAAATTACACTTACTTTTTAATAAACAGATTTTTCAACCCAAAAAAACTTCAAACCGGAAAACTGAACCACGAGTTCAATGATTCACATGCATTTGTGCGCGTTATACACACTTCATTTATGTACTGCTTGATGTTATAAAGGACCCCGCACTTTTTATAGGAAAAAAATTGTTTCAGTCCCAAGGTCTAATTTTTGGTGGAAAATGTAGATCTCAACATCCTGAACAAAAAAGCTAATGGGCACAAAAAATCTACCATCAGGATTTTGCACTACGGCCCATAAAAGGTACACATATACACATAAATCACAAAAAAAATCTGTTCGCGACAAGTTATTCGGCAATCGTAAGCCAAAAGATCATTGAAAAGTAAATCTTGACTGAATTAAGGTCAAAAGCAGACTATTTTCGGCCCCACGTTGGGCGCCATTTGTTAACTAGGGTGTGACTGTCGTAGACAGGACAACCTTAGCTACATTTATTGTTGCCACTATCCTTTTAACTGTACCCCGTAGGCGGCATTAACCCGCTAGCTCAGCGGTAAAGGTTAATTGGCCGTGGGGATGGGGATACAAAGATAGCGGCCTAGATTACCGCCGGAGGTAACAAAATAAGACGGGTATGGATGGGAGAGGGCATCGGGCCCTTAAATAATGAATTGGGCCATCAGCCCATTGCAGAGAAAGCCGGTCAGACGCTGACCGTGGTTGTATTTAAAAAGAACTATTCTAGCATGCTAAGGATTCAGAGGCCTCTCGGGCCTGAATCCTTAAGGGAATCCCAAAAAAAATGTTAAGCGTATAATTAGCAGTGGTATGCCACAGTGCTCGCTAGGAAGAGGAAAAGATCCAACTCGTGTCACCAATTTCCCTCCCAACAAACCCCGTGCCAACCCACTACTGTTATTTAGTTTGTTAGTCACACATATAAATATTACCTACCTTAAATCCTGTTGATACGCTTTCCTTTTTTATATTTATTATTTTTTTTTTTTATATCTGAAGCACACAACTTTATATTTTATATGTAAAAAAAATGAACACAATTATTTTCCTTGAGTATTTATAAGCAAACCAATTTTTTTTTTTATTTATATTTCTAAATGAACACAATTATGTAACTTATAAAAAAACTCATTTTTCTTCTACAACTTATTTTGCTTTTTCTTAATTAAATGTAATTATTTTTTTTCATTCACGCACAACACAACTCTAAAGATAAATAGTAACGGAATTATATCTAATTCTGTTACCGACCAATCCCAATCCATCTATCCCATAATAACATGACTTCGAAGACGATATCTTCACCTGTTTCCAATTCAACGTGACCGTCATGTTTTGAAGTTGTTACATTTCCTCTTAGGTTTCATTTGACCGACATACATAATTCATTCACGTTAGAATTTTTATGTACCAAGGTTAAATGAGCTAAAAATATGTTCATGAACGTAATTGGATTACGTCTTTTGTGCACATATGGGAATGTAATTTTATCTCATATACTTGTGCATAGGTAAATGGCATAACCGATGCAATAAAAGAAAGACTGCATCCGGAGTTGTGCCAAATTACCCGAGTATGCAAAAATGTTTCTTTACTTTGCGCGGTAATTTGATTTCGTAAATTGGTTGAGGTTTTCAATTTAATTACGAAAACACTTTTTTTCCCCCTCTCAACCAACTAATGAAAAATTAGAAAAATTAACCGCGTTTTAGTTTTTTCTGGTGGACGGGCGGTCGATAGATAGACCAGGGTGTGAACGTTGGATGATAAAGAAACGAACGCGGATTTTATACTTTTACGGTAGATAGTTTTAGTCGAACGGTCGTTATGTAAAGACGTATTACTGCGTTTTTAGCAGTAAACCTTAAATATAATTTTTAATTTTATTTTGATGAGAGAAAAAAACTTAATTTTTTCGTTTAATTATTTATAGGCGGTTTAATTTGGTTTCTGAAATTTAATTTTTCGAGTAAAGTAAAGAAATATTTTTTTGTTTATATATTTATTTTGAATAGTAACAAATGGCGCCCAAATTTAAGGTTCGGCAGTATAGCCAATAATAATTTAAATACAAATTTAAAATCTGTTTTTTTTGTTTCCTAATTAGATTGGAATTCGAAATAAAATTCCAATTTAATTTTGATTATGTTTTTAGGGTGGCCGGAAGTCGGCCGATTGTGATTTTTCTAGTGAAAAAAGTGTTCAATAATTAAATGTGTAAAGTGATTTAAAGTGTGAAAATAATACGAAACTGTTTTGTGCGCGTATGGCAGCGATCTTGCTTTCGGGCATACATATCTGACCAAATACACGGTGGGTCATACACACGCAGATTAGTTTTGGAATTTATTGCTTTTCGGTACCGGATCCCCGAATATTCAGTTCACCTGCGGCATGTCCCAACTCGCACTTCGGGGGGTGAACTGATATTTGTGGTGGTATACGGAACTCAACGAATTATTTACTTTCCCCAATGTTTCATTTGATACATCAAAAGTTGCACGGTTTTCGTGTACCATGTGCAACACACAATTTTACAATTCATTGCTGGCAAGGGTGAATGGTGCGATCCCTTAAGTAATGAGCATATCCCTTTCCTGCCGAGCGACGATATTGGGTGGTATAAAGGGCTGCTCATTCTAAGGCTAATTGACACATCATTCCGCATCCCAGTCGGAATTGTAAAATTGAACCTTTCCCAAATTATCCCCAGTTTCAGTAACAATTTAGTTTGTGGCTAGAATTTACCACAGATTAAAATATTCTGTTACATCAAGAATTTGACAAAAATGGAATTTCCAATTTACTTTATATTCAAGTTTCGCGTAATCTCTACTTCAGTTTTAAATTTTTAAATAATCATCCCTCGGGATGGGGTCGCCAGTCTACTTTATAGTTCATAAGTACATCCAGGGTACTGCTCACCTGGTTGGTCACACTTAGCTGTCTGCTTAATGGATGGGCATGAATACAAGTTGTCCATAAACCAGGTAAGTTGGTATTGTAAAGTAACGGAAATTCGCAGCAGCAACCGGCGAGTTGTTGTTCCTAGTTGAGTGAGCGGTTCGGCCTGCCACTCACACAGTCTGGTTTTCTTACAAGGTGTAATCGAATGATGACTGTGAATAAGAGGGCAAGAGGATTGTCTCACTCAGTTAGGTAAGTTAATGAAATACCAAATGGCTTCATCGAGGCAATGAGTCTCACTTGCGTGCTATACGAGGTTTGGAATGCCATTGCTGGTCGGGTTGTCATTCAGTATTTTCATCCAAAAATTTATTTCATATCCTTTCCTTTCCTAGTCTTGACCCAAATAATGATTATTGTGCTGTCATTTCATGGCGGATGGAGGTCAGATGATACCGTGGTTGTATTTATCATTAAAAGGTAGCGTAGGGAAAGACATTAAGTTTATTAGTCGGTGAGTTTAGGTTTAAGTTAAAACTATAAAACGGTATAAAACTAGTTAGGTTGCGGTATATATATTTTTGTTTTTATATTTTGTTTCTTTTGTTGTAGAAAATCTAAAAGAAAAGATTGTTGATTACTGAAATGGAATTCGGAATTGATAAGTTGTCCGACGAGAAACTGCGCATCGAGTTAGAGGTGCGCGAGTTAACCGACAAAGCCCATCAAGAGGTGACTCACACGTTGAAAGAGGCGTTGGTGAGGAAGTTGGAGGAGGAGCGAGATGACTCGTTTCTCGCCCCAACCAAACCTCACGTGGCGGCGCAAAAACAGCCGCAGCACGAGTATGAACATCTCGCGAAAATTCTGTCCCAGCTGTGCCAAGATGTAGTACAGTACTTGACTGACAAAACGCCAGTTGACCAGTGGTTGCCACTGATATCGGTGAAGCTAACCCATATACAAGGCAGGGTCAACCGTGCTAGTAAAACCCAGAAATTCCTCCAGATATCAGAATATCTGAAAGATGCAACAACGGCTTGTGGCAAGACGTTGGCATTAGTGAAGCGAGGCAAACTAACACCGGAACAAGCTCAAACGGAATTGGGAAGCTTAGGGACGGCAATACTCGCTATGGAAGGTAAAAGGGAGGTGCCCAAAGAGACTGGTCCGAGCCCAGGTAAATCCCAAACACTTTTTGTAGAAGATTTAGGGGCAGACACTGTGGCCGACACTGACTTCACCTTACATCAACTACATTTAGACTCTAGTCCAACAGAAAACCCTCAACAGGAAGAATTGTTCGTTTCGTCTGGGTTTGACTCGACCAGGTTACCTCCTCCACCTTCCTGGAATAACACAAAGTTAAGACAGGAGGTAAAGACGTGGAAGGTGCGTTTCCAAGGGCTGCACAGTGAATTAACTGTACAACGGTTTTTAGGACGAATGGAGTGGCACGCAACCATGTCAAGTGTTCCGGTTGATCACCTGGTAAGAGTACTAGATCTGTGCTTGGAAGACGAAGCATTAGAATGGTTTTGGAGCTCTGTTGACAGAAACCCAAACATAACCTGGGAAGACCTAAAGCAAGTCATGACCATTAGGTTTGCACCGAGTGTGACGGACGATGACGTTAGAAGAACCCTTAATAATCGAAAACAGCGGTATCCCAAAGAATCGATACAGGAATTTTACCAGGCAATACAGAAAATTGCATTACAGTCAAGCAAGCCCATAACAGATAACGCGCTTTATACCGTTATAAGAAGGAATATGAGGCCAGGGCTGCAGATAGAGCTACATGACGAGAAAGAATTTGCAAGCTTAGGTTCTTTCATTCGTCGATGCGGTTCTTTAGAACTGTTATGGAAAAGATTTGGACATAACCCAGAAGCGGGCTTACGAGTTACCGATCAGGCCGGGAATTCGTTATATGGGGCAGACGGTTTTAGACCAAGACCACACGTAAGGTTCGACCCTCACCCACCTCGTTTGAGTGCCCTAGAGAGTGTACATCTATCCAATGTGTCGGAGGATGAAGATCATGACATAGACGATCAAGGGCAAGGCGATGGTTATTACCGGCAAGTATGTGCCATTAATCATCAACTGAAGCAACGACACCACCAATCCATTGGGGGGCAGTCAAGGGAGCCCAGTCCAGCTCAACCATACAGCAGGAATTTCAGTTGCTGGAATTGTGGGGAAGGTAGCCACTCCTTCACGGATTGCAACAAAAGAGTTGCGGGCATTTTTTGTTTTGGGTGTGGTACTAGAAATGTCCTCAAACCTGATTGCACCCGGTGCAAGCAGACGGAAAACTGGAGATCCGAGATGAGATACACTCGGAAGCCTCATCTCGGATCAGCAGAACCGAGTCACCGACCCCAACATACAACGGAAGAAGCTGCGAGCAACACCGATCCGGAGTTGTACGTACGGCATCCCCGATTATAAAAAACATCCCCAAGAAGTCTTCTCATTCGATCTCTTGCCAAACGGATAACAGACAATTGGTTCGAATGATAAGCTACTTCCACGAGCGCCGCAAGAGGCGCAGACATATAATTTCTACAGTTATCCAATCAGGGCCAGACCGTCGGCCATATGCCAATGTTATAATAAATGGACAAGTTTTTCGTGGACTGCTTGACTCAGGAGCCAATATTAGCATACTGGGCAGAGGCAGTGAGCAGTTTTTACAAGAACTGGGATTAACATACCAACAATATAAGTCTCAGGTACATACAGCTAGTGGCGAAGCTGAACCAATTCTTGGCTACCTACATCTACCAGTCACTTTTAACAATCTATCTAGAACGGTATGTTTATACATTGCCCCGTCGCTGTCACAACAACTATATTTAGGAACCGATTTTTGGCAGGTATTCAACCTTCAAATTTCTGTATCCGAAATAAGTACAGAGAGCTCCTCCCAAAGACATCCTGATCCCAAGTCAACTAGCGAAAACCTGACTAATAGCCATCACATCTTGAGTGAGGAACAACAGGGTATCCTCGACAAGGTTAAGGATAAATTTCCTTCATCGGAACAGCTTGGTTTAGGGCGTACTCATTTGTTGGAGCATGATATCGATACGGGTGACGCCAAGCCTATAAAACAACGGTATTATGCGATATCACCAGCAGTACAGAAAGATCTAGATTCAGAGTTAGAGCGGATGCTAAAACTAGGCGTAATAGAAGAATCTTGCAGCCCTTGGAGCTCGCCAATGGCAATAGTGCGTAAAAGTAATGGGAAAACAAGACTATGCTTAGATGCTAGAAAGTTGAATGCGGTAACAGTGAAGGATGCGTATCCATTACCGATAATTGATGGGCTCCTTAGTCGTCTAGATAATACCAAATACATTTCTAGTATTGATCTTAAAGACGCTTTCTGGCAAATCCCATTAAATGCATCAGCCAGGGCGAAGACTGCATTTACTGTTCCCGATAGACCACTCTACCAATTCACGGTAATGCCCTTCGGTCTATGCAATGCAGCCCAAACGATGTGTAGGCTCATGCACAAGGTAATTCCGCACGAGTGGCACGACCGAGTATTTGTTTACCTAGACGACCTACTAGTCACTTCTCCAACATTCGAAGAACATATTCATCTGTTACAACTAGTAGCTAGGCAGTTGAGTGAAGCTGGTCTCACCATCAATGTGGAGAAATCTAAATTCCTTTTAAAACGACTTAAGTATCTTGGACATGTTATTGAGGATGGGAGCATAAAGGTGGATCCAGAGAAGGTTAAGGCGATCCAAAACTTCCCGATCCCGAAAACAGTCAAACACATCAGACAGTTCTTAGGTATGAGTGGTTGGTATCGAAAATTCATTCCGAATTATTCATCAATTGCCTCACCGATCACTGATCTTTTGAAATCCAAGGGAAGTATCAAGTGGAATGAACAGGCCCAACACTCGTTTGAACGTTTAAAATCATGTTTATCTGAAGCGCCGGTATTAGTGCACCCGGATTATGCGCGTACGTTTTACATCCAGGTAGACGCATCAAAAACGGGTGTGGGCGGTGTTATTTTCCAGAAGGATGACGAAGATGGAGAGCATCCAATCTCTTTCTTTTCTCATAAGCTAAATGGTGCACAGAAAAACTATAGTGTTACCGAGCTTGAATGCTTAGCTGCAGTTCTTAGTATCAAGAAATTCCGAGCCTATGTGGAAGGATATGAGTTCGTGTTAATAACAGACCATGCTAGCCTTCAGTGGCTTATGAACCAATCTGAACTGTCAGGTCGCTTAGCACGGTGGAGTTTGAAACTCCAGGGATACAAGTTCAGCATAGAATATCGCAAGGGGGCACGGAATGTGGTTCCCGACGCGCTGTCTCGAATACATTCTGATGAGGTAGCAACTTTAAATCTAGCTGGTAATCATATTCACTTAGACCTACAAGCTCCTGATTTTACGAGTCCAGACTATCAGGACCTGGCGAAAACTTTGCTCAACATGAAGCCCAGGTCAGACAATATCAAGGTTGTGGATGGAAAAATACTTATCCACACACCGCCAAAAGATCCAGATAACAAGACCGATATCCCCAGTTGGAAGCTTTGGGTCCCTAGTAGTCTAACCGGTAGCATTTTAATCCAAGCACACGAGCCACCAACCGCAGCACACATGGGCACAGGTAAAATGCTGGAGTTCGTTCGGCGATATTATTATTGGCCAACGTTGGTGAGGGATACGCGAGACTATGTACGCCAGTGCGAAATGTGCAAGCTTACCAAGGCTACGAATACAATCTTAAGACCAAAGATGGGAGAATACAGGGAGTATGCCAGGCCATTCCAGAAACTTTACCTGGATTTTTTGGGTCCATACCCCAGATCCAAAGGTGGTAACACGTACATCTTCATAGTATTAGACCATTATTCTAAATTTGTACTGCTTAAACCGCTAAGAGACGCCACGGCGAGCAAAGTAGTGGAATATCTGGAGAAAGACGTATTTCCGGTCTATTCAGTGCCAGAGATGATACATACCGATAATGGCAGACAATTTAAATCGCAGCTGTTTAAACAATGCCTGGCCAAATTGGGGATCAAACACATGTTTACTCCAGTGTATTCCCCACAGGCGAATGCTTCGGAGCGCGTAAACAGATCGGTTCTGGCGGCCATCCGCGCGTATGTGAAAGGAGACCAGCGCACATGGGATGAACACCTGAGTTCAATTGCGAGTGCACTAAGAAATACCGCGCATTCCTCCACGGAATATGCACCTTCCTATCTTGTGTTTGGACAACACACAATTGACCACGGCTCGCAGTATGAGTTGCTTCGTATGCTAGGAGATCAAAGTCTGAGTACCTTCACGGTCAGTGCTAAGAGTGATCGCCTTGAACTAGCTCGGGAACTAGTTCTAAACCACCTACGACAGGCGCACGTAAAATCATCACACCGGTACAACTTGCGATCAGCGGATCGTGAACTGAGTGTGGGCCAGGATGTGTGTGTGCGAAATTTCTCACAAAGCAAGGCAGCACAGCATTATTCCGTGAAGTTGGACAGGAAGTTTGTACCCGCAAGAGTACACCGGCATGTCGGTCAAGTTGCTTATGAATTAGAGGATAAAGATGGTAAAATTTTGGGCGTGTATCACGCGAAAGACATCAGAAACAAATAAATTGTCCCGTCAAATTAATAACGAGGAAAGATTAACCAAGAGCAGTACAGTAATGCATGGTTTTTCTAGAAAACCAACCTAAGATGGCATTCATCGGAAAGGAAGGAGAGGATCCAACGAGAGATGAAGAACTAGGAGAAGAGACAACAAAGGAATCAAAGAAGTTGCCGTTGTCAGTAAGAGAGTATTGGGGCAAGAGGTCACTAACAATTTTGGCGAGCCATGAGCCTGAATGTAGGATGGCGAGTATGCATGGTGGTATAAAGGCTAAATTGAAAGCGGAACTATTTGATGAGGACCGTTTAGCCGGGATTTATACTACACAAGCGGATAGGGTTTTGGGTGAAAGAAGGGTAGAGGTGCTCAAAAATAGAGTGAGTGCGTGGAGACGAGAAAGGAGAAGAAGAAGACGGGAGGAGAGAGAAATAAAGAAGAAGGGGGTGACGGCTGATGGTAGCGCGGGTAATACGGAGCTCGTTGTCGCGGACCATTCTGTCGTTACACCATCTACGTAGGACTAGATATCTGAATAGATGATGTAAAGACAGAATGAAGAATGGTATATCGAATACCATTGCAGGTTGAGTTAAGAGAATAGGATAGGTTAAAGAATAGTATAGGAGTATAGTAATAATTAAGTGATTAGGATTGTTATGTGTGAGTAGTAGTTTTCAGTATTTTTATTTTCTCTCCATAAGAACCGCATACAAGACCAGTGTACAACGTTATGGAGTGGATCAAACTAGTGGTGTTGTGCAGTTTGCTTAACCAGGCGTCGTCAGCTGGAGGAGCCAGTTTCAATCCATTCACCGACCAACCGGGGATCTTTATGGAACAGATCATGCAGGCGTATCTAACACACGAAAGTTGGAAGATTGTTCTCCATTATAACCTGACTAACTATTGGCATGAGTGGGGTCGCATCAGCGCCACAGCGTCCCAGCTAACCGATTGGTGTACTGCCAGTGATTGGAGGCAAAGGATTGGGGCTCAGAACAACAACCAGAGTCACACGGTGCAAGGATGTGGGGTGCTGATGCAGACGATGAGACACTTATTAGAAGAAATGGAAGATCGCAATCGAATGTTGAGAGACCCCAGCAGGAAGAGGCGAGCACCTTTTGAGTTTATGGGTACCGTGATGAGCGATCTGTTCGGGGTAATGGATCAGAGGGACGCAGAGCGGTATGCAACACAAATAACGGAACTGCAGGCCGGAACGATCCAGATGAGAGAGCTGATTGATAGGCAGACACACGTGTTGGATGTCACGTCAAATATCATACGTAAACAGCAGGAACAAATAACAGCCCAGTACCTAGCAACCCAACTGGATATTTTGGCGCTTCATCAACATAGCGACTTTATAGATGCAGCTTTGCAGCTCTCCATAAACATAAACATTTTTAAGGAAATGCAAGAGGCCTTAATAGACGTAATGATTGACCTGCATCAGGGGCACATAAATACGCAGCTGATAACACCACAACAGCTCAAAGAACAGTTGGAGAAGTTGCGCCTGTGGACCTCGGAGAATGTGCGCGTCCCCGATTATGAACATCACTGGGTCCAACTATACCAAGTGTTGCGCGTGAGATCCAGATTGGTTAACGAGCTGGTGATATTCGAGCTCAACGTACCGTTGCTGGGTCAGTCAGTATTCCAAGTATACCGAGTCCATCCGGTACCTACCATGCACGAAAATCGGATGATGTATATTAAACCAACGTTCACGGTATTTCTGGTGGATCTCCAGCGAATATGGTACTACCCAATCACGCCAGAGGAATTGAGGCAGTGCCAGCAGTGGATGCAGTCAGAAGTGATCTGTTACCAACACAATGCTATATACACAGTGCAGGGAGACCAGCAACCTTGTGAACTGAGACTCTTACAGCACCAAAAGCAAACATTGGATAACTGCCAGGTACAGACCACATTGCCGACCACAGTAATCATTCCACTAAGCACCACCAATCAGTGGATAGTGTCTGTAGCCAACAAAGAAACCTATGACGTAATTTGCAAAGGCACCATAGAGCCGATATCCTTTCATGAAAGTGGGATCTTGCAGTTATCCTCGGGCTGTCAGATTAAAACCAACCAATTTTTGTTGCAAAGCCAACAGAGTTATGAAACCACAGGAAAGGTGTCTTTCCTTCCCACATTCAATATTACACAACAGGTCAGCACAAAGAACATGCCATTAATCATAGAAGGACTGGACGACGATATGGAGAGGCTATCAGCAGCTGTGAAAGATCTGCATGCCAACGAGGTATGGTCTTCGATAAGCCTCCATGATATACCCCACTATGCCACATCAACCATTGTCTTAGTGTTGGCAGTTATCGTCTGGCTTATCTGGTGGAGACGTCGTGGGTTAAGCAAACTGATCTACCAAGTACGAGGGGGCCAGGAACCGGCACACCAAGCGCAATCGTCCAGCATGGTGGTTCGTAGAAGAAGGATTAGTTGTTAAACAAAAAAAAAAAAAAAAAATTAAACAAAAAAAAAAAAAAAAATATAATTAGAATTGTAAAATTAAGATAAAATAAGTAGGTGATTAATGTTATTGACTAGGTTAAGTGCCCGGCTCTGAGACTATCTCAGGGCGTGGGGCGTCCGCCACGTTGTGCTATCTAAAGACTGAATCCCTAAGCCACGTCCTTCTAAATAGAGCATGAGATCTCTTTTCATCTCAGGGATTGGGTTTTCCCCACGCTGTAACGGAATTATATCTAATTCTGTTACCGACCAATCCCAATCCATCTATCCCATAATAACATGACTTCGAAGACGATATCTTCACCTGTTTCCAATTCAACGTGACCGTCATGTTTTGAAGTTGTTACATTTCCTCTTAGGTTTCATTTGACCGACATACATAATTCATTCACGTTAGAATTTTTATGTACCAAGGTTAAATGAGCTAAAAATATGTTCATGAACGTAATTGGATTACGTCTTTTGTGCACATATGGGAATGTAATTTTTTCTCATATACTTGTGCATAGGTAAATGGCATAACCGATGCAATAAAAGAAAGACTGCATCCGGAGTTGTGCCAAATTACCCGAGTATGCAAAAATGTTTCTTTACTTTGCGCGGTAATTTGATTTCGTAAATTGGTTGAGGTTTTCAATTTAATTACGAAAACACTTTTTTTCCCCCTCTCAACCAACTAATGAAAAATTAGAAAAATTAACCGCGTTTTAGTTTTTTCTGGTGGACGGGCGGTCGATAGATAGACCAGGGTGTGAACGTTGGATGATAAAGAAACGAACGCGGATTTTATACTTTTACGGTAGATAGTTTTAGTCGAACGGTCGTTATGTAAAGACGTATTACTGCGTTTTTAGCAGTAAACCTTAAATATAATTTTTAATTTTATTTTGATGAGAGAAAAAAACTTAATTTTTTCGTTTAATTATTTATAGGCGGTTTAATTTGGTTTCTGAAATTTAATTTTTCGAGTAAAGTAAAGAAATATTTTTTTGTTTATATATTTATTTTGAATAGTAGTGTGATAGTATTTTAATTTTGTTTCAATTAATTAATTTTGATTATTCTATTTATCTTTAGAGTTGTGTTGTGCGTGAATGAAAAAAAATAATTACATTTAATTAAGAAAAAGCAAAATAAGTTGTAGAAGAAAAATGAGTTTTTTTTATAAGTTACATAATTGTGTTCATTTAGAAATATAAATAAAAAAAAAAATTGGTTTGCTTATAAATACTCAAGGAAAATAATTGTGTTCATTTTTTTTACATATAAAATATAAAGTTGTGTGCTTCAGATATAAAAAAAAAAAATAATAAATATAAAAAAGGAAAGCGTATCAACAGGATTTAAGGTAGGTAATATTTATATGTGTGACTAACAAACTAAATAACAGTAGTGGGTTGGCACGGGGTTTGTTGGGAGGGAAATTGGTGACACGAGTTGGATCTTTTCCTCTTCCTAGCGAGCACTGTGGCATACCACTGCTAATTATACGCTTAACATTTTTTTTGGGATTCCCTTAAGGATTCAGGCCCGAGAGGCCTCTGAATCCTTAGCATGCTAGAATAGTTCTTTTTAAATACAACCACGGTCAGCGTCTGACCGGCTTTCTCTGCAATGGGCTGATGGCCCAATTCATTATTTAAGGGCCCGATGCCCTCTCCCATCCATACCCGTCTTATTTTGTTACCTCCGGCGGTAATCTAGGCCGCTATCTTTGTATCCCCATCCCCACGGCCAATTAACCTTTACCGCTGAGCTAGCGGGTTAATGCCGCCTACGGGGTACAGTTAAAAGGATAGTGGCAACAATAAATGTAGCTAAGGTTGTCCTGTCTACGACAGTCACACCCTAGTTAACATTCGCTTATTCCAATACGTGGCAGTGTTTGTAAGTAATATTTTCCTCTCGCGGTTTTCAAGAGAACCGCTCTCTGTTATCGGATGTCTATAATGCATATCACCTGAGGTCCCAAGAGAAAGAGAGCAAGAGGGGGATATTGTAGGTATATACAAGGAATCTCGATGTAAATTAACAATCGAAAATGAACTTTTTTTTTTGGCTCATTTTTACCTTTTATGGGTCGTAGCGCAAAATCCTGAAAATCCTGTGGAATCCTGGTAGATTTTTTAGTGCCCATTAGCTTTTTTGTTCAGGATGGTGAGATCTACCTTTTCCACTAAAAATTAGACCTTAGCTGAAACCGTTTTTCCCAATAAAAATTGCGGGGTCCTTTCTGGTTTTTAAGCATTTTTGTTAAAAAAAATGCTATATGGTTTTGGTTTGCCGTCTGTCCGTCTGTGTCTACGATAACTTAAGAACGGATGGAGATATCAACTTAATTTTTTCACTTAAATTTCAAGCAATTCATGGGAAAGTGGCCTATTGATTTGAACATTTCTGTGTTCGGAGATACGTAGGGTTTTGTTGACCCCCCTCCTTATAATTGATAGAATTTTTTTTTATTTTTTTTTTCTATTTTGGTTTCATAAAGCATGTGAATGTGGAATACAAATATATCTCGTGCGGATGTGTGTTTGTGTGGGTGGTGTGGTTATGAGGGTGGTAGGAATGGTGGTATGGGAGGTGGAGAGGGGGTGGGATGATGTGTTTTGGATTTGGTGTGGGAATTTGGTATTTGATGGATGAGGGTTTGTGGGGGTAGTGTGTGTGTGGGAGTGGGCATAGAGGTTTTAAAGGGTGATAATATGGGTGTTATCGTGTAGGGTGGTGCGAGTGAGATGGCTTTTGGGGGTTTGAATTGGATACTGGGTGGGGGTGGCAATAATGTTTAGATGTGGTGGTTTACGGTTGATTGGGGTTGGTTGGGCTAGGTGTAGATGAGGTTAGGTGGGCGTGGGTGTGGGTGGATGTGGGTGGGTGTGATATTTGAAATACGCAAACCACACTGCATAGAAGATTCCTTTCTTACACACGGAATAACAATACTATTGCTACTATATAGGCAGCAAAAATGCTTGTAGAGCTCGGCTCCAAACCTTTCCCGTCTTTTTTAAATATATTGGAAAAAATATCAATATGAAGTTTTGAAATTTAAAAACAAAATCTGTTGGTGCGTGAAATGAACCGAACGGCTATTTTTGGTATAATTTTTGTAAAATAGAAAGTTTTCACTATTCAATTCATTTCTACAAGAACGGCACATACGTAAAATTTTATATTGTTTTTATACTATGTGCATTTTATTTTTTTTTTTTATTATTTTATTTTAGTTTAGAATCGTTGACTTTTTTATGCGAATAATTTTTCGGACAAGTTATTTTCTTGAAAACAAACTGTGTTTTAACAATGACTGCTTGTCTTTTTATAATTTTTTATGATCAAACTTCACCGATACCTTAATGCATATATCAAAACCTTAATATTTTAATGTTAAATTACCGTACTTTTACCGCTTATCGGTAGAAAAGTGAATTCACCTACCAGAATAAATGCGAAAAATTATCCGGACAACACTATATTTCATAGACTTATATACACGCAACAGAATTATTTTACAGTAAAATTATATGTTTAATATTATATTTGTAATTTAGAAATTTGTAATATTTCTCACTGTATTCATATCTAGTGTGTAATCCATTATTATCAAGCACAGCTGGTAGTCTACGTCGCATAGAGTCCACCAATTGTTCATACTCAATTACCGATTTTAATGAGGTTTTGTTGGTTATTCGGTGGTTACCTCGGCTTTTTTTTGTCCAAGTGGTCCGACAAATGCTCTATAGGATTGAGGTCCGGTCTTTGTTACGAAATTTCCAGAACATGTGGGCCATAATTTATTAATATGTGCTTTGTGTTTTGCCCGAAAATTTTCTTTTGTCCGGAAAATTATTCGCATAAGTGTATATATTTTAGTTTCTCGTATTATGATTCATTCGTATAATTTTACAAAAAAGAATGAGCGAATTGAGAATATAATTTCAATTTCATTGCAATGTATATGAAAGGTTTAGATTTGTGAGGTCTACGTTGCGATTGTTCGCTTTAGCACAGCGATAGCTCAATAACCAAATTTCTTGCTGTTTGTTCGTTGTAACACTTCTATGTAGTTTTATATTCTTTGACCATACACTACCTTCATAGATATAATAAAAATAAAAATGCAATTTTTTAAGAATAACATGTGCGTTATACAATACTGTATAAGCAAATACATAATGTTAAAATGTTTTTTTGTGGAATTCCACTCGATTAGCAGAACAAGAAAATATCAAACAAAGTAAAATATTATAGCTGAACCGTTGGCTAAACAATTATTTCCCCTACAAATTTATAGATCTTATCTAGTGGGCATCGGCGTGCTTTCATAATTACGATTCTGTTTAAAATTCTTTTTCTATAGTTCTACAATAAAAATTAATTCGGCGTAATATTACTTTACATATACTATACATCAAGAAAATCAGTTAAGGAGAGTTTTCACTTTTTTTTCAATATTTTTCAACCTTGCAGACACAGATCAAAGAGTTTCTATCGTTCTTATCGCTTCTTCTGATAGTGCCACAAATCTTAAAAAATCGACATTAGTAAATATAAACATTTTTTTTTATGTAATTTTAATTCGTTGTATACCTTAGAGGATGGAGGGTACCGCCCCCAAAACCCCGCTTTTAAAGAATTTATACAATTCTTCAAGTGTCAAGTTTTATTTATAATTTTAAACTAAGTAAAAAAAAAATTTCAAAATTTTCCTGGACAAATTGCAAAATTTTGCCGGAAAAATTACTTGCACTATCGAACAACTGTTAAGATACAATCCTAATATCACAATTTTTATAAAAATTGTTGAATAAAATAATACGCAATTTTTTTTCTTTAAGTGAAAATTTCCTCGGAAAATGGTGTAATTTTCCGGAAAAATTTAGCTTTCTCCTTCTTAAAACTGTTGATAAACAATCCTTCATTTAAAAATTTATACTACTTATCTGATTTTTTCGATGTATACGTAAAGTAAACTTTAGCCATTAATTCAAATATTATTTTTTAATGTTGAACGGTTGGACTAAATCAGCGTCAACTCAGTTGCCTACTATCCTGCCGAAGATTTAAACTTTATTCTAGAACTGGGAAAAAATGTTTTGTTCTCTTATCCAATTTCACTGACGTAAACGCATTTCTATACGCTTCGAACTAGATTACAATTTATACCCTTAAACCTGAACAATTAAATTTAAAGCCATCTCCACAAATGCTAGGCCGGTGATAATACGTGTACCAAACCCTCATACAATAAAAAATTACTAAAAAATCATAAAGCACATGATGCATTTGACTGCTACCACATATCGTATCTCTCCAACGTCTTACCACCACATCCCTGTTACACATTATGTAACATAAAATGGTATAATATTTCTTGTACATTCAACGTTATGTGTTGTTTCTTTTGTACATAGCAAAAGACTACAGGTGGGCTATAAAAATCAATAATCCATTCGGTATTGAATTTTTATGTTAAAGTTTTCCAAAGTTTGTTGAATATACGATGTTTTGTGTTTCGAAGCTTCATATTTTATTTCTACACGTATAACAATCGCAATGTACGAACTCATATACACACAGATACACACAAGACACAGTTGTGTGGAAAAAGCAACAAAACACCCAACATATAAATGGTAAAATGAAATGATTTTTTGTTTAGTTTTCCATTTTAAGATGGAAATAAGAAAATATATAAATAATAAAATATTTATGGACATTTTTTTTTGCTACTGTGTCGGCATAATATTCCATGTAAGTACGTTACGTACATGAGAGAGGCTGATGTATGAGAATAGAAAAAGATTCTGACTTCGGGTACATATAGCGTACACCATATTTTAACAATGAAGATATGGTGTCTTACTTGTATATATAGAGTTGTTTATATTTAGATACGAAAAAAAAGGATTACAAGGAGGAAAATTTAATTCAGATAAAGACATATGTGTTTTATCGTATAGATCCATTTGGTACAAAATATGGTACGTACATCTATCCCATATACACCAAATAGTTAAATGATACAGAACAATTGCAAATATGAACCAAATCCCCAAAAAATCGAATCCTAGCAGTTGGTTTAAATCTAAAAACGTTTTATTGGTGTACGTAAATAGTTGCATCTGGGATCCTGCGTAATATGTATTTCCCTTACTGTATATAAAAATATATCTAATATCTTTATATATACCCACGTCTTTATATACAATCGGTGGTGCAAAAATATGATAAGAGAACCAAAAATTGTTGTTTTATTTAAATCAATTTGTTTATTTATATACATTTCGTATTATTTTGGCTTAAATTAAATTTTTGCGCTTTGTGTCTTAAAAAATAAAATAAAGTCGAAATGGAAATGGAAACGAAAATCTGTTTATCCACTTATTGATTTGATTAAATGATGAATTGTATTCGTTATATAATTTTTTTTATACATTAAATTACGAGTGTATGAGGAAGGCGTAGGGATTTTGATTAAGGATAATTTAATAATCAGAGTTAATTTGGATTAAGAAGAATTGGATATAGACGGCATATACATATATAGCCATCAACGAAAGGCGGATTAGACGTTATTATCGCAATTTAGTTTTGTTGTTGTTGTTGTTGTTCAATTAAATTATTCAGTGGGCCAAGTGCCAAAGATTTATTGTATAAAAAGCTCAATTAGATGAGATGGAATTTTTTTTCATTTCAGATTGACTTTTTCGTTACAAAATACTTCACTCGCAATATTAATACAAGCAGGGTTCTCTATTTTAGATTTTGACCGATCTTCTTGAAATCGTTAAATCGTTTCTCAAATTCATTAGGCAGTTTGTTTAATTATCTGGCAATAACTATTCGAGCTTTGAAATGTATAATTTTAGATAATTATGAAAAATTATGTTTTAAACTTTTTCGAGTTACAGTACTAAATAGAGGACGTCCTATAAGTGGTTAACAAAATTGAATGCGATTCTTTGTTTAAAGCACAGATATCTTATTTATTCGCTGTAGTGGAGGCCACCCTGTAAAGTGATAAACACTTAAACTCCTGCCACTGAAATACTCTGTGTTACAGAAATTGCTGCATCTCTATGTCCAAACCCAAAAATAAAAATTCGAAACCAAAAGATCTCACAAATCAAAATCACGGAAATCTTAATCCCGCGTTTCAAAACCCAAAATCTTCAAAATCCTCAATTATAATTTGATTGGGATAAAATATTATAGTTTTTACAGTGAAAAATGAGAATTAAATAAGAGTTCTGAGTGTGGTGCTGGTATTTGGTTAATTTTACGTTAACTATACGCTTTGGTTCATTTTACGTTAACTATACGCAAGAAGACAGTACATGAATGGAATAAGTCATGGCATCTGGAACTTCAAGTGAGGTATCATTGAAGCTTTCAATTAAAACTCACTTTCCAGATTCACTTTCTACACGCAAGAGGTATTAGTAGTTAATGGAAAGCTGATTATGGTGGCGGTAAATAACATCAAGCCATATACATCAGCTGCATTAGGTGGCAACTAGTCCAAGACAGAATGGCTTCCTCGCATGAATTTCAGGCAGCTGAACCTATTGCTTTGTTTAGCATAAAACTTATTGTTACAGATTATGCGAAATTTCCGAGTACTGTCTTGGTCAGTAGTCTGAGTCGAAAGTCGAACTACCTGCATCAACGAAATACATCAACGAAATTTGACTAGACGAATTAAAATGGATGATACTCTATTTTTACCATTGTAAGATTTCCTCTTAGGTTAGGAGTTAAGATGTGGTTGGACTATCTCTTCACAAAATTTTGAAGGAAAAATGACGAGAATGTGTAAGAAATTGAAACTTTTAACGAGATGAAGGTTCATTTTATTAGTAAGTTGCGTTTGATCCTTATACATATTTGCAATGAAAGTTTTTATTCAAGAGTCAGGATCTTATTTTAAATATCCGGTTTCCAAAAGCCTGATTTAAAAATTGTTCTTTTTCAAAACCATGATTTTATAAATTCTGGTTGTTTAAATTTAGTTAGTAGTGCAGTTAAAAATATCCGGGAAGATCAGAAAATTTGGTAATTTGGAGGATGTTCATTTTGCGCTTATAGAACCTACATGGTTCTAAATCGTTAGATCAACAATTTCAGAGTATAAAATATCGTAGAGTAAACGAGTTTTATTAAGATTAATTTATTAAATTCTAGTCTATTTCTGAAGTGGTTGATTTTTGGTTTGACATCATTTTAGTTTTTAATTTGTTTTTATACCATTGGCTCTACATGCCCTGAGTGCACTCATGTTTAGACTGGCGCTATATCCCTTAAAATGTTTAGACCGGCAGGTTTAGGACAAATCGGACGAATTTGCTAAAAATTAATTTTCAGCACGTTGTGACAGTTAAAAGGTTTAAAATGGCCGAGATTCATTTAGCATTATCATATTTTACAACTTCACTAACTGTTCGTGTTAGAGTACTAATCTTATCCTATTTAGGATTGAATTAAGTGAAGAAAGTTAACATTAATCGGTTGGATTGGGATGGATGGCATTCCCGACCGATTTGTGAACTAAAACGCGAATTAATTATTTCAGTTGGTTAAGAAATGCCTAATTTCATTTACTATATTTTTCGTATAAAGGATTCTTATCGCATCATGATTTTGGATACATAGCAAAAATCTACACTTTAAAATTAAAAAAAAAACCAATCGGAATTGTCTTATAGGGAAATTGAATTTTTTTTAAAATAACTTTAACTCTCATCTTAGAGAAGTCCTGAGTCCTCATGTTTAAGAACGTTGGGAAAATTGGACACATAAGACCATGGTTTGATTTTCACCATGGTTTCCAAAATTCTTGATTTTTGTTCTGAATTGGAAATTCTGCTGTTTTTTCCAAATGGTATTTTACCCGATTGACATTTTCAAAAATGCTACGAACCCGATTTATTGTGTAAATAACTGAAATCACTGAGATGTTACAGGGTCTGTTTTATATATTTGGAGTGCTGAAAGTATCGACTATATATAGTCCCGAACTTGTTTTGATTCTGCGAAGTTCCCAGCTTAGGTAAGGCCAGATAGCTCAGCCAAAACTGTATGAGCGTGGGGAACGCGATTTATTTTTGATAATTTTTAATTTGCCGACAAACGTCTTCTTATGTCAATTCTTACGTTTACGATTACATCGCACGTTCTAAATATGTTCACGAGTTCATTTTCCTATATTCGAATAAAAGTCTGGAAATTTTCGATCAATGTTACGAAAACTGGGCATGAATATTTTCACCATACTTTCCGAAATTTAAAACTTCTTAATTTTTAATTTTATTCTCAATTAGAATTTTTTATATTTTTGCCGTGTGGAACTTTACTCAATTGGCATTCCCAAATGAGAATCCGATGTATTGTGAAAGCAGTCAAATAACTGAAATTCGAGAGATGTTCACAGGGTCTCGTTTATCCTTTGCACGCTATCTTCAGTAAACACGCTACGTTGGAATCCGAATTGTTTGACTGAGAACAGTCGGTGGTGTAATGCGGATGACTATTCACCATTCCAGTAGTTTCCCGTCACCTGTAACAGCATTATATATCTGTAAGGTTTCGACAAAAGTGTATCACCAATTAGCCTCATAATAGTTATTTCACCTGATTTCCACTCCTTAGGAAAGTAGTCTAATTTCAAGCAGCTGTTTAATTATAAATTTATTATGCTGGATTCTATAATAGGCCATGCGAGTTTTATTATTTCAGCGTTGAAGTTATCGAGTCCTGGTGACTTGTTCCGGAAAAGCATGTTAAAACCTGTGAATCAGTTTTTTCCGATAGAAGTAAGTTGAGCAACTCTAAACGTGTGTCACGACACGTATCTGTAATGACTTCATTTGTCATCCTATTGTTGTTTAAAAGTTTTACAGGGCTTAATTTGCTGACATATCGGTAAAAATTATTTGGCTTTGCTTTAAATATTTCAGGGAATTATACTTATTCTTTGATTAGAGGGTAACAATTATAACTCTACCGCTTCTTGGTTTCTTTTCATTTATGGTATGCCCATCTTAGCTTATGCGGAGAACATTTAAGTTTCCTTAGATTAGAGTTTATCAATCGATTCAATTTCTGCTTTTCACTTTCTAGTGCTTTTCACTATCCCAGGGTCAACCAAGTGCCCAGTCAGTTATCATAAATCATTGTTTAACCCATTTGGACGAAGTTTCAAATTACCAAGATCACCAAGATCATCAACTGAAAATATGTTTCAGTACGAGAAGGAAAATCCCGAACTCCGTGAACAACTAAGAGAAATAAACGAATTTACAACTAAATTGAAAGAAGAATTTACAATTTTAAAGAAAGTGGATGAAGAACTCAAAAACGCAGTTGAAACGCGTGCAGAACTTGGGAGGACACCTAGCCCTGCAATCGATGATGACATTAGTCTATTCTATACTACTTGTTACCATACCATACATCCTGCAGAACGAGCAAAAGGAGGGTCAGCTATATTAATTGGGGATAATATCAAACATCAAGAAGAATTAAAAATAGAAAAAGAATCCATGCAAGTAACCACTGTGACGGTTAAATTTGGTTATCACAACACCTGTAATATATCTGCGATTTATTGCCCCCACGGTATAACCTAAAGAAAGAAGACTACATTAACTTGTTCCAGAAATTAGGAAGTAACTTCATTTTCGGAGACGACCTTAATGCAAGAAATAGCTTCTGGGGTTCAAGATTACCCTCTTAAAAAGGCCATGCATTACTTGCAGCTGGCCAATACTCAAACTGTGAGTTTTAGTCAAAAGGTAAGCCAACGTACTGACCAACTGATCCTAACAAAATCCCAGACCTTATAGATTTCTACATCACTAAAGGCATATCAGAACGCTACATCTTCTTAGAAAATGATAAAGTCTAACATCTGATCATTCTCCTGTTATTATGACAGTTAGTGAAAATATAATAGAAAAAACAAATTTACCACAGCTCACAAACAACAAAACAAATTGAGAATTGTTTAAGCAGTTGGTAGAGGAAAAAATGGAACTTCAAGTGCCAATCAAAAGTGAAAATGAAAATAAAATAAAAATAAGAGAACTAGTGAAAAAAGACCGAAAAGCCCGAAAGAAATGGCAGAATACGCGTGCGCGGCAAGATAAAACCACCTAAAACAACTTGTGCATCAAACTAAAGGCACTCATAAAAGCAGTGAAAAATTAAACAATTGGAAAATACCTTTGTTCTCTAGTTCCAACTAAAGATACTGACTATTCCCTCGGGAAAGCAACAAAATGGTTAAAAGACCAAAAACGCGTCCCCCCAATCAAAACAAACGGCGAGAAATGGGCTAGAAGTGCGAAAGATAAATCTGACCTGTTTGCTGAACATCTTGAAGAAACATTTCAACATCTAGGTCGGCAGACCAGTTACGAAAACACTGCTGATACGCCCAGAATATCTGATTTCGAAGAGATCATGCCTGTAACATTAAAAGAACTAAAAGCTGAAATTAAGAACATAAAAGCAAAAAAGGCTCCTGGTTACGATCTGATAACAGGGCAAATAATAAAGGACCTGCATGAAAAAGGTACCCGTTAATTACTGCACATAATCAATGCGATTCTCAGGAAAAAGCATGTGCCAATGCAGTGGAAAGTAGCAGAAGTAATAATGATTCCGAAACCGGGCAAGCCACCGAAAGATAGAAAATCCTACCAGCCAATTTCACTTCTACCAACACTAGCGAAATTGTTTGAGAGACTGTTGCTCAAAAGATTGAAAAGAACCATAGAACAAAGAAACCTTATCCCAGAATATCAGTTTGGTTTCAGAGAGAAACACTCAACTATTGAACAGGTTCATAGACTTACAAATGTCATTGAGAATACATTAGAGAGGAAACGGGTTTGTTCTAGTATCTTCTTAGATGTGGCATAGGCCTTCGATAAGGTGTGGCACAGATGTTTACTCTTCAAACTACATAGAGATTTACCAAAATAATATTATATGATTTTAAAATCATACATAGAGAATCGCCACTTTAGAGTGATATATGAAGATGAATATTCCGAGCTAAAAAAGATTTCAACAGGAGTCCCGCAAGGTAGTGTTTTGGAACCTATTCTTTACCTGTTCTACACCAGAGATGTACCTCAATTAAATGATGTTACCGTTGCAACATTTGTTGGTGACACTGCAGTTCTCTCAGTAGAAGACACTGTCGAGGAATCGACAACGAAACTTCAAGAGGCATGTGACAAAATTATAAAATAGACATAGAAAAAAATGAGGCGAATCGGGCTCAATGAATCGAAATCCACGCATGTGAATTTTACTAATCTACAAGTCAGTTACAAACCTGTAATCATTAACGGTCAGCAGATTCCGTATGCAAATAAGGCTTAATATCTAGGAATGACCTTAGATATTAGGCTCAGATGGAAAGGGAAAAATTCGGGATTGTCAAACGAAAATAAATTGCTAATTCATCAACAGGTGCTAAAGCCTGTATGACCTGCCTCACTTACGGAATACAGCTCTGGGGTTGTACAAAGAAAAACAACACCAAAATAATACAAAATTTTCAAAACAAAGTGCTACATGGTATAATTCACGCTCCGTGGTACATTCGGAATAATGACCTTCATAGGGACCCAAATATCCTGATGGTTCAAGAAGAAATAAAAAAACTTGCACTAATTCATGGACAATTTATTCATGTTATGTTGGACCCTCACATGCAGTAAGACGATTGCAGAGAACGAAACCTATAAACTTAATGGATTAAGGACACCAGAGCAAAGACTATTTCAGTAAACAACCTATATAAACAGAGGTGGTCAATGGGCCTCTTCTCATTCACAAATGACTAAATTCTTCAGTTGAAATAGTTTAAATAAAAAAAAAAAAAAACAAAAAATAGTTATCGTAATGGCAAATCTCAGTGTTTTGTTGCTTGCGAGCAACTTTCTCTCACATACCACCCAAAGTTTGCAAGAGAACTGCAGCTGTCCGATAAAGAACAGAACTAAGTGCAATAAGCTGCTCCTCTGCTGTTCAGCCAATGAAACTGTATTTTAAATGTCTCAAATAGTGTTTCACCATCGAATATCGGAAACGTTAAAATTACTTTTGAGCTTCAGGAAACAACAACTCTTAAGATCTTTTGGTCTTCCTTATCAGTTTCCAACGTATGGGCTGTTTCAAATCGGACCTCCACTCCTTCAATCTTCTTTTCAAGCTCATGTCTGATTTATTCATTAAATTCTTTGAGCTTGTTTATTAACTTTTTATTAAGGGACTTTATCTCTCCAATCTGAAGATCATGGTCGGCATTTTGTTTATGAAACGTAGCGGCTTTTTCTTGCTTCATTTCCTTTGGTTTCTGCTATTCGGGACAAGGTGCTTGCACTGAAATGGTTGTTATTGTTTGATTTATTATTCTAGTTTTCTAACGTTTTATTGTTCTTCGCAAGGTGGGACTTTTATACAGTTCAGGCGTCAGTAATGTTGGTCTCGATCTACAGTCCCTGTTCATTGAATTATGAACACGGTTAATATTAGTGAAAATCTGTAGTATTTTATTAAAATATGTATAAATAAAAACAAGATTTTTTTTTTTTAAATGCTTTAATTAAATAGTTTTGAGAAATATATAAATTGGAAAACAATTAAAATTTGGTTAAACTACCTTTATTTTTAATCACAGCTTTTATTCTTTCCGGCATGCTACATATACAAGTATTGATTATATTGCGAATTTGATCACTATTTTTCCATATTTTTTCTTTATTTTTTTTAGGGTTGATACTGTAGGAGTTGGGGTTTTTTATACTTTGGGCTTTTTATACTAAGGCCCAACAGTTCTCGGAAGGGTTTAAGTCCAGAGAATTGCCAGGCCAAGGCAGGATGTCAATATTTTGGTTAAGAAAGATATTCTCTATTAACTTTGCGGTATGGAAAAGAGCTCCATCTTGCATAAAAGTGTAAGAGTATTGGCCTTGAGATAACAACCTCATGTAAGGAAATAAAACGTCGGTTAACACCTTTTTTTATTGTTATTTTCTCATGGTTTCCTTTACTAATGCTGCTCCATATCATTACTGATGGTGGATGTTTTATGCTCATGACTACGCAGTTCTCCCTAAATCTCTCTCCTGATCTTCTGACGAACTGGACTGATTCTGGAGCGGCCTCTACAGAAGCCTTCGTCCCAATGTCATCGCTGATATCTTTATCCCTTCTTCACTAAGGTACTTTTGTAGCTCGCTAGTTGTTGCTCTGCGCTTTTCTAAGGCCGATTGAATAATCTTCCGGTCTGTTCTGGGCGTTGTCTTCCTGCTCTCTTTACAGTTTCTTCTCTTAGTCTCATAAAATGTTACCCCAACTTTTTCCATTTTTACAATCTACGGTACGAATGGTTTTTTGTTTTTAATAATGCTCCGATGCATGTTTTTTTTTTCACTGTTTAGGTCCTTTTTTCGACCGATTTTTGAAAATAAATGTCTCAATCTAGACTTTCCAAAAACACACACACGCACACTTTAACAAAAACACCAGATTTTAACTAAATGATAAAAATCACCTAACGTAGATTATTTCTTACTTTAGCTCAGTCACAAAATTTCTAAAAACACCTTGTCAAACCGCGCGTCAAACATAAAATGAGCGGATAAACTAAAAGTAAAATATGCATGCTATTGATCTTTTTAGTACTTTTTCAGGTAGTAATTTTATTGCGATCTTTTAAGAGTCGTAAAATAATCTTAAAACAATAACAGATGGGATCCTAAATTAGGAATTTCCAAAATACTAATAGTGTTCATAATTCAATGAACAAGGACTGTATTCGCCCTCTTGTTCTAGCATCATTTTCCATATAGCGCTTTTGTAACGCTACTTAAATGTTTCGTTAACATATACATAGCATCTGGAGTCTGCACGAATATAAATAGCTGACATCAGCTCAGAGAAATATAGGTCTTGGGTTCACAGACGTAAGTAGCCAAAAAAATTTTTTTAAGCAGCAATAGGTTCAAAGTACTTTGTGGTTATCTCCATGGCTTCTTATGCAGCACAATTGTTGGTTATTAGAAGATATTCCAGATTGCCTATCATATAGGCTATCTGGAATATCTTCTAATACTATAACTTAAATTGTGGTCCAATTTGCGTACCCTTAATCGGAACCGTGTGAATGTAAAACCCCTCTTGCCTTCCGGATTTACGTGCAGCGAGTATGCATTCAATACAATTTTCTCGAATCTTTTGTCACTTATTTGACAGCTCATGGATGTAGTAGTCCCTCTTTATCATGTTAGTCATTATTTTAATTCCTAAATGTGAGAATCGATGAGCTCGGTGGGCACTTTCGTCTTGCAGGCTTGTTGATTTAGGGCTTGGTATAATAAATTAGAGTGAAACGAGTAATGGAAATTTTTCAATGTGTGAGATTCTCTAATAAATTTATGTCATGAATATTTTCGATTTATTGCAGATATTGAGGGACCCTGATAATATAGTTAACAGTCTTGCTGAATCATTTCTATTTATTTATGTTTATTTTAACGATCAGCTGTTTCGTCATAAACGATTTTTTTTTATTATAAGTTTGTTTTCATTTTAGTTTATCAATGTTCGAAATTTTATCGGCAAGACACAACATTTTTTGTTGTTTACCGTTATAAATCCTTAGATAAGATAACGATACTATCAGATCCGATTTTGTTTTGGTATTATTGAATGAATGGTAGTTCAATAATCTTTTAATGCATTTCCAAAAAATTTGGAAATTCCGAAATTTGTTTACAAAAAAATTTTCAAATAGATAAACACCAAGGGGTATATCCTGGTCGGAAATTATTTATTTGCAACCTGAAATATAGCAGCTAGGTTTATTTCAAAAAATATCATTTAAAATTTGCTTGCTTGCGACTCGAGGCAGGATATATCCCTAAGTATTATTATTATTTGGTTCAGATTAACAGACAAAATTTTTCACAAAACCATTCACTCTCAGAATTTCCATACACAAAATGGTTCTCTATTCGTTTAATTTAAAGATCGAAACATTTTCGAAACCTCTGCAAATTGGTAATATTTTAATTGGAATTGGATCGGCAATTTTTTATTTCACGTGGATAATTTTAATTCTTAATTCATCATTAAATTTTTATACCGTCTTTTGGGATAGAGTGTATATTATATCTATGATAAGTAGTTTGCTTGTCCATTCGGTCGTATCTGTGGTTTTTGTTGTTGGTATTTTAAAGGTTCGTATATAGATCATAAACAATTAAAATGAGTAAATTTAATAACTAATTCATTTATGTTTTGTTTTAGCGGAAACATTTTTTGATATTGCCATGGCTCTTTAGTCAAATTCTATTTTCAATACTAGTGGTAATAGGTGTCATCTATGAATCCTTTGGATTGAACAAAACCGTTGTCGTGTCTATCTTTAGTGTGATTCAAGTTGTAATATGGATTGGTGGATACGCTCTATTCCAAAACATGTCTGCGCGGAAAGCAGAATATGAAACGATACCGTCACGCGGGAACAGTAATATTAGCGGAATGGTTAAACCGAGTGAATATAAAAATGGTGAACCAGGGTTTTTAGAAAATGTATTGTTCTGCGTTCCTCTAAGGGCTGGTACTATTTCCTTAGGTTTGTTGCTTGCATACTTCTCCTTAGTGACATGTATATCAATACTCATTAATTTGTGTGATCCATACTTTATGTTTAATTTATATCATATACCAATGATAAGTGTTCCGTTAATTTATTTTCTTCTGTGTTTATGTTTTCTTATTGGCATTCTAAAGGTTTGTGTTCATGTTTAACTTTTTTGTCATTAAATTTATGATTTTTAATTTGCTCGTTTTAGGAAAATAAAATTTTTGTACAGCAATGGCTTTGTGGTCATTTAATAATGACCGCTATTACAGCTCTCAGGTACCAGTTCGATCTAGGAAATGTTGTTACTTTAATTTGGATTGCAGTTCAAGTTTATATTTGGATTTGTGGATATTCAATCTATCACCATATACTTAATAAAAATGACGAAGAAGGAAGTTCAACAGATGAATCTGAAGTATCTCAAGCTGCTAATGTATTGACAGCTGTGATATTTTGCATTCCATTGCACACTGGAAACATTATTGTAGGATTGACGGCAGTAGTGTTTTATACTTGGATAGCTATTTCTTTTATATTTGAATTCATTTCAAGTGAGGAATGGTCACCCGTAACTTTCTATTATGTATCAATAATAGGCATTCTGTTTGTACATTCAACTATGTGTGCTATTTTTGTTGTTGGTGTTTTAAAGGTGCGTGCATATGAATATAAAGTAATTCTTTATCAAATACCACTATATATTTTTTATGTTTTAGAAGAAGCCCCGCTTTATATGGCTTTGGCTGTTTAGCCAGTTTCTTATTATAGCTGTACCGACCGTGACCTTTTTAATAGAACGATTGGAACCATTGCAAGGAACAGATGTTTTGATCGCTTTTAGTTACGTTCTCGTACAGGTATATATTTGGTATTGCGGATATTCCCTCTATCAAGAGCTAATTAATCAAGAGAGTAATTGATCATATATAATACTATCTATTGAGCGGGATGGCAGTAGTTTTTCTAACACGGCTATTTTTGTAGACATGTACTTAATAGACACATTTTATTAAACACTTAAAATATTTTAATTAAAAAATTTTGTCCAAAAAGTTTAAAAAATCACTCGATCGATTTCATCATCAGGAGTAACCACTGATTTTTAGAACTAAAAATTTAGTTATATACAGTGTGCTTGGCTGGTGGACCGACTCATCCTATGGAACCGACATCCCAAGTGTCACGGTAATTGAGATATGATATATTTCTAAATTTTTTCCAAATTACCCAAAATCTCACCTTTAAATGGTCACAACTTCGCCGTTTGCAGTCGCAAAGACACGAAAAAACCGTTACTGCACTGCCGATTTTATTTGAAATAAATCATTGTTTAATACAACTGGTCTAAGGAAAATGAGTTATGGGGCTCCAAATTCTAAAAAACGGGTAAAACTACCAAAAAATCTCTACCTTCCAAATGCATTAACAATAAAACTGGAGGTTGTCTCGAAATCACCGTTAGTTTAAGAACTTCTCTAGTTTATGTTTTTACTTGAAATGTAATATAGTGAAATGTAATCGTTCCTAGGAGTTAGCCTTATTTGGAAGGATTGAAACATGCATTATTTGGAATGATTGTTGCCCACGGAACGGCGTCAACGAGAAATTTTTCTCTGAAAAAATCAAAAACCCAATCAAATATGAACAGTGGTTTCTGTAACGGCCTTGATGTGTACTTTATATTGAAAGTGCCAAGTAGATGATCAGCCATATGGTCAGCCATATAAATAAAAGGCTTTATTTGGAAGTTTGTATCATAAAGGTAGAACGAAAAGTTTTTGTTAAAAAAATTGAAAGATACCTGTAAAGACAGTCGCTTCTGAACAAAATCTGAAAGTGTAATTAATCCTGAAGTGCCAAGTGATCAATCCTAGGAATCGGTCATGTAAATAATAGGCATTATTTGAAACAACTATTGCACAAAGTTTCAACAAAAAACTTTGTTTTAAAAAAATCTAAACCCCTCTTTATCGACAGTGGTTTCCGGAAAGGTATTGATGCTTAATTTACACTCAAAGTGCCATGTGATCGATCAGAGGACAGCCGTATAAATAACAGGCGAAATTTAGAACAGTTGTTGAATGCTTAATGAACCATTTTTGCACAAAGCAATATGCTTTTAAACTGTTATGGATATCAGGAGTTTGACTAAACTTCTCTTAAAGATACATACATTCGAAATCAAAACGCTCAAAAAATTGTAAGTGCTCCGAGACCATTTAAAAACGTAGAGGTGAAAATGTAAGAAGCCAAAAAGTAAATTTTTTTATTAACATGTTAATGTTAAAGTTTTGTGAATAACTTGTCGTTGTTCAATTTTTTGTTGTATTTTTAAAAATCAGAATATTTTAATCGTATTTCAATCTATTTACAATCAAAACTTTTTGTATGCTGAGTCCATCACGTTCACACAGGCGCCCTCTTTCCTTCCCCACCAAAAAAAAAAAATTATGTTCTCTGAGGTTGCTACTTCCTTATTGTTCTGACCGTCTTCTATGTCCAGATCAGGATTTTATCATTCGGTAACGGTTTCATGGGTATGATTTAACTATTTAAAGGTGTTTCTTTATCTGAGCATTGAGGTTTCTTACAGATTGTGAAATATCAACATTAGGTGTTGAATGGAAAGTAAGTGTTGATTTATTTTGGCTCATGGGTCTTTCGGAGTTAGACGCTACGAGTATACTCTCATTGGAATTGAATTTACATAAAAAGGCCATGTGCCTGTTTTAAATTTTTCGTTCTCCAGCCTGAAAGAAAAACTGTTCGCCAATAGACATTATATACCATAGTTGTCTCTCCCAATGATTCCAGTAAAATCCTTCGTAGAAAAGTACTAGTAATACATAACCTACACCTCTTCTCCTCTGAACATAATTTGTCCTTCGCTTTTCTCGCAATTTAATTTTTACCGCTTCAAAATATAAAGGTATATTTTAAATTATTGAGTCATGACTGTAAGCCGTTACTTTTTATCTATTCCCGTCGACAGGCGGGATGAACTTAATTGGATCTGCCATCCTGAATAAATCTAGTGCAATATAGGTAAAACAATTTGTTGTGCGTGGGTAAAAACTCAAAAAATCATTATAAGGCCTTTGGAATGGTTGGACTGATTCTATAAATTTACCCATCTGTGATCTGGTTGCAAAATTCATCGGTTTGCCTCGTTTGCATGTTTGTAACTGTATTGTTTTGGTCCTGCTTTGATGAGCGGCGGATGGTGAATAAAAAATTAATATGTAAAGCTAATAAAATTATATGTAAAGCTTGCCGGTACCACTAACTTACACTGTGAATTGTCGGTTGCCGATTGATTGAAGGTTGAAAGTGTGACAAAAATCAAAATATTTTTACAATCAGCACTACTACTGTCCTCTGTCTCTCTCCATCCTTTTGAGTTAATAGGCTGCCAATGCGGGTTGTGCTTGCATCACATTGGACGTGAAAATGCTTCGAAGGCATGTTGAGCTTTTGGCCTTCATTTTGGGTTCACTCCCTTTTTTAAAAAGATCGGTAATTGGTACCGCCAGCGCTGAATAATTCGGTCTCAACCTCTTGTACCATCCAGTCATTCCTAGGAAACGTCTAATCTGTTGCGTTGTCTGACGCACGGGGTATTCGGCAACTGCCTGGACTTTGGACGGATCTACTATAAGGCATCCATAACCAATTACACAACCCTAGGTATTTTGTTTCCTTGAGCATGAAGTTATTTTTTTCTACATTTATAGCCAGATTTGCCTCCCACAACTAGAGTGGCACTCCGGAGGCATCTTTGAGAGTGCCAAGGCATCTTTTAGATTGACTGAGCAATCCATCAATCAGAAGCAAAGGATAGGCATCAGTGATCGTCAGAGCTGAACCTTACCGTTGGTCTTATTAGTAATTCTCACTGGGGATGATTAGGAACTTTGGCTCTTTTCAGCAACACTGAGTGCGAGCATTCAATTAAGCTCACGATATAGTTCTTGTTGTTTAATCGATGATATCGCTAGTAACGCTGTTTAATGGGATTGGCCTGACCAACATCTATCTTATGCACAATCAGATGTGTACCATTTAATCCTAACCTCTTGCTCGACGGAAATTGGCTCACTACGTTTACTAAAATAGTTAGCTAGCGGTTATTTTAATTATGTTTGTGAATATCAGGTGATATGGGCTGATAACCGAGATTTTCTAATTCGTTCACCATTGAAGGAAGCAGACCAGAACCTTCCCAAAAATACCAAATGCCGCAAGGTATGGTGGTTAGCTTAAGCCTGGAGCGCTATATGGATGCGAAGCGATCTCCTATTGGTTCCGTATGAAATTTTTGAAATGAAATGACCTAATACCCGTAGTTTCTGGTCGCCAACTGTCAACATAGTTGATAGAAGACTATTGATTTTTAAATTTTTGTCTTTCATGAATTGCTCAGCATTGCATCCCAACACAGGCACGAAGTGCGAAGGGCGGCTGATCTGACACACAGAGTTAAAAGGCTGATACTGCTCATTACTATCGATCACTTCCAGCTCACTGACATTTCGTGGGTTTGACTGTCCAAACTGTCTTTGATCATAATTCGGTGGGGGTACGGTGAGATTGAAATTCTCCGGAATTCGAATGCAGCCGTTATCGGTATATACAAATATTTGATGGTTAATCAAGATTGTTTGTTAAGGTCTGTGGTTTTTAGTGTGTTCTAAAAATTTAATTCTACCTTCCGATTTTCGACAATTTCCAAAATCTCTTTTTGATGTCTTTCTTGATTTCCTAATACTTCTTGCTCTCTTTCATCCTCACCAACTAGAATATCTGGTACCACTTTAAATTCATCAAAAACTTATTGCAGCAACTCAATAATTTTTAACAAGTAATAATCATTTTTTGTTGAAACTTCATTAACCGATTTTGAGCATTTGATTATAGACAGTCTATCTCAAACAAGTAATGCGCCAGTGATTAATTCTACGATTTTTGCTTCCGAAAGTTCAAATTTATTAATTTCTTGCAACTGGTTTTCAATATTTTTTAGTTCAGATTTGCAAACCTGTATCTAACGTTTTAGAAATTTGAGTGCGGCTGGATGAACACGTACTAGTGGATCAATTTCACAGGACACCTCCCTTTCCAACACTTCTTGCAGCTTAATCATCTTGCTCAAGGAGGTCAATTTGTGTCCTGATTTTCTGAAATGTGCAATGACCCCGGCAATTGGCATCATATACCTTTCTAAAACGTAAAACCTTAAAGAATACCTAAACTAAACCGGATTGACCTCGGCAAAATGTAAATATCATTGCCCTAGAAATTCTTATCAATTTTATCGATTTTTTATGTAAAATTTTTTTAAAGATAAAGCTTTAAATATATTTTGATAAACGCACTAATGCGAAACTATATCAACTTTTGATATGATAACAAAAAATTTGCACTGATTTTGAGATAAGCCAAAATTATGATTTGGCTAGCCCACACACTTTATTTATAACTACTGAAGACATTACCGTTGTCAATTTCAATAAAAAATGTTGAATTTATTTATTTTCAAAAATGAATTGGTGTTCAAATCTTTACAAATTTGCAATGTCTTAATTGGACTGGGATCGGCCATCTTTTATGTGGCTTGTATCCATTTGGTCGCCAGCCGCAGTTTGCATTATTATAGCCAATTTTGGTGTCAATTCTACTTTATATTTATGATAAATATTTTGATTGGTCATGGAACTTCGTGTGTAATTTTTGTGATTGGTGTTTTAAAGGTTCGTATATGAAGTGATAAAAATTAAAATCTGTGAATTTTTTTTAATGCGATTTTAATTTTAGAGGAATCGTAGTTTTATACTGCTGTGGTTATTTAGTCAAATCATATTTTCAATCGTGGTTGCTGTAACTTTCCTATTTGAAAGCTTCAATGGGACGAGTCTAGATTGTATAATGATTTGGACTTTAATCCAAGCTTGCATTTGGCTCTTCGGATATACGCTGTATCATAACATGTCGGCACGAGAAGCTGAATATGATGCGATACCGTCGTGCGCGAGCAATACAATTAGTGAAATGGTTAAATCGCATGAAACTAAAAATTGTGAACCAGTGGTTTTAGAAAATGTATTGTACTGCATTCCATTAAAGTCTGGCAACATTTTCTTTGGGGTATTGCATGCGCATTTTTCTCTGATGGCTATAATTTATTTTATAATGAAGGGCATTTCATTACATATGGATTGTTATTCTATAACAATGCTAATCATATCGATCGTCCATTTCTTTGCGTGCTTATTATTTGTCTTTGGAATTTTAAAGGTTTGTAAGCATATTTAACAACTATTGCCAGAAAATAAATTATTTTTGTGTTTGCTTAATTTAGAAAATGGAGAGTATGCTACTGCCCTGGCTTTGTAGCCATATATTAATTGCCACTATTTTGGCTATAAAACTTCAGCCATCTCTTGGAGTCGATTTTTCTGTCTTATGGATTTCAGTACAAACGTATATTTGGTTTTGTGGTTACTCATACTATCACCGTAAACCTAGCAAGTCTGACGAAATGTCGAGTACGTCCGACGAAACTGATATACATGTTTTGAAAACAGTATTATTTTGTATTCCATTGCGAATTGGAAACATTATCTTAGGTGTCATGGGGGCAGTCATTTATTTGGTATTAGGGAGCATTTTTATTGCGAAACACCCGTTTTATAATAATTATGTAGATTTTAATTATAATTATAATTTTGTAAATATTAGTTATAGAAATTATGAAAGTTTCTATTCTATATCGATGAGTGGAATTTTCTTGATACATTCAATTATTTGTGCTGCTTTTGTGCACTGTGGAATTAGAAAGGTATTAAGTCTAAAATCGATTTACTCTTTTACCAATTAGAATACTTTATTCTGTTTTTTACGTTTTAGAAGTCAAAGCGCATGCAGTTGCATTGGTTATTTAGCCAATGCCTTATCATAATTGTACCGGCGGTTGTTACTTTAGCGATTCCATTAACACCATTGGATGGAACTAAATTTTCAATCGCTTTCAATTGGATTACCGTTCAAACATATATTTGGTATTGTGGATATTCCTTCTATAAAAGTTCCCCTAAAATGGAAAGAAGCAATTATATTATACCATTGATTCAGCCCGATTCTTTATTTGGTAAGGTTTCTTCATAATGTATATACTTTGGTATTAGCTTTTGAAAATAATAATAAAAAAATTTCCTTAATTTAAAATTTTTTTTTAACACAATTTTTTTATTAATAATTTAAAGACTATACATTTAATTTCCCATATTAAAGATGTAAAAATAAAACTAAGTTAATAAAAAACTTCTTTATGATCACCAAGTTGAAGAAGGAGAGCCAAGGAGACATGCTCTCCTCGCTCTTCTTGTTACTATGTATATGATGCCGATCCGAAAAACCATTCCGAAAAACTTTACAATTTTGGTGTGTTTCCTTCTTAATTTTACCGGACAAGTGGTGCAGTGGTTAAATCTTCGGCACCTTGGACCGGGAGGTACTGGGTTTGAATTCCACCAGAGGCTGGATGCAAAAAGCTAATTTTCGTTATAGATTACGATCGGTGATGTTAATAAACACAACTAAGACCATCTGTTGGAGTGCAAAATTAAGCGCCAATGTGACATGAACGTTGACATGGAGCTTGCAATGTGCAGTTTGTATTTTTTGAAGGTGTGAATGGGTAGTATGTGCGTGAAAAGGGGAGTATTAATTGTCCTTCAAGGGACATTAAATCCGTTGGACAACTAATACTTTCTTCATAAAAAAAGACTATGCCATCCAGACAAAAGTATCATCAAATTACTGAGAGTTCGTTCGTAAACGTTGAACGATAAACATCAAAAAATACTAAATTTCAACAAAACGTGATCGACTAAATAATAAATTATATTGTTTCATAAATTTTCAAATATAAATTGGATACAATAAAAGAAATTAATTAGTGTATCGTGATTTGAAGAATTTTAAAGCAACTTGGGCGCCTTAAAGGGTCCCAAGTGGTGAACATAATAATAAAACTGTGTTAATGACACTAACAGTAAAAAACTAATTTATTGGCCTAATTAAAGTGATCTGTTTAATTCTCTAAAACTAATTAGTGAAAACAGTGTAACCAAATCAGAATGTCGCATAATGCTAATGATAACGATATAAGTATCATGGATACCGTTCATGGTTCAGCAACGGAAGTAGAAAATCATTCCACATTACAAAAAATTATTAAACCTTTGAAAATTGGAAAATGACCTGGTACACCGATAGGCCTATGGTCTGAAGATAAAATAATATTTTAATTACCCAAAATCAGGAGCTAATAAATGAAAATAATAAATTATCAGGTAGGATAAATAATTTAGAAAACCACATGGCACAAATTATATCGTGTGATAGAAAGAACGGTAACAAGAAAAGTTACTCGAACGTTAGCAAAAAACTTGATGCAATTAAACAAGTATACAATCAGAATGAATTATCCAGTTTCTCTCATAATAACCAATTTGATAGTATTATGCCAGAAGACACTACCTCCTTATAACAATAACGAAACGTCATCAGACAAATCGTACGATTTTATACCAGTACTTCGTAAATAAAATCAAAACAAAAACGTTGCTGTCAATTTTAAGAAAAAATATACAAATAATACTCGCAACACTCGTAATAATACTACACGGTCAAAAATTTTGGAGTAAATTTTAATCTTTTCTGGGTTACATATATGACAACACCAGAAAAAGTTTAAAATGTAATAATTGAGAAATATTAAAAATGGATTTTAATATTTTTAATATTATAATTTAATATGTTACTAGATATAATCTAATTCATGTCGGCGTAAAATAAAGTTCATAATTGTATTATACTTAAATAATTTTAGTCTTAAATATAATATACCTATTATTAAAATATAATTCTGTGTATTAAAATTTATTCTTTTTCCAGATAAATTTTAATGACTGTTTGTCTTAAATATTAATAATATTGTATTAAAATTTAATACTACGGTGATTAAATTTAACGCCTGTTTTAATAAAATGTAATATTAAAATATTTTATATTTCAATAGCTTTAATATTAAATTTTAGCTACACAAAAATTATAATATATTATAAAAATTTACCACTATATTAATAAACACATTTTTATTAATCACTTGTTTTTTGTTTCGCGGAATTCTGCGAAACAAAAAACAAGTGATTAATAAAAATGTGTTTATTAAGTATAAGTGTGTTTCGCCAAGTGCCTACGGCAAATAGCGTGAAAAGTATTAGTACTATATTAGTTCCAAATTTAATAAAATAAAACATAAAATTTTTAGTTTTTATTTATAATTTATTTATCGTATAATTTTATTTCACAACATTCCATAATTCAATGAAAATTTAATTTTTAAATTGTTTACCCATATAAACTTAAAACTTTATTATATTATATCATAAGGCATTAAAATATAAATCTTATTTCTAAAATCGTATGCTTGTAAAGGTTTTTTGTTAACAATTTGGTCATACGTTGTTAGAAAATTTTGAAATTCATATTCAACTTCATAGCAATTTAAAATTCGATTATTTTCAATAAGTTTGTAATTTGAACAATAAAATAATATTTGGGAGTTCAAACTATAAATTTTTTCAATCTTTATAAACTTGTTATTTATAGAATTAAATAAAATAAATCCAGCCCTATATAATGAAATCCATATTCAAATTCTACAAACTCACTTGAATACATCGAAAAAATTTCAAAAGTATCAGTGAACGGTTCGAAAAGATGCATTTGGTCGCTATTTGCCTCAATCTTTACATGTTTCAATTTGCCAAATTTTGGTTTTACCATAAATTTTCTATTTATGTGATTATTCCAAGACATTTGTTGATGTCTTTTGGCCAGTGTATAACATATATTAACGTAATTATTAATCCCGGCATTGAGTTTAGTGAAATACCTGTGTTTGGATTCATATCGGCAGGATGATAGATTTACAATCGGACCTACTTGTTTAATAATGTTTGGATAGTGACACAAAAAGTGATGCTTTGATAAAAGGAATAACTTATAATCTTCTAATATACATTTTAGGTGACTTTGAATCAGTGCAGAAAGGTTCAAGAGCATAATATCTGAAATTTTGAGAGCGAATACGATGTTTATAATTTGTATTATACTAGTTATGCCCCTCCATAAGTGAGGGAATAAAAGTGCAAACTCGTAAAAAATTAAAGGAAAATGTAAAATTAAGCAATGGTTTTGGCTAGCGGATAATCCTAAACTTGTTGGATATTTATCTAAACTAATTGCAGTTGGTAATGATTTTCTGAACAAATAACCATATGCAAAACTATGGATTTTATTGTTAATCTTGTTTACATAAATTAAATTAGTTTGAACTAATTCTAACAAGAATGATCTCATTATAAAAGGAGCAGCACCTTCAAGTATATCGTGCATTGAATCAACACTCGGGTTATCAAATATATTAAAGTGATCTTATTCATTTAATTTGCAATACTTTTTAATCCCAAAAGATTTGTTGTAGTCATCATAAATCAAATTTTTATCATTTTCGAATTGCTTTTGATACTCGCGAAATTCACGAAGCAAATTTATATTTTCTTTACTACTTGTTTGAGTATCAACCCGATGCATTTTACAAATTCGACAAAAATAGTTTGCGCGAAAAGACTCGACAAATCCCAAAGTTATATTTGCTCCCAAATTATCATGACTCAAATTGACAAGAGTTCCTTTCAAAATACAATTGTTGATAGAAATACCGGAAGGTTCTAATTTTCTTATGTCGCTTACAATAATTTTTTATATATCATTAAAATTGCAATTTTCATTTTTAATATCAAAAATAAATGAATGTTTTCTAACCGCGAATTAAAATTGAAATCAAAATTTGCAATTGACATATAAATTGCCCCGATCTTGTGGATTTTTGGTTTGCTTCCTAGTGGATTAACCACTTCGAAGTCATCATAAAATAATTGTAATTGAATTACATTTTGATTAACATGAAAAAAATCATTATTTTTGAAATTATTTGCTCAGCAAAATTTTTCTATAATATTTTCACAACATTTTTGATTATTTTCATGTAGAAATAAGTTAAACAAAGATTCATTTTGAAATATTGATTCAAGTGTTCTTAAAATGGGCACCTATTGAAATTTACATTGAACGAATTTGTTCTTGTAGCACCGATTCAACTTGTCATATTTTCTTTCTCATCTACCACCCAATGACATACCTTGCGGACTGACATAAGAAGATTCAGTATGAAGCTGTTTCTGTCTTTTGTAAACTGTTTTAAATTTATTAAAATCATTTAAAAAATTATTTTTACATGATTTTAAAATACTATGCATAATAGAGCGATCAATATTTAAATGATGTTTAATAACTTTATCAATTTGTGTAACAGCATTTTCACACATTTCACTAGCTAAATTTAAAATTTTATTGACGTTGCATTCGGCAATTCCCATCGGTGTTATAGTATTATAAAAATTGTTTACAACATCATGAAAACTCAATTCAGTTTCGGTTTCAGAATTAACTTCAGAATTATTATTTGAGAGAATTCATGAGAAAGTTATCGATGATTGTAACTGAAGACGTACTCGTATCAGCAAAAGTTTTTACATTAAAATTTGATGGAGTATTTGGAACAAATGAACTACATTTTAGTGCATGACGACGTAAACCACTGAATGTATATAATTCTCGATTACATTGACTGTTAGATATGCATTTAAAAATAACTGGTTTCGGTAATGAAGCATAATGGTCATTACGAATATGTGAAATTGTATGGGAGATAGATGGAATATGTTTATTACAAATGTAACATAAGAAATTCATTTTATTGTAATTTAATTACGCATTAATCTTTGACTTATTTTCAAATCTTGAATTAATTTCAATCATTCGAGTCGTCTTTATCGCACAAGTATTATAAATATATGTTGCAAAATAGTTATAAAATGCCTTCAGACAAACATCGAAATCAATATTAAAAATATAAAATATTTTAAACAATAAATCAAATGTTTGAACAAACGAAAAATTAAAAGGAACACATAAAAGTCTACCATCCAACACTATATGGTATTGCGAAATAGCTTGTTTATTTGCTCCCACTGCAATTATGTGCGGTTGTTTTTCTATGTTGTTATTCGTTTGTTGGTGTATTTAACTGAAAATTGAAATAATATGTAAAAAATATAATATGTCCTTAAAATATTCATATTACATACATCTTTGAATTTTATAAATTTAGATTTAGAGGCATCAAAGTTCGGTCTTTTTTCTCTTTTGATTTCGGTCCTTGCGCTGCTGTCGGTAATAATTTTAATAATAATAAAAAATTATTAATTTCGGTATTCCATTCTGAAAAACAAATTACATTATTTATGTTTTTTATTTATATTTAATTTTTACCTTCAAATTCGGAACATCCCCCATATAACTCTGAATCAATAATTTTAATGTATTTTGAGTATTGTCCCCATTTGTCCAAAAAAAGACTATGACTATTCGGGTACCTAATTTCATAATCATATAAAATCTGAAATGAGCAAAAAAAAGTTAATAATATTCAACATAATAATTGTTGATCTCATCTTACTAGTTCTGGATTGTAAAAAAAAAATGGAAAAGAACTATATATATCATTATGTTTTTTAAAAATATTCTGCCGAAGTTTGGCTGTCTTCGCAAGTCTTTGCTTAATTTGAGATTCTTGTTCAAACGCTAAGCAATTAACAAAAAATTCCTTATCGTCTGCTTCTAAATCCGATGGCATATCTTCATCTATATCCGGATTACTGTATGACTGGGAATCTTTTGGCAATTTTTCATTGAATAAGCCGTCCAATTTACTGCGTTTGATGTTAATAATTTTGATTTTGTTTACCAAATATCCAATGTTTTTTTCTGAATTATAAAATAAATCCTGAAATAAATAAAAAATGTAAATATAAAGCCAAGTAAGGAGATCATAATTTTTTCTTACGATTCCATCTAATTTGCTGTCTGGTGTCTTATAAATAGGAAATAAATCGACAATACTTCTTGCACAAGAAATTTTTTCTTTTTTTTTTTTTTACTTTTTTGGTTTTTATCAATTGTAATGGTGTATTGTGATTGTTCCGTATATTGGTCTGTTTCAGCACTCTCGAATTAAAAATATAATCAAATTTAAATTCAAATTATAAATTCAAATTTTTTCTTCTTTCGTTGGATGATTTCCGCATGTTCGCTCGCAAAAAATTTGTTGCAACAGATACCAATGAGCGACGAGAAGAATTTTTTAAAGTTCCAGTTTTGTCATATTCATGTAAAACATGAGCCTCTTCAGCGTTTTGAATAAATGATTTTAAAGCTTTGCATAAAGACAGTTTGTATCACGTTTTAAAATCACGAATAATAAATACACTATATAATATGTAATGCATATTATATTTAATATACATGAAGTTTCCCTTACCTGTTTGTTTATTATTACTTGTGATTTAGGATATGCTCGCTTGCTTTTCGATGAGCCGCACTTTCCTGGATCAGCACTTGTTACGGTTTCGCTGCTGCTGTTATCAGGTATAACGGGATGTACTTCAATGCATAGCCAAGCACAATTTAGATATTGTTGCACAATTTCTACTAAATGTTCAGTGGGTATTTCTGTGCCGTCTCTATCTTTTAAAGTGAACAAATTGCACTCTTCGGTGGGTGGTAGCACTATAGTAATGCATTTTTATAAGATATAATTTCACTATACTCGAAAATAACATTTCACTAAATCTTACCTGATACGAGAATATCCGAAATATTTAAATTACTATTTAAGTTAATAAGTTATTACAGACACCATTTTATATTAGAATATTGAATGTAAATATTCATACTACGGTAACTTGAATCCGATAACTTCTTCTTTCCTTTTCTCTTTACCTATAAAATAAATAAATTTTATAAATAAAGGGGAACAAAACAAAGAAATTACCAGATTCAAGTTACCATAGTATCGGCTTTAAAAATTTTTGGCTTTTTTATAGACAAATATTATTTTCTATGACATTCACAATGTTTGGGACCTTTCGGGCCACCAAAATAAGAGGTCATTTACTTACAGTATCTCTACCACAAGTAAAGGGTTATCCAATTCAAGCTTGATAAAGTAAACTTAAAAAAACACACAAAATATTCGGAATGTATTGTAATTTTTATTTCATTTTACAGATTGATCCTTGCCATTTTTAGTTAAACAAGATATCATTCAAATGTCCTCCACGGGACTTCTCACAGGCCTTGATTCTTTTGAGGTAATTTTCAATGACTTTTCGGCACATTTCGGGCGGTATCTCGGCCATTACCTTACGAATATTAGTTTACAATTCGTCAAGAGTTTGAGGATTGTTTGCGTAAACACGATTTTTCGCGTAGCCCCACAAAAAGAAATCCAAAGGCGTTAAATCACAGGATCTTGGAGGCCAATTGACATCAGCCAATCGCGAAATCAAACGTCCAGGAAATTTCTCTTGCAAAAGATCTCGATTTGCTCGTGTTACGTGACTGGTTGCTCCATCCTGCTGGAACCACATATCGTCAAGATCATAATCTTCGATTTTCGTAAAAAAATAATCGGTTAACATGCGGCCATAGCGCTCAGAATTGACGGTAACGGTTCGTCCATGGTTGTTCTCAAAAAAATACGGCCCAATCACACCACCAGACCACAATGCGCACCAAACAGTGACTTTTTCCGGGTGTAATGGCTTCTCTACAATCAATTGTGGATTTTCTGAGCCCCAAATTCTACAGTTTTGCTTATTAACGTATCCACCAAGCGAAAAATGAGCTTCATCACTGAAGAAAATTTTGTTCGAAAAATCAGCATCAGCAGATTTAATAATTTTAACGCGTTGGTCGATTGTTAAATGCTCCATATTCTTAAATGGCAGAATGTCAACTAAATAAATGACAGCGTACTTGACGTTTATCTTTGACAGATGTCGGTATACAGATTTCTACTTTATCAACCTCGAATTGGATAACCCTTTAGTACTGCAAAAATTTACCTCTTGCTTCACAACAATAGTATGAAACAAGAACAAGTCGATTTAGCGAATTATATTACTAAATCAGAAAATTTTTAGAATTTCTCATTTTTATATGTGTGTACTATGCCCACACTAATATAAATTAAGAAATTTTCTTGTTTCATACTAGTGGTGTGAAGCAAGAGGTAAATTTTTGCAGTTTGGTCGTTGCAACCTGATGAGTAGGCCAACTTTTATCAGTACGAAACCAAACTGCCAAAAAGGAAACTTGAAGAAGTTCTCATTTTTGTAAAGGGTTGTGTGGTTTTGAACATACAAGTACCCTTGGGGTTAAAAATGGGGCCCCCCATGAGAGGGGTGAGTGAATTATCTACTTTGTGGTAGAGATATTGTACGTAAATAAACTCTTTTTTTGGTGGCCCGAAAGGTCTCAAACATTGTGAATGTCATAGAAAATAATATTTGTCTATAAAAAAGCCGAAAATTTTTAAAGTAATACAGACGAATTTAAAATTTGTTAATTCATAGTATTGACATATAAGAGCTGATAATCAAATGCCTAGTGTTATGAAATTTGTTGTTGCCTTTACTCGCCGTATACCACCTCCTCCCCAATTATAATTTTTAATATCATTGAAATAAAACAAATTTCTACGAATTCACTAAAGCAAAAATTTGATAACAAAATATTTTCACTGATCTAAGATAAGACCTGCATTACTCGTATTTGGTTGGCCTACCAAACCTTATTATTGACTTATTTTATTTTAAATGCGCAGCATTTGTGTTTCGAATTTGTATTAAAAATGTTGAATTTGTCTATTTTCAAGAATGAATTATTGTTCAAACCTCTGCAATTTTGTAATATTTTAATTGGGATTGGGTCGGCCATCTATTATGTGGCCTGTATCAATTTAATTATCGATAGGCCATACAGTTATTATAAAAAATTTCAGAATGAGGTTTTTTATATTATATTTATGATAAGTGTTATGTTGGGTCATTCAACTGCGTGTGTAGTTTTCGTGGTTGGTATTTTAAAGGTACGTATGATACGTGTTGCCCAAAACCCAAAATCGTTTAAAACATTTTTAATTTTAGCGAAAACGTAATTTTATCTATCAGTGGTTATTGAGTCAAATTATATTTTCAATAGTGGTGGCAATAAGTTTCGCCTACGAATCATTTAATGAAGGACAAGAAATAATCACGATTGTGTGGAGTTTAGCTCAAATTTGTATTTGGCTATGTGGATATGCTCTATACCAAAACACATGTGCACGAGAAGCTGAATATGATGTGATACCGTCAAGTGACGCTGCCACTGATAATAATAAATTAACTGAACGTCAAATTTGTAAACCGGTGGTCTTAGAAAATGTATTGTTCTGCATTCCGTTAAGGACTGGTAACATTTTCTTCGGAATATTGCATGCATATTTTTCTATGATGTCTTTTTGTTGCTTGATAACGAATTTATATTCTACATCAAGGTGAGGTTATCAAGAAGATGGAAGAGTTTGGTTTCGAACTAATGAAACATTGAATTTTTTGTATTTAAAAAATTCGGTCGTCTCATCAGACTGCAGTGACCAAACTACAAAAATATTGAAAATACTTTGAACTAATCAAAGTATAATCACAATGCCTTAGCGAATTATAATGATTCGCTACGCAATTGCCAACCCCTTGGTAACCTCGGATTTTATTGTATTTAACGCATACATGCGATTTCTATATGAAATTTTGGGTTATTCTGGATTGATAGCCAGATAGTATTTTTACATCAAGGTGAGGTTATCAAGAAGATGGAAGAGTTTGGTTTCGAACTAATGAAACATTGAATTTTTTGTATTTAAAAAATTCGGTCGTCTCATCAGACTGCAGTGACCAAACTACAAAAATATTGAAAATACTTTGAACTAATCAAAGTATAATCACAATGCCTTAGCGAATTATAATGATTCGCTACGCAATTGCCAACCCCTTGGTAACCTCGGATTTTATTGTATTTAACGCATACATGCGATTTCTATATGAAATTTTGGGTTATTCTGGATTGATAGCCAGATAGTATTTTTACATCAAGGTGATGTAAAAATACTATCTGGCTATCAATCCAGAATAACCCAAAATTTCATATAGAAATCGCATGTATGCGTTAAATACAATAAAATCCGAGGTTACCAAGGGGTTGGCAATTGCGTAGCGAATCATTATAATTCGCTAAGGCATTGTGATTATACTTTGATTAGTTCAAAGTATTTTCAATATTTTTGTAGTTTGGTCACTGCAGTCTGATGAGACGACCGAATTTTTTAAATACAAAAAATTCAATGTTTCATTAGTTCGAAACCAAACTCTTCCATCTTCTTGATAACCTCACCTTGATGTAAAAATACTATCTGGCTATCAATCCAGAATAACCCAAAATTTCATATAGAAATCGCATGTATGCGTTAAATACAATAAAATCCGAGGTTACCAAGGGGTTGGCAATTGCGTAGCGAATCATTATAATTCGCTAAGGCATTGTGATTATACTTTGATTAGTTCAAAGTATTTTCAATATTTTTGTAGTTTGGTCACTGCAGTCTGATGAGACGACCGAATTTTTTAAATACAAAAAATTCAATGTTTCATTAGTTCGAAACCAAACTCTTCCATCTTCTTGATAACCTCACCTTGATGTAAAAATACTATCTGGCTATCAATCCAGAATAACCCAAAATTTCGAATTTATATTCCTATATTGATAAAATTACCGTCACAATAATAATTTTCGCATTCATCCATTTTATTTTCTGCTTAATATATGTCATTGGAATTTTTAAGGTTTGTTCACTTTACACTTTTAATTTTATTGTTAAATAATTAATTATTTCTGAATTTGTTTAATTTAGGAATGGCACAACATGCTACTACCCTGGTTATGTAGTCATTTTATAGTAACCACTATAACTACTCTAGTTATCAACCGGAACTACAATGGAGTGGTTCTATCAATTTTATGGATTACGTTTCAAACCTATATTTGGTTTTGCGGTTATTCATACTTTCTTCGTAAACATAGCAAGAGTGGCACAATATCGAACACATCGGAGGTATCTGATTTATTTCCAAATTTAAAGGTTTCAAAAACCGTATTATTTTGCATTCCATTGCGAATTGGAAATATTATCATTGGATTGACGGGGTCAGTGATTTATATTTGGTTCGGGATTTCGCTTCTTATAGAGCTCATTTCACAACGCACAGGTTATAGAAGTTATCATAATTATTATGGAAATTCTGATTACGTAACTTCACATTATGATAATTACAATTACTACAACAACGGAAATTATAATTATGGTGTTTCCTATTTTGTACCGTTGATTGGGATTTTTTTGATACATTCAATTGTTTGTGCTCTATTTGTTGTTGGTATTTTAAAGGTATTCTAATATCGATTTGTTCCATTACCAATTTATTTTATTTTATTTTTTTTATTTTAGAAGTCAACGTGCTTGCAGTTGCCATGGTTATTTAGCCAATGTCTTATGATAATTGTACCGGTCATAGTTTATTTGGTGGTACCATTAAATTCACTATATGGAACGGATTTTTCGATTGCGGTCAATTGGATTATCGTCCAAGCATATATTTGGTATTGTGGATATTCCTTCTATAAAAGCTCCACGAAAACGGGAATAAGCAATTATTTTTTACCAGTTTATGTGCCGAATATTTTAACCACTAAGGTTGCTTCGTAATAATTCGTTCAATTTTTTAATATTCTTTTATTATTTGTGTATTAATAAATCAAGAACAGTTTAAATATAATTTTTGAGATTGGGGGAGGGGTGGGGTATGTGAGATATGATAGTTAAGGGACTTACCAATAATTTAATAATATCAACAAATCCGGCACTGCCACAGAAATTAAGGAAATCTGAAATGATCCAGAGGTTTTAACATAGCAACACTCGTTTCACTCTCCTGAACCTTAACATTCTCACGAATTCAGTACCAGTCATTGAATTATATTATTTGGGAAGAATTGTGAATTTTTCAATTACCGTATCAATGAATTAAATTTTTTTGAATTCGATCAAAAGCTTCCAAAACATTCTCCTTTTTACTTGAGATCACGATAAATGCATTGTCTTCTGGCGAAAGATTGATTATAGTAGGAGATTGATCCCGAATCTTTTGAAGATTTACACCACAATTTCCATTTATTAACTTATCAGTACTTCCAAAGGATTCCTTTGCTCGCTGGAGTTTCATCAAAAATGGTGATGGAGGTTTTTGAGTCCCATAAGATTTCAATGAGTACTAGTTTTGGAAAAACCGTCCAGAGAAGCATCCGGTGGATTTGATGCGTTCTTATTACGTGAAATATTCATTTAGGGGTTCATCCAATAGGAGCCGAGAATTTTGGAGCCTTCACAAATGCTATCTTAACGGACAAGTTTTAGTTCAATAAAATTATGTGGGCAATCCCAAAATTATATTTTGTACATCGCAACTGCCAAATATTATAGCACAACCAACGACGTCCCAGCCAGCTGAATAAATGGTGCACTCTTCAATGGCTTCGTTCATGTATTTGGAAAATTACATAGGTAATGTTGTCTTCCTAGCATATTCAAAGTATTTATCATTTTCATTTTGAATAATAGTTTCGGGATTAATCTATTCAGTGGGTCATCCGGTGGGCCCCAGGTCCCTTTCTTTAATTTTTGTCGGCTCTCACGAATTATATAAAAAATAATAGAGGAGCGTTTTCGAATACTAAAAACTGGTTTTCATCGGTTCTTATAACGTGAAATATTCATTTAGGGGATCATCCAATGAGAGCCGAGGAGCTTGGAACCTTATTCTATTATTTTATTTGGCTTGGACGATTTTTATAAAATTTGGGTGGGACTAGGTTTTCAAATGCCAAGATACGATTACAATGATTATTTTGTTTATTGTAATTGTTTTATTGTGATTGTTCCGTACAATGGTTTATTTTTAGTACTCACGAGTTAAATACACAATCGTAGGAAATTCTTCCATTTAGCGTCAATCTGAGTGACAACAACTATGATAATCGACACTTTAACAATTATGATAATCGACAATCAACTTCCCAACCGCACCCCATTTTTTTCTTTCCCTTAACGCTGGATGCCGGATAAATTTGAATTTATTTTTACTCATAGATGGAAAGTTTGTAAAAATCACGATTATATAATATTATAACACGATTATATATTATTATACACACATAAATACAAAACGCAATTCTCAAAAAGTGGATTAAGTAGATAACCTGAATTATGATCTCGAATTTAAGTACGGTCGCAAAAAATTGGAAAAGGGTTATGTGATTATTGTATATTTCAATATCAGGGGTTTGCAGTTGAAGATTCATTAGGTGGAAATTTTGTTATGGTTGTGTAATTATGGGACCGAAATCATTGTACTAGTTGAATCATGGGTACAATCTGATGAGGTATGTTGAATCAATTTGCATGGTTATAATGCGTGTCATAGTTGTCGTACGGGTATAGAGGAGGTGGAATATGTGTTTTAGTTAAAGAGAATATTAAATGATCTATGATTTTTGAAAAAGATGAGCTGAAAACAATTTTATAGTTTTAAAAGTACTGAAGCAAAATATGCATTTAATCAGTATATATAGATGTCCGGGATCAAATGTTAGTAGGGGATTTTAATTTAAATATTTTAGATCCAAGAAACCCAAAAATTGGTAAATATCTAGATATACTATCTGTAAATGGCTTCATGCTCATTAATAAATTAACATCAAAATTTGCCACAAGAATATGCAACAGTACTTCTACTATTATACTCGTAGATCATGCATTGACTGATCAATTTGGGTTAGTTTACAGTTTGGCATTAGAGGATATATCATTCTCTGACCACAGAACAATTCAAATAGTCTTAGATGTACAAGCTGGAGAATCTAAACAGGCACAAGCATTTAAAATATTAACAATTATGATTTGGCTGCGAACAGTCTTTTTTGGCAAAAAACAGAAACCGTTGAAACTCTAAACGATCTGATAAGCGGGCTGGAGAATGTCGTAAAGGATTGCGTGCAATATAAGCGTGACACTCGACGTGTGGGTCTGAAACAACCGTGGATGACCTTAGATTTATACTGGGATATCAAAACTATAGGGAAAAATTGTTTAAACTAACTGTAAAATACCCTAAGTATGAACATTTAAAAATTAAGTTCAATCTAATAAAATCCTCGATTGTAACCAGAGAACGGACAGCTAAAAGAGATGTTTACGTAGCTAGATTAGAAAATTGTAATGGAAGTTCCAAAAAAATTTCGGTAAAGTTAAATGGCTCAGTTACCGAGCGCCCAAGGAAAGTTACCAATGCATTCAATGCTTGTTTCATACATGCATGCGATTTTCCGTGGCCATAGTCGTAATTACGCCAGAATATCATATAGATTTTAAATTTGATATAAGAAAGAGGAAGTTAATCGAGTCATTCATTGTTTGAAAACAGCTGCAGCTACGTGGCGGGACGGCATATCAACCAAGTTCCTTTAATTTTTACAAGAAAAAATGAGGCGAGTGCTAACTAGCTTGATTAACAATTTGTTGCTTCAAGGTGGAAAAACTCAAAATGGCAAGGGTTGTGCGGTATTTAAGGGTGAGGATGCACTAGAGCCAACCAACTATAGAACAATATTTATTTTAGGCTCAGTCTCAAAAGTATTTGACAGAATAATGAATGACCGGTTAATTCAATTTTTGAAGACAAATAATATTTTAGCAAGACGGCAGTATGGGTTTCGGATGGTTCTAGTACACAAGCAGCATACTTTGAGTTAACAAGTTTCATTTCGGAAAATGTTGGCAAGGAACGGTACTGTGCTTATTTTTGGATTTACGAAAAGCGTTTCATTCGGTAGACCATGATATATTGCTCGCCAAACTTCAGGGACTAAAGTTTGATGCATTTGTCGTGGTTCCCGGTCCTTTTTAACATTTACAACGAAATACAGTAGACAAAACTTTAACGGCACATTTCAGCTATATGCTAATGATGCCGTTATAAAGTATGAAAATACAAATCTTAACGATCTTTTCTAAGATATGCAGACAGATTTGCCGTTGCTAAACCTTTGGCCCATTGAAAACAAACTTCAGTTAAATGCAAAAAAGACTAAGTATATGATATTTACAGAAAAAAAATTATCAGATGAAGTTATTAGAGAGTACAGGATTAGTTATGCGGGAATTCAGATAGAACGTACGGGTCAATTTAAGTACCTGGGTCTACTGATATATAAAAAATTGAAATGGAGTTATATATATAACATATCGATATGGTTAAGGCTAAAATACGACCTTTTGTATTTTAGATCAAAAAACTGTAAAGAAAGTTAAAAACAAAAATATACATAATTAATTTATCTAACTGTTGTTGAAATGACAAACATGATTTACAATGCTTCGGATCGAAAGGAGTATGTTGCAGCCCTCTTTCTAGATCTAAAAAAAGCTTTTGATACTATTGATCACAAGCTGCTTCTCGATAAACTATATGGTTATGGATTTCGTGGTGTAGCCTATAAATTGATTAATAGTTACTTCACTAATCATCAGCAATATGTTATGATTAATGGAATTAGCAGTAATATTTTAACTGTTAAATGTGGGGTTCCTCAAGGCAGTGTGTTGGGACCATTACTGTTCCTGATATTTATCAATGACATCTCGAATTTGCCCTTGATTGGCAAAATTCAAATTTTTGCAGATTTTATGAAACAAAAGTCCCTTCTATAATACAGAATAGCATGAAGCATGATATGAACATCATACTGGAATACTTCAAATCGAATGTGATCTCATTGAATTTAACCCTCGTCCGGCGGCATAATTTTACAACGCTAAAAGGCGGCAGACGTACAATTGTACTTTCATATATTTTATATGAAAATCGTCACTGTAGACATAATTTTTGTAAATAGATAAAATTTGCAATTTCCACATTATTAAAATGTAGAGATCTCACAAAGCTTTACTTTCTCCGGCTTCTACAAGGAGACTTATTAATATTTAAAAACAGAAAAGGTACAATTGTACCTATGCCGCCTGACGAGGAAGAAATGTATTTTGTAATATTCATGTATGATTTCAGATTTTACAGTTATTGTTAAAGTTATATTAAAACAACAAAAAACATTAAAACAGAAAAAAAAACAAATTTTGGTTTAAACAATCAAAAAATTTAGAAAAAAGTCTTTAAGGTTATTTTTAAAGTTGTCCTTTGATAAGTTGAAGTCAAATACGTCGTCGATTAAGTTGAAAGATTTAGACATCCTATTAATGGGGTTGTTTTCTCCATAGTTGGTGGAATGGTGTTCAAGTGCTAAAAATTCATGGTTTCGAAATGTTCTGCATGGCACGTGAATTGATATGGTTTCCAAGATGTAAGCTGAATCTACGTGACCAAGCAAAACGTTACCAATAAAAGCTGCGCCCAAGAGAAGTCGTCTATTTTCAAGCGTGCATATTTTGTAATCCGTGCATCTTGTTGTGTATGGAGGTAAGCGAGCCACATTTTCATGGAATGGTAAGTTGTGGTCGTAATCCCAACCACTTTTCTTTAACAGAAATACAGGAACTTCTTTTGAATGCTTTCAATTCTTTTTATGTGCACAGCTGAGTATGGATTCCAGACCGTTAGAGCGTATTCCAGTTGAGACATAAGCGAAATAGAGTGAACATAAGGTTTGAATATCCTTAAATTCACCTGTCCATCTTTTAACAAATCCGAACATGGCATTCGCTTTCGCAATACAATTTTCAATATGCCTATTGAAACTGGCGTTTTCGACAAATGTAACACCTAAGTCTATAACCTCATTGACTCTTTGCAGTACTTCGTTGTTGACTTTGTATGAAGTAATTATCGGATTTCGTTTACGATGGAACGACATGATTTTGCATTTCTTAATATTTAAGTATAGTGAGTTCCGATCACACCACTCACTTAATCTATCTAAGTCTTCTTGAAGTTTCTCCGTATCTAACCATCCATTAATAGTACGAAAAATGTTCACATCATCTGCAAATATGAGCACGTCTGAGTTTTTGATTATCTCGGTTATTCGGTCTATGAAAACAATAAAAATCCAGGGCCCGAGGTGTGATCCTTGGGGAACACCAGATGTAACTTTAATAACGTTTGATTTCTCATTTCCCATTATTACAAATTGGCACCGGTTTGATAGATATGATTTAAACCAATTTATGTAATCGAGAGAAAACCCAAAATTGAATAAACTCTGGAGTACTTTATGATGACAGATAGAATCAAATGCCTTACTAAAATCCGTGTACGCTACATCAACTTGACGGTGTTTTTCTATCTCGTTAATTAGTTTACTGGTGAATTCAACCAGATTAGTCGATGTGGATCGGCCAGGCATAAACCCATGCTGGTTTATTGATATATGACGTGCAATTGTGGATTTAAAGTTGTTGCATAATACTAACTCAAATAATTTCGGAATTGATGATGCAGTTGATATTCCCCTGTAGCATGAGATATCCTCACGTTTACCCGATTTAAAAATTGGAGTAATTTTTGAAATTTTCCATTTTTCAGGAAACACGCCGGTGTTTAAGGAATGATTGAATAGATAACATAATGGAATTGTTAAAATTTCAGCGTACTCCTTCAGAATAGAAGAGGGTATATCGTCAAGACCGCAACCATCTTCAAACCCCCTTAAAGCCGATAAAATGTTGTCCTCAAAAATAATAGGAGGAGTTATTGATGTGTTGTTGTTGCCGGGTTGTTCGTACAATCCACTAGTAACGCTTGGTCGATAGACTGATTGAAAAAACGACGCGAACATGTTAGCTATATCTTTGGCGTTTGAAGAGCAGGTATTGTTGTACGTCATATTAGCAGGGTATCCTTCAATTTCGCGTTTATTCCTAAAGTATTTCCAAAATTGTTTTGGATTTATTTTGATGTTGTCTTGAATTTGATTAAGATACGACCTGTATTTAGATTTGAAATAAATTTCAAATTCATTACTATATTGTAGAAACGTAGTTTTGTCCGCTTCTAACCCGCTTTTCAACATTTTGGCATACGCTTTCGACTTCCGATTTTTTAAGTTAACTAGTCTATCATCAAACCAATGAGGGTGAGCATTTTGTGGTTGACAGCACATAGGTACATACATTTCGAAGCCTTGAATCATGATGTCATTAAATTTGTCCACATTTTCGTTTATATCATTGGAATTGAGAGTTATTTGCCAGTTGATGGATTCCAGGTAACTTTGTAGCCCCACACGGTTAGTTTTTTTAAAGTTGTATTTCATTGGTTGTAGGTGTTCTGATCTCGCCATTTTAGTTAAGTCAAATACAATATCCAAAGATTTGTGATTAACATCATTTATGACAAAAGGTAATAGGGATTCAGAAATTTTGAAGGTGTCAATGTCGTTGCTGAAGACAAGATCCAATAATCTTTCACGAGTATTAGCAATTGTGTTTATTTGGTTCAAATTATAACCAAGCATGGCGTCCACAAATAAAGATTCCGCATCTGTTGTTATATTGCAAGGTAAAATACAGTTTAGTTGTGGGTCCAAATACCAAGTTATATTTGGAAGATAAAAATCACCAAGCACAAGAACTAGATCTGACGAGTTTGTTGTATTAATAACTTCATCAATCGCATCAATGCAAGTTGCATAATGATCACTATTTGATTGAGGTGGTATATATGCTGCGTATAGATGATTAGATTGGTTTGGTTGATTTTTACACCGATCTGTTCAACTCTCGATGGGGCTAAAGTTACTGGAGCATTCCAGAGTTTAAAATGTACTGCTATCAGTACGCCACCACCCGATTTCTTTGAACTAGTTTCAGGAGACCGATCGCATCTATAAACAACGTAGTCATGGCCAAAAAATTCGCTGCTCCTTATTTCTGGTTTTAATGAAGTTTCACAAATTACATAAATAAGGTAGTTTGATTTTAAAACGAATTTGTAGAATTTAGATGCTTTTGATGCCATTTTGTTTACGTTTTGATAGTAAATTGCACATTTCTCATATAACGATCTTTCCTTGACTTTATGGGCTGATTTACCTTTTGAGTAATAGTATAAGTTCCAGCTTTCATTAAAAGTGAGTGTAGTCTATCATTGGCCACCGGAGAAAAATATTTAAATGATTTTGTGTGTCTAGAGATTGCAACTATGACATTCGGTACACTATCGAACAGCTCAAGAGGTTGAGAATTGGTTCTTATACATATTACATTTGGTGAGGTTAAACCTTGTGCTTCATGGATCGTCAAGACTTTACTGGTTTCTGGTATCTTAAGATGAGAGATTAATTGTTTATCAGCTCTGGTAAAAGTTAGATAGAAAGCGTTCTCTAACACAGGTAATGATGATAACGTTGGTGGCAGGTTTATAAATTCGGCGGAAGTTTCCACTGTGTTCATACTAGTGATGTTAGGGTAGTATTCCTTGAGAGCAGAAGTAACATCAGCTGGGCATCGATACGTTACATTCAAGTATTCAGTCTTTGTTACGAAAGCACTTGCATCGGAAAATTTCATATTGACATGATGTAATCTGTCAATATATGGTATTTGGTTTTTGTCACCCAGAAGATATACTTTAGAACATTTACTTTTGATAACCACAAGTCCTATATATCCAGCATGCACCATCATGTACTCATCAATAAAAACTGTATCGTAGGTCCGGTTACCATTTATTAGGTATGAGGCAATCGTTTTGTAGTTTAATTTGATGTTATTAAAGTTATTGTTTTTGTGCTCGCAACGTGATGTTACCTTTAATTTTATATCTGCTAGTCTTTCTTTTGTAGCACATAGAACAAGATCAGTGCCCAGATTATGGTTGTTTATAATCCATGTTGATTTACCACAGCCAGGTACACCTTGAATATTTGTAATGTCCGGCATCTTTATGTTTGTTTTAAGATAGATATTGTTTAACGAGTTGTAAGTCTGATGATCTAACATAATTACCGTACCCGATGAACAAAAAATTTATCTGTTTGGGGTAATAAATGTGTTTGTGTCTTCACACAGTTGCACCAGATTATTCCCATCGAAGCCAAACTGATGTTTTGTGGTCGGTTCTTCGAGATATTGTTTGGTAGCGTTGTCAAATATAAATATGTTTAATTGTCGTAAGGAAGAATCGGAGAAAGGCAATAGATTTATGTTCTTAATGTAATGATCCTTTAAGTGGCTTTTTATTAGGCTGTTTGAGTGTTTCATGTAAAACATTATTTCCATGATCGAATTCTTATAGCTGGACTCTGCAGACAACACCTTGTGAAGAGTCGGAGATGTAGATGGAAAATCCGTACAGTTTCCATATGACAACTTCGAGGGATCACCTGTAATCCAACGGGAAGATAACATTCTCTCATACTGCAGTGACGTATTGAAAGGAATATTTAAAACCCATTTGATGTTGTTAAATGGAGAGTTTGTAACATAATCCAACACTGACAAAAACTTGTTGACATGATGGCTAACATCCAAGGTAATTATGAAAGGCTCATTTTTTCGATGTTGCAAGTAGGATGTTAAAGTTTCTAAAGCGTAGATTAGATCACTGCAATCAGTTTTAGATTGATGAGTAACCACAATAATGTAGTCACCTCCAATTTTATAAACTTTTGTAACTTCATTAACTGATTTAATGTAGAAGTTATGTAGTATAAGTCCATTTCGGGATAGATATTTTTTAAGATTGCAATTATCCAATTTTTCTTCAAAAGCAACACAAATAAAAATAGATGATTTTAATAAATGTTTGCCAATTAGCCAGGTTGAAATCTGTGGTTCAGCATGCATGCATTTTTCAGATGGGATATTTTTAACAAACTCATATCCGTTTATATAATCTTCTTGGTGGTTGTTACTTATGTTTCTTGTTAACATAATTTTAAATTTAAATGAGGAGATGATTGATTTGTTGTATGTTGATTTGATGTCAATATCAGTTTGAGTTTCGCAGTGTTTAGATGTGCACTTATTACCCAGTCTTGGAGTCTTTGAGTAGTTTTCTGAAGATGAAAAATGAAATAAGCCTCCATTTGAATCGCACACAGCATCTCTCATTTTGATGGTTTTAACTCTCGCTGTCTTGACGAGGTTTTCATAGCGTGTAAAATTCATCAAGTCAGCATTGACTTCATCAACCTCATCTATCGTACGTATATTAAAACCACCATTGAAGTTGCAGGCAGAGTTGCTCGTTTTGGAAGTTTTTAAGTTATTTGGTTGTGGTTTACTGAATTCCGAAAATCCGATTGCTATTTTGGAAACTTAAGTTCATGTTCAGAAAGGTTGTTGATTGGTGCCATAAGTCGAAAATTTTGGCGACGTCGTTTCCATTCAAATTCTTTAACCAGTAGTCCAGAAGGCAACAACGTGGAATGTAATGCAGTTAAAAATTGATTTGCTGGTAAACTAACACGGAATGATGTATAGTCATACATATGACCGTTTTCCTGGTTGCGGGAAATATTGATACACACGGCGTTATCCAGTTTCATTTTAGTTTTTAGAAAGTCTTCGAATTTTTCTTTCGTCACAGAGTTTTCAATTCTACTAACGAAGAGCCATCGTCGAGGTTCTACAGCTTTTATTTCATCAGATGCTGACTGATATGACTTTTCATGTGAAAGATGTGATTTTAATGAAGCTGCAGTTGTGGTTACTGATGGTATAGGCTTTAAGTGCGATGATTCCGTTGGCGATACAAATATTGTTTTTGGGGATATCGCTGATGAAGGTGTTGATAAAGAGTTAGATGTTTGAGGTAGCGGGTCTGTGGTCTTCGATACAGACGGTATCAGGATATCAGTAGATAAAGTTTTCGGAGAGGCAGTTTGTGGTATTGTGTCATTTTCCCGTTGAGTTTTTGATTGGGATCGTGTTACTCTGCGGTTCTCAATAGTTTCATTAGAAACCTCGTTCACTGTATGAGTATCATTGTTCGAATTATCATTTCCTTGCACGATTTCTTTTGATGTGACAAGCGAGATAGAATGCAATACTTTCATGTTAGTTAGGCATTCAGAGCAAAACCAACTCAAACCGGGCAATCCATCAAATATAAATTTCATGGCCTTCTTGACGTCATTGGGAAATTTAGTCATTAGCTTTTTGGCGTTAGATGTTGCACACGTGTAACTAATGACTCTATCGCACATGAATCCCTTACATGCAAGAAACCATTCATCCACAATTATGACGGAGCACTCAACACATTTTTTTCCACAGACATTTCACTGGTTCAGATTATTTTAGTTTGTAAACACTTTTTTATGACCGAAACACAAATACACTTAATATAGGTCAAGATTTAGTTTATTATTTTATGCACTACACCAGTATTATACATTCAATTTAAATTTTTACAGAAAAATGAAAAAATAGTTACTTGAGAATAATTGATTTGTCAGGAAAAAAGTAACAACAATAAAATACGTAACAATAAATAACAATAAGTTACAAAAAATTTATTGTATATTACAATTAAAACAAAAAAACACGTCCGATTTGAGCGATTGTTAATGTTGAACTGGAAATAAATAAATAAATAAAACAAAATTAGTGATCTTTCATTCACCAGAAAAACTTCATTGGTTTGCCATATCTTAATATAAATAACGTTGTAGTTGATAGAGTTGAATATTTCAAGTACTTAGGAGTGACTTTTGATACGCACATGTCTTGGGTTGAACACATTAAATCCGTTTGTACTAAAATGGCTCCTTTAGTAGGATTGGTAAGGAAACTCTCGTATTTTGTGCCTAGTTATGTATTGAGACTGATGTACTTTGCATTTATTCATCCCAGAATTCTTTATGGAATTATTGTTTACGGAACGGCAAGTCGGAGCAGGTTAAAACCTCTTCAAATCATTCAAAACAAAAGTGTGAAAGCTTTCTTGAAGCTCCCTTTTCGATTATCATCATTGTATTTATATGAAATTGAATTGCGTTGTATGATTACCAAGTTTCATTGTACATGTACAGGACATTAAATGTCTCTTCTACCTTATCTAATTTAGAATTTAGTAATAGTAATCATAAATATGGAACCAGATTTGCTAATAACATATTATGCGGATCTATTACAAACGAATTTGGACGCAGATCAATCCGATTTTCCGGTCCCTCAATTTACAACAGATTGCCTGAGTCATTGAAAACCGAAATGAATATTCATCAATTCAAGAAACAATTAAAGATCTACTGTAGAGAATTGGTAAAGAATTACATTTTGTAAATTGTATAACTTTGAAATGCTTATATCTGACACATGTATGAGAAATATGTTTATTATAATGTTAATTTCCCTTTAAAAGACAGTAAATCCATTGGGGAATTGACATTATAATTTTATTGTAATATTATTTTATTGTAAATAAAGTTAAAAAAAAAAAAAAAAAAAACTCTAAACTAATATTTTCCATTCAACTTTTTAGCTAAACAACGACATAAGAATATTTTGCTCTACCTATTTACCGGGAGCCGCTATCGGGGCGCTATCCTTTTCAATGGAAAATTTGAAAAGGCGTTTATTTTATAAAACTCTGAAACCATTAGAAACTTAATCTGCAGCATGTTGAATTCTTGTTTATACCGGCATGTGAAAATAAATGTCAATTATTATATTTCAGGAGATAAAGGTTTGTTTTATGGATGCATTTATTTTTCATTTATGGTATAGCGACTCCAGTGAATAATATGAAGCTGCCGTTTCAGTAGAATTTTCCCATTTGGCACCGGATCAGTGCTTCAATAATAAAACACGTCTATTTACTATGTATGACTTTGCAACTGGAACTCATTTCAAAACAATAATCTGATCAACAATAACCAATTCAGCAATCACTCTATACTGTAGACCAGTGGTTCTTAACCTATTTCTACTCGCGGCCCACCAAATAATTCATATTTTTTTGTGACCCCCATTTTTTTAATAATAATTTATATTTGTTAAATTATCTATAATATTTTTTTTTTATTGTTCGTGGTTTTCAATTGAATGCGATAATATATTTAGAAGAAAAAAAGTGTTTGTTTATAATTCTATTTATTGAAGTCCTTTTGCATACAAAATATTTTTTGTTTTTCCATCCAGGAAATAGAATCCGTCACTTTGGCTTACAAGAACATGCATAATTCTAAAATACGCTAACCGTTGTTCTGAAATCAAGTACTGTAGATTAGTTTGAACAAATGTACCCAATTCTTTGACATGAAAATATCTTTCTTATTGCAAATCACAATCGAAAATGTCGTTTGCAGATCTACTCGGCCCAGTCATTCTGAATTGCATCAATGCTTTGATAGTGATTGCGTCATTTTACACGTTTTACACGATTGGGTGGGAATCGTATTTGCTGTGGTTGAGAAGTGCCCCAGTATACATTGTTTTCAAGAAGATTTAATTCTCGTTATGCTTCACGAGAAGTGGCACATACTACAAGTATGACGTACTTGACCGTTAAGAGTTCTCAATTCTTGGAAGGATGTTGGTTCACGGGGTAATGTTCGCACGGCCTAACACGTCGGTTGAATATAAATTGGGATGTCAATCAACTATTTTACCGTGTTTGCGACGTTAAAACATTTTCGCTGATGCATTCCATGTGTTTACTACACTTGGCACTTTAGAGTAAAAAAGCGTCGTTGCAAACAAATCATGTGATTTGTCTTCTTTAACGACAGCTTTGTAGTCATCAGCGGGCATTAATTTAAAGGCAGTTCTAATCAATCGAATTAATTCTTTGTGTTGATCGAATAAAGTTTGTAAAGTACGACAATTACGACTATTTCGTTCGGCAGTGGTAGTAGTGATAAATTTGCAATTGCAAATTCCTTGAATGTTGGCATGTAATTCTTGCACACGATATTTGTTGTATCAAACAATGAAATTTGAAAACACGAATGGTACTTTCATATATTTACCAAGAAATGTTTCGACTGGCCTATACCACCTGATACCAACGTTGATAATGGTTCGGGTAGTGCATGTAATTCTGGTAATTTCACATTTCCTACCGCGCAGCACATTCCTTGTATTTTTCTTTTGAATTTGAAGGCACTTCGTGTACTGATTGCATAAATTATCCATTGTCTGGCTTCCCGTTGTTTGTCTGTTTCTGACCGCGAGTTTATACGACGGGTAAAAATCCTGAATTTTTCTATCTCATCGTTTTAACCAATTACATCACGTAAATTATACAACAGACACGCCTCTTTCAATACAAAAAAGATGAAAAAAATTCAAAAAAAACTGGGATAGAAAAATCCGAGATTTGTATCCGTCGTATGAACTGGCAGTGAAGTTCGTAATACTCATTTATTTTGCTTGTCGCTGGGCTAGCATAATTGAATTGACAGCGACAGCAATGCTTTGGGCGACTTCGAGCCCATCAATACTTTAATTTTATTTAAAAATTAATAAAAAATTACTTTTTCAATAAAATAAAATTTTCTTTTATTTTTGAATGACTGGGGTTGGTGATTGAGCTGTTGCTCTACATATTTCCAAAATAGAATAGAATATTGTTTTGATTTTTTGTATTGCTGGTAAACAAAATTCTGATAAGCAAAAGCTGTAATTATTAGGATAACAAAATCCAGAGTTAATCAATTTTCTGTTTTAGTAAACAGAATAACAAATTTTTATAATTAATCAAATAAAATCTGTTTTAACTTGGGTACAGAATTATTTTAAACGTAAAAGTACGGTACTGAATACAATTGCAACGATTACACACACACACCATCGATTGTGTCTTGGTTATCACAGTATTACTCATTTAAATGAGGATGGGCTCTGTTTGATCGGGTCGGAATATCGTATTCAAATGTATTGTATCGCCTTCCATCATATTCAATTGGATAGATGAGGATTCATTTTAATATTGACAGTCGGTATGATTATAAATTGAACAACACATTTCAGGCGATTCAGGTACACCTGGATTCAGGGGGCCTATCCCTTCATAAATATTATGTAACCCTGCTCATTTTAATATAAATTTTCTATGGACAGTTTGGATCAGGTTGGATAAATGGTGTGGACATTAAGGAGGGTTCCTTAATCCAGGGGACAGACCCCTCAAATTCAAGCATGTCACTAATTTCATATAATCCCTTTCCCCATGTTGTACATGCAACTTATACATGGTAAAAATTTCATGACGATAAGGTAAGCAGTTCAAACACCCTTTCGGAACAAACAGAGATTTTTAAAAAAACATTTTTTTGGAGCATTTAAGTCCAGGGGGCCAACCCCTTTAAAAATATTAAAAAAACCTGCTCATTTTGATACAAAATACCTATATTAGAATTCGATTGAAACAATGGTTTAGAGACTTATAAGAAGAGACCCCTTAATCTATGCGATGGGCGGGCCCCTTTAAATTCAAGCATACCACTAATTTTATATAAACCCTTTTCTAAACTTACTACCTTGGAAAAACATATAACACACAACTGATCTATAACACAGTCAATTGATTTGTATGCCGAAAATTATATTTATATCCACATTATAGGCGCAATAAGTATATATATAGGAATCAAAAGCTATGTAACTAGTACCCTGAAAATGACATCCATGTCAGCATTATTGACGTAGATAGTAGGTAGGTACCAAAATTGACACCGCCGCCTCCACCACACTTTCCAAAAAACCAAAGGTGAGTAATGTAATCAGTACCTCCGAAATTGACACGCACATTGGCGTTGATAGTATAGGCATATATTATAAAGTATATATATACGCTACTAAGTGGACCAAAAAAAAAATTGACTCTACCCTTATTGAATGTAAAAAAGTTCAGTGCTCATTTTTTTTCATCAGTATATTCTATCCTTTTTCATACAAATCAAGGATAAAAAAACGGTCGAAATTTTTCCATAGAAAAATCGAGTTATGTCGCTTCTGTTTGTACTCTATATTCTGTGGTATAGGTGAGCACCAAAAAGGACACCGCTTCCCATCTTGAATTTAGAAAAACAAAAGTCGGTAACTTAATCAGTACCGCAAAAACCCCGAAAATAACACTCACATCGGCATTATCGGCGTTGATAGTAGTTAGGTACCAAAACCACACGGTTGCCCCTTCATTCATCACGACTTGCAAAAAACAAGTCAGTAACATAAGCAGTACCACAGAAACCCCGAAAATAAGACCAATGTCGGCATTATAGGCGTAGATATTAATCGGAGGTAGTAAAAATGACCCCGCCCTATCTCGCCGCACACAAAACAAAATTTCTCCATCTCGGATCTTAAAACGGATGTCATATTCCTAATAAGCACTCCCGAAAACCACGAAAAAAACATCATTGGAGAAAACCAAAATCACCGGCCGAATTTTTGTTGAAAAACAGTATCTTCAGTCAAGAATTGTTATTTTCGCTTAGATTTTGAAAACCTGATTTAGAATCTTTTGTTCTTAGTAGTTTCTCTTGTAAATGATATGCTTTTCAATATAATTTCAAAAAACGAAGAAGCTTCTATGGAAGCTGCTACTCACGGCCGTTTTCGGCCAAAAAGTACAGAATATCTCCTCACAACCCATAGAATACATATATAAATTTTTATTGAAATCGGTGCAGTAGTTCTTGAGCTTATCGATCGAACATAATGAAAGGGCGCTGCCACTTCCCGTGGGCCATTTTCAAATAAAAACACTTCTCATCACCCATAGAACATATCCACATACTTTTATCAAAATTGGTGCAGCAGCTCTTGAGTCTTAATGTTACAAACATATACGTCATTTTTATAGTTCTCTCTCTCTATCTCTCTCTGGCACTATATCCCATCAAGGGATTTGGCCGCCTCAAATGAGGTTTCATAATCATATTTTCATTTCGGATAATGAATGATTAGTTCATTGATCCTAAACCAGCCGTGAAATTTTGTCCTTGTCACCACCGGGAATCGATCCCGGGACCTCCGGTCGCTGAAGCAAGCATGCTGACCACTGAGTCACCGGGCCGGCCTAACTTGTACTAGCTTGATTTAAAAGGAATCCTCACCGTGTACATTCCATCTGAATTGCGCCCCAGGTTCTTTTTAAAAAGAGCTATTTTTATTAGGTCTACCGGAAAGTTCCGTCCGTTCCGGTTACAATCAGTTTCAACAAGTATGCGCATATTCATGTGACACATATTTAGCTTTCTCTTATGATCGTTAACAGTGTATACACATTTACGTCGCAGATGAACTAAAACGAAGATCATTCTTGTTAGTATTAAGTGAGATGCGATCGTGTACACATGGCTACCGATAAAGTTTATTTACGCCACTGTATTTTGTACGAATTCCAACAAGGAAGAAATGCTACAGAAGCGTGTAGAAATTTAGTGAAAGTGTTTGGTGAAGGTACAGTTTCTGATAGAACATGCAGAAGATGGTTCGAAATATTTCAAGTAGATGATTTTGACCTTTCTGATAAGCCACGTTCTTGGCGACCATATTTGATCGACGACGATACAGTCAAGATCATGTTAGAGCAAGGTCCTTTCTTGACAACATCGGAGATTGCGGAAAGGCTTGATTCAGCTCAACAAACCATTTGCGACCATATTCGGAAACTAGGGTTTGTGTGGAAGTATTCGAGATGGGTGCCACATAAGTTAAGTGAGAAGAATTTGAATGATCGAATCACCATATGCACATCTCTGCTTGCACGCAACAAAATCGAACCCTTCTTGGACTGGAAAGGGCATATTGTGAACCCGGAAAACCTGCCCCCTCCACTTCTAAACCGAAGTTGAGCCTGAACAAGAGAATGTTGTGTATACGGTGGGACATTCGAGGACCAATACATTTTGAGCTGTTGAAACCAAACGAAAGGCTAAATTCGGAGAGGTACTGTCAGCAATTGGATAAATTAAAAACAGCACTCCAAGAAAAGAGGCCGGCGATGTTCAATAGGAAGACATCATAATGCTTCATGACAATACCAGGCCACATGCTGTTTTGGGGACTCGTCAGAAAGTCGCAGAACTAGGCTGGGAAATTCTGTCGCATCCACCATACTCCCCGGACCTAGCGCCATCCGATTATCACTTGTTTCTGTCCTTACAAAATTTCTTGCAGGGCAAACAATTCAAGAACGAAGAAGATATCAGACAAGCACTGGTTCAATTTTTAGCCTCTAGAGATAAGATATTTTTTAAAAATAGATTATACAAATTGCCATCACGCTGGCAAGAAGTCATATAAATAATGATGGCAATTATATTATCCAATAAAGTTTATTCAAAGTATGAAAAAAATTATTCTTTTGTTGCATTCCAAAAACGGACAGAACTTTCCGGTACACCTAATATATAGAGATAATCATGTCGATTCAATGAATTCTTCTTGAAAAATCTTCTTCACTCAAACAGAAGAAATCAATAATAGAAGAATCTTCTATTTTGCTATTCAGTGTAGCAGTGGGATCCTAATCTTCTATTTTTATTATTGAAAGTTCCAAATCGACTTTTTTTCTTCTATTTGCTCTTGCTATAATGTCAAAAATGTATTATTACACAAAACCAAAACTGTGCCCTAATTCTCTAAGCAGTAAGATAATTTGTAAACGTGTAAACGATAATTTATCTTGCCTTTTTTTTTGCAATATTCGTATTCTCTAATTGCACTCCAAGATAAAATTTAAAACGGTTACGATAAATAAATGTCAAAACTTCACACTCTTCGTGGGTTCATATTTAGACTTTGATGGCCCATATCTTGTGTTCCCATTTAAATTTCAACATTAATCTTATGAATATAAGTTATTCCAAATAGCATCTGTTCCCAAACTATAGTTCAACTTGTTATGTGTTGTGGTAAGGGTAATTTTAAAGGTACAAATTTTATACAAAATATTTAACTTGATTCAATATAGATCTTCTATTCTCAATATCTTCTATTCTTCTATACTTGTGTATGAAAATTGTTAAATGTCGAAATAGAAGGAAAAAATAGAAGAATTGCTATTCCATATTAAAAATAAACAATTATTTTGATTTTTTCGTTTGAAGGTTTTGACTAAAAATAGAAGATATAAAAATGAGACTTTTATGACAAGAAGAAATAGATTTTTTTCGATTGTTATCAAAAGCGGGTTGTGTTCTGATTAAATCTTCACAATTTAAAAATGAATTTTTGTTTAATGCGAAGTGAAAGAATCCGCCAAAAGCGTATTGGTTCGTAAGTAAATTTATTAATTATTTAATAAAAATTAATTAAATAAATTTTTGTAGACAAAAACCAAAAATGAGACTGAAAGATATAAGAATAAACAAGGATCCGTTTCAGCTTATTGATAGTGTATTCCACAAGTACTTTTGTTTGCAAAAGGGAATTGTTGTGATATTTGTAACCGATTTAGTAGCAAAATCCAGCTTCAACTCAATACCATTTAAATTACAAGTCTGTATTAATTATTTGGAAATGCAATTAGGGTACATAAATGAGTCTTATTACTTATGTGCTTGCTACTTTGCATTTTTTGTGGGCAAGGGAGCTATCAAGCTTCCGTTGGTAGCAACAATGTGTTGGGCCTGTAACAACCTAGTGTGTCAAGATGTATTTACAATGTAACTTGCCTTATAAACAAATATTTGGTGCCAAAGCACAGAACATTGCCTACAACTATTTTAGAAAAAACTAGAAACAAATCAAGGTATGAAAAAAGTGTATCATATTTATTAACTTATAAAATTTCATAATGTTCCATTAACAGGTTTCAGGATAAATATGGAATGAGGAATATAATCAGTGCTATTGACGGTGTCCAAATAATCATCGCCCCACCAAAAAATTCTGTTGAGACACCTGGCAATTTATACATTTGCAGAAAAGGATATCACAGCATAAATGCGCTGGTAAAGTTGGGGATGTGACATCTACTAGCGCATTAAAAATACACTCATTGTGCATATCCATACTACGGTAACTTGAATCCGGTAACTACTTCGTTTCTTTCCCCTTTACCTACAAAATAAAAAACATTTATAGATAAAGGGAAAGAAACGAAGTAGTTACCGGATTCAAGTTACCGTAGTATGGATATGCACATTGAGTTTTTTTCCATGAAATTTTAGCACGGCATACTTTATGAAAATAAAAATTGAAGAAAACAATTCGATTTGGAACTTTCAATAATAAAAATAGAAGATTACAATCCCACTGCTACACTGAATAGCAAAATAGAAGATTCTTCTATTTTTAATTTCTTCTGTTTTAGTGAAGAAGATTTTTCAAGAAGAATAGAAAAATTCATTGTATCGACGTGAACATTAAACGTCAAAACGAAATTTTAATTATTTTTTATCCTTAATAACTCAAAAAATATAATTGCTAGAAACGTAAATTGTTGCATATACATCAAAGCCATCTAGAATCACACATAGCCCACAAAATCATATTGAAAATTATTCGGAGTCGGTAGTTATTTGAAATTCAAATCAAGATACGGTTAGATAACTTATAAAACAAACCAAATGTTTGAAAAGAACATTACAACAGTCAAAAATTTCTTTATTTCGTATGGTCGCATTATTTTTAGTAAAAACCTTCTAAGCGAAAAAGTCAAAAAATTTGTTTATTTTTAATATGAATAGCAATTCTTCTATTTTTTCTTTCTATTTCGACATTTAATAATTTTCATATACAAATATAGAAGAATAGAAGATATTGAGAATAGAAGATCTATATTGAATCGACCTGAATAAATATAAAAAATAATTGTATTATTTCAATATCTATTTTAAATTTCATACTTTACAATTTGGTGCTAGCATTTCTGCATTAATTTCTTCTGTACTAAACAAAGTTGTACGTAGGAAGAAATAAGAAATAAATAGAAAAAAACTAAATAAAAAAACTTTATCTTTCTTATTTCACTTTTCAATACGATATTCGGTTATAAATCAATTTTCTTTTTATGTTCTGAAGGAAATTTTGCAACCTTTGGCGGCCCCCGGCAAACTGCTTACGGACCCCCAGGGGGCCGCGGCCCCCTTGTTAAGAATCACTGCTGTAGACCAACATAAATATTATGACATTTTTATCTGACTTAAAGTCTCGTGTTATATAAATTTTGCAAATTTGGTATCCCAAAACTTTTCGAAAATCTAGGAATGCTACATAAAAGTTCTGACAGCTCTATAATAATTACGAATTTATTCATGTGAATTGTTTGTATTTTTGGTACAACAGCTAGTACAGACACACTTCACAAAGTGGTGTGAATTTTTACAAAAATAATAATATATTTTCTTATCAATTTCACGCTACTTTGAATTCCATTACGTACATGTATACGGAAAAGCGTAAGAAGACAACTCCCAAAATTTATAAATTGTAAACATAAAATAATTCACAGAACCACTTATTTCCAAAAGTAAAAATCTTAATATTTCTTCTTACTTTAGTTGTTATTGTTCCGAAATCAAAAGAGATTCATAAATACATAACGATAATCCCTAACGTATAGTTGGTTCTACATTGGTACAGCATGCGATATAATATTCTTATTTTGTGTGAAAAAATTTGATTTTACCAAAATTTAATACTCTGTTGTGCCTGTATTTGCCCGTGTTCTTGTCTTAATTTCATTTTATTCTCAATCTTGTATCATACCTTGAAGCCTTTTTTGAGTTACATACTTTATTTAATGTGATTTGACTTCATTAAAATAATTGGATGCATAATGTTATTGCTGCATGTTCAAAGCTGGCCCTGTTTCGTTTTTGTTGTAACAAATTTTACGGAAAAGTGGACCAATAGTTGCTTTCCAATCGACCACCACAAGTACTTATAAGCACTTAAGGTTTTTGTCTTTGCTAAATTAACTACTCGCAACTGTTCTACCTTTTTATTATGAGTAGTTGGAAGCAGTTGCGATAAATTTGTCCACTAGGTGATTGTGTGTAGTATTTTTCTGTCAAAAATATAATTGAATGTCGTATGTGAAGCGCTAATAAAATTCCGGTATAGATATTCTTTTATTAAAAAGTTATCACAAATAAACAACTCATTTGTAGGTTAGGTTTTGCTTTTGTAATTTTTTGTGCTTTCCAATCGACACTTTAGCCAATACACATCTTTCGCACTTACAAGTACTTGCGGTGGTCGATTGGAAAGCAACTAATATTATCCAATTAGAATAAAAACTCTGCAAAATTGTACTTCGGTACAAAGGCATAAATTTGCCTGCTTATGCATGATTAACATGGGCTTTGTGAAAGTAAAATTTGTAAATCGACGTCATTTAATTTTAAAAAATGAAAAATATTCAAAGGAGTCCGGAGTCGACTCTAGCAAATGAGTGTGTCCCATGAAATGTATCGATAGACAGCTCCTGAATGAGCTGATTTTACACTGTTATTCGAACATGAAGCACATGAATGAAGCTTTCTGGAAAAGCCGTTCCGAGGGTCGTTCGGAGGGATCTATGTCCGTTTATTTAATTTTTTTCAGCTCGCATGATTTTTATAAAAATTACTGGAAGATTGCGGTTTATTATGATGAGTCCTGTTTTCGGAAAAATTTATTTAGGGGACCAAATAAAAGATTCGGTGGGGCTCGGATCTGGTTTGTATTTTTGTTACTCGTACCATTTTCATAAAAAGTGGTGAATCAAAATTTCCAATTGCCACCAATTGAATGCGATTGGTGCAGATTTCGACCAAATTCGTTCAGATAGTCGAACGGTTAGCCCCAGCCCTGTAGCTTCCTTTAATTTTTTCTTTGGCTCATTTGATTTTATAAAATAAGATTCAGATAGTTGCCCGGTGGAGCCTGAAGGAGCGTTTTCGATTAACAGAAATCGATTTTAATGGTTGCATCTTGTTGCTTCGTCTTGTGTCCAAATGTTCCTCCATGTTATGTTGTTTGTGTTACCGCGATAGTAAATGGTTGCACTAATCGTGTGCTTTTAATAGTTTTGGTTGTTTTAAGTTACAATGTTGATATTTAACATTCGCTAACTGAGTTATGTTTTGTTCACACTATTTTCATGGCGCCTGGTAATTTTTTTCGGTTCGAACGATTTAAATTAAATTTGCGGTGATCATGGTTTTTTAATACCAGGAATAGATAGCAATCGGTCCTAATTTTAGGAAAATTCATTAGGTTTTTCGGGTCGAACGAGATTCTCAAATGCGGCAGTGGAAGGTTTAAGAAAAATATCGGCTCAACCAATTTTCAAGAAAAAATTTGAGAGGATATGTTGGAATGTCAGGAAAAGGATCATAATATTTGTAAAGAGGTTCTCCGGTTTAGTCGCTATTTGCGTCATCTCAATCGAAAGGGATGGAACTCAGAATAATGAAGTAAATGGGGATCTAATATAAATTTTGGACATGTCTCTGGAAAATTACCAATTTAAATGGGTCGCATTGAGAAGCTACGTGTTTTGCAATAATGCCAAATAAATAATGCTGGACAAAATAATTTTTGAAACAATACATATTTCGCTGCCGTTGGATAAACTGAATCCAGTGATAATATCCAACCGAGGAGTATTAGGTAGAATCATGAATAATAAAAACATCATTTCTGATCGATATCAAATGATGGTCATCACAAATTAATTTACACGAAACCTAGATTGCTTAGAATCCAGGCAAGAAATAGTTTTTATTTCTTACTATATACACCTAAACACATTCATTAAGAATAAACCTCTGCTGTCTCTCCTATCACCAATAAAAGCCCTTAAACAAAACATTTTTTTGCGAAAGTTGTACATCCTCCAGTAAAAAAGCTCGATTGTAATCCTATGTATAATAATTTAATACGTAAAAATATAAAAATTCACAACAATTAAGCTCATTTCATATTACATAAAAAACACGATAAAAGCTTTGGATAAAGGAATAAACGAGGAGAATGTAAAAGTCAAAAACAATCTTCTATCAACAAATAATAAAATTATGAAAAATGATAATATGAAAAGTTTTTTTCCTACTCGTGTACCAACCAAACGGTACAAAAACAACAAAAAAAACTTTTCATTCTTTTCTATGCCATGCTGGAAGGTAATAATAATTTCCCTGAAACAAAATACAGCAAAAAATATAATAAGTATCGTAAAAAAACTCCTCCTGTCATCTTCTTAATAGGGAGATTAAAACAGATTTTCCAGCTTCAATGCGAGATGAGAAGTTTCACTTTGTGTTGTTGTAACAAATTTAATTTAATTAAAATTTACGACAATATTTAATTAAATCGATATACGTCGTACATATGAATAAAAATTGTTTATATATCCAACCCTGAATATGTAAATCAAATAATTAACGAATAAAACATTATATCAATTCCCTTATCACTAGTTCGATATAATCAAATCGTATATTTAATAGAAAAGATTTTTTGTGTGGCGTTGTTGTTGTTATTTTAATCAAATTTTGCACATTTACTATACAGCTAGTTAATAATAATAAAGTTCGATTTGTTAGGGATGGGGTCGAGGAACGTACAGTATACGATACAATAACAACAAGTGTAATAAAATCATGAATAATATTACACTTTTGTGTCATAGGTTATGCTAATAATATGCAAATTACACACATTTTTGTGAGTATTCGATGCTGTGTACAATATACTAGGGTATATTTGCCATTGATGACCTATTTAATATATTATATCCTTCTATCTACCACCCATGATATACTAGAAACTATACACAGTATACAAGTCTATGTCACAGTAGATATATTTTGGAAATATTTAATTATAATTTCTGTCTATTTTATCAATTTTTATGACAACCGAAATTACAGCAACTGTAACATGGTATGATTGGTAAAATAATAACTATATTTTCAAAAAATTGCATTGCACACCCATATACCCCCAGTCGGTGCAATTTTTAATTGTGATTCTCGATTTTTTCGAATATTTGAAATTATTGCATAAAAAAAATTAAGGAAAGAATGAATTCGTAATGAACACCTCATATTTATGTTATCTTGACATTATTAAATTAGTCTTTGTAGAACACTAAATATGGCTAAGATTCAATCACTTGAATTGAAAAGTTATAACTAGATAACTTTTCGAGAATAAACGGCCAAATCCTGAACTAATAGTTCAAACCCCCATGCAATCAAAACGACCTCCGGACGATCGTTCCAACGTTATCATATTATTTTCTTTACCAAACATATTTATTATCCGGTTTATTTAAAGCCTTTTAAGGCTGAATAAGTTCAATGATTATAAATTTTCTTGAGGTTTGATAATCCAACAAAACCGTACTGTTCATTTGCAGTGATTGATTGATTTGATATCCTTGTTGCCACATCATTACGAAATATTTACAATTTATGTTTAACCCAGTAGTGGTTACACATTTTTTAGAATTAAAAGTTATTTTCACGATGGGTAGTAGGATCTAAACTGGTGCTCAACATAATGCGTGCGATATCGATGTTTTCCAAGATATGAGAAAATTCTATTTTTCCAAGCAGGAGTTTACCGAAAATTGCTACTTGAAACAGTTGTAGTCTGTACTAGATAATAATATTATCTAGTATTCTTGATACTGTCAGTCAGGATGGCTAATGTTTTCATGCTTCGCAGTTGATTTTTACATTCTTTTAAGGCGGATTCATTGTTGTAGCTCGTTGTGTTCATTCCGTTCGTTCCGTTCGTTATGCTTTTTTGTAAACCAATAGGATTTGTCACAAATGACGTTTTATTTCTTCGGTATTTTTTCATCAAGTTGGTCTATCTTCAACTTTTTTACCGAAGGAACATGGCAAGAAAGAAACGACATGATATATGGTATACTAGTAGAAACAAACAGACACATTTTCGATATTTTTATTTTGTAGTCAAGTACGTTGTTCATTTTGTATTTTGATGTTTTGTTTTTTCATCAACAATGAACCTAAAAAATAATACTGCAGAAAAAATACCAAACGAAAGGAACGGAACGAACACAACGAACTACAACAATGAATCCGCCTTTACTTATGCCCGGTTGCCCAGAAAAATTACTAACATGGACTCTCCGTTTGCTATTGCTATCTAGTTATGCTAGAAAATTTCGATCAAATGGCAAGTGGAGACTCGCAATAATTTTATATGTTATCTGTATGCTATGAATACATGCTTGACGTTTCTTCTATTTCAATATGGCATCTACTGACATTTTATGTATTTATTCAAATCACTAGTAGTCTAGACTATCGACAAAAGAATTATTTCAAAACGTCAAATTATAGCAAGCTTACCACACCAGACTACATCTTGGGAAATTTTGATAGAAAGAGAAAATAGATTGCAATAGAATTCAGATAGCAGGTCGAGAAGCCGTGTAAGGGCCGGTTAGTTGTGCGCCAGTTAAATTAATTATATGAAATTATTTTATTTTCGCAATTAGAAAAAAAAAAATCAACGCAAACTTGAGTAAATATATTTTATTTCGTGGAAATATTAAGCTTGCGTATAGAGAACTGTTTGTAGATGTAACGGCAAAAAAATTATTTGGTCTATTTTTGAATGTTAATTTTTATTTTCATAAAGTATGCCGTGCTAAAATTTCATGTAAAAAAAAGACTCAATCAGCTTATTTTTAATGCGCTAGATGCCACTACTCCGGACATTTATAGTTCTCAATAAAGATTTATATGGCCAATACGTCATCGACCAATAAATTATTCGTACGAATTCTTACGAACAAATTTTCTTACGAATTCGCATCCAATATAACCGCGGCTTTAGCCATTTTCCATAAGAAATGCGAGTAATTTTTCAGTCTGAGCCAATAACAAACCACGATTAGAGATTTGGGTAAGGCTCCACTAGATCTATCAATGAAGAACATTTTAAAGAAAAAGATTTTTCCGAATTTTTTACAGTAAGTATGAGTAATTTTTCAATCTGGTTATCCATGCCATTTTTAGAGATTTAAAAACTAATAATGGCTTGTTAACAACGAACTTTTCTACCATTCAAAAAAATCATTTTCTACAAAATGTCCAAACCTCTAATAATTAGTTATTATTCGCCCAGATTGAAAATTGCCCAGATATGCAGAAGGCAATTACTAATAAGAAACCTCCAAATACACTGTGGAGAAATCTTTTTCTACAAAATGTTCCTCATTGATCAACCGATCTGATTCATATCGTGGAACCTTGCTCAAATCTCTATAGTAATGGCGTGTTATTGGTAGAGATTAACGAATTACTCATTGTTGTAGTGAAAAATTATTAAATTCAAGGTTGAGTAAATCTCGTATGTCTCACAAGGAAGGATCTCCAGGTGTCAGGCTCCGATTTCGATGAAACTATAATATGTTGTAGAAGAGTGGAAAATAAGTGACACGTATTTTTTTAAGTGCTCAATCCCCTTCTAAGGGGGTGAAAACCGCCCTTGAAGTTGGGGGTAAAAAAGTGACTTTCGATAATTTTCCTCAAAAAACATAAAAAAATCTGCACATATTTTATTCCAAAATAGGTATTTCAGAAACTTACATTATATATTATTTTTTCAAGAATTTTGGTACTACCTAGGGGGTGAAACTACCCCTAGGAAAGGGTTGAAAAATCAAAAAGACTGTCTAAAAAATCCAAATTGATGAGAAAAATTCTGGAAAAATTTATATTACTCCATAAAAAAAATAAGGTTGACGTGTAGAGGGTTTTTCGAAACCACCCTTTCTCAGGGGGTTAACCACCCCTAGAGACGATTCTGGAAATTCGCTCAGGACATCTTATTTTTTCGACTGAAAGTTCTTTGTCCTCCTCAATTATGATCATTAACATAGATTCTTACCGATATCATTGATGTTTAGGGGTGAAACATCCCCTAACGGGGGTGAAATTTGTAAAAATTGTTAAAAATTCCAAGAAAATTTTGCAATTTGGTGGAATAATTCTAGAAAAAATATATTAGATTTCGAAATTGGTATAAAGGTTTGCACGTTCAAAAATTTCATGAGTCATCCGCTTTGAATGGTTTCAACCGCACTTGAATTTGGGGGTGTAAGAGCGACTCTCCATAATTTTCCCTACAAAACATGAAAAAATCCGAAAGTTTTTTACTATGAAATACGTATCTCGGAAAGTCAAGATTTTTATTATTTGTTCAAAAGTTTTGGAAATCCCGGGATGAAACAACTCCTAGGAGGGAATTGAAAATCAAAAAACTTGCATAAAATACCAATTTGATGTGGAAAATAGTGGAAAAAATAAATATCACACAACTATGAAAAAGAAGTTTGAGGGATTTAAGGATTTTTTAGACTGAAGTGTTTTGCTATCCTCCAATATGATGATTACCATCGATTCTTATGACTATCAATGATGTGTGGGGGTTGTCACATACCCTATCGGGAATCTAAAATTTCATAAATTGTTAAGAATTTTTTTTATTTTATTTTTTTTTCTGAAATACGGCCAATTAATTCTAGAAAATATATAAGCTCAAAAATTTCATTCTACAACCCCTTAAAGGGCCTAACTACCCCTTTCGGAATATCGATAACCAAACGAACTTTTAGGAACATCGTCCCATTTTGCATCAATATTATAGATATTTGAGGATATCAGTGATTATTTTCGTGACTCAAATTCATTTGAGGAATTGGAGCTATACAAAATCTCAAGAATTTCCAATCTATATATAGTTGATATAACACGGAAACGAATTCATCATTACCAGACTGGTGATTTCCTCCCCCCCCCCCCCCCCCCCATTAATAAATATATATTCTTATATATCTGTAGAATTGTATATATATATTTTTCTTAATGACATCGGTTTTTTTTTCATTTTCACGTACTAATAAACCTTTTGATTTATATTGCAAAATGGGACGATGTTCCTAAAAGTTCGTTGTGTTATCGATATTCCAACAGGGGTAGTTAGACCCTTTAAGGAGGTTGTAGAATGAAATTTTTGAGCTTATATATTTTCTAGAATTAATTGGCCGTATTTCAGAAATTTCTTAAAATTCTTAACAATTTATGAAATTTTAGATTCCCGATAGGGTATGTGACAACCCCCACACATCATTGATAGTCATAAGAATCGATGGTAATCATCATATTGGAGGATAGCAAAACACTTCCAGTCTAAAAAATCCTTAAATCCCTCAAACTTCTTTTTCATTGTTGTGTGATATTAATTTTTTCCACTATTTCCCGCATCAAATTGGTATTTTATGCAAGTTTTTTGATTTTCATCCCCCTCCTAGGAGTTGTTTCATCCCGGGATTTCCAAAACTTTTGAACAAATAATAAAAATCTTGACTTTCCGAGATACGTATTTCATAGTAAAAAACTTTCGGATTTTTTCATGTTTTGTAGGGAAAATTATGGAGAGTCGCTCTTACACCCCCAAATTCAAGTGCGGTTGAAACCATTCAAAGCGGATGATTCATGAAATTTTTGAACGTGCAAACCTTTATCCCAATTTCGCGATCTTATATATTTTTTCTAGAATTATTCCACCAAATTGCGAAATTTTCTTGGAATTTTTAACAATTTTTACAAATTTCACCCCCGTTAGGGGATGTTTCACCCCTAAACATCAATGATATCGGTAAGAATCTATGTTAATGATCATAATTGAGGAGGACAAAGAACATTCATTCGAAAAAATCAGATGTCCTGAGCGAATTTCCAGAATCGTCTCTAGGGGTGGTTAACCCCCTGAGAAAGGGTGGTTTCGAAAAACCCTCGAACACGTCAACCTTATTTTTTTTATGGAGTAATATAAATTTTTCCAGAATTTTTCTCATCAATTTGGATTTTTTAGACAGTCTTTTTGATTTTTCAACCCCTTCCTAGGGGTAGTTTCACCCCCTAGGTGGTACCAAAATTCTTGAAAAAAATAATATATAATGTAAGTTTCTGAAATATCTATTTTGGAATAAAAAATGTGCAGATTTTTTCATGTTTTTTGAGGAAAATTATCGAAAGTCACTTTTTTACCCCCAACTTCAAGGGCGGTTTTCACCCCCTTAGAAGGGGATTGAGCACTTAAAAAAAAATGTGTCACTTATTTTCCACTTCTCTACAACATATTAAAGTTTGGAGACCCTTCCTTGTCAGTAACATCTTCTATCTATCTATATACAGGGTTATCCAATTCGAGGTTGATAAAGTAGAAATCTGTATACCGACATCTGTCAAAGATAAACGTCAAGTACGCTGTCATTTATTTAGTTGACATTCTGCCATTTAAGAATATGGAGCATTTAACAATCGACCAACGCGTTAAAATTATTAAATCTGCTGATGCTGATTTTTCGAACAAAATTTTCTTCAGTGATGAAGCTCATTTTTCGCTTGGTGGATACGTTAATAAGCAAAACTGTAGAATTTGGGGCTCAGAAAATCCAGAATTGATTGTAGAGAAGCCATTACACCCGGAAAAAGTCACTGTTTGGTGCGCATTGTGGTCTGGTGGTGTGATTGGGCCGTATTTTTTTGAGAACAACCATGGACGAACCGTTACCGTCAATTCTGAGCGCTATGGCCGCATGTTAACCGATTATTTTTTTACGAAAATCGAAGATTATGATCTTGACGATATGTGGTTCCAGCAGGATGGAGCAACCAGTCACGTAACACGAGCAAATCGAGATCTTTTGCAAGAGAAATTTCCTGGACGTTTGATTTCGCGATTGGCTGATGTCAATTGGCCTCCAAGATCCTGTGATTTAACGCCTTTGGATTTCTTTCTGTGGGGCTACGCGAAAGATCGTGTTTACGCAACCAATCCTCAAACTCTTGACGAATTGAAAACTAATATTCGTAAGGTAATGGCCGAGATACCGCCCGAAATGTGCCGAAAAGTCATTGAAAATTACCTCAAAAGAATCAAGGCCTGTAAGAAGTCCCGTGGAGTACATTTGAATGATATCTTGTTTAACTAAAAATGGCAAGGATCAATCTGCAAAATGAAATAAAAATTACAATACATTCCGAATATTTTGTGTGTTTTTTAAGTTTACTTTATCAAGCTTGAATCGGATAACCCTTTATTATATAAAAATGGTGTAAAAAATGTATGTGCGCGCATCAGTTGAGAACGGCTGAACCGATTTGGCTCAATCTTTTTTGTTGTGTTCGCAATTACCAGGAGATGGTTCTTGCTAAAGAAATTTTTGAAAAAATCCACCGGAAAAGTCGGAAAACCCAAAAAATCGATCAAAAAGCCATTTTCGTATGAATTTTCGGTGCACATTTTTTATGAGTTAGGTGGTGCAGTGGTTCGGGCTTCGGCGCTTGGGCTGGGAGAAACTGGATTCGAATCCCACCGGAGGCTGCATGCAAATTAATATATTTTTTTCCCCCGATCTATTTCATCTATTTATGATTTGGCGTAATCTTTTTTTATTGTGTTCGGAATAGTCAGGAGTAGATGGTTCTTACGAAGGAAAATTTTGGGAAAATCCACCGGAAAAGTGGAAAAATCGAAAAATGATGTTTTTGTACAGGATGTCGCACGCATCCGAGATTTTACAATTTTTCTGTTCTAAAAGATGGTCATTTAGAAAAATTGTAAAATCTGAGTGAAAAATTCGGAAACTTTCGGAAAAACCCGAAGAAAATTGAATTTTTTTTCGTGCGCATAGTTGAGAACGGCTGAACCGATTTCGCTCATTCTTTTTTTACTGTGTTAACAATTTCCAGGAGACGGTTCTTACGAAAGAAAATTGGAAAGTCCACCGAAAAAGTCGGAAAATTCGGAAAATCGAAAAATGATGTTTTTGATGTTAGAATCGGATCCAAATGGTCTATTAGAAGAGAAAAATTGTAAAATCTGAGTGGAAAAATCGAAAACTTTCGGAAAAAACCGAAAAATAAAATTGAGTTTTTCCTTTCTTGCGCATCAGTTGAGAACGGCTGAACCGATTTGGCTCAATCTTTTTTTGTTGTATTTGCATTTGCCAGGAGATGGTTGATATGAGAGATTGCATTGATATGTATGTTAATATCAAAACGAAACGTTATAATTACATCCGCTTCGATCAATTAAAACTATGTTCCGAGCAGTACAATCATCTGCGCAATGGCATCGCTTTGGACGGGGATGCAAGCAACGTCCGTTAATTGACCATTCTCCCAGCAACATATGTTGGCAGCCCACGGCATATGCATGAACATGCGCAGAATGCTATGACGTATGTGCGGCATTACGGAGAGCCAGATTTCTTCATCACGTTCACATGCAATCCAAAATGGCCTGAAATTACCGGTAATCTACTGCCAGCACAAACTTCCAGCGATCACCACGACATCACCGCACATGTGTTTAAACAAAAACTCAGGACGCTAATGCACACATTCTGCTATTGTTAATTGAGAAAATCAGACCAGATCAACTCGATTCAATCATCAGCTCCAAAATACCAGAACCAGAAGCAGACCCAGAGTTGTTCGCGGTAGCCGCAACAGACATGATTCACGATCCGTGAGGAGATCGTCATCCAGATTCATCGTGTATGGCCGATGGGAAATGCACAAATGCACAAACCAATATCCGCGTCCGTTGGTAACATACACAATTAGTGGAAACGTCGGTTATCCAATATATCGGCATCGTTCACCCGAAGATGGTGGAACAACAGTCACAATCAGGTGATAGGAAAAGATATCGTGAGCGATAATCACTGGATCGTTCCGTGTTGCATCTATCGAAAATATTTGCAATACACAGCAATGTTGAGTACTGTAATTCCATTTAATTTGTCTAGAAATAAGTGAACAAAGGTAGCAATCTGGCAGTATTCGAAATTGCTGCTCCGGATGTAAATTACGAAGTGTTAAGATTCCAATTGGGCCGTTATGTCAGTTGCAAAGAGGCGTTTTGGTGTATTTTCTTATTTGCATAACATGAACGTCATCCCACTGTTCAAAATTTGTGGGTGCACTTGGAGAATGGACTACACGTCTATTTCACGGAAGCTAAGACAGCACATCGAGTAGAGCGACCAACAGCTACAACACTCACGAATTTCTTCGAAATTTGCCAAAGCGATCCGTTCGCACGAGCATTGTTTTAATGGGAAATGCCACACGCTATTATACTTGGAACCAGTCGACGAAGAAGTTTCAACGACGAAAGAAAGGTGAACCTGTTACAGGATACGTCGATGTGTATGCCCATGTTCGTGGTCCTACTTTGTTCGAATCGCTTCATACTATAGAATGTGTGTTGTGCGCCACTTATCGAGAAGCTTAAGAACCTATGAATTTGCTGGACAAGCGACTCACATTGGGACCCAACACTCGCCGATACCACTGTTTCTGTTCATCAAATAAATATTACAAACGAATGTTTGCTTTTGATTGCACGAAAAGAACGTGTACAAAGCATTATCGAAGGCTGTTCACGCTCGAGATGGCACATTCGGCACATTCTGTGTTGAAGTTGCCAATGAATATCCACACAAATGAGAAGTCAGCGTGCTTAATTGCCAAGAACTCGGCGATGGCCAAAGTATTCCAAGAATTCAAAATCATCATCTGGGACGAATGCACGATGGTACATAAACGATCAATGGAAGCGTTCAATCGAACGATGAAGGATTTACAAAGTGACTCAAAACGTTCTGGTGCGGAGCGATGATTCTGCTGGCCAGCGATTTTTGTCAAACGTTATACATGTCATTCCGAGATCAACAGCTGCAGATGAACTCAACGCATGGAATCGTCAAGTTTGTGACGATATGAGAATAAGTTGCAGTTGACCACGAACACGAGAGTCGCGTTACAAAACGACTCATCAACTGCTGATTTTTCCAAACAACTGTTGGTGCCTAGGTCAAATTCTTGTTGATGTTTTGACAGGATTTATTTCGTGTCCATCGAATTTTTGCATTTGTACGATGTCGAAGAAAGAGCTTATCACGAATCTGTTTCCGCACATCCACTGAAATTGTTTATGAATCATGATTTGTTCAGGAACGAGCGATTTTGGCAGCGAAGATCAAGGAACAGTCTGAATTACTTGATTCAAAACCAAATCGCTGGGGAAATGCATTGTGACAAATCCGTTGACTGTGTGACCAATCAAGACGAGAAAACCTTCGACCAAGTTTTTTAATGCGCTTGATTTGCCTGGAATACCACTGTATAAGTTGATACTCAAGGTAGGATCTGTGATAATCATGCTACGTAATTTGAACCCTCCGAGATTGTTTAACGGAACGTGATTGGCTGAGAATAAACTGATGAACAACGTGATTCAAGCGACGATCATCAATGGCAAATTCAAAGGAGAAGATGTTCTAATTCCGAGAATTCTTCTGATTCCAACTGACATTTCGTTCGACTTCAAGGGCACTCAGTTCCCCATTCGTTTGGCGTTCGCTATATGATTAACAAATGACACAAGGTCAATCGGTTGGAGTGTGCGGAATAAATCTGGAATTTCCGTGTTTTTCTCATGGTCAATGAATGGAAAAATATTTTTTACCACAATGCATTGTATTGATTCCATTTAATTTCACTCGAATAAAATACATTGAATTATTTTCAATTCCAACTGACTTCAATTCATTTCCACACTGAGAGAAAAAACAACTCAAATTTCATAGATGCCTGAGTTTGAATCGACATTTCATTCACTTTTCAATACATTATGCCGCCTTTATGGTTGCGTTCGTTCGTTCTGACAATTTTTACGACCATTCATATTGCTCAAAAATTATGATTTTTTGTTCTTGATTTTTCCACAAGAGATGATTGGTCGAAAAAACGACGGAACGAACAAACGCAACATAACCCCCTCAACTCAATCTTCTATTGTGAACTGAGTTAAGTTGTTTGATTTTATCTCTCATCAAAATCAATTTTCGTGAAGCACAAAATTATTTGCTCGGATCGAAAAAAATTGGGTTCGCTGGGTCCGCTACTATACAATATTTGTGCATTATATTCGGGTAATGGAAATACAAAATTAAAATTTAAATTTTCAGTTGGTAGAAATGTAATCAAATTAAAATTACAAATTACTCTAAAATTAAATTAAAACATTATAACTTGTTTTTGTAATTTGGAACTCATCGGCGGAGCCATTTGTCATGCACGGTGAAATTACTGGCTCAAAATCGAAGAACTCGTGCTCGTTTTATAATCGGAAATAGTGTGTGGTAACTGAACAAAGAAAAAAAAAAACAAAAACAATTTCATCTCTACGCCTTGTTCGGTCTCACATGCATATAATAAATATTTATGTGTGCTTGTCACTCTCTGTTATCGAGTTATTGTTTCATCTCTAACGTCGTAAGAGGTGCCGTCGTAATTAAAAGGTACATATTGCATGATGGACACAAACCCCATATTTTGTTGCACATTTCTTTGCAGCGCCGATTTGCAAAATATTCCAATCATAATATCTTACTCACTGTTCACCAAAGAAAATGGACAACGGATCAATTTGAACATTTAAATCCTGTTACGACGATACCGAAATCGTAACAATATGTCCTAGCACATTTTCAAGACAAACATTTTGTAGAACTAGTTATTGTTGTGGTCATACATGCTCTATTCTGTCTGGTGATATAGACAGATGGTTCGTTTAATTGGTTGGCTATCCCTTACCATGAGTGAGTACCTCGAACTCAACGCTAATATAAACATGATCGTTTTGTTATCAATTGTATACCAGTTTTGATCTAACTTCAACGCAAACGAAATGCGAGTCGCAAAACTGTGATATTTTGAGCTCCTTCAGATCGCCATTGAGTATGCTGCTTGTGTATTATCATCGTCCCCGGTGATAATACGTGCCGACGTAGCCATGCTGCCTACTCTATAACTTGTATCGCGTATATTTCCTAGATACAAAACAGATCAATGTTATGGTTAAAAGTTAAAATAACGGTTATTTAGCTCTTTTTTATATTTTCTTTATTAACACTTAAGCTTTCGAAACCATTTCGGTTCCTTTTTCAAAAGTATATAAATCAATTTAACAAAAAAAAATATTTTCTATACTAAATAAAATAAAATCGAAATCACGGCTAACTAAAACGTAGCTATTTTCCTGTAGATATCGCTCGCTACTAGAAGAAATATATTTTTTATTTTAGCAAAGCAACAAAAATTGATATCTATAGAAAAAACACTTTACAAAATAAATTTGATTATTTTTACCTTACATAAAAAATCTTTTCGAAAAATTAAAACATTTATTTAAAAATTATAATTTCAAAACTATTGGTCGTTCAGCTATCAGTTTAAATGATATTTTGTTTTCGAAATTAAAAGATCCGATACCATTAAAGAAAGAATCTAATCTTGTATATAGGATTAAATGTAATGATTGTAACCTAATTTACACGGGACAAACTAAACAGTTTTTAAGGGAGCGTTTCTTTCAGCATATACGTGGTGCTTCGGGAAATTCAATTCAAATAAGTGCACTTTCGGAACATATTAGAGATACCAACCATAATATTATTTTTGAAGATGTAGACATTTTGGTAAAACAATCTAATTACAGAAAACGATCTATTTTGGAAATGTTACATATAAAATCTAGTTCAAATTCTCTTAAAAAAATTAACGATTTCGCGTACATTGGCAATTCATATGATCTATTTTTATAATTTGATTTTTTGCTTTTACACAATTCAAATATTATTTAAGATGGAAACAGGTGTTTTCAATTTATGATTTTAAAGTCAAATTTTATTTTGTAAAGTGTTTTTTTCTATAGATATCAATTTTTGTTGCTTTGCTAAAATAAAGAATATATTTTTTCTAGTAGCGAGCGATATCTACAGGAAAATAGCTACGTTTAAGTTAGCCTTGATTTCGATTTTATTTTATTTTGTATAGAAAATATTTTTTTTTGTTAAATTGATTTATATACTTTTGAAAAAGGAACCGAAATGGTTTCGAAAGCTTAAGTGTTAATAAAGAAAATATAAAAAAGAGCTAAATAACAGTTATTTTAACTTTTAAACTTAAAAGCACATTAAACAATTTAATTCAATGTTATGGTTTTGTGAATATTACCTGATCCCGTCCATAATTACCTTACAATTTGCATGTTTAGCTGTGCTTTTGCAAGTGCTTAATGAGTCTGTTGACTTAAAATGTCTCTCTCTTCAACAATGCAGTTTAATATGCGCCACCCACTTTACTCCGTGATGAATGGTTTATTGTTATTTTAGTATTTTTGCAGCAAACACATTTTGGTGCCTCTGTTTTATTTGGAGAGACCTTCGCGTTAGACACAAATAAAAAGGTTTTCTCCATGCAAACCAACCAATATATATTCTGAGGTTTTTTGTTACGATATTTCGTACTGTGGAACTGTGTTTCAAATTCCCATTTTTTATATTTGTGCTGTTCTGATCCCCTTATGCAAAGCTAATCTCAATAAATCAAGCCCGTCTATTAAATCGCACTTTCAAATACGGGAAAATAATACAAAAACAAAAAAATATTTTGTCTGGGAGATTTTACGTTAAGTTTGAAAACATTAATTAAAAATTTTATAAAATTGATTTTTTTTTACATAAATCGATGACATATATAATATGATATTTCATCTCATTCGAATCACGGAATCAGTTGGTTCCTCGTTTTCTACAAATTAGTAAAGAACGTCATAATATTGTCAATATGAACTATCAAATCAAAAACAATGAAGAGTGCATCGTAATTCAATGGTTAAGATAAAGTAAACCATATAATATCCGAAATAAAGTCCGAAGCCCAAAAAATCAAAATAAAATAGTTACCTAACACAGTACACATAATGAAGGTAATATATTGCGCATCTATCAAACAACAATGGCGGAACATAGAGACTTTTTATAATAATATGTATACGTATGCCTAGTAAAGCTTAAAAAATAGAAATTATTTTCAATAAATAAAAAATTTATTTAATTCAAATACATTTATTTATGTAATTATTTTATTTAGTTTTCGTTTATTAGATAGGATATAGGTCTCTAACTTTAGTCTGAAACACAATGTAGTAAAATCGACGATATTCGAAAATAAAGGAGTGTACAATGAGATAATTAACGATTGCTATACAGTTTTTGGATTCGACGCGTACTTTACACACGAAAACGGTACTAGTTTTCGATAAAAAACCGAAGAAGGTCAATGTTTGGCACTTTCAATGAAAGAATGGCTTACAATATTACGAGAAAGTTTACGGCTTACCACAGATATATGGTGACAAATACGCATACATTTAACGTTCATTGCTGAGACATCACTCAAGCCGTTGTTAGTAATCCATCGCTCATCAAAGAGCCGCTATCGGAATGGCTACTATCTGCGCTTCTTCATCATTTATCACCGTTGAAAATGACGCCATATTGGCAAAAAAAAATTATTTTGGTGAAAACCTTTGCTCTGTAATTTTCCTTAATAAAATATTTTAAATTACATACCAGCCACTTTTCGGTGACCGCTTTGGTGTTCGAACGATGTTACAGAATCACATATACTGTGTAAAATTCTTAGGTTTTAATACTCGCTAATTTGTTAATCACGTATTTATACATTTCTGTGATTCAATAACATAGATCCCCGCGTGCTTACCCAACCAAACATTTAGGTGGTGCTGGTGACTGACTGAATGATGTTGTTTAGAAATAATAATAAAAAAAAATTATATATAAAAATTAATGTTTTTTGTTTCCACTGCTATCGTGTTTTCAGAAAGAGAATGGAAAGTGACCCATATTGTACTCGTATTGAAAACCATGACGTAATAGAACAACAAAATTTATAAAAGCTCATTACTTTTTCATTTTTCAAGCCGATTTTCACATATTTTTAAGGGTTTTCTTGAATCCTGTTTTAAACTAATTAAAGTTTGAACTTTTCTCTATTTTTCTGAATAAAAAAGCTCATGGTTCAAATAAACGTAAGCTAACAAATAAAATTGGCCGTTTTTCATGAGTTTTAATGGGAAATATAAATTTGTATACCCCATATTTTAAGTTTAGTGGAAAAAAGCTCGACAGAGAGGCTCTATTAATCTAGATGTCTCTGATGTACGTCGTAGATGATGAAAAGAGACAACTTCTTAGTTCGTAGCTTTGCTGTAACAAAACGAACTTCCAATAAGTTTTTGTTGTCGACTGAAATATCTCTATCTACGTCGTAGATGAGGATGCTAGGCAACTTCTTAGTTCGTAACTTTTCGGTAACTAAACCAACTTCCGACAATTGTTGATTATGAAATATTTTATCACAAAACTAACAAGCAAAAAACATTTTTTATTCTTTTTATCCGTCTTCCAACTGTAATTTGTCACTATTACCGTACATTTTCGCCCTTTAGCCTATAATAACTTATTTCATTATATAACGCACAAGTATGACATATTTTTTTAACGCAAACAATTTTATATTTGTAAATATTCGATTAACACCCTCAGATGTATACAGAACGAAATAATTCTGGCGCCAAACATACAGTAGGTACACTTATGTACTGAAATAAATTATGATAAAAATATTTATTTTTCTGTCAACGGTAGGAGATAATAAAACAAATAAATTAGTCATATATCCATATAAATAAAATAAAAGCTTGGAAAAAGCTCATTTGAGTTGGGTATTTATTTCGCTTGTTGTTGCAACTTTTATTAGTGCTCGAACACAAAAACACCCATATACAACCTTGTCAATCAAACAAAAATGCGTAATAAAATTAAAATGAACGGGAAACGAATATATAAAAATGCCGATATAAAGCTCACCCATAAATAAGCGTTGGTCGAATGTATATGTATATGTATACCCACTACCTACATATAGAATAAGGTAATATACTTATATTTTAAATTAAGGACATAATACATCGAAATATGTATATAGATTTTTGGGGTTTGCCATTTTTTGCTATTTTATTGGTGATATATTGATTTATGCCTTATGTATAACCTTTTACTTGGTCTGCGTGCAACATTTGGTATAATATTGAATAACAACATATTACATTTATAACATTTATAATCAATCGATCGATTGGCGGTGAAGAATTTATTACAACAATTTAATTTTTAATACGATTAGAACTGACGGTTAACTAAGAAATGTATGACTGTGTGTGTGTGTGTACGACTATAATGCTTTGTTATAGTTAGAGAGGACGAAATGTTGTGGTGTATAATAAAAATACCGTTAATCCTTATTATTTTAGTTTTCATTACGGGTGTACAAAGGTGACATATATAAGCTCTTCACAAACATTATTTTTATGTGCTCATAGACATGCACGAATGAATTTTATTCGATTAGCTTTTAGTAATTCTATATGTCAAAGCTCTCTGTAGCTTCAGTATATAAACTTTAGAAAAAAAAATGTTTGCTCATCACACATAACAAACAGTCGGTCCATAATAATTTTATTATTATTGTTTTTAATCTGAAAACACGTTATCCCGCTTGTGTACGCTATATAGGAGTGAAAGGTGCTCGTATACGCTTAAACAATAAACCGTATACAACAATAACTTAAGAGAACTTTTATGTGTGTTCCATTATAAAAAAAAAATAAAAAAATAAATACATTTGTGTATGGCACGTACCGAAGATGCGTTGCTCGTCTCTCTAGCTAGATCATAAAACACTTGGTTTGGGTGAAATATATCGCTTCTCACGATATTTACTTACCCTAAATATTACCAACATTATGTACTCGATGTATTTTCTTTCTTAAATATTTTTTGCTGCGGTTGTTTAAATTTCCTTCCCATCAACAAAACCCATTTCCACCATTTCAATTTTTTTTGCATAAATAAAAGCCGTATCAACATCATTCAAATTTACCCGTTTTAGGTATAAATTTCAGCCGCACCAATGTTTTTTTTTTTATTGGAATATATTTTTATTGATTTGTTTGTAGACGATAAGGCGTCAAATTTAACATATCGCTTTTTAAAAATGAAAACACATAAATAAAATTGCTTTTATCTTAAGTTCATATTAAAACATGCTTGTTTCATACAAATAATTATATGCTTGATTAGATTAAACTGCGCGCCATTGTTCAGTTTCCGTAAATTGCCCCGTTGCGTGCACTTCCCATTTTATCTTATCACGCGCACTACACAACAGTCTCTATTTCCCACACTCGTTCAGTTCTCACTCGGCTCTCGACTTTTACTATTCCTTTTGTTGAATGTTTTTACCACTGCATTCTACTAAAGCCTCAATAAGCCAATTTAGATCACCCAGAACAACAAACGATTTCACGATGTTTTTTTACATACGTTTGCAATCAAACAAAAATTGCTTATTATAATTTTCTTGTCCTGATTTGGTATCACTCCAGCTCACAACAAATTCGGTTATTAGCCGTTGTAAACCTTTTTTGGATAGCTCTTTGCATAACTATTTGTTGCGAGTCATACTAAACTTAGGTCAATTGTGCAGCTCTTTCGATAATGGGATCGTTTGTGACAAAATGGTTCCCTAATGTACTAGCAACTTCAAGTCCTTGTTGAATTAAAGCTTGCAGAGTTGAGCTGGTTCACCACAATCAACAATTTTTAAGGTAACATATATTATTTCGTCTTCGCTATCCGAACTTTAGCAACTAACAATTTATCAATATCTTCAAATGCTATCCACCAACTGCGTGTGCCAAAGTAATTATTGAGTTATATTCAATTATATTTTGAGCCACATAATTTTTACTTTTGACACATTCTGAACAGATCCAACATGCATTTAAAGTTGACGGATGTAATTTTGATAATGCTAAAGCAGCATGTGCAACCCAGTCCTTAATAGAAAACTTTTTCCAAGCGTTAATTAGCAAAAGTGTTCCATCAATATCCATATTGTACAGAAATTGTTGGAAGAAATTTGAATTCCAAGACATTCACATACATATATCTTCTTATATTTGGGACGAACAATTTATTAAACTATTCATTGAAAATTGAATTTCTTTAGCAAAATCGACACCTTTCATTGATTGAGGCTTGAGTGCGCGCTAATCAGGGGCTTCAACATTCGGTTTTCTGAAGAAATACTGCAAAGTAAAAATGTCATCCGAATCATGTTGAGAGTCAAGGAAAATTAGGAGGAGGGGGGGGGGGGGGGGAGGAGGGGAGTGAAGTACACATGCAAATTTCAAAATTCGTAAAAACTTAACGTTTAAAGTGTTGTCTGGAAAAGGTCTCGTTTGAATCGGTTTGTCGATGGTAATCGATGTAAAAATTTTCAGGTCAAGTTTCATGCTGCGAGTCCGGGAAAATTGGGGGAGTGAAATACACATGCAAATTTCAAAATTCGTAAAAACTTAACGTTTAAAATGGTATGTCTGGAAAAGGTCTCGTTTGAATCTGATTGTCGATGGTAATCGCTGGAAAATTTTGGGGGGGGGGGGGGGGGGGGGGGTGGCGAAATACACTTGCAAATTTCAAAATTCGTTAAAACTTAACGTTTAAAGTGTTATGTCTGGAAAAGGTCTCATTTGAATCGGTTTGTCGATGGTTATCGCTGGAAAATATTCCAGGTCAAGTTTCATGTTGAGATGTCAAATTTTCAAATTTATTTTGAGAAAACCGATGAATTTTTCGATTTTTCTACATGTATGTTTTTAAATTTTTATGTCTGCTTTGGCCCGATTAATTTATTTGTTATATTAGTACCTTACTGGTGATGGATCTTTAGGTATCCAGCAGTCCTGCGTAAAATACGTTTATTTCATTTGCTTCTTGATACAATACAAACAGTTTAGCCACTCCAAACCTGCGAAAAAAGGTTGATGCAGTAAGGATTTAAAAAATTGCTATGACATATAGTGGAATTGTTAGACTCTGATCGCCTCCCCCCGATTTTCCCGGAATCTCAACATGAAAGTTGACCTGGAAAATTTTCCAGCGATAACCCCCGACGAACCGATTCAAACGAGATCTTTTCCAGACATAACACTTTAAACGTTAGGTTTTAATAAATTTTTGAAGTTTGCCCATATATGTTTTATATTTATTATATTCACATGAAACTACTAAATTAATATCGGCATTTAAATTTTATTCGGTTTTTCTGGTGTACATTTGTTGTTGGTTGATTTTGTAGGTTAGTTACTTTCAACTGGGATATTTCATTATAATACATGATTTTTTAACTTTCGGCTGAGGTAGTCGAGACACTATTTGCATTATCGATTTTTTCACTTTCGGCTGACAACTTTCGTCTAACTTTAACAGTATCCTGTTTCTTCTGCATTGAAGACCTGGTCTGGACCATATCCACTATCTGCAATTATTTTGGCAAGCGTCGCTGGAAATTCTCTGGCAGCATTTTCATTTTCAGAAGCAATTTATCCCGTAATCTTGATGTTATGAAGTACGTGTCTTTCAAGAAATCCAGTTAGCCATCCTGTACTTGCAGAAAATAAGTATGTAGATTTTATCGTTAGTTGATTGAGAGGTAGATGGTTCACGTTATTTTGTCTGCTTTATAATCTTAAAGCTTTCTGCTTGATAGTATTTTCATCAAGCGGATAGCTTCTAACATATTGCCTAATATAAGTTTTATTTCTCTTAATAGATCGTTATAGTTGAACCTTTTCCATTTTTTAAGCGATCCAAAATTTCGATTTTTCTTTCCGAAGAAATCCCTTTTCTTTTGTGTTTTGGAGTCCTAACATTATGAATTCATAGGATACAAAGGCTCACTGACCTTAAATAATAAATAATAATAAATAAATAACCCAAACATAAAAAAATTAAACTCACAACTAACTAAAATTTCTGCTTTATCACAACATGTAGCACAGCATTAGCTTCTTGCCATGAATATTCTGTTTGACGGTTGAAGTTTGTTGCATGGCTATACTTACCGCACGTTTTCTGCGCTTTTGTTGGTGGTAGTTGTCTCCCGTCACCATTCGATGCAAAAAACCCTTCCGATTTTGTCTTTGGAGCAGTTGTTTGCACGTAAAAAAAACGACGTTCGACGTCTCTTGAATTGAGAGGCCAAACGCTCAAAACTTGTAAATTTAAATAAGAGGATTTTAATGTTTGAAATAAATTTACGTCTATGCAAATAATATTTCACAAGCGTATACATATTTATTAATTATGTAAAATGCGAGGGAACTAAAAAAATATTTACTTCGACTCTTTAAAAATTTAACGAGATAAATAAATCATTTTAATGAAACATTAATTACTCAATTTAAGAGGCAACAAAATAAATATTAAAAATTATAATTAAAAACCATTAGAATTATGTTTTATTTTATTATTGTTTTATGGTTACGAGATATTTACTTAAAAATTATTTTTTCAAGATAAAACCATTTTACAAATAAAACTTTTTTTTTTTAATTAATTTGAAACCAACAATAAAATATTTTAAAACTTAACGACAAAATGTTATCTGACAAAATACTGAAATTGCAAACACCATACATAAAAGTTTTATTTACTCGTAGTAAAACCACCAAAGGAGATGATTATATGGTTCAGTGTAATTGAAATTTTAAGAACAGCTAAAAATAAAATACATCAGTCGTTAACTTTATACCAAAAGTATTCATCTCTTAATAGAATGCATGCAAGAAAAACCTTAACATTTTGTTTTAAGACTTCAGGTTCAGACAATAATATTCTCAATAGTTAGTAAAAAAAAAACTATTGTATTTTCAAAGTAGAGATAAATCTTACTGTACAGGTTTTTCTTTTGTGTGCTTCAAAACAATATTAGTACTTTTTTTGCAAATTCGAGCACAAAGTAATTTTTAGTATAAAAAACTTTTACCACCCTAGAAAACAAATATGCATTTAACAACCTTTTTAAAGATAGTTAGCACAAGCAAATAGAAATTGTATTATTCAAAATAATATTTTGTGTTGTATAACACTCAGTTTTCTTATTGTTCTCGACTATTTTCAATTTTCGAATAATTTTCTCGCAAGGAATTTTTTACAACAATAAAATACGCCAAATACAAAATAAACCGAGTAGATAACGATAAAAATAAAGTTTTTGATTTTGTTGTTATTGTTTTCATTGGAAAAATAAGATGAAAATATAGGATAGAGCAGAAAATATTCAAAATAAGTATGAAAAAAGCACAGTAAAAGCAATTTAAAAACTTTTATTTGTTTAAAAATGTAAAACTTTGTTTCGTAAATTTTAGTATTCAAAATATTTTATTGCTTTATTTTCGAAAATACATAAACTATAATATGATACTTGTACTGTACATATATGGAGAGAAATAAAAGCTTCAATTTATATTTTGGATGTTTAAGGCATTTTTTTTGTTCATAAAATTGAAATTTTTCGCGAAAGTGTTGAAGTTTTATGTCAAATGAATGTTTTGGTATATATATACATATTTCTATTTCTTTCACTATACAGTCTTTACAACTTTTCAAGGCATTTACATAGAAAACCGCTTGTCTTAATACTGGATTTGCCCGGTGGTATTATGAAAGCTCAGACAATGTCTAGTAATCTGAAACAGCTATACAAACCTGATTTTGTATGAATATCCAACGTATTAAAAACATGTACGATTAATCTTCACTAAATAAGAAGTGGAAAGGAACAAAGGTTTCCACAAAACAGATTCTCTTGTTTGCAAATTTCGAGGTTTATAAAGATCCAGTTTAGATTTTATGCACTCCGTAAAAGACATTTTTAATTTTTAATACTTCTACTCTAAATATATTCAAAATCCTAGCTTTATTATTTTTTGACTGAATGCCTGCAGATTTATTAACGCGAATGGTTCTTGTTTTAATCTGAGACTTACTCGTTTAGCATTCTTAATTATGGATTTTTCCAAGGTGTACGTTGAAATTTTCCTTCTTTTTTTTGTTTACCTCCAGCACCAGCCATTTAATTTATTTTATCAACAGCATTATTTCTCAATTATTAACACTTGCACGGATCTATTTCGAAGTATTTTTTTACATGTACAATATTGAATTTTGTTCATTATAATCGTGGAAGAGTTAAATTTTTTTTATTTTATGTTTTAATCTATGCCCCTATCGGGATTCGAACCCGGTACTCCCGATCTAAACGACAAAGCTTTAATCACTGTTCCGTTTAGTCGGTAAGAGTTGAGTTACAAATCGTTATTGATATCGCTTTCAGAAGTTTTCTAGATATTGCCGTTGTCCTATCTAATACCACACAAAATATACTGTAGAAAATTCGAGTACAACTGGTGGAAAGATTTTTTTTAAGTCCCGTTATGCCTACGCTATATAAAGAATTCATTGGTTGCAACATTTTTTGGTATTGAAGTGTTTGTGTTTTGTAGAACCACTGGAGTAATTATAATTAATCTTACAACTAAATTTGAAGGAAAAATTTAATTCGGCATAATCTGCGTTAAGTTTGTTTGTGACTGGAATTTGTCCGGACCTGTAATAATAAAATTATTAAAATATTCACTTACATACATACTTACATTTACATATGGAAAACTATAATTTGTAAACAAACTTAAAAACTCAAAATAGTGAAAAAACTAACTGTGAAAGAAATACTTGCTATCCTAATGGAAAGCGATGAATCGGATTTTAGTGATAAAAATGATCAGCTAAATAGCTCGAATTTTTTTAATTTTGAAGATGACCATGAATTGATCAAGGCTTGCGAAGATAACTCGAATCAAGATCGGGTAAAATGAAAATGACAACGATAAGGATGATGATATTTTGTCGAAATTAATAACGGAAATGCGTCTTTTTTAGCAGACAACACAATCTAATTTTTATTAGAAGAGGATATCGGTTTAGAAATTTTCGATCAATCTAGAGGCTACTTCAATATTAATTTAACCGACAAAAATCAATTAAAGTGGCGACGGCGTCTTGAATATTGAAAATTAGATATCTCATTTGAAATCAAATCAACCGATGTGTATGGTGACACCACAGAAATGATTACACCCATGTCTTATTTTGAAAAGTATTTTAATATAATACACTTTTCCAATTGATATCCGAAAACCCTAATATGTACGTAATGCAAAAAGGTTTTTCATTTTGCCAAACTGATATCAAAGAAATAAAACGGCTTTTTGGAATATATTTATCCATTGGAAGTACAAGATTTTCTAGAATCAGGATGTATTTGAGTAATCTTCTTGGCATGTACCACATAACCAATGCGATGTCCTGGGACCTTTTTTATCAATTGCACTCAAATTGGCATTTTGTAAGTAATATGAAGATTCTACAAGATAACAAGGATATATTTTGTAAAGGTTGGGTTTGAAATTTATTTGCAAAATGTATTTTCATTACATAAATATTTTTTTGGGTGCGACCAATAATAAACGCGGTTCGTGATCGATGCCTATAACTTGAAGAAAACTTAAGCATTGATGAGCAAATCATCCTATTCAAGGGAAGACTAAGTGCTGAGCAGTACTTTAAGAATAAAGCAAACAAATGGGGTATATATAGTACAACTATTTGCGTTGTGCGAAAGTAGTGGTCAATTTAGGGGTTCACATTCTGGGTCATGCAGGGTTCACATTCTGGGTTATCTTATTACTAAAAAAAGAAATAGAAGAGGCTTTGGAGCTGCAGTATTTTTTCATTTAGTTCAAAAAATCATTACCCAAACTAGATTTTTGATAATTATTTTACTCTCTTCACTCTTTTGGAACTCCTTAAGAAAAAAGGAATCAATGCTGCTGGCACAGCGAGAATGTAAATATTGAATGTTTACAATATCACAATTCTGATAGCTTGCATATTGTTTATCATGTTTAACGGGATTCTTAGACCCTGGGTCATCACGTTACCAATCATTTAAGGCCGCATCACATCACAATAAATACACATTTAAATAGAAATACCGTATTCTACATCCACCGGTTCAGGTAAAATTACTTCTACAAAATTCTGGATTTCAGCTTGTTTTTAACTTTCATTGGTTCTTTAATTGATTTCTTTAAATTTTCCATCGCATCACGTTCATCTTTTCTTTTATTTGAGACAGAAGTGTATCGATTAAAATTCTCTCTTAAACGAAATTTTTCTTTTTCACCAAGAATAACATTTACACAATTTACTGCTTTCTGCTGCAGTTTTCACCTTTGATTTTAATTATGTACTCGTTTTTCTTTTTCGATGGACAACAACTAACGTAGTCTGGGTTGCGTCGGGAAGACGACAGACGACCGTGGTAGAGTGTTGCACGTGTCACCATTTGTTTTTCAACCTATACGTTTACTGTATCACTATTGCCTAACTCAACAACTCGATATTCATTTGGACCAAGAAAACGTCTTTGTTTAATTATTTCAACCGAAGAAGTTTGACCCTCTAATGCTGAGTCTCAACACTGTTCACATTCGGCTCTCCAATGTTTGAAGTTTTTTATGTTTATACTTTACGGGATCCGTTTGAATATTCACATCTAGATATTTTTTTTTATTTCTGTTTTAACGGGTGATTGAGTGTTGGCCCATTAATGTGATTTCGCTTCTTATTTAAATATCTTAATCGATTTTGACGGTCAAAAATTCCATTTGTTGACATGATTTAGTTTAGTGTTAAATAAAACTTTTTTATTTCGTTATCCAGATTCGATAATATGTTTATCCTCCGTAACGATTTTCTTCCAATGCTCAAACAATCATTCGCTGCAAACACATCGTGGGGTCTGAATTAAGATTTATCGTTTGGATGTTATACGAGATTTTTAATTTGGTAATTGACGTTTTATTGTTTTATATTTTCGTAAACTATTCTAATGGAGGACAAATTAGAAGCTACCTTGAAGGTTGATACATATGACATTATATTTCCTGGATAGAATTTAAAAGATTTAAAATATGAACTTCTATTTCGAAATTTTGATTGTTAAACGATGGATATGTGACAGCTGAATCGGGTACTGACGTTTTTCATCAATCGCCATACTTTGGAGAAGAAGATTCCGAGTTTTTCTAATAGTTATAAAAGTCTCTCTCTCTCTCTGTGGCACTGTATCCCATCAAGGGGTTTGGCCGTTTGAAAATGAGGTTTCATAATCATATTTTCATTTCGGATAATGAGTGATTAATTCATTGATCATAAACCAGCCGTGAAATTATTTTTCTTGTCACCACCGGGAATCGAACCCGGGATCTCCGATCGCTAGAGTAAGCATACTGACCACTTCGCGGCCGCGGTGGCAAAATAAAACGAGATATGGAAATTGCATGTCTAGTGAACGAAAGTGGTCGATTTATGGATCGTGTGATGGATTTTTAAGGTTTATGATTCGTCGTCGTATACAGGATGAATTTAGTATCAAGCACTGTCTCATCAATGGATACGCTTTATGAAGTATTAACATGTATGGTAAAAATGATGGCTCCATTTACTCCAATCCTTACCGAATTTATCTATCAACGATTGCGTTTGTTAGATGAGCTCGCCCATTGAGGAAGTGTGTTTTAATGATGCGAACACCGAATAAAAATTTAATAAACGTAGATATTGAGAGGGCCGTTTCACGAATGCAAGCCGTCGTCGAATTGGGCCGAGTAATGCGCGGCCGGTAGACCTTAGATTGCTGATCAGGTGAAAAGGGAAAATTGAAAAACTAGCAATAACCCGAAAAAGTACGGTAAGAGGGAATAAAATCCATGGCACAAAATCAACGGGAGTATATCGATAAAATTGTGGTGGCAATTAACGGATAATAAACAATTTTGTTTTATATTCTTAATTATATATTTTAAGAAACTCAATTAGGCATAAAAACCTATTGTAAAAAACTCAAATAAATAATTCAGGTACAATTAAAATTAACACAAATAAAAATTTTCAAAAAATAATTTAAATAAAAATTCATTTCATCACAGCATATTATATTGCTTCAGATGGTCGCCGACTCCAATGTCCAACGGCCGGTACAATACATGAAAAGAAAACGTAGTTAATGCATATGGCGCTCATCGTAGATTTTTTTTTGAACTATTTAGAATAATATTAGCAAAACATGTGCTAATATTAAAATAAGTATTAAAACTATTAGTACCCCACTCGCATTCGTGACCAAAGTCAATATACATATGTTGCATTATTTTTCCTAAGACTATCTAAAGTTAAATAAATCCATGTGCCCTCTAGATTTTTTGATTTTAAAATTTTTAATTTTAATTCGTTATTTCATAGAATTTACTGGAAAATGGAAGACATGTGGAAAGTATATAATTAGTTACATTTGATGCAAACGATAGCTCCCTGCGTTGAAGGTATTTAAAATAATAAGAATTAGTTATTGATCCTTTATCAAATAAAAATGAATTTCAACAAGATTCGTAAGACTGAGTTTTTGACGCGCGATGTGCAATGTAGCCACCACTAACATATAGTTTTGCGTCATCGTTTATTTGAACTTTTTGTAGATAAAAATCATTATCTAAAATTACATCAAAGTCGGTTAAGTTGACTTCTTCGGATAAAGAGAATTCTATTGATGGTTGCTTTAGTTTGCTATAGTCCTTTTTATTGTGTGCGAACGCGTTATGCATTCGAATTTTATCCTCAAATTCTACGACTTCTAGCCAATGAACGGTTTAATCTAAATCTACCTTCTAGATCGTCTGTTTGAAGTTTCCCAAGTAAAACAGAATCTACTTTACAATAAGACAATGAAAATTTAATTAAAACGGGAAACGTTCGAGTGGTGGCAACCGACGTATTTACAGTTAACTTACCACTGTTGTTAATACTAGAGCTCCAAATATAGGGCCAAATTAAAATTTTTTTTAGAATCGCGTAATTGGCGTCTGATATTGAGCTGATTCCGTTCTTTTCAAAATATCCTTCATTGTTCCTTCGGTTCACTATATTCCATAACTTTCTGATAATAACACAGTTCAGGATAAGATCGATCGTTTTGTGATTCAATTTGTACGATTTTTTTTAGAGAGTAGACGAATTATTTGACTTAAAGGGAGTCAAAATTCGAATATGACACCTGTTTTATTGAATTATCTTCAAAATCAAGGTAATAAGTTGTATTTAAAAGTTTTAAATTTTGCCAATTATTTAGTATATTTTCAAATAGATGGACGGAATGAAAAGTTTGGATTAGCAAAATAACTATTTGCAGCACAGAATCGAGTAAATATATTTTGATTGATTTTATTTTTTATCAGTAATCACTACCAATTAGGGAATCCAAGTCGGTTCTATCCGACTTCGTATAGTTGGGCCAATACTTACCCCCCAGAGACTTCGGGAAATGCTGCAAACAACCGAAACCGACAACCCTCCTATGCATCTCAACGAAAATGGAAAAAATAGAAACGTATGTTTGTAGAAACCGGTGGGGTAATGGTAAAAACACGGAACCGAAAGTCGGGTACCCGAAATTCGGGTAATTGGATTCCCTAGTCGGGTAATTGGATTCCCTCCAACGTATGGGATATGTACGCTTATGTTTTTTCCATTTTCGTTGAGATGAATAGAAGAGTTGTCGGTTTCGGTTGTTTGCGGCGATGCCCGATGGTTTTGGGTGTCTCTGGGGGTGAATAATTGCCCAACTACACGAAGTCGGGTAGAACCGACTTGGATTCCCTACTACCAATACTTTAAAATCAAGCTTTTGCACAAAATGAATCACAAATCTAGTCAAATTTATCTCTTTAAAGCCGCCGTAAATAGGCTTGACCATGAATGCCATTATCGTTCTAGCGCAATGAGCGGATCATTATTGTTTGCCCATTAATTTTATTACTTTTATGTTGTAAGCCTGCGTCTCAATAAAATTTTCGTCAATTAAAAGGGCAACATACATGTGTCTGTCAGTTAATGGCTTTACAATATTAGTAATTCCCGTCACTGTGCGATGCAGTACAATCTGTATACATCAAAATAATTATATATTTCCGGAATTATTACAATTTTGAAATACAAAAGACTTCAATGCCATCTCATAAAATGAAATGGCGACGAACGTGGGGCGAGAAAAATGAATTTCGAAAATCTTATATAAGATTAACAGTTGCTTTTAAAACATTATAGAAGTTGCATTATTTATATATCAGTCTGCATCCATCATAGTAAATTTGAATACTTTTAATCTGATATATTTGAAAATATTTTTAAATCCGTTTGAATTTTGCCGGTCGTATTTCATGATTCCGCCCCAGGCGTAATATGAAAGTGTGATGTTTTAAGTATCTCACGTGAGGCAATATTAAATTTTTTTGTATAATTGTATATGCAGCTGCAGAATGAACATTTATTAAAAATACAAACAGAATAGAATCATAACGGGGGGTATTTTGGTTTAAAAGTTGTACCTGGTTAATAATAATATCAAACTTTCCCAGATGGCAAAAATCTTCGTCCACGTCTCTAACTTTATCAAATAATGCAAAGCACAATCTAATAAATGTTCACGAGTTGCAGATAATTCCGTAGATGATTCCCTGTATTTTGAGAGTAAATAGAAAATTTAACCTTTTCAGAATTTTGATAAACCAGGTACTGTGTTGTGTTCAGTCTTTTATCGAATTGGCTGACAAATACGTCAAAATTTCCAATGTAATCCATCAGTAGAAACTGAGAAAATTGGATCGACACTTTCAAAAAGTGGAATTTGATTTGGCTGAACAAAATCTTCCGCAAAATCTTTAAAATGTTTGGCACACACTGAAAAATATTTAGAAGGCTGCCGGTCTGGCCTACCGATGGTGGTAACCCATTTCGATTTTATATCCTCGAAATAAGGCAATGAAAAAGTTGAAAAACTACTTTCACCTATTCTTGCTGTACAGCCAAGACTAATTACATTTATTTCATTTATTACAACATTCTCAATGTTGACCCCTTGTTGTCTATCTGAAAGACAAGAACGAAACAAGTCGTCATTCGCAATGCCACAAATTCCCGCTTTATCTAACTTTAATAATAATAAGCTATGTTCCACAGTGTCAAATGCTTTTGTAATGTCTATAAAATTTACTGCAGCAGATTGATCATTATTCAGCGACAATGCAATACGGTTTACAAGCTCTAGCAGCGCATCCTCAGTACTTCTACCATGTCTAAATCCAAATTGACTAGTTGAAAAAAATTGCATTTTGCAAGAAATGATAGTAAACGAATTTTGTTTTTTTGCTCCTAAAGTTTAGAGAAAACTGGACGTAACGAAATTGGACGATAACTTCCGAATTTGAGGGAATCACATTCTTTATAGAGTGGTACTATAACACCTTGAGAATCTCAGGAAAACAACGTTTGACATGCTAAGATTACAAATAGAAGATAAAACATGTTATAGTAACCACAAGCCATTGAATTATTTAAAGAGGTAATGATATCGTATATCGTAATGTCATCAGCTGGAGTAATAAAAAAATATTTCTGCTGTACTATAGGAACAAATACTGCGACTCTTCTAATGCAGTTGGAGTTCTACGCGTGGTACAACCTTTAATATTCTCAATGACGTTAACAAAATAATATTGAATTCGTTAGCAATTTTTAGTGCCTCCTCCAAAATTTCATTATTCTTGGTCATTATGGACGCAATAGGGACTTTTTCCCTATTACCGTTTAAAAATTCGTTTACAAGACGCCATTAAGGTTTTAAGTTTTATTTACAGTTGTTAAAATGTCGGTAATATTAAAGTTCCTATCGAAATAGCTGAATTTATTATTTTCGCTAAGATCTTTATCGTATGAATTAATTTAATGTTTCTGTACTTTTTATGTACAGAAGCTTTTAACATTTTTCTAAAAAAATTTGAAACTTAAACCTAATCTCACATATGCTAGAATACCTCCGGCTGAGTAGCTATTGTTACAGCCGTCACCCAAGTTAAAATTAGGAATGCTATAACTAGAAACTTCATCATTACCAATCCAAACCTCTGCGAAAAACATAATATCATGCAAGGTGGTATATAGGAACTGAGATGTGCAAATATTTTATCACGATTTTTTCGTAAACTATTAGATTTTTGGTGAATTATACACATGGAGTTTTCATCTTTCGAAGTAGAGCAAATATTCGTTGATGAAAGATTTAACAGTTGAGTATGACCATCACAATTTACATTAGACATCTAAAAAGAAAAAAATGTTAAGCAAAAATAAAATTTATAGTTTGTCAAATTCTTCCCTGTCTCTAATTTCCAGTCTATCACTCCAATCAGTTTTCCTCATGAATATTTTCGCATTCCGTACCCAAAGATGTTTATAATTCTTTTCCTGTTTTGCGGTTTTAGCTAAAAATGTAATTCACGCAATTTGAAGCTTGAAACTCTAAGCCTCAAATCAATGCGATTTCTGATATCACTGTATAGTGTTCTGGTGTCGACTAGGATTTTATCACATATACATAATGATTATTATTGATATAAAAATGGTGCAAAAAATGTATGTGCGCGCATCAGTTGAGAACGGCTAAACCGATTTGGCTCAATCTTTTCTGTTGTGTTCGCAATTACCAGGAGATGGTTCTTACGAAAAATTTTTTTAAAAAAATCCACTGGAAAAGTCGGAAAACCCGAAAACACTAATAAAAAACCATTTTCATATGAATTTTGTGTGTATATTTTTTATGAGACAGGTGGTTAAAGTGTAGTGGTTGTAGCGCTTGGACTGGGAGGTACTGAATTCAATTCCCACCGAAGACTACATCCAAGCTGCTACTTTGTTTTTTATCCAATCTATTTATTTTATCTATTTATTTTCTCTATCTATTTATCTAAATAATAATTGCCGTGCGTTAATCTCACAAAAACTCGAGAACGACACGATCAATTTGAATGTTTATTTTGTGCATTGTCCGTCTCAATACAGTGGCGGCTTAGAATAAAACAAAATTCGGAAAAACTCAAAGGAAAATCCATAAACTCGGAAAAAATCGGAACCCAAAGGAAAACCGAAAAATCAAAACAAATTTGGAAAATCGAAAATTGCGTTTTGTAGAGGAATTTTGTATGGAAATACACTTAACACCACTTAAATAGCCACTTCGGATTATTTTCAATAGATGGCGTTGGTTGGGGACTACTATAAATATAAGTTGTATAGAATTTTGGCAATCTTATCTTCTATATATATAAAAACAAGTGCATTCAGTTCCCCGTTCTTTTGGCGTTCGCTATGATGATTAACAAATTACAAAGTCAATTTGCAAAAACAACTAAATTTTCGATAGTTGCCTAAGTTTGAATCGACCTTTTATTCAGTTCATTCTGACAATTTTTTCCAACAATCATATTGATCAAAAATGACGATTCTGGATTTTTGTACAAAAGATGATTGGACGAACAAATGACCGAACAAACGAACGCAAACAAAAACCTACCTTTAGTGTTGAATTCGATGAAAAAGTGAATGGAATGGCCACTCAATCGTCTAACTCAATCGTCTATTGAGAATTGAGTTGAGTTGTTTGATTTTTCTCTCATTAAATTCAATTTTTGTGAAGGTCAAAGTGTTTGCTCGGACGAAGTAATTTGGGGCGAGACAAAGTTCGCCGGGTCAGCTAGTATACTGTATATAAATATCAGGAAAAAAATCACGAACGACCAAACCAAAAAAAAAAATCCTAAAATATTTAAAAAACCAGAATTTACGTTTCATTCATCTCAAATGTAATTCAGCCCCTTGATACAACTGTTAATTTATCCCTAACCTATTTTAGCAGTTGTATTTTTATTGCTGCTTACTGCTAAAATAGAAAAATATAAGATGTTTTAATATTGATAAAGGATTTATTATTTGCTTGCATGTTATTAAAATTAGCATTAAATTTACTTACATAAATTAATTAAATGAAAAATTATCGACTTCGAAATTGTGGTGTGAAATCTTCGTAAAACCGTTAAATTTAATTTGTCAAATATCATTTTTTATTGTTGATGTTATTTTTGCTTAACCCTTTCAAACATCATTTAAAACTACCTGGGCGAAAAACTTCATTAGGGTGTTTTAACAATATTAGGATAATTTTGAGTCATTCTATATGGATTTAGCTGAAAATAAATTTTTTTTTTCTTGCTTTTGACATTATTATTTATATTTTAGTCTTGCTTTTATCCCTGTTTAAAAAAAAATTGTCTCAATTTAAGTTTAAACCACACAATCGTGTGAGTACAAAACATAGTATGTAATGGAGTTTTGATAAAGAATATCGCTTGATCAACACAATTGTGTGCATGGCATTGGAACCGACGTTTAAAAACTGGCTCCGGCCCCAAGTTCTTGCTCATTTAAAATTGCCGGCTCCAGCTCTGGCTCCAGAGCGGTTCCGAATAAAACAAATCTAAATAAATGTACATATTTCATAGAAAAATATTTAGAAGAATAGATTATGAGATTGTGTTTGGTTTTGTTTGCTTATTAAACTAAATGTGAAATGCATTATTTTTTTGGCAGTCTGAACTGTTGGAGTAATGCGCAGGTTCAGAAAGAAATTGTCGAAAAAAAGAGAAATATGATATCTCCTTCTTTCATTTTTATAATGTAATTCTGTTAAAGGCTCAACCAGCGAAAACTTAACAGCTTAAGTTGTGCTTCGTTTGGACCACTTAGGAGAGCGTTACGACCACCAAATTTTTAGAGATCAATTGTTATTTGTGACGAGAAGCCTATACAATTTTGGTGATTGTAGCACTAACCGAAATAGGATAAAGAGCGTGCAACTTAAGCTCTTACGTGTTCGCTAGTTGAGGCATAAGTGTAATTTTTGGTGATGGTTTTTTGTGCATGTACTGTTAATTAGAAAGATCAGCACGCATTTAAATTATCAATAGAGAAATTACCGTTTTTGTGATCAATGTGCCATTTTTGCAACATTAAATGCATCGATGCGGCTTTTCCTCGGTTTATATAAATACATTTTTACCATATATGTTATTCAAAAGGAGTAAAATGAACGATAATTTTTGTATTGTGTTTTATTCTTAGACCTGTTAATACGAAACTATTCAAAAAAATAAAAGAGTAGTGGAATAGAAGATATCCTACGGATCTGGAGCCAAATATTTAAGCAAATATTTCGGCTCAAGCTCCGGCTGCGCTCTAAGTGAAAACACTAACTCCGGTCAGTTCCGGTTTCCAAAACCCTGATTGTGTGTAAAGTTAAGTGTTTTTTGGACGAAAATAAGTTAGAAAGGTATGCACAAAAGTGTAAAATGGTTCAAAACACATATAAAATTTTTTTTTTGACATGATTCTTTTGCCCTTTATCTTCACAATTGTGTGGGCAGGTAGAAAAAGAGATATTTCAAATAAATTTTATAGTTTTCATTTGATATTAACTAAAAAAAATTAAATTAAATTAAATAAATTCATTATTTTATCACACTGTGTTTCATTTTTACCACGTAATTAATTTTTGTAATGAAATTCTTCAAAACAATTTCTAGATTTGTTGATGTAAAGATGAACAGAACTTTTTTACATCTGGTGGGCTCAGATTTTTGGTCATGAGCAGGCATATGATCAATTTCATCGTATCGGATATCTTCATATGGCCATTTCTCCGATTTTTATTTTCGAGGTGGAGTTACAGAAGAGTCTCCATTCTAAACAATTTCCAATTTCCATTCGGAATTCTAGAAGATCCTTGACATTTTTTTAGGAAGGTTATTTAACTGACAATCTTGCTTACATTCAAGTCAACTTGAACAAATTGTAAAATCGATAAAATGTGTGATTACACATAATGGCCATTTTTCGATTGCAAAAAAACTATAGTAGCTGATCAACTGGTCAAGTAAATCTACGCCGCCCACAGCAGAGTGATACATATAATCGTATGATTTCTCGGCGCTCGACTGCAACAAATTTATTTTCCGCCTTGTCTCATCTGTGTGCACTGTCAGTGCAACCTATTTCTACAAAGTTTGATCCAGGTTAATAGGTTTGTTGTCCTTCCATTTTATTAGGATTATTTTGCCATCCCAACTTGTAACCGAATCTTTGTCGGTTATTATAGGTGGATTTGCAAATCGATTAATACGAACGGTACCTGCTGCGTTGATTCCTTTGTGTCGTAGAATGTCGAATACATTGTAAGAGCTAAAAAAAATTATCGAAATATATATTGAGCTCTCGGTTTTGTAGTCTCTCTGTAAGCTTTAAAACGATACTGGCTCCAAAACCAAAATGGCTCGAATTTATTGATGGCAATTGATCGTAAATTGTAATGGCCCAGCGATTTGCCTTTTAACTGTAAATAGCGGGCACGAACGGCATCTATGAGGTCGATTTTTATAAAATTTATCGGTACAATTCTTTGGGCGATCCAAATTGTTAATGATATGAAGATTTTGTCGAAGTTGGCGATCAACAGGCATACTATTACTAAAAAGTTCTAAATTAAAAATTGGTGACCAATACATTCTTGGAGGAAATTTTAAACATCCAATTAAAATATGAAGCGGAAATAATTTTTTGTTTTCAGCAGTTATCAATGGTTTGAATGAAATTAGACCGTTTGATCGATTGATTAGTATGAAACGTAAATTGTTCAAATATATTATTTGACACATATCGTGAAAAATATGCTAACGGCGTTAAAATGTCAGCTTCATATCGACAACATTTGGTTCAAATTTCCGCCGTCGCTATTCAATATCGGATTTTGGCGTATATTGACTCTTTTCAAGCAAAATGTGGTCAAGAGTGGTCATCTTCCTCTGCGTCACTGGTCTCTCGTTCTAATCGTTCATCTCTATTAGATATTTAACAAAGGCACTTCGATTTCAATAATATCGGTTCTTTCGGTCAAATCTTCTGCTACAAAATTATTTTGTGTCTCATTTACAGTGATATCTTCATCTGAATCGATGCGGAAATCCGAGTCATATAAAAGCTCTATAATTTCTTCGTGAGACAGCCCTTCTCGTGACATCTCAAAGCTATGGAAAGTATCAAACAATATAAACTCCATAGTAAAATAATTTTGTACAATATATTGACACAACTCGTAAGTCATCGTGTACAATATATTGTACGTGTTCTTTCGTAACGGTAAAATATTGTTTTTGGTTATAAAATCACGATAAATGTATTAAAAATATATAATTTTAATATTCTTAGTTTAGGTTCAAGAATCAAAAATAATTATTTTTACTGTTAATTAGTATTAATAAACGAAATGAAATAACTTACTACTTAAGAAAAATGTAACACAACCTCACTCAACCGTAACTGAGAGAAAACTGATTTTTGTTACATCAATCAAATAAATACGTCGGATAAAGAGAGCTAACTATCATGTTTATACATGAATGAAAGATTCTACACAAAAAATGTACAAAAACAAATACATTTAACGCCATTATATCCCTTTCTCTACCAATAAAAGAAAAAATTTTGGGTCAATTTTAGTCCAACCCACACAAATGTGTGAGTAAAAAAACATAGTATATAATGGCGTTTTTGATAAAAAGTTTCGCTTGCTTTGAAGTACAGCCAACACAATGGTGTGCATAGTTATTGTTTAGTTCGGACGAAAATAAGTTTGAAAAGAATGCACTAATGTGTAAGTTGGTTCAAAACACATACCAAAATAAATTTTTGACATGAGTCTGTTGCCTTACCCACACAATTGTGTGGGCACGCAGGAAAAGGGATATGAGATCAAAGAGCATACAACATATTCTACACGGTGAACGAAAGAGTTAATTTTCGTTGGCTCTTAATTGCGTCGGTGTGTATAAAAATGATTTGTTTATTTGGTTTGTTGACAATACCGGGTGAATATATACACCAATACATCCTTACTTAGTTTTTGTTTTTTGCACACTCGAAAAACAAAATAATATTAAAAACACACGCAACAAATGTTCTGGACATTTTTATTACTAGCTACTCAGTAAAAAAAAACATATTTGGGAGTACAATTCACACAGTAATACAATTTTGAAACACACACGAGCGCGCATACATATTGTATTGTAATGTCAATGAGCATTTTTATTTTTGATCTCTTATTTTTGATCATCATGCGATGATAAACATTCAATTTTAAATGTATGCAACACAATTCTTCATTACAGTTGAACCGGCGGATGACAAACTTTAATAAATTCCAATAAAATCCGTAGATGAATACAGTTCTTATGAAGATTTAGTTATCGAGACATCCCTGCATTTCTCAAGTTATATGGAGATGTATGAGAAACCAGTATTTACTATACAATTTATTTGAAAAAAATTGGAGATTGGGATTTCGCAGAACCCCCCACTTTACACTCTTCTTAAGATAAGCCCAGTATTATTTTGTTTCACTACCAAACTTTATTATGTATTTAATTATTTTATTTTAAATGAGAAGCATTTGTGTTTCGAATTTGCATTAAAAATGTTGAGTTTGTCTATTTTCAAGAATGAATTATTGTTTAGACCTCTGCAAATTTGTAATATTTTAATTGGAATTGGGTCGGCCCTCTATTATGTGGCATGTATCGATTGGATTATCGATAGACCATACATTTATCATAACAAATTTTTGGATGGAGTGTACATTATATGTATGATAAGTGTTTTGTTGTGTCACTCAATTGCGTGCGGAGTTTTCGTGGTTGGTATTTTAAAGGTACGTATGATACGCAGTGCCCAAAATACAAAATCGTTTAAAACATTTTTAATTTTAGCGAAAACGTAATTTTTTGTGTCAATGGTTATTGAGTGAAATTATATTTTCAATAGTGGTGGCAGTAAGTTTCGCCTATGACTCATTTTGGATAGGACAAGTATTTATCACGATTGTGTGGAGTTTAGCTCAAATTTGTATTTGGCTATGTGGATATGCTCTATACCAAAACATATGTGCACGAGAAGCAGAATATGATGCGATATCGTCAAGTGAAAAAATAAGTTCGAATGAAAGTAAAATTTGTAAGCCGGTGGTTTTAGAAAACGTATTGTTCCGCATTCCGTTAAGGATTGGTAACATTTACCTCGGATTATTACAGGCATATTTTTCTCTAATGGCTATTATTTGTTTAATAATGAAACCTCATTGGTATGTTGATGTAATTCCCGTTATAACAATAATTTTCGTATTTATCCATTTTATTTTCTGCTTAGTATCTGTTATTGGAATTATTAAGGTTTGTGCACTTTACATTTCTAATTTTATTGTAAATAATTAATTATTTCTGTATTTGCTTAATTTAGGAACGGCACAATTTGCTACTACCTTGGCTATGTAGTCATTTTATAGTAACCACTATTACTACTCTTGTTGTCCACCGGCACGAGAACGGAGTGATTCTATCAGTTTTATGGATTACGTTTCAAACCTATATTTGGTTTTGTGGTTACTCATACTATCTTCGTAAACATAGCGAGAGGGACACAATACCGAACACAGCGGAGGAATCTGATTTATTTCCAAATTTAAAGCTTTCAAAAACCGTTTTATTTTGCATTCCATTGCGAATTGGAAATATTATCAATACATTGATGGGGTCAGTGATTTATATTGGGTTAGTGATTTTACTTGTTATAGAACGCATTTCGGGGCGCTCTGGAAATTATTATTACGTAGCTTCACGTTATGAAAAATACAGTTTTGCGACTTCTATAAATTATCACTATAGATATTATGGAATATATATTTATGATAATTCCTATATTGTACCGATGATTGGGATTTTCTTGATACATTCAATTGTTTGTGTTCTATTTGTTGCTGGAATTTTAAAGGTACTCTAAAATCAATTTGTTCTATTACCAATTAATTTAATATTTTTATTTTATTTTAGAAATCAAAGTGCTTGCAATTGCCATGGTTATTTAGCCAAGGTCTAATGATTATTGTTCCGGTGATAGTTTCTTTGGTGGTTCCATTAAGGCCAATGTATGTTATGCAATTTTCAATCGCGTTCAACTGGATTATCGTCCAAGCATACATTTGGTATTGTGGATATTCCTTCTATAAAAGCGCTTCTAAAACGGAAATAAACAATCATTTTTTACCAGTTGTTGTGCCAAATACTTTAATCACTAAGGTTGTTTCGTAATATTTCGTTGAATTTTGAAATATTCTTTGTGTATTAATAAATCAAGAACAGTTTAAATATATTTTTTGTGATTGGGGCGACGTGTATGTGAGAAATGACAGGTAAAGTGCTTAAAAATAATTTCAAAATATCAACTAGTGCGGAAACGCCACAAAAATCAAGGAAATTTTAACGGGGCTGGATTATTGATACGCGATTTCAGGTCCTCCATCATCATGTTGCTACGGAGCACCCTTAACAATAAAACAGCAAGCAATACAACCATTTGAACACATCACTAAAACGTTCATTTGGGTTTAAACGTTCCTCTTCTAAATAAAGTAAATGATTCTTGGGTGCGCATAATACTATCCCCTGCATCACATATGGTCACAGCTCTCAGATCAGTCTTTCCCGCACATGAGCAATTAATTTCCACGTAATAGTTGTGATATCAAGAGTGCTTGCTATGTTATTCGGGAGTCCCGAGTTCGATTTATGGTGGTGACCAGACAAAAAAGTTGCGACTTGGTGTTTAAAACGTGTCATATGTTATTTATAAAAGTTCGTCCTGACAGCCAGAGTTTTATATACGTGGAGGTATCCGCTCATCAATAATAACGATCTTCTTGAACTAATCGCCTAATTCCTAGGCCTTAGCAGCTGCTTAACCCTAAAAATGCGAATCAGGATAATCTTTATGGAAGAACGTAATATGGAATTAAAGCTGAACCCGAAACCAATTGCTACTAGCACCCTAAATTTAATGAATACTCCTTTGAGACGCTTTTCAATTGCGGCTCTTGCTTTTTTAACATTGTCGGTTGGGTCAAATCGATGATATTGTCGTTTTGCACGAATTTCAGACGAAAACGAGGAAGATCCTCTTTTTGACCACAAATCAGTTACCATACCAGATTGGAACCAGGGGAAATTTATCGATATTCCTCTACACTCCCCCACTGAATGGATCATCAACTTGCTACCAGTCATTGAAATATTTTATGAATTTGCCAATTCGATCGACCACTTTTAAAACAATTTCTTTTCTACTGCCAACCATTTACATTTATTAATTTATCAGTATTTCCAAAGATGTCATCCAAAGGAGGCCAAGAAGCTTGGAGCCTTCTTTTAACATTTTACTTGGCACCGACGATTTTTTATAAAATTTACTATGATTGTGGGTTTTCATATGCATGGAACAGTTATTTACAAAAATAGCTGGACGAGCGGTTTTTGATTACGAAAACCCGTTGATTTTGTGAAAATTCATTTAGCGGATTATCCAGTGGAGTGCGCGTCACATTTTTATTTTTGGATGGAGGGTTTCGAGTCCCACGAGTCGATTGAAATGAGTACGAAACTACAAATTTCCATTCCCATTGGGTCATCCAGAGGGGCCCGAGTCCCTTTCTTTAGTTTTTGTTAGTTCACGATTTTTATAAAAAATGATAGAGGAGGGTTTTCGAATACCAAAAACTGGGTTTGATGGTTCTTATAACGCGAAATATTCATTTGAGAAGTCATCCTATGTGGGCCGGGAGCCTGGAGCCTTATTTTAATATATTATTTGGCTTAGACGGTTTTTATAAAATTTGGGTTAGATTGGATTTTCGAATGCCAAGAGATAATTTTAAGTTAAGATTTCTGGATAATTTATTTTAGGATTTTGACGGATGTTGTGTTATACTGCAAGATGCTGTATCATGGTTTTTCATATTGGACAGGATTTTCGATTGTAAGGAAATGATTATAAGGTGTTCTTTTTTCTGGGCAATTCAGTTAGGCATCCTTCGAATTGGCCGTTATGTGGCACCATATTGCGTGAAGTTGTGTCATGTTACATGATGTTGTGAGATGATTCACCATGTTGCGTCAACTTTATTGATGTTGTGTCTTGTGTTTTTCGTTAATTAGATATCTGCCGTCATATTTAAATATTGGTAGAGTAGTAGTAAAATAATGACTTGTAGTATTGGTATCTAATTAACGTTAAGTCCTTGATCCCTCTTCCTCGTTCTCGTGCATTTTTAGTTTTTTTCGATTATCACGATTTTTATAAAAATTGATGAAGGAAGTGAATACCAGGAATCGATTTATATGGCTAATTATGGAAAAATTGGTTTAGGAATTCCTTCGGTTTTGGCCCGAAAAAGATTCCGTTTTCTATTTTCCGAAAGACTTTTAGTAAAAATGGGTGAGATGGTTTTTAGAAGGCTATAAGAATCGATTGTGATGAGTTCTAAATTCGAAATTTTTTTTTTGAGGGGTTTTCAAATGAGATCCGGGTCCCTATTTAAAAAAAATTGGGACGAACGATTGTGATAAAATAAATGAGAGAGGACTGGTAAATTTTCAAAATTTTTAAATTCATCTATATTCCTTTTGAGGCCTGCGATCACTATTGTATACGTTTCGAAAAAGAAACATGAAAGAAATTAAATCCATTTCAAACTATGGTTATTTAGATACACATTTGTGTACGGTGGACTTAAATTTAACCCTGCGTTACTAACCATATTATGTACACCTACATAATTACTAACCATGGGTCGAATCAACCCACATTTAAAAGCCACATATCTCTAAAACGCAAATAAAATTTCTAAATACAAAAAATTTAAAATTAAAAATAAAATTAATTTAGAAATAAACCACGATTAACAATTATTTTTTTAATTAATTTCTGGAGAAAAAAAATAAATATGGTACATGTTTAAAAAACTTCATAAAGAAAAAAGTACTAACATCGCCATGGATAAAAAAATTACTATGAAAAAATAGAAAAAATCGGTTCAACACTTTTAAAAACAAAGGACTCCGTCTTCCCTTGATAAAAAAGTGTCCTAAACGCTATTTTAATTACTTTCAAACACAGTAATGATAAAATACAAGAAATTTTAACCACGTACTAGCTCATTTTCCACGAGTTTTCTTCAATTAAAAATTAATTGGGTGGATTCGACCCAGTGGTTAGTAACGGAGGGTTAAAAAACAAAAACAAATTCTGCCCGGAAAAGGGATATTAAATTTTTCATTTTTTTTTTGTCTTTTTTAAACAAAATATTAATTACAAATACAATATGCGACTATTCAAGTCAGAAAAAACGAGGAGGTCACACTCATAATATATCTACACGCAAAAGAAGAAAATTAACTCCCCCCCCCCCCCCCCCCCAATTTTTACCCCCAGGGTCATTGTGTAAAAATACACATAACCCTTAGAAAATTAAATGATAACCTATTCAATCAATATCACGTCATATTGAATGGACATTTTTTTAAAATGAAGAGAGATACCGATAAATTATAACAAATTTAATCATTATCTTGATTTTTTGAAAAACTCACTTATGCCACTTTCAAAATAACCGGCTCAATTACGCCACCAGTAGCTTTCTTGGTTCATTGTCTTTTCAAACAATCTAAGGTTTTCTTTAGCCCAAATGTGGCAGTTTTGTTTTTTGGCATAGCCGCCAATTTCAAAATGAGCTTCATTAGTGGAGATGCTTGAAAATTCCCCATTTTCTTCTAGTTTTTCTATCGCCAAATTGCCGACATAATGCGTGGTCATTTGGCTTTAATTCTTGTGTTAACTGTATTTCACACGCAATAAATATTATCAAAATATAAAATATTAATCAAAGTGTAAAATATTGATCAAAGTTGTTGGTTTGAGGTTTAATTGTTGTGAACGATCACGAATTGAGGTTCTTGGCTATCCAGCAACACTTGTGCTGCAATTATTTCACTAGAACGAGCACTACGACAATAAATTCTGCTTCCTTGATCATGAACTAAACCAGTTTCTTCAAATTTATCAATGATAAGTTTAATAGCAAGGTTTGTCGAAGTATCATCTCTACCGTTTTTCAATGAAATTTTCTTCCAACTTCTGAATAACTTTCATCATATTTAAAAAAGTTTTAATAACGAAAACACGTTGATCAATCGTATATTTCTCCACTTGAACTAACCGGAATGCTTGTACTTATCCTCTGTCAAATAACATATTATACTCTAGTACAAAAAATATAAATAGCGGAATATTTATAAAGATATATTAAATTTGAACACCCTTTATAAACCTTACAATACGCTCTGGAACATTTTTAATTTATTTTCACGATACAAGGTGGGCCATCCACTGGTTTTCTTCATATCATAGGCTATGGCGACACTTTTTTGAACGGTTTACTTCAAGTTTTGACAGCTCATCAATCTGACATACCGCGTCACGAAACAATCATGTTTTCGCTTTAGGAGCGTTTTGAAATATACAAAACTTATTTTCAACATCAGTGTTGTGTGGCCGAATCTATGCGAATTTTGAAAATAAATATGGATCGTTAAAGAGCGCCAAGCGCAATTGAACGATAACAAAAGTGGCTTCTGAGCTCAGATAGTGCGCATGCCTGAGATTAATGTGCGGCTGTGATCCATACTGTAGCACAGAATCCATCGGCCTCGCCAATCGCAGCAACTGGCCAGTCGCACGGGCCTGACGAGAATACTGAACAAAGACCTCAGATTATTCGTCTACAAGGGTCAGATCACTCAGCAGTTGAACACAAATGACTTTCCGCTTTGATATCAGTTCTCTGCATGGGCCATAGGCCAGTTTCATAAAACGTCACAAATTTTGGTCGAAAAATCATCTTTTAAGATGAAGCGCATTTCTATCTCGGGGCTATGTAAACATGCAATACTGGATTTGGGGTTCAGAACAGCCACACGTATTCGTGGAAAAACCAATGCATCCACTAGGAGTGACTGTTTGGTGTAGATTTTGGAGTTGTGGCATAATTGTTCTTTTTTTTTTTAAATGCTGCTGGAAATACCGTTACCGTCAATGCGACCAACTTTTTATGACCTCAAATCGCTATGAATCTGAAAAACTTTTGGTTTTAACAAAATGACGCTACATGCCGTACAGAGTTTTTTTCTATGGGGTTTCTTTAACGATAGATGTTATGCGGATAATTCAAAGAGAAGTTCAGCTTTAATACATAGTATTGCGACAGTTATTCACGAAAAAGGTGGTGAAACCATCAAAGAACATCTTAAAAACTGGACTCACAGGATGGCTTACTGTAAGGATAGGAAGCGAACCAGATGAGCGAAATTGTTTTTCATATTAACTTACGCAATAAAAAAAAGTCTCTACAAAATAAAGATGTACACTTATTTTATATAGCATTTTTAAAAACAAAGTTTTAAATACCGACTAAATGACACAGTGGTTAAAGCTTTGGCGTTTGGTTCGTGAAGTGCCGGGTTCGAATCCCGATAAGGGCAAGTTGCAAAGTGAAATTTCATAAACAGATTTCAATCTGTGGCGAAATATAACACATCAATGACCCCCTGTCGGCGGGCAAAAACCATGGACCGACCCATCTTCCATGCCAGTATAGGCTGGCATGGAGGTTGCAATGTGCAGATGGTCTTAAATCAGTCCTATAGCCGTACATCCTCGAGTTGGCTGAGTAGGGGTAAATGAAAGATGTAAAAACCACAACCACGAATCAAAACAGGTTGCATTGTAAATAAATAAAAGAAAAAAAACTTTTAAATGGCCCACCCTTTGTTTATGTGAGATACGCTATACTGTGTTATGTACTCGTATCCCCAAAAATTATGTTAAAAAATGTCTGGTAAACTTGTTGTGTGCAGATTTAAGTAGAATTCAGTGATTTTAATTTGGTGAACACACAGTTTTAGATCACATTAGAAGAGACATCTTGTATTTTATTTTGCAAAAAATCACTTGTTGTTTGGGTACACATAATTTAATTACACAAAAGAGTGTAAGTGCCTATACCTATACGAGATAGAAAGGAAGAAAATAAAAGTTTTCCAATTTGAAGTTTGAACATACGCTTACATATAGAAAATTATATCAGCGTTTTTCTGTTTTTGGTACTTAAAATCCTTATTTTTTTTGAGGATGATAGATAAATAAACATTCAAAATAATAAAAAACGATAAATTTTTTTACAAGAACAACAAATTTATATATCCATTTTTTATATGGCTGGGACCGTGTGTGTATGTATTGTGTACACGAGTATTATGGATGGGGGGGGGGGGGGGCTGTTATAAATCAAAATTACATTAAACGAAAAACAAAAATTGTGTCGTCTCAAATAAAAGTTATACGCTCGCACTTGTGTTGTACACAATATTTCGGAGGTGAATTACTGGAAAATTGATTTTTGTTTTGTTTTGGATTTGTTTTGTTGGGTTAGCAATTTTAACTGAAAATAAAAACAGAACAATAAATTTTATTCTAGTGCTGTTTTTAATCGATGTCAAAATATGTTGTAAACCGTCTGGAGTAAAGGATATCATATTAAGAATTTTAGATGTTTGTTTTGTACATAAAAGTGATGGTCGAGTGATACTTCATGTACTTTAATTGAAAAACAATATGGATATAAATATGCCGAAAAAATGTTTTGTTTGGGCTTTGATTTGGAATAATGAATTTATTTTACTGCCGAGTTGTAAAATTTGGAACCGTATTCGCCCATTCGAGTGTATATCTTAAGCTATATGTAAATTTTTAAACGAAACAATATTTTCTTTAATAAATAGCAACCAACCAATTTAACTCTATAAATCTTGATTAAAACTGATAAATCTTAGCCGAGTACCAGCCAATGTTTATTTGTCCATACTTTTTAACTAACTCTTTCACCAATTTCAATATTTGCTTTAACATTATTTTGTATTGTTGGTGGATTTGAAATATAATATTAGTGAATATAATTGCAATCTCCGTCTATACTGAAGCTCTCCAGCCGAGAATCCACTCTTTGCATGTAGCAGTTGGTGGAGTATATACTTCGCAGCGTTAATGGCCCATCTTCATGGATCTCTTCCACCTAAAGAACCGTCCTCTACTTTGAGCCATTTATTCCCCTATGGTATTACCATGCAATCTATCCTCGAACTATTTTAGTTCTAGATCCTGGACTGGGCAAGTTTTGTCTGAAATTTGATGTTTTTTTTGTACGTTTTGTCTTGATTTCCACCGCAAATCTTTATGTATGTTGTCTTCTTTGAGAATCAGGCGGTTTGTTACTTCTTCTTTCTTTAATATTCGATTTTTGTCCCTAAAAGTACCTGTATCTGCGTGAGGTCTTCAGAACCAAAGTTATGTTCATTGAATATTTGGCCATGCTTACTTTGGTTCTCTAATATTTTAGTGCTAATGCAAAATACTTCTTTCTTCTTACTACAGCCGTTTTGCATCTGTTTCTCGCCTTCCATGATTCGGCAGCAATTGATCTCTAATTCAATTTCCAGCTTCTGATTGATCTTTCCTGATTTTCCTTTAGAAGTTTTTCTGTTATGGCGCAGTTAGTCTATTTGACCGCTTTGTTCGTATAATTTGAAACTTGGTGCACTAATTTTGAACATTTCTGTTTGAGTTTGCAATTGATATCGGGATTTTATTTCTGATAGTAACGAATCGGTCCAATGTAACACCTGTTCGTTAAGGCTAGGGTGATTTTATTTCGGTTGGGATAACCATTATATTCGATGATCGTAACGTTGAGCTTCCTGTTTTTGATCGTTTTACAGCCTTAACCAAACCTCTGACTTATGCCCCTCGATTTTTAGTACACAGCTCAGAAGATTATCCTTTTATTCGTGCGATTTGATAGTATCTGTGTTTATTTCAGATAGTAAATACTCCGAAAAATTTCCTTACTTCAATATGGAACATTAACTTTTCACATTACATGGCAAATTTAGTGTAAGTATGTTAGCACGGTTGCAACCAATTCTGAAATTTCATAGGAGAGTTACGAAATTTCGTTCAATTAAAGATAAAAATAATGATAGACCAACGAAAACAATTTACTCCTCTTTGTATTTTTTTTTTGTATATATCCGAAAGATATACACTTGTCAAGCTTGCATACGACACGGTTGACATTCAAACTGGTCTGACTAATTCAATTAATGACATAAAATGTAACATTAAAACGGATTAATGAATTCTTTTAATATGAGTAGAGAGTTTATAAATTGAAGCTAAGTTTGGTTGATAACCCTGAATTAAAATAAATTAATGAGCGGGTATGGTGGTTGTAAGGAGACGCTTAGATCCACTATGTAAGAGTAAAGGTAAAATAGAAGAATTATAGTATATCCCCTTTTCAACCAAGAAACAAAAAAAATTTGCTCAATTTTAGTTCAATCCCAAGTATAACAAGATTCGACTTTTTTGTCATATTTCGAAGTAAAAACTTATATTTAGTTTCGACTTTGACATAGTTTTGCTTTCAACTTAGAATAAGATCCTGTATGAAAAGTGTCGCGATTATTCGAAACTGGACGAAACTCAATAAATAGAATTGTATACATGTATGTGTGAACAATAACAACAAAAAACAACATGGCGGGAACGATCTTGTGCAACGCCATATGTAAAAGGCTATAATTGAAAATACATATTAGAGGAAAAAGATGGCGTCCAAATGCAAAGTAAAACAAAAAATTTAGGTTTAGAACAATGAATATTTTATTGTATAAAAAAATATATACATATATACACATCTAAATTATATTATAATTAATTTTTTAATTATTTTTTATTATTAAACAATGATTTGATGATATTATTCCTTGATTGTAATATTAAAAGTTTAAATATTTTCCATATAGCTCATATCAAGTTTATTATTTCGCATTTGTTTTCCACTTAATAATTTAAAACTAAATTTAGATATAAAAATATATTTTGGTGTAATTTTATTTAAATTAACGCACATCTTTAAATTTTTTTAAGAAAATCACTTTTATAAAATTACCAAACTCATGTCGTGAACATGTAAAATAAATACGATACGTAGCTCTATTTTGTTTCATCTTGTTATACTTGGGACAGTATACATTTACGCACCAATACTAAAGTATTGATAATTCGACTTTTTTCTAATATTTCGAAGGCAAATACGATAGCTAAATTTTGAGTTTCGTCTTGTTATACTTGGGATCCACACAAATATGTGAGTAAAAAACCATAGTAGGTATGTAATGGCGTTTTTGATAAAAAATGTCACTTTAGTATAGTTATAGTTATAGTGTTTTTTTCGGACGAACATAAATTTTAAAAGTATACACAAACGTGTAAGTTGGTTCAGAACACATACAAAAATAAATTGTTCACATGGTACTTTTGCCATACCCACACAATTGTGTTAGTAAAGCACAAAAAGGATACATTTTAAAAAAACAAATAGAAAATAAAACGGTAATAAATTACAAGCATATTGTTTTATAAAATCTAGCTTCTCGTCAAGAGTAATACCCAAGTCACAAGTAGTATCGTTTCTTGTAAAGTGCTTGCCATTGAGTAGTCAGGAATAGTATTTAATTTTTACGCGAAAAACGACATTACCTGACACTTGGCTGCATTCTGCTCTAGACCGCTGTTGCACCACAAAACAAATTTATCTATGGTCCTAGGGTAATGTGCAATCTAACGTGAAAGAAATGACCGGCGATACTTTGCAGTCACCTGCAAAGCAGTCTATGTAGAAATTTCTGGAAACTAATGGTTCATCATTAGTAGGAACGATGAAACTAAGAAGGAACAAATGAGAACCGTGTGGTATTCCCGATGTGGCTATTTAACTTGTAGACAAGGTGGACTGGGAAAGTACATCATATTCCCTTTTCCTCAAATAAGAGTTAAGCCATTTTGCTCAAAATAATTTAATTTAGTTAGTATTTTTAACTTGTAATATGCGGTTGAAAAACAAAATGATTCGCACATATTATCAACATTACTATGGTCGTTAGAAGAATTATGGAAATTATTGAGAATGGAAAGTTATCCATCAGGTTTACGTTTAAAATTTAAAAATTGATGTAGATCTTTAAAAATTTCAGTTCGAACTTTTAAGAGGCAGTTCTTGTACTGTAGTTAGGATTTCAAAGCTGGTGCCAGAATATAATGTAAATGAGCGAATCTCTTTGTTATATCACAGAGGAGCTTGGCAGAAATCTGTGAAAACACTTAAAGACCTTGGCATTGAACATACCTGTACCCATATCAAAATCAGAAACGTTACCAATAGATGAAAGTCTATTTCAAGTAAGATCTGCTTTAGAAAATCGAAGTTTGCTTTTCTGAAGATAAACCTCATTGAATCTTCGATAATCATAAACGAATTTCATAGACAATGGTGGATGATATTCGTCTAACACACATATAGGGTTTTATCCTACATGATGTAATGTTGACTTTAAGAGTGTTCTGTATATGAGTTAGGACATCATTCGTATAGTTGTTTCAGAAAAAGTTTTATGTTGAAGACGGACATCAATTTGATACTGTCGTTATGGAACAGGCTAAGGCGATATTAGATACACGTTTAGTGGCTAGAAGTGAGTTCCGAGTTGCTCTGCTTCTTCTTTCTTTTGCAGTTCATAATGATTTTAGTGCTTAGTATGTTTGGTAAAAATATTTCGGCTGTTAACCTGCCTCTGGAGATTCGCAAATAATAGCGGGGCTTCTGCTAATGGTAGAGAGGTTAATCTCATCGTAGATGGAAAACACTAACGGGCATTGCACACGACTCGCAATTGGGAACTCATTATTAGGCTTAAGCTCATAAATAATGTTTGTTAGTTCGTATTAAATAATTTAAGGCTATAGTGTGCAGTAATCTGATTTTAGAAACAGTTTCGTCAAAAAGTTGTCATCTGTGCCAAAATTTGCCAACGCAGAGAAATTTGGTCTTTATTGATTGTAAGATTTTATAAAGAATGTTCAGACAATTTGGTGGGCTGGGTTGTAATATGTTTCAGAGAATATGTGTCAGATTCGCAGTTGTAGCCACAATAGATTTCATTACGAAAAAGCTATTGAGAACGTCAATATTCTGAGAAAGCAAGTTCTGACTATTCCATTTTTGGTGTTCGTGCAACCAACGGTGTGTTTGATGTAGTTTAGGACTGATAACAAGAGCCGCACTGTTACCATTCAAATCATTGTCAATTGCTGGACCAGGCAACGTCTCACAATTGCGGCAAAAAAAAAATTGGGTTACGATTACAGATCGTAATAACAAATTAAATCTAAAATTGTCATATTATACTACTTGACTAAAATAAATTCATATTTCCAATTTTAATTGCACCTTATTTAATTTGTATTTTTAAAATAAAGAACAAGTGCTTAAGGACAAAATCACTGAAGATAAGTTACTCTTTACGTTAAATATAACACTTCATTGACAAGATTTTTAAGACTGAGAGGTAGTTTATGTTTGCTTACGGAAACTACCCAATGTTTTTTTCTTTTTTAAAAGATTTAGATCAAATTTCAAACAGTGTGTTGAAGTGGAAGAAAAACGTTGAGCACTTTGTTTCTGTCGGTAGTCTAAGCGGTAGTTTATTCTAGAAATATGAGTTTATTTGTACCATACCGCCCCCTATCTAGGCATATTATATATCTGAGGAGCCTTATGCTCCAAAAGAAATGCCACAAAAGAAATATGGCTGCCTTATGTTATATTTCTTTTGTGGCGATTGTTGAAAGGACGATGACTGGTATTTACTTTGATGGTTGTTGTATTTGAATCTATATCAGCTTTCTCAAATGCTCCCCATTTCGAACTACTGCCGTTTTCTAAGGCATGAACATGTAATGGAGCATTATGTCAGAATCATACCATTTTGAGTCGGTACCTTTCTCGGTGCATGTCAAATTTAATAATTACAACAAAAAATGGTAGACTGTGACAATTACACACCCGAAGGTGTTTTGCGTTATAACACCCATAGAGGGCCAGAGGAAAAGTAAACTGTATAAGTTTGTTTAAATCCCTTCGAATCCCTATGGAAATTGAATGTTTTACTTATTCAAACCTTTGGAAAACCTCTCACAACATACAAATCTTATTGATAGTTTTACAAAGCTATAGGTAACATAACTCCCAGTGAAATGTCAAACAGTTCTTCAAGGCCACGGCTAGTTATACATTTGTCAGAAGAAATCCCTTCGATTTCTATTAAAAATCTATATTTATTTTACTTACTCAAACATTCATAGCGCCACTCGCAACATGCAAATCTTATTAATAGTTTTACCATACCACATTGGGCGTAGAAAAACTGAACTCGTCAGAAGAACCTCTTCGATTCCTATAGAGATCTATTATTTTCCTCTGGAATTCCTTTGCCTATGCATCAAGGATTAAATTTCGTGTTACCCTTTCTTCATGACAGCAATCGCAGAGGAGCACAAACATAGCATTTGCAAATCGCATTTTAACGAATTTTGAAATACCAACTTATAATAAACGTTGGAAAGTTTAATTTCGGTAAAACAGAGTTAAGATTACTGGGCCACCTCGTCACAACGAAGTGTGAAATGATCATTTTTAAATCAAAATATTTCGTTGTTGCTTGGAAAACGTATATGAAATTGTTTAAAACAAAACGTTTTATTTTTATTTTTAAGTTGTTTTTCCTCTGAGTGTACGTCCTGCCAAACAGGGGTTTTGAACATATACATATTGATTTAATTAGACTACTGATTCTCAGATTTTTAAGGAATTGAACCAAACATTATGAATTAAACATTTACGAACGAACGATACTATTCCCACCTCGCTCAGGCTATTGCAATAGTAGAGATAGCTAGCATAGAACGCATATTTATTTTGCCGGCGCTACATCTGATGGAGAGATTTGGGCCGCCTTATTTATGAAGTTACATACTCGTATTAGTTTTCGATTGTCGTATGATTTATCCTTTTGATCCTTACCGTGCGTTCTCATCTGAGCTTGCTTTGCAAATATAATTGCAATCGATTTTAAATTTCTCATTTTTAAGGTACACATTCAAAAAAATTCCGTATCGGTATATACATTTTTATACACACACATAAAAAAATTACAAAGCGATTTGCAATCGAAAGTAGTCGGGCATACCGTACTATTCCATATAATGCAGAATGGTATACTATTCGAGTTTGAGGCATTTAACATGGTGTAGGTCGGGAAAAATTAATGTACCAGATATATTATTCGAATAAAAATATTATTGAAACATTTATTAATTTTTATTAATAGGTAAAAAAAAATCAAGAACCTATAGAAAAATTCAATATTTAATGCGAACATAAAATTAAAATAATGGACGATGTTTTCGTTATAGGAACATACATATCTCAATTCATAAAAGGAACATCGGCATAGGTACCTACCATCTCTATTTTATTCAGTCTTCTGATCTTTCAGTATCAACTGCTTCGTCGTTTGATGTCACTTGACTACTACACGGGACTAATTCATCCTCGGCCTCAAATGGCATATAATGCAGCTCGCAGTCAGAGGTATCCAAGGGACTTGAGCTACTGCTTGCATCTTCGTAAACAATTTGTGCAAGACGACTATTGTATTTGCATGATGGAATTACTTCCCCGAAACTAGCCAGGCCGCAACATAACGCCCGCTTTATAAATTCTGAAGTAATTCGTTTTACTGCCCCACTTACAAAATTGACTAACTGTTGGTTATGAGGTTTCTTACGATGCCCCTTTGCGGTCTATTCTTCTGGTCCTTCTGCAAACCACTCGCTAATCACAATATTAAATCCCTTAAACACAACAATACCTACATATATCCATGTAAGTTAAGAATACAGGTAATATTTTTTTCAAAAACCGTTGTTCGGGATAAATTTGAAATATATAGGTACAAAATACACAACAAATATAACAAAATCCCAGAGAGGATAGAGAAAACACACAAATATAACAAAATAAAGAGAGTTTTTTTGTTCAAATATACTGTACCATGGTACTCTATTCGGGTGGATAATTCCAAATAGTGTACCACTGGTATACTATTATGACGAGTACATTATTCGGAATAGTACGGTAAATCTTTTTCCATTGTAAATTTTGCATTTGCTCAAAAAGTGGAAAATTTCCCTTATTTTATATAAAGAAATTTTCAACCCTGCATAAAACACAGCAAAATTGACATCCATTTTGTTTGTTTTGCAAAAACAAAGCAACTTGTTTGTTTTGAGAGTTAACATTATTTTGTAAATAATGTCAAAATGTTGTACTAATAAATAGCCGTAGGATAATTTTAATAGTAAACATCTCTATTTTTCAATTATTATTTTATATTTAACACAGAAAATTCTTTTAATTTGGTTTAAATTGTTGCTCCTAGAATGTAATGAATAGTTTTAATAGCAAAGCTTATCGCGTCGTTATTTTTCCTTTTTAAATTTTAGTTTTGCTGCCGTTATTTCTAAATTGTATTGTGGCCATTAACCAAAAATCTCTTGTAAATTAGTTGTAATTATGTTTATTTATGTCTTTATACAAAAATTTGTTTTGGAAAACGTCACATATACAAATGAAAATAACACACAAATACAACTAAATGAATCAAAAATTTCCCTTTGCAATTATTTGCAATGCATTCAGATGAGAACCAATAGTTAGCCTGCTTCCCAGAGCTGCTGGAAGGTAAAAACTGTAGCTGTAATTTTTTACAATTACGTTTATACAGGCTCCCATGCCATGCTTGATTTTGATGCTGTATAGTGACCTTTGGATTGGAAATTTACGAGTTTTTATAAAAAATATTTTGTTTTATCAAAATTTGGCAACTCTACAATTCACGCGGATTGACTATGCGAAATTACCTTTTTTCGATTAATTGAGAGATCCTTGCAAAATTTGGTGTAAATCAGTGTACCGAAAGTGGCAGCACGGATTGGAGTTTTTCCAATTTTGTCAATGATGTTGAAAAGTTTAGCATTTACAGAAAACGACAAACAATTAAAAGATTCAAAAAAATTTGTTCCAATTTTCAAGGGTTGATCAACCACCAAGATTTGAAATTTAAACAGGAAAAATGATTTTTGATTATGTAAGGCAGTTTTACCAAAAGTCTTGTTAGTTTATTTTTTCACTTTAGAAATCAAGTGTGGTGTAATAGAGATCTACATACATATTCATGGTAAAAGAAAGTCGAGTGTTTGCCACGTCTTCACTCCTCCATTTTTTCAAAAGCTCAAAAAGCACCTCCAAATTAATACTACGACAAGTGGAAAAAAAATAATTTTACTCTGGGCGGTTTTTTATATATCTTTCAAAAATGTCCGGTCACAAATACAAATTGTAGAAAGGTTCGCTTACTTTGGTAAATCTAAATATTTCTTATCGTTCCTGATTTCTCTTAGTTTCTTACTTTTTTCTATTTATCAATGATACGAATCACTTCCATTCTGTTTGAATGCATTCGTGCCACACGTAGTATGCTTCTTTCGTATTAACATAGTAGACGATGAAATTGTACGAAGCGAAATTTCTTTTTTAGTAAAATATAGAAATTTCTGCATTCTGATATCTTAAAATATTAAATATACAATTTTTTGAAAGTTGAAAATTATTGTTAAATTGTAACCTGTCAAATTCGTCCATTCCTATCACGCCTTTTGCTGTCATCATTAATACGGTTGGCAGTTTTGTTTCGTATAATTCTTCAGAAAAATATCTTCGTCTCGCTATCGTTGTACTATATATATGTATTTGTTGATGTAATTCACGCTTACCATGTTAACATTGGCTTACAAACAAATAAACATTGGTTTACAGACTCATATGTCGTTTCCGGTTTCACAGCTCCGTGGTTTCAACAGTTTTCATTTTCAAATCGTTCATTTTTAACAATTTTGCTAGTTCGTTTTGTAGTTGATATTATTTTTCTTAAAATATATTCGCTTTGTAGAATTTTGTTACCGATTGTTCAAATCCCATTAAATTGCCGTTGGCTATACTCGAAAGAAATATTGTTAAGACAGTTTAACCTGCAAGAGTGCAAAATGAAACAATTTTTTCCCCGCAGCTTCTTGTGTTCTATTTCTTTATTATATGCTGCCGGTTGAGTTTTCCTTTCTATCCCATTGACGTTATTGCGACCGGGTCCCTTTCGTATACTAGTTTTATAACGTTTTCTGAAAACTAGTGTCCTTATAATTAGGTCCTGGTTTTGATTTTCTAAACCTTAGTTTGTGCTCTAAGCCGGCTGGGTCCCATTTGTGGCAGTTGACGATAGTTCGGCATCGTCAGCGGTATTTTTAGACGTTTTGTGCCGAAGCTTTAATCATTTCATCACTTCTCCGGTAAAAAATGTATACTAAATTCGGATCAGCGGTTTTCGTTATCCCGTTTTAATTAGTTCGAGCAGAAAATTGGCAAAAACTAAAAATGAAACTTAATTTAAAAATAAATAAATTTTAATTTGTGTTATTCGAATTTGTATTTTTAAAAAGTTACGAATTATACAGTCTTATGTTTTAATTTTTATTTCTGAATGAGTGGTACACTTCTCCTGAATGAGGGCATACTGGCTTGCGTGTGAACGATTATCTCGTTTTTTCCCTTCCATTTTTTCAATTTTCATGCTGTTACCATGCGGTCATCCAAAGCTGTACTAGCTCAAGCAACGATTGCTTGATGTCGATTGTGATGATGTTGTCGCATTATCTTTCAGTCCCACGCGTTCCTCGAATTATAGAGCTGACTTTGTAAAACTGATCTGATTATACATACACAATGGAGTGGCAATTAGAAAGAAATCCACAAGAAATTTGTCACCAAATAAATTTAGTAAAGTTTTGAACCTAAATGTAATGATCTAAATGGTTGTATACGAATATGAAATCATTTTTAACTTAAATTGTCGTAATTCTACTCTCAAAGCATGTAATAAACAATCGTACCATTAATGTATTGAGTATTTGAAAAAAAAATTAAGAAGCAGGAAAATATCAACATCACTACTTAATTTTTTAACGCTTTTGTATGAACGAACTATAGTTCGATGAACGGATTTCGGGACAATCACTATGACCTCTTAATTGGTATGAAAACATTAATTATAATTTATTTGAGAATTTTTCGGTTATTCGGGCAAAATTTTATTTTACCCCTACAATGTTTATACGACTTTTGTAGTCGTATAAAACAAAGACGTCATTCACTCAAAATATTTCTACAAAAAAATAGAAAAATGCACTCCCCCCCCCCATTTTTAACCCCAGGGTTCTGGTGTAAAAATACAAAAACCCTTACAAAAATGAGAACTTCCTTAGGTCTCTTCTTGGCAGCTCGGTTTCGTACTGATAAAAATATGGTCTGCTCATCAGGTTGCAACGACCAAATTGCAAAAAATCAACTCTTGTTTTATACCTTAGTATAAAACAAGAACTTATCGATTTGGCGAATTATATCACCAAATCAGAAATCAACAGATATAATTGAGAAGTTATTCTAAAATCGTCCATGATATTAATTTATTTAAGATTTTTTTGGCTGAATGGGTGCACTGCATTTTTCTATTCTTTGTATAAATATTTGTGAGTAATTGGCGTCTTTGTTTTCTACGACTAGAGAAGTTATAAACACTGTATGGATACAATTAAAAATAATATTTTGTCCGAAAAACCGAAAAAATCTCAAACAAATTAATATCACGAACGATTAGAAAATAACTTCTTAATTAACTAGAATATTTCGTCCCGATCAATCTCCAGGTCGAAATTTGCATGATTACTATGCCTTATTTTACATTGTTGGTGGAAGTAAGGGCAAAAGTGACAAATAATCTGGGTGCGTAAAAGTCTGTGATGGGGAAATATTGTAGGATCAAGGAAAATGAAAATGTTTGCATTATCTCGTTACTATTTATAGGGATGGGAGTCTGGGATGAATTAATTAAACTAATAAAAGTATAGAAAGATATGCATACATATATGGGATTTGGAAAACCTAAATTTAGAAATTTTCTACACAAAATAAATTAAGCTCGAGACTTATACATATAAGATTCACCCGTAATTTTGCGTTTCTCTTTCTCACTGTTTTCTTTGGTACATATTCCCAAAATAAAGCCAAAAGTTTATCGATAATTAAACTAAACAAACACCCCGCCCTGTTGCCTGAAACATATATATCAACTGAATCCCACCTAGCTGTAATACATATAAAAATTCGTTTCACGACAAAAATAATACCTGGAAAATTTAAATAAAGCCAAAACTTTTATAATTAAAAAAAAAAAAATTTTTTTTTTTGATTCCATAAATTCTCCGGAGATTGTCAACGATTTTACATCAAAACATAAAAGTTTTATTTCTTGTGAAATGCGATGAAAACGATGAATATTACAGGAAAATTTTATTTTCTAGTGTGTAGGTACCCACAGTGGGGACCCAAGTATTTTTATAAAAAAAAAAAATTCAAAGAGAATAACATATTTTATATACCAAATATTTTTTTGTTAAAATGTTATTAAAATAATTTTAATATTTTTTGTGTATTTCCAGACCAACAAATCAACGTGCCACGTTTTTCAAAGAAATCGTGGATCGCGTTTCCGGCGTTACGAGGTGCCTACAAACATGTACAGGTAATAATATAACCAAAGCTCTATTATATACACGTGGAATCGATAAATTATTTAACATTTTTAGTTTATTTGGTATATGCTCCAAATTATATTTAACATAATAAATTTATATTCAAATAATAAAACCTACATGAATAAACATAAATCGTTATAATTCCATTGAGAACTGAATTAATGTTATGGATGTGTGTATATGTTCAAAACTAGCTATATGTGTGTGTATATCTACACAAAAATGTGAAGGTTGTTATGACACCATACCCTACCACGTATGTATATGTAGGTCTAACACCCAGTTACCTGAGTATGTATATGGAATACCTCCACACCATATTTTGTGATTAATTTTTTTTAGCTTTTCACTAAACCAATTTATAAAATTTAATACATATTTTGTTAGTGGTGTTGCTTGTTGTACACACGTATCCCAAATTGCTTTAATTCGATCGAATATGTGAAATGGATTTAATTGTCATGTTGATTGTGTGTTGTTATAGTAATGAGCGTTGTGATACATTTAACTAACTATATTACTAATAATTTGTATAATTAAATTTAATAATGATGTGGTTAGTCTGATGGGAATTTTATATCGTGCTACGCTATCTGCATTAAGCAATTTACCTTTTACTCGGAATAGTCGTACATTAGACTTGGATCGTATATTCTGGGATTGTTAACATCTATTGTTCCCGACTAATGAGAATTTTTAAAATGCTTTGGGTCGTTCACTTCGTAAATAAGTCCGCCATTAAGGCAGAATTATTATTTAATAAATTAAATGTATTTATCATTTTAAATTTACAATGGGGAGTGAAGGCGGATTCAGTGTTGCGTTCGTTCGTTCCTTCCCTCCTTCTGAATTTTTTTTAAATCGATCCAAGTTGCTGAAAAAAATTCACAAGAAAAAAAACGTAGTTTTTAATCAATGAAATTGGTAGTTGTTTAATTCTCATTCTCATTCTTTATTTGCTTAAATGCTGCGATTTTGCTTCATTCTTCAGGCGTTATCTGTTTCCTTTTGGCCATTTTTATCTTTGTTAAAAGAAACACTTTAAAAATATTTAAATATGAGAAAATCTTGCCAATCTCCTAGATTTTTGATTTGCCGGAAATGATTGTTTCTGTTTTGAATAGCCTATGCTAAAGACTCACTGTTCCCCAAGCAGTAATTTTCAGAAAAACTAGAATCGGTTCTAACATATCTTCAATTTATAATAATTTAAACGTTTCTGGATGAGTTTTATGAAACCCTTGTTACGTTCTTCCCCTTAGCGAACGCCTCCCCTCCAATATTTTGTTGATTGTTCACAATGGACAACAATGTTCTAAAAAAAGAAATAAATTAATTAATCGAGGAAGGTTGGATGATTTTATGCGATTGAAAATTTACTCGAAGTGTGACTTGCAAACGAAACGGATTGTGTTTAACTAGATGCCTAAAGCTATATTTTTGATTTATTTTAAATTATTTTTGGTAATCGGTGTTAATAAATCAATAGGTTGTGAATAATTTTGATAGTTAGTGAAACCGACATACCATATCCAAAATTAGTAATTCATTTTACAAAGCAACAATCAGCAAAAAATAAAAGAGTAATCGCCGGAACAAATGGAGGAAAAGCGAGACGGCTGTGCGGCGCTCGATTACAATAAATTTTTGAAAATTATAATATATATAACAAAAAGAATTTTAAAATATATAAAAGAGTAAAATAAAAAAATAAAATATAAATAAAAAATTGTACCTTAATTAATAAGAGAAATTAATGTTGCGGCCTTGTGCGGCCGCTCGAGAATGCCGTGCTCCGCTCCACCGTTGCGGGCCATCTGCCAGTACTACTGCAAATGATATGGCTGGCCTCAACTGGCCGCCCCAAAACGTTGGGCGTTAATTCCGCTTTAACTGTCAAATGTTACTTATGCGTTTGGCTTTGTATGCCTTCGTTGGGCTTTGTATGCCTTCGTTGCGCTTTGTATGCCTTCATTGGGCTTTGTTGCCTTCGTCCACAAAATAATTGGGCGTCCTTCGCTTCGAATATCAAGAAAGAGTGACCTCAACTGGCCATCCTGTACAGTATCGTTGCGACGCACCCTGTCCGGTAAATATTTTGGCCTCGAATGGCCGCCAAAATAAGTTGAGCGTTGCCTCGCTGATCTACAAATATTTTTGCCCGGTTGGGCCTTAAAATGTTGCGGGGCCTTTCCCCGATACCAAAAAAAAAAATCGGACAACCGATGGTTGGCTACACGTCGTTGCGGGGCCTCTCCCCGATACCAAATACAAAATAGAGCTGCGACCTTGTTTGGGCGTTGGATTGCCTTAAAATCGTACTGTTATAATTATGGCGTCTTCCGCCGAATCGTAGAACAATTTCTCAAAATGGCCTTGATCGACCCCACAAACCACGCCACTCACTTTCGACTGACCGTCAAAAAAAGTTGGGCGTTGTCTCGCCGATCCACAAATAAAATGGAGTAGCCTTACCTGGCCACCCGTTATGTTGCGGCACCCCAGTGCCATTATACCTTGTGAAAGACCGCGTTAGGCCGCCAAAATGCTAGGCGTCTTCCCGCCATAGACCGATTAGATATGACACCCGTTAGGCAACCGGTATTGGGTTGTACTTGACAGTTATTAAAACACGCGCAACACATGTACCGGTGCGGCACACCACACACCACAACAATTCAATAATCATCGGTTTGATTGATACCGCTTCGGAAATTTACCACGTAATCACAACGCACTCTTCAACAAAAAAATATGGGTTATCCCGATGGGACAACTACACGAATTAAAATAGTTTTTCTTTTACTTTCCCAACACAACAAAATTTCAATTCACAACACCTGTACTGAAACTTTTAATTTTCTTTTAAAAATAAATCAATTTTATTTATTCAAGTACCATTTTAATTTTTACAAGTATCCACAAGTTGGGGCTTAAACCTACGAAAAGAAATATCTTATTACTTAATTTTAATATTAAAATTCGACCAAAAACTAGAAACTTTTTTTATATCAAAAAAACTATATTATTCTTAAAGTCGCACCCGACTTATCACAAAAATCGAAACTAGACTCCTTTTGTTTTTTTTTAAATCTAGCAAAAAAAAAAAAAAACTCAATGTTGTCTTAACACAAAAACCAAAACTCGAAACTCATGCACAAAAAAAAATTCTCCCAGCGCACAAACGACGCGCAAAACGTTCTAGAAGAATTGTCTTTCTTCTCTGCCTCTCGTCTACATCAATTCGCATTGATGTAAATGAGAGGCATATAAGAAAAACATTTTTCTAAATCGTTTTACTTTGCACACACTCGATGCACATTGGTCTCGCTCCACCACAAGAAAAATGCAAGACTGCCAACCTCGCAAACTGTACTAAAAAATACATACACACTTAGCCAAGACACAACAGAAAGAAATACATAATACATAAAGAAATATGTGTAATCGACCGGATTATCTTCGGGCAGATAGGTCGGTTGACGGTTTGAACTGTGGTAAAATTTCTTTGGCCACTTTCTCTCGTGCCCGCTTGAGTCGCTATTGCAGGTAAACATATTCCGGGAAAACGTTAAAATCACTGCGTGGCAATTCATCTACCACTACCACGTATAGACAGGCGGCTAATGAATCAAGTGCACATACTCGTACACAAGGTATTTCGTCTTTGGCTAACAATAACTAGAAAAACAAAAACAAAACTAATACATTTCTAAGCGAAAATTTAATCAAAGGCAATTAACATGTGCGGAGGGATTCCATCTAGAATTATATCGGTGGTTGTGAATTCAGCCAACTGCAATAAAATCTATAAACGAGTCAACTTGCAGCTACAGAGATGCAAAAGATTGCTGTTCACTTGCACATCACCAATAACTTTATTTTAATCCTTTTATCGTTTGATCCTTTTAATACGGAAAAAATCTGTCAATATTTTGACATTACTGTCACTGTTATAATAATATTTTTTTTAAAGTTTCTTAAAATTTAATAAAAGTTGTCACTAAAATGAAATTTTTAACTAAATAGTGTCTTTTATTTATTAATTTATATATATGTAGACGAATAATTAATCTTATTCGAAGTTACTACAATAAAGCAAAATTATAAAAATTATATAAACCGTCATTCTAAATCATAAATTAACTATTCATTCACTGCGTATAGTTATGAATGGTAGAAGCTTGAAAATTGCATACGAGCTAAATCACAATATACTCAAATTTTATTAAAATTCGCAAATTTAATTTAACTTTCTCAAACAATTTTTGATCGATAATGGATAATTATCAATTTATTACGCAATTTATGAAATGAATATTAGGCACAGTATGTTTCATAAATAAAGTGTCAGCTATCACTCAGTAGTATACAGACAATTCATGCTGAGTTTTATTATAAGTTTCGATAGATGGCGTAAATTAATTTATCAAGTAGTTCTCGACGTTGTTGATACGTAGTCGATGTTGTCGACGAGTTGTCGATGTTATCGACGAGTAGTCGACGTTGTCGGCGAGTTGTCAACGAAATCATGTAAATACTAGTAGTCGACGCGTAATCGCCCATCCCTGGAGGTTAGTTCTCAAGAGAAAATGAAAAATTACTCACTCCTGTCATTTATATCTGAGCTAACCCAGATGGTATGGTGCGTATTGGCGTCACACCCCAGGATAACTCCACCATGTTTGCGGCTGCTAGCCAGAATCTTCTCTTCGTCTCTATACAGACCATAGTAATGCCCCCATTGCTATACTGTGGAAGTAGTAAAACATTTATATTAATTCCCTCAATATACATGGTCTGCTCTTTTAAGTCGCACAAACGTAAAAAAGGGTGTAACTCTTAGCTCGCAGATCTTATTATTGTTGATCCAAGGTTGTTGGATCAGAACTATTTCCTCGCCTGACTTAGCAAGTCTAAGAAGTAGCGCCGCCGAAGCAGCCTTGGTGTGATGTAAGTTTATCTGCACAAACCTAATCATTCATAACACTCTTTACTTATTTTAATTGCGACAGCCGTACTACGTCGGTTAGTTGAACCCGATGGAATCGACGGTATCTTTCGTCCCACTCCCTCCGCAATCAATAAAATTAAGGAGGTGTACTCCTCTCCCATCTCAGAATCCGATGTGTTTCCTTATCCCCCCCCCCCCTGTCAAGGGTATGTCGGTCACTAAAGTCGCTAATCAACCCCTTACTCGGGATCGCCACAAGCTGCAGTGTATCCTCTGGAGAGATACCACTCCTCGTGCTTCCATCAGCAGGCTAGATTTCTTCCTCCCCCGCCCCCCCCCCCCCAACGTAGCTGAAAAGCTTAGGCTCCTTCCTCGACTGTGCCACCTGAAGCTTGGCCCGTTTCCTTTCGTCATCCAAGACCCCTGCTCGTCCGTGCCAGAACACTGTCTTTTCGACCCAACATTCTCCTTCTGACCTTTGTTAACATCGGCAATACAGTTCTTCGCCCACTTAACATTGTGCCTTTGTTCCTTCGTCCTTTGCTCTTCCTGGACTATGGCCAGTCTATCCAAGACACGGAAGGCCGAACGCCTAGTTTTATACATTCGAACCGAAGGAGCAATGACCTTCATCTTACCTTTACCACTAGTTACTGGCTTGCAAGCCTTGGAACCAATTTTAGCCCCACTGACGGCTGTAGTCGCAGACCCCTCCCCCCGCCCCTACCAGCATTTGAGAAGTGCTGATCACTTCTTTTTGTGTTCTCACAAATATCGGAGAAAACGATGATCCGCCCGTGCAGAAATACATATACATGGGTAAGGCTAGATACAACCGGAGGTTGCCAGGTATACAGAGGGCTCCGTTCACGACTGGGCTTTTTAAATGGGCCTCCATCCTAGTCGATCATCAGCAGGGGTCGCATAATACCTTAGTCAAGCTCATTGGCTCTCGGAGGGGTTTATAGGGGTTCCCAACTCGCTCCTTGGAGACCCGGGAGCTCATGAAGACGTGACGCTCAGTTCGCCGTGGTTGGCAGTCGATGGTTTTATGGCTGAGGTTAACCACTCCCCAGTTCCCTGAGGCTCTCCATCTAGCACAGCTGCGGTTGGAGCGGCTTATTTAATTCACCGGTGACCTACCTATCGAGAGGCCGTCCACTATCCACCACATGTGATCCTACATACTTTTAAGTATAATTTTACTTGTTGTATTGTACGAAATATTAAATGTTTAATTTTATTATGACTGGATTATATTCTACACTTCTCAGGGTAAAAATTGTTATATTTGGTGTTCACGATAGATGGCATGCGACAAAAATTTGCAAATTAAACAAAATAGTATGAACTGCTAATTAATTTAATTTTACTTCCCTATTGTTAAAATCATGCTTAATGTTTAAATGAAATACAGAGGCGTAACTCTACACTTTATTCCATTATATTGATTTTGTTCCCCTCTATCTAAATATAACCCTTATTTTTCCTGATCACCGGTTTCTGATAATCATGGTCAATTAATAACTAATACATTTATCATTCGTTTGGTTTAATACCGCGATAAGCCAATATAATTATCGGAAAATTTCATCAACCATTTCACAATTCATATAATTTGTGTAGATTTATATATATCGAGCAGTGGGGTGCGCCCACATCCCCAATAGCAAATAATTCAGTTAAATATAATTTAATTATTTTGTTTAATTTATTATAATAACAAATAATAAAATAAATAAACAAAAAATTTAAATAAATATCCGAAACAAGGGTGAACATTATTTATGAAAATTAAACAGAAAATCAAAAAAATTCTGAAAAAAAGTAATTAATTTATCTTAATTTGGTTGAAAATGACAGGAAAATTTATTACAGCACAAAATTATCACTACACATAATACACAATATAAAATAATATTATTTTTAAATAAATAAATAATATTTTTTGTTGTTGCTTAAATTAAAATATTTATCAACAATGATGAAATAACAAATTACAATAAAAACAAAAAAAAAAATCGTGACTAATCGGTCGGAAAATTATATTTTTTAGTAATAATTCCATTTTTATTATTTGTGTACATTATTTTCATAAATAAATAATAAGATAATTAGGTATAATGTGTACAGAAAATTATCGCTTAATTTTACTTGTTGTTGGCTATGGTGGGTGGGATAACAGGGGTTTATCGATTTACTTTACAGTGATATATTTTATATCGGAGCATTTATGTTAAACCGAAGTCAAAATGACTTTTCACACAGCGAATATGAAAGGGCAGTATGCTGTTTCATTTATCATTCAAAATTCAGCTCCAGTACAAAAGTTTTCTCAGCTAAAGACGCAAAACTCAACACTGCTGCGGTGCGTTTTTTTAGAAGTAGAGACAACTTGCGAAATAACGCATACTATCAGAGCCTCCTAAATATAAGAGCCGTAAGATTCCGCCATTTTTTTCCATGTGCTTTCTATAGAAGGGAAGCTTTTTGTACTTTTTCATACCTACCAGTGTATTTTAGTGTTTTTTCAGAAGCTTTTTGTATATAAAAACATAAATTCTTTGTTTGAATTTTCAATGTGAATGGTTAATTCAATATTCAGGAAAATTATATTTTAATATTGAGTCATATTATGTCGAGTTAACGCAAAAACATTTAAATTAGTCTAACACATTTTTTTTTTTTTTTGTAGAAACAAGAATTTGTTTATGTGTTCCATAAAAAAGTTCAGCATTATTTTTCCAAAACAAACGTTCATTAAAAAAGGTTTTTGGAGTAGCAATGTAATTGGGGATTATTGTCTTTTGGGTTCTATTTCAACATTGTTGATAACAAACTTCGAAAACTGTTTTTCCGTTATTTGTTAAAAATTTTATTTTTCATCACAACAAATTCGCAGCCTATATTGTTTCACCCTGTAGTATAAACAAAACAGAGCTTCACCAAATAAAAACATTGTTATTTTATAAAGCTTTTCGCAATTACAAAACCAATCAAAAGATGTCGCTAAAATTAAAAAAAAATTTCAAATCCAAATGTTTGTTTCGAAAATTTAACAATTCATTTATGTATACTGCTTGGTTCAATAGATTATGTAGATCTCCTGCAATTAGGAAACGCAACACCAGCGAATTAGATTGAAAAAAAAAATAAAAATTGGAAAAATTGTGACATTTTTATATTATTGTTTTACAGCGCGCAGCAACTATAATGGTGAATATTTTACGACAAAAAGTTTTATTTACGCCAACCGAATAATAAATAAAATGTATAATTGTTTTGAATTTTATTAATTATGTTAAATTATTGTATTAAAGATTTCGCGCTTAACTTACAATAATAATGGTTTATTTTCGTAAATAGTTATTTAATTATTTTACGCTTTTCTGTAATTTCAAATAAATTTATTACAGAGACATCTGTAAACGGATTTTCAAATTACAGAAAGCTCGGTTTTGAAATCGGATAAAATTGAAGTTTTTTACGTTTTGTTCTGTTTTGTAATAATATTTGATTAAGAAAATCATGACATCGTTGATTTTTTGGATACAAAAATAATTTTCGTAAATAGATTTTAATGTAAAAATTTTATTTTATGAATAATATTATTTTTTCTACATGGTGATTCATAAAATTTCGTTTCAGATCACGTTTTCGCTTTAATTTTCTTATAAATGGGGAATGTTTAGATTGCTATTAAGTTCATCGTTCATCTCAAAAATTCTGATGTGCATGTGATCAGAATTTACCAAATAAGTTACATTTTTGTAAAACTAAATTTTAAATTGGATGTAATAGGAATCCGCGGCGGCACCCTTTACTTTATAAACCTCAACAACTAAACGGAAAGCTCATTTTTATAGAAAATTAATAAATTAATGCTCCGCTTTAGTTTAAATTTACCAAATAAATACTACATTATGATGGCTGATTTTCAAATATGTGTTCTTTGAATACTTTATTAAAAATATAAAATTAAAATTAAGATGATTTGTTTAATTTTTTATTCATAAATTCATGTTCAAAAATTTTCCAATTACCACGGTTTCTTATAGTAATTCAATAGAAGCTTCCCCTCTACTGAAAGCTCTCTTTTTAATATTACGGCTCTTCAAAATAATAGATGGATACTACTCTGATACTATGCGAAATGCATTTTTTTTTAGTTTATATAAAGTAGTGGATTCTAAATTCTTCGCTTGCAAAATTTCGCACGTCTGTTTCCAGCATAACCACGGCTTGTAAAAAACTGAAAATCGCATAAAAAATTAATTAATTTCAGTTGTTAGCATGCCAGAACTATGACAAAAGTCTGAAAATTAACATGCACATTTGCGTTTGATATATCTTTCTGGAAATCATAACGGGATCGATGAAAACCGGGCAAAATCTCGATTAGTAATCATTTGAATTGCAAAAATACTCTAAATCATAACTCATACGTTTCGGAGTCATACTTGCCCATGCCAGAACAATGACAAAATTCAGAAAATTAAAATGGACATTGGCATTTTTATATCTTCCTACAGTTTTCAATCTGTTGTAAGTTCTTAATTAGAAAAGGAGTGTAAATTCTGTTTCAATTACAATCGAATCACATATCTGAGTCATTTCAGTTCTTCTCTTTCATCATCACCATATTTTATTTCCCCATTTGTAATTAGATGGTGGTTGATGATTTAATAAAATTATGATGGTAAAAAGTAAAGTTGATGGCGGATGGTGTTTCAAAAAATTATATTCATATTTGATACGGCTAACCGAGAAACATAGGGGAATTGATGAGTACTTGGCAAAATTTCCAGCAGAGTTTAGTGGAAGATGTTCTTTGCGTTTTGGTTAGGTTAGGTTAGGTAGCTTTTTTGTGTTTAACTTTAATTTAATTTTTTTAATTCGCTTGTATCTGCTAATTTCCATATTTTTTAAAATGGGAGTTTCCTTAAAATATCTTTTTGCGTAAATGTTCGCTTTTAATACTATATATCACTAACACTAGCATGCATAGGATTTCGTTAGGAAATATTTCACAACTGTGTGTAGAAGTGTGAAGTTTTTCCTAATCCTTTCGCTAAAATTTTTTACACTTAGGACAGATTTAGTAAATATCTCACGCGCATCAGACGGTATTGTCCGACTTTAAACAAACCACTATATCCTTTGTGCTTATAAACAAAATAAATACATAATGACTTTGCGAATTATTTTAGAAGTTGGTGAGCCATCATAAATTCCAGTGGTAAAAACACCTATATAGAAGAAAATTGTTAGAAACAATAATACGGAATTTTAATCAATATTAAAAGTTACAAAAACGCTTTTTGTGAATCGTTTAAAATACGTTGCAATTGTTCCAAAATAAAATAGTTTACGAATTGTTTCAAAATAACAAGTCAATATTTGGAAACAATTTAAATCTTTTGATGGTGTCAAAAGGGTGTTACGAATTTTTCGGTGCAGCATTATTAATCTAAAGCCAAATTCTCTTAGCAACGGCCATGTCGTAATATACAATTAATTATGGTGTCATCACTCTGTGCGGTCATATGTTGCGCGGCTGCGAGCTCAGAGAGGTCTTCAGTATCATATGCATAAGAATCGTTCAGAATTGTTTCGTTATCAGTAAAGTGGATATGGATGTGAGACCTAAATCAGAAAAACCTGTCCTTGGTTATACTGTTGATTGGTGCAATTGATTGTATTTATAACTCTCGCGGCTCCAGAACATCTTATATCATGGTAATTTTATTATTGCCGTTACAAATGTATTCCAAGTTGTATCATACGAAAAATGTTATGTTGTTTGTTACGTTTCACTCGATTTGGCAACAAATCTTGACATGACAACATATATTGCAAATACAAATGTTGTCAAATCTATTTATTTGACAACATTTGTGGTCATGACAATTTTGTAATTAGTAAAATATATACGTGTCAAAAAAATACAGGCTTCAAAAAACTAAATTATAATAACAAAAATAGCCAAAACTTACGGTTTTCAACAGTACAATTTTTTTCAGTCTGCGTCACACTAAAATCACAAATATACCAATTTCTTGTAAATTTGGAGGGAAAATGGCAACCAAAGGATATTATACAGGGTGTACCATCTTTTGGATTTGTAAAGCTAAAAAATAATATTTGAAAATTTGTTGGCAAATGAAAAGTCAAAACTATTTCATTTTTAGTCATTTTTTCGTCTATGACAAAACAACACGTTTTGGTTATCGAAATTTATTACGAAAATGGTCGTTCTGTAAAAAACATTTCATAAATTACGTGATTATTATATTCAACAGTAAAATTTTTGGAAATGTTTGATTAGTTTCCCCGTAATTATGTTGAAAATCATCTTATTGTTGATTTCAATATTAATCGGTTTGATTTTAATTTTTTAATTTTCTTTCTTTAACCCAAACGGTATGTCTAATTTACGTCGCACTGGCAGCCGAATATTAGCGTACGCATTCAATCTATAGTGTTCACGATCATAACTTTCGATTGATTTAATTCACGTTAAACATTATTACCAATCTTGATAATTGTTGAAGTCAACTAAGAATTTTAAAGGCTTTCCGTTAATTTCTTTGTCTCAAAAAATTTCTTACCACAACGCTCCATCCAATTTGACTGCTGAGTAAATTCTTGATCAAACTTGCAATTTTATAAAACACCAATCGTTAATGTTCAGACTTGACCGTATTGTCATTCGGACGGTTTGACCCTTCCTCTTGGCTCGAGCTTCCACCTCCGATTAGTTTGTTGAACAATCTTCCGAAATTTTGAACAATTGGTGACTTTAATTTTCAAAACTTTAGTTAAAACTTTAATTGACATTGTTATTGGATTGACTTCGATCACTATCCTTTTGAAATCGACTTAATTAGTTACTATTTCTCGACGCACATACCGATGCAATATGACCAACTTTAAAACATTTGCGACATTCGGCATTCAAAAATCGACATTTCCTACTTTCATCCACGGCCCGGATGCACTTTAAAGGTATAAACAGAACAAGAGCGACAACTACAAGCGACGACGATAAAATAAATTTGTCTGCCGGAGATGTCGCCTTAGTAAACACAAAAGAGCGTCAGCGACCGACGATATAACAAATTCGAAAACAAAACAACATAACAAACAACATTACCTGAAATATCTCGTGTTTAAAAATATAAAATTATGGAGTTGATTAAAATTATAAAATTGGTGAACATAATTTATATTGTGTATTTCACTTACAAATATTATAATTCCTAATAAGGAAAAGGTGCCTCGTAGGTGTTGGTGGGTGAGAAGTGTTAATCTGAGTAGAGATGAGCACGGCTTATTTCGCCGAAGTTTTCTTCAAATGCAAGCAAATGACCCAGAACATTTTCAAAAAGCGACGAGTATGAGTATTGAGCACTTCGCGTAAGAGACATAAATATTATCTATAATTTAAAAACATAACAAAATGTTTCTTGCCCAAGGTATCTTGCGCATGGATGTTCTATGCAAGTTTTAGCATGAAGCTTTAAAATGGGAGTTTCCACCGTCCGAGAAATAATATAAGAAACTTGCGATGCTTTATGGAAAATCAGTGAATTTTAAGTTGCCAAGCCGAATTCTTTCGAATGGACAAAAATCGAAGAAGGATTTGACACCAAGGCCGAAATGCCAAATTGCATAGGTGCCTTTGACGGCAAACATGTCAATCTCGAATGTCCGCCGAAAAGCGGTTCATAATATTATAATTATAAGGGACACCATAGCATGGTACTATTAGGTGTATGTAATGCAAACTACTCTTTTTTTGCTATCGGCGTCGGAGCCTACGGTAGCCAGAACGATTCCGGCATATTTCAAAATATCTGTTTTGGTAAGCAATTAGCAGAAGGGTCTCCTAAAATTCCCAAAACGAAAATGCTACCAAACTCTATCATAGACTTCCACTACTACTTTGTTGGTGACTCTGCCTTTCCCTTAAAAAAAAATTTAATGCGTCCATACCCTAGTAAATTTTTGCCGGCAGACAAAGAGCAGTTTAACAAAAAATTGTCGCGTGCGAGAATAATAATTGAAAATACTTTTGGAATATTAGCAAATAGATGGAGAATCCTAGACACCACGTTAAGTCTACATTCAAAAAATGCTGAGAAAGTTATTTTGGCTACTATAGTTTTGCACAATTTTTTAATACTACAGAAAAGCGAGTTATATTGACCACAGGACTACATAGACCGAGAACAAAACGGAATCAATATTCCTGGAGAGTGGCGCGATTGATGGTGAAGAGCTACAGCAATACCGAGTTTTTAGAGGAAATCGCTCAACCGCGAAGCATTCGAATTGAGAGACTGTTTAAAAAATGTCCTTCATTTAACAGATACTTAAACATGCTCTTCCTTATTTTACTTCATGGTAACAACATGGTAAAATCACAAGCGCATATATTCAACATTACGTGTCTATAAAAAGGAAAATTAAATCAGGTACTTGATTTCGAGTGTGTTTCATTATAATGCTCACATAATCTTTGGTAAACAGTATTTGATATTTCCATCTCCAATTCGTCTAACACCACTGGAGGTAAGTAGGCTTTTTCTCTTTTCACTGCCAATGATGAAAATAACAACGAAGTTGAACTGACAGGTTTGGTTGGCTCATCTAGTTGATGCCTTAGATGCAACATCCAAAAATTCAAGGAAATTTGTATGTGCGTCGCTTTTCGAAGATGAGACAGTTATTTTACGTTTTTTTTGCCGGAGTGGAACAAACGATTTCATCAAGCCCTACGTTAGGAGCATTGCATCAAAATCTGTTAAATCAACTGAATTGTCACTATAACTTCCATTATACTTTTCAAAATTTCCAATAGTGCTATAAAAATATTAATAATTTTGGTAATTAACTTATAAATTTAAACCTAAATGATGTTAACCTTACTTTTTTTGATCATCTATACTATCCAAAAAGTTCATTTGTTGAAAGTATTTCCATTTATTTGTGTGTTTCTCGTTGATGGGTTCATTTGGAGCACTCCCAGAAGATGGTGTTTGACGAAGAATACATCGTATTGCGCCAACTCTTCCATTTGGATTTACACACTTCTTCTGAAATTGTTTAATCACATATAAAATATTTTAGATTTGCGCCAAGGAATTTTTTCAAAATTCATAATGTTTACCTGAAGTTTTGAGATTAGCAGCAATTTCTCTCCAAATTTTTTCCTTAATGTCGGTTCTTCTATAATTTAAATTTTTTAATTCATGTAGAATTGGCTTTGCCCTAACCAGTTCTATTAGCTTCTCCTCGAATGACATTATATTAAATTATAATAATCAGTAAAATCACCGGTATGTCTTTAGCAATTTTTTTTTTCGATCGAAAACTAATAAATTTACATTTAAGGTTAGGAACAAAATGACAACTAAAAATTTTCGGGTACCAATGTAACGACGCGAAAAACAGTTGGCAGCATTGTATCGCTGGCAACAAAAATAGAAATAGATTCTAAAAAAAATTGTCGATAATGTCGTCGTCGCCGACGATTTCGGTTCTGTGAGCAGCATATGATTTCCGTGTATTCTAATTGGACAGGCGATATCGCTTGTAGTTGTCGCTCTTGTCCTGTTTATTGATTACGCTTGCTTGGCACACTTCGATTATGGCGAAACAACTGAGCATTTTGTGTACCTCGAGTGTTCAACTCATTCACGTTTGAATGAATTCCTGCTTTTGATGTTCAAACCACTCATCGCAGATTGGGTACTTTTGTAAGCTTGCGCAATTGAAGTTACGTCATCCAAACTTTGGTTGCCTTTCTGTAAGATATATGTTCGTACTGGCTTGTGAAGGGTATATAAGACTAACATATCTCAAATTGCGAAATCAGAAGAAGATTTCTTACATCCTGTGCATTTGAACTCGCATTTTCCAGCCACTTTCTTTAAATTAGAGATCCAGGATGACAGCACATGAACAGATGTTGTGATATATTGGACGACTTATTGTCGAAACTTTCTTCACCGTGCAATTTCGTGATGGTATGATACGTATCGTTTCCGACCAAGGCTTAAAAACAAGATTTCTTCTTTACTGCTTCACTGCTCCTACTGCTGTATTTGACGCGTCAATGAGGATTGCGAATTTGGCGTTCGGAATTGGATATGCCAGCTGGATGCAATTTGCCAGTTTTGTTTTGCATGTTTCAAACGATTTAGAGGATTCGTCGGACCAATCTATTTGTGATTTATCCTTTTTTTTTTACCTTTGGTAAACTCGTACAATGTCGCCTGGTCGTGTGCTGCATTAGGTAGGAAAATTCGATAGTAATTTAACATTCCCAAAAATCGGAGAATACCGTCAGTCGTAATCGGTTTTGGGTAATTTTGAATAGACTCAACTCTGTGTTTATCAGGTAGCATGCCGTTTGCGTTGATGTGGAAACCGAGGAAAGATATTTCAGATGTTGCGAATTCACATTTGTTTAGATTAATAATTAAACCCGCGTCGCGTAGACATTTCAAAACGATACGTATGTGTTCTAAATGTTCCTCCTAGTTTCGTGAGGCGATGAGAAGATCATCGATGTACGGGAATACGAATGCCAGGTCTCGAAATAATGAGTGAACCAATCGTTGGAATGTTTGTGCCGCGTTACGTAGCCCGAATGTCATCCGCGAGAACTCGAACAATCCAAACGGAGTGATTATTGCGGTTTTTTCGATGTCTTGTTCTTCGATTGGGACTTGGTGATAAGCTCGCACGAGGTCGATCTTTGAGAACATGGTGCATGACTCGAGCTGATGCGTGAAATTGGTCACAAACGGGATTGGATAACGGTCTGGTTTTGTCATCGAGTTTAAGGCCCTATAGTCACCGCATAATCGCCAGTTGCCATCCTTTTTCTTTGCTATGTGTAGGGAGCTTGCCCAGTTACTCTTGGAGGGCCGACATACTCCTTGTGCCGTCCAAGCTTCAATTTCGGCTTTAGCAATCTTCATCATATCCGCGTTTAACCGTCGTACCTTCGCGTGACAAGGTTGTCCAGATGTCTCGATGCAGTGTGTAACGCTGTGCCTTGCTATGTTTAGGTTTGCCGATTCGTGAGTGACTGCTTTGAACTCATGTAATAGCTCCGCTATCTCGGGGCTTACTACCTGTGCATTTATTGTGGTTATGCCATATGACGGTATTTGAATTGATCTTCCTTTGACATCGAGTTTTGTGTCCGAATCGATAAGTTTTTTGTTTTTTATATCGACTAATAAACCGTAGTGTGACAAGAAATCTGCGCCAATTTGCTGCGAATAATTTAAACGTGGTTACATTCGACTTTTCAAGGTTTGTTGGTGGTATCACGGAAACGTCTGCGCCTGTGTCGATCAGGAATTGTAGTTTATTTTGAGAATCGACTATGATAAGGCGGCTGTTTGAGATTTGGCTACCGACACTTCTAATAGTTTTCCGAGTTCGGTGATGTTTGGCTGAGTTCGTTGAAGTGGCAGGGTTTGATGCATTTTCTGGCTTTGATCCCGAATTTGTGATGGTACCAACAATTAGGATGTTTGGCTACCTGTTCATTCGATCGTGAATTGTTGCGCTAACGTAAAGTATTGTCCGATTTGGGACTTTGAGAGCGTGCGCGATATGATGTGCCATTAGACTTTTTGAAACTTCCATATAGTTCTTCTACACGTTGGGATAGCGCGTTGATTTGAGCTACTAAATTATATTGTTGTTCTCTAGAATCGTCTCTCGAAGTCGCATTTAGATTGTAGATACTTGCGGGTTTTTGTACCTCGATTATCTTGTCCGCTGCCTTGGCCAGTTTTTCAAGTGTCGAGTCATCAATACTCGTCAAAATTTCTTGTGTGTGAGTTGGAAGGCGTTGCAACCACAAATTTTTCAACACCGGCTCAGTTACTTGGTTGATCGATAGCGCTTCCATCTCTCGTAAGAGTTGAGATGGTTTCTTGTCACCCAGTTGTTGTCCTGATAGCAGCCGATCGAGTTTCATTTTTGCTGATTCGCACAATCGCTCGATTACTACTTTTTTTAAAACCACGTATTTTTCTCCTTTCGGCGGTGTGAGAATTTGATCACATACGCACTTGACCGTTTGAGGGTCTAGAGCCGCGATAAGATGCCCATATTTGGTAGAATCGGTTGAAATACCACCAATTTCAAATTGAGCTTCCAGTTGAGTGAACAAGATTTCTAGATCATCTCCATTGAACGGTGCGTATTTTATCGAAATTTTGTAGATATTTGTCGCTCCGATTGTTTCGGGCTTCGTCTTGTCTACTTCTTCGTTATCACTCATTATAGAAAATTTCACTCGACACTGTTACTACGCGGTGGAAAATCAACCACGATGTGAGGTTTTGACTGATACGTTCAACACGTGATTGAAAATTGAAAACGAATTCCCGCTATGTTCGCCTCTGAGCAAGCGACAATTACACCACAATTCGTTAATAATTAATTAAAACAATCGTTCGGTAGAAATATAAAATAAATCCGATCAATTGAACGTAACACCAATTTGAGAAAAAAAAGAATATAATCAGGATCACTTACCTCCAGACGCCTAACCGTTTCACCGGTTTGATTTTAATTTAACTATTACGTTACAATTATACAATGCAAGGTCTCGTTAAGAGAGAAAAAATGAATTAATAAAAATGTTGTTATGAAATGGTTAGTGGGCGCGTCAATTCCCGCGTCGGTTGTGTTCTGGAATTAGTGCTAATTTGATTGGTCCCAACTCTCTTTTATATTCCCAGTTCCGTTGACTGAATAGCGATTTGTGTCGAGCTGCTGTATAATTGCCTCGTACGCTGTGCGTGATTGGTTGATTCGATTTTGCGTATATTTGGATTATTGATCACATCGGGGTCACCAATATGGGGTTGTTATGGTGATTGCTGTTGGAATTTTACCATACAATATTCACCTATGTGTTGTGCCCCATTTTCATACACGATGTATACATAACCTCAATTGTATATGATGAGTAATCCGTATTCTCCTTTGTAGTTATACAATAGAATTTTATAAACTTTCTTTTTTATTTAATGTTTTATTGATACAAAGGAAAAGAATTTAATTTAATTTATTTTAGATTTAGTTTTTCATATACAATCTTCAGGAAAAATTAAACGTGTCAATCTGTTAATACCAAAAATGAATGATTCGTCGAGAGAACTAAATGAGCGTCTGATTTTTTCTTTTTTTTTTTTTGGTTGCGTTCTGTCGATTTTCCCGATGAACCGTTAAGTGTAATTGTTTTAACGTTGAATTCGTTTCCGAAAAGAAATTGCCGTGGACGTAAACGGTGCCGCCACAATATCACACATCATAAATACCAATCATACAGTTCATTTAGAGTTTAGACGGTCAATCAAAATTATTTTTGACTTTTAGTTATCTACAGTAATAAGAAAAAATTAATTTATTCATTTACAATGCCATTTTTTTAGCGGCATAATTAAGTGAAATCTATTAGTATGCATTTTACACGATTTTTCATAAAAGTCAAAAATCAAGAAAATGTAACTTACTTCAGAAGAGCAACAATTTTTGGTCACTCGGAATCTGCAGGAAGTGCTTATCGAGGATAAACTCAATGCAGTCATTGAAAAAGCATAATACTAGTTTATATTGAATTACTCGCCCTTCGTGCCAACTTTTATGAGACTCTGGTCAAACCAATTTTAGAATCGATTGAAGTGTCATTGTATAAACTCAAATTTGTTTAGAGGACCGAGAATTAACTCTAAACAATAAACACGGGATGTAGATGTTGTAATAACACGACTACCTTTTAAGCGAATAATTCGTGATTTCGTAACATTTGCGTCGGGTGGATTGGTGATAATCGGGATATACCGTTATTAAACAGAAATCATCATCGTGATGAAAGTTTCAGTTTTGCAGAAACATTTCTCCGAAGATGAATTTACGACGTTTGATTTAATTATGGATTGTAATGTTGGTAGCATACTTGTGAAATACAGGGTTATCCAATTCGAGGTTGATAAAGTAGAAATCTGTATACCGACATCTGTCAAAGATAAACGTCAAGTACGCTGTCATTTATTTAGTTGACATTCTGCCATTTAAGAATATGGAGCATTTAACAATCGACCAACGCGTTAAAATTATTAAATCTGCTGATGCTGATTTTTCGAACAAAATTTTCTTCAGTGATGAAGCTCATTTTTCGCTTGGTGGATACGTTAATAAGCAAAACTGTAGAATTTGGGGCTCAGAAAATCCACAATTGATTGTAGAGAAGCCATTACACCCGGAAAAAGTCACTGTTTGGTGCGCATTGTGGTCTGGTGGTGTGATTGGGCCGTATTTTTTTGAGAACAACCATGGACGAACCGTTACTGTCAATTCTGAGCGCTATGGCCGCATGTTAACCGATTATTTTTTTACGAAAATCGAAGATTATGATCTTGACGATATGTGGTTCCAGCAGGATGGAGCAACCAGTCACGTAACACGAGCAAATCGAGATCTTTTGCAAGAGAAATTTCCTGGACGTTTGATTTCGCGATTGGCTGATGTCAATTGGCCTCCAAGATCCTGTGATTTAACGCCTTTGGATTTCTTTTTGTAGGGCTACGCGAAAGATCGTGTTTACGCAAACAATCCTCAAACTCTTGACGAATTGAAAACTAATATTCGTAAGGTAATGGCCGAGATACCGCCCGAAATGTGCCGAAAAGTCATTGAAAATTACCTCAAAAGAATCAGGGCCTGTAAGAAGTCCCGTGGAGGACATTTGAATGATATAATTGTTTAACTAAAAATGGCAAGGATCAATCTGTAAAATGAAATAAAAATTACAATACATTCCGAATATTTTGTGTGTTTTTTTTAAGTTTACTTTATCAAGCTTGAATTGGATAACCCTTTATATTTATAAGTAGCATCGCCTTTGCCGTTCGTAATTTAACTACTGATACTCTTGTACATGTATGAAACCGTACTAGCGTTGTCTTTAACCAACCTTTATCGTTCTGCTTTATATTTTCACTGTTGATCGATGAAATGGTCTTAACTCTAACCATGCTTCGAAAAGATCGGTACCGATGTGGATTACACTGGTTTCTAAAATTTTAAGTATAACAGATAACTGTTGTGAGAACCCTATTTCTGTCTAATGAATCACATACTTTTCAATTTGATTATTTTATTTTGATATTTTGATGATTTTAATTTAAGATTATGAAAAGCAATCGAACCAGTCGGATATTGTGCGAAATCATCACTAATTATAGATTTACTTTCTAATAGTTCGGGGAAATGGAATTTCTAATAGTCTAGAATTGGATATCTTTATAAGGTGGCCCAGCTGCTATCTGATTGCCAAAAAATTTATGCTTATCTAATATTAAATATTTGGTTATTTTGTCTACTAACACTATTTGCCGTAGACACTTGCCGAAACACACTAAATTGCACTTAATAAATACATTTTAGCACTTGTTTTTTATTCCGCAAAAAAATTAAAAAATCACTCGATCGATCACAGCTTAGGCCATCATCAGGAGTATCTACTGATTAGTAAAATTAAAAATTTGGTTATATAAAGTAGAAAAAAGCAATAACAAAACAGGGACACAAAATAGGCAATACAAATTTATCTATTGATCGTCCCAACCATTTGTTGTTTATACGGAAAAAGTTAATAATAAAAAACGGGAGGAGGATACCACGGAAGCGATTAGTCATCGGCTGAGTAACAAAATTCATGGTATATTGATGTCCATTTTTTTTTTATTGTCTCTGCAATCTACCAGTATACTGCGGAAGATGCATAAAATCATTTTTGGGCTTAATAGGAATTCTAGCAAATCGCAATTCTAGCAATTAGCATTAATTTGGGAGAGGCTTAGTTCGGCTGGGTCATCTGTCAACTGGCTGTTTTGACGTGTAAATGGAGAAATAGGAAAATTCCTTGGCCGATTATTTTCGGATTTATTTTGTTGCAAAATCCAGTATTTAACCCAGGATTTATGTTGAAATCCCGGTTCAGCTCAACATATCAGATTCGAACATGATTAGTTAAGACATTGCTTAGCACGGCCGAACTCCAGAACTTCTCTAAAATCCATTTTTACATTCACATTTAATTCTGCTTACCTGATTTGACAATAATTGGTCGGGGTATGGCCAAGTTCCATTCAGAATTATCGAATTTTAGAACTTTATCAAAATCAAAAAGACACATTAAAATCCCAATACAAGTTGATCCTAATTTATTAGAATCCTAGCCCAGCTCTACATTCTGAACTGGAAAATTTCGGTTGGAAACGGCATGTTTCATTCATTATAGCTGAATCCGAAAATTTCGTCAAATTCGGCTTTGCACCCGAATTTGATCATCATTTGTTTTGAGTTTGCTTAGTTCCATTGAACATGCTACAGTGCCAATCCAATTCTGCGTACCATATTTAACAGTTATTGGTTGAGGAATAGTAAAGTTCCATTGAGCATGATATAAATATCCTGTGCACTATAATTATACTTTGCAATTAATGGAATATTCTCTTCTTTGGTGAACAAAACTAATAAAATATTTGAAATTTTTGAATTAAATTAAAATATCCTATCAGGTAGTTAATCTGGTATTGAATAACATTGATATTTTTCCGGGAACCATTGCCTTTGGGATGCCTTACATATAAAATTTGTTTTTTTTTTTTTTTTTTTTCTCGATTTAAGGGTTAAATACTAATGAATTTTAGACTAAGTTTGATATAATTTAAATAATTATGGATACAGGAAATCCTATTGTAAGTCGTGGAATTGCAGGAGGATTAAATTAATAAATGTTTATATTATTTAGGAAGCCGGAAAATATTAATTTAGAATTAAATTTCAGGAAATCTACAGACGTGAAATAATATTTCTTTGAAATATTAATTGTTGATTGTGTAGATTAGAATGGTGTTGTCATTGCATTAATAACTATCGACTTTATTTAGAGGTCTGCAACTGGGCCGATTTAATCAATTAAATTTTGCATTAATTTACAATTACATTTCAGGAAATTTCCAGATGTACGTGAAATAATACAAATTTTTTCTCAGGTTGCTGATTTAGAGAAGCAATTGTTGAAGACCAATACCATCGTTATCCATTAAACCTATTAAACCTTTATCCTTCCTTAGTAGATTAGTATTGTGCTGTCTTTGTGTTACTAACTATCGGCTATACCTAGGTGTCTGTAACCGGGCCGATTCTGTCCCACTTAACTAACCTATCCAATCCTTCGGTTTTGTTATATGTAAAAAAGAGTGTACGGTGGGCCCGGCGTCACCCGGGAGCTCCTGTGTAAGAACTTGGTCGTGCATTCAGAATCAATCAATCAATCAATCAATTGTCTCTGCAATCTACCAGTGTCAGCCAATTCGAGGACGTACGGTTATAGGTTCGATTTTATCACCATCTGCGCCATGCCAGCCTATACTGGCATGGAAAATGGGTCGGCCCATGAAATTTGCACTCCGACAGGGTATGTATTTTTTCACAGATCGTAATTTCTTAATGGAAATTCCCTTTGCTTAACGCTCCTATCGGGATTCGAACTCAGTACCTCCCAATCCAAACGCCAAAGCTTTAAACATTTTAACATTTGGTCGGTGTACATTTAATTTCCCGACGTATTAGTCGTGTTATTAAGAGCGTGAGAATAGAACACGGCGGGATCTGTAATTGGTGAGAAACGGATTCGTTAAGAATATTATAATTATTTTGTCTGTTATGGCTTATTGATATTAATGGAATTGTGTTACTCTTTTGAATAAGGAATTTGAGAAATTGTAGTTTTCTCATTTGACTAATACCGCCCTGATGGGGGATACTATTTTATGTTGTTGTTATACGTGGAACTTGAAGCATTAAAAGTATCGTTTTAAGCGTCCCCTGTGGAACAAGAACGTCTTTAAAGGAACAAATTTAAAATGAGGATTCCGATAAAATAGCATTGTGAGGATTTGTCGTGCGAAGTTTCTGAAACATGGGGAAAAGTAGCGGTTTTGTTAGCAAACTGAGGCACACAAATAAAGCAAGTTTCAATGCCTAATACTCTCAATTGCTGTATGTAATCAATATAAAGCACTAAAGCTGCATTATGTCAAGAAACGATGGCGTCAAATATGGGTATCGGGCTGATTATTATTCTTTAAGAGGGCGTTCGTTAAAATCGACGACCAATTGCTGAATATTTTTGTAAAGTTTCATACAGTGAAAATAAACTTGATATTGTTTTGACACCAACAATCTAAAGGTCCAACTTACAATAAATTTATCAAATCCAGCAACAGAGTAGAATAATACTTAAGGGTTTTAAAAGACAGGTTAAATAAAGCTTGTGTCGATTCAGTCGTCAAGGTCAGTTGTGGTGATTGAATTTTTCATGACCTTATCACATCGAAATTGAATATTTCGAATATTTGCAAAACTTCATCGAAATTTTGGGTTCAACTGAGTTTATTAATTTCGTTTCGAAAAATACCCCAATTCCCTTGCGGATAGCACTAAACTCCGCCTGAGTTTGGTTAATATTATGATTTATTTCTTGGACATAGAAGGATCGATTATTAATTTAGTTTTGAAATTTTCAGAATTTATTGTAAGATACACGCCACAGTAATACTCTCAAAACTATATAGCTTTTGACGTATTTTTGGGATATATTGGGAGGTGAAACTATAAACTATGTATTTTGAATAATACATCTTTGAGCTTTAAAATATTTTTTTGGCTTGGTTTGCAAAGATACTATATCTGCATTGCAATTTCCCGGCTGGAAGCTTTTGGCTAACTTTAATTTTTGTTTTAAACTGAATGTTGAATCTTAAATCTGAATTAAATACATTTTTTAAATAGTTTTGTTTATATATATATATATATATATATATATATATATATATATATATATATATATATATATATATATATATATATATATATATTCGATTTGAGACTATTAAAAGCCTTCGCCATATATTTTCGCTAATACACCTCTATGCCACAATAAAAATAATCCGACTTCTCTCTTCAACGTGATCATTAAATGTTTATATCTGTAATAAAATAAAATAATACCATGAATACAATTAAAATTACTGAAATAATTTTTTTTCTCCTTAATTACAGATACACATAGAATTTAGGCCGGAGGCGTACGATGGTATTATTTTACTAACTGGCGAACGGGATGATTTAACGGGTGATTTTATGGCACTCCTTATACATCAAGGCTTCATTGAATTCTGGTAAGTTTTTTATTCGCACATTGATTATTACACGGTGGAACGCTTTTCAAGTTTCTTATGTAGCTGATTATAAATGAAAAATCGGATTTATGTAGATTCAGGAACAGAACTTCTACATAGAAAAAAATAATAATTTATTTTAAAATATTCGTTATTTCTATGCACAAAAAAAAACACTTTTACATTTTTTACCTTTAGATTATGCGGCTGAAATTAAATTATTTATATAAATGAAAATTGAGAATTCAACTCAGTATTTATGATAAATACACAGCATTTTATGGAACAAGCAAGGCATAATTTTTTTTATTCATCTTCTATTTTTGTATTTATCACAACCTAACCTACCCGGTGTATTTTTTTGTAATATTCAGGTACGTACTCTATCTAGTGCCACGATTGTTGATAATTCTAATTTTCTAGTTATGTTTTATGTAAGAGACGACATGGAAAATCATAAATTGCAAATATTTTCCCTAGTTTTCTGAGTTGTTTATGCTTTTTGTTATGTACAGAATTTTTGGTGTTCTCGGATATTTTTTTAAGGAACTCGGTCGGTAGATAAACACACATTTTAAAATAAACAGAAAAAGGAGAAAATCGATTTTCCTTAAAATCGTCCTTTTATTTTTTCAGGTTTGTTATTTTTCCCAGCTTTTTTTGTCGCTTTGTTGTGTGTTATACCATATTCGAATTGAATTCCACGGAAAGAAATTATGGTAATTTAGTAACTCTTGGTTATGGGTTATGTTGTATATAGTCGAGCAGATATTTTCGGTTATTTTTCTTTTGTTTTATTTGTTTTTCATAAGCATAATAAAACTTTTCACTCGATTAAACACCACCGTTGGAAAATAACATCGACCGAGTGAGTGTAACAAAAGATACTAATAATAATAATAATTTAACGGTTAATTCGGGTGGTTTTGAAAAAAAAGCTCATAAAAATGACAAACAATTCGAATGAATAGAGCGAACGGAACAGAAATGTAACAAAACACTGGGAAACATTTTATTGGTTACACGCAACAACAAAAACACCATACCAAAAAAAAAAAATTAACGGAGGCAATTAACGAATGTAATTTACAACAAATAATTTGATAAGCTTTTAAGATCGGCATCGAATACGAATAGAGTATATTAGATAACTGATAAAAAAAAATGTGTGGGACGATAAAATTTAATGTACATCGATATAGATACACATTTGTGCTGATAATCGTAATTGTGTTGTATATGTGCGGTGGATTAGTAGCTCACCCAAAATCTGAGTTGAAATATCGGTCGGGTAATTTAAATTAAGGTTAAGTGGGTAATTACCTTTAAACGAATTACATAAGAGGTTATAAAATTTTATTAACGCAGGTATCGTGATATCGTTCCTATTCGGATTTTTATAGCCATTATCTACGTTTATCTATATGTAAGGTTTTAATTCACCGCATTATAACGAGATATATGCTCAAACAGATGAATGGAAAATATTAAAATTCCACAAAAATTTTATCAAATTTCAATTCTCAAATTGGATTAAAATTTAATGTCTAAAAAGCTTGTTTTATAAAGTGTTTAGGTTACCTTTACTGTAACATGAACTGCTTATAAATATTCGATAAGCTCCATTGAGCAAATTGTTGAAATTTACTGATATTAATACAAAAATTATAAAAGCTTAGTAATTATTTTCTAAGTAAGCACAAAACTAGGAAAATCACTTACCTTGCTCTACTCTACAGATACACACAGCTTAGTTTTTCATTAAATTTTTTATTTATTTTTAATATTCAAAGGATTTAAATGAGAAGTTCTCCCCAGAAAAGTTTGTTGAGTTTTATAGGATTTTCGGAAAAGCTCTGTTTATTGAATTTTTTATTGCTATGAAACAAATAACACTTAAATTGGAATTGCTGACTATAAAGTGAGAGAAATTAAATTTATAACAAATATTTTGAGATAAATAATATTTTCCAACGGAGATACTACTTTTATATATCATCTCAAATGTGTTGAAGCTTAGCAATATAAAATGAAACGTTCTTCAAGGATTTGAGTATTTTAATTTGACAATTCCGCATTGCACTCGGAATAATTCAATTTAGAATCTCTTGGGGGATACCGGAATATACTTGTAACGTTTAACAATGTTCTAGATTCAAAATCATGAAACGCAGTTCTAACCAATAGTCATGTGTAGGTTCTGTAGGTAGGTTTTAGTAATCAATGCTGCTAGATTTTCAATGACAAAAAATTTTTGCTTTCAATTTTATTGCGAAATGCATATTTAGTCCCAAGTTTTTTTTTCTCTACATGCTCTTAGGTACTTATAGCATATTCCACGTGTCGCATATCTCGTTGATTGATTGATGTAAAGCCCACATTTAAAAAATAAAATTTAGTTAATTTTTTTTACTGAAAGCTACAAAAACTTTGAGCTTTTTATCAAGCCCACCGAGGAATATTGTGTGAGCAATCTCAATCACATTTTATTTTATGAACAGTACGTTTACGTTTTTTTGAAAATCCTCTAACGACCTCAACCCTTTTACTTTTTTTTAGATAGTAAAATTAAGTATACCCTTGAAAAATTTTGATTTTGAGACTTTTGCAGATTTACCACTAACTATATCACCGAAGCCATAAAAGTATTTTGAAAAGTCTCTGTGTGTACATGCAGCCTATTTGTGTCCTCTATACAGTCCAGACGGTTTGTCCGCTAATCATGAAACTTCATACTTAAGCTTTATTCGTATCATTTCGAGATCAATGAAATCAATGTTTTACCGAGATTTGTCTACCGGAAGTACCTGGTTTAATAGGAGCTTTTTCGTTTTTTGTAAATACTTTGAAAAGTATAGCATTTACGATAAAAATGATTATAAATCAAAAGATTTTTAAATAAATTTGTAATAAATACTACCGGCCCAAATTACTTTACTAAAATTTAACTGGAAACTACGATTTTTGACAGAAAATAGTTGTTTTTCAACAAAAAATGTAGCCTTTACCCAATTACCCCCTCCTCCCAGCCGATTAATTGATCAGAATGAAACTTCATAACTTAAGCTTTTTCTGAAAATTGGGAGATCCCAATGAATTTTGGCCGAAAGATGTTCACTTGAAGTGGCAGCTTGTTTAACGTTTTTGTTTTTTGCAAATTTTTTGAAAAGTAAAGTATTTTCAATAGAAATGGCGATTTTCGACAAAATCTGGTTTTCAGCAAAATTTCGGTCAATGTACAGTGAAATCAGTAAACCAGAAGGACAGCTTCCATAGGAGCTTTAACGTTTTCCACCAGAAGTGGTAGATTTTTCGTTTTTGTAAATAGTTTAGAAAGTATATTAGTTATTGTAACGAACGCTAGATGAACTAATGTCCGTTAAACATAAAAGATTTCAGTGGCATGGTTAACGTTGTCATATTTTGCTGCTAGCTCAATCGCAAAGGTGTCTTAGTCGTGGGTGTAACAATTACTGTTTGTTACCATGTGGTCCACTGCTTGCTTGATGACATTAATGTAAAATTTGAGTACTGACTTGAACTGCGCGACTTACGACTACTTACCTTGAATCATAATCCACTCACACACAAAAAGGATTCTTTAAGGGTTCATATTTTCAGAAAATAACAACAAATGAATGAAAGAAACTTAAAGAAAAACGATTCGATGTTTGAAAATTGAAATTAAATTTAACAATTGTATTTAAATTACTCATTCGGATTTCTGAGATACAATTATCATTGATTTTAATTTGCTTAACATTATAATGAAATTTATATAAAAAAACCCTACGTACGCGTACCTTATATACTTATATTAATTATAACTTAGTTGAAAAAAAAAAATAAAATTCGATTATAAATATAAAAAACTATTTCATAAATTTTGAAAATTAATCAAGAAAAAAAATTAATTACAATGGTAATAATAATTGGTAACAGTAATTAATAATAATAAATGTAGACGATGTAAAACTCACTCTAATTGCATTGAAAGTGGTATCCAATTTTTGCGGCGTTCGAAGATGTTTGATCCAATATAGTACTGCTCCAAAAATGCATGCACACGCGTATTCGTGTACGATTAATAGAAAGTACACTGATGGTTTTAAGTTGATTAAGGCCGACTAATTTATACGGAAATTTTGTATTTGTTTATTCAAATTTCGTTAAAACACTTATACTTTTACTCAGCTTCTTCTCGAACGTATTGTATTAAGAATTATGATTTTAATACAAATTGTAATCAACTTATTATTTGATAATCTTCGATGAATTATGATGCGTATTATTAATAATGTTTTTTTTTATATGTATTATTGAGTAAGTATTATTATGAACGTATTATCAATATTGTATTATATACGGTATAAGCGGACGAGCGGCATTGTATAATAAATGTCCTTGCACATGTGCGTTTCTCACGCCCTCTTAAGAAACCACTTTTATTTCGGCAATCAATTAACAGTTGCACACACTTTAAACTATTTGGATGATTAATTTTTAATAATATAAACTACAATTACTTCTACATACAATGATAGTTAATTATTAGTCCAACTAACATCAATGAATTTCACTATTTAAGGGTTTGCCTAAACACGGACAAATCACTCGAGTTTATAGTAATTAGTCAAATAACGTCTTTATAATGTAACACGATTTTTCACATCACGCGATCGAATTGAGCACACGGTAGAACTTTCGATCGTTTTAAATCAATGTTTTTCTTTCATTCATACGGTTTTCTATAGACTATGCGATCTTGAGGTAATATCCTACGATCGTTTAATTATATAATCATAACTATGTTTGGGTTTAAATCACTTGAACACTTGAACAAATTTATTTGTTTTAACACAAAGTAAATCCAGAGTATCTTTTCTGATACACTTTGTGAATCACCGTTTTAATTTGTTTTAAGCACCGACTCGTGCCACAGGAAGATTTTAACTAACTTTTTTAATAACCATCCAATCAATATTTCGTCTCACCGACAACAAACCAGAAAAAACGGGTTAAATGAAAATTTCTTTCGTAGTATTGGACGTTCTATTACAAAATGTTTTAATTGTTACACGTAAATAAAACAGGGTGTACTGGAACATTGGAGCATGTTACATTATCCGAAAATCAATCATGAACTCAAAGGTTCTAAATTAAATTTACACCAATATAGGTTCAGATGAATTTGTCGATTTTTGACAAAAACAGTTTTTTACTTTTTTTTACATAGTAAAATCATGAAAATGTCGACCTCGAGATTTTTGCCGATCTAGTTTTCGCTATATCGAGGAAGTAAGAAAAGCGGTTCTTAAAAAAATATCTGTGTACAGCCTAGATGGTTTGTTCGATCGGAATGAAACTTCATACTTAATATTTTTTTCATTATTTCAAAAACACCAGTGATTTTTGCCCGAAATCGGTCAACTGGAAATAGCAGCTTTCATAGGGTATTCGTTTTTTTGTAAATACTTTGAAATATATAGTTTTTACGATAAAAACCATCACACTACAAGATTCTAAATTAATTTTGCAACAATACTAGCCCTGATTATTTTTCTTAAACTTGCTAAATTTTCAAAAATGCGGACAAATTAGGAGATCCAAGTTACAGCTTCCTAAAGAACTTTTTAGATTTTTGCAAATATTTTGAAAAGTTGTTACGACTGTGTGGTCGCAACCACCATTCTGTGGTTTCTTGTATTTCCTATTGCTCGGTGTCTTTACTGCAATATTTTTATATTTCCCTCGATCGTCTTTGCTGCTATATTTTTTATATTCCGCTCGGTTGTTGTCTTCGTAGTTGTTTGTTAATTGTGCACTGAACGCACTCGCGACGTTTTGTTTTGTACCTCATCGTGTGGTGGCGCAGGGGTGAGAAGAATGACAAGAGAGCGAGACCAATGCGCATCGAGTGTGTGTAAAGCAAAACATTCCATAAGAATGTTTTTCTTATATGCCTCTCGTTTACATCCATGCTAATTGATGTAAACGAGAAACAGAGAAGAAAGACATTCTTCTGGAATGTTTTGCGCGTCGTTTGAGCGGCGCAAGAATTTTTTTTCTTCATTATTCGAGTTTTGGTTTTTTTTTTGGTGAAAGTCGAGTTGTGATTTTGTCGAGTTTATTTTTTTTGGAATTTAATACGGTCGAGTTTTTTTGTAAAAAATAAAACAAACAACTCGAGTTGGTTTTCAACCATTTTTGTTTTGGTAAAATTAAAAAATTAAAATAAAAATTACCTTTGGATAAATTAAGTTCAGTTTGTTCTTTAAAGGACAGTAAATCCATTGGGGAATTGACATTATATTTTATTGTAATATTATTTTATTGTAAATAAATTGTGTATTTAAATAAAAAATAAAAAAAAACAAAACAAAACAAAATGTATGCTGTTGTTAATAAAATAATTTCTAAAATAATATAAGTCGTATTTTTGTGAGTGATAAAACAAAAATTTATGATAAAATCAATATTATGGCTGGTGACATATTGGTCTAACTTTGTACATAGAAGAATCGGGAAAAGTGAATCGGGAAGAGAAGAAAAATTTAAAACTAAATAACCTTCGGATTTTGTTGACGCTGTGGTGGTCTGATAAAGCCAAATCGAGATTTCACGGACGCCGCCATAATTTACGTGCGCAAATTTCCTGGGGCGGCGCGAATTATAACGGGTGCCACAGCCTTACACCGCATTTTTTTGCAACGGTTACCCAACAAGGCAAAATTTTGGGTGTAACGTTGAAAATATACCGAAACGGGTGGCCCATCGAGGCCTTACAATAATATATCCGCACAAGGTCGCAACGGTACGGGTGGCCAACCGGCTTTTCGTCACGACCGTCCCAAGGTCACAACCGGCCCCTCGTGTTTTGTCTATTTTTGGTGGTATCGGGGAGAAGCCCCGCGACATTCGGGTAGCCAACCGGTTGCCCGTTTTAATATATTGGTATCGGGGAAAGGTCCCGCAACGGTCCGGGTGGGGCAAGGTCACCTGTGGCATGACGGCTGCGCAAGGCCGCAACATTTTTTTTATTTAAATAAGGTACAATTTTTATTTTTATTTTAACTTTTTTGATTTTATTTTTATATATTATATTTAAAACATTTTATTTATATCATTTCGAAAATTTATTGTAATCGAGCGCATTCAGCGATTGTGTTCGCGCGCTCGATGGGCATTGGTCTCGCGTCTTGCGTCTCGCTTCTCCATTCTTCTCTGCGATTACCTTTTTGTTGTGTTTGTCAACAAAAATTTGGCCTAGTTTACGAGCTGTTTTGTTTTTGTACCATACGAGCTTTTGAGCCAAAGACCCTAAATTAAATTCGCATCAATATAGGTTCAGATTATTTTTCCAAAATTTGGCCGAAATCGACCAACCATGAAGTGGCTGCTTCCATAGGAGCTTTTTCGTTTTTCGTAAATATTTGGAAAATTATAGCATTTTCGAGAAAAACGATCATAAAATAAAAGATTTTGTGCTGGGATGCTCTAACATCACATGTTTCGATAACTTATCGAGTTTTATTTCTCGTTTCTATATAATAAAATTTCGCTCTGTTTCAATTTTTATATCATTTATCAGCCTGCTAGATTGCAATATTGTGATGCTTCTATTGTATTTCTATCACCAAATAAATAATCGTGTTTCGATTGTAGAACGAAAATATGTGAAATAGATATTGTTCAAATATATTCTAGTAGGTTGTGATAGCAATAGAGCAAAAATAATTGATAAACGAAACAGAAGTTAAATAATTCTAGCTGAAAGAGCCGTAGATTTCGATAAAATATCGAAAAATGGTGTTGTTAGAACATCCCAGCCCTGAATTAAATTTGTACCAATATCGGTGCGGTTAACTTTTATAAAATTTAAGCGGAAATTACATTTTTTGACAAAAAAAATGTTTTTTCCCCAAATTCGAAGATCCCAGTAATGTTTGACCAAAATTGGTTTACCGGAAATTACAGCTTCCGAAGGAGTTTTTTCATGTTTTGCAAAATAATGTGAAAGGTACGTACAAAAAATTTCACCTCTATACATCCCACACAGGTTGATTGGTCGGAATAAAACTTCTTACTTAAGCTTTTTCCTTAAAATTGGATATTCCAGTGATTTTTACCCAAAATTGGTTCACCAGAGGTGATACCTTAGGAGTTTTTCTTTTTTTTTTTTTGCAAATTTCTTGAAAATTTCTCTTATGAGAAAATCGACTATGCACTAAAAGATTCTAAATTAAATTTGCAACAATATCGGTTCAGATCAATTTTCTAAATTTAATCGGAAAGAATAACTGTATTTTCTCTACTACTCAGATGAATTTACTGACCGAGGTAACTTAATACTTAAGATTTTCCATAAATCGGAAGATCCCAGTAATTTTTGGCCGAAATCGGTCTACCGGAATTGGCAACATCCGTAGGTGCCTTTTCGCAAAAGTTCGTTTACGAAAAATCTTATTTTAATCGATTTGAGAAGATAAGAGAATTACAAACAAAATTAGATCAGATCATGTTTTTAATTTTCAAACTAAAAAATATTTTATTTCACCATAACTCAGCATCCATGCGAAATGTGCTGGTCATCTGTATACCGGAAGTGACAGCGTTCTTAACTTAGATAATCCTTAGCTTAAATTTTTCACCAACATTTTGTAGTAAAACAGTCGGGATGCCAACCAAATAAACTGAACTCAAACCATTTATGAATTTCCTATTCATTTCTAATGAGAATTTGACAATTAACAAAAATGTCAGAGATATTTCCAGATAATTAATAAAATTTAGAATCAAATTAGAAATTTCCAGCTAAACTTGAAGATAAAAATTCGTACCAATAAACCTGAAGTCATGTTTTCTGAGAACTGTATGGATTTAGTTAGGTGACTCAAAGGCCAACTTCATGTACTAATTAGCCTTTATTCTTTTTGAGAGCTACTGAGCTATTTCTTGTATAAGTGTTCTTGCAGAATTCATAACGATCTCTGAGGATTTTCAACTTTAGCTAATAATGCTGTGTCATCTGTGAAAATATTGAAACTGTTAGATAATCTGAAGTAGGAAGTTTCGCTATATAAATTAAATATAACACCAGACCCAATGCTAATTTAGCAGGTAATTTTTAATGATCGTGTTATCTTTATGTGTAAGTCATTTATGGCATACTTTAATGAAAACTTGACCGATCTCCTAAAAAGCTACTGCTAAATAATCTTCATTCGTTTCATAATATTCACTAAATCGAAACTGGTTATCCTATACCAATACTTTGTTCTACCGGAATTGCTTTAAAGTTTTTAAAATTCTGTTTTTCAAAGAATTGTGCCATAGTTGACAGTAAACTGATTGGACGATACAGGCTTACTTTGGTTTCATCTTTATCAGGTTTATGGATCTGCTAAATTTGCTAAGTGTTCAGTAAATAGTCAATTTTCATTACATCATTTGCTAATTAGATCATGACCAGGTGCCTTTTTGAGGCTTAGAGATTCGCGTTCTATTGGGCATGTTCTTTTAAGAGGGTGCTCTGTAAATTTGAATTTAGTCCAATAGTGTGTCGGTTCGTTAATAATATATTTGATGCCGAATTTGAGATTCGCGTGCTTAATGTTATTAAAACCGGCGAGTGGTCAGAAGATAGTTCGTAGCATGTTTCGGCCGTAACATAAGTTATTTTAGTTAAATGTGTCGGTGGGCAGTATACTGTGGATATGGTGCATTTACCAACCAGAGTGAACTATATTTGCTAATAACAGGGGGAGTGGGTAGTCCAAAGTCAGTACATTGTTTGCCATGTAATTTTAGAGTTCCCTGAATATCTCTTGAAGCAAACATCTCACAAATTGTGAATTCATCAGTATGATCTTTATAGTGGTGAACGTAATCATCACATATCTCCTTTGTAAACTTTGTAAGCAAATCTAAAGCATTTGATGGGGATGCAAAAACATAAATACATGCATAAAAATCTCGCAACTGACGTGGCATGCTTGTTTAAATAGTGTCTAACAATGTATTTTCCCATGTAGTGTCATCATTAAATAAACCACGTTTTTGAGTCGCTTCTTTAAATGTTCAACTTGTGTAGACATTGAATGTCCTCAAGTTTTCAAAAAATAAGATTCCAGGAACGTGAAGAACAAGTAAGCGTAGACAAAATCTTTCAATATCTGTCATATTAACTGAAAACAGTCTACCAATGGTCATATTTGTACATCTTTGTCGGGGTTTCGGGATCTTTGTCGGGATATAAATATCGTCGAGCATTTTCATCGGTTTGATTTAGTTTAAAAAATCCTGTAAGCATTGTGTTTTTGTTGGCAGCTCGATTAACACTTACTTCCATGGTTTGTTTGGTAAATAAGACATACTTAAATAAATACTTCACACTTTGAATTGATGAACAATATTCGACATTATTATATGACATTGTTATATGACAGTTAAATTTGAGGCTTAAACATAGATAGTATGAACAATCCGTGAATTATCCACTGTCTTACCATTTGTAATTGCACTGCCATAATCACTTCGCTTGTATTTTGGATATCCGTTACAGTTAACTATCGATTCATCTTGAAAACTTTTAAGGACATTTTTGCTGCATATTCCATAAACCATAGTGAATTGAGGTTTTGCTCTCCACAGGGATCATGTGTTTTGTAATGCTAGCACGTAGCTTTGGATAAACGTCAATACCTGGAATTTCCGCAGAAATGAATTTATCAATGGTTTCTGAATCTTTTGGTTTATCTTCGTTTCCGACAATCAAGAAAATATGGGCATGAGGTAGTCTTTGTTTTTGATGGCATGCACCTTCGCAACTGAAACTCCGAAAACATGCTTTCTCGAAACGCAATCGATCAATTCTTTTAGCTTTAATTTGAAAACCCATACCACTAAATCAGGACGAAATTCCGGAGGCTGACCTTCCAACAAATTGTTACTTATTTCACTCCATTTCTGATTACATATCATTGTAATGAAATAGTCCAGCTTGTTTACGGACAATCGCCATAACATCTTGATAGTTGTGAGCCATATTTCTCGAGTAACTCGAGTTCGTGGATTTACAAATTGTCGGTTTCATATATTTGAAAGTGTTGACGGTTGAAAAAGAGGTAAACCAACACCGAGACGTGGGTTTGCATCATTAAAAGTAGTGCGGAAATGAATTAACAGATCTCGTTCAAGTGGAGGCCCTTCATTATCATTTTGAAAAATACAAACAACTTCATTAGATCTCGGAAAATTATATCGTCATTGATCAAATCTTCGATCTTGAATTATTGCAATTGAAATCAAAGGCGGATCTGTATTGTTTTCTTAAACATCGTGAATGGACTCTTGTTCCACCTCATAAAGTATTTTAAATGCTTGTGCGAATGGATTTATGGTGGCCATTAATGAACTCAACTCTTGCATTATAATTGAGCAAATTTGCGTTGATCTCCATTTTCAGGGTGTTACCATAACTCTGTGGTAAATTTGTCCATTAATTCGTAGGCAGTACGGACTATATCCTGAAGGTGGCACTATTTTCGCACCCATAGATGCAAATGCCAACGAACTGTTTATTGATCGAACATTACCGAAGAAGCTTTTTGACGGTTTATGTTAATAAACCTTTATGTAAAAGAGGGTCTAACATAACTTTTCCTTTTTGTCAGCAGTGGGTAAAAAGTTTGTCCAGTTTGTCCCATTGGTAATTCACGCGGAAAATGTTTTGCGTTACAAGAAACGGCAAATACATTTAATTCTCCACAGAAAAACACATCTATAGACGATTCCTCAAAATTTTCAGATCCACATTGAATATAATGAAAGTTACGAATAATTGCCTTTCACCGTTAGTTTGATTTTGCCGCCGTAGTCTTTGTTTTCCATTTTTCGTTTCTTTGCATCAACGTGCTCTTCTTCCGATGGCCTTGGTCTCCCTGTCATTATGAACTGATCCATTGGAAACACATGCAATAAAAATATAAATATCTAATACTAACATATCATATACTGTCCTATTTCATTGCTTCACGCGGTCATTTTGTATATTAGATAACTTATTGTAAACTGTTGTTTGATGTTAATTTTTTCAAACAAACACTTTTTCATCAAACTTTACACCGGTGATTCGTTTTTATTATTTTGTAAATACCCTGGTCTTCATTCTGCGGTTGGATGAAAATGATGTTTCTGAGTTAGTCGTTGCAGAAATAATTTTCTCCTTTTATGAGTGTTCATGTATTTCGTTGATTGCTCTTTGCTTAATTCGTTGCATTGGTGTCACGTTTTTCCTTACCTGCTATACATAATGCATCCTCTATAACTAGCGGTATGATTTACCACACAATTTCTGCACTTCTTCACTTGTTTATGCTTATCGCATATCACAAAAACACCTGGCAGTTTGCAATAGCAGTAAACATTTTTTTTGATACTGTTACAACGACTAGGAGTAAACATTTTTAGGTGGAAAAGTCGACAAACTTATCCAATTTGATAACTCCGATAACATCAGTTCTGCAAAAATTTTACACGGTTGGTACAGCCCTGAAGTAATTTTTATTTAAAATTAAAAAGAAAACAAAATCTATTCGAGTATAGTTTTCAATTAATTTGTATTTCTAGGTTATTCGAGTCTCAAATTGATCTTCAAATTAAAATTTTCAGTTTTTTTTTTGGTTCGTAATTAGTTAAACCAAAACACAATATTACAATGTAATGAAAATGTTTGACATTTTCCAATCAATATAGATAGTGTGAAAAAAATCACAAATCACTAGCGGATTTTTTTTTTGCGATGGACAAACTTCATCATCATAAAGACAAAATAAAATTAAAATTAAAAAATAAAATTATTTGACTGTAATTTGTATAGGACCGCAATGCACAGTTGGAAAAACTCCAATATAATTTTTTCAACATAAAACCGATTATTCCAATAAACGAAACGAAGAAAATACAAATTTCTTGATGACGATGATGATGATGGTGTTATTATATTTGCACGAGCAAGATGAAGATAGAACCGTTTATAAGATTTCGTCGTACTTTATATTTTTATTAAGATGATGGCGAAAAAGAATATGGAACAGATATTTTTCAAATTAGTATTTTTGGGGTTGGTTCGTCTTCACAACGCTATTTAATATTAAAAGCTAATATAACCGCACACAACATATTGGATATGATCTGGTTGTCATTTTTACATCGAAAATTTTGTCGAACATATTTCTATTAAGTTTTCATCTTTCGTACACAGCAGCTGCGAATCGTCGTAGACATGGGATTGACAATAGTAGCACAGTTGCAATTTTTAATTGAGTTAATGGGATATCATAATCAATATAATAAAATATTGATCAAATAAAATATAAAACCCGAGGACCAAATATATTTTCCATTCCAGTGCTCTTCACTTTAATTTAAAAATCAATTTTCATTTTGCTCCATCATAATAAAATTTAATGTTTTATTTTCATTGTTTCTAATTTCAAAAAATATTTTCGTTTTTTTATTCTTGAAGATGGGAAACTTCAACTTATGTTACTTTTTATTATATGAAACATAATAGAACTTGAAACTTTTATATTTCGTTTATGTATGTGTGTGTGTGTGTGTGTGTGTTTTAGTGCATGGATGTGTTGTATAGAAAATAAAACATTTATAATGAACTTTTGACTTTTTTTGTTTCTGACACACGAGGAAATAATATCAGCACAAAGTTGGTATAAAAGCACAAACAATTATTTCCTATTTCTATGTCATGTTTGGCAACATAAAACGAAAATTGATCGAAAGGTCAAACCATTTACTTGTGTATGTACAATATACACCGAACAAAAAAAATGGTATTATAAGTTCATTATTTACATCTTATGACTGTGTTTATCGAGTAGTGTATAATAATCTTATGAAATGTAATATATGCAGATCAAGTGTATGTTAATGTTGAGTATCATGTTCAGTAACCAGTTGCCACACTTATTATATCTATCCATCGCGCGATTTTATTGAAATTTAATCCGAACGAAGCGGAAAATATGAAAATTGAACAAAAGAAAATACAAAATTCTTATCTCTGTAAATAAATTAATTTTATGGATTTTATACTTTCAATGCATATTAAAAATATTAAAAATATGTCGAAAATTTAAAAGCTTTTCAAAATCCAACAACAAGTTACATTATATATTTAAGACACGAAAGCAGGTGGCTGCTAGATAGGTAGAGGAGCTCCACACTAGGTATGAGAATAGAACGTTAACAGAAAATTAGATTTTGCATCGCTGTTGTTGTTGTACCTAAATTCATTTTGACATTGATTTTTACTCGTTTGAACAACAATTAAGAGCTTGAATATTTTACTGACATGAAAATAATTTTGTTTTCAGCATTTTCTTTATTCGCCAAAAACTTTCTTGCTTTTAATTTAAAACTGAATAAAACTGAAGGAAAAAAATTACAATTAAGGTTGTCTCGGAATATTGTTTGATAAAAATTTAAAGTTTTTATTTTTTTATTTGTTTAAATTATAACCGAAAGCTGTCTCTGTGCATAAGTTTAATAAACTTAATATAAAAAAAAATTTTTTTTTGGTGCGATGGTAAATTAAATATTTATTCTCGGTTGTAAAGTGTTTCTTTGTTTACTGGCAGTTGTGGTTATACAGACCGAATATTAATTTGGTGTCCTTTTTGAACTTTAACTTCGTCGATTCGTTGACCTTATTACAAACTGAAGAAAGAACACGCGAAATACTTGAAACAGTGTGGCTCAAAACTAAATGCAATGAAATATTGGAGGAAAGGGAGAAAATTGTTGCGTCTGAATAATTTGCTGAAAATAGTATTACGGATTATAATCAGAAGGCATATGCAGAACAAAATTTAAAAAAAAAATCGTGCACTCTAATTTTTGAAGCGGCATATTTGCCACATATGATGCCTCAAAGGAGGTGGGAAGTCTGAGATTTAAAACCACATGGGATGCTCCTGGGCAAGGATGGTGACGGGATGCGGAAAAAATTACTCTAATGGTGATTTTTATTGACTTTTCTAGAATGATATGATTCCCGCTCAGTAAATATGACAGGCAAACTATTACTAAATCTATTATATCAAGGTTAAGAAGTATGCTACGCGAAGATTAAAGAGGTTATAGCAAGCCAACTTTCCAAGCGTTATGTATATACTATTTTTTGTATTTTGTGGTATCTGAATTACAGAACAATAAGTAAACTAGAAAATGAAACTTCAGAACAAAAAGCCGAAGTTGTGCAATGATCGCCAGTATTAGCCAAATCTGAATCATGATTTCCAGAAATGACCGATAATGGCCATCCAAATTTTAGCCAATATGACATTTGTACATCTATAATAAAATTTGTAGTAAAAAACCAGAAGCAATATGTGGTAACTGTTTCACCAACTAAATGTACTAGCCAGACCTGAGTCATGATCTCCGGTAATAGCCGATAATGATCCGATAATGAGCCGATAATGATCAAAATTTGAACTTTAATGGCATCAGTACACCTAGAAGATCAAAATTCGTAGCAAAAACCAATAGTTGAGAATATTAACCCATTGCCACACACTTTTTAATTGACGACCGTGCGCAGAAACACACTTTTTGTTTTTCAATTGTTTATGACTGCCATATGAAATTGAGCGTCATTTATATGTTTGTAAGTGAAAATTATCACATTTTCTCACAGTTTTCCCATGAAAACTCTCGACGGCTGTAGCCGTCATTTGCTCATCACATCATTTTTTGGTGACATAGAGACAAATGACGGCTATAGCCGTCATTTGCGCGAATATAATAGGACGGCTATAGCCGTCATTTGTTTCTGCAGGCAGAAATATATCAAATTGCTAATGGTGTTCCTTTTTTTATTAACTAAAATATGCAGGACGGCTATAGCCGTCATTTGCATACATATCAACAAAAATTTGACGGCTATAGCCGTCATTTGCGGGAATGGGTTAAACATTAATTGGTTTTAGTTAGGTGACTAAATGACCAACTTCATGTACTAGCTAGACTTCAATCACAATCTTCAGGAAAGGCCATCATTCTATGGATGAAAATCATGCCTCTAAAGTTTCTACTAAATCGTACTAAATGTATATAGTGCAATTCTAGTAAATTCTTCATTGGCCTATATAGATGATTGAACTTTTTTACTAAATCTTACTAAATGTCTTTGCTATTCATTTACATATATTCAGGGGGCAAATATTTTAATCCTTTTAAAATATTGTTACGATTTTGCCTTGTCACTCAAGGTTCGAATCGGATTGTGAATAAATACAACTGCTTCAAATTTGAACTCACACAATTTATTTACACTACACAATTTATTATACAACACAAAATTAACAATTAATTATTACAATTATAACACACTTTTTAATTATCACTTTAATAATCGCTTTAATAATCACTTTAATAATCTTTCTATTTAACCTTCACTGTATCACGTTTAAAATAATACTCAGCATTCCACGTCAATGCGCGCCTTTATATACCAAAATATTTGTTTCTAGAATAATCCTAAATGCGCATCGAGCAAATATGTTAGTATAGAAATGACGCCTAAATGTTGAGTATAAATCATAAATGCAATTGAACTATTGATGAAATTAACTTATTCTATACTAACAGGATCCAGATCACCTCCTCTGTAGAGCGCCAAGCGCTCTAAATGCATCACCTTTGGTATATCTTTCCGTCCTTTCTGTATGCGATAAACCACCTCGTTCAACCTTTTAATGACAGTGTAAGGTCCTTCCCATGTGGGTTGCAACTTCGGTGATAATCCCTTCTGCCGTTGCGGGTTGTGAAGCCATACCAATTGCCCTTCCTCGAAGCCTTGATTATTTGCTCGTATGTCATATCGAGCTTTCATTCGATCACTTGATATCCGAATTTTCTCCCGTACAAATTGATGCATTTCATTAGGTTCCTCTTTCATCCGGTCGACGTAATCCTGTCCGCATAGAGCTGCTGAAGGAACAGCTCCAAACTTTAAATCTCCTGGTAATCGCAGATTGTTCCAAAATATGGTTTTAGCTGGTGCCACTACTGTTGTGTCATGTACCGCTGATCGGTAGGCCATCAGGAACATTGGTCTATGTCGATCCCAGTTGCTAGATATTCCTCCAATGTGCCATTGAATCTTTCCACCATACCGTCCGACTGTGGGTGTAAAGGCGTCGTTCTTGTTTTATTGATTCCAAGCATCTGACATATCTCCTGAAATACCACCGATTCGAAATTCCTTCCTTGATCCGTGTGAATTTCTTTTTGTTATTTTGTTATTTTTCCACTCGTCCACTCTCATAAAATTCGTAAAATTCAACTATGCAGGATATATATTTTCTTGGTACTTGCCTTGTCCGGAATGATCATTTGATTTAATTGTCTTACAATTGATTAAAACAGGATTAAAATTTAGTTAAGGTTTAAAATAATCTAATTTTATAATATATATATATACATACTTTCATTGGGTAGGGTTGATGAAATAAATGTATTTTCTACTCCGGTTAATTTAGAATTGGCTGCTGCGGCCATTTCCGCTAAAAACTGAAAACTGTTCGATGTAGCATCCACATTGTTTAATTCCAATGCTAATCGCATTAATCGAAGCCCTCGAGGCTCCATGTTTAATGAATATAAATTATTACCAAATACACTAAATTGCACCAAAATTATAAACAAAAATATGTAGGTATTTTTACTACCCAACTTTATTTGACATAATTACCTATATGTGCCACTGTTGTTCTAAACACGTGCACTCGACACGAAACCTTGTGAATAACTAACCAATCAGTCGTTGTTTCTCCCGGACAGAATAACACTCGCATCAATAACTCAACGACACATCCGTAATCTAGCGGTAAATTATCGAAATGGAAATGTGCCTTTGTATTTACGAAATAGTTTTCATATTTTTTAACCGTTTGACATTAAAATGTCACTTTTTCAAAAATATGCAGTTGTGCCGTTGTTAATCTGGTAGGACGGATATATATAAGGACTTTTTAGACCCTTATTCAAGGTTTAACAATGTTATGGAGGAATGGTAGATCAATATTCAAAATTCGTACTAATAGAACCGTTACGAGAGGCACCATCCTCCAAAGTATGGTATTTCCTTACAGACAACGCATTTAATTTATTATCTGTAAGAATAGGATAACAACAGATAATGGGAAACAGTTTGTCGCGAAGAAATCACAAGCATTGTTACATAAATATGGGGTGAACCCCGAACACCTTAAACAGTGTAACGCATCGGAGAGAATGAATCGAACTATAATCAGTGCCATACGATAATACCTAGTGGACAATTCCCACACAAATTGGGACCTGCAAGAAATCGCGGCCCAATAACGATCTCCGGGTAGGCCCGATAATGGGCAATCCAAATTTGAATAATATTGATTTAAGTACACCAGAAGATCAAAATTCGATGGTCTAAACTGGCAGTCGTGCATTATTAGCACAAGCACGTGACTCAATGATGAACTCCATGTTTTAGCTGGACTTGAATCACTATATCGCCGGGAAAGACCGATAACCTCTGGGAATAGCCCATTATGTCCATGGAAATTTGAGAAAAAATTAACCCTCATGTGAGTGAAGAAAAAATATCTTAATTTGAGTAACTAAGGTACCCGAGTACCTTACATGTAACTTTTATTGAAACTAATTTTTTTAAATTTTTTTTTTTGCATTTATGAAATTTATAACAGATTTTGCTAAAATTACATAAATTGAAAACAATTTTGCATTAGCTACAACTTGTCCGTTTTCGAAGAACATTCTGTAAAAAAACGTAAATAATCCAACATATCACATCAGTGGAAAAAATGATCGACCGTAATAAAAAAATGTTGGTTAGTTTTTTTGAAATAAATAAAAATATAAACATAAATTAAAAAATAAATAAACACAAAACTTTAAAATATTTGCATACTATTTCTTTCAAATATAAAGGTACCCGGGTACCTTTGTTACTCTAATTCGTACAACTAAACTTCTTTTTGCTCTCACGTGCGTCCAAGTTATAAAATTTCTCACTTTTAAGTGTGATCGTAATCTATCAGTTGAACTAGAAGTTCTCATACAATAAAAACTTTTTATTGTGACTGGAACATACTAAGCTAGACGTTTAAAAGTACAAAAGGTACCCGGGTACTTCGTCACTCACATAAGGGTTAAATTAGTACAACATGAAGATCAGTAAGTCACCTAGCTAAAACCACCTACTGAACCTCCTACTTCACTAACGTCATTTAAGCTCAAATTTGGATGACCATTATCGGCTATTCCCGGAGATTGTGATTCAGTTCTGGCTGCTACATGAAGTTAGTCATTGAGTTAGCAAACTAAACCCACCTAGTGCATAATGCGCGACTTCGAGATTTTTAGCTATGATTTTTTATCTCTAGGTATGCTGATGTGTTTGTATAACTCAAACTTAGATTATGATTCAGGTCAGAGTCACCGAACATGAGTCTCCTAACATAAACCAATGGAGTTTTAATCATTATATGTGTTCTTTGGAAATTTTTACTTATGATTGGCTGTTACATATATTTCTGGATAACTTTATTGAGGTCCGGCTACTTAGTTGTAAATATTCACCCACAAAAATCAACGTAGAGTTCACTTTATAGTATGGGGAGCAAACCTGGCTAGCATTAAACAAATGCCGAATAGAAGTTAAATAAATAACCCTTGTGCCATAGGGCTTTAAAATTTTGTTAGGAAAGTTCAGAGTTTGATATGTTAACAATAAAATAGTAGCAGTCTCTGCAGTTCAGCTCGCGGTCACAGTTTACATCGGTGGCAGTTGAAATTTTTTGTGAATTTTTATATCGTCTGCATAGACGAAAATTGATAAATCTTTAATCCAAATCAAATCGTCGTTGCTTTCTTTTAGTTTTTAAAATATGTTCTGGGTCCGAAGCACTTAAAACACTTCCGCCGTTCACTTCTTACGTTCTACCTTACGCTGTAGCCAAATCGAGTACGTACGGCTTTATATTTCGATTTTCGTAGAACCATTTGCACATTGCACAGACATGGAACACGGGTCGGTCCATGAGTTCTGCGAAAGGGGATCATTGGTTTGTTCATTTTCATCATTTATCATAATCGGAAGAAGAAAAATCCGTTTTGCATCCTGCCCTTATCGGGATTTGAACCCGGTATTTTGTAACGCTAACCCTCTATTCGGTTAACGTTAACAAAAAGAAAATGATAATAATAAAATGAAGGTAAATACGTGATATCAGAGTACGCCATGATTTTGCCGCTGCTCAGTCGTTCGAGGTGAATTTGGTCGTGGGGGTTGTTCTCTGGAGTTGTTAATCACGGTCATGGCATTCACAAAAAAAAAATCAACTCACTCGCTTTACCTACCTCAACTCACTCCACTCCGTATGGTCATTCTTGTTTAGCTAATCATATTTACATACCAGTTATAATGAAAGAAAGTTTGAAATAATGATTTCCTCATTTACCAAGAGTATATAAAAAAAATGCAAATTATTAATTTCAAAATTAATTACATATTAATAAACTTTAACGATTTAAAAGAGAACAAAAAAAAAATTTAAGTTAGTCAATATTACGGGAGATGAACGGTCCTTTATTTAAAAAAACCCAAAATAAGAAAATTTTAAATGATGCGTTACCTTGTTGCCGCCCCGGTGGCAAAGTGGTCAGCATGCTTGCTCCAGCTACCGGAGGTCCCGGGTTTGATTCCCGGTGGTGACAAGGAACAATTTCACGGCTGGTTTTGGATCAATGAATTAATCACTCATTATCCGAAATGAAAGTATGATTATGAAACCTCATTTGAGGCGGCCAAATCCCTTGATGGGATGTATAGTGCCAGAGAGAGAGAGAGTTACCTTGTAAAACGAAGACGAAGAAAGCGCTTCCTTTGAACTTGTGATACTGCAAGTATTGTAATCTGCTAAATAAAACAAAAGTAATATTAAATAACTTGAAACTTTTTCTTCTATAATTGATTTAATTAGTAGTAGTAAAAATATAATGGTAAATGAAATTATTATTTTGATTAAAAGAAATTCCATGAAAATAAACAACAAAAACAAACCAATAATATAATCCTAAATTTAGAAATAGTAATAATGAAAATTAATTAATTAATATTGAATTTAAAGAAAATTAAGGAACAAATTGATTAAATGCTCTTACTCCAAAAAAATAAAAAAAAATCCGTTGCATAACGATAAAAGACATAATTCCGTTATATCACGCCACCCGAATCCTACCGTCTAATACAACCGATACCTCCAACCACATTGTCCACAAAACAAAATAGGATACCGTAATAAAACCAAGGTTCCTCCACTAGGTTATGGTCTCGATCAATTACTCGCGTCTTCACCACGCGACTTATAATTTCTGCTGCAATACTCCACTTTACTCAGCTTTTTCACCAGCAACGCCCAATTCGTTTGCTCATCCAATTTATTGTTTCTGGTTAAATGATACTCCAACTAAATTATTCAATCGGCTACCGCCCAATGTAGCTATTGACACGTTAAAGTTTTATTTTTTTCACGATGCAATTTATACGGCGCACAATGGCTACATACTGTAGCATGTATGTTCACTACACCAAGTAATAACACAGTTTTACACAATAGTAATTTATTACTTTCGATCGATTTAATTAATAATTTCACTATCGATCCAAATTGCCACAACACACTCTGTCACAACTAATTATATTATAATAAGTACTATATATCTTAGATTGTTTTAACTTAAACCAACAAGGTGAATTTTTAATTTTAATCTTTTTTAATTTGTTTAGATTTTTTTTTTATAATTTTGTTGGAAAATCTGGGTATCGACTGACTAACCAAAAAAATTATCATCATCACGAAATATTATTTGACCAAAAAAAATATATATACAAAAAAAAATCTGGTTTTCATGTATTTTTCCCGCCAAATGAGAAAATACATATTTCAACGACATACCACAGAAGAATGTAACCCTAGTATCATACGGTTTGTATATCCATCATAGTAAGCGCTAAAGAAGACAAACAACTTGGTGCGCGCAATATTGTTTCGTTCAGTGTATACCATCGATAAAGTAGTATAAACAACAAGGTAATAAACAATTTGGGTATAGTACATTCGACTCACAGAAATTAAACCTTATTGGAGTGAGGGTCGGATGTAACGAATGTTACAATTTCCCGCTCCAAACGCCAAAGCCTTAACCACTGTGCCGACCATAGTTGATAGATAGGATGAAAAAATACGCCCTAGGTTATCCGCCCTGCGGGTAGCTATAAAAGGAATAGATATTGCATATATGAAAATCACCTCAAGCCTACGTTCCTCCAGATTGGAATCCACCCATATTACGATTTGAGGTGCGAAAACAAGAGCCCTGAGTTTAAACAAGGTAATCTTATAGGAAACCTTGTCAAATGCTTTGCTGAAGTCTGTGGTAATAAAGTCGACCTCGTTTCCAGCCTCCTTGAACTTTATCAAAGTACGAGACACAAATTCTCTTAAATTGGTTGTCGATTGAGATCGTTTCATAAGAACGCCATGATACTGGGGACATTTTCGCAATTAGCTTATAGTTGGAGATTCTGATTTCCAGCCATTCTTATGGGGCAGAACTATAAACAAGGCGTTCCATATTGATGAAAATGTTCCGTGCAAGGTTGAGTTTAAGTAGTTAGGCCAAGTTACCAACATATTTTTTTAAAACCATAGCATGTAAACTATCAGTATCAGCGGAAAAATCATCTTTCAGCTTGATGCAATACCAAACTATCTCTATCGTGAGAGTTTACTATCCCAACCCGAAAAATGTCACTTTCGCGACAGTAAACAATGTCATGCCATTTATAACATTCAGCCCGAAGTTTTAAAATTACTTTTATGTATTTTTAAGATACATATATTAGTATTGCTGGGTAGCCTAGTCAGACCTAAACTCTTCATATAAATGAAGCTAGCCCGATAATCAGTTCAAAAGCCCGTTAGTAATACTAAACTATAACTTTCGAAAATGTTTTATATCCCAGCCCGAAAAAATATCACTGTCGCGACAATAAAATGGGTCATGGTAATCTGTTATGACATTTATAACATTCTGCTCGAAATTATAAATATAACTTTTACGTATTTTTTAATTATCCCTTCAATTGTTTGGAAACCTGAGATGTCTGCCCAGACCTAACCTGAAAACGACAATGCGGAAACTTAATTAGCATTACGTGTTGAACGCTATGAATCTAGCAAGAAATTTCAGCCCGAAATTTTAGTTTCTTGTTTATGGATATAGTCGTTTGAAGTTTTGCCTACAAACTGAGAGATTTTAAAAAAAAAAAAATCTGTCGGAATAAAGACGTTTGAATCTCGTCTAAGGAGGCGATTCACGAGCATTTGGCAAATACCGCCAGATTTGTTGAAGTTTTGACTACAAACTAAGAGATTTGCAGAAAAATTCTATCTGGAGTTATCTAGATATATTTGTTTAAATCTCGTCTCACGCAACTGATTTACAAGCACTTGTCAAATACCGCCGGATTGATTGACGTTTTGACTATACAAACTAAAAGATTACCATTGAAACTCGCCTGAGAGTCGAGATTCAAATGACTATTGCTGTGTTTTAATATTGGAGCACTATCCGGAGCCAAATGGCAATTTTCTATTGAAACTGCAGCTATTATTCACTGGTGTCGCTGTACTATAAAAATTAAAACTAAATTCATCAATAAAACAAATATTTATCACCTGAAATATATTAATTGACATTTATTTTGACATGACGTTATAAACAAGAATTCATTTTGCTGCGTTTAAAATTTTTATTGTAAGATTTAGTTTCTAATGGTTTCAGGGGTTTACAAAATAAAAGCCTTTTCAAATTTCCCATTGAAATGGATAGCGCTCCCGATAGCGGCTCCCGATAAATAAGAGAGCAAGATATTTTTTTCTATCGATTTTTACCTAAAAAGTTGAATGAAAAATCTTAGTTTAGAGTTAAATAAATTAATTATATGCAATAATAGCGCGCTAAATATAAGTTTTCACATAGAAAATTGGCTGCTCCGGATACAGCTATCGGGCGCTAATAAAAAAACACAGCATATATCTAGATATTTCCAAATAGAATTTTTCTACAAATTTCTTAGTTCCAACTTCAAGTATTTCGTAAGGATTTTTCAGGAAATATTCTAGTTTTGTAGCCAAGAATTTAACGAATTTTTTTGTATATGTGAAGTGCTTGTGAATCGTTTGTAAGGCGATTTTAGAATTTTTCCGAAATTCTGTCGGTTTCTAGTCAAAACTTTAGCAATCGCGGTGATATGCATAGTTCAAGTGCTCGAGAATCGTTTATGATGCGAGATTTAATAGAATATATCCCAATTAATATCCGATAAATTTTTTCTCAAGCTGAATTTAGTTCCCATAATTCCACTGAAAACAGTTTTAGAATATTTTTTGAAAACTTATTAATTTTTTTACTTTGATGTTTCAGCAGTAATAAATTTGTTTTTATTATTTTTATTAAAATTTAGAAGCCACGATTAGTTCGATATTTATTTAATACACAATTAATTAAAAGTTATTATTTGCGTATGACTCAAATTTGCTTTATAGTGATAATTTGCTTATATTTTGTGTCACGACAGGAGTTGTATTGCCATAAGTAAAAAATTAAAATTTCGGGCTAGCTTCATGGAGGTTTGATAGTCCTCCTAACCACAGTATCGCAATCGAGACCAGAGATGCTTGAGCACTGTTATTCATGTAACTGAAGTAGTCCGCATCAGGCTCAATTTCGCTGACTAAGCCGTGACAAGATTTTGTGACCAAATCAACATTGGTTTTGGGATTAACAGAATAATGATCTCTAAACTTCCTTCACTCCTCCTCCTGGTCGTAGGATATCCATCTGATTTCTTCTTAAAGTTTATGAGTAGTAGTAGTTAGTTATAGGGTTAGCGATTATTTTCGACTGCTTATAATGTCGATGTAATTATTTTGTTGAGACAAGTTCGAAAATTTGTTGTAAACGTTTAGATACAATAATTTGAGTGATTCGAGTCCAATGGTACTCTATAAGAATTTTTTATCTCTTTGATTACGCAGAAAACGTTATTCTCGGAAGACTTACCAATTTATTTCCACCAATTTAAGTGCCTGAGGCCTAGAACAGATTGCAAAGTTAATAAAAAAATTAATAAAAATGTTTTTTGATTATACAGGACAGGTGGTGTGTTTGAGATCTGTTCATAAATCATTCCTAGTATAAAAGAAAGTGGGGGATGACCACAACATATTCCCTTCATTTTTTTGTTTTGTTACTAATAAAACCTAAATTTTTTTAAGCTAGTGGGTAGTTCGTGATTCATGGAGTTCTGGGGTAGGAAATTACTAAGTAAACGGATGTTTTAAAAAAATTTGTGCCGACCTTAGATAATAAGACTTTAATTGAAACTGCTAATCTTCCTTAAATAAATCCATAAAAATGACACGACGTTGGAAATGAATTTCAAATCGCACGTACCTATTTTTTTAATTGAGTCATAAAGAATGCAAGTTGCAACGAAAAACGAACGAATTTATGTTCATCTATTTTTATATATCGCCAACCACAAAATCAAGGCAGATAAGCTTTTGCTATAAATACGACTCGTACGTACCGTATCCAACCATAAACAAAAGTTTTGATATTATATTGTCGTATACCAAATACGAAGGAAGCGAGTACAATACATAAATCGGACCTGGTCGTTTTTAATGTCCTATATCGTAGTTATACGAGTCCCTCATACCATCCAACTATATAAAATACCGCTATACGTTAGGACGAACCAAGACAACCGTAAATTTAATTTTCTTTAATTTTACCTTGGAGATTTGATAAATTTGAATCATAACAAATATCCCAGCTCCAACAAGGATGGAGCAAACAAATATAAATAAACAAAAACAAGATTTATAAAAAAAAGAAGGAAAATTGAAAATGAAAATAATTTTATTACATTTTCTGATTTAATGGAGCTTGAATGAAGAAAAAGCTCTCTCTAATGAGTGTACAAACTTTGAATATGATTTTAATTAAAATTAACCAAAAAGCTTCATCTGTTTTTGTTTTATTTTGCTTCATACAATAAAACAAAAATTTCCACCTGTTCATAGACGGGAAATTTTATTTTCACTTTTATATTCTTAATTTAGTTATATAGATGTTTTTGTGGTTTTGCTTGATGGTAACGAGAGCAAGTGGGACAGAGAATGATGAAAGATAACCACGAACAGTTATATACGGTGTACACAATTAGAAGAAAATTGTGACATTATTTATATCTGACGTCCTACCGCTCATAATTGTTTGGCTAAATAATCAGTATTAATTTATCCTACGCAAAGAAAATTTTATTTATGATCTCTAAGGTTGTTTTTGGGTGTGTGTATGTATGTATGTGTGTTCATCTCTGGTTAGGATTCTTTTTTCTGAATGGGTATGTATATAAAATATTATGTCAATGTAAAAAATACGTAATCTTTTTTCCGACTTGGACTTTAATTACGGGTTCTTGCTGTTGTTATTCTTTGCGGTATGGTAATCTTTTAATCGTTTATGAATGGTTTTCGTTTTCTTTTCGGTGGTGTTTGCTGGAAAAATTACGGTTATTACATTTTTTTCCGAATGATAAATATTTCTAATTTGGGTTTTATAAGTTTATAAGTGGGTCGATTGGTATTTATATTATATGAGGTGGCTGATTCGTATTTTATTAGACAGCGAAACAAAATAATTGAACCATGACCTCTCTCATTAGATCAGCAAATAATTAACAAAATTCTAAAGAACAATAATTTGGGTTAGTCGAAATTCTTTTAAAAATTCAAGGCTCATTTCTTTAATATTACGATTTGGACAGCACATCGTTTTCAAAACATAATAATAATGCGTGAAAATTTTAATTTCCACCCACTTTGATTTTATAGTAATTTTTTAGTATTATAAAATTCAAAAGAAAAATATTCCAAACATAAAACTTTTGCTGTTGTGAATGAAAATTCGAGACAAATTATGATTTAATTAAGACCAGTTTACAGTACATATTTAATATTTAGTTTTTATATTTTTGTTAATCGTTATTTTGGTTAAAAAATGTTTGTTTCAAGTAATTATTAAAGAAAAACAAAAAATTTCTACTGGTAGGAGACGTCTTCTTGTCGTAAATTCCATGGTTACTGAGATAATTAAAAGTGTGGATAATCAAATATGATTTATTGGGGGGTACAAATATGTTTTGAGTTTTTTTTATAACTTCGAAACTTCATTCAGAGAAATTAGTACAATGTATTTTATTCAAAGTATTGTCCATTGTAGCAAAGTACGACTTTTTCCAATCTTTCAATTTTTCCTTCGTAAGCTATGATATATTGAAGCGGCTACAAAGTTTTGTCATGTCTTTGGCATATTGTGGTCGTTGAGCTTCAATGTTTGGCTTAATGGCGTCAATTGTAGTTAGTAACGTTATCCAGTAGTGGTTTCGTTAGGCTGGAAATAGCTAGCAGTAGATCACTCCGAATCGATGCCACCAGATGCACAGCATTAACTTGTTTCCATGAATATTCGGTTTGATGGTTGAAGTTGGTGCATAACTGTACTTACCCCACGATTTTCTGTGCTTTCGTCACGATTTGATTCAAAAATCCTTCCGAATTTGTCTTTGCCTTCGACGCCTCTTGGCGCCACTTCCAAAGTTTCAGCGAGCACCTCTTAAGTTTAGCTTGATTCTTGGTTCAATAACGCCTCCATCTCAATATCTTGAAACTTTACTGGTTTTCGTTCACGTTCTTTGTCACTGGTGTTAAAATCGCCACTTTTAAAATGACGGAACCAGTACTAGTATTTGATTTAATTTTTTTTTTTTGTATTATACCGTTTTTTCGTAAATGCTATATATTTTTCCAAAATACGAAAAATCTCCTATGGAAGCTGATGTCAGTCAAAAATCACTGTAATCTACCAAGTTAAACAAAAGTTTGAAGTTTCATCATGACCAATCAATCCGTATGGGCTGTGAAGGGACCGATTTTTGCTGAAAATAGGTTTTTGTCGAAAATCGTCATTTCCTCTTAAATTCTGGAAAACTGATCTGGACCGATATTGATGCAAATTCAATTTAAAATCTTTCAGTTTTTAATCGTTTTTCTTGTAACTGACATATGAAGACTGCTTCTTTCGGTGGACCGATTGGCGAAAAATTATTAATACCTACCAATTCAACACGATCAGTTAATCCATCTGGGCTGTAGAGAAGCTACAGACATTTTTTTTCACTTAAGCGATACATTAAATGGCAAATCTGCAAACATCTCGATTTCCAAATTACTATACAGGTACGAACACGGTTCCGAAGAACACGGATACTCAATCCCTCAAATTACGCGGATTCAAATAACACGGTTTTCGTTATTCTTTTTTGTTTTTTGTACACCATAACAAAAAAAATAGTAAAACGTCACGTTTCTTTATTTTCTTTTTTACAGTCTCGAACCTCACGGTTTCCTGTACTCTATTTTGCTACGTAAAAGAAAGTAAAAGTTTTTTATTCAAAACTTTCCACTCATCCTTCTTTAAAATCATGGTAGATAAGGTCAATCAACAAAAAGTTATCGAATAAGGTCTCTAATACTCGAAAGGTCTTTTACAATTCCGAATGGGTTTTGTTTTCTTGAGACAATCAAGCGCAACTCACGTTTTCATGGTGTTTAAGTATTCAGTCACGTCCAAACTATAATTTGAAAAAAAAATTATTTGATTGCTCAGAAGTTTCATTCTTCACCCAATGGACTATTTTTATGATATTAGTACAGATTCATTTGGAATAGTAGAAGCCAGCGGCGTTAATAATTCACATTGTTAGGAGGAGCTAATTGCACCACTGACGTGGCTTACCACTCTAATGGAAAATAAATGAAACTTCGGCGATGAAAGGGAAAAACTCAGCAAAAATCAGACCTCTGTATAACCCACTTTTAATCGTGCTTATTTAATTAATAAAATGTCGGAGATTTACCGATTTCAGACGGTAACCGCAACATTTACATAAAAAGCTCGTGTTACAATTTATTTATTTAATAATTTTATAAGTAAGTTTTCCAGAGCACAAATGTCATCTCTTCTAAACATTCACCCCTAATAAATTTCCCTTTAAATAAGTCCAATTTGCTATAGTATTATTTTTCAAGGATCTAAGCATATTAAGTTTCTCTATACGACTATTTTTTGACTAGAACTCTCATCGGGTCCTTTTCGTTTTAAGTCAATTTCATTTCGGCCAATAACAGGACTTCATAAATGAGACTTCACTAAAATGCCACCATATAGAGATAATTGCTGAGAGCTTGTCCTATTTGACACCGTATATGTACCGTGTCAATATGGACTAGCTCAGTGAGATTTGTTTGAGTAAAACCTCAAATGCTCGTTTTAATTTTTAAGCAAGGTGAGGTGGTGTTTCTCGATATCGATCAGTGCCCCACCTAAGGTCTCGACCCATAAAAACCCCTTAAACTGTTTTAAATACGGTAACGCTATCATTACATTTAATGCAATGCGAAATTCCTAAGAAATGAACGATCGCGCTCATATGTCCACTGCAACAAAACGTGATCAACTGAAAACAATAAATTTCCGCCGCATCGATTTATTAAACTTGCAAGACGCAATTCAATCAAAAATCAGAAGGAACCTAAGAGAGTTTTACCTCGTCTTTACTTACTTTACTACAAAACTTCCCTCGTTTGATAGCTCAAACACTTAGGACTCAGTAGGATTACCATAAGCTAACAGATTATAGGACATTGAAATTCATAAAAGACGACTTTCTTACAAAAAGGAGAATATTTTTTTAGAGTAAAAAATCAAAGTAAAAATCAATATAAAAACTTTTAATTACACAACGTACGAAATTCAAATTTCAATTTTAATATAACTAAACGTAAATTAAATAAAAAAATGTATATTGCTAAATATTCCAGTTCTGAATTTATTATTTGGTTAAACATCATACATATTTCTTTATATTTTAAAGACGAACGAACCGCGTTAAGTTCTTCTTTATTTTTTTTTGATAGAATTCTAATTTTGAATCAAATTTTACTCTGAACTCTAATTTTAAATCAAATTTTACTAATACATAATATATTTTTAATAGCGCTGAAAGTTAAACGATTTCTATTATTAGTCCACTGTTTTACCATCATGCTGAATATCCGCTCCACTGTAGCATTAAATTAACATTTAATAGGAATACAAAAGAAAAATTCACATATTTTCAAAAACTCGGAAATTTGTTCCAAATTTTGAATTCCATAAAATTGAATGTCATAAAAATTCAATATCCCTTTTGTGTTTTACTAACACAATTGTGCGGGTAGCGCAAAAGTACCATGTCAAATATTTATTTTGGTATGTGTTTTCAACCAACTTACACATTTGTGAATTCCTTTTTAACTTATTTTCGTCCGAAAAAAACACTATACCTATATACACAATTGTGTTAATTTTACTTCAAATCAAGCGAAATTTTTTATCAACAGCGCCATTACATACGATGGTTTTTTACTCACAAATTTGTGTGGTTTGGACTTAAGTTGAGCCAATTTTTTTTCTTGGTCGAGAAAGGGATATATTTTTGAATTGCAAAATCAATAGAGTATCATCAATTTCTATGTCAATTCGTTATAAAAATTCAAGAGAATTGGTTATTTGCTCCTCCAAAGTCGGTTTTTCATCATCCACTTAAAAATCTTAAACGGTTCAAAAAGCTTCGTTGATTGTTGCAGATACCAGAGGCAATCTTCATAAATCTGTAAAGCCCCAGACTTGAATACAATACATTCGCGTTGCTCATTTCATCACTAATTCTTAAAATTCTTAACACTGCCATCGATAGAAATTTATTCTAAATCTTTTGTTTAGTCTTGAGCGTTTTTTAAAATACGCATGATTTTTAATAAAAAGTTTTTTCTTTCTCCATCTGCTCAATTTTTTGATGAAAGATTGTGTTAAAGAATAGAGGAAGAACAAGTAAGCCTCACTTACGGGTACAACAAATACGATTTCAATGGTTCGTTCTATAGCTGATAATAGTGAAAGAGGGAACGTTATACATTTTTGGGAATTTAAAAACTCATCGAAACAAAAAGAGGACAAAATATTTTTTTATATAAAATAGAAAAGAGGACAAAAGTCCAACCGTAAAAAGAGGACGAATGGTAACTCCGTAGGAGCTATTTGTAAAATTGTGGAATTTTCGTGCAATCTCTGTAATGCCTTTTTATTGACCTACGTGGGATTCACCAAAAATCAGAAGAGGCCGATGCAGAGTCGTTGCGGAATTATTGTTAGAAAATAGTTTTTTGTCAAATCGCCATTGTTGCAAATTTAACCCATTTGCAATTTTTAAATCAAAATTCTTAAATTTAATAAAAAATACATTAAAAATAATTTGTTGATTGATGGATTATTTTCAAATGATTAGTTATTTGTGATTTTATTCCAAGAACTAATATAAGGAACTTCATTATTTTATTAAAAAACTATTTTCACCTACAAATTCAAAATGGCACTTTAAAAATAATAGTATTCAGAGTTTTATAACTATTTTGGCAGAAAGTCGAAGTACATTCCCCGCAAATTAAATCTTGACCACAAACGCTTTGTTTTGTCATCTTGTTAGGGCGACAGGCTGACAACGAGTAGCAAGTGTGATATGCACTGGAGCGTCGAATATTCTGGATAATCCCAATTTTATTTCTCTAGGCATTTTCGATATATTAAGCGGACGCTTCTGACGCGGTGCGAGAAGCGAATATGCTAATAAGTCCAAAAAATTATTTGTTCTAACTGTTTGGTAATTTGGGAATAATCCGTACAATACAAAATAATTAAAGCCAACTACTGGTTCTGCGATTCGTCGTATAATTCGCACAATATTGGTCAAAAAAATCGACGCTGCCTAAGATTTAAGAGTATAAAGGTCCTATGTAAAACCGTACATGTTCGATCTGATCTCTCTATAGCTTAACTCGCTTGAAAATGTACGGGTATTTGACATTCATTCTTTTCATTTGTTCTCACATACCCAAGATTGTTTTTTTGTAATTCCCGTATCAATTGAATTAACGAGAGCCAATTATCGGCAGTTATATTTCGTTTTGTTCCTTTTACGCAACTACTCAGCCTCAAAACGAAAATGGTGGGTTCCCTATATAGGGGTAAAGCTGCACTCACTTCAAGATTACTTGAATTTATACCTCCAAAAATATATCCGTTATTTAAAGATCCATTTGCTGCATAGTTAACATCACTGAACGTACCGGTTACGAATCCCGATAGGCAGATCTACGATCCCCTGTCGGAGTGCAATCTCATAGACTTTCCCATCTCCCATGTGCAGTACCATATGCTGTCATGTATAGCTGTAGTTATACACAGTAAAAACATGCATGAATTTTCATGTGGGCAAAAGTTGCCGAACCTTTTCACGTAAAATTACATGAAACTTGAAAAATAAGTTTTTATTGAAAATTAAATGGTTTATACCGTAAATTTGCTAGTAAAGTTATGTAATAACTTATGTTTTCGGTGCGTTATATATTATTTCTCTCAAATTTAAAGAACAAACTAAAATTGGTTGAATTAGTTTGTAATTGTACGATACATTTCATGTAATTTTAAATTCCAATTGAAAAATACAGAAATATTGAAAAGAGAGAGAAAATACACGTAATAATCATAGTATTGTGCATTATTACAGTCAAAATTTAAATTTGTGAGACAAAGTTGGTAAAAGTTGCGTTGAAAATTAAATTTTTTTTTTACTGTGTAGTAATGTCCTCGAATCGGCTGACAACGGCGTAATTGTAAGGATGGGAAAAGCGAATGGCGAAAGAGTTGGGAGAGCCTCGTTCCTCATTATTATTGAATAATTCTTAGGTTCCTTTTTATACCACATGATAAAATTATCAAGAAACGTCTCAAGCTTATAGTGAGCCGAAATATGTATCTGCCGCAGCCATTGAAAACATTGATGCCAGGACTTCGATTGTTGATTTGAACTCACTCAGCACAACAGCCCATTAAAGTGTATATCATCAGCGTTTTCTAAAAACGGTAAACATTTATTTGTATACTTCGATATAGCTTAAAAAAGTGTCAAACATATCTTGGGTCACTAGGCGTTTCCAAAACCCTTATTCTTTTACTACCTAAAAGCAAGTAAATGGAGACGACGAGAGTTTTACTAAAAAAATTGCTCTGAGCAAGTCCATGTTACAATGATTTACACACCGTTTGATAGATCAGGCGCAAAGGAATTTCAACGCTGCATGCCACACAGCGCATACCATGCGCGGCGACAACGTGAGCTGGCCACCGAGACCGTCCTATTTAACGCGTTTAGACTTCTTCTAATAGAGTTATAATAAATCGTAGGGCTGTGCGAAAACGTCATCGAAAATTGGATCTGCCGAATACGTGCCACCAAGAAAAGCTGCGGCGGACATTTGAAAGACATTATATTCTATACTTCATGCCATTAAATATTCTTTCAAATAAACAGAAAACTGAGTGCAATTCTCACACAAACTTGTTTTATTCACATTTGAAAATCGAATTTATTGAAAGACTTTTTATATGATTGCATTTTGCGTAATCTCAGTGGTGTCTTTTATTTTTCTAAATGAGGTTAACTAAAAAATGAAAATTGAGTTTTACTAAAAAAAAATCATTCTGTGAAAGTTCGCATTGAATCTGTGATCCGACTCAATGCAAACCGTCCGTTTAATAAGAAATTACTTCAATATAATACCGAATTGGTGCAATCTGTGAGATGTCTTGTTAATTGCATGAATAGGAGGATTCACTCAAGAATCCGAGGCAGCCGTTTATATTTTATTTTTCAAAAAAATCTTAATGAACAAGTCTGTAATGAAACGGTATAAATGTTTTTTGATTGGGGTTTTACTGAGAGTTTGAGGGGTTAACTATAAAAATTGTACTGAGTTAGTCCACATAGAAACGGCTCTATGGAGTCAATTCCACATGACTGCATTTTGTTATAATTTCTGTGATGTCTTATCATTGCCCTCAATGTAATTTACTACAGAACTACTGTGCAAATCCACATTGGAACGAAACATGTTTCGTTTGATAGGTCAAACCCTTAGGAGTTACTGCTATATGATTCTTCTTTTGTATAATCGCAGTGTTGTTTTATTAATGGTTTAGATAAATTCACTCAAAATCAAAAGAAGCTGATTTTCTTAAAAAATCGTACTGAGCAAGTCTCATTATAGGCGGTACAATCGCTAATTGATAGGTCAGACTGGTAGGATTTAATCCGATATAATGGCATTTTATTGCAATAACTTACTAAGATTCCCTCAAAAAAAAAAGATGAGTTGCCATACTAAGATTCACTCATAAAAAAGATGAGTTTTTTACTAAACTCTTAATGAGCAAGTCCAAATCGAAACGATTTATATCGTCGGTTTGGTGCAATAGTGGCACAACTCAAATTTCCCTCATTTCTAAGATATTAGAATCAAACTCTCTCTCTCTCTCTGGCACTCTATCCCATCAAGCGATTTGGCCGCCTCAAATGAGGTTTCATAATCATATTTTCATTTCGGATAATAAGTGATTAATTCATTGATCCTAAAACAGCCATGAAACTTTTTTGTTATCACCACCGGGAATTGAACCCGGGACCTTCGGTCGCTGGAGCAAGCATGCTGAACGCTTTGCCACAAAGGCGGCGAATCAAACGGTACCCAATAATTCATATTTTTATTATTTGTTTCAAAACATACTCTCTTATGTAGTTATTTCTAGTAAATAAGGCAAAATTCCATGTAAAAAATCACTCAATTCGTGAAATAAATTCGCTCATTTGCTGCAAGAGTGACACAATTAAAAATTTTTAATTTTTCAGTAGAGCGATTTGAAAATATCACTCAAAATTGTGCGTAAAAACGACGTTTTCAGAAGTAAATAAAAATACATTCTGATTAGTAAAATACTTTTTTTTCTATTCCTAGATGCTCCCTCAGATCTTAATTTTTATAATTCTTTAATATTTTGCAAATTTTCTTAGGATAGTTTCCAATATCTTAGAATGTTAATTTCTTTCGTGAATTGAGTGGTTTTTTATATGGAATTTTACCTAATTGGCTAGAAATAACTACATAAGAGAGTAAGTTTTGAGACAAAATAATAAAAATATCATTTATTGGGAATCGTTTGATTCGAATATCTTAGAAATGAGTGAATTTTGGGTTGTGTCACTATTGCAGCAAATGAGCGAATTCATTTTAAGATATTGGAAACTATCCTAATAAAATTTGCAAAATATTAAAAAATTATAAAAATTAAGATCTGAGGGAGCATCTAGGAATAGAAAAAAAAGAATTTTACTAATTAGAATGCATTTTTATTTATTTTTGGAAACGCGGTTTTTCACTCAATTTTGAGTGATATTTTTAAATCGCTCTACCGAAAATTAAATTTTTTGAGTTGTGTCACTCCTGCACCAAACCGACGATATAGAGTTAGGTTAGGTTAGGTTCCAGTGGTTGCTATCACACATTTAGGCCAAATATGACCTATTGTGATACCACAGGATCCAACATCAAAACTCTCTTAAACCCATTTAGTGCTGTTAATATAGCGTAAAAGATGGCGCACATTACAGCTTTCGAGATCAGAGAGGCTGTCCATAGTGTATTTGTCTAAGTGATCATTTCTTCTGCCAGCTAGCGCAGGACACGAGCAAAGGAAGTGAACAAAAGTTTCCTCCTCCTCCTCCTCCTCCTCCTCCTCCTCCTCCTCCTCCTCCTCCTCCTCCTCCTCCTCCTCCTCCTCCTCCTCCTCCTCCTCCTCCTCCTCCTCCTCCTCCTCCTCCTCCTCCTCCTCGTCCATTCAGCTTCTGCAGAAGTCATTTGCATCCAGATCCAGCCTTCTTGCATGATCTCCGAAAAGGCAGCGTTCGGTAAGTATCCTTAAAATTCTACCTAAATCACGCTCCCTTAGTGTGATTAAGATCTTGGATCGATTAAAGTTCAGCTCAGGCCAAGTGAAACTGAATCCAATGAAAGAATGGCCGCCCGACTGTCCACATAGATTATGATATCAGTTGACGATATTACATTATGCTTCAACCAGTTCATGACCAATCGCTATAACTTCAGCCTGGTACACACTGAAGTACTCAGGTAGACGAATAGATAAACTAACGTTTAATTAACCACAGAATAAACCAGCTCCCTCTCTACCATCGAGTTTGGTGCCATCGGTGAAGAATTTAACTGTCAAGGTCTTCATAATGAAACCTCTATTCCAATCCTCTCTAGAAGGGAGAATCACCTTAAAAAGTGTTTCACTTTCACAGAGTCAAAGTCGCTCATTGCCGGGTGACCAAATTGACCGCCATTTGCTTACCGAGAATATCCAATGGGAGACAGCATGACCTCTAAGGCACTAGTGGAGGTCGTGTTCAGCGCCCTACTAATGAGCAAATAGGCTGCCCGCTGCACCTTCACTATCATGTTGCTGTATGATAATTTTTTCAGAGCTGGCTACCGTACACTTACACCATACAGCAGCACGGGGCTTACAACTGCCGTGTAAAGAAAGTGTACCAGCTCCGGTTTCAAGCCCCATTTCCTTCCAACAGCATTTTTACAAGATTAGAGTGCCACAGTAGCCTTCTTCACTCTTTCTATCGTGTTTGGTTTCCAACTGAGCTTACTGTCCAGAAGAATTCCTAGGAATCTCGCCTTTTCAGTAATGAACAGTCTAGTATCATTCAGACTTTATGAAACCATTGCTGGAATTTTATATTTTATTGAAAAGGACCAGCTCTGTTTTAGATGCTGGCTCAACCCTCAGTGATTAAGAGCGCATTCTGCATCACAAACAACCACACTATTCCTTCTCCATCCAGTTCTAGTAGTAGTTCATTGGTTACTACATTCTAAAAAAGGGGACGGGGGACATCTCCTTGGGGTGTTCCCCGAACGAACCGTCTCCTGACGGAAACTTCCCCCATCCTCGCTATGACTCTTCTGCTTCGTAGCAAGTGATCGATCAGCCTGGTTACTAGGTCTTCGATCTCAAGTGGCAGCAATCTTTTCCTAATTTCCTCCACCTTCACGTTTTTGAAAACACCTTCGATATCGAGAAACGCCACCAACAAGAATTCTTGAAAACTCAGTGACTTCTCAATTCCCTGAACCAAGGTGTGTAATGCCGTATAAAAGGGCTTAACCTTATGGTACGCATGCTGAGATTGTGCCCCGTTTCTGGGTACAACTCTCAAACGAATATAAACTTACAGCAGCCTTTCCAAGATTTCCATCAAAGGATGACAGATATATTGGTCTAATGCTTAGAGTAGATGTGCGAGCTTCAACTCACTTTCAAGATCAAGATCACCCTAGCCTCCCTCCATTTAATAGGGTTGTACCCTAGCTTCAGACACCCTGTAAAGATAACTTTCAGCCAGAGAAACAAGACCTTCGAGTTCTTCTGAACTTCCGCTGGTACAATCCCATCCGGGCCAGCTGACTTAAAGGCCTTAAACCCTTTAATAGCTCATTTTATCTTCCGTTTTCTATTCCCAGACCCGCAGTCATCATAAGGCCTCGCAGTTGAAACTTCCTCACTTCCAGGGAAGTGAGTTTCCGCATCAAAAGATCAAGAACTTCTTCATCTAGCCTAGAACAACTGGACTAGTGAAGAGAATCTTTCTTAATCGCCAGATTTCCGAGACCTCTTCCAGTCAATCACAGAAGCGCCTCCAAGACTTCCTTTGCGCTTTCCTTGTTTCCTTTTTGTAAACTTTGAGGCATTCCTTATAGAAGTCCCAGTCTTGAATTTCTCTAGATCTTTTCGCTCTATTGAAAGCAGACCCGACGATATAGAATGACATCTATAAGATTTTGGCGCAATCGCACAGATGTCTTTTAATGGCTTAACTGGAATTCGGTCAAAGTCAAAGAAAGTTCACATTGGAATGAAATATGCTCCGCTTGATAGATCAGACTTTTAGGAGGTAGCTTTATATGGTGGAATTTTAGTGCAATCTATTTGAGGTCTGGCTATTGGCATTATGAGATTCACTCAAAAATAAAAAACAGCCGATGAGAGTTTTCGTAAAAAACTCGTACTGATCCTTGTTGAAATCAAAACCTTCTAAAGAGGCTGCTCTACAATAAGCATTAACCGCCCCAAGAACGTCACTTACTGGATTTTTCGAACTGTGCAACCAACCAGGTATTTAAACTGATATGCCACGATTTTTCACGTGGAACAAACAGTCAGAAATGTGGAACCTACGAAAGCGAGGCGTTCCATTCCAATGATATGAAAAATTCATTAGGCCGATTATACACAATTCATCCAAAGCAACGCAACTATTTTTTCTTGAATTTGGTGTTGGTTAACGTGCCTGGATCGACGTCATTCCAATACTTGCGAATAGTCAATGGTATTTTGTACAAGACGTACCACGTTGCTTGTAATACTATAAAATATTTAAAATTTACATAAACTTTACTCACATATTAATTTTGTGGAAACTATATAAATTAGCGACCAAAGGGGTTCGAATCTTGATAGGAGCAGGATGTAAAATGAGTTTGTATCACTTTATTAAGATTCATGATGAAAATGAACACAACTATAACCCCTGATGGATCTTCGAAAATCGGACTTATAATTGTATAAGTACTCGATTTGACTACTACGTATAGGTGGCGTGAAAAGAAAACCGCAAAAGAGTAGGGAGTGCTTCGGGGTCAGAACAGATTGCAAATATTAGAAACCAACTACGCAAATATTAGAATAAGAATTTTTACACCTCAATAGATTGTCTACTAATATCAGCCTATCGGGAATTGAAAAAATGCAAAACCTTATTATGATACCGAATACACACACTTTTTATCGACAATACGCCGCACATGAGCGTATTAAATTTTAGGATTCAATTTTGTCGATAATATGGAAGTAACCGTATTGTAAAACAAAATAATTATACAGCAACAGCGAAGAGAAAGAAACATTTTTGATAGTAGAACGTCTTCTTTCAGAGCTGCTGAAACAAGTGAACAGAGTGAGCTGTTAATAAATTTTAACTAGATTTCAATTTTAATCACACATGAAACTGTAGCGATTTAGGCGAAAAGAATCATGTCCTACATTAGAGCAGCTCAAGGTTAACCCAACAAAGACCAAAATCAACAGAACCAAAATAAAATTTATCACGCAAACCGGCATTTGTATACAAAACATAACATAAACAATAAAAAAATATAAAATTTTCCATCACACACACTAATTCATCTGAAATATAATATAAATCGAGAAAATTCAATTAGGGCTCGTTCCACCTGTTTAAATCGTCTAAAAAATAAATGTTTTTTTTATCCTTTTTTAATTATACGTAGGTATATACATTTTCAATTTTCTCTTCATTTATTTACAGGTTTGATTGTGGCTCAGGCACTGGAAAAGTACGGTCCCAAGAAACCGTAATACTCAACCAATGGAATACGGTTACGGTATATCGACACAGATGGGACGCATGGCTTGTACTGAATAAAGGCAATCGAGTTCAAGGAAGGTCGCAGGTAATAACCCACCAATTTTTGATTTATTATTGTTACGCTTTTTTTTGTATGTATTATGTTTTGGCACATACACCTACGTCCCGCATACCTATACACCAAATCAATCTGGTTGTTTATTTTCGTTTGGGCAACAAAAAACAAAATTTCCAATTCATTGAAGAAAATAACAACTTTGGGGTTTATTACGAGTTTTTTATTTAATATATTCCAATACATTTTTTTACTCATACGAGTAGAGATGCGGAGTCGAAAAACAGAAAAATTTTCTTATCTCAAAATCCAGTCACGGCTAACATTTTAGTTTTTTTTTTTTTTTTAATTCAAAGGACACAAAAAGGAACAAGTAAACAAAAATCGGGATTTTTCCATTTCTGTTTGCTTATGTATCGCCTGAAAAAGTTCTATACACAATCGATATACGGAATATGGATAAGTTACCAGTCCTCATGATGATCATTTTTCTTGGGTTTAATCACTACGTGATTATTTACACAAAAAGGATGGTAATTTTCGTTGGAAGGAATTTTTGTAAAATAAACATTTGGTTAAAGAACCTAATCCTAATCGTAAGGATATACGTGCATGTCTGATTGTTTAGTGTGGTAATCATTATACATCATTGTGTGGCAATATACTCGTACATACTCGTATATAGGCGAAGAGTAAATTATTCATACAAATGAAGGATATGTAAGTCGATCCATTCGATTATCTTCTTATATGCACCCACTTCTTCTTCCTCGTTTATAATAATACAACAATTGAATAAAATACAAACTGGGGGTAATGGGTGATTAAGTACCCAGTTTTTGCTGTATTGTATTGTGTAAAACGGGAGTATGTCGGTATAGGTTGTGCGGGCATATTGTGTATAAGAAACCCAATCCTTTATATGTTCGTACGATATGTACGAGTAGCGTATACATACTCACTCATACAGTACACGAATGAAGATTTATTGATTGTTAAATGACAATTTAAAAATAAAATCTATAAGAAGTTTTTATTTATAAGGCTAACTGTTCCGTATACAACTGAGTTCAAGCTACAACAACTAAAAGTAAATAAGAATAGTTTATTGAAAATAAGTTATAATGTTGCTTATATCGCTTTTGTCGTAAACCCACATGTATATACGTTACACATTTATCTTATGGCATCTAAGCGACAATGATTAAGTGGAATGATTTTTTTTTATATATCTCGATAATTTATTGTTGATTGTAATTTGCGAAGTGTGGGTAGAATTATAAAGCTCTGCGGGATATTAAATCGTGAACTATTGAAATATGATGCGAGAGTAAATGTTAAAATTTCGCATCTCGTTAATTTGGTATGCTTAATTTCAGTAAACTACGTTTTGACAATCATCTTCACAAAATAACGGCCAAAGTGGTGTACTAATGTGCTTTAGCTAGATTTGTAAATTTCTTCAAGAACTTTATCGATAACAAAATTGTTACTAAGTCGAAGACCTTTCAAACGATATGTCATATGATTAGAGGAATTCGAAAAAATTTATCTGAATTCAGTGAGTTAATGGTAGAGCTCCGTACTTGACATTCTTTAAGACCTTTCAATGAGATGCAACACTTATGTATTTTATAAAAACTAACAATTTATTATCAGCGCCAAAATGATAAATGTATGTACTAAAGTAGAGTTGCTTGGTTCAGGACGTCTCAATCAGTATGTTACGTGATTATACCAAATTAAGAAGAAAGACATCTGTGTCTAGCTCCATGCAGAAAGCTTTGAGTACTAACATGCTAAATAACGTTTGCGAAAACATCTAAATAACGAATGATTAAATGTCGTAATCTTAAAACTGAGTTACTTAAAAAATCTTCCAAGAAAATAATCGAATAGTAAAATATCGAATTTAATATTCTGATTTATAATTGAATTTCGACTGAGTGGTGTCTGATCTTAGTGTCCATCACACAAGTTGGAACCACATCAGCCGGAACCAAACAATTATAGCACAAGTAGAACGATGCATTGTGCATCATTGTGCACTATATGCTTTTTCAGCTGGAACCTTATAATTCCAACTAGAACCTTTTAAAACCAGCCAGAACCATACTATAGCCAAACCGACTACAGAACAAGTAGCACGCTGCATTGTGCATGATTGTGCACTATGTACTGTTTTAGCCGGAACATTATAATTCCTGCCAAAACCTGATAAAACCAGCCAGAACAATACTACAGCCAAACCAACTAAAGCGAAAGTAGCATGATGCATTGTGCATAATTGTGTACTATATAGTTTTTCAGCCGGAACCTAATAAATTTAGTAATATAAAATTTTTCGGGGAAAAAACCTTACAAATTCAGCCGGAACCATACCCTCGTATCCAAACTTTATAAATCCAAAAATATACGATTATTTGGAAAAACCTTACAATTTCAGCCGATACCTACAGCCGAGTTAACTCGCACAAGTCGCACGATGCATCGAGCATCATTGTGCACTATATGTTTTTTCAGACAGAACCTTATAATTCCGGCCAGAACCTGAAAAAGCCAGACAGAACCATTTTACGGCCAATCCAACTATGTCACAAGTAACATGTCTGTGAAGTTAGCCCGTAAACGATCCCGGAAAAATGCGATGGCAACACTAATATACAAATATCACGATATTTTTGAATGTCATCCCGAAAAAATATTTATATCACGATATTTTTGTATGTCATCCCGGAAAAAAAATGTCATGACAGTTTTTTACTATATCAATTCATAAAAATTTATAAACAATTTGTATTGAAAACTGATGCCAACCCGGAAAAGATTATGTCACAATACATTTTCAAACAAGAAAACAAATAATTTTTGACAACAAAAAACGTGTATAATATCAAAAAAAACATTAAATGATATATAAAGTTAATAATATAGGAAAATTAAGTACAGGAGTAGGAAAACAAAAAACAAACCAATACATATAATAATATAAGTGGCAAAAAAATTCTATGATTTAGAGCTCCGCTATAGCCGTCTGAATTTTTAGTAGATGTCCATTACCAGAAACCGGACTATATAGGTTTTATAGTTCAGGGATTGGCCAGTTTTAATAATAAAAGGCAAAAAAATTCTATGATTAAGAGCTATTTAGGAACTCAGACGGCTATAGCGGAGCTCTAAATCAAAGATTTTTTTCGCCTTTTGTTATTTAAATTCAAACGACTATAGCGAGGCTCTAAATCATAGAATTTGTTTGCCTCTTATTATTTAAACAGGCCAATCCCTGAACTACAAAACCCATATAGCCCGGCTTCTGGTAAGGGACATCTACTAGGAACTCAGACAGCTATAGCGGAGCTCTAAATCAAAGATTTTTTTTGCCTCTTGTTATTTAAATTCAAACGACTATAGCGAGGCTATAAATCATAGAATTTTTTTGCCTCTTATTATTTAAACAGGCCAAACCCTGAACTACAAAACCTATATAGTCCGGTTTCTGGTAATGGACATCTACTAAGAATTCAGACGGCTATAGCGGAGCTCTAAATAAAGGATTTTTTTTTGCCTCTTTTTATTTAAATTCAAACGACTAAAGCGAGGCTCTAAATCATAGAATTTGTTTGCCTCTTATTATTTAAACAGGCCAATCCCTGAGCTACAAAACCTATATAGTCCGGTTTCTGGTAATGGACATTTACTAAAAATTCAGACGGCTATAGCGGAGCTCTAAATCAAAAAATTTTTTCGCCTTTTATTATTTAAATTCAAACGACTATAGCGAGGCTCTAAATCATAGAATTTGTTTGCCTCTTATTATTTAAACAGGCCAATCCCTGAACTACAAAACCTATATAGTCCGGTTTCTGGTAACGGACATCTACTAAGAACTCAGACGGCTATAGCGGAGCTCTAAATCAAAGATTTTTTTCGCCTTTTGTTATTTAAATTCAAACGACTATAGCGAGCCTATAAATCATAGAATTTTTTTGCATCTTATTATTTAAACAGGCCAAACCCTGAGCTACAAAATCTATATAGTCCGATTTCTAATAATGGACATCTACTAAGAATTCAGACGGCTATAGCGGAGCTCTAAATCAAAGATTTTTTCGCCTTTTATTATTTAAATTCAAACGACTATAGCGAGGCTCTAAATCATAGAATTTGTTTGCCTCTTATTATTTAAACAAGCCAAACCCTGAACTACAAAACCTATATAGTCCGGTTTCTGGTAATGGACATCTACTAAGAATTCAGATGGCTATAGCGGAGCTCTAAATCCAAGATTTTTTTCGCCTTTTATTATTTAAATTCAAACGACTATAGCGAGCCTATAAATCATAGAATTTGTTTGCCTCTTATTATTTAAACAGGCCAATCCCTGAACTACAAAGCCTATATAGTCCGGTTTCTGGTAATCAGCATCTACTAGGAACTCAGACAGCTATAGCGGAGCTCTAAATCAAAGAATATTTTGCCTCTTGTCATTTAAATTCAAACGACTATAGCGAGGCTCTAAATCATAGAATTTGTTTGCCTCTTATTATTTAAACAGGCCAATCCCTGAACTACAAGACCTATATAGTCCGGTTTCTGGTAATGGACATCTACTAAGAACTCAGACGGCTATAGCGGAGCTCTAAATCAAAGATTTTTTTCGCCTTTTGTTATTTAAATTCAAACGACTATAGCGAGCCTATAAATCATAGAATTTTTTTGCCACTTATTATTTAAACAGGCCAATCCCTGAACTACAAAGCCTATATAGTCCGATTTCTGGTAATGAGCATCTACTAGGAACTCAGACAGCTATAGCGGAGCTCTAAATCAAAGATTTTTTTTGCCTCTTGTCATTTAAATTCAAACGACTATAGCGAGGCTCTAAATCATAGAATTTTTTTGCATCTTATTATTTAAACAGGCCAAACCCTGAGCTACAAAATCTATATAGTCCGATTTCTAATAATGGACATCTACTAAGAATTCAGACGGCTATAGCGGAGCTCTAAATCCAAGATTTTTGTCGCCTTTTATTATTTAAATTCAAACGACTATAGCGAGCCTATAAATCATAGAATTTTTTTGCCACTTATTATTTAAACAGGCCAATCCCTGAACTACAAAGCCTATATAGTCCGGTTTCTGGTAATCAGCATCTACTAGGAACTCAGACAGTTATAGCGGAGCTCTAAATCAAAGAATATTTTGCCTCTTGTCATTTAAATTCAAACGACTATAGCGAGGCTCTAAATCATAGAATTTGTTTGCCTCTTATTATTTAAACAGGCCAATCCCTGAACTACAAGACCTATATAGTCCGGTTTCTGGTAATGGACATCTACTAAGAACTCAGACGGCTATAGCGGAGCTCTAAATCAAAGATTTTTTTCGCCTTTTGTTATTTAAATTCAAACGACTATAGCGAGCCTATAAATCATAGAATTTTTTTGCCACTTATTATTTAAACAGGCCAATCCCTGAACTACAAAGCCTATATAGTCCGGTTTCTGGTAATGAGCATCTACTAGGAACTCAGACAGCTATAGCGGAGCTCTAAATCAAAGATTTTTTTTGCCTCTTGTCATTTAAATTCAAACGACTATAGCGAGGCTCTAAATCATAGAATTTTTTTGCATCTTATTATTTAAACAGGCCAAACCCTGAGCTACAAAATCTATATAGTCCGATTTCTAATAATGGACATCTACTAAGAATTCAGACGGCTATAGCGGAGCTCTAAATCCAAGATTTTTGTCGCCTTTTATTATTTAAATTCAAACGACTATAGCGAGCCTATAAATCATAGAATTTTTTTGCCACTTATTATTTAAACAGGCCAATCCCTGAACTACAAAGCCTATATAGTCCGGTTTCTGGTAATCAGCATCTACTAGGAACTCAGACAGCTATAGCGGAGCTCTAAATCAAAGAATATTTTGCCTCTTGTCATTTAAATTCAAACGACTATAGCGAGGCTCTAAATCATAGAATTTTTTTGCCTCTTATTATTTAAACAGGCCAATCCCTGAACTACAAAACCTATATAGTGTGGTTTCTAATAATTGACATCTACTAAGAATTCAGACGGCTATAGCGGAGCTCTAAATCAAAGATTTTTTTCGCCTTTTATTATTTAAATTCAAGCGACTATAGCGAGGCTCTAAATCATAGATTTTTTTTGCCTCTTATTATTGAAACAGGCCAATCCCTGAACTACAAAGCCTATATAGTCCGGTTTCTGGTAATGAACATCTACTAGGAACTCAGACAGCTATAGCGGAGCTCTTAATCAAAGATTTGTTTGCCTCTTGTCATTTAAATTCAAACGATTATAGCGAGGCTCTAAATCATAGAATTTTTTTGCCTCTTATTATTTAAACAGGCCAATCCCTGAACTACAAAACCTATATAGTGTGGTTTCTAATAATTGACATCTACTGAGAATTCAGACGGCTATAGCGGAGCTCTAAATCAAAGATTTTTTCGCCTTTTATTATTTAAATTCAAGCGACTATAGCGAGGCTCTAAATCATAGATTTGTTTTGCCTCTTATTATTTAAACAGGCCAATCCCTGAACTACAAAGCCTATATAGTCCGGTTTCTGGTAATGAACATCTACTAGGAACTCAGACAGCTATAGCGGAGCTCTTAATCAAAGATTTGTTTGCCTCTTGTCATTTAAATTCAAACGATTATAGCGAGGCTCTAAATCATAGAATTTTTTTGCCTCTTATTATTTAAACAGGCCAATCCCTGAACTACAAAACCTTAATAGTGTGGTTTCTGGTAATGGACATCTACTAAGAATTCAGACGGTTATAGCGGAGCTCTAAATCAAAGATGTTTTTCGCCTTTTGTTATTTAAATTCAAACGACTAAAGCGAGGCTCTAAGTCATAGAATTTTTTTGCCTCTTATTATTTAAACAGGCCAATCCCTGAACTACAAAACCTATATAGTGTGGTTTCTGGTAATGGACATCTACTAAGAATTCAGACGGCTATAGCGGAGCTCTAAATCAAAGATGTTTTTCGCCTTTTGTTATTTAAATTCAAACGACTAAAGCGAGGCTCTAAATCATAGAATTTTTTTGCCTCTTATTATTTAAACAGGCCAATCCCTGAACTACAAAACCTATATAGTGTGGTTTCTGGTAATGGACATCTACTAAGAATTCAGACGGCTATAGCGGAGTTCTAAATCAAAGATTTTTTCGCCTTTTATTATTTAAATTCAAACGACTATAGCGAGGCTTTAAATCATAGATTTTTTTTGCCTCTTATTATTTAAACAGGCCAATCCCTGAACTACAAAGCCTATATAGTCCGGTTTCTGGTAATGAGCATCTGCTAGGAACTCAGACGGCTATAGCGGAGCTCTAAATCAAAGATTTTTTTCGCCTTTTGTTATTTAAATTCAGACGAATATAGCGAGGCTCTAAATCATAGAATTTTGTAGCCTCTTTTTATTTAAACAGGCCAATCCCTGAACTACAAAACCTATATAGTGTGGTTTCTGGTAATGGACATCTACTAAGAATTCAGACGGCTATAGCGGAGTTCTAAATCAAAGATTTTTTTCGCCTTTTATTATTTAAATTCAAACGACTATAGCGAGGCTTTAAATCATAGAATTGTTTTGCCTCTTATTATTTAAACAGGCCAATCCCTGAACTACAAAGCCTATATAGTCCGGTTTCTGGTAATGAGCATCTGCTAGGAACTCAGACAGCTATAGCGGAGCTCTAAATCAAAGATTGTTTTGCCTCTTGTCATTTAAATTCAAACGACTATAGCGAGGCCCTAAATCATAGAATTTGTTTGCCTCTTATTATTTAAACAAGCCAATCCCTGAACTACAAAACCTATATAGTGTGGTTTCTGGTAATGGACATCTACTAAGAATTCAGACGGCTATAGCGGAGTTCTAAATCAAAGATTTTTTCGCCTTTTATTATTTAAATTCAAACGACTATAGCGAGGCTTTAAATCATAGATTTTTTTTGCCTCTTATTATTTAAACAGGCCAATCCCTGAACTACAAAGCCTATATAGTCCGGTTTCTGGTAATGAGCATCTGCTAGGAACTCAGACGGCTATAGCGGAGCTCTAAATCAAAGATTTTTTTCGCCTTTTGTTATTTAAATTCAGACGAATATAGCGAGGCTCTAAATCATAGAATTTTGTAGCCTCTTTTTATTTAAACAGGCCAATCCCTGAACTACAAAACCTATATAGTGTGGTTTCTGGTAATGGACATCTACTAAGAATTCAGACGGCTATAGCGGAGTTCTAAATCAAAGATTTTTTTCGCCTTTTATTATTTAAATTCAAACGACTATAGCGAGGCTTTAAATCATAGAATTGTTTTGCCTCTTATTATTTAAACAGGCCAATCCCTGAACTACAAAGCCTATATAGTCCGGTTTCTGGTAATGAGCATCTGCTAGGAACTCAGACAGCTATAGCGGAGCTCTAAATCAAAGATTGTTTTGCCTCTTGTCATTTAAATTCAAACGACTATAGCGAGGCCCTAAATCATAGAATTTGTTTGCCTCTTATTATTTAAACAAGCCAATCCCTGAACTACAAAACCTATATAGTGTGGTTTCTGGTAATGGACATCTACTAAGAATTCAGACGGCTATAGCGGAGCTCTAAATCAAAGATTTTTTTCGCCTTTTACTATTTAAATTCAAACGACTATAGCGAGGCTCTAAATCATAGAATTTGTTTGCCTCTTATTATTTAAACAGGCCGATCCCTGAACTACAAAACCTATAGAGTCCGGTTTCTGGTAATGGACATCTTCTAAGAATTCAGATGTCTATAGCGGAGCTCTAAATCACAGAATTATTTGGCCACTTGTTGTCTAAACAGGCCAATCTCTGTACTACAGTACTTTGAAGTACACAGTCATTTATATTCGTAAGTGTATTTATTAAATATTAATTAATCTGGAATTTTGACAATTCTTAGAAGAAACCAAATTTTTGTGACATTGTTGTTGTTTACAAATTTATTTATTACTTATTATATAAACAAACCCACTCGTTTTTTTACAAATTATGTAATTTTTTATTTTGTCATCATGTCAGCTATACATTATAGCTATATATAGCGCAAGCTAAAATTTGTTAATCGGTTTTTATTTATAATGGCCGCCATTTCGTGTATTAATTTTCATAATAATTTTCCTTACTATCGTTATATTTTTATATCGTGATAGTTATCGGTTCATTATAATTTCTTGAATATATAATGGTGTTGCCATACTTAACTATAATCATTTTATGGGATGATTTTACGGGCTAACTTCACAAAGGTACAAGTAACACGATGCATTGTGCATTATTGTGTACTATATAGTTTTTTTACCCGGAACCTTATAAATTTAGCAACATAAGATTTTTCCTCACAATTTCAGCCGGAATCATACCTTCTATAGCCAAACTAACTATGGCACTATTAGCACGATGCATTGTGCATTATTGTGCACTCTATATAATTTTTCAACCGGAACCTTATAAATCCAGCACTATACGATTTTTCGGTAAAAACCTTATATATAGCCAAACTAACTATAAAACCAGAAACACAATGGATTGTGCAGCCAGGACCATGATACCGCCAAACCAACTATGGCATAATTAGCACAATGTATTGTGCATCATTGCAGCTAGTGCAGCTACTTCACAATGACCATCAACCATATGCTAATTGTTCATTGCTCCGAATGGTTTACACCGACTACATATGGTTGCAGCTGGTCTTACTGGTTCTGGTATGGTAGCACAACATTTTGATCGTTCTGAAAACCTCATATGTTGCACTATCATCCAAATTTCAGTGCGACCATTATGTAAGCGCTAAAATTATTTATGTAACCATTTTGTTTTAACTGGATGTTTATGGTTCTGGATGGAACCCATCGTCTTACTTGTGCCATAGTTAGTTTGGCTGTAGGTCTCGGTTGAAAATGTAAGGTATATTAAATATAAATTACTATTTTAATCATTTATTCACATTAAATTCTTAGACATTTGGTGCCACTGAATTTAACCGTTTGAGCCCCAAGCTGCTCGATCGCGCTGTTGAGATTTTATGTCGAGAAAACCCAGCACATTTCGAACATTGTCGACAAATAGAAATAAACTCTAAATTTATTTCAACGACACAATCGTCGTCGGCCGTCGCCAGCTTCGATGGTTGTGTTTGTATGGCATGTTATTGATGTTTTGTAATACGACAGATTCTTTTGGTCATCGCTTTCGCTCTTGTTCCGTTTTGAGCTTTTGGTTGGCAGTAAAATTTTTTTACGACCTGTCACTGTCAGTTTCATATAAACTTTCGTGTGTATCGGATTGATTTTCATTTGTTTGTGCTTTATAAAAATTACAAAATGCAAATTACTAAGTATAATAATTTCAATAGACTGATTCTGGTTTATTTATGTTATCTACAATATATCAAATTATTTCGCTTGTGCAATCTTCACGGTAGATCGAAAACAACAAGAGTATGGATCCGTGAAATATTTACGGAGAGTGAAAAAAAAATTATTCGGATTCTCATGGTTCCCGAATTTAGATTGGTTCTGACACTAGTGTAAGCATAACTATTTTAAATGAATTTAATGTTAATATTATATTAATTCATTTAATTGTAATGTTTAGATATTTAGCTCATGGCCTCGCATGGCAAATATTATCATAGTATTTTCGCATCGGATTGTTAACCGTGCGTGAAAAAATATTAGAGCTGTGCCAAATAATTTGGGATGAATTAGGCAGCATCTACAAATGTTTGGATTTCAGATAGTCAACAATATCTCATGCCTATTCATCTTGAAAACTACCACAGAACAACTGTTTTTGCCAAAACAATTACAACTGGGTTTGGTACAAACCTCCGTTCCAGCTCGAATTGAAATGGAGCAGTATTTTTTGGAATTCAAATAACCAACATCATCTCATGGCACTGGTGGAAGTATTTTTAAATAGTTATTTGATGTTTTCCTGTCTTGGGCCGATTAATACTAGATACACATTACTAGTTTTGCTTCCATAATTTCGCGATCATAATTTTCCAAACGATAACTCAAGACACACGACAATTTTTTTCAAATTATCAAAAATAACTTTTACAGAGACAGAACAAAAGTTCTTTGTACATTTCACCCCGCCGTACTTTTGAAAAATGCCAATTTGGCGTTTATGTATTTTCTTTGTGTTATTTTTTCCATCACATTAATCTAATTGAACAAAAAAAATGATGGAGAAATCCATCAAATTTGTTTTTCATGTTCCAAACAAGAAAATATACATTTTATTTTAAATTCCAAGGAACGTCAAAAAAATATATCGATAAGAAACAGAAAACTCAAACGAAATTAGAGTTTTTTGGTAAATTTAAATATTTCGTCAGTCAGAATCATGTAACGCCATCCAGAAGTTATTAAAGAAACATTGCTTATCGGTTGCAATGGGTCTGGTGTAGAATTCACTCTGAGCGAGCTGAATTATCCAGTGTATTGTACACCGAGCAAAGGCTGTGCAGAGTCAAAAAGTCTGGTGTGCATATAGAGTATTAAATTGCTTTTTATACTACTTGCCACACATTGTATATTGGGCCTATTTTTTAATTCAAGTAGTGAGTACTATTAAGCGTGATTTAGATGATGAAAAAATGTTGTCCCAGCAAAATATTTGCTGTGGTTTAGAGCAGCACACAATATAAATTTTTCGCATTAGTTGAATAGAGAAAGAAATATAAACTGCCAACATTTTTTCATCATGTAAATCGCGCTTTACTCTGCACACTGTTTTTATTTGCAAACTGTGCTTACATCGCGCATACTCGGTTCTTCAAATTTTACTCTGAAAGTGTACGAAGAGTATGCAAAGTAAAAAAACAAATTATTACTCTACTCTAATTTTTACACTGGCTTATTTGGCACTACACAAGCTGTTTTTTGTGTTCAATACCCAGGCCAAGCCTGCTGGCTCGGGTTGAATTAAAAATTAGATCCACTGACAATCATTTCAGAGTAAAATTTGATGAACCGAGTACACACGGTTTAAGCACAGTTCACAAAGGAAAATACAGTATGTTGTTTAAAATTACTCTGGTTGAATAAAAAATTCCAATGCGAAATTCATTGTTGCAATTCATAGCATCTCTTAGCAATGATATAACCGTGGGGGGCAGCAACCCAAGTACAAAACATTATTTTAAGAGATCAAAATGCCGGGAGTAAATCTACATATTAATAAGGTGTTACACATTCTATTTTATTAAGCAAAACCTTTCCAATCGTTGCACAAGTCGCACGATGTATTGTGCATCTCTATACACCATTTGACTTTTTATCCGATTTTCATATGGTTCCTGCTGGTGAAACTCTGGTTTTGGCTCTAAATGGTTTCGGCTGGCATAGTTATAATTCCATCAGAAATTTTAGAAAATGCACAATGACCTAGGACGGACGCATCATGCAAATTGTGCTATGGTCCCGATTATTCCATCGATTTAATATGGCTGTGGCTGGTCTTTACTGTTTCTTGGTGACATTATAGTGGTTTCAGGCTGACATTGTCATGGTTTTGGCTGATAGCTTATATATTGAATATCCATGAAAAATACATTATGCTCATTGTGCAAGCACTAAAGGTTCCCGGCAGGAAAAGCTCTTGTTTCGGTTGGCTTTCTATGGCTCCGGGTATGATAGTATTGGTTCAGGGTAAAAATCAGATAGTGCACAAGGATGTACAATACATTGTGTAAGTTGTACCATTATTTTTGTCCCGGCTGGTTCTCCCTGGTTTTGGCTGATATTGTACTGCTTCCGACTGCCGTTATTGTTAAGAGCGTTCTTTACCAATTTAAATTTGTTGTTGAATCTAACCTTAAATTTCAATTTCATTACCGTTCGAACCTACCTAATATATTTACTCCGTATTTGCATACCAAACAATAACTGGCCCCCTATCGGCAAAACCCTGAGTTAGTTATCATAATTATGGATAATCTGTTTTTATTTAAATTTTTTCTACAATATAAAATTAAAATATTTGAAACCAAACAAAACTAGGCACGATATTATAGATTAAACTTTAGGTTCTCCAAGTTTGAGAGCTATGCACATAATATTAGAAGAAAATTTCGAGAAAGGAAAAACTAGGCACGATTTTTCCGAGATATCTATTGCATATCAAAAAATCATGTAAGAAAATGTTTCCTCAGATGCTTATCGTACTTTAGTAAACAACCAGCTTAAGGTTCCAGCTAATTGCCTTCATATTGTTACATATCAAATCAAATATACATTGTGCTCATTGTGCAAGATTCAAATGGTTCGATTGGCTTTTTATGATTCCGGCTGGCATGGAATTGATTCGGGCCACACATTGTAGTAGTTCCGTCTGTTCTAATGTATTTTTAACTGATTTAATTCATATCAGTAAAAAGTACATTATGCCCGTTGTGCGCAAGCTTTAAATGGTTCCAGCTGGCTTTATATGGTTCCGGCTGGCATAGTATTGGTCCCGTCAAAAAATCGGGCAGTACATAATAATGCACTTTGTATTATGCTACCTGTTGGTAGTTGGTTTGGTTCTGGCTAATGGAATTCCGAAGAGTTACAATTCGCTGTACCGTCGAAGTTAAAAATAGCTGTTTTTAAAAAATCTCTACAGCATTGGTCAAAAGCTGATAGATGATATCTTACAATTTTTTGGGAATTTGAAATAAATTGAAACAATTTTTAGACGTTTACATTACTATTTATTTATAGAAATTTAATGCATTGTGGGTCCACCCTTTGGCTCAATTACGGCAGAAACTCTTTTGAGTAGGGAGCTTTTGGTGGCGACAGCGTTTTAGGTCTGCTTTGCTATTTATGGTATGGCGCCGCCTGACTCTGCGTTTTAATAAACTCCATAAATGTTCTATGGACAATAGAATCATCTCAATGCCATTTCTCGAAATCATACCATTGTGCGAGCAGATTTATTATATGGCGCGTTATCCTGCTGGAATTTAACATCATCCATATATGTATCACCAAAAAGTGTTAAAAATCATGGCAGCATAACGCAGATTGTAGGACGTTTATGCATTTTGAAGAGTTCATGAGGCCCTCACACACAACATTTCGCCAACTCCAGAATTATACATGCACCCCAGACCATTATGTTGCCTCCGCCGTGTTTTACGGTTGGCACCAAACACTCTGGACTATATGCTTTGCCTACCCGGCGACGCACAGAAGGCACACCAGGTGTACCAAACTATTAGAGCATAGAATTGTCAACTTACTTTAAAGTTTGATCCATCCTACCACACGATATTTGGCCAATCATCTTCGGTGAGACTTTGGTATTTTAAGGCCAATTTTTACCGAGCCTTCTTGTTTTTTCGGAGAGCCATGGTTTCTACATAGCTTTACAGCCTCTAACACCAGCTTCCTGAAGTTTTCTGTGAGTGGTGCGAGCAGAGATTGGTTTCTTAATTGCTACTGACAACCCAGCAGTGAGGTCTGAAGAAGTTTTTTCGTATTGTTTAAAGCATTTCTCTGTAAGCATAAGTCTGTATATTGTGTCCGTGTGGTGCTCTGCAAACTTAAAATCAGTTGGTTCTCTACAGGTACAGATGGATTGACTGATCGGGGTGAAACTCCATACTTAAGGTTTTCCCGTAAATCGTTTCTAGTACGTTTTGGCTGAAATCGGTCTGTTGGTGGTGGGCAGTTATCATAGGATTATTTTCAGAAGAATATCATTAACGAGGCAAACGACTATGAACTAAAAGATTCTAAGCTATTTTTTTAACAATACTGGCCGAGATCAGTTTTAATTTAAGTGAAAATTATTCAACAAAAATTCGGCCTCTGCATAGCTCAGATGGATCTGTTCGTCCACAATATACGTTTGGGTGCGGTTAGCGCTTAGGCATCTCTTTCATTTACTGCGTCTTCAATTTATAATTTTTGGATCTGGATGTCTTTGCTACATTGTTTTTCATGCAGGCGGGATGATAACCTCTGGCCATAACCTTTATTTCTCGGTTATTTTGATCTTCGAAGGTATACCACCACTGGTTTGGTATCGACCACTGGTTTGGTATATTTTGCCCCCGATTTTCAGTCAGGTCTTCTTCAGCTGCACATTTTCTTTTTTTATCTTGATTTCATTGCTAGGTTGTAATACATTTTTTTTCTTTCTCGCTAAGTCTTCTGCGTAGTTCAGCATTTTCATTTGCCTGCTGAGTCGCGTGGTGTTTTTGTGATCCAGACATTTTTGAAGTTGGAGCAAAAATTCACGTTTGTTGTAAACTCATTGCTTTAAGGATTGGTTATTGAAAAAGGTACCACCCTAACCAGTGAAATTGGTAGTGAGTCAATAAACAAAACATCATTTGCTAGGTTCTCGGTGTTCGGTTACCCCGCAGTTGCATGATCGCGTGAGCCTCGTTGGCTGATTAGTATAAAGCTCTACGGGCAAGTGAGGTTGAAATTTGAGCCTGTATATAGACCTTGTAGACCGACGTCCCTACGTTATCGTAAAACAAAGAATTTTTATTCTTGCACACGATTCTTTCGTAAAACTTACTTTGCAAAATTAATAATATTCATTAAAAGTTTGACATTATTCAAATTTCAAAATACGTACGTATTTTTTACTTTCCCCTAAATGCTGCATTGTCCGAATAATTAAAAATTACAACACCCCATATTTTCATTACTACACCAAAATCAGGTGCAGTAAGTGTTAAATAACACTTAAAACACATTTTCAAAACATCTCGCCGTCCTCGCATCTCACGCGTACATCTCACGTCACCCCAAATTAAGTTTAAAGTTTGTGTAACATCAACCTAAAAAGTGTATATAGTGTGCTTTTTGTAACCCCCATATACAAAAATTCGCAACACAATTTTTAATGATGATCTTGTCAGTGAAAATATTTAATTTAACTTTTTTACACCACACACAGTATAATGTTGCTTATTGCATTAAACGAAGAAAGCTCAACAAAAACAATGAAGCTTTTTAATTTTTTTAAACATTTTTTTTTTGTATTTTATAATATTAACACAACTTCTTGTGTCAGTGAAGATGAGGAAAATTGGTGTATGCTTCGTGCTATAGAACGAAATATATTTTCTTGCTCTCCGTCTTATACGAGTATAGTGATTTTTTATTAAGTTTTTAATTATAATTTCTTATTACATAATTTTTTATATATATTTTTTTTGTGTTTGCGTTGTCTTCTTAATACTTTATTGTTTGTGAAAATTGTATAACAGCATAATAAAAGAATTCAACAAAAGTATTATACAGTATGATTATTATACGAGGCTACACATCCGTATATGTTAGTAGTATGAACAAATTGTTCAATTTCCATCCTTCCGTTTAGTTTTGTTGTGCTGAATATAATAAAATGTATCGTAACTTCATTTAGCGAATTTAGTTGCAAATAAGTTTTAATTTTTGTTTTGTACATTACCATTACTACCTCACACAATGTTTCATTACGTGGCTTATTTTAAATATGTTTTTGTTATTAAAAACTATTCGTGTTTAATTATATTATGTTAAGATTTTATGAAAATGAATTTTATGGCATTTTTTTACAGTCGGTAAACAGAGGCGTTTACACGTCATCTACGAATTTTTACGTGAATAACGCCGATAACATTAACTACTCGTAGACAACGTCGAATACTTGTAGACAGTGTTCAGAACTATTTGTAGTTCACTAGTAATGACTGAATAATTTACATATTTTGAACTTCTGCCTTCGTAAATTTAAGGAACATAACTTTTAGAAGCGAAAACCTAATTTTGGAAATCTTTAAGTGTGCGTCACTAGTTTATTGAGAGAGATCCCTTATAGTGAACATTTATTTATTAATTCTTATATTGATTTCGATACCTAGGCAGCATCGTCGAAAAGATACCCAGATTTCAACGCTTGTATTCAACCTTCCAAAAAAAAAAACATTTTGCTTGTACTTCGATACTAGAATCTGTTTTATTTTATTTTGTTTTTTATGACTTTTTTGAGTAAAATAAAATTTGTGTAAAAGAAAAAAATATGTTGCTGTTTGACTGTAAACGAACTCGCTTGATATTTCATTCCCAAACCCAAATTAGTAGTTTTATAAAGAATTTAAAGTTTTAGCGAGGACGTAATTTTGGTGGTTTAAGATTAAGGAGAAACTAAGTTTTTACGGTAAAAAATGTGATTTATTTCAAAAGGTGTATTGCAACAAAAATCGTTTTAAACTTTATTCAAATGCAATAAATCTAAGATCTACGAACAAAATGGAATTTTTAATATTGCGTGCTACCTCCTCTATCCATCTCGGAGTTCCTGCAAATTTGTTGGTTGCCTTGCCGGTGTATTAAATTAATGCGGTGATGTTGCCGAAATTGGCTTGTGTTTAGAGCTGTGTGCGGCCAAGCATTATCATGCATACACAAAATTTACGTCCAAACATCACCAATTTACATGCCCAAACCATCACAGAACCTCCATGAAATGCTACATCTGCTGGCATCACACAATTAGGGTTTAATCTTTGTCCACGCCAAACTCTGCATTGGCCGCCTGATAATACAAATTGTACAAACCGGGATTCATCCAAAAAAACGGATATTATAACAGTCCCTCTTAGTCCAGTTTCTATACTGCAACATAATTTCTTCGTTGCTGACGATCGATGATTATCAGTGAGGTGCGGAACTGTAACATGTCGACGTGATCCTAGTCGATTTTCTAATTACAATTTATTACAATTAAATTTTTAATTTTACACAATAAAAACTTAAGTTTATTAACACTGATTGCTGATCTTTTTAGAGTCAGTTGATATTAAAATTAACTTATATTTTATTACACAAATTATGCTAATTTTACATTTTAAGTACATTGAATAATTTCGAAATTATATACATATTTCCGTTCTTAATATTAAAATTTTAGTAACTTGCATTTTTCTACGAGAAATTATTTATATACAATTGTATCATGAACCCTATTGGTGTTGTTGTTGTTGCTGTATGTCGTTTCCGGATATATAGCTCGTGCGATAGCTCGATATTTTCTTGGTGTAGTTCCCACGTTCACCAGAACGTTCAAACGGACTCACACTGCCTGTTTCTAAAGATCGATGACAACACATACCGGTCCACACGTATGCACTAAATATTACAGATTAGCCCAATTTCACGATAATTTACTCCGGCTTTAACTAACACCACAATTTTTGTAGGGGACACTAGTAATTTTTCATTTCGATTCATCTCGCTTGAACCTTCGAATAACTATGCTATACATTAAACAGTTGTTTCCATAAAATGACGTAAAATTTGGGGGGTGGACAAATTCCCTATATTTATAATCCAGAAGGTACAAAATCCCGAAGGTTTATAAAGATCTCGTTGGTAAAAAATCTCGAGGGTACAAAATCAAATGATCTGATATCAAAAACCCGAGGACCAAAATATCCCCAACAAATTTAAATGTTTTGCAATGCATTCTAAATACTGATTTGCATTGTTATATGCCCCCATGTTATTTCAAATATTTTTTAATTTTATTTCTCGTGTAACATACATACTTCATTTTTTTAGGTTCGCCGCTGAATATCGTATTTATTTTATTATTGACAACTGTCTGTTCAATTTTTAAATTGCTTATTAAATGATACAGTCCAGTGTGAGATTTTTCAATTAAACATCGTAGTCATCTATGCCAAGATTCTAATTTATTTTGTGTTCGAGGTAAATTTAACATTGTGATTTCGTGAACCGATCAAAATGAGGGTGCGAATGCTGGAGCTTTCAATATACCTTTTGAATTTATATTTCCATTTACATAATTTTCTGCGAAAAATACCAATATTTTTGTAACATCCGGATCTACGCTGGATAATGTTTGGAAATATTTTGGTATATCCAAAGAAGGAATGAATGCCAACGCCTTAAGCTTTTCGCATTGCAAATGTTTCATAGTTTTTGTCAAGCTTCTCCTTTTGACTTCTTCTCCAGAAGATTTGCACGAAGTGGAAAAAGCACCTTTAAATTTAGCACTAGGAAAAAATATTTTGAATGCCTGTATGGATGCTTTTTCGAAATCCGATAAAATATATTGTGGGTTTAGTGGAATGACTTTTAATGCTTGGTTATAAATTAATTGACATTTGAATTTAGTATATTATATTAGTTTATTATAGAATACTAGGAAACTCTTCTCACTAGTTCCGCGTCCGTAAAAGATCAGCAAGCAGCTCTAAGATTCAAAATTATCCTTCAATCGTGGCGGCAATGAACAAGAAACCATACAAATATTCGAATACTCTATCGTAGAGTGCCTGAGGAACGACTATGTATATCAACTGACCGATTGATTGGGCTGTCTTACACAGCCCAAACGGTATCTCTTTGAATTGGTATATCCGTCGTGGTATCGTAAAAGCTGTTTTGTCCCGTGATGATGCCTCCTGTTAAATAGTGTACATTATTAAGAAGTTTTTAAAATCGTCCGTGATATTAATTTATTAAAGATTTATTCGGCTTTTCGGACAAAATATTAATGTTGCTCACAAGAAGAATCTTTGTAGTGCATTCACTCACAACCAGTACTTTAAGATATAAAGGGTTTTCTAATAAGAAGTTTCATTTTGATATTAAAAAAACGAGTATTTTTTAAGAGAAATCAATGAATGTTTATTTCATTGTAAAGAGGACGGTATGCCAATACCATCTGAAAACGATATCAGCCAAATGGCCGCCACTGCTATGCTTGCAGCACCATATACTTTTCATGAAATTGTCCATGACCAATTCGCACATTTGTGGCTGTATGTCTTCGATAACTTCACGAATTCCATCTTTAAGGTTTTGAATCGATTGTGGAGCCTACACCTTATCTGCCAGGTGGCCCCAAAGAAAAAGTCTAAAGATGTTAAACCGAGAGATAACACAGTCAGGAAACTTTTCTTGCAAAATTGCGATTATTTTGTTGTCCAGTGTGTCACACGTAGCGCCGTCCTGCTGAAAATGAACGTCATTCACATCAATATCTTCCAATTCCGGCCATAAAATCGTTTGTAAAAAGATCAAAAAAGATAAAATTCCAAAGATCGACGATGAATCGACAAACCAAGTTTTTTGTCAACATTATATGGGCCACAGCAGCAATATCCTAGTTGTTGTTGAGCGACGCACACGGTTTTGATTCTTCACATCACTAAATTGTCCCACAGCTCAAATTTTACCACTAGTTTCACTATTGCCGGCCGAGAAAGTGCTTCACGGCGTCCCAAAATTGCTTTAGTTTTGCGAACTGTGACTGCAAATTTTTCACCATTTTTGTAGTAAATTTTAACAATTTCAATGCATTGTTGAAGCGTGTATCGTACCATTTTTAGTATTGCTGTAATTTTTACTTGTCAAATGTCATAAAAGATGACAGCTTCAAAATTTACAGCTGCCCAAATAGCAGGCTATTCAAAATGAAACCTCTTATTGGAAAACCCTTTTATATCTTAAAGTACTGGTTGTGAGTGAATGCATTACAACGATTCTTCTTGTGACCAACATTAATATTTGGTCCTAAAAGCCGAATTAAAGCAAATTAAATATTAGGATAGGGCAAAACTCTGTGTCAACCAAAAACTAACTCTAAAAACTAACAATAATATTTTCTACGAAAATCCGAAAAAAATCTTCAATTGATTAATATCATGAACGATTTGAAAAAACTTTTTAATAATCGAAGTTGTTTAAAACATTGAGTTCCATAGTGGAATATTGGGTATAACGCTTATTCGGCTAATATCAAATTGTGTCTTAATTTAAACGGTTGTTGAACACTTTTCAGTCGCAAACTCGTTATTGAAACCACTAAACTAAGTCAAAATACAGTTCAAATTATTTTAATTAATTTTTATTTTATTTTATTTTATTTTACGTTTTCGATCACGGAGTCATCATCTTCCGGATAATTTTGCAACTCTTAATTTAAACTCTGGGAATTTTAAAGAAATATTTTGGTTTGAATCTTGATTTTTTAGTTTTCGACTTCGAAGTGTATTGTTAATATGACAAAGGAATCCATCAAGCGGATTAGTTCATTCACAAACATGAGACCTTCCTTAGGAAGAATTACCTCGACTATCATGCATGATTGTGATTTAGAGTTTTGGAAATATTTGAAATTTTTTCCAAAAACTAATGACTAAATAAACGAATGATTGAAGGCTCGGTACTATACAAAATTTAAGACATTCTGTTTTAACAATAAAACTAACTGGAGACCAGACATATCTTTTAATTTTATTTTGAGTACCATCTGCTATTTTAATGAATAAGTTTACTTTGTGGCACTATATTTTATTTTCCGAGAGGAATTCTAGAGAATCTTTAAACAGAACACTACTTGGACGAGAGTTTCGCGATAAAAATCTTGTGCAGTATATGCTATTGGGTTTCCGTACGTAGGATTTCCGAGCCACAACCAAACCAAATATGGTAAGAAATTCTTGCGTACAATACTTTTATCTGTTATCGAGCTATAGTAAACTAGAGGTTTCCTTTGCATTTCCCGTCCTGATCTAGAGCTTCTGTAGATTTTTTGTCGTTGTTGTGATATCAAAACATAATGGACGGAAGGTTTTTGTCTCTATGAAATTTTTGATTTGTCTACCGTAGCTTATGTCATAGTTGTTTAACCTGTTGATTCTGGATAGAATTGGTACTGAAGCGTAGGCGATCGTAACACTTTCAACTCTTCCTAAGTTTTTATTAAATTTTGTTCTGACACTGTCACATTTATCAAGGAAAGAAACATATTCTGACACAGGCGAAAGTTAAGCTCTCTCTCAGTATCCTGTATTGCAGACGCGTATTTAACTTTTGAATGCTTAACTCAAACACATGGATAGTTTCCTTGATACTCTGGTATCTGCATAGAATTAGTTCATGGAGCTTTTCTTCAAAATCAAAGCTGTTGAAATTTCACAGCACAGCTCTTTTCATTAAATGTAAAGTTGCATCCGAATTATCCAATTTATAAACCCAATTCCAATCTTCTGCGGTATTTTTAGAAAAAGATGTAATATTCTTGTCAAAGAATTTTCGGGAGATCCGGAATCTTGAGCCACCCGTTCTAACCGATGTATAAATTCATACACATTACTTTTATCGGTACCATACAGAAATGTTCCATCTTTGTTTTACTTTATGGTAATCGTTCAATCGAATTTATGCACCTGTTGCATCTGTGGAGAGACTTCAAAATCACACTGTGGCTAACGTAGGTTAACTTGAAACATTTTTCTTATCGTTGCTTTGTCGACGCATTATGTTTTTGGTCCTTTTGTTATTGGACGTCAGACTCGTTAAGTGCAACATGTTCTTTTGAGCTATCTGTTTTAAGTTTTACTTTTTTTTTACTTAGTAAAATAAAAGATATTAACCATGAAAATTTTCGACCTAGAGATTACAAAAAAAGTGGTCAGCATGTATTCTCCAGCGACCGGAGGTCCCGGGTTCGATTCCCGGTGGTGACAAGGAAAAAATTTCAAGGCTGGTTTAGGATCAATGAATTAATCACTCATTATCCGAAATGAAAATATGGTTATGAAACCTCATTTGAGGCGGCCAAATCCCACGATGGGATATAGTGCCAGAAAGAGAGAAAGAGAGAGAGAGAGAGAGAGAGAGAGAGAGAGAGAGATTATAAAACATTCGCTGTCAGTCTGTATGTTCAAACTAAATATCTGTGTGGTCTCTATAAGACAGACGGTTTGTTGCCGATCGTAGTGAAACTTAATAATTAAGCTTTCCTTAAGGATATTCTATTGGTTAGGGGATAATCTATTGATTTTTGGCCGAAATCAGTTTCACTGGGAGTTGCAGCTACCGTATTAGTTTTATTTTCTTTTTTCACAAATATTTTGAATAGAATATAGTATTTACCAGAAAAATAGTAGCAACGAATTTTCTAACAAAATTAATTCAGATAATTTTTTAAATTTTCCCGGAAATAACGGTTTTTGATAAAAAAAAACCTTTATTAATTCGGAAAACTTCAGTCCAGGGGGTTGAATTTTTTCAAAACTTCAGTCCAGGGGGTTGAACTTCATATGTAAATTTTTTAATTAATTCCTTGCGAAATTTGGTGAAAATCTGTTACCGGAATGATAATCCTAAACATAAAATAAATTTTATTTTTTTCCGAGTAATGTTTAGAAGATTGAATAGTTTTTTCACCGTTTCGTGTGAGAAATGGATCGGAATTAATCTAATATTGATAAAATTCGAAAAAATCTGTTTTTTTTATTAACCTACAAAATTATTTTATTTCCTATACTTTCAGGGTTTGTTCTCACGAATCACATTCCGCGAACCAATCTTCCTTGGCGGAACGGGTAACATCACAGGACTTGCAAAAAAACTTCCAATATACGATGGCCTAGTCGGATGTATACGAAAATTTATCGCCAACGATCATGAATATCGGTTTAGTTTTCAACCGCATGGTGACGTAACACAAGGATTCGATGTCCGTAAGTATTTTATACTACGCCACATAATAATCTCATAACTTACAACAGAACAATATTCCACTCGTATATACAAGTATTTTATGAACCGCATACATTTCTCATCATCCTGTTATTACAATGTATGCATTTACCCGCATAACTCGTATATATGTATGTATAGTGTATGCTGGAAATGGAAAATTGCATTTTAATTATAAACAAAAATGTTAAATAAATAAATAATTTAGAATTTAAAATTTAATTTTTTGTTACCAGTGACAACAACAATAAAAAATTTACCATTTTACGATTGAAAATTATACATTACATAAAATAAAAAATTAAAGTTCTGGTAAATACATGGGAAATTATGTTGGTTTTATGTTAAAATTCAAATAAATATGTTTTGCTATGTACATACATACATATATACGTTCTTTTATTTGTGCATATAATTTTAATGATATTTATGCGACATGAACTAATATTTTATTTTTAATTTTCATACACTAAATAGTTTGAGGTCATGCCAATAGGCAGTGGTTTATGCTACAATAAAAAAAAAATCTGTAATTAGTTTCCCTAACGGACATATGCTTTAAGGAACTTTACAAATTATAGAATCTGAAATTTTTCCAATTACATGAACCTCCTTCAACGTTTCGCGTGCTATATTTACTTCGACAAAAGGCATATTCGTATTCAAAATAATAAACTGTTATGACTGATCTTAGTGATTGCGTCTTATATTTTGCCAATTCTTGTTTAAAAAGTAACACCCATTCCAAACAAGTAAACTTATTTTTGTTTTGCCTTATCACAAAAGTTGTATCTTGGGTAATATTTTGAATGGGATGGCACGATTGAAATTTAGCTGATATTTTCGTGTACAATTTTACGTTTGAGCGTATTGGTGCATAGTAACAGAACATCATAGGTCATAAAAAAATACAGAAAGGAATAGCGATTGGAACAACAACGACATAGAAATGTAATCAAATACGTGCCGATTTGGAAAACATACGGAACATTTTATGCCCCGCGATATCATATTCCGCATTCGATATTTAGGTACTTAATGCAAAATTTTGCATATTACATTGTATAAACATGTTATAAACATTTATATTAACCATGAGCAGATATTTTATTGAAGCGTTATTCAATTTTAGAAATGGCAAAACAGTCGTGGTTAGGCTACACCCATACCGCGCTATACGGCCGCTCTTTATGCGGCATTTCGCTATCACGTCCCTCTTCCATTAAGGCACGTTTTCGATTTACGGCCTAAAATGTTTCGCTATAACGGCAAACAGAACTTTTTTTTGTCGATATATGTACATGTTGCCAATCTTGCACAATTTCGCAAAATGATGACGACAGTGATCTGCAGGTTACCATTTCTTCATCGTCTTCAGATTAACGCCATTTTAAAAAAAATTATGTACATATTTTATGTAACATGAAGTTGTTTCATTTTTGTTTATAGATTACATATTGTTGTTTTTGGAGTCTGTTATTATTTTATGTACAAATGTATGTACTTGTTATGTATGTATTTATGATTTAAATGAATTAAAAAGATAAAATATATTTTAAATGATAAACCATATTACATATTTAACAAATTTGGAACCGATCCCATTGAATTTGTATGCATTTGTATTAGATTAATTGATTCCTTATACGGTTTTTCGCTTTGCGGCCAAGTTTCGTGGAACGTATCTAATCCGTAAAGTGAGGTATGGGTGTACTTTAGTCATAAATGTTTATCCAATATTCTTAAGTAAATATGTATGTATATATCCAATATCTATAGAAATGAATTGATATTGATATTGGTATTGATATTGATATTGATAGTGATATTGATATTGATATTGATATTGATATTGACATTGACATTGACATTGACATTGACATTGACATTGACATTGACATTGACATTGACATTGACATTGACATTGACATTGACATTGACATTGACATTGACATTGACATTGACATTGACATTGACATTGACATTGACATTGACATTGACATTGACATTGACATTGACATTGACATTGACATTGACATTGACATTGACATTGACATTGACATTGACATTGACATTGACATTGACATTGACATTGACATTGACATTGACATTGACATTGACATTGACATTGACATTGACATTGACATTGACATTGACATTGACATTGACATTGACATTGACATTGACATTGACATTGACATTGACATTGACATTGACATTGACATTGACATTGACATTGACATTGACATTGACATTGACATTGACATTGACATTGACATTGACATTAACATTGACATTGACATTGACATTGACATTGACATTGACATGGACATTGACATTGACATTGACATTGACATTGACATTGACATTGACATTGACATTGACATTGACATTGACATTGACATTGACATTGACATTGACATTGACATTGACATTGACATTGACATTGACATTGACATTGACATTGACATTGACATTGACATTGACATTGACATTGACATTGACATTGACATTGACATTGACATTGACATTGACATTGACATTGACATTGACATTGACATTGACATTGACATTGACATTGACATTGACATTGACATTGACATTGACATTGACATTGACATTGACATTGACATTGACATTGACATTGACATTGACATTGACATTGACATTGACATTGACATTGACATTGACATTGACATTGACATTGACATTGACATTGACATTGACATTGACATTGACATTGACATTGACATTGACATTGACATTGACATTGACATTGACATTGACATTGACATTGACATTGACATTGACATTAACATTGACATTGACATTGACATTGACATTGACATTGACATTGACATTGACATTGACATTGACATTGACATTGACATTGACATTGACATTGACATTGACATTGACATTGACATTGACATTGACATTGATATTGATATTGACATTGACATTGACATTGACATTGACATTGACATTGACATTGACATTGACATTGACATTGACATTGACATTGACATTGACATTGACATTGACATTGACATTGATATTGACATTGACATTGACATTGACATTGACATTGACATTGACATTGACATTGACATTGACATTGACATTGACATTGACATTGACATTGACATTGACATTGACATTGACATTGACATTGACATTGACATTGACATTGACATTGACATTGACATTGACATTGACATTGACATTGACATTGACATTGACATTGACATTGACATTGACATTGACATTGACATTGACATTGACATTGACATTGACATTGACATTGACATTGACATTGACATTGACATTGACATTGACATTGACATTAACATTGACATTAACATTGACATTGACATTGACATTGACATTGACATTGACATTGACATTGACATTGACATTGACATTGACATTGACATTGACATTGACATTGACATTGACATTGACATTGACATTGACATTGACATTGACATTGACATTGACATTGACATTGACATTGACATTGACATTGACATTGACATTGACATTGACATTGACATTGACATTGACATTGACATTGACATTTTTTTTTTTGGGACGGTGAAAATGCTTCTTACTCACAATGTGTTGGACTCGCATTTCTGCACTACCAACTAAAAACACCATCCCCCCTCAGCCTTACTAGTCTGGAATTGTTTTTCACATTAAAGAAGAAGCTCCCACGAATCCGCTTCTCAGAGCATAAAACAACAGCCGTTTTGGGCGACCATGTAGCCAGTTCTACCTCCAGTGCCGCTCTGCGATCCTCCCATGCTTGACAAACCTCCCATGCTTGACAAAAGAAGAACCTGTGCTCCGCGCCTTCCTAACTACCTGGGCAATCCGCATTCTAGACAGATATGATCGGAAGTATCCGCGACCGCTCAGGAACTGCTTCAGGTAGTAGCCGACCTCTCCATGCGTCCTTTCAATCCATTGGCTCTCCTGCTCTATAAGCGTTGCCGTCCACCTACCCTTTGTTCCCCGCTCCCATGTGTTCTGCCAGGTTTTCCACAGTACGAGCGCTTCTTTCCTGGCTCACTGCTTTACGGCCGCCTTCTGACTTGCGTTAGTATACAAACTTCCGCTTTTTAGCCAAGAGGATTGTCATAGTAAGGATTGTTACTTCTGCGATATTACGGTAGGCCGAGGCCACTCGCAATGCACTCTGCCTCTGCATCTGGGATAACCGCTTCCGGTAGGCTTCCTTCTCCAGGGAATCAGCCCAAATCTCTGCCCCGTATAAAAGGACGGATTGTACCGCCGTCGTCAAGAGTCACCTCCTGCTGGGCCTGGGGCTGCCCACGTTTGCCATGAACCTGCTCTAGGCTGTGACCCCTTTCGCTGCCTTATCCGCTGTCCACCGGATCTGCCCGTAAAGGCTCATTTTGGAGTTAATTTGTATTCCCAAATATTTGAGTAATGGCTTCGTATAAATGACGCGCCCACCAACTCTCATGGGCAGATGGCTAGCTTTTTCTCTTCAAGAGTATAGCTACCTCTATTTTACTAAGAGGGCAAGTCCGTGCTCTTCCGTAAACAATAGATGGTTCGCATTAATTGGCTTAACGCAGCAACAAACACCCTACATTGTCCGCATAAACCACTAGGCGAGCCTCGTCGGGTGTCTCCACTCGTAGCAGGCCAGCAACACATTCCATCAATTGGGACCTAAAATCGATCCTTGGGTTACCCCACCTGTAACCGATATGCTCCACTATCCCCCCGCTGTTTCATATATGAGGGCGCAATTCCTCCGATAATTGTCCAATATCCGCGCTAAATAGAGTTGTATATGGAATTAGTGCACCAGTTCGTCAAATATATCCCTCCATCTCACCGTGTTAAAGGCATTTTCCACGTCCAGGGTTACTAACAGTGCAATGTGTCACAAAAAGTGGTTGTGGGCCACCGCTCTCCTTACTGCCTGTGTGACTTCTTAGATTTCGTCAATTGTGGAAAGCCAAGCTCTGAAGCCATACTTCCTGGACGAGAGATCTCCTGCGGATTGAATCGTCGAATTAAGTTTTGCCCGGATTAGCTTCTCCACAATTTTACCCGCCGTATCAAGCATGCATAAGGGTCGAAAGGATCAGGGGAGCTCGGGATCACCATTACCTTTTCTACATATAGGATATTGATATTGACATTGATATTGATATTGATATTGATATTGATATTGATATTGATATTGATATTGATATTGATATTGAGATTGAGATTGTGATTGAGATTGAGATTGAGATTGAGATTGAGATTGAGATTGAGATTTAGATTTAGATTTAGATTTAGATTTAGATTTAGATTTAGATTTAGATTTAGATTTAGATTTAGATTGAGATTTAGATTGAGATTTAGATTTAGATTTAGATTTAGATTTAGATTTAGATTTAGATTTAGATTTAGATTTAGATTTAGATTTAGATTGAGATTGAGATTGAGATTGAGATTTAGATTTAGATTTAGATTTAGATTTAGATTTAGATTTAGATTTAGATTGAGATTGAGATTGAGATTTAGATTTAGATTTAGATTTAGATTTAGATTTAGATTTGAGATTGAGATTGAGATTGAGATTGAGATTGAGATTGAGATTGAGATTGAGATTGAGATTGAGATTGAGATTGAGATTGAGATTGAGATTGAGATTGAGATTGAGATTGAGATTGAGATTGAGATTGAGATTGAGATTGAGATTGAGATTGAGATTGAGATTGAGATTGAGATTGAGATTGAGATTGAGATTGAGATTGAGATTGAGATTGAGATTGAGATTGAGATTGAGATTGAGATTGAGATTGAGATTGAGATTGAGATTGAGATTGAGATTGAGATTGAGATTGAGATTGAGATTGAGATTGAGATTGAGATTGAGATTGAGATTGAGATTGAGATTGAGATTGAGATTGAGATTGAGATTGAGATTGAGATTGAGATTGAGATTGAGATTGAGATTGAGATTGAGATTGAGATTGAGATTGAGATTGAGATTGAGATTGAGATTGAGATTGAGATTGAGATTGAGATTGAGATTGAGATTGAGATTGAGATTGAGATTGAGATTGAGATTGAGATTGAGATTGAGATTGAGATTGAGATTGAGATTGAGATTGAGATTGAGATTGAGATTGAGATTGAGATTGAGATTGAGATTGAGATTGAGATTGAGATTGAGATTGAGATTGAGATTGAGATTGAGATTGAGATTGAGATTGAGATTGAGATTGAGATTGAGATTGAGATTGAGATTGAGATTGAGATTGAGATTGAGATTGAAATTGAAATTGATTATTATAATGTTGTCCGAACGATCCACTAGTTACAAATTTAGAAAACGTTCAAACTCTACGAAAAAAATATGCCTGGATATCGTGTGTAAGCTGAAAAGGGATATTCGAAGAGCAACCAAAGCAACTTGGGAAGAAAGTTGAACCTATTGAGCCTGGCAAACTTTTTATAGTAACATACCTAATATAGCAGAAAGATCGCGTGCGAATAAAAGTTCCTTCCGAATAAAGCCCCGTTTATACAAATGATATCGGGCACGGATAATTTGCGATCTACATGCATAGATATGGTTTATTATTTTACTATTCGATTGTGATCTCGCCGATAGTGCTAGAGATCGGTTATGTAGCGAAACAAATTATATCTGGCCAGTCAGCTAGCTGCTACTTATGTTGCTCATTGACATCAGTGCGTTCAAGAAATTCTATGACAATATTTTAAGAGCGAGACGGACGAACATGATATCATTTTTAGAGTAATCTCAGGCTTTAATCTGACTAATCTCGAACTTTTTTGAAAGGTTTTTAATTTATAACGTCAGGTTTATAAAAAATGAAAGTTTTAATTCATATAAAATATTTTAACATTTTAAAATTTGACGTAAGTAGTTTATCTTACAGAATTTTAAAAAAGCTAGCAGAGTGCAAAGCCTTGGTTAACTCACAAACCCTTAGTGATGCAATTACGACTTTTAACTTATTGTTATAATTAAATTTATTTTTATTATTTTAATTTACGTGACGCATACACACCGTATATCTGCATACATATATAGTTCAATTAGACATAGAACGAATAAGACAAAATAGCTTATAATCTGGCCATGCATACCGAACTCGGACCAACAATACAAAATACGAAAAGCGCAATGGGAATCGGATATAGGTTCGGCCTGGGTGCTATTCTCCCAAATAAATACGTCCACAATAACAATAAAAAAAAACTAAACAAAAACTTGAGACGATCATCTTCCGATATGTAACGGGTTTTTCTGCTCGCAGATCATCAAGGTGAGATTATAAAGATAAGATGGAAGAGAAGCTTGTCCGTATTTTAATAATTTTGTGGGGATTCTTTTGAGACGGTGTGTTTTTCAATTGTTTACTACTGTAATAGCTGCGTCTGCTTCCTGTACTATGGGATATGAGACAAATACCTCCTCAGTCTGCCTTCTAGGTTTGCTGAGAGTATACTAAAAGAGTATACTATATCATTTACGGTTTTCTCAGTTCACCGTTTGAGTTTTTATTGGCTTTGGACCTTGAACGGAAGTCTTTAGTAAGATTTTTGGCGTTTGCAAAACAATTTCTCAAGTTTCCGTTTTCCGCTTGCAAGCTGATATTTTTTGGATGCACTTTCTCATGAATTCACGTCTCTATTGTCGGTGGAATTTCGATCTGACTTTTCTAACCTTGGTGGTCTTCTTTCAATTCTATTTTCCGCTGCTGCAGTTAAAGCTGACCGGATAGTTTGTCACTGCTCCTGGTTGTTTGATTGGATCTTATGGTTTTCATTCTACCAGTATACATTTTCAATGACAGCTAATACGTAGCTCTGCTTGGAGTTCTCATTTTGTTGCATCGGTGTTCCAGTGGCGGAAGTTGATAATATTATGCTACACTCCCCTGTGAACGAGAATATTAACTCCAAATTCGCCTCTAATCTGATAACTTGATGGTTTTTGTGAGAGTGTATAGGAAGTTCACCCGCCGCACAACTTACTCTTCACGTATATAGGTCACGTACTGGTGATACATCTTAACTACACCAAGTCGTACTTCGAATAGGTATAACAAGCCGCATGCTAAAGACAAACGTCCGCTTCAGCCGCTTCTAACCAAGAAAACAGATGCTAATTTGGCATTGGATTTAGAGTGCTAATGACTCGACGTGACATGTAGTGTCCATGACTAGAAACATAATTTGGCTTGCTCGTCTCCACTATTTACCGCCTAATTGATTTAGCTTTACATATAAGGCACCGGGGGGAAGTCTGAATCTTGGACTTGGCTTTTCTTTGACTTTCGCATACTGATTAAAAATTATTATTGATTTAAGCGAAATCATTTGTTTTTTGCACTAAAACTGTAGTTTCTGCAACAAGGGGGGATCTATAGAAACAATGCCAAGATGAAGAACGTCGCTTTTCTGTGGTTTAGAAGTTAACTAGACCCACAGACAGACATTAACATATCGTGTAAAGCCTGTTAAGCTTCGCATTTAATTGATTTGTTTTGGGATAGTTCATCTAAAAAGAAATTCGGAAATGAATCGTTCTTTTGACTTTTTAAAAGTTAAACGACTCTTTTTTGGGTTTCGCTCTTCTGTGTTCAGCGGTTTATATTGTGTGAAGACTCAATGTGCGAGTTGGGATGGCAGCAGATAGAAATTGCTATACGGATGTAATATTTAATACGGCTTATATGAGGTAGTTTCGAATATTTTTACATATATAGGAACTAACAAAACATCTCCAATGGGCCATAATCATTTAAAATAAATGCGATCATCAATTTCAAATCTAACCATAAAATGAAAAATCGGTTTTACTTCCTTTTATATGCTTATGAATATACATTGTATATTTTACATTCAAAACTATTCACTCTCAGATACAAAATATATTATACGACGTTTGCGGTTATAAAAAAATATTCGAAATTTCCTCCCGCAGTTTTGTTATATTGCTGTGATACCGAGTAGGTATATGATGAATACATCCTTTTGTATATATCCAACATTCATTTAACTAGCTATATATTCTCCTCATATTCAACCGCCATGTATACGTAACATACGTACATATATAGTTTATGCCATAAATTTAAATTATATACAACAAACGGCAAACAAAAAAAAATCCTGATTGTGAACGCAAACGGCAAAAAAATGGATACCTTTTATATATTATGCCTCAATCGTGCTCTGAATGAAACTGACGGCACACAAAAGGATTATATTTCATTGACCTTTTTATATGCGTCATCTGTACTTTCTTCTATACATTACGTATACACCAAGTAAATATTTTCTTTGTTGTGTCTTGTCTATTACATAAAAGACGAAATTATTTAGAAATAACAATAAATTAACTAAACACAAAACCAACATTCAGTTTCCATCTAGAGCTGTAACGTTTATCGTCTAAATTCTAAACAAAAAAATATTTTATCATTTTTGTATATGTATGTGCGTATAATTGTTTGTATCGCACACTAATATACTTACATTTTTAACATGTTTCGCTTTTTTTGTTTTTTATTTTCAGAGGAATGTACGACAGATCGATGTAGTCATTATCCATGTCGACATGGAGGAAAATGTATACCATCGGATCAAGGTGCTATATGTTTATGCCCGCTTGGATTTGGTGGCGACTTATGCGAAATGCGTCTTGATTTACAAGTAAGATACAAATGATTTCACTAATATCTCTATATATATATAACGTAATCCTATACATGTGTGAACATTATTTTGTCATCATCCTTACACACAATCTTTCTTGTTTTATTTCAGGTACCATCATTTAATGGATCATCATATTTAAGATTTGCACCATTGGGAGATAATTCTTTAATATGGCTGGAATTAAAGGTAACCAACATTTATTTATATACTTTTTGGGGTATCTTGATAACATATATACCTTGATGCTAGCGATATGTCCACATAAAATTTTACATATATGTGAATTCCTATTTTGATTAAGTCGATCTTCCAGCAAACAAATAAAACAAAAATACTTGTACACCATCCTTACGTACAAGATATATACGTTCAGTTAAATCAAAAGGGTGGTTTAAAGATATTTATCTTAAAATTTTTCCTATTCCAATTTTAGAGCTGCAAGATTTTTTTGTTGGTCTTGTGTAGCAAAATATTTTACTCGAACAAAATCAATAAAACTTGGATTAGATATTGTTTTTCACCCTATATACACTTCTTGGTTTTTCGGGTTTATATGGTTTGGCATCAAAACGAAAATAATTTTTTTTTATTTTTCATTCAGACACTGACTCGTTTAATGAATTTTTATTTTAGAATTTTATTTTTAAAGCTATATCCACAAAAGAAAGCACTCAAATGAAAATGGAAGAAACCATTTTTTTTAGAATTTAAACAAATCTCATGAGTATTATGTTTGCCATGCCACGTAATTAATAAAAAGAAATAAGATCTTACATCTGAACAAAAATCGATATGGTGGTGTCTCATTTTTAAATAATTCTTGACTTGGAAATTTATTAAGCTTAAATATCATGGCACGTAAAGCTTTTAACTGTACCGTAACTTTTTGTTAAAGATAACAACAAATCATTGTTTTAGAATAGGCTTTGGATAGCATAAGCTCATCGCTTAATTATACGGAATCGTGATATGCCACAGGGTGTGATGAAACATCAGTTAAAAGGTTTAGAATTTCTGTCGTATCACCAGGAAATACACAATTTTTTAGCAATGTAATTTTTTGTCTTTGATTTACACTAGATACGCTAGAATACAGATTGACGTCTATCTGAAATTGCCAAAATATTGCTAAGTTCAGGATTGAAATGATATGGCCCAAAATGTTGTAATATTCACAAAATAAATAATTTTAGCAAGTTTTGCATCTCATACAGTTTTTATATATTTTTTGGCACTTACCCCGATGAATTAAACATTAGAGAAAGGATCCAACACATTAAAACTCTTTGAGAAACAAATTGATAGAAATTGATAAGGGCGCCCCATGATATTTAAAATGTGATTTTTTATTTGGCTTAGGAACATTGCATAGCCATTCTAAGTATTTTCTAAAAGTTTAGTATGCACTTCTGTAATATTGCCCATTAAGAGACATATTTTTAAATCTCACGAAACACCCTACGAGCACTCCTACGCAGTGCATCCATATCACTGAAGCTTATGCTAAATCCTTAGACCATATTTCGAATGAGTTTGGAATATATCCAAGGCCCCAATTTCAATGAATTTTGTAATAGTTGGAAAATTAATAATATTTCACATTCGTCGAAATTTCACAAATGAATTCGCCTGAATACATACTCTTACAATAATTTTGTTGTTGTTGTATTATTTTGGATTTGTTGAGATAAACTTCATTAGCATACAGCATGATAGTGATAAAACAGCTATTTTATAAAATGAAACACAGTTTAACATATAACATTAAATATAGTAAAGCCGTAATAGCAATTACTCAAAATCTCGTCTTAGTTCTCTCCTACCTCTTATGAGAAATATTGGTCGCGATGAGTTTTCCTGTCTCTCATATGGTGTTGAAGCGGAAGTGTGATACGAGGGCAAATCAAAAAGTCTTGCAATATCATATGAAAAAAAAGAGTGAGAGAGACAGCAATATTTTTATTTTTCGACATAATCTCCTTTAAGGTTTATACATTTGTCACATCGATCAATTAACTTACCTAAACCCTCTAAAAAAAAAGATTTCTTTTGCTCCATAAAATATTCATTTACAACAGACTGTACTTCATAGTCACTGGAAAATTTCCGGCCCCTTAGTGTTTTTTTCAAATTGGGAAAGAGAAGTAGTCACTGGGTGCCAAGTCTAGACTGTACGGTGGATGCGGAATTTCCACGAAGCCGCAGTCCTTTAATGCAGCTTGAGCAATATTAGCCTTGCGCACTGGTGTATTGTCGTGAAGAAGCAAGATTTTTTTCCTAACTTTCCTTGGCCGTTTTTCCCGGATCGCTTTTTTCAATTTTCGCAAAACCTCTGCGTAATATATGCCTGTGATTGTGGTTTTCGGTGGCATATAATCGATTATCAAAATTCCTGCAGCATCCCAAAAAATTGTTGCCAAAACCTTACCAGCAGACGGTTGAGTTTTGAATTTCTTTGGTGGTGGTTCACTACGTTTAATCCATTGCATCGATTCTTGTTTGGATTCCAGATCCCAGTGATGAAGCCATGTTTCATCGCCTGTTATTATGTTACCCAAGAAATTTTCTGGATCTGCTTTGTACATATCTAAAATCGCCTTTGAAGTTTAAACACGCATTTTTTTTTGTTCAGCATTCAACAAACGGGGAACCCATCGCGCACTTACTTTCGACATGTGAAGGTGGTCATGTAATATAGTATATGTGGTACCGTATGAAAGAGAAAGTCTCCACGCTAACCGCGGAACAGAAATACGCCGGTCCTCCAATACAATAGCATCAGCCAAAATTACGTTTTCATGGCTAATAGCATCTGCTGGCCGACCCGAGCGGTTATCGTCTTATAATGACTCCCAACCACTTTTGAATAATTTTACCCACTTTGTTACTGTGGCATATGATGGTGCAGATTCGCCGTAAACTTTTGATATATAGTTGAATATATAAATTGCATTTCGTCCATCTTTATAGAAAAATTTAGTAACGGCGCGATATTCAATTTCATTCATTTTAAGAAAAATTCAAAACACATGTTACTAAATTGACAAAAACAAACGAACCGTAAAATTTACATCGAAATGTTCTTCTAGAAGTTTCATCGTGACAAAAAATGGTTTTGAAAAATATATTGTTGTCTCACTCACTCGTTTTTTTCATATGATATTGCAAGACTTTTTGATATACCCTCGTACCTTCCAATAATACTTTTATTTTTAACGCCCATTTTAATTACAAATGTGGTTTCAGATATGGTCTATCACGCCTTGGAGAGAAAACTTTTGTAAAGTTTTTAGTAGAGTTAATTAAATATGAGGCTGAACTAAAACTGAATCCCACACTTTGTATTGGTGTCCAAGACGAAGAAACTTATCGGCCGTAGCATTTCATTTTTCTTGGTTTTCATTATGGGTACGAATTTTTTTGATCTTTTTATGAAGTTTCCATAAATAAGGAAAATTTGTGGGATAATATTTTCCATACTCGATAATTGGCCTTATGTTTGCGGCTATTTTTTTTAAACACGAAGCTCTCATTCGAAAGTAAATTTTAAATTCATCGTAAATGATCTTTAGTCGAAATTATGAACTGCACCTTTAAATCACCATTTTCACGCCTATTAACCGTGGTATTAAATTCTGAGTCATATGACAACAATGTTACACATACTGCATTAGGTCATGAAGTTTGATCCATTATCGGATATCATTCCCCTGAGTATTCCATACCACATGAAACTTTTAGTTCTCAAAACTTTAGTAGATAGCTTCTCTTTTACTATAGTTTTCACATCCCAAGAAGGTATTTTACAACCTTCACTATAATTATATGGTTGCTGTTGTTTCGACAATCCATCATCCGTAGTTATTTTTTGATATCTTCACGCCAACACAGTCGGAGTCTTCCCTTACAATATACTCGGGCTGACTATTGCTAAAATAATTTATCATGTGTTGATGTGGGGATCCATCTAACTCAAATTCGATTAATCCGATGATATCACTGCCTCCGAGAAGTTACTGTATCACGTATAGTTCATACGAATTCCATATTCGTTGTTCACAACTTAAATTGGACAAAAGATGAAGTGAATGACCTTTCTCTCAAACATACAGACAACAATCTTCGTAGTTTCGAATATTACGGTGCTTCTTTAAAATTTACGGCATTCTTCAAGACCTTTACAACGGATAACGACTAATATATTTAAAAAATGTCCGACAATACCGTGGTAGTGGTGTTTTGAGTGATTGCCGAAATAAAAATGATTAGAAGAATTAAAAATAAAAGAACATTAGCATATAAACAAATCGAATCTTGAGATATCATCGGAACAGATATTTATCCAACCAGACATCCAGACGGACGGACAAACTTTTTTAGCATTTTTGGAACCAGAGACCTTCAAAACGTCGAGATAAGTAGTTCCTAGATCATATTCCTTTTTATAAAATAATACTATCTTCTATATATCATCAATCTTTTAAAGCTCGATTAATATTATACGTTCCTTTCAGTTCCTTCAATTTTCGTATCAGACAAAAAAACATTGTTACACATATTTTATATAGGAGTATTTATGTTATCCGTTCCTACACTTTACTTAATACATGTAACAATGTTTTTTTTGTCTGATACGAAAAATTAAGGAACTGAAAGGAACGTATAATATAAATCGAGTTTAGGATGGTGTTTCGGTTTAGTAGAGGTCATAGTCCTTATTCCTTTCAGTAATCTGCAACAGACTACAGAGTTCATAAATTCATTAAAACTGCGCTACTGGAACCAGTAAAAGAGTTTGAGATATTGGTACCGTAGCTTTAAAAAGATTTTTATAGCTACCTTTTTGTCCTACTTTCTACAACAGGCCATCATTACTTACACATCATCAGAAATTTCAGTCCCAAAGGAGCACCACAGTCTGCATCGGGCACTGCAAAACAATTAATTGTTCTATAAAGGGACAAGAAAAAAAACTCCTCTTACCAAACTAACTCAGATATGCACTTAGTTCTCAATTTACCCAATTAAAGGATCTGTCATAGCGATCATAGATTTACTTCTAAAAACAAAATTTTAATTATCTGAAATGATGCATATCCTTCCAAACAAGACCTTTATAACTTATTGGACCCCCTCAACGCAGAATTATTACGATTTCTAGGATTCTAAAATGAAGATTATTTGAAAGCACAAGTATATAATATGTTTAGTCATATAGAGAAGAATACCGGAAGCCGATGGTTAACGTCATTTATGTGTTTTAGTAAAATTATCTTGGGCACTCAACATAGTGACACAAATGCTGAAATCACAAGAAACGTGAAATGCTTATTATGGTAAAATTAAGATATAGAAAATTTTTAAGCCTCAACGTGGATTGTGGTAAAATATATGACAAAATATAGACTTTGTATGATTTGATATGATTTGATGAGATTTGATATGATTTGATATGATTTGATATGGTTTGATATGATTTGGTATGATTTGATATGATTTGGTATGATTTGATATGATTTGATATGATTTGATATGATTTGATTTAATATGAATTCATATGATTTGGTATGATTTAATATAATTTGATATGATTTGATAGGATTTGATATGGTCTAATATGATGTGATATGATTTGTTATGATATTTAATATGATTGGATATGATTTGATACGTTTTGAAATGATTTGATATTATATGATATTATTAACGAAAAGACTTGATATGATTTGATATGACTTGATATAATTTAATATGATTTGATATTATTTGTTATGATTTGATATTATTTGATATGATTTAATATGATATGATTTGATATGATTTGATATGTTTTGATATGATTTATTATGACTTGAGATGAATTGATATGATTTAATATTATTTGTTAATATTTAAAATTATTTCATTTGATATGAAAAGATTTAATATGATTTGAGTTGACTTGAAATGAATTGATATAATTTAATATGATTTGATATTATTTGATATTATTTGTTATGATTTGATATTATTTGGTATGATTTGATATGATTAGATATGATTTTATATGGCTTGATATGATTTGAAATTACTTGTTATGATAATTGATATGATTGGATATGACTTGATAAGTTTTGAAATGATTTGATATTATTTGATATGACTTGACATGAATTGATATAATTTAATAAGATTTGATATTATTTGTTATGATTTGATACTATTTGGTATGATTTGATCTGATTTGATATGACTTGATATGAATTGATATGATTTAATATTATTTGTTAATATTTGATATTATTTGAGATGATTTGATATGATTTGATATGATTTAATATGACTTGATATGAATTGATATAATTTAATATAATTTAATATGATTTGATGTAATTTGATATGTTTTAATATAACTTCATGTCATGATTTAATGTAATTCTATTTGATTTGATATAATTTGATATGATTTGATATGATCTGATATGATTTGATATGATTTGGTATGATTTGATATTTGATATGATTTGATATTTGATATGATTTGATATGATTTGATATTTGACAAATTTGACTAAATTGAATCAATTGATATGACTTTATATGAATTGATATGATTTAATATGATTTGATATGATTTGATATGATTTGATATGATGTGGTATGATATGATTTGGTATGATTTGATTTGATATGATTTGATATGATTTGATACAATTTCATATAATTTGATATGATTTAATATGATTTGATATGTTTTGATATGATTTGATATGACTTGATATGTTTTGATATGATTTGATATGACTTGACATGAATTGATATAATTTAATAAGATTTGATATTATTTGTTATGATTTGATACTATTTGGTATGATTTGATCTGATTTGATATGACTTGATATGAATTGATATGATTTAATATTATTTGTTAATATTTGATATTATTTGAGATGATTTGATATGATTTAATATGACTTGATATGAATTGATATAATTTAATATAATTTAATATGATTTGATGTAATTTGATATGTTTTAATATAACTTCATGTCATGATTTAATGTAATTCTATTTGATTTGATATAATTTGATATGATTTGATATGATCTGATATGATTTGATATGATTTGGTATGATTTGATATTTGATATGATTTGATATTTGATATGATTTGATATGATTTGATATTTGACAAATTTGACTAAATTGAATCAATTGATATGACTTTATATGAATTGATATGATTTAATATGATTTGATATGATTTGATATGATTTGATATGATGTGGTATGATATGATTTGGTATGATTTGATTTGATATGATTTGATATGATTTGATACAATTTCATATAATTTGATATGATTTAATATGATTTGATATGTTTTGATATGATTTGATATGACTTGATATGTTTTGATATGATTTGATATGACTTGAGATGAATTGATATGATTTGATATGTTTTGATATGATTTGATATGACTTGATATGAATTTATATGATATAATATTATTTGTTAATATTTAAAATTATTTCATTTGATATGAAAAGATTTGATATGATTTGAGTTGACTTGAAATGAATTGATATAATTTAATATGATTTGATATTATTTGATATTATTTGTTATGATTTGATATTATTTGGTATGATTTGATATGATTAGATATGATTTTATATGGCTTGATATGATTTGAAATTACTTGTTATGATAATTGATATGATTGGATATGACTTGATAAGTTTTGAAATGATTTGATATTATTTGATATGACTTGACATGAATTGATATAATTTAATATGATTTGATATTATTTGTTATGATTTGATATTATTTGGTATGATTTGATCTGATTTGATATGACTTGATATGAATTAATATAATTTAATATGATTTGATATTATTTGTTATGACTTGATATGATTTAATATTATTTGTTAATATTTGATAGTATTTGAGATGATTTGATATGATTTGATATGATTTGATATGACTTGATATGAATTGATATAATTTAATATAATTTAATATGATTTGATGCAATTTGATATGTTTTAATATGACTTCATGTCATGCCCCTAATCTACTTATAAGTCTCTTTAACTGTTTGGTAAGAAGCTTACTTGAATACGCATCACAAATCTGGAATCCTTTCTATGACAAACACTCAGACCAAATTGAGCGCATACAAAGAAAATGTACTCATTACCTAGTTTATAAGTCTATGCCGCACGTTGGGCACATTTCCTATGGTATAAGATTGAAGATTTTCAGTTTGTTAACCTTGGATAATAGAAGATTAATTCTAGATGAAATGTTACTATATAAAATCGTAAATTTTAAAATTGAAACAACTGTTTTATCCGAGATTATGTTCTATATCCCTGCCTATAATATTCGTAGTAACCAACTTTTCCTGCCTAGAAGATCTAGAAATAATTTAGGTCTAGCTAATCCTATAACCAGAATTCAGCTATTTCACAATGAGTTCTTCAGTTCTTTGGATTTGTTCTTACTGTCACTTCATCAATACAGATTACATCTCCGCGGCATGTCGATTTGAATTAGTGCCTTATTTTACAGCTAGTTCAAGTAACTCAATGTTTAATTGCTGGGTACCTTGACAGTTTCCGCTAGTTTTTGTTCCCTAGGTTGTTACTTCAGTCTGTTTTTTTTTTTTTTTTGTTTTTTGCTAGTAAATATTTTATTTTTTATATTGTTGAATATTTCTGCTATGTATAAAAATATATTAAAACTTGTTATTTTTTTCTGTAATATTGTGGGACACATAAATGGATTTTTTTCTGTGTGTTTCCCTATGATAGAATAAATAAATAAATAATAAATAAATAAATAAATAAATAAATGATTTAATGTGATTCTATTTGATTTGATATAATTTGATATGATTTGATATGATCTGATATGATTTGATATGATTTGATATGATTTGATATGATTTGGTATGATTTGATATGATCTGATATGAATTGATATGATTTGATATGATTTGATATGCTGTGGTATGGTATGATTTGGTATGATTTGATATGATTTGATACAATTTCATATAATTTGATATGATTTAATATGATTTGATATGTTTTGATAAGATTTGATATGACTTGATATGAATTGATATGATTTGATATGTTTTGATATGATTTGAAATGACTTGATATGAATTGATATGATATACTATTATTTGTTAATATTTAAAATTATTTCATTTGATATGAAAAGATTTGATATGATTTGAGTTGACTTGAAATGAATTGATATAATTTAATATGATTTGATATTATTTGTTATGATTTGATATTATTTGGTATGATTTGATATGATTAGATATGATTTTATATGGCTTGATATGATTTGAAATTACTTGTTATGATATGTGATATGATTGGATATGACTTGATAAGTTTTGAATTGATTTGATATTATTTGATATGACTTGACATGAATTGATATAATTTAATATAATTTGATATTATTTGTTATGATTTGATATTATTTGGTATGATTTGATCTGATTTGATATGACTTGATATGAATTAATATAATTTAATATGATTTGATATTATTTGTTATGACTTGATATGAATTGATATGATTTAATATTATTTGTTAATATTTGATATTATTTGAGATGATTTGATATGATTTGATATGATTTGATATGACTTGATATGAATTGATATAATTTAATATAATTTAATATGATTTGATGTAATTTGATATGTTTTAATATGACGTCATGTCATGATTTAATGTGATTCTATTCGATTTGATATAATTTGATATGATTTGATATGATCTGATATGATTTGATATGATTTGGTATGATTTGATATTTGATATGATTTGATATTTGACGAATTTGACTAAATTGAATCAATTGATATGACTTTATATGAATTGATATGATTTAATATGATTTGATATGATTTGATATGATTTGATATGATGTGGTATGATATGATTTGGTATGATTTGATATGATATGAATTGATATGATTTGATACAATTTCATATATTTTGATATGATTTAATATGATTTGATATGTTTTGATATGATTTGATATGACTTGATATGTTTTGATATGATTTGATATGACTTGATATGAATTGATATGATTTGAAATGATTTGATATGATTTGATATGATTCGATTATTTGGTATGATTTGATATGACTTGATATGATATGAAATGATTTGATATGATTTGATATGGTTTGGTATGATTTGATATGATTTGATATGATTTGTTATAATTTTATATGTTTTGATATGATTTAATATGATTTGACATGATTTGTAATGATTTGATATGATTTGATATGATTTGATATGGTTTATTATGATTTTATACGATTTGATATAATTTGATATGATTTTATATGATTTGATATGATTTGATATTATGTGATATGTGTTGATATGGTTAGCCCTAAGAAACACTTATTATTTGGTGGGGGTTTTCCTAGAGTATAGAAAAAAATTTGGAAAATCACTTACAACGTTAATTTATCGAATTGAGAATTGAGCATACTTAACACACTTAACCGCGCAACATGGGAGAATTTTATGATACACAGGTTACAACGTAAATTTATTGTATTTCGAATTTAGGCTAATAAACACCCTTAGCTCCTTATATTTTTCAAGAGATGGCGATGTTTGAGAAAAAGGAAATATTTTTCATGTAAAAAGACATGTATATGACATGTCTCACAACTTCACTTCATCGAATGTGGACTGCAATTGGGCAAGTCATTTGAGAAACTAATATGACTTGTCATTAATTAATCATTTAGTCAACACTTCATCAAAAATTGACCAAAAAGTATTTTTTGTATTTAGGTAACGACGAATGTCTTTCGTAAAAAATTATTCCCGTGCATGTTCACAAATTTCGAACTAGGTAACCTTACTTAAATCATTATTAATTTGAAGTGACCTTTGAAATTAAATTCAATAATAAAATTTAGACTTTGGCATTGAGTTTTCTCAGTAAATTGAATTTGAATTTTCCTACCAAGCGTTTCAGGTTTATATTGCAATATCTTGGGTATGAATTAAATTTTCTTTAAATATAAACTTTTAAGTTACACATATGTCTTCCCACATTTATATAGCTAGGATTGTTCTTGGACCATTTCGTTTTATTATATTAAGATATTCCCCACAGATCTTAAAATGCACTCAACCATTTGAACAAACTTTTCTAAACTTATACTGTGTATCAAACTTAACCTCTTGCCATTACGTACGCATGTAATGATGTAATATATTCCAATTGTTCAGTCTCGTAGAAAAGAAAATCTGTCACATAAAAAGAGGGTGTCGTTACAAGTCGAACATTTTCCGTATAAAGCAAACATAAATAAAATATTGTCTCTCTATTTAACCATTGTGATCGAATAAAATCTATCAAAAGTTCAATTCCATCCTTAAAATTTATTACGTATTTGTGTTGCTGTTGTCTTATTATATTATTGTTTGGATATGTTGAATTTTATAGGGTACAGAAACCATTTCCAATTTTTATGTATCCGAACCAGCTTAAAAAAAATGCAGCAACAAAATGCTCCCTTCATTAACCATTATACACTGCTGTATACACATTATAGAAAAACCATTCAGAGGGGTGATTATTATTGATATAAAGCTTAAAGTTTTCCATTAGTTTTATGTATTTGTGTATGTCTATAAAAAATCGAAAAGGTAATCGAACTTTGAATAAACTCTCAAGTATTACGTGTATAATATTCGATAAGGGGGATATTTAAATATTTGGAAGGGGTAGAAAACCCGAATCTGTATACAAACAGAAATATCAAAAGCGGTTTATTTTTCTACTTTAGCCGGCTGAGTGGCTGTGTGCTGTCGTAATTTAGATGGGAAAAAATGTTAAAGACTATAAATTACACGTTTTTACGTTTAAGTTGGTAAGGTGGTGGTCTACTCTCACTGTTCCATGGCCATAAATTAGATCTTTTCACAAAGTAAAATTTAATTAAAAAAGTAAAATAAATTAATGAGCTTTTTCTTGTTTTTATTTTTTATTGATAACCGTCCTGCAAAATTATAAACTCAGGAAAATATTGGAAAATAATTCCTATGTTCTATCCCTATGTTGTGTCTGTTTACAGTCTAATTCCTCAACCCCAAGAACATATATAAATTGAATGGATATACAAGATGCGAAAACACTTAAAACAAACAAAACTTTCTTATTATACGAAGGCACATAAAAATAACAACATCATTCTTATCTATTATTAGCGAGATAAGAGAACCAAATTGCTACACCAGACTAAATTATTGTACAAAATTCAATCAACCTCTCACACACGCCCTTAATGTTCTATGTTTGCCTTTATTTAATTTTCTTATGCCGTTTTATTTTACTCTTTTCAGATTATATTAAAACCATTACAGGAGGATGGGCTACTGCTTTACAGTGGGCATTACGAATACGGTGATTATATTTCACTGTGCCTCAATATGGGCTACGTAGAATTTACGTTTGAACTTGGAAGTGGACCAGCAACGGTGCGTAGTGATTTCCCGCTAACGATGGGCCAATGGCATACAATTCGGGTGTCAAGGACTGCTCGACTGGCAGTCATTAAAATTGATCAGCTACCTGAAATTATGACAATATCACCAAATGGTTTTTGGCATCTTTCGTTACCGCACAGTTTGTTTCTGGGAGGAGTACATAATCTTCAAATATTACCACTAAGTCTGCGAGAAAAAGGATCTTTTGTGGGTTGCATACAAAGAGTGAGTTGAAAAATATTTTAAAATTATTTGAATTATTTGTTAAAGTGCATATTTTAAATTTCAGGTGGTTGTTAATGAGAAACCGTTAAATATCATATCGGAAGCACTTGGTGGTGCAAATGTTGATAATTGCCCGCATGCATGTATTGCGCGACCATGCGGACCACTTGCACGCTGCATTCCTAATCTCGAATCATACGAATGTCAATGCAATCCAATCGATAACTTTGAATGCATACGATACAAACAACAAACACAATCACCAACACCATCGTCCACCATCTCAACGTCAACGGTGACAACACAACAAAGTACTGTTGACGAGAGTGGATATGACGATAACGATGACGATGAGACAAATAACGAAGAAGTAGAAAATTATTATGATGAATATGATAAGACATCGACATTAAAATCATCAACTTTACCATCATCAACCTCAACTAGTACGACAACAACGTCTACCACCACCACTATAACACCTACTACTCCTTCACCAACATCACCACCAACAACCACATTGCCATACAATTATAATGATATAAAATCGAACGATGATTACTTAAAAGATGATTACTATTATTATGAATACGATGAGGACGATAATGCTTATAAGAGTGTGAACGATAATAGCAACATTGATGAGGACGGTAATGGCCACATAATAATCAATCCAAATAGTCAGAAACATCATTTGAGTTTAACACTGTCTGAAATTGTGAAAACAGGTCCATTAAAAATGTCATCAGCATTGAACGATAAATTTACCATACCAACAACAACGTCCGGCACAACATACACTGCAACAAGTGAATCATCAACAACTTCACCCACAACAACAACAACAACAACAACAACCACCGATTCATATCGAGCACTATATAGTGAAAATGTTAAACAAAAATTAGATGTGACCCGTGTTAATGGCCGATACATGTCCGTTGATAATGATCAGCTGCTGAAATATGATAAAATTCGGCTGAACGAGAAATTACAAAAACACAACCAGAATCAGCACGAGCAAATAAAATACTATACCGAAAAAGAATTTATCAAAAAAATGAATAAATTTTTAAAAAATGAAAAATTTTATGTTGCTGGTGAACAGCCGCCGCATCCTGCAGTACCGACCCCAAATCATAATGTACGCACAAATTTTGATTTAAAACCGGCCCGCACGCATAACAATAGTATACGAAAGGATCATGGCGCATGTTTCACCGGCACCGATTCCTATCTACATTTTAACGATGCGGAAACAATGCGATGCATAATTAGTTATCAAATTGATTTGAATTTACGGTTTAAAACGCATTCACTGAATGGGTTGATATTGTGGACGGGGCGACACACGGCCCAGGAGGACGATGATTATTTATCGTTAGGAATTGAAAATGGTTATTTACATTTAAGATATAATTTAGGTTCGGGGGATGTTAATATTAAGTATAATTCAACAAAAGTTAGCGATGGACTGTGGCATCGTATTAGAGCTTATAGGTGAGTCCTTAATTTGGTTTTTTTTTTGTAAATTTTATTTTCAACGCTATATATTGCTCTAGTGATACTTATAGGACGTGATATAAAAATTCCGGGAACTTATCTTTGCATTACCTTTATTTGATTTGAGCTGCCCGAGCCTGTTTGATTCAATTTACTCAAATGTTAAAGAAAAAGATAATCCAAAATTTAAATGGGTGTTACTTTGAAATCCCTGTTACTGAACTCCTAAAAATCAAAATTCAAATCACGAAAATCAAAAATCTGGAAGTCATAATCTAAAATATGGCTTTGCAGAAAGGAAGTTGGCCAAATCTACGATGAGATTAAGGCAATAACATTAATTTCGAACCAGCTTTCGGAATTTATCTATGCAGATTGCCTAAGACCACCGGACAAGTGGTGCAGTGATTGAAGTTTAGGCACTTGGAGCGGGATGTACTGGGTTCGAATCCTACCAGAGACTGGATGCAAAGTGAATTTTCGTCGTCATCGATTACGATCTGGCAGTGTATAGGTAGACATGGACCTTGCAATGTGCAGGACCTTCAAAGGACATTAAATCCACTGGACAATTAATAGTTTTTTTTTTATTAAAAAAAAAGTTTGCTAAATTTTATGAATTTCATAAAATGGTTGGGATTTTACGATAAACTTTGCTCACAGTTCTGAATAAACTTTGGCAAAATTCTGGGTTTAGCTCGAATTTCAGAATGTGAACAAATATCTAAACGTTGGCTTTGTTGTTTGGGAACATGGCCAATTCATAACCGGTCGAATTTATTTTTAGGTTGGAATTTTTAGACTAATCATAAAATTTCTATATAGCTCTAGAACTACGCTATGGTGAATGAAACTCGACCATTGCTTAACTGAACATGTTCAAATTTAATGTGTAAAATTGAGAATTTTTTGGCTACTACGATTTAGGTAATTGGAATTTTCGAAAACATGATTTTGAAGGCTGCAAAATTGTATAAACCAAATTTTACAGAATTTTGCTCTATTCAACAATGAAAACTTCCGACGACATAATTTTACTATCGATCTTTTTGTTCCGCCTTTAAATTTCTAACCGTCACCGCTCGAACTAGTCCGTGAGGTCCTGGATGCAGTTGTAAAATAACACTAAGTAACCATTGAGCTGGAGGTAAATTATTATCCTAAACGAGGATAGCACAATTTGTTGTTTGTTGTCCTCACTTCCGAAGTTGTTGTAAAGTGCAAAAACACTCCAGATACCGCTTTCTCCAGAAGTATTGAACCCGTTGTTGAATGTTTGTCCATCTGTATAGTCGGGATGCAGGTTTGCCCTGGAGTAAGTACTATTAAAAATCAGAATCGCCGCTCATCCGAAACAACGGTCGTGAGTTTTGTAGTACTTCGATTTAACATAACAGGTTGGTCATTTCCTCAAACGCACGTGCGATAGAAAACTTCGACTTTAAATAGTAGCGACTGCTGTCTTCCTTAGATGTGGAATTCCTCGTTACTCGTTGCAACCGGTCAATAAGTCTCGAGACTAACTACTAAAAACCATTTTGTTTTGAAAAATTTGACTTAATTCATTAACACAGTTTCCTTCAAGAGTAACACATTCCTTCCAATGCTTTTCTAACATTTCGATGTCTTTTTTGAGGAACGATTTATATTTGGCCTTAAAATATTCGTTTTTTTTATGCAAGCAGTAGTCGCTTGGAGCCAAACGGAAAAATACGGTGGATGAGGATCATGGCCAACGACTTGTGACACTGTGCAGTTTCTTTATGATAGAATACTTTTCTCCTTTGCATTTGAGGCCGTTTTTCGCAACTTCCTCACCGTTTCTACTATTATCCCAACTATGTCAGCAGGAATTTCCATCCGACGTATGAAACTACTTAAAATAGCGATAAATGCTTCAATGATCATTTTCGAAACTAGTTCTATATGAGCCTCCTTGGTTGCGAAGCATACCGAAAGTGTGTTTTAGGCTCTACTTATCAGAATTTTAGCTCGACAATATTTTCTTTTAATTTTAATTGGGCCACCGTAGTCCACAACAGTAATTGTAAAAGGACGACATGAAGTCAAAAGTAGCTTTAGAAAACCGCCCATGAGCTGTGCTGTAAATTTTTGTTTCCGTTGAATACATTTCTGATAAAAATACCGAACTGCATTACGACCAATAATGATTTAAAATCGTTGTTTCACGAAACTTGACAATTACGTTGGCCCAGGATGTACATCTACGAGTCTATGACTTTTGCGCAATATAAGTGTGTGCTTCACTTCGAATTCACACTCTTAATTCGATAGACGTCCTCCCACTCTCAATATTCCGTATTTGTCTAAAAATGGCGACACCGAGATAACTGGGCTTTTCCGATTAATTTTCTCACCGTTAATTATTACGATTGGTTCTGTTCAACGTCCTTCGCACGTTGTTCCAAATTGTATTGGATTGTTGGACCGCCACTATTGGTGAAATTTTGGCAATAATATAGGAACCACTTTATTACAACCACTACCATGATTTGAAGTATGTGAGTACCAATGAACGTGGTCCGCCTTCGCGTATGATCAGACAATTTTGGATTTAGTCTAAGCAACTACTCGAAATTTATAATCATTTGATCAGTTTCATCGAAGTAAAGGCCCGGGTCGGGTAGTTCGGGTCGAGAAAAAGAAATTTGCTTTTCGGAGATACACGTGTCTCACTAATGAAGTTTTGAGACAGCCTTATGGGCATCTTCACTGCGTAAATATACGACAGGAGATTATGCCATTTTCGAAGCATCAAAAAATGCGTGGATTTGGCTAAACTTCGTAGTTGAAGAGATGGAACAAAGAATGGCTACAAGTTTTGGGACGTTTTGTTTTAATTCGATCCATTGTTGACTATCTGCCAGAATTTCATCATCTCATATTTGATTGTGCTATCTATGAACGACTGGAGAACACTAACCATCAATTTATTCTAGTTAGTGGAAAATTTAGACAAACAGACCTGTGTTAGGGAAAAAACGTCTAACGAAATCGCATAACAAAAAAAAGATTTGTTTGAAAACTGTAGCTCCATAAAACAGCAATAAAAATTCGTACTAAACATATTTTGTCGATATCTTCTGAATTTTTGCAAAACTGAAAAAATATAAATTTGAATTAGACTATAAACATTTTATTCACTATACTGACATAGCAACTGATGTATTTTTTTCCGTAAATATGGTGAGCTAATTAAATGTGGACCAGGTATTAGTGATTACACTGCTTGTTTGCTAACCGTGCACGATTCGTATTTTGTCCGAATTTTAAAAATAAAAACTTACATTCTCTTACATTTACATTCTACACTCAAAGAGAATTTAATTCGGTGTTCATCTCAATTGATGACCTCAACACAAATAGATTAATTCCTAGAGTCGTGATTGATGACACTTGATATTTTTAATCTCAGTTGGGACATTTTCATTACAATATTCACGAAATCTTGCAATGGAATCTGAAATTCAATTGACAAGATTTCGTAAACACTGTAATTGTATGTGACAGTTGACAGACGTATGAAGAATTAACAGAAAATATCAAAATGCCGAATATGCAATGCCGATGGAATTCCGTTAACATTCGCGTTCAAAAACCTCACTCTTTCTATGGACACAACTCTGTAAAGCAGAAGGAAATCCGTACTACCCGCCAAAGAAAAATGTCACAAAAATTCCAGTGTTGATGTGAATCACGACTAAAAAGAAAAAAATTTGGTTGGAGAGAGCCGCTAGAGAGATAGATAAAGAGAGAGCAGATAGAGAGAAAAGATAGAGAGAGATTTCTATAGTACTTTTCACATTGAGGTTTTATTTTGAAATTATAGAATTTTTTTTGCATTTTTTTGTAAAAAATGTTCATATTCAATATATACAATACATTCATATTTATATAAAAAATTTTAATATACAATCCACAGACACTATTTGGTATGGCATTAAAACTATTTTTTCCACACAGTGGAAAAAATGCATACTGGGTGTAGACCGCCATGGGCGATAAAAATATTTCATCACGATAAATGTGTCTATTGGATAAGAGATGGCGCGCAAAGCAAATAATCTGTTAAATTGACAATTAAAGTTTCATTGATTCCATCTAGTGGATTTTTTTAAGCCAAATGAGCTATACTTTTGACATTTGTTTGTTCATCCCTCTAAACATTGCGAATCGAAAACGATGTTTTCTATGAAGAAGTTTCATAGTTTACGTATCGTTTTCGAATCGCAATGTTTAGAGGGTAACAAATAAACGTCAAGGCATAGCTTATTTAGTTACATTTTTTTCCGCTAGATCGGCGCTATTCTTACTTTTACAATCGTCAATTATATTTGTTATTAGTAGCTATTCCATTTTTAATACAGATGTCTCTCGGTAATTAGAGATTTTAAATATGTATGCGGTGTAATTAAAAATTTAGAATTAATTTTAATTTATTGTTAATGTAATTTTTACGTATTATAATAGTGTGCAACTACTGCGATCCGTATATTAACGAATAATTTAAACAGTAACTTTATCGGACCGGCTAACATATTTAATTTAGACGTCAGGAGCTCAAAAAATCTATGTTATAAATTACGTATCGACAACCGCGTAGATTACATTGCGTAATCTACCTCGCCCATCCCTGTCATAAACGCAAATCCATTAGTAATTTTGTTTGTATTTTGTTTTATCGTAAATGGTATAGTTTTCAAAATATTTGCAAAACTCGGAAAAGTCAATTCCGGTGTAAAAGCTTAACCCTTTGAGGACGGAGCTTCAAATTTCTAGGTCTATCTTTCAAATATTAGTATTATGAATATTGATAAAAATAGGCTATATAAAATGTATTTTTAAGACATTGTTTTTTGTCAGATAATTGGTTTATGGTTGTTTCAATTTAGTACCACTAGGAACAGAAAGGTATATAAAACAAAATAAAAAAATATTTTAACATGGCTTTCAACTGACCAAACGGCACAGTGGTTAAAGCTTTGGCGTTTGAATCGGGAGGTACCGGGTTCGAATCCCGATAGAGACAGGATGCAAAAGGAAATTTTCATCAATAGATTACGTACGATCTGTGAGTGAAAAACTCATGGGCCGACTCATCTTCCATGCCAGTATGGCATGGAGCTATGCAATGTGCAGATGGTGATAAAATCGGACCTACAGCCGTACGTCTTCGATTTGGCAAGCAATGCATGAAGTAAGACGTGAAAAGTGAACCGCGAAAGTGTTGGGAATGCTCGGCCCTAGAACAGATTGCATAGATTAAAATATAAAAAACATGGCTTTCAATTAAAATTAATAAAATATTGCAAAACAGTTACGTTCTGTAATTAGACACAAACCAACATTGCAGGTATTGCACATGCAACGTGTTCTTCGCGTTTCTCCAGAAGTCGTGCACTGATGGCAATGTCTGGAAGTTGAATGATTTGGGGTATGCAGTGCTTTATCAAAGCATACCTTTATTAGTACATTGCTTCGGAATCGGTTGTGTTTTGCTTTTGTTACAGATGGTATATTATTATCTTTTGCCCCAACCAGTTCATGGATCAATAAAATGCGGAAATCTTTTAAATTTAAAGATTTTCCAGAATTTCGTTAAGTAAATATCACTAAGTTATATAAGTATCTACGAAATGCCATAATATTCTATGACACCAATGTGTAGATTTTCGGTCTATTTCATAAAGGATTTTCATCATATCGGCATTATCGACATATCCCATATGCCGATTGTAATTCATTATTAATGTGGGGCATGATATTTGCTGCAATGTTCCATCTTTCTGCTTTCCATTTACGGGGGTTAATTCTTCGGGATTATGGAAATTACTCATAAAGTGTATCGGCCGTTTAACAATCCGTTTCAAATAAACAATTCCACCTTGGAACACTCTCCAATCAAAAGATCCAGGCATCATTGCTCTAAACGATGTCAAATCTTTTGGTTTGCTAGGCCCACTAAATCCCGTTGCAGACTTACGGAATTAAAATAATTGTCGAAGTGTATTTGGTGGTATTTTCCAACAAGCGTTGCAGTTAAATCTTTTATTACGCGCGCCCCCAGTGATTTTTCGGTAATATCCATTTCGTTTCCAGTGTGTAACTGCGGAATTGGCAAACATAGCCTGATTGATCGGCCCTAGCTCAAACCTTGTAATCTTGCTTGATTGGTTTCATTGGCATGTATTGTTTTATTGAACTTCGACCTTTAAGAAGTTATTTTAAAATAGTCCGTGATATTAATTTATTTGAGATTTTTTTCGGCTTTTCGGACAAAATATCATTTTCAATGGCACCCATACAATGTTTACGACTTCTCTAGGCGTAGAAAACAAAGAGGCCATTTACTCACAATATTTCTACAAAAAGTAGAAAAAGGGGCCAAAGGAAGTTCTCATTTTTTCATAAGGGTGTGTGTATTTTTACCTCTTTTCCGTATTTTCGCCTCTTTGTTTTCTACGTCTAGAAAAGTCGTAAACATTGTATGGGGGTTATTAAAAATGATATTTTGTCCGAAAAGCCGAAAAAAATCTCATATTCGACCTTAAAATTTAATCATGCTTTCATCGATTGATTGATACACGCCAGGTTTATAACTTTTTATGAATGTTTTTCCCAAAATATCCAATAATGGTCGGATTAAATAAAGCTTGTCGTAGTCCTTGGTACCTGTTTTAGGCATTACCGAATTATCGTTTAAATGTACATTTGATAGCAAGCAAGAAGATCCTAGATTAGTTACACTAGATTAGTTAGACTCACAGATTAGTTACATACTAGATTAGTTGTAAAAACGAACTGAAGAAGAAATTTGATTTTCGAAAATAAATAAATATTTTAACTCTAAGGAAATTTTACAAGTGTTTTCAATAAAACAATTCAATTCAATTTTATGAGTAACAAAAGTTAATAGCAAGGCTAAAAAATGGAGTTCAACCATTATAGCAGAGATTGCCTTTTATTTGAGATTTATTATCAGATTGCACAGATTCTCGATTTGAAGGTATTCCTATCAGCAAAGGGTCTATTTCATCAGAGCTCATTTTGTCCAGGTTCTCAAAAAAATATCGTTTGGCTGTTATAAAATAAAAATTATTTTACGCTACGTTCCTAGTGGTTTCGTTTGAAACCACATATAAAAACAGTATTTATTACTATGCAGTACGGGACAAATATATGACCTGCAATTATCTCTAAACTAAAATATGTCCACGTGTGAGTAATTTTGTTTATGATCAACAACAATGTTTTTTACGCATGCACCAAATGGTTTCAATTTCGTACAAGTACGCTTGGGTGCAAAAAAATCACACATTGCTCAATTTTCCACAAAAGTTTAAAAATATCAAAAAAAAAATCCAATATTTGTTTAATTTTTTTAACGCAGATTCAAAGTGTATTTCAATACCTACCAGTGGTACCTTTTCGTATTTATGTATACGTGCCACCAAACTGATTTTTGGGGGTAAACATCTGAGGTACACGTTTTTGTGATTTTATCAGCATGAAAATTAGGGGTAAAAATCGAGTTAAAACATGGAAATAAACAAAAAATCGAAAACAGTTTTATTAATAAGAAGCATGCCCTCCCCTGGCCCGAATGGGATTGAGGTCCAGTTCGATGAAATTGAGGTCCGGGCTTCGAGCTGGTCACTCCATAACAGGCACATCCACCTCTTGCAGGTACTGGTATACTACACCAGCCGTATGCGGTTTCGTATTATCCTGCATATACAGAAAATTTTCACCAAAAAACCCGGCCAAGGTACGGCATACTCCTCGAGTACTTCCTCAATGTACCGTTCAGAATTCATTCCTCTTGATTAACAGTATTGGCTCGTGTGATGAATACAAGATCTATCTTCGCCTCTAATGATATGCCTTCCCAGAACATGCACGATCCACCGCCATACGAGACACGTTCTTCAATGCAACATTGCTCATATCGCTTTCCTTGTCTTCTGTATACTCTTCCGTGTCCATCGGTGCCATATAAACACATCCTGCACTCGTCAGAGAATAAGACTGTTCTCCATTCTTCTTCTGTTCAATTCAAATGCTCTCGAGCGAACTCACGACGGGCTCGTCGGCGAGCTGTCATCAATTTCGGCCCATTTGTTGGTCTGTGTGCAGTCAGATTAACTTCTCCAAGTCATCTTTTTCTGTCCACCGACTGACTTCCACTTCACGAACTTCTTGGAGCCAGTTGAACTGCACTCATACGGCGATTTCGCAACGAAGTTCTTACAAGAAAGCAGTCATCACACTGTGCTTTAGCACGATTTGGGCCAGATCCTTGTCGCCGTCTGAAGCCACCAGTTTCATGATATATCTACCACACTCCACGAACGGAGAATCGGTTCAAATTTAATTGTAGAGCCACTTCACTTTTGGTGCCGCCCCGCATAAATTAGTGCAACCACCTGTGCCGCTATCTCTGGTGTGGTATCCATTTTTTTGCTCCGGATGAAGACGTAATCAATAGATGATCGTTCAGCCTAAGCATCAATATGCGAATGATCACAATTCCGAGCGAGATATTTCATGGCATGCTATTGTATTGATCTTTTTGAATTATTTTAAGAATTTAATTCGAAAGCCTGCTATGTGCATTTGACAAAAAATTGCTTGGCATGGTACAAGTACAAAACAGGTACCAATGGATAGGCATTGAAATAGACTTTGAATCTGCATTAAAAAAAATTAAACAAATATTGGGTTTTTTTGATATTTATGAACTTTTGTGGAAAATTGAGCAATGTCAAATATGCAATGTGCAATTTGCACCTAAGTGTAGTTCGTAAGAGAACAATGATTTTGCATGTAGTTTCATTCTGATACCGCTTGTACGCAAAGAGTTTAGCATGAAGTTTCACTCCAATTTCCTGAAATAAATTTTAAAAATTTCCGCACTTCAAATTTTTATATAATTCAACTTGTGGTTATATTTTATTTATTATCTTATTTATTTTATTTTACAGAAATCTACAAGATGGTTCACTAGAAGTAGATGGCGGTAGATCAATTGTCCAACGATCACCTGGTAAACTAAGACAATTAAACACCGACACAGGCCTTTATGTTGGTAAGTACATTTATACTTCAATGTCGTTTTACAAGGCAATTTCTTAAACATTCCATTTAAACTTTTTAAAATCAGGTGGCATGTCAAATGCACGATATTACACACGTCGAAGATACCAATCTGGTATCATTGGTTGCATATCAGAAATAATTTTAGCCGGAGAACTCCGACTAAATATGGACGGAACAACAATTGGCACGGCACATAATGTTGAACCAGGCGTTCCTTGAAGTTAGAACTATTTAGTCCGTAATTAAAACAAAGAAAAATTAATTAAATTATAACAAACAAAAAATAATTAAAAGTAAAAAAAAAAATTAGGATTCAAAATATCACAATACAAAACACGTACGACACACACCACACGAATTCAATCATCGGTATGCGGGAGAAAATTTATTTATTTATTTTTTTAATTTCTCCCTCCGTACTCCGAAATGACACGAACAATTTATTTTCCTCACAAAAATAAACACATCATCACACACACACAAATAAAATAAAAAATTAACACACAAATTTTACACACAAACACATACACAAAATAAATAATATAATAATAAATATAAATAAAAATGATGAAAATTTTTTTAAAAATTAAAAATAGATTTTTTTAATTTTTTTATTTAAATAAAAAAAAAAAACAAAAAAGTAAAATACTATTTATTATAATAAATAATATAAATATATATAAATAAATATAAATAATACAATTTAATAATATTTCTATATTTAAATATAAATAACTATAAATAAATCAATTTTAATTTAAGTGAGATAAAAATTAATACGATTTAAGTGAATTGATAGAAAAATTAAAAAATTAAGAACACAAACAAACAAAAATTTAATTATAAATAAATAAGAGTTTTAGTAATAACAAAACAATGAAAAAAGTGTTTTTTTTGTACAATTAAGTTACGAAAGCTTTTGATATTAAATAAAATTAAAACAACAAAAATAAAAAAAATCAGCAAGCTTTTTTATTTTTTATTAAAAAGTTTTTAATTAAGATAAAATGAGAAAATCTGTATGTGTGTATGTGCGAGATAAATAAAATAAAAATGGAGGACAAAATAATAAAATATACAATATAAAACGAGAGTGTATAAAATAATAATGGGATAAAATAAAAAATTCGTCAATTTAATTAAAACAAAAAATTAACAAAATAAAATTGAAAATCAAAAATAATAAACGAGATAGAAAATTTATTTTTGTAATATTAAATTCTGAGGAGTTGATTGATTTACGTGATCTTATTATCAATATATATACAACATAATATAATTTTGTGATTGTGATAATTTTATTGATGATGAAAATGTGAAAAATGAAAATTGAAAAACATCTCTATACATATATATACGGGGGGAAAACGAGGAAATAATATTAATAATGTCGCATAGCTGTGTATAGCGTGAAAACGATTTTTTCATTCTGGCAAAAACTAATGAACAATAAAATTACAAGGTGGAATACAATTAAAACGTGGCGAAAATCAATCAAAATTAAAAATCATTTTTGTTTTTTGTTTTAATTTAAATCGGGGGGAAATGAAAACTAGATTTTTAGGAAATGAATGACAATTATTTAGGTGGCGTGTTGTGCTTTTATGTGCGGGAAAATGTAATTGCGAACAATAAATTTGATAATGTAAGACGTATTTTATTTTAAATAATTAATTGTGTCCATTAGTTATAATTAATTATGTTATCCCGGTGGGCATATTATAAAATTGGTTGGAGTTCATTTGATTGGGTGGTTTTGGTTGACATTTAGTAGCGATTTTAGGAATTTTTCAGTATCGAGAAAACCCCGAAAGCCACTCCCACCCCACATTTTAGGGCTTTTTAAGTTAATATTGTTATTTGTGCTACTAACGGAGCCCAAATGTTTTTAGATCTCTTGCAAGCTAGACAGTGTCGAGAATTGGTGGAGTCTGCAGACAATGTGAAATATTGCTTTTTTGCTATTTTTTCCATTGGTTTTTAAGTACCTGTTAGGTATTCATTTTATCGTTCTCTAGTTTAGATTGAGGTTTATCAATATTTAGGAAGTCAATATTCAATTGTTTCAAAACAAATAGGTGGGAGTAGTATATTAAAATTTGAAGGTATTTCAAATCATTTTCATATTTCACTGGGTTTTATTATTAAGAACGTGCTACTCCCCAAACTCAGCAAACTCAGACGGTAGTTTATTATTAGTTTATTATTTGGTTCTCCAAATGTGAATGTTCTTCGTTCAGTTCCACGATCGTCTTGATCTTCTTGGCCTAGACTTTACTTTTCAAACCATTGTTCGTTCTCGTGTCCTGCTGAGTACCTGTCATCCAATTGGCTGTAAACCATTTTTTTTTTATGTATTAACTTTATTTACAATAAAATAATATTACAATAAAATTATAATGTCATTTTCCCAATGGATTTACTGTCCTTTAAAGGGAAATTAACATTATAATAAACATATTTCTCATACATGTGTCAGATACATATATGCATTTCCAAGTTATACAATTTACAAAATGTAATTATTTACCAATTCTCTATAATAGATCTTTAATTGTTTCTTGAATTGATGAATATTCATTACGGTTTTCAATGAATCAGGCAATCTGTTGTAAATTGAGGGACCGGAAAATCAGACTGATCTGCGTCCAAATTCGTTTGTAATAGATCCGCATGATATATTAGCAAATCTGGTTCCATATTTATGATTACTATTACTAAATTCTAAATTAGATAAGGTAGAAGAGACATTTAATGTCCTGTACATATACAATGAAAAATGGTAATCATGCAGCGCACCCAACGGCAAAATTCCTTTGGATTTAATTTCATATAAATACAATGATGATACTCGAAAAGGGAGCTTCAAGAAAGCTTTCACACTTTTGTTTTGCATGATTTGAAGAGGTTTTAACCTGCTCCGACTTGCCGTTCCGTAAACAACAATTCCATAAAGAATTCTGGGATGAATAAATGCAAAGTACATCAGTCTCAATACATAACTAGGCACAAAATACGAGAGTTTCCTTACCAATCCTACTAAAGGAGCCATTTTAGTACAAACGGATTTAATGTGTTCACCCCAAGACATGTGCGTATCAAAAGTCACTCCTAAGTACTTGAAATATTCAACTGCATCAACTACAACGTTATTTATATTAAGATATGACAAAATTAGAGTTTTTTGTGGTGAATGAAAGATCATAAATTTTGTTTTATTTAAATTCAATGAGATTACATTCGATTTGAAGTATTCCAGTAAGATGATCATATCATGCTCCATGCTATTCTGTATTGTAGAAGGGAATATCAGGAACAGTAATGGTCCCAACACACTGCCTTGAGGAACCCCACATTTAAAAGTTAAAATATTACTGCTAATTCCATTAATCATAACATATTGCTGACGATTAGTTAAGTAACTATTAATCAATTTATAGGCTACACCACGAAATCCATAACCATATAGTTTATCGAGAAGCAGCTTGTGATCAATAGTATCAAAAGCTTTTTTTAGATCTAGAAAGAGGGCTGCAACATACTCCTTTCGATCCAAAGCATTGTAAATCATGTTAGTCATTTCAACAAGAGCCACATCAGTGCCCGCACCTTCTCTAAACCCATACTGATATGCGTAGAAAAAGTTCGATTCATTTAAGAAACTCCTGAATCGCGAATTTATAACTTTTTCAATAATTTTATCAAATACAGATAGAGTACAAATAGGTCTATAGTTAGAAATTAGATTTTTCTCACCACTTTTGAAAACTGGGACAACTTTGGCAATTTTTAATGGATTAGGATATTCACCGGTTTGAAAAATTGTATTTATTTACTTCGCAATAATTTCAGTGAAGAAGGCTACATTACGCTTCAGAACCTGATTACGAATATTATCTGGTCCACTACCTTTATCATTATCCAGAGAACAAATAATATTACAAATCTCCGCAGGAGTAGTGGGCGATAGAAATATAGAGTCAGGATTCGAACGCAATGTGTTAAATTGATTAATATCTCTATCACTTCCAATTGCTTCTCCCAGCGAATTACCTATACGTACAAAGTAATCGTTAAATATATCAACTATATCAGATATATTACTATATTTATCATCATTAACAACAATAGTTTGAATATCGGAGTTATAATTATTTCTATTTAAAAACTGGTTGATATTTTTCCATAAGTGTGTTTGGTTCACATTACTAAACATAATTTCATAAAACTGTTTCTTCGCATGATATTTCTCCGATGATATCTTTTTATTTAAATTACAAAATTGTTCACGAATTACCATGTTATTGGTGTCATTTGTGTTTCTTTAATAATCTATTGCGTTTCCCAATGAGTTTCCACAAATTGTAAGTGATCCAGGGACAAGAGTTGCTCTTCAATTTTGTATTATATCACGGTAAGAGTGATGTAGAATCACGGCCAAATTAAAAAAAATGATATCGAAGTCATTTTTAATGATCCTACTCGTATGTTTGATTGTCAAAAGAAAACTCCAAACGTTTTATAGAATACTGAAAAGCCATTATCCCAATCTTTATATAGCACCGTTGTCCATTATTTTGTTTTCAAATACATTACATATGGGAAATAAACGGAAAACAGAAAGCTACGTATAATAATACATCGTTGACAAAATATTATACAGTTCATTGAATCATAAAAAAACGTCAACCATTATTCCAAAGTTACTGCAAAATATAAAACCACAAAAATTGCTTCAATTAGAATTGACAGTAATAAATCATTTAATCTAAGAAAGCGTCGAGAATTCCAATTGGATTTGTAGTATTATTCCACACAGAACTCGGTAAACTTTGCTTCAAATTGTTCTTTAGTGTTTTAGTGAAAAAAAATTTGGAACGCAAAAATGAACCACTAAAACGCTTTGTTTGGCTATTTGGTATTCTGAATGTGTGTTGAAACAAAATTAAACATTGATCCAAACTTACTTGAAGTCATTACAAAAAATGAATATATGATGGAACGAAACGATAGTTAAGAGAATAACTTGCCGAGACTATCCCTATGGCAATGACTGTACTGCACAACAGAAAAAGCATGCAGAACATTGACTCCATCCACAACACCTATAACTGCTGTTTTCTCATTTTGCAGGGATGTTATGTTTGTAAAGATGCTACTCTAATCGTTAAGTGCCAGCATACTACAGACGGAGTGCATATCAGCGAAAAAAAATTTAGAATGCTTTTATTTGTTGACGTACGTGGATCGGCATTTTTCCAAAAAATTGAGAACAGTAAACAACTAAGTACGTGCCAGTTATCGTGTAATTTGCCTAGAATTAAATCTGCTTGAAAACGATACGCATTGGGACACTTTACTCGCTGATGGTTTGAAGACTGATCAGCCACTGCAATTACGCACATTATTTGCAGTGATATGGTTAACGTGCTTCCCATCTAATCATAAAGATCTTACCAATAATACAAAGGCTTAATGGACGATTGTGGATCGAGGTGCAAATGACCACATTTGTTCCGAAATTTTTTCCGGAATGACACACAGCGTATGAAAATATTATTATCGCAAAGCTGCAGATTGTATTTCCTAGATGCACTCGAAAGGGCAGGCTATTGAAGCGTAATGTTATAATTGCATTTATTCGAAAAATATTCAACTAATCAGTATCAGTATGGCTTTTGAAATTTGCGTTCAAGATGAATTTTCCAGGAGAGCTTACTGGCTAAAATTACCCCAAGACGTTTACTGTTTGAGATTTGGCGATCGTCTCCGAGAAAGACAAGAAGCAGAAAGTTCGTTAATATCACTACGTCTAGTAAAGACTAGCGGACTAGTTTTCGATGCATTAACGTACAAACCGTTTTCAAGGGACCACATTTCTACATCTTGAAAGGTGCCTTGCATTATAAGTCAGATATTTCATTAAGATGTTTAGCAGCAATTAAAACGACTAAGTCAGTCTTGTAACAAGTTCATGAAGAGCAGTTTCACACGATTTTCCGACTCTATAAGCATGTTGAATGCTGCTGAGTGGGGGACAGATAAACTACGGTCTCTTATATATATATAAACAGTTCTTGCCAAAGCTTCAGTGAAAGTTGAAGTATAGTCCGACTAACCTAGTTTTGGGATGAGAACTACACAACTCTTGTTCCAAGATTGTGGAATAGTTAAAAAAGCAATGTATCGTGCTTGAAAGAGTAGAAGTAAGTGATAGCGAATAAAAGAAAAACAATGCTGTAATTCAAAAGGAAAGACTTCATTCGAACTACCTGATTTATAGGGTGGGAAGGAGAAAAAACGCTAACGCAAAATGTCTCGAGTGACAAATCTACTGACTAGGTCTCAATCGGGCGGAATAACAGTACTGTTAGGTTGGTCGGAAGCAACGATTGATAGCGCCAGAGACCAATTGAATCGGAAAATTCCAGAAAGGTTATTAATCTATTATCAGAAGTTAATCCAAGATGACCTGCGACTAAATCTTTTTGAGATACTAAACAAAATGCTCAATTAATCAGAAATTAAATCTTTTGATTTTATTATTGAGTCTTTTCGTTGTTTTCCTGAGTTTTTTAAGATCAGAACACCAAAGACACTTGTTCCAAGTCATTTGTTTGGTAATACTATGACAGGATTTCTCGAAAGCTAGTGTGATTACGCCCGTCAAAAACTATGCTAGCAATTCAATGTTATCAGTTGAATTAATCTTAAGAATAGATCTTTCAATTTCTATGATAAAATAGATGAATTTTCCTGATTATCGATTTAATCATTAATTGGTCACATGCCAATTAATGATTAAATCGATAATCGACGTAGAGTACAAACTAATGTTAATCACTTCCATTCCGCAGCGAGATACATACTCTCTCTCTCTCTCTCTCTAGCTTCACATCCCATGAAGGGATTTTGCCGCCCGCACTATGGTCCTCCAGCCGTCTCGGTCCATCGCTCTCATCCTCCAGTTTCGACATCCTAGCGCATGTAGATCTTGTTCTACGTCGTCACGCCAGCGCAATCGGGGTCTTCCTCTACGACGCACACCGGCTGGTTGTTGATGGAACACTTTAATGGTCATCCGTTGTTGTGGGGACCTTGTAACGTGGCCGAGCCATCTTACTTGATTGGATTTGATGAATCCGATAATATCGCAACCAAAGATTGAACGAATGACCTTCCTTTCGAAAGTTGATAACAATCTACAATCGTTAGTGGTCATGGCCCAGCTCTCGCTTCCGAAAGCCAGCACAGGTCTAATGAGTGCTTTATAAAGTGCGAGCTTGCACGACTGCGATAGATGATTCGGGCTTTTATATCTGCCTGCATGTCATTTGATGATGTTATAACTGACCCGAGGTATTTGAAGTTTTCAACGCAATCAAAGTTATGGTCGCCAATTCCGAGATTTATCATGGAGATGTTCCTGGGTGTTGACACAAATTTGGTTTTGCTACTGTTCACCTTCAAGCCAAGACTTCTTGCGCATCGATCGAGTGGCACGAAACTGTCTTTGATATCACTAGGTCTTCGGCCAAGAAGCACGATAGCATCTGCATATCCAAGAATTTGGCCTGATTTATTAAATATACAGCGCGAAGTTTCGATGTTGCTTTTCCTCACTACGTACTCAAGCGCCAAATTGAACAGCACAGGCGCGAGTGCACCTCCCTGTCGAACACCAGATGTTATTTCAAAGAAGTCTGACACAGTTCCTTCGATTACAATTCTACATACAGACCCAGACGTTGTTAATTTGCACAGAGAAACGAGTTTCTCTGGAATTCCTAGGCATATGAGCGCGGCCCAAAGGTTATCGCGGTTTATACTGTCATATGCCTGACGGAAGTCTATATATAATTGATGTATGGTTATGTTGTGCTCCCAACATTTTTCCAAGATCATCCTCATGGTGAAATACTGGTCAGTGGTCGATCGGTTGGGACGAAAACCACACTGATAGTCGCCAATGATGTTTTCGGCGAAAGGGATGAGTCTGGCAAGTACAACATTAGCCAACACTTTGTAAGCAGTGTTCAATAGAGCTATGCCAAGAAAGTTTTTTAAGACGGTCGCCTTTTTTATGCAACGGACATATGAGTGCGGTCTTCCAATTCTCCGGCAACTCTTCTTGGTCCCAAATACAAACGACGAGATCGTATAAACTTGTTGCAAGAGTAGCGCCTCCGAGTTTAATTAATTCTGCGGGGATTCCATCGAGACCGGGTGCCTTGCCGTTTTTCAATCGACTAAAAGCTGCGTCTACTTCATCTGCTGTGGGATATTCGACGAAGACCTCATCACCTGGAGGAGCTATTGCTCTAATGGGGGTCACGTCGTCATTCCGATTTAGTAGATTTTGAAAGTAGGTTTGCCATACTGAGAGAACATCAGCCACGTTTGTTCTCAATTCTCCATTCCCGTCTTTGATGGCTGTACTTCTTGGGTGGAAGTCTTTAGTGAGATTCCTGGCATTAGCAAAACAGTCCCTTGAATTTCCTACTTCCGCTTGGAAGCTGATGTTTTTTAATGCATAATCTCATATGATCGCGTTTCTTTTGACAAAGGTATTTAGTCGTCGCTTTTCTGGTGCGGAGATATTCTGCATGTGTGCTTCTAGTGTTGCGAGCCAACCATTTTCCACGAAGCTTTTGTTTATTTGCGACGATCAGGCGGCATTGATCATCGAACCAATCATTGCGGGGTCTCGGAGGTCTTCTTCCGATAGTGTTTTGCGCCGCGGTGGTAATGGCTGACTGTATTATGTGCCACTGCTCCTGGATGTTAGAAGGAGCTTCTACGTTGTTGCTGGGCCGCTCTAGATAGTTAGTGACAGTTGATTGGTAACTCTGCAGTGACGTTTGGTCTTTTAGAGCAACAACATTCCATCGAACGATTTTTTGTGTTTGTCTATTGAAAGTTGATGACAGTTTGCACTTATATTTAAATACGACAAGCATATGATCGCATATGATACATACCCCTCTGATTAATATTGTAGCTATCCCCATAACGTGTGATCAGCATTGGCATCGCAACCTACCACTAAAAACACTACAGGTTTGACCTGCTTCAAAAAACAAGGCTAATAAAATCGAACTAGTTTTAACATTTGTTTTTCCAGGGGACTTATTCTTGAAATCGATGGAAATTTCCCCAATCAGGACACAATTTGTTTTGGAATTCTCTATATTATTCTAATGTTTCGCCGGCTGCTTTAATTGTTTTTTCAAATTAATTTTCTTTTTTTTTAATTAAGAAACATATTTTTTCACACTACTTATGGAAAAATTCCAACTGCGTAAATCGGTTCGAAATTATTCAGTTAGTTGTGAGACAAATATTAGTAAGAATTTCAAAGCAAATTGTATTTCGATTAAGGAAATTTCCACCGATTTCAAGAATACGTCCCCAGGTCATTAAACGTGCCGCGACGAAACAATGTTCAGCATGGATTCTAATTAGAAATAGCACATGAAAAAATACTTTGTCCACGATTTGTGAGTCTAAGGCTTGTTAGGGGTCTTGTTTCTGGAACATTGAGTGCAAAGTCATAGTTCTCGCTGTTCCAGAAAACCGATTCAATTTACTGGAAACGAGATTCAGATTTTTTACGATTTCTATTGTTTTACTTAATTTTTTCATTGGTATTTGGCTGCAGATTATTCAAGTAATTAGCAATTATGATGTCACTTTAGGATGCAATTTTCCTTAAAATATGAATAACTTAGCAACAAGTATGTGGTCGTGAGGGCGACAGTATCAGTGTTGGATAATTAATTTTACAAATTATTTCATTACAATTTGGTGTTTTTAATTTCTATAGGGTTTCTCTGTCTGGCACTATATCCCCTCAAGGGATTTGGCCGCCTAAAATGAGGTTTCATAATCATATTTTCATTTCGGATAATGAGTGATTAATTCATTGATTCTAAACCAGTCGTAAAACTTGTTCCTTGTCACCACCGGGAATCAAACCCGGGACCACCGGTCGCTGGAGTAAGCATGCTGACTACTTTGCCACCGGGGCGGAAAGCCCCCTATTTCTATAGGCTAAATGATTATAAAATTATTTAAATCTGATAGGATTATAAAAGCAGCTTTATCGCAGATAAACTCGAACCTGCTAAAATCCTGATTATTTGATTTTTGTTAAAGATGCTCTAATTCTGAACAATATGTCAGTAACAATGGAACAGGTGTTGCATCACCATGGATTCTAGCAAACATTACGGCTTCGCGCCATTAAATTAATTAATAATAAAAGACTTTTCCGTTGTGCCTATATTACTAAACAGTGGGATTTAAATGATACAATAAGGGGATTCCATCTATGACCCTATGTATTAACTTTCGATCTGAAATGGCTTTTCTGAAACAGCTGCCGATCGGTTTTGGTGTTATTTTTTTTAAATAGTACAATCTTATCGATAATAAGTGGATCGAGTGTGGGTTTACCACCAAATCAATATACTGCTCTCAATAATGAACCTTTATTTATTAGAAGACTAGCTCATGCGGTTTAATTGGTCTTTGTGTAATTCCTCATTGGTTACGTAGCGTTAAGCATTCGTTATTCCACGTAGAAATTTGTTTTGACCTCGTTAAATAATTAAACAATTTGATTGTTTAAAACAGCCTCACAGTTGGATGTCCAATATACATCTCACTTTGAATTATTTTCATTTGCTCTGCTTTTTGTCTATCGTGGTATTTCCAATTCAATCTTGAATCGGAGTTTCAACCTATTTTCACAACTAACACTGGAACTTTTCGGTTTATCAATATTTAGGTTTTGCAACTCCTCATTGATCTCGTTAATCCTTGGTCTGCGATGATATGTGTCCATGAATTTCCTAGGATCGTCCCCAGTTTGCTCCCAAAGCTGTTCATAATCTCGACAAAGAACCCTTAGTTCTGCAATAGACTGAATTGAGGCATAATACGGCAACGTAACGTTCTTTAGGGCTGGATGCATATTCTAGAATAATCGATGTATTATTTGGCGCTCGGACAATCAATCTTGCAGTCGTTCATTCATTTTCTGTATATTTAGGGAAAAATCAGAAAACGATTCTTTACTACCCTGCATTCTCTTCAAAATACTTTCCTTAATTTTTTCCTCGTAATTGGAACTACTAACGTAAGAAAAAATCGCTGCTTTCATTTTTGCCCGTGATTCCACTGGGTGGTTGGATTTAAAAACGCAATACCAATCCCCAACAGTTTCGGACAGGAAAATGTGCAAAAGTTTCGTTAGATGTTCTAAGGGAATGTTACCATCACTTGCCATGTGTTGAAGACGATATACGAAGTCATGCACATATGTCGCGCTTCTACCATCGAATGAAACATTCCACTTTTGGCAAAACTTCTAGTAGCTATCGACACGAAAAACGTGGTGTTTGTACTGGTGTAAGATGTTGTGGCAATGTTTCTGGATTTGCACGGATCAGTTGTTCGTCATAAGGATTCCTTATTGGCTGCTATTCATTCTGTCTGAATTTTGAATTCGGCTCAATTTAAATTACCAATTCTATTCGGAACCTGGAGAAATCGAGTATCTACACTAGAAAATAAATCAGCTACTGATCCTTTTAAGTTATTTGGACCTTTGCTTTGATATACTTGACCAATTAGATTATGACCTGGATTTATAATAACTTGGAACTGTACTGGAGTAGATTTGCTTCTTTTTTCGTTGGACGTAAAGTTTTTTATAAAATTTTAAATGATCGTCTCCAATTGCTATGAAGTTTTGAGAGAATCGAAACTTCTATAGAATTTATCAATCGTTTACTTCGCTTCTTATAGTGAATTATTTTAGCAAACGCGATAGTTACGAATTCTATTCTGGGCGGCGCTGGTTCATTTTGAGAGACTTTCGAAAGTTCATCATATTTATTTTGTAAGAGTACAAGCTCAACGTCTAGGTTTTCCATAACGTGAGTATTTTTTGATTTACGATTCATATCATAATTGTTCTCTAGAATAACTATTCACTATAAAATCTCTTCTGTACCGCTTTGCTAGAAAATTTCAATTCGGATCAAACAAAAAATACCTAACCAATAATAAAAGCTAATGGTAAACGTGATTTGCCGTAATATGTAAACGTTTACCAAAATCGTACTAGCACTTCTCCCAAAAGCTCAAAAGTTCAATTTTGAATCCGAGATATTTTGCAGATTCTGCTTGGGGAACTTGCTGTACCCCATTGAAAACTGTATGTATTGAAACGGGTCAGCCTTATACCTTGGCAAAGGCTGCCCCGGTTTCACAGAATTGCCGATATCTTTTGGTACCGCTGCGGCATTGGTTCCCGCACCTCAGTCAGTTAGAGGGAATGGTGTGGGTTTCGAGGTACCTGGATATTGGCCTAGATTACCGCATTAAAAAAACACACAAAAAATGAAGAAAGGTGAAATTGGGTATCGGACCCGAAAATGATGGTTTTATTCCAGCGTATGAATTAAGGGTGCCTTCGAGGTTGTTAATCTAACTATTTAGGGAAACAAAGTTCCACTAAACACTAGTCATTCACACGTTTAAAAAAAAAATCGAAAGAAAAATAATTCAACAGCAAGGTTTTAGTCGTTTCAATAACAATTTCTCAAACAACTTAGAAATAGTAGGTAACAAAGAGATCGGCCTGGAGCCCTATCATGATTTCCGTGGCGCTTCTACTTTAATATCATGAATTCCGGGGGTCAATTTCGTTCAAAATTCGACAGTTTACAAAAAAATAACCCGCAAGTATATAATAGTGGTATGTGTGTTTGTGCTAGTGCGAATAATGAGCGCCATTTAATTTTTTTGGATATAACATTTGCATTTATATTTTAAAATTTGTAATATGCTTTAAATAAAATTAAATTTATTTAATTTTAGTGTTAAAATAATTGCAATTCTGTGTTTCTGCGAAAAGAAAACATTTATTCGACATACCATTGAAAAAAAAAAAAATAAAAAAACCCTTTTCCGGGCAGACAATTTTTTTTTTTTTACTTAAATTTGAGTCTTACACAAATGTGTACGTAAGAAATGACAGGTTGTAACGTCTTCCGGATTTTAACGGATCTTAGTTAAATCGGAATTTTTTAAAAATTACACACTAATATAAAACTGTATACAATACTCCTTATACGTATACGAAAACGTCATGTTTCGTCTGCCGGAGTTGAACAAAATCAACCCCCCGCTATCAAAAAAAACCGCGCTCATTTAATGCCATAAACGCACTCATTTTATGTCAGCTGACTTGACATTTATCAGTGTAAACAACATTACTTTGAGATTAATTTTGACTTTTAGACTGCGGGCCAATTCAGACTTATTTTGTGTAGACTGACTTATTTGAAAGTCTATTGGTATTTTTTCTTATAATTTTAGATATACATAATTCCTAAACTAAAGTTGGTTGTACAATATTTCAAACCCTAGACCAAATACGAATTAGACAACATCGAATCAAACAATAAATACTTTGAATACATACTCTTCGCAAAAGACTTGTTTCCAAATACTTCAGTATTTCTACATATGTTTGATGATTTTGGAGTAAAACCCAAGAAGTATTAAGCCAGTAACACCATTTGACGCCGACGATTTTCCATTTTAATAATTTTTTCAAGTGTGTAATTTATATTTCCACAAACAATAAAGAAAAAGACCACTGATTATTAGAACTGTGAACTGTCAATAAATTGTCAATTATGAAATGTAGAGTTATGCTCCAAAAAGTCTTGATTTTAATTGGACCAGCAGATTACTCATTTCAAGCCGTCATTTTGTATAAGTCAAATAAGTCGACTTATTTGAAATATTTTTAATATTTCTTCAATAAAAAATTCATTGAATCAAAGAATCAATTGAAAGATTCAGTTTTGGCACGGGAAGAAAATGAAATGAATGTCAAATTTGGAATCGAACGGCCAACACACTAAAGAATTGTTATTCTAAAAAATATCCGCCATCTTTTAGATGCCGGAACTATTCTCGCTATCGGATAGATGGCGAAAAGGTATCGTGTTTATTGATACCAAATTCACGATATCGTGTGAAAATTGTTTCGCGGCGGAAATCTTGATAGGATGATACAATTTGCTCGACTGGTTTGTCTGTTTTTATTATCATAATTATTTGTGCAACCTTGAAACACTCGGGTATATGTAAGCCGAGAGCAAGGATTATATATAATACGTTAACATAGGGACTGCTTTCTTTGGTAACTCCTTATATAGCCTTGGCGAAATTTCATCAATTCCAGATGACCTTTTGGGAGTTTTTAATTGTTTATCATTTTTATAGCTTCTCGGGAATTTTCTTCAAGAATATTTAAAATCGAATTATTTCGAAGTCGACATAAATTGCGTTTGAAGTGTTCCGCCAATGTCTTCACCAATTGCATTAATTACTCGCAAGCTTCTAGAATAACATTTTAAAAATAGCACTAGAAGGATGAAGTGTTTATTTTTTACTTAGAATGTTTGCAATATAAAAAAATCGCAATACAAACACCTAGCTCGTTTTGAATTTCATTAGCAGTAAATCGCAAAAAATATCACAAAACTTAATTAAAGCAAAACAGATACAAAAATGCCCGAAAACATAAAAACGTAAACAAAAACATTAATAAAATAAAAACGAAACCAGTCCATATCATAATTAAATAATTTAAATAATAATGTAATTAAAAATATAAATATAATTATAATTTAATTTTCTAAAAATAAAAAATAAAAATACTAAAAAAAACAATAAAATAAATAAATATTAATAATAATATAAAAATGCTAAAAACCACTTTATTTAATTTAATTTAAATATATAATTTATTATAATAATTATATTTATAAGTATTTATTACTGTTATAATGTATTTGTATAAAAAATTATATTAACTATTACACGATAAATAACTCATACATAAATAACAAGATTTTTCGTTTTTTTTAAACACACACACACAACACACATGATTTTAATTTTAGACATTAATAAAATAAATATTATAAATTACACAGTGGGAAAAATTATTTTGGTTTTTTTACAAAACAACCATAAAAATTAAAGTAATAATAAATTTATGTTTTAAAAAAGAATAACAAAAAACGTTTTGCATTTTTTTTTTAATTTTAATTGAAATTATAAAAGTTATGTAAAAAAAATATTAGTAAACATAAAAATGTTTATGAAATTGTTGTTGAAAATAGACAAAAAAGCTTTACTATTTCGTAAAAGTACGTACGAGTATAACGGTCGAGAAAATTGAAAAATATTATTTTAATTTAAAATATTTTTATGTTTTCTTTTTATATTTTTATTATACAATTTAATTTTTTTTTATATTAATAATAAAAATAAATTATTGTTTTGTGCATGTGAAAGCTCATTATGTACTAAAAGTTCCTTAAACTTGTAGAGTTGTAAGGGTTCAAGTTATGCCAAATCTATATAAAGAAATCGATTTGAATGAGATTTTCATTAATTCTTAGTGTTTGAAGTGATGAACGGTATAACGATGGTGTACACCTTAAATAACAAAGTGCCCTTAAAAGCTCAATGAATTACGAAAAATATGTTGATTAATGCCATGCGAGCTATCTTGGCTTAAAACGCAAAATTCGTTGCGAAGAAAGAAAGAAATGCTTTCTTTCGAAATTTTCAAAACTTTTTTTGGAATAATTTTATTAAGTTGAAATCGGGAAATTAATTTGAATTTCAGACCAAGTTTGGAATAATCAGTTTAATCTAGTTTACAGATTACGATCAAATTCGGTTTGTATAGGGTGGCGCTTTTTTATTTATTATTTGATTAAAAATTTTTAAAATACAGTATATTTTATGAAATAGCCATTTTCTGCTTCACACACTGGTGTTCTTTCTAACACATTTTCAATAACTTTTCTCAAAATTTCAGGAGTTATCAGTGCTAGGCTTCATTGTCTACGCTGCGTAGTAAATTAAAATTATACATTGGTATGTATGTAGACGATTAAGCAAACAGCGTCTTCTAACAGTTCTTCTGTTAACAATCAATAAAATTCTATGATTTTTTTTTTGTTAATGGAAACCATTTCAAGGTGAAGAGCTTCATTTTTATTTCACTTTTGATAAAGCTGTAGTTGTTTTTGGTAAATTCGAAAAAACAATACACTTTTTTAAAAAGTAGAACTTGGTACACAGATACGTTTTTGTATTTACACACAGCTGCCAAACTGGGGTGTGTAACAAAATGCTGGTTTTCAAAATCCCGGATTTTTATAAATCTCGGTTTTCAAAATCCCGATTTTCAAGCTCCTGCTTTTCAAAATCCCGGTTTTCAAAATTCCGGTGTACAAAATCCCGATTTTTAAAATCCCGGGTATGTATAAAAAAAATGGATTTTAAGGAGAACCCGGTTTGAATTTTTAAAATTTGACATGTGGAAAAATGGGACTCTTAAATGAATTTTTGACAAAATTCAAAAATGAGTTTGCGATAAAGTTTTAGAAAATGGCTAATTTAATTTTTTTAAATTGTTTTAAGGCGTATTACGTAATTTTATATGTTATTTTTCGTGTTTTTCACTTCAATCTGTTCTGGGGCCTGTTCAGCTCTCCCAGCTATTTCGCGGTTTGCTTATTTCTATCCTTACTCTTACGCCAGTCAGCCAATTCGAGGACGTACGGCTATAAGACCGATTTTAAGACCACCTGCACTTTGCAAACTCCATGCCTCCTATACTGACATGGAAGATGGGTCGGTATTGCACTCCGACAGGGGGTCATGGATGTGTTACATTTCATCCCAGAGCGTAATCTGTTATTAAATTTCACTGTTGCATGCTGCCCCTATCGGGATTCGAACCCGGTACCTCTCGAATCAAATGCCAAAGCTATAACCACTGTGGTCGGTATTTTTTTTTTTTTTTTATCAAATATTAATGAATTTGCTTGACAAAATTTTATTTTACCAAAATGTATGAAAACCAGGATTTTGTAAACCGGGATTTGTAGACCGGGATTTTGAAAACCTTGGTTGTGAAAACCGGGATTTTAAAAACCGGGATTTAGTAGTACATCCGTTAAACTGTTAATGTACTACAATGAACAACAAAATTAAAATGAAAGTTAAAATACAAAAAACGGTTTCAGACAAGGATACATTTTATGATCATACAAGTATATCGGTTAAAAATTCTAATAAACTTGAAAGTTGGATCGTAGGCTCACTAGCAATTTCAAGCAGTATAAGTCCAGTGAAAAAATAGCAATGCTGAAGAAGCTTGATTATTTAAGCAGACAAAACGAAATTGGTTGAACAAAGCCTCACTGTGTGGCCACTATATCTGTGGTAGGTGGATACGGTATTCGTTTCGAAGATGTATGTTAGCCCGTAAAGAGCCGAAGCAATAATTTTGAAAATATAGTAATAATATTGCGAAAATTGCTAATATTAGTTAGCCAATCTGCCGGAGGACTATACTAGCAAATATTTTAGGTTATATACAATTCCGGTAATTCGACTGCTCATTGCTTTGGCAATGCACTAATATTAAAATCGTCGTCGATCGTGGAGAGTGAAAACTTCAAATGGAGTCGGTATACGAAAGCTCGAATTTCCAAATTCCGAATTATGAACATCCCGCTTTTTAAAGTTCTGCTTTTCAAAATTACGCATTTGCTGAAATCTTAAAATATTCTGCCAAAAAGCGGGACTTTTTAAAACATATTAAAATATTTTTTTATCTACATTTTTGTTAAGACCTGGCGATTTCTTGACCTTGGTATGTGACTTACATTTTAATGAGAACTTTTGCGATTTTGTCATGCTCATTGGTTATTCCTCGACTAATAATTGTAAAATTCGACATACAGAATTGGATTGGTATTCTAACTTGAATTTTGAATAAAGTTTTGGAAGGGAACGCTTAACCAGCTTAATTTTATTTTCGCAAAAATTCCTATTTATTTAATTTAATTGTTACAACCAATTGATACACAAACATGATTCCAGTATTTTACCATATTGAATACCGCTTCGTATTCTACAAACAGGGTTGACTTTTTTTGAAATACCGAATCGTTCTCCTACATACTTACAAACTTGTTTATGGCTCAGTCATAAATAAATGATGTGTACTGAAACGGTTATACCAAATTAAAATAAAATTTTGATTAAAACTTAATCGAAGATTTCTTAAATATTAATTATAATAAAATTCCAAAATAATTGTTTTTTATGCACATAGAAATATATAAGGTCGGCTTTTCCTATTTCCAGGGGCATGAAATTATTCAGGGCCGTATTTCGGATTTTAGTATTAAGCAATTTTGAAATTTCTTATTTTGTCTTTTTTTTTTTTAATTTTTTTTATTGGAATTTATGTTTCTGGAAATTTGTTGATAGAATTTTTATTTTAGAATTCTGGAATTAGCGAAGCGTTACCAACCTATTCCAGAACTCGGCAATGCTGAATTGCTAAACAAATTTTGGTTAAATTTGGTATATAAAACTTGATTTGGATTTTAACGTGAATGTTGCATTGAGTTGTGGAATTTGAACATCTGTTCGATAATTGGCCAATTCCTAAATTTTTTTTGCTAAATTTGGTATTCAAAAGCGGCTTTGGATTCTTAAACAAATTTTGGACGAAGTACTGCAATTTGACAATGCTGAATATAAAGTAGGCAATGCATTTCTTTACTATAATAATATAGTTAAATTTGATTTGTATAGTAGAATTGGAAATATAACATCTATTATGAAGTGCTTCGACCCAAATCCAAAATTTTTTCAAAGATCCATATTGGAATTCCGATTCACAGGTGCTCGATATCGAAAGTAAATTACTGCTGGAGATTGCGCCCATAACCAAAACATTTGGAATATTGAAGAAATAAGATAAACAGATCTTAGCCGACACATTAAAATATCGACTGTACTAGTTCGTGTATTCTAGTATTCTAATAAATTCTGTTTCAGAAGCGATCATAAAAAATTGTATGTCCTATACATTTCTTTTTCAAGTGGCAGGTGACCAAATTCAAATTTAGTTTACTTCGATTTTTTTTCCTTGAAATTATTGTTTTAGGTACCTACAAAAAAGCTACACATTTGTGCTTAAATAATATGTAATATAAAGTAACTAAAACAGATGGCGTTGAGAACTGTTTTTAAAAATATTTCAATTCCTTGAATATTTCTCACCCATTTGTTTTGTAAAAATTGAATGTGCGCTCAAAAATTTTCTAGGGTAGTGACATCTAGCGCATTAAAAATAAGCTGATTGGGTCTTTTTTACATGAAAATTTAGCACGGCATACTTTATGAAAATAAAAATTAACATACAAAAATAGACCCAATCAGTTTAATTTTTTTGCCGCCAGATCTACAAACAGTTAAGATGGCAACTTCGTACTGAAAAAACATCGAAAATAGTCTCAAAAAAAATATTATACATTTTCTACTAATTTTCTATCGACATTGTTAACGCGAAAATCAATTATCTACACTATTTTTGAAATCAATATGTGAGTAATTACGAAATACGCTTATACGCATGTACTGGGTGTTATGTTATGGCTACGATTTCATTTCCATTATAGTTTTTTAAGTTTGGTATGGCCTCCCACTCTTTCTTTCAAATAAGCCCAAAGAAAATGGTCACGTGATGTTAATCTTTTCCTTGTAGCAAAACGGCAAAATCAATTCGTTTTTGATAGTCTGTAGGTCTTAATTCTTGCACAAGTATAATCCTTCACGATAGTTGCGATTGAACGTTTCCTTATTAACGTTTCTGGTCAAATTCAACACACTCCAGTACATGTTGAAAATTATCATTCGTGCGTGCAGTACATCGCGTCTTTCGGAAGCTGAGATGGTCCTTGCGATACCTTTATTGTTTGACTAGATGGTACAGAACGCACAGTAAAATACCGTTGATAAGCACGCTGCGTCAAAATAAATGATCGTTTATTTTCATAATAAAATTCAATCATAAGTCTTCTTTACAAAATTCTGAAAATAAAAATAAAAAAGACATAATTTAAAAAAAATTAATAAGCATTTACACGAACGTTCTTTTTGCCCCACCCCGTCTGGAACTTAAAATTTGACATGTTGTGTATTTGTGTATGCGATGTTACCGTTTGTTATGAAAATCAATCTACATAATATGCATTTTATATGGCTTCGACTTTCAGATATTGTAAAATTCTCGGATAGTCTAGAATTAAAATTTAATTTTTAAATGTAGAGCCGAACGATCATATTCCGGATCATAAGCCTGATCAATTTATATGATGATGTTTATACACTTTCAACGACATTTTAGGATCATTTTTCTAAGGCAAACCCTTAAAATCCTGCATTACTCATGCAGTGATTAAATAAGTAAGCCGTTATAGACTAAATTTACGTGGATCTTCCTATAAATTGCATAGCTCTATGCCGGTCTATCATGCTGATATTGTCGATTCAATAGTTTTGCACTCCATCTGAACCGGAATCAGAGTTGTGTTCATTTACAGCACTGATCGAAAACATATGATAACAAAACAATTTCGCATCCTACACCCCTCCCCCCCCCCCACCCAGTCGAGACGGCCAGATGATCGAAAACTATGACTAACATTTAGTTGATCATTCGATTCAAAAAGTTCGTAAATGGGGAAGATAATGATGGCATCATAAGGCAATTTGCACATCTAACCTTCAAATCCAAATATTAAATTTTAAATTTAAATAAAAAGTGAATATATTTTACTTTAAGTGAAATTTTTTATTGATTAATAAAAATTATCACTTTAATAAAATAATATTCTCTTTTTTTTATTTAAACTTGAAATTAAATCTCGTGATAAAAGTGGAAAATAACCAATTATTTAGTTTCAAAACAGACTGTCCTTCAACTTGCAATGGTGCAGATGTTTCACTGTATCGGTAAGGTAGGTCAATGTGGTCTGAGTTTCTTCGAATTCGAGGATTTCAAAATTATAAAATTAAAATGCCCAAAACTCATAATATTGGAAATCAAAATCCCAGATATTAAAATCCTTAATCGAAATAAAAACTCGGATTCTAGAAGAGAACGAATTCTGGTATTCAAATTCTGCTACTCAAAATCTTGTTTTTTTATAAATTGTCTCTTTTCAAAAGCATTTTAAAATTCATAACAAATTAGGGCCATACTAACGTAGTTTGTATCAGGAATTGGTATTGTATTAAGAACTTTGGTCTCTAGAATTTATTTTAATTTCAGATATGCATCATTGCCAAATTCTCAGTCATAGTTGCTGCCAACTAAATAGCCGCACTCTCATACTGAAAATATATGAATGCTAGCTTAGCCCTTATCATAATTTATTTATTTTTTAATACGCGCTTTTTCGTTTGTAGACGTAATTATGGTTTACAATACCTAAGGGATCATTCGTAACAGAGAAATAAAATATGGATGTCGGAAAAACAACGGGAGTTGTTGAAAAATAATTAAGATAGGTCTGGTATTAATTTTTTGGCACGATTAGCATAAAAATGGCTCACCGCAAATATCTATTAATTTTGATGGTGGTAGTGTGATAATTTGGGCAATATTTTCTTTCAATGCCAAGATCCCTATTTGTTTTATAAAAAAAAAAATCAATTTAAATCATTTGTATTTTTATTCCGAAGCGAAACAAAATGGAAAGCGATCGGATATTGAAAAATTGAATATTGAAAAACTAGAAGGTGGTGGAAATTGGCTCACAAAGAAATTTCAGATATGCCAAATTCTAGAGGCTAGTGAATTGTTCGACGTAGTGGATGGTGCAGATCAGAAACCACCGATTGGGGATGCAGACTATGCGATGAATATTAAGCCATAGAAACAGAATGATTCCAAGGCAAGACGTGCAATTTTGACGTCAAGAAAATATCAACCATTGTTTGCCATATTTCACAAAGATGGTTATGACGAAGATTCTAATGTCTTTGTCAGCTGAATATAACTATTTTCATAGTGTGAAGTAGTACTATTTTCTATACTATACTATTTTCATAGTAGTGCGTTTGAATCAACGAGCGCGGAGAACAAACTATCATAAAATTACGCCCGCGATTAATGGCAGAGGTGATCTGAGCCGCAAGGTCAGATTGAAAAAACGGAAGGGTTAATGGTCACATTGAATTTTTAGAAAGGAAAAGCTACGAACAGTAGTACAGAGCCATAAAGCAACTGTTTTCATTGTGTCAAGAGTGGTCGTTGGAAATGTGACTCTACACAAACGAATGAACAAAATAGAAAAATGTTTTAGACTGAACTTTGTGATGGTAGCTATCGACTGCAATCGAACAGCGAGTGTTGCGAGCTACTGAAGAATAGAAACATTTATGCAACGGGAGTGCGTCGAGGCAGGGCGTTTCAAATGTTGTTGAAAGTTGCGGACTCATCTGTGGTCAATGGGCCATCCCACAGCGATTGAGAAAAGTTTACATTACGCATGACATGAACGTCTTGGACAACAGAACGTCGCACACGTGAAGAAATTTTTACGAAATAGTCAAATCGATTTCGTAAACAAGGATGTTGCGTGCGAACCGTGCGCCTAGGGAAAGTGTTATCATGGAAATTATAAATTTGGTGCGGAGAATTTTGTTCTTAAATGTGGAATTGGGAAAGACTTTCAATGAGATTCAAGACATTGAGAATAAGCGAACTGTACCATACTCGCCTGAGCAAAATGTTGTGTGGAACATAACAATCGCACAATATTATAGAATCGGCGCAAATAATAATGATTCATGCAAAGCCGATGGACTACAAATCTGAGTGAAGGCTGTCAATTTAGCAGTGTATATATTGAATCAAATAGGAACGAGTATGGTGCCTGAGAAATCACCTTATGAAATATGGCACTTTTAAAATACGAAAATAGTTTATTTGTGGATTCCTAGATCTGCGGTGATAGAACACTGATACTTTCAAAAAGAAAAACGACAAAAGCTGGATCTAGGGGCAATCAAGTATGTGTTCGTCAGATATTGAAATCGTATCGAGATTCCGCTGGAATCAATGGCTGCATTGGACATTAGGGACACTAATAGGATGAACGAAAATGCGAACGACAGATAATGAATCTCGGATAAGAAGAACATTATTGGACGACTGCAATTTATTAGTTAGGCATCGGCAGAACACGTTTCCGTGTTGACAATCAGCGAAAAACCCGGAACATTCGTGCAGGAAATTGGATCGGATGATAACAAGCAGTGGAAGCTCATTGATAATCATTAAGTGTACGATATAATTGATCGATATAAAAAAGCATGATTGGTAGTGCGGGTTCACAAGAGTATGACGTCGATTACTGAGAAACGTTCAGTCCTGTAGTTAAGTTTACGACGATTCAGCAGTTGAACATAAAGAGATCTGTTCTGAACGGTGATTTAATAAATGAAATCTAATAAGTTTATTAAAAACGTCCGTGATTTTGTTTTATTTAAGATTATTTTCCACCTTATCGGACAAAATATTATTTGTAATGGCTCCCACACAATGTTTCACGACTATTTAAGTCGCCGAAAAACAAAAGAGGCCATCTACTCACAACATTTCTACCAAAAGTAGACAATATACTCGCCCCACCCCAGGGTACTTGTGTACACAGAGATACACAAACCAATGCCTTAGAACTAAAGGCCTATTACTTCTCTCATTTTTCGCACATGATGTCAATTTAAGTCTAAACCGAGACTGCGCAATATTAATGTTAAGATATTTACACTAACAAAACAATTAGAGAAAGCAACAAAAACGTTGACTTAGCGTGTCGCCATCATTTGGTGAAAGCGGCCTGTAGTTTAGAAGGCATTGCACAAACCTTTACAAAAATGAGAAACTTCCTTAGGTCGATTTTTCGCAGTTTGATTTCGTACTACTTGAATAGTTGAAAAACCTTGTGTGGGGGCCATTAAAAATAATATTTTATCCGATAAGGCCGAAAATAATCTTAAATAAAACAAAATCAAGGACGTTTCAATAAATTTATTATTTATATTTGAGTTGGTTTTAAAACACATGCGTAGGTGAGAATTTGCTGAAATTTCTGATTTGGTGATATAATTCGCCAAATGGATAAGTTCTTATTACTATATACTATTGGTAAGAGTGGTATTTTTCATTTTGGTCGTTGCAACCTGATGAGCAGACCAACTTTTTATCAGTACAAAACCAAACTGCCAAAAAAAGACCTAAAGAAGTTTCTCATTTGTCAAAGGGTTTGTGTATCTTTATGTACACAAGTGCCCTCGGCTGGAAGGAGTATATTTTCTACTTTTGGTAGAAATATGTGAGTTGGTGGCCACTTTTGTTTTTCGTCGGCTTAAATAGTCGTAAAACATTGTGTGGGAGCCATGAAAAATAATATTTTGTTCGATAAAGCCAGAAATATACTTGAATAATATAAATGAGAACATTTTTATCAGCCATCCGATCGAATATGACGACATTAGCGGACGAGTATGCAAGCTCATTGCATGACAGTCCTTTATACTTTTATTTTAATGTTTGTTTTTCATTAAGAAATTCTTTAATCTTTCTAGTTATTTTTAGTAATGTGTACAACCCCATTCTTTAAAATTAATTCACAGAACTATGTAAAGATTTTAGTTCAACGAAATATCTGCCCAGGCAGCTTCAATTCTTGCAATCAGCTCTTCGTTGGATTCGTATTGTTTGCTTCCTTCATATAATTTGCGAGTGAGCCAGCCTCAAACGTTTTCGATGATATTTAAATCATGTGAATTGGGTGGCCATCCACGACTTTACAGCAAATCCACTGAAGAAGCCCGAGTAGCTCCTGAATTTCTGGAAAAACTGATTGCAGCAGATCCTTATATGAATTTCTTGTCTTTTTATTGGAAACAAAATTCAGTTTAGTAGCGAGTCAAACAATGTTCTTCTTTGCGAATGTCATAAAAATAATAATTATAGCCAACTGGTCCATCTAAGTTAAATTTTTTTTCATCCCAAAAAAAACCATTTTTCAATTATTATTCATTGCTTGCATATGCCAAATCACATGCTGATTTGAGATTTCCAATCTTTGCTGCTTGCATGCAGGTTTACGGTGTTTTTTTTTGTTTAATTTTTTGAATTTTTAAAATAAAGCTTAAAATTGCACTTCGAACTGTTGATCTGGAGCTGAAAGGGGTGGAAAGGGCTGAAGTGGATGCTAGTCTATGAATTTTTCTTGTATCTTGCGGCATCAGTACTATCGCCGACCTTCCTTGGTAGTCGCTTCCATATGATACTCTGTCTTTTAAATAATTTCGGACAGAATGCTGATTTCGTTCGATTTTACGAGCTATAGCGCGATAAGAAAATCTCACACTTATTTTGAAAATCTTAAGAAAAGTGCAATTAGATTGCTATGTTTAAATTTTTAGGTATAACTGTTTCTCTGAGTACTAATTTCTCTCTCTTCTCAATAAAAATATATTCCTGGTTCTACGAGAAATTGCAGTAAAATTTACAATTAAACGTAAAATTGCAAATGCGTCCTATCAAGTGAACCGCAGTGTATGTCAACGACTTAAAGATTTCAAGGTCAAGGCATTCGAGCTTAAATCTTTCTTAGGGCTTATATTAAGAGATTCGGTGTGGAAGCTAACCAAAAATTTTTATTCGAATATAACGCATATGCGTTAAATTCCGGAGAGGTTAGTCACAAACATAAACAGTTCAATATCTTCACGTTAGTAGCAGTAAAAGCAACTCTCGAATGCAGCTTATTTTAAACGCACAAGAATAAAGCTTGATGGAATTTTTTTTTGTTACTTTCTCTGTAACAAAAAATTTAAAGAAAGGGAGATAAAGCTAAGCTATATTTCGAAAACAAAGGCAGCGATATTTATTTAGAATTTTAAAAACGTCTACAAAATTGAACACAATTTGGGGTTAATGGAATAGCGAACGATCCAAAGACACCAATTAATTTCTCGAGAAGCACTTTACCTGTCTCATATAACGTAGTCACCGCCCTTGCATTTTAATAAACTTTTCGTTTTACACTAATTTACGGCTAGGTAGGTATACACATTAAATATTTTATAGACACTGCCACCATTGCTACAGTAATTCCATTAGCGCATTGTTAAAACTAAAAATGAGTACAAGCGATCCATAATCTACTATAATATCAAAATAATATATAAAAGGAAATCACCACCCAAAAATGTATATAATTACCATTTATATTGTACAGACATCTACTATTTAAATCTGTCGTACGCTGTAATATAGTTCGCATTTTTATAAAATTTTACGATTTTTTCGCGTAATTATACCTTAAAACAAAAATATAGTCGTGTACACCTACCTCCTATATAATATTCTTATCAGCATTCCATCAACAAAATAAAACTTTTTAAACGCGATAAACTTAATTTAGGAATTAGGTATGATACTGTATTAAAATTTAATCGCGCGCGTATACCGCAACCCAATAATTTAATACGTCCGTAATACGTTCACGGGATTGTGTTGTGTGGTGTATGGATAAACCTTCAAGGCGTTTTACTTTTTTAATTTCTATTTTTATTTACCCATAAAACTTTTTTTTTTGTTATATATGTTTAAATTTTATAAGGAATTTTTTTTAATGTATTTTTATTTGCATAAAAGCACTTCTAGCCAAATGTTTGAAGTAAGTCATTAAAAATCGATTAAATTTGTTATACTCGTACGTATGAGTACCGTACATAAAGAACAGCTTTTTACAGCAAATAAATTATTTTGACCAATCAGAATTAAAATCAATAAAAGCTACAATATAAAAAAAATGTAAAAATTAAAGCTTTTTGTAAACTTTTTAAACGAACGATATTGGTTTAAATAAAAGCATGGATAATTGAATTTTAGAGTGGAGCTTTAAGTTTATAAATATTTTAGTTCAGTTCTCTAAGTGTAATTTAATCAGATCGGCAAATATGTTGAATATAGAAGCATAATATACATACATAGACACACAGAGACACAAACTACTAATTTTTTTATTATAAATTAAATTATAACTTTATTATAAAAAAAACACTATTTTTTCAATATTATTATTATTATTTTGTATAAATAAATAAAATGAAAAATTATTTTTTAAAATTAAAACGAATGAAATTATATAGAGACTGTGTACTTTGCAAATAGAATATAGTATAACAAAAAATATATTTGAATTAAATAATAAATAAATAAATAAATAATGTATATAAAAAATAGTTATTAATAAAAAATACTATATATATAGATAAAACAAAAACAAAAAATGCTTTTTTGAGTGTCCGACTATTATTTATTTTCCACGCGCCGTATTTTAATACCCACCTAGTTTTAATTGATTTTACCGTGTACACAAAAATATACAAAAATATTTGTGTTGTGTTATTTATTTTGTTTTTTTTTTTGTTGTGTCAACTACAACGATTAGATAAAAACAATATTAATATTAAATTATTATTAATAAACACAATAACAAAAAAATAATAAATTCTATTTCCACAAGTCAATTAATTATTTTAGATTTTTCCACAAACAATTATTATTACAATTAAATTTAGAAAATGTTTATGTTATTTTAAATACATATCACCCTTATAGTAAATATGTATAAAAGTTTTCAAATATAATAAAAAATACAATAACAACAAAAATAAAAGCTTTTCATTACATATAAATTACTATAATTATTATTTAAACGAAAATATAACAACAATAACAATATTTTATCCTAACTAATTTTTGTTAACAGAATAATTAATAAAAAGTTAATATTTTTTTTTTAATATCAATTGAAATCTGGTTAACCTTATTCTGGTGGTAAATATGGATCATGGAACAGTGAAATGAAAAAGTTAGTGTTCGATACTTAAATGCCAAATATTTATTTCAATATTAACAAAAAAATGTTTAGAAATTATTAGGCACGTAATTAAAAAAAAATATTTATACACCTCCTTACATTTAGGTTCTCAATAATTGAAAAGTGAGTTGAGAATTATTTTTTTCATTGTAATGTGTAATTTATATTTCCGGCTCCACGGAGTCAATTCGCGTTCCATGAAATAATGAAATGGAAAAGTTTTTTTCATTCGCAATCTGAATTGCCCATAAGAATATATGATTGGAATTTCCACTGTGTGGAATTTAAAATTACGTGCAAATAATTCAAACTACTAGATTGCAAATGAAAAAAACTTTTCATTTTCATTATTTCATGGAACGCGAATTGACATCCAGCATTGGTTTTTGGTTGAATTATAAAATTCACTAACGATCGCATCAACAGATAATTAAAAAGTCGTTATTTCTGATGAGCAATATTTGGAGAGTTAGCTGAAGTCGTTGATTGGCTTAAAACCTCAGGTAACAAATAAGGTAAGAGACTGTTATTGAAATATCCGTTAAAAAAAAATCGACGATCAAGAATAATACCCTTCCTTTTTTCTCCCAAATAAAACAAATAAAAAAAATAATGTTTATTATATTTTGCAGCGGTTAAAATATTGCACACACATTTTCTAATCGCACAAATCGTAAATAATATAAATGCACTATAGGCTTTACTGCGTTTCAAACGTGGCTATATGACGTCATTTTATAGTGACGGTTCCAATCTTTGACTATAGGCAGCACTAAAATTAAATAAAAGACGGTCTTGATTTTTTTTTGTGTTTAAGCTATCATATTAATTTAAAAAAATGTAAACAAACAACAATAAAAATACTTTAATAATATATTTTACAATTAACGTATAAAATGTGTACGCATATGTAAAAAATACGTGAAAATATTTCACTTGGAAAAAGCATGGCATCACTCTTTTATTTTTCGAACAAAATAGCTAATTTTGTTTTTAATATTTATTGTCATTTCGTTTATTGAGTGCTTTTCATGAACATAACCGGACAAGTGGTGCAGTGCATAACGCTTCATAACTTGGACCGGGAGCAAAGGAATGATGCAATGCAAATTTTCGTCAGCGATTACGATCGGTGATGTTATAATAAACATAACTGAGGCCCTCTGTTGGATTACAAAATTCAGCGCCGACCCACCGTCCATGTCAGTGTGCAGTATAGCATTTGTCTGACCTGGAGAATTTACGCGACCAGAAATGACAGTAGCAAAAAGCAAATTAAAACAACCATAACAAAAGAAAGTATCAAACACCAAAAGTTACTCGATTAATTCTCCAAGTCACACGAAGCTATAGCAAGTTCGGTTCAAAATTCTAATTTTTACTCGTCCCCTCACACTACTGTTCGGCCTTTTTCTCTTTTTTTCAACACCCACCAAATTTTGCGCGGTACTTTTGATAGGGTTCTCAAAAAAAAATTTGGAAATCATTGCACATAAAATATAAATCGGAACGACAGAGATGCCATCTATTCGCATATTATCGGTAATACAGAGAATCAAAGTATCCGCTCGGTAGGTATTAGATTACTTAGCATACAATTGGGGGCTATATTCGCACAGCATAACAAGTGTGTTTGTTAATGAAATGGGGGTATTAATTGACCTTAAATGACACCATTTAAAGACCCCAAAGAATGTAATGATCTAGGTGGCCAGTTTATGTCACCATTACGTGAAATTAATCGACCTGGAAACTTAAACCGCAATAGCTGGATGTTTTCACATGTTGTGTGGCTCGAACCTTCATCCTGTTGAAAATAACAATAATCTGTGTCTATTTGTTGCAATCCTTATCTTCTTTTTCACTAATTTTCCAATTGTTGGCTTATTTGGACGATTATTTACACCAAAAAGTCGCGAATTTTGCGATACGTATTTTTTAAAATTCGATGATTTTCATAATAAGTTTAAATAACTTTAATACGTTCTTCTGCATGTCAAAGATTGTTGAACCAATTAAAAATTAAAACACCACTGGTTGCGAAATTTACACAAATTTAACATTTATATTTATTGTTGTCATTACCGACAAACAAACAAAAACAAAAACAAAACAAAATTAATATCATACACAAGAAAATGCCTCACTGTTACTTACCCAACATTGTAAAATTATCCAATTAGTAATTAGTTACCTAAAATTAAGAAGTTCATTAATAATTTATATTGTTAAAATTAATTTATATAAATATGTACTTATCTTTTCCATTACTATTCGATGTACTTTGTAAACACAACTCAAGCTGTCATTATTGTCAATATTTTATGTTGTACTAGAGTAGTAGTACGATGGGTGTATTTAACCATGTAACCGCAGCTACATAATATATCGTACTAGTACTTCATGTAATATTAGTAATAGTACATTTATAGTCAAATTTCATACAATCTACATTTATTATAAAATTTGAATATGACAGATTAACGTACAATTGCAAAACTCTATTGTAAAATTAGTTCTATTCAACTCAAACTAGCGAACAGACAAGGTGTAAAAATAAAATTATAATAAAACGCTTTTTTGGCTAATTAATTAATAAAATAGTAGTGTTCAAAGCAGCGCGAAGATTTTAATTCACATTTCTTACTGGAAAATCTCAATTCGTCAGCGGCTATCGTTCAACATCAACATCACATATACATTTTTTGGTGCCGAAACCCGGGAATTACCCACTTTAAAGTCAGTTAAGTAACATTTATCTTTTATATAGACTGTAAACTGTATGGATCGGTAAAATATACCGAGATTGAGAACAATCGAACGATAGTGGACAATTGTTAACTAAAAATATTAAAAACAGTTATATAGTGGTAGTTTCGAATTTAGAACAAGTGTTTCAGTGCAATTTCTTTAAGTGAAATATTATATATTATATATTAGCCGAACGATTACTACGGTTACGAGATCGAGCGCGTAGCCAAATAATTCTGATTTTACGGTTTGGAGAAAAATTAACCGACGCTACCCCAGTCGAGGATATCAAGGGTAGGCTAGAAATTCTTGAACAGCGATATCAAATGTTCAATGAGATTGAATTACAACTATTTGAAGACCAAGCGTATGAATCAATTACGGACGCGGTTGATGAAATTTATCACAAGGCTCGCGCAATACTTCGTACGGCATGCGGTTACAATAACGGTAAAACTAATGGCACCCAAGACCTTAATACTACATTGGAGCAGTTTATTGAACAACAGAAAACTTTTTACGAAGGAGTTAATATGTCGCAACACGTGCGTTTACCAAAAATAGACATTGAAAAATTCTCCGGGGATTATAAACACTGGGCGTCTTTCCACGATTTATTTGTTACCACAGTGCATAGCAATCAACGAATTAGTGATGTGCATAAACTTCAAATGCTAAAGGGTATACTTACGAGCGAAGCTGCAGATCTTATAAGGCACATTCCCTCTACCGATTCTAATTATGTAGAAGCATGGAGGAAACTGTGCAACCGGTACAACAAGCTGACCCCAATAATAACATCATTGGTTCAAGGTTTTTTCGATCAAAAGTCATGTACACCTTCAAACGGTAGAGAATTGCGTCGTATTACCGAAACAGCCGATGAGATAATTCGAGGGCTTCGTGCTTTAGGACCTAATGCAGAGACACGAGACCCATGGCTCATCCATATTTTATTAAGCAAAATAGATACTGAAACGAAGCAGTTATGGGCAATCGAATCCGTTAAGAAAGAGAATCAAAGATGCGATGCGTTGGAAATTTGTGAAGCTGCTAATCAAAGAGGTCCAACCAAACCATCTCTCAAAACTTTCATATCCACCGACACCAGCACCTCAGTAGAGTGCTACGCCTGTAAACAACAACACCCACTATTCAGATGTCCGGTGTTTAAAAATAAAACTTTGGAAGCAAGGATGCAACTAGTAACGGAGATGAATTTATGCCGAAACTGTTTAAAACGAGGACATGTAAGTGCTAGCTGTTTCTCAAAATCATCATGCCTTATTTGTAGTAACCGACACCACACTTTGATCCACGCGGGCCACCTAGACGCACAACCAAGTTCAAGTCAAACGTATACTGCAGCTAAAGAAACCCCAGCCGAAGACCCTACCAAATCAAATAGCGCATCACCACCGATTCAGACGACTACTAATACGAGTGTTCTTCATTCATGCGTTTCATTGCCAACCACGGTACTACCTACAGCCGTTGTTTATGTAGAAACACGTACCGGAGAACTCCAGCCATTCCGAGCATTATTGGATTCCGGCTCACAATCCTCTTTCGTGACCGAATCCTGTGCTAGACGCCTTAACCTTATGCGAAGTCAAGCTTCCACAATTATTTACGGACTAGGATCAACTACAGCTGGACAATCTACTGAAAGGTCAATATGACGATCCATTCACGTATCAACAAGCAATATACGATACACATTACAGCTCATATTATCAGCAATATAACTAATTCATTACCAACAACGCACATCCGTTATAATAAACATCTGCTGGCAGGCTTTAAATTAGCAGATCCACAATTTTGTAACCCTAATAAAATTGATATACTTTTAGGAGCAGACGTTTTCTTTCAAATTCTCTCTCCAGAAAATCGTGTGATTAATGGGTTGCCAACACTTCAAGCATCAAAGTTAGGCTGGTTAATCGCAGGTACATGGAATACACAGTCAACGGGTGAATCAAATTTTCATTCGATAAACAGACCAGAGATCCAAAATGATGACAATGATATTCATAAGTTGCTCCATAAATTTTGGGAGGTTGAAGAAATAGCGGAGCCAGTGACCCAGTATGGGTCCGATCACCCTTGTGAAATATATTATGATCAGACAACCATAAGGAATCCAGATGATCGCTTTGTGGTTCGATTTCCCTTTAAGGACTCACGTCTAGCATTGGGAAATTCATATGATGCAGCACGTCAACGGCTCCTTGCAATGGAGAGAAAATTTTTGAAGATGTCGGATTTTTTTGACTCGTACAAGTCATTTATGAAGGAGTACATATCATTGGGCCATATGACTTACATTCCGTTAAATGAGATTCCTGAAAGTGTTGACGACAAATATTTTTTACCTCATCACGCAGTCGTCAAGGACAGTAGCAGTACTACAAAGTTACGAGTCGTGTTTGACGGGCCGTGTAAAACGAAAACACAAATTTCGTTAAACGATATCCTGCAAATCGGTCCAAATATTCAAACGGACCTCACTAAAATTCTGCTCAAGTTTCGACAACCCGTAATTGCCCTAGTTGCAGATGTCGAAAAAATGTACCGACAAATTCTTGTGAACCGTGAGGACGCAAACTACCAATTAATCCTGTGGCGCGAAAACCCTTCAGACCAGCCAAAGGCATACAAATTAAACACTGTCACGTATGGTACTGCCTGCGCTCCTTACTTAGCAGTCAAAACTCTGCATACATCAGCAGATATGTATCAAGATTTATATCCAAAAGAGGCTCACACAATAAAACACAATTTTTATATTGACGACATGCTCACTGGATGCGACACCGTTGCAGATGCCGTTGAACTCAAGCATCAACTCACCGAGATCTTAAGAAAAACCGGATTTAATCTCCGCAAATGGAGATCGAACTCACCTGAATTTCTAAACACATTCTCCAGAGAGCAAATCGAAACTATACCGAAGTTAATCGAAGATGACCCATCTATAAAAACGCTGGGACTCATGTGGAACTCAGATTCAGATACCTTATCATTTAGAGTGCAAAACGTAAATAAAACTATCTGGACTAAGCGCACAATTCTTTCTACTGCATCTAAAGTATACGATCCCTTGGGGTATCTATCACCAACAATTATCTTATTCAAAATATTGCTGCAAAAAATTTGGCTATTGAATCTCGATTGGGATGCCAAGTTGCCTAATCAAATTATAAATTCCTGGCAATGTATATATCAATCACTACCGGCTTTTGAAAAAATCCAAATTCCCAGATGTTTGACAATACGGAGAAAACTAAATGATATCCAGTTACACGCATTTTGTGATGCGTCTGAGGCTGCGTATGGTTGTGTGATTTATCTGCGATCAGTGAACGATATTGGGGAAATCACTGTCAACATTGTGTATGGAAAAAGTAAAGTCTCCCCTATAAAACAAGTAACACTTCCCAGATTGGAACTTTGCGGGGCTGTACTTCTTTGTAAATCCGTTAATTTCTGTATTCAATCGTTAGCTTATTAAGACGTCAACGTATACGCTTGGACAGACTCAATGATCGTGATGCATTGGCTCTCCGATGTCCCTAGAAGATGGAAGGGCTTTATTGGGAATCGAACTTCATTTATCCTGCAATCTATGCCGCGAAGCAGATGGCGACATGTAGCATCCAAAGAAAACCCTGCTGATATCATTTCGAGAGGAGCAAAACCACAAGATTTACCAAATTCGCGTCTATGGTGGAATGGACCAAGTTGGCTATGTAAACCCGAAGGTAGCTAGCCAAAACCAAAATCAACCACAGTACCTAACGACGAGATGGCTTTAGAGGAAAGGCCAAGGTATGTTAACGTCATGACAGAAACAATTACTGAAGACGATGTTATTTCAAATCTTCTAACAAAATGTTCATCTTGGTTCACAATACGAAAGATAATGGTGTATGTATTACGATTTGGACGAGCGATCCAAAATTTGAAGAAAGGTCCAATTACACCAATCGAGCTAAATGCTGCTGAAACTGTAATTATTCGCAACATCCAGAAAACAGTATTTAACACCGAACTGTCTCTTCTCAATAAAACCTGTACAATACCATCAAAAAATACCTTGTCATCGTTAGATCCTTTCATAGATGCAGTCGGATTATTGCGAGTTGGAGGGCGTTTGAAAAGATCATCTTTAAGTTACACGGCCAGACACCCGGTCGTCTTGCCTAAAAGCCATACCATTTGTGAATTGATAATTCGTGACATACATATAAACAACATGCATGCAGGGAACTCCTTAACATTGAGTATACTACGGACAAAATATTGGATGGTCGGCGCAAGAAGAGTAATTAAAAAATTAATACGATCATGCACAGTGTGTACTCGATTCCGGTTTACCAAAATACAACAAAAAATGGCTGATTTGCCGGCAGCTAGATGCAACCAGAGTAGACTATTCTCAAAAACAGGCCTAGACTACGCCGGTCCACTTTACATTAAAAATAGCAAACGTCGAAACAGCCCAGTCGAAAAAGCATACGTAGCAGTTTTTGTTTGTTTGGCTGTAAAAGCTGTGCATCTTGAAGTTGTGAGTGGACTCGACATAGAATCATTCTTGGCTGCGCTCAAACGGTTCGTGTCAAGACGGGGAACTCCCGAAGAAATTTGGTGTGACAATGGGTCAAATTTTATTGGTGCCAACAGCGAACTAAAACAGCTGAAATCACAACTTATTAACCAAATTAGCAATCGTTAAATTTCTGATTTTCTTTTGCAGAAAAATATAATTTTCCATTTTAATCCTCCACATGCTCCACACTTCGGCGGTTTGTGGGAGGCAACAGTTAAGTCGTTCAAGTTTCATCTAAAACGAGTGGCGAACATCAACCTGACATTTGAAGAAATGACCACTCTAATCGTTCAAATTGAGGGCCTGCTAAATTCGAGACCAATATGTAAAATTCATGATGATCCAACGGATTTGGAAATATTAACACCGGCGCATTTTCTGGTCGGCGATTCATTAGCCGCTATTCCAGAGCCAACTTTAGATGACGTACCATCAAGCAACCTTTCAAGATGGCAAAACATACAACAGCGACTGCAGGGGTTTTGGAAACGGTGGCATCACGACTATCTCTCATCTTTGCAGCACAGATACAAATGGAAATCGACAACTCACAAATTCGAAGTCGATGACGTTGTTCTTATACGGGAGGACAATTTGTATCCTAGTCAATGGATATTGGGCAGAATCAAAAATGTTCATCCTGGAAGTGATGGCGTCACACGAGTGGTCACATTACAAACTGCGAAGGGAGAAATAAAACGTCCCGTACACAAGTTAATAGCGTTACCGGTTAAGGAATAAAATCCCTTAAGGCGTGGGAGTATGTTGAACCAATTAAAAATTAAAACACCACTGGTTGCGAAATTTACACAAATTTAACATTTATATTTATTGTTGTCATTACCGATCATACATAACTGCGGATTACCATCGACAGTATTAAAACTACGGATCAGCTGACATTCCATTGCGGTTTCATCATATTTAGCTATCTAAACAAAAACAAAAACAAAACAAAATTAATATCATACACAAGAAAATGCCTCACTGTTACTTACCCAACATTGTAAAATTATCCAATTAGTAATTAGTTACCTAAAATTAAGAAGTTCATTAATAATTTATATTGTTAAAATTAATTTATATAAATACTTATCTTTTCCATTACTATTCGATGTACTTTGTAAACACAACTCAAGCTGTCATTATTGTCAATATTTTATGTTGTACTAGAGTAGTAGTACGATGGGTGTATTTAACCATGTAACCGCAGCTACATAATATATCGTACTAGTACTTCATGTAATATTAGTAATAGTACATTTATAGTCAAATTTCATACAATCTACATTTATTATAAAATTTGAATATGACAGATTAACGTACAATTGCAAAACTCTATTGTAAAATTAGTTCTATTCAACTCAAACTAGCGAACAACAAACTAGTAAAAATTAAATTATAATAAAACGCTTTTTTGGCTAATTAATTAATAAAATAGTAGTGTTCAAAGCAGCGCGAAGATTTTAATTCACATTTCTTACTGGAAAATCTCAATTCGTCAGCGGCTATCGTTCAACATCAACATCACATATACAAAGATGACATACAAAAAAGGTTGCGTTTAGAAATTATTTACTACTGACATCTACGCGAGACTTTTGAAAACCCTTATTAACCACCATAACCATGGCTACGAAATTATATTAGTAAACATCCAATGAAATTTATCCCATTGTCTAGAATAGATATGCGTGCATAATTCTCTCCTGGATATAAATCTATACTGTTAAAGTTAGCCGAAAGTTTCCAGCCGAAAGATAATGCAGATAGTGTCTTGAATACAGCAAAAATCAGTCATAAACTAGAATTTAGGATGAATTTAGGATCGGATTATATCCTTTGGGTGAAGGAGAAATTATTTCTGTTTATAGGAATTTAAAAATCGATAGGAGCGAGAGTATACAGAGAGTTTAATTTTCTGTTGAAACAGTCAAGACACTATCTGCATTATCTTTTGGCTGGCAACTTTCGGCTAACTTTAACAAGGTTATAAATCTTTTATATGCAGCAATAAATGATTCGGTTGTTAAATCTCTTATGTATAACCTTTATTACCATGCAGATATCTAAGGCTATATATCCTTTGTAAACTTGTGACTTCTTTCCATGGTTGTTCTTTTATGAATGGGAACAGCATAATCGATTCCCGTTTTTGCAAACGGTTTTCCTGGTCACTCTCTGGCAGAAGATACATTTCCCATTTGTTGTTCTGTAAAGTGTTGTTTATGATGGAAGCATTTATTGCATTTTTCAATGACTTGTCTTACGACCCGTTTACAGTCAATAATTCAATATTTATTTCTTAAATGCGACAACCTTAATTGTACATCCCATTTAAGGTATTTCTATGTACCTATTCTATAGAGTCTTAGTGTCACTAGGTTGCGCTTATCCAAGATGACACGTTTTTCACTGGAGCTCGTTAATTTAGTAGTAACAATCGTTTTTCGTCCTATATTGAATTTAGCGATAAAAGTTTGCTTTTGTTGCTAATTTTTTTTAGCCTGGTTACGGCAGCTAATCTCATTTCAAAAGTCGTGCTTTCGTGATACCTTAGAATTGTTATTTCTGCATATTAGAGCTCTGAACCTGTTATCTGCTTACCATCGCAACTTCTATGCTTGTTATTGTTAATGAATTTTTTCCAGTCCGCGACTATGCGGTTTATTCTATATTGTATCGCTCAAATAACTCACTAAAAAGACAGTTGGTACGAAGATAACCCGCAGATTTTTAGAAATATGCAGAGGTCTCTCTCACGGTGATTTTGACGAGAAGCTGAGGTTTGCATATTCCTGGCTAACACCGTGGATCACTATTCGGTACTCCATTACAGATGTATTTAAAAAAATTGAAAAATAAAACAATTGAAAATTGAAAAAAATATGAGTTTAAATTGAATTTATTTTAATTGAGAAATAGAAAACCAAAAAAATTTAAAACTAACAAAAAATTGTACTTTTTGACCTTCGGTTAGGTTCCCCTGTTGGGCGCCCTCTCGCCGTTAACCAAAAATGCCACTGGACACGTTGTTGTCCACCGTAATCGTCTTTCCACAGTAATTCAAAAAACGAATGGCCTTGGTTGAACACCAAGTTGCGGTATTTTACCGATAAAATTTACAAATGGCCGGTTGTATTTCGGTACCCTTTGATAAATCCCCGGAACCCATTAATAAACGTGGCGTACCGTTACCAAAGTGCCCCCCGTAATATAATTTGAGGCACACGGGACAAGTTCGCGGCACCTGTCGACAAATCTGCGGCGCCACCTGTTGCATTATTGGATAGCCTCGTGTTGGACAACCGTAAAAATGTAACGCCTTCGTAACAACGACCACTCACAAAACCCAGGAAAATTCGCCTCCAATATCGACTTTACAAATCACAATCACTTGTAAGTTTATATTTTCTGTTTTTTATGTTTTATTCTCGGTAAATAATTAAAAATAACACATTTCACTAAACACAATATCGTAATTGTATTCCATTTATTTATAAAAGCAAACAAGAACAAAATAAACTTGTTTTAAATTTTTACAACAAAAAAAAAACAAACTTGTTGAAGGCCTGGAAATTCGGCTTTTTATATAAAACCAGGTTTCTCCATAGCAAAATCAAAACTTAACTCGACTTGTTAATTCCAAAACTCGACTTTACAAAACAAAATCTAGAAGAATATTTTTCCGTTGGCGTTTTGGTTTCGTGTCACTCACCCACTCATTCTTACCTTGCATGATTCACACGCAACAAAACGAGAAACGCACTTCAAAAATATTCCTCTATATCTCCGCAGATCGCACACACGCATACGGTGAACATATTGGTCTCTCTGTCACAATTTATCAACGTTTACAATGGGTGTGGATACGTTAGTAATTGCGGTGTTATTTTCCGCGCTTGTTTGTTGTTCGACACTATAAAGCAAAGGCATATGCATATTTTGAAGCTTCAGCGAAACCGTGCAGCTCGGTGTTGAAAATTTTCTGTTGTGTTAATCTTTTTGGTAGAGGTTCATACCATTTTCTTCCACTTAACCATATTGTTAATGTTTGTTGCTTGTCTGCAGTCTTGTGACATCAAATTTAAAATTTGTCTTTTGATTTGCAAATTTACCTAGCAACTTTGATACGTGAAGTGATTGAATTGCATTTCTCATGTCGCCACACCTGGTTAGCAAGATCGTCTGCGTAAAAATCTGTCAACGTAATTTGTGTCGCTACTGGGTACTCATTGGCTTTATCAATAAATAGCTGTTTATATGCTCTTACGGCTTAGAAACAGGCTGCCTTTGTCCCCTATGTCACTGTCTTAAGTTGAGATTAATTTCAGATTTGGCGATACATTTTTTCTTTGTCCAACTTCATTACGATTTTATATTTTTTTCATCGCAGTAGTTTATCCGCTAAGTCATCTTGTAATTTTGGGCCATTCATCAAGCATTTAAGTGAGGATACTCCCATTGTAATATTTAAGGAAACATTAAACACTACTATGTTTTGTAGTGGTAGTGCCCTGTTTAACTACACCATGATGCAGTATGTATAATAGGTGTTGCTTGCTATATGATCGTCAAGCACTTTCTGCACGAGTTCCATATGCTTTAGATGTACGTACTCCTGCGTACATTTTTTTGAATCTTGGACCTCTTTTGAACCGATTTTCAATTTGGATTATTCTTGCAGCAAGTTTTTCGTGGATTCGGCCATCTGGACCTTTTTGTAAGGTTGGTATCGAATCGGCTTCTTTGAATAACTTCAATTGACCCTGCCGATGACAATCCATCCTTTTTCGGTGTGTTGTTCCAATTGACCTAATTTTATGATGTTTTGTTTATCCCGATTGTTTTGGCAAAATACGTACAGGTTATTCTTTAAGTTATTATTTTCTATTACAAGTTTGTAGTCGATATTTTTTAAAATGGGTAAAACAAAGGACTTGTTTTTGGAAGTCAGAGCCGCGATTGTAGGGACTATTCTGCCGGGATGCCTATAAAAAAATTAGCACGTATGTACAGCCATTCAAAATTCGATTGCTTATCAAATAAAAAAAATAAAAATTAAGGGCAGCTCGAAAAGTGTGCAAGATAAAAGAATTGTGAATCCTAAAACGCAACCCCTAGGAAAAAATCGGACAAGTTCAGAATGAAATAAACATCATTCGAAAATTCAAAATCTCGTAGATGGCTGTACGAAGACGACTAGACGAGGCAACATAAGCCAAACAAATAGGAGAAAGCGACTTAAATTTGCACACACCTATCAGTCAAAGCCTGTGGAGTTCTGGCGTAATATTTTGTGGACAGACGATCCAACGGTAAAAATATTTTTATTCATTTCTATGCCAACTCGCTATAGTGGTGGCGGTAAAATAATGATATTTTGTTTCTGCTACAATGGAGTTGGTAATCTTATAATAATACGTCAAAAGCTATTGACTTCAAGTTCGTACTTGGAACTGTTGAAAGAGCACGCATTAGCTTCCGGAGGTGAACGGCCAGCATTTTATATTGCAGCAAGACAACGATCCAATTCACAAACGTAAAATCATCATTAGGTTTCTAAGAGATTTCGATCAAAAAACACTTGATTGGCCACCTCAAAGTCCGGATTGAAACCCAATTGAGAGTATGTAGAATTATTTAAAGCAAAAAACGGCGTTAGAAATTGGAAGGCAGCCAAATAAAACTTTTACTGCAATAAAAAATATCTGGGATCAAATTCCAACACAAATGCTAGATAATCTCGTGAATTCCATTCTACAGCGTCTTCATGAAGTGATTTTAAACAATGGTGGTGGAAATCTTGTTAAGTATTTTACATTAATAGTGAGTATGCAAATTACTGCTTGTCCTCCTCCTATTCCAGTGATAGAGATATATATTAACTTTCTTCTTTTAAGGTTGAGTAAATTAGCGGCTTTTGATAAAATTAATGTGACTTGTGATCCAGGATCGATTAGTGCCCTTAGCAAGACATGGTTTCCCGCGCAAGTTGTGGCTTTAACTACTGCAGTCGGTATAACAAATCTTGTCCCTGTGATGTACTCATAAATGTTGATGCAGGGTTATTGGAGTGTAGCAGTGTGTGACGTGTTCCCTTACACATGGTGCATGCTTGACAATATGTGCTTGGTGCTGGTTTAAACAGCGTATATATGACGGGCTTTTGAACTGCTGACATTGATTCATGCTGCGATGTTCCTTACAGCTCACAACCCAACATGTTCTTGTTCATGTGGCTTTGTAAACCATCCATGAATTTGTAAACATGTTCTAGAACCTAATGGATTTTGAGACCAGTTTTTTCATTAATATAAAGCTAAATATGCTTCTAAAGAAGAATTTATGTTGAGCCTATGTTATGCAAAATTTTCGTTTCTGTTACGAACTATTGAACTAACGTTAGAGACAATAGTGCATAATTGAATTTTTAATTTGCGAGTAACTTCGCATTGTTATATACCTGTTGTTGGTTTCGGAACAGCATCATCTACAATCAAGCTAAAAGATTAAAATTATCATCCCAAACTTACCGAAATATGTGTACATTCTTATTATTTTTATTTTGTAATGTCAAAATTATGACATTTTATTACAATGTTGAAGAGTGGCTCAGTTTTGAATTGTGAACGCGTTGCAAATAAGATGTCGCAATTTCGGCGATTTTCTATTGCACCCTGTATATTTTTTCTTGTATTCATTACGAACCAAACTGTGCTAAGTTGAAGTCTAATAAATTAATAAAAAAATAATAAATTTTCTCAAAAGCAAAAAATAAAAGTTTTCATCTGTTCAACTTGGGAACTATCGCAGAGGCAAACCGTAAGCCCACCAACTGCAGTGGCCATCAGCATCCTTGTCTTTGCCCCAACATAACTGGTCCTTCGAGCCGGATGGCATAACTTTATAAGCGGCAAGAATTAGTCCATCACACAAGTCTGCAAATAAGCAACGATACGATTGGGCAATTTCACCTACGTAATTGGATAACCCGAGCAAATCGCACCGCATGAACTTCAGCTAAGTAGCCATTTTTATTTTATTTTACTACGAGTAACGATAAGTGAAAAATAATCTCGAACTTTTTAGACAATTAGTAGACACATACGGTATTAAAATCAGTGAATTTATCGCGTAAACCTATGTAAATTAATACTATTAAAATTCTTGTGTAAGAAAGAAATACTCGTGTGAATATCGGTGCATATATTATCAACATAACCTAACGATAAAACTCACGAACGTTTGGATTTTGAGTATAGAGCCGCATATATATTTTTCACGATTGTGTTTTCGTTATCATTATTGCTCAAATCTGATTTAATATAACGTTAATATAATATATTTCGTGCAAGTGAACTTCAAGGCTACTATAACGTTCGATTTCAACCACCGCCATTACATAATTGAATTGAAAACTTTAATCAAAATTCTCGGGGAAGTTAATTCGGTATTGTTCATCAAACGTATTCTGAGTTAGCAAATTGGTAGCAAATCAAAGTTTTGTGTTATTATTTCCAAAGTGAGGGTGCTTACTCCATAATTCGTAGTAAAAATGTCGGACCTCAGTGCGTTAAAAAGGCAACGAGCCATTAATAAAGGCAAGCTGACCAACATCCTAAAATTTATAAAAGACGCCGACAACAACACTTCGGCTGAGCAGATCGCTGTGCTTTTAAATCTGGTGGAAAAATTAATGCAGGAATTCAGCGATTTAGAGAATGCTATAATACATGTGGACGAAAATGAAGCAGCAGATAACGTATACGAAAACAATTATTACAACGCCGTCGCTGGTCTCAATACGTTGATGCGACAAAGAATATTTAGTGCCGAGCCCGGTAACCTGAATATCGAAACATCACAAAATACAACGCAATTTGGAACGCGGTCGGAAGTTAAACTTCCAAAGATCCACATACCATCCTTTTCTGGCGAATATTCGGAGTGGCAATCATTTTATGATTTGTACACTGCCACTATTCACGAGTCGCCTGCTCTGAATGCAGTCCAAAAATTTCAATAACTAAAAGGATTATTGCGTGGAGAAGCAGCGGTACTGTTACGGCACATTAACGTAACAGAGAGCAATTATATCGGTGCCCTGAATAAACTGAAGGAACGCTACGACAGAAAGAAACATATAATAAACTCCTTTATTCGTACCTTTGTTGATCAGCCAACCGTGCATCATTCAAATTCATTCCAAATCAAGCGATTGATGGACACGTCGGATGAGGTGATTCGCGGACTCAAGGCTTTAGGAGATGTTGCCGAATCTCGCGACCCCTGGCTTATTTATATACTGACGAATAAGCTAGATGGCAAGTCCAGGACTCTATGGGCAGAAACGGCTGCAGATATCGATAACCCAAGCCTTGCACAGTTCCTGAAATTTTTAGCACGGCGCATCGATGCGTTAGAATCACTCAACACTTCCACGAACGTCTAACTGCGAAGCCAGAGATAAAAGGACACATCTCTACCGATGAAACCCCAACCACCGAATCGCAATTGGTCACCAAAAACTTTCAATTCAAATGTGCGATGTGTCAGGACCCTAGCCACTCTTTATTCCAATGTAATGACTTTCACGCATTAAACGTTAAGGGACGCAAAGAGTTTGCCAAGCGCACTAATCGGTGCCAGAACTGTTTAAGTAGCAAACATCCTATATTCCGGTGTCCATCTCGGAGAAGATGCCAAAGATATAATATGAAGCACCACACATTATTACACCAAGAACAACTTAACGAAGAAATTGTTGAAACAGGAGAAGCTAGTACGACGAGCCACGCATCTACCTTCCAGTCGGAGACCGTAACGCTGGCTTCAGTACTTCCAACGGCCATAATGCAAATAATTGATGCTTCAGGGCATCCCATAGCGTGCCGAGCACTTCTCGATTCGGGGTCACAATCCAGTTTTATTACGGAATCTTGTGTACAGCGACTAAACGTTAAAAGACGAAACGCACGTGTACCCGTAAGCGGATTGGGACAGAGTAGAGCACTCTTATCCAAAGGAATCACAATACTTACAGTGAAACCTGATGATGGCCCGGAATTCAAGATAGATGCGCTGATATTGTCCGTGATTACCAGCCAGCTGCCGCAACAAAATTTGGATATCAAGGCAATCAATTCATGGCAAGGAGTTAAGTTGGCAGATCCAGGATTTCACAAGAAGGGCGAAATCGATATTCTCGTAGGAGCGGCTCATTTTTTCCACATCCTTCGCGATGGCCAAATTCAATTAGCTGCAGATGGGCCACTATTGCAAAACACCATCTTTGGTTGGATAATCTCCGGAAGAATCGCCAGGAATTTGAACAACCACACCACCTCAATGTTAGCCGTGGCTGAAGATAAGGAGGATTTAGTTGATATCGACAGAAGTCTCAGGAGATTTTGGGAACTAGACTCGTTAGGTGATCAAAAAATTCAACTATCTCCGGAGGAAACCTTTTGTGAGGAACACTTTCTGCAACACGTGCAAAGAGATACGAACGGGCGATTTGTTGTTAAACTTCCGTTTAAGGAAGCACCCAGCAGTTTGGGACAATCTTTGCCGTTGGCAATACAACGATTGAGAGGAATAGAACGCAGGCTGGATCGTGATTCAAAGTTATCCAAACTGTATCATGGTTTTCTTCTGGAATACGAGCAGCTAAACCATATGACAGAAATTCCACTCGGAGAAGTTACCACCAATGGCTTTTACATACCACATCATGGAGTGCTAAAATCGTTGGGTTCGATCGACAAGCTGAGAGTGGTTTTCGACGGTTCCGCTAGAACGAGTACTGGAATATCGCTAAACGATTGTTGAGCTGTTGGGCCTAATGTGCAGTCCACGCTATTTTCTATAATCCTACGGTTCCGAGAACACAAGATGGTATTGTTACGTACCACCCTAGTGACTGCACGTTTCTATTTTTTTTCATGATCGGGTAGGTTCAACGGCTAGGGGGTTCTTTGTCACTAGGTAACGTGGCAGAACAAAGCATATACGTGCACTATACAATGACCACTTTTCACCACATCACCAATAAAAAAAGAATTATTTCATTTTAAAGTTTTTTTATAATTTAAACCAAAATTAAGTTAAAAAATTTCATATTTAAATACCAAATACACAACTAAAGAAATAATTATCTAATCTAGGTATTTATTTTAATTTAAATAAATATTTTAATTTAATAAGAAAATAACATATAAGAATTATCCCCACGATACAAGTAATTTGTTTAAACACTCACCCAAACGATTCATCTCCCAAGAGTACTCTTTAGATTTTGAATGTCCGCGTGCTGAAACCAAAGAATTACCCTCCCAATTCTTGTATGCTGTTGTTTAAATAATTTAAATAACTAAATATATATTTACTCGTACACTAGATTATAAATTATTCTTAGAAACTACACAAACAAATTTTTTTTTGTGAACTTATTAATTTATCTTATCTTAAAAATTTTTAATTTTTTTTTTTTATATTTTCTTATTTTCTCATTTTAACCAAATTTTTCCTGATCATCTAAGGATGAATATAAATTTAAATTTTGCTTCTTTTCTTTTATACACAACTGCACAAGTAATTTGATGCTATATATAAAAGCACAACCAACACAACTAACACCGTATAATTTCTGGTAATTGCTACCATCTAACACTTGGGAAACTGCTAATTAGCAGCTCCCGAATAAACAAGTTGCCTCCTAATATGCCTTATCTGAAGTAGATCCAAATAAATTCCAAATTGCTTCCAATAGATTAATTGGGAGGCCACCGATCCAAGAAAGAAACTCAGCTTTTATGACGTATATCTGGTTGGTTAATGCTCACGAGATAGCCTATATATAACCCAATTATTAACTCTCAACCACATTATAAAAAAAAATTAATTTCAAAATCCAAGTTATCTACTCGTATCTAAGTGTATTTTAATATCTTCCTTGTACAGGTAGATTTTCATATACAATTTTTAATTTCTAATTTTAGCACGATCTGTTCCGCTTGACCTTTCCAAATGAAAATAATTAAATCGCACTCTACTTATGGTACGCTAACATCGTAACAACATCCCCCTCTCAAACCGAGTATAATATTTTGTATACGACTCCACCTATTTTTTTACGCATACCAAATAACTAAAGAACGGCTTAATTTACCCAATAACATCACGATAATTATCATGCCATCCAAACGCTGTACTGTATTTTGGTAAGCAAGGTAAAACTTCTGGATAACCGATGCTAATACGAAGTACTAATACGGGTAAAGCAGAATTCCCAAAAACAATATTGATTTTTGTTATCATAATACGATGTTAGGGTCAATGAACTCAAACGATAATATTTTACAATTGCCGTTGTCTTTGCATAATTTGTTTATCGTTCAGCATATCGTTGTTCAACATCGTTTAGTTATAAACAGCGTCAATGCATTCGTAACAGTATTCTCAACAGATGTAAAAAAGATGTATCGTCAAATAGCCGTCGCCAACGAAGATTGCGAATTTCAAAAGATTATTTGGCGTAGCGACCCATCTAAGCCAATCCGTCATTTTAAATTAAACACAGTCATATACGGGCTTGCGTCGTCCTCCTTCCTTGCGTTAAGAGCCATAAAGCAAGTAGCTGAGGACAACAAATCTACCTCACCGCGCACGGCTGATATACTCACGAAAGATATGTACGTAGACGACATCATGACTGGAGCTGAAAATGAGGACGAACTACTAGTACTACAAAACGAGATTATTACTATACTAGCAAAGTATGGATTTCAGCTCAGCAAATGGTAATCAAATTGTGCTCGGTTATTAGCTCAAACTTCAGAAGAAAACTCGCATGCGCACCTAAAAACTCTCCAAGACCGCCATCACGAATCTGCTAAGGTGTTGGGTGTAATGTGGAATGCCAAGACGGATTATTTGATTTTCTCTTCCCAACAACCGGATACAAAACCAGTGACAAAGCGAACAGTATTGTCGGAAGCCAGTCGCATCTTTGACCCCCTAGGTTGGTTAGCTCCGGTCGTCGTGACCACAAAAATATTCCTACAAATGCTTTGGTGTGACAAGCTTGATTGGGATGATCCTCTTTCTTCGAAAAAGAGAACGGCATGGAAAAACATAAGAAAAGGTCTGAAGCATATAACAGCGATTTCGATTCCACGGTTTGTAAACACGACTAAAGGTTGCATTGTCGAGTTGCATGGTTTCTGGGACGCTAGTCAGTTGGCCTATGCGGCGGTGGTATACTTTAAAATCATTAATCCCGGCGGACAAACTTATGTTAATATCATTTCAGCCAAGTCAAGAGTTGCTCCTGTCAAACAACAGACACTTCCACGCTTAGAATTATGCGCTGCCGTCCTGCTAACTAACCTAATCAACGTCATCTTACGAGAAACTCAAGTGAAAATTGGCAGCGTACACGCTTGGACAGATTCCCAAATAGTAATAGATTGGCTGGGGAGCCATCCTACGCGATGGAGTGCCTTTGTCGGCAACCGTACTGCGGAAATTTTAAACTCGTTGCCACGTAAATATTGGAGGCACGCACCATCTTCCGATAACCCTGCGGATTACGCTACACGTGGTTTAACACCCATCGAATTACAAGCTAACAAACTCTGGTGGAATGGTCCTTCTTAGCTACATCAATCGTCGGAGTTTTGGCCGTCACAAAAAAATCATACAAATCTGGAGGAAATAATCAAGAAACCACGAACGATCACGACTACTCTAAATGCACGGAATGAATTTTATAACCATCTTTCGTCCAAATATTCGTCCTTTCGCAAGCTGCAACGAGTATTATGCTATATTCTCAGATTTGTAACGAACTCGAGAAAACCAAAGGCGACAAGAATCGATGGCACCTACTTACGCCGTGAAGAATTGTTTCATGTTCTATACGAGCTCTGCAAGAACGAACAGCACCTGTTTTACAACGACGACATAACATCATTGCAAAGGAACGGCGAAGTCAAGAAAGGCAGCAGCCTCCAAGCATTAAATCCTTTTCTGGACGGTTCGGGAATATTGAGAGTGGGAGGCAGATTGCAAAACAGTGAAGGCTCCCTATTCCACCAAGCATCCGGTAATTCTGCATGCCAAATCTAAAATTACGGAGCTAATTTTAGCGGAGATCCACCAGGACAATAAGCACTCAGGTCCGACTCTTCTTCTATCTATCGCCAGACAGGAATTCTGGATACCAAAGGGCAAGCCCAAGGTCAAGGAGATCGTTAAGGTTTGCGTCATATGCCGTAAATTCAATGCCAAATGCCAACAACAACTAATGGGCAACCTTCCAATTTCGAGAGTTGAACTGATTCGGCCTTTTTTAAAGACGGGAGTAGACTACGCAGGTCCAGTCGCAATACATTTACATTTGCCTGTTTATCTGCCTAAGCACGAAGGCTGTGCACCTTGAGCACCTTTCCAGCGACGCATATTTGGGAGCATTGAAAAGGTTTACTGCGCGAAGGGGCATATGTCAAGAGCTCCATAGCGACAACGGCACTAATTTCACGGGCTCCGATATTAAACTGAGGGAAGAATTTTCAAAATTAACCAAAGAGTCCAATAATCTTTCCGATTTCTTTTCCAGAAACCGTATAACGTGGCGCTTTATTCCTCCAAATTCGCCACACTTTGGAGGCATCTGGGAAGCGGCCATAAAATCTGTGAAGTTCCACTTGAAGAGGGTTATAGGCAGCCACGTACTCACATTGGAGGAAATGCATACCTTGCTTGCCGAGGTAGAAGCAATTTTGAACTCCCGGCCGTTATGCAAGCTTAACGATACCGATGTGGATCCCCTAACGCCATCCCATTTTTTAATTGGCCATCCTGTTACAAAAATCCCGGAAATGGATATTACACCCCTCAAGCCATCTCATTTAACTCGGTGGAGGATGGTGCAACAAATAAGCCAGCACTTTTGGAAGAGATGGTACATAGAATACATGACATCATTGCAGCAGCGTTCGAAATGGAGGTTTAAAGAGAATCCTATTAAAGTCGGCGATATCGTCACAATCAAAGATCGTAACCTGCCCGCACATCAGTGGCTCCTTGGCAGAATCATCAAGCTTTATCCTGACTCCGATGGCCACGTAAAAGTAGCCACAATCAAGACTAAAAATAATGAAATCAAGCGCCCAATTCACAAATTATGCCTGCTTCCAGTTTCAACTACGGAGCCAAATAATACAAACCAAGAAGTCAAGTAGTTTCTGCTAACCTCACGCAATATTCATCATTAGAACACGTATGCCCAAATTGGAACATTTATTAAATCTTACAAAAACATCGAGTTAGTGTATCCCGTTTCAACGTTCCAAATATTTCTCATCAAGAACCAATTTGGTTTTAATTTCCCACATCGCTGTGCTCGTAATTCATCAACACCACGGAAATTACTATCACGGAAACAACAATAATAAATATTCACCATTGAATTAAATAATTCAAGGCCCGGCGTTATGTTGGTTTCGGAACAGCATCACCTAAAATCAAGCTAAAAGATTAAAATTATCATCCCAAACTTACCGAAATATGTGTACATTCTTATTATTTTTATTTTGTAATTTCAAAATTATGACATTTTATTGCAATGACCATTCAAGTAATTTAAAGTTCATCGAACTCTTATTACAATGTTGAAGAGTGGCTCAGTTTTGAATTGTGAACGCGTTGCAAATAAGATGTCGCAATTTCGGCAATTTTCTATTGCATCCTGTATATTTTTTCTTGTATTCATTAGGAACCAAACTGTGCTAAGTTGAAGTCTATAAATTAATAAAAAAAAAAAAATTTTCTCAAAAGCAAAAAATAAAAATTTTCATATGTTCAACTTGGGAACTATCGCAGAGGCAAACCGTAAGCCCACCAACTGCAGTGGCCATCAGCATCCTTGTCTTTGCCCCAACACCTGTTTTGTATTACGTCTCAAGCTGTTTGGCAGTTGTCAGTTGTCACCTGTTGTTGTTAGGTGACTGATGAGGTAAGCTGCTTCGTGTGTGCATAACAAAATTTATGATTTTATGCTTAACATATTTTCACAACATTTCTCAAAAATTTTCTCAATTCTTTTCTAATGAACTTAATAGCTCGATGATATAATATGACGTAACATTATTTAAAATAAATTAACAGTTTATTTTCTACTAGAATATTATGTCATCTGTCATGTAAAATTAAATTCCTTAGTTATTCCTCAGACAAACATAGGTTATTATGCCAAAGTTCATTAAATTCTGCATAACATAGTTGTGTTTTCTCTTAACTTGTACAAACTAAATGTAATGTTAGTACTCGTAAATAAAAAATTTCATTAAATTTTTATTGCCTCCGTATAAATACAAATTTGCTTAATTACTCCTTAGATAATTAAAATATTGTTTTCTTGTATATATTTTGTTACATTTAGAATATTTATTCTTACACACAATTTCAAGGTGAATATATTAAATTGAGGTGTATGTAAGCGGCGGATGGCTGTACGATACACGGGAGGAACATTCATATCCTAAATCAAAAATATTTTGCCGGCTTCATATTTGTTCTGTAGAAAATGTGACATCAAAATATTGGGGGATGATTTAGTTTATGCGACACATTTCTAAAAATAAAATTTTATTATTCGGTTGAAGTCGCAAAAGTATCTAGCTCCTAGATAAATGAAAAACCATTTTCCTAAATACATCTTTTATATACACACACAAAATAAAACGAAATCATTTATCATTTTCCTATCATCGTGTATCCACGCGCCTACACATACAATTTACCTCTTTCCGCAACGACATGAGACAGAGCCACAGCTTGATACAGCGGAAATCTATGCGCGTCTTCAAAAATTGTTATCGCAAATCTCATATATGAAAAACAATATTTTATTTATAATATATTCATTGTTACTGTTATATTCGGGTGGAAAAGAAAAGTTTTAAATATTTTAAACTCTAAACTTTTCTTTTGCTACTTTGCATTTTTCATTTCTTCATTATACAGTTTCATGTTTAAGACAAAACCAAATAGAATCAAACCTCCTTTCTTCAATTCTATATACATACTCGGATATATACCTACGTAATCGTATATACGATAAAATTGTTTTTTTTCCTCGCGATGCTGAGCAAAGTAAATGAAAATGTTAAAGAAAAACATTATAAAAGTTTTTCAATTTTCTACAAACAAAAATAGCAAATTCGCTTGCTGTTGTGATGTTGGTAAACGGAGGAAATGTGAAAAATTGCATATCGTAATGAAATGATTTGAATTTAACATCAATAACCATGTACGGTGGAATAAATTGAAAATTTTCTTAGAGAAATTTTGGGGCAGCCAAAAATTAACTGAAAGAGCGCTATAATGTCCGAAATAACATACCAATTAGTATCTAATCTTATAAAGAGTAACGAAACAAAGGAAAAATGTTCATCAAAAAATACATGGGTTATGCAATTTAAATGAGATACACGATACAACTCGAACCTTGCCATAATCTGCATGATGTCTTTCAGCAACTGTGGCGAATGCCCAACATATAGAAGGTGCGTGTGGTTCTGCTATTGGGAGATATTGTACTCCTGCCGAAAGACTCACTTGTCTTAGACTCACTTGTCCATTTATTTCTTTTTTGTAGGATAGTGAGATAACTCTCATGCCCGTGCTTCCAAAAATTATATTGTATATGTTTGATCATGCCCATCTGGTCGACGGTGAAATTTTTGATGTCCATGACTCTGTTGCGATGTCCGTGAAATTACGCCCGATTTAAAAATGTGCTGGCGTAAGACAGTCGATATTTTCTGCATCGTTGGCCGCTATCGGCCTTGAATACATGCCATGGCGTCTATTTTTGTCATCAACGTGCTTAGCTATTCCATGGTGAGTTAGTGATATTTTGTGTATGTTTCCGGCTGCTTTACTGCCGCCTTTCATAAACCACGAATCGCTCATGGTGGATTAAATTTTCAGTTTATTTTGGGCTGTAGTAGCGCTGCCGCTCTGCCTGATATCTTCGATTTCAGAAATTGGAACAACTCTCGTATTCTTGCCTCTATACAATATTTAGGCCATTGCCACAGTAGATATAGTGTGACAATTTCTTCTAGGCTAATAAACTTAGTGTGTCTCGGTAGTTTCATTTGGTATCGTAATGCGTCTATTTCTACCTTAAACTCGGTCTGTTTTATGTGTCGTATCAGCATTATTTGTGCAGCTACCATTTCTTCTCGGTGGTTTGCGTGGAGTTTTGGCTCACCGCATACAGTTGGTGACGAACCGCCTTATCAATACTAATACATTTGTCATCTTATATAAACTGGAGTAACTGTTGTTAAACTCATTCGAAAAATTAGTCCTTGATGCGATTTGCACCTGAATATATGTAGGACGCATTTACTCTATCGTCCCTCTCTGGTTTAGTAAGTTGGTTGAATTGATCTCTTTTGTCCTCTCAGCATCAACTGATTAATATGATCCACGCCACCACAGCATGCTTTTTACTACATCGGTCATGCTCATGTCTTGAAACACGATGTCTGCTGGATTGTCCTTTGATCCTATGCGCCCTCAATTTTGCACTTATATGTTTGAATGATGTCGCTCGTTCTATTGGATACAAAGGTAGTCCAACGCCTAGAATGTGCCGTCTACCAATCCAACACTATTTTTGAGTGGCCATCCGTTGGCATTACTACTGCATATACCACGGTAGCATATGCATATTTGCTTGCGTCACTGAACCCATAATTAGGCTCAGTTCGTTGTTGGTTTGTATTCATCTTGGAATTCGAATTGTTGGAATTTAATCTAAATCTTATATGATTTGTTTTCGATGTGTTCGATGGAAATTCTTCGTCCCAGCTTAAACCCCGCATCCACATCCGATAGTAATGTTCGCTTGGTATACGTGGCTCGATCTGGTAGTTCGGTTTTAAATTTGGATGTATCTTCACAAGGATCCCACTGACCACATAATACCTTTTGTGACTCGGCATATACTCTTTGCTATTCGATATCTCCACTTGCACCTTGAATAAATGCTCTAATATCGTCACCAATTGTCATTAATTTGTTCAGTTTAAATCCATGGTCGTCTGTTAGGTCGTGTATTTGTGTATATTTATTGTCAAAGTCACAATCCAAATTTTGTAACCGGCCACCAACTCACAAAATACCACAAATTAAAAGCCATTATACAGCTCTGCATTTGCCAGTTATCATATGTTGCGTTGTTAACTTGTGCTTAGAGATTTTAATTTTGTTTATGCACCTCAATACCAACCTCAATGCCACTATTCAGAATATCTTTTGTACCTTGAATTAGAGTTCAAAAATTTCCTGGCCCTTCCCTGGGATCTGCTGCTGAACCAACCGTTCTGTACCACTTCACCACTGCGTCAGATTGATAATTTTGTCTGAAGTATTTTATATGTGGCTAATGTTGCATAGGAAAGCTATCTAATATTTGCGGAGTGCCATGCAAGAACTATCGTCATATCTCTCCATGCAAAACATTTTGCATCTATGAGGGCTGTCTGAAAATTTTCCAATTTAACAAAAATGTAAAGAAATTTTGTCTTCAAATTTATTTTATTTCTCTACATAGAAATCTACTTGTAAGTTTGTACACATTCCCTAGCGATGCTTCCATCAGATACTGCAAAATAGTTGTTTAGAAGGTGGTGGCTTCCACATTTGACAAAAATCTCTGTCCTCCGAGCGAAACTTTGAGCTTAGGGAACAACAAAAACCCACTTATGGCAAGATGTGGTGAGTAAGGAGAGTTAAGAAGTACTTTAAATCGTAATTTGCGTAGTATGCTCCTGTAATGGTTTTCCCGTTTTCAAGATAATCGATTAAGACCAGAAAACAGTCGTCATCACTTTCCCAACAGATTCCTCCTTGGCAGTCCACCGTTTTGATTGTATATTTGATTCTGGAATGTAGTGGTATATGTAAGCTTCATCAATAGTAATTAGCCAGCCCGAAAACTCTCATTTATTGCACCTAAACGGCACTAACGGAGCTTTGGAAATGTTCACTCGAATACGTTTCTGGTTCAAAGTTAGTAAACGCGCAGACAGATTTCTCATGCTTAAATCGGGATTCAATATGTGACAATCACGTTCTTTTAGTAAATTCATAGCTCCTTAAATTTCTCTAATTTTAATCCGACGGTTGTGTTGCACTATTTTCTGAATTTGGGCGTCGTAACAGTCAGTGGTTGCAGTTTTTGGACGTTGCGAACGTTCATCGTCACCCAAGCTGGTACGGCAAGTCCGTGAAGTTAGCCCGAAAATCCATCCCGCATTTTTTGGTGTTTTTCTTGGATAAAGTGTAGCATCGAGCAATAAATATATAAGAGAAATCAAGTAGTGCAAGTTTTATAAGCAGGTTTTTCCGAGGTTAATCTTATTTTATAGTTTTAATATATTTATATACACAAATTTAATTTTTTTCTATATTTAATCCATATATACGAATCTTATTAACATATCGGCATTGTTATTTTATAGTTTATTCTTCTTGTTACGCGTATACAGGTTGCCAAAAGTAAGTTTTCGTATGTTTTATTCCAAAAGCCCTTGAGCTTTTCAAAATTTTAAGAATGTTTTATAAAATATTTTAATATTGCACAGTTAGTCCACAATAAGAGGTTGCAATAATTTTTGACAGTTTTTAAATTTTTTTTATTAAAAATGTGTAAATTTGTATTAGATAATAATAAAGATAGATAGATAGATAGATAATAGATAATAATAATTTCGGGATAATACTACATTTTTATGTACAATAACAATTGCTGTTATGCAACAAATGCTGAAACAGATCTGATTTTCGGGATTACACTACATTTTTGTACTACACTTTTTTCGGGTTGACTACACTTTAGCCAAGAAATACACCAAAAAATTCGCAATGCATTTTCGGGCTAACTTCACCGACTTGGTACGGCCACGTTTAAATTCAGCTGTCTAAAATTTTACGGTGGCAAATAATGGTGCAGAGTACCCGCATACAACGTCCAACTCAACTGCATTAAAACAACAACTACATATCCAATATGAGTGATATATGGGTGAGTACCTTTCAAAGCATGCGCAAACATACTCCCCACTTTTGTTGACGAGTGCTGCCATCTTCACTTTGAGGTGTAAAATTTTTCAAACAACCCTCGTATTTTCAGGACTTCTTTGACCGTAAATATCAAATTCGCAAGTAGACGTGCTGCACATAGCCCTAAGCGAGGTAAAAAACTTGTATAAGTGGAGCTACCTTCATCTTGGATGTCAGTATTGAATGGTAATACTTCCATCTCCATAAACTGTTCTACGATATATCACTGCAGAGTAGGCAAGTATACTAGCGTAAGAAAACCGTTAACTAGCACTTCGCATTGATGGTTTGGAAATCTTGAAATGTTGATGCCATTCAAATGTATGAACTGGTTTCGATTTCTGATATACTCCTCTTCAAATTCTCGTGGAAATTGGTCATCTCATTCCATTGTTAGAAGCTGCAGTTTCTGAAATACTTTCTAGAGGATAATGGAGAGCATCAAATATGTCAAAAGATTCTAATACGAGTTTTTTTTTGTTAAGTGAACGGGTCGTTTATTGAATGCCATTGTAACCCCAATGCTTCGACTTTAGACGATTTGTCTTTGCGTATGTCGCTTGCAGGTATGTCTTCTTTTCTTTCGCAGCAGCTACTTATATATGATTCTCTCTTCCTTAGATAGAATGTCATCTACGTTAAAAACACAGAATACATGTTTATGGTTAATCCTTTTAGTCAATTGCTAGTTGTTATCTGCTGATTGTTTTGATGGAGAGGAACGCTAAGCCAGCAAAGCCACAGGTGCTTCGAGTAAGCATAGTAACGCTTCAACAACGTCTGGTCTGGATTTTCTCGCCATAAAATTGATTGGCATTGTTTGTGTTCTTTCGATTGGATGACCTGCCGGCAATTTTCTCGGCCACTAACTCATATATTTGACGATACACCGCTGCTAGTTTTGGTTGATCTGACAACATCACTCGAAGCTTGGTCGTACTTCTAGTTTCTATTATCACCGAATGACACCGACAGCTACCAAGTTTCATTGTATTATATTTTGGTGGTAGCTTAATCATACGTTTGAGAGGCTAATGAATCTCCTAATATGATAACATTTTTCTACGGGTGTGAAGTATGTCCTAACTTTGTCCTAACCTTTTGAAATGAGATGTATTGGATAAACTCTCGTTATAAGGAATTTTAAAATTTAAAATAATGTTATATGCAAATTGGGTATAAAGGTATAGTGATAAAATCGTATATTACCTTTTGAATTGCAGAGAAAAATTTAATTGACGAAAAGATGGTATTGTGCGTAAAATTAAATTATTAAGCAAATAAATTTCGCGATTCGACAAATATAGAAACTATTGATATTGAAAGAATAAGAACTTGCTACAAATGAAATTTAGGGCATTGCCAAAGATTTTAAGCGAAATCCGAAGACGTAATCTTTCAAACACACAAAAATGATTAATGGTACCATGATGTATATCGTTAGACTCGTTAGAGAGTCCTCTAGCATCTGACCAAAATACAGAGAAATTCTATGATTTTTTACGGACATATCTTATTTTCAGTAATACCTTCCGTGTGATTTTCGAGTATAGATTGAACAGCTAGCAGTTGGTGCTGGTATTAATATTAGAACCGATTTTTAAAAGTCAGACCCATTGCAATTTATTTTGGGTGCTCGAAAGTGCGCATTCAGCAATTAAAAGAAAATTTAAATTGGACTAGGGTTCCGACGGAGCACTCTGTAGATTAGTTTTACCGAAGCTGAGACCCAATGCAATTGATTCCTGATACTCGAAACCTCATTTTATTAAAACCGTTCGACGATGACAAAATTTAAAACTGAAATAGGCCCCGACGGTGGACCTTATAAACAAGTTTACCCGAAATTGAGACTAAACGCAATCGATTAGTGGTCCACGAAAACCCTCTCAGCAATTCCATCGTCTGACTTAGAAAACATTAAAAACGGAACCCGGGCCACGCGCCTCGGTAGTGGGCCCAGTAAACGCGCCCAGTAAAGTTGAAAAACAGTGCAGTTAATTCCACTTGCTCGAAAACATAGATTCGGCAATTTTTATCGAAAATGTTTGAACTATAAAAAAAAAATATGGAACCCGGGTCCCGACGGAGAATCCTATAAATGTCCAGGTGTAGTAAAATTAATTTTAAGACGAATATTCACAACTAAAGAAGCATGCAATCGCAATGGAAAAAATACAGAAGAAAGAAAAATGGGTTCATCATAAACAGACCGAAGAAAACAAAAACCGACGGTTGCAGATGCATCTGCGTTTATGCAGATGTCATGAGTTTGCTTTCTCGGTAGTGGATTTTGTACGAAAACCAGTTATTCTGATCGATGTCATCATATTTCAAAGCCCAGTGGTTCACGAAAATTGAAGATGTTCAAAAATGGCTCGATGACTGTTTTGCTTCTAAACCACCAAGTTTCTATCGCGAAGGCATTGATTGATTTTTGTAACAATTATATTTTCAATAAAGGTGAATTTGACTAAAAAAAGCACAGTTTCTACGTGCACACCTAATACATAAAAATAAATATAAGGATGGGGAAAACGAATCTATTATTTTTATTTTATATCGGGGCTTTATTTAAAATGGCCACAATCATCCATTTTGACTCAAATATGAGCATCTTTTTCCGATAACTCGTTGCCATTTAGAAGGCAATTTCATTATGTCACTTTTCCAAAATGACTTGCCCCCATTAGCAAAAAACTGAGATAGCCAGTTTTTACAAGCCTCTCTTTAGACCATTTTTATACCACCAAGAGCGCTTGCCTTGGAGAAAAAGAGGTAAAAATCGCTTGGTGCCAGGTACGATGTATGCATAATAACTTCCCAGCTTAGCTTCCGGAGCTTCTGGCTGATCATAATGAATGTGCGAGGGAGGATTGGCGTTATCCTCGTGGAACGCAACACCTCTCCTATTGGTTGATTATGGCCGCTTCTGGTCGATTGCTGCCTTCAATCGGTGCAGTTCATTCCTTGTTTGGCCACTGTTTCGCCCACTTCGCTGGTCTTCGAACGTTTTTGCTTGGTATTGTCGTACATGACCCATTTCTCGTCGCCAGTTATCACCCGCTTTAGAAATGGCTCGATTTCCTTCCGTTTGGCCAAGTATTCGCAGATGGAATCACGACCCATCAAGATTTTTGCTTCAACTCGTCGGCACATAAACATCGAGGTCCCGTTTGAAGGACGACCTTCAGCTCCTGAGCGATGCTACGACAGCTGGCATGCCGGTCTACTTCGATTTCCAGGATTTTATCGACTTTATCGACGATAGGCATTCCAGTGTGTGGTACATTTTTAATATCGAAATTACCAGAATGGAATCAACGGAACCAAAATTGCGCATAATTAGCTGTGATCAGTATCGAAACCACAGACACTATTCACAATTTCAGCCACCTGACTTGCGTTTTCGCCTTTATCGAAACAAAATTGTAAAATATAGCGAATTTTCTTTTTGTTTACCTCCAAGCCCTGACACGCTATAACTCACAACTGAAACGATCAATCAAAACCATGACAAAAGAATTTTTAGTGCATGAATCCCCCTATTCTAACGAGTATAAGTATGGTATAAGGCGACAAATACATCACGAGATATATGTCACTAAAACCATCAAGCGAAAAAATAATGGATTTTTTTCCTCTACCCATTATTTGTTCCAATAAACGAAGAGAGTCTATATGGAAAACGTAGAAGTCACATAGAAGCGCCCACTTCAAGAGAACCAGTTTCGGGCAAAAATCAGAGCGACCTTCCATTTATGGGAAAAGCTTAAGTCCGCAATTTCAAACCGCTCAGTCAATCCTTACGATATACTCATAGAGAACTTTTGCAATAACAAATTTTCGATCATCGCCGATAAAAGGAATGGTACATCTGCGAAAATCCTCTGCGAAAAGGTTCCTCATCACAGTGTTGTTAATCACTCGAAAAATTGAGGCTAAAGAAAATTTTGATTAATTACGTTTTTGTAGTTAGAAGAGCCAAATTTCTTTGGCAAACAAGTAATAATAGCTGGGTCCAAATCTCGCGAGTATGGCGGATGCGGAAGCAATTCAATGTGAAATTCGTGCAATTTTATTATTGTTGCTATCGAGTTGTGACGTGGTGCATTATCTTATCTTCTTCATTTGTTGTCATTTTTCAGCGATTTCTTCCTTCCAATAACCCGATATAATATTCGCTGTTGATTTTATTTCCTTTCTTAATGTAGTCAACAAATATTATACCATTTGTATCCTAAAATACAGACGCCATAACCTTTCCAGCCGACAGCTATGCTTTTGGTCGCTTCGGACGATCCATCTTTACACCATTGTCATATACAGCATAAAAAATCCTTTTTATTGCGCTCAAACGCTTCAAACAGCGCACGGAATCATGGTGCGTTATCGTTGTTGATCCATTGTGAGCAAACGTGGTACTCACTTCGAACACAGCTTTCTCATGGACAAATGTTCATGCAAAATATGACCAACACGTTCCATTGATATCTTTACAATATCAGCTATCTCACGTTACTTCACTTTACGGTCAACAAAAATATTTTCGTGGATTTTTATGTTTTCTGGAGTCACAGTCTCATTTGGGTGTCCAGATCGTGTTGCATCATCGGTGGTTGTACGACCACGTTTAAATTCAGTATACGCACATATTCTTGATAAAGCTAGTTTGATATAAGCCACAAAATATACACCCTTTCATAATTTTTAAATCACTTACAATATTGCTGCTTGGTCAATAAAGAAAATCGCTGAATTGCAAATGTTCACTATACCTTTATTTCAAATTTTGTTATACACGTACGAGTATGTTCAAAGATTACAAATACGATAATTTATGATGATTACAAATAAAAATTTTGTGTTTGGAATTTTAGGACAAAGTTAGGACAAACTTCACGGCTATATTTTTCTTCAACGGTACCTTGACCTTGTAACACAAGAAAAATGATTTTGACCCGCATAAAAGAAGAGACGATGAGTCTCTTCTTTTATGCGGGTCAAAATCATGTTTCAGTGTCTTTTCTATCAGTAAGTCAATAAATAGTAAAGTCTTAATGAATTTTTATACAGTGATTAATAAAAGAGAAGGAGACTCTCTTAATGTTTACCAAAGACACATCTTGAAAGGTCTCTTCTTTTGTTTTATTGTAGGATACAACATAAACAGGAAATTTTGGATAGAGAACATATCTTATATTTACCTCCTTGGCATGCAAGTCAAACATGGTAAAAATTTCAGGACGAGCAATGGCGAAAATTTGTGATGAAAATGTTAAGTGCATTTGATGTGAATAGCTATTCGAAACTTTTTTTAATTACACAATATATTATGTGTGGTACTATGCACGATAAACTAAACAGAACAACTTTATTTACGAGTATGTATATACTCGCCGCAGTAACTCAGTGCTTAACGAATACTACATACAACAAAAAATGTTTGCTTTAAAATTAATTTATGTACAAAAATTCAACATTCAGTCGTGGTCGAAAAAATTTGCTCAAATGAATTTTGCAACCATTAAATTACAAAATAATAATCGTAATTACTTTGCATGTAACAAAACCATCAAGAATTTAAAAGTGGATATAAAACTACATAGAAAATTGTTTTCCAAAACGAAAATCCCAAAAAATACTTACGAGTATATTCATGAAGCATTTTTGCCGTTGTTGTTGTTCTAGTATTTAACCGGACAAGTGGTGCAGTGGTTAAAGCTTCGGCACTTGGACCGGGAGGTACTGGGTTCGAATCCCATCAGAGGCTAGATGCAAATCGAATTTTCATCATCGATTACGATCGGTGATGTTAATAAACACAACTAAGACCCTCTGATGGAGTGCAGAATTCAGCGCCGACCCACCGTCCATGTCAATGTACAGGTTGACATGGAGCTTGCAATGTGCAGGTGGTAATACTGTAGTTGTGTGAGTAGGTGAATAGGTGAATGGGTTAATGATGTAGTGTGAATGCGTGGTATCACAATGGGCCAAAAAATGGCCTAAGTGTCAACCACTGAAACCTAACCTTGTTCTAGTAGTTTGTTTTGAATCCAGTGCGGTTGTTTGGGGACGAAATAAAATTACAAAACAGTAATTCAGGTCAACTTGATAATTTAAGCTTATCTGCTCGTATATAGTCGTATCGCTAAAGCTTGGTTTGGTTACGTTATTTTTGTTTGTTTGGTGTTTGGTTGCCACCACGTTTATTGACAATGTATACGTGTGCATGTGTGCGCTTGCAAATAGATTCGGAAAATGTGTTTTGTCTATATATCGCCATATACACATATACATATTATATAGTACGTACTCGTTTGTGTATTAGAAAGCTGACCATAGAACCATAACCATAATAGAATATAACAATAAAATTGGATTACGATTAGGAAAAACTGTAAAACAATTATAGAGAATCGGAATAAAATTCAAGAAAATGAAATTGACGATTTTTATTTGATTTCATTTTTGCCAGCAGAAATGTTCGATATGTGTGTGTGTGTGTGCGGGATATAAAAATCTTGTAAGAAAAGGTCAAAATCGTGTTATTTTTATAAACAATATCAAAAATATATCTGTTTTGGAAGGAACCATTTTTTGCGTGCTTTTTTATACGGGGTGAACGATACCTACATATACGAGGGTATATCAAAAAGTCTTGCAATATCATATGAAAAAAACGAGTGAGTGAGACAACAATATATTTTTCAAAACCATTTTTTGTCACGATGAAACTTCTAGAAGAACATTTCGATGTAAATTTTACGGTTCGTTTGTTTTTGTCAATTTAGTAACATGTGTTTTGAATTTTTCTTAAAATGAATGAAATTGAATATCGCGCCGTTACTAAATTTTTCTATAAAGATGGACGAAATGCAATTTATATATTCAACTATATATCAAAAGTTTACGGCGAATCTGCACCATCATATGCCACAGTAACAAAGTGGGTAACATTATTCAAAAGTGGTTGGGAGTCATTATAAGACGATAACCGCTCGGGTCGGCCAGCAGATGCTATTAGCCATGAAAACGTAATTTTGGCTGATTCTATTGTATTGGAGGACCGGCGTATTTCTGTTCCGCGGTTAGCGTGGAGACTTTCTCTTTCATACGGTACCACATATACTATATTACATGACCACCTTCACATGTCGAAAGTAAGTGCGCGATGGGTTCCCCGTTTGTTGAATGCTGAACAAAAAAAAATGCGTGCTTAAACTTCAAAGGCGATTTTAGATATGTACAAAGCAGATCCAGAAAATTTCTTGGGTAACATAATAATAGGCGATGAAACATGGCTTCATCACTGGGATCTGGAATCCAAACAAGAATCGATGCAATGGATTAAACGTAGTGAACCACCACCAAAGAAATTCAAAACTCAACCGTCTGCTGGTAAGGTTTTGGCAACAATTTTTTGGGATGCTGAAGGAATTTTGATAATCGATTATATGCCACCGAAAACCACAATCACAGGCATATATTACGCAGAGGTTTTGCGAAAATTGAAAAAAGCGATCCGGGAAAAACGGCCAAGGAAAGTTAGGAAAAAAATCTTGCTTCTTCACGACAATACACCAGTGCGCAAGGCTAATATTGCTCAAGCTGCATTAAAGGACTGCGGCTTCGTGGAAATTCCGCATCCACCGTACAGTCTAGACTTGGCACCCAGTGACTACTTCTCTTTCCCAATTTGAAAAAAACACTAAGGGGCCGGAAATTTTCCAGTGACTATGAAGTACAGTCTGTTGTAAATGAATATTTTATGGAGCAAAAGAAATCTTTTTTTTTAGAGGGTTTAGGTAAGTTAATTGATCGATGTGACAAATGTATAAACCTTAAAGGAGATTATGTCGAAAAATAAAAATATTGCTGTCTCTCTCACTCTTTTTTTTCATATGATATTGCAAGACTTTTTGATTTGCCCTCGTATATTCGGATTCGCATAAAGCACTACATAAGATGGAAGATTTGATTGGATTAAATAGAATGGATGAAAATTTTGATTGTTTTAAATTCAATTAATCTTGGCCGTATTTATTCTTAAATAACTTTTTTTTTTTTTCTATACCAATTTTGTTGTTGCTGTTTAGGAGAACAGATTTTTTGTTCGGTCGGGCGCAGGTAAGTTTTTTTGCTGGTACAACTCCTTATCGTATTTTACTTCATTATTTCTTTTTATATAACGTTTTCTATAGACGTGCATAAAAAACATCAACATACACTGTAGCCTTAAGCATAAATTATAGAACATTTTAGAAAAATATTATCCTCGAAGGAAGATTTTGTTCAAGTTGTATAGCAAATAAAATTTATGTCGATATGAAGATAGTTCTTATACAGAAGACACAAAACTGAAATAATAGACCAAATATTTTACATTTTCCATAATAGTTTAGGTTGCATCGGCTGTAATACTATTTCTTTTCATGTTTGTGTGCTTTCTGAAATATTTTTGCACCACTTCTGTTATTTAGCATATTCAAATGTTATACATCCGGTATCTATCGAGAACATTAAATTCACCCACTGAATACGATTATTAGTAACTTCGATTATATAAGCATATACAAAAAATTTTGTATATGTTAAATAGGTTTCTCCGATAATACTCCAAGTGATAATACGCCAAGGTTCGACAAAGACGAACATTCATGTTTGAACGATATGCTGTTTATCTGGTGGGACCAAAGAGGCGTTGTGTACTACTATCTCTTACAACCTGGCGATTCCATTACGGGCGAGCGGCACAATTCGTTTGAGCATAACAACGCTCGGCCTCACGTTGCAAATGTCGTAAAAAAATATTTGGAAACACTCAAATGGGATATTTTATCGCACCCGCTGTATTCTCCGGACATTGCTCCATCCGATTACTGTTCATTCCAATGGATGCAACACGATTTGGCAGGTCACCGGTTCAATTTTTTCGAAGAAATTGAAAATTGGCTTTAAACTTGGATCGCGCCAAACGACGAAACGTTTTTCCGAGATGGAATGCGAGAATTGCCTCAGAGGTGGGAAAAAGTCGTAAGCAGCGATGGACAATATTTTAATTAATTTGTTCATTCATTTTATTTTAAAATAAATGCATTTTTAACTTTAAAAAACGAACCGAATTAATTTGTATTACCAATAAAATAAATTTTTTTGAGCTTATTTTCTATTTTTTACTCAAAATTCTTATAAGAATAATATTTTTTTTATTTTTTTATTTTGTTACAATGAAATCTGTTTTGGGGCTCAAGGCTCACCCTGCTCTTTCGTGGTTGTGCTTTTGACGTACTTACTTCACGCCTACTCAGCCAACTCGAGGACGTACGGCTATAGGACCGATTTAAGACCATCTGCACATTCATGGTTAGAAATTAGACGTGATTTTTAACGTCTATTAGCTTACACCAGCGCGAACTTAACCTAGAGACGTTAAAGTTATTAAAATTTAAGACTCTTTTCATGGTAGGTAGTTTGTAACAAATATGGGACGTGAAAAATAATTTAGCTATTTTTTATTGCTAAAATTACTGTCTAAAAATTGTAAAATTTGGAATGAAAATTAACTACCCAAAATAAGAAAACTATTGACCAACGAATATTAACTGAGGTACAGTATTGTGCGAATTAATGCGAACACAGGAAATTATTGAGACAAATTATTTATTATTAATTTTTTTATTGAAATGAATATTAATAATATATGTGTCCACCTTTGGCCTTAATGACATCTTACACACGGTTAGGCATTGCATTAATTAAATTTTGACAATATTTAATTAATGCAATGCCTAACCGTGTGTAAGATTAATTTTGGCAAAAAGTTTCCCAAATTTTCATTATATTTTACGTTAAATACATAATGACATTTAAAAAGCAAATCTAACGCATCTATTACAGTATTATTTGTTGGGATAAGCTTTTGATCCAAAGAGTCGTAAAATTTTGATATATTCGACTTGCTTTCATCTTGAGCAAAAATACTAAGTTGTTGTTCAGCAGTAATGTCGTCATTTGCATCAATAAATTTGAATAGTTTAGCACCACCTGACTTAATATCTGCTCTACTTTTGGCTCAACGACCCTTTTGTGTAGCTGGAAGAAGAGTTACTAAACTGAATATAACTAAAGTATCTGGACGCCAATCTGAAATGTTAAAAATCACAAGTATATTAAATTAATTGGAAGGGTAAATTATAAATAATCCAATTCTACCTTTAAAGAATTCAATAATAGGTTTGCTTTTGCCTATTTGTTCCGAGATTGTCACTATATGTTGACAAAACTTATCCTTAAACTTAGTTTTAAGGTCATTACAAGTATTTGGGTACAATATCTCAATATCGTTGTGAGTCTAAGAACGAGATTATTAAAGAAATGTCAATTAAAAGTTGTTAAATCATTTTGTAAGTTCTTACTAGTTGATACGTGTCCAAAAAACGTGGGTATTCCAATCAGCTTCAAGTCGTGTTCATACGACGGATGAGATTCTTGGATTTTTCTATCTCAGATTTTTTTTTGATTTTTTTCAACTTTTTTGTATGAAAAGAGGCGTGTGTGTTGTATAATTTACATGATGTAATTAGTTAAAACAATGGGATAGAAAAATTCCGGATTTTCATCCGTCGTATGAATACGACTTCAATTTATGAAAGTTTTTGAGATGTATGTAGATTTTAGTTTAAATTTTATTGTCGAGAGAGCAGAATAAAATAAGGTTTTAAATTAGCAATAAAAAATCTATTACGACTTAGTTTGAAGCGTGAAGCAGAACGGATCATTTTGCAACTGGAATTTTTTTTATCACTGCTTTTAAACCATTGAGGTATGCTACACGAAATTTTAGTTTCTGGATTCAAACTAAGTCGTAATAGATTTTTATTGTTAATTTAAACCTTTATTTTAAATTAAAACACCAAATTTTTTTGTATTGTTTTATTCTGTTCTCTCGAAAATAAAATTTAAACAAAAATCTATATCTCAAAAATGTCCTTAAATTTTTTTATTTTCATTTCTATTTTTTCATTTCCGAAATGAAAATAAAGAAATGAAAATAAAAAAATTAAAGGACATTTTTGAGATGTAGATTTTTGTTTAAATTTTATTTTCGAGAGAACAGAATAAAACAAAACAAAAAAATTTGGTGTTTTAATTTAAAATAAAGGTTTAAATTAACAATAAAAATCTATTACGACTTATATGTAATTTGATTCCAGAAATTAAAATTTCGTGGAGCCCTCATTATTTTATATATCAAAATATCATCCCAATTTTTTTATCCTTTTATCACCATACACAATCGAAAAATAAAATAAAACTAAAATACCAAACATGCACTAGAAATTTTTTTAAATAATTAAATTATAAATAAATTTTAGCATCAACTTTAGCTATTTTTACTTTAAAATTCCAACTGCAACTAACAAAATTATATACTCATTTAATCTAGTAACTGAAAAAAGTAAAACAAAAAAACCAAGAGAATCTAGAAAATTACTCACAGAGAGATAAATGATTTTAAAATGATAATAAAAATGACATCCCTTCATCGTTAAAATCAAAATTTTATATTTATACATACTCAAATTTAACATCCTTGATTTTACTGGGTCGTCAATTTAACCCACTATTTTAGTTAAATTTGAACCTTGTGTTTACGTTGATCTAGATAACATTTTAGTAATGTAATTAACGTAATTTAAATTCATATGTTATAATTAATATTTTTCAGTAGTGAAAAGCTATCATAATAAAAATTTATTTTACGAATTTGACTAAGAAAGAATATTATCGCATCGTATACTCGAAGAATGTTAAAAATGACGTCTAACTTTTTTTGCATACTGTTCCACTATCATTCTTTTAACCCCCGAAATAGGAATGACGTCTGAATTTTTACAGTGTTGCCAGCTCCATGCCAGCCTATACTGGCAGGGAAGATGGGTCGACCCATGGGTTTTGCACACCGACAGGGGGTCATAGATGTGTTATAGAGAATAATACATACTTGTTTTTTTTTTGTTATTTTGGACATATTTTAGTGTTATGGTTGATAAATTATTTCGAACAATACTATTAGAGCGAGTTTCAGAATTTCTAACAAAATTGTTTAGACTCCTGTGGTTTTGTTGGACTTGGGTCAGTTTGGGATCGAGTGAATTCGCCTGTGGGTATTTTATCAGTTGGCGTTTCCCTAATTTTGTTTTGTCCCGTGAACGTGCGAAAAGGATTTGTTGTGAAACATTGATGACAATATCAAAGTCCAGATGCTCAGTATAAAATACTGCGAGATCAATCAAACCCTCCAAGATTCTTATTAACACTTGCAAATTTGTCTCAACTTTAGATTTACAAAACACTTCTGTGTGAATAAAGTCTATAAATCTTTACTGACTAAGGTGGCGGTAAACCAATAATCGATTGTAAAATTATCGTAATATCAGCTGTTGAACAACGGTAATGAGTATGCAATAACTAAGTCAAAGTTTTCAAGAAACTTGCAGCAGATAATCGGTGTGTTGGAAGTAAAGCTTTCCTAGGGTAATAGGTCGCGTAGGCAGAACGCATGTAATAACAGATCATTATACTTGTCAAAATTTCAGAAAATCAACAAGGTCAACCATTGTTTAATATTTAATCTTTAATGCAAAAATTGAGAAAGAAGATGTTCAACATATTCTACATGGATCTCCTAATTCATGGAAAAAAATTTAATAAGAAGTTTGAATCCGAATGGTTAATCCGCTTTGATCTAGAGATGCCAAATTTTGGTGAAATTAAGTTTTTTGATCAAAATTAGTCATTTCTGGTATAATCAATTTGGTTTGGTAAATCCTACATATTTTTCAAAATATGTAGCTTCCACTTCTGGTGGACCTTTTTCGGCCAAAAATCACTGGGACCTTCAATTTTTTGGGGCTCCAAAAAGCTTAAGTAAGAAATTTTAATCCTATCAATCGATCCGTATGGGCTGCAGGGAACCAACTCTAGGCAAACAATTTTATGATTACTATACAAAAAAAACATTTTTTTGTAAAAAATCGTCATTTTCGCCTCCAAATTTTAGAAAACTGATTTGAGCGAATATTGTTGAAACTTTAATTTAGAATCTTTTATAGTAATTTCATAGTAAATTTTCTCGTAAATGATATACTTTTCAAAATGTTTGAATAAAAAGAAAAAGCTCGTATGAAAGCTGTCACTTCCGGTGGACCAATTTCAACAAAAATTCACTAGGGAATTCCACAATTTGTCGAAAAAGTTTAAGTATGAGGTTTCATCCCGATGAATCAATTCGTCCGAATGAGATGGATACATCACGTAAAATCTCGAAGAATCATTCCACCAAAATAACTGACATTACATATTATAGAGGCGCAGACATGGACAGTGATCAAATGCTTGTTTTGTTCAAATATAGGTCCAAATTATCATCCACATTTCACAGACAATAACAATTTACTATAAAAAATAAAGAATATCTGCAAAGTTACCAGTCAGACATGACTGGACATCTAAACCGGCACAATCAAAACAACAAAACCCCAACAAACATCCAAAAACAATGGCCAGCTGTCTAAATCTTCAAAAAATAAATGGAGCTGTGTGAAGATTGGTTAAATCATAACACTTGATGGACTGACAAAGAGTAAAGATCCGTAACCATCAAAGACACAAATGAAGTGTTGAAAACAAACATGGTGTTTTCGTAGTATGGCGTCAGTTATTGAGTTTTGTGTAGAAAATCTTTAAAAAATTCACTAATTATTGTTTATTTGTTATACTCCAAACTCTTAAAATTAAAATACTTTGTCTTCTTATAAAGAAATGGTAAAACTGTCTTGTATAATTAACCTTCACTCTGTGTATGGGCTGTAAAAAATTATCCAAGACCTATAAAAATTTAAATTATAAACTAATTACTAAAAACTATTACATTATTAAATCTGGAATCTTATACATATTGAATTTTTTTTTTTTAATAAATTAGAACTAAAGTAAATCGAAAATAATTTTTGTAAAATATATTGGGTTTTTTTTTACCCCATACACTGATGTACCATACACAGAGTGAAGGTTAAAAAACATTATCTCTCGCAACAAGGTCGGTCCCTTGTTGGCTGAAAATTTACTATTTAAATTTATTTGAACCTTTAAATTCGTTGTCATTTTTTGTAAATGTTGTACTTTGCAATGCAATTTTTCAATTTCGAATGGTAAATCTGCCTAAACTGTAGAAACGCCGAATTTTGGAGAAATGTTTGGTTTCCGTAGTAAAATTTAAAAAATGATATAACCTAATTTTGTTTGAAATTTAATTTAAAATTTTAGTTTTAATATTTTTTTCGTGTATACTTTTCAAATTATTTGCAAAAAACTCAACCAAGGTCAACCAATTTTGGCTAAAATGCACTGAGATCTCCCAACTTGTGGGAAAAGGCTTACTTAAATCATATTATTGTTGAAGTTGTTCCCGATCGATTAATAAATCTGGGATGTAATAGTGGCTGAATTTTTGTTGAAAACAGTTTTGTGTCAAAAATCATCATTTGCGTTTAACGTGTCGAAAACTGCTTAATTGGTTTATAATCTCTAGTTTAAAGTCATTTTTCTCGTAAATGATATGCTTTTAAAAAAAATATAAAAATCTCTTATGGAAACGGCCACCTTTGGGCCGATTTCGGCAAAAAGTTCAAGAGGGATCTCTCAATTTGGGGAAAAAGCTCAGATATGAAGTTTTATTCGATCGATCATTCCATCTGGGCTATACAGGGGTCGATTTTTATTTCACAAACGGTTAAATTATAGAAAACTGATTTGAACCGGTATTTTAGAAAAAAAAAATTGAATCTTTTACTACGTAAAGTAAAATATAATATACTTAAATAACCAGACCGGATGCCCGTGTTGATCCGATTTCTACACTTGTTGTTTTATGTTGATTTCACATATCAATTTCATTCATTGACTTAGACATTTTGTTAACTTATATAAGAAAGTAATTATCGTTGCATTACGTAAAAATTCTACACCATTGCAAGTGAAATTCTAAAGAAATCGATAAAATACCGTGAACACATTACAATTACACTCAAATCTACTATACCTTTCTCATCCAAGACAACAGCAGTATAATGCTAAAATAGAGCTCGCTATTGCACAATTAATAACCAAATAATTATCTTTTATTGGTTTTATTGGTTAAGACACAAAAAATCCATATATCGACTAAATTTTCGAAAGAAATTTTTTTGTACTATTCTGAACTTTTCATCTTATAACGAAATGAAATAAATTCTTCACGTATAAACAAAATTATTTACTTTGTCTAAAATCAAATATACCAAAAAATAATTTAAGTTAACTAAAGAAATTAAAATCTAAGCAAATATTTGCATACAATTAATTTAACATCCGTTGTATTTTCAGTATTATTTTACTCCAAGAAATTGGAAGTTTTGCTGACGATTATAAAATTTTTTCTAAAATAAATAAAACAGTTAATTAACATTTAAAAAATAAATTTAAATAAATATTACAGCTACCCGTATTTTTTGATATTACGTTTTGAAAACAAGCCTGAGAACACAAAGTTTTCAATTTCAATAGCAAGTTTGTTGCTTGAAACTAGTTTATTGGAAAATAGAAAACTTTTTGTGTTAGTAGAAATTTTTTGCTGGCGCTTTCCTTAGTTCTTAGAATTTTATAAAAGTTTGGTAGAATCGGGAAAAAACATCTATATATTTTATATATTACCATGGAACTTTTACTTGTTCTACCCGCGTAGCTTTATATAAAAATGTGTCGTTTAATGGATTAGTATTACTGGCATAATATTTGTCATACAAAAACAACATTCCCAGAATATTATTCTAAATAGTTCATGCATATATTCACAATTTTGTATGTACACATATTTTTGTTCTCTCAAATCATTAAACATATTACTTCAACCCCATCAATATTCAAAAAAGCACAAAAGCATATTCCGAACCAAATCGATATATCACCCACACCATCTGTTATGTAACGTAATACTATCACAAGCCTATAGAACACTTTTGAATCTTAATTATAAAATCAATAAATTTTGGTTCTTCTTCTTGAAGGCAGCTATACGGCTGTGTGCTGTTCATTGTCTGTGTTTCTGTTCCATTTTCAGATCAAATTATACTGTGGAAAATTCCATAAAAAAAAATATAGATTGAGGTAAATAAATTTATCTAATTTTATCACAAGTAAAAGCTAGATAAAATAACTTTTAGGTAAACAGTCATGTACGAGTATATATACGAGAGTGCCTCACATATACCTAACCTACCTTATTTTAATTTATAAAGAACTACGTAGGTGTATATCCAGACATGAAGATAAATATATTTAAATAAAATTTTATTTATACAGAATATTTTAGACGAGTCGGCATTCAAGGAACAAGTGAATGATAATAAATTTATTTTAATATTTGAAGTTTGTTAAATTAATAAAATAAATGTTCGTTGAAAATTTTTAAATCTAAAATACGTAATAATTTGCTAAATTAATTATTTTAAACAAAATGAATGTGATTTAAATAAACAGTTTTAAACTTTTTAGAGCTTTTAATTAATTTATTGTGAGCTTTATTTTATGCATAACATGATAGCGTGTAGTTTCGAATTGGGCGTGAGGATTTTAATTTGCTTTGAAAAAAAAATTTATTATCTTACGTTTCTGAAATTGTCATAAATTTTGTAAAGAATTTTATAAAATATGAACTTGCTCGCTTTGGGTTCCTTAAGCTGGCCAACAAAGCGTAGATACCGGTGTGAAGTTTTCAACATTTATCAAAAGTGTCGATTCACAATTCAACAAAAATTATTTATCCCACTAGAATTTGGTTTTACAAGAAAAATGCAAACTCGCTAGAGAAAAATTTCAAATAAGCAAAATATTACAGAAATATTGGTGTCGATTCCGTGTGCAATGCAAGTTCGATTTTTCTTTCGGTCCATTCTTCTAAAATTTGCTGACTTAATGTTCAGTTCAAATTTTGAACATAAATATATAATTAAGGGACTTGAATATATAATAAGGGTCATTAACACTTAATTCTAGAGATGATAGCACAAATCTGCGTGTACTGGCATTTCGGGGACACTTTCGAGAATTTTTAGTGATAAGCGGCATATCACTGCAACCTTCGGGGAATTTTTTGTTCTTTAGTGTAAATGAAAGTAATAATGAAAAAGTGTAATTGCGTAGATGTGCATTGACTAACGTATACTACCAGAGCAAATCGTGTACTTAATTGTCCGCGAGAGATATTTTATTTTTCTCCTACCCTTCGGTTGTGGCCGAAGAGCTTTCCTCTATCCGCCACCTGGGGACGCGCCCGATGGGGGTAAGAAGTTCCCATCACGGGTTAATAATTAATAATTATTAATTAGTTAATCGCACACCTCGGTCCAACTCACCTTTACCTCACTAGCATAATTATCCCACAACATGCGTCTTTAATATGAAGAAGCCGTTTGAACGGTAGTCCAATTCATTCAATTGAGAACTCGTTGAAAGAGATCCATTCACGTATCAAGGGGGTCCATTTCACACAACGGAGAGCTCGTTTATAGAGATCCAATTTACACTGGACAGCCCAGTGCGAATGATCCAATTTACACTGGACAATTTACACTGGATAGCCCGTTCATAGGAATCCTCAATCATTTCGAAGTGACGCGAAGAGAATACATGATGCGTTGCAATCGGTGTGGTAATTATTAATTAATAATTAGTAATTTATATTTACTAATAAGTAATAAGTAATTAATAATTTAATGAAATGTAGTAATTAATAATTACCAATTAATAATTAGGGACAAGTAATTAGTAATTACTAAATAATAAATAATAATTAGTGATTAATAATTAGTAGTTGGTAAATGGAAATTAGTGATTAATAATTAATAATTAGTAATTAGAAAATAGTTATTAGTAATTAATAATTAGAAATTAATAATTATTAATAAGAAAATAGTTATTAGTAATTAATAATTAGTAATAAGTAATTACTAATTAATAACTAGTAATTATTAATTAATAATTAGTAATTAGAAAATAGTTATTAGTAATTAATAATTAATAATTAGTAATAAGTAATATGTATTTAGTAATAGTGATTAATAATTAGTAATTATTAATTAATAATTAGTAGTTAATAATAATTAATAATCAGTAATTTAAAAAAATTTGCAATTAGAAATTAGTATTAAGTAATTATTATTTAGTAATTAATAATTAGTATTACTAATTACAAGTAAATAGTAATCACTAAATAATAATTCGTAATTCAACATAATACGAGATGTTCATAAATTTAAATCAAGTGTTAAAGCATATTGCCAATCAATTATTTCGCGCTTCATTATATAGCACACATGGCCAAGCTCCACGTGCTTCACGACACGTGGAGCCTAATTCTAATAATTTCTCGTTACTCCTTAATCGAAGGCGCAATTTTCAATTATGAGCACAAAATAATTTTAATGAATTATTAAATGTTATTTAATTTTTTATTTCTTTTCCAGAGCCGCATTCACTCTTTCAAAAAACCACGTGCGGCTCGCGAGCCGCAATTTGGCCATGTGTGTTATATAGAAATAACTTGAAAAAAATTAATTTTTATTATATCTTAGTTCTTGTTTAACCTCTATTATTTTAATATAAACGATTTATTATTACAAATTTAAAATTGTTAAAAGTATGGAAATAATTGGTTTAAACTTTAAAAATGTGTATACATATTATTTGAAATTATTTGTATATTTGTTATATTGTACATAAAAAAGGTCTTGAGTTTCGGTAACCCCTTGAAAGGACATTAAATCCACTGGGGAACTGAAGCTCATTAGATAGTAAATTGTATGTAATTTATAAATAGTTTTATTATTGTTATTAAACTTTGATGTATTATGTATGTATATGTGAATCTGTGTATGAATGAAATAAAGAAAGATAATAAAAAAAAAATTATTAAATAATAATTAGTAATTACTTAATAATAATTAGTTATTACTAAATAATGATTATTAATTAGTGATTAGTAATTATAGTAGTTAGTCATTAATAATTAGTAATTAAAAATTAGTAATTAGTTATCAGTAATTAGTAATTAATAATTAGTAATAAGTAATTAATAATTAGTAATTAGTAATAAATAACTAGTAATTAGTAATAACTTATTAGTATTTATTAATTAGTAATAAGTGTAATTAAAAATTAGTAAAAGATAACTAGTAATTAATAATTAGTAATAAATAATTAATATTTAGTAATTAATGATAAGTAGTTAATAATTTGTAACAAGTAATTAGTAATTATTAAGTAATAATTAGTAATTAATAATTACTGACAAATAATTATTAATTACTAAATAGTAATTAGTAATTACTAAATCATAATTAGTAATTAGTAAAAATTTATTATTAATTATTAATCACTAGTTATTAATTACTAATTACTTATTACTAAATACTTATTACTTATTACTAATTATTAATTACTAATAACTATTTTCTAATTACTAATTATTAATTACTAATCACTAATTTACAATTACCAACTACTAATTATTAATCACTAACTACTAATTATTATTTAGTAATTACTAATTACTTGTCCCTAATTATTAATTAGTAATTATTAATTACTACATATCATTACTAATTATTAATTACTTATTACTTATTAGTAAATATTAATTACTAATTATTAATTAATAATTACCACACCGAGTGCAACGCATCATGTATTCTCTTCGCGTCACTTCGAAATGATTGAGGATCCCTATGAACACGGCTTCTTCATATTAAAGACGCATGTTGTGGGATAATCATGCTAGTGAGGTAAAGGTGAGTAGGACCGAGGTGCGCGATTAACTAATTAATAATTATTAATTATTAACCCGTGAGGGGAACTTCTTACCCCCATCGGGCGCGTCCCCAGGTGGCGGATAGAGGAAAGATCTTCGGCCACAACCGAACAAGCACACGATTTGCTCTGGTAGTATACGTTATTCAATGCACATCTACGCAATTATACTTTTTCATTATTACTTTCATTTACACTAAAGAACAAAAAATTCCGGGAAGGTCGCAGTGATATGCCGCTTATCACTAAAAATTCTCGAAAGTGTCCCCGAAATGCCAGTATTCGCAGATTTGTGCTATTATCTCTAGATTTAAGTGTTAATGACCCTTATTATGTATTCAAGTTCCTTAATTATATATTTATGTTCAAAATTTGAACTGAACATTAAGTCAGCGAATTTTAGAAATATGGACGGAAAGAAAAATCGAACTTGCACACGGAATCGACATCAATATTTCTGTAATATTTTGCTTATTTGAAATTTTTCTCTAGCGAGTTTCCATTTTTCTTGTAAAAACAAATTCTAGTGGGATAAATAACAAATTCAACCCTGCCATAATTTTTTTATGTAGCTCTACATTTTTTGTTGAATTGTGAATCTACACTTTTGATAAATGTTGAAAACTTTACACCGGTTGTGTACATAGAGAACCCTTAATTTCAGAAACAATAATCTCGAATCTGAAATCATTTTAAAAGCTTTGAATATTTCAATTAATAATAAAAAAACATAATTCTAAACTTGAAATTCTTGAGAAAACTATCATTTTACATGTATGTGAAGTTGGTCCAACATCTACTCTAGAAAATAATATGGTAACACCAAAATATATGAACTATGGTCCATAAAATATTGTTTATACTATAGTCAATCCAAAAAAAAAATATATCTGGCTACAGGAAAAATATGCGAAAAAATAAAACTATCGTGATACTATAAAAATGTCAAATTCATTATTGAAAAGATTAATAATTATTATTTTCGGAAACTCTTAATTTTTAGCATTCCCACGATTTTCGTTTGTTTCGATGGGTTCCTCTGCAAGGCATATTTTCTCCAGCGACTAATTCTAGTCTAGCACCAGGGCCAACTTTACCTAGGATCTCTACAGCGGGTCTAGGGTTCTTCCTCATAAATTTTAGGAATATGTAGGCTATGACCTTTTCCACCTTCTCGCTCTACAAAAGACTGCCACCACTATTTCATCACTTTATTGAAAAGCCTAGTATTGCGATCTTCTTCGACCGATTGAGCTCAGGAAACGAAACCATCTACATAAAAATCGTTCAAAATGTATTGAACGATATTTGGGTGGTCGTGTTCATTATCGTAGACTATCTGGTGCATGGTTCTAATTGCCAAAAAGTCTGAACTGGCCAATCCGAACGTGACAGTGTTGAGCCTGTAATGCTTTATCTCATCTGATGTCTCGCTTCTCCATATAGTACATGCGTTGAAATTGTGCGTCGTTTTCAGTAACTAAAAGTTGGTTATTCATCTTCTCAATGTCACCAGTTGACCATAACACAAGCTGAATCGTTGGACCTTGTTACGACTGTGTGGTCTTAACAAGACATTTTTGTAAATTTGTTTCTATTCTCCACGTGGTTTCTTGCGTCCGGGTTTTTGTTGTCTAAACGTGATTCTTGCGTCCGTGTTTTCGCTGTCTGAATGTGACTTCTTGGTGGATGGATTCCTGTGTGTTTTCTTCTGTTATGTTGGCAACGGAACGAGAATGGGAGAGAGAGAGAGAACAATGCGCATCGAGTGTGTGCAAAGTAAAACGTTTTGAAAAAAATGTTTTTTCTTGTATGTCTCTCTTTTGTACCAACAAAAATTTGGTATAAAGGAGAGACAGAGAAGAGAGATGCATTTTCTTCTAAAACGTTTTACGAGCTGTGCGACGCTCGAATTTTTTTTTGATTATGGCATTCGAGTAGTGATTTTCATACAGTTTGTTTGTATGATTTTTTTTTATTCGAGTTTTGGTGTTCATTTTGAAAACTCAGTGAGTTGGTGATTTTTGAGAATTAAAAGGATTTTAAGTTTTTTTTGGTAAATGAAAAAAAAATAATTAAAACAAAAATCTAAAATTTTTTTTTTTTATTGAATTTAATGTGAGTCGAGTAGTAATTTGGAGAATAAAAGTCTTGGGTTGTAATTCAAGACAAAACGTTGAAATTGTATACATTCTATGAAAATAAAATTATTTGTACAATAATATGTGATTGTTTTATAAAAATCGAAACAAAAAAGTTAATTTTTGTGGCAGTCAAGTCAGGTTTGAAGGGCATTTGGTGGTACAGTGATAATTACCAATAATAGAAGAGAAAATTTACGTCTTGGAAATCAACTATTTATTGTTACTATTAAAAATAATTGCTACGTAAACGCGGGTTCACGTACGTGATCAAAAAAATTTGATCACAATATGAAGTTAGAAACAAAAGCTATTGCTCTAAATATTAAGCTATTTTACTTGACGTTTCATTTGTCATTTTCAACCATTTTAATTTGTGTGTTGTGTGTGGCTGTGGTGACGACGGATAATTAAATAAAAAAAATAAAAACATTCATTTCATTTTCATCAACATTCGTTCATGGTTGAGTTTGCTAAATCACAATAAATCGAATGAATGAGTAATAAATTGATGAAAAGTTTTGAAGATGCTCGTAACAATCCGTTTCAATTTCGGCATTTGCAGTTGTGTCACAATTTGGCGGATTTAAGTAAAGTTCCGAGCCCAAAGATCGTGTTAGCTTCTACTTCCGATATTGAATGTGGATAAGCACGTGATTTGTTTGTACAATGAGCTTCAAATTCTAACAACAGCATTATTCTAACGGATCGTACCTCGCCTGGGAGTTTTGCTCGCGATTTAATAGAAAACGGTTTGAATGGGTATAAAATTATTATACGAACAATATGCGATAGTATAAATATAAAATAAAATATGTATTTCATTTTTCATAAAATAAAGACAAAAGTGCAAAAAAAAATTGATTTAATTCAGTCTTGTCCGATCTAGCGAATTCAATTATTTATTACTCTATCCTTCACTCTTCTGCTTATTGTGGTAAGGGATTACAATTGGCGCCGTGCATCGGTGTGATCATTTTATGGTGACTAGTTAAATTCATTTGTACCAGCTGGTCGCCTATATCTGCACCTTTCGAATCCTTCGTAGTACGTCCAAATCGCTTAAATTATTGCTGTAATATTCATTCAAAAGTTAAATGGAGATAATTTAGTGATTTAAACAAACGATCTACTCACATGACTACAGCCGTCAAACGCTTATTTAAAATTAAGTTTTCTAGCACATCTAATTTACGTTTATGATTATCCTGTTTTACTGTAATATTAGCGATATGGCACAGAACCGCTTGAAATGGTTAGTGATCGCATCGGAAATAGGCTGTCCTATTTCCGAATTTTATTCAATGTAATAATTCCGCAATTACACAACATTTTAATACTCAAGATATTTTGAAAATACGTCGCACAAAATTACAGATTGTTTTCACAATTTTAATACATCTATTAAATATTAAAATTAATTAATTATGTAAACGCACGACAAAATTAAAACACCAAATGCCGCCAATGAAAATGGCGCGTGTTTTGTTTGTTTTTGATATTGACGTGAGTTATATAGAAATGTCAGAAAAACAGCAAAATTATTTATCCCTTTCCCACTTAACCACACAACTGTGTGGGTAAGACAAAATTATCATGTTTTGTATGAGTTTTGAACCAACTTACACATTTGTACATTCCTTTCACACAATTGTGTTGATTGTACTTCAAATCAACCGAAATTTTTTATCAAAAAGCCATTACGTAGTTTTTTTACTTACATATTTGTGTGGTTTGGACTTAAATTTAGCCGATTTTTTTTTTTTTTTTGTAGAAAAAGGGATATAATGAGCGTCATTGTTGCTCATAATTTGTTTTTTGTTTTTTCTATGTTGGATTGCGATCAAAAATTTGCCCAAAGATAAAAATATTTCATCTCAGGCGGGGAAATTCCAACGATTTGATTGGCTTGATTCGCGAATCATTTTTTGATCACGTACGTGAACCCGCGTTATACGGTGATTTTCCTTTGGAGACAAGTGTGGTGTGGCATTCAATTTTTGGTTTTTTGAGTGAATTTTACCACACGGAGTATTGGTATTTTGGAGTGTTCCAAAAGTTCTTTCATGACATTATTATTTTTTTCATAAATTGAGTGTTTGAAATATATTTAGAAAATATATAATAAATAAAATTCCTTATGTATAATGTGGGATGAAACTAATTAATTTTTTTTTGCAAAGTGTGAGTTTATAAAGTAAATTGAAGACGTATAAAATATTGTAGTGAATGGAAAAAGGAAATGTTTTGTTAAGTTTTATTATGTACTTCATCAAACGTCATAGATTTATCATTACGTATATTTCGCATATATAAATATATTATGTATATTTATTTATTATATTATAATGGAGAATAATAAAATAGTTGTGTTAAATAAAAATAAATTACAAAATTTTGTTTGAAGAATGATTATTGTTATCTCATGACAAAATAATTATTTATATGAAGTAGTTCGCCATTTTGCAATACCGCAATTGTAACGGGTGGTCGACAACGAGGCCCTTTGCAACTCAACGTTTTATCGATCTACGGTGATATCAGCGAGCCAACGCCCATCCTCATTTTTCGGTGTTGAATAGTGGATTTAGCGGTCGATCAAGGCCTGATTATTGGTATCGGGGAAAGGCCCCGCAACGTTCGGGTAGCCAACCGGCTATTCATTTTTTTTGGTATTTGGTATCGGAGAGAGGCTCCGCAACGCCCAAGTTATTTTTGGCGGCCAGTCGAGGCCAAAATAATTAACGGCACCAAAGCCGCAACGGTCCGGGTGTGGTACCACCTGTGGCATGACGGCCGCGCAAGGCCGCAACAATTTGTTGTATTTAATATATTAAGGTACCATTTTTTTTATTTATATTTTTTTTGATTTAATCTTTTTTATATTTTGTATATTATATTAAATTTTATTTTGTAATCGAGCGCCGCATAGCGGGTGCACGCTCGATGCATATTGCTCTCTCTCTCTCTCATGCTCTCATATCTTGGTGCGGATGGAGGGGGAAGTTGTTTCATTTCGTTTTTTTTTGTTTTTGGTTTTTTCGGTAAATAAAATGAATTATTAAATTTTTTTCGGTTAGGTATGATGGGAGCGGAGACTCCCTCTGTGTCGGTGCAGTGTTGATTGCGGTCTCTTGGTGCCCGCATCCCGTTTCGTAACCAAGGCTCGACCTTGTTTGAGTTCGAATAGATGCGCGCACCAAGGCACCTCTCTCCCATTGATAATTTTTGAGTTGTTCGTTCCTCAGGTTCCGGCCGACGAATTTCGGCGGAACTCCGGGTTTATTATTATTATTTGCGGTTTAATTTTTTTTTAAATTATCTGTATTAATCACGGTGTAAGCCAGGAGCCCTGCATGCCTCAAACCCCACGACCCTTCGCACTTCTCCCTGAGAACGTAGCCGGCAAAAATCACCGTGGAGGCCTCTGCATGCGCTTAGTGAAATCTGCAGGTTGGCAGTAGCCAGCCTGTAACAACCTACTAGCATTGTTTTAGTGAGTGAAACTCCTGATGTAGTTTTCGCCGAACCATCAAACTCCACTCTCAATTTGGTCGTTTAATTAGACTACTTTAATACACAGTGTTGAGGTAAAAAATAATTTGGACTGCTCAATTTGATGTTCAGCTTCAGTGATATGTTATTGTACATGTATTCTAAATTTATGATTTCGTTAATAAATTTACAATATTCATCTTTAATAGATTGTTAGTGTACAGTTTTCTTGCCAAATAAAGAAATCTCCTTTTGGCGGCATTCCGGAATTTCCCAGTCGATCAAGCGAATTTCTTAAAAGGAATCTGCACTACATATCTTCCATCACCACGTCGCGTACTTTCAGGTATTATCGACGTCGAGCTCAAATTGAGATTCAAACTACAATTGTTTGCTTCATTTGGTGGAGTCACCACGTTATTTTCGTTAGTAATCCCTGGTATAATCCAACCAAATAGTGTTCGCTGAGCCGCTACAGTGTTGTTTGAGTTGGTGAGCGTCGCATATCTCGAATAATATGGAAAAACCGATCCGATCCACTTAGTATATCAATTGGTCCAGCTTGGTTGTATTGTGGGTCAGCTAGTTTCAAATCATTTAAAAAGCTGGAATCACATAACTTAACAACAAAACTAGAGAGCCTATTTGGAAGTTGTCCGATTACAAGTGCATCTATGTGTAATAATGATTGGACTTCCACTTGAGTGGCATCATTGTTACTTGTAGCCGTGTTTTATTTATCGCATCGATATTCCGATCTCCAAACGATTAACTGATGGTTAACACCTTTAATCCTCTGAGAACTTCATCCGATACGTCATCTATTTGATAAAACGCGTTAGCTGAAACCTTTGATGTAACAGCACATTTGAGATTTTAGCATTGTTGTCGATGGATGCTTCGAATGAATTTTTAAATGACGGAAGCACCGAGTATTGGCCGGAAAAAGAGAGAATTTTAATTTTTGGAAGCCGGACATCAATGTTCCTTTTGTTCATAGCTGTGATTTTGCGAATTCATGGAAGATTCTATACTAGATTCAAATAGTGCAAAAAAATTTTTTTGAATATTCTACAAAATGATTTCTTGGTTCTTAGATGAACAGATGATCATCAACACAAGTTGCATCGTAACTGAGGTGAGATGAAAAAAAATCGAACCATTTTTTTTGGTTCAAAGAAAATTTGTAGACTTTAATCCTGATTAGATTTTATTTTCATCTGCTTGTAAAAAAAAATCAAAATTAAATGAAAGTCTAGGTATTTTATTAACAATAAAATCTGTTATATTATATTTTATACATTACGATATTTTAAAATCTCTAAATAAATAATTCAGATGCCTCGTCAGGCAGCACTGCTGACCAACCAACAGATATACGGAAAATTCTTTACATACAAGATACAACCTTACATACAAAGTATAAACACAGTGACTTAGCGAATTATTTTAAATTCGCTAAACAATAGTTAACCTCAGGTTATAATGAAATTTACTGTCAATATACATCCATTATCCAGAAATGATGCATGCAGTTTATGCCTATAACGATAGATGGCAAGAGTACAAATATATTGTTCGCATGCCCTGGACTATACCTGACCCTCAAATTAACACTTAGCTGTAGTCAACATAAATTCTCATTGAACCAAACCATGGTCAATTGTTTTGGTCCAAAAGATTTTGTTTACGAAAAACAAGTCTGGAAAAACCAACCAGTATACAAGTATAGTGTCCGGCACACATGTAGATACATACATATTTATGCAGTCAGTATAGTTTATCTGTAGTAACATGGAAAACAGTACAACATAACAATTATGGCAAAAAAACATTTTCGAACAAAGTGATTTTTATTTTTTTTTCAACAACAATACACAATATGTTGTGTTGTGATATGTTGATATTTTTCGATATTTCATAAAATTTTATTGCTCTTTTTCATGTTTCGGGAGTATAACATATAAAAAGCATAACAAAAAAATATAAAGTTAAGCAATTATATTGCCGTTACTTTGTTATCGTATATATATGATACTGTGATACGTGCTCGCGCTAGAGAAATTTGATACGCGGTTTGTACTTTTTGATAGGGTTAACAAATAACGAGATGAGTACATCCACATCACACGTGTACATATCAATTTTTGGTATATATTGTAAACGAATCAACAATACATGGATTCTATGACACGTCAATTATTTGTGTAATCATATTCTTTCTATGAACAAAAATAATTGGTATGTACTTCCAAACTATATTATAAACTATATAGAAAATGTTAACTAAGGTTGCCCCCCCCCCCCCCAACCCCATACACTAAAAACTCGTATAAACCTCAATTTTTTATTTAATCAACCGGAAAAAATTTACGTCCATTATATTTTTTGCTAGATGTGCATTCTTTCGTTTCGGCTTTCATTTCTCGGATGATTGATGTTAACAAATCGATTCTGTTGTAATCGTACATTTCCATCATCAAAATATCAATTCCATAATATATTATAGTATGTGTATCATTTATTATAATATATTTGAATAAAATTTATGATTAGATATGCTGTTTTGTCCATAGCTTGCCCGCCACAAAATATGAATTTTCGATTATGAAATTTTGAAACTAAACTAAGCTTAACTTCGCGTATTAATGCAGTATCCAGTTTCATTTGTACGCACGAAGGTAATGTCACAAATTTTAAATGCGATGAGCAAATTTATGTTTCATTTGGACTAAATATTCATTCAACAATATATGTATGGATAAAATAAAATAATTATGTTGCCAAATACGTAACAAAAAATACCAAATTTTCTCATGTACGTGTTCCGAAACACTGACAAAACTTCGCTATAACCCTTGCCTCTGGGGGGATTCGAACTTAGTACTACTCGGTTCAAATGCCGAAACTTTAACCATTGCACCAGTTGTCCGGTTGTTAAAATAATAATACAATGCTGTTGAGATGTTAGCCTTTAGGCATGGCCTCAAAAACATAGGTAACCATCATGTGACTTTTTCATTAGACTCGGCCCTCAAGACGAACCGAAAAAATGGGACCCAAGCATCAACAAGGCACATTCCTCGATCGCATTCGATAGGTACATGAGTACAAACAAGGATGGTACTTCGTACCAACTTATAAAACCCGGAAAAGTGCCTGAAAACTAGCAAAGCTCAATAAGATTCCGTTGGCAGAGAGAAAAGACATGGATGTGGGAACGCTCTTATTGGCTTCATCAAGAGGCTTTCTATCTAAAAGGTGGAGATCGGATTAGGAATTACACAAGAATTCAAAGTGGACTAGAATGCAGGCAACTCTAACTTGGCTTTTCAATAAAGTGATGAAATAGTGGTGGCAGTCTTTGGTAGAGCGAGAAGGTGGGAAAGGTCATAGCCTACATATTCCTAAAATTTATGAGGAAGAACCCTAGGTAAAATTGGCCTTGGTGCTAGACTAGAATTAGTCGCTGGAGAAAATATGCCCTGCAGAGGAACCCAGAGAAACAAAAGAAAATCGTGGGAATTAAATAAAGAATCGGTGGCTGTACTAGCGAGAACAAATGGTTTGGTTAGCTATATGCTTGCAGCCAATACCGGTAGGAGAAGAATCTAATTACAGTCAGAATAGAACTTTGAGGCAACTCTGATGAAGGTTGAAGTAAAGGAGCAAATCTTATGTTGAGGTTCCTTTAGTTTAATTTCCATCACTACATGACAGCTTCAGCGGCGCTCATTTTCAAAGTAAGAGCAGCAGAGATTGTCCTAGTTCAAGAATCTTCGGTCAGTATTGTGGTATGTAAACTTAGAACTAAAAATACCAACTGCTATATGCGAAGAAGACCAAAGAACAAAATTTGAGGAAGCACTGTTACGAATGAAAAAGGTGAGTTTCTTTTTGATTTTATTCTAAGTATAGATCTATGTATATCCAATATGGCTGTAAACTAACATTTAACTAGAAATAGACAAAAAGTACTAGAATTTACAGTTATCTCAGATACCAGTACCCTGGCTGCAAGGTTTCTTCAAGGGGAGCCTAGAATTCTGTCACATTCCTGGTAAATGGACTAAAGTAAATGTAATATCTATACCTTAGGCGGGATAAAACTCTCATTCCAGTCCCACGAACCTTAGACCTATAAGTATATCGTCATCCAAATTAAAAATTGGAAAGCCCGATAGAAACCCACATTGGGAGTTCGAGTACGTCAAATAGGCTATCGAAAATGTTGCATGCTGCAAGTTCTCCCATATTGCTCCTACTGTGAAATTCCTTGAACATAAGGAATTTTCCATGATAATTATTCTGGATATTGAGGTGATCTCGCAAGTACTCATGTCTCTGTGCGTGACATTGAAAAATCAAATTAATAAAAGCAGAGCTCTTCTTTGGAACTTGGTAATAAACGGCCTGTTATTAAACCTGGAAGAGTGCGACTTTAAGGTGGTGGAAAGGTAAATATCACACAATGGTATTAAATTTACTTTCACTGATAAAACGAAGTCTCTGGGTCTCATTCTGAACATCAAACTAAGCTGAAAGCCTAACATATTAGAAAGTGCAACGAAGGATACAGTATTGTCAAAATATGGGGTTTCGAGCTCCGCATTGTACATTGGCTCTATACACCTAGATATAACCTATGTTTTTATTAAATGACAGCGATCTCAGCTATTAGATTGAACTTCATCTTCATGTGGAACTGTAACAATACGGGACACATCTATTCTAAGCAACAGGAATAATACAAATACTACCATTCCGTCACCATCTTTTGATCAGATGGTTAGGACTGATATTCCCACCAGAGACGACTGGTTGAGACAAGCATTTCTCATTATTGAAGGCAATTTCTTCGCTGGTTTTTCTGTGAATAATTTAATGTTTGCCTCAAACTGAACTAATCGCACGTGGAGCAGCCGTTGACTGGTTAATGTATAATGTAATATATGCTAGGAGTTTTCGAGAGCTTTTATAGACAGTCACGCTTCAATTAAGACGCTCAAATCAAATTTTCTTACGTCGAAAGTAGCCAAGAATTGCCACTCATCACTCACTGAAATAGTAATAACCCACACACCTGATGTGGGTGCCAAGGCATTTAATTTTACCAAGCAAGGCGGATGTTGATATACCGCTTGATATATGCAAATTACTGCTTCAAGAGGAAGCTAGAAGAAGAACGAACAACAAATGGTCAAATAGTATACCTCATGCGTAATAACTTAGCAAATCTGGGCGAAACTTTAGACCTTTGCAGATCCAGACAGCTGGTATCAATACACCGTGCCAGCGGCTGCATATCAGTATGATGGTATGTGCTATTAAGGAACTCTGTCTAACAGGTATAAGCATGCGAGCAGAATCATAGTATTCTACCATGATTACTGTCGTAGTTGCGAAGATGAAGAGAAGGAAGAAACTGTTCTCGATTTGCTTTGCACTTCGTGGGAGCTCCCCTCCTACTTGACCGACCTAAATAACATGAACGTCCTATGCCTTATTGAGAGCTCAAGACGATTCGATGAGTAGATGAGGAAAGAACACAATATGGCGCAACTGGGGACCTGTGATTGTGTTTAAGCCAGTCCTTGAGGACCAACAGCCTAACCTGACCTAACCTAGGCGAATAAAAATAAAAATCGTTCTATACGAGAGTTCTATACGAGATGAAAGCAATTCCGATTCGTGCAAAAAAAATAGTTATTGGTGCATGGAGGGGTGATTTTGAGCACCTTGTAACAGAAACGTGCCTCAAAAGTTACGGCAATACTCGAATAATTTCAGCATTTTCATTTATCAATATTGTTTCTATTTACAATAATATTGAAAATTCTGCTGTTTTTTTCTAAAAATTTTTTTTTAGTGGGACGCGTTCACCATCTTTCCATTTTTCAATGAATGTTTTGCATATCATCATCTCCTTTGCCAATTCTCCGATTAACTTATAGACCCTAACATGAGGTCTTCCGATCACTATTTTTAGTCAGTTGCGTCAAACCTCAACTGAATTTTGTGTTCTAGGAAAATTATCACCATGGTTCTGGGAAATAGTCCAGAACTTTGGACTTCTTCCTTGGCATCCATGAACACACCTTATATAATTTGTTTGGATCCATTTGGCAATTCGCTTGGCGTCTGAATCAAATTCTTTTGTGATCGCATCAAAATACTCGGAAACTTCTTTAGCAGGTACGAAGGCTAAGCTTTTCAACATTAGAATTTGCATATTAAAAAATTTATCTTTTCCATATTCAATCTGAAGGTGTTCACATTGTACTTTTCTCCATAATATTTGCCCGAAATGGAAAGCTACGCTTGCCTTTTCAAAATCTGACACTATTCTCTTTGGATTTAACGAGATGTTCCAATCACAAGCAATTTTACAAATCTGATAGAACATCTCCGAGTAAGCTTCTGTTGATTTTGAGCTCATTATACAAAATAATAATGGTATGATCTGGTCGCCAATTTTACCATCGATCGAGTATAACTGTCTCATTATAGATGGTACAACCTCGAATGTACCGTCCATAAGCCAGCAGTCAGCCTCTGCTAGCAACTTCAAAGATGTTTTTGTTCCTAATAAAAAAAATTTGTTTCCTCCAAAATCGTTCTCCTACAATACAAAAAGATCTTCGTCAATAAACTTCAACGTTTCCGGAATGAATATTTCATTTAAACTTTTCAGCTTTTTCAGTGTTGTGGTCCTCACTCCTCATTCGAGCAACTTTTAGTTTTTGTGCTCTATTTGAAGGTAAATATAATCTGCAATCAGTGTCGCATTCAACTATACATTCTCTTATTATTTGTGAAGGTCGCAACCCTGGTACTTCTGCCAACTCTTTTACTGTTTCATTTGCCTTAAAAACACCTTTTTCGGAAGCCTCCGGAGCGTGATTATGGTCTGATGGTTCCTTTTTCAGTTCATGGTTTCCTTCTTTTAGTGTTGTGGTGGCTCTTCCTTTACACGATGGTAATCGTAATCATCAATAATCAGCTTGTCTTTATTTATGTTCGTTTTGACCAATGAAATATTCATTTTGCTCCTTTTATTATTTGTTTTGCTTTATTTTTATTTACTAAACAACCATATATTTACTAAACAACCATAGACTGTATCGATAATACGGTTTACAAACAACTAATGTCGGAAAACTAAAATCACTCCATATTTATAAAAAAAAAAAAAAAAAAAAAAAAAAAAAAATCTGCTAGTTTCAGGTAGATTATTGTGCGTCATCATAATGTCACATGTCATTTTCGCTGCACAAAAGACGTGATAGACCCCAACCCACAAATGATGCATTTAGTGGGAGTACTATCAATGGTACAGATTCTTATTTTTATTTTTTTATTGCTTTCCATAATTTTCCAACATATTTAATAATTTTTATGATTTTGTAAGAAGTAAAAAATATTTAAATTTTAAATTGCCTGTAAAAGCTACTCCCACTATTGCGAGGGGATATTGTACATATTTTAAGTCGTTACTACGGGAACGATTCAGTTATCCAAAGAAAAAATCCAACTGGCTTAAACTTGTAAACCCCCAATTTACAAAAATTTATATAAAATATTGCATTTCAAAATGTTGCATTAACAATATATTACTTTTTTTTTATTAATATTGCAACTACAAAAACTTGCGTAACAAAATGGTGTAATTATTTAATTGCATTCTATTATTAGATTCTATATAATCCGCCTCTACGTGCGGCACGCAGTGCGGCATGTTTGCTGATCCCCGCTCCTACGTCCCCCGTAGTTCAAATCTAAGGCCACTCGGAGGGCTAAGCGGGGGAAACGCAGCGACCTCCCGCGTATCCTCCGTGAGAGTTATCGAAGCCGTTAGCCTCTACAATTATTGCATTTCAAAATGTTGCATTAACAATGCTATTTATATTGCTTTTTTTATTAATCTAATAGGGCAAGTATTGTTGAATGCGACCACAATTGTAGATTAAATTTGCCTTCACATTGCACTCATTACAAAAAGATTTTTAAAAGCCCGATTTTAGAAAAACAAAATATGAATTCGGGCGCCTCAGGGTCGGCCGGCTGGCTTGCGGGCACCCGAAATACATATTTTTTTTTATATCGGGATTAGGAAAATCGGGATTTTGAAAATCCGGATTATGAAAATCGGGATTTTGTAAGTCGGGATTTTGAAAATCGCTAACCGAGCATATTTCATAAGGTTTTAATGTGTAAACGATTTATTTTTGCGTTTTTTTGGTTTTCTTAACATAAGTGAAATTTTAAAATTATGTTGATAGTGCATTTGTTTTCTTGAAGAGTATTGCCGGTATTTTGTTTATTATCATTTGTTGTTTTCTCGTATTGTTCACATCCACCAAATATGAATTATAGTGTGATTGAGATGAGGATGCTGCTGAGGTGAGTATGCAGGTTAAGTAAGTAGTGTAGCCTATAGCTGGTTCCCATCTTCCTTATTCGATCAGTACAGAACCCTCTATGTTCTGGATTCCCCACCCCATCTGCTCCTGAGTCCTAGCCGGCATAATCGACCGTTCCAGAACCTCTAGTGGAATAATTTGTTTCTGTTAACGAGTAGTGGGCCTGGGTCATTATTTTAGTGCTTCACACCTACTGTAACGATCTATCTATGGGACACCCTGTTTGTATTGTTTTTCATTGATCATATGATAAGATTTTTTGTACGGATTGTATTTGGAAACAGTAAAAAAATCATTAAAACTCGATTTTTTTGGTTCCCCTCAAATTTTGGTTGGATGTAAGGTGTGGCGTGTTTTGTAGAAGGGTTAGTTAATTTTTGGATGTGGAATCCGATGGTCGATTTTTTTTGGAAAAAGAACTCGAGCGAGTATAGCAATATATACTCAAGATTAGAAACTTAAGTTGAACAGGTTTTTTTGTATGTAGAAAGTTAAGTGCACCAAAAATATTAAAAAAATAAAAAAAAAAATAAAAAATTAAACTAAATTAAAATAGAATATTACCGAATAAAATAATTTGATTTAGAAGATTATAAAACATTTAGTTTGGTGAACTGTGGATTATATAAATAAAAATACCTCTAGTTAATCCAAAACAAAAAAAGCATTGTGAATTAAGTCGGGGCCGTATTTAAAAAAAAAAGAAATATTGTAACGAGCCTCGGAAAATTGTATAATAATTGGGGGTAATAAAGCTAAAATAACTTAAGAAAATTATTAAGTTAGTGCACAAATAAAAATGTAAATTTTGTAATCGAGTGTTTTACTAAAAACGAAGTCCCTCGATTAAAACGGAATATCCATAAATAAAGAAAAAAAAACAACCGGTTCGAGATTGGATGCACGTGCGAGCTGCGGCATACTACGTATAACGTATTAAAACGACACGAAGGCAAAGATTTACCGCAAGCGCATGATAATTTGCCGGACGTTCAACGGTTTGCGGGCGACAGTGATCCAGAACCCGAGGAGCACCTGCAGGCCACGCAAAATAACAAAGAAAGGAAAATTTAAGTATTAATTTTTTTGATACTATATTTTTATTATTATATTTAGTTACATTTTTTTTGAATTTGTAAAATCAGTTCACCAGTTGTTGATATTTTGGTTCCTTATAAGATTTTTTTTTCCTCATTTATATTGGATTGAGTAAATATTTGTATTTCGTAATGTGATTGGGTATATATTACTATATGGTACGACGTAATAATTTATTTTTTTGTACACCGCTTCCAATTAAATTTTGATGTTATGTCTAGTGACATGACCGATTAGGTTTTTTTTTTAATATTATAAGTGTTAGTGACAGAGTTTAGGTGACACCGCGTGCGGGTAATCTTATTGTAATATTTTTTTGAATCCAGGCATAACACGTAATCAGCCGCTTCCGCTACGGAAATGTATGTATAGCATTAATGGTTTCGGAAATATGAACCCGCCCAACGACGAGCAATACCGAAGCAAATTCCGCCTGGAAAAACCCGGAACCAAAAAGGTGGTTACAAAAATGGCGCCGAAACAGGGACCTGAGTCCCAGTTAAAATGTTATTTTTCCATTCAAAAATAGAATTCTTATTTTGACTCGACTATTCGTTGATATTTGAAAAAAAAAACTCGAATTTCGGTTTGTCGAGCAAATTATAAAAAAGAAAAAGAAAATTTCGTATGCATAATTAAAATTTTCTAAATTCTTACGATTTTCATGGTCGGTTTGATTTTACTACCGATTTGTCGCGATCGATTTCTTCATTAACTAGATTCCCGAGATAAACAGTACTGATTCGCCGACGATGAACTATTTCACTACTATTTGATAAGGTACATTATTCTCGTGTTGTTATCACATGCTTAGTCGTAAAAGCTGGTGATTGCGCGTATAATACGCCCTCTAGTTTTACCTTAAGTGATTATAAGACACTGTTATTTATGAATTGCTGTTAGATTTTCTACCTGGGACAGCTACGATGGATCGTTAGCAGTATTACGTTCAATGCACTGTGGTTGTAAGGTGAGAATCACAGATTATATTATCTAATTACGGTTTTTCACGCGGTAGTGTTGTACTTTATCAAATGTATTAATAGGAATTTTTTTTTTGTTTTCGGTACCACGCGGTTCATTTAATTATTCTGTCACTAACCTTATAACACATTATTATAGTTTTTTTATTAAATAATTATTTTCCTTTTTATAATCATTACTATATACTTTTATTTAGTGTATTGTATATAGAGAACACTTTATGAAATTATATTTTTCTGTTGTTCAGTTCTATTTGTACAAGACATCTTATCATTGATCATAATTTATGTCGCGCTACACATTAACTATTTTCGTTTAGTCTATTTTATAATCGGTTAACGTATTGGCGCAAATTGAATTTCTTTGATTACTGCCTATTTCGGAATCTACTATTGAATTACTAACGGTCTTATGCATTATGGGGAATGATTATCAGCCTTTAGTGGGATTAACCCAGGAAGAAATTGCGGTGGAATGTGCAATTCGGGGAGTAAAAACCTCAACGGTGAATTATAAAGAAACGTTGTTGGAAATGTTAAAAGAAGAAATTTTGGATCCCTCAAAAGGGCCTACAAAAACGCACATTACAAACCACCGGGAAGAATCGAACTGTGTAAGCAAAATTTTAACGCATTGAGTGAACGGATAAATAATGAACAGATTAGTCTCCAGGATTTGCATTCTAACGATAATCAACTTAAACATTGGAGAGGTCGTACTCAACGCTTAAAAGGTTGCTTTCACCAGGACAATGACATAGACAAACTGTTGAATCACTTTAGAAGGTAGAAACAAATTGTTGAATTTAAAAGAGATGACTTGGCTCAAGCTCAAATAATCAAACCCGTGATTACGACTATCGAAGATCAACAATTCTTAGCAGATTTGACATCACCAAAATTAAGTGATGCACATGGGGACATACAAATTTCCGCCATATCCCCGACAATCATTCCGACTTACACCAGCTCAACACTAGGACAACCTTTTGTCTCAGATTATATTTCCATTTCGCATCAACCACGGAATATCTATACTACCGCAACAACCCATCCTCAATTATCTACATCATCCTCGGACATTGTACCTTCTTTTAAAAGCTTTTATCCAACCCCCGTAAGGTATTTACCGGTATCGTCCGAGAGACCATATGTTATGTCGAGTCAAAATTATACCGGAACTCTACCGTAGAATTTACAAAGTGCTGGTGTTACTGTTAATTCAATTCCACATATTGGACACCCAAACGGTAACAATGAATCGGCTAGAACGTTTACACCATACATAAAAATGAATGACCCTAAGTGGAAAATATCATTTTCTGGACTCCGTGATGGACTAGACGTACATGATTTTATCTTTCGACTCGAGTCTCTAGCTAGTAGGGAAAATGTCACTCTAAACCATTTGGAAGCACTTATGCCTAAGTTGCTAACGGCCACTGCGGAAAAATGGTATTGGGTATTCGTTCGTAAATTTCCAAATGCACCTTACTTCCAATTAAGGCAGGCGATTATTGATAGGTTCAGCAATACCGAATCAGATCGAGCTTTACGCAGGGCTATACAGAACAAAAAGCAGGGTGACCGAGAAAGTATAGGAAACTATATTTTAGAAATGGAGAGTCTGAACGGCCGATTAATAAGACCATTTAATGAGGAAGAATTAATCGAAATTATCAGAGATAATATGGGGGTGCAATATCGAGAGGTTAAATTAGCTACTTCATCTTTCACAGCAGATGAGCTGCGTGTAGTTTGCGAGAGTTTTGAAAAACTATGGGATCTAAAGAAAAATAAATCTGTCGCACATGCACGTTGTCCGAGATATGTTAATGTTAGTGAACTAGAAAAAGGTCCGGATAACGCAGAATATTTAACCCTTCAACACGAAAATGATTCCTCATCTCGGGAACAGTTAAACCAAGAGATTTCAGACGAGATGAACCTTGCGGCCATTACTAAATCAAGGGGCAATTACAGCAAACCTTCAGGAGCTGTGACCATAACAACAAACAGTCTAGTTTGTTGGAATTGTCGCGACTTGGGGCACAGATACCAAGATTGCCACTTGCCGCCTCAAGGGGTGTTTTTCTACGGATGTGGTAAAAGTGGCATGATTAAGCCTCAGTGTGCTATTTGCCAAAAGTTTATGTCGGGAAACCGTTTTACGGGCGTGAGCAATACGGGACCAACACGTCCGGTACAAATTCTGTCCCGAATATCAGACAAACCAGTAATGAATCAAACAATAAATTCAGCAACGAATACCGAATTTTCCACTCAAAAATAACTCAGACCGATCCTCAAGCATATGACGCGTCCGATTCGGAAATGACGCAAACTACTAGACAATTAAAGTCTAATCCAAGAACTATTTCTACTGCATCAACTTCCTATGCCATTGTAAATGAAGCAAGTCCAGCAGCTAGACCTTACAAAAGCAAACGTAAACAGCGCTTCGTTCAATACTTTAAATTTCGAAGAACGGTAAAACGCGCTTGTGCTGAAACAGTACTATCGGCTTTGGATGACCCTCGTCCATATATTGTTATCTGTATAGCTGGCTCCTATATACGAGGTCTGTTAGATAGCGGAGCGTCAATAAGCATCCTTGGACGTGATTCTCTCAAACTTTTAACGGATTTGGGCATCGCTTACAAAAAAATAACCCCCGAAGTAAGAACGGCCGACGGAACAAAAAACCAGATAATTGGTTACGTCGATGTGCCTGTAATATATAACAACAAAACCAACACTGTTCGGTTTTTCCTTGTTCCATCCTTACAGGGTCAATTATACCTCGGAATAGATTTTTGGTCGTCATTTAACATCGCACCGCATTTGATGGACTCTCTGGATGTACTTACAACTAAAGACTTCGAGAAACACACATTGTCTAGCACTCAACAAGAGGAATTCGACCGAATAATCGCCGGATTTCCATCGTTTGAAAAACACGGTCTGGGACGAACCTCGCTAATAGAACACCGCATAGACGTTGGAAACTGCCTACCTATAAAACAACGCCATTATGCTGTCTCACCTGCTATCCAAGATCTGATCTATAAGGAATTAGATAGAATGCTTGAGATGGGTGTTATAGAAGAAAGCACAAGTGCTTGGTCTTCTCCCGTGGTGTTAATACGCAAGCCCAATAAGGTGCGATTGTGCTTAGATTCCAGAAAGGTCAATGCTGTGACGATAAAGGATGCATATCCGCTTCCCCTAATTAATGGCATACTTGGGCGTTTGAATGATACGACCATAATCTCCAGCATTGATCTTAAGGACGCCTTTTGGCAAATACCCCTAAACCAACAGTCTCGAGATAAAACTGCCTTCACGGTCCCCGTCGCCCACTATCTCACTTTCGAGTCATGCCATTTGGGCTGTGTAACTCGCCGCAAACGCTATGCAGATTGATGGATAAAGTGGTGCCACATCAACTTCATTCTAAGATCTTTGTATATCTCGATGACCTGCTTGTAACATCTTCGTTAATCCCGGAACATCTGACATTGCTGAAACTTATAGGTGAACGATTAAAATTCGCTGGGTTAACGATAAACGTCGCCAAAAGTAAATTTTTCATGAAACAGGTAAAATATTTGGGTTTTGTGGTAGGAAACGGAGGACTTAAAACGGATCCTGATAAGGTAGAGGTAATTCGCAACTTTCCATCTCCGACCTCTCTCAAGCAGACCCGACGACTATTGGGTATGACCGGCTGGTACCAGCGATTTATCCCAAAGTACGCGGAAATTACCAGTCCTATTACCAATCTGTTGAAGAAAAACGCTAAATTCGTATGGACCAACGAAGCACAGGTGGCATTCGAGAAACTGAAGTACCTTTTGACGACAGCTCCCGTGCTCATTAATCCAGACTATACACGGAGAGAAAAAATTACCAGATTTTTTCCTATTCCTTTATAGCAATCAAACTAGAGCGCTCTATACCATAATTTTAGTAAATACTTCTATTTTTATTGCGGAATTTCCTATTTCTTTGGTAATATCTGCTATATAGAAATTAGTACTATAACATTAACTAAATCTTATGTGATATAGGAACCGTTGGTTGGGCTAAGACAACTTGTTTAGGAATAATTCCTTTTTGTTAAGGAATAACTCCCATTATTTTTCACTAAATTAAAATGCATTTTTATTTTTCTCTAGTTATTAGAACTTCTTCGTAGTGAACAGTTGTGTTGTGTTTTTAGATGAGTAAAAAATGGTAAAAAAAAAATTGTGCATTTGTGTCATTTTAAAAGTTTATATACTTTGTTTTTTAATGGTAAGTGAGTGAATTATTTTGATTCAAATTTATAATTATAAATAAATTATTAGAATTACACTTCTATTAAATTATTGAAAATACACTATGAATATGCTATTTATAATATTGAACATTATTATTTAGATATTTTTTAGCATTATTATCCGCCATGATTTATGAGTCTGTAAAATTATGTTGTAGTCGTATTATTTTCAATTTTTTAGAATTTGTAGAGTGTTTTTGAAACTGAGGAATGAAACTAATCTTACCAAATTGTAATTATAATCATTTCAGAAGAAAAAAAAATCAGATGAGTACCGTACACCCTTATCGTTTTGTGATACGCAGACACATACGTTGTAAGTAAAAATATTTTGTGATTAAAATTATATATATTTCTAACATGTGTACAATTATTATTTATTTCAGATAATATCGTCTAGAAATGGCTAAATATGGATGCTGCATTTCCAATGAAAATTCTCCAGAGTAACTATTTAAAACTATGTAATTCAACAATATTGTTCGCTTTCGTAATAAATAATTTATTAAATATGTATTATGAAATCAAAATTGCGTTTTATTTGGTCATATGTTAGACGGGTGCTTTGTTATATTACAATGTAGAAACTTCCGTAAATATCATGAATGTTCCTATTTTTCTAGGGATTCAATCCAATAAAATATGCAAATGTTGCAATATTATATTGGAAAATATGCCAATAATATAAGAATAGTTCCCTTATCGGTGTACATATTGTCCTATAATGCATGAGGTAGAGTGCTTTGTGTATGATCGTAAAGATGAATATTATAGAACACATTCCTATTTTTATGACAACCGGGTTTAACATTTTTAATAAATTGTACTATACCTCGCGGTAATCAGTCCTTTTCATTAAATAGTAAGCTTTCCGATAATAGGCCACAATTCCGTGGGCTCCGATATTTTATGGAGATGTGTGCTATATTTTTTTTTCCGTGTACCAAACCATTTTTCATTAGATGTGATGCATGTTGGAATGTCGTTGGTAGTGTATTGTATCAGAAAGATGACAAAGGCAATGAACGACCAATCGCGTACCTGTCAAAGAAGCTTAACAAAGCCCAGTCGAACCACTCAACCACGGAACTAGAGTGCCTAGCCGGTGTCCTTTCGTTAAAAAAATTCCGTCCCTACATAGAAGGATACTATTTTACAATTATCACGGACCACTCTAGTCTGAAGTGGTTGATGTCACAGACAGATCTTAATGGCAGGCTCGCGCGATGGAGTTTTAAATTGAAATCGTACGACTTTGACATTCAACACCAGCGCGGTTCTCAGAACGTCGTCCCCGATGCGCTTTCCAGAATGTATGATGACTCATCTCTAGCCCAAATCGTCCAAATCGATCTTAACTCCGTAGCCTTTGACGATGCTGACTACGTGAATTTTCGAAACAAAATATTGACGACACCTCACGGATATCCTGCTTTTCTAATAAAAGATGATAGAATTTATCTAAAAGTGGGAACTAATCGAGATCCTACACTAGCAGACACTCCTCTATACAAATTATGGGTACCTAAAAATATGACGGAGGATTTAATTAAACAATTCCATGATGTACCATTAGCGGCCCATGGAGGTATCGCCAAAACCATTGCGCGTTTGCGAGATCTGTATTATTGGCCAGGCATGCGTAAGCAAGTTTACAATTATGTGTCTAACTGTACAATTTGCAAAACTTCTAAAAGCCACAATACAATTATAAGACCTCCGTTAGGTCAAACAATCTTTGCTCAGAGGCCTTGGGAATGAATTTACGTTGATTTGATGGGGCCTTACTCTCGATCCCGCACAGGACATACTTTTATATTAGTAATCCTAGATCAATTTACGAAATTCGTGCTCCTAAAACCACTAAGCACCAGCACTACTAACAAAATCATATCGTACCTAAGAAATGAAGTTTTCCTCGTATTTGGAGTTCCGGAACAGCCACATTCTGACAATGGGTCTCAATTTATTAGTAAATCTTTCCAACAACTATTAGAAGAATTTAACATCAGGCACCATAAAACAGCTATCTACTCACCACAGGCGAACGCCTCAGAGCGAGTAAACAGGTCGGTAATAGCCGCAATTCGTGCCTACGTGAAAAGGACCATAAATCTTGGGATATCTTTTTACCGGAAGTAGCGTGTGCACTCCGAACCGCTGTACATCAATCTACGCAAAACTCTCCGTATTTTCTTCTGTTTGGATATAATATGGTAACCAATGGAAAATCATATGGGTTTCTCCGAGACATTAACTCTTTATCCGAAGACGTAGAAGAACCTGTATCCATGCCTGATCGTTTGGCAATTATTCATAGCACTATTAGGAAAACCCTAAAGGAATCTTATGACAAATATTCGCATTTCTATAATCTACGAGCAAGACCTGTTACCTATCAACCAGGACAATCGGTCTACGTACGTCAACATCCAGTTAGCGATACTATAGTAAACATTTCTGTGCAAAATTTTCACCCAAGTTTCTTAAAGTGGTCATCATAAAAAAGATTGGTAACGTTCTTTATAAATGTAAAGACGACTCAGGTAAAGTTTTAGGAACTATACATGCAAAAGACATTAAGAGTTGAAGCTTCTCTAATTCAAGAAATTCAGGTACGCGCGCACGAAATTCGTTCTCAACGAACCTGTCCTGGTCCTTCAGTGCTGTGTAAACGGCACAATCTCGTTACAATATCATATTCCTATCAAGTTTCTTTGATCGTGATATGATAAGTTTGTTTATGCCGACAAATTTTTACTATATCTCGATTTGATCATTTGGGTATCATTTTCAATTTCTATCGATAAAATTTTGTTAAACGATTTATTCGAATTTTCTTTGACTAATACTCCTCAGTAGTAGTATGTATTTCAATAGATTTTGTTTTATATTCTAAACTGGATATTTGACACATTTTTCGATTTGGGTTCTGGTAACTTGAAAGGCACCGTTCTTTATGAGAAACGGGTAAAGTTTAAAATTTACATAGCTCGTTTTATTAGTCTTTAATTTTCCTTTAGATTCTAAATCTTGTTAATTTTAAGTGCGCGCGGGATCGTTTAGAAAGAAGTAATTTTGTAACCACATTGAATTTTGTTAGGGAAAGCCAACCTTTTTTATGGCTACATGCTATTATAATTTACAATGGCTCTACGTCTTGTTCGGTCGTAGAAGTGAATTTTCTGCAAAACTCTTATATTAAACTTGGGCAGCTACTGCCTTTAAAACTTTATAATTTATGTTCTTTATGTTCAATTTGGTCGATTTTTTTTATAAGGCTCTCCCAACTCTTTCGCGTTTCGCTTCTCTCGTCACCATCTGCACATTGCATAGCTTCAAACTCTGTCACTCCAAAAAATCTTTGATATTTCGAGGAAGTATTTTAAAGTTCTAAACGTGAACTTACGTGGTGTATTTTTAACGTTTAGTGATATCTGCAGAACGATATTCCTAGAAAATGGTCCTAAACTGAGATACATGTTCTTTTTTATTATGGCATGAATTTTAATAAATTTTAATCTTTAGGCTTCAGAATTGTAGTAGCCAGTTTAGACTTTGGACTCCTTTTCGATAATTGTTTCTTCAATCTTTGACACTTACTTAAAATTTTTATCAGAACTCCGGAATAAATGAATTTCTAGAGCATCTATAAAATAAACAGAAGAGTTTCATTCCTATCCATCACGTGTCTTACTATATCTCTATTTGGTTGGGTCACAGAAAGGATGTCAAATTTACTTTAGTCCCTTTGGCATTCCTCTTTTTAATGTGTGTCAGTTTGCCAATATCTTCCATAACTATACATATAGAGATAGTCCCCCCTTCTTTCTTATCTTAGTGCCTTATTTCAAAATTTGTATAGCTACTGTTATTCAGTTCCGTGATCGTTTGGCTATAGTTACTGCATTAAATCAACGACTTACTATTTTCGAAAAAGTTTCGGATATAGATAAGTTATTTTGATCTCTAAAGCATTTAGGCCTATTAGTCTCCCCTCAACCTTTATCAAAGCTGTTGAGGAAATTGTTCGACAGACATATAGCAAGCTTAACCGGTGTGAAGTTTTCAACATTTATCAAAAGTGTAGCTACACAAATTAACAAAAAACAAAAATGTAGATACACAATTTAACAAAAAGTGTAGAATTACATAAACAAATTATGGCACGGTTGAATTTGTTATTTATCCCCAATTTTATGTTGAAATCATAAAATTTTGAATGCAGCTAGGTATTGAGGTTAAAAAAAATTCAAGAATTCAAAAATTCTCGAAAATATCCCCTGGTGGCTCTTGGTGATTGATGGCTGACTTGTTAAACTATGCCAGGCAACCTGTAATTACCCGGCTCACGATAACAAAATCTGTGTATTATAGATACTGTGTATTATAGTATAAGAACGAAACATCATTCGATGAATTTTTATAATATTGAATTACTCATCAGACAATTGATAAATGTTGTTTAAATCTATAAACAGTACACCAAGTAACCTTTTTTCTCGGCTAATTTGGAAAACTGCCACAACATACGTACCTACCTATACATATTACATGCGATAAGGATAAAAACTATCCGTATATATTAAACCTAATTTAACATCTAACAGAAAATGACTGCTTTTCCGTGTGCGAGGACATCTATACGGATACTTGTATCTTAAGTGAACTAATAAAGATTACGCAATCTAAATAAAAAAATCTAAATGGAACATTTATCTGTACCTGATCCTTTTTTTATTTATTTTTTTTTGCTTTAAAAACCTCCTGTAAAAATCATCACCTTAAATTTCAAATTTATTTTGCCTGTTCGGTATCATAGCACAGGAACACAAACCATTTACGACAGATACCATACAGCTGAATAAAATAAAATTCAAGACAATAGGATGGATAATATGGAGCAAGAATAGAAGAAAATTTAAAACATCCTACGTGAGAGTTTATATATTATTCACCTCATCTTATGTTATGTACGTATACCTTAGATACCTTTATTTTTATTTCCTTTATATAAAATAAACATTTCTATAATATTTGCCTTACATTTTTGATACTAATGTATATACGTAGCTGCTCATACCAATTCTGAGCATCCATACACCATAATTGACTTTGACGAGCTTTATCACATATTTTTTTGAAACAATCAAAAATTTTACGTTAATATAATATTTAATCCAGTTAACAGCTCATTATCAATCAACTTCGTGTTAAACCGCACCACCAGGCTTTAATTATATAAATTTACCGCATTTATGCGTTTTAATTATCTAAATTAAACCTCACAAAATCTCGCATACACAAAATTTTATAACAACAAATTTATGCAATAAACAATTGAGATTTTGTTTATTAATAATTATGATTATTTAAATAACTGAAACAAAAAAAAATTAAGCGTGGTCCAATGCAATGTTTTAATTACCCCATAATTTTTTATTCAATTTAAATTAATTCATATTTTTTATAATTTGGTTTTATTTCCAAAAAAAAATGACATTTTAATTATTATTGGGGTTGCAATGCGTACAGCAGCTGTATGACATGAGTATATGTCCATATGTGTCACTATTTTTGGTATGTGAGTTAATGATTTCATCAACCAACCTACCCATGTCTATATATGTAGTAAATTATAATTATTTAATTTTGTTAATTAATTTATTAAATTATTTAGTTCATTATGAAAATTTATGCGATACTAATTAATTCGGAATATAGTTTAATTTTAGGGGGTAACTATAATTATTATATAGAAATATAAAACGGGGACTCATCAATTAATAAATTCCCATCAATCTGAACATATACAATTGCAAAAGCTTCGAGGAACTCTTACCATGATTGTTGTTGCCTAAAACCGATTATCGTTATGTTAAGATTATAGTCCTGGAGCACCGGGCGTCGCTCGGCCAAAGTTTATCCCAACATCATACAAGGTGTTTTTTTCGAAAGATTTACAATTTGTTGCTAATTACGTGAATATTAATATTGACATATACTTGACAGTGGTGAAGTACACACGTGGCAAAATAAACATGGACAAATATTCGATTGAGCGACGCGTTTTAATAGTGAAAACCATTTACATAAGACAATGAATTACTTGAACATTAAGAAAACTACGTGAAGGTTTGAGGTTCAATAACTTGGACTTCGACGATTAACACTAACCGATATTTTGCATAAAGACCGGGATTTATTGACGTATAAAATTCAATTAACACAAGAGCTACTACCAAGGGAGTATTTGCGGCGCCGTACGTATGCCAATAAGATGCTGTTACCTAGGCCCATTTTAACTTAAGTGGACATGTAAACAAACAAAAAACAGCTGATTCTGGGCAGTAGAGAACCCACAACTAATTCATCAATCATCATTACATCCCGTGATAGTGACGGATGGTATGCAATTTGGGCTGGAAGATATGATGAGAAACTTTCTAGACCAGAATTGCATGCCAATGGTTTGTAGAACTTGTGGTTATGACATTACTTACGTTTCGGCTTTGGAAATGCAGAATTTTTCTGGAAAACAGTTTCTTTTAAATCGTCATTCTCGGTTAGATAGTCAAAATTTAATTTTGATTCGTTTAATTACGAAGTAGCTGCGACTTCTAGCGGAAAAAAATCCGCTGAATTTTTAAAATTTGCGACACGTTATGTCTGAAGTTTCATTCCGAACAATAATGATAGAATTGCAAAAAAAACTACTTCCGTATCGTTTAGCACATACATCTATTTTATGCCGTGTAGAATGATGAAACGTCACACCATATGGTGCAACATCACAAAATAATAAGCAACATTCCACAACAAGGTACAACATAGTGCAACCTCTCGCAACATAGCTCTTCAAATGTTTATCAAAGTCATTCAGCCGAAAAAACTGAAAAAGCAACTCGGTCTCTATCGAAGGACCCCATAGACGAATATTACCGAAATTAAAAAATCATCGATAACCCCCCGCATCTCCTTTTAGCAAAATCATCTGATCTAATTTTTTTTTTTTTAATTGTAAACTTTGCCCCACCGGAGAGCCACTTAAATGAAATTTTTCAACAGCCCGAACTATCGCAATTGATTGCTGCTACTTTAGACAACGTTGTGCTAAGAAAAAAAAAATAATAATTAGCGTAGCGTTACAATTTTCGAAAATTATAGATATTCGTTGTCGTCTACCGAAAAAAGGGACAAGCTTCGGTTTCTATTCCGAACTTAAGCTATAACGAAATTGGCAATTTTAAATATCGGGGTCAAGTCAACGATAGAACACCTGTAATCCCGAGACACGAGTAACTACTATAGAATAGTAACAAATAAACAACTCTGTTCTGGTGGCATATTGGTGAAATAATTTTTTTACTCGTCTTCTGAATCTGTAAGATCCGGATGAACATTTCTTATACACCCATCACAATGTAGGCTATTGTAGGCAAAATTGTCGAATAAATCGCATCCATTTGACGTCTTTCCAATAAAATTTATTTCAATATTAAATTTAGTTTTCGATACAGTTAAAAAGTTTAAAAATTTGTTTTCCATCTCTGTCACTAAAAAATTTCGTTTATTCCCACTGAACTAATAAAGTTTAACCAATCACCGGGATGGTGTACTTTCATGTTGGTCTATTCTTTCTAATAAAACATGATCCGAATCACACACACACACACACACACACTCCATATGAGTGTGAGCCGGAATCAACAATTTATGATTTATCACTTCTAGATGGTAATTTTGAATCATTACTGAAAACATGATGGTCATATAAGAATTCTTATTTTGTCCCGCGCATGAATCGCTGCAATATGAAACTGATTTTAAATGCGTCGTTGGGACGCAGTCGTAGATTGTTAAATTATATGTCCATAGTGGGCTTAGTGAGCCCCATTAACAAAACTTGAAGATGTTTCACCTATTTGTAATGGTTCAAACCAAGTAAACACCTTTCATATCTAGTAAAGATATATCTTGTTAAAATTGATATACACACTCATGGACAAAAATATAGCATATTTGTCGTATTTTTCCCCTGGTACTATACCGGGTGATTTTATTATGCTGAAACTTACAAATATCTTGGAAAATAAGCACTCTACGAAAAAAATGCTGAGGAACTGAGAACATATGTAACATATCGTAACCCAGGAACATGCGATTAAATCTGTTTCGAATAAATGATTTTTTTTGTATTTTGTTTTAAAAATATCGATTCAGTTCGAAGATTATTTCGAAAACGAAAAGACATGTTTGCGTTAGGTTATATTAATACAATACAAAATGGAGAATTTAACTGTACAAGAAAAAATTGAAATTGGCCTGGTTTATGGAGAAGCGAGCCGTAGTTTTGATAATGCGTTTACCGGATAGAATTCGGTCACGCGTGCTTGCACTGAGGAAAGTGACAAAGGATTGCTGTATTGGCTGCAGTAACTCATAATCAATATGAGGAGTACACGAGAAATAGCAAGCGATTCCGAATTGCGCCAAACCAGTATTTGGAAAATTTAAAAACGTAATAGGTATCATCAGTATCATGTGTCTTTACACCAAGATCTTGGTGTCGTTGATTTCTAAAATCGGGTAACTTTTTGTGGGCACTTGAACAAATACATCAAAATCCCAACCTTTTCGCTATGTATTGTTCTCCGACGAGTCGTCTTTTATACAAACGATGGAACGGTTAATCGACGCAACATGCATTAGCGCCCTTGGACTGTCAACATGTGGTGTGGAATAATTGGCAAAAAACTCATCAGCCCCCACATTATTCAAGGCAACTTGAATGGTCAAATGTACTGAGCCATTTTGGAAAATGAAATGTCAACATTGTTCGAAGACTTAAAAGTTTCAATTTAAATTGTTGAAAGTTTCAATTTAAAAAAATCACGACACTTTCATTTTAACAGGACGTTGCTCGACATTTTTACTTTAATTTGACCATAGGCTGAGCCATTTTACACGTGTCACAAAGTTTAGTTGAATAGTACTTAAGGTTTTTGTTAACATACCAAGAGAAAACACTTATAATAAAATTAAAGTATCACTTTTAATATAATCACTTAACATACATTTTAAGCAACCACTTTATTTTACGAAATAGAAAAATCATTTAACTGAATTAGTAACCGCTGCGAAAAGGAACTTAAGTGCTATTATACAAATATTATTATCATGCCACCCCGGCATGTTATAACGTCACATTTTCCAAATTTTATCGAAGTTTATTTCTCGTTTTCCTAAATTAAAATTAGCAACTGCTTCATTTATGAAATATTTCGTTTCTATTGCTATCACAACCTACTAGTACAAATGCGAACAAGTTGTCTTTCTCTAATTTCGTTTAAGTATCGAAAATAAATTATTTGAGGAGTAGGATATCACAATTTCTCAATCTAGCAACCTGGTAAAAGATATAAAATGATAGAAAGAAAAGAAGCGACACATAACGTTTTTGTTAATCACTTGTTAATCATTTTTAATATCACTATCATATTATATTTAAATAACTAATTTAATTTTTATGTAAATCTTGTTTACAAAAAAATGTAAACAAATATTGACAACTAGATTTAATCGCCATTTAAATATTGAAAAGGTAACAAAAAATTGTACTAGACTTTGGTAGCTCAAATAGAATAAGCATGAGTACGTTCCATGCAGAAACCATTTTTACAACAACTATCGACGGTTAGATGAACTGCACACCACGTAAAAATTTACTTTTACCAAATAAAATATTTCTTTTTCAATTGAGACCACCAAAGCATGTACACCAATTTAATAAAATATAATAAAATTGTGAATTATAAACCAGTGGAAAAGACTTGAGTTTTAACATCATCAATTACCCATTATCAACACCAAGTTTATTGCATCTTCTGTACCAACACCCATTTTGGTACATTTTCTGGTCCTTCGAGCCGGATATCGAACCAACGGATTCCGGAATTAATTGAACATGCGGTTTATCAATGCGGACTTTCCAAGTTCTCAGAGTTCCTTGTATTTGGTGAATCCAAACGATTTGGTTGGGTTGTTTAATGTTGATGCTCCAATATTCAATTAATTCCGGAATCCGTTGGTCGATATCCGGCTCGAAGGACCAGAAAATGTACCAAAATGGGTGTTGGTACAGAAGATGCAATAAACTTGGTGTTGGTAATGGATAATTGATGATGTTAAAACTCAAGTCTTTTCCACTGGTTAATAATTCACAATTTTATTATATTTTATTAAATTGGTGTAGATGCTTTGGTGGTCTCAATTGAAAAAGGTAAGAACTATGTAATATTAATTTTAACAAATAATATTCTAATAAACTATATATTTCAGGTAATGGACGTAATTAATCTTTAAAGTTATAATGGTAAAAGGTAGTATGAATTTAATTAATTAATTTATAATTCTTATTTCTAGGTTTATATGTTATGATGTTTTATGTGTTTAGGTTGAGAGTTTTATTTGATGCGGTAAGTATTCCAGGTAAGTATTGCATGATTACTCCAACATACGCATCAACATCCCGGCCGCCTTGAATCGGGTGATTCAATTTACGGGTAATAGACATAATTTATGTACTGGACGTTTTATAATTCCTGTTGATGTTTTTACTGGGTGAAGTTCCACTACTTTACCTAACATCCACTTTGCTGGAGGTAGATTGTTGTCCTTTATAAGCACAATGTCGTCAATTTTTATATTGGTTTCTTTCTTATGCCACTTATGCCGCTGTTGAAGATTGGTTAAATATTCCATTGACCATCTTTTCCAGATGTGTTGGTTCATTTGTTGTATCAGCTTCCATCTAGATACTGTGGATAGTTTTGCATCGCTATAATCTTCAGCTGGTAGTTGTGTTGTGGCTCGTCCAATTAAGAAATGGGCTGGTGTTAAATAGTCGAAACATCTACTGAAAGCACACAAATTGGTCTGGAATTCAGCATTGCCTCAACTTCGACTAGCAACGTACTCATTTCTTCCAACGTCAATATGTGCCCGTCAGTTACTCTGCGCAGATGGTATTTGGCACTCTTTACTGCAACTTCCCATAAACCTCCGAAGTGAGGTGAACTGGGTGGGATGAATTAAAATGTTATTTGATCTGTCAGTAAGAAATGAGAAAAGTGATTAGCGTTATCTTTTAGGAATTTAAAGAACTCGTATAATTGATTTCGAGCCCCGATAAAATTGGTCCCATTGTCACTGATTATTTCTTTACATATTCCCCTACGTGCTGTGAACCGTCGTAATGCGGCGATATAGGCATTAGAAGTTAGTACTTTGGTTTTTATCAATTTGTAATGGTGTATTGTGATTGTTCTGTATATTGGTCTATTTCAGCACTCTCGAATTAATTACACAACCGTAGGAAATTCTTCCATTTGTGTCAATCTGTATGACAACGACTATGATAATCGACACCTACTTATACACAATCAACTTTCCCAGCCACCCCATACATTTTCTTTCCTTTAACGCTGGATCGCGGATAAATTTAAATTTTTGACTTATAGATGGCTAATGTGTAAGAATCACAACAATCAGTTTCGAACAGATGAGATTAATTGATTGATTGATTGATTGATTAGAATGTACGGCCAAGACTTTGCAAGGATCCCGGATACGCCGGGCCTACCGTACACCCCTTTTACATATAACAAGATGGAGGGATAGGAAAGGTTGTTAGGTATGATAGACTTGACCCGGTTACAGACACCTAAGTAGTCAATAGTTAGTAAAGCACAAGACGGCACAATTATTTTTGTTTTTCGGGATATAAATAATCAGCAATCAACATCCTAAAAAGTTATTGATTAATTAGTAACTGTCCTGAAGTAAAATTTCATTATTATGAGGGATTAAATTTTATTTGATACCATTTCCTCCGCCATCCCCTCCCAAAAAAAAAAAAAAAAAAAAAAAAAAAAAAAATTAAGCAGTCAATGTCGCGACGTCGGACCCGCCACACCTCTTTATTATAGCATCTTAAAAAATTGATAATTAATAATGTTGGCATCTTAATGGTCAATTTCCTGTAATAAAATGTCATTATTATGCGTTAGAGATTCCTTATTTTGTACGAAATAAATAATTAAATTATTCTTGAATAGAATAAATGTAATGTAATGATTATCATAACTAAATTAATTATAATTTGATTATCGTAAAATAAATAAAATACAACAAATCGAATCCAAATATTGTAGTATCAAACGGATGGATCCCCTCTTCAACCGATAACCTTACCATCCCTAATAAACCAATATGTTTATTAATAAAAATAAAAATGAAACAAAGACATCTGTTTTCAAAAATAGCTAATCTGGAATCTATAAGGTAATATATAAATAATGAATGTGTCACAGGTTAAGAATCTCCAATACCTAAACAAATTAACACATTATAATTTATTCCCAATCAGAATTAAATAAAACTATTAAGCTAATCAGAAATCTGTAAGATGACAGAATTAGTAATAAGTAGCTATTAGCAAATAATCTAATTAAAGAAGTGCCATGATCCCAAAAATACAAAAAAACATCTATGTATCAATATTTGTCTGATTATAAATTTTATTGTGTAACCTCCAAGCCAAAAAATAAATCAACCCATAAAGTTTTCCTCCACCGACACTTCAATGTTACATATAACCATAGTCATTTAATCTATTAAAATAATATTTGTAACCCAATTGTCGTGGGACAAATTAGTTTCGAACAGATGAGATTAATGATTTGAAAAAATCAGTCTAAACCAAAGTAAAAATATAAAATTCGTGAATTCGAAAAGTTAATTGTTAAAAATAGAATATAGATGAAATGTGAAAGAATCAAAATTTCGTACGCTACGCAGTAATTCGCTAGTTGTACAACTACATGGCATTGCTCTATATATATAGACAATATTTCATTGTAATAAACAACATCAGTCGTCGCGACCTGATGAGAAGACTGATTTTTTCAAATCATTAATCTCGTCTGTTCGAAACTGATTGTTGTGATTCTTATACATTAGCCATCTATAAGTCAAAAATTCAAATTAGAAGTTAGATCAGAAACTAACTCTCTGTGTACCGCTTTAGTTGATAGACAAATGAAAATGCAAATGTAAGACTTGTATGTCTTTTCACCTCTACCTCTGGTTAAGTGAATTGGAAATGGCCCAGCGTAGTCTACGCCAACTTTGTAAAAAAGGCCTAATCAGCTCTACTCGTGTGCTAGGCAGATCACCCATAATTTGCTTGAGAGGTTTTTGGTCATATTTAACTCATTTTACGCAGCTGTGTACTGTCTTTCTAATGAGATTGCGGCCTCCTATTATCCAATACTTTGTTCGAAGGGTTGCCATCATTAAGGTGGGTCCAGCATGTAGATAACGTAGATGATGTTCTCGTACAATAACCTTGGTTAATTCATCTCGTGATTCTAAAATTAATGGGTGCTTGATGTTGTAACATATCGATGCGTTTCTGATTCTGCCTCCAACTCGAAGTAAGCCTGATTCATCGATGAACGGTTTTAGATATATGAGCTTACTTGATGGTGAGAGTTCTTTTTTGATGAAAGTAATTTTAGTTCTATGGCAAAGTACTTTGACTGCATGTTTTTAATCAGGAGAACTTGGGACTTTTGGAATTCTGGACAAGTAATGTAAGGAAAAGCTGTGGATCTGGCAGAAGGTTTTGTTTTTATTGTAAGAAAGCGAATGACATAGGCTAGGATTCTTACGATTTTGGAATAACTGGATAACCGCTGTACTAATTTATCTATTATATTTTGTTGGGAGATTTGGATATTTAGTGTTGATAACGGATTTTTTCGGTTGTATTTGTACTCTGGTGCTTGTTAGGCCATTTATTTTGATCTCCTAGCCACTCTGGTCCCTTCCACCATAATTTTAAATTTTTTAGCTGGTCTGGATCTACTCCTCTAGATGCGTGATCAGCAGGATTGTCTTGGGAATCGACATCCCTCCATTGTGAACGGTTCATTGTCGAAAGTATTTCACCCGTACGATTCCCAACGAAGGTATTCAATTTAGTCGGATGTGCAGCAAGCCAATCTAGGACGATTGTTGAGTCGGTCCACGCGGTGATTTTCGAAATTTCCATCTTTAATTCGTCTTTAATCCTTATCAGAAGTCTTGCTAAAAGCGCTGCACCACACAATTCTAATCTCGGGATCGAAATTTGTTTTACCGGTGCTACATTGGTTTTAGACGATAATAACCCAATTTTGGATGGGCCATTTTTCTTGTTTATTATTTCAGCATAGACCACGGCCGAATAGGCATATTTGGAAGCATCAGAAAAGCCATGTAATGCAATGTTCCCCTCTTTCGTCGTATTAATGTATCTCTTTATCTCGATTTGGTCGATTTTGGGTAGGTTGAGGCGTATATTTAGCTACTCTGAAGATAATTGTTGTGGTAACTGCTCGTCCCAATTTAAGTTTTCAACCCATAATTTTTGAAAAAATATTTTTATTTTTATGGTCACTGGGGCAAGCCAGCCAAGTGGATCGAACAGTCTGCTTGCTTCGGAAAGAATCCCTCGCTTTGTTATTATTGGTAGACTAGTAAGGTTGACTTTGAATTGGAAACAATCTTTTAATGGATTCCAATACAAACCTAAAACCTTTACAGAACTAAATGGCTCGATTTGAAGTACGTTGGTAGAATGGTCGTGGTTATTATTGTTAAACACCTGTCTCTCGTTGGTTAACCATTTTCTCAGCATGAATCCGGAAGTTGACAGAATTAGGTTGATCTCATCCTTAAGTTTCGTTGCCTCTTCTATAGAATCCGCCCGTGTCATTAGATCATCGACGTACATACTATTTTTGATTTGATCTACTGCGTTTTTGAAGGTTGGTGCGAACTTTACTGTAGCTTCATTTAATGCACGAGTTGCCAGGTATGTGGCACTTGCGGTGCCATAGGTGACTGTTTGAAGTTCGTATGTTGTAAACGGCGTGTCTGGTGAGTTCCTCCACAATATTCTTTGGTATCTAGTGTCTTCTTTTGCAACAAGTACTTGTCGAAACATCTTTTCAACATCTGCTGTTAATGCTATTTTGAATTTTCTAAAACGCAGTATTATCTCGTATAACGAAGATTGTACTGTTGGGCCAACCGCAAGGCAATCATTTAATGATTTTCCTGTATCAGTTCTCGACGATCCATAGGACACCATGATGAGGTAAGTAGTATCCCTTTATTGTTTCACTTTCTCAGCATAGTAGTTTCATATGGTTAAGATTTATGTATTCTTTCATGAACTCCTTGTACATATTCGCAAATTCGCCGTTCTTGTTGAATTTCCGTTCCATTGAATACATCCGTTGTACAGCTGCTCTATATGAACCACCTAATGATTGTGGATCAAGTTTAAATGGTAGGCGTACCTTAAAACATCCAGTGACATCTGTTTTAGTCGTTTCTGTAAAGAGTTGCTCACAAAATTCTTCTTCTTTGGTTAAATTCGTTTTTGGAGGCTCGATTGACTCAATTTCCCAGAACTGTCGTAGTTGATATTCTAAGCTGTCTCCTGGGTTGCTCATTATCACAGTCATTGATTGAGTTGACTGTCTGTTATCTGCTTTTCCTGCTACGATCCATCCTAATACAGTCCTTTGCAGGATTAATTGACTTGAGGTAGTAATTTTTCCCGATGATAGCAAGTCGAAGAATCTGTCTGCGCCGATAATCATATCAATGTCCAAGCCACTATTGAAGTATGGATCTGCCAAGTCGATATTTTTTAATTCTTTGAAATTTGTAACTTGGATGATAGATGGTTTAGCGGTTAATTTTGGAAGTATTAAAGCTTCAATTTTAAATGTTGGTTCGGGTTTGTTTAATAGTGAAGCTGTTAACGAAAATGAACCCCTTGTGTATCCAGTCATAATTCCTCCAATACCGGCAATGGCAAGTTTAGCGTAACTTCTTTTTAAACCTAACCTTTGTGCACAGTTCTCAGTGATGAATGAGCACTGTGCATCCAATATACGGACCAGAACTGTTGGTAAAATGGAACTCCCGATTTCATTGCTTGCACTATGGCTTGTTGTGTTTACCTCTGCCTCCTGTGCGTTGTGGGTTGCGACTTCAGCAGCTGATTTCATCTGTAAATTGTCATGGAGTAGTGTTTGGTGTTTTCTATTACATTGTTTGCACCAGAATCTAGATTTACAGGTATACAAATTACGATTATTATTAAGGCAATTTAATTCACAACAGCGGTTTTCCTTTACTAAAAATGCCTTTCTATTTTCGATTGATTGCTGCTTAAATTTTGTACACTCAAATAACGTGTGATGTTCTTCTGGACACAATGAACATATTGGATTAGGAATTACGGCAGCAACATGACCTTTGATTGCAGATTTGCTCAGAAGTTGTGAGCGTGTGACGGGACCACCTTTAAGAGACTCAAGAGCATCAATTCCTTTGGAGAGAAAGTCGAAGAGAGAGTCTAGCTTGTTCACTAGTATATAAATTAACCAATGGTCTCTAGATTCCACGTCTTCCCCTAATGCTTTTAGTCCGCGTATTATTTCATCAGAGGTGTCATATAATCGTCGAACGTTACCACTATTTGGTGTTGTTACGTTGGGCTGTTGAATGAAATTCTTAATGAAAGCTTGTATCGTATGCCTTTTGCGATCATATCTGTTTCGGAGCTTCTGTAGCGCTTCGATATAATTGGCATCAGTTATACTAAGGTGTTTGAGTAGACCAGCTGCTTCACCTCGTAGCGTTCCCTTAAGATACTGTAATTTTTGGGATGGCGTCAATCGTGTGTTATCATGTATTGTAGAGCAGAATAGATCGTAATAAGACTGCCATTCAGTATATTCTCCGAGAATAATGGTATGGTAATTTGCGTAATCGTAGGTTCCATCTTGGTTCGTAACGCCAGATTCAATCCAGATACCGCTTTGTAGTAATTCTCCTCAAACTCTTCGTCTAATACCACAGCGTTATCAAGCGCAACAATTTTATCCTCTATGCCCATGAATTCAGTGCGATAACGTTCTACATTTAACAATCTAACTCTTACATCCTCGATGTTTGTTGTAGTTCTAATTTCACTGATGTATTTGAGCATCTTGGTCATGTTTCCCTTTATGTAGGCGCTGCGCTTCTTTAGAGCTATTAAATCGGCCATTTTAAATCAGTGATTCACTAGCGCGCACTATTTACACTATTCGTTTCACTATATTATAACTGAACACGTTTTGTCTATTTTATTTGAAAGATTTTGCGAATACCGACAGATGATTTCGAGAAATTTATTTAATAACTTTAATTTTGTTTTATAATAAATGAAAACCCACTAAATTATATTTTTATTTCTTTATTTTTAGCTTTTAAAAAAAATGGCTTATACTTGCGGTTTTTAGCGGGCTTAATGACGGATGGATCTGCATGCGGTTTATCAATGCGGACTTTCCAAGTTCTCAGAGTTCCTTGTATTTGGTGAATCCAAACGATTTGGTTGGATTGTTTAATGTTGATGCTCCAATATTCAATTAATTCCGGAATCCGTTGGTCGATATCCGGCTCGAAGGACCAGAAAATGTACCAAAATGGGTGTTGGTACAGAAAATGCAATAAACTTGGTGTTGGTAATGGGTAATTGATGATGTTAAAACTCAAGTCTTTTCCACTGGTTAATAATTCACAATTTTATTATATTTTATTAAATTGGTGTAGATGCTTTGGTGGTCTCAATTGAAAAAGGTAAGAACTATGTAATATTAATTTTAACAAATAATATTCTAATAAACTATATATTTCAGGTAATGGACGTAATTAATCTTTAAAGTTATAATGGTAAAAGGTAGTATGAATTTAATTAATTAATTTATAATTCTTATTTCTAGGTTTATATGTTATGATGTTTTATGTGTTTAGGTTGAGAGTTTTATTTGATGTGGTAAGTATTCCAGGTAAGTATTGCATGATTACTCTAACATACGCATCAACAGGGGTGGCATGTTATAACGTCACATTTTCGCTATTTTATCGAAGTTTATTTCTTGTTTTCCTAAATTGAAATTAGCTACTGCTTCTTTTATGAAATATTTCGTTTCTATTGCTATCACAACCTACTAGTACAAATGCGAACAAGTTGTCTTTCTCTAATTTCGTTCAATTATCGAAAACAAATTATTTGGTGATAGAAACGGAGTAGAATATCACAATTTCTCAATCTAGGTAAAAGATATAAAATGTGAAATAGTGTTACATTTTCTTCTAAAGAAGCGAGACATAAATTTCAATAAAGTATCGAAAATGTGATGTTATAACATACCACCCCAGAACTATTTAATATAACCACTTATTGTCACTTAAGTTATTTTACTGATTTTATTTTCTGTATTTAAATTAAAAATACCTTTTGCATAATTACTAATAAAGTATTTTTCCGACTAATTTTTTTATATACATTTAAATACAATTTAATATTAGCTTAACTAAAAAAATGTGTGATAACTGATTTTTCAAAAATCATAAGGACGTGCATTTCACTTAAGTGGTTTTTTCAAATTATTTATAACTTGTTGAAAATTTAAGAGAATTAGAGTGTGTTTCAATTGGTTTAAATACTGCATAAAAAGTTAAAAATTTAGGTGAATAAAAATGTCAATTTTTGTATCTGCTTCAAGAGCTGATAAGTTTTTTATGTGGACAACATTTGGTTGACAAATATATTTGTTTGTAAACAAAAATTTATCATGTACAAATTTTGAGATAAATCGTAATGATTTAGATGCAAACTGACCATAATTAACTAATATACATCTAAATAGTATTTATTTTATATATTTTCATATTTAAATTTGCTACGTACGTTCATAATTACACATAAAATAGGCAACCATGTTATTGTCAAAATTTTAACCAATTATTTTAAAAAGTTAAAAAATCAAACAAAAAAAATTACCACGAATTTTTTTTAACTTTTTATGCGCCATTTAAACCAATTGAAACACACACTTAGACGAAAATTTGTTAGGTTATTGAAGGTGCGATGACGAATAATAATAAACCAAATTTAGCTACTTAAGTGATGTTAATTTTATGATGCAAATTCTCAGTAATCAAAACTCACTAAATCATAAATTGATTCATTTAAATTCCTGAACTTGCTTCTCAAGTATACCTTATGTCCCGTTCCTAGACGTTATATATATGTATCATCGCATACCACAAAATCCTGACTACAAAAGCTTACAAACAGTTTTTGTATATTAATTCTGATTTAGTAAAATTATTAAAAATTCTTATCAGGTTTTCATGAATAAATTGATTTTTGTGGTTTTGCTTGTAGATTTTCAAATAGTTTTTCATTTATTGCTCTACACTACAATTTAGATTTTTATTAATTATGTGATGATGAAAAATTTCAGTTTATGTTCTATAAGCTTTTATGTTTTTTATGGATGTACGTAATATTATTTAATTTTCACATGCTCAAGAATAATTTAAGGTTTTCCATGAATATGAAAAGAATTTATCTAAATATATAAAAGATGTAATTTATGTTCGTATGTATGATTCACAATCAGATTTACGAACTTTTATTTTTATATGTTCACTACATACATTTGTGTATGTATGTCGGAATGTAATAGAGAACATGAAAATTGAACAGCATTACAATAAAATGAATATATGCATGCTGAAAAACTATAAGAATGTTAATACGAAGACGAAACAAATTTATAATTTTTAATACATTTATGATAACAAGTACAAGATGATGTGTTATACTCTGTTATCCAACATACATAAGATGTCAGACAGGAAACATATAGATAGAGCTTTGTTAACAGCATTTTGAATGCAATCCGATGTGTTATATGATTTAACCATATCTGCTTGTATCTAGAACATACACCGCACGTTCTTATCATTAATCATTTTTCGGGGGTACATTTTTTGCGTTTGTTTGTTTAGTATTTGATAAAAGAATCTAATTTTTCATTTTTAACAGTGAGATGGATGAAGATGAATATCATAAGAATGCATTTATGACTTGGTTGTAAGATGTTATTTTGATGTAATATAAATCATTTTTGTGATAATAATAAACCATTTATATTAAAGTCACTACAACTCGTTATTGATATTTTTTAATATTTGTTGGTGCTGGCTTCTGGATAATATGCTTTTATCCTTGGTCAAATCAACATAAATATAATAAGTGAAACGGGTATGTAACAGTGTCAGAGTAACTCATTGTCGACACTGTGGAGTCGATTGTAAAAGTTCGTAGTTATGACTTCTGCTTGACTTTGGCACCGCTTTTTGGGTTTGTTACTATTATTCTATTCCCTCGTGTTTATCACTTCCTTTGATCATATTTAATGCAGTTCATTTTAATGTCAATAAAATCAAGCAAAATACAACTTAGAGATAGAGGCCTCTGTACTGAATAAAATAACCGACAACAAACCACGGAAAACAATAATAACGCAAAGTTGGGATAATCTAGACCAGTTGGTTGAAATATAGGAAATTTGAAAACTCTTAAGAAATTCTGGGAAACAGAGGATCTGCATTCACAAGAGTGTGAACAACAATTACAGAGTTCGCACAAAAGATAATCAGATAGTAAATACAACCTTAGAGTTCCAGTTCAACAGCAATAAAACCTACGAGATTTAAAAAAAAGGCATCTGCAAAATTATTTTACTAAAAAAGCAACGAAAAACAATTAACTAGCCAAACAATATAAAGAATTTATGCGACAGTAAGAAAGTCTCGGACACATGGAGAAGATTCACCCAACAAAGATAAACGATGGAAAATTATACATGTCTCATCACGCTGCCCTCAAGTCATCAGATAATCCAACAAAGTAAAGAGTAACATCCAATGGGCGCAGTAATTAAATGACAGAAATGATCCAGATATACTACAATATCTTTGGCATATCGTAATGAGATGGCGAAAGTATAAGTGCATATGTCATCACAGCCGACATACAGAAAAAGTTTCGGCAAATCTGGATGAATAAGAAAGAGACTTTCAACAAATTTTATGGCGAAACTCTCCTTCGGATAAAATTCAAGAGTATCAACTAAGAACAGTATCCTACGGAACAGCTGCTGTCACTGCTTGCAATAAAAACCTTACATCAGCTAGCAGACGACCAAAGAAAGAAATTTGAACACACATTTCAAACAGACTTTAACGTCGATAATTTTATGACAGGCAGCGATACAAAAAAAGAAGCACTAACCATTCAAAACCAATTTATGAAATTTCTTCATAAAGGAGGCCCCAATTTAAGGAAATGGCTAAGCAACCAAAAATACCTCAATCAACTTAAGCGACAAAGAATTTATCCGCAAAATTAGGACTAATCGCAATCTATTCCTGCCATTACAATAGCTTTATCACCGTATTTTTATCTAAATCGTTGGAGCCAAAAAAATAACCCGGGCTGCACCAGACGACATCAAAATCGTTTCAAGTGGACCAAAATGTAAAAAGGGACTAAGGTCAAATCATTTATTAGATAGCAAATGCTACAAGTCAATATAACCAACATTTCAAAAAAACGCGATTAGCACATTTATCTAATGTGACCATATCGCAATCAACATAACATGGTGCAACATTCCGCAATATGATGAAACATGACACACGGAAAAATATTTAGCAACACCCCTTATAAGATGCTTGATCACACAATATTAAACAACATGGTGCAACATCATGCAACATCGTGCAATATGGCGCAATATGATGCAACATCAAATAACATCGAAAACTTTGTTTCCCTAAATTGTATTAAAATGGTTCAAGCCAAATTTACACGAATCCAAACCAATAAGACGTAACACAGTGGAACAACACATAAAATTCCCCAACAAGATCCAACATCTAGCAACATGAAGTATGTAATATGACCAAACATGATGCAACATCTTACAATTTAGCGCAACATCCTACAACATGATGCAACATTTTTCGTTTCACGTGAAGCTCTTTAAATCCATATTTCTCTGCATAGATTATAGACCGTTATTTAACCACTTGAGTGATTTGCCCGACTCAGGCGCGTACTTCGGTTGTTTTTTGATTTGCCCGAGTCTTGCTCGGGCAAAGCTTGTTTTGTGACTTGAAGAAAAATTGAAAAAAAAAACATTGTATTCAGATTCTTGGTAATTATTTTCTAATGAAATGTAAAAACAAACCTGACAATTTATGGGCACATTTTCTCGAAAAAAGCCGTGACTTAAGTGGTTAAAGAGTCTTATTTATTATAACCGCCTTTATCCACAAAAATCGATGACCGATGGGGATGTGGCATGTGTGCTGTTGTAATAAATTCAGGGGTACCCATTTCTGGCACGAGAAGATGATTTGATGCATTATGTTCGATTTTTGTGGATATGAGCGGTTGTAATAATTTCGGCGAAGAAATTTGAGATTTTACTCATCGTCACAAAATAAGTTATGTGTGTGGCTTCCTTGGGTGGTAGTGCCCCAGTATATAATAATATCTCACTCTTTGAAAGCTACATTGAGTTTATCTTGGTTAAGTAATAAACGCTACAGATTCCGAGATTGTTTGACATTTAGATGTCAGTAAACGTTTATTTAGAGCTAGTTCAAGGCGAAAACAGATGGCAATGTAGATGCAAAAATTAATTTTTTCATGTAACTGAAAATTTATAATAATTATGATTGACCGCCTAAATGAACTATTGTAACGGCTGCATTTGACTGGTGGTGCGATATGTACATTATTTGATTCTGTGATGGTAAATAATAGACTTAGCTTATGTTGTCGAGCGATAGTACATAATTGGTATATTCAAAATACATAGGTCAGTAAACTTGAATTGCCAAATACTATCGAAATGGAAATTAATTTTTTGATTGTGTGGTACCGACTTTACTGCATAATATGGGTATATAGATTTGTGTGTATCTTGAGTTATGCATTTTTCTTGTGTAACTTGGATTATATACTAATAGTACATGGTACAATCGTGACCCTACTGGAAGGGAATCGATGAACTCATCGATGAGATCACCATGACTCATTCAATGATGTCTCAAATGAACTTTATTCTGTGCCCGGGACTAAAGTCATTTATATATTTAATGAAGTTTTACATGATCTACTGAAGGATGTTCATAAGTAGTTTGCTATATAACGCATCGATGAATTCATCGACGATTTTTGTAAAGTAGTCATTGAGATAGTAATAAGGTCGTTCTTACAGAAATTCATGTAAGTAGTGTGCTAAAATCTATTAAGGTGCATTTTGAATGGTTCTTTATGATTTGTGATTAATAGTAACAAAGCTTTATGTTTTAACTATAAAATAAAACACGTCTTCACTTTGTAAGTCACTTTTAGTTCAGGTACACATATTGAATTACTATTAATTTCTTATGTTATTAAAATAGCATCCCATAATTAAACTAAAGAATTGCCAAAAGTAAATTAAAATTGTGTGTTTAAACATTTCTACAATTTTTACTAGAGTAACATGTTTATACAAGTTAAAAAATTAAATGGTTTCTCTGAGTGCAACTGGATTTTACCGTTAGAAAAGTAATAATAGCCTCTCCACTAATGACTTTTATTAACAAGTTCATTAGTTGGTTCAGTAGAACGCCCAATACATAATTTTAGCTTTCTGACGGAGAGAAAAATAATGGCAACATATCTTTGGACCAGAATTTCATCGAGAAGTTCACTTATGTTGTCATCAATTGCTTGACTTACAAAAAATTCAGTCACATACAATCAAATAAAATTTGAAGATTTTTCAATACTTAGTCAAAAATTTATGTAATTCGTATGATTGTGAGAGTTTTTGCGTTACTGTGTTTGAGGCTTGATGAACATTTTCCGGTAGGGGACCAACAACAAATACCAACTCATAATTTGATTATGTGCGAGTATATTATGTACTGGCAAATGTTTATCTATTTGTATTTGGTTGCACAAACAAAAAAATTAAACTTGCTATTCATTTAACAAGAAGTTCCGCAAGAGCATGTTTGGTTATCAAAAATTAAAATTGTGTTTAAAACAAAGTGAACCACATGCTGGGAAGGTAAACCTAAATTATAATTTCATCTGCAAAAAACTGATAATTTTTTTGATGGGCAATTTTTTTTTGTGAATTGGTAAGCACTCTGAATTTTTTCTCTTAAATTCGGTTCCATTAATTACAAGACCAACATTTTTTTTAATTGTGTTAGCTAAGTTTTGCATCCGTGGTCCAAGTTAGTTACCGCTAATTTTGGATGAAGTGTACGTAGTACAGTAATACTCCCGGAATAAAAATTCGTTTCTTGCGGAACATACATTTTTTTTGACACCGCTACTCAAAATAAAGAATTCTATCGCACATACCGGTAATTGAGTTAGTACCGATCATCTGGATTTCCAATAGGCGTGCTATCGGGCACTATACAGCATAAGCCACATCAAGATAATCATCTACAACTTACGAATCAACTTTAAATACCGATCGTCATATAATGTTGTGTTGTGTGTGTGTATAGTGTTAGTGGTTCTTTAGAACGAAAGAAAATTATCGTTCAGTAAATATATAAAAAAAAAAAATATTTTTTGAAAGAAAATTAAAAAAAAAATATATATATACATATATTAGTACTATCAAAATTTGTGAAAAAAAATGTCGTTAGTGAAAAATTAAAATTATTAGTTGTCAAAAATACGAGTTGATTAATTAACTGTGTATCTTATAGAATCAGTGTTCTTGAAAAGGTTATTCGGAGCCACGTATATAATTTCAATTTTTAGGCACCCCAAACAACCTCAGATTACTCTTAGGCGGAATTTGGTGTGGTGAGTTTTTCTTTATATTTTCTATATTATATTATATTATATTGAATATTTACTGGTTATTAGTTTGGCTCCCAATTCCGTTAGATATACAAAACGTTAATATATTTTCATAAATTCAAATATAAACTTAAATACTAAATCTTAAAAAAATAAATAAATATATAATGATAAAATTTCAATTAGTTTGTAATTATAATTTTTCTGTTTAATAATAATAAATTAAAGTTAATATGGAATAGATTTTTTTTAATGTGAAGATGATATGGGATATGTGGGGAAAATGTGAGTGCTCTTAAATCAAGTGGTAAAAAAAAATACGTGTAAATTTTGTAGACCTTACTTTTTTACGACGGCTATGTGAACCTCCCAAACCAACTGTAAGCTACCTATTTTAAACACGTAATAGTCGTCAAGGTCTGTAACACTATTTGATTGACATTTATAAACAACGTTTTCACGCTTTAACATATTTTTTTTGTAAACTGCACAAATTTTTATGTAATTTACATTGTTTATAAAAAAAAAAATATATAAAAAACGTTTTTTTACAATGTAAATGCTCAACAGTGACTTTCAGTCAGGAGTTATTGATATGGCTGCCAAATACCTTAGTTCTAGATCGAGTAAAAGATGGCAAAAGTCTATAACGATAATAAATCATTTTAAATCCAAATATTTATATTTATAAGCTTTCATCTATTCGTTAGGTTGACATTTAAAATTGTAATTAACAGCAAATGAATATTGTACAATCCATTTATATTAAAATGCTAGCAAAAAAATTGTTTCAACAACGTATACGAGTACATTCTCGATTTTATATTAATTGTTCACTTGTCACATAACATTTTATTGTTTTTACAATAAAAAACCTTCAATTGTTATAAATTATGAAAAGCTTCCGTCGCTTATGCGGAAAATTTTTATCATTATACTCCAGTCATATCGACTTATAGCATATATTGAGTGAAAATAATTAATTATTTTTCCGATATATGTTTTTTAAAGTTTTGTTGTTGTTGTTGTTTAAAACAAGCTTAATAAACTTTCAGCACACAAACTTTTTGCTGTTAAATTAAAAAAGGAAATAAATTGAGGAAAAAACCTCAATTGAAATGCTTTATCAGAAACGATGTTTTGAAAGTTTAAATAAAAGTCGATCCTTTATTTTCCAATTTTATGGGTTTCGTTTGAAAAACTTTTTTTATTCTTACTCGACGTTGGATAGTTTTACGTATAGCTCTGTGTCATTAGGCGCTTAGTATTTTGATAGCATATCAAGCAACGAACTACGAGTATATGACGTAACGTAAAACATAAACCTTTAATAAAAATAAATATTTTTCCAATCTCACACGTTTCAAGCTTTCTCCGGATTCTTTTGTTTCGTTTTAACATTACTTTTAATATTTCTAAATTTTCCCTGTTCATTTTTCTAAAATAACCGCACTACGATATACACACACACACAACAAACAAAATTACTGTTTTTTTCCACTTTGTGCAGCTTTGTATATTGTGTAACACAATTTATTCGTTTTGTTATTAAATTGAACTTTTGCGGAATAACAAACAAAAATTAAACAGCAACAATGAACGGTTACGTAAAATCCGTTTGAAAAACGAAAAATCTACTACACGCTCATAAATTTAAAGTTAGAAAAATATTTACGTTTGTATGTGTGTATGTGTTTAATTATATATATGTATATGTTTACATTTAAGCTCTTTCTTTCTACTATGTATGTGTGTTTCGGTGTAAATTAAAGTTCTTTTGGAAAATTTCATTGTACAGTGTTTGTACACCATGGCGGAAATAATGTAATTAATCCTGTGTTAGCTACTCGTATAAATATTGTACATTTAGATCTGAGAAGTGTAATATGGTGGTTTGGCTTGAATTGTACATGGAGATGAACCTGATTAAATAATGTAGTATAATACCAATAGGAAAAGTTGGTTAAATATTTAGAGGGTGGTCTCTTAAATTAAATAGTTATGTTGTTGAAGTAAATTTATAATATGTTTATAGAGCTTTAGTATAGCAAATAACACATTGGTATTACAGAGGTGTTCTGTATTTTACAAGTTTACTTTTAATTTAAAGCTTTGGGTGTCGGACGATTAGAATTCCTGATATTTCCTTGGCGCTATTCAGGTAATTCCCCGGGAATAGGGAATTGGGGAAAGAATGTATATCACATTAGTATTAGTATTGAAAAAAATCTGGCATTCGGAGGTAAAAAGCTAGTGGTAATTTTTTTGGAAATAAAATCAAATTGGGAATAATTTTCCCTGCGTAAATTGGTAAATTGGATATGGAAAAGTTATTCCCAATTTGCAAATATTTACATCAAACTTTTCTCCTCAGTAGGCCGGATAAAAATATTTGAACAGAAATCTATATTATAAAAATAAGTCGGGTTTTCCTTCCTGACGCTATAACTCCAGAACGCACGAACCGATTTCCACGGTTTTGTATTCGTTGGAAAGGTCTAGGGCTCCGTGAGGTTTATAGCAAACAAAATTAAAAAGAAAAATTTCAACAGAAAAGCAGGAAAACGGGGAAAATCATTTTTCACATACAGCGCCATCTCTGATACATAGCATGTACTACAAACCATTATGGTTTTGCATGGTGGTGGAGCAGATGGCGCCAGTACGTGGTGTGTAAGTACGTTTCATTTTAAGTAGATGGCGCCGGTGCGTGATACATTGTTTACAGCTACTCATTGTACTCTGCTCAGTTAATTTCATGTGAGATTTATTATGCGCACGTTCTTTCAAACGCTAACTTAAAACCGGTATTGTGTTCACTGTGAAATTGTGAAATTGAGGTTAAAGTTATTCGTTCCTAACAGTTCAATTGGTAACCATCAAATCAATCACGCGTATTGTGCAAATTTTTATTCAATTTCAACAGCAGGTATTTGTTCTTAAGGTGGTAAGTTGAACTGTGTAAATTATGTGGATCGTGCATTTGAGGTTAAATTAAATAAATAGTCTGTCCATAGTCCAAAATTTGGATATTGGACCAATGGCGACTGTATGCCGATATTGCAATGCGTTAAAGTTCAAAAGAGAAACGGATGGTTGTGCTGCGCAAGTGGAAAAGTCAAACTGGATCCATTACTTACACCACCACAGCCACTGAAACCATTGTTCGATGGAAGTGATCCCGATTCCAACCATTTTCTTCAACTCATCCCTGAATACAATAACTGCTTTCGCATGACTTGCTTTGGAGCTAATATCATTCGAGAAGGCGGCTTCATGCCGACTTGTTACGAATCCTTTGGATCGTCTCAAATTCTTATTAAAAATATTTGTTAAAGTTGTTCCTACTCCGTATAAAAATTATTATTAATTTTACATTTGTTAGTTTTGGGTGTTCGCGGCGCGTTAATTTGGGTCCATATAACATACGATATGTGTGTAACCCTGAAAGTGGTTTACGATGCGATTCGTTAATAGTAGTAAGTATATATGTAACCAAAAGTACGCTTTCCACAGGTTAGCATAAAACAAACAAAAAACAAAAAAACTGTACAATACAAACTTAATTATATAAATGATTATGTATAATGGTAATACGGGATAAATTGTGGATGACCGGGAGAAAAAAGTAATTTTTTGGACAGTCGATTTTTGGAGATGAAACGATAAACGTTTTAATTATAAATATTTATAACTAAATAAATTTAAAAGATAAAAAAAAAAAAAATGTATAATACTAAAATCTAAATCTAAGGTGTTAAAAAAAAAAAGTATATATAAATTCAAAATCTAATAAATAAGAATAATAATAATTATAATAAGTGCATAATAATAAAATGGTAAAATTATAAGAAAATGGACAATTTGTGGAAGTAAAATAGTGAAAATTTTTAAATTATAGGAAAACGTGGTGAAAACTGAACTGTTTAAAGTTAAGCCTATAGTTAGTGAAAAAAACGGCAAAATTCCGTTGATTAAAATAAAACGTGGTGAAAATCGAACGTAAAATTTTCCGTACTTAATGCTGAAATAAATACAATAAGTTCTAGTTCTATAACTAAGACATTCAATAATAATAAATAGTGAATTCATAATCAAAATAAATAAAATAATACAATTATAAATAATATACACAATATACTAATAAATAATTAATAAATATAATACATAATTTATAAAAATAAAAATCCGCTCGATTAATAAAATGGTATCCAGCGTTATGTAAACGTTATCCAAAATTAAGATTCGGACGTCACGACAATTTGATTACGTATATATTCTGGATTATTTCTAAGGCGCCCAACAAGTACTAGTTAAGATTAGATGTAAGTGATTCTTTTACCATATAAATTCTTATAATTTGCACTATTTCATGTTTTTTAATTTTATATGCTATTAAAGTATTTTGTTGTACTAGTCGTAATCCCGGAGTTAATACGGCTTCGTTTTTTTTGGTAAATTAGGTATTGCAAATTATAGGATGTCATATGTTTTTAGTTATTTATAATAATAAATAATTTTTAAGTTTAGTATATATTAAATTTTTCCTTTTGATTCATGCTATCATATGTTCTTTATAATATTGATATATTTTACTTTAAATTTAAATAATTATGTTGGCAAAATTAAATTTAAATTTCTTTTATTTTCTACAATAATATAACATGAGACAATAAAAGCATATTTGCTACGGGAGATGTGATGAATGGTAGGTGTCCATGAGTGAAATACGTGTGTTCTTTGACGTCTCGGAACATGTGCAGTGTTAACGGTTTTCCGCGATCTATCTTAATTCTTTCAATTGGTTCAGCTTGTTTTCTGCTTTGTTTCTTTTACTCTTTCATTATGCGGTCTATCAAGATCAGAAGATATCTTGACAACCCCACCCCACCACCGGCGAGTCTTAGCCAGGCTATCGTTGACCGCGTCAAGATCCCTCTTCCGATACAAATATTTCCGTAACAACGCAAGTTGTTACAGACTTGCAAGGTAAAAGATACAACACACACAACCAATCACTCACACCAATCAATCACACCAACACAATCAATTGCAACACATAACAATATCACATACACTACACACTACACCATCACACGATCAGAAGTCACACCGTATTCTTTAACTAATGATTGTTTGCAATTACAGATACAAGGACAAATATATCATTTGCATGGTTCAATGGTGCCAACACCAGATGAGCCGCATCAATTTCTGCAAATATATTTCATTTCATCGATGGTGGATCAGCTGAATGTGCGGTGCAATATACAGGGAACACAACAGTTAAAGAGACGAATTATTGAACAGTTGCAAGCATTTTTTCACGCTAATAACGCTGTGGTTAATATGTTCAAAACAGCATTGGAACGAATGCCATCGGATACGCACAAATTTGTCATAAGAGCGGATCGTACCCCAACAGGTGAACATGTGCGAAGATTCAATGCACCCACCGTTGATGATGTTGCTGCAATTATTGTTGGCGATCCAACTAAATCACGAGACATTGTCGTTCAGGGAAGAAGCAATATCATGCATCGTGTAAACGAGACACGTCGTTTGTACAATGCGTTACAATATCCAATCATTTATTGGCAAGGGCAAGACGGATACGACATCACGTTGAAAATGGTCGATCCAATTACAGGTACAATATTCACACACTAATTATTGCTATTATTGGTTTCCATTAACAATCCATTTAATTTTGCATTTTCAGGCGTATCAACGAACAAAAATCTAAGCGCAATGAATTACTATGCGTATCTTATGATGATTCGTACACATGAGGAGATTGTCATTCTGAAGTGCCGTCGGCTATTCCAGCAATTCGCTGTCGACATGTATGTCAAAATCGAGACCGAACGTTTAGCGTTCATCCGATTCAATCAGGCAAAGCTACGATCTGAGGACTATATACACTTGCGTGATGCTATTCATTCAGATGGTAATGTTCAGAATATTTTACGCCTGACGATTCTTCCATCATCTTATATCGGAAGCCCACGACTCATGCACGAATACGCTCAAGACGCTATGACGTACGTTCGAAATTATGGAACTCCGGATTTATTCATTACGTTCACATGTAATCCGAAGTGGACGGAAATTGAACGTGAGTTAGACCCGGCCCAAAAACCGCTAGATCGCCATGACATAATCGCCAGAATATTTCAGCAAAAACTCAAGGTTATGATGGATGTGCTTACTGAGTATCGAGTTTTTGGTGACACACGTTGTTATATGTACTCGGTGGAATGGCAGAAGCGTGGACTACCGCATGCTCATATCCTAATTTGGTTGCTGAACAAATTACATTCAAATGAAGTGGATGACATCATATCAGCTGAAATTCCTGATCCAGTCACTGATCCCCATCTACACGATATTGTGACGACACAGATGGTGCATGGACCGTGCGGTGCATTAAATCCATTATCGCCTTGCATGGCTGATGGTAAGTGCACAAAACGATATCCGCGACCGTTAGTTGCTGAAACAGTCACAGGGAACGATGATCCAGTTTATCGTCGGCGTTCAAAAGAAGATAAAGAGATTGAGATCGGAAATGAATTCATTGTACCATATTACCCGCTGCTATCACGAATTTTCGAAACAAATGCGAACGTTGAGAGTTGTCATTCGGCCAAATCAGTCAAATATTTGTGCAAGTACGTCACAAAAGGCAGCGAAATGGCTGTGTTTGGTATTGCGTCGGAAAATGCGAATGACGAAATCAGCAACTTCCAAATGGGCAGATGCGTCAGTACTAATGAAGCACTGTGGCGATTATTGTCATTTCAAATTCATGAAAGATATCCCACAGTTGTACATTTAGCAGTGCATTTGGAAAATGGACAAAAAGTTTTCTTCACTGAGGCTAATGCGGCACAACGAGCTGAGAGACCACCATCGACAACATTGACTAACTTCTTTGCAATGTGAGCAGCAGATCCATTCGCAGCGACGCTGATGTACGTTAAAATGCCCACTTATTACACTTGGAATCAATCAACAAAGAAATTCCAACGTCGCAAACAAGGAACCCCAGTTCCAGATTGGCCACAGGTGTTTTCCACTAATGCGCTAGGTCGCATGTATACTATTCATCCTAGAAATGATGAATGTTTTTATTTGCGACTACTGTTGGTAAATGTACATGGACAAAAATCATTTGCGCATTTGAAAACTGTGAATGGCCACCAATGCCAAACATATCGAGAAGCATGTCAACTATTGGGTTTGCTGGAGAACGATTCTCATTGGGATTTAACACTTGCGGATTCAGTTGTTTCATCAAATGCGTACCAAATACGAACGCTGTTCGCAATTATCATCACCACATGTTTCCCTTCCACGACATATGTGAAGATATCTTGCATCGCTTGCGCATTAGAACGAATAATCCCGACATGCAAATAACGATGCACGATGCATTCAACCAAGAATTAAATCGAGAGCTGCAATACAATGTTGATACATTGCAGGAATTCGTTCGAAATAATGTGCCGTTGCTGAATGAACAGCAAAAACAAGTATACGAAACATTAATGCAAGCGGTGGACAATAATACTGGTGGTCTATTCTTCCTGGACGCAGCTGGAGGAACAGGGAAAACATTGGCCACTATTCGATCAAGATGTGACATAGCTTTGGCGTTAGCATCATCTGGAATTGCGGCGACTCTTCTAGATGGCGGTCGTACTGCACATTCTGCGCTTAAGTTGCCACTCAATTTAAACACAATTGATACTCCAACATGCAATATTTCCCGATCCAGTGCAATGGGAAAATTGTTGATGTAATGCAAGCTCATTATTTGGGATGAGTGCACAATGGCACATAAGAAATCACTTGAAGCACTTAACTTCACACTGAAGGATCTTCGGCGAAATAACAACATCTTTGGCGGCTTGATGATATTGTTGGCAGGCGATTTCAGGCAGACGTTGCCAGTAATTCCCCGTGGAACGCCTGCAGATGAATTGAATGCTTGCCTGAAGGCATCACCTTTGTGGAATAACGTAAAAACATTATCCCTAACTACTAATATGAGAGTTCAACTTCGAAATGATCAAAGTGCTGCACAATTTTCCAAACGATTGTTAACTGTTGGAAATGGAAAAGTCCCAGTTGATGCGACAACTGGATTAATTGCTCTTACCAACGACTTTTGCCGATTTGTAGACTCTCAATTAGCTCTTATTGAAAATGTTTTCCCAAACATTAGTGAGAATTATCAGAATTATGCTTGGTTAAGTCAACGAGCAATTCTCGCCGCAAAGAATAATGATGTACACGCACTGAATTTCACCATTCAATCAAAAATCACTGGCGATTTGGTGACATACAAATCCGTTGATTCCATAACAAATCCCGATGATGTAGTAAATTATCCAACGGAGTTTTTGAACTCTCTGGAGTTACCAGGATTTCCACCACATAACTTGCAACTCAAAGTTGGTTCAGTTATTATCATATTGCGTAATTTGAATCCACTGCGACTTTGCAACGGTACTCGACTTGCGGTGAAAAGACTTATGCCGAATTTGATTGAGGCAACCATTATTAACGGAAAGTACGCAGGTGAAAATGTATGTATTCCTCGAATACCAATGATTCCGACTAATCTTCCGCTTGACTTCAAACGATTGCAATTTCCGGTTCGCCTTGCGTTCGCAATGATAATTAACAAGTCGCAAGGCCAATCGCTTAGTTTTTGCGGGATAAATTTAGAAAATCATTGTTTTTCACATGGGCAGCTATACGTTGCGTGTTCACGAGTTGGGAAACCATCCGCTTTGTTTGTGTTAACGTCAGACCAAAAAACAAAAAATGTGGTGTACCAAAGAGCACTTCAATGAAACTGATAATTTGCGGACACGTGTAACGCTTCGATTCAGTATTTACTTTGGATTCACTTTCATTTTTTACTTAGAGAAGTTCAACTAAATTACACTTCATTTTTGTAATCGAAATGAATTCATTACTGTTGTGAAATGAAATAAAATTTTTCCTTTTCAAATATAAAACAAAAAAAATAATTTTTCTTCATCTTTTAATCCCCAAACGAAATGGTACAAAAAACGAAGCCATCTGGTGGCGAAACGGAGTTCGCCGGGTCAGCTAGTTACATATAAATTATTTACCCAATTCCATATTCCCGGGGAATTATCATAATAGTGTCACTAATGAATTTTGAGAATTGATGTCTTTGAATTTTAGTAGATTTAACAATATTTGGTGAAAGTAACCGAGTTTGATATTTTCGTCATGTTCTATTAATTTCCAAAACGAACGCTAACAGTTAAAAATTGATTAATAAAACTAAGTATTAGTAGGGAAAGGAATTGGTCTAATATACAATTTAAATAAGTAAACCCTAATTATTCAAAGACCAATATATAATTTCAACTTTCTGAAATCAATTTATTTGAGCAATGTTTATTTTCAAAATTATTCTAGATAGTTCAGTATTGGTGCGTCTTTAAACAATTCATAAAATACAAATTGGTATAAAACAATTTAAAGTACGGAATAACCGACCGAATTCAAAGTTAGCCCGCATCGTGAACTAAATTTTTTCAGTCTAATGGTCTGATCCTGTTTGCACTTAAAATATTTAGAACACCTAGGTATTTTAAATAAAAATCGAAAACTCCAAAGTTACTACCTGTCCTTTGGTGAGAAGAAATTATTTCGCCAAAAAATGGCACGCTGTGTCACTATTCTGATAATTCCCTGGGAATACGGAATTGGGGAAAGATTTTATATGTAATTTCTATTTAAAAAAAAAACTTGTGGTATAACTGAGGTAAAAAGGTAGTGTTTTTTTTTGAACAAAATAAAATTGGGAATAATTTTCCCACCCAATTTAGATATGGTAGAATTATTCCCAATTTATAAATATTTACATCAAACTTTTCTCCTCAGTCTAGTGTTCCGGCCTGCCTTACGTAATTCAATTGTTAAAAGATTGGAAGGATGAGTATGTTGTGGTTATCACCCAATTTTCTTTTACTTACATTTAGTTAATTCTTTGCGTTTCAATGCCATACTTTTCAACATCATTACGAAACTGTAGAAAGCCAATATGAAAGCTGCCGGTTGCACAAATGTCCAACAAACAAAATGTCCAAAGTTTAAGAATTAAATTTTTATTCCGCATTGTCAATCCACCTATATAGCGTAGAGTTGCCGAATTTTGGTGAAATATTCTTGTTTTTTACCAAAACGCGTCATTTCCGGTAAAATAAAACAAATGATCTAAACAAATTTTGTTTGAAACTTAATTTACATCTTTTTGTTTGTAATCGTTTTTTCGTAAATGCTAAATGCTTTTCAAAATATTTGCAAAACCCGAAAAAGCTGCTATGCGTTCTAAAAGTTACATTTATATGAAGCGTTCTTCATATAAATGTAACTTTTCAAAATAATTGGCAAAAACGTAAACACTGGCCACGCTACAAACACCAATGGCACCAGTTAACAATACCAGAATATAAAGAAAGGATATTCTGTCTGCATTGCATCGAAATTAATGTAAAGCCCATACACGAGTAATACTACTGTCTTGAACTGGCTGATAAAGGCAACAATTTCCTACAACTTTTTTTTTTGTACAACTACAAGTATGTACTTTCTGAAAATTTCAAATATTATTTAACGTTTTCGACCAACATGTTTGAATCGAATGAAGTGTAAGTTGGTGATGGTGAAATCGGGTGACCACAAAGATACCGAATGAATATCCAGGTGTAATACCCAGATGAGTACTACCCAGAATAAGCCAGTTCGGATAAATCACCTGGAATCTGACAGGTGTTAATATATGTTTAAAAATTAAACCGTTATGTTACTCAGTAAGTTTCTACTTACCTTGTGTTATTCTCAATTTCATTTAACGGTTCGAGTAAAGTTGGATTATGTTATCGTTTGCCGCGATAGATTTCTAGATAGACTAGATTTCTGCGAGAAACGTAGACAACCGTGACAACCTGCCAATTTGTGATAATGGGAAATGAAAAATCAAACTGTATTAAAGTTACATCTGGTGTTCCCCAAGGATCACACCTCGGGCCTTGGATTTTTATTGTTTTCATAGACCGAATAACCGAGATAATCAAAAACTCAGACGTGCTCATATTTGCAGATGATGTGAAAATTTTTCGTACTATTAATGGATTGTTAGATACGGAGAAACTTCAAGAAGACTTAGATAGATTAAGTGAGTGGTGTGATCGGAACTCACTATACTTAAATATTAAGAAATGCAAAATCATGTCTTTCCATCGTAAACGAAATCCAATAATTACTTCATACAAAGTCAACAACGAAGTACTGCAAAGAGTCAATGAGGTTATAGACTTAGGTGTTACATTTGTCGAAAACGCCAGTTTCAATAGGCATATTGAAAATTGATATGCGAAAGCGAATGCCATGTTCGGATTTGTTAAAAGATGGACAGGTGAATTTAAGGATATCCAAACCTTATGTTCACTCTATTTTGCTTATGTTCGATCTCAACTGGAATACGCTGTAACGGTCTGGAATCCATACTATGCTGTACACATAAAAAGAATTGAAAGCATTCAAAAGAAGTTCCTGATTTTTTTGTTAAAGAAGAGTGACTGGGATTACGACCACAACTTACCATTCCATGAAAATGTGGCTCGCTTACCTCCATACACAACAAGATGCACAGATTACAAAATATGCACGCTTGAAAATAGACGACTTCTCTTGGGAGCAGCTTTTATTGGTAACGTTTTGCTTGGTCACGTAGATTCAGCTTACATCTTGGAAAACATATCAATTCACGTGCCATGCAGAACATTTAGAAACCATAAATTTTTAGCACTTGAACACCATTCCACCAACTATGGAGAAAACAACCCAATTAATAGGATGTCTAAATCTTTCAACTTAATTGACGATGTATTTGACTTCAACTTATCAAAGGACAACTTTAAAAATATCCTTAAAGACTTTTTTCTAAATTTTTAATTGTTTAAACCAAAATTTGGTTTATATTTTTTTTTTTTATTCTGTTTTAAAGTTTTTTGTTGTTTTAATATAATTTTAACTATAACTGTAAATAATCTGAAATCATACATGTATATTACAAAATAGATTTCTTTAAATAAATAAATAAAAATAAATAAATAAATAAAAAATAAATTACATTTTTGTTTTAATTTGTTTTCAGTGTTTCGTAACTTTGTTTTATAACATCGCATGTTAATTGTAAGCTCATGTTATGGTAGCTGTCGACTGGTCGAGAAACTCGTTCTCTAGGAAAAAATTTAAAAATTTGGAGTACCCCGCCCGACAAACAATTTGGGACCGCAATAGGCTTTATGGTTTGGTCACCGTAAAAAGTCGGTTGTCAAATTAATGCAAAATTGAAAATATTATCACGAAGCCTTTCCCTAGTTGATGTATTCAGAAAAACAAAATATAAATTTACCCGATCATATTAAAACAAACGTTAAATATATCGACCGCAGCCGATTATAGCAAAAACCATCGTGTTTTACAAAAAAATTATACGAACATTATTATTAAAATAACGAAAAAGAATTGGAAGAGAACCCGATTGTAGCTCGAAATAATATTTGTTTACATTTTATGGTTTTGTGACCATAAAATTTCTGTATTAAAAAACGAAATAATAAATCATTTCTAATAATTCATTAGAAATTCATTCAACACAACAGCACGGTTAAGAACGGATAATTCTTTTAGAAATCGCGAAAATTTGGAGCATCATAGAACCGACACAATATTGGAAGAACTTTCATTTGATATGGTGAAAACTTTTCCATTGGATTACATGCATCTGGTATGCCTTGGGGTAAAGAAAAAAATGCTTCAGATGTGGGTTTGTGGAGATACCCGTTCACTTTTACCTTCGATAAGTGTTCAAAAAATATCGGATAGACTAATAGATATATCTGCTACTCAGCCGTGTGAATTTCAACGGAAAATTAGAATCGGAAAATCTTTCTGATCTGTCTTATTTTAAAGCGACAGAATTCAGAGTGTTTTTGTTATATTGTGGCCCATTTGTTTTGAAAGACATATTATCTGAAGAGAAATACAATAATTTTCTATCGCTTCACACCGCGATTCTAATATTATGTCACCCAGAGTTAAGTAAAACGAAATATAATTTGGCAAATAATATCCTCAAACATTTTATTGAAGGAGTAAAATATCTCTATGGAGCGCATCATTTGACCTACAATATGCACAGTTTGTCTCATTTGGCTGCAGACGTACAAGAATTTGGTACTCTGGATGCTTTTTCAGCTTTTGAGTTTGAATCATATATGTATAAAATTAAATGTCTACTTAGAAAACCAAATCAACTGTTAGCACAATTGTGTAATCGAATTTGTGAGATAACAAACATAAACTTGAGCCAAAATAAAACAAAGTTAACATATCCTATTCTTAAAAAAAGCAAGTAAAAATGGAAAAACTTATTATTACCGGATTAAATTTGAATGCGCTGAATTTGATACTAGTGAAAGAAATCAATGGTTCTTAACAAAAGATAAAATAATTGTAAAGTTTGATTGTGCTGAAATTGTTGAAAATACGATGGCCATTTGGGGTAAAAAAATGAAAACGACTATGGATTTCTGCAATTCACCAATATTTCGAGTAAATTAGATATTTATCGAACTTCGTTGAATACTGAGGAACGTTTAGAAAAATTTGACGTTAATAATGTTCACAAAAAATTATTTGCAATGCGGAATAATGAGGGAGGTTTTTACGTTTTCTTTCCGCTTCTTCATTTTATTCTTTAACATTTTACCTACTTAACAATTATTTTACACATATTTTCAGTTACTCGATCGACCATGTATTCGGTAATAGAAACATTAAGTGGCGATGGCAAAAAAGAAGTATCGGTCGTATGTACAAGTTGGATTAAGGATGGAATGGTAGCTTGGCCTAATCAATAATCAAGCAATAAAAAAACAAGAGCCCAATCCAGATTGGAAACATTATTTTTGTAAAATCTTGAAACGAGATATAGTGGACTACGCCAAAGCCAAGGAGAAAGAAAAATTGCTAGCTGATTTTTCCAATTCTGAATGCGATGAGCATTCACACAATAAGAATACACGTGCCTACGACGTTATAGATTGTAATGAAAGTTTTGAACAACCATCGGCCAAACTCATTATTATTGATCCAGCATCTAATTTAAATGAAAGTGTAAAAAACATCAGCAACGCTATACAATCAAACGAAAAAAATCAACAGCTACCGCTTTTAATACATAATTCTTCCGAATTTAATCCCAAACAAATATGTAACGACGTAGAAATGCCACCGGTTACTCCAATTATTGTTGAACATTTTCCACAGAAAAGTGTTGGCAATGATGTACCACTACCATGTAGTAGTAAAGGATTCACGCCGGCAAATTGGAACAAGTCAACACAGGAGAGTTTGCACGAATTAGATACAACAAATATAGTGACTCTTGCCACTCCGGTATATCGACAAAATTGTTTCATCGAAGATTCAGATAATAAAGAAAATTGCAGTAACTTTAAAGTTTTAGACAAAATTAAAAAATTAGATGAAAAAATTAAAAAAACAAATCAATAATTAAAGACAATAAATTAAATATAACAACTCTATTGGAAAATCAACAAAAAATTGTATGCGACCAAGCCGATATAAAAAAATTGTTACAGGTAATGGTGAACACACTACCAAAGAAAAACCAGGCTCCAATTATAAAAGACGTATCATTTATATATCCGAAACTACTCATTACGAGTGAACAACATCTCAATTTATTGAATACTAAGTTATCTTCGCAACCCTACATGGACCAAATGGTAATTATTACCATACACTATATAATCATAATAATTAATTAGATTCATTTTTATTTCAGACTCTTTACTTGCATAAGTTTTCAACTGAAAAAAGCAATAAAACAGTTAAAAACTGCTTAGAGCATTTATGCTCCTATGATTTGCTTTCACAGTATTCTTGGTCAGGGCAGAATTCGCTCGCCAAAGGTAAAATGTTAACATAATTTTAAAAACCCTATATTATAACTGATTTTTCCATAATTTTTTTTATATCAGTTATCACTAAGAAAATATTTGCGGAGCTTCCAAATATTATAGAGCTGCTCCGAAACGTCCATAATTATTTAAAATTGAGTAACGCTGTCACAACCGAGGCAATAAATCTAAGTATAAAGGAATTCTTAAAGCGGACCAATCATCGACAAAATAAAATATTGCACAGTAGCGTTTAACCAAAAAACAATTACATATTTAATTTTTTCTTAATTAATTAATCAGTGAATATAGATAGCTCTACTTTAGTATTACTTTCCAATTATTGATGAATACTGATATTTTTTTTTACTTTTTAATTAAGACTGAATTTTACTATACGAATTGAATTAATTTAATAACTGAATTTTATAACACGTATATTTAAAAAGTTTGACAAATATCGTTAATTTTCTATTTGTTATGAATATCAATTTCATAATAAATAAAGCAATACGAAATATTTTCGTGAAAATAAATACGATGTAATAATGATTTTTTTTGTCTACTGACTTCAACGAACCTTATTAGGGAGGCGCGAGGGTGATTCTCTGCAGGGCATAGACACCCTGTATTTGCAGTATTTCAGCTAACCATGTCAAAGTCTGCAATGGTCACGAATGTTTAAAGATCGGTATTATATCAGAGATAAGATGTGTTAGTAATTTTATCTAATACATAATTTATCATTGCTTGTTGATGACCTTAATTAATATATACTTTTAATGATAACCAGATAATTTTGTCTTCCGTCCGTATACTTTCACCTGCGGACATGAATACTTATTGTATCCAAAAAGCTTCGTTGGGCTGACTAAACGATTGAGTGAAACAATTGATTTGAAAGTTATTCTCCTAACAAACAATTGAATTGTTTAAATTATAAAATAGCCGGTGTGGGACTGAAGATTCAACTGGTTTTTTGTCAAATTTATCTGTCCTCAAATACTATAAAAAAATATCTTTTGCAACATCTTTGGCAATCATCAAGGCTAAATCAAACCAGCTTGACTCTTAATTAAAGAAGTTAAGTATTTGGGGTTTGTTGTAGGCGACATTGGTTTAAGAACTGGTCCGGGAAAGCTAGAGGCGATACGAAATTTCTCAACCCCGACCTTCAATAAACAGACTATAGACGGTTATTAGAATTGACAGGATGGTATCATAGATCCATCCCAAACTATACCGACATTACCTCACCGATTACGAACCTTCTAAAAAAGCGCTCAAAGTTTACTTTAACTCACGAAGGGCAATTGGCTCTCGACAAATTAAAATACCTACTAACTACAGCTCTGGTTCTCGTTAATCCGAATTATTCTATTCCGTTCTTGATTAGATGGGATGCGTCTAAATTTGGCGTAGGAAGTGTATTGTATCAACTGGATGAAAATTGACATCAACGACATATTGCGTTCATGTCAAATAAGTAAAATCATGCCAAGAGTAACTATTCAACCACTGAACACTATCGTCTGTATTAATTAATTTACAATCTTTACGACTTTTCTAGTCATAGAAAACAAAGAGGTCATTTACTGACAAAATATCTACCACAAAAAGTAGAACAATTCACTCCCCCCATTTTTAACCCCATGGTGCTTGTGTAAGGATACACAACCCTCTCAAAAATGAGACTTCCTTAAATTTCTTCTTGGCAGCTTAGCTTCGACTAAAAAAGTCGTAAACATTGTAAATGTCATTAAAAATAATATTTTGTCTTAAAACCAAAAAAATCTTAAATTAAAAAAAATATTTCTTATTTCAAAAATGCAGTTTTTCTCTTGTTCGGGGTGGCAGAACAGGTTCACTCTGATAATGTGGTACAGTTTAATAGTAAAGCAATAGAACAACTGTTTAAAGATTTTAATATGCAGCATTGCAGAACGGTTTTACTACGTGTGTAAATATGAAATCGGAATTTGCCTAAAAATGGCGCCAAGTCAATGGACCTTTCTAGAAACCACCTTTTTACATTTTAAAATTGTCAAGTTTTGTGTCCACATATTACTATTCGCGGACATCATTGACATTTTGTTATCATTTGAAGAAAAATGTTGCAGAATCACATCAAATCCTTATCAAAGCTTACGGTGACTGGTGTGATGTTTGTTTTATATGTTTATGAATTTCACCAGTGACTATGCTCTTGGTAAACTACAATGCTTTGAGTGGTTTAATAAGCTTAAAAGTGGTGATTTTGACGTTAGAGATGTAGAACGTGGAAGACCACCAAAAAAGATTGAAGATAGTGAATTACAAACATTGTTGGATGAGGATGACACTCAAACGCAAAAACAACTCAAGGATTTAAATAGTCATGGGAAAGATTGAAAAGCTGGGAAAATGCTCTCCTCATAAACTGAATGAAAACCAACGGGATATTAGAAAAACCACTTGCGAAATGTTGCCCGCCAGATACAAAAAAAAAGTAATTTCTCCATCGAATTGTGACTGGCGATGAAAAATGGATCTATTTTGAGAATCCAAAGCGCAAAATGTCGTGGTTGATCCAGGACAACCATCGACATCGACTGCAAATGCAAATCGCTTCGGACGGAAGACAATGCTCTTTATTGGTGGAATCAGAAGAGTGTGATTTATTTTGGGCTGTTGGAACCGGGTAAAACCGTAAATACAAATGGTCAATTTGAATCGAGCTTTGTGTGAAAAACTAGCAGAAAATGATAAAAATCAACACAAAATTATTGATGCTTCAAGATAATGCACCATCACACAAAGCAAAACCGGTCATGGAAACGTTGAAAGCACTTAAATAGGAAATATTTTCACATGCGGCTTACTCGCCAAACTTGACTCCGACGGATTATCACTTATTGGCATCGATGGGGTACGGGCTTGCTGAGAGGCACTATAATTTGTTCTGAAAATTGGCATACTACCATTTTTAGGTGTGAAAAAGATCTAGATACACGGAAAAAAAAGACTTGTAAAAAGGTGCAAGATTAACTTGTATTGTGGAAAAACACAATAAAACTTGTAAAAATAACTACTAAACTTGTAAATTTTACGTCAAGTTGTCGAATTATTTTACATTTTACAAGTTCTTTACTATAATTCTAACAAGATTTTTTGGTGATTGATTTTTCTTTTACAAAAATATACAATATAATTACAATATTATTAAACTACAATAAATAATGTAAGTTTTTAACAAAAATATTGTAGTAATTTTAACCAGAATAAATACAAGAGTATCCTGTGAGTAGTCCACTTGGTTCAAGAGAATTTACAGAAAAAAACGATAACTAAAAATGAAATTTACTCTCCTATCATCAGATGAAATGCGGTTTGTTTGCAGTTTTCTCTCATTTCGATTTTTTTTTTTAATTTTGAACTAGACAAAAATAATTAGTGCATTGTTTAGTATACTAATGCGATAAGTAATTAAATATTATTGTTTAAAATTATCGAAAATATTACTTAATTTATGAGAACAGACATACTCCATATCTAATTAAATTAAATAAAAGAACTATTATATTACAAGTATATGTAAATAGTTGAAGAGTTGAATAAAAACATAACGACAATAGATTTATAAAAACGGTGAAATATACTATTTTTCTAGAACACGTTTATTTTTTGTGCGTTGCATAAACTGATGGAGAACGTTCGTATTAATTTTTTACGCTATAGTAAGCGTGTCGAAAAATTGAGACTTGTGGATTAATATAAATTACCTACTTAATTAATTATTGGTTTTTTTTATTAAAAATATATAAAAATTATTTGTGTAAGTTCTAATTGATTAAAAAAAACTTAATACAATTGGAAAAGGAACTATTTTGTTTGTAACTTTTTTACAGTTAAAAATACCGAATTTTTCAATTTGGTGTCTTAGAAAATGTGTATTGAGTTTATTTAAAGCATGTACATGTTTTTTTTAATATTGTGTGAATTATTTCTCTATAAAGAGTTTTAAATTTTTAGTATTATCAAAAATTAAGAGAAATTGTAACTGTAACTCTAAAATATTTTTTTGATAGATAGTTGTGTACTATCTAGTGCTTAAGTAATTGTGTTAAATTTTTAGGTAATGTACTATGTGATGCGTTAGTCTTTTGTAATGTAGACAATTTACGAAATATAACATTTCCGATGGCGATACAAATCTGTAGGTGGCTAATTTCTTAATAATTGATAATGATACTTATTTATTACGGTTCTATTGGTCTTTGAATAACAATTTTGCCTAATTTGTGTTATATTAGGTCATAGAAAACCAAGCTTTTTAATACAATAAATTTTCAACAATGAGGCGCCATCGGAGTTTTAACTCGAAAAACTTAATATTAGAAATCTATGGAAAAACTACTTGTTCAAAACGTTCAAACTGGCTTTAAAACAAATGAAACAAATTGGCTTTAAAATTAAAAGGTGGGCAATTGATAATTCAGATCGGTAATAAAATTTGTATTGAATCTTTTTATGATTGAATTTTTATATTGAATATTTTTAAGCAATATTTATTACAAAACGATAGAAGCCAGAAAGTTGCTGAAATAATTTTAAGTAAGTTGCCTAACATTTTTATATTTGATACACATTAGTACGTCTTTTTAAAATCAATTAAAATTAATCTTTTATTGAGAACTACATAATACAAATGCTTGCATTGAAAACAATATTCTTATAATTTGATAAATTAGTACTAATATATTTTAATTTCAACTGAATTTTTGAACTAGAAGAACAAGTAGACGAAAAATGTTTTATATTAATAAAAGAAAGTGATTTAGAAGACTTCGGTTTCATGTTGGACCCAAGAAAACGAATTTTAGAAATTATAAAAATTCTAACACCTGGAACATCTAAACAGAAGGAAATGTTTACTGCTGATAAAAAATTTGTAGTATGACTTTTTTTTATCTTTGGGTTAGCGATCTCTTCAAGTTCCGAGGTAAATTGAAAGTCTATTATCACACTTGTAAATAGCACAATTTATCTTTCAGCACTACCTTTTTGTTTCAGAATACAGATGTAAAAGAAATTATGAAAACAAAATGATAAGAGGGGGCCAAGAGATTGGACGGAAAACAAGAAATACTCGATGACGTACGTCTTTTATTAAACGCTGTAGGCAAAGTTTTATGTGATATTTGTAATAGGAAGGTATATGTTTAAGTAAACAATGAATAAGATTATAAATATTTATTAATTATGTGTATTTTATCTTTTAATCTTAGATTAATCCACTGGCTTCAATTATCATAAGAAAAAGGAACCGGTGTTGCAATGTGTTTTTAAATTTTGTCGCTTACTTCAATAGCCGCAATTAATTCTTCACTCTGAGTAATAAATAAATACATAATACATTAACACAAGTCCGAAGTAACGCAAAATTAAAGAAATACTTACATCTTTCTGATCTGCCGGCTTTAATTTTGTTTCAGATTTTCTCGATTTCTTTTTTTTTTGTCCGGGATTTAATTTCCTGCGCATATTTGCACAATCTCATTCTTATGCCCACTGGCATGCTTTTTATCCTTTAGCCAATTCTGGTCAAAAACTACGACTAAAATACATTATGTCCGCGATTCCATACGAAAACTATCAAAAAAACGCAAATTTTGTCCTGACCTCTTTAGATTTCTATGAAACTTCCCAAAAATGTTCTCTATATAAAATAACTCAACACGTATTTTTTTATTTCCTTCTGCGGCACTCTTCTTTGTAATAGGGGCGTGCGGCGTTTTACGTTTTTTCTGATTTTTCTAAAAAAATGATAATTTTTGGAGGCCTTTGTCGCGAGAACCACTTAACCGATTTTAACAATTTATATCTCAAATGAAAGGGAATGAATGGATCGAATAATAGCGGTACAATTTTAATTTTAGAAAAATTCAATCGTAAAGAAAAAATGAGTTTTTTTGGAAAATGTGATTTACCGTTATGTTGGACTTAAACGAGTTATCGGTTTTTTAACTTTTTTTTAAAGCTTACTTATTTTGTAAGCAAATAGAAAAATAAAAAAAGGAGTGGTACCTTTCATTTTTAAAATATGATTTTTTGAATAGGTATAATCTGAATATTTTAAACCAAAATTGAAGAAAATCTATTCAAACTGTTCCTTCGATAATTTCATTACAGATTTTACTTTATTTTTATATTTTAATTCCTCAATTCAAACACTTTTTGCAATGCAATAAAACCATAAATTAATTGTTAATATAACCTTTATTACTCAATATCAAAAAGTTTGTTTCTTGAACAAAATGAAAACTTCCTAATATCTAAAGATGTCTTATTATGTGGACAAAAACTATGATATTTTTGATCTCCTGCTATTTGGTTTACTGAGCCATATCTATTTTTTAATTGCTTTTCCATTGTATCATAATCTGTAGTAGTAAAAAATAGATAGTTTACTTTTGATTCTGTTTCGACGGCCCATGAATAAGTTCACGTGGCGTAGTTATTTGGTTTTCAAAAGGATTTTGTAAACTCGCTCTAGCAGCATTCCTCTTAAGAACTCCTCCTAATGCATCGCGAGTCCTTTTCCCAGATTACCAAGCTTGTGAATTCCAAACTACTATCGTCTTTAATCGTACGGCCGCTTTCTCCGTTTTTATAATACACTGCAAATGGATGTATTGTACAATGAGCATTGGACCAATGAAATCCTTGAACGGCATCCTGAATTACAAATGAATAGTGGTCCGAAAAGTCACATTTAACAATACATTCATCAGTTGCTGCATTTGATTTTCTCTATTTTAGATAATCTGCTTGTTGTTTTGCAATAGACGAATGCGGTACTATATTATGCAGTTGTTCACCAAGTTTATCTGTGAAACCCATTGGTGATATGGTTAAAGTTTCCATACTGCATCGATCTACTTGCTGCCACTGCTTGAATGTTATTTCATCTATACAATTTTGTAGAAATTTTTCAGATAATTCCTCTCGAATACTGTCCGGTCCCGGGCAGGCTGTACATTCGTTTAAATGGCATGATATGCTTGGAGTAGTGCATATAATCTAAGAAATAGTATCTTGATAACTTCCTTCTTCGTGTGATAAAAGGTTCATAGATTTTATTTTATTAAACATAAGTTTAATATTTTGATGATATATGCAGACACAAATACTATGTGTACCGCTAGAGTTCGCTAATATGCAGTGCCCTGGACGAAGTGCAGCAAAACTAGAAAATCCAATTTTTGTATTTGGTTATTTTTTAAATATTTGATGAGCCTCCTTCAAATTACAAAGAACCAGCCTACGCTGCTTTGTTTCAATAACCCCATCTGATGACATGGTCTTGAAATCTCGTTTCAGCATGCTCAGAACTGCATGCTCAGAACTGCACGGAAGCCTAATATTTCTTCAGAAATTTTCGCTGTAACTTCTTTAAATTTTTGTTGTTTATAATTTTCACTTCTCATTTTCTTATGTACTAAAAGAGAACTGTGAATTGATTTTAAAGTATCGTTGAATGATGATATATCTGGATTACTGAATTGCTCCTCACTTGATGAACTTATAGACGAAGATGCAGGTGAACTTTCTCGATCCAAATTAATATTTTGTGAACCAGAGAGTTTATTATTATCACTACTTGATCCACTTCTATAAATTTCAAGATAACAAGCATTGCAAACTATCTTCTCTTTATTCATGGCAATACCTTGTAGATTAGCTTTCTCAATTATATAATTATTCACTTTCGGGCTGGACAATTTGTCTTTATATAGATGGCACTTTACACACTTAACTTTCATACTGAATATTTTTTGTTTTAATTTTTTTAAAATGTACTTCAAACTCTACGATACGAATGACAAATAATTTACAAATGTAGCATATTTATACGAAACCGATTTTGGTCTGAAACCCAAATGAATTTGCCTGCTGCGATTTCTTATTGTCAGGCAATAAAACGTTCAGACATATAACCAAGTACAGTTGGCGAGATAATAAAAAGTAAATAGGAGGTTATCCACATGCTGATAAGAAAGTTTATTACCATTTGCACACCCTCATTTTTAAGATTTATTATCTTGACCAATAGATAATTGTTTTAAGTAAACCATAAAAATATAAGCATGAACAATAAGAATGAGTCATAAAATCTCTGTTAGCAAATGTTTTTCATAAAATATCTATTCCTGTACGATTTCTGTCGTAAGCGATAGATAATAAACTATAAACATTATTCACCACGAAATATTAAGGCTGTTTATGAGAGTTTTAAAAGATATCTGGGTCCGCCTTTATTTTATAAAATTCAAAAATTTATAGTTATTCCCCTTGCTTGATGAGCCATTCTCATTATTGCTCCTTTCAATTTTTAGATAATGAAAATTCCTAATTTTAGAAATGATTTTTTTTTTTGTTTTTCGTTTTTCGTTTTTCGATTTTTTTTTTGTTTTTTTCTAAATGAACTAAAGTAAAAAAAACAAAGAAAATAAAAAATAAATTAAAATTATAATAAAATCATCAGAGGAAAAGTTAGAATACATTTTCTTGAATTCTCGTTTAAAATATTCAGATATTGACATATTCAAAAAATCATATTTTAAAAATGAAAGGTACCACTCCTTTTTTTATTTTTCTATTTGCTTACAAAATAAGTAAGCCTTAAAAAAAAGTGAAAAAATCGATGTCGTTTAAGTCTAACATAACAGTAAATCACATTTTCCAAAAAAACACGTTTTTCTTTAAGATTGAATTTTTCTAAAATTAAAATTGTACCGCTTTTTATAAGATCTATTCATTCCCTTTCATTTGAGATATTAAATGTTAAAATCCTTTAAGTGGTTCTCGCGACAGCGGCCTCCAAAAATTATCATTTTTAAGAAAAATCAGAAAAAACGTAAAACGCCGTACGCCCCTGTTTCAAACAACAGTGCCGCAGAAGGTAATAAAAAAATACCTGTCGAGTTATTTTATATAGAGAACATTTTTGGGAAGTTTCATAGAAATCTAAAGGGGACAACTCAGGACAACTCGTGATCGTTTTCGTATGGAATCGCTGATGTATATAAGATTAAATCGTTAATGCTAATATTCTCATTAGAAACTTACGTATGACGAAGCACCAAGTGCAACAGTTTTGAGCTGAGGATAAGCAGAAATCATTGATTTTACTGCGTTTGATGCGTGAATATTTCGAAATGTCAGAAAATATGTAACTGTAACTAATTTTATAGGTGAATTAAAACTCTAAATTTTAAGTAGAAGTAAGTAGTTGTAGTAAATAATTATGTTTCAACTTATAATGGCATATCATATTATGTATAATTTTTGATCTTTTTAATTTATTAAACTATTAAGTTTAATACTTTGACTTAAAGACTTTTGATTATTTTTGGTATAAAAAAAATAAAAATTTTTGAAATTAATCAAAAAATTGCGTTAAAACACAAATTTCTCAAACGTAACATTATAAAAACAATAACTATGTAATTATGTTAAAATTCACAATAAATTATTGTCAAAATTTTACAATTTCGACTTATAACTTATTACCAGAACATCCTGCATTTTATTTCACAAGATATTTAAGTAAAAATCATGTTAAAATTTAGCAAGATAATCACAAGAAACTTACAATCTAATATGGTAAAATAGTACTTATCTATCTAGTAATTCTTACAAGAATTTCTTGTTAATAAATATTTACAGGATTTTTTCCATACAGAAATTTCATGTACTTTTTTAAAAACAAGAATTATTGTAATTTATAAATCAAGTATTGGACAAGATATCCCAATTGATCAGGTTAAATTCTGGTTACATCTTGTGATATTTTTTTTTCCGTGTAGGTCACGACGACTTTCGAAAAATTTGTCTAGGGCCCTAATTTTGAAAAACATTTTTCATACGAATGTCGTCACAAATACATGGAGTACTCGTGCTATATATTTTAAAAAGCACATTACAAATGAATTTGATTGTCGATAGTATAGAATAATTTGTCGGTATAAATATGCAAAAAGGTTTGAATCCCATTTTATATCAAAATTATTCTCCGCAGATTCAAAATTGTTGGTCTCCGAAAGCTGGTCAAAATCTTGCATATATGAAAATCAAGAAGGCCTGTCATATTAAAATAAAAGTTTTATTATAAAAAAACATGTAGACAAAATATTTCTTGCGCTAAATTTGACATTTAGTTTTTCATCGAAAATTATAGTATCAAAAACCAAAAATAATAACTTTTGTGAAATAAAAATAAATAATAAATTAACAAGTAATAAAAATCGTGATAAAAAATTTAAATTTAAAATATAGAAAACTTTACAAATGCGTAATTTAGATAATTCGGAGAGTATGTGAAATGGAACACGCCTGATTGTTATCGAATTATGTCACAACGTAGTTAAAGCAAAAATAATTACTGGGAAAAAGTTGGACAAGAAGTACATATTCCTCGAGTTACGTCGACTACAGTAAAAGTAAACTTGGATATACAATACAGCGACATCAATTTCCGCTTCGACTAGCACATCATTTTCCCGTGTTAAATGACAAAATAGCTTGAAAGTTCTGTTACCACCTGAAAATGAACGGCGCTCGTATAATGTTGTGTGGAAATAAGCATTGAACGCTCTAGATGAAACTTCTATTAAGTCTTGATAGTGACAGCGACAACGGTTACCTCGACAACATCGTTTTTTATGTCTCAGCCGAATTAAATAAAATTAAATTATAGTTGTTTTGCGAAAGAGGGGGGACTAACTAATAATGGGCAATACTTTGATATAAATACTCTTAATCATTATCATACGATGAACGTGTACTTTTTATTAAAAAATTACAAAATCAAAGATCCTGGTGCCCGAGAAGGGATGATCGTCGATATTGTAATTTTAAACCATGACATAACACAAAAACAATATTCACAAAAACAGCTTTTGTATATTAGAAAAGCTTATTTATGGTTCAAATAGACGTAAGCTTACAAATAAAATTAGCCGAAAATAAAAATTTCTATACCAAATATTTTAAGTTTAGTGTAAAAAATCGCTAGTAGGAACTCTTTTAAATCTAGATGGCTCCAATTTTATATGTTTCACATTTTTAACTTTCGACATTACGCAGCGAATCACAAATTTGCAAAAATCTCAAGATCGAAATTGATCATGATTAACATGATTAATAACATTACAAATTAATTTAAGCCTCTTATTTTTAGAACTCAGGTGATAGCATTTTTATGCCTTGAGTTTTCAATACCATTTGCTTCAAATTTCAAATTAAATACTTAATTTATTTTTTTTTCTCCACCTATGATTAGTATCAGGTGGTAATAAATCTGTATAATCACAATCACTCTGTTTAGCGACACATTACTTATGACAGGTAGACTAGACGTAATACATCATTTTCGAAGTATAACAAGAATACACAGAATAAGATGACTAATTACTTACATCAAGGTAACAAAATGTTTAAAACGCTACGTATACATATTAGAGAAGCACGTGTATAACAACCGTTGTCTTACATACTTATCTATAAACAGTATAAAGCATCCTGAAACAGTGTAATAATTTTAAACATGTTTGCACATAAAATGGCATTACACTTGAGGGAATTTATATAATCGAATAAATAACTTCACCACATTTTGTCACTGATATCAAGCGAGACGAATACCCGTACGTATACATCTGTACTCGTATGTAAAACTATTATTTGTTCAAATAAAATCCGCAAACTGTAATCAAACAAATCACTCAAAAACTACTTTAATATTTTCATCTGGTTTAATACCGCCAAATGTGTATATGAACATCATGAGCAACACCGATTCAGTTTCAGCGATGCCTACATACATAAGACCTTCCTATGTGGAATATCCTCGCACATATTATGTTTATACGTATGTTACAATCAATATGTACATAACAGAATTTTCCATTTTCCATCTCTTTGTTTTATTTTTTATTTTTCCAAATCGGGAAAATTATTGTTCAGATTATGTTGTTGCTGTTTTTGTTTTTGGTTGTTTCATTGCTCGGTATATTGTGTTGCTTCAGCAGTGGATTTATGATATTTTGTACGGATTGTGTGTTATAGTTTGCGTTTTGTTATTACGATTCGAAAATTGGGATCTATGAATACGTGTGTGTGTGTGTCGAGGTTGTCGGTTAAATTAGAAAATTGAGATTTATGAGAAAATTATATAAATTTCACTTGTTTTTTCTGTTACTTTTGTTTTTAAAGAATTTTATGTATTTTCAGATAAAAAGTTCTAAAATGAAAGTTTAACATAATTTTCTTTGTTGTGCTTGTTACATGTGTGTGTGTGTGTAGATATTGATTCTTTGTAGCTTTTCTTATACCTTAATGTAGACACTACATTTTTTGATTATTTTGGTGTTGTTGCGTTTGCCTTGTGCTGTTAAAACATAATTGTTATGTTTAATGCGATACTAAAAACTTTTAATAAAGTTATGAATTTCTCTTAATATTAATTATAGTTAATGTGATGTTTTGCTGTTGTTGTGATTGAATAATAAAATTAGGAATTAGATGAGATGAAAATTGTTTTGTGTTGGGAAATAATGTATAATATAATAATAATTGTTTATAATTTGATAAAATTGAAATGCTATAGTTAACGATTATTTGATTTTCATTCTATACAATATAAATTGTATAACTAGAGGATCCCATTTGGAATCAATTTAATTCTGTTTCATACGGAAAAACGACTCGCGCGAAAAGCCGAAAATGCAAAGTGAAAATGATTAAAGAATCGTCACACTCGTCTACATATCCGAATATAGTAAGTTGTTAATAAATCTTTTTAAATAGGCTAACTGATATTTTGTTTTGAATAAGATTTCGATTTTTTTTGTTTGCTATAAGAAAACCGTTTCAGAGCAAACAAAAATTGAGGTCCAGATAGCTAGATACATTTTTGCAACCAATTCACCATTTCAAATTGTACCACCAAATCGGTGGCAAATTGGTAACAAGTTGTTAAACGAAGTTCATGAGGAAATACCAACTGAAACAAAAAGTTCACGTGAGGGGAAAACCGGTGTGCATATCGTTAGTCAAATGGAGTAACGTACACAATGAGCCAAATGCATGTGAAATTTATCCTAATTTTCTACTAGATTAAAAAAAATGGCGTTTATTACTATTTTAAGAAAAACTTCACACGCTTATATAGAGATGTGAAGTTTATACTAATTAAATAAATAGCATAAAAACTGAGAATGTATTAGTGAATTGCAAACATTTAGGCGACTCTAAAAAAAAATGGAAATTATGTACAATAATATCCGCGAACAACCGAGTATTTGTTTGTATGATTTTTTTATATAGCCAGTTTTAATTGTTCTAAAAAAAAATTACGACAGGCTCTGTTCGGTGACATAGCCGCAGGGGTTGTTAGGCGTACAACTACTCTGCTCATATAAAAGTAAGTATTTTTTTGGCGATAAAAAGATAGTTTTTGAAACATTTTATTATTTTACATCACAATTTTATGAAGAATTTGTCTATGATACGAAAAGTAACAAATCAATGAAAGAAGTTCTGAAGTTATTTTTCTAGTGAATGACAAATCTATGTAAGTATTTCCTAATGTACTTGGATAATTGGTCGGAACCATATCTAGATTGAATTGATGCTTCATAAACTCAAACGCTCCTTCATTCCGTTTAACATCTACATTAAAATCACCCATTAAAATTATTGGAACCTCTTTATCTACTGTAAACCGTTTATCAATTAATTTTGAACTTTCTGTGTATTCCAAAAATGCCGCAAGGAAGAACATATTTAAATCGACCTCTTTAGCATGCAGATGAATGTAAATGGAACCAAGTGTAAATTTTGACGAACCGTTCAAAGTAACATCCACTAGACAAATATCACCAGCTGAATCGATCAACATCTTCTAACATTAATATCATACTCTCAATAGGCTGACAATCTGCTACAATATTGATATTTCTATAAATTTATAAATTGCTACTCCACTCTGGTCTCACTCAGACCAAGAACACCAGATTTTGATAATATCTCGTCAGTTTCAATACCTAAGTGATGAGCAACTAAACTTTGAACGTTTAAGTTAACTATAATCAATAGTTTTTTAATGAATTAATTAATTTTCTTTTGCCATTCTTTATTTTCATTAATACGCGCTATACTCCCATATTAGAAATGTGCCAACAAAAATCGTCATTTCAACTTGTCATAAGTTTTGACATAATTGTCAGGTTTGTATAAATTTTATTTATTATTTTAGAGTCAGCTTCAAATCTTTCCAATGAGATATTTACCACGTTTCAAAAACTAACAGTTTTGAAAATATGAAAGTGTATATAGAAATCAAAATCGCGCTCGCGTTTTCTAAGATTGCACACTTGATGGACGTATCTACATCAAAATGGAAATACAACTACTTGAAATTTGACTGTGATTAGTTATGCCTCTCTCTCACTTAAAAAGAAAGAAAAAAATTACAATAGACAGTTCGATATTTTTTCAATCGATATCCCAATAACTACTATTAGTTAAGCAAATATCTGTTCACTCAAGCCGAGTGGATCGCATCTACCCTCAATTTTGTGCATTTACTCAACTTTGGCGTTTTGGCGTAATACTAAAAACATTTCCAGGTTTTGACCATCGGTTTCCTTGATAGCAAAATTAGGTAATGGTAATATCTGTTTACTCGAGCCGAATCATGAAGTTCTAATAAAATCTACACCCTCAAATTTGGCCTGGATCGCATCTACCCCCTAATTTTGTTCATTTACTCAACTTTAGCGTAACACTAAACACATTTCCAGATGTTGACCATCGGTTTCCTTGATAGCAAAATTAGGCAATGGTAATATTTGTTTACTCGAGCCGAATCATGAAGTTCTAATAAAATCTACACCCTCAAATTAGGCCTGGATCGCATTTCCCGTATTTCCTTAATCAATTTACTTTAGGGTAACAATAGTGGGTTTTTTTGAAACTAAAATTTAAAATAAAACTAGAATTTGGTTTAAATGTAAATGAACAAAATTAGGGGGTAGATGCGATCCAGGTCAAATTTGAGGGTGTAGATTTTATTAGAACTTCATGATTCGGCTCGAGTAAACAGATATTACCATTACCTAATTTTTCAATCAAGGAAACCGATGGTCAACACCTGGAAATGTGTTTAGTATTACGCTAAAGTTGAGTAAATGAACAAAATTGGGGGGTATATACGATCAGGGACAAGTATTAGATTAGTAATGTTTTAATTTTCAATAATCATTAGATTAAAATATTTGTAATATTTTGTTATAAATGCGTAAAAGCTATTTAATTAGTTTTAATTATAAAACTAAATTTTGTTTAATTGTATTTTTGCATTGAGTTTGAAATAAATTATTTTTTATTTTAAACGCCTAAATGTTCTATTTTTACACATTCATTCATAACATTTGTTGTTTTTGTAGTTTTAGGATAAATTTAGTATAAACTTCATATCGGTTGAGCCAATCATTTATGTCTCAGTATAAGATTTGGACAGTGAATGTACTTATTTAATCTAGTCCTTTGACACAGCAGATGAAAAGCTTCCAAATACTTAACCGAGCTTGCACCCCGACCTATATACAAAAATGTCAACAAGAATTCGGGTGCACTATAACTAGTTTCATTACTGATAATGCGGTCAACATGGTTAAAATGAAGAGCGAGCAAGTTGAAAAAATGGGAAGGTAGCACATTTGGGAACAAGTGATATGATTACATATGGTTGATCAACATGCAGACACTGGACATCGAGTGGGAAACAATGGAAAAACAGGGGACAACATATAGCAGCTTCGAACAACGAAGTCGGACACTATATACAAAAAAACACAATACCAAACTTGATACTTGGCAAACCACACCACGAACAAATCATAAAACATATAATATAGAACCACTAAAATCATAATATTTACGAGACAAACTAAACCACTAAAAAAACGATATTTTCGGAAAACAACACGGCACTAAATCCATCACAAAACAATAGTAACAATTATTTCACAAACATGCACGAAATATCTGCACAAACATGCACGAAATATCGAAAAGTCTAAATACAAAAAAAATCATACGGACTCGACAACCTACCATACGTCGTACTAAAACACCTACCAAACGACATAATACAGGAAATATGCAGCATAATACACCATTGTTTAAACAATCGAACGTACCCGGACTTCTGGAAAATGGGTAAGATCTACCCAATACACAAAAAAGAAAAACCGCCCACGAAGCCGACCAACTATCGACCAATTAGTTAATTGTCAAACATGGGGAATATATTCGAAATAATAATATATGAAAAGATACACGAACATACAGAAGTAACAGCCTAATGCCAGACAACCAGTTTGGATTCAGACACGGCCATTCAACAGTCCACGCAATCACGAAGTTAACCTCGGATATATGCGGGAATTTGAACCAACCAGCCGGAATTTGCGACCGGGACGATATTGATCGATATGGAAAAAGCGTTTGAGCCGGTATGGCTCGATGGACTATTGTATATAAATTAATAAAAATGAAATTCAACCCCGATACAATTCAACTATTACATGCACTACATGGGGGGAGGTTGTATTTTCTGCTTTTTTTGGTAGAGTATTGTGAGTAGATGGCCTCTTGGTTTCCAATGACTAACAAGTCGTAAACATCGTGAATGTCCTTTAAAATAGTATTTTGTCTATAATACAGGCAAATTTCAAGCTTCTTATTCAAAATTTATAGAACATTTCTTTTGTTTCTGTTTTTACACTTTCGGTGAAAACTGGCTAAATTTCACAAATTATTAAACCCGGAACTAACACTTTTTAAAAATTCCATATGGAAACTGGAAGGGAAAGTACATACATTTAGTCTGCTCAGAACCACGCAAATTCAGAGTTTTTTTTAAAAATCATCTAAAAGACATTTTCTTGACTTCTGTGATATAGCGAATGGAAAATCTACAAAAATCTTGAATCGTCGAATCGTCGCTTCACTTTTTACTGTAGCAAAATTTTAAAATTACTAGAAATTTATGACTACCCCATCGCATAAATATGCTGGCTTCTATTCTATTATTCTATTCTCGTGAAGTTTGTCCTAAACTGTCCTAAAAAAAAAAAAAAAAAAAAAAAAAAAAAAAATAGGATTTTTTAGGACAAAGTTCACTATACTGTACAAAATAGTGAAGTTTGTCCTAAATCCTAAAAACATTTAAATGTGGTAGTTAGTATAATATACTAAATTCGGACAAACCGATTTAACCATTGATTGATTTGTTTTTACGTCAGCCAAATTTGTATTGATCTACCAAAAATCATATGTACGGTTTTCCAAAGTTTCCCGGGGAAATACTATAATCCGCGTCTCTAGTTGGCGTTTATTTAGAGATACTTCTAGGTCCTATATATGAGATCAACACGTTTATTTTGCCCAAATTAGGAATTCAGGGTGTTTAGGACAGCCAAATTTTTATTGATCTTCCGCAAATCACATGTAAAGTTTTCCAAAATTTCCCGGGGAAATACTATTACCCGCGTCTCTAGTTGGCGTTTATTTAGAGATACTTCTAGGTCCTATATATCAGATAAACACGTTTATTTTGGCCAAATTGGGAATTCAGGGTGTTTAGGACAGTCAAATTTGTATTGATTGACCTTGAATTCCCAATGTCGGCCAAATAAACGTATTAAGCTCATATATAGGACCTAGAAGTATCTCTAAATAAACGCCGACTAGAGACACGCATTATAGTATTTTCCCGGGAAATTTTGGAAAACCGTACTTACGATTTGTGGAAGATCAATACAAATTTGGCTGTCCTAAACACCCTGAATTCCCAATTTGGCCAAAATAAACGTGTTTATCTGATATATAGGACCTACAAGTATCTCTAAATAAACGGCAACTAGAGACGCGGATTATAGTATTTCCCCGGAAAACTTTGGAAAACAGAAAGATGCTGATTATGGTTTGATTTATGATTTGTGGAAGATCAATAAAAATTTGGCTGTCCTAAACACCCTGGATTCCCAATTTGGCCAAAATAAACGTGTTGACAGGGCCGTGCGGTGCTATGGCGCAAAGGCGCGAATGCGCCAGGCGCCGTTCTTTTTAGGGCGCATTTTCTTAATGTATTTATATCTGTTTGCACTTAAAAAATATTAACGTATATACGTATTATCATCGTAGAACAACACAGTTGCAATGAAACCGTGAAATCCTTAAACACCATTCACGATGTACATACGAGTATAGCGGTAGAATCGTTAGTGTGCTCAAAAATAATGATATATAAGAAATTTCTTCAGATCCTGCTAAATGGGGAAAAATAAGGTAAGATAAACTATAATTGAGAAAGAGCCAGTGCAAATAGTAAATTATAATTTTCCTGTGAGTAAAGGCAGACAGTTTACGCCTTTCTTATACTATATAGTAGTATATTTGATAGTAGACAATTAACTAACGAAGAAAAAGTTTAAGACCATGGTTAAGTTATTCAAAGCAACAAGATGCGTATTTTGTTTTGCATGCAAACTACAATATTTAACAAAAAATACACAAACTGGAGCTCAAGTGGTCATTCTGACTGGTCACATTTGTCGAGAGAGTTGAAATCACATTAGTCATCTCGCCAACATTTTGAAAATGCAATTGAATGGAAGGAGTTTGATTCACGTTTGAAAACTAATAATAAGATTGATGCCGCTCAACAATGTGCTTTGAATACGGAAATTCTTAAATGGCAAGAAATATTCAAACGAATTATTTCTGATTGCAATTTCTTGCGTCGCAGTCGTTAGCCATCGGGAAACAAACAAAAGTTATATATGTTAAAAATAATGGAAATATTTTATAAAATTATTCGAATTACTGGCGAAATTTGATCAAACGACTGCAAATCATTTACAGAGTGTTTCTTTAAGAGCCACCAAATACCATTATCTAAGTAATAATATACAAAACGAACTTATTAAACTTATTTCCAACAAAATCAAATTACACATAGTTAATAAAGTCAAGATGAGTAAATAGTATTCGAAAATTGTAGATTGCACTCCCGATAAAAGCTATGTTGAGCAATTGACACTAATTGTAAGATGAGTTGATGAAGGCAGTGATGAATTTGAGATTCAGGAATATTTTCTCGGTTTTATTCCCGTGACCAACACATCCAGAGATGGGTTAACAAAAATAATTCTTCATGAATTGCGTGAGAGCAAAACTGATGTCGTAAACTTAAGGGGACCAGGTTATGATAATGGTGCCATAATGAAGGGTAAACGTGCAGGAGTATAAAACCGCATCTTACAAATAAATCCACGTGCTGTATTTATACCAAACGGCTGCCATTCTCTTAATTTAGTTATCAATGATGCTGGGGTTCTAATTCAGAAGAAGTAGCAAACACTTTTAGTATCATACAACAAATTAATGTATTTTTTTCCTATTCAACAAGCCGATGGGACGTACTAACACGGAATGTGACAAAATATACACCTTAATTTACTGTAAAACCAGTTTGCCCAACCAGGTGGGAAAGCAGAATCTCTGCCTTAAAGCCTCTAAGATTTCAGCTTGAACAAATATACAATGCACTAGTAAGCATCCATTTAGATATTAATCGGGACAGCCACACAAAATGTGAAGCAGGAGCCTTAGCCAAAAGCATTTCTTCATTTAAATTTATTTGTATAGCCTCGTTTTGTGGTACGATATACTACCGAAAGTCAACAGTGTTTCGAAATTAATGCAAAATCCAAGATTGAATGTGTTAGCGTGTCTTAGCGCGTTGGAAGAGCTGCTTGATTTTTTAAGAAGTTACCGAACTGGTTCATGTTTTTTAAAAGTAATCGAAGCAGCCAATGTAATTGCTGAAACCATTGAAATTGAATGTCACTTTCGTGCAATTTTAACTGTTCGCCATAGAAAAAAGAAAAGGAGTTTTAATTATGAATTCAAAGATCAACCAATCTTAGACCTATAAGATAATTTCAAAATTAATGTCTTAATTGCATTCTCGACACAGCCATTAACTCAATTTCAGACAGATTTGAACAAATTAAATCACATACTACAACATATAAATTTCTTTACTATATATTTGATTTAAAAAATACATACGACTCGGATATTTTAAAAATGTGTAAGGATTTAAAAGTAGTATTAACTGATGGGGATAACATGGATATTTATGAAACAGAACTATGTGAAGAAATCATTAGTTTTACGGTTATGATGCCATCAAATGGAACCTAAACAAGTTCTAAATCACTTACATGAAACCCAAATGATAATAGTTTTCCCTAATTTATCCATTGCAGTGCGAATCATGCTAACATTGCCAGTAGGAGTGGCTACTGGAGAACGGTTCTCCAAACTTAAAATTATTAAAAATTAATTAAGGTCGTCAACAGGACAGGAACGTTTAGTAGGATTAGCAATGATGTCAATAGAAAACAGTATTTGTTCATTATTAGATTATAATGAACTTGTTCAAGATTTCACCGAGCTTACAGTTCGTAAAGTGGATTTTAAATAAACATTAAATTCAAAAAGTTGTTTTACCGATTTAATTTTATTTAAGAAATGATTTATATAAAAATTTAACCCAGTGTTATTTTAAAAGTAATAAAAAATTCGTTTGCAATATTTTTGAAATCCTAAAATTAGTTTTTAATTAAAAAAGCGCATTTTTCACTCAACCGCTCCAGGCGCTTAAATAGTTCAGCACGGCCCTGCGTGTTGATCTCATATATAGGACCTAGAAGTATCTATAAATAGACGCCAACTAGAGACACGGATTATAGTATTTCACCGGGAAGTTTTGGAAAACCTCACATATGTTTTGTGGAAGATCAATACAAATTTGCTTGTATAAAAAACATTTTATCGAGTCATTTTACAAAAATACATTATATCGAGACATTTTACAAACACACATACACAGTTTGTATTATTGTTGCTTTTTAGGACAGATTTAGGACAAATTTCACTAACGTTCTATGCTGGGGTCTTTCAATAGAGACGCTTAAAGTTGGTTAAGTTATAGCATAGAAAAATAATTTAACATAGATTTCTCATTTGTATAAAACGAATTAAATTCCAATGTCTTGATTGTATTTGTGACTTAACATTGCGCACAATGTAAAATCACAATTACAATCTTGACATTTAAATTTTTATTTTTATCTCTCTTTTATACAAATGAGAAGTCTATGGTAAACTTATTTTTCTATGGTTATAGTAGCCATGTTGTTATAGCAACATCTGTCAAATTGTTTGTGAATTCTTCAGTAGTGTGTAATAAACCAATGAGGATGATTTGTGTTACGTTGTTTAACACTGTAACGTTTACAGTGTTGTATACAACGTAACACAAATCATCAAATTTTATTTTCAAAATCGAGATTGATTTTTGACGCGCATTACTCGTACATAATTTTATCCTCGCCACTACCGTCTTGCCGAGTCGACTATTGGCCATTTGATGGCCGGCACCAAAACGCAAGATCTGCTGAAAAAATTGCTGCCGGAGGACGTGAAAACCTGAGGCAATTACTTTCCTATCGTTCACAAGAACTTGGCTATTCTGCAACTTTAATCTAACTTACCCAGGAACTTAAGGTCAACGACCATAGACAACGACGTGGGTTCGCTGATTGCGCTCTGAAATAGTTGAAAGTTGATCCAAATTTGGTTAAAAAGTCATCTTTAGCAACGAGACCTATTTTTGAATGAATGAATATATGAACAAGCACAATTGTCAAACTTGAGCAATATCAACCCCGCTTAAAATGATTGTAAAAATTGTTTTTGTCGTTAAGTTGGCACAAGTGTCCTCTATCTTGACGTGAAGTTTGAGCGCGATCTGTCATTTAGTTTATTTACTGTATTTACTATTTTTTCAGTTCATGTCAAGTTGTTTCACGATTTTTCTAATGAATAAAAAATAAAAATATCGAAAAATAAAAGAGAAAGAGAATTAAGTGAAAAGGTATCAGGAGAATATGGTGGTTGTTCGATGATATTTGTTGAATGCAAAAACCATGAAAGGTTCTTTCCACAAACATGGAATTTTTCGACGAATTTGCTCTCTCATACGCCGCATAAGGCATAACGCTCCGATAATATTCCCTATTTACCGTCTGACCTTCTGCAAAAATTCCAAGTGCACAACACCGCGATAATCAAAGAAAACTGTATAGACATTATCTTTATTTTTGATCGACTTTGACGTGGTTGTTTTCAGTTTCGACTCAGTTGGAAGGCGCCATTCCGAAGCTTGTTGACTGGTTTGCATGCCAAACTCATAAAGCCACGTATCATCACCAGTTATAATGTGTTTTATGAACGTGTGGTCGGAATTGACTCATTCTAGAATGTCTTCGGCAACCTTTATGCGATTGAGTTTTTGAAGAAAGGTCTTCAAAAATAAGGTCTTTCGGAACTAGTCAGGCACCAACGCGTTTCATACAACGAATTTCGCGAGAGGCCGACCAGCCAGAGGCAAATCTTGCACCACATCTCGACCTCTTTTGAGCGCACTGTACCATTCATATGCACGTGTTTTTGATAAGGTCGCAATACAAAAATTGAGACAAATTGTTTGTTTGATAATTTTATTCATTATAAAAATTGCAAAATACACTTGAGATTGCGCTCAAACTTTACATCAAGATAAAGGATAGTTGTGCCAACTTAACAACAAAAACAATTTTTACAATCCCTTTAAGGAGGCTTTTTAAATGACAATTGGTCACAATTTTTGTCATAGTGTAAAATGGCATTTTCAAATGCCATAAACAGTGCACTAGGTAGTGTAACACCAGAGCCATCTATGATTTTGAAGAGCCGTAATATTAAAAAGAGAGCTTTCAGTAGAGGGGAAGCTTTTATTGAATTACTATAAGAAACCGTGGTAATTGTAGAATTTTTAACCATGAATTTATGAATAAAAAATTAAACAAATAATCTAAATTTTAATTTTATATTTTTAATAAACTATTCAAAGAACACATATTTGAAAATCAGCCATCATAATGTAGTATTTATTTAGTAAATTTAAACTAAAGCGGAGCATAAATTTATTAATTTTCTATAAAAAATGAGCTTTCCGTTTAGTTGTGTAGGTTTATAAAGTAAGATAATAAAGGGTGCTGCCGCGAATTCCTCTTACATCCAATTTAAAATTTAGTTTTATAAAAGTTTAACTTATTTGGTAAATTCTGGTCACATGCACATCAGAATTTTTGAGATGAACGTTGCACTTAATAGCAATCTAAACATTACCCATTTATAACAAAATTAAAGAGAAAACGTGAGCTGAAATGAAATTTTATGAATCACCTTGTAGAAACAATAATATTATTCATATAATAAATTTTTTACATCAAAATCTATTTAAGAAAATTATTAACGATGTCATGACAACGTAAATAACTTACATAATAAATTGTTAAATTTGTTAACAAACATTAGGTTTTATATTTAGCTTTAATGTATACTTAGCGACATCTTTTGATTGGTTTATTAATTACGAAAAGCTCTATAATATAATGTTTTTATTTTATGAAGCTCCAGTTTGTTTATACTACAGGATGAAACAGTATAGCCTGCGAATTTGTTGCGATGCAATTTTTAACAAATAACGGAAAAACAGTTTTCGAAGATTGTTCATCAACAATGCTGTAATAGAATGCAGAACACAATAACCCCCATATTACATAGATACTCAAAAAGCATTTTTTAACGAACGTTTGTTTTGGGAAAGAAATGCTGAAATTTATTATGGAACACTCTATACTAATTTTTTACATACACATATAAACAAATTCTTATTTCTACAATAAAAAAAAATTTTGTCGTACACTAATTTGAATATTTTTGCGTTAATTCGACATAATATGACTCAATTTTAAAATATGCTTTTCCTGAATATTGAACTAACCATTCAAATTAAAAATTGAAAGGAAGCATTACTGTTTTTATATACAAAAAAGCGTCTAAAAAAATATTAAAATACACTGGTTGGTATGAAAAAGAACAAAAACCTTCCCCTCTATGGAAAGCTCATGGAAAAAAATGGCGGAATATTACGGCTCTTATATTAAGGTGGCTCTGGTAACACCTCTAGAGCGGGATAGCTTCGATGCTTACTATGACGAAATCTGTTTTCCAAATATAAAAGATTTACCATATAATGTGTTGTTGAACAGGTTGTTACAGGCTGGCTACTGCCAACCTGCAGATATTCACTAAGCTCCTGCAGAGGCCTCCACGGTGATGTTTTGCCGGCTATGTTCTCAGCGATAAGTGCGAGGGTCGTGGGGTTTGAGGCATGCAGGGCTCCTGGCCTACACCGTGATTAACAGAAAGTTGGGGAAACGCAAATAATAAATAAAAACCGTAGTTCCGCCGAAATTCGTCGGCCGGAACTTGAGGAACGAACAACTCAAGAATTATAAACCGAGAACGGTGCCTTGGTGCGCGCATCCATCCGAATTCAAACGGGGCCAAGCCCTGGTTACGGAATTGGATGCGGGCACCAAGGGACCGCCAACACTAAACCGACACAGAGGGAGTCTCCGCTCCCATCATACACAACCGAAAAAATATTTATTAATTCATTTTATTATAGCAAAACAACCACGAAACAAAGAAACCCAGCTTCCCAAAAAAAACGGAAAAGGAGGGAACGAGAGAGAGAGCGAGAGAGAGAACAGCAATACGCATCGAGCGCGCACCCGCTGTGCGGCGCTCGATTACAAAATTTAAATTTAATATAATATATAAAAAAAAATTATAAAAATGAAATCAAAAATAAAAAAAAATAAAAATAAAAATAAAAAATGGTACCTTAATTAATTAAATACAACAAATTGTTGCGGCCTTGCGCGGCCGTCATGCCACACCTGAACCGTTGCGGCTTTGTGTGCCGTTACGCCACCGTTTCGACCTTGGTGCCGTATTGTTGCGGGGCCTCTCCCCGATACCAATATAAATAAAAAAAATCAATAGCTGGCTGGCTACCGTTAGTTGCGGATGCGGGGCTTTGTATGCCTTCGTTGGGCTTTGTATGCCTTTGTTGGGCTTTGTATGCCTTCGTTGGACTTTGTATGCCTTCGTTGGGCTTTGTATGCCTTCGTTGGGCTTTGTATGCCTTCGTTGGGCTTTGTATGCCTTTGTTGGGCTTTGTATGCCTTCAGTAAAAATAGCAAAAAAAAATGAGTGACGTCAGCTGGCCACCCTGTACTGTACCGTTGCGGCACACCCTGGCCGGTAAATACTTTAAATAATACGGCTGGCCTCAACTGGCCACCCTTAAAAAAATTTTGTATACGTTGCGGTACACCCTTTACCGCTAAAATGTGTCACGCCACTCGAAAATAAATATTTCGTGATAAGAAATGCACTGAAGAAACCTTGCGTATTTAGGCAATCCACAATTTTTTTGTTTAATTGTGGTATTTAGGTCTTCATGAACCTTGATATTCAGAAATAAGATGAAATCATCAGCGATATGTATCCAAATTTGAATACCCAATTCTCACACAAAAAAAAAAATCGATGCACAAAACTTTGTTCTCAAACCCAAATCAATTAATAGATCACCCACCACTTGTATTTATATTTGTAATAAAACTCGGAAATAAAAGAATTATTTGTTTGTATAATTATAATTAAACTTTATATTAAAAATTATTCCAATAAATTTAATTTACAAATATCATTCCCGATTTATTTTTTTAATTTTTTTAATGTCTTTATACAAAAAAAATTGACCGTTTTCACAAAAACTAAACTTGGTCATCCTCCATTACTCAAATTATCTTCCATCAACAAAACTCGACTTTATTTTCTCAACACACACAACTCGACTCTTTTTATAAAAATCACAAAACTGAACTATATGAAAATCACCAACTGAAGGATGACAAGCAAAACAAATTCGAGCGTCGCACAACTCGTAAAACGTTCTAGAAGAAATTAATCTCTCTTCTCTGTCTCTCCCTTATATCAAATTTTCGTTGATATAAGGGAGATAGACATATAAGAAAAACATTTCTTCCAAAACGTTTTACTTTGCACACACTCGATGCGCATTGTTCTCTCTCTCTCGTCTTCTCTTCACCTCCGCGCCACCACACAATGGGGAACAAAACAAAACGTCGCGGGTGCGTTCACAGACAAATACAGAGGTGAATAAAAACATACGAGAAGATGGACGAAACGAAGACAACAACTGGGGTGAATAAAATAAAAAAAAAATCGTCGTTGCGACCATACAGTCGTAACAAGGTTGTCGTATTGTTCTTAATATAAATAGATGTCTGCTTTAATTGGATGTCAGGTTTAAGATTTAGCAAAAAAAAAAAAAATCTGTGGGCTCTTTGTGCTAGCTTCCACTGGTATTTCAATCAGTTAAAACTTTTTAATCAAAATTGAGATAAATAAGTATTTATGAACTGAAATTGACAATTTTTGGTAAAGCAATTATAATCAGAATATTGCCATGAACAATTTTATTAATTCACAACAAACCATTTCAAATTTAGCCATTTAAAAAACAAATTTTTTATGTTTTGGTAAGTCGATAATACGATTAGTGAATCGTTTATGTATATATTTTTTTGCAATACGTCAAGCATCTCGAAACATTTTCCACCATACACCCTTACAGTTATTCGATTATTCATGATCATTTTCCTCCACCCCCATTCCACTTCCAGGTTTGGTTTATGTTAAAAATATAAAAAAAAAAAATGAAAATATAAATTGGATTCTATCTGCCGTTACCATTATTAATTGTAACATTTTGGTTATTTTATTTTGTGTGTTGCTGTACAAAAATGGATTAATCGAACATTTATCTAAAACAGTATAACAAGCAATTTAGCATTATTATGTTTGTTGAGAGCTAAAGCGAATTAATTTGAAATTTAATTGGCTTTCATTTGTATGTAATTAATAAAGCTATTTAATTGTTATTATTTGTTGTTGGTGAGATCTAATTTACAAATTCAACAGCTTTTAATACTTTTCATATGAAGTATAATACAGTAGTTGGACGAAAGTTTGTTTGATACGAGCTCATTAAAACTTTTAAAATCAGTACACAAATATAATTTAATATTCTTTCGAATTTTTCTTTTATCAAAATATTTAAAACTGTTTTTGTGTAAGTAAAACTTTTTCTTATTTAGTGTTTTATTTTTGTTTAAGAAAAAAGCTTTATTTTTTATTTGTAACTTTTTTTTTCATAAATTTATTTAAAATATTTTTAAATGCTATATTATATTTAAAACATTTAATATTATCTTTTTGTTATTTAAATGTTTTATTTTTTCTTTCAGAAAATTTACTGTGAAAAATGACAAGATTAAACTGTCAAATGAACGTACAATTTTCCGTTCCGTATACACTGTGTACGTACACACAAATAAGCATTTTTGGTCTGGTATTTTGCATTTTTCTTTTTCGTATAAACAGCCAAACAAGCAAACAAAAATAATATTCTTGCATATCGTACTCGTATTTATTTATTTGTTGTGTCTGAAAAGTTATAATACCAGAAAAATATGGGTAAACCGCACACAAAAATTTATCAACTGAGCTTTATGTGCTTCCCATGTATTATTGTACAGAAATATATATATATATATATATATATATATATATATATATATATATATATATATATTGGAATTCCATTAAACCACCTTGGTATTAAATATTTGTAAGCCACATTAGGACTGTTAATGACCGTCCAATAAAAATGTCTAAAATCAGAAAAGGCTGCTAACGAAATGATTGCGTTCAAATTTATGCGGTATACACTGTATATTATAAGTACCTATAACGTACCAAAACCAATTTTTAATATTATCCATAATATTGAATTTTATATTGTTTATTGAAGTTTTTAAATTTATTTATTCGTAAAATCCAACCGCAGATTTATATCCGTTTTGTTTTGGTCGTTACTTAATAATTTTTATTGATTTTATTATTATTATTATTATTTTTTTACTATAAATTGATTTTTTTATGTTATTTATACACGAATAAATAAACATAATATTTATGTTTTATGCAAAAACATATACATAAAATTGTTCAAAAAATGGTGTAATTGATAGCTTTTACATTAAAATTGATAAGGTGTACTCGTAACAATAAAATTAAGTGAATACATAATTTTAAGTTGTCCGGCTCTGAATTTGACAAGATTAGGTCGACCGGGAATTAACTGGACAAATAAAGCACTACATAAGGAATATTTTTATATTTATGTATTTTCAACATTGAAAATCTTTATAGCGAGGTAACATATCAAAGCAAAATTATGGCCTAAAAAATATTATTTTTCCCCTAAAAGTCGGCTAAAACTTTACATCTAAAATACGAGTTTTTAATGTCCTGCTGCAAACCGCCTTCGCTGTAAACCGCCTTTTATCTGGTAGCACGGGTGTCTGATATTTTATGGATTTGACATATGTACATAGAACACACGCGCAACGCATATGCAAATAAATTTTTATTTACTTATTGTTGTGTTTTTGCCTTGTCACTCAAGGTTCGAATCACTGGATTGTGAATAAATACAACTGCTTCAAATTTGAACTCACACAAATTTATTTTCACAACACAATAATTATACAGCACTTCCTTCCCCAAGAACACTTCCATCTCTGAACCTTGGCGTAGCCCGCGCGGTGTCTATTCTGGAATCAATCTCCACTCGGCGAATTTTCATTGCTGATTTGATGATGGCCTGAGCAGTTTCGTTTGTTAACGCACAATCGATGGTTTCCGTGAAAGTTGCTCTAGGTGACAACATCACCGCTTTGCGCGTCTCAGGATCTCGAATACCGTCAATGAATGCATCTATTTTAATTCGCTCCATGTAATTGGCCAACATATTTGAATGAGCTAAATGCGCGATCTATTCTAATCTAGGTGTCACCGTAACAATAAATTCTGTTACGGTAAAAAAAAAATTTTTCTGTTATTTGTGTGAGTGACCATGCCGATTGGAAATATTAAAAATTTCGATACCATGAAGCCAACTGAATGGGCCACATATTCAAGACGTTTTGAATTGTTATGTGAGGCCATTAAAATTTAAGATGCACAATTAAAGCGAGCCACATTTCTTACACTATACGGGGCGGATACTTTTGTGTTGCTAGAAAACCTTATCGCACCAAAAAATTTAAGTGATTTAGTGATAAAATAAATCATGGAAACTTTATCTAATCACTTTTCCCCTCCCCCATTAGAAATTGCGGCGTCGTACATATTCTTCAAACGAGATCAACGTCCAGGAGAATCCGTCGCCGGTTACGTAGCCGAGCTTAGACGTCTTACCAAAAGCAGCAACTTCCACAAGGACAACCTTGATCGAATGCTACGAGATCGCCTGGTTTGCGGGTTGCGCAATATTCAGTTGCAGCAGATGTTTTTGGCTGAAAAGGTTTTACAACTAGATACCGTTATCGATTGTAGCGTTGTTTCAGAAGCTGCCGAGAAGAATCAACAGGTTGAAGCACAGCAAGTGAAGCAAAGCAAACCATGCCTAAACATCATGTAGCCCCGGCCAAAATTAATCAACAGAACAAACCGTCAAAATCACAAGGATGTTTCAGCTGCGAAGAGGACCATGACCGATATCGTACTACTACCGTACTACTACGTGTTCCTACGTGTTCCTTCTGTTGTATAATGGGACATCTCCAAAGAGTATGTCGCGCGATGGCATACAACCGCAGCAACCGCAACAAACCTAAAAACAACCAAAAGCGATCGAATCGTCGTTACAGAGAAGTGAAACATGTTGTGAATCCTTCTGCTTTTAATACTTCTGTTACCGTCAACAAAAACCGTGTCGTTTTGAAGTGGATTCGGGCTCGAGACGTACGATCATATCCGAGACAACATTTAAAAGATTTTTTCCTAAATCACCACCAGTTCGTGAGGCAAAATTGAAACTGGTTGATTTTCAACGAAATCCAATCGACATTTTGGGATGTTTGGACATAGATGTACAGTACTATGGTAAACCAGTTTCCAGTCTACCATTATACATCACCACCGCGAACAAAACCAGTATTCTTTGCGTCGATTTGTTCGAGCCTTCAGGAATTTTCATTCAAGGAGTTCATTCAAGCACAGTGACAGCTTTTTCCGATATACTGGTGATATACAGTCACCTATTTTCACCTGAGCTGGGTTCGTACAGAAGACCGCCTGTTGTTCTTCAAGTGGATCCAAAAGTCATTCCGATTCGTTTGCCAGCACGGAAAATTTTTATTGCCTTGCGAGCAGCAGTTGAGTGGAGTTAAATAAATTAATTCCTCAGGGAATTTTGGAGCCGGTCGAATACAGCGATTGGGCTACGCCTATATATAGTTCCTGTTCCGAAGTCCGATGGCAGCGTGAGAATTTGCGGCGATTATAAATCAACAGTGAATAAAGCGTATACCAACAGCTCATTGTATACGATGCATCTGCGCCAGTACAAACAATTACTACACACAAGGGTGCGTTTAAGGTCAATCGACTCCAATTCGGTATTAGTACCGCGCCATGAATTTTCCAAAATTTCATGGAGAATCTACTACGAGGGATTAAAGGAGTTATGCCGTATTTCGACGAATGATTGACAACGTTTGATTGACATTTTCCAACGATTTAGTCAGACTGGTATCCGTTTGAAACAAGACAAGAGATTTTTATCAATTTTCATTCAAGATAAGGCAACCCTTGCTGAACCTTTGCACCAGATGCTTCACAAGAATGTCGTCTGGAGATGGGGACCTATCGAGCAGCGCAGTTTCGATGCACTTAAACGTGCATTGATGTCCAGCAACGTCCTAATGCCATTTAGTGAGACGTACCCGTTGTTGCAAGTATGTGATGCTTCCTTCCCCCTAAGGAATTGGCGTCATTCTGTCACATCAAGTTGAAAGAAAGAGCGTCCCAAAGCTTACCATTCGAGAACAATGACCGAAACGGAACGACGATACAGCCAAGGTGATCGCGAGGCTCTGGCCATTATTGCAGGAATTAAAAAGTTCCATGATTTTCTCTACGGTCGTGAGTTCGTTATTGTGACGAATCATAAGCCGCTACTTGGACGTTTTACCACAGATATTCCAACTTCACAGATTTAATCGCCGAGAATGATTCGTTGGAGTACTTTCCTGCACGCATACACTTTCAAACTCGTCTACCGTGCCGGGAACGATGTGGGGATTGCTGATGGTCTTAGTGGACTTCCAGTTCTGAGCAGTTCGATCGTCACAGAGGAAGAAGAAGTGTTGCTTATAGATACGGTCCACAAGCCGACTGTGCATGCCGATGACATTGCCGCTTCGACAAACAAAGACCCGGTTCTCTCGCAAATTCTTCAGCGGACACTGAATGGATGGCCAGTGTGTAAACCCATTGAACAATTCCAGCAATTTTGGGTTTGTCATGCTGAAGTGAGCACACTCAAAGGATGCGTCCTTTGGCGTTACCAGTTAATAATTCCACCATGGCTCCGTGCACAAATTTTGTCCGCTCTACATACGGCTCATCCAGGTATTGTGAGAATGAAGGCACTGGCGAGAAATCACTTGTGGTGTCCCAAAATAGACGCGAATATCGAAAAGGTTGTACGGCATAGGTGGCATAGGCTCCAGTGCATCCATGGGAGGAGACGACAAACCCTTGGTTGAGAATCCATATCGATTATGTCGGATCTCACCACGGTAAGACTTATTTTATAATGGTCGATTAGTATTCCAAGTGGTTGGAAGTAGTTCAAGTTACCACAACGTCAGCTGCTTATGGCATACAGGCCCTTCGCAAGATATTTGCCACTCATGGAATTCCAGAGACAATAGTGAGTGACAACGGTACATCGTTCGATTCCGCAGAATTCCGGCAGTTCTGTGATACGAATGGTATTCGTTCAGTGTACGTGGCTCCATGGCATCCACGTTCAAATGGGCAGGCGGAGATAATGGTCAAAGCAACAAAAGATTTCCTGTAGAAAGAGAGTTCTGGTGATATCCAACATCGTTTGGTGAAGTTCCTGCACCACCATCATGCAACGCCATCAACTACAACCGGCAGAACAAACCAGTGGTGGACGAACCACGAAAACTGTCTGAGGGTTCGACAGTTTGGGCGCGAATCTATTCGTCGGGTCCGAAATGGATACCGTCTTCCATTACCAAAACAACAGGGCCAGTTTCGTATACTATAGAGAACGAACAAGGCCAATCAATGAGACGCCATGTTGATCAGTTACGACGTCGAACCACTGATGAACAAACGGATGACACAACTATAATTCTGATAGAATAACCTCAATCAATTTGTCCGAATGATGTCGTTAATTCAGAAGGCGTTCAATCAGTATCATCATTAATCATTCTAACTCCCTATGATAACGTTGTTCCAACATCGCTCGATATTCAACAATCAACACCAGAGTTACAACAACAAATCGATGATCCATCATCAACCGCACCACATGGAACAACACAGACGAAGAAGCGAGAAAAAATAATACCGTCTGAAATCGATGACGCTTCTCTCCGTCGATCGTCAAGTTTCAAAATTTTTTTGAATTATTTGTAATTTTGTTGCGTTATTTGCGAGTAGCATCTTCGCGTTTAAGTTGTAACTGCGATGAACGCGTTTTATTTTTCTATTTTTGCAATTGTACCACCAATTCACATCCTCTATTTTGTGTTATTCTTGTTGCTGGTGTTGTTAAGGCCCATACGAACTGATTTGGTATGGTTTCTTTAATTTTGTCTTGTAAATCCTACCCAACGGAATTTTGTTCTTTCTAGATGTTTTCTTGATTTAGGCATCCAATCAGTTTCTCAGCTTAACGTCAATACCGGCAACTCTGTGCTGTTTTCATTATAACCATAAAAGAAAAAGTTTCTATTACTTCTGGTTTTGTTTTCTTGAGTTTCTTATTTTCATGGTTTAACTTCACGATTTGGTTGCGTAGTAGTTTGTGATGCCATTGTGATGCCACTGAGTCGCGGATTGTTTTATCTAAGTGGTTAACTAGAAAATTCTGAGGTTCGCATGCGATTGTATATTCTGGCTCAGTCGAAAACCCATCGGCTTAATGTCCTCGTCAGAGAGTGGATTAGCCAAATGAGCAGTTATCAACTTAAGAAGGTTAGTGAAAAGAAAATCATTTACTAAAGTCTCGATGTTCGGTTATCCGAAGAAGCATGAAGAGCCACGTGCTGGTAAAGTTGTTTAATAAGAATATTAATGAACTTATAGTTAATTTAATTTTATTTTATTTGGAAGATTGGCTACAAATTGTAGTTAAGTTATTCGAATTCGATGGTCATGGCACCTGATAGAACAAACGTTATAATAAATTGAGATTTATGACTACCGTTAATGTCCTTAAAACCATAGTTTCTCACCAATGAAGAATCTATTTGAGTACTAGTTAATAGCAAATTTGGATTTTTTGGTCAACTATAGGTATGTGAAATTCTTGTTAGGTAAGGTTATTGGTGAACTAGTTTTTCACCTAAATGATTTCTATTCTGTTTTTAATAACTTAATTATACCGTTACGACATTTGCACTTTTAAGGATTATTTCGTTCCGGTACGAATTTCATTACAAATATACTTTGAAGTTAATAATAAATTTGAGCTTTAATTATTTTTGTCAATATTTTAGATTGTCGGCGAATATAGTCCACACCCAATTTATCAAACACAACTTTACAGTATTTATGAATTTGCTGATCCGTTATGAATATGTAATTTATTATTCATAATCGATTTCCTAAATTAAATTAAACATATTAATATTTATATACAGTAATTTTTTGTGTGCTTTTGTTAGAATTTTAAAAGCTCATTTAAAAATCCATAAAACTGAGTATCAGTAACAGTATAATCGTTTTTTGTATAACATAAAATTTCAATTAACAAAACTATGATTGTTTGATGAATAAAAACAGATTTTTTTGTGCAGCAGCAGCATCACACAAAAAAGCTGAAAATGAAATCATATTTTTCTCGTTATATTTAATTGAGTTCACTCCCATTCAATTTTAGTTACATAAATTACATTTATTTTTTTGTGCACTCACTATAAATGGGTACCACATAGTTTTTGACTTTTTTTGTTGTTGTTATGTTAGTTTCATTCATTCAGTATATCGTTATTAATATATTATATGAATGGTTGTACTTGCGGTATTTATTGTTATGGTGCTGAATATTTGTTGCACTTCACATAAATTTTGGAAAACATAAAATTAGCGGTAAAAAGTCGTTAAAACTCTCGAAACAATGTATAAAGTTGACTGTATAAAGAATCACCTTTGTTCTTCCGGATCGTAACTATATAGTGGAGCAAATAAAAGGATATAAGATGTCGGCGAAAAACATTATTTTCAATTTTATTGTTGTCTGGCACGTTTAAAACATAATACATGTAACAACAAAGTAAATGAGACAAGTAAAATGCTATAAATAAGGAATTTCTTTATACATTAACTTTAATTTATGGGTACCGTTCAGATATCTGCTCTATATAATTAATAGTAAATCAACCTCATATAGGTCATTCTGGCCTTAGAATGGAACAATGAAAGCTTAAAAATCAAACTAACAGTGTAAATAATTGACGATTTTTCAAATTAGTCTTAAAAATGTTTGTAGATACGGTTTGAGATTCCAAATTTTATACTGTTGCCGCAACGCTAGAATGTTAGCAAATTTAATGAAATATATTTTCTCGAAACTACGAGTATGCCTCAAGTCGGATTAGATATAATTTTAGATATCGTAAAATTTACAATAATTTTAAATTGGGTGTTGCAAAATGTGGGAAATCCGTTTCTAGGTAAGCTAGGTGTTAAACATAATAAAAAGTATTCGCACCATTACGTCGAAACAAAAACATACACAAAATAACAATTCACACTAAAATACAAATATTTTGAAAATGGTTCCAAGAACATTGATACGTGGCGGGCCATAAATCCAAATTAAATTTTTATCAAGTAAAGACAGCTTTACTTTATTTTTAATATTACACAATTTTATTGATATGATTGTTCTGGTTGGAATGTCAAAATTGTATAAAAAAATAAAAGTGAAGAAAGGGCTAGTAGCGATACTTTCTATGCGAAGATTTTCATGGTGGTGATTTCCCAAATCGGGTTACTTTTTGTCAGTCATCCCAATTTTTTTCGCTACGTATTGTTCTCCGACGAGTCGTCTTTTATAAACCATGGAACGGTTAATCGATACAACATGCACTACTGGAATGTTGAAAATCCGCGCTGTATTCGCTAAGTTGAACACGAGCGCCCTTGGACTGTCAACGTGCCATATGGAATTGAAAACATTAAAAACGTGTTAATTTTCGAAAAAAAATGTTTGAAAGAAATCCATGCACTTTAAACCGTAGAATCAAAATCTGCAATAAAGTTCGATTAATTTTCCACAAAGTGTCTTCAAAAAAGTGTACGTTCAAAGTCCACGTAGAGTAGGTGCCGTGGGTGAATTCCATTTGTTAGACTGGATCGGTGGATATGATCGGTGCAACTTTGTTATGGTCTTAAGCCAGCTTGTTCCATTCTTAGTTTCGAGTGATTGTTATTAAAATTTATCCAGGATGATCATTCCTGATAAACTTGGGTGCAAAAACTTTGCACATTGATCAATTTTCAACAAAAGGTCAAAAATATCAAAAAGTCCAATTTGTGTTTAATTTTCTTCTAAGTCCATTTTAACACCTATGCAGTGATTCGTTTTTTGTACTTATACCGTACCAAACAAGTGATCTTTGGGGTTAACATCTAAAGTACACGGTTTTTAATTTGACATAATGAAAATTAGTGGTAAAAATCGAATTAAAACATGGAAATCAGCAAAAAAAAACATTTTTATTAATAAGAAGTATTCCCTCCCTAACTCGAATGACAGCTTCTACTCGATGTTTTTTGATGTCACCAAAGTTTTCACCAAATTTTGAAGTATCGGCTCCCATTCCTCTGCGATCAACTGTTGCAGGCAATCGCCTTCCTTGCAATTCATTGCAGCAATATCTGTGGCTCGAACTCTTTAATTCAACTCGTCGCACAAATGTTCGATCAGATTTAGGTCCGGACTTTGAGCTGGCCACTCCATAACAGGCACATCCGTCACTTGAAGATACTGGTTCACTATGCCAGCTATAGGCGGTCTCACATTATCCTGCACGAGCAGGTAGTTTTCACCGATAAACCCGGCAAATGGTACGACATATTTTCTCTCAACGGTACGAGAAGTCAATCCACTGCCATAATAGACATGTTCTTTAATGCAACATTGTGCAAATCGTTCTTCTGATCTTCTGTACACCCTTCATCGCCATCGTTGCTCTGTAAACACCTCCTGAACTCATCAGAGAACAGGTTATTTATCCATTATTCTTCTGTCCAATCCAAATGCTGTCGAACGACAAAATATGTTATTGTTAATAAATCAGTCTTCAATTGTTATTTGTATCGAATGCCTGTTTAATTAATCCCATTTGGGGGCTCAACCGGGATTCGTAAAATTTGTTTGCGGTGAAGACGGTATTTATTGTAAAAGAAAATTATTAAAAGGTGTTTACGACGAGTGTTGATTAATAATATAAAGTGTGTATTTCTTTTACCAAAACGGAATCCCGCCTACGCACATAAGGGTTTAAGTAGTGTTTAGTCCCAAAAATGTCTAGAGCCTAGAAAAATCACCAAATTGAGTATTTTTTTTTAAATACTGTTTATGAGATTCTTAAAAGATCCCTCATGAGTATTTTGTCTGAAATTTTTTTGTATGCATAGAAACATACTCAGATATTTGTTTAAAAACATCACTTTTTTTCTTAACCCTTTGAAGCATACATTTTTGTGTTTAATATTTTTTTCTAAAATTTCGTACACATTGTTTTTTGCGGTCGCTACGTTCAAATATGGAGTTAGATTTTCGATATTGACAGTTGACAGCTGTCAATTAGCAGTCAAATCACTTTCACTTATTATAAATCTTGAATTTATTCTGATTTAGTACGTTTCTTGGGTCTGAGTATGTACTGATTTCTATGCATACAAAAAGTTTTCAGACAAAATACTGATGAGGGATCTTTTAAGAATCTCATAAAGAGTATTTTAAAAAAAAAATACTCAATTTGGTGCATTTTTCAAGGCTCTAGACATTTTTGGGACTAAACACTACTTAAAACCCTTATGTGCTACGGTGTGATTGAGACGAGAGGAATTTATTAAGAGTGCAAATAAAATAGTAAAAACAAAAATATACAAATAATAATCTTGTGCTCTAAATCTTTGTTGGTGTGCTGATGGTATAACGGTCCGTGTTTTATCAAACATAATAATAACGTAAAACCGCTAAAGTTAAAATAATTTAATCGACAATTGTACGAACACCATTTGGGCTTACGAAACATTTTTATTTGTTAAATTAATAAATCGAAATTATGGGAAAAAAACAAAAAACGTGTTAATGAAGGTCGTAGCGAAAACCAGCCCACAAATGAATACGATGAAATATTTAAACGTATGATGGAATATTTCCGCCATATTATCGAAGAGATTACACAAGAGAACGACGGTATAAAGCAAAGCACAATTATTTCTGAATCAGATCGCTTAACTGCTTTGATTGACCAAAATCAAATGCTACAACGGGAAAACGAGTTATTAAAAGAGTCTAGAGCAACGCCGCAGGCGTCACAAGAATCAACCTTTCGCGAAGTTAAGGACTCGTTGCCGACATTCAGCTGAGATGATAGCTTTCCGCTCAAAAAATGTCTCAAGAACATCGAAGAGGCAGCTATATGTGGATGTTGGTCTGGTTTACAAAAAACTGTTTATTGTAAGAGTTGTCTACGCGGAACAGCAAAGAAAAGCTTAAGCGCCGCTTATGACACATCCACCTGGGAAAAACTGAAAGAACTTTTCTATAAGGAATTTGATGAGATTATCAAAAGTGCTGTTGTTCATCAAAAAATGCAAGAACGCAAAAATCAGGCTGATGAATCCGTCAAAAACTACTTAATTGCTATGAGAGAATTGGGACTTCGGGCGAATTTAGAAAACACAGATGTAATCAAACATTGTATTGATGGTATAGAGGATTTTGAACCGCATAAGGCGATACTGTACGGTGCATCATCTATGGATGAATTCAAAGAAAAGTTGACCGTATACGAGGAAATGTCCGAGAAAATTAAATTAAAATCGAATGAGTATAAGGAGCAACACACACACGTCGCTAGTTCAAGCTGCCGAAGAAATTGGCGCCATTCTCAAAGAAATCAAAGTAAGCCTCCGAGGTGTTACGGTTGTGGGGATGTAGGGCATTTTGGAGCCAGCTGCCGGAACAAAGATAAGGGAATGAAATGTTATCGGTGTAGCAAATTTGGGCATATATCAAAGGATTGTAAGGGGGATAATAAAGTTTGCGCAGCCGTTCCACAGAAGCAGAATCCTATCTTGGTCGACATGAAAAAGTTCACTGTGATGGATGTGGAGATGATGGCACTTATGGATAATGGCAGCGATTTAAATTTTACGTCGAACATTTTATACTGGTATCGGGATACCGAATTTTCGCTACCAAACGACTACGTGTAGAGGAGCTGGTTCCGTTCCTTTTAGTACTATTGGATATTTCGACACATTAATCGAAGTGGATGGTGACAAATACAACACAGTATTTCATATAGTCCCGGATGGTCTTTTACCGGTCGACTTAATTCTTGGTAAGGAACTTATTAATCAAACGATTACCGTTCTAAGTCCTAACAGCGTTACCATGAAAAAATACGTACCGGAGAATTGTGTCTTAGTAGTACAGACGGGGGATGTGGATTTAAACTTATCTTACATCAAAGATCGGATAATTGCACAGAATATTCAGAAAATGATAGTTAATTATGGAACCAATCCAGCGACTGTAAGGTCAACAAATGTCGAGATGAAGATAATAGTGAACGATGATAATCCAATTAACCAACCACCCAGGCGACTTTCACCTTTGGAGGCAGAAATCGTGCAAAGTCAAATAAAATCGTGGTTGCACGAAGGAATTATAAGAAAAAGCACCGCAGCGTATCCAATAGTGCTTGCGAACAAGAAGGACGGAACAAAGAGATTGTGTGTCGACTATAGGAGGTTGAATAAGGCGATTGTACGCGACAGGTTTCCATTACCTCTTATCGAGGATCAAATCGATCAACTAAGTGGAGCAACAGTGTACACAACTTTGGATTTACGTAACGGGTTTTTTCATGTATACCAGTGGCACTTGACTCGATTCGTTATATGGTATTTATAACCCCATTTGGATTATACGAGTTTTTACGAGTTCCTTTTGGTCTGTGTAATTCACCATCAGTGTGTTAGCGTTTTATAACTGAAATTTTTCAAGATCTCTGTTTGAAGAAGATAGTGTGTGTTTACATCTAGGTTGAGGCATTCGAAAAACTAAAAATTGTTTAGTAACTAGCTCAGGAGTACAGTCTACAGATAAAGTGGACAAAACGCCCATTCATATGTTCGAAAATTGAGTACCTGGTGCATGAAATCGAACGCGGCTATATTCGAACATCGTCGGCGAAGATGGAGGCAATTGCAAAATTCCCAGATCCACGAACTCTAAAACAATTCCAGAGATTTTTAGGGTTAACCGGTTTCTTTCACAAGTTCGTACAAACTTATGGTACCATCGCTAATCCCCTATCTGATCTACTGAAAAAGAATATAGATTTCAAATTTGAGGAGCCACACAGGAATGCAGTAGCTCAGCTGAAAAAGGCATTGATCAACAAGCCAGTGTTGTTGTTGTACTCAATGGGGGCCGAAACGGAACTGCATACGGATGCGAGCAAATTCGGGCTAGGTGCGATTCTGACAATCAAGTGACGATCAACCACTCGATCCTGTATTCTATTATAGCAGGAAAACGACACCATGTGAGCAGCGCTATAATAGCTACGAACTTGAGGTCCTCGCCATCGTGGGAGCGTTAAAGAAATTTTGCGTTTATCTTCTAGGGCTAAAGTTTATCATCGCTACCGATTGTTCAGCATTTAAGATGACTATGAAGAAAAAGGAGATATCGTCTCGAATTGCCGGCGGGGCCCTACAACTCCAAGATTTCGATTTTAAATTGGAGCATCGTCCAGGATATAAAATGAGACATGTCGACGCATTTAGCAGAAGTCCAGTAGCAATGATCTGTGAAAGTGAAGTGGTGACACAAGTGAATGCGGCACAGCGTGATGATGAAGGCTTACGACCGATTTTCGAACTTCTAAAGACAGGTGCGTACAATAACTATATGTCTGTTAACGGCGTTTTATTTAAACTTGTAGATGGAAGAACAGTGCTGATTGTTCCAAAAGACATGCAGCAGGAGCTAATTCGATTCAGCCATAAAGTAGGTCATTTTGCAGTAAAAAAGACAGAGGAGCTGATTAATCGGCAATACTTCATTCCAAAGTTGGTCGACAAAATCCGCCACTATATTCGGAACAGCGTACCATGTATTTTAGCAGAAAGAAAAAGGGGTAAGCAGGAAGGTTTTCTGGCATCCTATCTCAAAAAGCGACAGGCCCTTATCTACTTACCACATTGATCATCTCGGCATCTTGTGGCCAGCAAGAAGAAGTATAAATATGTGTTATGCGTGGTTGACGGATTTTCCAAGTTTGTATGGTTGTATCCAACGGAGAGTACTATACGTCTCGAGAGGTTATCCAAAAATTGGAGCTACAGAAGAGTGTAGTTAGAAACCCAGTACATATTATTATACAGACAAGGCACCAACGTTCACTTCTAGTGAATTTGGAGAGTACACTAAGCAACAAAGAGTCGATCTTTGTACGATCACAATTGGAATGCAATGGGCAATGGGCAGGCCGAGCGAATTATTCAGATCATCATACCGGCGCTTTCAAAATTAGCCATCTACAAACAAGAAGATTGGTATAAGTACGCAAGTCAAATACAGAGATTTTTAAACAACTCATTTCAGAGGGCGATTCGAATGACCGACCCCATTCGAACTATTGTTTGGGACAAAAATGAAATGTCCGGAGCTTCCCGAAGTCAAAGAAGTTATTGAGATTGAATTGGCGAACTTATACAGTGAAGAGCGCGAGGATTTAAGAAATTTGGATAAAGAAGGAATTGCACGAATTCAGGATGAGAACCGTCGAGTATATAATAAAAGAAATAGAACCGCTCCAAAATATAACATAGGCGACATCGTTGCAATAAAGAGGACACAATTTGGCAAAGTTCTTAAAATTCAACCCAAGTATTTACGCCCGTATGAGGTAATTAAGGTCAGAGAAAATGACCGGTACGACGTTATAAAAATTGGTTCTGGCGAGGGATCAATAGTAGCATCGAGAGGCGCTAAACTTATGAAGAGGTATTACCATGGTTTATCAGATGAGGACTCAGAACAATCCCAAGGCGATGAAGATTTGATGCCATCCGAGCCGGATGGTGAAACAGGACGGCCGAGTGGGATCACCCTGTAAACCGAAGCGAATACAATCATCATAGTATGAGGGCAAAGATAATGTTACGGTTATTTAAGAGAGAAAAGAGCGTTTATATATTTTTATGTACAAATATATATATATATATATATATATATATATATATATATATATATATATATATATATATATATATATATATATATATATATATATATATATATATATATATATATATATATATATATATATATATAAATAAAACAAAGTCGTGTTAGTTACACCATTTATAACTCAAGAACGGGTGGACCGATTTTTATGATTTTTGTTTTGTTGGATTTGACTCCGTTCCGAATAGCATAATAACTATTAAAACATCAGAAAAATTCACCAAATAAAAATTTATCAAGAAAATTCATTTTCTCATACATTTAGTTCATTTTGTTTTTTTTTATTTTGTTCGTCTCAATACAGTGGTGGTTTAGGAAAAAAGAAAAGTCGGAAAAACTCAAAAGAGAGCGCGTGGCGCTATGTGATGAAACTTCAGCTGACGACAAACATGCGAGTTGCGTTGTTAAACCAGAGACAACCTAACAGAGATATTTCATTCTATGTAAACGTAAAAATTTAAACTGCGAGTTTATTTTCTGTAAACAGCCGCAAACAACCAAAAATATTTTGTTTTTTTGCGTAAACGTATACGTAGTTTAACGAAAAATGACAGATACAACGATGACATTGGAATTGTCCGAAATATATTTTGTTTTCATTTTTTAGCTCGAACGAAAAATTTAATTTGATTGTCTGTGGTTAAATGATCTATCTGCCAAAGATTTCTCCAAGCAATTGCTGACTATCGGTAATGGCCATGTTCCGTCGACGAATCGAACAGATTGATTTCGTTTCCTCTGAACTTTTGCAATTTTGTCTCAACGAAGAACGAGCTCATCAACAAAGTGTTCCCGAATAATATTACTAACCACAAAAATCACAATTGGGTGAGTGAACGAGTAATTCTTGCGGCAAAGAACAAAAATGGGGATCACTTAAATTTCACAATTCAAAATCTAATCGTCGGTCCACTTCATTCCTTCAAATCTATCGACTGTGTGACAAACAAAGACGAATCAACCAACTGTCCAACTGAATTTTTAAACTCATTGGATCTGGCTGGCTTGCCCCCGCACAATTTACAACTGAAAGTTGGTGTGTTGCCGGTAATCGTCATGCTACGAAACCTGAATCGCTTTGTTCGTTCTCGCACCTGACAATAAAACAAAAAATGTCGTATATCACAAGATGTGTTACTGAAGGGAATCGACCCTATTGCAACCTACTCAGGAAATAGTTTAAAAGAAAGTAGTGCAACAATGCTACGCGAATCATTTCGAATCAATTCAATAAAACGAATTCCTTGCTGCCACGTGAATTACATTCATTTCAATGTAATTAAAATATATTTCATTTTGATTGAATTTAATTAATTTGGAGTATTCATTTTATCCGCCCCGGAGGTCTCGGGTTCAATTCCCGGTAGTGACAAGGAAAAAATTGCACGGCTGGTTTAGGATCAATGAATTAATCACTCATTAGTCATTATCCGAAATGAAAATATGATTATTAAACCTCATTTAAGGCAGCCAAATCTCTTGATGGGGTATAGTGCCAGAGAGAGAGAGAGAGAGAGAGAGAGAAATTCATTTTATCTTAATAAAAAAACTCAATTTAATTAAGCTATAATAACTTTAAGCAATATTTATTGATTTTGAGGCGGTACGAAGTTCGCCGGGTCAGCTAGTATATATATATATATATATGTATATATATATATATATATATATATATATATTGATTGATTGATTGATTGATTAGAATGTACGGCCAAGACTAAGCAAGGATCCCGGATACGCCGGGCCAACCGTACACCCCTTTTACATATAACAAGATGGAGGGATAGGAAAGGTTGTTAGGTATGATAGACTTGACCCGGTTACAGACACCTAAGTAGTCAATAGTTAGTAAAGCACAAGACGGCACAATTATTTTTGTTTTTCGGGATATAAATAATCAGCAATCAACATCCTAAAAAGTTACTGATTAATTAGTAACTGTCCTGAAATAAAATTTCATTATTATGAGGGATTAAATTTTATTTAATACCATTTCATCCGCCATCTCTCTCTCTCTCTCTCTCTGGCACTATATCCCATCAAGGGATTTGGCCGCCTCATATAAGGTTTCATAATCATATTTTCATTTCGGATAATGAGTGATTAATTCATTGATCCTAAACCAGCCGTGAAATTTTTTCCTTGTCACCACCGGGAATCGAACCCGGGACCTCCGGTCGCTGGAGCAAGCATGCTAACCACTTTGCCACCGGGGCGGCAAAGTCATCCGCCATCCCCTCCCAAAAAAAAAAAAAAAAAAAAAAAAAAAATAAAAAAATGAAGCAGTCAATGTCGCGACGCCGGGCCCGCCACACCTCTTTATTATAGCATCTTAAAAAATTGATAATTAATAATGTTGGCATCGTAATGGTCAATTTCCTGTAATAAAATGTCATTATTATGCGTTAGAGATTCCTTATTTTGTACGATATAATTAAATTATTCTTGAATAGAATAAATGTAATGTAATGATTATTATAACTAAATTAATTATAATTTATTATCGTAAAATAAATAAAATACAACAAATCGAATCCAAATATTGTAGTATCAGACGGATGGATCCCCTCTTCAACCGATAACCTTACCATCCCTAATAAACCAATATGTTTAAAAAATAAAAATGAAACAAAGACATCTGTTTTCAAAAACAGCTAATCTGGAATCTATAAGGTAATATATAAATAATGAATGTGTCACAGGTTAAGAATCTCCAATACCTAAACAAATTAACACATTATAATTTATTCCCAATCAGAATTAAATAAAACTATTAAGCTAATCAGGAATCTGTAAGATGACAGAATTAGTAATAAGTAGCTATTAGCAAATAATCTAATTAAAGAAGTGCCATGATCCCAAAAATACAAAAAAACATCTATGTATCAATATTTGTCTGATTATAAATTTTATTGTGTAACCTCCAAGCCAAAAAATAAATCAACCCATAAAGTTTTCCTTTACCGACACTTCAATGTTACATATAACCATAGTCATTTAATCTATTAAAATAATATTTGTAACCCAATTGTCGTAGGACAAATTAAATCTTAAATATATAATTAAATTAAATTAAAATAAGAAAAATTATAATTAAATTGTAAATAAAATTCGACCTATAATTAAAAATTTGTTATCTGGTTAATAGTGGAAATCCAATATATTCCTAGCGACGGCAATTGTCACTTCAATGCAGTTCTTGAAGCAAACTAACTTTGATCTGAAACCATAAATGGCGGTTAACAAATACGATCAATTTGGAAGCATTATACCCAGTAAAACCTATTGAAAGAGCTTATAAAGAAGGAAATTCTTAATTACAGAATATATATCTAAACCAACTCAACCCGGGATTAAAACGTTTATGTACAAATTATAATTTATTAATTTCTAATAATAAAACTCAGTATTGATAGCTGTCCAATCTGTAAACTATAAATAAATAAAATATAGTATTAATGTTCATTATCTCAGACGGCTTAAGAATCTTAAAATATTTAGAAATTTTAACACTTTAAAATGTATTATTATTAGTAGGAAGTCAAAATACGACCAAGTAGAAGCCGGACAAAATACACGGCTTGTACGTATGCAGGCCCAAATTGCACGAATTCAGACCCCACTCATTCACATCTCGCACATGTGACGGAGAAACAAACCCCCCAGTCACCCGAACACAAACTCCGTCCATCCGTCCTGCATTCTGATAAAGTACCCCTTACCCTCAAGCAAATATTCAGTCAGAACTTCACCATTCTCCGCTATGACGTCCCTAATCCGATGACTATCGTACAATAGAGACGAAAAACAAACGAAATTACCACTCTTCATACGATACACTCCAATCAGACTAAAAAAGACACCAAAATGTTAAATGTGCATGCAGCCTCCAGTCGGATTCGTATCCAGTACCTTGCGGTCCAATATATATATATATATATATATATATATATATATATATATATATATATATATATATATATATATATATATATATATATATATATATATATATATATATATATATATATATGTATATATATATATATACATATATATATATATATATATATATATATATATATATATATATATATATATATATATATATATATATATATATATATATATATATATATATATATATATTTGTAATTAAAATTTCCTTGGTAAAATTGCCAGGATTTTGGCTAGCAAATTGCGTTCTTGCTAGCCGATGCAGTATCTACCCCAATTTCTATTTTAATCAATTCATCCTAAATTTATAAAGAATATAAAATTAATTAATTTGAGTACAAATCGAGTGAATGTAGTTAACGATTTTCAAGGAATACTACTCCAGATTTTGAGGGGTAATCATCGATATTACTGTGATTTTAAGTTAAACCAATTAAATGCTGACGTCCTAGATGATTTTCAAAATTTCGTTATAGTTGTGGAATGGCCAAACATGGCCCAGAATCATATCATTACTGAGTTATAGTGTTTTTACGACTTCACCGGATTTCTAGTCCAGATTTTGCGAGGTGATCATTTCAGATGATCATCGATCTCACTATGTTTTTATGTTATATCTATCAAATGCCCATATCCATAACGATTTTCAAAATTTTGTCACTGTGATGGGATAGCCAAACATGGCTCAGAGGCGATCTAATATATAGATCTAAAATAAAAACATAGTGAGATCGATGATCAACTCACAACTCGTTTAGTATTCTGATTAATATTATATTTATGTTAAATTATTAATCGTAAATTATAATTTAAATTATATTTGTTTTTTGATTAATATTATATAATCACTAATATTGTACAAATACACAATTTTTACTTAGGATATTTTTAGGAAATATTTCACTGAAGTCTCGACATATAGTATCATTGAATAATAATCAATATTGCTTCTCCATTTCCTGTATACTACAAAATCAGATTCAATTAGCATTACGCAGGAAGCATCTTTTAGTTCAACAAACAAATAGTTTAAAATTAAAAAAAACTTAAATCATATCCTTTGCGCTGAGCCAGATTTGTTTAATGGAAATAACATTTACTTTCCTGCATGTACAAAATTTTTGGTAGTCCAGTTTCAGATATCAAAATTTTAAATATTTGATAACGTCGAAACGTAAGGATAATCGAAGTGTTTTCCGTCATAGTAGGTACGACTTCAGTAATTTGGACAAACTAAACTACCACATTCAATGCATACCACTAAAACTTTATTTAAAATTGAGAAGGTGCTTTAAAAAAAGTAATTTGAAAATAATTTAGTCATTTGGTACAATAAAACCGAAATAAAATGACACAACATTAAATTTACGCTGAATAGTTGTTTTCGCAAAAAACATAAATCATGTTTTAAATGAAACATTCCTCGTGTTCTATGAGAGAGCATGACAATAATAAATTTATTATGCAATAAAATATTTGTGGTGCGCCGTGCGGTAATAAAATCAATCGGAAATACATAAAATCATAATAAATTTTAAATGAAAAAAATTAATGAATCTCGAGCATAATAATTATTATTAGGCATATGTATGCACAACAAGTGATTATCACAACAAGTGATTATTATTATAAAGGATTTACAATTTGAATCTGACAGCACGGTATGGTACTGATAGGTATGTCGTGCCATACCTTTGCGCTTTACCAGGTAAATTTATTTTCTATAAATCGTTACCAAACATCAAGGTTGTTGGTTTGAATGTGCTAGATAGCAAAAAACGTTATTTCTCATATCGTCATGTACATAGGTACTATACAATAAATAAATGATTGTTTTAAAAGCTCAATAAACTTTTTGTAATTTTAACATTTCATATATTGTATACATTTTGATAAGATTTCATCTTTATATTTTGTTTTTGGTAAGATACCAAAGCAACACAAACACAAAACCAAAAAAATTAATCTAAATCAAAAATAAAATTTTTCGATTAAAGAAGAACCTTACACTATACAATACATAACATGAAATTGTATTTTATATTTTTATTTTATACCACTTTGTTACGTACCCGTAGACTCAGTACGGCAAAAATAAATATATAAAGCTTTTTGCTTTTCGATGAATTGAAATATCAATAAAAATCTAATCTATATTCCAAAGGAAAAATCTTAACCAACCTACTTTTATTATCCAGTGTTTCTTTTTCCCTCTACACAGAAATTTTGGTTCGTCTTATCTTTTATCTTTGTATCTCATCTTTGTGTACTTTAATTTTAGTTTAATTTAAAATAAAACTCGAAGCACACAACAAAAAAGAGTATCAAGTGAAAAAAAAGTTCTGTGAAAGCTTTTTGTACTTTTTTTTAAATATTATATTTACTTTATCCTTGGAAAAAGTGAGAACTTTCAGAGATGACGAAGAAGATACCATAAAGGAGCACAACGTGATATTTGATTATGAATAAAAAAAGCAGGAAGAAAAATTGTTACTAGTAGTTGCTGTTGAGTGTGACAATATTATAAATCAGTAGGATCAAATTATCAAAGCTTGGTGTAAATTTAGTTTTGCCTTTAATACAAACATGATTTCGAGAGTGGGTGAATTTATATTCAAAATAGAATGTCGACGATAAAATGCTTTAAATATACGAAAACGCAGTAAAATAGAGCATACAATTTTAAATTAAAATAAAATGTTAAATTGTGATACGCCCATTCATTAACTAATCAAAACAGCGAGCCACCTTGGTACAAAATGTAGCAGATATGCCACAATTTATTCATTTTAAAGGTTCACCACCCATCTATACCGAATCTGCTACACAATTTCATGAGATTATATTTTTAAGTTTACGCAATTATTCAATATATTTATTTCACGATAAAATGTCTTGCTAATTAAATATTTTAGCTAACTTCATTATGCTACGATTACTATCAAATGTCAAAATACTCAATTTCCAAAAAAGTGGTGCAATTTTTAGTTTGATTGTTTTAATAGGTATCCCTCGAGTTACGAACTCAATTGGTTCCGGATATTCTGGATGTTTCGTTCCAAGTGCGAAAATTTTGGAGTTTCAATGCAAAAAATAATTTTTATCTGGTATTGGTGGTCCGATAACGATCAGACAGATGATAACGAAATAAAAAAACGATCAAGAATAGCAGAGGACTTACCGGGTACTTCAGAATCTGGGAAGAATGTTCTTCAGCTAAATGCTAAACCGATCACTTCAAATAGTAAAAATCCAATCCCGCAATACAACTGTCAGAGTCCGAATATGCCATAATTTATTGAATTACCTCGGAAATTGTCAACGTCTGAAGCAACATATACCTGTATCAGCAGAAACAAAATATTCAAAAGTAGGCGATATAGTTCAAACTGAAATTCAAAATATCTTTCACAACCCAAATCCAGTTTTTTGGACAACAGACAATTCGCATCAAATAATGAAATAATGAAATGGTCACAATCTCCAACTAGTACATAATTGAACGATTTCTCTACCGAGTCAAACGTCTTGCGTGGGCTAACAATGTTTCTTCGGAAAGATTAGTTAACGGATTACATTTAGAGAAATGAAAGCGTAACATGGATCAACCTAAAAAACGATATGCTGGCTATGTTTAAGAACAGAAGATCGGACGCAGAAATTAAGCAAACGCTTGCGTCTCGCAAGCAAACTCCAAAAGAAAGCTTCAAAGATTTCTATATGGACATTTCTTCAATCAGCATTTGCTCTGCAATGGCCTCTTTCTGAATCTGATCTGGAATTCATATTGCGACGAAATATGAAGCCCACGTTGCAGTACAAACTAGCTGGTCTTCGATTTTCTTCTATTATCGACTTAGTAAATCAGTGCATAGAAATAGAAGATACTTGGAAACGGTTAGCTGCTGAAAGAATCGGTGCTGAACAACACCCCGACGCTATGTAAATGTAAATGAACTCTCACAATATTTATCTGATCAATACAGGTGTTTTCAAATGTCATTACCCAACACAGATTCCATCTACAAACAATTTTCTGTTCAGGAAAATAGGCATGAATTGAGTTCCGATAATGAAAATAGATTAGCAAAGCATATTGAACAGTTCCCCTGTTCGTCTAAAAATGGATTAGGAAAACCTTAGCTGATTACTCACACTATCGATGTAGGAAATGCACCACCTATAAAGCAGCGACACTACTCGGTGTCTCCTGCAGTCCAAGCCGAAATGAACCAGGAACTTGATAGGATGTTGGGGTTGGGAGTGATTGAGGAGAGTCAAAGTGCATGGTCGTCTCCAATTGCTGTTGTTCGTAAGTGAATGAAGTTACAGTTAAAGATGAATATCCCTCACCATTGATTGAGGGTTTGCTAAGTCGATTAGATAGGACCAGATACATTTCATCGATCGACTTAAAAGACGTCTTTTGTGTTATCAAGGGATAAGACTGAATCCACTAGTCGCCCCCCCCCCCCTCCACCTATCACTTCACTGTAATCACTTCACTGTGTAGACACCCCGACAAAGTTCAATCAATTGCTGACTAGCCAGTTCCAAAAACCATTTCTTGGAATGGCGGGGTGGTATCCTCGTTTTATATGTAATTACGCAAGCATCACAACGGTGCTCACAGACCTACTTAAGAAAAATCAAAAACTTGGGTGGAATGACGCAACACAGAAAGCTTTTAAGCAACTGAAAGTGGCTTTAACTACGGCTCTAGCTCGGTGAAATGCTGGTTTTTCACGTCATTTCTTCATACAGTGTGATGCTAGTACAAGTGGTGTGGGAAGCGTTTTTTTTTCAGAAGTTCGACCTAGGTGAGGAACATCCCATTGCTTATTACCTCCATAAGCGTAAATACAGTATGACGGAGTAAGAATGCTTGGCCGCCGTTATGAGCGTAAAAAATTAAGACCACATATGTAAGGTACACCTTCACTATTATTATGGACCAACGTGATCTATCAGGACGACTGGCTAAGTGGATTCTGAAACTTCAAGAATTCAATTTTAATATTGAATACCGAAAGGGCTCTCAAATGTTGTACCAGATGCCTTGTCTATAGACTCCATCTTGAGGCCATAATCGCTCTCGATTTGTCCGGCGATGATGCAGGTGTGCTCCGTCTTTATGTAGACCTGAATTCCGAAACGTTCAACTATTGTGCTTACGCTGACAGAATTAAAGATTTTAAGGAAAATCCAGCTGTTCAATCAAATTTGAAAATACTTAATAACAAGCTTTATATTCTGCCTAATTCAAATGTTGACAACTATACGGATATTTCGAAATGGAAACTTGTCATTCCAGAGAAATTACTACCGGAGTTATTAGAACGAGCCCATAATTCTCCTATGAGCGCACATTTTGGTTTTGAGAAAAAGATCAATATTATTGGCGGCAATATTATTGGTCAAAAATAAGTCGAGATGTAAAAGCATGCATCCAAAACTGCGACACATGCAAGTAAAACCAGTAAACTACCAAACTCAGTCGCAAATTCGAGAGTTTTTTGAAGTTTTCCGTCGAAGCACGTTAGGCAATACCCACTTATTAATTGTTTTAGATCAATATACCAAGTTGGTGATTTTAGAGCCATTAAGAAATGTTACTGCTCTCAGAGTCGTATCAATTTTGAAAAAGAAAATGTTCAGTGTTTTTGGTGTCCCTGAATTCATAGTGTCCGATAACGGATGCCAATTTTAATCCCATCTGCTTGCTGATCTACTTAAAAAATTATATAAGATACGACATTCGTTGGTTTCCTTATGAGTTGTCGATGTGTCACAAATTCATCTCCAGTGGAACCGGGAAGCACAAAAAAAACTTACAGTGGCGCCCAAACTAACGAGCCATTAAAAAGAATCACGATAAAAGAATCAAAAGGTATGTACGACAGGTGATATGTTTAAACCTCTCCAAATCTATTCCAATAATTAATGTATTAGTTGAGCTATGCATAACCATAGTTAGACTAACTACAATTTTTCCGTTGTAGGTATATGGTACTTATAATTAATTTTTGTTCTTATGGTGAATTTCATCTGCTGTTGCAATGAAGGATTCAAAATCGTGTATGGTCAACCCAAGGCGTTCAATAATAACTACATTCTCGTTTCCGAAAATTGAATATGACGCAGCATAATCTAAAAGTCCAACTAAGGGGATATCTGTAATTTAAACTTTCAGTGTAAGCCTGCCTTGCATCGATCGCATAATTAATTGATGAGTTTAACTTGATAAGTTTAGGAAAATGAAAAAATTCAGAGGTATTAGTTTGAAGAGCAAAATTTATTTTTGAAGTTGAAGCCTTCGATTGTGAATGGTTGGATTAGCTTCGGGGACCAGTTATCCTTACTCTAATTTGAAACAAAATATGCGGGTCATCTATTCTTCACATTGATATAATCGATGTCCCATCGCAATCTCAACTCTTCGGGGTGTATTTAGACTCAGTCTCAACTGATGGGGAGGTTTATAAAATAGATACTTCTTCATTGTCGATTTTAGTTGAAAGTATTGCGTGATTTTCTTGAGGAGTGATCATCTTTTGGGTACAAGAACCAACCCGATCTATCACTTTGTCTGCCACTCTATTTCTAGAAGGAATGGGTTTAGGATTTGCATGGTCAATGAAATTTTGGGCTGGCTTTGACGCACGGTGGTCTAAATTTTATTTAAGATCCCATATTTTTGCAATACTGACTCAATTGACCAATTGTCTTGATATAAGTAATTTTTAGATTTCTAATTATGGACTTCTATTTCTCATTTTCAGAAACTAGTTCGATTAAATTTTAGAATTAGATTTTTATATGTGCTAGATACATTCCATAATTCTCACCACGAACCTGAAAATGTTTATAAATTTCTGGCATAGAAATGGAACTTCATCTTAAGCTTATTTCGGAGTTCCCGAATTGTAATATCGCTTGACAGATTGTCATTAATTCCCTATATAAAGCATTTGGGTCTGAGTTCACCATCGCTTAAATATGCGTTATCCATTTTTTATTTGACTAAAATTAGGACTTGATCGAAATTAAGACGTTGTTCACCAGTTGTAGCGGTTCAAAACTTAATTGACCATGCAAATCCTAAACCCATTCCTTCTAGAAAGGGAGTCGCATACAAAATAGTAGGTCGGGTTAAAGAAAATAAACACATGATGACAATTATTCTCCAAATAAAATATTTTCTTAAAATTCAAAACCTTACAGAACTTAACCAATGCGCGAAGTTCCACTGTAAATAGAAGTCTTCCGAATTTTTTCCACATCACCAACAAGGACACTATGTACATTATTGGCACTAACCTACTAACATTATCGTGACAAGCAATCCAATAATATTCATCCAATAAAGAAAAATAATTTCCACAGCATCAGGTACAAATGTTTTTAGTGATATACCCTCGTTCTATATTATTACAGCAGGAAGTGAAATAAAATCACAACACCTAACCGAAAAAAAATTATTTGAAAAAATTTTCTTTTCATTATGATTCGGGTGTTCCGTTTTCTGTGCTATTCTGTGCATTGTAAATTAGCATGGAAATGGAAAATTCATTTTGGCGCAGGAAAAAATCTGTTTATTCATGATTCCAAACTTGTTCTTCTTGTTTTTCCTATCCGATATCTACTTTGTATATTTATTACACAGAAAATTTACTCTCTGTGTACAGAGACTACATGCTAAAATAAACTTACAAAACCAACATAAAAACAGTTATGTACATAATGTGATTCCTATAGCATATACCCATGTAGTGGAAAAAGCATATACATAAATGAAAAATAAAAATTAGTTCGCTGAAAAATACATAAACAATTTTAAAAGGAAAATAGGGAAAAATCAAGGAAGTTTTTTTTGGTGCGGGAATTAACAGAACAGACGCGAGCACACGGAAACATGTTAGTTTAGTTTTTGTTAATTGATCGGAGTGTGAGTTTTGTGGGTTATGAATAATCCGAAATAGCTGCGGAAGAAGAATATATGACGGGAAACATGTAAAATCAACGTGAGTTGAAAATTTTAGTTAATTAGCGGGATTTAATTATGAAATGTATTTTCTATTTCCAAGCGGAATGATTGCAATTAAATATATTTATTTTTTTGGGATCACATCTCATATTTCATGGAAACACTTTTTTTTGTAGATGATGAACACAAAATTGAAATTAACGCAATCAGCAAGAATGTGTCTTGTTATATAAATAATAAAGTGACCTACAACCTCAGCATAGAGAAGTATATTTTTTTAAGTTTTTTGACTTAAAAAAATTTATATTCACGACCTTCTTGAAAAGAAAAAACGTATTAAACGAAAAGTGTTCATTTTATGCATCGATTCGATTATACAACTAACCTGCAAGAATTAAGTTGAAATATTTTCAGATTCCGACAACTGTCTGTTCCGAGAACTTCTGTCGAAATAGTTCGACAATCGGACTCATCGGTTATAATAATTGAATGTCGCCCTCGATAGCAGGGTTCTTGCAAAACAATTACGACTTGGGTGTTTTTATATGTCTTGTGTTATATGTACGTTTCTAAATATCTCAAGCGGTAGTTGTGAGCTTTTTTCCATAAAATATTTTTTAATAATTTACAGTCCAACCTGTTTTTGTCCGGTAATAGGAACCGCATAAAAAAACGCATACTAAAAATCGTCCAAAACTTCACGAATAGGTATAAAAAATAGGTTTTTCGATTGTAGTGGAGTTATTGCGATTATTCCGTATATTGATCTATTTTCAGTATTAAATCTCGAATTAAATACACAATCGTAAAAACTTTTACCATTTAGTGTCAATTTGTGTGACAACAACTATGATAATCGACACTTACTTATTCACAATCAGCTTTCCAACCACCCCGTACTGCTTCTTTCCGTTAACGCTGGATCGCGGATAATCATATTTGTTGTTACACAGATTGACGCTAAATGGAAGAATTTCCTACGATTGTGTTTTTAATTCGAGATTTAATACTGAAAATAGACCAATATATGGAACAATCACAATAATACCATTACAATCGAAAAATCAAAGCAACATATAAAAATTCGTAACTAAGAAAAGTTAGTTGTGAGAATAGAATATAGATGAAAAATGAGAAAGAAGCGATTTTCGTACGCTACGCAGTAATTCGCTAGTAGTACAACCACATGGCATTGTTCTATATATTTATTTATTTATTACCAACTTTACATATCTGGTTACATTATTATTTACAAAAACACATTAATAAAATTATATAAATAAAAGTTTACAACGGTTACCAATAATTCAAAAGAAGCTTCGACATTAATTCCTTAAAAGAATTTCTAGAAAGATTAAAGTCAAAAGCCGGCCGTACTTTTATTAACGAAAGCTGATGAATGATAAACCGACTGACATTTGCCTACAAAACGGCAATTTAATTTGGAAATCTTTGTCGCGTTTACATCTACCCTATCTGTTTAATTTACATCTACCTTTATATGCTGGGAGTATGTTAGGAGGGACATTCGCATCTCTAGGCAACCTTCTTTTTTTTCTTTTTTTTTTTTTTTTGAGAGGATTAAAAAGAAAGTATTAATCATCCAATGGATTTAATGTCCTTTTAAGGTCAATTAATACTCCCCTTTTCATTCACGCACTCACCCACCCATTCACCTACTCACACATTTACAGTATACCACCTGCACATTGCAAGCTCCATGTCAACCTGTAAACTGACATGGACGGTGGGTCGGCGCTGAATTCTTCACTCCAACAGAGGGTCTAAGTTGTGTTTATTAACATCACCGATCGTAATCGATGAAGAAAATTTGCTTTACATCCTGCCTCTGATGGGATTCGAACCCAGTACCTCCCGGTCCAAGTGCCGAAGCTTTAACCACTGCGCCACTTGTACGGTAACCTTCGTAGTGCGTACATTAAAAACCGCTTCTGAACGCTCTCTATGGGATCTGAATATAGTTATTATAAAACGGATTCCATATGAGAACACCATATTCCAACAATGAACGAACAAAAGAGACATATACAGTTTTAGTTTAAGGATAATGAAAATCCTTAGCAAACCTTTTAACAAATCCAAGCATAGAATTCGCTTTAGAAATGCAACTTTCAACATGTTTATGAAATGTTCCTGCGTCAATGCGTGAACGTACACAAATTCAAAATAATATTTGTCAATTTCACTTTTTTCATGTAAATTTAATGAACTTACCGAATAACTTTGCATTACGTGCGAATTATGCACATCAAATCTAAAAGTAAATCATTGTAAATTAGTTATGTAAACGTAAAATATATAAATACTTAGCTTTCAATCCATTAACTCATGAAGATGCTCCGAACACCGAAAACCAAGATATGTGGCTGTCAATATTAATTCAAAATCCAAATTTATAACAAATGTTTAGTCTCAAATATAAAATCAATTTCCCAGTATGCAATTTTTCCACTGTGTGGAAAAACTGCTCAAATTTCGTACTAAATTCCGTACTACAAAATATCAAAGACACAAAGATATTGATTTAGGGCAAAAAAATTTCTTAGTTAATAATCTTTAAAGATTACCCTTTGGTGGCTCATGACCCAAAAGTGTAGTTCCATATTGTCGAATCTCAGTTAGCCTATGGGAAAATCATATCGGAAGCAACTCACTACAATCATCTTCTTGGTGCTCAGAATGACCGACTCATTGCTGACGTAAGGGACATCATAATTGGACCCAAAAGTGCTACACCATACTCAGATTTGAAAATTCTGGACAGATTAGGGGATTCTAACCAGACACAAATTTATCGTCTTTTACGGATTAGAGCTTGAAGATCTTAAACAATCGCAACTTCTTCGGAGGATGAAGACCAATGGTGGATCCAACGTCGACGACAAATTCGTTAAGATGATTTGGTTGAAGAGGTTACCTCCAAGAGCACAGGAGATTTTAACACCGACCGCAGAGGCGTTAAATACGACAAAACTGTCTGAGTTAGCAGATCGATTGATGGAAACAATGTCACAAAATCATGTCATGCCTTTTTCCACAATCGGTCAAACAACTAACATTGAGTCGTCGGATGTAGCACCTTATAAAAAACGGAATATTTTTCGTAGTTCTACTCGACAAAAATCGCGTTCACCTAGAAGATTCGACAACCGTCAAAATGCCATAACAAAAAAATATGCTAATTCTACTGAGTGTTATTTTCATAGACGTTTTAATGACTAGTCTAAAAATTGTAACCCGAGTTGCTCTCGTTTTAGCGAATTCAAGGCAAAAAACTAAATCCAACCCTACAAATGGTGACGTGTGAATTGTTTGCGGCCAATGGATCATCAGTTAAAACATTCGGTTCCCGCCGTTTAGAGTTAAACCTCGGTCTTCGAAGACATTTCGTTTCGGCCTTTATTTTGGCTGATGTTACGATGCCAAGGCGTCGATTTTCTTAAATACTCAGGTTTGTTGGTCGACATCCAGAAGAGTCGTCTGGTCAATTCATCGATCCATTAACTTCTCTGAAAGTACGAACGATAGCTATCACATCTGATTCTCGTACACTAAGAGTTATTGACACTAACACGATTGACATTAGAATGTCACCTCTCTTTGCAAAAAACCAAATTTTATTTTTACGACATGAAATTTTTCCGCAGGAATTCTTCCATCAACCGCACGTATAAACGATATACTTAATTTCAACAGACCAGAGAAAATTAAGAAATTAAGACGATACCTGGGTATGTTAAATTTTTAGAGAACATTTATGCCCAATGCTGGTGGTAATCAAGCCATCCTCTGTGACTACTTAAAAGGTAGCAAAACGAATGATTCACGAATAATTGACTCGACAGTCGAAGCTATAGATGCATTTGAGCCCAGCAAAAAACAACTCGGCGAAGTTGCTATGTTATCTCATCCATTACCGAATACTAGACCTGCAATGATGGTAGATGCATCGGCGCAGTTATACAACAGCAGATCGAGGACGTTTGGCAACCTCTGCAATTTTATTCACAATAATTAAACGACACTCATTAACACTACAGTGTATACGATAGAGAACCGTTAGCCGCTTATTCGGTCATAAAACGATTCCGTTATTAAAAATTAAATTAAAAAAATCGGAATTAAAAAAATTCCGTTAACATTCAATTCCCCAGTTAATTTATATTGTGAGACGTCATCCAGGGGTCCAAGCTACGGTCAAAGCTATGTCAGAAAAATTCATTTGGTCCAATATTAAAAATAATGTTTAAGAAATGGCAAAGCCGAAACAGTAGCTTCAGCCATTTTTAACACTTGGATCTCTCGTTTTGGCATTCCAGTTTCCTTCGTAACTGATCAAGGTTCACAATTCGAATCGGAATTATTCATAGAATTTTCTAAATTATTGGGTTTCGAGCGTAAAAAGACAACTGGATATCACGCGCAATCCAATGGCTTCATAGAAAGATGGCATCGAACACTGAAAGCCGCTATCATGTGTCACAAAAACAAACAATGGGCACGTGTCCTTCCTTCAGTATTGTTGGGTCTCCGAACAGCATATCGAGAAGATTTCTAAACTTCGTCTACTGAACTCGTCCTGGGCGAACCTATACGGATTCCCAGCGATATGATAGAAGATAGTAAATCCAAACAAAATTATCCAGAATTTGTACGTCAACTGAGAGAACATTTTTCGTACATTCGACCACCGCCCCCAACAAGACATCATCACGATAAAAAATTTATTTCTAAAGATTTAAATAAGTGTTCGCATGTCTTAGTTCGTACAGATGCAGTTAAAAATTCGTTGCAATCTTCTTATTAAGGACCGTTTAAGATAATCAAACGTTTCGAGAAGTATTTTAGTTTGGATATCCGAGGTAAACATTGTAATATATCAATCGCTAGACTTAAAGCAAGTTTCATGGAAGAAAACATAGCAGATGTTTTACCAAATGAAACAATGGAAGTTGTTAATAAGTCACTACCCAAATCTGCTAAAACCCAACAAAGAGTCAGTTTTAACTTTGGACATAATCAAGGTAACCCGATTGCTCCAGTCAGTAAACCAAATACGACTAGAGTTGGTAGAATTATTAAAATTCCTGGTCGTTATGCATAATCGCTCACTTATAAGTTCACTAGGAAAGGGGTAATGTGGCTGTCAATATCAATTCAAAGTTCAAATTTATAACAAATGTTTAGTCTCAAATATCAAATCAATTTTATATCAATCTTCATTGAGTTTGTGTTTGAGATAGTCTGGACACTAGATTTTAATAGTGCATTTAAAACTAGTGTCATCTAATTTTCTAAATTTCAAGTATTTTTGTTGAACTGGATTTTCTTCACTGTGTGGAAAAAAATGTTTTAATTCCATACTAAAGTCCGTACAATAAAATATCAAAGACACAAAAATATCGATTTTGGAGAAAAATAATTGTCGTTCTCTTTCTGTTTCGCGGTAATATTTTTTTTTATAAGTTTCGATTGTATCTTTTAATTTCACTTTTCAGTTTCTTCTGACAAGTCGACGTGCACGGTTGCACTACACGATTAGTTTTTTTCTTTAAAGTGTTGTGTTTCATTATTTATTTGTTGTGTGTTGTGTTTCATTATTGTGTTTCATTAAGTGTCGATTGTCTTTTATTTTCAGTTTTTCAGTTTCTTCTGACAAGTCAACGTACATGCTTGCACTACATAATTAGTTTTTTTTTCTTTAAAGTGTTGTGTTTCATTATAGAGTTTTACTATTTGTTAAAGTAAATAATTTTAAATTTAAGTATATAATAATAATTATTAACTAATTTAGTGATCGCGATGTACAAATTTGAACTAAAAATGTTATAGAGATCTGTCTCACAATGGTGTCGTCGCGAAATACATTTACGTTGTAAATTTTCGATGAATTTTTTTTTTCAAGATCTCAAATGCTGAAGATTAATAATTGGGAAGCACATGGTGGTTGTATTACAAAACACAATTTATGAAATTTAAATATATAAATAAATTTTCTATGTATGTTTAATTAAATAAAAAATAATAATTACCTTCACAAAAACAAATGACAATAAAATATTTTATTTCGAAATCAAATTTTATGTGAAAAATACTAACCAAATCTGCTCTTTTTCGCGCAGAAACGTATTGGGAATCAGTATAGAAAAGTATATGTAAAAATCCCGAGTTTCCGACGAAATTCCACATTCTTTCCAATTTATTATTTTTTCTTTTTAGTCGGGATTCACACCCACACTGGAATTTTTGTGACACTTTTATTTGGCGAGCAGTACGGTTTTCCGCGTGCATAACATGGTTCTTTCCATAGAAAGAGTGTGGTTTTTGAACGCGAATATAAACGGAATTCCGTCGGCATATTGGGTACCTAATCTGCAATGCCCCAATATGCCCACGGAATTCCGTTTACATTCGCGTTCAAAAACCACACTCTTTCTATGGAAAGAACCATGTTATGCACACGGAAAACCGTACTGCTCGCCAAAGAAAAGTGTAACAAAAATTCCAGTGTGGGTGTGAATCCCGACTAAAAAGAGAAAAACTTAAATTGGAAAGAATGTGGAATTTCATCGGAAACTCAGGACTGTTCCATACACTTTTCTATACTGATTCCCAATACGTTTCTGTGTGAAAAATAGCAATTTCGTTAGTATTTTTCACATGAAATTTGATTTCGAAATAAAAGATTTTAATGTCATTTGTTTTTGTGAATGGTAATTATTATTTTTTATTTAATTAAACATACATAGAAAATTTATTTATATGTTTAAATTTCATAAATTGTGTTTTGTGTTGCATCCGCCACGTGCTAACCAATTATTAATCTTCAGAATATTGGGTACTTGAAAAAAAAATTCATCGAAAATTTACAACGTAAATGTATTTCGCGACGACGCCATTGTGAGACAGATCTCTATTACATTTTTAGTCCAAATTTGTACATTGCAATCACTAAATTAGTTAATAATTAGTATTCTGTACTTAACTTTAAAATTATTTACTTTAACAAATAGTAAAACTCTATAATGAAACACAACACTTTAAAGAAAAAAAAAACTAATTATGTAGTGCAAGCATGTACGTTGACTTGTCAGAAGAAACTGAAAAACTGAAAATAAAAGACAATCGACACTTATAAAAAAAAATATTACCGTGAAACAGAAAGAGAGAGACAATTATTTTTCTCCAAAATCGATATAAATCGATCGTGTCTTTGATATTTTGTAGTACGGAATTTAGTATGGAATTAAAACAGTTTTTTCCATACAATGGAAAAATTGCATACTAGGGCCAACGCAACTCCGTTTACATTCGCGTGCAAGAACCACACTATTTCGATGGGATTCACACCGACACCTGAATTTTTGTGACGCTTTTCTTTGGCGTATAGTACGGTTTTCCGTCTACATAATTTGGTTCTTTCCATAGAAAGAGTGTGGTTTTTGAACGCGAATATAAACGGAATTCCGTCCGCATTGCATATTGGGAATGTTAAAATATTTGTTATTCTGTATAAATATTTTATTGCAATGTATAAACACGCTGCCATCTATCGAACATTACATACAACCTTGTATTCTTTAGTACATAACATAGAAATAGTTTTATTTTACAATGCACCGACTACAAAGTATGTACTAAAAACATAGAAATTATAATAGTTTATTGTTGCATTATGTAGATGTCGGCAATAAACTATTTTGTGTCTTTGCTTAAGAAAATTTAAAAAATTATTTTTAGTCCAAATTTTTAAAATGTGCCTTCACTCGTTCGCAGTTGAGATTTATTAGAGAAAGTAATAATGAAGAAAAACACAAAGATAATTTGTTTACATTTGTAACGAATGTACTTGTAGGTAATTTGGAATTACTAATTCTGTACATCGATTTACGGTTTCCTTGAGAAAATTATTCATAAAAATTTATTAGGTTTTTGTTCCGTTGATTATGTCCGTCTGCGATGCGCTTCATATATAAAAAGCAACCGTTTAAAAAAATTACGTAGCTGGGTCAAAATATTTAAGGTAATGACAATACTGGCATATTTATGGATTGTAAAAATATTTTGGCGGTATAATTGTTCTTCTAAATCCGAACTTAATTTGTGTGATTAACATATGTTTATACATGTACGGATGTCTAACCAACGGACATATACAGATGTACATATATAATGTACGTGTAGTCATGGTTCGATGCCTTTTTCCCTGTTGAATTAAAATACAAATATTTTTTGATAGTTCTGTTACCTTTGGCTATCAGCAATTCGTACAGACTGCTGTTAAGGTTTTAACATTTTGTCTCGTATATCGTTAAAGTTTTTCGGAGCCATACACTTGTTTTGTCGTTATTACACAATAATTATGTACGTATATCGTTATGTATATATGTGCATGCATGCTTTAGATTATATTTAAGTAAAACAAAAAATTTAGATTTGTTATGTATAACACAGGTAACATGTTATTGTTACCTTCATGTATATAGCTTTTTACGAACATATGTTGTTATTGTTTACATTCACGATTCATGAATGCTAATTAGCTCTATTTAGTAGTTTTAGCTGTGGTGGGATAACTTAAATGAACATAAAAATCAATTTGCTCATACTAAACTTGGTGCTAAAGTGAATAGAAATTTAGATTTTACTGGGAAAAGGTCAATGTTTATTGGGCTCCCTAAACTTATTCAACTGGAAACACTTTTGTACATGTATTGTATACGGATTTCAATAGCGGGAATTATAAATTAAAATAATACTCAACTGTATTTTGATTGTGGAACAGGTGATTTACACAATACACTATACGGTCTGTTAATGAAAAGGAATTTGTTTTAGTCGATGATCAAGGAAAATTTTACATTTTCTGTTTTTAATAAAATTTTGTTATACATACGTTTAGCCTATCTTGTCCAAAAATATATTGTTTATGTTCAGTGACCCTTGGCTGTCTCTTAAACCACATCAAACGTTTGCCCAGTGCAGGCGTACAAGATTGGGACGTGGTGCTGAGCGAAGTTGGTGATCACCATTTCCGGACAAATGTAATTGATGGTATCATAGAGGTTACTAATACCAACTATTGTTTCAACCCTTTGGCAGTAACACGTAAATTAAATAATATTCCTCTATACTGCTTGATCATTCGACCGAAAGTTTACGAATAAGATGAAAACATGATAGTATATACTATACATTTATTTCCTTTCAGTTTATTCAGTACCAAACTGTGATATACTATGGCACTAGATCAGCTTGACACTAATGTTTAAAAAATAAACTTTAATCAAAATCATGCATTACGATCAACGTTTCAATTTTACGATGAAAATCCATTGTTGCATAAAATTTAAATTAACAAACACAGAAATTCGGGAAAATATCAAATATGACCTAAATCTTTATATGAAAACAATTCAACCCTTGAAAAAGTCTCACATTCGTTAAAATTTATCGATAGGAAATTTTACCGCTAGTCTAATATGGCATTTTACTCCTTTCCTACCTTTACATGTGCCATCCAGATCAAGTTATGCAGTATAAAGTGTCTATCACTTTACTGTTTTCGATCCGACAAGTTATCCATTATGAATTGATAGAGATTATAAATCACTGTCTCCTCTCCTTATTCTAGCAGCTTATATGCAAGCATTGTTATCCTGTGTGATTTCTATGATGGTTCTTAACTATTGCAGACAAATTTAAATTTTTGAGCGCATATAAGCATATACAAAGTCCAAATGTATCTATTCGTGGTGCTCTTACTTCATAACGGTTTCTATATCTAATTTCGGTGACTATACCTAAATATTATTCAACCTAATGTTTAGGTGCAATAAACGATAAATTATAAAGCTGAAAAAATTGCTCATGCTATGCTACCGATGGTGATATTCAGCCTCGTTTCATTTGGCGAGGATTAAATCTTTTTGTGGGCGCTATTTAGGTTCTTATATATATAATATACCTCCACTATTTTTCTTTGTAAAGGGTCTTTCAATAAGGTCGCTAGATTTTTTCAATGTAAATAATAAAACAAGTTTTGTGAGATATCCACTCCATTTTTTTAATTTGAAAGAATATTTTATAGCATTAAGTATGAAATATAATAGTGTTCAAATGTCGCCCTCGCCTTTGCTTGGTGACATGTATTTGGGAGGTCCAATTTTTGATGATTTAGTCACATAAATCTGGTTGAATTTGCTGGATGGCGTTGTTGTCTATGGTCATTTGCCTTAACTTCCAGGGTATGTTGCAAATTTACTGCCTCACGTTGTCCCGTAGACGCTTACGCACAGTAACGATGTTTTCAGCAGACGGTTTAAATGAATCAGAATACAGTGTGTAATCAAGATTAGGTAACTCCTCCTTTAGCAAACTAATATGTATATAAAGGTCGTGCTCAGCACCCTCTCAAATAATTTCATATATATTAAATAGTTACGGGGCTTGCCTCCATTCAATAACTCTGTACATAAATTTCACCAAAAGTAAAGAGACAATGTTTCGAATTCGATTTGAAACCACATAATATATGGTATTTTTCAACAGTTTTCCTACATAAGTTAACAGTCAACCAAAGTGGCGTATTTTACTCTTTCAAATTTCGGTTTATCATTCAGCGTCCGCCTCAATATAGTACAAAGAAAACATGTAACTAAGAATTAAATGCTGTTTGTATTTCCTATAGCAAACAGGACCTGCTCTTGCTTGAACGAATTGACTCCCAATCGCCATTGCTGGCTCATTTTATGACAATTAAAAGATATTTTTCATTTCCACCGTTGTTGGGTCTCAGTAAATTTCTGGAAAAGCTATGCCTTAACGCACCCTCAATATCAAGAAATATTTTGATAGAGTATTCTTGGCATCTTGGAATTTTTTAATCGTACGCGTTAGGAAATGTAAAGCTGTACTGTGACTTGAGCATTCAGTGCCTATGTTAAATTTAGGTCCAGTTACTAGGCTACTTCGAATATGTATCCGTCTAGGATTTTCCCAGTGGTTTTAGAAGAAAGGACGGTACGGAAATATAGGTTTCAGGCCTCTTGAGAAGCCAATTGAGCTTTTCCTCTCTGGTAACTAAGCGGAGGGTTTAGAAGACTACTCTCATTTTGTCACAAAACACTCTCCAGATTTCTAATCATGAAGCTTTCTAGTGCTTTTCTTTATTGAATGCTCTTCTACGTACTTTCTGGTAAGCTTTTTGTTCCGATGACCACCATATTAGTTTTGGCTGAACTTGGAAATTTATTACAGGGCAAGCAACAGTTTTTCAAGTTATCAGTTTACTATTCGCCAAATTGGTATATCGTATTTGGTAAATGTTATTAAAGGCTGCAAATAAAAAAAACAATTGGTTCCGTTGCACAAAACAAAAGATTACTTAAATTTTTAGAATAATTCAAAAACATTTTTTAATTTGAAAAATAAAACAGAATGTGCCGAAAACTAAATAAACATCTTCATTTCATACTCCCATACTGTTGAAAAAAATAACAATTTTAAAAGAGCTTATAGGTTGCTTCACAATGAAAAACAGGTAAAAGAAGTCAATGTTTCATCTGGGTAAGGAAAAACATATCTGATCGTATGTTTTTAAGTCAGGATGTACGAGATAACTAATGTTTAGCTGGAAGCATCTTGAAAAGATTTGCCCAATCTGAATTTCCCACAGATTTGAAAAGCTTAATATTAATTTCAAAATTATTTTCTAGGAATGTAGGTATTTATCAATAAAATCAAAATTTCTATATTCCATTATTTGATCAGTTATTGCTCGCAAACTTATTGAATCGAAGTTAAATTTATTCAACAATCCTGAATGAACCGAAAAATAATTCCACTAAAAATTATATAGATTCCACTTATGTATACATAGATTTTCAACGAATGGGTACAAAGGGCTGAATGTGTCGAAGGGCCGAATGTGTTGAAGGGCCAAATGTATCGAAGGGGAGAATGTCGAAGGGCCGAATGGGTCGAAGGGCCAAATTTATTTTTTCGTTTTTAGAAATATAATTTTTTAAATTTGTTGTTTTATGGAATATTTTTTAAAGATTTTTTTTATTAAACATAAATGAATTTCGTATGAATTTATGTATTTTACAATTTTTCATCTTTGGATATTGGAGAAATTCCACATATCCAGTCAGTGATACATTTTGGTGAAGGAAAATTTGTGATAAGGTACTAAAAAACAAAAAAATCGGCCCTTTGACATTCGGCCATTTGACATTCGGCCCTTCGACACATTCGCCCCTTTGATATCATACCGATTTTCAATGCATCACTTTTGATTTCTTTGACTTACCGGACTTTTGGTAAAACTGCCTATAATCAAAAAACGTTATCTCTCCTTAAATTTCAGAAAATCGATAAGATCAGTCCATGCTAAACTTTCCAACTTCATTGCAAAAATGGACAACTTCACTTATGGGAACTTTTGCAAGTTCCAGTACCACCTATTTTAGCAAGGATTTTGTGTTTTTTCGTAAATGCTATATGACTTTTCAAAATATCTACAAAAAAAAAAAGAAAAAGCTCCTTTGTAAGCAGCCACTTCGGTTAAACCAAAATTATGGTTTTTTGTTGAAAAACAGTTTTTGACAAAATTCATCATTTCCGCTTAAATTTTTGAAAACAGATGAGATCCGATATCAGTCGTTTCGAAAAAGCTCCTATATAAACTGTCACTTCAGTTAGACCGATTTCGGCAAAATAATAAGGAGATCTTCTATCTGAGGCCTGGATGAAAAAACAATATTTGGACCGATATTGATGCAAAAGTAATTTTGAATCTCTTAACTTCTAATCGATTTTCTTACAAATGATATGCACGCTTTTCAAAATTTTTGCAAAACACGAGAACGCTCTTATAGAAGCTGCTATTTAAGGTTAACCCATTTCGGCGAAAAAACGATGGGATCAATTTATGGAAAATGCTTAATTTTGAAGCTTTGCCCTGATCAATCAATCCGTTGCTGTGAGAGAACAGAGACAGTTAGTTGGCGCGCGACTTCAACGATATAGCGAATGCCAATTTGCAAAATTCTCGAGATACATTTTTTTCATGATTAGTATATTTTTTTCACGGCCACACCGCCACTACTTGAACTGACAGCTATATTCAACGATAATTGTCTTGTGACGTGCTAGGATTATTATCAATGGCTATCGGGACTGCGGTGATGATGATTGATATTAGAACTGTTTAATTTTGATGGTACACGGTTGAAAAAATGGGTATAATTTTTAATACGGAAATCGGTGTAAAGGCATTTCAATACCATTTGACATATAGTTTTAATATTTTTCCATAATATAAAATCTGTTTAAACTGAAACTTATATATTTGTATCCGGAAAAAGTATAATTTTAATGTAACTCATATAATTCATATCTATACCAGTATACATTTTATAAGAAAGAATATAGGTGTTTATGATGAAATTGTTTAATAAGGTTAAGTTATAGAGTTTCATACATATTAGTTATAGAAGTGGCATATTGAATATCGTAGCCTATATAATTCATATAAGGATATAATTCGCTAAATCGATAAGTTCTTATTTTGTACTAAAGATAAAAACCAGAGTTGAAATTTTGTAGTTTGGTCGTTGCAATCAAGCTGCCAAAAAGGGACCTTATTTCTCATTTTTTAAGGGTTTGTGTAACTTATCTTTGTGTACACAAGTACCCTGGGGTTGAAATGAGGAGGAGTGCATTTTTCTACTTTTGTGGTGGAAATATTGCGAGTAAATGGCCTCGTTGTTTTCTACGACTGGAACAGTCGTAACATTGTATCGTATGTATGGATCATCGATGGGCCAATGGGTGCCATTAAAGTAAGATTTTGTCCAAAAAGCCGAGAAAATCGACACTAGTGGAGTATACAACTTTTTTATACCCATTTTATTATAAAATTTTATACGATGACTTATATAATTGTTCTAAACCCTTCAGTATAAAAAAAAATCATAAATTCATATACATTTTTATAAGTGTTGCAAGTATAACATTTATACGTTTTATTTATGGATTTATATGAATAACAAAAAAGTATTAATTTTATACTGATATTTTCAACCGTGTAGGGTTTCTTTTGGACATTACTAAGTATTTTGAACATTTTTACAACTCGCCTAATGTTCCACCGACTGGGAGCTATTTGATTTGTTTGGCTCCTGAATTCTACTAAATTCTATCAATTCCTAAATTAGAAATTTTATTTCAAATTACAGTATTCAATCTGCGTCTTCAATCATATTCATTTTAAATATGGTGTACCACCCTGTACTAGAATTGTTCATAAATGTCAATTTGTGTACTTAACTGTTCACCAAACTGATTGAAATACAAGTTTCGATTACAATATTAGCAAATTTTGGTTGAAGAGGCTCCTCAGGCTTGGTATTTCTAAAGAATCTACAGTATTCAATTTTTGTGGAACATAGTACCGAATCTATATAGCTTGAAAGTACACTTTACACGTTTATCGGCTAAACAGAAAAAATCTCAATGATAATAGTTTGGCCCTGTTCAAACCTATAAAATAGCGTTTGCGGCAACGAAATCTTATAATTTTTATTAGTATCCAACACGTCTTATGTTAAGAGGATCTTACAATTATTTTATAATTGTGGATAATTTGTTTGTGAATTTAGTTAAATCCTACGTCACCATAACTTACGGATGGTTTTTTGGCGTTGATGCAAAAGAGAATATAAAGCATTAATAGTGATTTGCGATAACTTATTTCTGCTTAAGTTCCGCACATTTTATATAATTTCGGATAACATTAAAATCAACCAAAATTTCGGCAACTCCTCATTGAGATGTTCCTAATTTTAGTAAAAACCGTCCCAAAATAGACCAAAATTTCACACGTTTAGAACTTTAGCTCTTGAGTGCTCAATGGCGTTATGCTGTAAGATTTTAAAATTAATATTGCAGTCCAATAGAATTGCTTCCGCTTTGCAAATACAAACGTATTTAGAAACTCATAAATCTTCGATTACTAAAATAATTCAGTCAGGCGTAGCTCAACGTAGCGAACATATCCATGGTAGTTTTTGCATTTTCTTAAGTACTCATTTTAATGGACAATATTAAACTATAGCCTTCGATCACACCTCGTTGTACGAAATCCTTCGCAACAAAGAACTGATCTATAATTCTCTGATACCAAAAAGAAAATTTTGGGTTATCTGATTATTACCTTAAGAGATTAAAGATTAAAATAATTGACCTCTGAAACAAGAAATTTTGGTCAAAGCAGACGATTTGAATTCTAAACTGGGAGCCCAGACAAGAACAGTTTTAACAGAGGTTCAATAAATTTAGTAGGGTTTAATACATAGCAGCCCTGTATATACTAACCGATTTATAAATTAAACCTTTCTGTTTTAATGAGCTAGACAAATTTACCTTACAACATCGCAACATCTAAATGGGAGCCAAAGCTAAAAGATGTTACCAATGGTAAGTTATGGTTAAAATTACCGCGATGTAACAGATCATATCCTAACGTTGGACATCTGTCAACAACTGAACCATAAAATATTAGTGATTTTATATCAGCATCATATATTTTTTTTTCTTGTGAAAATGTCGAGTTTTGAGCCATATGATTGTTATTTGCGGGATCTTTTGATTTACTTAAGTGTGAGAAGTTGTTGAAAGTGGTTTCAAAAGTTTAAGAACGGTGAATTTGTTGTCGAAGACAAAGTGCAAAAAAACTTGCACTTACATTAGGAGTGATCCAATAAGCAATTTCAGATCATTTAAAATCTTTGGAAATGATTCAAAAGCTATAAAATTGGGTTCCATATTAACTGAAGCCGGTTTTTGCATTGCATAGGTTTTTGCATCGTCACTTGTGATTGAAAAAAGGATCTATTACGATAACCCAAAAAAAGAGAAATCATGGGGACCACCTGGCAACAATTGGAGTAGTTTCCTATACTCATATCTGTTTACATGATAAAGATTTGCAAGGTATGAGTGCGTATTCATACGACGGATGAAAATCCGGGATTTTTCATCCCGGCCTTTTATCCAATCAAATGATAAGAATAACAAGAAAACACGCCCCTTTTCATCCCAAACAGTTGACAAAATCTCAACTTTTGAGCAAAAATCTTGCAGACGACCAACGTAACAAACCAAAACTGTAATTATCGAGCAACATTTTGTAGACTATTTTATTTTTTATGCTCATTTTTTGTGTGTGGGTCCGTGGGATGACATTTGATTATTTTGCTTTCGCCATTTTAATAAAAATATTAAAAAAAGTTTGTGTTCATAATAAAATTATTAAAAATATTGGAATTTGTTTTTTTTTTATTTTCAAATAAATAAATTTATTAGAAAAAGGTGAATATTTATATAAATCTAGATTTAAGTTAATATAATTTTTTAATTTTTTGTAATTTATTATTTAGAATGGCTACCTCGAGAGAAACGGATGAAAATTTATTAGATGAAATTAAAAAGCCGGGGCGAGAAATGCTTTACAATTTAACACACAACGATTATAAGAACACAACAATAAAAAGGATAATTTGGAATGAAATATCCGAAAAAATTGGACTGGATGTGGAAATATGCAAGAAACGGTGGAAGGTCCTACGTGCCCGGTACGTGGATTTAAAAAACCACCTAAAAGCGGAAGTGCACGACCTTCTTCTTCGAAAGATGTTTGGTTGGAGAGAAGTATGAGTTTCTTGGAAGAGGTCTTAGTCAATGAGTAAGTTTTCCAAAAATATATTTTGCATTTTGTAGGCAACTTATAATTTATCATAAATATTTTGTAATTATTATATATATATATATATACTATACATGTTAGGTACATGATGAAACAATTAGCATGTAAAGTATTATGTATGTCAACCATTTGATACTTAAAAAAAATCGTAATTCTAAAAAAAAAAAATATTTTAATTTTAGGCCAACCGAAAGCAGTTTCACGATGGAAAAGCAGCCTTCCAATTCATTTCAGATTCTTTTTGATGAAACGGCTTCCGAAGTTTTTACTGACGAGTCTATCGATGTGGAATCCCAAAACACGCCACCGGTACCAATTCACAAAACCGGTCCTTCACAGAAGCGAAATCGGAGTAAATATGATGAAAACCCAATCGTACCTGTTTTGCAAAAAGTAATGAAAACGATTGATGCGCAACGAACGCTGTTAGAGCAGCAAACAAACCAACCGACCCCAAATTTACAAAATTCGGAAAAAAGTCTACTTATGGTTTATGCGGCATCTGTGGACCCCGACTTTAAGAAACTTACGTATTCATTACAGTTAAAGGTCCTATTTAGTTTGAACAAATCCTTAGAAGATGCTAAGAAGGAATTAGCTAATCAAATTTAATAATTTTTAACATTTAATTTTATTTATGTAAATATGTACACTTTTTTGTTCTTATTATTAAGTTTCAATATTTGATTGAATTTTAAATTTAAGTTACTTTTACTTTAAATATTTGGTTTACAAATGTAATGAAATTAACATATGAAATACTTTAATATTGATTATTTCTAATTAAATAAATAATACATGAAATCTAATTACGTATTTTTTTAATGAACAGTCGAATATTGCCATTGTAATACATCAATTTCGTTGAAATATTTACAGAATTGCTCCCTAATTGCATATGCAGTTCTGCTGGAGTTATTCGACCCTACACGCTGCACGTTCAGTAACCCACCGCTATCTTCATTGCGCCATCTTCCTGGTCGAAATATTCCACCAACATCATGATCCACTAAATCGGCATTTACATATTCCTGTATTTTTTTTCTCCCGAAGCCAGTTGTGTAAAACAACCGTTGCCTTAATTATGCCTAACACTGTTGTTTTACTGGCTATAATGGGTCGTCGGTATATACGCCACCGGCTGGATAGTATCCCGAACGTATTCTCGACCACTCTTCTGGCTCGAGACAACCTATAATTGAATGCGGTTTTCTCAATTGGTAATATCGATGTATTTCGACCAGGATATGGACGCATTAAGTTCGGAAGCAGCGGGAATGCTTCATCTCCAAGAAACACATAAGGGTATTCTAAATTATCCTCCAGGATCTCAGCAGGTGGTATGTTAAGCCCAGAACCATCACATATCGTTATATGTGATGGTTCTGGGCTTAACATACCACCTGCTGAGATCCTGGAGGATAATTTAGAATACCCTTATGTGTTTCTTGGAGATGAAGCATTCCCGCTGCTTCCGAACTTAATGCGTCCATATCCTGGTCGATATAACGGCTCTACCAAAGTTACTACGACGAAAGATGTTGCTGTCTTCTGTGTGACCTGGTGCTCCAATATCAACAACTATAAATTTATAGTCGGCATCGGCTATTGCAAAAAGCACAACGCTGTGACTATGCTTATAGTTACGGTTGATTGAGCCGGAATGTGGAAAAGCCTATAAATAAAAATATGGTATTGCTACATTAAAATAAATTAACAAAATGTTATTTAAATATGTTTACTTGTATTACAACGTGCTTCCCGTCCATCGACCCTAAACAATGTGGAAAATTCCATTGTTGCCGGAATTGGTGACTAATTTCGCGCCACATTGTCTCACTGAGCTTCGGGAACACAACTTCCTTTAAAATTCGCCACAAGGCTTCACAGGTGTCTCTTATTATCATTGTCGTCGTACTGTTTCCTATTCGATAGGCGTATCTACCGAGTGACACCATGCTGTCACCACTTGCGAGGTATCTGTAAGAAAATGTATAATGTATATCATATTAAATAATAAATCATATTAAATATAAAACAATGTTTATAATAATTACCTTAGAGTTAAAGACAATCGTTGACCTGCAGTTATCGAGCTCTCGCCTATATCATTTCGCTGGATTATAGGACCCACCATTGCCAGCAACTCATCAAACGCCACCAGTGTCATACGATGAAAATTAATGAAAGATTCCGTATCAACCAGTCGCATTTCCGCAACTAGATTTTGATAAAATCCTTGCTGGTGCCTATTGCGATTCACCGGGTTCACACTGAATCGCCTTACACTACGGCGCCGGTTTGGGTATCTATCCACTTCGTATTTTAAATACATCGCTAATACGGTATTTAAAATTAGTAGGTCCCCATTCAGCAAATTGATTAAATTTTGTCTTGAAAAAGACATTTTTTAGCACTTAGTTCACAAACTTAAAAGAGGCAAAATTAATAAAAGATGGAAATAATGAATTTATTAAAACTGTATCTAATAGTAAAATAACGCGAAACTAATACGTAAAGTTTATGAAAAAAAATGAATTTATTAAAAAATGAAATACTAAAATAAAAAAACCAAAAAAAATTAATTACGATTTTATATTTAAAAAGCAAAAGCATTGATAAATCACTAAAAAAAATACGAAAAACACGAAAATCACTGTGAAATAGCCGAAGTGCAAGTAAAACAAAATAAAAATTTGTGAACGGTACGTCAAAAGTAAAATAGACCAAATATACAGCAAAAATCAAATAAGTTACTAACTTCACGCTTGAGATGGGAAAAATCCCGGATTTTCATCCGTCGTATGAATACGCACTGAGACCATCATTATATCCGTATGAATATGAATAGTTTCGTTATTTGCATTGCTTGCATTGATTTGCAATACCCCAGATACTTTGCGTGTACATTTTGCAATCCATTTATTTTTGAAGCGGTCTGTCAAAATTGTTGAGCAATGATATTCTGACACTGATGAAACCTAAATTAGATTACAAATTAGTGTATGTACAACGAAAGAATCGTATTAAAGCTAAAATATTAAAGATCAATCTACCATACTTTAACGGTTGTATTCGGATAAGTCATGAACCGGTATGTATAACATGCCCCAAATTTAAAAAGAAATGAGCAGATGGTATCTTTTCATTTCGAAAACATAAAGTTACCTGCAAGTCTAATCCCACAACATATAGCATGTGCCATGCATCATTCTCTTAAATTCACATCACACTCATCTTTGTATAAGAATCTAGAATGAATACCCCTCTATTATTTTAGCATAAGACATCTTAACAATATACTCGGACGTTAACTTTACATAACTCTAAAACTCTATATACTTAAATACAATTTCATGTGAATACCTATACATCTTTATACATAAAAACTATAATTTAACTTCCCTAAAAAAATAAAACTAATTTTTTTATATCAGTTGGGAAAAAATATTCACCTGTTCCCAAATAACAATTGTGAGACAATTACCTTTTTACTCCATACAATAAAAAAAACATACGAAAGAAACGAAACCGAAAAAGAAACAAAGAAAATACCGCGAACCGACAACACTATCTTCAAACACAGGACAGAAATAATAGTGATAGATAGTAAAAAAGATAAAAAAAAAACAAAAACAAAACAAAACTTAATAATTTCATTCATGTATGGTTGTGATCTCAAAATTTTAAGTCAGCCGAACAGCGATCGCGGTCAGTTCACTGTGCATTTTATCGGAAAAGTCAAAGTGTAAAAATTTTAGTGTATCGCGCAAAGTGAATTTTATCGTTCAAAATCGTGATCTATTTCGAAAAGTGTTTAAAAGTGAAATAAGAAATAAAAAGTGAATCAAATTAACTTCTTTTGTAAAAAAGAGGGACACCAAAAGCTAAAAATAGTGTTATTAGAAATAAATTTAATCAAAAAACGCGGATTAATGGATATTAATTTAGTGCACAAAAGTTTTTTAGGTAGGTAAACCATTTTAACAGTTTTTTTTAATTAGCCTTGTGTGTTGTTTATACGCGCGCGGTAAATAAAATATCGCGTGATTTTGTGATTAGGAAAATTTCGAATTTTCATTTATTTTTTTCTATGTTTTTCGCTATTTTTCATGTGTTTATTTATCGTGGTATTAATAAAACTATATAATATTGTGTTGTGTGTGTGTGTGTATGTTCAATGTTTTAAATAAAAATATTGTATATCGTTATTAAAATGAAAAGGGTTAGTGCTTTGTACAGTCGAGTATATTAGGGCGTATAATTAAATACTAGTTTATTGGGAAACTCGAAGAAAATTGTTTTATTATTGTTGTTATTTAATTATAAGAATATTTGAATTTTATACTGTTGTTGTAATTCTTTCGAAAAACATATAAACTTTAATAACATGTTTAGGGACATTGTATTTTGTAAAAGAAAATCAATGCGAAAAATGAAGCAAAGTAATGTAGTGCTGAGCAGTTAGGTAGAGTTATAAAATTTATACAATTAACACAGGCGTCAACAGTACTTCCTAAGGATTTAACTTAATGCATACAAAATAACATTTAAATGGCTTTTTAATTTTTAAACAAATGCAAATGGCATAATCAAGTTTATGCTAAAACTTTACCAATATCCGACTCCTCTGACGATACATTTTCCACGATCACTGAGAATAATCTGGAAAGTGATTTTCTGTGTTTTGATTACAAATAATTTAATTCATTTGGACTAAATTGTAACTTTTATCGTAGCTATGACATCGGAATGGTTCTTGGATTAAAATGTATCACAAATTAATTACATTTCATCGGTTAGTTCAAGATCACCATTATAAATTGCCTAAGGGTAAATTTCACCCCAAAATGATTATTACTACTAAACACTTATTGGAATCAATAAAGAAAATAACTAAAATATAAAAGATGTTATAAAAAATATTTAATAAAATTTATTAAAGAATACTCAGTCTCTTACAGGTGAATTTAAATTTTTTTGGGGTGAAATCCCAAAATAGACTTCTAACATGACTAAAATAAAAACTAAATTGACGTTTTTAATAATTTATTACCCAAGACCGCCAAGAGTTTAAGTCAAATGGTGCTCTAAAAGAAATGTAGAGGGCAGGTCAACCTTATTCAATTCTGTAATCAGTTATTATTGAATTAAATTAGTCGGACTTGGCTTCAAACGGTAAAGGCTTCAAATGTGTTATTTAAATGTCGATTTTACCACCTTTAAGATATTATTACACCAGATATAAGATCAACTGTGATTCTATGGGCCTTGTAGAGGACAAATCAACCTTTCCCAAATATGTAATAAAATATTTTTGTGGCTGGTTAGACGGAATTGGCTTTAGGCGGAAAAGATTTCAAATGTGTAATTTAAAGGTCGAATTTACCACCCTTAATAATTTACTACGAGTACATCAGACCCCTATTAGCTATTGGTTCAAATGATACTCAAAGGGCCTTGTGGGGGGCAAATTAACCTTACGATGTTTATATTTCATTATATGCCTACCTGAAGCTTGAAGAAAATTCCGTCTAACCTGACACAAAAATATTTTATTACATATGTGCCCTCCACAAAGCTCATGGAGTAGGTAGGTTAGGTTAAGTTTCAGTGGTTGCTATTGCACACTTTGGCCAATTATGGCCCATTGTGATGCCACAGGATCCGACATCATAATCTCCCTTAAACCTATTTAGTACTATTAATATAGCATAAAAGATCTCGCACATTACAGCTTTTGAGGTCACAGAGGCTGTCCATAGTATATTTTCCCAAGAGATCATGTCTTCTAACAACTAGCGCAGGGCACGAGCAAAGGAAGTACCAAGAGTCTCCTCCTCGTCCATGCAGCTTCTGAAGAAGTCATTTGCATCCAGACCCAGCCTTCTTGCATGTTCTCCAAAAAAGCAGTGCCCAGTAATTACCCTCAAATTTCTACCTAAATTACGCTTTCTTAGTGTGATTAAAATCTTGGAGCGATTCAAGTTCAGCTCAGGCCATACTTGCTTTGCTACCCTGTCAGTTGAACTGGTGATCCACCTAGCATTTGGCAAGGCAACTACTTTTCTCGTCTCCTGACGGAAACTTCTTCCATCCTCGCTATGACCCTTCTGCTTCCAAGCAAGTGATCGATCATCCTGATTACTGGGTCTTCGATCTCAAGTGGCAGCAATCCTTCCCTAATGGCCTCCACCTTCACGTTGTTGAAAACGCCCTCGATATCGAGAAACGCCACCAACGAGAATTCTTGAAAATCGAGTAATTTCTCAATTCCCCGAACCAAGGTGTGTAATGCCGTATCCATGGACTTACTCTTATGGTACGCATGCTGAGATTGTGCCAAGTTTCTGGGTACAACTCTCGACCGAATATAGACGTCCAGCAGCCTTTCCATGATTTTCACGGTCTTAAGTCCTTAGGGTTGCTGTGCGAGCTTCTACCTGGTTTCGGGATGAATATCCCTCTAGCATCCCTCCATTTCATCGGGATGTTCCCCAGCTTCAGACACCCTTTGAAGATGACTTCCAGCCAGGGAAGCAAGACCTCCAAGTTCTTGTTGGCACAATCCCATCCGGGCCAGCTGACTTAAAAGGCTTAAACCCTTTAATAGCCCATTTTATCTTCCGTGTATTCAGAAAATCCTTTGTACGTAACCAATGTACCCCAGAGTCATTCCTAGGCCCGAAGTCATTCGAAGGCCCCGCAGTTGACACTTCCTCACTTCCAGGGAAAGCTCATGAAGTAACATTTGACCAAATATCTGGTGGTGGTCTGCTGTAATAAATTATTTACGGATTTTTAAAAATAGGCGATCGAACCGACGCGTACATATTTTTGCGACATATAGTGTGTTATAGTTTTAGATTCAGCTTTTCAAGCTGAACTCGATTCCGTCATAATAAAAAAAATAAAAACAAAATTTTATTCCTGACGAAATGGTATATTGATAGAAATGGTCCGATGATCAGCAATTTTTTTTGCAAACTTTTCATATTTTAAACTGTTTTTTCGATCTTTTTGTCAATCATCATGTTCCTATAGTGGGTTTTAAAACCAAAACTCACGTAATCACCGAAATAATTTTTATAAATAATTTTTCTCGAAGGAAGGGTTTCAGACGATCCCTTAATCTTGTAATTTTTCTCAATAATATTCCTATTTTTTGGTACTAGGACGAACCACTTGTTTTCTATATTCCTCTATTTTGTTGCTTCGTCAGATAATGAAAAATGGCCACCCATTCAGTGAAAGCATGGCTAATTATTGGTGTTGATTTTCACCAGACATTTCCTGTTGGTTTGCGAGGCAGCCGAGTCGATATTATTAAAAGCCGCATCAAGTCGTATACGGTTCAGTGAGTACGCTGTAATTGGCTTCTACAAGTCGGTGAAGGATCTGCTTCAAGAATTTCTTCTGATACTAGTATTGGAAATATTTGTTTCATATTCGTGTTTGTGTAGGTATAATAAATTAACCATTCGGTAGAGATATTGCAAAATTATGACAGAACATTATTTTAGATAAAGCATTGATGAGCAGCTAAACTTGTATTTTATTTTTATTTTTTAATTCGTACTAAGTTCGAAAATTAAAAAAATATCACAAAAAGAAACAGATATTCTCATTTTTAATTTAAATTTAAAAATTTTACTGGTTGTTTTGCAAGCCTCTATATCTGTTATCCTTAAAGATCGAGCAAAATTTCGAAGAACTCACTCTCTCTCCGTAGTAGTACCTGTGTAGTACATTGAAACAAAGAATTTTATCGATGGCCATTTTGATCGATGACCTTTTGCAATTTTTCTGGTAGAGCCATGATCCCATCACTGTACAACTTCTGTGGTTTAGAGGCGAAAATTTTCGCATGCCTCTTTTGAATTTAATGTAAAACCATTAAGATGGTTCTGCATGGACCGGCACAAATGGTAGTCCGATAGTGCAAGGTCAAGACTATATGGTGGGTGCATCAAAACTTCCCAGGAAAGTTCTCTCAGTTTCTGCCGGGTAATCAATGATGTGTGTGGCCTAGCGTTATCATAATAGAACACAACGTCCTTTCTTCTTCAATTCTGGACGTTTTAACTGAATTGCTTGTCTTAAACGCGTTAGTTGCTGACAGTAAAGAATAGAATCCATCGTTTGGCCCAGTGGTAGCACCTCATAATGCACGATTCCTTTCCAATCCGACCAAACACACAGCATTATCTTTGTTACCGTCAATCCGGGCTTTGACACCGTTTGGGAAGCTTCACCTCATGTCGTCCATGATCTTTTTCGCACAGCGTTGTCGTATTTTATCCACTTTTCATCACCAGCAATCATTCGCTTTAAAAAAGGCTCGATTTTGTTCCGTTTCAGCAGCGTTTCGCAGATAGAAATCCGGTCCATTAAATTTTTAACTGTTAATTCTGTTCTGTTATTTTCAAATAGTTTAAAACTATTTTTTGATCAATATTTAATTCTTTACTAATTGCATGGCTGCTTATGCCGGTCTTCTTCAATTTTCTGCATCATTTCACCGACTTTTCGGTTTTTGCTGTGGATTTTGATGAAGCACTTTCTCCATAAACAGCACACATTTTTTCGCAAGCCTCAGCCGCGTTTTTAATTCTGTTGTAATTGTAAAAGATATCGAATTATTTCATTATTTATCTCCATGTTTAAAAAAATGTAACTTTTTATTCACTTCACCGATTTTAATATTTTGTATGTCAAAATAGAATGTCACCTTGCAAAACATTTTCCGATACGATCAATGGTTAGTGAGATATATGCGTGTAAAGGTCATGAACTTTTCCCCTACCTATTATTTCTTCTCAATATACTTTTTTGCTCGAAATTTTTATTTAAATTTCATAAATATTTTACCCGATATACTGGAATACATAACGGTAATACTCCTTGCATGGAGACCTGTCGGTAGTACCAGAATGTTTGTATTCGTCAATATCTTCCAGCTAACACGAGCCTTCTCTCATTAGTGGACGCACACTCTGCTGGAATTTACTTAATGTTTGACACGTTTTGTTTATAAAGCGCGTGCCGTGGTTTTAGACTCGGTCTGTGTACTCTGGTTGTATGAGCTGAGCTTTATTTTATTCGTTCCACTACGTATTGGCCTAAAGGTTAGAAAATTAACAGGACTAAGGTTAATTCATCAGAAAATGGACCCACTCTATGGAAACAAATAAATCGAATAAAAATTAAGATTGTTCAGATTCTCTAAATTCTAGTGGCCTAGTGGTAGTGGATGACACTGATCAAAAACCAACGATTGCGGATGCAGATCATAAATCGATAAATATTGACACATGAAAATAGAATGATTCTAAGACAAGACGTGCAAAACGCAGCCATAGCTGCACATAGTAAATAGATGATAGTAAATTTTCGGCACCGTCAATGTGTGTGATGCTCAAAATTATGTATGTATATGAGCAAATATCGGAGATAAAAATAATGTTATGAACTTGCAATAGCGGTAATACAGTTTCATAAAGGAGCCGAGCGATGACATTGGAACGCTTATGTCAAAACTTATGGTATCGTGCAACAATTCCAACTCAAAAATAGGTCCTTCATCGGAACAGAATAACCCAGGAAAAGATAAGGGCTGTAGTAGCAAGCCAAACCACTCAATTTGTGAACCTTCGGAGGTCGATGAGGCTTCACATAGTTATAAAGAAAATTTCACTTCATGCGGATGACATGAACGACTCGAACATCAGAACGACGCTTACTTTGAAGTAATTTTACAAAATAATAAAATCGATTTTGTGGACGAAGATGTTGCTGCGAAGCGTGCATTTACGGAAAGCATAATCGTGAAAGCTATAAACTTCGAGAAGAAACGTCAAAGGAATATGCCAAATTTATTCATCCAGACGTTTGTTTGTAAATGGAAACGAATTCGATTGTGAGAGTTTGACATAATTTTTGCTTTTAAAAGATGATTTTTTACATTTTCGTTACGTATATTTAATGAAGCAAAAATCGGAGGTTGCAGGCAAGGTGCGCAGGTTTTAGGGCAAGTGATATTTTATGTTCATGGACATGCATTCCAAAGGAAAAACTACAAATCTAGATCCATAAGCAGTCAAATGTGTGATCGTTGGATCTGATAATCATTCGAAACGGAGTCCGGAGACGAAAAATTTGAGATAGCTCTTATTTTACTTCTCGAAGAATCAATGGCTTGCATTTTACAGACGTGACTGATAATGAATCAGAGGTCAATGTTTCTTTGACAATGCCGGCACAATCAACCGAACGTAGTGCAATATGTGATCCGGATGAGATGAATCTAGCAGTACGATTCACTCATTCCAGCAGTACGATTCGCTCTTTAAAAATTGTACATTTGATAATCATTGGGTCTACAAACTAAAGAAAAGCCCAGATCGAAGTAATACATGGCACGATTGGTAGTACGGTGGTTCATGCAGGAGTGTGGAATCGGTTAAACAGAAGCGTTCAGCCCTGTTGTTAAATTTACGTCGATTCGAACAATTCTGACAATGGCGGCATCAAAATGTAATATTGGAATGATGATACTTGCGTTTTATGTCGACGAAGATTCGGTTGCCATGTAGAACGAAGAATCATATTTTCTGGTCATTGAACACTTGCGAAGGGAACTCGAGGTCAAAGAATTCGAGGTCAAATGTTTTAAATGGCTTGAAATCGAACAACGACCATATGGATCGATTTATGTGAATCACCAGGCATATGCGAAAAAGATACTCAGCCATTGCGGCATGGCGAATGCAATACAGTGGCAACCTCAACCTCATTAGACAACGTACAGTACAGAGTGTTGGCGATTTTGAAGAGAATCGAGATATCAATTTTATGTACCGTGAGATGATTGGTAGCTAATGTATTTGGCCGTGGCATTGCGATCGGACATCAGTTGTGCAGTTGGCAATGCAAGTTTACAGTATACGTATGTGAATCTGGTTCAAAAACCATCCCGAAAACGCCTTTAAAATGTAGGTGTGGTTCACCGCTAAATTCATTAAAGGGCTCTTCATCCCGAAAAATAAAAAAAATAGAGAAAATCAAATTCCATCCAAACAAAAAAAAATCTCACGAACACAAAACAAATTTTAGGTTGAAAATCTATTACAAGAAAAGATTTACCATATTTTAAATTAAGAAATTTAAAAGCAATTCCCTCAAATAAAATTGATCGAATATTTTTCAACGACCTTAATATTTCAGTTGTCAGAGGTTGGCAGATATATCGGTACATCCCTAATTAATGCACTGACTATCAAGGCAATAAAATTTGTTTTGTGTGCGTGAGATTCATTTTTCTTGGGATGGAATTTGATTTTATCCATTTTTTTATTTTCCGGGATGAAAAGCCTTTTAATGGATTTAGCGGAGAAACACACCTAATTTTTTTAAGGCGTTTTTCGGGATGGTTTTTGTGCCAGCTTCACATACGTGTCGATAGTCGGGACAATGGATATGGGAACTCGATTTGAAAGTGGCGTCAGTTAGAGTCTGTGTGGCTAAAGTGAAACAAATTTTGCAGGTGACATCAAAATCAGGTGGTCTACGTCTGGGTACATATTCATGGTTTGCAATTGAATTGCAATTTATAGCTCAGAATGCCAAAAGTCAGTGGAATTTCAGTGGAATTCGGCTCATCAAAAATCTTACATTCCATAAGAGAGCCAAGCACATAGACGTGCGTTATCATTGCTTCAAAGAGAGTGTTTTGTCGATAGAACTTTCAGTTTGGATTATGTGACAAAAGATGAACAGACGGCCGACACAATAATACCAATGAAGAATTAATGCGGTTTTAACAACAAAAAATAAAAAAAAAATTGTACGTGATTTTTTGGCATTTTTAAAAAATAACTCGCAAGTAAAAGTGGGATCCTTGAAATCAGTGAACGTATACTCTCTGTTGTAATCTACAAAAGTTGTGACTGACACGTTTGATTTTAGACTCGGCTGATTTACACTGTACTTGTTAGAGTCTTGTTGTACTTTTGGCGGAGAAGAAAGGGGTTGAGGTCTGAGAATTAACAGGGCTAAGACTAATTTAACAGCTCAACAATTGGCCTACAGTAACATTTTTAACCAAATATTTGACAGTTTTGATATTTTACAATTGACTTGGGAAGTCTTCAGTTAGAACAGTACAATCATGACTCGTGGAAACCCGATTCTTATCAAATTCGGTAAAAAAGCGCGTACAAGATTGCACACGCAAGCAAGTAAAACACCAAATTGTTAAATCTTCGATTGTCCGAGTTGCTTCGACTGTCCGAGACATATCAAGTTGTACTATAATAGAACTGCTGGACTTTTCCTATAAGGCTTTATAACCAAACCCCAAAAATATTCAAATGCTGCTCTATACAAGTAGCTACTATACAAGTAGTTATTATCATTATATTTTTAATGTCAAAAAACTCGTAAACGGGTAATTATTTTTTGTCGGTATACTCGACGATAACCAAGAAACGTATGCACCCCATATAATCAATAATTATTCTGTTTATATTATTACAATCAATCAAACATCAAAATATTAAAAAATCGTAATACGACTTTAATATGTATACATGATTATTATTATTATTATTCGAAATTATAAAGGAATTATTTATGGATTTTCTTCATTCATTATAACATCGTGAATAACTAGCATCATAAATTAACAATTTATTTATTCAATGAATATAATTTAGCTTTATATACGGAAAGCTCTGTACACGAAATACCAACAAAAGTTGAAACCGCACACGAACAAAAAAATCAAAATTTATCATGAAAATTTTAAATTATCATAAAATTAAAATCAAAGTAGATTGAACGAATTTTCATTCGAATTTTCTATATACGTGTACGATCTTGAACGCCTTGTGCAGGCTTTCCCCTAAAACTATTTTTATAACCCGAATAATAAAATCATTAATTTTTTGGAATAATGGAGGCGAGTTTAGTCCCTATAAATCAGTAAGGTTGAATACAGAGGGAAAGTAAAAGTGTGGAACCTTTTTTTTTTGTTGTAAATAGAGTAAGAATTTTTGATTTATTTCTCTAATCACGAATGTGGATATTTCTTAACTTTTACTTAAAGTCTATTTCTAGCATTTACGAAATGTTTGTGCTAATTTAATTTAAACAAACTGTGATTTTTCGTACTGTGTAGTTTATAAATAATCAATAATGAATGTTATGAATACGAAAGTATACGCTACGGATTTAGACCAGTATATAGCCAAATGATCATTATGATACGCATAATGTCTGATTATCGCTAATAACTGCTACAGCTGTGTACGACAAACTTGTAAAATGAAGTGAAATTATATGAAAATCGTATCGTCATATAAAAAATTTAATATCTTCAAACGTTAAATCGTATGTACTCTTGATGATGGCCTAACAAGCCGAAATCGATCGAGTGAATAAAATAAAATCTCGAGTGTATCTCGATTAATTTTTTGACCAATTAAACTGGTCAAAAAATTAATATAAATAGAGTTGGTTCCGCTAAAATCGCGTTATTTAGAAGGGAAGCTTTTAGTACTCGTATAGAGAACAAAAAATGTAAGTGAGCATATTATTATACGTGGCACCATCGCCAGTTTAAAGCTTTTATCAAATATGACTCAACTGTTTAGCATTCATGAGCGAATTGAAATTCAAGTGAAATTCCTCTCGTATTTTGTTGCAAAACGAAAAAAAAGCTTGTTACTCAGATTTCTTTTATGAACCACACCACCAAACATAACATTAGTTTGAAACAGAAAGAATTATAACCGTTTTTGAAAAAACGAATTCTTTAGCTGCATGAGAATTTTTTAATTCTACAACAATTAAACGTTGCCTTTTTCGTTTTGGGCAAATTATTTGGCGCAACGTGCAAAAAGTCAAAGTAGCTGGAAGTACGAAAGAAATGAGGAATTTAGTCTGAAAATACAATGATAGGAGGGGGGGGGGGGAGGTTTGTCATCACCTCCCTTGTGAATTCTTAAACCAAATATTATACTGAATTTTTACTAATCTAAAACCTTCCGATGAAACCAACTATATCTCAAGGACAAACTAAAAAAAAAAATAAAGTATGAGCCCAAAATAACTTTGAAGCATGGCACCGCCGTCTTAAAGTTATTGTAGAAAAACGCAATAGCAGATTATATAAAATCACTAGTTGAATTACCCGGCGTTGCTCGGAAAAAATAGAGATTTGGTTAAATAAATTTTCCAATAATTTGGGCTATCCAAATTTGGCAAAACAATAAACATTGTTCATCCACCATCAACAATCGATCACCCAATATGCACCATCCAACATCCAACATTCAACATCAACATCCAACATCCAACAACCAACATCCAACATCCCACTTACAATTTCCAACATCCAACATACAACACTCAACATCCAACATCCTACATCCATCATCTAACATTCAACATCCACCATCATTATCATCTTCACCATTAAAACATCATACCTTCAAACTATAACCATGATTTATTTTTCAAACATCATTCCGTGAAGTTTTAAACATTTCTCCATACTAACTTTGGAACCCGTTATCATGCCACCTCCCCCCCATGAGGAAGGTGGAGACGTGAGAAATGCTCTGACATTCCTTAGGTATTTAACAATGTTTGTGTTTTGTTTTATTCAAACCGGTCAAGGCGTGTATTTGTGCATTTGTTTAAACTCATTTCCATGAAAAAATTAAAACAAAAAAAATCAGAATTTTAAAAAATTTGTACGGGACACCTGAATCCAGGGGTCCGACCCCTTTGAAAATATTACGAAAACTTGGCCATTTTGGTATTCCTTTTCGAGTCATACACATATGTGTAGGTAGATTGTATACTAATTTCGACCATATAGAATATAATGGTATAATATTATATTATCTATAAAAGGTGGACCCTTTATTTAGTTATATCATTCTTGACCGAAATGCCAAAAAAAAAGTTGAAAGGAATAGTGATTTCCCTAAAAAAAATAGTTAATGTAAAGTGCGGATTTCACTCAAAATGTAAAAGAAAGAAAAAGATGTGGAAAAACTGTCGAATTTAATCGTTGTCATCACGATACATCCATTTTTTGTTAATGAGAAAATGGGCCAATGAAGACTTTGGAAAAGTGAATTTTTTTGATTAATTTTATCACCTACTTGATGGGAGTCGGCAGAAATATGAAATGGATCAAGAATATCGAGATATTTGCTGTGTTTTAATATTGGAGCACTATCCGGAGCCAAATGGCAATTTTCTATTGAAATTGCCGCTATTATTCACTGGTGTCGCTGTACTATAAAAATTAAAACTAAATTCTTCAATAAAACAAACATTTATCACCTGAAATATATTAATTGACATTTATTTTGACATGACGTTATAAACAAGAATTCAATTTGCTGCGTTTTAAATTATTATTGTAAGATTTAGTTTCTAATGGTTTCAGGGGTTTACAAAATAAAAAGCCTTTTCAAATTTCCCATTGAAATGGATAGCGCTCCCGATAGCGGCTCCCGATAAATAAGTGAGCCAAGATATTTTTTTAACGATTTTTAACTAAAAAGTTGAATGAAAAATCTTAGTTTAGAGTTAAATAAATTAATTATATGCAATAATAGCGCGCTAAATATAAGTTTTGACATAGAAAATTGGCTGCTCCGGATACAGCTATCTATTAGGTGTAAAAATGGATTAAATTGTACGATGCCATATACTCGTAAATCAAACCTTTTTGTTTCGGCCGCATCGCAATGTACTACAATATTTGGATGCATGCATATTCAAGGGTTAGAAGATTTTTACGCCAATTTGATAAAGAAACGTATGGGACACTCGACTTTTTATTTAGTGGAAAAAAGTGTCAAAACACCAAATCAGAAATTATTTAATATCCTCAAGGAAAAATTAAATTGGGATGGTAAATTTTTCCATGCCGTGAATAATAAAACGGCAAATTTTAAACATTTAAAGTTTTTGTACGCGTTGAAACGATTTAATGAAGAAAGTAATTTGAAATTTTTTTCACTAATGCCAATATATAACTTTGGCCGACATCATACTATTTACATTGTCACTCTTGTTCTTTTCGCCATTGGTACTGCCACCAGAGTCACTACTTAATTTGTACCCACAAGCTACTTAATTTGTACCCATCTATTTAATGGTGCAAAGAAACCATTTAGTCACTAAGTTTTCTGAAATTTTTAATTTTTCTTAGCAATTTCCTTAATTTTTCATTCCGTAAGAACTGTCTACAAAGTATTAGGAAAGTAAAAAAAAAATTTAATGAAATCTCTAAAGTCGTTCTCAAGTTATGGCGTGACCAAAGAAAATAGGGATTCATTTTTATATATATAGATTACAGATTTGGGAAAGGAATTGATTGTTTCCAAGGCAACTGTGGAAAAACTTAAGAGCGGACAAACGTTTCAGCAAAATAAACGAATATTAAAAAGTACAAGCAAATTATGTCAAAAATTCAATATTTAAAAAAATATTGCAACAAATATTCATTTGATTAAAATAAATTTTGTATGTCAAATGTAAGAAAACAAAACATGTTGTTGACGCAAGAGTCAAAGGGCAAAGAGTTATGTTTATCGATCGAAGTCATTCCAACATGTTGTTCACTCACAATGTCACAAAATTTGGTATTCTCTTACAAAAAACCTAGAGTAAATAGAAAAAATAACCCTGGGAGAAGCAAAAAATTACCCGAATTGGTATCAGGCTCAAAGTATAGCGTAATTTTACTTTACGTATACATCGAGTAAATCAGGTAAGGAGTATACATTTTTAAAAATTTTCAATGCAGGATTGTTTACTATCAGTTTATAGGAGGGGAAGCTAAATTTTTCTGAAAAATTGTTCACTTTTTTTATTTTTTAAATATTCTTTTTATTTTATTTTTATTAGCCGTTTGAGTACCAAGCAGCGCGATCGGGCTGTTGAGATTTTATGTCGAGAAAACAAAGCATATTTCGAACATTGTCGACAACTGACGGTGCGTTACCGATTGTCGAAACCGCGCGCTCAGATATACTAAAGCAAGTACATCACACAGCTCCTTTTAATGAAAATAATACATATTACTGGTTTGTCTCATTAGATTGCCTTTTCGTCTCATTCATTTCATCTCCTTCTCTTATTTAGGGAAATCTCGGTTGCGCTTTTTGGGATTCTTCGACAGTGTTTTTTCAATACCCCCTTAAAATATTCAAACGGTTAATAATAATTGCTTCGTCAACCATACAGACATGTTAAAAAAATCATTTTTTGTAAATATAAATTTTTTTTAAGTAATTTCAATTCGTTGTATACCTTAGATTATGAGGACTGCCGCCCCAAACCCCCGCTTTTCCAGAAATTATACAATTCTTCAAGTTTCAAATTTTATTTATAATTTTAAACTAAGTAAAAAAAAAAATTGAAAAAATTTCAAAATTTTCCTGGAAAAACTGGAAAATTTTCAAGGAAAATTTTCTAGTACTGTCGAAAAACTGTTAAGATACACTCCTAATATCAAAATTTTTATAAAAATTACACATTTGTACGTATTTTGAATAAAATAATACGCAATTTTTTTTTTAAAGTGAGAATTTTCTCAGAAAATTTTAGCTTTTCCCTCCTAAATCCTGTTGATAAACAATCCTGCTGTCCTGGGGACATCTGGAATCGAAATGACGCAATTATTTTCTGTTATAATTCAACAAAATAAACAAATAATACAAGATTTGACACAAGACACATAAAGAGACGCAACATACACTACAAGATTTGACGCGAAAATTGCAACGAGTAATTAAAAAACCTAAATAGACAACGAAAGATTTGAGAAGAAAATGCATCAAATGGTAGACATTATTTTGACAAAAGAAATGATGTAGGCGATACAGAGAAGGTCGAGCTTTCACATACAACAGTGGTGGCGAGGAAACAGAAGATAAGGAAAATTAGCTGAGCTAGCTCTTAAATGACGAACAATTGAACCGGGATATTGCCGCAGTTTAAGAAGAAAAATGCGAACTACCTGCTCGGGATTTAGAATGCTCAACCGGATGCAGAATTGACGTCTCATAGTAAGGCATTTATTGGTCAGCAAAAACTAAGAGAGTTGGTGTCCATAGTGAATGGGATTGACGGCAGAATACCTGGTGTGGATGGTTTCGGGTATGTTGGTGCCGGGATTGTTTATGTAACTGATAATTCTAATGGAAGCGTGCTGCGATTGAAAAAACAATCACGATATTAAGTATGACTTACAGAAAAGTGAGAAACTCTTTGAAGGTGTAGCGATGCTCTCGAGTGATGAAGAATAGTATTATTGCAATAATTTGGCAGCTACCTCGGAGAGATATCGCCCAAGGCGTGTGTGAATTGCAAATGGTCAACCAGTTAAGACTGTTAGGGCAGGAAGGGTAATCGAAAGCTATGACTAGCGATTCGCAATTAACAGAAAAGTTTTCGAGCGGGAGCAGTTTTTGTATTGCAACAGCCCGTGAACAGAAGAGAGATTTTTGCAGAAATTGAAAACATCGGAAATGGATTCTGCACTGTCTTCACGAGGAATAACATTGTTTTTAAATATAGGGGAATATCACCAGTTGGGAAATATGTGGAACATGTATGTCAATGTTGATTCAGGAACTGGTGGAAAGCAGTGACGAACAAAATCCGTATTTAGAACGATCGGCATGAAAGACGGCCTATGGAAGAATTGCACAAAAAGATTTGGAGCAACGACAGTGACACAAAGTGGAACGACCCTATGCCACTCTACTTTGGGAGGAACAGACGAAGGCGGAAAATATCACATATGAAATGTTGGTCAAAGCGAGCGTTGGCGATAGCAGTAGCTGCAAGGTTGGATGGCGTCGGGAGGCAAGGACGAAGAAGAAGTTGAATTTGTTTGCGATACATGTTGTAACCTACAGATGCTGTACTTTGGATATAGTTCAGAACGAACTAGGTGAGGTAATGTTACGATCTCGTGGAATCTAGGTTTAAGTAGTAGCATTAGTGTAGTTTTATACCAGTTTTCTGTTATTGCAGATTATATTAGTCTAGGACAAAACTGTCGAGAAAATTACTTCTGTATAAATCCAGATGCTGTTGAAGTTAGCTGAAAATTTTAGCTGAAAGAAAACCTGCATTATTGACATATTTTGTATCAGGTGGGAGTACCTTCAGGTGGTAGTTCTGTTGATATTAGCCGAAAATTACATGTTTTTGATTTTTGAATATCACATAATTCGAATGTTTAAAGGTAATATGAACTGGGTGAAGTTAAGCCAAATCGTAAATAGCTGGATACAGTATTTATAATTTGTCGTGTTCGTTTTGGGCAATGAGTTTGAGTTGTGGCACTAACAGTAAACACCTGTGACAAAAATCAGGCCATATATTTTATGTGAAATAAATTAAAAGCTGGACGCATGCGTTTAGTGCTAATTTGGACTGGGTGAAGTTAGACCAGTTTGAAATAGCTAGATCCTGTATTTATAATTTGTCGTGGTCAGGGCATTACCAATAATCATGCGACCAGCTTTGGTTCACCGACTCCTCACAATTGATTGCGATTCAATTCTGAATTCAAGATCAAAGTATTTGCCATATTTTTGTAGTTTGCTCACTGCAGTCTCATGATATGAGGCCACGAATTTTGAATTTAAAGAATTCAATGTTGCAATAATATCCAAACAAATATTATTTAAATATCACCCAGAATAAACAAAATTTCCAAAATTGAAAGAAAATGAAAGAGAGAATTCAGTCAATCATTATCCACTCCATGGAATAAAGCATTATTTAAATAACATCTAATGAAAGTAAGGTACAATGTATACTATCTGAAATTATATAAAAATTAAAAAAATTTATAGAACACGTGCTTAATATCTAATCAGTTTTCCGACTATTAAATTAATCGTTGCGACGATTCGTGCAAATTAGATTTTTCTCTCCATTAATTTTGATTTCAGCTACGTTGTAAGCACATAAATTAACCAAAACCCAAAAACAACTTTACTCCACATTTTTGATTTCCGTTTCCTTCTTAACATTTATATCAGTAAATTAATAATAATCAAAAATGTTTAAAACATAAAAAATTATATAATGTTAATCAAAGTTAATCAGCACTCAAATCTATACGAAAAAAAAATTAAGCAATTTCTATTTTTTAATATTTATTAAGTCGCTCTAATTATATCGAATATATTTTGTATGCGTACGTTTCAAGATTGATACTAATTCGGGGGTCGGAACTTATATAGAACGCGAACGACACCGCACCGCGTACTAGATTTCTTCATTTTTGATTTATTATATTCGTGTTTCTTTCACCTTTAATACCCACATCCATATCCACTTAAACATGTAAAAGGGGTGGATTGTTATTATAAAATAATGACATCATTTCGTAATGGGACGCGTAGCGCAAGAGGGTTTAAAAATGAAACACTTACATCACAGCCGCATGTGAATTTTAAATATCAAATAAAAGTTAAATCGCTTAGTCTTTCAAATACATTTTCTAATTTTATGTTAAAATTTTTGACATTTCAATGATGGGAACAAGTGAGAGTGCACGGGAAGTTAAATATTACTTGTTTTAATTTAATTAGCAATTTGCTCATTTATGTCTATTGTGAGGTGTAGAACTAAATTTAACGTCTTGGCAAAGTGAAAGTATAATTTATGAATGGATTAGGATAGAAACTTTTCTAAACATATACAAATTCACTAATCCATGGATAAAACCGTTTTTATGTTAAAAATTTGGCATTAACGTGCACAAACGATCTAGACGATATGAGTATTACTAGTACATAACTGCACCTGCGTATCTCTTAAAATATTAACGTTATTATTAAAGTCAATACCGTGACCATTATGTTTTAGCAATATACAACCTGCAAAAAATTGGTTAGATTTTAAAGTAGTTTTTGCTTACTGTATGAATTAATAATAATATTATTTTTATGTATAGTTGTTCTTTATAGTTTTAACAACATCGATTGCGCCCCATCTACAACGTCATGATGGCGACAATTTTTGTATTGAATAATTAATTCACCAAATTGATTGAATGTTTTGAATCGTAAAATTTAAATGGAACAATGCCAAACAAACCACGAAGCTCAACTTTTGGTAAAAACCGGTAAAACGATCATGTGATTCACCGGTAAAACGACCATGTGATTGTTTTATTGTTAAACAGATGGATAGTGGAATCAATTTAATTTCCCCTCAAATGTTTTGTTTGCCATCAATGTTTTTTTATTGTAAGATGCAATTTATAATTTTTTTGCTAAGTTCAATGAACATAATTATTTGTTATTTTTGGCTCGGATGATCATAGTGTAAACTTTTTCTTTATCACTCAGTTTAAGTTTCTATGATAACCAGAAGTAGTTTGAGGATGACTTATTAGGGCATTTCAACGATGTTGTCTGACCTTGATCGTGTAATGACAGGCAAAGTTTAGCGAAAATTTCCCGACAATATTAGCAAAGAGCTCTCCAAATAGACTTGTGTTGTCTAATTATAGTCTTAGTGTGTTTTATTTATAGTGTTTCGTAGGACCCACTTTCTGTGGGCTATTTTATGTTCGTTCCTTATGATGGCCTTTTACAGATATAATATTTATTCACGTGCCAACAAATTCTGTTTATGTCATATAGCGGAAAATCATGTGCAGCTACATTGGAATAAGTTTTAGTCCGGAGTGCGCTGTTCGTCCGTCACGTTCATTAAGTTGATTAAATATTTTTTGCTATGCCGCCAGGAAACTGTATGCCTTGTGGTTAATTTTTGACGATGTTCTCAATTCTGTCTATAGTGCATGTTTTTCACTCTGAATCAGTTAAAGTTTTTTGTATAGGATGGGGCCTCGTAATTACTCTTCGACATTGTAATTTTTCTGACCATTTTTTCGCAAAAAAAAACAAATTTGCAAAACATTTCTTTCTGAAATAATTCGATGCAAAACGCATTTTGTAGCAGAAAATGGTATAAGTTAAATTTAAAACTTGTAATGGAGAGCCGTAAGTCATTAAGAACTTAATAGGATGTAGACAGTCAACTGGTCAACCACTGCATTTCAATCGTCCAAATCACACAAAAAAATTAACATTACTATAGTATACATTATACAAGTGCATAGCACCGTAAAATTTCACAACAAAATCAAAAAATGTCAATTTTATATAGCAGACTAAGCGACTAACCTCTAAAACAAATTTCCACCACTCACAAACAACATCACCACTAAACTGTTTTATTGTCGATGAACGACCAAGGGCTATATACCACGTTCACCACGAGTGGCTTGCGTTGAGTGATTGTGGTGTAAAGTGAGTGTTCACGAACACACATTTGACTTTTAACTTCAGTCTGTAAGACGATAGTTATTAAAATCTTGATGCCTCTGATCCAAAACCACTTTTCTCGGCGTTTTGAAAGTCACCCAAAAAATACAAATAATAGTTTTCCGCCCGTCTGGATGTATGGATTGATGGATATCTGCGATTTGAATTTTTTATTGTATTCTTAATATGTCGATTGGCATACTTTCTGGCCAATTTTCAGTTTCTTATTTCCGGAACCCTATAAAAATCACAAAATTTACAAAACAAAAAGTAGCGAAAAATTAAAAAACTACGAGGGCGTAGTGCGAAGTCTGGTAAAATTACAACAGAGAGCGCTGCAATCGAAAATCCCAGATGTCATGTGTCAATACCATCTGTCACTAAACCAAATTAAAATTTTCAAACAGATCTGTCATTTAGTTTGGTTGTGATAGCCATTGAAAACAGACAAGCCATTGTTTTTTTTTCAAACATGGAGAAAACTGAATTTCGTGTGTTAATTAAACATTATTTTTTGCGTGGAAAATCATTACGCAAACCAAAACAAAGCTTGATAAATATAATGGGGACTCTTCACCATCGATTAAATTGATTCACAAGTGGTTTACCGGTTTTTGTTGTGGTTATACAAGCACGAATGACGCTGAACGTTCAGGACACCCAAATGAAGTCACCACACCAAAAATGGTTGGTAAAATCCATGATACGGTATTGCAAGACCGCAGAGTGAAAGTGCGTGAGATAGCTGAGATAGTAGGCATTTCAGATGTGAAATTGTGCACAATATATAACACGAATATTTGAATAAGAAAAGACTGTCCGTGCGTTGGATGCCGCGTTTGCTTACAATCGACCAAAAATGCACATGTGTGACAACTTCAGAAGCAGGTTTAGCTTATGCGAAATAAAACGAAGTTTTTGCGTCGTTTCATAACTGTGGATGAAACATGGATCCATCACTATACACCGGAGACCAAAGAACAGTCTAAACAGTGGATTTCTACTGGCGAATCTGTTTTGAAGCAAGCTTAGGTGGTTTCATTGACCAACAAGGTCATGGACACAGTTTTTTGGGATGCACATGGCATAATCCACATCGATTATCTTCAAAAGGAGAGAACAGTCAACCACGAATATTACTGCAACTTAATGGACCGTTTCAATGACGGTTTCAAAGAAAACCGGCTGCATTTGGCGAAGAAAAATGTCCCTTCCATCCAGACTATGCACGGGTGCCAACGTGTGAACCTGCCATGGCCAAAATCCATGAATGAACTGCTTCCACATCCGCCATATTCTTCAGACTTAGCCCCTGCAACTATTTAATGTTTCCGAACTTGGAGAAATGGCTCGACGGAAAGAGATTCGGTTCTAATGATCATCGATGCAACAAACCCTAATTTTGAAGGGTTGGAGAAATCGTATTATTCGGAAGGGATCGAAAAATTGAAAAAACGTTGGACTAATTGTATCGAGCTAAAAGGCGACTATGTTGAAAAATATTTTTCTTTTGCCCGAAAATATTATTCCTTGTTTCATTTTTAGCAGACTTCTCATTCCGCCTCGTATCAAAAGGAACCTGGTCATCTAAAAGGAATTTTTATGAAAATCCATTACAGTATTTGTAAAACCCTTGGCCATAAACATATAAATTAATGGTGTTTAAACTAAACTAAATTTAGGTGCCGGATCTCACAAAAACTTCAGCTCACTAGTTCACCTGGCCTAGTTCCGACACAATTAGAAATATTTCAGAACTTTTCCAAAAACGTTTTTAATTCACCGTGAATAATTTAATCGTACATAGTTGTTAAAAACAACTTTGCCCTAGTGGCATGCTTGATCCAGCAACCGGAATTCCCGGGTTTGATTCCCGGGGGTGACAAGAAAAAAATTCCACGGCTGGTTTAGGATCAATGAATTAATCACTCATTATCCGAAATGAAAATTTGGTTATGAAACCTCATTTGAGACGGCCAAATCCCTTATATATAGTGCCAGAGAGAGAGAGAGAGAGAGAGAGAGAGAGAGAGAGAGAGAGAGAGAGAGAGAGAGAGAGAGAGAGAGAGAGAGAGAGAGAGAGAGAGAGAGAGAGAGATAAAGACAGAGGGAGAGAGAGAGAGAGAAGAGAGAGAAAGAGAGAGAGAGGAGAGAGAAAGTACCGCCCAGCGTGGTGAAATTAGGGAGGTTGTGCCTTGTCGAGCCGCTTTTTTATATTCTTCCGCTTTTTTATATTCTCCTTAATATGTAAATGCCCTGGCACCGATATCAGGTGGATGTTGATCTACCATCTCGTTAAGAAGTGAGAGACAATTCTGTTCTACTTTCAACGTAAGAAAATATGAATTAAGATACTTAATTGAAGTCCGACTGTCCGTAAAAATGCGAGTGTGTCTTCCCTTATTGTGATTAGTACAGCTTGAAAAACGCTGTATAGTAGTCCAGGAGACAAAAAAAGGAGGTTTACATATAATTATTCACAGAAAACTTCACCCAAACCTTCCCATCCATCTTTGAACCGTCATTGGAGAAATTAACTCCTTCAGTATTCAGAAAATGCTTCTATTAATCAGTCCTCCCTGGTGACGGGATGATATAATCGTATTTGGGATGTCCCTGTTGCTTAGAATAGATGGGATACTCACATGATTGTTATAGTTCCTCATGTAATAAAATGGGTCTAATAGTAGAAATATAGACGCATTATTCAAAGTGGGGCCTCCAAACTGTGTCGTTTTTGAATGGGACTTTAGAGCTCTATTGCAGATTTTTTGAGTTACAACCACCAGACTTTGATGTCTGATTACGAGCTACCTGGAAAAAGAGTTTGTATAGTAGTAGCTACAAAGATTCTGTACTTACGGTCCAAGACCATCCGGTCATTGGAGGAAACTCAGGGTATTGGGGCCTAATACCTCTCGGTATTTTTTAATTCGTATTTTTATGTTTTAGGGGCTTACTTTTGGCAGTCGCCATCCTTATCAGCCTTCCTTTGTTAATCTGCAGAACCTCCTGCATTGGTATGGGTGTTTTGAATTCCTTTCTACCGCCCGGTGGAAAAGTGGTCAGCATACTTGCTCGCGCAATCGGAAGTTCCGGGTTCGATTCCCAGTGGTGATAAAGAAAAAATGTCAAGGCTAGTTTAGGATCAATGAATTAATCACTCATTATCCGAAATGAAAATATGATTATGAAACCACATTTGATGCGGCCAAATCCTTTGATGGGATAAAGTGTCAAGAGAGAGAGAGAGAGAGAGAGAGAGAGAGAGAGAGAGAGAGAGAGAGAGAGAGAGGGAGAGAGAGAGAGAGAGAGAGAGCGTCGGATATAGCTGGTACACTAGAACATCAGGCTCTTGCATTGAATCAAGAAGTTTGGAACCTTATTAAGAATGATTCTCCGACACCTTCCAATTCTCTGAACTAGCCATTATGGTATCTGAAACAAGTCTGTTATTACTTCTTGTTAAATTTCTATTTATAAACGTTGGGTTACAGCCAACATTGCATATACATTGGTTAATACCAAGAATAAAATGAAGAAGTAACTTACTTCGTTCATTCGTATCAGTGCTTCTCCAAATCGTGTGAAGTGAAATTACATCACTTCAAAGGATGACTCTAATTTTTGGTTGTTAAGCCTCCTTTAATGAGCTTTCTGAAATACCAAGTGGGATATCTTCCCCATTATGCGAAAGGTAAGCTGATATTTGCTAGGGATTTTAACCACCCATCTCAATGGTTATTGTGACCACATCAGAATTTTTGCATTTTGATAACAGAAATATTTAGATTATTTTTACCAAGAATGCGAGAACGAATTTTACCTATCTTCTTCGCGCATTGCAGTTTATATTTAGGCATCCTAAGTCCTAACACATGGTCACCATTTTTACAACGTACTAGGACGATGTCTATCTCCAATGCTCTTGGAGTAATGAAAATGAATCTGCAGGAACTTCAATTATAGGTTTGCTCCTTTACTAATATCTTCACCCACATTTTTATCACCGTCTTTATCTGACTGCGTCATTCCTCCTGGGAATACAGAGTATCTGTAGAGGGTCCTCCTCCATTTCCTTTCCTCAAGAGGTCACCCCCATCTTTCTTATAAATCATGGTTTTCACTATGCTGAAACTATACCTAATTAAATCATTAGTTATCACCAGCGCAGTCAGCGACTTTACTATAAAAATCGCTGAACTATATTCAGGTTTTGGTTCTTCCAAGTTAACCACTTTCTATGCGGTGGTCGGTAGTTCAGGTTTGCAAATTTGTACAATTTTCCAGAATTTTATTCAGATCGCTTGGTTCATCTGGGATCCGATATCTTGCTTTAGATTTGCAGGGAATATCCCCTCTAGTGACTATTTTTATTCTAGTACCAGGCTAGGCTTCACTTAGACCGGACTGCAGTATTTAACATATATCAAAAGTGTAGCTACACAAATTAACAAAAAATATAGTTGTACTCAGACAAAATATGGCAGGGTTGAAATTATAATTTTTTTAATTTATATCCCACTTTTTAAACCTCCAAACATCGAACATAATCTAATAAATCGTTCAGGTTTTGAAATTAAGCTCTTAAAATTTTACTCGTATTATTGAATTAAAACCCTAAACCCAAAAAAAATAAACTTTTTTTTACTTAAAGATTTTTTGGGGTTTAGTGTTTTAATTTAGTAATACGAGTAAAATTTTAAGAGCTTAATTTCAAAACCTGAAAGATTTATTAGATTATGTTCGATATTTGGAGGTTTAAAAAGTGGGATATAAATTAAAAAAATTATAATTTCAACCCTGCCACATTTTGCCTGTGTACAACTATAGTTTTTGTTAAATTGTGTAACTACGCTTTATAAATGTTAAATGTTTCACTCCAATTTCACTTAGGCGATCCACAACCTTTTTATACAAAGTCAATAACCGTTGGTCTGCACAAGAAGTAAATTTGAGACGATTCTAGTACCCCCTACATTCTGACGAGCCTGAGCGAATCCATGGTTTCCCTCATAATTTTTAGGAAAGTGGCGACTAAGACCTTTTTCAAATGTTGTGGGCTCTATGAATCAGGACCATTGCTTAGTGTTTTTTTAGCACCTCATTGAAAAGCATATTTTGTGCTTCCTAAATTTTAGTTCACTTTGCATTTTTCTATGATTCCCCTTTTGATTACTGCCTTTTTTGTAGAAAACCGTCTGTTTAATCCTCCTGCTTCATTTCAGTAACCTTTTAAGTTCAACAGAGCATTTCCATATCCCTGTCCGTTCGTTCCACCACCAGAGTCTTATTGAGCCTTGCTGCAGCTTTCCAGGTTTTATTTCTCTTGGTTCTGTAAGTTAATACAAGGGAATCTTCCTAGCTTGTGACCATGTCCTTAAACATTTCATTTAAGGAACGTTCTTTATTCGTGCCTGTGACCCGTTTTTTTGGTACATCTTGAGGGCCAAGAATAACGGTCAAACTCCTATGATATTCCCGTTTTTTTCGTTCCGAATTCTTCGTTTTGGTATTGTTAGTTATATCCATGTTTTATCCCACGAGTAGGAGAGAAAGAGATGTCCATTTGTGCAAAGATCCACAGTACACGGTAAAAGCTAAGGATTTGATCCTGGGGTGCCAAGTACCCGGTTACATTGTAAGAGACTGAGTACTTTAATACTGGGCCGCAGTGTGGTCGGTTATCAGCACGCTACTTAGCCCGGTTCAGCTCGTGGCGTATAGTTTAGCCTAACACACCACAAACACCGTAGTGAGCTATTTCCCCTGTGGTTACCGCGAGGGAGCAACACGAACACTTGCAGAAGCTGCAAGATACGGTGCTGACAAGTGCCAACGTGATTTCCCCAGAGACCCAGACAGCTTTACACCAAGCCAACCATAACAACTGGATATGTAAATTACCTAATGCATTTGTATTTTCCTTTGATGTATGACTTTGATAAAATATACGTTTTTACAGTTTAATAATATTTTCTAAATTGTTGATATAAAACCATATTTATACAGATTATAAATACATTATAGAAAATACGTACTTATATTAACTATATAATACACATTAAGGTTAAAAGTCTGACCTTAGTAGGTTTATAAAGTATTCTGAAATATGCGTATCGGTATGGCAATTCTTCAATTTTTGTTCATATACCTACTCGCATATATATCGCCAAAATTTGATTTATATCGTGGCACAGGAAACAAATTATCAACCTAATGTTATTTTCTGCATGAATAACGACTTCATAAATAATAACGTCGTCCAGCTATACTCCCGTGTGTAAAATATAAAAGTAAAAATATAGCAGCCTTTTAACCAAAAATTTCGAAATCGGTACAAAGTAGCAACCGCTTTCAAATTGTAAGTTTATATATGATTGGAGCGTGAGCTTTTTTCGTTGTTCGATTGTGCTTTTGCTGTGTTAATATAAATACATTTAGTTCATTGATTCGTATTACTGCCAGGATATCAAGGACGATATCAAACAATTTTAGTTTTTTTATTAATATTTGTGTATTCTTTATGGATACAGTAGGTAACGTTGCCATTTTGTCGGTTCAACTGTGCCATACGTGTAGTGGTGGAAATTCATTTATCATATAAAGCAAATTTTCAAATCAAGACATTGTGGTTTTAGTCAATTTTTTATATTTTCGTTCGATTTAATAGCTTTTGTGGGAAATTAAAGATAACGGCACATATTTGCAGCTATTGATAGGCTTTTTATATATACATGTTGTGTATGTATGTATGTAAAATATACGATGCTATTAGTTCTTGGTTTTATAGTTTAAAATTTATTAAATCGATACCTAGTCAAGAAAATTTATAAAATGGAAAACTATAGTTTGGGTTTATGTTCTTTATCTATATAAGAAAATAATTTTATCCATTCTATGACCTTTCAAGCAAAATACCAAGAAAATACATTTAAATTTTATAGTTTGTATATATATAACAGTGGGTTGAAGAATAGTTACCCCCCATAAAACTGTCACATGATTACCAATTTTATTCATTTTTTCAATTTTAATGTGCTTTTAACTATTAAGGGTTATCAAATACCTATATACAATACATAAATGTACATAAACAATACAATTTATGGAATCACACCTGAGTTAATCATTTATTATAAATATTTTATATCGTAAATATAAACATAAAAAAATATTGCGCGCTTCATATTTACATTTCCCAGCGACAGTAAACTTTTAGTTTTTAACGCCCACTTTATTAAAATGCCGGGAAACTCAAACGACGCTTTAGTATGCGACTTTAAGTACATTTCTCAGTATCAATTGACTATTAATAAAAATTCAATTTATTATTCACTAATTGTATTTTTATTTTATTTAATATTTTTGAAATGTCTACAGAAAAACAACTGAATACTAATAAATATTTGATTAGATACATAAACTCTATCCGCATAATGTACAATGTAAAGTAAAAAATTACACTATCCATGTACTCGGCGCGGTGGGTTGGTGGTTGGGGCGGTTTTCGTTTATTTGTACCGAAGATTTAATTATATTAAAAAGAGTTTTGATTTACATTGATGATTATTGACTTAATGACATTTTGAAAAATAATGAGCTTTACATGAAGTAGAAATGATTTCACCTATCGTGCATCCCCGTATGTATATTGATGGGATCGTATTCTGGTTTACCACAAGGTTTACGGGAACTATAATTTTTAGTGTTTATTTAAATTAAAACATAAATTAATAATTATTGGATTTAAAAAAGTCGCGAAACAAATACAGTTCAGTAAGTACCTTTAAAAGTGTGGGAGGGTCAAAAGCATGGCTATACAAAACATATAAACATATAAACAACAATTCGTTAGAAATAAATTTCTCTCTCTCTCTCTCTCTGGCACTATATCCCATCAAAGGATTTGGCCGCCTCACATGAGGTTTCATAATCATCTTTTCATTTCGGATAATGAGTGATTAATTCATTGATCCTAAACCAGCCGTGAAATTTTTCTTTGTCACCACCGGGAATCGAACCCGGGACCTCCGGTCGCTGGAGCAAGCATGCTGACCACTTTGCCACCGGGGCGGCATTAGAAATAAATTATAATACGAAAAAAAAATCATGGAGTGGATTACAGTAACACACAACTACAGTATACCATCTGCACATTGCAAGCTCCATGTCAACCTATAAGCTGACATGGATGGGGATCGGCGCTGAATTCTGCACTCCATCAGAGGGTCATAGTTGTTTTTATTAACATCACCGATTGTAATCGATGATGATAATTCGATTTGCATCTATAGCCAGTTATAACGATTGCTCCAATTAAATTTGTCATTAATTTTTAACAGCAGGTTGAGAACCATTACAAACAAAAGTCGAGTACCATTATGAATTTAAAAATTCTGTAGGATAATTTACCACTTCGTCTTGATCCATAACACAGCAATTGGTTTTTTTTTCCTTAATTAGTAAACTCTTAAAAAATTTATCGGAGCTACGATTCTTAATACAATTAAACATAAAATAAAAATGAACAACGTATAATAAATTTAAATCATGAACTTAACTGTTAAATATCGACAAACTAATGTATGTATAACAATTTATAATTAGCCTGATTTTGTAATTAACAATTAAGGAGTTATCAATAAATCATAAAAAATTCGCAATATTCGACTACCATTAATTCGGACTTATAGTAAAAATATAAAAAAAATAATTGAGGTTAAAAAAGAAATAAAAAAGTTTAAAAAAAGAAAGCAAAAAGTTTTAAAAAAAAAGTTTCAAAAGAAAGTTTCAATGTTGCTAATTGTAAGTAACCAATCTTTTAATAATCTACAAAATTCATGAAGATTATTTGTTGCAAAAATTGTGGGTGGTAATTGACTATAAAATTTCGGGGCTGTATATGTGTAGAATCTTTTAAAATGTTCCTTATTAGGAAAGGGAATTCTTAATCTATTTATGTTGCGTAGATTGTATGTTACGCTACTCAAATAACTAACTATACGATTGCCCCTAATTATATAGAAACTTTGAAAACATAAAGGTACCGAAGGGGCAAAATTTATAAATTAACAAACAACGGAAATGATGGTACAGTTTTTGGCAGGAAGTTAAAGATTCGCAATACTACTTTCTAAACTGAGATCAAAGGTTTAATATTTGATAACTAAATACCACCCCAGCGTGCAATTCCATATTGAATGCGAGAATCAACTAGAGCGTATTATAGGCACTTCATAAATTCAGGACAACAAATCTTTCTCAAATAGTAAAATGACCGTAATGTCATCCTCAACTTACTCCTTAAATTATTCACATGATCTTTGAAATTTAATTGCGAGTCTGAGTGTAACCCCAGATATTTAAAGGAGTTCACGGTTTCGATTGGAACGCAATCGGAATCACAAATATTCTTTGTACAAGAAAATGAATGATAAATGAGATTTGAAGGGGGGTCATGAATTGTACCACCTATGTTTAATTTCATTATTTTTGATTTGCAGCTCAGTATCATATTATGTATAAAATTTCATATTTGGGCCCGAATACAATAAGGCCATATCATCTGCAAACGCGACAATAGAACCACGCAGATCTAGGCTAAAAATTGAATTAGAATATATTAATGGCCCCAAAACTGATCCTTGTGGGTCGCCGATATTGACAGTTTTCTCTTCGCTGAAGATATTATCAATACATACACTTTGCTTATGATTTTGACGGTATGATTTAAACAAATTTAGTGCAACACCTCTCACACCATTGGAAATGTCAATAAAAAGCGCAGAAGCTTTCATATTATCATTCAAATGTTGATGCAGAGGCGACAAGAATGAGACTAATGCTTTTTCAGTAGAAGAGTTCTTTACAAAACCATACTGTCGGCTATCAAGAAAATTTATTTTTTCAAGATATCCCAATAATCAATTTTTAATTATTTTCTCAAAATTTTTTGAAAACGTACTTAAAAGAGTAATTGGGCGATAACTATTGGTATCTAAGTGTGCACCTTTTTTAAACAGTGGTTTAACGACATCAATTTTAAGTTTTTCTGGAAAAACCCCTTTTGCTAAACTATTATCTTTATATATAAAACAAAGTCGGGTTAGTTACACCATTTATAACTGAAGAACGGCTGGACCGATTTTTATGATCTTTGTTTTGTTGGATTTGTCTTCGCTCCGAATAGCATAATAACTATTAAAACATTGGAAAAATTCAACAACAAAAAAATTTATCAAGAAAATTAGTTTTCTCATACATTTAGTACATTTTGTTTTTTTTATTTTAAACTTCTCAATACAGTGGTGATTTAGGAAAAAAGAAAAGTCAGAAAAACTCAAAAGGGAAGCCCCAAAAATCTAGTAAAAGAAAACCTTTTTTTATATGAATTTTGTAGGTGTAGTTTGTATGTGACGAGTGGTGTAGTGGTTAAAGCTTCGGCGCTTGGACCGCAAGGTACTGGATACGAATCCGACTGGAGGCTGCATGCATATTTCTATTTTATTTTTTATTCAATTTTTTTTATTTTATCTACTTAGCTATATAATTCATGATGGAAATGGTGGATTATTTTTCTTCGATGCGCCCGGTGGAACCAGGAAGGCATTCCTCATATAATTGATTTTGACCACTGTTCGTGCGAGATCCAATATTGCTGTAGCAGTTGCTCAGCGTTGAAATTGTCGTTGGACCTTCAATTGGCTGAAAACCCGACTTGCAACATTGCGAAACATTCAGCAATGGCGAAAGTTTTGGTAGCAAGTAAAATCATCATCGATTGTGAATGTACAATGGCGCACAAATGCGCATTTGAAGCATTCAATCGAACTATGAAAGATCTGCGCAATGACTCAAGATGTTTTGGAGGCGCAATTCAATTCAACTGTCCGGCAATTTCCGTCAAAAAATACCAGTGATTCCAAGATTGACCGCTGTCGATGAAATAAACACTTGCCTCAAATCATCGAATCTGCGTGGCGCTATGTGATGAAACTTCAGGTGACGACAAACATGCGAGTTGCATTGTTAAACCAGAGACAACCTAACAGAGATATTTCTTTTGAATTTTTGACTTATAGATGGCTAATGTGTAAGAATCACAACAATCAGTTTCGAACAGACGAGATTAATGATTTGAAAAAATCAGTCTTCTCATCAGGTCGCGACGACTGATGTTGTTTATTACATTGAAATATTGTCTATATATATAGAGCAATACCATGTAGTTGTACTACTAGCGAATTACTGCGTAGCGAACGAAATTTTTTTTTTTTTTTGATTCTTTCACATTTCCATCTATATTCTATTTTAACAATTAACTTTTCGAATTCACGAATTTTTTTATATATTTTACTTTGGTTTTTATCAATTGTAATGGTGTATTGTGATTGTTCCGTATATTGGTCTATTTCAGCACTCTCGAATTAATTACACAACCGTAGGAAATTCTTCCATTTGCGTCAATCTGTATACGATAGATATATAGATGGAAATATAGATGGAAATGTGAAAGAATCAAAAAAAAAAATTTTTTTCGTACGCTACGCAGTAATTCGCTAGTAGTACAACTACATGGTATTGCTCTATATATATAGACAATATTTCAATGTAATAAACAACATCAGTCGTCGCGACCTGATGAGAAGACTGATTTTTTCAAATCATTAATCTCGTCTGTTCGAAACTGATTGTTGTGATTCTTACACATTAGCCATCTATAAGTCAAAAATTCAAATTTATCGTCGATCCAGCGTTAAAGGAAAGAAAAAAATGTATGGGGTGGTTGGGAAGTTGATTGTGTATAAGTAGGTGTCGATTATCATGGTCGTTGTCATACAGATTGACGCAAATGGAAGAATTTCCTACGGTTGTGAAATTAATTCGAGAGTGCTGAAATAGACCAATATACGGAACAATCACAATACACCATTACAATTGATAAAAACCAAAGTAAAAAAAAAAAAAAAAAAAAAAAAAAAAAAAGATATTTCATTTTATGTAAACGTAAAAATTTAAACTGCGAATTCATTTTCTGTAAATAGCCGCAAATAACCAAAAATATTTTGTTTTTTGCGTAAACGTATATTTTGTTTTTTGGTTAAACGATCCATCTGCCGAAGATTTCTCCAAGCAATTGCTGACTATCGGTAATGGCCGTGTTCCGGTCGGCGAATCGAACAGATTGATTTCGTTTCCTCAGAACTTTTGCAATTTTGTCTCAACGAAGGACGAGCTCAACAACAAAGTGTTCCCGAACAATATTACTAGCCACAAAAATCACAATTGGGTGAGTGAACGAGTAATTCTTGTGGCAAAGAACAAAAATGGGATCACTTAAATTTCACAATTCAAACTCTAATCGTCGGTCCACTTCATTCCTTCAAATCTATCGACTGTTTGACAAACAAAGACGAATCAACCAACTGTCCAACTGAAGTTTTAAACTCATTGGATCTGGCTGGCTTGCCCCCGCACAATTTACAACTGAAAGGTGGTGTGTTGCCGGTAATCATCATGCTACGAAACCTGAATCAACCAAAACTATATAACGGAACGCGTTTTATTTTGAGATATCTCAAGGAAAGTTCAAAGGTGAGAAAGTTCTCATTCCGAGAATTCTGATGATCCCAACCGATATGCCATTCGAGTTTAAACGAATTCAATTTCCGATTCGTCTTGCATTCGCCATGACGATCAACAAATCACAAGGCCCATCCTTGAGTGTTTGTGGCCTGAATCTAGAAAATGAATGTTTCTCTCACGGCCAATTGTACATAGCATGTTCACGTGTCGGCAAACCATCCGCTTTGTTCGTTCTCGCACCTGACAATAAAACAAAAAATGTTGTATATCATCTCGGGTGCAATTCCCGGTAGTGACAAGGAAAAAATTGCACGGCTGGTTTAGAATCAATGAATTAATCACTCATTATCCGAAATGAAAATATGATTATTAAACCTCATTTAAGGCGGCCAAATCTCTTGATGGGATATAGTGCCAGAGATAGAGAGAGAGAGAGAGAGAGAGAGAAAGAAAGAGAGAGAAAGAGAGAGAGAGAGAGAAATTCATTTTATCTTAATAAACAACTCAATTTAATTAAGGTATAATAACTTTAAACAACATTTATTGATTTTGAGGCGGTACGAAGTTCGCCGGGTCAGCTAGTTAAAAATAAAAGTCAAAACATGAACTACGCTCTCAATTATTTTTTTAATTATTATATGGGATACTTCGTCAATACCGTAAGAAGCACTATTTTTTAGATCACTTACGATCGTAAATATTTCATTTTCACAAACAGGGAAAAAGAAAAAACTAATGGTGTTAAAATTTGAGTGAATTAAGGTATTTCTAACAGTTTCATCAATGTAAACTTTTTCTACATTCGTAACCAAAATGTCGCAAGGTGCGTTGATAAAAAATTCATTAAAAATATTGACAATTTTAGACGGATCAGTTTCAATTCTGTTATCACCAACATCAATTGATGGAATTGCGTTATTGCCTGGTATATTGTTCAAAATGCCATTAACAACCTTCCATTTAGATTTTAAATCTACAGCGGAACAAAACTTAGTTTTAAAAAACCGTTCTTTGGTTTGTGGAATTAAATATTTTAGTTTGGCATTTACGCTTTGAAATTTTGTGTTTAGCGCCGCATTATTTTGATTCTTTCTCAATTTTTTAGCTAAACTGTTTTTATAATTAATCAAATTCAGTAATGAATTTGTCATCCATGGGTTAATTTTGAAATCGCGCCTAGGAAGTTTTGTGATCAATTTATTGTTATTCAATTCAACGGTAAGTTTATTAATAAAAATCCAATACGCTAAATTTGGATTATCAGTAGAGAATACCGAAGTCCAGTCACAAAACGTCAAAGTTTCTGATAAATTTCTAAAATCAGTTCTTGTTTGCCATCGAGTGTCATATCGCTGGATATTCTTCATTGAACTGTGTGTTTTAATGCTAGCATAATAGTGTTATGGTCTGTCATATGCAGAACTAAACTTTTAACCTCAACAGAGAATCTGAAATAAAATGTTTCAGAAAAGACGTGATCAATGCACGTATTTGAACTTGCCCTAGTAACACTATTCATTAAAGAATCTAGCCCAAAAGAAGCACACAACAACAAAAATGTTTCACAAACAACAATGTTTGATTTGTATGTAAATGTTTCACAAACAATTTTATTTTGTATTTATATCCTTAAAGCTAGAAACAGAACAAGAGCGACGACGACGAGTGTCGACGAATAAATAAAAAATATCCCCGCTATATCGCTGTAGCTAACAGAATAAAAGCGTGATTGTGCGTGACTCTGCATGATTTCGGTGTTTTGTAATATGACAGGCGATTTCGCTCGCCGCCTTCGCTCTTGTTCTGTTTTGAGCTTAACGTCCTTGTATTTTTCTGCCAATACTGCTTGTTCACTTAACCAATTGGGATTTTTGAATTGTTGTACAATATTTGGGTAAATACGGTTTCAATTAGTTCTGCTTTTGATTCTTTTAATTTACAAACATTTTGTGGAAATGTAATTAAACCAATTGTAATATCAGTTTGAATTTTTTCATTGCCAATGTCTAATATTTGTTCTGTAAATGCTACAGCTGATTCGTCGTTTTGCAATTGAATACGAAAAAAATTGAAAAAATACACAAATCTACACAAAATTGCGTCGGCAATGACCGAAAGTCCTGTTACTCCCATGATTAATACAAATCTAAGCCAAAACCTTCCACCATTCTCTCTCTCAATATCTTCCAATTCCGGAATTGTGGAACACTACGGGCTTCGTCAGCAATGTACTCAGTTGTTCTTGAGCGACGCACACGTATTCGATTCTTCACATCACTAACTTGTCCAAACAGCTCAAGTTTTTCCACCAGTTTCGTTTAACAATTTCAATGCGTTGTTGAAGCGGTATCGTACCATTTTTAGTAATGGCGTAGTTTTTACTTGTCAAATATCAAAAGATGACCGCTTCAAAGTTGACAGCTGCCCAAATAGCAGGCTATTCAAAAAGAAACCTCTTATTGGAAAATCTGAATCTTAAATAAAAATCTGAATAAATCGGCAATCAAATTGAATAAATAACGTTCAATATAGCGTCAACGAAGGTGGGTAATCAATCTGATTACTGTTTATTCAAATTAAAAATTAAAGAGTATTTTGACGAAATTTCTTCGAACTGAATTGGTTGAAAAAATGCAATTGATAAATTGACTACATTTATTCAATTAAATTAAGATCTCGAAAGATCGAAATGAATAAAATCTCGTCAAATTAAAGAATGTCTTATTGCTGGTTTAAATAAAAAATTTGTTGATTTGAATAAAAAATGTTCATTGAATTTAATGAAAGCATTGGTGAATCGAATAAAACTATCGTCAATTTGAATAAAATATTTGTCAATTCAATGAAATTTTATTTTGATTGCTAAATTCAATTGTACTACAAAAATAAAATATATAATACATATCTTCATTTAATTTTTTATTGTGTTAACTAATAAATAAAAATAATTTTAATACTGATATCAGGCATTTTACTTGCATATTATGGTTATCGTATATTTTGTTCTAATGTTGAAAAAATAGTTTTGAATAATCCTTTACACTAAGCAGGCTAATCGATATTCTAAATTAAGAATATTGAATATTTTAAAACAATTATTAACACATTCAGTAAATAAGTTTAAAATATATTTCACACCATCGAAATGAACAATAAACTCTGTTGAGGCTAACGTAGTTTTGGTAATTAAAATCAGTGGTTGAATAGCAGATCAGTGGTTGAATAACAGTATAGTTCGCCCCAATATCAAGAAACTTAGTTGGGAACTACCAATTGAACATTTAGTTATGCTCCTTTTTGTTTACTTCTTCTACAACGCTGGTCGTTGGAACCATTGTTGTAATTGTTGTAATTTTATAAATTTAGAACTTTATAACTTACATTCAGAAACTTGTTGGTCCCTTTATTTTTTGAGTTGCTTTTCCTGCTTCCCAACACAATTACCAGTTGATAAATACATATGGGGATGGATAAATACTTCAGAGATGCTAAAAATGTTGAACCCTTTATTTGATTCGTTGCTTAAACATCGTGATACGTACTTCGGTTATTCAATATTTCAATATGTTGACTATAAAATAAGGCACATATAAATTCAGTTAAAACTTTATATGAGAATTTCAAGAAATAAAAGAGATAGAACGCAAGATATATTTTTTGGAAATGGAAGCTCAATAAGCAAATTTTAAATTTCCTCGTATCAATAACAAGTAAATTACTATTCCGTTTGGTGAACAAAGCCTCCAAAAATCAATCGTTCAATGAAATAAAAAATTCATATGTGTGTGAGTTTGTTATATACATACATACCAACTTGTAGTGTATTAGTTTCTTATACTGTTTCCATTTAATCCATATTTCAATAGTGACTTTAATATTTTAATGCTTGCCAATGATGTTCCAGTTCGCCCAAGAGTAATGGTCGGTCATAATAGCTTCCAGGTGCTCGTTGAAGTGTAGCTCTGGAGTTTTGAAGTGAACTAAACATATAATAACTTGTTACATATATTTGTGCATAATGTATAATAAAATAATAACTATCCAACCCATCCAATAATCTGTTTATTTGCATGGGTTGGATAGTTTCTTCTTAGAAATATAATTACCATAAATTCTGAAGCAAACATAAACATAATGCTTTATTTTTGCAAACACTTAAACACTTTTTTTATTAGCAATAACAGTAAATCCACATTTTGTCACAAAAAAATGGCCACAAGTTAATATAATAAAAATGGAATAATATCTATTCAAATGTTTGCTTAACTATTTATTGTTATTATTATGTTATTAACCGGCTTCAAATATGAATTTCTATTTTAAATTAATTTATTATTCTGTCTTTTATATAATATTCCTTTAAAAATAAAAATAAATCGTATTATTATTACGTTACACCCAAATACACAATGCACCTATTGAATGAAGATATTTCTTAAAAGTAATTCTTTGTTTCCTAGAGGTGGTTAACAATTTCGTTAAATTGATTGCATTTACTATATTTGATTCAACGAAATTTAGCAGAATAATTTTATGAAACGTCAATTCTTCAACTCAATCATAACTTCGTCAAAATGAAGAAATTTAATCAAGTGCATTATTAACAAAAATTAATCAAGTTTGAAGAAATTTCTCGTTAATTTGAATAAAATTATATCACAATTTTTATTTTTTGCAATCAATTGAATATTTCATAATCAAATCAGTAGTAACTACCATCAAATTGAATACATAGTTTCTTCAAAGTTCAACGAAATCGATTGTTCAATTTCAACTATGAGATTTTTTTGGATCGCGTGTACATTTACATGTGGCAGTAGAATCGATGAAATTCAACGATTTTGAATCGTTCTGGCGGCTAGAAACTTCCAATTAAAGAACGTGAATTCTCCTATATTATTTTTTTAAGTTAAATGATGAAGAGATTGTCTTTTTTAGACGTTTGATACATGTTCAAGGAGAATCCAATGGATTTTTACAAAAAAAAAAAAAATTATGAAGTAACCGGAATTACAATTTCTCCTAAAAAGGGAAGCACCTTAAAAAAAATCCCAGATGCTAAATTATAAAAATTCATAATAAAGAAGAAGAATATGTATGTATATTAATTAGAATACATTTCTTTAAGAAAAAGTATGATTTATTTCGCGCACATGATGTTTAGAATAGAACTAACTCCAAAATGTCAATTCGAAAAAAAATTGAAATTAAAACTTTTTAGCGACGTACCTGTTTAAAATTGCTGGCTATACAAAACAGAAAACGGTTGCACTTAAGGCAAATAAAAGAAAATTAAATTTCCTAGAATCGGAACCCCGAAAAGAACACCCCCTTTATACCTATTACACTTATGTATATGGTACGAATTATCATAGTAATAAAAACGACATCGCCCTCACATTTCGATTTGCAAAAAACAGAAGCCAATAAAATAATCAGTACCGCAAAAATAACCCCCATATTGACGTTATGGGTATATAATAGGTAGGTAACAAAAACCTCCATCTCGACTTGAGAAATGAAAGTCGTAACGACGCAGTAACGTAACCACTCCCGAAAATGACATATATATATCCACATTATAGGCGAAATTATTATAATTGCGTATCAAATCTACCATCTCGACTTGCAAAACCAAAGGTCAGTAACGTAATCTGTACCCCGAAAATGACACCCATATCAGTATTATTGGCGTAGATAGTAGGAAGGTGCCAAAATTTATACCGCGTCCCTCCCTCACACCTTGCAAAAAACAAAAGTGAGTAATGTATTCACTACCTCTGAAATTGACACGCATATTGACGTTGATACCATAGTGGACACCAAAAAAGGCATCATATCGAATTTAGAAAAACAAAAGTCGGTAACGTAATCTGTACTACCGCGAAAGCCCCGAAAATGACTCTCATATCGGCAATATACCCGTAGATAGTAGTAAGGTACCAAAACAACAACGTCGCCTTGTCCCTTCATCTTGATTTGCGAAAAAAAAAATTAAATAACGTAATCAATACCTTGGACCCCGAAAATGATACACATTGGGAATTATAGGCGTAGATATTAGTAGGTACCCAAAATAGCACCCCTCTCCCCTCTCGCCTTGCATAAAACAAAATTTCTCTATCTTGGATCTGAAATCGGATACCATTTTCCTAATTAGCACTCCCGAAAACCTCGAAAAGGACATCATTGGAGAAAATCAATATCACGGGCGGAAGTTTTTTTGAAAACGGTTTCCTGTCAAAAATCGTCATTTCCGCTTAAATTTGGGAAAACCAATCTGGACCGGTATCGTTGCAAAATTAATTTTGAGTCGTTTGGTTCTTAGTAGTTTCGCTTGTAAATGATTTTAATATAAATTAAATAAGTTTACAATATAAGTTCAAAAATCTAAAAAGCTCCCATGGAAGCTGCATATTCCGGTGGACCGCTTTCGACCATAAATTACAGAATCACTCCTCACGGCTCACATACATAATATTTTTATTGAAATCGGTGCAGTAGCTTTTGAGTTTATCGATCGAAAATGTTAATATAGAACCTGCAACTTCCGTTGAACCATTTTCAGGTAAAAACCATTCTCATAACCCATAGAACATATACACTAATTTTTATCAAAATTGGTGTAGCAGTTCTTCAGTTTTAATGTTACAAACATACACGAGATAATATCTAATATCACTGCGATCTCCAATTTAATGGAAAAAACTTAAGTATGACGCTCCATTCCAATCAATCAATCTGTCTGAGCGGTATAGAGGCCGAATTTTTGAACGCATTTTTCCAAATATTTGCTAATAATAAACGAAAATGCTCCTATAGAAGCTTCCACTTCCAGTAGACCAATTTCGGTTAAAACTCACCGGGATCTGTGAATTTGGGGATAGAAGCTTAAGTGTGAAGGTTCAACCCGATCAATCAATCCACCACACAAGGCTGAATTTTTTTTGAAAAACGGTTTATTGTGCAAAATCGTTATTTCTACCATTATTGAATCGTTTAGTTCAAGTCGTTGTAAAATTTTGGAATGTCACAAATAAATTGATGGTTGTCACGAAAATTGTAGCAAAAATCGCTACTTATTTGTTGACCACGCAGGTTAACACTCTCAAAACCTTGACATACAGGTATTTTAGCGGTAAATTCTCGTGGTAATGAATAAATTCTAAGGTATCTTTAGATATATTCACACACCCATTTTCTGCTGAACACATAAGGCGTACAAAGCAGCTGCATAACAACTAACCCAGCACGATAATTCATATTAATTTAGCCATAAATAGCATGGTAAGTAAGTTTTAGCACCGGAGTAGGGCAATAGTCACGAAGGAGTTCACTTTTCCAATTAATACTTTTGGTGCTTGTGCGAAGAAATTAGCGTTGGAGTATTTTTGGTGTTTTCGGGAATATTTCAATAATAATAAGAGTTCAGAAAACTTTAGGAAACTATTCAAAGATAATTTCTGTTTTATTTTGGAATATTCCGGAAGCGGTGTAAATCACAAAAATTGGTATTGTACAGTCAAATTTATAACGATTTTTACAATCCAGTGATACGAATCGGATTTGACAGAGACAATTCGTAATAATATAATTAACACAAATAATTAAAGGCTCTATATGGCCTAATCAAATGTCATATGGCCGAGTCTAGCTTAAAATTGTATAATACTAAATTTAGTTAGGCCGTAATAAATCGTCAATTATTTGTATGTCTATCGATTTTGTTTTGCGTTCTAATTTCGTTTCCAATTTGATTTTCAAATTGGGCCCTGCTAGGCATTTAATCAGTCTATAACCAGCGTATAATTATTATTATTCGCGTAAAGTGTCTTGCAATGTTCTATTGAGTGGGTTCTTCTATCTTTAGAATCGTGGTAAAGAAGAAATAGAGATAGTGATGAATTTAGTAGATTATTGATTGATTGAGCGGATGCTTGTCTTCAATATATTAAGCAGAGATTCAATTACCTATTCTAAAAAAATTGTTGTTGTGAAAATTACTCAAACTATTTTGATGAAGTTAATTTACGGTACACAATAAAAAGCTATCAAGTTTCTGAAAATTTATTCGGTCGTTTCAAATTTTAATTACTATTCCAACTGTTTCTGATATACGCATTTCCACCTGACATCCACACAGTCTTAGGGTTTAGATACATAAAAAAATCATTTACTCGTATAAATCAATTTGATAGTTAAATTTTAGTTGGTAAGATATTTTTGGAATTTTTATTTTTCAATATCATAGTTGTTTAATCAATAGCTGCGGGTAGTTATATACTCGTAGCTATATACAAATAGAATTTCGCTTTGTGACACAAATTTGTGGTTTCGCTGTATATTTTACATATAGCCGAATCTATTCGGCAGAACGCATGTTGTGATTTTTTTATTTGTACAGTTCTATATTTAGGCCATTCGCAACACCCCTCATATAAGACACATCCTATATATTCACACTATTTGTATACCAAGCTCGAAACAAATTATAAATTGCATAATCATGTCAATTAATCTATATAATATATAATATACTAAATTAAATATATATAGAAAATCAGCACAAGGTACAAGCTTTCAATACATTAGTCATAGTTCTTCGTAGAGGTTGGAAAACGAATGAAAATTTTGTAATAAAAAGTCGGAAAATAGATAGGAACAAAAATACAAAATAAAATGTTTAATCGAAAGTTTACTGTAAACGAATGGTGAACGGTAAGTTGTTATCTAAAGAAGAAACAACGAAAACAAATGATTTGGCGATGGCACTATTGTATCCACAAATATTATAATAAAATTTGAAAATTAAGGAGCTAACCGAAAGGTGGTCATTTCCCAGCTGACATTTTATTACACAAGTGAATTTCCATTCATATAACCATTTCTAGGAAACCCAGCATAATCATATACGAGTACGTCAAAAAACACTTAAATAATAAAATAACGATTTCATGTAATAAAAGTGTGGTGTACGATGATAAAACCTAGCCAGGTAACCGTAATGATATGCGCTCATAAAGTATTCCACCTTATTTCTGTTGTTTTATTTTTTATTTTTCGTAAATATATATATGTACAACTACTGTATACATATAAAAACACTTATGTAATTCAAATTACAGTACATTTTTATGCAAATTATAGTTGAAAATTGAAAGAAAATGTGTTTGAAGTTTTTCGTGAAATTTATACAACTTTTGTACCTGTACTCGACTGAAATTCGTTCTCAATGCTATTTATTTAATGTAATTAACAATATTATAATTTTATGCCAGACGCAATGGTTTCTAATCGACACCATATACATATATAGGTATATATAATTGTGGGCAATCACTGTACACGAAATATACTTCAAAGTTGATTACTAAATAATATATATACAGCCTGAAACGTTGTAAAGTTTAAATAAAGTACAAAAAAAAAAATTTCAATCGATTAAAGGCACATAACATGCGGTGAAATGAATTTCTACATTTTTATTCGTTACAAAAAAAAGCTAAATAAATAAATTTTCCAAAACAAAATTTAAAAAAATTTTCTGTAATCACGAAATATGCATATGATTTAATCTATCGTTTTTCGTTGTTTAAAATAATAAAAGTTACTGTAATTTGTGGTATGAGTGGTCTGAGGTTGTATTTGAGCTTTTGCGGGTAATAAACTTAAGCTGGCAAATTATTTATATTTTTTTCTGTAAATTTTGGCGACGAGGGTACAAAGCTTTGGATACACGGTTATCTTTGATTTTATGGTTCTCTATCTAAGTTTTTTTTAAATATTCGGTTCAAAAATAAATGTCTACGAAGTTAGCCCGAAGAATATCCCGAAGAAATACAATGGCAATACTAGCCTACCATACGAAAAACACTATAGTGCGCATAGTTTTGAATGTCATCCTGGAAAACTTATACTATCCGACATTTTTATGCTAAAGCGTGAATTCCACAGTGAAACAATTTTTTCAGTAAAATTAATACGAGATAAAAATATAAATCCTTTACTAGTTAGAAAGAAACAAAAAAAAATTTCAGTAAAATTTACTGGAAAAAATTTTGCCATAAAAAGTATCAAACTCAAGACTTTTTATGGCAACATTTGTTTGTCTTTGTCACTCTAACGTAATTTGAGGATGTATACTCTCCTCTTTTCGGTATCTCAGTATTTTTTACTGAAAAAATTGTTTCACTGTAGAATCCACGCATAATGTTTTAATTTATTGGAAACAATTTACTAACAGCATTTTTTTTTACTGTTAAAATGAACAAAAAAAAACTTTAAATTCCAAAAGAATGACAAAGGAAAGAAATATGTTTTATTTCATTTTTATTGTAAAATTAACCAGATTTGCTAATAACATATCATGCGGATCTATTACAAACGAATTTGGACGCAGATCAATCCGATTTTCCGGTCCCCAAATTTACAACAGATTGCCTGAGTCATTGAAAACCGTAATGAATATTCATCAATTCAAGAAACAATTAAAGATCTATTATAGAGAATTGGTAAATAATTACATTTTGTAAATTGTATAACTTGGAAATGCATATATGTATCTGACACATGTATGAGAAATATGTTTATTATAATGTTAATTTCCCTTTAAAGGACAGTAAATCCATTGGGGAATTGACATTATAATTTTATTGTAATATTATTTTATTGTAAATAAAGTTAATTAAATCCAAAAAAAAAAAAAAAAAAAATTGTATGGTTTAACCTTGACCATTACATTTTGGCTAACCTAAAAATTTCATAAAAGTTTTAATTTGTGCATTTTCGTACATTTCGATTTTATTTTATATATTTTAATAATTTAATTTTTATATACTCATATGTACGACAAAACATTTACTTTTTTTATAGCACATTATGGCAGCACACTAACTCCATCACAATTATTTTCTCAGTAAAATTTTACTGACAAAATTTTTTATCTAGTACACAACCAGTAAAATGTATATTTTTTTCTCGCTCTTATTTTTTACTGACAGCAGATGTTTTCCATGGAAGACTGGACTTTTTTTACTGGAGATTTTACTTAATGTTTGTATTCCACAGTGAAACAATTTTTTTTTGTAAAAAATACTGAGAAACCGAAAAGAGGTATACATATTAAAATTACGTTAGAGTGACAAAGAAAACAAATGTTGCCATAAAAAGAATTGATTTTTATACTTTTTAGGGCAACATTGTCTCCAGTAAATTTTACTGAATTTTTTTTTAGTTTCTTTGTAACAAGTGAAGGATTTATATTTTTATCTCGTATTAATTTAGCTGAAAAGATTGTTTCACTGTGGAATTCACACTTAATACAAATTATTATTATAGTAAAATATTTCTAAATAACTTATGCTGCGTGTCTCACACCGATTTTTAACCACTTAAGTGACGGCTTTTTTTGAGAAAGTGTGTCCATAAATTGTTAGGGTTTTTTTACATTATTTTAGAAAATAATTACCAAGTAATCTGAATACAATGTTCATTTTTCAATTTTTTTTCAAGTCAAAAAACAAGCTTTACCCGAGCAAGACTAAGGAAAATAAAAAAAAAGAATCGAAATACGCCCCCGAAATGGTTAACTAAATTACTTACTAAACTAAATTGCTATTAGTTTGCACTTGTGGTTGCTAGTAGTTACTTCATCCATGAAAGTTACTGTAAATAATATTTAATTCTATCTTATCTTCTCCTTTATCGATAATAACTATTTCGATAATTGATAAAACCCAAATTAAATTGGCGAATAAGAATAAAATTTTAGTGTATTGTGTTCCACGCCATCTATTTATAATTGTTACGAACTAACGTTAAATTAATTTAATAGTAATTTAGTCGAATAAATTGGTTGGAGGCATACTCGCATCATATAAAAATTAATGTTCGTTTCAAAACCATAATTAGGGATTTACAGTGCCATCTCGGGATCGTAACTAAATCCTGGTTTCTAAAATCCTGTTTTGGTTAAAATACTGGTTTTTGAAAATCCTCATTTTTTGTAATCCCTGTTTTCAAAATCTTGGTTTTTAAAATCCTAGTTTTCCAATTACCGGTTTTTAAAATGCTGACAAAAAGAGTGCAGACAAAAAAATCCTGGATATTTAAAAATCCTTGTGTTTATTTATCTACTATGAAAACTGAAAAATTTAAAAATTTCGAGAGCATAAAGCAAAATTATAAAATATTCTATAAACGAATTATTTTAATTAATATTAATGTATATGGTCGCTCTGATAAGAAAGAATAATACTTCAATATAGAAATAAAAAAAATATATATTTGACCAGTAAAATTAATCTTTTCGGGTCGTTGGTAGTTTTTTAACTGGTAATGATTTAACTGGTTTCGATAAGATCGTAAAGCCCAATATGTGGTTTGCCAACTACATCATTCAATCGTCGATACCAACTTTCTTATAGAATTTTGCGTTCTTGGGTATTTTTCATTGTCCGAAATCATCTAAAAACTGGGTGAATATTGGGGTTTTGGTTGTATTTTCCCTTAAGTTTGGCTTCTTGTCCCTGTCACATAGTTCTTTTCAAACCATTTTCCAATTTTTCTAGCATCCCAGTCGAGGCTTTTGCTAGTTCCTTATAATACAATGAGACTTCATCGGGAGAAACGAGTGCGAAAATTTTTAGCATACGAATTTGTAGGCTAAAATGTTCATTATTACCATATTTACATCCTTTAAATTCAACATCCGGTAAAAAAATTTTTTAGAGTCGATACGCCGGCTTTCTCTTAGCATCTTTACTTTTGAAACTCACTACGCAAAATAGCAATGATACCACTTTATTACCGATTTTACCGTGGATGGTAATCAGCTGTCGCATAAAGCTTGGCACTAAAAAAATTCGGCCTCACTTGTAACGTATCCGATTTGTATGTACCTATGCGTTGGATGCGTTGCAAATCCCGGACCTGTATATTACCCTGTATTAGATAACCGGACTCAAATAATTTTATGACTTGTTTTTTTTGCCCATAAAATTATATGGTACATACTTTGGTGATGGAATCGAGGCGGTGGATCGAAAGAAACGACTTCAGTTCTTATTTAATTTTAGTGGAGAATACTATTGTTTAGATATAAATAATTTTTAGTAATGATTGCGAAATAAATTAGTTATTTTTAGCAATAACATTTGTCTACATTTTGATATAATATTTTTTGTGTAAATATAATAATTTTTGTTAATATTGATAATCGTTAGTGTATAGTGTACATTGACGAGTTAATCGAAAAATACAGTGAATTCTTTAGTGCACAAATATCCAGTTAGTGATCCCAAAGAGTTATAACGCGAGAAAAAAAAACAACATAACGGGGATAGTGTTAACCGGTGATTCGAGATCCCACTAAGTGATTCGGGACATTTTTTTTTTTGAATTTGTGATTCTTATAATCGCAAAACCGCGTCGTTGTAGGCCTCCATATCGCGCGCTCGTACTGATAAGGTACCAAGTGGAGGAGGGGCGGTTGGGCGGATAACGATCACTAATAAAGAAAAACGTTAAAAATATTGTTATTGTGCAAACAGTGTAGTGCCACGACTCAAATTGTACAGTGCAACGCATGATTATGCGATACAACCTCCGTATAACCACAAGGGCCGAGAAAACGCGGGAGTAAGAAATCACACCACGTGTACCAACCGGAGACCTACAACGGAACCGTTACAGCTAAGTTTTTTTGTTTCATGTTAATTTTTTTTGTTATATAATTTTTATGGGTAATAGCGTGCAGATAAATGGTCCCTGTACGATATTGACGTACTAACTCCAGATGAAGTTCCTCATGAACTTCAAGTTCGAGGAATATTAGGAGATAACATTGAAACCTTAAACAAGTTACGAGAAGTATTGCAATCGGAATATAATGCAATACTCCCTAAGCCTACTAAAATTTTACCAAGTATTAGTAAATATCCGGATCAGGAAATCATTAATTGTCGTTTGAAAGTTAGTGAATTAAAAAACGACATTTTGAATTTAGAAAATATCGACTCGAGTAGTTGGCCTAACATTACCAACCGAATTCATTCCCGGATGTTACACTATCGTGACCGCCTGTGAACGGATACTAATAGCGTCGAAGACACCTGATCTACATAAGAATAAAACATGGATCGCTTGTGATGAGTTGTTAAGAATTTTACAGGATTATAGAACGAAACCTGAATCCTTAAATACTTCAATGGAAATCGTAAAGTCTGTTAGTATTGATGATCCAAGCATATCTACCAGCAATGCTAAACCAGAAGAAAAGTCAACTCCGACAGAAGGCAACCTGGGTTGCTCTGTAACGAACCAGCCAAAAATTGTACCTCAATCTACGTTTTCAAGTTCTAATCAATACCATGGAAACATCGCTGTTGTTTCGGATCACATTCGTCAGCCTTTGGCAGAACCTCAAATGACCACTACGTTGCAAAATTTTGATGGATCAAATACAAATATTAACGCAACAAGTCGCGGATCTAAGTCAACGACCGGCTTCATCACACCTGAAACCTCAGATCCCGGATTATTCATCATATCAATCTAAACCACCAGAGATTAATATGGTTCATGCAGCAAATACTTTGCCACCGGGGGTTTCATTTCAATCTTTTGGTCAAGTGCCTACAAACCATCCCATTACGTTCTCTAATAATTTTACGGAAGCTGGTTCTCTTGCTAAAATAATTTCCAACCAGTAAGTTCCTTTAATATTCCAAATTATGAAATCAGTCATCCAGGTTCAATGACCAAGCCTTTCACTATACCATGCATACCAACTACAGTTGCTCAGGAGTTTAGATATTCGGATACCGGAAGTCAAGGAGTTCAAAACCAGTCAACGGTCGGACACGCTCGAAGTTTTGCTCGTTCGGGTGTAACGTTCGATGGTTCGCCAGGAGGATTGCCCGCCGATTTGTTTATCCTGCAACTTGAAACGTTGGCCAATTCCATGAAGCTCAGTCAACAAGACCTGTTGAACGAATTAAGTTTTGTTCTCAAAGGAATTGCGCTTCAGTGGTATTGGATTTTCCGTCGGAATAATCCAAATCTTCAGTGGAATCAATTAAAGGCTACCTTTTTGGAAAAATTCCAGGACCGTCGTAACGACATTGAAATCCGACAAATAATCGAATATCGCCGGCAATTGCCACGAGAAAGCTTCGCTCAATTCTATCAACACGTTTGAAGCTTAACATTACAATGCCATGATCCGTACCCCGAAAATCGTTTGATAGAAGTACTAATGAGAAATATGAATCCGCAACTACAATTTCATTTAACTGATCGATATTTCACGAATGTGAATGACCTCACTAAAAGTTGTACCGCTTGGGAAAACACCTGGTCGCGATTGAAAAGCTACCAGAATTATTCATCTCATCCTCGCCCAGCGATTAATGAGTCGCATACATTTGATTCCTACCCAGACGAGCTCAACGCAGTCGAATTTTCAGATGTCAAATATAGCTGAACTTAAACATGCACATAGTCCATTTTCCAAGTTAAACCATGAACGCGTTAACGCGCCAGCATCAAAAGGACGACAATTTTATCCAAAAACACCCGATAAAGAACCCATATGCTTTAACTGTTGTGACTTGGGTCATACCTTTCGCGATTGCCCGTTACTTCAAGGGATATTTTGTATCGTTGTGGCTATCAAAATACAATCTGGAATATAAGTGCCCCAGATGTTTGTTAAACCTACCGATGGGACAGTGGAGAACTAGGAACCCTGCCCAACAACTCAAACTATTCCCAGGCAAATTGTCAGTTCACTAACTCCAATACAAAACTCGGCACCACAACGAACCAACGTAACGTTACTTCAACGATACATACCCCGTGGGGAGAATCCACCTTTGATCTAAGAATAAAACCCTTGTCTTCAGTATTACCACCGAATCTGGCCAATGACTACCTCTACAGAAAGTAATAATCATGTAGAAATTAATATTCCTAAACGACGGTACAATCTAAAACAACGGAAACGGATGAAGAATTATTGGAATCATAAAAGGGCTCAAAAGGCTTGTATCTTGTCAACTATTATCCCCACAACCAATCTGGATGCTAGACCATACGCATTAGTTACCATAAATGGCATGCAGCACACCGGACTACTGGACAGCGGAGCTACAATTAGCATACTTGGATTAGGTTCAGAAATATATATAAACAATTCAAGCGTAAAATTTTATAATGCACCCTCACAAGTTAATACAGCTAGCGGTGAAAAGCAGAAAGTGTTCGGATTTATTCTCGCAGACGTTGTAGTCCGCTCAAAGCTAATGCGAGCGGCTATACACTCAGAAGTTTAAAACTCGATGGTGTTCCAAGGAGTATATTTTTCTCTTCAGAAAAATATTTTTCGACCAGCACAAATTATTCCCCTTCAAAAAATTTTAAAACTTCCGAAATTTTAATATTAATAATGCAGTCCGGTTGCTTTACAGTACTAGATCTGACTCGAATTATTTTTTGCTTCTGAGCTTTGTTTTTCGGTAAATAAACTTGATTCGCCGGATCACAATTAACCACACATCTTCTTATTATTTGAGAAGGTAGACGTAAAGATTTTGCCTCTTCTGTTTTAAAATCGACATTTGGGATCGTGGGAATGACTAGAACTGTTACTACTCCTGCTTTGCATAAAAAAGATTTTCTATCTGCACATGACTATTGAAATGTTTTTTTCTTCTGTTGTAAATAATACAAATATCCATCGATAATAATTAATTTAGGTTTGCGTTTATTTGATGGTACACAGGATAATAATAATAAATTAATAATAATAAATTATCCCGACGACCTATTACCCCACCCAACCGCGCGCGGGGAGTCTCCATCTGTATTATTATTATTATTTTGAGTATAATTCAAGTGAATTATAAACAAGGATATCGAGATGCTTAACCAGAGAAATTAAAAAATTGGATTTTAAAGCGGCAAAAAAAAAAAAAAAAATCAAATGTGATTATAAATAGATAGCTAAATGAATAGTTAAGCAAGACGATATACCCGTCGCAGAGGGCAGGAAACGGATGTCGAGTCTGCTTAGTACAAACAGATTTGATAGATTAAAAAAATTAAAATAAATTAAAATAGATAAAAGATAAAGTCAAGCAAAATAAAATGACACAAAAAAACAAATAAGTTAAATAAAATATCAAACCATAGTCAAGAAAAATAAAGACGTTTTTTCAACGTGCGTTTTGTCATATTGTAATCGATAAGATGGCAGTGCTGATTAGCTTCGTACAACATTTTAGAAACGGGCTCATTCTTTTCGTAATCAGTTCAATGAGGGTCGATTCTAAACATAGGTACTGATCTTAAATCCCAAGAATTTATATTTAGATTGATTTTACCTAACAGATCAGGAGAATCGATACCCCCATTTAGTATTTGATTGATGAAAGCCACGTCCGCAACAACTCGGCGCTTACTAAGTGATTGTAAATTAATTAGCTGCAGACGATCTTGATATGGAGGCAGGTTGAACATGTCCACAAACGGTAATCCGCGTAAAGCAAAGCGAAGAAATCTACGCTGACCTGCTTCAATCCTCTTAATGTGAACCTCATGATAAGGCGACCACACCTGGCTAGCATATTCGAGCAGGGGACGAACAAATGTTGAATAGAGAGCCTTCGATGGATACCTCCATTATGCAACTTTATTTTAACAGTTTAAAACGTTTGAAAATTTATTACTTTTTTTCGTTGAAACCACCACTGAACAATTTAAAACATTTTTAGACAAAACTGATATTTTCATATTTCAAATTGCACTACATGCAGGAAGTAAATATTAGTTTCGGTTATATAATATAATTTCGGGGAATTACCGGAATGTATTAAACTATAGTTTCTGAAAAACATATGAAGTATAATTGAACTATATACATTTTGTTCACTGAGCAACAACTATTTTTTTGTGCATACATTAATTTGACGTGCTGCATTTGAGTGCAGTTAAATTTGAAAATATTCAGAGAAAAAAATTAATTTTCCAAATTTATTCTATGGGAGTTGATGTATTTCTTTCTTAAATTTGGTGAGTTAATTATATGCGGATTGCGGATGCTAGATTAAAACGAGCATATGTGTCAGCTATCAAATATTGGCTGTGTGAATATGACTCCGCCGTATTTTAGACCTTCTTCGAAATACAAATGGAATTTAAATTTTTCGAAGATTACGATAAAAAGCTAAAAATAATTATATTCAACCGTGAATGAATTTATTGATTTTAATCTCAAAACTATGAGAAACCTCAAATAAAACTGAAAAGCAACAACCCTAGTAGAAAAATTGAAATTTTTTATACTAAAAATAAACTTACGATTTCATAAAAATTTAATAATAATTTTCGTATAATTGGCAATATAATTTTAATATAATTTATACTTGAGATAGAATATAATGAAAATATTCCATTCATCTGTGAGTGCCGATGTATGCGTATTATAATTTTATATTATTTTTCCGTGTGGTTGTTTGTATTCGCGGACATGCCACGTCATCAGTTCCTCTCCATTGATTATTTCACGCCGTTGTTAATTCTAGTATTTTCAGTCAATTTTCAATCAGTGTAGTGAATAGTTGATCCGATAACATCGTTGCCTAATTGGAATATATTTTGGACTCCGACTGGACTCGAACCGGCAACTTTTGCGATAATAACACTTAGCGGTGTACACCTTAACCACTGCACCACCAAAGCAATAACTATGTAGAGTTTAATTCCTAACAATATAAATCAATAGATTTAAATACACAATTAAACTTAAAATATACTAAATTTGGTTTATTTCATTTGCTGCAAACTACACCAGCACACCAACATACAAAAGACCGCAAAATACGATTACAACTAAATACATTTTGTCAACACGATAATATTGATGCACGTCAGTGTTGCCAGTTCGTGGGAAATTTTCCTTTTTGCGGGAAATTCATCTCTCGTACGGGATGAAAAGTGATGATTAAAAAAAATTATTTTTCTAAAATGTGTAATACACAATTTTCGATTCCAATAATTCGCTTAAAATAAATTTTTTAAATTTATGTTTAATTTTGACTAAATTTAAATACATATTTGTATATACAAAAATCATACTTAAATTTGTATAAAATATTTAACCATTATTAAACTATAAAACTACCGTATTAAGTATTTATCCCAAATATACTTAATTTAGTTTAAAATTTGAATTTAAGAGTTAATTTTAGATTACAATTAACACTTATATGTGTATAATATTTAAAATCATATTTTATGTATATTTATTTTTAATTTTGACTTAATTACATAATTGTCACAGTAAAAAAATGCATTGAATTTTACATGAAATTTCATGTGGGCAAAGTTGCCGAACCTTTTCACGTAAAATTACATGAAAATTGAAAAATAATTTTTTATTGAAAATTAAATGGTTTATACCAAATTTACTAGTAAAGTTATGTAATCCATTAAAAAACTTCAAACGAACTAAAAAAAAGACGGATTAAGAGAAATAAAATTATCTTGAACCCAACTACCCACATCCACCCACACCCACCCACAACCACCCGCACCCACCCACCCACTACCACCCACTACTACCCACACCAACCCACATCCACCCACCCGCACCCACCCGCACCCACCCGCACCCACCCACACCGATCCACACCAATCCACACCAATCCACAACCAACCCACCCAGACCCACTCATATCTACTCATCCACATCCACCAACTCACCCACACCCACACCCACACCACACCCACCCACACTCACACCCACCCACACCCACCTATAATCAACCCACATCCACCCACACCCACCGATGCTAACCCACACCCACGACCACCCACCCACACCCATCGACACTCACCTACACCCACGCGCATTAAATATTATTTCTCTCAAATTTAAAGAGGGAACTAAAATTGGTATATGTATATCTAAGTTTGTAATTCTAAGATACATTTCATGTAATTTTAAATTCCTGTTGAAAAATACAGAAATTTTTAAAAGAGAGAGAAAATACACGTAATAATCATAGTATTGTGCATTATTACAGTCAAAATTTAAATTTGTGAGACAAAGTTGGTAAAACCTATGTTGAAAATAAAATTTTTTTTTTACTGCTAAGAATTAAAATATTAGAGGTCTGTTTAAGATTTTGAAGTTTTGTCTGAATTTATCTTAACAAACGAAAATTTGTCATCATAACAAATACACCTTCGTCTTTTATCGAACCTGCAATAATTCTAGCTGTAAGGCATTACCTTGCTAGTAAATCCATGGAAAAGCTCTTTTAATTTTGGAAAGGTACCCTTCAAAAAATCTTTGTACGAAAGTGCCGTCATTTTCGAGCTAGGAAAACCAAGTCTACCATTCCGCAGTTCGAAATGGCTCCCTAAAACATTATGCTGCCACCTTTGTACTATGGTTTCTGTTCAAAAATATTTCCTCTTTCCTTAGATCATGAAAATATACAACAGATGCGCATGCAACTCTGTGCCATTCTTGTTTCTACGTTATGGGATTTTTGGCAAACTCCAATCGGTTTGCTTTGCGTGATGCTCTCAAAAAATGCTACTCTATTGATGAATAATCCAATAAATATTTTTCGTAAACTAATTTTTTTCCTATGTCATGCTTTGAGAATCCTTCTTCCATTCGATTATTGTTTTACCCATTTTCTGAAATTGTTTTTTCTTTACTCTAGTTAAAATAAAATTTTCGCCCAAGCACTAACTATAATCACGTACCGTATAAAGTAATATTCTCGTTTCACAAATATGGAAGTTATCGACAGTTGAATTCAATATAATAGGTGGTCGTAATTAATATCGGGTTTCCATCGACATAGTATACAAGCACAGAGTATGAAAATTTACACAGAGTAACGAAGCAGAGGAAAAAATTTCATCAAAAAATGCATGAGTTACGCAATTTAAATCGATCATACAATACACTTACGCAACATTTTTTTATTTTTTGAGTATTGAATATTGTCATACTCGTGGCTATTTATAGAAAACGACAAAAATTACTTTAAATAAAAATGCGTAAATGTGTCTTTTTTTTGATGAAATTGTTTCCTCTGTTTCGTTACTCTGTGTAAATTTTCATGCTCTTTGATACAAGTATAATAGTATTATAATGCTAAAGTATTACGATGGAAAACCAAAGTAGATAGTATAATAGTTTATTAAAATATTTCAGTATACAAGCTATCAAAATATAATATACGTAGCAAATATAATTTTTAACGTTATAAATTTTACAGTGTAAAGAAAAATTAAATTTTCCTTGCTTATCCATTACCATTTTTAACAACTCGCCGCAATGAGAAACAATTTGTTGGCTGATTATCGTCATATATTATTATTATATAATATGGGTCAAATAAATTAATAATATCATTTATATCAAACGCGCATTTCGAACAGGCGGTAGTAAAATAGTATTATTGATAGTAAAATAGTATTATACTATTATTCTATTATGCAATCGACGATGGAAACCTGGTATAAGTGAAACGGAGTGTGGAATATAAACACTATGCATATTTGAAAACTAGCCTATAATATTTTAATTCACAACAAATTACGTCTACAGTCAACAGCAAATTTGACATTTTCTTCGGCGCAATCTATGTTGTAAGCTATTTTAATACTATTTATGTAGGAAGTTCAGAAGTACGCACAACTCTATGACGATCTATTCAGACTAAACATTTTTTTCCTTTCTACAGACGTAGCGATTGGTTTGGGTGAAACTTTAAACTTAAATTTTCCCATTAATTTGGTGATTCCAATGTGACTTATTCCTTTGATTTTAGGTTAGACCGAAATCCATAATGTTATGTAAATCATTCAATAGAATCAACCACACTCATGGACCCAAACATTTCGATTTCAACGTTATTACATTGTGTTCTTTGCTAACTTAACTCGATTATTTAAGTCTAATTACTCTCTTAATTTTTAGAGTTGAATAAGTTTAATTCTTATTATTTTCCCATCGAGCTTCACACAATAAATTGATTGAGGTTTGATAATCTAAGAAAATACAGGGTGGGCCAAAAGTCTTATTATTATTTTTTGTTGTTATTTTTTTGTTTAAATATAATATGAACTTTGCATGATTTAAATTTTAATCATGAAAAATTATGTTATATAGACCAGTGATTCTTAACATGGGGGCCGCGGCCCCCTGGGGGTCCGTAAGAAGTTTGCAGGGGGGCCGCCAACATTTGTAAAATTTCCTTCAGAATATAAAAAGAAAAAATTGATGTGTAAGGTAGATGTACGAATTACCCACAGTGTAAGAATCTCGTTAGACGTTTTGTAAAGATATTTTTTTCGGGTGAATTTTTTTATATAATATTACGTATAAATATAGTTTATAACATGAATAATATTATGAAAGATTCTTTCATATTAATCATAAAAATTAAATAATTTCATTGCATAAAGTCTATGTTCTTATTATCGGCACTGTAAAGTTTAAGCGAAAGATATTGAAGGCTGAAACAACAAAAACTTAATTTTCACTAAAAGAAACTTTTATTTTTCGCATTTTTTATTAAACGTTAAGTGTTATAAACAAATTATGGTCTTCTAATTCACAGCTAGGATATTATATCTTTAGAAAATCAATCAAACATAATTCAGGTACGAGTAATAATTTTACTAAAATTAATTAAAAGTATTCTTTTGGAAAGCCTCGATTTCAGGGGCCGCATAAATTCCTCTTGCGTTTAATAGAGAATGTGGGCTGATAACATTATATACTTTTTCCTCTTTATACCAAAAAGCGTCGTCCTTGCTCGGCCATTTCTAGTTTTGACCACTCATTGTTTTAATGTATGTTTCATTTTTTTACTTCCAATACAGACCCAGGAAAATAGTCTCCTTCGTATGCAAGTATGACATATTCGCCAGGACATGTTTTTTTAATATCTTTTACACTCGATCCGCTATCTGTTTGAAAATTAATGTTATGATCTTGGTTAAAATTTCGTTTTATAAACTGTTCCGTTATTTTCTCTTTTCTCATTTTCTCATTTCAATTCTCTGTAAGTGTTCTAAATATTTATTTGATGTAATTGCATCAGGAGTAATTTTCCTTTTAATAATTTTCTTCTTGTCAGTTTGAGCCTCCGGATAATAAAAAGATTTTTTGAATGGTGTGGGAAAATCCTCTTTAAACGACAAATAAGTTCAATCCGGTTTGCTGCGTTATGTTATTGTTTTGATCAGCAATGACTTGCTTGGTGATGATTAAGAGTATTTTATTCAAAGTATTGCCCATTATTAGTTATACATTTTCCCCATTTTTCTGGTAATGCGTGGATGGTACGCTAAAAAAACTGTTCTACCTCTGAGGCAAACCATAGTTAGGCAAGTAAGTTGCATATGTGAAAGTATTTCTTAATTAAGAGCTTTGTGTGATGGTGCATTTTTATGAGAAGCAAAATCATTTTGTGCTGTCTTTTATCATATTCTGGTCGTTTTTCACGCAAATATCGGTTTAAATTGATCATTTTTTGTTGGTAGCTTTCACTATTTACGGTTTCGAGAGGTTTTAGCAGCTCAGAATAAATCACACTCTTCTGATCCCACCAAATACAGAGCATTGTGTTCCGTCCGAAGCGATTTGGCCTTGCAGTCGATGTCGATGGTTGTCCTGGATCAACCCAAGACGCTTTGGATACTCAAAATAGATCTATTATTCATCGCCAGTCACAATTTGATGGAGAAATAACTTTCTTTTGTATCTGACGAGCAACATTTCGCAAGTGGTTTTTCTATTTTCCTCTGGCCTTTCGTTCAGTTTATGAGGAACCTATTTTCCCAGTTTTTGGATCTTTCACATGGCTTTTAAACGTATGGAGACGGTTTTTCGTGACACATTTAATTTATCCACGAGTTGTTTTTGCGTTTGAGCATCATCTTCATCCAACAATGCTTGCAATTCACTGCCTTCAAACTTTTTTGGATGGTCTTCCACGTTCTTCGTTTCTCACGTCAAAATCACCATTTTTAAATTTATTAAACCAAGAGCATGCTCACCGTAAGCTTTGGCAATCATTCTATGTGATTCTGCAGCAGTTTTCTTCAAATGATAACAAAAAAAAAAATTATGTCCCCAAATCGTAATATGTAGACAAACATCTCGACATTTTTAACACTTAAAAAACATGCATTATTGTATAAAACTTGTAAGGTTATAAATTGGATGTTGTGGACAGATATCAAAAGAAAACAATGGCACCGATGACGTGGTTTGTTGAAAGGTACGTTTCAAATATAAAAAAATGGGGGCCACAAAAAAATTATGAATTATTTGGTGCGCTGCGAGTAAAAAAAGGTTAAGAACCACTGATATAGACGACCACCATTTTCATCAATGTAAAATTATCAGGCTCTATTGCCCTGATCTCAGCTTCAATGTTGTGCATTAGCTGCTCCTAAGTTTGCAGCTTGTAAGTATACACTCGTTCTTTGAGATAACCCCTTAGGAAATAAGTTAAAGGTGCTGTTAAATCTGGTGAACGGGCTGGCCAATTGAATCCTGAATTTCTTGACATAACTCGGTCATCAAAAATTTCACTTTTCACGCCTAAATTAGTCAATGCTGGTATTCAACTGGTAAAACTTGTTGTGCCAATTGGGTCTTGTATGGATGAAACTTTTAATAGAAGTGCCCATCTCAGACTAATTTTCGTTGTTCAAATTCGTAGAGCATCGTAGAACGCGCGCTCAAATTTACCTAGCGGGAATTCCCACGGGCAACGGGTCCTCATATTCGCACGATAGATGGTCATAGAACTCTTAAACTTATATTTCAACCAACAAATTCTAGGTCCCTAATTGTGAATATTTTTTTTTTTTCAACGGAATCGATACGTTTTCCGAGTCGCTTATATTCCAATAGCAGGAATTCGCAGCATCAGCGAAACATTATATATCATCATAAAAGGCCAAAAAGGTACAAAAGTTATTGGCAGTTACAAATCGGTGATCTTCTTGATAAAAGTAATCTTCTTGATAGAACGCTCTATCAAATTTAAATAGTGCGAATTTTCACGACCACCATAACGAATCCAAAACCTATCTAAATCAACAAATTTGTGGACCTTGAAAACCCTCGAAACGGTTACGTTTCCTGTGTCACGTACATTTGAATAGCGGTCTATTGAACAGCGTTTTCGTAGAAGTACTCATCACAGACTTATTGTCTTTGCTAAAATTCGTAGAATATCGTAGAACTCTCACTCAAATTTCCTTTGCGGTAATTCTCAAGTTCAGTGGGGCCACATACTTGCACAGTAGAAGTTTAGAATTTATCTAAATTAACAAATTTGCAGATGTTTTAAAACTTTAGGCATGAGAATTCACGCATTTCCACGGAACAAATACGTTTCCCACGTCACATATATTTGAATAGTGATGACTCAAACAATCAGCGGAACTTCAAGTTGTCTCATAATTTGGTCAAAAAAGTAAAAAGCTATTGGCAGTTATGAATCGGTGGATGTGGAACTCCTGATAGAAGTACCCATCTCAGAATAATTTTCGTTTCTCAAATTCGTCGAATATTGAAGAATGTTCACTCAAATTTGCACAGCGGGACTGTTCCTACAATCAGCGAGTTCTCATACTCGCACGGTAGCTGGAGTAGCTAGAACTTATTTAAATTAACAAATTTGTCCTTTTAACTTCAAGGCGACGAAAGAAAATTAAAAAACAATGTTATTTTAGACGATACAAAATATGAAAAGAGAAACAGTGGCACAATCTATGTAAAGCTAGCTCATTCAAACCTATGTGTGTCATATATTTAAAGGATTGTCCAAATGAGACGCAGGAAAATAACAAATAGTTTTGCAAAGACAAAAGTTGGTTTTCTGTTATTTCATGTCATTTTGTTAGTTGAATGTATGCCATTTATCGCTAAGAAGTCGTATTCGATTGAAGACCATGTTAAAGTTATTCAAGAACACTACAAAAAATGTGAAAAAAATAAAAAACACGTTTCACGCAATTCGTGAATATTTTCTCCACGGGTTCTGTGAAGATAATCTGTGCAGATAATATCGCTGTTGGGAGCCAAAGTGTGAGAGATCACTTGGATTGGGTATTTCAAGAACCAGTTTGTTGCGAATTATGCACAAGGACTTGATTTTACACGCATACAAGATCCAAGAGTTGAAGCTAATCGAGAATCATAAACTTAGTGTGTTCCCTTTTAGAGCACCGTGCAATTGATGACAAATTTTCATCAAAAATTATCTTTAGCGATGAGGCGCATTCCACGTGAAATGGGACGGTAAACAAGAAAAACTGTAGCATTTGGATGACTGTTTGGTATGCTTTGTGGTGGTCAAATTGCATCATAGGACTGAAACGCGGTTATCACCAATTCTACGCGATACCATGCAATGAAAACGGACTATTTTTTGCACCAGCTTGATGGAATCGACTTGGGCGCAGGGATGATATTGCCGATTTTTGATAAGTGTATAAAAAGTACTTAGATACTTTCTTGTCATTTTCAGTACTAGTGAGAAAATTCACAAATCATCACTGGTAATCCGTTTATGGGACAATTGTAGAAGAAAAAATAACAAAATGCAATCCTTTGAATTTCGCCTAGTAACGGGTGGCCCATCTAGTGTTTGAAATTTCCACAAACATTTATTTCGAGTGTGACATGGCAACACTTACTATTAACTGAGAATTAATAATAACTTTTCCAGTGATTGGTTTTAAATAGCGCTCGTTTATAGTTTAATTGCCAATTCATTATTTATTAAAAAGTAACTCCCTTCGTCGGGAAATAATTGCAAAATATAGCAATTATAGTGATAATTGTAGTTTGATTACCGCATTAACTTACGTACTATTATTAATTGCCGTATCGCTTTAAGATTAAAAATCGCCTATATCAACTCTATATTATGTGTTTATTTAATGTAACCTAATGCTGTATATAATACAACTTTTTACACACAAAAATGGTACGTGTTTGTCATATAACATATTAAATTTTTTCACCACCAACTAGTCATCATATACTCTATCTATATCATACATATACACATACATAAAATTGTCATCATTGTCACAGTCATCATCATCGTCGTTGTCAAAAATAATACATGTTTCTTTTCATGACTATAATCATGATATCCAAATAAAAATGAATTTTGAACTCATTATATACAACATTGACTATTTGCCACACCATTATAATAGTCCGTCAACATAACAAATATAACCATATAATAAAAATAATACTAAAAAAACGGGAAAAATGCCGCCAACCACCACTCTAAATATACATACCCAATACCATCCCCTATATACATTTTTTTTGTTCCAATCAACCCATTTTGATCGTTATAATAATAATTTCCTTTCTTTCAGCCTTACAAAAAAAAAATACCGAACCACCTTGTTTATATATTATTTTTATATACCTTTATACATTTAGTGTATATCCTTTCTAATACTCGCGTATGTCGCGAAAATGGGGTTTTAACTCCTTACAGTGAGTTTAGTTATTTGTTTGTTGTCACGGAAACAAGATACAAAAATTAAAATAATTTGTGCTTTTTTTTAATAAAATTTCAAATATACAGTTTTTTTTTGGTGCTGTTACTTTGGTTACAAAAGCTTCCAAAACAAAACAAAAAATGTTATATTCTGAAATATATATATAAAAAATAAAATCATTTGATTTTCTAAAAAGGATTGAATTTTCCTATGTACAGGACGTACCTGCTTATTACAATAAATAAAATAAAACTTGTATTGTGTTTCTAAGTTTGTAGTTGTAAGTCGAGCTTTTTACTGCCTGCTTAAGTTAAAATAATCAGCTAGCTTAAAAAATAAACTTTAGTTGTGAAACAATATTTTGTTTGTTCAAACATCAACTGAAAAATAAAAAAATAATAAAAAAAAAAAAAACATTTTAATAAAAAAACTATAATTTTTTTCTATTTAATCAGTTATGGTTAGTTGGTTGTAACGAAAGCTACACACCACAGTTAAAAAACAAAATCGTTTTATTTATTATTCCAATAAATTGCTTCATAAAAGTAAAAAATAAGTGGATTAAAAAAAAAGTTGTTAAACAAAAAATTATTAAATTAATTGTAAAATCTTAATTTTATTGTAACATAACGCCGATGGTGATAACGATGAAATCATCCTCATCACCATCACGACGAGTAAACCACAAAAATAATTATCATAAAAAAGTAAAACAAAAAAAAAATTTAAATAAAATGTTTAAAAAAAGTAAAGGCAACAAAAATTATTATTTTTTTTTGTAATTGTCATGGATGAATTTTATGCTGGTTGAATTGAATAATAGAAATATAGAAACGCAACTAAACAACAAAACCACATATACAGTGTGGCAACAAAAACAACAGTAAAGCACTAAATTTGGCTTAGTTCTCAATGTAAGTTAAATATTAAATTAAAAAATTTAATTTGATTTACATAATTACGAATTACGATTTAAAAGTGAACCTTGGCACTGGGAGAATTCACAGTTGTAATGTTATGTACGCTTAAAATATTCTGTGGATCTTTTCGTGCCATCGTTTAATTTTAAAAAACTGCAATCGTCCAACTCAATTGGGTTTTTCATTTTTAATTTACTTTCTTTATATAAATTTCGTTACTATATTTTAAAATTTTGTGGGGATGTGGCGAGGTGCACAAATGATAACCACCTGCTCTCGTTTTATATACTCGTTCGTTGATAACGTCGTCGGTAATTTATAGTAACGATTTTTTTTGTTTGTTTAAGTGTGATACGCATGCGTACTTTGTTTATAAAAAAAAAAATTGCTCGGAATTTACAACGAACTTTTTGTTTAGCGATCACGATTCACGATGCGATTTGGAAGTCAATAATTTTATATTTTTGGTGAAATCGTAAAAATGACTGTTGAGATGATATACTGTGTAATTTTCATGATCGCGGTTTTGGCTTTTTTAACATATCCCTTTCAAGTTCGAACTAAAAACAGTGTAAAGCCTGAATATTACTTGGGGTAACGAGAATAATAGAGTTTCTTGAATATTAGGTTCAAGTGCTTTTTGTAATTTTTTTTGTAATCGCCGAAGGTCTTTGGCTAGTGGAGGAATGCAGTTCTGCGCTGTATTGATAGGTGTTTTGATATTATATTATGTGATTTTTGGAGAGTGCACGACTAACACGGCGTTTCCTTAAGAGGAAGCATAATTCTTTCAGCGAACTAGATTACTTGGACATTTGTTGTTGTTTTCATTATTCTCTTGTTCCATGCACGCAAGTATTTGCTCGTTTTATTCTTTTTGAGTAAAATATTTGTTCTTCTTGGGAAATGAGGTTGATGGCATGGGAAAAGCTAGGAGTATAAGGGATAAAGGGAGTAATGAATGTTTCGTTGTGTATTCGTCCAGTTCTGCTGACTCTTTGAATGGGAGAATAAGGAGCGCAACGAATTGCATTTTTAGCAGGCTCAAACCTGACTTAGGTGAGAAGTTTGTCTAGTTGCGGTTGTTTGTATCGCATATCAATAATTTTTATAATCATAAAACATATATTTCCGATATCGTTCTGGATTTTGCGGGGTGTATAGGGTGAAAATTGTGATGAATGTTTCGGTGAGCTTGGTCTTTTAAAATTTCTATGGCTGGTGCGTCGGAGGGGATTTGGAAAGTTTTTTTTTTCAAGGGGATGAATAGTTGACGAATAATGCTTGTTTTCTTCCTGATTGATACACTTTTACATCCAATCATTACCATTATCAATGTTATGTAAAAACATTACAAGTGAAGCTTGACATTTGATATTTTTTACATTTTTTGTAATTAATCTATTTGCATGTCCTTCAAATTTTTTTAAATATTCTTATTATTTTAAATACGTATAATTTTTTTTTTTGCATATTAAGGCTGACAATTTGGATGTCAGTTTGATTTTCAACTGCCCAATTCCACTAGTTTCATCGAGGTCACAGTTTCTTATCAAAAGTCCCAACTCTGTTCTGTTTGCGTGAACGCTGGCTCCAACAAGAGCCACTCTCAATTCGGCATATAGGATAGATACAGGATACGGTTAAACAATCTTAAAACTTGCCGATATAACCAAAAAAAATTTTAGTTATCAACGTCAAAAATCAAATAAAGTGAGCTGTATGCTAAATTAAGTAGTAACTAGCCTTTTTTGTTATTCGTTCTTCGCTTCCTTCGGTTCTTTCGGGTGTTGAAATTTGAAAAGTTAAAATGATGCAATATCGCCGACCTTTCCATAATTAAATTCAATTTGATTGGTAATTACCGATTAGAGCATGTCATCAAATAACTATAAGAGCTACTTCTGAAACCCATACAGTTTAAATTCGAAGTATATCTAATGAAGCCCCTCGATCACACAGTAATCATCTTAACTTTCCACGCGGGACATTTGATCCGATTAAATTAAGCGTCATAGTGAATCAATTCCGCGTGAATCTGCTATTTCTTTTTTTCTTCTGGGATTACATGTAATAACATCACATTTCCATTACTTTATCGAATGTTATATCGCTCACTACAAGAATAAATATGAGCAGTACCTCTTTCTAAAATTTCGTTCAAGTATCGACAACATTAACATTTTAAAATCTACCAGGCTGGAAAATATTATAAAAAATGTAATATTGTAACATTTTATGCTCGAGGTAGCGAGACACAAACTGCGACAAATTATCGAAAATGTGATGTTATAACATGTCACCCCTCTGGTGGCATGTTGTAACATCACATTTTCGAGACTTTATCGAAATTTATCTTTTTCCTAATTGGCGACTATTTCGTTTATAAATTATTTCTTTTCTAATGCTATCACAACCTACTACTACTAGAATAAATGTGACTATATCTCTTTCTCTAATTTCGTTGAAGTATGTGTGATGTTTCAAAATGCCTCCCCTGGGCGCAAATTCTTGAAATCTGTGGAAATTTTCGACTGGGTAAATCAATGCGATTTTATTCCCCCAAATAATAGAAAATTTGCAAACAAATTTGAAAAAACGATTAAAGTAGCCATCGAAAAATTCGAATAATATAAAGAATTCTAATGTAAATTATAATTCGTTGACGAAAATATCTACCGATTTGAAGAATATACGCCCAGTGGTCTGCCGTTGTTTCTAAGGCTACTCGATTTAAAAATTTTGCACATACTCATTAGTTGCTTTCTATTCGAGTCAAAATTTGTTAGAGTACTGGCATAGTAGAGGAGGCGTGGTAGAGGACTTTTATTCTAGTGGTTAGCTTATATTAGATTGTCAAGAAATTCTTCGTCCTAGTATAACTTAATCCCATTGTTAACTTTTCCAACAAATTGCTTGTTTCTAATTTGAGAGGCGTCATTACTCGAGTCAAATTTGAACATACTCCTTAAGATTAACTAATTATTGGACTCAGTGTTTATGAATAGCAAGAGGGTTTGCAACTGTACCAAATCTGTACCAAATCAATTTTACAATATGATGGCAACTGAACACCTGCCAAATTTTTCGTATTAGCTTTTAATTTGGAATAGCGATAATTAAGTTAAACAGTCAGTTCGTTAAATCGAAGTTTAAATTGTTTACAGTATGTATGGGAAACAAAAGCAGTTGAATGAAATATCCTCAAAAGGAAAAATCTGGTTAGGCATTTTCCACAAAATTGTAAATTGTTTATTGTCTTATAAGTGAAAATGCGCTTCATCGGTCATCATTAAATTTGCAAACAAATTTTCATCATTCTCAAAAAAATTTAAAACTCCACCAAACTGGGTAGATCGTCTTCTCGTTGTCTGAGTTGTATGCGACGCACAACATCTGCCAGTTCAAGGCCCTTGCCCAAATTCAGCAAATTTATCCACCAGCAGTATAAATTAGCTTTCCATTTTTTTTCTCCCAAGCTTTATCTATGAAATTTAAATTGTAATTTTACCGAATGACCTAAGAATCAGTGTCCAGTTAAACGTTGTAAGCACCATGGCTAAATGATAGAAGCCTGAAATATGTTTTAAACTTCTTCAGGTCTTACTAAAAGGACGTGTCTTTGTATATAATCCGACTTGTATCATCGCGATAACTTTAGTATCTAGAGAATTTCATTCAGGACGAACTGTTCATATGACCTGAGTATAGAGTTTGAACAGATACTAATTTTTCGTTTCGAGAAGGATGTTTCCGAAGAGTTTCGTCTTGTATGTTAGAAATGTCAAAAGTCGTCGAAAAATGCGAAATTCCATTTTTTCTTAGAGATCTTTGTGATAGAAAACCGAATTAAACTTAAAAATTAAGCCTTAATGGGTAATCATACAAAAAATAAAAAAAATTATAAACTTAACGTTTCAGTGCTTTCGCCCATAAAAAAATTAATTTAAATTAAGAAATTTAACGAAGCTTATTTAAATATGAATTGTCCCTTAATAAAAAATATTGGAGCGAATTTATGCTTTCAATCTTAAAAAAAATGTAAACTTGTATCGTGCTATCTAAATAAATGGCTGTCATTCAATATTCAACAATATTTGCGGTATACTCGTTACGACTAGTATGGCTGGAATGTCATTAAAAATTATTGTCTCGAAATTTTAAAATTTTTTTTAATTTTATAATTTTTAAAAATTTAATTTTATTTGTTATAAAATTGTAGGGTTTTCAATTTTCGGGAATTATTTAAAATTAAGTGTGAGTGAACGTTTTTAAATTTTTTATTTATCTTATCCATATAAAATATTATCAGGATAGTAATAATTCTGTCTCTCTCTCTCTCTCTCTCTCTCTCTCTCTCTCTCTCTCTCTCTCTCTCTCTCTCTTTATTTCTTTCTCACTTTCCTCTTGCGGCAAGCTGGGTATAAATTATGGCCTTTCAAAGGGGAACCAACCATCTAACTCGGTTGAATTTGATGAACATACTCGAGTGCCAATTTAAGAAATAGCAGAAGTTCCTCACCATAATCCAACATCATATATTATTTCAAAACTATAGGCACGTTATTTTGGAACCCTAGTTATAGCAACATGGGTAAATTGTTTTTCAACATTTTTCTGGCATCTGGTGAGAGCTTCGGCACTGTAATTGCACGATTTTAGTGTAGTCGACATATGCAGGTGGCGTTCCAATTCGCTGATGTTCTATAATAAGCGTACGATTTACTGTCGATATTCAAAATCAGTAGTTTACGTAGAACCTATTCGAAATCTGGAGAACCTTACAAATCGGATAGTAGCTGCTTGCGATGCCCATCGTAATACTCCAGGTATATTTTGGAGAGTACGTTAATCATTTAGAATAATAATAAAGAAAATCATTTAGAGGGACAATAAAGTTTTCTGGTTTTTCTTATAATTTACGTATTACTATTGAAGTATGACTATAATTGCATTTGTGTTTGGAAAATAAAACTGATCAGTACGATTAATAACTATAAAATTACAGTTGGAAAATTGTTTTGAAAAAAATAATAATGCATTTTTTAATGAAATATTGAAAAATTTATAGTTTTTTCGCACCTTTTTAGTGTGAAGTGTACTTTTTATCAATTTACCTTATTAGAGAACCTGCCTTTGATAAACTAATTAATTTGCGATAAAAATCATTTATTTGAGAAATGTTGGAGTAGTTTTTCAGTTATAAATGAGATTCAAAATCACGGTTAGGATATGCACTTTTTATCAACCATCCTTCCCTTACCCTCGAATGTATTATACTTACTTAAGAGTCTTAATTTCCATTCATAAATTGAGGCAAACCATACTAGTCCCTAAACAGTTCAATAATATATGTGCTGAACAACAAACTAAACAATAGAATAAAATGTTCTAGAATCCAAGTTATTTGGAAATTCAGAATGCGTATTCCTATAACGTATGTTGATTGCTATTAAAATATAATGGCTGGAGTTGTGGTCAACTTGATTGCCTCAATTCCATTGAACAACAAAGATCGTTGAATGAGCAATTCTTTCTGACATAAAGTGCTCACAATCAATGAACTTGGCAGTTTTGATTTCAAATTTCTATGGGGCTGCTATTATTCTAATCCAAAATTGGGTCAATTCCATTGAACAACAAAGGCCGTTGTAGGAACTATTTTCTGACACAAAGTTTTCTAAAAGTCAATTGCTTTGGCACTTCTGTCACTCGGCACTTTGTTTGGACAATTTTTTGACAAAAATTTTTCAAAAATACAATGAACTTGATACTTTTGTTTACATATCTCTATCAGGCAAAATCATTGCTATCCGATAAATATTGTGGTTGAGTCTGAGCTAATCCAAGTTGGCCCAATTTCCAAAGGCAATCATAAAGGCCAACAATAAAGGCCGTTGAACTTACGAATTTCTGACACAAGTAAAAACCAAATTCATCGGATGGTAATAGACATATTTGATTGGAATGTGCAATCAGAAGTGCCAAGTTTATTGGTTTGTAGAACACTTTGTTCATTCAACTGTCTGTTTTTCAATGGAATTGAGCTAAGTCTGGATTAGTACAAATTGTGCCACTATGTTTTTCAGATGGCAATGGACTCCCCTATATCAATTGGTAATCAGAAGTGCCAAGTTCATTGGTTCTATAACACCTTATGTCATAAAATCGTCCATTCAACGGTCTTTGTTGTTCAATGAAATTGAATGAATTCAAGATTACACAAATTTAGCCACTATATTTTTCGGATGGCAATGCACATACCTTAATTCAGAATACATATTCCGTATTCTGAATTGCAAAATTTCTTGAATTCTTGAACATTTTATTTCTGATGATTAATTTGGTGTTCAACACGAATATTATTGAACGGTACACGTATATGTATTAATTATTTAATATAGTATCTTCTAGGGGCTAGTTTGTTTCTCCTCAATTTATGAACAAAAAATTTATCAAAATTGTATTTTTATGAAAATCACAAATTTCGTTATTTTAGCCGCCTTTGTAAAATGTTAAAATTGAGCTTTCTAATTGAGTTGTTTTTTGATAATATGAATTTTTTTTATTCGTGTTTTCTCGGTTCCTGGACTAGTTCTAATTTCTTCCCGTGAGCACTAATTAACACAAATTGGGATTAGTCGGTATGAAAAGTTTCATTTGGAATGTTTCTGGTGCAGTTACCCACATCTGAATATGCTATACGAAAATAGATCAACTGCACGATCAAATAATTGATTCAATTTTGATCAATAAAACATTATCAACAAAATTTCGGCTCCCCGAATTAAAAAAGGCTGACTTAAAAATGGCGTTTTTAGTAAATTATTTTTTTAATTTTAAAATTGACTAATGGTACTCTCTATTGGACACGTATAGTAGTAAGTCCAAACCATTGCAACTAATGCTTTAATTAATGAAAATATAAAACAAACTTAAATTTGCAAATTGACATGACTTAAAAAAGATCCTATTTTTTCATATAAAAACACCATTTTTAAGTCAACCTTTTTAATTTTAATCTTTTTAATTCAGGGAGCCCAAAATGTCTTTTCTCTATATCAAATCTATCTTTTTAATTTAATTTATATGTAAGATATTAAATGAGTAACAAATACAATCAATGTTTCTATGTTTGTAACGGGTGTTTGTTTAGTGGTTCACAATTTTAAATTAAAATACAACAAAAACAAAACCTTTTGAGTATCAGTGAAACAAGCTTTATTGGATAGATAATTCTATGCCATTAATGTTTGCATATGATTTCGGCCGTGTGGCCGCCGCGGCTTGTTTATTTATTTCTTTACAATAATTTTAACAACTTCTATGAGACATGCAGTGTCATAGAAGTTTTGCTTTTTGTCTTGCATTTTCTTAATTTTCATCTCTGGTAGTCCGGTTCCATATACATATCGATCGAAAGATAAGGCCACTGCAGCTGATTGAAAAGGGTCCATAGTGACCATGATTCACGTTTAGATGTACAATATCGTTTAAAATATCGAAATATATAATTTTGTATTTAAAAATTAAAAAGGACAAAAAAACAAATCTGCTCGACAAGAACGTCAAAACCAACGTAGATGGCGCAATCTGGATGTCCAATTTTCACACGCTTTTCACAGCAATTGCGGCCGTGGCTCGCTAATAACTTGCCGAATGTTGTGCTCCAAGTGCTCAATCGTCTCTGGTTTATCGGCGTAGACAAGTGATTTAACATTTTAACTTAAAATTTCGTGAAGTATTTACGAGTGCCGGCAAGTGAATGCAATGAGTCCTACTTTTCAAAAATATGTTTCGGATTTCTCAGTGATGCGTGGTTCCCTTATATAAACATTTTTTTCGACGTACACGGTTTTGTTGTAAATAGTGTGGAGCGTTTTGAAATCCAGGTAGCGATTTCAATGAGTTCTGATTTCTGAAAAAATCGTTTAGGTGTCCTTCGATTGGGCCACCATTTAGAGTAATGTTGCTCCATGTTGCGTGACGTTGCACAAATTTGTGACATGTTGCATGGTATGTTGCATGGCAAGGTCGATGTAAATTGGATTCATATATTGTTTTTGTTGCTGTGACGGGGTTAAATATGACGATGAAAGCCACACATTGAAATTTATTTAATAATTTACGCAGGATCAACACCGGTTTCCTAATTCGTGATCCAGCGCGGGAAGTTAATAAATAAACGTTTACTGTTTGGATTTTTTCGTCATATTTAACCCCATGATCCCCAATATAACATCTAATTTTCTCCTGAGATGCATGACCCCCGTCAACCCTAATAGAATAATTTCATACTATGATTAAGGAATAAATGAAACTAGACCTCCCAAAAAATATTAGTCATGATTTATGAAATCGAAGTATTGATCGAGATAAAGTTATAAATAAACATTCAATGCGATCTGCTAAATAAAAGTAATGATCACACTTTTTGAATTTAATTAATAAAATTTTATTTATTTAATTTTCGGAACACTGATTCTTCCATTGTCAAGTTTCGCTTATTAACTAATCACTGTTGATGACCTATTTGAAATTAATTGTTGAATGATTTACTAATTTTGTCAAAAGTTCGAGCTTTAGTGGAATTTTTCATCACCTTGAATTTTAATCAAATTTTTTCACAATTATTGGTGTCTTTATTGCAGCAATATGGTCCGCCCCATAAATCATGTAAACTAGCTTGTTGATCGTTAGCTAGAACTTATAAGTGGTGTCCCAGTGGCAAAATGGTCAACTTGCTTGCTCCAGCGACCGGAGGTCCCAGGTTCGATTCCCGGTGGTGACAAAGAAAAAACTTCACGTTTGGTTTAACATCAATGAATTAATCACTCATTATCCGAAATGAAAATAAGATTATAAAATCTTATTTGAGGCGGCCAAATCCCTTGATGGGATATAGTGCCAGGAAGTTTACTTTCTTTTTATTCCCTACGATTAGGAGCCCGGTAAACTAAAAGCCATTTATTCGCCGAGATATTCGAAAACTTAAAATATCGTGTCGACAAACCAAATCGGAAAATGATAAAGGCGCGCCATATATAAGGATATATTGAAAGCAGGCCAGCTCCATTCGTAGATCATATTTTCACCAGTGCAAGAAATCACTATGATGTCAATCAATTGCTTAACCAAACTAAAACGTTAAGTGTGTTTTATTTCTGACTCTAAAGTCTGACTTTAGAAAGAGTTAATAGTATACTAACGGCCTTGACGCCAAATAGTTCATGTCTGACTTTAGATGAAGTTTAACAGTACAGAAAATACCAGCGCGAAAAAGTATGAAATTCTAGGCTTAAAGTCACTCTTAAAATAAACGATAACTTTTTATATTTTTTCGGACAAAACATTATTTTTAATGGCATTTATACAATGTTTACGACTTTTTTAGTCATAGAAAACAAAGAGACCATTTACACACAATATATCTACCACAAAATGTAGAAAAATACAATCCCCCAATTTTTAACCCCAGGGTACTTGTGTACACAAAGATACACAAACCCTTACAAAAATGAGAACTGCCTTAGGTCCCTTCTTGGCAGCGTGGTTTCATACTGATAAAAAGTTAGTCTACTCATCAGGTTGCAACGACCAAACTACAAAAATTTAACTCTTGCTAAGTACTTATAGTACAAAACAAGAACTTAACCATTTGGCGAATTATATAACAAAATCAGTAATTTCTGGAAATTCTCACTATGTATGTCTATTTTAGGAGTGACATTTAAGCCTACAATTTGATACTTTTTCGACCATGAAGTCAACCTTCAGCATATTTTTACAGTTTTCTGAATTTGACGTCAATGTTCAATCGAACTACTAACCACCAACCCAATTTTATGAAACTAACCTCGGAGTTCGTTGAATGAGAGGGCGACTATGTCAGTGACTCGTTATTTACTTCGATTTTTGTCATATGACTGTCCCAGAACCAATGTTTAGATTAGTTGTTATTTTATTTGTATCTGTCTTCAATATTCATCCTTAGTATTGTACATTAAAGTCAAATTTTTGTAGATCGAGTTAATCGAATAATTTGTCGATTACGTCACTATTCTGTAATCCAATACCAATCATTGACATTTAACGAACGCCCAAGCCAAAATTTTGTAACTAGCTTATTCGAATGTCAAATAATTGAATTGCAAGCTGACATCCTAAAAAAGTTATTTAATCTTATTGTAACGTTGACTTCCAAGTCACAATTTCATGAAATTACTTCCGTTTTCGTTTTATTTCTAACATTAAAGACAACACAATGTACATTTTCGTTCCTTATAGATACACAATGAAAAGGCACAGAAGTCATTTTAATAACTTCAGAATCAACTACAGTCATACGACTAATATTTTGAACATTTTCGACTTACTGGTTTACCGGGGAGGACTTGACCGATATTTGATTTCAAGAGGACGGCGCCTCTGCCCACACAGCCAATGATACAATCGACATTTTGTGCCCTACCTTTAGCAAACGCAATTTATCAGCCGAAATGGTGATGTCATCTGGCAGCATATGAGGTGCAATTTGGCTCCATTCGACTATTATTGTCGGAGGCCATCAAAGACAAATATTTTGATAATTATCCAGAGACGAGTGAAGCTTTTAAAGTTGCAATAAAGTGACTATTGACTAAAAAACTGATCATTTGAAAATATTTGTTACATTTTGGTTTAAAAAACATTTTTACAACAAGCTAAAAGTTGTAGCACCCTGTATCCAAAAATCTCCTAATTTATTCACAATTTTTTTTTATTTACTATGTGCACACTGCACACCGTTATGGTTCTATAGGTTTGATCGTAACACCGGATAATATTTTTTGTTCTGTTCCTAAATGTCACGTTAGATAGTTTTAGTTCTATATACAACAACTAAAAAATGTAAATGTCTATATGGAAATATTTAAATTGGTAACGTGAAGAAAGGTGTAATTTTCTAAATAATTAAATATTAATTTATTTTTTATAAAAATTTTGCCGACGCTAGTAAATGAATGGTAATGGTGTAACAGAAAATACTACTCGTATATATGTTGGTAATATGTAATTTGAGGAGTCATCGTTTTTCAGACCAATTTGATTTGTGAGTTAAATTGGTTTTGTACTTTATGACGATCGTATTACACGTGTAATTTTCATTGTATTAAATTGTGCGGAAAGAATTTATTTGTGTTTTGTACAGGTTAAATAAAGGTAAATATATTGGTAAATTTGTGGTGTTATACTGAAAACTCTTCAACAGCCACCTTACCTATTTCAAACCACCTATATTACACGTTGTTCCCGACGCACAAAGTTTTATTTACAGAAGTGACTAACACCATATACATATATAAATCGAAAACACCGCACCGGAAAAATCGCCCCCCAGCAATAACAATAAAATATTATAGTTTTGTGTATACATTACATAGTATTGGAGGAACGTTTTGGTTGTTAAGTTACAATTTGTTTGAATATACAAAACACTCCATTATATCCAATCAACGCCACAATACCAATAATGTTACTACTCGTGTATACTCATACCACAAAATTTTTCGTCTATTTTCAGGTATGGCAACACCAAAAAATTCAACATTGATTTGCGATGGGAATGATCCACTAAATTTAAGTTCAGCGTCCTCGATCAAATTAAGTCCAATATTGCCGATTACAAAAAGTGATAGTGGTCGAGACGGTGTGGCCGATGATTGGTTAAAGAAAAAATCAATTTGCTGCAAAACTATTAATTCGAATGGTTTACGTGAACAGGTAACAAACATAATTTTCTTGTTTTTAGTTTTAATGTTTCCTAACTTTTTTTTTTGTATTTTTTTTTAAATCATGCGATGCAAATTTTCCGTACATATTTTTCTCGTGTAGCTGGAATTTTCTAACACATATAATTTTCTTTCGTGTTTAGAAAATAAAATTTTGATTTCTGATAATAAAATTTGTATGTAGCATACACCTATTATAAAATAGTTTGGTGTGGTCACTCGGGCTCCTCTATAATAATGTATATATAGTATGACGGTGGTTTCATGTCTAGATTTATGTTAATCACGAACGGTATAAAAAATACTTTTGTTTCGGGGGGAGGAGAAAATACATTTCCACATTGAATGTATATAGGGATTGTGAGATAAAGGCGCTAGATAACAATTTATATATGCGGTTGACCTATACAACACAATTAGAGGGTTATATAAATTTTGTACATGTGTACGTTTCGAAATGACTTAAAGTTTAAAAAAAAATAAAAAGAAATAAGTGCCACACCTTTGCTTGGCTGATTATTTTTATATACCTAACGATGATTTAGAATTTTTTTTTGTTATTTTTATAATGACGCGGGTGAATTTGTGTACGCTACCCGTAAACATACGGTTTATAAAATGTGCATTATATACATATAAAGTACAAACCCCAACGCAAAAAGGGAAATCGAATGTGGTGTAATAATAACTATATAGAAATCGGTTATGTCGAACAAACAAAATTTGAAAAAAATTTAAGCCAAACACGCATTGTGCTTTTATTAGAGGGATGAAATTGTATATATATGGCAAGGCTAATTTGTTTATTGATCTTAATAGCGATTCGCGGTAATATACCGTTTTAAATGGTAATGGCTTGCGTCCTGGGAATTGCCGTAATTACCGCTGGTCAAATTATTGATTTTAATTATGAAACAGAAAAGGAATTAATTTTGTTTTGAATTTATCGTTAAAATAAAACTACTGCTCAAGTGATTTAAACAGCTACCGACTACAGTGTCAAAGATTTTTTTTCTCCCATATAAAAATTTCATTAATCCTGTGAAAATGCTTAATAAAAATCTTACAGACATTAATATTAAAGTTTATCAGGGGTTTCCGGATGCCAGTTCGGCTCCTGGAGAAGAATATAAAAAATATGAACGCCTACAAGGTACCTCGAAGTATTTTGGATTGTAAAAATTTATCAGAATGTGGTATAAGATAGCGGAAATTTGAAAGCGGAAAATAAGAGATTATGCTACTCGCCGCAAATGGCAGCACTTTTGCTAAGGATAACTAGTTTTGTTATGTAATTAGCAGCGGTAATTTTTTATTCATTATGTATCTCTTTTTTCACTAAATCAAACATCTCAGCTGAGTAAAATATTAAAAGTGATCCTTAAAATGGCAAATTGATTGGTCTCTGAAATAAAGGAACTTGGTAAATGCAATTTTCAAATTTAACAATATTCCGTCTATCCGCTTTTTCTTAATAAATTACGATGAAGTTTGGACAATAGTATTTATCAGGGTTTTTAAAGTAAGTTTTGGAGAAAATTCTAGGATCTGTTTGTGCTGGACTAAACTGGCCATTTTATAACCAGTCCTTATGAAAAATGGTATCTGTACATTTTACACGATATTAATATATTTTAAACTGGAGGGAACTCGGCTATTTCTTAATCAAAATTTTCTAAAATTTGCATCGCAATCAGGGACAATTCGGAAAAAATTGATGGATTAATGTTTTCATTAAAATTTTCTGATTTTCTGCGGCCATATAAGTTATTTTCCGTTTCCGGCCAATACCTCAAAATCTTCCACTATAGTAGTCAATATTTTCGATTATTTTTTATCACGCCATGTTTGTTTTGTGATTTGTTGAGTGTTTGCCATTTATCGCTATGTAGTTTTATTAGGATATTAAATATGTGTAGTTTTAGTTCGCGTTTATTTTTCTGCGTTTCAATTGGACAACCCTATACTATTAACACTCCGACAATGCAAAAGAAAATTGCTAATTCAAATAGACATAATTTTGTGATATCCACTTATATGTATAAAAAAGCTAAACGAAGTTAAAAAATTTCATAGAAAACTAGCTTCATTCAAAGGAATCTCAAACAGCACATTTCCGATTTGGTAAATCATACAGACATACTATGTACCATCACAATCCTAAATTAAAACTAATTGGTTATCCTAAATCAAAACTAAATTGGGAAATCCCTAAAAATCTTCTCAGACCACGAATGTATTTAATTTACTCTACGGTGACAAGAAAATAACTGAGTACTTTTAATACCGAGCCGTTGCATTGTAGGCAGTACCCTTAAATTCTTAATACAACTTATCGGTACGGTTTTTACCGAAAAAATGGAGGAGTGAACTTCCTATGTGGCCAACACAACGACTTTCTTTTACCACGAATATATACATAGTCAGATCTCGAATACAAATTCTTGATTCCTATAAAGCGAAAAATGAATCTTTCCGGACTTTTGATAAAACTGTCTATTAAAAAACCATTATTCCTGCCTAGTTCAAAAAATCCACAAGGTCAACACTGGGAGAAAATTTTGTCGTTAAACAGACTTCCGGTGGAGAGATTTCCACCAAATTTTGCAACGATTTCCTAATTAATAGAAAAAATTTCTTTACGAACAATATATTCACATGGACAGTAACTTATGTGAACTTATCCCCGGATTCTATCCCGGAAATTAGAAAAAATGAATCAAGCAACACTAACATAATTATATCCCTCTAACTCTTGTGTGAAGTTAGCCCATTTTATATTATATTATACCAACCTAGCGAAATTTTTTTGCGAAAAGTGAAGTATGGGTCTGGCTATTCCAAAACCATAAAATTCGCTAGGTTGCAACGGCACGATTTTATTCATATTATGTGAAAAGTGACGTAAGGGTCTAGCCATCTCAAAACCTTTTAGCTCTGATCCGACAAATTAATACTTTTCAAATGTCAAATTAAAATTTTATTTTTGGTCCAGGACGTATTACATGTAAATATTTTGTTTGGAGACAAATTTTGCTATATGTGTTTTTCCGTTTTATTATCATAATCTGACAAATTTATGAGCCAATTTAAAAATTATTTTACTTCATTTTATTCAATTATTACATTTATTTTGTGTGTTTTCCGAATTAAAATAATTTTAATAAACATTTTTATTTTTCATGTAATAAAATTCGGGGACAACTTCACATATATGAAGTGTATTTGCGGGGCTAACTTCACACAAGAGTTAGAAGGATATAATTATGTTAGTGTTGCCTAATTCATTTTTTTTAATATCGGCGATAGAATCCAGGGATAACTTCACATACGGTCAGTAGTGATGTCAAAATTTGGTGAGATAAGTATTTTATGTTTGGCGAAACATTTAGGGGACAGTTTTGGATTCATGTTACACGCTGCGTTAAATACTGTTATGTTGAATGTTGCTTTAAATTATTGCGTTGATTACTTGACATTTTAACGTAAAATGTTATACAGAAAAACCTCGATATAACGGACTAATTGGGGACTGGTGAGTCCGTTAAATCCTCATATCCGTTAAATCCGAATGTTTTTAAATTTTATCCATTCGATCGAATTTAATCTGGGACGGAACTCAGCCATTTCTTAGCCAATTATGTTGGGATTAGGTATGTTGGATGGAAATGAGATTCTTAAATTATTATTGACAGAATTTCTGGAATATAGTCACCTGGAACGGAATTCGATCAATTCTTAACCGATTATTTTGAGATTGGGTATGCTGGATAGAAATGGGACTCTTAAATAATTTTTGGAAGAAGCTCTGGAATAATGTGATTTTTAATTTTTGACCTTATGTTTTACCAAACAATTGCAGTTCAGGTCGAGGACGAACCCCATTCGTTTTTTTATCAAAACTCGTCCGCCTAAATTTCAAAAATGGTTGGAACTAATTTTGTTTGAAATTGTTTTCTCTTAAATGCTATATATTCTACTCTACACATAAATATAACTTTCACCGGACCGTCAAATAAATGAAGTAAATCATTCCTAATCAGAAATTCTTTCAGTTTTGAAATACATTTGCTCTTATTGTAGAAATTTGTTTATAGACAGTTTATCACATATACCAGAACACGACAATTTCCATTTATAAAGTGGACATACCCTAGCGGTAGATCAGCTAGAAACTCTCCAAATGTATTCACAAGATCATCGATAGAGTTAGAAACTTAAAAAATATGTAATTTGTTGCGATAAGTCGAAGAACCATTTTTAGTTTTAGTACCAGTACGTACCAGTGCGTTCAAAGAGAGGTCCAGTATGATTCACAACAAATGTTTCATTTTCTATCGGATTTCAGAAATTCATTTATCTACCAGATCACCTTATTATTTGAAATTAATATTCGGTTACTTTCGATTAAACCGCGGGTTATTTGAAACTCCAACTTTTTCATGTAATAACTTCAACCGTTAATTTAAAAATTTAAAAACTGGGAATCCATTTACCGTCAAACCAGTTGTAATTCTACAATTTATAATTTGATTAACATCTTAACTCCGCATATTGAACCATCGAAATATACGATTAATCTTCCGAAAGTTAAAAAACTGAAGCCGTGGATGTCCTCTATGCTATATTGGGTAAGATTACCAAACTAGAAAAGTTATCACGAAAATTGAAACTCTAATACTAAGCTGGCGTGGCAAGCCATTGATTATATTTTAGTATTTTAGGGCGGAATTCACCCAATATAGCGACACATCAAATTTACCGCTTCCATTCAGATACTGGACTCACATCGCCGCAAGAAATCTTTGCGGGAGTCCACAAGTTTTTTATAAATGAATCGTAGGAATTACCAACTAAATTTTCTAGTTTTTCTAACGAAATTATTCACATTGAATGGATGATATTACTGTTAAAAACTGATCCTGGTTCTTAATCGATGTATTGAAATTCTTATTTAACATGACCCTAGAGTCTTGCTGAGTTTCTAGTCATTTCAAAGAGAGCAATTCTGATTCCAATTTATAAATAGATGGCGAAATACAATTAAATAATTATCAATTTCGCTTTTGAACACATTCTCAAAATTTCTTAAGAAATTCATCAAAAGCAGGCTAATTGAGCACAACCCGCTGAAAGGGGTAAAATTTACCATTTGTTTCATAGTTGTTTGCGGAATAGTCACATTAAAATATCAGCCCCACTATAATTAGTCCAAGTATTATAAATTGCAAAATATCTCCTTGGAGCCACTATTATTTTTGATATATTTTAACTCGATTTTCGAAATTGACCTTATCGCATTCGCAACAGCTTTTGCTGATGATCTGGCGTTAACATTCGTCATCAAATGATAATCCAATCGCATTTTAGAAACCGGGTTTCTCATCATCGGCTTGTTATTAGTAACAAATTCAAAATCATGGTTTTCACGATCTGAGTAGATTCATAGTAAACACGGTTATATATCACGCTTACTCATGTGTTATATAAACTTTTGTGAACCCCATTTCTTATCCCTGGATTCAGTAAATGAGCTTAAATATTTAGGGGTTGTTTAGTTCCTGAAAAACAAAGCTTTATTAAGAATCGAAAACAAAATTACCGAAATTATACTCATCTTAAAACCCGCAATATCTAGCACAGTTTTTAATCTCCTTCGTCAACTGGAATCAAATCCCCATCTGAAAAAGATAAATCAATAAAATGTTTAACAATTTAACTAAATAGCATAACTAATATATATATATAATTAAATAATCTTTAATTACCTTTTGTATAACACAAAATTATTATTATTTTCATTGAAATGTCACTTGTAAATATTGTTCAGTGAACATTATCCATAATTAGTACATTTATTCCATGTTCTATTAGTAATTAGTACTTCTACTTTAATTTTATAGTATGTTTAATATTTTGTAATTCTACCTTAATTTTATAGAACATTAAGTCTACAATTATTTTTATATCGTTCAACTATAATTGAATTTAAAATTATGTAATCAGGCAATCTCTTTCATTCCTTAACTTGTAACAACCAACAAGTGGAAATTTGGTACACTTTATTCTGTAATCCCTTAGAGTGTATATTGAAAATCATAGATTCATAAATAATATTTCTAGTAATGTTTCTTTAAACCATTTGTGAATTTTATTAATATATAAAACGGGGAACGTGAAAACCATTCACACCTACATTAACAAACAATACAACTCGGGATAAAAAGTACAGCATTAAACCTCCTGAGGAATTTAATAAATCTAGCTGTACCCCGACAGGGGTAATAGTGGATACAACATTTAATTGGCATTCCCACGAGTGGAAGAGTGTTTACCGCTATATACAAATTCTACAAACTAAGAAATTGTTGCCCAAGTAGTATTCTAAGAATATTATATCATGCACTTATATTGGATCAATAACTTTTGAGGCGACTTTGATTTTTCCAACATTGAAGATTTGTTTACAGTCTAAAAACTTCAATAGACCGGCCCTCTGTTCCTTCAACTAAACTTACTGCTCCTAAGATTACAATGTATTACTTTACGTCTACAATGTATTGAAAATATTTTACGAAGCGATAGTTTCCAGAGTCGTAAGAGATTGAAATAATTTTATTGTTGTGCGATGCAAAAGCAAAAAATTTAGAAAATTTTAGTGTGAGTCATGTCAGAAATCCCATTTTGGAAATCGTACAATTTCTTTATTTTGTCGAGTTCAGTATTTGATAGTAAGTTTGGTCAAGATTGGTTCTAAAACGGCTATATCTAATTATTTAAGTGCATTATGCACAGAATCTGTTGATGTCGATACTATGTTAAAAACTATCGTTTTTTTTAACCAAATTGTTTAAATTAGATTTATATAACATGAAAAGACCATTATTCACTGTTCATTTTCCACATCAGCCATATTTGGTCATATAGAACCTGTAATTCATCCCTATTTCTGAAAATCTCACCTTTTATAAATGAAATCACTAAAACAGGTTTAAATGAGCATACAGCAAAATGATTTTTTGAAACTAGGGTGGTCGGCATGATGTGAGGTAAGAATGGTACTTAGCACGAAAAAATTCTAAAAATTTTAAAATATATATATATTTCAAAACACTCACGCATTGCATATTTTATATTCCCAAAATTGCATATTTTTTACCCGATATTCACAATATTTAAACTTTCATTGGTAAGATGTTGTGCACTGTAATGGTCGGCAGAAATCTTCCATCGCAATAAATAAGTTCAGATAGACCTATTAGAAGGCAAAGCAAATAATCTATTATTGGCGGAAAATTAAAAGTAGTGAATTTTGCGGAACCGAGTACTTTATCTAGCCTGGAACTACTTTCTGCCCCCTTTCCTACTCCACCGTCAACTCCTCCGTCAACTTTACAAACGAATTTCGAGGCAAATTATTTTAAGTCTGATGATGCCCACATCAAAATAAATGCTATTTCGCAATTTTAATTAATGCATTCTTGCAGCATTGCTCTTTTATTAATTAAACTTCCGTATTGCTTCATGCTAAGATCGTAATTTCAGCAACAATTATTACTATTCTTGGAACTATGGGATTTGAAGTTGTAGCGTTAAGTAAGTTCTAAGTAATTATTTGATCACTTTGAATACTCAATTCAACTGCAAGTACGATAATTTTTACGTACATTGTAGTTTCAATATCAAATCCATACTTGCATAGCTTGAAAAATTAATTTATTGACAAATCATAAATTAACTGTCGTAATGGAATATCACCTCGTCTGAGACATTAACCATAATATTCTCGCTGTTAAAACGGCTGCACAAATTTTAGTTCTCTGCATACAAAATTAATTGAAAATATGGCTTAGGAGCACGTATACGAAATTATCCCAGCATTCTATCCCAGTAAATAAAAATGTTTAATCAGGCAACACTAGCATATCAATAACTAATTTGCTCTTGTGTGAAGCCCAGAAAAATTATGAAATTTATTAAATTCGATTTTTTTTCTTCATATAATTAAACTCTAGCAAGGTTTAGCATCTAGTTGTGGCAAGCTCTCGAAAATGAATTTTTGGCTAAGAATTTCATTAAATTTATAGTTCTCGCGAAATAATTTTAGTTCTATCGAGTGGGGCGAAAATTTATATAAAATTTAATGAAATTCCTAGCAAAGAATTCATTTTTCGAGAGCTTGCCATGGAACGAATTTTTTCTTATGTGGTCTAAAATTTTCCATTACTTCATGTATCCCAGAATCTTACAGTTATTTGATACTTTAGATTTTAATTTTTTCAATTATATGAAAAACAAATCGAATTTAATAAATTTGATGATTTTCGGTTTTTCATTAATTTTGATTACATTTCTAGGCTGTGTGAAATGACCCGAAATCTGGGGTGGGATGTTGTAACATCACTTTTTTCGATACTATCGAAATTTACATCTCTTTCATCACGAATAAAATTTAATTTTTCATTTATCAATTGCATTATTTCTATTGCGATCTCTATTTATTCGAATGAAACATTATGTCGCTTTACACTTATTCCATCACCCACGTTTTTAATGAGTGATACTTTATCGAAAAACAAAAAAGAGATGAATGAACAATTTATTCTAGTAGCGTGCGTTCGCAACGCAATGTAGAAAGCAAAATTGAAAATCGAAATAGCAAGCAATTTTATTTTAGGAAAAAGAGATATAATGTTGGATAAATATCGAAAAAAGTGATGTTACAACATGCCACCCCTGGGCTGGGATAACCATCATAAGAGCAAATTATTGATATGTAGTGTTTTCTGATTAAAAAAAAAATTTCCTGGGATTTCCTGGGCTATGGGATAACTTCATCGGACTGATTATTCTCTGTATCTGAAAATTATTACTCGACTATCGCAACAAAGGATTGGGATTGAAAAATTCTGCGTCTCGTAAATTTTTTTTGCTTTGAATTTTTCGAAAAATTTTAATTGACGTTAAATCTAGGAACTGCTTTTAAAATAACAATGCAAAAATATTAAACATTTTTGTTCGTTCAAGGATTACTGAAAAGAGGAAAAATTTTATGATCTTCCTATGTGATCCTATACTGTGCTATAGAGGCCAAAATAATTAACCTCTTAATCATAAAACTTAGGCTAAAGCATGATCAATAATTTTAATGGAAATTTTCTAAATTTAGTGATCGGTTAGATCAGATTAAAAAAAGATTGCATTCGTTATGGATTGGGCACTATATTGTGTTATTTTGGCAAATTTCACCCCGACCTTTTAGCAAAATGGAATTAAACTAATCGAGATCACTTAAGGACTTCTTTACATACTCTTCTTTACCCCTAACGTGACTTTTAGTATAAAAATATAACTTCAGACCGGCTAACGCAAAATAATGAGATAATTGAGTTGATGATTGTGAAATACATACCAAAATTAATACCAAAAATGTACACTGTTATATTTAAAAATATTCCAATTGGATTTGTTTTGTGGTAAAATTGAAACATGTTTAGATAATTTTTAACATTTATATTAGAGAAGTCCCTAGGTCCCTAATAATGTCGCCGTAAAGATTAAAAAAATTTCTATAGATTTGGAGGCTATTTTAGACAATGTTCCTACTTTTATATCTCTGATTCTAGAGATGTTCACGGGGTCTCACCAACATCAGTCAAAAAGTATTTTGGATCTACAATAATTATACATATTTTATTAAACACTTGTTTATTTCGCAAAAAAATAAACTGTTGATTATTTTAATAAAAAAAATTTGTCCAAAAAGTTTAAAAAATCACTCGATCGATTTCGACTTGTTAGGTCCTCATCAGGAGTATCTACTTATCTGTAACAATAAAAGAAGGGAAGACAAAAAATAGGCAATATAAATTAATCTATTAATTGTCCCAACCATCTGTTGTTTATACGGAAAAATTACTAATAAAAAAGAGGGATGCGGTAAAAGTGACGTTCGTGAACATCTCTATAGGATTTCTGTTATTTGATTTATTATTTAATGGGGTAAAATTTCTATTGGAGAAAATACCAAAATTTCCAATTGAGAAAAAAATGGAAAATGAAGAAGTTTTAAATTTTGAAAAACAAGGTGAAAATCATCATTCGGGTCTCGTTTTTACAATATTGATAGATAAGTTGCTGACCTAAACGAAAAAGTGTCTCTACAGACAAGTTAAAAATCATCATAATTAGATCCCATTTACTACACTCATAGAGTGTTGATTGATCTATCTGACCATGTAGGTGACCCCGTGAACATCTCTAGGATCGGTGAAAAAAATTTGAAAGTTTACTGAAAGAGAACATTAAATATCATCATCAACTATCCATGTTCATTTCAGTGTTAGAACTTGGTCTACGCTGTCTTAAAATACATTTTAAAAGCTGTGAACGTCTAGGGAGGAGGAGCAGTAATAGAAAAATTAGAAGATAGATTGAAATCAAAAGCCATAATTGTTTAAAAATACGCTGGACTATAAATAAATCTTGTTCACCGCTCAAATTGGGGGTTTTGATTTAGCTCGGGCATATAGGTGAGACCCATGAACATCTCTATAGGATCAGATGTATAAAAGTATTTTTTGGTATTATTTTTGGAAATTTTTGGTTTTATTTTTGGTATGCATATCACGTTGTTATGTCATTTCGTAAGTGGTCAACGTGTGGCCGCATTGTTGTTAACATCATCATCTTTGATTTGAACTGTCGTTTATACAAATTCATATTGTTGCCCATTTACAGACACTACCTTACAAATCATCCGAGCATTATTAATAGTAACTTAAAATTAAACTTCTGAAAACCACTATACCGCTTAAAACCACAAAAATCAACCAGCAAAGTTATGAACAAATTCGAACGAAACCACATTGTATCCAACCGCACGGACGAAAAATTAAATTACTTTATGTTTATTGATTTCAACAAAAGTGTCCTTCTATTGGCGATTTTCATCGAATGTAGATAGCGTTGGTTTCTACGTCTGCAAGGGGGACGAGAATTGTCAAATCGATTGTTGTGACAGTTTTGATCACCCTTGCTTCATAAAAAACTGCGATTCACGTTTTGTCCACCAGATGTCAGCTAGTTTGTTGCAAATCGCGAATACAATTATTTACATATTTTATGTTAGCATTTTAACCGTAATCTGTTGGTGAAAATTTCCTTTTGCATCCTGCCCCAATTGGGATTCGTACTCGGTACCTCCCGCTCTTAACGCCAAAGCTTTTACCACCGTGCCATTTGATCGGTAAGCAAACACTTAATATCCAACATACATTAAGATTAATGAAAGAGGAGATAAAAATGAAACACGGAATTTATTTTGCCAAGGAAGGCATATTTAGTTCTCTCATACAATCAGACTGATAAATACTTTGAATAAAGTTTGTTTAAAATATAAAAAGTGACCAATTTTAGAGCACTTATATTAGAGAAGATCCAAAATATTCCGGTCCGTAATATTCCAGTGTCATCGGCCAGCTCAAAGTCCTTTACCTGAATAGGTATTTGTTTCGCTTCGGCACTTATATTTAATACATTCTATGGCAATTTCCTATACTATGGCCATTTCCTGGAATGCAGTTTGATATGGGATTTGCATTTTATTCTTAGTTGTTTTTTCGAAAAATGCTAAACTTTTCATTCAGACGTGATGACATACAGACAGATGGACCAAATTACACTTTCTCAAAAACCAATTTTCGGAATTCGTCGATATAGCAAATCATCACACGAAACTTTTATTTTCTTGAGAGCCTTTGCATTTTTAAAATATTGCATTCCTCACATCGGGTAATGTACTCTCCTCGAATTAACCCTGGCTGTGTTTATTATTTTTAAAAATTATTTATTTTTATTGTTATTAAAATATTTTGAAATTTAATTAATTTTAATAAATTTTTATAAATAATTGTCTACCATATATAATGGCGGAGTTTGTTTATAAAATGATATTTTAAGAATACTAGTCCATTAAATGTGTTTTCAGATAAACGTGAAGGTAGCATTTATTATTAGGAGCGCTTGGTATACATTTTCGCATTCCCCTATTTAATTTGACGTATTTTAAATCCTTTTCAATATTTACACTCGAAGGTGCAAATTGTACGGACGACCTGGAGCTATCCCATCTCGATATTTTGTTCTGGATTTGATCTGGATTTTATGCATACCATAATGTAAGAATAATAATAACGTTATTAAGTATTTTTGTCGTAGTTCCTCAACTTCAATTTGTAAATGTTCAATTATATCCTTTTTGAATACATATACGTATATAAGGGTTCCCTCAGCAGTTATAAAATGCGCAATTTCTTTACTAAGTTTTTTAAGTGCAACAATTAAAAGTCAATCATAAAATTAATAGATTCGTGTCTGGAAATCCAGTATCAGTTTTCATTATTTGTTTCCACCTTGTTCTAAGTTATCTTATAGGAGCATAAATATTCAAACGCGAAAGTATAAATGGGCAATCAATCCTTGCTTCCCAAACATCGGCCACAAATAAAGCCGCACCAAAACAACGTCTGATCGACAAGGACTCTAAATTTAAAACGAAACATTTCGTATTGTAACTAGTTAAATTAAGAAAATTATTCAAATAAATCAGTCGTCTGTCCATAGTAAAGAGATTAAATTTAAACAAGAACCCAAGCTAATGTTTCGTTATTAATATTTTAATCAAATTTTATTAGAGTTTTTTCCTTGAACAAGTCGTAACAGCACACTTTCTTTTATATTTAAATTTAAGTGATTCCCGCTACACCTCCAAAATAAAGAATCCAGGCCTGATTGTGATTCAGTAGCATCCAAGGGGTCAACAATTCGACAGAGAAGCTTAAGATCATCTGCATACATAAGTCCCTTATAGTACCGCAATACACCAAGTAATTTACAAATATTGTAAAAAATAGTGGAACAAGGTGAGAGCCCCCCGGAACACCGGAAAGAACATTTACTTTATCTGATTTGATAAGTAAATCTTGTCAAAAACACTTAAAATATTGAACACGACCAGATAGGTAATGACCCCACCCTATTAACGAATTTTTAACATCTTTAGTTTATATGTATATGATAATTTGATGTTGAACAGAGTCAAATGCTTTTGTTAGATCAACAAAGCCGACATCTGGTTGACTGTAGCAATCATTCACCACTGTTGATTTTTCTTACAAATTTTATAAATAAATTCCGTAGATAAATTTTAAATTTCATTACCAAATCTTGACAAATTTCATAGTTTATTCACGCCTTTTTTCTTGTACGGTCCACATGAAAAGCTTTCAAATTGTTAAACACCTAAATGATTTACTTTTACCTATTGGCCACCATTATCACTGTGATACTCTCGTTGGACATTTTTCCCCGTTAAAATATCACTGTTTGTGTACTTCGATTGCAAATTTTAAGGAAAATGTCAATACCGGGATTTCGAGATTGATTAATCCAAAACCGGAATCCCAGTATTAATAATAATAATACCGGGATTTTCAAAAAAAAAAAATTCCAAAAAAATAATTTTTTCTATATATTAAAATATATTTAAATAATAATATAATAAAATAATTTAGTCTTTGTAAATCAACAAAGGAACATGTTATTGTTAACAATTAAATTGCAAATTGCGATGCAATTATATCCACATTATTAAAATACTATGTAAAAATATATAAAATAGTATGTAAAAAAATAAACCATTTCATCATATCATATCGTTATCAAATTTGTTTATTCGATGTTTTCGTTTCATAAAATGAAGTTTTAATTTTAATATTTTAAAATAAATAAAATATGTATATGAAATTAATACATACATATAATGAAATTAAAATAATTTTAATTAATTCAGTCTTATTAACGTTTCTTTGAAAATTAGAATTAATTTAAAAAGAATTAGAAAATAATCAGAATTCAGTTTTCACATTAAACAAAGAAAATGATTTAATTTTATCAATTATTCAATCACTTTTTCGATGTTTTTTGTTTCATAAAACGAGACTTTAGAAAACAAAGATCACTCAAAGTCGAATCTCCTAAACGAAAACGAATTTTTGAGCAAAATCTTCCCACCATTGAAAAGCTCTTCTCAGCTTCTACACTTGTTGGTAGAATTGTTTGGAGATCATTATACACAAATTGGAGTATCGGTCCTCGAGTTCCATTGGCCTCCAAAAATTTCATTTCTGTTGTTTTTACGTCTGTCAGGAGAGTCAACGCAGATGGATGCTCCTTAGATATATTTAAGACGGCTGTACTATTATCATCCTTCTCAATTATAGCTTGTAGTTCTTCTTGAAGACATTTTGAATTGTTTTCATTACTTAGAGATACTTCTGCGATGTCATCTAAGTTAACGTCCACGAATAATTCAATTTCAGGGTCAATAACTTCAACTGATGTTGTTCTATGGTAGATATTTGCAATTATTTTTGTAATAGCAGCCTTAGGTAGCCGCTTAAAAGAAGAGAGGATTTTATTACAATTCCGGTTATGAAGATATTGTAATACACTCGAAATATCTGTACGTCTTCGTGCAATTCTGAGTTCCAATTTCGTCTTTAATTGCTCACCAAAGTTGTTATTACTATCCATATTCAATTTTGCCATCATAAATGTAAGTGGTGCATCTGCGGTTAAAAGGTTAGCATTTTGCCGGCATATTGCTTCAACGGCCAATTTTACTGGAAGCAAATTTGATATCATATTTTCAATTACATCGAATTCTTTATCAGAAAAGTATATTGGAGAACGAATATCAATCAGTGCCTTCTGAACACTCTTTTTTAAAAGAAAAAATCTATCGAGCATGTCCAATAAAGTATTCCATCTGGTAGGAGAATCTAAAACTAGGGTGAGCTCTTTTTTATGTTTTATTTGTACGTATGTTTGTAGAACATCATCAGTTTTCGAAAATTAACGCCTAAATAACATAACGATCTTTCTAACCTTTGTAATAATTGAAGCCAACTCATATGATTCCGTAATTTGATATTTTTCACCTGCATCTGCATCAGAAAGGTTAATTATACCGATTGTAAATCCACATTCGGGTTCATTACAATCATCTCCTTCATCCTCGGAATTGTCAAACGCATTTATTTAGCATTATTCAAGGTTTCAATCTCATTGATGGTAAAAATAGCTTCGGGTTCAATTTCTTGTACAGATTTCTTATAAATAATATCCGACACAGCAAGATGAATACCATGCGCAAAACACAACTGTTATTCACATTACAAAATTCTCCCAACGCTCTTCATGACTGTGGCACCATCTGTAGTAATTGAAACTATATCCTTCTCGAGACATAAATTATTTGCTTCCATTGTATTTTTGAGGAGCCCTACTCATTTTGCGGCTGGTAGTGATTCATTTATTCTAACCAAACCGATGTTCCAAAACTGACTTTTCGAGTGAACATTTACATTTAGATATCTCCGATTTCGTGTGGTTGTCCATTCATCTAATGTTCACGAAAAACGTTCATCTTTTATTTTTTTAAGCGTATCAAAATTTTTAATCATAGAAGCTCGTGTTTCTTGAGCGTATTTTGTTACAATTGTCTGTATTGTGTTGGCTGACGTGAGCACATTATTAAATCAATGAGCATGTTAACCATTTCGTACGTCATGTGACGTACAAATCACTTTTAATGGAAGTTTATCAAGTGCAACCATTCTTGAAATAACGAGCGGCAGTGTGACAATCTGATCGGAATGAAAATATCTAGTAATTTTTGCTGCCGAAAACTTTGTTTCTATATTTTCAACGACGGCCTCAGGATCTGGTCTTTTATTCACAGATATATCATGTTTCGATCGTAAGTGCGTATGAAGACCAGTCGTAGATCCTTCCAACACTTTGCGAATTCTACCGCAGGACCTACATTTTGCGAGCTGTCCTGATGGGTTTCGTAAGAAATGTTGCCATACAGAATTCTTATTATGTAAAAATTTTGTAACTTCTGAAAATTTTTCAGTTTTCTCTGACTCTGAGGATTCATACATCACTTCTTGGGATGTAGACTTTCAGTAAACTATATAAAGTAAAAGATAGAAATATACCAATAGCAGGTCAGTTCAGTTGAACACAAATTTTACTATTACCTTCTTTGATCTTTATTTTTAGCTTTATTCTTTATTTAAAACAGTAAACACAACAACTATTTAAACAATTAAACATAAAAATATCCTGTATCAAAAAAATACTGATTATGTAGATTAAAAAATAAGTAGATAATTGTTAATATATTTTATTACTTGTCAATTGTTTTATTTTTTATTACTTGTCAAATTATGGAGAAAAAACCTCTGGTGGCGGAAATTTGAACTATTTAAACAGTTAATTTCGCTTAAGGGATTTTTGAATATGAAAATAAAAACCATTAAATGATATTTCGGTATTAAGACTTGTACCCCTGTGTTCTCACGGAAAAATTTATATTTAAATTATTACTACGAAAAAGAGTTTACGCGGCTTTTTCTATGAATTATTTATGAAAAGTGATCTTGGGAAGTTTAATATTATTTGTTTATTACATTAAAATATAAAAACTATAAATGTATCTACAATTAATATTAAAATTATCAATTTAAAAAGTGTCTCGGGTTCATCTGAAGCAAGCTTCATTTTTTTCCACTGGTAGCGTTTTCTGTACTTTCCCTAGTCTCAATAGGATTTTTAAATATAGAAACTATTTTATTTTAATATCGAAATACCGGTATTGTAAAATGCAAATGCCGATATTTCGATTTTGGAAAAATCGTCCGAATCCCGAAATTCCGGTATTCGAAATATCGGAATTGCAATCCCTACTCCTCACGTATTTTTGACCAAACAGACATCAGCTATACATCACGTGCATTTTACTCGAAATTGGCTGATTCATCAGAAATATTTCCCAAAACTATGTTGTGCCTCAACGCACGCACACACGAAGAATTGAATCGTACTTATTCACGAATGAATAAGACAACATATTATCAATTTAACTTATTATTGGCTCTGTGCTTGGTTAACTAATTAAGTGGTGATAAGAAAACGTTTTTTTGAGAAATTTTTGAGTAAAAGTTTTTAAGTGATGAGTGAAATTCTTAGTGACTAATTTTACAGTAGCGTCTTGATTATCTGTTCAGATTAGTGTCTTCCATCAACCACCGAATTTATAATACTTAAGATATATCCTGCGTATATTTATAACAAAATACTAATAGTAGTCAACAGACATATTCCTTATGATACCTAAAGGAGGAAAGTTTTTTTGAATTAAATATGTGGCGTAGGCCCGGTTCTCTGTGGCTGAAAATTATTAATCAAACATCGCAGGGGCTAAGTGAATAAAAATAAGTAAATGCTTTTACTTCAATTTGTGAATTTAGTATCAATTTAAAAGAATATTTCTAGTAGAACTAGTACAAAACGGTTAATGAGCCGAGTACTACTTAACTGTTACTCCATCAATTTTAATCATCTGTTTTGTTCAATCTCCACTGTTAAAATTTTTTGTTGTTTTGAATTTTCCGAGAAATTTAAATTTGACGTTAAATCTAGGAACTGCTTTTAAAACAACAATGCAAACAATATTAAAAATTTCTTAATGTTCAGAAATTACTGAAAAGAGGAGAAATTTTATGATCTTCCTATGTAATCCTATATTGTGCTAGGGGCCAAGGGTGACATGTTGTAACATCAAATTTTTGATAATTTATCGAAGTTTGGGTCTAGAATAAAATGGGACAATGGAGCAATATTTTTAATTCATTTCTATCAACACACAATTTGCTTTCGATACTTGAACGAAATTGGAGAAAGCGGTACTGCTCATATTTATTCTAGTTGTTCGCGATAACAATATACACTTGAATCTCGATTATCCGGGATCCGATTATCCGTGAACCTCGATTATCCGGGATTATTTTCGGGATTTTTTATTGTCTTGGTTAATGTGAATTTCATCTGATTAACCGGGATTTTTTTTAGTTCTAATAAAAATCATTCGATTAACCGGGATTTTCGATTATCCGGGAAATCCCACTCATCCCGGATAATCGAGGTTCAAGTGTAATTAAAATAAATCATAAAAGAAACAGTCGCCAATTCCAGTTTAAGAGAAAGAGAAATAACACTCGATAAAGTATCGAAAATGTGATGTTATAACATGTCGCCCCAGATCTTTTAGAATGCCTGCTTATTTCGACAACAATAATTTTAATGAAACGTTTCTGAGATTAAAGATCGTTGAGATCAAATTACTGGCCTCCGCATTCAATTCAACAGACCAAAATTTGAACGAAGAGATTTTGTATTGACACTTTATGTGCTTCTCTATTTTCTTGCTACTATATTATGCTATTTTGGCACTCCGACTTTTTAGCGAATTGGAATTAACCTTCTTCACCCTTAATGTGATTTTATCATAACAGGTTCATGAACGAACGAATGAATATTAATGTGATTTAGTATCAAAACTTATTTGGCCTCTAGATAGGTAACAGGATAATTACCTAATAGCTAGCAAGCACTTTATCAAACCTCTCACTATCTCTAGCTTCAGACCTCATGAAGGGATTTTGCCACCCGCACTATGGTCCTCCATCCGTCTCGGTCCATCGCTCTCGTCCTCCAGTTTCGACATCCTAATATTCGTAGATCTTATTCGACGTCATCACGCCAGCGTAGTCGGGTTCTTCCTTTACGACGCACTCCGGCTGGTTGTTGGTGAAACACTTTATATATTCGATATTCGTTGTTCGCAACTTTTATTGAACCAAAGATTGAGCGAATGGTCCAGCTCTCGCTTCCGAAAGCCAGCACAGGTATTATTGGTGCATTAGAGTCGTGCGAGCTTGCACGACTGTTATATATATTAAGATCGCAATAATTTTGTTTTTGACCTGAGGTATTTGAAATTTTCAACGCTATCAATTATGGTCGTCAATTACGAGATTTACCACTGAAATGTTTCTGGGTGTATTTGGTGATAAATATTTGGTTTTGCTACTATTCACCTCCAAACCAAGTCTTCTTGCACAGATATAGCTAGGTCTTTGGCCAAGAAGCACGATATCATCTGCATATCCAAGAATTTGGCCTGATTTATTAAATATACAGCTCGAAGTTTCGATGTTGCTTTTCCTCACTACGTACTCAAGCGCCAAATTGAACAGCAAAAGCGCGAGTGCATCACCCTGTCGAACACCAGATGTTATTTCAACGGAGTCTGACACAGTCCCTTCAATTACGGGATTCTACATACTGACCCAGACGTTGTTAATTTATACAGAGAAACGACTTTCTCTGGAATTCCTAGGCATATGAGCGCGGCCCATAGGTTGTCGTGCTTTATACTGTCTTATGCCTGTCGGAAGTCTATATATAGTTGATGTATGGTTATGTTGTACTCCCAACATTTTTCCAAGATCATCATTCACCTCAACTGGTATCTTGTTTTTTGTATCAATGGTTTATTTAATGAACTGAGTCATTTTAACATATTCTTGCCCATTTACAGACCATCCGAGCATCATTAATAGCTGCCTATACAACTAAACTTCTGAAACTCGCTTTAAAACCACAAAAATCAATCGGAAAAATTGTTGAACGAATAAACCACATTGTATCCAACCGCACGGACGAAAAAAAGCTTTCACAACGAAAAATTAAATTACTTTATGTTTATTGATTTAAAAAAGTGTCCTTCTCTACAATTATTTACATATTTTATGTTAGCATTTTATGGCCATAAACAAATAGTTAACCGCGTGTACATAATTTGACGTTGTACCTATACACAGTTAGTCATACAATATTATTCCATATTTCTAGTAAAAATATAAAATTCCAAAGCGACCATGTCAACATGAAAATGATTAATTATGAAATAATAAAAAATATAATTATTTAGGACGAACATTATAATTAATTTTAATTACATGTGCGCGAGTTTTTTTTCACTGAAACTTTGTCAAAATCGTAAAATATTTGAATATATGAGGGCCCAACCCTTAAACTAACTTTTACAATGTCTCTATATTTAACATAAGAAGCACACGTTTGTACATTGATTTCTTTTTCTTGTCTTTATTTTTAGAGTATTGAACATGGAATATATAAAGTCAACGAACAGAGTGATAATGACGAGGATAGTGGCGATGAAAATTTCGATGAGGACGATGATGGCTCAACAGAAATACCAATATGGATTTGTGGTGAGCCGCGATTTGTTTCTGGCGTCAACGAGGGGACGACCTGCAATAACGTGATTCAGGCGCTTATCGACGATGAGCTTTCACAACAAATAAACGCAAAATGTATGTTTTGCTACAGAACGCATAAATTATGTATTTGTTTATTAGTTTTAATTCGTTTTTTGTGTATTTGCGTATATAGATGTCGCAGCATCGCGTGATTTAAATGATTACGTGATAACAGAAAAATGGCGTGATGTTGAACAAATATTAACGGGTGAAACATTAATTTTACCTATTTGGAATGCATGGGGCGTTGCCAGAAATGAAGTAAATATAAAATTTTATGTTGTTTAAAATATTTTTTATGTTTTGTATGTTGGGTGTCTTATCGATTTATTTATTTTTACTTATTTTGTTGTTTGACAGATAGTCAAAACAATAATTAACACGCAAAATTTATTTTTAGGTAAAATTTCGTCTAAAAATCAACCGTACCTGCACCACCACAAAAATGGCAGAACAAACTCCTAACGTTCTAACTAAGCAAGACAAGAAACATAATAAAATCGATGCCAGTTACGACCGCCACTATAAAAAATCTTATCGTCATCATAAAAAATCAAAAACCGAGAAAATTTCATTTCTATCGAAAATGCTTCGCAAGATATTACGTCAAGGTGAGGAAATTGAAAATCAATTAACAACATTAACCGCGACCACCAAAATAGTCGTGCCATCACCGCCACCACCACCATCATCGTCTCATACAAATACAGAAAATTCAGACGATGAATTATTGCTAGTCATCGATAGTACGCACAGTCGTAATACGTTCCACGATGATTTATATTTAAACGATAGCGGTGATAGTGGGGTACACATAAAACCATGCACCAGTACGAACGATGAATACAACATGGTACCAAACTATCATGACACCAGCGAAAGTGTTTTATCGATAAAAACTCCCGTAAATTATTTTCCACCGACAACAACATCCCTGTACAAGTTAAAAACAATTCATTACGATATAAAAGAAAAATTAATGGAAAATACAAAATTACAAAAAGAAAAGCTCGTGCTTAAATCGAAACTTAACAACAAATACTATCAATACAATTGCGAGAATAATTATTACAAGCGAATTTTTAAGCTCGAATCGTTTGCGAACATCGATCGGATACAAGAAAATTTAGAAATCTATAAACGTGATATAATTCAAATTGAGTACGAAATTTTGAAAATTAAGATGCGAATTAACGATAATCTCAAAATTTTGAGTGAGCTGAATGATTTGTTAAAGCTGGAGAAACGATTAAAGATGGGCGATTCCATTCGTGATAAATTTACCGATGATGTATTTGAGTTTTCCGATAACAATGGTACGTTGATTGTTTGAATTTCGTTACGGGTGCGGGCTGCTTTCAATTTATTTATTGGTATTTTTTACAATATTATTTTTATATTTTTATATCAAACAACATTAAATTTAAATAAATTTGTTATATTCAAAATGTTGGTTTTAATTTAAAATACTTAACGAAAGTAATCAAGTAGCAATTGAGGCGGAATAAGGTGAGGTGATATAGAATAACTAGTTATTTAATTTTATGTGAAAATTAAATTCTTCTCAATCCAACAATTCTAAAATCCAATTACAACGATCCCGCAGTTAACCTTGCTGGCATTGATTCCTTTCAGATTTAATTTTTAATTTTTTATTAGTTAAATGTTTCATTTTAATATCTACGCTTTTGTTTTTATTATCTGCTGCTCCATAATTAAAAGAAAATTTCCGTGCATTAAGATCAGATAAAGAGAAATATTTTTTTTTTAGAAATGAAATAGTTAAGGATATCGCTAAGCTCGTAATGAGCTATTCCCTCAAAAATATCATGCATCACGTCGCAAGTGGCATTATCAATAACATTTAAAGGTTTAATCACATTGAAAATGCACTGTTCATTTACGCCTGTTCTTGTAAGTTCGTTTATATTTACGGCTTCCTGGTGATTGGTAATGTTTCTTAATTTAGATAAATCTTCCTTAACTTATTTTTGCATAACTGTTTTATCGCAATTACAAATTTTTCAAAAATAGTTAGCTGAGAACGATTTCTTAAATCCCAAAATCGAGTTTAAACCTAAATTATCTCCAGTTATAGCTGATAAAATGATATGAACATGAATTGTGCCGTTTGTAGTATTCACGAGCAATCCTTCTTCTTCAAGGTTTTTTAATACATTTACTAGAGGCATAAAATTTGCAGTGTCACCATGTAATATATCAGATGATTTCGTGAAACAACAAGTTAGGATATTGTCTAACTAGGATATTTTCGAATTGTCTAACAACGGAAAACTCAAATAGACCCCTGTTATTTTATCTACACCAGACTTTGAACCGAGAGGATTGTTAACTTCAAAATCGTCTTGATATAAAATGTAGGGAATGCTTATACTTTTATACATTTTCGACTTTTCTTTCCAAGCTGAACCTTGAATTATATTAGAAATTTCTGAATTGTATTTAATTTTCCAAATTTTATCAATCATGGATAGTAAGTGATCATTTACTTCAAGAAAAGTTTGTATATTTTGTGAAATAGGTAAAAAAACACCTTTAGGCGGCCTTAAATTTATATTTTCAATTATTTTTGCCTAGCGCAACGCATTTCAGAATTAGAAGTATTTTTAAATACAAAAAAAAATTGATATATGCCTAATCTCAGAAAGCCATTTTACCGGAACCTCGTATGCCAAAATACGTGAATACCAGTGCTATCAAGCTCTACATCCAGCAGAAAGAGCTAGAGGTGGGACAGCAATCTTTATTAAGGATAATATAAAACACCACGAAGAATTAATTAAACATAGAGGAGGAAGCTGTGCAAGTAGCTACTGTATCTATTGAAACCAAAAATAACAAGAGCTATAGTATATCAGCAATCTACTGTCCACCCAGATATAACCCAAAAAAGAAGACTATATCAAACTTCTTAAATCGCTTGGCAATAATTTTATTATTGGAGGCGACTTTAACGCGAAACACATATTCTGGGGGTCAAACAGAACTAGTCCCAAAGGAAGGGAGCTATTTGAAGCAGGCAGGACATTAAAATGTGAGTTTCACGCCAGTAGAAAGCCAAACTACTGGCCTACGGACCCAAATAAAATTCCTGACTGGATTCTGGATTTCTATATATCAAGAGGTATCTCCGAAAACTACTTAGCAGTTGAAAATGAAGAAGGGCTATCGTCAGACCATTCTCCAGTTTTAATGACAATAAGTGACACGGTAATAAGGAAGGCAAGCCCTCCAAGACTAACAAATAACAACACCAACTGGGAATACTTTCGACAGCTAGTCGAAGAAAGCATCAACCTACAGGTGCAGATCTCGAATGCTTATACGATAGAAGAAGAACTAGAAAACCTCGTTGAAAGTGTGCAAAAAGCGGCTTGGGAAAGTACTCCTGATAAGCTCCTGAAATATTACAAAAAAGCATATATTATCCAGTTGAAGTGAGAGAGTTGGTTAACGAAAAAAGAAGAGCTCGTAAGACTTGGCAGAGAACCAGAGCCCCTGAAGACAAAACAATCCTAAACAACTTGTGCATAAAACTTAAACTACTTATAAAGGAGAATAAGAATGAGTCAGTTGCAAGCTTCCTAAGTAATCTGACATGTAAACCTGACACAGACTATTCCCTGTGGAAAGCCACTAAATGTTTAAAACGGCCTAAAATGCAAGTGCCACCCATTAGAATGGTTGATGGAACCTAGGCTCGCAGCGAAAAATAAAAAGCTGATCTGTTTGCTGAACACCTAGAAAATACCTTCAAACCACGAACTGAACAAGCGGATAATGAATATCTAACACCTATAAGCAAAGTAGACGAGGCATCCGTGCTACCAGTTACTCTGAAAGAACTCAAACAAGAAGTAAAAAATCTCAAAGGTAAAAAAGCCCCTGGATACAACTTGATAACGGGGCAAATAATCAAAGCTCTACCAGAAAAAGCATTAAAGAAACTACAGCACATAATCAATGCTATCTTTAGACTATGTTATGTTCCGAGACAGTGGAAAGTAGGGGAAATCATAATGATTCCAAAGATTTTAAAGATATATTATTGAAATATGCAAACAACACATTTTCGGTAGACAGTTCATTAGTAGTTTTCGCATTATGGCCAGCAGGTTGAATTGGATTAAAATTTTCCGTGAAAATCGATTCTACTGAATGTTGAACCTGCGAATTTGAATCGATATGTTATACTAAATGACGTCGTAAAGCGTAAATATTTTGAAATGATTGCGAACAAATTGTGCATTGGAAAAATGAAGTACATATGACGTGACAGTTTATGTATAAATTTTAAATGGGTCATATAATTATTTATATCTGAAATAAGTTTTTAAATGAAGCATTTAAACATGATTAAGCGTTTTCTAATTCAGTTAGCAAAAGCGATAAATGTTTTGATTTCGGTGACTCTAAACTGATTTTATAAAAGTAATGAATTAAAAATTCGTAAACGTGTTTGCAAGGTTCAGGGAATTTTAAATTAAATACGTAAAAATTATCTACCTCATAAAAAACATCATTCAAATGAATATAAATCTTGTTAATGTGGCTTACTTCTCCTTGCACAACTAATAATGGTTGATTCGAAAGTCCCCGGTCTTTGAGATTTGCTCTATGCTTCGTGATAGACTTGTGGATGTTATTTTCAATCTGTGTTTAGTATAAATATTACTAAATAAATTTAATTTATACCTCTACATGTAGAACCAAGAAACTCTCCGCTTCTATGATTGGCGGTTTCCAAAGAAGTGCTTGCCTTCCTTTTGTGCATGAATTCAGGTTGGCAGTAATACAGAATTGAATAATATAAAAAGTAAGTAGTTCTTCGAATCTGAAATGTAAGTAAATAAATTATTTTATTTCCAAATTATTTCTGTTAATAAATGTCGATACTGACCTACGCTGATTTGTTCTTTAAGTAGCTCGAGTTTCTGCTTCGAAACTCTATCTTTAATATTCTTATTATAGTTATAATACTTCTTTCGAATTGATCCCATTTAGAAAATAACAACTGGCTTTTACCGGAATAAAGGACTTCAAAATCAAGTTCAATCTAGAGTCGATATAGCATAGAATTATTATTTCTGTTCGATAATATAATTTAACCAAGTATAAACTATTACCAGAGAGAGTCGTACTTGCTGGTTTAAAAATAGGCCATTTTCCAGTTTTTGTGTTGGACCTCTTGTAATGTAATATTCCTATATATGGGTTGTTGCGATTATTAATAAAATAATTAATAATATGAATAAAAACATATCCCTTTTTCAACCAAGAAAAAAAAATTGGCTCAATTTAAGTCCCTTTCGTTCGGTAATAACTTTGGAATGTCACTAACTATGTATCTCTCTGCAGTACGACGATGCAAGCACGTGCTGCTTATTGGTTATCCAATAGTCAACGATAACCTTACATAAATCGTTTCTCGTTTCGAAGGTCAAAGGTTTCTTTAGTTGCGCCATTTCCCATATACTTTACTCCCAAACGAGGCTTTCAAAATTTGTTCCAAATTCTACCAAATAAAAAAATTATTTGTTTAAACATAAGAAAAATTAATAATTTCGTAAAAACTTATACGTAAAATTTTTCCTTTTGCGACTGCTGTGCATGGGAAGTCGTAGCGTCTGAGAAACATGGCGAAAGAACTAGTGTTGAAATTGTGGAAATAGAATTTGGCTGAGATTTGAGCCAATTCAGCACACTGGAATCTGGCGATAATGTTTCGGCAATTGGATGTATATAAAGTTAGCCCAGGATTCATCCCGTAAAACGACGATGGCAACACTAAACTATCACGACAGTTTTCCATCCCAGGATATTACTATCAGCCCAGAAATTTTACCATCCCAGAATATTTCATCCTAGGAAAAATTTTAATGAGAGAAAACTATCATCCCAGAAAATAGAGTTAGGCGAGCTACCACTACAGCGAAAGTTCACTATCCGATCACTATCAGCCCGAAAATTACACCCATTGTGCAAAAACTATAGCAACCATATAATAACTAAAGTACTAACATTATATTAATGGGACGACAGAAATCATAGAATTCAATAAAAAAATTATTAAATATAACGAACTAATTCTACATATCTGCTTGAACATCCCACTCTATAAAAGTGTCGGATTAAGACGAATGCTTTTTAGATGTGGCACATTAACATCTTCATACAGGATAAGTTTCATAGAACTAAAACCAAACTAACTGCTAAATCAATCCCACCGCCCATTCTATAAAAGTGGCTGATTAGGACGAAAGTCTGTAGATGCGTAACACTAACATCTTCATACAGAATAAGTTTCATGGAACTTCTATGCGTCCAAGCTGCGCAATTAAATTTTAAATTCTCAAAATCATTAAATTACTCAATATTTTAATACTCAATCGCTTCCACAGCCCGTTCTATAAAAGTGTCGGATTAGGACGAGTGTTTTTTAGATGCGGCATACTAACATCTTTATACAGGATAAGTTTCATGCAACTTCTATGCGTCCAAGCTGTGCAATTAAATTTTAAATTCTCAAAATCATTAAATTACTCAATATTTTAATACTCAATCGCTTCCACAACCCGTTCTATAAAAGTGTCGGATCAGGACGAGTGTTTTTTAGATGCGGCATACTAACATCTTTATACAGGACAAGTTTCATGGAACTTGTATGCGTCCAAGCTGCGCGATTAAATTTTAAATTCTCAAAATCATTAAATTACTCAATATTTTAATACTCAATCGCTTCCACAGCCCGTTCTATAAAAGTGTCGGATTAGGACGAGTGTTTTTTTAGATGCGGCACACTAACATCTTCGTATAGGATAAGTTTCATAGAACTTCTATGCGTCCAAGCTGCGCAATTGAATTTTAGATTCTCAAAATCATTAAATTACTCAATATTTTAATACTCAATCGCTTCCACAGCCCGTTCTATAAAAGTGTCAGATTAGGACTAGTATTTTTTAGATGCGGTACACTACATCTTCATATAGAATAAGTTTTATAAAACTTCTATGCGTCCAAGCTGCAAAAATCGTTAGCTATCTATTCTAGGTCATTTTTACATCCCAATCTTACGTGTGCAAGTAGACGCTCGGCTCTAAAGTTGGTGGTATTAAAATGTACTTAAGTACTTTTGAAATTATTCGCCATTTTGAATATATGTAGCTTACTCATATCTTCTTTTATGACAAAAGTTTCACTCATTTATAAGTCGTCATTCCGTGTGCATCAATTTTAGGAGATGAATATCGATAAGCTTGCTATGGAGTTGATAATGATTTTGAGAACGGGCTGTGGAAGCGATTGAGTATTAAAATATTGAGTAATTTAATGATTTTGAGAATTTAAAATTTATTTGCGCGGTTTGGACGCATACAAGTTCCATGAAACTTATATTGTATGAAGATGTTAGTATGCCGCATCTAAAAAAACGGTCGTCCTAATCCGACACTTTTATAGAACGGGCAGTGGAAGCGATTGAGTATTAAAATATTGAGTAATTTAATGATTTTGAGAATTTAAAATTTACTTGCGCAGTTTGGACGCATACAAGTTCCATGAAACTTATCCTGTATGAAGATGTTAGTATGCCGCATCTAAAAAAACGGTCGTCCTAATCCGACACTTTTATAGAACGGGCTGTGGAAGCGATTGAGTATTAAAATATTGAGTAATTTAATGATTTTGAGAATTTAAAATTTAATTGCGCAGCTTGGACGCATATAAGTTCGATGAAACTTATCCTGTATGAAGATGTTAGTGTGCCGCATCTAAAAAACACTCGTCCTAATCCAACACTTTTATAGAACGGGCTGTGGAAGCGATTGAGTATTAAAATATTGAGTAATTTATTGATTTTCGGAACTTTATATCCCTTTCGCTACCGGTTACACAATTTTGTGAGTACGGAAAAAGTACTATGTCAAAAATTTATTTTTGTATGTTTTTTGAACCAACTTATACATTTGTGCATTCCTTTCATACTTATGTTCGTCCAAAAAATACACTGTAACTAGACACACAATTGTGTGGGTTGTACTTCAAATTAAGCGAAATTTTTTGTCAAAAACGCCATCTAACACTATGGTTTTTTACTCACACATTTGTTTGGTTTGGTCTTAAATAGAGGTAATTTTTTTTTTTATTTTGGTTGAAAAAGGGATATTTAATTACGTCATTTAGACCAACAAACTTTTGCCAAAATTATTTTATTCAAATATTTTGGTTTATTTTAAACTTCTTTTGTTATGTCGTGATAGAATAATATATATAACATAATATCATGATAGCTTAGTTAGTATTGCCTCAAGCGTATATTTGATTTTTATGGGATGAAAGTCTGGGATAACTTTTTTTACGTGGCAATTGGCGTAAGTAGATGTCTCTGTAAATACAATTCCGAAAATCATAAGATAATGAAATGTTATTATACACATAAAATACTTACATTTTGCTTCCGCCATTCTAAAAGGCGAGTTCTAAACAAAATACGAACACCTAGCGGTTGTTGTGGCATCAGTTTGTTGATGTCGGTAAATGTCATTTCTATGAGACATTCAACATTTATCAATTGCTCAGTGAGGACATCGATTAATTCTCCTAATCCCCAATCAATTAACAGTTGCTGTATATCTGTTAAATATATAATTACACTTTCTTCACTCTGCTCGTTTATAGCGAATTTTTCACTCATCATGGCACACACAAAAAAAAATTGATGTCTCCGCGGTAACAATGAAATTGCAACTAGCGTCATAATGCACGAACGAATAAAACATATAAAAAATAAAAATTAATAAAATGGAAATTCTAGAAATCATAGAATCCCGTTGAATTTTCAAATCATTTTTTTTTCTGTATTGTTTTATGCTCGATTTACATGTTCCAATTTTTTTCCCAGTAAAAAATGAAGGGTTAAGTATATTACGATTTTCGTTTGCGAGAGGAGCACGAAACAAATTCCAGTAAAATAAAATTGGATTTTTTTCGTGTTAATTTGAGCAAATTTTGTTTACATATGCATGACTCATTTTAACTAGTAACTTTTTGTTATTTGCGTGCAGCTCTATTTTTCAGTAAAAAATTTGTTGGGAAAAAAAATTGGAACATGTAAGTCGTGCATTAAGAGTGTTAAAATCGTAGAAAACTTTATTTGAACATCAGAATTAGTTTTTAGATCCGATTCCCAGCGGCAAAATACATAATCGACGAATGGACGGGCGTCTGCAAATATAGAACAAATTTTGTTACAAATTCATAGAATGTCTGTTTAAAAATCCATACAATAGTGTTTTATGATTTTTACACAAAAATTTAGAAATCATATAAAACCTTTTTTTGATTTCTAGAGATTTTCTTCAAAGAATGTAAATTCTTTGATTTAATAAATTTTACTTTTTCAGTGTGTGGTGCTCCGAATCTGCAAATTCAATTGTTCACAAATGTGTCGGCTACTTTCGAGCTTCCTAATTTACAATTGAATGGGCTTCCACACACTTGCTGAAGTAGTCAATACACACAACTTTTGTTTCTGAAAACGGGCCGTTCGAATTGTGCTCCAACATTGTATTTTAACCGTATGTTTCTTGTAGCACTTCTCGTATCCGGTTACCAGGTAGCACTATTTGATGTTTATTATTGTCGCCGTTACCCGATTCCCAGATTCTTACTAGTTCGTCATCTATTGTCAGCAAGGGCACTGCGCCCAATAACTTTTAACAGTGGTGGCTTGAGATGGAACTTCTTACCAATGCGGTTGTCTACCTCCTACAAGCCATTTCCTTACTAGCCCAATTGGCTCATCAGCCTCCTGGTCGTTTTTTTAGTGTTGCTTATGCCAACCATGTTCCGATTCAAACTGGATTCTTTCAATAACTGTAGAACAGGTTTTTTCTTACTGCCTTATACATTGCTTACACTGAACTGCACAGGGCTTTCTTGATAATCCATCTGCATTTTTGTGCAAACCTAGTCGTTAGATCGACAATAATTGTTCTACAGAGGAATCGGCAATAATATGAAACAACTCGCTCTATGCCCTTTTGCTTCTGTGATAGTACTGCACCTATCTTTGTAATTTTATCTTTAATTCTTCAAATGCTTTTTGATGCTCTGTATTCCACAGAAATGGTTCACTTTTTCCTATAAGGCGATGGTAAGCTTCATGCTGCTTCTGACAAACTTCGCACAAATTGGCGGTAGGATATTTGGCGCAGGTCAATTACAAATAATTAACTTCTTCCCTGAACAGTCTGCATTCCACTGCACTTTTCTTCAATCCTGCCGTCTGAATCGCTTGTAGTACTTGATTAAGATTGTCGATGTGTTCATCAAATGTGCAGCCTAGAACAATGATGGCATCCAAATAAAACAGCCACGTTTTCCAATTTATGCCTCTTAGAACTTGCTCTCAAATGTAGCTGGCATATTCCACAATTCAAATGACATTGCCACAAATTGATAAAGACTTCTATCATCAGGTTGTATTGCAACTTGCCATATTCGCTTTTCAGACTCCTTAATTACTCAATCACGTCTTGGTGCCTGCCGAATTGGAGTAGCGTTTCCTGTGTCGATTCGATGTTGCACAATTTTAGTTTTTCCTAGGTTATCATCATTAAGAGCAAACACATCGGGCATTTTATCCAGTGCTTCCGTTGCAACATCTAATTGCACTTGGCAATATAGTTGATTCCCTCACCAGTACCGAGGGCAACCCGTTTCCTGATTACATTTGATGGGGAACCCACATTCAAACCACGTACTGGTACTTTCTGCTGGAATTTCACTAAGGTTCTCGCACACAGCAAACCCGTTATTTTTGACATTAGTAGGCTACACAATTCCTATCTTGGTATCCCAAAGATCAACGTTAATTTTCGCGAAAATAGCTTTTTCGCACATCGGTGGAATGTGTTGTTTTTTCTAAATGCTAAGCTTTTCAACGCCCCTTTAGAAAAAGTTAGCAGAACCCATATCAAAAAACGACTTAAAAACAAATTAAATGTTAATCTTAGGATAATTAAATGCCCTATTTAAATTTTTTTTATGCGCGCTCTAGGAAAAAAGTAAGGCTTTATCACTTACAAGCTAACATAACCCAAATCGAAAAACGGACCAAAAATCGAATTCAAACGCAAAACAAGATCAGTTAACAACAAATAATTTTAGACTCATTACGGCCTAAGCAAACGGCTCATTAAAAAAATATTGGGCTTCACTCGTTCATGTCCAAACTTCAGTTCATTTAATCTAAAAGCCAGCAGAGCTCAAATCAAAAATCGGACCAAAAGCGAAACTAGAACGCTAAACAAGAGCAATAAACAAACAAATAATTTTAGGCTCTTTATTGCCTATTCAAATGTCCCATTAAGCAATATTGGGCTCTACTTGTTTGTTCTTGACAAAAAATGAGGTCCTTTAATCTAAAGGTAGCAGAACTCAAATCAATAATATCGGACAAAAACCGAAATTAGAACGTAAAACAAGAACAATTGACATAAAAAGCCTTGCGTTGTAATTTCGGTTTTGGTCCAAGTTTCAATTTGGGTTCTGCTAACTTTCGATTAAATTATCTGAAGTTTCGTCAAGAACAAGTGGAGTCTAAAATTATTAATGAGGCATTTTATTAGGCCATAATGTGACTACAAATATTTGTTTGTTCTTGTTTTGCGTTCTAATTTCGGTTTTGGCCTGATTTTTGATTTGGGTTCTGCTAGCTTTAGAGTAAATGACCTGAATGAAGTTTGGTCAAGAACGAGTGGAGCCCAAAATTTTGTATGGGGCATTTGAGTAAGCTATAATGAGCCTAAAATTAATTGTTGTTAATTGAGCTTGTTTTGCGTTCGAATTTGATTTTTGATAAGATTTTTTATTTGGGTTCTAGTAGCTTATAAGCGATAAAGCTTTACATTTTCCTAGAGCGAGCATAATAAAAAAATTAAATATGACATTTAATTAGCCTAAAATTAACCTTTAATTTTTCAATTGTTTTTTGATATGGGTTCTGCTAAGTTTTTCCAAAGCTAGTAGAATCCGCGTTTTAGTTGGAAGGGATGGAGCCAAAAATTTAATAATAATTCATTTAATTAGTCAATAATTATCCATACTATCTTCTAAAGTTCTGCTGTGTGGGTTCTGCTAGCTTAAGGGAAATAGCTTTTCAACACCATTGCAAAAATACTGAATGAAAAGCTCCCATGGTGCTGCCACTTGCCGGTAAGGTCATCAAATTTCGCAACGAGTTCTCAATTAATTGGAAAAAGGTTAAATTTGAAATTTGATTCCGAATAGTCAGAACCGCCTGGACTATAGAGCTGCCAAATTTTGGAGAAATAATTTTTTTTTTATCAAAACTAATCATTTCCGGTAAAATTTAGAAAAATAATCTGAATAAACTTTGTTTGAAATTTAATTTACAATCTTTTTGGTTTTAATCGTTTTTCGTAAATGCCGAAGACTTCAAAATATTTGCAAACAACGAAAAAGCTCATCTGGGAGGAACAACCCAGAATTTCATCCCAAAAACATACAAAAATATTCTCGAGTAACACTAAAAGAACCACCGTTTTAGAAGAGTTGATTTTAACCAATGCTGTATCGGTTTTCTAAAATAACGAAAAGTTATTCGTTATGTTTTAAAAACGAAAGTATTCTATGTGAAACTGAGTCGTTTTGACAAGAACGGTTGGTCTGTCCAAATGTATCAGAGGCCAGTAACAGATTGTGTTCCATTCAAAACTTGAGTCAATGTGGTATCGCAATTCTATAATATCCAAAGGAGTTCGGCTTGGTATGTCTTGCTAAATATCAGAGGCCATTAACGAAATGTATTTTGTTTAACACGTACTCGTACTGTTTAGCTCTAGATTTATTTTCACACTATGCTTGTTGTGGTATGCATGTTGTCAACAGGTTGTAATGGTTTTTCTGAGTATGGTTTCTAGATTCTATGTAATATCGAAAAAGTTTCGGCCTGGTATGTCTTGCTGCATCGGAGGCCAGTAACGGAATGTGTTTTATTAAATATGAAGTCGTATTGACTAGTTAGCTCTACTTTTAATTTGGACTAGTTTCAACTGGTTAAGATGTTGTGTCACATTTTGTTACTGGCCTCTGATACACCAGGCCGAATCCTTGTGAATATTATATAAACTCGAAACCATTCTGACCCAAACTGTCATAAATTTGTTAAGTGAATCGATTTCAAATTAAAACCTATGACCCCATACTGATGCAGCAATACAGACGATATTAGATTCGCTTAAAAAATTTGGGCTTATTTAGAAAATCGATACAGCTTTGGTTAAAATCAAGGGTTTTAAACTGGAAATTATTTGAAATTATTAATTTTTTTTAGTTATTACCGAGAACCAACGAGCTGACAACGAGCTACTTTGCTACACAGTGCTAAATCAATTCAGTTCTTTTAATTTAAGGCGGCATATCACCTTCAAATTTTCAAAAAATCGAAATTTTTTTATTATAGAATATATTAGAATGAACGTTTAAAAACATGATTTTAATGATATAAACATGAAAATCTCAAAAAAAAAATTATTTTATTATTGCGAAGCGCGCCAAAGTCGTTTTTTACGCGGTTATCTCGAAATAACGTTTTTCAACTTGGCGTGCAAGATTGGGAAAAAACTACTTATCCAATCGTTCTAAAATTTTAACACGTTGATCTACATATATTTCTGCTCAGAAGGAACTATCGAAGGAAAAAATCGGCTTCCAATTTTTTGAGTTACAACTAATTGGGGGGGGGGGTTCAAAAAAGCTGCATTTTCGAAAAAAAAATGCCGCCATTTTTTTATTTTTCAACCAATTTTTTTTTCTTTTAGTTCATTCCAAGGGCGATTTAATGTTGAATAAAACCCTGTTTTTTTTAGATGTTTTTGAGAGTATTTATGATGCACGCCGCGAATTTTCAGTGTTTTGGAAAACCAGTGTTTCAGTGTTTTTGTACTTTCAGTTAAATAAAATGTCAATGGAAAGTTTCATTAAAAGATATCTCTTTTTATTCCATTAAAAAAAAATCGTTGAAAAACTTTTTTTTTAATTTTGAAGGTGCTATGTCCACTTAAGCTTTAATTATTTTTACAGAATTTTTAAAATTGATTTTAATATCTAAAATTTGATTTCAATTTCTGAGCTAGAATAAAATTTCGAGATTGAACGAAATTATTATACTAACCTGAAAAGCGCATTTAAAAATCGTCTGGGGAACTGGTGCATTCAGTGCCCCAGACGATTTTTGAATGAAAATAAATTGTTTTCAGTGGAATTGTGGATTGGTATTGAAACAGCACTACTATGAAACTCATGCATTGTTATTTTAGCGTTTCGGAAATAATACATATTCTCTTGTTTGTTGTAGTATTTGGTAAATACTTGTAAAGAAAATTTCAAGCATAACCGTGTTATGGGCATAAAGTGCCCCTATTTTTGCCCCATATATGTTGCACTATTTTTTCTGAAAACGGTACTAAACCAAAAAATAAATTATTTTTTCCCATGTTGTTTTATAACAGAACTCGATATACATATGTATAAATACTTGTAGGTTATTTAGAATTTAATTTTGAAGTTTATTTTTTACGATCCTTTACATCGTTTATTTTGTAAGTAAATCATACGAGTAGTGCCGTAAAATGGAAAACAGTATCAATGAGATTATAAAATTATTGAACCTGCAAATGAGAAGGGAACTTTCTGCAGAGGAGGAAGAACAACTAACCAATTTATTGGCCATTGATGAATATTTTAGTATCGACCGAGAGAATATAGGCGCCACTGCAGTGGGCGATGGTGGATTTAGCCACGAATACTGGATTTAGCCGAAGCCATACAAGCAGCAGCGGGCAATAGTGGAAGGAAGTAGTGGTAGCGGATAATTATTTGACATCGGCTCAGATGTTTGGACCAATAAAATGGTATGTGGCACAAAACAAAAATAATCCTCATGTGTGGCGGGCTTTACCGAGTGAACCTGAAGAGCAGCGTACGGCTGGAAACGTTCGATTCATAAGCTCATACATTTAAATGCCTACTAACATCAAATATTATTTCAGGCAAGGTGGTTCTTCCAATCATGTACCATTCCAAACGCTAGAAAGTGGCATGACACAAATGAGGATGAGATATATGCTTACATTGCTGTTTTTCTTTATGCCGGTTCTGACAAAGCATCGACGGTACCATTAAACCATATCTAGAACTAACTATTGATGAACAACTAGTTGCTACTAGAGGTAACTACTCCTTTCGCCAATACATACTGAGCAAACCAGGCAAGTATGGATTAGAAAATTTTTGGCTGATAGACGCGCGCACCAACTATCCATTACCTGGTGAAGTTTATGTTGGAACGCAACCGTCTCAGATTCGAACTAGACACGAAGCAACTGACCTGGTCTTGCGTTTGTCAGATAATTATTTGAATGGCGGATATAATATAACAATGGACAATTTCTTCACAAGCATTCAGCTAGCCGAGGAACTTGTTAAAAAAAAGTACTTCTCTGGTGGAAACAGTAAGATCAAACCTGGAACTGCCCCATGATTTCGCAAACGCACATGTAGCGAAAAAGCAAGCTCAATATTTTGCTTTTCAGGCCCAACTTGCCTTGTTAGCTACGCAAGTAACACAAAAAGGATGTATTATTGCTATCAACGGCGCATGCCACACGAGAGATTGATGAAACCTAAGGTAAACCTAAAATAATTCTGGACTAAAATAAAAATACAGGCGGCGTCGATACATTCGATAAGATGGTGAAATCGTTCACGTGTACGAGAAATATAAATTTCTAATAATATCGTTTATTTAATTTGACAAATCCGTCGTAGTCTCAGGCTAGATCGATTAGACGAAAGGTTTTTCTTAAGGCCTTAGCGGTGGAACTTGCTGATTGCTATATCAAAAATCGTACAGAACAAGGTAACCTAAAAGATTATGCAATGACAGCCATAAAATTGTGTTGTGATATCGGAACTATAAATATTTGTCCGTTAATTCCAGAAAATGATAAAACATCGAAATGGTGTAAAGATTGTAAAGTAAATCGCAAAGGCACGAAGGGAGATTCAAAAACAACTGCAGTGTGCGATGTTTGTATCAAGACAAATACAGAGGCAGTAGCCATCGAAGAATGAAAGTAGAAAAACTGTTCATTGTGGTACCATCAACGTCATCTGATTTATCTCCGACCAAACGCCAAAGAACATATTTTCCAGTTTAATAATTTTTGTAACTTTTTAAATTAGATCGTTTATAATTTTTTTAATTTTTTTTTAAATAATTTATGTTGTAATATAATTACAACGGATTTGTATATTTGAATGAGTTCCTAATAGAAATAGTATGAAATACATGTAGGGGTTCTAAGAATGCCCCCAAACACGGTCATATGTTTTTTGTATGTGCACGGATCTAAGGTTAAATTCTGGGCTGGAACAGCATTGCAGTTTTAGTGTTACCTCATGATATTTTTTTGTTTTTTTTGGATGAAATTCTGAACTAACTTCACATACGTGTTTCGCTTAAATTTTTGATAGTTGATCTGTTTTTAGACGTTTTTATTCTAACTGATATAATCTTCAGAATATTTGCAAAAATCAGAAAAGTTTCTATGAATGTTGTCATTTCCAGCGGTCCGACTTCGGTCAAAAATCATTTTTTGGGAAAACATAATTATGAAATTTTATCTCGATCGGTCTGTAGAGAGGCAACCACACCACACACGCAAACACAGACAAACGCAGAGTTTTGCATAAAACAGTGTTTTCTCTATTTCTGTTCCAACAAATTAATGATAGAGGTAATAAAGCAAGGTAGATTAGTAATTCTCATTATACTTCTACTAAATTTAATTTAATGCGGCAGGTTTTTTACCCGGTTTCGTTTAAAACACTAAAAATTTAACGATTAAATCGATATATTTAGAAATGGCCTCAAAGCAAATCGTCGATAGTTATTGCTGCAAAAACTTCTAGGAAAGGGTTCATTTTGAGAGTTCGGAAAATTTGAGGGGAGTGAAATACTCGTGTGAACCGATTCAAATGAATTTTTTCAGACATAACACAAATTTTTCAAAATTCACAAACATCAAGTTTTTTCAAAATTTTTAAGTTTTCATCGGTATTTCATTCCCCCCAAACTTCGCACAAGGAGCTTTTACTGGTAAATTTTAAATTCTTAAAAATTTTTGTAGTTTGCACGTGTATTTCAGTCAACCCGTAATTTTCACAAATTTCCAACATGATATACTTGAATTGTAACATTTTTCAGCGATAACCGCATTGCTCAACCGATTCAATTGAGACCTTATCCAGACATAACACTTTAAACGCTATCTTTTTACAAATTTTACACGTGTATTTCGCTCCCCTAAATTTTCCGAAATCCCAATATAAAAATTGAACTAGAAAATTTTCAAGCGACAACCATGGACAAATGAAACTTTTCTAGGCACAACATTTTTAACGTTGAGTTTTTACAAATTTTTGAGGCTTGGAAATTTATTTGGTGCCGCATTACCTACGCCGATCTTATGATCAACTAAGCTGATTCGGCCTAATCCCAATTTTTCACGAGATAGAAATTTACTAACAGACACTGTCCGGTAATAATTTTTGTTGTGGTGTCAGATCATGTACGTTAAGATTTTCCAGCTTGGATACGTGTAATGACGGGGTTTTATTTAAATCAATTTCTCATACAAAAGTGGGAGCTAAAACGAACATCTCTCAAAAATCTATTCCAAGAGAGACGACTTTAAACCTAGCACACATTGAACTTCACCACCTGCACTTGATAATTTATATGTTAAATTCAATGATTCACGAACGTTGTTACACCAATAAAACTTTTACCAGCCAGAAATGCTGGAAGATCACCTCGCATATTCCGGTTCATTAAAGAAATAAATTCCTGGTCTGATAACAGACGGCTCAATGTTAGAGATTGCTAGTTGCTGTACGCAATTTATAATAAAATTTTAAAAATGGCTCCTTCACCTTCTGCTTCCTGCTTTCTAGAATATCATTTCTTCTACGAATTCGAAATCAACAAAGCTTCCATGGAACCAACCCATCAATAATTTACACGATGTTCTCAAAACCAATTTAACGCATTATCTTTCAACGGAACTCCGAAATTGTCCACAAGTCGTTCGTGTGTGATACCATTAGCCCTGGCCATATTCTCTACACTACATAAAAATTTCTCACCGGGAAAATCGTCTCGCTTGTCTCCATAAAATTCTAACTTCCAGTTATAAATAGCTAGATACTTCTGTGGCGGTTGCATAGTTCGGAACTGATAGCCCTTAGTACAACAAGCACCATTGTAGCCCGCTAAATTATGTACATTCGGTGTTGTACACTAGAATTTTGATTTGAAACAAAATACTGAGATGGAACGTTGAACGGCGAAACATTAAATTATGGGAAGAAGTGGAACTTGACTACGATAAGGTAGACTTATCGGTGTATTTACTCTTTCCAATAGTTTAATTATAATTGCCTCCCCTTTCGCATCCTCTTCAGATACTTTTGAAGGACCGCTTAATGGTACATGACAAGAAAAACAGAAATGATATCATCATTTTCACCCCCTACATTCTCAATTTATACATTTTCAGTTGCAGGTTCCTCGTGTGACTTATTACCATTTGAATGATGATCGCGATCTTCTTCTTCTTCTTCTTGATTACATATTTTCGTTTATAGAAACACCTCCGTTTGAATTTTCCATATCTTGCGTGGACACATTTTTCCAATTCATAGTCTCGAAACAACGCATTAATCTATGTGATAACTCTATCCATTTCTTTGCTTCTTTGTTAGCCGATTAAAAAGAGCGTATTCTAAATAACCTTCCCATAATATGCAGGAGCCGGGTTCTCAACTCCTGATATTTCTTAGACTCAATGATTAGCAAACTTTGCACTGCTTGTTGTAGTAATTCAACTTGAATTGATTTTAATTTAGAACCGCAAAGAGAATGGTGGATCGGATTCGTTCCTTTTATTTCTAATCAGTTTATTGCCTATTGGACCTGGTATATCGCGAACTTGGCATTCACAGTCGATATCGCCGCAATCTCAAGAAAATTCTCTCATCCCAATCCTTTTATGTTTGGTGTGATGCTTGTAAATTTGGTGTATTGTATGTAAATGGAAGATTGGCCATGTGGAATTTTAAACTTCATTACTATGACTTTGGGATCCAGCATCAGCACTGTTCCCAAAACATAGTTAATGATAATCTTTGTCTTGTGAATACCGAATAGGAATGAAGTTCATTGAATGTTTTAGGATTGAACCCTTTGACAGCGATTAAAAGTCGAGATTTTATTCAGTACATCCTAGAAATAAACTATTTTATTGATAAAAATCGAAATCAGATTTATCGTCAGGTATGACTCTAAACTTCTTGTAAAATAAATCAATGATTTCATTATTTCTATACGTACAGCGAATCTCCAATTTGGAATTAATTTTGTCGAAAGTAAATTTATATCCCTCGATTCCTGTAACAGAACCGATAGAAATATATTTTATATTAAATTGAAATTGTTCCAAGTTTGACTTAAAGATTTCGCCAGAAACAAAGTCAAAAAAAGATTGCCATGTACCCTCTTCTTCTCGAATGTCGAAAGTCTAAAAATAAAATATCCGAGTTTTATAAAACTATATAGAAAGTAAAATGAAAGTGCTTACACGCAAATCCCTTAAATTATTGGCAAGCGCCCAATTGTTTAATGAATTTTCGAATGAACAATTGATTATTTCTATAATCGAGTTTATTTGACAATCAAGCAATCCTTCTAGCATGTTAGTATTAATTTTAATATCTCTAAATCCAATCGTGGCAACGGATAAATTATCAAAAACCCGATAATCGTTCATATCACTCCGAATGTATAAGAAAATATATTTTCTTATAAATGGGATCGTTTTCAAAGACGTTACAAAACCCTCGATAAAATTTGAAGCGTTGCTACCACAAAAATTTATTTTAAGGTTTTCCATTACATACGGTAAATCAGTAGCTAGGTCACAGTTATTATGAATCCATTTGAAATCTGCATCTAAAGTTATCGATTTTATGTTACGACATTTAATTAAATCCATAAATAACGAAAAATTCATCCTGTCGTACTTAGAGCCATCGACTATATGCTTCATATTATCCTTTTCCTTCAATTTACTAAGAACATTTTCTTCATCTGATAATTTAATAATTGATTCGTTTGCAAATTGCTTCGGTCCTGGAAGATCTAAAATAGAATCTATACTGGTTTTAATCGAAGTAAATTCATTTTGAAATTCATATGTAAAATACGCTATTAATAAGTCTGCCGGCACATAATTTACATCTATCGCGTATTGGTCTAGATCTAAGTGGCCATCTTTAACGGTTTTCGCTAGTTGTCGTTTTATCATAAAATCAATTTCATATTTTAAAAGGCTCGATGAATGTGGATCTCGAAAGTCACATAGTGCCAATCTCATCTGAAGCAAATCAAATATATTCAATTGATTAAAATAATTGAGCGTACCAAGATTAAAAAGAATAATAGGTGCTACTATTAGGAGCTCGTGGTCTAGTGGTATCGTGAAATGAATCAGCTTATCTGGTTGATGCCACGCAAAAGCAAATATCATATAATAGTACATTTCGGGAAAATATTTGATCGTCTTTAAATAATGTCTAAAATCTTTAGCAATATCCAAAGTCGCTAAGACACAGTGACTAAATGTGACCACTTTGATGATTTCATGGTCCCCTGAAGATATAGCAGGTTTATCTTCAATTTTTAAAATATGACCATATAACTTATGGGTTTTGATGAATTTCTAAATACAAAACATTTAATTAATTTTTTATTCTACTGTAATATTGTAATTACTATACCTGCAAAATATGAAATGATTCGGCATTTACAAATAACGTGGGATTCTCCTCCCAAGGAAATGAATACTGTGCATCACGTATGTAGGCATGTAATAGCTCGTGTTCTGCAATGGTTCTCGATTCAACGTAAACTATGAACATATCAAAACATTTTTCAATAATTTGTAAATTAAAATTGAAAATTTGATGTTTGGTATTTTCAAATAAATTACGCCAAACTTTTATGAAATTGTCTACCACTGAGGTATGCAAATAAATGGTCGACGAGCGTCCAGGCGTTCTCCTATAAAACGTACCTGTTTTAATTTGAAATTATTTACTTTAAGTATTAAATATTTTTTAGAGAACTTACTGGCATGAATAAGTACGTTTTTTATTATTTTAAATTTCGCCTCGGACATTTCAGCGTTCTGTCTTAAACTAATTTGAACCAAAGAAACGAAACGATAACGCATGAACAAAACTGATAACTCGACCGAAGAAAAAAAAATTACAATATAAACGCCCATGTGACTTTTAGAGTATCCGAGATCATAAACACAAACAAATAAATGTCAAACATTTGAAAAGCATAAAAATTTTGTGTAGCTGGTTTTTGAACTCGATAACCACAATATATGCAAATTGCTTTCAACCGGATGCTGATATATTATCTTAGTATAAAATACGATTTATTCTTAATACAATTTTGTAAACGCCCCGTAATGAAATCGAGGAAATATTTATGAATTCTTATCTATTACGAGGGCTGCCTTTTATACTTCGGGATTAGAGAACAAAAACAAATATTAATCATCGAAAATCGCTTTATTGTTTTTCAAAATATTCCCCATACACTTTTGCATGCGTTTGAACCAATTGTCGAAGTACTTTTTCCACTCTGATTGAGGTATCTCCAAAACATGCATTCTGAACGCAGCAACCACTTCTTCAGGTGTCGAAAAACGTTGACCTCTCAGTTTGTTTTTTACGTACGGGAATAAAAAGAAGTCATTTGGTGACAAGTCAGGACTATACGGCGGATGACTCAACAAATCGATGTTTTGAGTGCTCAAAAATGCAGTTGTTTGAGCCGATGTGTGAGAGCTCGCATTGTCGTGGTGAAGAGTGATCCGTCTTCGGCAGTTGGTTTTCCTGATTTCTTGGAAGACAACTGGCAAACAAATGGTTGTGTACCACTCAGAATTGACTGTTCTGCGTTGTTGTAGTGGTACGGTTGCGACATGTTCATTTTTTCCGAAAAAACAGGCGATCATTTGCTTGCAAGTGCTTCGTGCGCGAACAACTTTTGTTGGATTCGGTTCATTTTGAAACACCCATACAGTCGACTGCTGTTTACTTTTGGACTCATACGCGTAAATCCACGATTCATCACCCGCCACTATGTCATAGATGTGTTTTGAAGTACCGCGATCGTATTTTTTGAACTTTTATTTCGACCAATCGACACGAGCCTTTTTTTGAGCGATTGACAAATTGTGTGGGGTCCAACGCGAACAAATTTTTTTGACATTCAAATGTTTATGCAATATTGAATGTATATGCTAGTCCCACTAATGCCTAAGGTTGTCTCAATCTCACGATAGGTCACATGACGATCTTGCAATATTAGTTCGCACACAGCATCAATGGTTTCCGGAACAACAACTGATTCTGGACGACCTTCACGAAATTCGTCTTGGAGTGAACTACGACCTCGATTGAATTCACCATACCATCGATAAATACTGGCCCTTGATGAAGCTTCATCGCCAAAAATTGAATTAAGTTCATCCATGCACTCTTGCTGCCTTAATCCACGTCGAAAGTTGTAAAACATAGTCGTACGAAAATGTTCACGATTTAATTCCATTTTTTCGGCGAGATGTTGAGTTAATGAGTATTGTAAACAACACAAATAGCGCTCGAATGTCAAAACGTTCTGAGTTCGTATAATCTCAAAAATGTTAAACTTTACGATAGAGCTGTCAGTTGCCAGATTGCAACACTAGGGTTGTCCAATCCCGAAATATAAAAGGCAACCCTCGTATATTAATACGCTTAATTTTTTCAAACTCATCCACAAAATGACCCCTAAACATGATCCGATCCGTTTAAATTTTTCAGGGTAGGTCGACATAAATATAGCGGTGTGCCTTTGCTAGAAAAATCGGAAAAATTCCACCGGGAAGTACCTGAAACGAATGCAGAAGAACAGAATGCCATGACAAAATATGACAAAATATGTTTATATTGGGCGCTTTCAGGGCACTCAACAGTTGGCAACATGTTGAGTAAAATCACGGCCAACGTTATAGAAATTTTGAACTTTATGAAATTTTCAAGTCAACTTGGCGATGATTTCACCAATCATGATGCCAACAGTTGGCGGACCTGAAAGCGCCCATTGAATCTATGATCATGCGCATTACACCGTGACAATGACAAAATTTATTAAAATTGCCGATGTTTTTGTCATGACACTCTGATGACAAAATGAGAAGAAAATTTCTAATTGAATCTCAATTAAACAAAACAGAGAACATAAAATGATTTTACATACATTTTGGTGTTTATAGTTGTGAGTGTAAAAATACAATTTTGTCATGACACTCTATCTATTTAAGATTTAAAAATTAATCGCGTATACGTATATGAATTTACATTATTTTTGATAAAAGTGCATCAAAAATAAATAAAATGTATTCACGTGACTAATTATTCAGTCACAGATCAGCTTCTACCTAACTTCTATCTATCTATTTATTATATTAATATTCTTAATTTTTTCATACTCAACCCTAAAATGACCCCTGAACATGATCCGATCCGTTAGATATTTTCAGGGTAGGTCGACATAAATATTGCGTGAGCTAGAAAAATCGGAAAAATTCCACCGTAAAGTACCCGAAATGGGTACCTCAGGTGGTTGCAGAAAATTTCCAAGTTTTTGTGCGCGTGAAATCTTGCTACATTTGAGAATTTTATGGGACGACCGAATCAATTTCAAAGTTGCTTAATGGTTGACGCGCTATTTAAATTCAAAGTTAATCATACCAGGAGCAGAGCTCACAATCATAGTCGGGTGTTCCATTAGCTGGGAAAATCATCCTCATGTGTGGTGACTACCTGAATCGAGGGAACCATCGAGGAGCCCACCATCCTTGCACCCAAGAATGATGATTGCGCGCTAACCAATCAGCAGGTGCTTGACCTCCTGCCCGACGAACAAGAAGTCAAACATAGTGCTGATAAACTTGAGAGTGACGACATGCATAAGGAACTCCGCCTACCCGTCGAGTTTCTCAACAAGATTGAAGGGTCCGGATTGCCGCGCCATGCCATCCCGCTAAAGGTAAACGCGATCGTTCGTTTGATGAGGAATCTAAATACTAGCAAGGGTCGAATCAATGAAACACGCATGCGCGTCGCAAAAATTAAATGGTAGGCATCTTTTCATTTAAAATGTCTCGCCTTCAATTTCCGGTTCAGCTCGCGTTCGTGATAACCATCAACAAGAGCCAGGATTAAAGCTTGAAGAAGGTAGGAGTGTACTTGCCGGCCCCCGTATTTACGCATGATCAGATGTATATGGCCTTTTCACGATGCCGCTCATTTGACGGACTCAAGTTGTTTATCGTTGAGACAAGCGATCAATCAGCTGATCGGGATGGCCGCATCACAACAAAGAATGTATTTTTTGAAGAAATTCTGTGCATGTAAATTGTAATATATTTTACTATTTTATTATCTACCTTCTACTACTATTTTATTATCCTTTTGTACATTTCTTATGAAATATTTAGATTAAAGTTTGCCTCAGCAATTGTGTGCTTTTCCCTTTTGAGATTTTAATATTTAGTTTGGGTGCGTAAGTGATCATGTGATCCTGAGCGCGCTTCCTGTTTGAGATATGAATATTTGACTAAATACGTAAGTCATACTGTGTACATTTGAGCGCGTGCTTGCCGTTTAAGATTTAAAAATTAACCACGTTCATATACGTGGTTAATTTTAAAAATCTTTATTTTTGATAAAAGTGCATCAAATTTACATCTTAAAAAATCATCTTAATCATTTCTTAACCAAAAATTCAACAAAATGTATTCACGTGACTGATTATTCAGTCACAGGTCAGCTAATTAACTTTAATTGCCATTTCCGTGATGAATTTGTAAATTTTAATGGCCGACGATACTACGAAGCCTTGAAAACAAAGGTAGATTGGTTTTCCTCATATTGATATTCTGCTGCAATCGGGATGCATCTGGTCCACATTCGGCCAATCGAATTGGCACTTCCTAATTTTTTTCGCTTAAAGTTTATTGTCACAGATCCTGAAAGTTTCGATCGTTTTGCCGAATTTAGAGAATTCTAAATGGAGGTGCGTTTAAACTGTTCCAATGTGATATTCAGCCGTAACTAATACTATAAAAAATTTCAGATTTTTTGAAATAAAAAACTTCCCATAACTGCACATTCTAGGTGTAATTTACTGTTTTTTTGAGCTCTTCGTTGAGCAACGTCATGTTTGCATTGACTAAAATAAATTTAACCAGATTTTCAGCAATAGAATGTTTTCGATTTTTTGCGAAAATCTCTGATGGTGGTAGTCTTACAATTTTTATCGTATACAATTTAATGACACAGGTCCTGAAAGATTCGGTCGTGCAGTCAATTTCTCGTCGTTCACAAGAACTTAGCCTTTCTGCGATTTCAACTTGACGAGAATCCAACTGATCCAGGAATTTACGGAAAGCAGATATAGTCAATGCCATGTTTTCGTTGACTGTGTTCTGGAGCAATTGGAAGTTGGCCCTAATTCTGCTAACAAAATCATCATTAGCAACGAGGCCCACTTTTAAATGTATCAACATGCGAACAAGCAAATTTGTGGGATTTGTGGCGATTCAAACCCAAACGAGATACACTAGCACCATATGCATCCCTCTCTCAATGGCGACGTAAATTGGCCTCCAATCGTGTGATTTAACCGCAAACAATTGATGTACTCAAAGTCAACATAACGGACGCCATCCAGGAAATTCAGCCAGTTAAATGTGACAAAGTCATCGAAAATTTTGACTCCCGAATACATGCCACCAAACAACGCCACGGTAAACCCTTGAACTGTAGGAATAATTTCAATTGACTTGATTCGACAGAGAATTAACATGTTTGATGCTAAGGAGAGGATATGAACATTTTGCATAAGATAGCAGAGGTAGTTCGATAGAACGAAAATTTGGAGAGACAAATCAATACATGACACTATCCTTCAGAAAACAAAACAATTTCGAAGGGTATCTGCATAGGCCGGAAAAGAGAATAAGGCGAAGCTAACTCCTCTCTAGATGGGCGATGCCTAATTTTTTTTAATGCTTTACTCATTTCAGGCAGCAATCTGGCCCAAGCTGGAAGAGCATTTTGATTCAAAAATGGGGATTACTGAAAATTTTTGAGCCAATCTATCTCAAATAATCGCAACCTTTGGTTCAAAATAAGGATTTTTATTGAAATGCTTAACAAGCATCGTATCCCCCTACGGTCTCGGGTTTCAACTTTGAAAAAGTGTCTGAATGACCTTGAATAATCTATAGTAAAGTTAATAACGTTACCGCGTATCTAAGACACAACCAAACAAACTTAAAAATAAATAAACCGCCAGAACTACCATTACATGCTTTTCTATTTCGGGTTTTTCACATTTTCTATTACAATTCCTTGATAGAATCGCTTTATCTTTTATTGGTCCTCCTTGAGTCACTTTGAGTTAGGTGTTACAATGGGATAAACTTCAGTAAAGGACAATTTTTGCAATACACCACTTGGGAGAATAAGAATAAGGGAATCAATATGACACTAACCCCTGTTTTACGTTGTTTTAGGTATTAAGCGTCCGATCCACTGCTTTGACCCTTGGGCATTAGGCCGGCTCAGCCTCCCTTATTCCCTCTCTGTTATCAAGTCGACTATAACTTGTTGTCAGCGTGTTCATTCCTTCCAAGGTTTACGGCTTATCTTTGTTGGTAAATCGGCACACTTTTGGTACTTGCCACACACTTTAGCAATCAACCCTTTAAGTAGAACTCAGTATACACACTATATTATACTCCAATTAATCGATGATCAATGGCGGCCGTCTAGCAACACCCCTTCAATTTTAACACGCATCTGTCTTCATAACACACTCGAATTTCCACGTGGCCGTTATATTTACTATTTGATATATAAAAAAAAATTTACTGTATATATGTCATTTTCTCACGTTTTCTCATCCCATGAAAACATTTTTTTTACCTTACCCATTCGACTTTACCTATTTATCTTCCCATTATTACATCGCCATCTATATTAGTACACCACCGATCTCATTAAACTACATCTCGCACCATCTACGTTCAGTTTGCACAACTGTCATTACCGTATCAATGCACCAATAATACCAGACAATACTACTTGATGTGTCATCAAATTTATGTCTATAGTTTATTTTATGAACTGCAGATGTCAGTTGTTGATTAAGAAACGATTTATGTAAATTTTGTGCAAAAAATAAAAGATAAAAAACATTTTGTTTATCGTTGCAGCAATTTCATTATCATTTTGACCAAATATTCTTATGGGTTTTGAAAAACCACAATTTCAGGATGATATATCGTAGTATAAGACACGGTAATTATCGCCATTTCTGATTGTGCTGAATTTGTAAATTTGGATGGCCGACGATACTACATAATATAGGCTTGGCAGCAATAATAGATTAGTTTTCAGAATATCGATATTGAGTCACAATCGGGATGCATCCGGCTGACATTCGAACAATTGAGGAGTACAAACGAATTGGCAGAGCAATTGAAGAAGGCATCAGCAAGCGTGGCATAATATACACCACACAGTTTTGGACAAGTGGAACGGATTTGCGAAGTTATGGTAAACCTTGCACGTGGTTTTTTTGATCATGATGCATGATAAATAAAATTTAATTTGATTGTGTTCATGCAATCTAAAATTTAAGCGCGTAATACATTTTAAATTTGTTTAATAATTTATTTTGACACTACTACACAATCCACTAACTATTTTATTATATTCGAATTATTATAAAAAGCTGTTTGGTTCGTTTTTTCTTTGAGATGAGGCCGCCATATGCCTTTTTTATATAACCATCCTGCTCTGGCTTGTGACACATGAAATAGCAAATTGTATATAGTAAAAAATCTTTACATTCATTCTATAGTATATAATTCTATGGTCCGTTTGTGAAAGTCGGTAAAGCAGATTCGTATAAACAGCCCGCCGATAAAGCAGATAAGTGACATAGCTGGTAAGCAGTTCAAATATAAGCTTTAGTTATCGCTGGAAAACAATTTACATCAAAAGCCTGGGAAAAATAGATTGAATATATCGCACACATAAAATCTGAAAATTTCTATAAATTGGCCGATTATTGTGTGCGATATATCGAAACATTTTTTTCTGAACTCCACAAATGACAATTGACCGGCTGTTTTTTAAATGATAATTATTTATAGGAAAAAATAAATGATACTCACTAAAAGTATTTTTCAAATTAATAAAAATATATTTAATATATATTTAAAATATAAATATTTGAAATTAATTAATTAATTTAAATTTAATAAAAAATGATTAATTTAAATTTTCACATAAAAAATAATTAATTTCATTTTTCAACAACGTCGAAAAAAAATTCATAATAGCGATTTTCGACGTTGTCGACTGTCGGCGTTGTCGAAAAAAATACGCGCGTCGAAAATTTCTTAATAGACCCCCAGTATATGTGTTGACCATACGGGGACGACGTAATGCTGTCGTAGTGTGAATTGTGGAAGATCCTCGAGGTCTCTCCGGGTAAAGAGAGGCTTTGTCTGATGGGGAGACGTTCCTTACCTCTTATGCTGTTCAGAAAACATCGTACTTGTCATTAGGGAGATCCGATCGTTCGTGGGTGGGCACACTAGGTTATTATTATCTTTATTTTATTTAGTTTCCTCAAATTTCGGCCGATTTAATTTTGGTGTAATTTAATTTAGTCTCAGTATTAATTATATTTTGATTTTTCTGTTCTTTATTTATATTCCTGGAGCATGCAAGCCTCAACTTCCTCTCGACCCAAAACCCTGAGATCTAGTTGGCAAAATCACCATGAGAGAGGCCTGCGCACACTTTGAAGATTTAAGGAGGATTGTTTCCGAGCCATCCCGTAACATAATATCTAATACAGCACTTGGGGAATTAGGTTTGGTATATAAGTTTTAAATGTTTCGAGGAACAACAAAAAATTTCTAATACCAATAATTACTTTCAGACATAAAGTTTATGTCTGCATTATCAACATTTTTCGACCGGAGTTTTCGATGGACATGTTACCTTGACATTTTCGACTAGCTTTAATAGGGTCTTCCGATTTACGTTTATTTTGGATGGCCTCTATATTATTAAAAAAAAAAGTTAAAAAATTACAAATAAAGATAAAATTTGAATGAAAATTTTCGTAATGGCAGAGCGCCATCTCTTAGATAAAATATATAATTTGTATTGTGTCTTAGCTATGAAAATCGACCACGTGTAATCTTAAATCGCAGCCTAAAGAAGTAAAATTTTCTCAATAAAATATAAATCACATATTTAATTTTAATATTTTTATTTTAATAGTTCTCTTTTTTATTGTATTCATGATAAATAAATAATTTAAAATTTTTTTATTTTTAATAAAAAAGAAAAATAGTAAATTTTTATTACAGTATTAAATTAATAAAGAATTTGTCAACTAATAAAATTTTTGTATATTTACAGTTTCTGTTGTTACATAATATAACCACTAATAACTAACAAAAAATAACAACTAATAATACAAATTATAAACTATATATAAAATTCTAATTATAGGAAACTCAGTTTTTTTTAATTATAACTTAATTATTGTTTTTCATACTAACTATTTACAAATTAAAATAATAAAGTGTTGAAAATAAGAAAATTTTATATAAAAAAAAAATTGTTTTTAATTATTTCAAATAGTAAAATAAATAGTTCATTACATGTATTACATATTTAATTATATATTTTAGGTAATTAGGTAGGTATATAATGGTTGAAGTTTATTAATTATTTATTAGTTCATTCAGGTTCGGTTAAATATTTTTTATTGGATATGATAATTAATTAGTAATATATAATTTTATTTATTTAATTAAGTTGGAATAATATGAATTTAAAAATTAAAGTTACTTAATTAGTGTGAAAGCTACCAAAGTTTAATAATTTGTCTACTAGTTACTAGATCTGGTTAGAGTCCTGAGCTTTGCCTATATAATTATAATGTATCCTGCGCTATTATTATATAAATTAAAAACAATCTATAAATTTGGCAAGAAAGCTTTTTTAAACTTTATATAAAAAAATCTAGTTTTTTTGGTTTTATTGGTATTTACGCTATTTTTATTAAGAGTTAGAAAGCTTGATTAGCTTATTATTTATAATATAATGTCTAGTTATGTAAAGTTACACGCTTAACACCTATTTATACCGGATTCTATATATAAATTAAATTTGTTTGTTTTTTTTGTTTATAAAGCTCAGGACGCGCACTGTATTTGTATTATGGACTATTTAAGTTTTTCACTAGATTCTTTCCATCGATTGGTTTTGAGTTTAAACTTGAGCAGCTACTATTTAATGAACTATTACCTGATGAATTACCGTTAGTTATTATTTTATTATTATTTGTTTTATTATTTATTAAGTTATTTTTATTATTATTATTATTATTATTATTTATTATGTAATTAGTGTATTGTGTTCGTACAAGGGTTGGAATTTTTTTGGATGGTGACAATTGAGTACTATTACAATTACCATTACCATTAATATTTAATTTTAATAAATTTTTACTATTATTTTGAAGGGTTGTGGCTGTTACTGTATCACTATTGTTACCATTACATGCCTCATATAATTTTTTTGTTGGGTACACATTTCCAATTTGGGTCGTACGAACCGTTTTTACTGGATTTGCAGTTTTGGTTGGTGATGGTAGTAGCGATGTTAATGCTGTTGTTGATGATGATAGAGTGGTTTTTATCGATGTTACACCGCCATTCATATGATTACTATTTAATTGTTTTTTTAAATTACTATTTGATAAATTTTTTATATTTTGTTGCTGGTTCTTTGTATTATTTTGAGTTTTTTCTTCACTTCTGCAATAGAGAAAGTAGAAAAGAAATTAGATTGAAATATTATCAATGTTTTCACTAAACTAAAACTAAATTTCATGCAAACGAACATAATTTGTTGTGGTTTAGTTCATTCTTAAAAATACCATGCCAATGTATTGTAGTATACCATGCAAAACTTCAAAAACACATTGTTAGTAACTGCTGTAATATTGAAGCGGTTCTAAATTAGTATATTTTGCATGCATTTGGAAAATCTACGTTTTTTTCTTTTTCGTGATTGCGATTTGCTCAATCAAAAAATTTCGGATGAAAACACTTAAAATTAAATGATTAATTTAAATGTTTTGTAGCATGTGCTATAATTTGGTCTATACGAAGTTGTCTTGTAAACTATATATGACTCTTCTTAAACTGTTTGAGCCACAAGCCCACAACAGAAAATTTTACTAGTCAACTTGCAGGGTAGCCCGACAAACCACCGAAAAATACAATTCACCAAAATCGGCAATTCAATGAAAACGACAATCCACCGAAAACTAAAAAAAATTCTGAAAACGACAATTAAACGCCGAAAATATGACAAATGAGTAAAATAATAAAAATTTAAGAAAAAGCCAAAAATTCCAATTTCTGAAAAATTCGGACATTCTTCGCTTTTGCACAGGATCTGTTTTTCTTCTCGCCCTCACAGTTTTCCAGATCAATAACTACTGGCTTTACCTGCCTCCGGTGATTTAAATCGAAACATTAGTTTATAATTTTGGGCGTAAAATTTAATTGACAGTTTCGATCTGCCTAGAATTTTCTGAATTTTAATATTCACCTTATCATCTAATTGTTTTGAACTGTGTACTAGGATTATATTGGTAAATTTCTCGCTCGCCAGGACCGATATCTAATGATTTTAAAGTAGAAGATGACTTGCCTAAATTATCCGTTGAATTTGCGGAATTGTATTACGTTTCAGTTCTATCAGCGAATGCAGTAGTAAAAAATCTGGGTGTGTAACGAAATCCCGGTTTTCAAAATCCCGGTGCTGTATAAAAAAAATCCCGATATCTAGGGAATCCCAGTTTGAATTTTTAAAATTTGACATGTGGGAAAATGGGACTCTTAAATGATTTTTTGACAAAATTCAAAAATGAGTTTGCGATAAAGTTCTAGAAAATGGCTAATATAATTTTTTTAATTTGTTTACACTTCGTAATTCACAAATTTTAATGAATTTGCTTGATAAAATTTACCTTCACCAAATGTGTGAAAACCAAGATTTTGAAAGCAAATGCAAGAAAAATGTGTTTTTTCTTATCATTTCGTTTTTATGAGCATATATAAACACAATCATGTTGAATTGATAAGTCAATAGAATGAAACAGTAAGCAAAGTTCACTTAATTTTTCAACATGGTCGATACACTTATTCTTTAGATTTTTCAATTTTATTAAACCATATTTGAGCCAAATCTCTTTCCGCCTAGCCATTTTTGCATATTTGGAAATAGGAAAAAATCACAAGGCGCTAGATCAGGGGAGGTATGTTGTAGATCATCACAATTTTCGACTTTCGACTTATTTTATATCTCACGTTTTTAGAGTTAAATGATATACTGTTTCATCTTTCCAATTATTATATTTTGTGGTCTTAGCAAGCTCGAATAAACCATCATTCTATTTCTATTATACGATGTCAACGGTCACTCGATTTGTTTATTTATACATCGCATGCAACTTTTATTTGTGATACGTTTGTCGAAGTGTGGAAAAAGATCAGAGAAAATATTATTATACTGAAAGGTTGAAAGCGCTATGTTTTTTGTGTAATGGTTTGGGTGAAAGCTCATATCATTTGGCTTTAGAAAAATGAGACATAAACTAAGAAGTAGTTACTACTGATGCATAGATGGCGTATATGAAAACTTGGATTGATGTTTTTCAAATGTGAGGTAGAATTGAAGCCGAAACTATTGTATTCAAAAAGAAATCATAGAATTTTGCTGATTGCTAACAGAAAAATAAATTTTCGATATTGTTTACGTTCCTTATATTGTCGACGTCATTTTTTTAATGGCCTACATACATTCTCTACACATGAAGAAAAATAAATAAATAAATTGTAGACAATACGGCACAACACTGCCCTGGGGTTATTTTGGTCACTCTCGAGGTTAAGGCTGGTTGGTATGATGATAATTGAATTCGCATACGAGTTCTGGAATTTGCTTTGAAAAATTTGTGGTCTAGAACTAAATCATTTCACGACTGATCATGTAGAAATTGAGTATGATTGATGGAACTGAATTCGTTTTGAGAAAATTCTGGGTAACGGGATAAGATCGTGCCTTGAAAAATGATGAAATGTGGTACGAGAGAAGAAAATGAAACTATAAAATGATTTTTGTAAGAAGTTCGAGAATATAGCCAACTGAAACGGAATAATGCCATTACATAATCGATTATGATGAAATCGGGTATGTAAGCTGGATATGAGATGCTAAAGTAATTTCTGTACAAATTCTGAAATATGTCATCACCTGTGATGAAACTTAGGCTGGCAAGATAATTTACCGAAAAGCAATTCACTGAAATGAACCGAAATGAAAACGATAATTCACCGAATCCGACAATTCGCCGAAAATAAAAATTCACCAAAAACGACAATTCAACGAGAACTAAATTTTTTTCTGAAAACGGCTATTAAACGAAAGTATGTCAAATGAGCGGTTACTATCAGGATTTGCATTTCGTATTATATGAAAAACGATGTTAATAAAAATTTAAGGAAGGCCAAAAGTTCCAACTTCTGGGAAATTAATTAAGGAGATCCTCTGTTTTTGCAACGATCTGGTTTTTTTTCTCGTCCTAAGGTTATTTTGATCATTTTTCGAGGTTAAGATCAATGTGTATGACGATAATTGAATTCGAATACAAATTTTGGAAGAAGCATTAGAAAATTTGTGGTAACCTAGTCACTTCACAACTGATCATGATGAAATTGATCATGAAGGATATAAATTGAAATAGAAATATTTTTTTACGAAAGTTCTGGGCCGTGACCAGTTCATGTTTAACCGATCATGATGAAATTTGGTATGCCGCGTGTAATTGGAACTATAAAATGATTAAGGAATAAGGCAATTTCATAATCGATTATGATGAGATTAAGGATGTACGATGGAAATGAGATTCCGAAATAATTTGTTTAAAAAATACTGAAAGCGAACCATGATGGAACTAATCCAGATCTGAATCGATCATAATGAAATTGGGTTCGTAGTATAGAAATGGGACTTAAAAATTATTTTCGGAAGAAGTTCTGGAATTAGGTGAAGTGGGACGAAATAAGACCATTCTGTTCTGAATCGATCATCAAAAAATTTGGTGGGGAGGATGAAAATAAGATTGAAAAATAATTTTTGGAAGAAGTTCTGGAATATTGCGAATTGAAACGTGTTACAACTCCATGGTCATAACATTGTTGTCTTTCTTTTCGACGTTTTCAATTTTTGGTTTCATGGTAAGTTTGTGATGACTTTTATTAACGCCATCTGTTTTATGACATTGTTGCTGAAATGGTTTGTTTCTTGGAAATAAGTCGCTTTATTCACACGTAGTGTCGTGTGAATTTATAATAAATTAAGAGCGAGACCATTGTATACCTTGTGCGTGTGTGCGACTGGTGTGATATACAGGAGTATTTTTTTGTGTTTCTCGTTTTTATATATGAAATTGAGGCGCGGTGTGAAAGAGCGTGCAAAAGACGCGCACGAAAAACCAAAGAATGAAAGACCAAAATGTTCTTCTATACTTTTGGTGAATCTGAAAGCTAAAGTTCTGAATATTTGTTTGAGATTAGTCGTTTTTCTTTTTTTTTTTTAAAATTGATTGTGTTAAAATTTTATTGAGAATAATCGAACATTAAATTTATTGCAATTGTAAATTATAGTGAATTCATTTTACATTATTGCCCCAATTAAATCTGAGTTTTGTGAAAATTTTTAGCTGGCGAGTCCAGCATTTGTGTCATTCATTCGGAGGCAACCGTAAAATCCAAACGGTTCCCTCGTAGTACTTCGGCTGTCTCACGCTGTCGAAGTGTGAATTGTGGGAGATTAGCTGGAGGTCTCTCCGGGTGAAGAGAAGCCTGGTATGTTAAAGAGATATCCCTACCCTCTAATACCGCTTCGTTGTAGCTGGGCATCGGTCTTTCGGGATCGATCGGCCATTCGGAGGGCCTTTTCAGAAGACTGGGTACTTGTCACTCGAGGAGATTCGGTCGTCGCCGGATGAACACTACCGGTTATAATTTTATTTATAACACGTTCCGCAAATTCCATCCAACGAATTCTGGTGTTCCTAATTTAATTTCAATTTTTTCTTTAATTTGCTTTTTAATTTTAATCTGTTCCACGGTGTACGGCAGGAATACACAAGCCTCAATTTCCAAACGACCAAAGCAAAACCTTAAAAAATCTAGCCGGAAAAATATCACAGTGAATGAGGCTGCGAGCCATCCGTAACAAACGAAACTGGGTTATTTCATAACCTATCACAAATTGTTAAAAAAAATATTTTTCTAGGAAGTTCTGGGATATGATCAACTGAGACCTTGTTCATTTCTTTAACTATGAAATTATTTAATTTTCAATCGAAATGCTGCCTGCACCATGTTGCACTAGGTTGCGCGAATTTTGCACCATGTTTGGTTACGTTAGGATTATACGTAGTGTGGTTATGTTTATCGCGTTTTTTTAAATATTCGTTGTTATGAGAAACACTATTGATTTTAAGTAATTGGTATCTAATTAATGTTTGGATCTTCAAGTCTTTTGGCCTCAAACGGTTTTTATGTCGCCTGGTATGGGCGGAAAATATTAAAATTGCTGGGGGGCATTTTCGCAAACCAGAAAAAAACATAACGATGGGTCCTGATCTTTTAATCGCAGCAAAACCTATACAAGAGCTAGTCTCTGATGTGCACCGTAAGATATTCCGTTGAACAATACTCACTATTCATGACCTCATTCATGTGTATCAATGCATGGTTGTACGAAACAGAGTGACGCGTCAAAATGTAATTATTGAAATCACCATAACGATAGCCTCCTTTATCGAATTCATGCTATTATCCGTACTATCAGTTCCAGATATGGACATTTTGCTTTTCCTATATCAATTGCAATTCTCGAGAATTGCATTCTCGATTTTTATGCGAAATATCACCAATTTTTAACGCATTAACGAAAACGGAAGTTCTGAGTATGTGGTTTGTGCTTTCAAGATAAACTGCCATAGCTTTCAAGGATTTAGGGTAATTGCTGTAATCGCTGTTGACACTGCATTCAACAATATTAGCAAATTATTCCACCAAAAAGCCCACCTGTTGACGGATAGCAACGTACGAAATTATAGATTAGAAATCAAAAGCAAAGCTTCAACCGAAATAAATTCCAGATTCAGGGAAACATTAGATGAGAGAAAATGAATACCTGCAAAATAAAAGATTACACCATGCTCCTCACCATCGCATCTTCTGGACTTGCATATGCCTGGGAATCTGGAATAATAATACGGATCATTATGTTCGTGCGTCATAAACGTGCAGTTAACCGACCTATTTCACCAGATACTAGCTCCAGCTGACCCACATAATGAGCCCAATTGAAGCAGCGTGGCTTCGGAAAATGATTAGTCTGCCAAACAGATTTCAAATTCTAACATTGTGCATTCTTTTTTTATTTTTCTAAGTACATATTTGATTTTAATATCAAGCAATAAACAATAGTTTTATTTGAATTTTTGACTTACAGATGGCAAATATGTAAGAATCACAACAATCAGTTTCCAACGGATGTCATTATCGATTTGAAAAAATCAGTCTTATTATCAGGTCGCAACGATTGATTGTGTATTATTTACATTGGAATATTGTCTTTATATTTATACAATACCATGTAGTTGTAGTACTAGCGAATTACTGCGTAGCGTACGAAATTTGATTCTTTCACATTTTCCATCTATATTCTATTCTCGCAACTAACTTTTCGTATTTACGAATTTTTATATTTTACTTTGGTTTTTCGATTGTAATTGTGTTATTGAGATTGTTCCGTATATTGGTCTATTTTAATTTGAGAGTACTGAAATTATACGGAACAATGACAATAACACCATTACAATCGAAAGTAAAACATTTTTATTCCTTAGCTAACCCATACGGAAATTTATTTAGTTGCAGCTTGAACAATTAATTTGATAACGATTGACATTAGAACCCTGATCGACGATTGGCAGTTCAATTTTTCTTAATTTTACTCGGTCCGAACTGTTTTGAGAATTTTTAAAAGGACTTTGAAGTAGATAAGTAGGAAACAGCAAACAATCGAGATGCAACCTGATCATAAGTAAAAATGTAGGTGGTACTCCGGTAAGCCAAAGGTCCCTTTGAACGAAGGGTTCCCTGATATGACCGCTATACTGTCACATTGCTGCTTATATGTTGCACTATATAAGTTCCATATGTGGCCCTGATACTCAAATTACTTAGGTTTGAGCGAAGAAAATGTTAATGAATAATTTCAATCTACCTACAACTTGGATTAGGTTCAACGCCCGGTTAGTTAATAAAATAATTTTATTTTTATGAGTTGTCACTCTGGGAGTAATGTAGTATTTTTAGGCTACCCGAATTAAGAAAAGTTGAATTAAGAAAAGTGAATTAAAAAAAGTAGTATTTGTATGAAAGTTGATTTTTTTTACACGTTTGGCACATATCACCGTGTAAAAAAAGTTTGGGTGTATTTTATTTCACATTATAAACATAAAATGTATATTGTATTGATTTTTTAAAATAACTTTGTTTTAAAAAACTTATATTTTGCTAATTTTACATTAATTTATTTACACTTTTTAAAAAGATTTTGTACATGTAACATATATAACGTATAAAAAAATATAAAAGTTAATTACAAAACACGATTTTTTATTATTCGGGAATTCACAGAAAATATACTTGAGTAAAAGATCTGTTATCCAGAATGGAGATGAGAACATTCCGGATAATTGAATGTGTCATTAAAACTAGAAATTTTACAAGAATTTCGCTTGATTTCATTATTTTTTAGGATTCTCGTTTATTTATTTTCAAATTATGTACCAAAAAACAATTTTTTATAAATCAGTTCATTAAATTTATTGCAAATAATACATATACATATACATATTATGTACACGAGTACACCCATACGAGTATCCACAATTTAATAATATATTCAATATTTCACTAACCTAACTGTATAACGAATTTACACATTTAATTCAAATAGAAGAATGCATAAAACAGAAAAAAAGTAAAGGGAAATATAACTTTCTGTGAATCCCCGAATAATAAAAAAAAAATAATCTCCCTTGTGAAAGAGCAAAACTGGAGCTTTCACTGTAATATGAAAATTAAACCCATTCAAAATTTTCAACTAATTCTCTCATTAATGAAAATGTGCAAAAAACAATTGCAAATTTGAAAATGAATTAAAAAATGCATATGAAAGAGAAAAAAAAAGAGAAAAAAGCAAAAGAATTATTAAAAATTAAAGTTCCGGTTAACTGAGTGTTCCGGTAAATTTTGTGACGGATAATCGGGTTTTTATTGTAGTGTATTTTACCTTGTTAAAGTTAGCCGAAAGTGAAAAAATCGATAATGCAGATAGTGTCTCGACTACATCAGCCGAAAGCTAAAAAACATGTACATTTTATAATATACTGTTAAAGTTAACCGAAAGTTGCCAGCCCAAAGTGGAAAAATCGATATTGCAGATAGTGTCTCGACTACACCAGCCGAAAGTTAAAAAAAACATGTATTATAATGAAATATCCCAGCCGAAAAAACAAAATTTAAATACCGACAATAATTTATGTGAATATATATAAAGTATATGAAACGTATATGGGAAAATTTCAAAAATTCGTAAAAACTTAACGTTTAAAGTGTTATGTCTGGAAAAGATCCCGATTGGATCGGTTAGTCGATAAATTATCGCTGGAAAATTTTCCAGGTCAAGTTTTATGTTGAGTTCTTTTCCAGACATAACACTTTAAACGTTTTTTTAACTTTCAGCTGATGTCGAGATACAATCTGCATTATCGATTTTTTTTTTCACTTTCGGCTAACTTTAATAGTATGTATATTTTTACGTTTCGATTTTAAATACACATTTTATTTCATTTTCAAAATGACTTATTTATAATTTTAAACTAAGTAGAAAAAGAAATTAAAAAAATTGGAAAATTTTCCGGGAAAAATTTAATTACATATTTTTTGGATACTTTTCCAAAATCATTTCTTATTAAAAAAACAAATTTTATTTGTTTTTTTTTTACTTTTCTTAAAATATTTTAAAAATGAATTAAGAAGTGCACATATTAAATCAACTTTTATTATTTCCTTTCTATCAACTTTTCTTAAATCATTTTCATAATGAATTAAAAACACATATTTAAATTCAGAAAAAACACTTTCTTTATTCAACTTTTCTTAATTCGGGTAGCCTTATTTTTATCGCATAAAGGATAAAGAACCAAGTGACATAATAAACCAACGACACAAAAATTGAAATCCGATGTTAAATTAATCTGAAAAATAAGCCATATTTTCGTTGAAAACGCATTTTATATTTTCATAAATATCTGTTACGACATAAAAGTAAGTCGCATGCTTATTTTGATGTTACTAGATTTTTATATCAACTTTGGGCACAAACTTCATTCCTATTTGATAGGAATACTATTTCCCAAAGTAAGACAACACACCTTGTTAAAGTTGGCCGGAAGTTGCCAGCCGAAAGAGAATGCAGTTAGTGTCTTGACTATTTCAGCCGAAAGTTAAACTCTCTTTAAACTCTCGCTCCTATCGATTTTAAAATTCCTATAAACTGAAATAATTTCCCCTTCACCCGAATGATATAACCCGATCCTAGATTCGTAAATTCTTAAGTTCATGACTGATTTTTGCTGTATTCAAGACACTATCTGCATTATCTTTCGGCTGAAAACTTTTGGCTAACTTTAACAGTATAGACCACACATGACTCTTTATAATTTTATATTGGAATGAAACATTTTTTATAAGTACTAATAGTTAGTTTCTGTTACAAAACATTAAATTGGATTACATTTCAGTTTTTCATAATAATAGCCGGACGAGGTTTGCTAACCTCAGGCAAAGAAATGTAAAAGTCCGTTTAGTAGAACTTCTAGAGTGTCCACCTCAAAATTCAACTTACTTTTATGAAATGTGTAATGAATATGAATCTGAACCTATACCAAATAAAATATTTAAATTCACACTAATACTGTTAACTCTGCAATCACCTGCACAGCACAATTATATTTTAGCACATTAAACAAAAGCATAGAAATAACATTATAATTAACAACACATAAGCTATCTAAATAAATTTTAATTAAAATTTTAATTATGAATTTCTACAAACATTTGTTTACCTCACTCATCTACAGGAGCGCAGCATGAAATTAAAACATAAATTTGCTTTTATAAAATCAAAAATAGTTTACATACCAAAATTAAACAAAAATGAAATAAACGAAAGAAAACAAAAAGCTTTAATCAATATATTATTTAAATAATTACTTAATTAACGTATATAACAAAAAACGATTATTTTTATATTTTTAATTTTAGATTTATTTATATTTTTCAAAAATATATATCTAATTTCATATTTTGTTTATTAATTTATTTAGTTAAATAAGTACATTTTGAAACATTACAATTAGACATTTTGATTTTATAAAAACAATTTTCAAATTTGATTTGCAATAATAAAATTTGTATATATAAGTAAAAAAAGCATGCAAAAAGTTGAACTTTTTCGTTAACAAAATAATAACAATAAATTTATATTTTTTGAAATTTTAATAACATTATTATATAATATATATGTATTTATATAAATAAATATAGAGAGAAAGAGAAAAAAAATAAATAATTTTTTACGTGTATAAATTCATGTTGAGCTTTTTATGTTCCCTTGATCCTTCCTAAAAATAATTTATACACGTCATAAATACGGTTGTTAGCGGGTGTGCACCAAAATGTTATTTACATCAAGTTAACACGAACACTTTGGTACAAAAGCTTAGTAATCACCCCCTGTTTTATATTTATGGCAATAAAAATTGTTTGAACATAAAAAATTACTTTCGAATCGATTTTACTAATAAATTCTATTAAAAAATACTCGTATAACAAATTGTAATAATTCTTGGAAAAGGGAAATAATCTATTTTCATTTTGTTATCACAAGAACCGAAAAATAAATTTCCATAACTTTTTTTGTTTTGTTTTTTAACAGTTTGATCCAACTAATGTAGCGACAACACGCAATATACAAATTTATGTAATCTAAAGGCATTCAACCACATTTCTAGCGGTTGATTCTATTTTTATTCCATTAGTAGTCAATCGATATAGCCTAGGAAATAGTTTAGGTATTCGGAAAAGTAATGACATCAACATTAACGAAACTAATTTTTATGACCCTAATGCTGCACCAGCACTTGTAGCACAATCCAAAGAAAATGGTACTGGAATTTTTTACAAATTAATTACGACATATCGACGTTGTTCAACTCCCAAAAAACATCCCATAAGGGTGCAATTCTTCAAAACCTTTTTTTTTGTCACACCACGCCTTTTGCATTTCTGTGATTTTTTGTTGTATATAGTGCTGGGGTAGTACTGGAATCTTTTTACAATAAAATCGCATAATTTAACTTATAGAAAATTAGCTCAAAGAGAGCAACCGTTTAAAATCATTGTATCGTACTGGTTGATACAGGAAGTTTTTCAGAAATAAATTACAATATATTGGAATAGTTCAGTTGCCAAAAACTGTGCAAAAAACAATATTTCTCTATATAGGTAACACCTCTCAAATAGATACCCATGTATTTATTACAACATTCGTGTGCGGGCCCACAAAAATCGATCATTTTGCATTGAACTACCTTCCTATGAAAGAAATGGGTACCAATGAATTTACATACAACCCACACCCCAAAAAATCGATCAATATGTATCAAAATACCTTGCTATGCAAGAATTAGGTACCCATGAATTTATTACAACAGCCCACACCCACAAAAATCGATCATAAAGCATAAAACTTCATTCTTATGCTAGAAATAGGAACCCAAGAATTTATTACAACAGCCCACACCCACAATAATCGATTAAAATGTATCGAATTACCTTCCTTTGTAAGAAATAGGTACCAATGAATTTATTACAACAGCCGACACCCCAAAAAATCGATCATAAACTATAGAACTTCCTTCAAAAAGTATCGAGTTTCATTCCTATGCAAGAAACAGGTATGATAGTTATTCACTTGCAGTCACAATCTCCACTTTTAAAACCACAAACAACGATTTAAAACACAAATTTTGTACTTTAAATTTTTATTATTTTAACGTTTTCGATCACTGAATGACCATCTTCAGAAAAAATTTTGTAACTGTAAGTTCAGTAAAATAAAAATAAAATAATTTAAAGTACAAAATTTGTGTTTTAAATCGTTTTTTGTGGTTTTAAAAGTGGAGATTGTGACTGCAAGTGAATAACTATCGTACGAATGGAAACCATGGCGAGTCCTCAGTGCAAGAATTTGTAAGAAACAGGTACCCATGAATTATTAACAACAGCCCAAACACACAAAAATTGATTAAAATGTATCAAATTATCTTCCTACGTAAGAAATAGGTACCAATGAATTTGTTACAATAGCCCACACCCACAAAAAGTATCGACCTTCATTCCTATGCAAGATTTAGGAACCCAAGAATTTATTACAGCAGCCCACACTCAATAAAATCGATCAAAATATATCGAACTTCATTTTTATGCTAGAGATAGGAACCCATGAATTTATTACAACAGCCCTCACCAACAAAAATATTTTCAAAACTATTTTGTTAGCCCCTTAAGGACCAAACCCGAGATATCTCAGGACATACGATATGTAGTTTAAAAAAATCGATCCTTAAGGGGTTAACACACTATTATTTTGGTTAGCTTGGTTAGGTTATTTTCTTGGTTAGCTAAATTTTTTCGCATTCAAAATTTTACAACGTAAATATATAGTATATATAAATTCTTAGTATAATATAAATTCTTAGGTTCCTATTTCTAGCATAAGAATGAAGTTCGATACTTTTTAATCGATTTTTGTGGGTGTGGGCTGTTGTAATAAATTCATGGGTACCTATTTCTTTTATAGAAAGGTAATTTGATACATTTTGATCGGTTTTTGGGGTGTGGGCTATTGTACAAAATTCAGGGTTACCTATTTCTTACATAGGAATGTAATTCAATGCAGAATGATCGATTTTTGTGGGCACGCCCACGGATGTTGTAATCTATTTGAGGAGTATTACCTATACAGTGAAATATATTTTTTCGCATAGTTTTTGTCAAATGAACTATTTCAATTTATTGTAATTATCGTAAAATTTTCTTGTATCAACTAGTACGATACAATGATTTTAAACGGTTGCTCCCCTTCGGGGTTCTTTTTTATAAGTTAAATTATGCCATTTTATTGTAAAAAGATTCTAGTACTACCCTAGCACTATATACAACCAAAAACCACAGAAATGCAAAAGGCGTGAGGTGACGAAAAATAAGGTTTTTAAAAATTGCACCCCGTAGGGGAAGGTTTTTTTTGGGGGGAGGGGGGGTTGAGCTATGCCGATATGTTGTAGTTTATTTGTAAAAAATTACAATACCACCCCCAGTACGATATAAAAATATTAACTGAAATGCCAAAAGCATGGTTTAACCAAAAATATGGGTTTTGAAGAATTGCGCCCCTTAGGGGTAGTTTTTTGGGGGTTGAACTATGCCGATAATTTGTAATAAATTTGAAAAATTTCAGTACCACCCACCGCCAGTAGGATTCAGCAAATATTAAGAAAAATACGAAAATTGTGGTGTAGCTTTGTCTAACGCGAGCCCACACACGAATTGCAGGATAACGGGACCTGTAAAACATTTTCTAACTGTGAAACAAATTCGTAATTATTTTATAAAAAATTCCAGTACCATTTTCATTGGATTGTGCTACAAGTGCTGGTGCAGCATTAGGATCATCTAGTTTTTTTTTGTTATCTAAAATATAATAAGTTTTACTGTTTTATTGTCAATGAAGTTTTGTAAAAGTTTAATTCCATTTTTTAAAGATTAAAGTTTAAAGCAGTTTTTTCACGCCAGATAAACTTTTATTATAATTTAGTTTGATTGTGGTAGGCTTTTATATTCAGAAAACTAAATTGTTTGGTTTGAAAAAAGTTCAGCAGCACTTTGATTTCTTTCGTGCCTTTTTTTTGTTTTCTATTACCCCTCCCAACCACGCGCGGGGAGCCTCCATCCGCATTATTATTATTTTTTTTTGAGTATAATTCAAGTGAATTATAAACAAGGACATCGGGTTTCTAAGCCAGTGAAATTGAAAATTTGGATTTTTGAGCGCCAAAATGTGTTTTAGTATAAAATAAATGTGATTATAAATAAATAGCTAAATGAATAGTTAAGCAAGACGATACCCGTCGCATACGGTAGGAAAACGGAAGTCGAGTCTGCTTAGTACAAACAGATTTGATAGATTAAAAAAAATTTAAATAAATAAGAGATAAAGTCAAGCAAAATTAAATTCGATTCAATTCCTCAGTTCGATGAGGGTCGATTCTAAACATAAGTACTGTTCTTAAATCCCGCGAGTTTATATTTAGATTAATTTTGCCTAGCAGAACAGGAGAATAGACACCGCCAGTTAGTATTTGATGAATAACAACCACGTATGCAACAACTCGACGCTTACTAAGTGGTTGTAAATCAATTAGCTTCAGACGATCTTGATATAGAGGCAGGTTGAACATGTCCATCCACGGTAGTCCGCGTAAAGCAAAGCGAAGAAATCTACGTCGGACTGCTTCAATCCTCTTAATGTCAACCTCATGATAAGGTGACCAGACCTGGCTAGCATACTCGAGCAGGGGACGAACGAATGTTGAATAGAGAGCCTGCGGAACATAAGGATCGTTGAATTTTTTCGACCAACGCTTGATGAAACCGAGCGCAGAATTGGCTTGGTATTACGATCGATGGAATGTCTAAAATTCAATTTACTGTCGCAAATGACCCCCAAATCACGAACAGAACTGGTAACGGCATTGCTGTTTATGTAATAGTCGCGAGAAAAGGTTTGTGCGCGTTTAAGAGAGTAGGTGATTGTTTAACATTTATCCACGTTCAAATCAAGGTTGTTCTTAGCACACCAAGTGAAGCAGTTATTGAGGTCACATTGTAAAAGGCTATTATCCGTTTGTAAATCTTCATGTCATCGGCGTATATAGATGGCTGCCTTGGAGCACTCCAGATATTGCTGAGATATCAGTTGAAGAGCCCACCCAACGGAGAATTTGGAAAGGGAAAGCCAAGGGCCTTAAGCTTGAACAAAATGACTTCATGAGAAATCCTTTCAAACGCCTTGCTAAAATCGGTGAAGATAACATCAACCTCTTTCCCTGCCTCCATCGTATTAATGTTTGTGACATGAATTCAATCAGGTTTGTTGTCGTGGACCGTGCTTTGAGAAAGCCATGCTGATTGTCAGAAAACAACGGTTTACAATGAAAGTAGAGTGAGTCATACACAATACTTTCAAACTTTACAATATTTAAACAGACAACAAATATTTAATGATATAAACTAAAAAAATACTCTAGCCCAGAAATTTTAAAAATTTAAACAGTTTAAAATTCAAAAAAATCAAACGTTATGATTATAATAAACAGTTTTATATTACGTCACTCAATAAGTCCCGAGGCTGACATATAGATATCTAATGAAAAATTCATATGATTTTTTTCATATGAAGTGCTAATCTCCGAACGATATGTGTCAAATTGTATGACAATAAAATTGTTGGAAACACCATGAACGCATACTATTAAAGTTAGCCGAAAGTTTCCAGCCGAAAAATCAAAAAATCGATAATGAAGATAGTGTCTTTGCTTTCTCAGCCGAAAAGTAGATAAATACGTCACCGTTGATCAACATTCTTATCTTCATTCGCGAAGTTTGTTGTAAAACTTAATTCTATTTAAACTTGAGCTATACAAATGTTTAAATCAATTAATCATAATTAGAAAAGCAATATTGTTAACCTTGCTTCAAATGAACATAAAATATGGTGCGGATGCCACTATGGCCATTTGATATGTCATAATGTTGGTCAACTTCGGCCTAATTATGAAGAAATTCTGAAGGGGATACAGGGTGTAATTTATCAAAATTTCACTAATGCAAACTATATCGAAAATGCATTCGATTTCCTGTCGTTCTAGATTAGCATGCCTTGTCATAGATATCACTATGGTCATTAGATATTAATTTCACTATGGCCACTTGATAGGCCCTAATTCCTGTTAACAACAGTCCAACTTTGAAGCAATTCTGATGGGGATACAGGGGTGTAATTTGAAAAAAAATTCCATAGTTCAATTTCTGAAAAATTCATTGAATGGCGCAGCGCTCTTGTTTGATCTAAACGCGCATTGATGCCACTATAGCCATTTGATAGGTCTTAATGCCTGTTAACGACAGTCTAATTTTGTAGAAATTCTGATGGGGATACGGGGGTGCAATTTGACAAAATGTCCATAAATTTCTGAAAAATTCATTGAATGGCCCACCCTATAGCCGTTTGATAGGCTTTAATGCCTGTTAACGACAGTCCAACTTTGAAGAAATTCTGATAGGGATACGGGGGTGTAATTTGAAAAAAATTTCCATAGTTCAATTTCTGAAAAATTCATTTTCTGGGAAATTTTGATGGGGATACGGGGTGCAATTTGACAAAATGTCCATAAATTTCCGAAAAATTCAATGAATGGCCCGGTGCTCTTGTTTAACCTAATTTCGCATTGATGCCACTATGGCAATTTGATAGGCCCTAATACCTGTTAACGACAGTCTAATTTTAAAGAAATTTTGATGGGGATACGCCAGGCCATTCAATAAATTTTTCAGAAATTCAACTATGATTTTTTTTTTTAATTAATCCCCCGGCGATACGGGAAAAACAGGAAATCAGAACTTCTTCAAAATTGGGCTGTGATTAACAGGCATTAGGGTCTATCAAATGGCCATAGTGGCATCAATGCGAGTTAAGGTTAAATAAGAAGGCCAGGTCAATCAATGAATTTTGCAGAAATTGAACTATGTAAATCTTGTCAAAATAAACCCCCGTATCCCATCAAAATGTTTTCACAATTGGTCTGGAGTAGACATAACATATCATAAACTGAAAGCTTTAATTTTAATATCAACTTAAAGGAAGACAATAAAATGAAGGAAACAATTATTTTTCTTAAATATCGGCCCAACGTTGTTGAATTTTTATATTCGGCTATCAAACCAAAAACACAATCTGTATTATCATTTTTTTTATCTTCGGCTGGTAACTTTCGGCTAACTTCAAAACGTCATGAACGCACCTTTAGTCACCGAGTGACTCCTTGCGGTGAGCATATGAACCTTAAAATCATAGGACAACATCAGTATTCATTTGTCAATATTGAATTTTCCACAACCAAAAACATTTTTATTTTTCCAACATCCAACATCTAACAAAAAAACGCCTCAGATAGTAAAAAATCAACAAAGTGCATTAGTAAACGACGAATACGTATAGACGCAGATCGATCACGGGGCGTCCTGTTGAGGCCATAATGAGATACTGGAGGAAGAATACGGTAAACGCACTCAAGCGAAAAATTTATTATTGACACTTAGTCGCAATCTCAAATTTCAAAACCGCAAAGAGAATGTTAGGTGACGACAAATTCACTTGTGCACAGCAGCCGTTTGATACACAACTGTTTAGAATCGTGATTACAGTTTTCAACGGTTTTTTTTAGTTTGCAAACTAATTGGATTGGAAACAACAACTGACCAATTCGCAGAAGTTGTACTCCATCAGCCGAATTAACAGCGAATTTAACTAGAGAAGCGGCGTTGTTGCTCAGAAGAATTTTACCAACGATAATTACGACGAAGCATGGTTCATTCTTCAAAATCGATACAATCATCGTCGGTTCAACATTTTCAGCCATCTTTGAAAATTTAGAACCATGTCTGCACTACAAGTTGAATCAGCCGTGGGATTGTACAAGATCATTGACACATCGATCGACACCGCTCACTGCCTGAAAGATCTAGGAATGCTGATCACCTCATGGGATATCATTATCATCGCTGGTAAGTTGGATCTAGAAACCCATCAATAATGTGGGATATGTCATTCACTCGAGCGCAGTATTAATCATATCAGGATCTTATGGATTTTCGATAATTCGATTGTAGTTTATACTTGAACATTTTTTTCCGGCATACTTAGGTAAAAAGCTAGTGTTAATTGTTTTGAAAATAAAATTAAATTGGGAATAATTTTCCCTGCCAATTTATGCAACAATTATTCCCAATTTATAAATATTTACATCAAACTTTTCTCCTCAGTAGGTCCGAAAAAAAATATTTGATCAGAAATTACATATAAAATCTTTCCCTAATTCCGTATTCCCAGGGAATTACCAGGAATAGTGCCACAGAGCGATCAATTCAGGCCTCTTAAATTCCAGGGAAGGTACAAATGTTGTCCGAGAAAAGAGCTTGCAAATCCAGTTTGCAATAAAAGACACCAACATTTAAACAACTTCAACTCGAGTATGGAACTAGTAGGCGGGGTATAAAGCTATTCCAGAAAATCAAATGGTTTTGAGTTTGGGAGCGACTATGATGGTTTTTATTTACGGTGTCATGTACGCAGCATCACAATCAGTATAATACAGTCCTTGTCCCTGTGAAGATCACAGGCACTCACCATCAGAACTAAATGACACTTGCAGCAGTTGGAACATGCCGATCATCATTATACTATCTTCCCAACAATATAGACATTTTACTCGGAGCTGATGTCAATGAGAAACTTCAAAAAGATGGTTGCATCTGCGGTGTTAGCGATTCAACTTTCGGTCAAGATTTCGGCATTAAAGCTATCAGCGAATCGTATGACGACTTTAGCAAGATTACCAGTCCGAGAATATCGTTTGTGCGCTGTCGCTTACGGTAATGCCAGCACTCCGTAAGTGACTTCTACGCCGATCACTTTATGGCCGGCTCAGACGACATCGTGAATATAATCGAAGTACGGAGGAAAATGGTAAAACCAGCTCCGATGTGGTGGCTTCGAAAAATGGAAGTGGTCCTCTAAGAGCCAACTGCTTCTCATTGAGATTCCGATCAAATTCCGCGAGCATGAGAATCAACTAGAGCTAAATTGCGAACGATTAAGTAAAAGCACTTGGAATTAGTTGGTCTAATTCTCCTGATTGTTCTGGATCGAACATCAGCTCAATATTGGATATTCATGCAATAACCAAACGAACAATATCGACACAAACATCTCAGATAATTGATCCATTTGGCTGGGTATCTCCTACCACAATTATTTGCAAAATCATACATCAAAAATTGTATACTCGGCGTATCGTGGGACTTGTCGAGGTATTTCGAGATAAAACATCGTTAGTCAAATTGCAGTTACCTTCAAATTCGCGGGTTCAACGACAATTCTGAGGCCTACGTAGGGGTGGTGTATGCTCGTACAACGTTGGCAGATGAATATAAAACTGGCATCCAATATGAAGATCACACCACCGAAAATAATTAGTCTGGTACGCCTAGAGCTTTGCATGCCACATGTGCAAAAGCACGCTTGGGCCAACACACATGTAGTACTGGGTTGGCTTTGCAGCTCGCCTAATCGCTAGGCGTTGTTTGCGTCCAATTAAGTTTTACAAATCTTCGATCACCTTCAACCTAATAAAACACCTATCAGAATACCCTACTCGATCGATGTTCACCAACCCCCTCGAATGGTTTCGTCACCGTACCTGAGCTCAATTGGCTATTGGAATTCTGAGTCAAGCTGCTCAAGAAACTCATTTCGCTGTCGAGATATGAAGATGACAACCCAGAGAACATCATATTAGACAAGCGGCCACTTCGACCTCTGAACCCCTTCGTTGGCAGTAGCGATATACTGCACATCGGATTTGCCATACGCAAGGAAGCATCCGAGTGTTCTTCTCTCTCCCACTATAGCTGATGTTAGCGCACATACAAAAACACTATTAGATCCTAAACATAAAACCTTGGTACGTTCGCACCTACATAAATGTGTGCTGTGCTTTCGCCATCGCTCAATGATAAGCCACGCAAAGGCCGCGTCATTGCATCGGCAGAGGGTTACATTTGGAGCTACTGGGCGAACTTACCTACAAATGCATCCATCGCATTGTTCAAAAGGGTCACGAAGCGAACAGGAAAAAAGCATAGCTCGTCACCTGGTATAACTGCATAAGCCAAGCACTAAAGATGAAAATTCTGAGATCTCTTCAATAGTGATTAAAGTTGATACCACATCAGACTTTATTACTCCCGCTTCGCCGCACTTCGGCGGCTTGTCGGAAGCAGGGATAAAATCAGTCAAACTTCATTTAGTTAGTATCCTTGGCTCTAGTCTGCCAAATCGAAGCATGCTTAAACTCACAACCATTGCGTGCGACCCATGTCGAATGACTCGGATGACTGTAAAATTCTCACTTCAGGGCACTCTTTATTTGAAAAGGCACCAAACACGAATACTGATCCAACACTACCCGATTTCCAAACGAATTGACTCCATCGTTGCCACCAAATTTAGAGAATGTATCATCACTTTGGAGAATTTGGTCGATGGAATACATTTCCTGCCTAAAGCATCGACCGAAGTGGTTGGGGCTCCACAACCACCTGGCCATATATCAATTGCTGCTGCCGATCCCAGATAACCACAGCGAATTTAAAAAGTATTGAAATATTTTAGGGCGGAGCGCAATGTTGGAAACAACACGAATGCACCCTACAGTAATCGGGTGTGATCCTTTTGGCAAACAAAACAGCATCGGGCAACACCACTACTCTGTTCTCACAATTGACGTTTTCACGACCAAAATATTTTTTTGAGCATGCATTGAGCGTAGAATACTTGCCGATATAATTTAGAATCGTCAACATGTTTAAAAGAAGCATCCAATTTTAAAGTGCGTATTCAAATGGTGTTAGTTCAATCCGAGTCTAACCAGCCACATTTATTGTGCGGAAAATTAAAGTTGAGCCTTTGTGAAGATTTCTTACACGAATGTAAGGAAATACATCCAAATGTGGAGCTAAATATTTCTGATATAAATGCAGTTTTGCTAGAAATAGAAATTTTTTAAATTAGATGACTCTTCTAAGATGAAAAAAAAAACGCATTTGAAATTATTATTTTATCTTTATGTGCAAATGACGCTGCGGAAAAAAATTGTTTTTTATAATGGTCCTGGAGGAAGTTAAGTATTTTTGTACATTACAGCAGAACGTAAAATAGCCTTAACATAGTCCGAAATCGCTGCTCAGACTTGATACTGGTCGAACGGATCACAGCCGATTTAAAATTCCACGGCGGGATGAAACATCGATGGCTAACAAATGCATTTTCGAAGCTGTTGATTTAGAATTTAAATATTTGTTAACATGCAATGAAGTCTTTAAGGGTTAAGCCATCGTGTTGGTTGGAGCTTCTTCGAAAGTTAACTCAATTTTAGAATAAAAAAAAATCTATTTTGCTTGCCAAATCCCGTTTTATATTTTATTTTTATTTTTTCTGTTTTTTTGTTTCTAGAATTTTTGGAATTCTAGAATTTTTGGAATTGGGCCTGCTCAATTGAATTTGACCATTTCACAATCAATAGTTGTAAAATTTAATTTTCAAAATTGGAATTATATAAATACGTTCTTTTAATAACATATATTTTTGGTCGTCCTGAAACGAACGTTTGGGGTTTTGACGTCATTAATAGATTCTATATAATCCGCTCCTACGTGCGGCACGCAGTGCGACATATTTGCTGATCCCGGCTCCTACGTCTCCCGAAGTTCAAATCTAAAGCCCCTCGGAGGGCTAAGCGGGGGAGAGCGCAGCGACCTCCCGCGTGCCCGTGAGAGTTATCGAAGCCGTTAGCCTCTACAATTATTGCATTTCAAAATGTTGTGCATTTTAAAACCTTGTCGAATGATTGACAATAATGTGTGTTAATAATACAATTAACAAAAACTAACTAATACAACTATAGCAAAAAAATAATCTCGTAAACAAACAAAAAACACCACCATAAAAAAGAAGAGAAAAAAAATTTCCTTTACTTCATAATCAAACTCAAAAAAAAATACGAAAACAATGTAACGTGTGCTAATGATAATAAAACGAAGTTTGGCAAGCAAAATAGAATTTTTTTTTTGTTTTTGAAATTGAGTTAACTTTTGAAGGAGCGCCGAGCTTTCCAACAAATTTTGCCTGCTGTACAGGAAGGAGTTAAAAAATTAAAATTGTCAATTTTAAATTTTTAGAATATATAGTACGCATCGGTGAAGGAAAAGAGATTACCAATGGTTGTAAAGGTAAAATTCAAATACCTCAAGAACTAACGCTTCCAATAGATATTATGGAAAGCTAAGTAAACTTCATTTACTTTGAAAATTTCAGTCATCTTAACCTTTATGTGATTGATCAATTTTACATCATATCATAAGTCGCTTAGGTAAATTTGTGCCTCCATACGTTTTGTATGGGAAATGCAAATGAGTTTTTCCGTTTACGAAATATGATTTCAATTAAATAGCAAGTTAAACATCTGCATTATGGGAAAAGGGATGCGTTAAATACAAATTAAATCTATATCCTTCGGAATATCAAAAGTAGGAGGTAAATATGGACGAAATATTTCAAGCTGAATTCGCAAGGCAACGGCTGAGAAGACGAATGGACCCCTACGTCATTCAGGTGTTCAGGGTGTTGACGAGTTATGGGATGTTGAAGATGCTTACAATGCTTCTGCAATATTAAAATAGAGTTACATGATGATGTTCCGGATAAATACAAGCCAAATGAACATAATGATATTGAAGAATAAATTTTTGGTGGAAGCATATCTTTAATTCCCGGTTTTATTGCTAAATATGGTACGATATGGATGCAAATTCCACCGGTTGTAACTCGGATACAAAAATTGAATATTCTCCGCCAAAAAAAGGGACCAGTCGCTTCAACAAAATGCTTGCATGTTGCAGATACATTGAAATGTATATTTTCGGAAGTGATGGTGGACATTATTGTACGTGAATCAAATCGGAAAACTCTGAAAACATTTGAAGAATGGAACGCCAATATAATTCCGGAAAACCTACTAAACCCTGGAAGTGTTTTTACCTCAAAGGAGTTTTACGGCTATACTGAAATGCTTCTTACATGGGTGTACATTATTACAATTCGGAGCACCACAGTATTTTATGGCGTGTGGATTCTAATCCACTATATACAGAGTGACCATGTTGCTCGATTGATTTCGTGGTAAATGCTGATTTATTCGATTTGACAACGATGTAGCTCGTTCTCAAAGCTTGGATTTAGATAAAGTACCTAATTTCTCATCACATTACAGAGTTTCGGATTGGGTTGCCGTTAATGAACAAATATTACCCTATACCCTATTCACACAATATATACCATCCATAAGGCATCCGAATATGGGTTAAAAATATTTTGGGTTTGTGATGCATAGAATTATTATCCCATCATTGGTCAAATGTACATAGGGAAAAGACGTGGAAGACTAGAAAAAGATCAAGTACAGTGAGGAATATGCGATTTTTGGCGTCAATTTAAAAGTTCTGGCCGGAATGGACAATTTCTTTCCCGCACTAGCGCGTTTATTGTTATCGTGGAACTTGACAATGGTAGACATTCTAAAACAAAACAAAACTTGCATCCCAAAGGACTTCCAGAAATGTGCAAGTAAAGAAGAATATTCATCCCAGTTTGGGTTTAATGACAACGGGAAAGTAAGCATTTGCTAATTTGTTCCGAAGGAATCCAATTATAACCTTGTTGTCGACGATGCACACTACAAATAATAAACCAGAAATGATTTTGTACTAGAATGCCACCAAAAGAGGGATTGGTAATATGGATAAGATGGTAATGCAGTTTATGCTCTACAATGAAGTGAATATCACCACTCTCGCTGCATTTATACTCTATACAGTGAAAATAACACCAAGTGATAAAACTTTACAAGGTCGACGCATTTTTCTGCAGAATCAAGCATATAATTGTCAATGCCGGTTATAGAAGAACGTGTGAAAAATCCAACAATTTTAGCTCATTTTTCCACTAAATCAGGAATAGAGTCTATGTTAGGCCATCTTGTAATCCTTTGTCGGACAACTTCATCATTTCAATGAAAAACTCGAAAATGTTGCTCGATCGCAAACGGCCAATTTGTACCGAAGACGCAGAAACAATTGCAAAATGCAATCAGTGTTCACTTTCCCGAGGAAAATCCGGGGGCAATCCGGAGAAAATCCGGGGTAAAATCCATGGGAAATCCTGGGGAACTCCGTGGAAATCAAGGGAAATCAAGGGGAAATCCGGAAAATTCTGGGGAGGTCCGGGGAAACCCGGAGGAAATCCTTGGTAAATCCGGGAAAATCGAGAAAAAATCCTGGGGAGATCCGTGGGATATCTTGGGGAAATCCGGGAGAAATTTGGAGAAAATGATGGGGAAATCCGAGAACTATTGGTACATCCTTGAAAAATCCGGAAAACGAATCCGGGAAATTGGGGGAAACCTGGGGAAATCCGGAAATTCCAGGTAAAATGCGAAAATCCGGGGAGAAACCAAAAATTCTTGGGGAAATCCGGGAAAATAGGTGTTTTTTGTTTTGTATTTGTTTCATTTCTCTTTTATCCCTTGCTTCGCTGAACGAGGATAGATAGGTACAAACATACCTTTCTCATCCGTTTAAGGCGTATTATTCTATTTTGCGGGTTAATTAAATAATTTTGTTCCACACTTTAGTTGATAATAATTAAAATTGACTGTAAAAATTTCAACGAAGACTAAATAAAATCATCAAGCATACAGTCCAACGCGAAAATAAAAAAAAATATTTGATTTAAATCGAAAAAGGTAGAACTGTACCTTGTCACTTTCATAAAGATTAATAAATCAGCATTTAAGAGAATGCTGTTCTGGCATCTAAATTATTTGGATTTCATGAACACGTACGTGTTAAATTAATTAATCGGTGCCGCTGACAAAAAGTTGCCGGTTTACCACCAGACAAAATAGTTTTAAAAGTTGATTGTCCTGTGTCCAATAATTCTCCTAAGACATTTAAATCCATCAATTGGACTTAGTCATGAAACAAAATTGTTAATAATTAATTTAAAGCCCAATTTGTGTTGGTAATTAGAAGGAAAATCGTGTTTTAATACCCAGACATACTATGAACCTATCGATTACTATAACTAAGCACCATGCACTTTTCTTGACCAAGTTACATTTGCAATGACTATCAGTAAAGCACTGGGCCTCAGCAAATTTGGTCTTTTGCTTGATACACCAGTTTTTTATCATGGACAATATGTTGGAATGTCGCGCACTGGAATAAGAAATAATTTGAAAATTGTAAGGAGAATAATGAAATATTTGTTGATTAAATATTTCAATTTATTAATCTATTAATGGTCTCTCGATTAGTTTAACTAATTTAAATTAAAACTTTTATGAATTTCAATTTTTGTTCATTTATTGTAAAAAATATTGAAAATATGTTTTTTATTATTCTACTATTTTATTTTAGTAAATATAATATTTTGGCTAACAGTAATATTCCTCATTCCAATATATCATATTACTACTGAATTACCCGGCGTTGCACGGGAAAAATTAAAATTACTTTGAATTACGGATATTATTAATTTCTCGCCGTCACTCTAGTTGCAATCGTATATGACAGGAATTCATCAGGTACTGAATTCAGTATCGGAAACATCACCGGTAGCATCAACAAATGTTATTTTAGAAAAACAGTTTACCGATACCCCTAGACCCAGGGTCCCAGCCCTCAATTTACTAACTCAGAAACATTTGCGCGCAAGCACGCAACCCATCATCAACGTTTCATCGCACTCAGATGAATGGTACAGGAACGCAAAAAAATGGGCCCCTTGATTCAGAGGACGCATCCCTAAGATTCGAGCATGTCACTAATTTCATATAATCCCTTTCCTAAACTCATTCCCAGGAAAAAAAACCAAAATTGAAATTTTACGAAAAATTTGTACTGCCCGTAGACCCCGGGGTCTAGCCTTGACTTTTTAAAGCGCATTTCATTTGCCAGATTATGTTATTTACTTTATTGCTGATTTATCAGCATAATCCGGTGACTTTAAATAACCCTTCTGAAAGGAATCGAGAGTTGTTAAATCTCACGACCTCGGCAGCCAATTAATAATGCGTTCATCGTAACGTTTGGTGATGAACGATATTTTTTGCTTTTCTGTTCGGAGAGAAAACGAATAGCGCTGATGGTTTACCTACTATCGAGTACGCCACATACAACTGCAAATGGGAAAACACGGCAATTCAAGATTTATTCCACACACTTCCAACTATGGGCCTTGTGATTTATTAATCACCGTTGCGAATGCAAGACAAATCGGAAACTGACCACGCTTAAACTGAAACGGCAAGTCGGTTGGAATCAATGGTATTCTTGAAATCAGAACATCCTCGCCTTGTTCATCAGCTTCTTAACAGTGAGTCTTGTTCCATTGCGTAGTTTTGGTTAGTTCAGGTTTCGTAACATGATTACCACCGAACCGAACTTGGCTGTAAATTGTGCGGCGGCATTCCTGGCAAATTCAATGAATTCAGGAATTCAATTGGATAATTAACGAGTTCATTTGGATCTGTAATGGAATCGATCGACTTAAATGAATGCAATTGGCCAGCGATTTGACTTTGAATTTTTATATTCAAATCGTCTACGTCCTTATTTCTCGCTGCCAAAATGGCTCGTTTACTCAACCAAACATGGTTTTTGTGAATTGCATCAAGAAAACAGAACAGAACACTTTCGTGATCAATTCTTCTTTACAGGTTGTGAATTGACAAAAATTAGGTGGTAACGAAATGAGGCAAGTCCAAGTGTCAACCTGAATTTTTTCTTTACAAATGTCTAGTAATTGCTTTGAAAACACGTCCGCCGATTCATAATTTTGTAACGCGACTCGCATATTCATTGTTAATTTGAGAATTTTCACGTATCTCCACAAATTCAATGTCTTCAAGCAAGCGTTTATTTTGTCAGTAGCTGGGGATCTTGGAATGACTGGCAGCGTTTGGCGAAAATCGTCGGCCAGCAGAATCATCGTACCTCCAAAGAGGTCTTGATTATTGCGCAAATCTTTCAATGTTCGTTTGTACACCATCGTATACTCATCCCAAATGATTATTTTGCAAGGCTGTACTACTTTCGCCATTGCTGATTTTTCTGAAATGTTCAGCTATCATTTGCAAATTCAGTGACAATCAACTGATGCGCTAGAAAAAAAAAATCATTTTCTTCAGGTTTTCCGGAAGTTTTCGAGTTTTCCAGTAAGATTTTCCAATGTTTCTCTTCTAAAAGACTAACTAGATCGAATACGTGCAAAGTCCCGTACAAAAACATCATTGTTCGATTTTCCAAAATTTCTGGCTTTTCCGGTAGCTTTTCCCAAAAACTTCTTTCGTAAGAACCATTTCGTGAAAATTGGGAACATATCAAAAAAAGATTGAGAGAAATCTAACCGTTCTCAACTGATGTGAAAGAAAAACAATTTGCTTCGGGTTTTTCCTGGAGTTACCGAGCTTTTTAATAAGATTTCCAATTTTTCTCTTCTAAAAGACCATCTGGATCAGATAAGTGCGAAATCCTTTAAAAACATCATTTATCGATATTCCAAATTTTCCGATTTTTTCGGTGATTTTTCCCAAAATTTTCTTTGGTAAGAACCATCTCCTGGTGATTGCGAATACAACAAAAAAAGATTGAGCCAAATCGGTTAAGTCGTTCTCAACTTAAGCGCTATAAAAAAATTCAATTATCTTCAAGTTTTTCCGGAAGTTTCCAAATTTTCCAATTTGTCTCTTCTAAAAGACTATCTGGATCGGATACGTGCGAAACACCCGTACAAAAACATCTTTTTTGATTTTCCAGATTTTACGACTTTTTAGGAGATTTTCCCAAAACTTTCTTTCATACAAACCTTGTCCTGACAATTACGAACACAACAAAAAAAAAATCAGCCAGATCGGTCCAACTGTTCTCTAGTGATACATTATCAATATATATTGATAATGTAGGGGTTGATTAGAATTGACAAGAATTTTGTTCGTCCTAGAATATTTTAACTTAGATCTTGGTTATGAAATAATACTGTCAAATAAAGTTACGTAGTAACTGGTAATTAACTAGTGATTTATAATTGGTATTATTGTAGAATTTACCACTTTGTTCACAGCGATTAACGTTTCACGGAAAAAAGATTATGCAAAAAAATCAAATCATTTGTTTCATTTTACTGCCGCCACCTATAAGCATACGAACGAGAGGGTTTGCGGAAAAGTCAATTTTTTTTTCAAAACCTTATAGCAAATTGATAGAAAAATCTATGCTAAAACCTATACCACGGAAGTTTAAATAAAGAGTTGGCGAGGTTAAAGTACATGAACAATGTGGCGGCAAATGGAAAGAATAATTTACCAAATTTTACTTGCGGTAATTATTGCACTGGTAATAATATTTCGTAGTTCTTGTTTCGTTGTTGCGTTCAAGCACAATGTTGATAAATGAATAAATTTAATTAAGGGCGGCATTAAAAGATAAAAATAATTTTGAGGGAAAATTTTACTTGACGAAACCATGACACCAACCTCCATCTAAGGGAAAGCTAATATTTGTCTTTTCTTATGGGAGGTAAAAAAGAACGGGTCTAATGGATTATAAAATATTAAATTAGCATGAAACCAAATTATGTCGTCTCGCTATAATGCGTTTCGTGTTCAATAAACTTTCCGTGGTCACTCAACCGCCAACGAACACAACATCAACAGATTATTAATTTCTAATTAATTTTTGCGCGTACTTAATTAAATTAATAACCAAAAAAAAGCATACACAACCATAAATATTGAAATTAAAATGTAAAAAATGGATTAATAAACTTTCACTTTGGCGGTGCGGGGAGCGGCTTAATTTGTTATGGTAAAAACACAAAAAATTCATCACGAGCAACATGAATCCATACACGTGGATGAATAAAATAAATGTAAATAGCAAATAAAATTAATAGCACATAACACTAAAATCGCTAATATGCAATCACATATGTATACCTGGCCCAATTGAAGTCTTTGAATTATGTTTATGTAATTCAACAACAACAAAAATATTTATGTATCATACCCAACACCAACAAAATACAATTATTTATAATATGTATTGATATATCGAATTGATCCGCAACCAAAATGTGATGATTATGATGTTTGGTTAGATTAAAATTAGAAATTAATGTTAGTTTTTGATTAGTAATTATAATTAATTTTCTAAACTTCTATATGGGAATATCAAAAAATTTTAAATTTTTCCATGAGTATATGAACGTAATGAATGAAATGTGAATTTTCGTGGATGATTAGGAAATTAGTCGCTGACGTGCCACTCAATGAATTTAGAATGTTACGTGAGCGTATCACACGATTGTTAATGCTACCTAGCACATTAGTACTTGTGCATACGAAACGATTAATTGGATTAAAACTAATTACAGATTGGTATAGAGATGAATTTTTGACTAATTTTAGTAATGCAAATGGGCATGAGATTAAATGTTTTAGAAGGGGGAAGAAATTAGTAAATTTTCTGTAATAAAAATTGAAAAAAATGATTTTTTTTTTGAGTAAATTGAGCGACTTAAATGCATAATTTATATAATAAATGTGAAATTTCAAAAGAATTTTACCTTGATATTCCATCCTGGCCCATTGATAGTGGACGTAACTGAAATAAAATAAATTAAGTATAGATTAAAAATAAATTAAGATTATAGAATGTATGTACATGGTATTATAACAAAAAGTGCAGCGATCAAAAATGCATGTGAAAGCCAGAAAACAATAATGATTCAAGAATCGTGATGGTTGATATTGATTACATAAGTTGAAAGTGAAAGCTTTAATAGTTTTTTGTTTATAAACCCATACCGTTTCCTGAAACCATTTATTGCCCTCTCCTAAGTTTAAGCTGCATTCTTGATCCTGTCACTTAAATATAAAAAGTATAAAATGTAATACATATATAAATAAATCAGATAGTGCAGGTAAAATAAATTACGGGAACTAAAGATTTCGATATAGTACAGGCCAAACTAAGCTTTCGAAATTGAATTTTTTAAAACCCTTATGAGTATATTTTTCATAAAAATCTAAACATCTCCGGCTTATGTTTAGTTGGAAAAAAAACACTATGACCCCTGGTGGAGCGCAGACCTCAGTGAAACCATCTTGTTGCATACCAGTATAGACACTGAAATTCTGTGAGTAGATCTACGAGTAACTTCGAGTAAGTAAATGTTATGCCTGAATATTGTTTTACCAATTCAGCTGGTAATATAAAATTCGAGGTGTTTATAAGGCATATAATTATTTTTTGTATTTAATTAATTTAATTATGTACAAAAACGCTGATGTAGCTCCCGCAATTACCTTACCCATCGAAAACAAAGCTAAATAACCGCCAGTTAAGTTTCAATCTATAGTCAAGCGCTACATAACAAGCATCACAAAATAACCGACCATAATGGATCACCTAATTGATCAGCAAGACATATTAAAGGAAAAATTGCTCAATTGGAGAACAATTACAACAAAGACGAATCAATCCGCAAGATGAAGAGGTATTTAGAAATAAAGCTAGAACAACTCTGTACGAAAGAACAAGTCTATGACCTTGATCCAACAATCGAGAAAAATCTTGCATGCACCACCCAACGGAAAATGGTGGGATCAACCTACAAACAATTTATGGAGGAAATGTGACAGCGGTTAAGCAATGGGCTACCACAGACACCGTTACAATCGTGCAGCACGATTTATACCCCCAGAGACAGACGAGTCTACTAAAAATTACAAACATAGCGAAGGCCATCATGTTTTGGCGGAAAAACAAGGTAAGCAAGATATGTAATTCACCAAGCAGTACATGCAGCGTGCTAGCAATCAAATAATTGTGATAGGCACGAAGAACTTTGTGTTAAGGCCTCAGACGGTGAACATGAGAGGCTATGGTATTTAGCAAGAAGGGATTATGAATCATTAAAGGAAGAATAAACATTTATGGCAATCAAAATAACCACTGCGACAGAAGAAATATCATCTACCAATGGCATAATATATCAGAAATAAAACTAAAACCTATAGATATTCTCAAATTTTACGGAGACTACATAAAATGAAGAAATTTCTCAGATATGTTCAAAAAGTTGACAGACCAAAATCAAACTCAGACACACATTAAGCCAACTATCTGAAAAATCATCTTAGTGGTGCAAAACTGCAAACCGATATGCAACTAAGAATGAACCCGTACAATTATAACACGACCTGAAGTATATTAAATAATAGATACAACAGCAAGCGGTTAATTATATCAGTCTAAATAATCTACAACAATCACGATAAAGAACACGTAGCAAGAGCAATTATTAAATGCTAATCCTAACGGAAGATATGCCACATTAAGAGTCCTGATAGACTCAGGATCCCAAGCAACTTTGATTACCGAGGAAACAGTTGACAAATTGAACCTGGAGTCGGTAGTTATAACATACAAGAGGAAAGAACATATAGTGAGGCTCCAATTCCAACCTGTTAGGACATCCGAATTTGATTTGCTGTTAGATGCTTTAATATTTCAAAAACTCACGAAACTACTACCAGAACAACAGACAGAAAAGAGACACTGGGAGATTTAACAACCTCGAGCATGCAGATCCATAGACATTTTGCCTGGAGTATATTATTATCCAAACATCGTATTTGGTGACATTATAAAAGGAAGTCGAGAACAAATAATAGCACAAAAAACTGAATTGGGATGGATCATGTTCAGAAAAAGGCTGAAGTACCCAAAATAACCACATAAAATCACTGATAGCATATACCGAATTAGAGAATCAGTTAAACTGATTCTGGGAACTTGAAAAAGTCGACGTAGAACTGAGATGCGAATAACATCTTCAGAACAACTACTAAAGGTTAGGAAACAGTACATACTAGGTCGCGTTACCTTTTAACGGCGATGGGTTTATATTAGATGAATCAAGAAAAAAGCTACAACAGCTCTTCTTTAAGTGGGTAAGCAACTAATAAAAAGATCCAGATGAAGAATGCAACGCAAACTTGAACAGAATATCATTAAATGACCTCGTAGAGATATTGCTACGCTGCAGGAAGCATAAGTATGTGTTTAAATCTATCAACGAAAAGATGTTTAGGCAAATAAAAATCAGTTCACATGATCGCAGTTGCTTCGATAATTCTTCGCTTCTTGATAATATGGAGAAACGACAAAGGCAATTCTACGCCAATAAGCTCAGGATGATGGCAAAAAATAACACAAGTTTAAAGAACAGCTACTGAATATAATTATGTGAACATCATAACAAACTATACCGTAATGCAAGAACAATTAGGTAAATTCTTAAGACACGTTGATTTCAACCTAAGAAAATGGTGCAGAAACAAACTGAAAATATTAGAAAACATAGATACTATCAAAACCTTTGGTATCTTATGGAATCCTAAGAAGATATTTTCCAATTTAAAATCAACCCGTAATTAATCCGGAAATCAGGAAAATCAAACAAGCGTCACAAGTACCGAATATTAAAACATTCGCATGGACGGATTCAGGGATGACGTTAGCATGGATTAGAAGGAAACCCAATAGAATTAAACAGGATTGTTGAAATTCAAACTACATCGAGAGGTTTGAACCCTACCAGCTTGATAGATCACGGTCTCTTGTGCAATTGTCCAAGCTCAGGAACTCTTTCAAATATATGCAACGATCAGAAATTTAAGAAACCACAGAGAAATCAAAAAATGTAGTATGGGAATTCACGATTCAAGCAAAGATGAAAAAATCATATAACTGATAGAGCAGGGCTCATCGTCCGTAAAGCAGTAAGGAGTCTTGCCACGAGAGTGAGTTTTTTTATTAATTTTAATCTTTGCAATCTGTTCTGGGCCCGAAGCACTCCGAAATGTCGCAGTTGTCAGTCAAATTGGGTACTTATGGCTAAAGAACCGATTTATACGAAGCCATTTCTACATTGCATAGCTCCATGCCAGCCGATAGTACTGCCATAGAAAACCATCACACTATAAATGTGTAATTTACTACAAACAACAAGCATAGACTCTGAACCAATTGATCATCTCACTTGCGGTATTCGCCGGCACGAAAGCTATAATGAAAATTAGCAGTATTCGCCTTTTCGCAAGAAAAGCCGTGCACTTAATAGTAGTAAACAATTTATCATCCGAGCTTTTTGCAGTACAATTAGGTAAACTTTTTGCAGTACGTTAAGGTTATTGTTTCGGACCTCTACAGCAACTGTGGCTTCAACTCTATTTAGTTTCACATTAGAACTACCCGAAAATCTGCTAGAACGGCTTGTTAACAATGGTTGCCAATGACATTATACACCACCCAGCACGCCCCACGTAAGTGGTCTATGGGAAGCGACAGTTAAGTCCGTAAGGCATCATCGACCAAAAATATTTGTAGAATAACATCTAACATCTGAAGAGATGACAACAATAGATCCTCATTACAACGTTAACACTAGGACATCATTTCCTGACAGCTGGGCCACTCCGAACAATACCAGAACCAACCTATTTAAATCGAAATATCAACCATTTGCACGATGGAGAAATTTGGAAGATCTGGATAACAGATTATCGAATGTTACAGAAGCGACGTAAATGGCATAACAAAGAACCAAATATAGCAAAGGGCTAGTACTCATTAAAGATGGTGATCTATTTCCAGTAAAATGGCCTATATAAAGAGTATTCATGAGGTATACAGTGGTAACATTAGCTTTGTTAGAACGGTAATAGTCAAACCCAGCAATGGAGAATTACTCAAAAGCCCAAGCCGATTGAGAACAATGGACAATGCGAGAAAATAGACGTGAAGGAAGGAACCGAAACAGTTGCAGCTCGAACCAACGATAGCGCAAAACAGAATAAGTTAGTGTCAAGAGCCAACTATGTCCAAGCTGCATAAGCACGAAATAATCTGCGCATCAGAAATATATCGAGATTTACCACATCCCGGGATCTGCCTTGATAAAATTGGACAAGGAAGTCTAATCAACGGAGAATGGTGGATTATAACCTACTATAATCTCACTACCTATTGGACGTAACGTAGAATTAAATGAGCAAAACGATTTAGGCACAACTAAAATCAACCACAAAAGAAAAACGCCTTTCGATTTTGTTGGTTCAAAGGGAAGGAAAACTTACAGGGAAGCAGCAGCAACATAAGGAATTTTTACAGAAACACGTCCATGAGGAAAGAACCCAAAAAGTGTAGGCATGTTCTAACAACCATTCAGTACCATGAAGAATTTACAGAACTTACTATAGTAATAAGCATACATGTACATATGCTGAAAAAAAAACTTAATCATGGCTAATCCATAAAAATTAAGACACCGCGGTCTTATTCGATTAGTACACAAAATTCGATCAAACATATACCACGCTATGCCAGTCGCAACTTCAATACAAGAAGTTCAATAAATGAGGAACTGAATATTTGTGCCAACCTCAATGACGAGTACATTTGTGATATACATCAGCCACTGAATGCGTATCACTCAAATACAAGCAGATGTGAGACAACAGCTTCCATTTTCTTTTCGCCGCCACAACCCATGGATCTTTGTAATCATATCAAAGGTTCTAGTAATTTGCGAAATTGATAGCGGAATAATCGTAACAACAACCACTTTCATCGAAGGACTGAAAATCCTAACACTAGATGTAACCATGCTGTATACGATAGCGGAATATTGACAGCAGAAAATAAGAGATTATGCTACTCGCCGCAAATGGCAGCACTATCATTAAAGAGAAATCATTTTGTTATGTAATTACCAGCGGAAATTTTTCATTCATTATGTATATATTTTTTCACTACATAAAACATCTCAGCGGAATAAAATATTAAAAGTGAAACTCAGTATATTAAATCTTGAAATTTAACAATATTCCGTCTTTCCGGCATTTCTTCCACTAGTAACCAATTTTTTCAGTTGTTTTTCTAATAACTTAGGTCATACTAAGACTATATGGGAAAATTTGGGAAAATTCGTAGATTAGAATTTTCACTAGAATTTTTTGATTGTCTGCGGCCAAATAAGTTATTTTCAGTTGTTGGCCAATATCTCAAAAACTTCCACTAGTAACCAATACTTTCGGTTGTTTTTCTAATCTAGAAAATCTAGAAAATAAAAAAATTCTAGTGAAAGTTCTAGTCCATGAGTTTTCCCCAAATTTTCCATATAGTCTCAGTATGACCTAAGTTATTAGAAAAACCACCGAAAGTATTGGTTACTAGTGGAAGAAATGCTTGAAAGACGGAATATTGTTTAATTTCAAGATTTCATATATAGAGTTCCTTTACTTCGGATATCAATCAATTTGCCATTTTATGGATCACTTTTAATATTTTATTCCGCTGAGATGTTTTATTGAGTGAAAAAATATATACATAATGAATGAAAAATTTCCACTGGTAATTAACAAAATTAATTCTCTTTAATGATAGTGCTGCCACTTACGGCGAGTAGCGTAATCTCTTATTTTCCACTGTCAAAATTCCGCTATCATATACAGCATGATGTAACCTATGTGCTGAAAGGAAAAACTGTTATTAGTATAATTTTCGGTTATGGTGCCTGTAAATCGACTGAAGCATGAAGAAATGAATGAAAACAAATGGCATGAGTTCTAGAAGCGATTCTAAAAATGAATAACACGAATGAAACTCAGTTATATCTTACAAAATTACTGATTGGGGTGTAGTTAACCGAGAAAATTTAAAAATGACCAATTGACATACAATTTCAGACGATTTATTTCAAACAATTGAATGAAAAGTTTTTGAATGAAAATAACCTTTTGGAAAGAAATCAGCCAGTTCTCACGCAAATGGGCTCAGCTAGGATTGGTTAATAAAAATGGCATTTCAAAATAAGTGTCGGTAGTGATTCTGAAAAATGATTAGTTTAAAAGGAAATAAACCATTTATCAACCGTCATCGTGCTCGGCTTGCATAGTGAAAATCGGATTCCATTAAAATGTACACGTAGAACCGAGCAATTTTTATAAAACCGGATCAGCATACTTAAATTACGCATTCGAACGCATTCGAAATATTTTCATAGCTTTTTTGTCTAAATAGTTTTCTGTTGGAATTAGTTAGCTGTAAATATTTTTGAAACAACGATGTATTGGGAATTATTTTTCCCTATAAAAATTTTGTGGAACAAAAGTTTCCCGATCAACTTTGTTTCGAAAATATTTACACCAAACTTATTCCAACAGTAGGCCAGAAAAATATAATTTAGACAAAAATGCTATGAAAATATTTTTCCCAATTCCCTATTCCCAGGGAAAATCAGAATAGTGCCACTGTGCAACCTTTTGGAAGCGACAGTTGGACTTAATGGTCAAAGTACGATTGTTTGGTCATTCGATCTATTAATGGGCCTATTTATGGGTATTTATGGTTAAGGTTGCGAACAAGAAATATCGGATTCGAATGTATTTCGAAATCAAACATCTCCTTGGTTAAAATCTTAAAGTAACTATAGCATAAATAATTTGGTACATATGTTATGCTTAAAGTCCGAAATCGCTAGGTATCTGAAATTTAATTTTTAAATTCGTTTACATGATTCAAAATCGGTTGTATAGAAGTCCATTGGTTACAAAATGTTTGTTGACCTTCCCACCTACATCCCCGTAGTTTAATTTATTCCCCATCAGGGGCTAAATATCATGAAGGGTACAATTAGCTCTCGGGAGCCCGTGAGAGTTAGTGAAGCAGTTAGTCCCTACTAACTAGGACTCTCGATTCACAGATTTCGAAGTAATAAAACAGTTTTTTCTAATGTTTATTCGTGACACCGTTTTTTTCGTAACACATACATGGTATACTAAATTTGTCAGTTTTTTTACTAACAAGGAAGCACCAACAATTGTTTCCAAATCCAGCTTGACATTAAGCTCGTAGACTTACAAAAAAACCAATAGGGTCAAATAGAATCACAAGATATAACTAAAGCATGCTGAAAGCAGTAACTTCTTAAAAAAAATAATTCCCTTATCTACGCAACACGGCCAGTAGGGTGTCTTATAGGGTGGCATATATGCAATTGAACGTATCTAAGAACTGCTCAGTTATTGATCACCGATCATCGTGACAACCCCTGTAAGATGGCATATATGCGATTGAGTTAGAATTGAAATAAAATTAGTTGTTTTAGGAAGCTATGTCACAGTCCCAGTAAGTTTTATACAGCGAACAACAAATGAGCAATTTATTCACATACACGAGGGTCGTCTTAGGAATGAAGACCTTTTAGTTCTATAAATTTTTACCAATGTATCTGTCAGGGGCCAAAGACCCAAGCCATGTTTTCATGTAGGGCAACAAATCGCAGGGAACCAGGTCGAGCGAGTACGGTGAGTGCGGACGTAATTCGTAGCGCAGTTCATGCAATTTGGCTTCGACAGTTCCGGATCGCAATTTCGGTATTCGAGGCACCAATCTGGCCGACACCTTTCTCACACTTATCTTTTCATTTAAAATATTAATTCCTCGCGATCAGCGAGAATCTTACCATCGACCTTTTCAATGATTTCCTCGGTAGCAACGTCTGCCGGGTGGCCTGGCCGCTCATCATCAAAAACATATATACGGCGACGTTTAAATTCCTTGAACCAATATCTAGAGGTTGGTAGGATTTCCATAGACAACGTTTAGCGTCGCTTTTATTCTCTCTCTCGCATGTTTTTCCATCCAAAAATAAAAAGCTAATTACGGATCGATATTGCTCTTTTTCCATTTTACTGAGAAACACGTTTGATACAAATGGCTGCCTTTAATGGCAAAGAGCAAAACTAACCTGTGAACTAGACTGAAATTTAGTATGGTATCGTTTCACAAATGGCAGTACACGATGGTTATGTTAACATCCCTTAGCAGCGCTACTTGTTTTCAAAATCAAAAACACCTTTCTGGCCGACGCGTTCGCGTTGATAAAGGGATTGTTGTTTTAGGAAGTTATGACACTCACCCAGCTCAAACCGTATCTCGAAATACAGATCAATCAGTCTGAATATTAATCTATTGATCAACAACTGAGCAGTTCTTAAACACGTTTAGGTAATCGTGTACCCATGTCTCGTCACCAGTTATAGTGTTTTATGCATGTGCAGTCCGAATTGACTCGCCCTAGCCTGTCTTACGGGACCTTTATGCGATTGAGTTTCTGACAAAATAGAACACTGTTAAAAAATTAAATGGCAGATCGCGCTCAAACTTCACATCAAGATAGAGGACGGTTGTGCCACCTTATCAAATAGTTTACCATATCTTTAAGCGGGCTTTTTAAATGAACAATTCCCGTTACTTTCTTGATAGAATGTCTGTAGAGAAAAAATCGGAGTTCTTAAAAGAAAAATGCGGGACTGATTTCCGTTTTACGCAAATTCTTTAATTTTTCGTGCCGTAAGTTAAGACGCTCTAAATGTTAAGCAAAGACACATGTTAAAAAGTCTCTTTTCAGGACTTTTTCGGGTTAAATTCATATATATAAATATTCCTACTGGAACCTCTAGACAGAACATATTTCCAGTTCAGATTTTAAGCCAGTAAATCATTGAATCCGGTTTAAATGATATTTCATTCTCCCAAATACGCCTAGGAATGTGCCTTCGCCAGACGATCTAATATTCAAAGTCCATTGACAAACAAAAAGCATAGTTTTCAGGTTTATTTTTCGTATGCAAGGACAAAAAATCTTACAATAGATTTGCGACACACCACAAAACTTTTAAAATTCAAAAATAGTTAAACTTAAAAAAAAAACTTACTCGTTCCGTTTGTGTTGCCATATTAACCGTTTCAATTTCATTCACGCTCGATGTTTCCGTTGTGCACACATGATTTTTATCATTTTCCTCTTCCAATTTTAATATAAGTGTTTGCTGTAACCGTATCGTTCTATCCTTATCATCAATTTGTCCCTAAAAAGAATTTTAATTATACAAAATAAGAATTGGTTTTTAGAAAATTCCTAAATATTATAACTAGATAGATATATTTGGTACATTCGTCATGCGATCCAACATATTTTCTTCGAAGTGTGTCTTAAAAACTACTTAGGAGTAAAAATTAACTATTGACTTAAAACGTATACAGGATACATAAAATAATAAAATTATAAAACTAACTAAAAAACCAAAGGTTCGTGCATATACCTGAAGAAAAACAACCTGTCTACGAAGATCGGCTAACTCCTGTTTCGGGTCATCGATTAGTGATGGCGTTAAACTTCCCGAATCACGTTCCTCCAACGATGAGAGCGCGGTTGTCTGTTTTATTAAATCTAATCCGCAGTTGGCAAAGAATTGCCCATGTTCAAATGGGTTGAGAGTTTCAGTCTGTAATAATAATTAATTATTTTGATAAAATAATGTTATTAAATTAAGATTTTATTATAACAGTAAAAATAGAAAATAGGGACACGCCTCTATATAAAAAAAAATATAAAGTCGTAAAGAGAAAAGATATGACGTATAAAATAAATTGTAAAACAAAAATCAAACAAAACATACCCTCATCAAAACATCTTCGTCCTAGGTATGGATGATATTAGGTGATAATAGAACATATGAACATAAATAAAATAAAAATAAGGACAAAAGATATAAATTATAGATCAAAAACTAAAAAAATAAAAGCAGCTTAAAAAAATCATGCATCTGAAAAAAGTATTCGAAAAATATATTTTTATGTTCGCACCTCCTGCAGCAATCGCCGTAGCCGCACCAATTGCTTTTTTAAGTGCACAACATCCTGCAACATTGAATTTCGCACCGATTTATCAACGAGCACCATATCCTCCGGTACTTGATACGTATGACTTTTGTGTAATGGTGCCCGCCGCGAACCACTATCCAACGAGCGTGGACTATCCGAACCGGTCACACTTGGCGGTTGTGCTAATCGCGACCGATTTAATAAACGTGTTGCACGGGCTGGTAGTTGTGATCTGTAAAAATTACAAAAAAAAGCTTGTTACTAATAATAACACGGTTATTTATAAAATAAATCAAACTAAACGAGGCATAAAAATGGTTGCGAAATAGTTTATTGTTGTTGTTGTAAATAGTTTTTGCTTTTACTTCGCGCTTTAATAATTTATTGACCTTAAGCACAAGTATTTTTTTGTTGTACATATACCGCAATTGTATTACGTTATGTATACGCTATAGTGACTCATACCTAGATAGTGGTGTAAAGTTTACAATTTATTACACTTTGGTGGATTTGTATTTAGGTTTGTAAATAAAAAAAAAAAAAGATCAAGGCTTGGCGTTCTTGAAATTAACAGAATTAACTGTTTATTGTATTATTTCTATTTGTATGGGGGGCTCAAGACAAAGAGAACACGAATAGAGAAAGCACAATAATATATCACTGTAACTGACGTGTATTCAAATTCAATATATAAAGGTATAATTTTAGATACTATATAGGGTGGTGGGCATAATATACACCTACAAATTTTCAACCAAATTAGCATACTTTAATATAACCTCATAAATCATCTCCGTTTTACAAAATACTATTTCCACTACTACTCGTACGTCCTATGGTTTGCTTTTTATGATAAGGAAGGGAAGGCAATGAATTCTCTTAAAATTACACAATGTATATGGTGACACCTTAACCTTACCCATTTATAAAAATGTTAAATTTTGTTAGATGTGCAAAAAATAGCTTTAATCATATTCATAGGGGGTTTTTAATTCCTTTGAGATAAATAAAGTTATGCAATACATAAGTTTTTATGTGGACAGATAAAAATTCAACCCCATCCAATTTTGCGATTTTACTGAAAACCTAATTTATTGTTGCTATGGTTGTGGTAAAAAAACAATATTTGAACTTTATGGTAGCTTTATGGTTTGTCAGAAAATCGTGGTTAAACCTCTAACAAATTTTTTATGATTTATAATTTCCGCTGCTATAGCTTGATATATTTTGAAATTTAACTGGATAAGATTTGCTTAAAACATCGAATTCCTTATGTTCTCGATACTTTAATTAATAATAAAGGGTGATTTTTTTGTGGTTAGGATTTTCATGCATTAGTATTTGACAGATCACGCGGGATTTCAGACAAGGTGTCAAAGAGAAAGATGCTCAGTATGCTTTGACATTTCATAATGAATAGACTTACTAACGAGCAACGCTTGCAAATAATTGAATTATATTACAAAAATCAGTGTTCGGTTCGAAAAGTGTTTCGCGATTTACGTCCGATTTATGGTCTACATAATCGACCAAGTGAGCAAACAATTAATGCGATTGTGACCAAGTTTCGCACTCAGTTTACTTTATTGGACATTAAACCAACCACACGAATGCGTACAGTGCGTACAGAAGAGAATATTGCGTCTGTTTCTGAGAGTGTTGCTGAAGACCGTGAAATGTCGATTCGTCGCCGTTCGCAGCAATTGGGTTTGTGTTATTCGACGACATGGAAGATTTTACGCAAAGATCTTGGTGTAAAACCGTATAAAATACAGCTCCTGCAAGAACTGAAGCCGAACGATCTGCCACAACGTCGAATTTTCAGTGAATGGGCCCTAGAAAAGTTGGCAGAAAATCCGCTTTTTTATCGACAAATTTTGTTCAGCGATGAGGCTCATTTCTGGTTGAATGGCTACGTAAATAAGCAAAATTGCCGCATTTGGAGTGAAGAGCAACCAGAAGCCGTTCAAGAACTGCCCATGCATCCCGAAAAATGCACTGTTTGGTGTGGTTTGTACGCTGGTGGAATCATTGGACCGTATTTTTTCAAAGATGCTGTTGGACGCAACGTTACGGTGAATGGCGATCGCTATCGTTCGATGCTAACAAACTTTTTGTTGCCAAAAATGGAAGAACTTAACTTAGTTGACATGTGGTTTCAACAAGATGGCGCTACATGCCACACAGCTCGCGATTCTATGGCCATTTTGAGGGAAAACTTCGGAGAACAATTCATCTCAAGAAATGGCCCGGTAAGTTGGCCACCAAGATCATGCGATTTGACGCCTTTAGACTATTTTTTGTGGGGCTACGTCAAGTCTAAAGTCTACAGAAATAAGCCAGCAACTATTCCAGTTTTGGAAGACAACATTTCCGAAGAAATTCGGGCTATTCCGGCCGAAATGCTCGAAAAAGTTGCCCAAAATTGGACTTTCCGAATGGACCACCTAAGACGCAGCCGCGGTCAACATTTAAATGAAATTATCTTCAAAAAGTAAATGTCATGGACCAATCTAACGTTTCAAATAAAGAACCGATGAGATTTTGCAAATTTTATGCGTTTTTTTTTAAAAAAAAGTTCTCAAGCTCTTAAAAAATCACCCGTTACTAGAGAACACACGTATACGTTAGCTAAATGACTTTTATCAATTTAAATACATTTTACATATTTTGTGAAACGTTAATATTTCTGTTTATTTTTATTTAGAGGGATTTCTGTCACGTACAGGTGCGCTTGTTCCCTGCCAGTTTCCTGGAATCTTAATGTTATTTAAAGATTATAGAAGCTTGAGGAATAACACAGTCTTATATAGACTAGTATTGTGATTAAGAAGAGGAGTCGAAATCATGCTTCCACTATAAGATTTGATGATAGTTTGGGCATATCATTGGCGCTTTAAAACCAATTAGACCTAAAGCATCTGTTCTCCGTGTTTAGGGCAGGTTGAAAAATACATTTTTCTTACTGACTGGCTCAAAGAAGTAAATTATCGCGAACACGTGAAAAGCACAGTTTCTGGTTGCAAGAAATAGGAAGTTTTTTTTTTAATCATTACCAATTTTTATTTACAAGAAATATACAATAATTTAAAAATATATAAATTGGTAAGAAAAAGTGTACCTTTGGTTCAACAGAACGCGGGGTAGGTACACAGATTCCTTTTTAACAAGAATATGTTTGTAATTATAAAATACTTAGAAAAAAAAATTATGACAGTTGAATCGAATTATTATAATATAAACGTTAAGCAAGTGTAACTCTACTCGTACGAGTTTCAAATATAAAAACTGAAGAGCTCCTCAATATTCTTGGTTGTACTAAGCCAATGTTTTAGTTCTTTTGAAAATAATGATAAGGTACCACACCTACGAATCTTGCAAGGTAACCTGTTAGAGATAATAGGTGAAATTACATTGAAAAAACTTCTTCTGAGATGTGAATTATATCTTGGAATATTTTTTTGAATAGAAGACTAGATCGAAGACTATAGTCTGAATACTTAATAAAAGTTAATAATACCACAGATAATAATTAAAAAGATGTGGATCTTTCCTACAACCGCGATGTATATGAAACTAAAATTATTAAATTCCATACCCTGTTATAATAGGGGTTTTGGAATTTATGTTAGCAGAGATCAGATAGTTTAGCTATTTAATATATTACTCTCTTTCATACCAAAGTAAAATTTCATTAACAAATTTTATATGTAAAATGTTCGTTTGTGTACGACACAAACGAAAAAAAAACGTATGCTACCCGTTTATTATTATCGATCCTTTGAAAGTATCTGTTTCTTTTACGTACATATTTATATTAAATATAAATATGTACGTAAGAGAAAGAGTATTATATGTATATAATTACATACTTGTAAATATAATATTTTGTGAGTTTGTATACACGATCGAATATTCGTTTTCGTTTAGATTTATCAAAATTAAATACTCGAAGATGACAAGAAAAGGAAAAGGATCGCTTATTTGTATATTTGTATGTAGCGTGTGTGCGGCTAAAATTGAATATATGTATATATATATTATGTGGTTGGTGTGCAAAATGAAATGTAAGTAAAAATTTGAGAAAAAATATTTGGAGGTTTATGCGATACAAAAATAACGTTAAAATTATCAATCGAAAGGAAAAGTTTTCTAATGGTCGCAGTGAATAAACATGTATTATACATATAGATATTTGTGTTTACTTTACATTATGTATATACCAGCTATCTATACTGATTTTACCAAATTAATTACATACTTTTTCTACGTGTACTATACGGATGATTGTGATTTGAATTTAAGAATATTAAAATAACAAAACTCGTAATTATTTTATTTGGATAAAATGAATGAAATCAGGTCACACTGGAAAGATTGCATTGGGGAATGTATTATGTATTTAGATTTGTTTCTAAAAAATGATCAAGCATATACAATTGTTTATTAACATTTTTCCTTATTTCATATTATCTGAAGCATGGTAGTAATAAATTTGTTTTGACTAGCTTTTGCACATCTTTCAAGATGTTGAAAATTACAGCTCGATATTGATTTTAACCAAATTTTTCGTAAACTTACATAATACTTCGATGTGGTGTATAGAATTATGGTACAGGGTATACATGCCGTTTCATTTTTGAACTGCTAACCCTAGTTGTGATCAATCGATTCATGAGTTTACATTACTAGTGCACTGCCATTTTCCAGCCACCAACCACCCTTTACCATGAAAACCACCCCACATTTCTGAAGCATAAACGACCACTTCTTTGAAAATTTCAAAAACAGATATCTCAATATCGGATAATAAAGAAGATCGATTTGGCCTCACCATAGAACCATAGAAGCGCAATTCGACTTTTGACATGTAACTTTTGACCATGAAAACCAATTTATTTATTATTATTCAATTTATTTAGCCACCCCACTATATTTATTTATTTCCATGCCTAACCGAACGTCTGATAATTTTTGGCTGGCGGATTTTTAGATATGCCTGACAATTTTCGAAAGTGCGCTCTAAATTATTAACAAAGTAATTAAACTATGAATAGGAATATGTTTTACCAAATCTTATCAAAAAACCAAAATTTCAGCGATGTCTAAGCATAATCACTAGTAGATATGAACGGGTGATACTTAAACCTATCTAAATTGGCATGGATCTTTTCAATAAAAAGCGTTTAGCCCGTAAAGGGATTTTCTAGATATTGTAAATTATTCATATTTGTAATATTGCGAATGGGATTGCTCAAGCATGTTATACCAATTAACATAAATCTCCGAGACGGTTGAGCATAATCATGGGTATGTATGAATAAAGGATACTCATCCCTATAAAAATTTATATGTATTGTTCCAATAAAAATGGTTGTACTCGTCTTTCGATTTCCTAAATATCGTATATTATTCATACATTATTGCGAGTGAAATTGTTCACACGTCATACAAATTAACATAAATCTCAGTGACGTTTGGGCATAAGTCCTAGTATGTATATGGATAGAGGACACCCAGGCCTCTCTAAATTGGTACGATTTAGTCCGATTTAGCATGATTTAGTGGAATATATGAAAAAGATTGGAGTCGTTTGGGGTTTTTCTAGATCTTTTTTATTATTCATATAATATTACGAATGGATTTGATATACCACCTAACTTAAACTTAAGATATGTATAGGCATGTCCACTAATAAGTATCGATAGAGAACACTTAGGCCTATCTAAATTGGTATGTGCTATTCCAATTGAAATGGTTAGGCTCGTCTGAGGATTTTATATATGCATATCGAATATTCTTCATATTATAATGTTGTGAATGGAATTGCTCACACGTCACAAAAATTACAAACACACAGTCCAAACTTAATTTTTATGCATTATTATTCCAATAAAATGTGATGTGTTCTATTCGCAATATTATAATATAATATATATATATTATAAATAATAAACGATAACTAGAAAATCCTAAGTCAAGTTTATCGATTTTTGTTAGAATAACTTTAATAACACATACACACTAATTCAAATAGACCTAAGTATTCTCTGTTCATATATAGAGTAGTGATTATGCTCAGACTTATCTGAAATTTATGTGAATTGCTATGATTTATGAGCAATCCCGTTCGCAATCTTATAAGAATACTATACCATATCTAGAAAATCCTGCGACATGTTCAACCATTTTTATTGGAATAACACATGCCAATTTAGAGAGGTCCGAGTGTACCTATTAATGTTATTTTGTTTGACGTGTGGTGAGCAATTCCATTCACAATATTATATATGAATAATATAAAATATCTAGAACGTCCTTACCGACCAAACGGCACAGTGTGTTAAACTTTTTGATCGGTGATCAAAATGAAAACAACTATGACCTCCTGTGGGAGTGCAGAACTTATAGAACGACCCAACTTCATTATCAGTACTATAGGTTGGAGCTATGCAATGCACAGATTGTTCTATGCAAATCGGACATATAGCTATACGTCCGAGATTTAGCTACTGCGTAAGGTAAGAAAATTAAAGAAATACCGAGAAAGAGTTGGTAGTGCTTCGGCCCCAGAACAGATTGCAAAGATAATAAACAAACATATAAAACAAGCCCAAAAGTTTTTTATTGGAATAGTACATACAATTTAGATAGACCTGAGTATCCTGTATCCACACATACTAGTGCTTATACTCAGCCATCTTTGGAAATAAACATAAATGGTTATTTTGATATTCAATTGACTGCCCAATGGTGTTAGTAATCACATTATGATTACTGATGATAAACACATGACAAAAAATCAAACTTCAGATACCGGTTAAAAGCAACCAATTTGGATGCTGAATCGATGGCCCCGTGATAAATTAAGCAAAAAAAGAATAAACGCATTTTATTTATCTCTGTTTACTGTATTCTCAGGGAGCAACATTAGCGCCCTCGATAGCAGGGTAAGTAGAGCGCTTGCCTTGTTATTCGAGGGTGGACAGTGGTGACCAGACAAAAAAGTTACGACTATTTGTTTTAATGCGTCATGTGTTTCATGCATGTCTTTGTATGCCTACTATGTCTTGTATGCTTTTCTTCGCCTTAATTATTTTTAAAGTTGTTTTCAAAATCAATATGTAATTATTTATTGCAGCTTACACTAGCTGAGCACAAATTTTGATTTTTTGTCATGTGTTTATCTACAGTTTATCTACATCTCAAAAATGGCCTTAAATTTTTTTTATTTCATTTCTATTTATGTTAAAGCAATGATGATCAATATAATAGATGGAAACCTGCGAACAAAATGCATTTTTGAAACAAATTAGCAAACTCACCCACATCATAAACAGAAAATCATGTGAAACGTTCCATTTAAAACAACTCTTTTATAACCTTCAAACGTCCTGTCTCATCTGGTGTTATTGTATTGGCTACAACTAAAATATGCCAGATTAACTTAAATAAGTGTGGAACATCATAAAATAGATGTTACCCCAAACGTATTTTATGACTTCCGGCTGTTTCATCCTTGATTGCATATCTTAGAGTCTTAGCGAAAAACGGGACAAATATCGTAATCTTATCTTAAGTTTTATCTTGTAAACTAAGCACTCCACGAAAAATTGTTATATCAAAATAAAACCACATTTTGTGGAAAATAATAGTTTTATAAAACTGCAATAACTCAACAGCAATTTGTCGTACATGTATTTCAATATTCTCATTCAAGGTTTCCAAATTCTCTACAAAATCGCTTATTTGGATTAGTAAAACATCAGAAAAGTTCGTTGGCAGTCTTAAAGTTTTGGATTTTTTTTCTCGTTAAAAACATTTTTGAATGACTCAAATAAAGTCATAAAAAAACAAAAATAATAAAAAACAGACCCCAGCTTCGGAAAGTAGACTAAATTTCCCACATTTTAAAAGTAAAAAATAAAATTAAACCGGCATTTCACCAAAATACAAGCGTTTGTAAATTGGGTATTTTTCTAAAAATTTTACTGTTGCGTTTTTTATTTTGCACAGTGTCTAATAAAGAAAATACAAAATTTTTATTGTGAACTTTTAATTTTTTAGGGAACACAAAATAGCAAATATAACTATCGACTAATAATTAGCTTTTCTGAAAACTAAGAGTCAGATCTATGTTGTCATCAAAAAATATTTGCTGACGTAGAGTAATATTAACAGTTAAATGATACAGAAAATGTCTTAAAAAATAAAAATCTAAAAGTTTTGTTTAAATTTGAAACACTTTTAACTAAATATTAATAATTTTATACCTTATTTAAAAGGGAATGTTATCAGCTTTTTAAAGAAATTAATACTTGAAAATAAAAATGGTTATTTCTCAAAATATTGAAGTTGCTTTAATACAAGGTGCTGTGTGCCTCTTTAAACGTAAGTATAACTTGATAGCGGGGTGGGGGGGGCTTTAGCCAATCTTCGTTTTGATCAAGCAATCTAACGGTACCATTCGTATCACGTACTTTAGGGACACCCTGTATATATAAATGATAATTAGCATAAAATACAATTTATAAGATGATATGTACATTAATAATATTAAAAATGCAGGTAGCCCATTTTTTAACGATTTAAGTATGAACTGAAATATGGGCAAATTAAATAAATCTTGAAGTTTTAATATTTTAAAAAAAAAATTAAGTTTGACTTTCTTGTATTTTTTAAGTTCTGGAATACGATTCCAAATTAAACAGAAACTTAAATATTGCTTAACGAGATTAAATGAAATTTGCTATGACCTGCGGAAATTGAATTCTAAAATTAAATTTTTTTGAAGTTGTGGCATTGAAACTAACTAACTAACCATTTCTAAACCGATTTTTTTCAAATTCGATTATACATCGGTGGTGATTATGAAACTCTTTCAAATTATTGGATAAAACTCGATACTTAAGCTTTTCTCATAAATTTTGGGATCCCAGTAATTTTTAGTCGAAAGTCCGGAAGTGGCATAGGGGCGTTTTTGTTTATTGCAAATATTTTGAAAAGTGTATTATTAATGAGAAAAACAATTATGACCTAAATGATTCTAAATTAAATTCGCATTATTTACGGCCAAAATCAGTTTTCCAATGAAAATTATAATTTTGACAAAAAACTGTTTATTAACAAAAATTCAGCCTTTGTACAGCCCAGATTGATTTATTGATCGAGACGAATCTTCATTCTTAGGACTTTACTATAAATTAATAGATCACAGTGATTTTAGGCTGAAATCGTCCACAAGAAGTGACAGATATATTTTGAAAAGTATACATATTATATAACATTCAGTAAAGAACCATTAAAAACCAAAATATTGTAAATTATATTTGAAACAAAATTTGTTCAGATCATTTTAATTTATTTTACGTATTGAAATAAAGTAACGTAACCATGAAAAATATTGATCTTGCGAGTTTTGCAGATTTAATATTCGCTATATCGCCGCAGTCAAAATTATGTGATATTTTAAAAAATCTCTGATTACATGTGCGTATGCGGTTCTGTCCAGACTAGCTTCTCTACAGCCCAGATGAATTGACTGATCGGGATGAAACCATGGAAGGTTATAGCGGCCACCATCTGGATGATATGGAATCCGACAACATTTGGTTCCAACAGAATGGCGCTATAAGCCTCACAGCACACGTCACGATGGAGAGTCTACACGAGCGATTAGAGAACATGCGATTTAACACCCTTCGACTTCTTTCGTTGAGGCTATCTGAAATCGCAGGTCTATGCGAGTAAATCGCAAACAATTTATGCCGTCAAATTAACCATAACGAGCGCGATCCAGCAAATTCAGCCAGGTTTATTCGATTCATTAAAAATTAGACTTCCCGAAAACATGCCACCATAAAATTCAAACAAAAGAAAAATTTTAGTGTATACTGTATATCTCACATAACATGTCTTATTTACATTTAAAAATAGAGCGAATTAAAAGATCCTTCATGTAACATTTACAAAATAACGATTAAAAACAAAAAGAGTGTAAATTTCCTTTCAATTACATTTAATTTAATATGTGATAGTTTTGGACCGATATTTTTACCAGAAATAATGAGTTTTTATAAAATAAAACTTTATTTCACCAAAGTTCGACAAATATATAGCCCAGTCGGATTGATTATTCTGAATAAATCTTCATACTTTATAACATTTTTCTATTAATTGCGAGTTTCTTGCGAAATTTAGTGGAAATCTATGTACCAGAAGTGGCAGCTTCCACAATAACTTTTGCAATTTCTGCACTGATGTTGAAAATTTATAGATTTAAAGATAAAAGCAATAAATAAATATAAAGATTAAATTTTCAACAAGGGTTGATTTTGTTGGTTTTCTGAAATTTAAGCAGGAATTATGATTTCTGATTGTGCAAAACAGTTTTACCAAAAGACAAGTAATTTTAATTTTTCGCTTTAGAAAGCAAGTGGGGTGTATTCGAGATCTATGTATACATACGTGGTAAAAGAAAGTCTGGTATTGGCGGCAACATATTCACCCTTCTAATTATGATATGTTGTGTTTTTATTCTATGCAATCTGTCCTGGGACCTAAGCACTCCCAACTTTTTCGCGGTTCACATGATCTGCTATACACCATTTTATATAGGTCCGATAAACATAAAATTGTTATGATTTCTTAAAAATGTACTATTTAGCTGATCTTGGGCAGGACCCTAAATGAAGGAAAAGCCCTCAAAAAACAATTGTAGTGGCGGCGTACGTAAATAACACTACATATCTTGAAACTAATATCTTTGAATCGAATTTTTCGATAAACCAGATAAATTCAGAAAATACTTGCATGAGATGTATTCCAATATGGAATAATCTGTTACGTTCATGCAATTGTAGTACCAAACTAGAACTTCGAAGCTGTATATAAAAATTTAGGTGAAACAGAATATTACATGCACACTAAATCTTCAAATAATTTGTAATTCCAATGAAGGTATTTTCCTTTCTTATAACATACCTACTAAAGTTTTTATATAAAACATGTAGAAGAAATTTGTCATAAACAATTTCATGTCATCAATTTTATTCTAAATCTTTTCATTAATTTCTGGAATATGTTGATCATATTCCAGAAATTAATGAAAACATAATTCTAGGTTCATAATCGATTAAAATATTTCATTCTATCTTGTGCAGTTTTTAAAATGTCGTTTTGAAAAGTGCACCTATGGCTAATTCGAAATGGCATTAGGTGATTTAAATTCTATAATTCCCTTTCAAACCTATACAGCAACTATGGGAGCCAATCTCTAAGATATGTGTAATTTACCAAAAGCTACAACGACATCCTTTCATACATAAAGTGCATATACCATTTTCCTGGTGGTTAAACTAATTTCTGAAAAGTTTAATAAGTATATGAAATACAAAAATTTGATCTTTTTTATAAACAAATTTTTTTTTGTATTTACATTTTTTAGAAATGTACACGTGTGCAAATATCTGTCTAAAATAAAAATTATGTATAAACAATTTTTTGGACTCTCGCGTTAATTTAAAAGTGTTCAAAAATTTAAAAGTGTCCAAAAACTTCATAACGGTCTTTCATTCACAAACTAAATCAAAATAACCATTTATGTTCATTTCCAAAGATGGCTGAGTATAAGCACTAGTATGTGTGGATACAGGATACTCAGGTCTATCTAAATTGTATGTACTATTCCAATAAAAAACTTTTGGGCTTGTTTTATATGTTTGTTTATTATCTTTGCAATCTGTTCTGGGGCCGAAGCACTACCAACTCTTTCTCGGTATTTCTTTAATTTTCTTACCTTACGCAGTAGCTAAATCTCGGACGTATAGCTATATGTCCGATTTGCATAGAACAATCTGTGCATTGCATAGCTCCAACCTATAGTACTGATAATGAAGTTGGGTCGTTCTATAAGTTCTGCACTCCCACAGGAGGTCATAGTTGTTTTCATTTTGATCACCGATCAAAAAGTTTAACACACTGTGCCGTTTGGTCGGTAAGGACGTTCTAGATATTTTATATTATTCATATATAATATTGTGAATGGAATTGCTCACCACACGTCAAACAAAATAACATTAATAGGTACACTCGGACCTCTCTAAATTGGCATGTGTTATTCCAATAAAAATGGTTGAACATGTCGCAGGATTTTCTAGATATGGTATAGTATTCTTATAAGATTGCGAACGGGATTGCTCATAAATCATAGCAATTCACATAAATTTCAGATAAGTCTGAGCATAATCACTACTCTATATATGAACAGAGAATACTTAGGTCTATTTGAATTAGTGTGTATGTGTTATTAAAGTTATTCTAACAAAAATCGATAAACTTGACTTAGGATTTTCTAGTTATCGTTTATTATTTATAATATATATATATTATATTATAATATTGCGAATAGAACACATCACATTTTATTGGAATAATAATGCATAAAAATTAAGTTTGGACTGTGTGTTTGTAATTTTTGTGACGTGTGAGCAATTCCATTCACAACATTATAATATGAAGAATATTCGATATGCATATATAAAATCCTCAGACGAGCCTAACCATTTCAATTGGAATAGCACATACCAATTTAGATAGGCCTAAGTGTTCTCTATCGATACTTATTAGTGGACATGCCTATACATATCTTAAGTTTAAGTTAGGTGGTATATCAAATCCATTCGTAATATTATATGAATAATAAAAAAGATCTAGAAAAACCCCAAACGACTCCAATCTTTTTCATATATTCCACTAAATCATGCTAAATCGGACTAAATCGTACCAATTTAGAGAGGCCTGGGTGTCCTCTATCCATATACATACTAGGACTTATGCCCAAACGTCACTGAGATTTATGTTAATTTGTATGACGTGTGAACAATTTCACTCGCAATAATGTATGAATAATATACGATATTTAGGAAATCGAAAGACGAGTACAACCATTTTTATTGGAACAATACATATAAATTTTTATAGGGATGAGTATCCTTTATTCATACATACCCATGATTATGCTCAACCGTCTCGGAGATTTATGTTAATTGGTATAACATGCTTGAGCAATCCCATTCGCAATATTACAAATATGAATAATTTACAATATCTAGAAAATCCCTTTACGGGCTAAACGCTTTTTATTGAAAAGATCCATGCCAATTTAGATAGGTTTAAGTATCACCCGTTCATATCTACTAGTGATTATGCTTAGACATCGCTGAAATTTTGGTTTTTTGATAAGATTTGGTAAAACATATTCCTATTCATAGTTTAATTACTTTGTTAATAATTTAGAGCGCACTTTCGAAAATTGTCAGGCATATCTAAAAATCCGCCAGCCAAAAATTATCAGACGTTCGGTTAGGCATGGAAATAAATAAATATAGTGGGGTGGCTAAATAAATTGAATAATAATAAATAAATTGGTTTTCATGGTCAAAAGTTACATGTCAAAAGTCGAATTGCGCTTCTATGGTTCTATGGTGAGGCCAAATCGATCTTCTTTATTATCCGATATTGAGATATCTGTTTTTGAAATTTTCAAAGAAGTGGTCGTTTATGCTTCAGAAATGTGGGGTGGTTTTCATGGTAAAGGGTGGTTGGTGGCTGGAAAATGGCAGTGCACTAGTAATGTAAACTCATGAATCGATTGATCACAACTAGGGTTAGCAGTTCAAAAATGAAACGGCATGTATACCCTGTACCATAATTCTATACACCACATCGAAGTATTATGTAAGTTTACGAAAAATTTGGTTAAAATCAATATCGAGCTGTAATTTTCAACATCTTGAAAGATGTGCAAAAGCTAGTCAAAACAAATTTATTACTACCATGCTTCAGATAATATGAAATAAGGAAAAATGTTAATAAACAATTGTATATGCTTGATCATTTTTTAGAAACAAATCTAAATACATAATACATTCCCCAATGCAATCTTTCCAGTGTGACCTGATTTCATTCATTTTATCCAAATAAAATAATTACGAGTTTTGTTATTTTAATATTCTTAAATTCAAATCACAATCATCCGTATAGTACACGTAGAAAAAGTATGTAATTAATTTGGTAAAATCAGTATAGATAGCTGGTATATACATAATGTAAAGTAAACACAAATATCTATATGTATAATACATGTTTATTCACTGCGACCATTAGAAAACTTTTCCTTTCGATTGATAATTTTAACGTTATTTTTGTATCGCATAAACCTCCAAATATTTTTTCTCAAATTTTTACTTACATTTCATTTTGCACACCAACCACATAATATATATATACATATATTCAATTTTAGCCGCACACACGCTACATACAAATATACAAATAAGCGATCCTTTTCCTTTTCTTGTCATCTTCGAGTATTTAATTTTGATAAATCTAAACGAAAACGAATATTCGATCGTGTATACAAACTCACAAAATATTATATATACAAGTATGTAATTATATACATATAATACTCTTTCTCTTACGTACATATTTATATTTAATATAAATATGTACGTAAAAGAAACAGATACTTTCAAAGGATCGATAATAATAAACGGGTAGCATACGTTTTTTTTTCGTTTGTGTCGTACACAAACGAACATTTTACATATAAAATTTGTTAATGAAATTTTACTTTGGTATGAAAGAGAGTAATATATTAAATAGCTAAACTATCTGATCTCTGCTAACATAAATTCCAAAACCCCTATTATAACAGGGTATGGAATTTAATAATTTTAGTTTCATATACATCGCGGTTGTAGGAAAGATCCACATCTGTTTTTGTTATCTGTGATAATACCTTGAAGAGAAACATGTGACGCAGTGGCAAAATATCGAGAGTTTGAAATATGGGTCAGGAGGGTGAACACGTTTTTTTAAAACAGACGATTCGAGCAATGTGTTTCCGCCTATTAAGAAATGGTATTAGCGTGGTTTTGCATGCGCTACCCCAACAGGAGAGACCGTATTGCAGAATTGAATCAGCTAATGCGAAATACACCATTCTCAATAAATATAATGGACAATATGAACGCAAAACGTACATTTTCCTTGCTATCAATAAAAGCTTAGTTTTCAAACCCTCAATATGCGCCTTCCAATTTAATTGTTCGTCTATCAAAATGCCAAGAAACGATAAACAGGAACCAGGTCAACCATGAAACATCCACTGGAATTACAGATCCTAATGCAACCGTACTCATGGTACTTAATGGCTGGTGGTGATGACAATCCGTGTCGAAAATGTAATATTTTCGTTTTATCACTTAGAAGTATATTGTGAGCTTTGAGCTAATCCGAGAGCATATTCAAATCACTATCAATATAAATAATGTTATCTTGTAAGCTAAGACTTCTGTAGGCAAACAAAAAATCAACAGCAAATGCTATGGGGGAGATACATAATTGTTGTCTAAAAGTTCCGTTAACGAAAATCAGGAAAAGTAGAGGCCCAAGGACTGAACCTTGAGGAACCCCTACATTAATCGGTAGAACATGGCTAAAATGACCATTTATTTTAACTACCAAAGTACGACCATTTAAATATGAATATAACCACTTGTGGATCGTATCGCGAAAGCCAATGCGGTAAAGCTGCATTAAAAGAGTAGAATGTTCTACTCTATCAAAGGCTTTAGTTAAATCTACAAATCACACGGACGCCTTTGACTGTGGTCAATGTTTATACTTATTTGTTCCAAAAATGACAAAAGAGCTTGTTCGGTATTTCTGTTCTTCCTAAAACCAAATTGTAAGGGAGCTAGAAAATTGTATTTATCTAAAAAGCTTACAAACCTAACGTTCATAGCCTTTTCAAATATTTTTGAAAAAAAAACCGAAAGGAGGGAGATTGGGCGATAATTATTTACAGATGTCCTATAATTTTTTTTAAATATTGGAACTACCACGGTTTTCTTTAAAGTAATCGGAAAATCAACCAGAAAGCAAGCCGTTTTTTTACAGTACAATTTGGCACTCCGTTTATACCAAGAGCAGATCGATTTTTAAGAGAATTGATTATTAAATCCAGTTCCCCAGATGTGAAACGGAAACTACTCATTATATCATAGTGTTCTGTGATTAACCTGTTTTTTTCAGTATTGTGCATTTTGTAAGTAGACTGCGTCGAGTCACCAACAGTTGTAAAATAATTGTTTGAATGGAATTATTCATCTCATCAATAATTTCTTTAATTGGAACATGCTGAATGGCAAACTATTATTTCATTCACTGTTTGCCAGTTATAAAAAAGTAGTCTCAGAAATGAACTTCCTCCAAAAAATACGTCTAATTATACATTAATACGAAAATCCTAAATGAAGTGGAATTTTTAGCAATCCTTAAGGGAATTGAAGTTTGTCGGTAGTTCATAACCATTTCAAAACTAACTCAATTTTCTAAGCACACAGTTAGAATTAAGCTTATTATCGGAGATTTGCTACCAAAAATAGTTACTGCCAGATCGGATTTCCGAGACGATTAAAAACAACAACTATATAGAGCACGTCCAAAATTAAAACATTCTGATGTACATAAAAGGAGCTTATGCGGATACTATTGCGCATCTCATCTTAGTAAAATATGTGGAGTGACACCGTTCTGACGATCCCAAAGAAAATTATGGCACAAGGCTTTGTCAAAACAGGTTCGCTTTTCACGTCATACCTTACGCAGTTGCCTGCCAAATCGAGGAAGTACATTTTGGTCAATCAGTTCTATGTACAGTTGGTCGAAAAGCAGTGATACCGTTGTTCTTAAGAACGAGGCTGAATCAAAATATCTTGCAATATATCATATGAAAAAAAGAGTGAGTGAGGCAACTGTATATTAAAAAAAAAATTGTCGTTAGAAATGTAGATTTCACAGTTCGTTTGTTTTCTTCAATTTAAAGAAACTGAATATCGCGCAGTTAATAATTTTTTTTTGTAAAAATAGACAAAATGCAATTTTTATATTCAATTATATAGCAAAAGATACGACGAATCTGCACCATCACATTTTACAGTAACAGGGTAATTGTTCATTAGAAGATGACACCCGCCCGGGTCATCTCACAGATGATATATTAGCCATGAAAACATAACTTTACCAGAATCAACTGTATTGGGAGAACGCCTATCATATTACATGACCATCTACACACGTCAAAAGTAAGTGCATGATGGGTTCCCCGATTTTTGACTCCAGAACGTTTACATAGGATGAAATATCTCTATTAGGTTGTCTCTGGTTTTAGTAAGAATTTTTTGGGATACTGAAGGAATTGATGACTGATTATATGCTACCGAAAACCACAATCACAAACGGCCATAGCAAGTTAGAAATAAAACTTTAGTTCTTCACGACAATGCACCGGTGCACAATGCTAATGTTGCTCAAGCTGCATTAAAGGACTGCGGCTTCGTAGAAATTCCGTCCAGACTTGACACCCAGTGACTACTTTTTGTTTTCTCATTTAAAAAGAACTAAGGGGCCTAATTTTCCAGTAATATGGTCTGTGAAGTTTACTCTGAACCAGTAAATGAATATTTTATGGCGTAAAAGAAAATTTTGTTTTAGAAGACTTAGGCAAGTTTATTGAAAAATATAACAATATATGTTGTAGGCAATCCGCCAACTACTAAGAAATGGTGAGTTAATTTGTGATATAAGTGACGATAATGGGCAGAATTTCGAAATTTCTAGAAATATCTATCCGATTTATTGTATTTTACAAATGTTTACGAATACTCCTGAAGATGTCCACGCGTACTGACCTATCTATATGTATTTTCGGGCATCTGTTGCCGGCTTCTTTATATGTGACGAATCATTATGTCCACGAGTTCTGGCCATAATTGTACAATTTTGAACAAATTTACTTTTTTATACCCGCGATCCAAGAGATGTCCGCTGATTCTTACACAATTTTTTACCATTATACTGACAGAGATAGATAAGACGACAACAACTTCATTATTAACGTCAAGCAACCATTGCTTGCGGGTTAGTCCAAATTTGGCTGACCGAGCGGCCGTAGGAGGTGGCTATAGGATTCATTGGACCAATCAAACTGGTTACGGAAACGAATACTAGAAGAAATAATACAAACCGGAAAAAATGGCAGAATAGTTGAAAAATTAATAGAAGCACGGGCAAATCTGATGTACTCTAATAGGTAATATTAACAACAACTAAAGAGAAGAAGAAAAGCACTACTCGAATGTTCAAGGTGATTTCAACCCGAAAATTGGAATAGATAACACCGATAAGACGTCGGTAAACACGCACTATAAAGATTCTACAAGAAACAACAATGAAGAAAAAACTCATCCATTACCGTATCACAAATGAGTTAATTCATAGGAGACAGCAAATTCAAATATACGAATATCCAAATACACATTTGGACATATCACAAGTGGCACTATTCTGGTAATTCCCCGGAAATAAGGAATTTAGGAAAGAATTTATGTGTAATTTTTATTTAAAGAAAAAAATTCTGGCATACTGAAGTAAAAAACTAATGAAAATTTTTTGAAAAATTTGTTTTTGTTACCAAATTGGGTATGGAAAAATTATTTCCAATTTATAAATATTTACATTAAACTTTTCTCCTCAATAGGCCGAAAAAATATTTGAATATAAATTACAGATAAATTCTTTCCCCAGTTCCCTATTCCCGGGGAATTACCAGAATAGTGCCACAGATGGAAGAACCAAAAAAAAATTGACCATAATGGTTAATAAGAAATTTAATATTTCCTTACAAGGAGCAGATGTACCAATAGCAAAACTCAAAATCAAACCAGCAGCTGTGAAGCACCCAAAGATTATTCGAAGAATATTGAGAGATTGAAGAATACTGGACAAAGAAAGAGACACGCCCTTCCAACTCAGTCTCCCTCTCAACGAAACCCGCGCTAATCGATCAGAATGGGGCCAAATAGCATAAGTCCTACGTTTAAGTAAGCCTTGCTACCACAATGTGCTTGGCTTTACAAAACTACAACAGAGAACAATGTTTTTTGAATATAGTACTCAATATATTGTGCACGTGGAAAAATAATTAAATTATATAGTAAGCGGCAATTTTAATTGCTAAAAACTATAGAATATACATAAGAACTAAATATGCATGTGATGTATATAAGATTTGTAAAAGTTTGAGAATGAACGCAAGAATTATAGTAAGTGAATAAAATAGCATATTAAAATAGAAAACGTTTGACACCAGTGCAAAAAATAATTTTTTATTTTTATTTTTGTGCAACTAATGCATTTTTTCACAAATTACGATAAAAATCAGAACAGTTAAACCTTTTACCCGCGTGTTTATATTGTGAAGTGAATGAACGGTAAAATTTTCTAAAATGTCTAATTGTGAAAAAATGTAAAAAAGCTACAGATTCGAGAGAGCGGACTATACAATTAGATGTTCCGGGCCGTGCAATAAATTGTATCATTACGCTTGTGTTAATTGGAACCTTGAAAGAAAAGTTATTTAAAGAATGTCAATATGCAAGATTCGTCTGTCTTGTGTGCCAAGATTATGAAGAAGATAATTGGTACAAAGAGTTCAACAAAATTAATCTTTTTATCATGGAAATGAAACAACATTTAACGGCAAATCATTTAAAGATAAAACACCATGTATAGGAGAAATTAAAAGTCAAGTAGAAAAAATTCAAAAACCGACGGTGCAACCACACTCTTTTGCAGCAGTAGTTAAGAGTAATCCCACCAAGTTGGTTATGTTACAACCAAAACAACCTCAATCTAATAAAGAAACTAGAGAAGATTTAACAATGTCACTCGATCCAAAAAGTATACCAGTAATGAGCTGTCGCAACATTGCTAACGGTGGAATTATTTTGCAGTGCAACACTAATGATGCCAAGGAGAAACGAAAGACAATCGTGACGGAAAAGATTCGTCTTGGAATGTTGGAGAAATAGTATCAAGCTAATAACTACTTATTGCAAAAGAAACTGGCAAAAATTGATACAATCATTGAAGTAGGCTCCGTAGATTTTACAAAAATCGTACAAATTGAGAAGTTAAATATACATTTTGATAGATTCCATGTCGTAGAGTCAGTAAGGATCTCAAGATGCTTTAACTGTAATGGTTATGGCCATCATGGCAATAGATCTACAAGCAAACTTTGTTGCGCAAGATGTAGCGAGAATCATAAGTTAAGTGAATGTAAAAGTCAAGAAGTAATGTGTAGCAATTGCATTGCGTTGCTACTAACCACACGACTTGGGACATCTCTTGTACAGTATACCAACGAAAGTTAACAGACAGTACAAAATAAAAGACCTCTATATAACACTAATATTCGCAACTTACCCTATAATTTTTAGAGTTAACACAAATAACAATTATTCAATATAAACCGTCAATTGTATTACTCAGTGAATCTAGAACAACAGAAGACATATACGACTCAGAGTTTTATATTGAAAATTATAAATATGTACGGTGCGATTCGGATAGTCGTCATACTGGAGAGGTTGTCATATATATTCATAAAAACATAAGCTTTAAAATAATTTCGAATCTCGAGAAGGATCGCGCTTGGTTTTTGGCGATTCAGATCATAAAAGGATACAATACAACTGGAATATTTGACGTAGTGTATAGATCATACCAAACAACAAAAGCAGCATTTTTAAATAATTTAGATGGATGGTTCGAAGAAGTTATCCATTATAATAAATCGAACTATATATTTGGGGATTTCAATATTGAAGAGAAAACGATTTTTACACTTTATAATTAAAGCAGTTAATCAAGGATTATAGATTGGTGCAAGTAGTACCAGATTATAGCAGAAAACGATTCACAGTTTTGATCAATTTAAAGAAATTAGATCTCGGAAAAATTATTCTAGTGAAAAATTAAATTGTTTTCTAAACGCTAGAATGCAGCACTACAGAACACATTTTCTGGAGAGAACAGCATTCTCTTAATTCATTTCGAAAAACTTCAAATATAAAAAATGAATGGAAATGAAATATTCAAAATATAATCGATAAATAAAGGTATTTTTATATTTTATAATAGGCCTCAGTTTGAACAACTAAATATTTAAATATTCAAATTTTAGGTTATTCTGAGTGATAACCATTTATTGGTTTTACATAGAGATGGCCATCACCCAGATTAAGACACAATTTTAAATAGAAATAGCATTTATGCGTTAAATGCAATAAACTCCGAGATTACGAAGAGATTAACAAATGGCTTGGTTCACAATATCTTAAATATTTTTTATAGCCTGGTCGCTGCAGTTTGATGAGACGACCGAATTTTTAATTTAACCATTAGCGAAAGTTAGTAGATAAATTTTCAGGTTTTTTTTAACATTTCTTTAGAAAATAATTATCATTAATCTGAATACAATGTTTTTTTTCAATTTTTTTTTAAGTCAGAAAACAAGTTTTGCCCGAACAAGACTCGGGTAAATCAAAAAACAATCGAACTACGCACCCAATTCACGCTCGGGCAAAACACTGAAGTGATTAAAAAATTATCTCGATCTAATTAAAATTGTATGAAACATTGGCTTTCCATCGTTCATAGCATTTTAGAAAATTATTACATAAACTAAAATATTAATTTTCTAGATGTTCCACTACTATTTTTCAACGTTTGTACTTTTGGACCTAGGTCACGCAATTTAGGTCATTGTCGCGAAATCTGGGTTAAGGTTTTTGACTGATCTGGACCATGATCTTCAGTTGAGATTCCATTGTGGGAGATTAATTGGGATGCTGATCTGGGCCATGATCCTGTGATTTGATCTTGAGATTGGAATTTGATCCTGACCTTGGATCATAGTGTGATTTGATCTTGGCATTGATCTTGATCTTGACATTGATCTTAAACCTGATCATGGATCGTGGGGTGAGTCGCAAGCGAAGTGACGTATGAAACTGACTATTAGTATTTTTGTAAACTACGAGATTTGAACTCAAGCACGCAACTTCGTATGCACGCAAAATGGTTGTGTTAGTAGAACTGGTATAATACATTTGTTATCTTGCAATACAACGTATTGTATTTATTCAATAATTTATTGGATATGTAACGCATTTCATTGCCTTATCAGTAAGCAACGAAAATATTTTTCCAAAAGTTTGCTGCAATACAATGACTTGTCTCCCGATAATTTATAAGCATTGTAAAATAGTGGACGCATATTATTAAGATTATATATATGACTGACATTTATAGCACACTGCAAGCAATTTTTACATTTTCAATGAAGCGATGAATTTTGAGCTATATAAATAATTGCGAGTTAGAGAACTATACACAGTAGCGTGAATCATATCAACCTGAGTACATTCGTAGTTAAATCATGTATAAAAAATATTTAATCAATCGTTTCATCGCTGAAGCCTCAGCAGCGGATAAATTACATACCGCTGAGGAGAGGAAGGAGAAACCATCCGTCATAATCATCAGTGACGATGAACTGGGGAAAGAATTTATCTACTATATGATTTTTGTTTAAAATATTTTTGTCAGGCATACTAAGGTAAAAAGTTAGTGGCAATTTTTTGAAAACAAAATAAAACTATGGTAATATTTTTACCTGGCTCGTTTCGGATATATTATTCCCAATTTATAAAAATTTACATCAAACGTTTTTCCTCAGCACGTCAGAAAAAACAGATTTATACTTAAAAGCTTTCCGTAATTCCCTATTTCCAGGAAACTACCAAAATAGGACCACTCACTGGTCGAGCGATTGGAAACAATATTGTGGCTATGGACATCTCTAGGATTGACATAAAAAATTTTGAAAATAAGTAAATCCCGTTTAATGTTTCAAATTTTCAAACACATCGCAAAAGTCATTCGGAATTAAATCAAATTTATACACGTGTAGAAAATATTTTGATTTGAAAAAATTTATGTACACAAAAATTATGAAACCGTTGAAATGTTGTATAAAATTAATAAAAAGCGTTTATGGTATCGTGTCATCTTGAGTGTAATGATTTGTCTGATCTAGTTGTTAACACTGATCGGGACACGAGAATAGGGGTAGATACTCGATCGGCTAGCAAGCAAGCAATTTGCAAGCCGAAATCCTGGCTACTCAATCAATTTCACCGAGGATATTTGAATTTCAAAATATGTTTTTCAAAAAATTTTGTTTTTTTTTGCGATTGCACAGTAAAAATTTTGCGGTTTAAAAAAATGAACAGCAAATTTTTGTGTTGTTTTACTGTGCAATTGCAAAAATAAACAAAAATTTTATAAAAAATATAATTTGAAACTCAAATTTTCTTGGTATAATTGATTGAGTAGTCAGGATTTCGGCTAGCAAATTGCTTGCTTGCTAGCCGATCGAGTATTTACCCCTATATTTAGCTCTTGACAGGTGGTAGTAACTTTTGACAATTTCAAAATAAACTTCTTAACAGTTTGGTTTCCAATATTTTTTTCGGAATTATTATATTTTCGAAAAAATGATCCTATAGTGACATCCATTGCAAACAATTTAATGTTTCTGGTAGGAGCGGATGATGTTAGATTTGGTTAATGACTAAAGCTATAACCAGCGAGTCTGTAAGAGTCAGTAACGAAACCTTACAGAATTTAACGAAAATGTTTTATTACAGAATCTTTGACAGTTTGACCAGCGAATCTGTAACACGATTATTGTCAATTGAATTTTTAAATGTCAATTTACTATACATCCTACAAAACGGCAGAACAAATTGAATAGATAATATCCATTAATAAATAAATTATTGATAAATTTTGTAATCAACCATGCCACGCGATGGTATGACATTTATATTAGAATTGTTTTTATATTAGAATTGTATTCAATTTTGAAGTTTCCTTCAGTTTGAGCGATAATTTTCGCTCTTGTTACGGATTGCTAAATGACAATTCAAATTTAACGAAACAGAACGAAAAGTACTTTGGGTTTCGCTGGTCAGTAATGTCAATAAACATACATTTTTCAGATGTCGCTTTGTTACTTAAATTTCTTACAGACTCGCTGGTTACGCCTTAAAAAGGATTACATGGCTTTGACTTTCGCGTCAGCGAGTCGTTTGTTTTTTTCCTCATTATATATTTTTTAATAGTTTTTATTTCAATGGTCAAAATGGAAATAACAAATATTTTGGCCACCCTTTTAGCAGCTCTATTCGAAGTCGTTCCTGTAAATCGGAATCGTAAATCGAATTTGTATGTTTTTGTTGCTGGAGTGAAACACTGCCCCCCCCCCCCCCCCCCCCCCAGTGGAACGTTAAAGTACCCCAACCATGAATTTGAAGAAAAGTAATATTGTGCTTGGCCTCGTAGCTTTTGGCATAAATTCGATGTATGTATTGCTGCTTGCCTGGTTATCATACAATGGCTATATGCATGTCGATTGTGCATGATTCTGGTGCAATTCAGAACAACACAAACTTTTGAAGATGATAGTGAATGGAGCACATGAGTTACATCCATTTTATAAATGACCTTACGAATTCCACATAACACTTTTGTAGGAAACTATAAACTGCACCCTTGTTATAAATGAGCTTTGATGCTCAAAATGGGGTGTGCGGTTTTGAAAAATTGTATACTGTATAAAAATAAATAAAATAAATAAACATGGTGAATACCGATTTATAAATATTTGCAATATGTTGAGTTATCTTAAACGCATTAATCTCAAGAATTGTTTTCTAAAAATTAATAATATTTTCCGAAACCCAATTTTGATCTGGAAACTATAGGAGAATGATTTCGTACTGAAAAAATCAATTGAAAAAACACAAAAAATGGATATTCTTCATTATTTATTTATTTATTGATTTGTTTATTAATTTGTTCATTGACAAATTCATTATCTACAAATTCTCTAAATTCTCTGCATACTCTATCAATTACCGACATTGTCTACACACAAATCAATTATCTACATTATTTTCGACACTGACATATCGACAATTACGAAATATAGGCATAGTCACACACAACACTGCAAGTGAGTAGTCCGGGTGTATTATGGGAAAATTAAAGCGCCTCGAAACAACTAATGCTAAGTAATGGGGTAATTCTAGCCGAAAAGGTTGCCTCGTAAAATAATTCCTACCAGTATTTCCAGAGAACCAAATGGCATAGTTCACCGAAGCAGAAGAAGTAAGAATCCAACACTCATGTTTGCTAGTGCTTCACATGTGAAGCCTACATCGAAGGTCTGCCTCCGCCCAGAAGAAAAAGGAACAGACGCGCCTATCTACATACATATAGAACTTTTTGTAAACAACTTTTTTGAACCTATATACAGCGAAACTTACAAAAATCTCGAGGTCGAAAATGTTCACGATTTCTTTGTTTTTGTTTACGTAAAAGAAAGTAAATTGAAAGTAGGCTTCGCTATGTTAATATAGAGACATTGTTAATGGCTAATTTTTACAAAACTAGCTAATTCCTACCTGATCATGATATTTGTTCAGCTGATGAAAATACAATTTCTGCTCAGGCATTTAAACCATATCTGAAGTAGGTAGACCGGGAGGTAGGGAGAGGAGCAATGACCGAGAGAAACGACCGGTGAGCTAATGGCGGCTGTGAGTGTCATAGGGCAATTGGCCAGGGGTAATTGACAGGACAGAAATTGCGTAGGGGAGAAGGGTTTGATCAGGAGTAAAATCCTAGACAAGTTTATTATTTAAGTAATATCTGGAATATTTTTTACATAACAAATAAGCCATGATCGGTTTAAAAACAGCTACATTCCAAACAGATAAATAGTTATTTCAGAATCGTTTAACTTTAAAAACTGAAGAAACTAAAGAAACTACATTAGAATGTTATTTCCGGCAAATATGTCGGGCCAGAAATTTATTTTTCTTCAGTTTCAAATCAAAAAAATCAGAATTTCGTCTGAAAATCACTCTAAGGTCTAATTTTCACTTCAACTGTCTACAAGGCTGCTAACAGTATACATTTAACCAGTAAATTCTTGGGTTTAAATATTTTTCTTGGTTTGAACGAGATATTAAGGTATTGAACAAAGTATTCTAAATGAATAAATGGATAAAATGTAAACTGTTTTCTAAAACCAAAGTTCTAACTAGCAAAATAATTATTTATTGGTTCAATCTTATTGTCAATCCAATAAGTTGTAAGACAGGCTTTAAATTGTAATTACAAATTTTAAGGATCTAAAAACAACTAGTGTTTAGCAAGAGACTGTGAACCAAATCGAAGTTTCGTATCAACTATGAAAAATTAGAAGCCATTTCTTCAAAGAAACGTTCAACAAAGGCAGCGATTATCACTTTAGCGCATGTCTGAGATGGTTTCATCGATTTGGTTCACTCAGAACGCAGACGAGGGAAAAATAGCCCTGTGCGTTTTTGGGCTAGGGCAGTTCAACAACAGTTCAAATTTTATTTCTGAGAATTTCATTGGAAAAGTGTCGAAAGACATCCCTTTACATCTTCTGTTTATAGGTTTTCAGAAGGTGTGTCTTGTCACGCTTAAGTATTTCTAGAAGATTGATAAGAATGTGTAAAGTATTGATGAATGGCTCTGAAAGCAATCGAAGACAATATCACAGAGGCTTTTGAAATAACATAAGAAGTGCGGCAAGGAGACTCAATAGCTCAAATTCTATTTATCCAATGAGTTAGCGGAATTCTATTTAACCAATGAGTTAATGGATGCGTCTGAATCTATATAGATCAGAAATCATCTGAACCACATATTGGCCCTTTGATTTTCATATAACTTTCCATAATATGATTTCCGAGGTAATATTCAGCATGTTCATGTCCGCAGATGATCTTAACATTTACACATCAGTTGAAGATATCGACTGCAAAATGTCAACAGTGAAGCAATTCGGTGTGAATCCAACCTTATAAAGCTCATCAATAAACGGAAAGCAAACTATGTTACACAGCAATATCGTATGTACAATCCAACAATAAAAATCATATCTGTGGTCACAAATCAAAGAGACATAACTCGAATTATGCCCATTTATAAATTATGTAAATTTGAATTCTACGTGTTTGATTTAATATACCACACATTTTTCAAGAAAATCGAGCTATTAGAAATACTAAATTTATTATTTATTAGTCTTTTCTAATTTAAGGCGATTTAGGTCCTTTTAACAAGCGCAAAAAGTAACAAAAATAATATAAGGATGGCAAATCGTGCACGGAAAATAGTGGGCATGGCAATGTCTTCCAAAAGTTCGAATGCTAGTGTTGCTGGACCATCTAAGTAAGTAAAAATTCAATAATTGTTTTGATATATTATCTTCCAGGAATTTGTAAATCTTATAAATTGATACCACCAAAACGTAGTGAAATAAAAAGTAATATTACAGTACTTGCTAATAGTGGTAAAATTAAATCTATAATAAATAAAATGCACGACATTAATAAAATTCAATAAACTTTCAGAAAAAAATCAAGTATAGATGAACAGTTTGTTCATGAAGTCGTTACAAACGAAACGAAAACTGGTGTTCACGATATGACAGCTCAGCAAATTGAAGTTTTGAAATTTCATTATACGATCAGTACAGAAGGCGAAAGCCTAGAAAGTGCAAACGATCATTCTGATATAGGATTACCAGAAAGTAACAATTTAGAACAAGATTTTGACGGATATGATTCTGATAAGGATCCTGAATATAATCCTGAACAGCAGCAACACTTGTTTAAAGAATACTGGGCGCTAGCTGATTACAACAAAAAGGTTGCATTCGTTGCTAGTTTTATTCAAATTATGATCAAAAAAACAGACTTGGAACCTTCTACAAAAAAACAACGGCATTTTAGTTGTAAATATTCAGTGAAAATTGATGGACTCGACGTCAGCATTTACAAATTATGCTTACTTCGAACATTTGGTGAAACACCAAAAATTTTAAGAACTATCACGAATAAACTGTTTATTAACGGAGCAATAATATACAAACGGATCTACGAGGAAAGTACGATAATAACCGTAAGTGCTCAGATGAAATAATAAACGAAAGTCACTACACGCGACGAGACAGTGCAAAGAAATATCTAAGTAGTGATTTAAATTTATCGCTCATGCATGAATTATACTCGGAGTCCCATAGCAAAATAATATCACTCTCGAAGTATTCTACAATGTTCAAGTCAATGAACCTAAAATTCAAGCCACCCAAAACCGATGTGTGCAATAGATGTGAAACATTAAAATATAAAATTGAAGTAGCTGAGGACGCCGAACTCGAGAAGCTGATAAATCACACAAGATGAAGGAATTTGATAGAGCACTGGCCAAAAACGATGTTACAAAAATGGTTTGTACGTTCGACTTAGAGCAGTGTCTTCCAACACCATATTTAATATCGTCGGTTTCATTTTACAAAAGACAGCTCTGGCCGTACAATCTTACGGTACACGAGTGTACCACAAATCAGCCACATTGTTTTATGTGGGACGAAACAACTTGTGGCTTGTTGTCATTTTTAAATTCCATCCCCCAACAAATATCGCACGTTATATTTTATAGCGATTCTTGCCCAGGGCAAAATAAAAATAGTTTTGCTGCGTCTATGTTTGTCTTGTTTATGCAGACAGGTGCTCTAGCAACAATTGATCACAAAGTTTTAGTGGTTGGACATACGCGGACAGCAATAGAGCGAAAACGTAGAAAAAACAAACATGAAAATTCACCATCCAAGGGATTGGTACAATTTTGTCCGCGCTATTGGAAACAAAAATAGTTTCAACGTTATTGAAATGAATCAAAATTCATTTTACCATTTTCTAAAACAAAATTGAACTGGCGAAAGGTTGATATAGACGGTAACCCGTTTTCCTGGAATAAAGTCCGCTGAATGTGGTTCAAAAAACAGTTCGGAATAATAAAGTTTAAAACATCGCTCGATTTGGAGGAACCCTTCAAAATTTTAAAATTTCGCGACGCGGATTTAATTCCATCAATCCGACCTGTATTAAGAAATGCTACACGAGCGTTCTACCAATTAATCATGAAAAGAAAAAGTATCTTCTGGAGTTATTACCGCTACTGGATAAAAATTTTCACGAGTTTTATAAAAACTTGCCAACCAATCTTAAGTCTAACTATGATCCTGATATTCAAGAAAGCGACAACGAATAAATCTTATAATCATTATAAGGTAAACGACTATAATACTGACATAAGCGGTATTACTGACATATATTGCATATTTTTTAGTTTAGAATTACTCAATATACATACAATTTTTTTTTAAATACAATAATGAATAAGCCTATTTCATCCTGTTCTAATATTCGTGTAAGTGTTGGTATAAAATTATGTAATAATCAGTTCCAATTTGACAACGGTCGTGAATACATCTAGTTATTGCACATTTGTTAAAATTTTGCCTTAAATTTTGGAATTTCGTATTTTAGTAATATTTATCATATAAGTCATTTTTAATTATTAATTATTATTGTAATATGTTCTTTGGTTATTTATTTTTGATTATTTAAGTGTATTTCCGTGAAACAAGTGAAACTAAATATAAATATTTGTTAAATTAGTTATTTCAGAATTAGATACAAATGAAAAACGGTATTGTTCCTTTTACTGACACATGTGTCAGTAATCGGGCAACAACTGCTAGTTTTATATCTTATTTTAAAAAAGGGTGACTAACCCTTCTTTAAACCGTTTTTGCATTTCATTTCTAATTGAACATACCATTTAACTGTCCTAATTCTGACACTAATAATTAAAGATATTTTTAGTATAAATAAATAAAAACATGACTGTCAGTAATAAGTCCACACATATCTCAGTATAGCCTCCTTTCTATGTCAATATAACGATGCATTTCTTATTTTTATTTATTTAGTTTTAACTATTTTGTACATAATTTAAACACTTATTTAATAATTCAACTGTTTTAAAATTATTTACACAAAACTTAGCTCAAAACTGACATCAACTTATCGGAACAATTAAATATAATAAATCTTCTCAAACTCATGTGTCAGTATTATATACCAAACTGTCAGTAAAGGATTATTATAAATTTTAGTTAGAATGGTAACGAGATTGAAGCGTCTACAATATAGCCAGGATGACCTGAATATTACACTTCTACTATTACACGCAAACGGGATGACAATATACGCAGCAAGCCACAAATATAAAATCCCACGAACGACATTGTTATACAAAGCAAGAGGTGTGTATATGCGTTAAATGCACCGTTAGGCCACCCAACTATTTTATCTAGTAAGGAAGAAGCAAACATAAAAGATTGGATTATTTACATTGGCAAAGCGGGATTTCCTGCAACAAAAGATCAGCTACTGGATAGTGTGCAGCTGTTACTTAAAAACTTAAACCGGAAAAATAATTTTAAGGATTGCAGGCCCGGTAGACGGTGGTATGAAGGTTTTTTGAGGAGAAATCCCGAGATATCTGAACGAGTCTCTCAGAATTTAATTAAAAGTTGTGCCATTATTACGGAAGAAAATATACGCGACTGGTTTCAGCAAATTAATCGGTATATTTCCGAAAACAACTTTACTGAAATCATGACCGACCCGACGCGTATATTTAATTGTGATGAGACCGCATTTTTATTAGCTTCAAACGAAAATTGCGTCTTAGCAGCAAAGGGTGAGAAAGCTGTATACAACTTTTGTAATAATGATGAGAAAGAATGTCTTACAACACTCATCATGATAAATGCGTCAGGGAATGTTTCACCACCAATGGTCGTATTTAAGTACAAAAAAATACCGTTTGTTTTAGGCCGCAAAATGCCAAACGGCTGGGGTATGGGCTGCTCCGATTGTGGTTGGATGACTGGCGAGGTCTTCTACTAATATGTCGCGAATGTATTTTTACCGTGGCTGAAACAAAGCGGAGCTAAATTCCCTGTCACACTATTTTTAGATGGACATGTATCTCATCTGTCTTTAGCATTAAGTGAGTTTTGCAAAGAACATAAAATTATATTAATAGCTCTTTATCCGAATGTTACTCACCTCTTGCAACCATTAGATGTCGGCGTTTTTCGGCCTCTTAAGATTGAGTGGAAGAACGCTGTTCATAAATGGAAGCTTGAAAATTAAGGGAAAAAGCTGAAAAAAGAAGACTTCGCTCCTTTATTGGCAACAATTTTACCTACGACTGCTAATGCGACTGCTATACAAAATGCGTTTCGAACACGAGGCATATATCCCTTCTGTGCCGATGCTGTGAATTATAGAAAAATGTTGAAAAATCCCGAAATCACCACATCAACACCTATTACGAACAACCGAACACAACCGGACTCGTGTTTAAAAACATTTGAATCGTTCTTATCGGAACTTCAACTACAATCTTTTAAAAATGCTGAATGTGTCTCGCATGTAGCTAAAGAAGATGAAAATTTATTCAAGATATGGGTGAAAGTGAATCGGAAATATGATCAGCCAAAACGGCTAAATTTTAGACAGTCGGTTAGTGACAGTCATATAAGTAATTACACTATTGTTGGAGAGCCTCAACAACAAGTGCAGCCCGTTGCAGTTATAGGCACTAGAACGTTAGTGAACGTCGATTTAAATGCCGCATTTAATAATGAGGTTGATCAATATTGGAATCATATTGGAGGGATTGGCGACGTAATAACATTATCGGTAGAACCCACTTCAGAAAAAGAAACTCTTGACCTTCCTCTTAATGAAATTCCGATAAATAGTAACGAAATTCCTAAAGACAGCACACTTTCGGATCTGAATTTTTATGAAAACGTAGAAACGCCATATAAAAATAGTTTCTTTTGGCCGGAAGGTAAAGTCAATCAGAGTTCTATCAATAAGGTAAAGAAGCGAATTCCAACCGTGATTATTTCATCAAATGAATATATTGAGTACAACAGGAAAAAACAAGAGGAAAAAGATAATGAAATAAAGGGAAAACAGGAACGGAAGCTGAAAAGGGAAGCAAAAAAAAAAATGTGAACATAAAAAACACCGTAATAAAACGAAATCCGATAATGTGCAGCCTGCCGAAAATACTTCTCCAAACATGTGCCAAGTAAACATTGGTAGCTATGTCATAATACGATATGAGGGGGAGTATTTCCCAGGTATTGTTTTAGAAACAAAGTCAAATGAAGCTTCGGCAAAAGTTATGGGAATGAGTGGCCCTAATTGGAAATGGCCTGAGAAGGATGATATTCTCTTTTATCCTATTCAGGACATTGTGCAGTGTATTCTTGAACCATTATTATTAAACTCTCGAGGAATTTACTCTGTACCTGAAATACAAAAATATACTTAGATGTTAAGATATACCGAGTGATTTATCAATCCTTTATGAATTATTACGTAACTATGTATGTGATAGCCAGAATTTAGTGCTATGTTTATTTTATTTATTTTAAGTACTTACACTGAAAAAAATCCACATATGAAAATCGGGCATAAACAATGTCAATCAAATTATACCTGCATATTGTATAAAGCATACATGATTCAGACAAAAATATGTCTAAATTGACCAATAGGAATTTTCATTAAGTTAATATCTTTATTCCTATTAATTTATTTTATTTCCTATTTTACATTATATGAAATTTAGAAATATAATGTTTAATACATAGAAATAGTTTTAAGAGATATTTTTGTCACCAAATCATAATTATTGTTTATCGTTTTATAGCATAATATATTTCTATACTAAATTAAGTACATTACACTAAGCCGAAATAAAAAAATGTTCAAGTTTTATTAGTAGTGTAATATAATTCGCTAAGTCAACTTGTATTTGCTTCATGTAGGTACCTGGAGTATTCATTTTTAGTTTGTAGCTTGTGACCACTGCAATGAGCAGTGTGACGAGATAAATGAATTTTTTAATTTATTAGATTCCTCAGTCTTGTTCATTTGAACCAAGCCACTTGGTATGTGGATATCATCCAGAAGGAGCAACTTCTTATTTTTTTGAAATAAAGTGCTTTTAAAAATAAGTCAAAATGGAACCCCATGATACAATCTGATCAGATGGGTCAATCTGACATAAAAGTCTCCTTATTTAGAAATTGTTATAGTCAATTCATTTATTCTAACAATTTAAATTATAAATATTTTATTTACAATCAAGGCATAAAATATTTGGAAATTTTACATATTAGTTATGCACCCTGCGTATAAAATTTTATTAATTCCGAAACATTTTTTTAGGAGCCGCTTTATTTTATAGCTACATACAAAATTTTTAATGTTAGTTTTGATATTTAATATTTTCACCGCAATTATTAATTATTTGTTAAATGGACTTAAAACAGACTAAATAAAACATTTCAAATTGGGATATAAATTGTTGTTGTCGTCTTTTCAAATTTATTTTATATTCGAAACATGTATAAACTACGAGTATGTCGTTTCTGAACATGAGTTTTCTCAGTGTATTGTTTTTACTAATTTGTGATACCAGAATTAAGAATTTCATAAACGTACATTATACATACATGCGATACATCCATATTGTTTTTTATAAGTACTTTTATGAATAAGGATTATAATTTTATTTTCATTTTTTTAATTATACTTTCTTTATTTCTAAATAAATATATTTTTTTTAAAATAAATAACTAAGTAAGAGGAATGTTTACGTTTTATTTTACGTTTTCCGGAAAATATAAGTATGCACTTACCTCACATAAAAATATGTCAGTATTAGAAACCAAAAATGTCAGTAATGGACTCAACAAATTTCCGATAGATCAGTATTAGGTACACTTTTCCGTTTTCATTAAATATTTAAAATTGTGAAAGAAATTTTCTTTTAATTTAAATTTTCCTTTCTCTAAAGTAATCTTAAACAAATTGACAATTTAGAAAACCCGCAAACATTGCAAAAACTGTAAGTTGTATATTTAATAAGGAATATCAAACATGGATTTGTCACGGCATATGTCAGTAGTATAGCCGTTTACCTTAGGTTTTCTAAAAAAAAAAATTTGAATTGTTTAATTGCCTTAAAAAGGCATACTCCTATAGAATGAATTTTAAATAAAGGGTTTAAGTTGAAATATCTAATGCATTTTTTTATTTCATACCTTTAACATAAGGGCATAATAAATAACATAAGCCCTTTTAGGAAAATTGACTGTCAAAAGGTTTAATTTCTTTTTTTTTCATAAGGGCATAATTTAGAAATTCTCGAATTTCTGAGGCACGGGGTTAAATCTAGAGAGTTTTAAGTTTCGTTATAATTTTGTATAATGCTCCCTCACTAGAGCAATTTGAATGTTTAATTAGCGCTACTGAAAAATCTGTTATTTAGACTTGTGCCCTTTTGATTTGTGACCACAGATATATTGTGCCTGTCTACGTCAGATCGTAACTGGAATATGGTGTCAACATATAGTGTCCTTTCTATCAAACACATATCCAGAGCAATGGGAATATTTAAAAAAAAAAACTATACATTGGAAACATGAAAGCTTCGTTTAAGTTGAAGTTATTTTATCTCGTGTGGAGATTTTAAGTGTAATGTTATATGTCCGTTTGTTTACATTTTATTAATATGTATTTGCAAAAGTAAAGCGGCTTACATAATGGAAATACGATTCTAAAGTATGATAATGAAATTTCTGCTAAAAATCATTAAAAAATTACACTGATAAATTTGTTATTGTTCAAATCCGATTTTATTTTCAAAAAAAAAAATTGGACACGACCCTAAATATTGATTGAACTTGCGGAATTTTGAAGATAATCAAATTCCGTTTAATGTTTCAAATTGTAAAATATATCGCAAAATTCATTTGACATTAAATCCAGTTCTAAAAATATAGATGTACTGCCTTGAACAGGTAAATAAAATTGTACATAGACAAAAATTATGAAACCGTTGAAATGTGTATAAAATTAATAAAACGTGTTTACGGTGCCGTATTGGTCATTTCGAGTGTAATTGTTTGTCTGATCTAGTTGTTAACACTGATCGGGACACGTGAATATATTTACTTCGCCATTTTTGGTTAAATTTAGGTTCAAATAGGGTCCAGTTGAAGTCTGAGATACAGTGATTATTTCAGGTCGGCAGTCATAATATTTATTATGAACTGCAAATATAAACTTCTGATTACAATTTTTTCAGTAGAACACGAGAAACCCGATTTAGCTAATTACTACATTTATTTCAGAATGGAGGTCACCCTCTCGTTATAAATCGAAGTACTTATATTTAAATGTATTGACCCGTGTTCATTAAGAATGCCCATTCATGTTACTTCCAATAAGGAGCATGTCTAAATATGAAGTATTGTGTTAGGATTATAGTTGTGACCTGCAGAACATAAACATGCCGTATAAAAACGAATTTTCGACTTCAAACAAGCCTTGACAATCATTAAACGCTAAACAATTATTTCAATATTATTTATAAATTTGTTTGTACATCACAAAAAATTACAAATTTAGCCAATTTTGCTGCGAAATAGCTAATATTTACTTTTTGCTTTGTGATTAATTAAATTCGATTCATCTCGGCAAACCTGTTGATTGTATTGGTGTATATAGAAAAAAACTATTGTCTAAAAAATAATCTTGGCACAATGTCGAAATCGACTAGCCAAAATTGTCGCCAGAATATTTTTTATAGATCTGTATTTATATACCGTCTATTCATCCTTTGGAAAAAGTCGCCACCACAGATGGCAAGCACGAGTAATAATCGAAATGACAAAATCTCTTTAAGGTCGACATATGTCTTATTATATATGAAAGAACATATATAATATGAACATGGACATTATATATATTTATCTTGTAATTGGACTTGGATATGTGTGGGCAATTTAATTAGTAGACGTAAAACGACACTCACAAAAAGAAAGGAATTAGTTATGGCTACGTACAATGTAAGAAGGCACCATACACATCTTACATTATATGGGTATACTTTCAAAAAAATTATAACCATTTAAATAAAATGTTCCGTCAAGGTGAAATATAAACCGTGTCTAATTTCGTTTGCAACTCACAATACAGCATGTGCTGATGTGTAATTCAGAGGCAGCAATTTTATAAATTGCACACGCATAATATTTAGAGTGGATCGAGATTTTAATAATTGCTAAATAATTTAATATTTCCGCTTTTATAATTTAACATTTCCAAATTACACTATAATTTGACATATGAATGAAAAAAAAACAGGAACACTGTGTAAAACGAACAAATCAATACAACATCTATGAGTCATACACAATTTGATACATAGTAAAAATAAAATTTTGATAACACTTTTTATGTTGCCACGATAACAAACACCGTTATGTTCTAGTAAATATAATGTTATCAATATTATAAAAACAAATTTGACATTCACCTGATTGTTGTCGCACCGGAATGCATTAGTGCGACCTTATTTAATATATTCGGTGAATTTGATCTTGAACGTGAAACGGTTGGCATAAACACATTTTCCGATGTTAATAAATCGGTTTTAACACGTCGCGCACTAACAGGTGATATTTGATTTGTTGTATTCATTATAACGAGGGCACCCCACGTAAATTATCCGCACACAATAATATTATGTATTACACTTTTACACTAAAGCACCAGTATCACATAACTGGCCTAGGTTTGATAACACAAACCAATTCCATTTTATTTATTTACTTTTTTTTATATATATAATTTGATTACGATAAGAAAATTTATTGATTCGATTTTTTTACAAACATACACACACACATAAAAAAAAATCAATCTATAACACTGTATAGCACTGCTTTGAAACGCAATGAAAAAGGCACAAAATCGAAATGGCACACAAAAATCCGCTACACCATAAATATTCAACAGGAATCAGTCCGCTAGTTTTCACTATACAAAAAGCACATCTAAACTAAACACACAAGACAACTCTCTCGAGAGACATTATCCACTTTCATTTCATTGTTGTAAGGATGAGATCATATAATGTAGGTTTTCCAAAGATTTCAAAATGTTTGCCATTTTTGCGACAAAGAATTGTTATCTCTTCGCATGCCAAAATATTGAGAAGCTTTGGAAAATTCAACGACGAATTATTGCGAATATGCGCACATGCTGTGCTCTAATATGTGCTACGATGTCGAGTTGAAATGGTTAACTAAAATGCTTTTGTTCACTTTGTAGTTGTATGTTATTTAAGATGGTGTTGTTGTTTTTTTACCATTTACTATTTTGTTGTTGTATTTGTCTTATTTATTTATCTTGTTTCGTAATTTTTTATATTGTACTTTCGAGTAAATTATACAGTTAAACCTAAATGGCATAATTTTTTGGTAGAAAGGTGCAGCGATGACAAGTTTGAAAAGCAGGTAATTTTATTAGCTGTTTTATCTAAAAAGGACATAAAATTGCGTGACAAATTAGCATGAACTTGTTTAAAAAAAATGGTTTTTGTGTAAAATTCAATTGGCGCTTGACAAATTGTTTGTTCTTGGAATAGTATTAACCTAGATAATTCCTGCAAAGTATAAAAATAATGAAACATAAATGTCAGTTTTCCATCTCTCCTTTGGTGGTAATTTCGGTTCAAGTTGTTGTTAGTATGTCCTACAATATGTATATACATTTCCTTGCATTCAACATGCTCAAATGTTCATATTTCAAGGTACATGTAATTGTTACGGTCAAATGAACCCAATACATATCTATTTATAAAGTCTGGCTTCGATTTTGACATAAAACAGAGTGCATTCCACCTCTGTGTAATGTAGGATTTTAATATCCGTGGCACAATTTTGAATATTATTTCGCAACCAGCTGATACTCGGGAAAATAGGCCGAGGCAGTTTTTAGAAATCGGCGGTAATATTTCGTAATTTCAAAAAATTTCCAAAATTATTAGATAAATAATTAATTTGCAGGGAGTTTATTCCAAATTGTCCTAGCTCGAATATATATTCAAGTAGAGTTGGTCCTTAATCGTCTTAAATACAAAATTTCTTTTAAAAGTAATTTAACAATGTAAATTATTATTTTTCTATATCAGCGGTTACATTTAGAACAAGATGACCTGCATTAAATAGATTAAAGAACAATTTCGCGAATATATTTGCTACTACGGCTACAATGGATTATTTACTTTGTACTACACCTTTTCCAATTGTAATTCAGAAAGTATAAATTGTAATTCAGATTAGTCAATTGTAATTCAGAAAGTATCAGTTGTAATTCAGAAAGTATCAATTGTAGTTCAGAACATTTCGACATTCGTCGAATTGTAGCAATTTCACAACAGGAATTTTATGTATTGAACGAATATGTAAATTTACTTCATAGTTAGCGAATTTTAGGTAAGAATCACTTGATAGGTTTTTAGAGATTGCGGAAGATAACACAACTTACCATTGAACTATATATGTACATAGTAATAAATGAGACGACAGTATGTGTTTTGCGGTGAGGAGGATATTTATTCCGTAATGAAAGATTTAATTGAAAATATTTTGGGAATTTACTTTCTCAATTATATTGATAAATATTGAATTTTTCTGAATTATAATTAACAATTTATTTTTTTACAAAGCACAAATAATAAACAAGCAAGGGTAACATTAATACAAACAACAACAGAAATATAATTTAAATAAAATAAATAATTAAAGTAATAAACGAACTTTCACTTTAGCTACCAACAGACATGTCATTCATTGCCAAAGCGGCAACTTGATGGATTGAAGAATGTTGTATGGCACGAGCACAATCACTTCCGGCTACACTGTTCTTTGCTTGATCAATAATCCCCTCCAAGTATACCAATCTTTGTTCCATAACACCAGGACCGTAACGATTGGTATTCTAATATTATTTTTAGCGTAAGCCTTCACCTTTGACCAAATAGTCTCAATAGGATTAAGCATTGGTGAATATGGCCCTAGCCGCAGCAGAGACGCTGTAGTCCCATTAATAACTGTTTCCAGGTTTGAATGGCAAGGTGCGTTGTCTGAAACAATTACCAAATCTTCAAGTTCATTTTCAATGTTTTGCCAGTGCTGCATCAATCTTGTCACCCACGCATTTGCTACATAGATGGGCGGTAAATGAACCTCTTCTCCGCTCCATTAAAACAACTCCTGCAGTAGAGATTGCTCCTATCATATGGATGTTAGGGCCTCGTGCGGCTGAGAGAAGTTGAACTTCTTTGGCACTAGCTACTGCACGGCCCCTTGTCCGGCGGCAAAATAAATTAAAATTGGTTTCATCTATCCAAACAATCTGTTTCCCTTGTTGAATATAGTTATTCAAACTTTGGACATATTCTGCTCTTTTCCTTTTATTTATGTCAATTTATGTCAGAGTTCATAGTGCAAGGTTCATTATGAACTTTCTTCGTAGTGAAGAGCCTGCCTTCTAGGTAATTGCCTACTGTTGACACAGATATCGATATGTTGAATTTGGTCAATATTTTTTGTTTTAATTTCTGCAATGTACAGCTGCAATCCTGTTCTACCCATGAAACAAGCGAATCAATTTGTGCCTCAATTCGATGTTTCATACCTCCTCTTGCTAACATTTTGTGTTGCCCTGATCGAATCCAATGAAACGCGGTCTTGTACTTGATGTCCAACGTCGCAGCTAAGGACACCCAATCATCACCTTTATTGGCACAATTCACGATTCTTTCACGATCTGCATTAGTATTTTTTTTGTACTTTTTTCGTTCTGTGCTTTCAGTTGCAGTCAGAACAGCTCTGCAAATAGAACATATAGCCGGTACATTGTTCATATCTCTTTGACACTTTGTATGCAGTAGATGTCTGCATGGTAATAGCCTTATTACTTTATTCCGTGTCATTGAAGTGCAACAAATAACGCAATTGTCTTTAAACTCCATTAAAAAATATGGGATTAAACGATTTAAGTTTTCAGAAGAAATAAAGCAAATTAATTAAAAAGTCTTTTTTTTTAAACATAGAATATGGCGCATATTTTTGGTTACTATGTTTAAAATGATCATTTTTTTATGTATAATGCTAATGCAGTAAAATTAAGTACATATTTTAATTCAAATAACTTTAACATGTTCTGAACTACAATTGATACTTTCTGAATTACAATTGATACTTTCTGAACTACAATTGATACTTTCTGAACTACAATTGATACTTTCTAAATTACAATTGACTAATCTGAATTACATTTGATACTTTCTGAATAACAATTGACTAATTTGAATTACAACTGATACTTTTTGAATTACAATTGACTAATCTGAATTACAACTGATACTTTCTGAATTACAATTGGAAAAGGTGTAGACCAATCTAATTAAAAAATATGAATTTTCGGGAAAATCTAGGGAAACACTGGGTGTAATATTCAAAAGTTGTATACCACAATATAGCATTAAAAGTGCTTGTCCTAACATATTTCTCAGAGGTTATTTCGGCTGGAATGGATGTTTTCACTTTGTACTAGACCCAATCCAATTAAAAAACATGAATTTTCAGAAAAATCTAGAGGAGCACTGGGTGTAATATTTAAAAGTTGTATATCACAATATAGCATTAAAAGTGCCTTGTCCTTACATATTTCTAAGAGGTTACTACGGCCGGAATGGGTGTTTCCACTTTGCAATAGACCAAGTCCAATTAAAAAACATGATATTTTCGGAAAATATAGGGGAGCACTGGGTGTAATATTCAAAAATTGTATAACACAATATAGCAGTAAAAAGATTTGTCCTAACACATTTCTAAGAGGTTACTATGGCTGGAATGGTTGTTTTCACTTTGTACTAAACCCAATCCAATTAAAAAACATGAATTTTCAGGATAACCTAGGGGAGCACTGGGTGTAATATTCAAAAGTTGTATACCACAACATAGTATTAAAAGTGCTTGTCCTAACATATTTCTAAGAGGGTATTACGGCTGGAATGGATGTTTTTACTTTGTACTAGACCCAATCCAATTAAAAAACATGAACTTTCCGGAGAATATGAGCTTATATTCCAAAGTAAGATAAGAGAATAAACTTATAAAAATGAGCTACCAGCCCCGCTGGTGGATTTCAGAACTTAAGTGGTATCGTTAAAATTGTTGTGTGATCCCAGACCTTTCAAATTCAAACTTCACAAGTTGCTGCGACTCCACGGCCATTACATTGCTCGTTTCCCTTTTTATTTCGATTTTTTTTTGGTTGACTATCAAATTTTAGTCGCATCTTACGGATGGCATTGCCCTCTGTAGTATGACAGGTATTAGAATCATAGGCGGGGGGACGCCCAATGGAAATTTGCGGTTGTTGTGTCGGCTGATGTTCCGCCACGGTGAATTTAGTGTACTTCACAGTCGACAGATTTGGCGGCCAGTTGAGACCAGCCGTATTATTTCGCCAGATTACCAGCGGTAGGGTCGCAACGGTGGACCGCGGGTTCGGGTGGCTAACAACGCGGCTATTTGTTATTTATTCAATTAGATTAACGGTGAGAAGACGCCTAACCCATTTCGGCGGGACCTTCCGGAATGTCAAACAAAAAAATAGCTACAATTTTTTATTTGATTTTATTTGATTCTTTTGAGTCATTTCTTTGAGTTATTAAAGTAAATTTCATATTCATAATCGTCCATTTGCAATTTTTAAAATTTTTTCGTTTAATTTTTTAATTTTCTGAGCTTATTAAATATATACACTGTGGAATCAAGTGCCAAAGAATGGTTGCTTGGCACGTCCTTGGCGTACATTGGTCCCGCTTTCACTCACTTTCGGCGATTATTTTCCTTGTTTTGATTTTTTGAAAAAATGAATTACTAAATTTTCCGGTTCGGTGTGATGGAAGGAGGATTCTCATTCTGTGCCGGTCCCATATTTACAGGCTGGGCTTGTCACACAGTCTCTTCGTGGCACTTCGGCGGTCTCATGTTGTCGAAGTGTGAATTGTTGGGAATTAGCATGAGGTCTCTCCGGGTGAAGAGAGGCCTGGGCTGATGAAGAAATGTCCCTACCCTCTAATGCTGTTTTGTTGTGGCTGGGCATCGGCCTTTCGGGGCCGATGGGTCATTTGGGTGGGGGTCTCTTCAGCAGACTGGGTACTTGTCATTTGGATGGGCACACCCGGTTATTATTAATTTATTACGTTTCCTCAGGTTTCGTTTGACAAATTCTTGTCGACTTAATTTAAATTAAGTTTTTTTTATTATTTGATTTTGATTTTTCTGTTCCACGGTGTAGGCCAGGAGCACACAAACTTCTAATTCCTCACGACACCTGCCATTACCCTGAGATCTAGCCGGCAAAACATCACCGTGAAAGAGGCCTCTGCGTGCTTAGTTGAAAACTGCGGATTAGCTGCCATCCGTAATAAAGTATTTTAGAATTACGTAAAGTAATAGCGTGGTATTGGGTTTTCTGGGTAATGTATATGGCAAGTACCGGACACTCTTTAGATAGAGACATCAAAGTTTTCAACTCATCGATTTAAAAATTAAAGAAGATCAAATAAAATCGAATGGCATTAGCCGTTTTTGAGATTACATCGGTAGAACCATCTATCCAGACGGACCAACTATTTAACAGATTTGCAATTTTGGGATCAGGAGTCAGGACCATGTAAAACGTCGAGAAAAGTGACTTTAGACCAGCGCCATCAGGATTTCAATAACTTGGTGTACTGAAGTTAATCACATTCAATCGTGTTTTTGAATTTTCTATTTGACCTCTAAATCACCACTATTTAGAAGAGCACATCTCTTCTATAAATGATGGCACCATTGACCGTTAAAACAATGAAAGTATATATTCCCCATATAAACTGGGTCACCTGGCAAATAATATGGGAACCAAAATAAAATTGTTCGTGAACTTAGAAGAAGGAAACGGAAAAAAATATTTCTCTTACTTAATCAGTATAGTATCAACCGCTAAAGCCCATTTTAAACCAAGGCTAGGATGATATTTTACAGAACACATCACGTATAAGGAGATCCTTCTGCTAGATCCGATATAATCAAAAAAACACGCCACTTATATGGAAGTGACAACAAATTTCCCCATCTCTAGGCGAGAGCGGTATATGGCAGGTACTCGACGCTCTTGACGTATAGATCATAAAAGCATTTAGAAGTTTGGTGATAACAAAAAATCAAATAGCACACCATTCTCGAGACATCATATATTCGAAAAGATATGAAGATGAACAAACATTTTCTTATCCTTTAAAAAGTCAAAAACCATTGACATTTTTGTACATTTTCATTTTTTTGGACCATTGTCAATTTTTTACATTTTCACCTAGAACTATGTCTGCTCCTAATGTACAAAATAAAATTTAAATATAACTTTGTGTGATTTTTGTTGTTGTTGAAATTTAATTTGTGTAATTTAATAATAATTTGTGACTTGTCGTCCTCATGGTGGACACTAAAATTATTACGAGTACGTGCATTTTACAAACATTTAAAATAAGAACAATGATTTTATGCTGAAATGAGGTATGGTGAATTTAAATGGGGTTCTAAATTTTTTTCTGAAATAAGTTGTGGAATATGGAGTTCGGAGCTATTGATGAAAATGATACTCTAAAATGATTTGCAAGAAGTTCGGGAAATATTGGGATGGAAGAAAACCATTTTTAACTAAAGCGATTCTAGAATAATTTTTGGAATAAAATCTAGTATGTGGATAAACGGGACGTTTTAGGGATGCAAGACGTTTCAAATGATATGCTACACCAGTATTTTAGAATAATGTAAAATAGTAGTGTGGTAATTGGTGCGTTGTCTGTTAAAAATTAAAGTTGATTATAAAAATTCGAATTGCATAAACCGTTCATGAGATATCACCAGTAGATATCATCTATCCAGATATCTAACCAGAAGGACAAACTTTTTGACCGATTTGTTATTTTGGGATCAGGGACCTATAAAACGTCGAGAAAAATGGTTTTGGACTAGGGTGGTTTTCCATAATTTTTATCAGGATTCAATAACTTGGTTTTACAGACTAAAGTTAATTAATACAATCGTGTTTTTGAATTTTTCATTTGACTTTAAATAAAGAAAATAGAAGCCAATACAAGCCTCGAATTGAGAAAATGACAATGAATGAAAGAAAATTAATGCTAAAGTATAGCAGTAAAAAATCCGTTCCGAACTATCAACTTTATGAAAAAAAGAGAACAAACTCCAACACAGAACATCGAGAGTAATTCGCCTACGAACTAGAACACAATTAGAAGAGTCAACATTAATATTGGGTTGACGCTAAAAATATACACTTTTGGATGCAAATCACTGATAGACCTCGAGCATAAACTTATGTCAATCAGCTCCTGCTTTACTGAATTCAGAAAAGTTTTTATATAAAATGAAAGTATTAATTTTTCAAAGTCTTGGCTCACTCAAACATTGAAATTGCGCTAAAGCAATTAAAAAGAGATATTCCTCTATCTAATTCAATCCAATCTACTCCACTGCATATGATGAGCATTGGCATCATAACCAGCCACAAAATGGAAGTTCCTACTCTTATAACATAGTACTAAGTATCGAAAAATTCTCTGAAGGTGCGACCAATAATAAATTTACGACTTTGAAATGAACCTGGAACTTATGAAGAGTATATTCTGTAAGAGATATTAGTGGTGGCCGGCTATGATTCTCCAGGCAAACACCAACTGAAAGTTGATAGGTGAAAAATTCGAAAAGAACTGCAGTTTTTCATCATCCACAGTAAGACTTGAATTGTTGCGGCAGCTTCAGACCTAATATATGTAGACCTAGTATATACACACTCTCTTAGGAGTAATCTGTCAGCTAATAAGCTTAGCCATTTTCTTCGATGTGCTATCATATAATACTTTAAATAAAAATATAAAAACAGTTTTGGCAGCTAGACGCGTTAGGAAAAGTACCATTACATCAGTACGAGCTGACTTAAAAAAGGCAGTATTTCTTTTTGGATTATGGATTAACTGATTTCTCTGATCGTCCCGATGTAATAAAAAAAAAACCATATATCTTAAAAAACGGGATGATGAAATATTGGAACCATTTTTAATACGTTCCAACTCAAAATAATAATCGCCATTTCTGCCCAGAAAGTTCATGAAAGTCAAAAAATATATTTAGGAAATCTCACACGCTCCGATGTAAAAAAAAGCGTTTCTTTCTCATCGGAGCAAAAAGAGATACTTTTAAAAGCCTCTTGCGTAAACATTTAATTTTTAATAATAATTTTTAATTAAAATATATTGTGCAAAAAGATTATTAATTTTTATACACTTAAATTAAATTTTATAATATTTATTTTGGGGTTTTGACCCGACCAAAGATTTTTTACTAACTAACTACAATTAAAAACTATATTTTTACTGAATTATCGATTAATAATTTTTTGTGTGAAATTTGTAATGTTGGTAAATTTTGAAAGGTGGTTCGATAGATCATAAAATCGGTTATAGTTCAATCTACCATAAAAAAATTTATTGTTATAATAAGGAAAAATGATTTTGAAGAATATACTTGTCAATATTAGCCCTGGATCAGCCATCGTTGTTAATATGTGGCACATCAGTTTTGGTTATTTTTGACCCTTTCGTTTCTTTCCAAATTGAGTAACCGTACCTTAAGCATGAAGAAACCTTGGATCCGCTTATTTATGGTTTCGTTTTTTATTTCCCTGACACAGTTTTTATTTGCTGCACCGAAAAATGAGGATACTTTTATGTTGCGAAACTGCTGCCAGATTTTATGAGCTTTCCTGTTTTCTCTAACTTGTCCTCTGACCTCAAAATGTTAATTATGTTTCCTCAACGAGATGCGATAACGAATTGGTGAATTTTCCTATATTATCTTTAATCTGCGATACTGTTCTCGCACATTTATATGTTACATAATTGATTTAGGCTTTTCTGGTTTCATTATCATTTGATTCAGGATCATGATCACAGATGATTGAAAAACCAAATGAAATAAATTTCATTAATTTTTTTTTTGTTTTCAAAACACTTTTTGAGCTACCGAGCTTTTATTACAAAATTTGATGTCCGGAGGTTGTGAGCCGCAATTAGCAACAAAGGCAATTCTGTTATGAAGGCCTTCAATTTTATTGTTCGTTAAAATCAAGCAAACATTAACATTTCAAATGTCCAAACATCAAATATTCATCATTCAACTGTATATATTGCACGAAAAAATTTCAAATTTTCAACGCCATTCCATTACATTTTGATTAATGATTTTCACAAAAATATAATACCACGAGCGGAGATAATATCATTGCATATTAGAGGTATAGATGAAATACGAAACCTTGAAATTTTATGTTCATAAATCATAATATAAACTGGTACTTTGTGCAATCTACTGGAAAATTCAGATGATTTGGCATCATCACCATCATCATTATTTTATATATATTTGCTCAGTCGAGAAAATTTAATATAAACAAGAAACACATTACGTGGTACGTACTATAAATTTTCTCAAGTTTATTAACCATAAAGTAAATATTCACTCATTTCTTATAAGATTATTACCGTTTATTGTATATCTGCGGTAGATTGTATATATGTACATCTTAGCAAAACAATGGACTTAAGAATATAACATTTAATTATATTTTGCTGTATATGTAAAATTGAAAAATTAATATTTCATAATAATTAAAACCCAGGCACAGAATATAAAATTACTTGTTTAGCTTTGGTGAGAGATTTAAGATAATTAGTTACCTAAAGTGTAACCAATCTACACCGTATTCAGGCAAAATGGAAATACATGTTTGTTGTATGATGTAATAAAAAAAAATGTTTATGGGAGTTTAGTATTTTGTACTCGGATATACAGTATACCATGTGGTAATGGTCATTAACTCATTACTACTACGAAAATTACCGATGTTTGCTTGATTCCAAAGAAAGTGAAATATGATGCTTAAAATTCACTTTCTCTATACAAATTTGCGATTTATGCAAAATAATCGAGTAATCACCTAAATTCTAATCATTGTTTTTGCTTCGATCATCGGTTAATAGCTGTAGCTGTAGTTATACACATAAACGAAGTGAAATTCGTGGCTAGCCGCGTATAATTAACTTTACAAACAACTACGAGTATAACAATAACTTTATAATTATCTAGTGAACGCTATGTTAAGTTTGGTTTCTCTAAAAAGTTTACTTTCAATTTATGCATGCGTCTATATCTTATATTGCTTGCAACGTAATTACAAATTATAATTTTATGTATAAATGCAACATAATAATCGAGGTGCATTTTCAATTGTAATAAATTGATTAGAAATAAAGAAAATACCGCACGGTAATTTGATGAGTCATTGGCACAGAAATTTACAAAGAGGTATTTTCTTATAATTAAGATGTGGTTTAGATTTAAAGATACCAGACTATAAATATCGTAAGAAAAATGGTTTGTGCTATTGTATTGTGCTTCATTGTAGAGTGAGACGTTGATTAGTAAGATAATTGCGGTTAGATTAGATGTGGTATGATTTATTTACATGAAAACCGCTATGAAGTATTTATGTTAAACTTTTTTTGCTAGCAAATAGGTTTAATTGCTATAAAATGCTAAGAGTAATTTTCCCATTATGTAAAGGTTTTAACTTTAAATGCGACAAAAACAAAACGTTAAATCTATTGTAACAAATAGATTCTGTAACATAAACAGATAAATGAATGTCGGGCATCTGTCTGGAATTCGCAAGAAAAATATCGTACCGATTTTAATAAACCTTTTTCGATAGTCTTGTAATTGTCAAGCATTTAGGTTCCTCACTTCTCACAATCAAAAATTAACTCTTCGAAAAAAAAATCTTGGAGAAAATCCTTTCAAATAATGTTATAAAGCCTAATTCAACACATTCTGTGCAATACTTTTCTTTTTTCAAGATGCATTTTTTAAAAACAGTTTTTTGAAAAGCAGTTTTACGCGGAATTATTTTTCGAGAATTTCCAGGTACCCATGCTACACTGACAACAATTAAAATTACGCTATTCGTCACAAGTGGTCGCACTAAATGGGGGCGGGGTTTTTCAATTTTGTATTTTAATTTTACAAAAACAATTTTGTATTTTAATACGAACCATTGAATGTTTTTCATCATCTGTTAACGTCAAAACGTCAGTCAAGGTTGACATTTGTTTCATAATGAAATTCAAGAACGTGCAAACGTTTGGAAATTATTAAAAATTACTCACTCCAATTTACGGTTTTAATAATCGTCCCGCCAGACCTGTATATGCGTGCCATAGTACATAAATTATGCATGTGAGGCAACGTCACTGTCGAAGTACCGAAAATATTGCAGCCATGGGTGGTTCAGTTCAAAATTAGCCAAATCAGTCGGTTCCACACCGTTCACAGGAATTGGGAATATCTCAAACCACATTTTGGCGAATTTTGCATAAAGATCTTGGCTTACACCTTTAGAAGAACAAATTCACTCAAGAACTGAAGCCTCTTGACCATTTGAAGCGCCGTAACTTCCCTGATTGGGCCGTGCTAAAGTTTGACCAAAATCCTGATTTTAATCGAAAACTCATCTTTAGTTATAAAGCTTATTTTTAATGGCTTAATGGCTTATCAATAAGCAAAATAGGAGTTATTGGACAGCAACCAACTAAAATGTGCTCCACGAGACTCCACTACAATCACAAAAACCATATTTTTTCGTCGATCCAGCAACATTAAAGTATGCCGATATGTGTGAAATGGTGGTGGAAAGTTGGCTCCAAAGAATCGATCGCTGCAAACGGGCTCGCAGTGATCATATGAACAAGATCGAATTTCACAGTTGAAACGTAACATGTATTGAAAATCATTTTATTTAGTCTGGATTTAACCTTTAAACACTTTGTGCCTGCGATACAATTTTTGTGTCGAATATTATTACTGAATTTTTATTATCGATGTTGGATGATTAGCAATTTCTTACGCAATTTAGCTCTAAATCTAGCTTAGTACTTTTTATGGATACATTAACAACTATAATTCACTAGTACAAACTAACGGAAATTCAGTTTAGTCAGAAATTTAGACACTGTTTTTTGTCTAAATTTCCGACTAACAAAATTCAAGTTTAGTTCATATTAGTCATTCATAGGTGGTCGAAAAATAACCGCGATTTATCAATTTCGTAAAAATTTTAAATTTAAATCTGAGCTTATGATGTGTGTCTGTTTCCGATTTTTTCATACTGTTAAAGTTAGCCGAAAGATGGTAATCCAGATAGTGTATTTGCTATCCCAGCCGAAAGATGGTAATGCAGGTACCTCGCCTTTGCTGTCCTAGCCGAAAGATGCAACTATTAATTTTGTTATCCCGATCGAAAATATGTTAAAATGTCGATAATGTAGACTGTACCGATAAAGAAGGTTAACTTCAATATTCAAATTGTAAAATACCAGCAATACAGATTTAAAAGTTACAAATGAATCATCAATTTTCTAAAAGAAAAGTCAATAACAGGCATCTATAGAATAGCCATGAGACGCAGTCACGTTTAGCTGATGAATGGTTTGAATATCAAGATTTTGACAGCTGAACTACATATTTGCCAATTGGATGAACCATGACCCTAAGTAGAATTTGAATATGTGTTTGAAGTAGGTTTTATTCGGTTATATTGGTGAAATGTTCCATTTTCCGTTGTTTCGACGATAAGTTTTTCCCATTCGAGAGCCACATGAGCACCAATCTGACTAGAATGGTTCAATATCTCATGACCATTGGTAGATTTTGATTCAAGATTAAGGATAGGTCTAGGAGGGGGGGGGGGGGGGGGGGGGTTATACGGATGAAATTTTGATATTCCTCATTTTTTCTCGATAAAATCGTTCGTCATTCGAGATTTTGGCATATAGACACCAATCTGACTATGCCGATTCGATAGCCCATGACCATAGGTAAATTCCGAATATAGGTTTGAGGTGTGTCTGATAAAGTTATAAGGGTTAATTTTTGATGCTCCCCAGGCTTTGTCCATAAAATTGTTCGTCATTCAGAGATTTTGCCAGATGGACACTAATCCAAAACAACGAATCATATATTAATGAAAATTATCTTCATCATTCAATAGTTCAGCAAAAATAAGCGCGTTGTAATATTAAACTAGCATTAAATGTCAACAGTTTTCTGCAAAACTACCAGTTTGCTGTCACCGATAATCACCCTATTCATAACACGCAGAAATATGCAGAATTTGTAAGGTCAGCCCTAAGTAATGTTAGTATCAGCAACGAACCACCGTGAACGTTCCGAAAATATGCCAAAAACCAACAGAATTTTCTTGCTAAATGGATAGCTAGGAACAACTGAAGTGCGTTATATAAAAAAAATGTCTATATGTCCAAATCTCGAATGACGAACGATTTTATCGACGAAAAATGGGGAAAATCAAACTTTCACCCCTATAACTCCATCAGACCCACCCCAACCCTATACTCAGAATCTATCTATTTCATGAGCTATCGAATCGGCATAATCAGATTGGTGGCCATAAGCCAAAATCTCGAATGACGGGCGATTTTATCGTTGAAAAATGGAGAAAATCAAAATTTCACCCCTATAAACCCCATCAGGCCCACCCCAACCTTAAACTCAGAATCTATTTATGATCATGGGCTATCGAATCGGCATAGTCAGATCGATGTCCATATGCCAACATCTCGAATGACGAACGATTTTATCGACGCAAAATGGGGAAAATCAAAATTTCACCCCTATTACCCCATCAGACTACCCCTACACTACAGAATCTCGAATGACGAACGATTTTGTCGACGCAAAATGGGAAAAATGAAAATTTCACCCCTATAATCCCATCAGACTACCCCTACACTCAGAATCTACCTACACTAATGGGCTTCTGAACCGGCATAGTCAGATTGGTGTCCATCTGGCGAAATTTTATTGTTAAGAAACAATTTTTCACAATTGATATGAAACAATAAATTAATATCGGTTAAATTGAAGATTTTAATTGTTGTTTGTTATAATATATGTTTTCAACTGATTTTGTAGGTGAGTCACTTTCGGCTAGGATACTTCAATTTAATATTTTTACCGGACAAGTGGTGCAGTGGTTAAAGCTTCGGCACTTGGACCGGGAGGTACTGGGTTCGAATCCCATCAGAGGCTGGATGCAAAGCGAATTTTCGTCATCGATTACGATCGGTAATGTTAATAAACACTACTAAGACCCTCTGTTGGAGTGCAGAATTCAGCGCCGACCCACCGTCCATGTCAGTTTACAGGTTGACATGGAGCTTGCAATGTGCAGGTGGTATACTGTAATGGTGTGAATGGGTGGTCTGTGCGTGAATGAAAGGGGGGTATTAATTGACCTTCAAAGGACATTAAATCCACTGGACAATTAATACTTCCTTTTATAAAAAAAAAAAAAAAAAAAAAAAAAAAAAAAAATATATATAATTTGTTTCACTTTCGGCTGGGAAATTTCGGCTAGCTTTAACAAGGTGATTTTTTCCACTAAATTCACAACTTTTCCAAACTGTTTGATGGTGAATATCTGCCATTAAAAGGTAGCAGCATACCAATTGTTTCAAGCCTGCATACATTTATAAACAAAACTTTAAAGCTGCCATGCCACGTCGAGCTCATTAAATTCGAAACCAAACACTGCCATATAGCTTACGAATGGTTTTGAAAATGTTACTGCAACCAGAAGGGCCATTGAAAATCTGGTACAATAGAGAATTGATTTCTATAACTCGTTGGAGCTAAGACGAATTAATTCAGAATCGATTTTATATTTTTCATTGAACCATATACAGAACTGGATCGGAAGTACCGGATTAGAAGTTTTATGACTCCTGGGATTATTAGAATAAACAGAATGCACGAAACTATAAAACTCCATCTACACTTTTAAAAATATAGTGAGGGGATAAGTTGTTCTGAGAATTTGTGTAGTTAGAGTTTGAGTGAAAAATTTCACATCGATTAGCTGAGATGCATCTGCCTTGAGACGTTACGTCACCATTCTTTTCGGAGAAAGATATTAACTTTAATTTAATATTAAATTGGAAGGGAACTCAAGAAAACCTTTCCTTAACCGATAGATAATTGAAAAATAACCGGCCGGGAATTTTTCTTAGTCAAACTCCATTTAACGAAATTCTTATAGCTATAGAACATCGAGCTCTATTTACTTTCCTGGTTGGTGGTCCCTTGTCCTCTTCAACAGAAGCTACAGAGCTATATAGCTCAACAATAAGAAATTTCGCAAAAAAAATTGGGTACAGGCCAAAATTTCAATCGATGTTGTTGCAAATTGGTGAAAATATCATAATTTACTTTTTTGACGTATAATGGTAAAATTCACAAAATATTGTAAATAATGTGCTAAACATGCAAAAGATGTCACTAACATCTACAATAAAGACTAATTATTTCAATATTTAAAAATATTTTCATGAACTGAATCTGAAAAATACCAACAAATTTGATTTACTGTTTTTTAAAAACGATTTATTAGAAGCGGCTAAAAAATATTTCCCACGATAGTTTTTGTAGAATTAAAGAAGATGGCGCCACAATTTAGCATTATTTAATAAAATAAACTGTAACTAATTGTAATTTACGTGCATAACACTGTGTATAATGCACTATCAAAAACTTCTGTAATATAAACAAACGTGCCCACAACCATCTCTTTATGAAAGCTCCTTCAAATCGAGTAACAAGTTCGTGTATTATAGTTTTACATGATTTGCTTAGGATAAAACGCCTTGGGGTCAGTCAGAATGATCAAAATTTACTTTATTTGAATAAATGGAGAAAATCAACTGTTATTTCGAACATTTGTAGATGTTCAGCACAAAAGTACCATCAGCATCAAATGAACGGAAAAATCCTTATCTCCTATTTGTCATAATTGAAAATGCAACACACGCAGTCACAAGGATCGAACCTAAAGAAGAGGATCATTTCAAAACATTTAGTTGTGACCGCAAATCGGCTTTCAATTCACTAAAATTATTGAGCCATCAGGAAACTATCCCAATGAGCCTTTAAATAAGTTAAGATTTTAGCAGGATGCATACAAAAATTTTGTTTTCGACATTTCAAATCCAAACTCCAAAAGGGGCTTTTGAGGCTTTTTTGAAAAAGAAGACAAGAAAGCTTCGAGCAGTCAAACATGCATTTAACAGGTTAGTACATGCACGTCGATGTTTTTAGAGATCAGGATTTCTTACCAAAAGAATAATTACCGGCTGGTTAATTTCCAATTGCAGTACGGTTCACAGAAGGGCTTATGTGAGAAAAGAACGAATCGCTGTGTCGAAACATTAGTTTAAACTAAGCTTTAATTGCTATTATTTGATGGATTATAATTAGTGCTTTTAATCAAAATTCAACTTCATTCCGCGATGAAATCAACATCGGACTATTTGTTCGTGCCTGTATAGTGGATTATTGCATAACGCAAAATTGAGAGCCGCATAACTAGCCGCTTTCAACATATTACCAGAGACACAGGTGACACCTTAAATAACGTGTCTCTGCAATGGCTGATAATTGGATGAACTAAACAGAATTGTAAGTACTCAATTAATTATTTACGGTGCTAGGGTTAAAAAAAATGTTTCTGTTCAAAAATAAGTTTTTTAATTTTAAATTTAATTTTAATTAAAATGGTATTTCGCTTTTGCAATATTTCTGTTTTCGGCGCTTGTTTAGTTCTATCACAAAATATTTAAAGGACACCAATCATTACGATATCATGAAATCATCTGACCGAGTATATAATGGATATGAAACAAGTTTCTTACTTTGCCCTAAAACACGGTTTGTGCTAGCTGCTAAAGGATCCCGTAACGAAGTCGACCGTGGTGCTGCAAAATCTAATTTGACCATTATGTGTTCATTCAGTGCTAGTAATGAAATCGTCCCACCTATGATTATTTATCCAAGGAGATCCGCAAGTTTTTACCAAAAACTTGGGCTTTAGCAATTTCGGATAATGGATGGATGACTCGGGAAATATTTTACAAGTATATTTCCAAACATTTTCATCCGCATCTTGTAAAAAACCAAATTAAATGCCCTATTATTTATTTCGTCGATGGTCACAACACTCTTATGAATTTAAAGGTCAGTGAAATATGCGTCCGTTTAGGAACAATTATAATTGCGCTATATCCAAACGCTATACGGATTCTACAACCGTGTGACTATTCAGCATTTAAGCTGCTAAAAAATTGTTGGTCAAAAGTGATCAATCAATGGAGGAGAGAAAATCCTGGGCATCGTTAACCAGAGAACAAGTTGCTCCCTTACTGTTGCAAGCGTTTAACAGTTGTATTACGCCCCAAATTCTACAAAATGGATTCAAATCATGTGGCATTTTTCCTTGGAATTACTTAGCAATCGAATTTTCCAAGAGTCTCGGCAAATCCACTTAAAACTACGCAGCAACTGAAGAAACATCGAATACGTCTATGTGCTTTGCGGAATTTTCAGAAATTGTTCGCGAATCAGAAATATCTGTTGTAATAACTGTTGTTGTATCTTTTTGTAATAACTTCTCCATTATGGATAAAAGCAGAAAAGGACAAAAAGTTAGAAAAACAGCAACAACTGCTGCAAAAGGAAAACAGCAAGGCAATTAGACTAGAGAAATTGCAAAACAAAATTGAGGATACCGCTTTTAAAGCAGATGCCAAAAACAAAAACGTTTGTAAAAAATCAGAAGTCCCGCCCGAACTAAGATTAGTCAAACAACTTCTAAACCTAAGCGTATTGCAGTGAAAATTACAACCAGCTAACAACAGCACTCCAATCGCTGTAAATATGGAAAATGGTAAATTAAAAAATAATGTCTTACTAACATTTAACCACATTTTTTATTTCAAATGGAAATTTTCTTTGATTGCAGAGAGTTTAATCGAATATCGTAATGTTAGCTGTATTTAAGACACGATCAATCAAATTTCTCAAGATATAGCGGCATATGCAGATTTAACAACCAATTTAGGTAATAATGAGTACTTTATTCAAATTATTTAATTTATTTTTCCTTTTAAATTTTAGCTACTATACTCATGTCGAGATTCCTGTTAAAATTGGAGAAGAAGAAATTGACATTACACATGACCTCGATATTGGAGAAAATAAATTTGCTAAGGGCTTAATGTGCTATAATTGCACTTATGCTTTTTCAAAAACTCAAACTGCTGAGTTTGATAACATTGGAATCAGATGTGATAAATGTGTCAGGGAATTTCACATAAAGGGCATATATATTCTAAATTTGTCCCTGCTACCCATATTTTTATGTGGCAAGTGCAAAACCTAAAACGTTTTGTTAGGGATTGAAACGCGATGTGATTTAAGGAAGCAAGGAGCTTCAGGAACAGTTTGTGATATGAATTCCATTTTATATTTTATTTGTTTAAGTTAATTTTATTTCTGTATAAAGCTGATATTTGTGACTTTTATATTGAAATTAAAGCTAAATCAGACTTGTTAATACTGTCAGTTCTATTATAAAAGCGTGTCAGTAACTGCTGTGTCAATAATAAAGACTATGTCAATAACTGTGGTGTTAATAATTAAAACAAAGTGTCAATATAGCTATATAGTTGTGGAAAATTTTGGATTAATACAAGTTTTAGGTATTAAAAATTGTAATTTGGATATATTTTGAAATAAACATTGAAAGATTTGAAGATTATCTATAATAATTTACATGGTTCATAACTATTATTGGACGTGACAATAAAATATCAGTCACGAAAGTAAAAATTTTCTTATGACTGTCAATGGCTTTAGCCTTTACGATAATTTTTCTTATTTTCTCTTATTTCAGTTTGCGTTGGCAGGGGTTACTATCGAGGCAACTAAATATGCTCATGCGGTGGGAGCACAGGATGCACGACTTCACGTCACGTTCGCAAATATTATTACTTTCGCGAAGGGTAATACACCTTATTCTACTGTCAATGCGGAGGTGATTCAGGTGCTTGGTGAATCAGAAAGGACGAAGCTTAATAATCTGTTGCATGGGTTGACACTAACTTGTTGCGAGGAAGCCGTCCCAGTTGTTGAGTATAATGAAATTGAAAGCTGATGATAATTATAACGAAGCGACATTTCGCCATTTTTGGAGAAAAGTCAGTTCAAATGGTGCTCACACCATCCGAAAACGACGTCTTTCTGTAAGTCCTTGCAGAATGGGCTGGCAACGTGCATGAGAATATGGCTCAGGCCCAAATAAGTTCTATTGAGTCTTCTGCATCTAGTTCGTCTAATCTAAATTCAACTTTTTCTCTAGACAATAAACTTTCGGAATTGAAAAGACATTGTTATTGGAGATTTCGGAATATTTTAATCAAAATCATAGATCAAGATCTAATTCAAATTCACGTAGACGCGATTCAAATTCGCGATCAAATTCTTGAAATTTTTTCAATCCTTTTTATGGTGATCCTTCGGCTGAAAATAATTTTATTTGTTTTTATCATCATCATTTCGGCAACAAAGGTGTTAAAATGTAAACCAAATTGTTAACCTGAATCAAATAACTCCGATAACAATGTTTCAAAAAATAAATAGTCATTCACATTTTAATTTGCGAAATTTTTCTTCGTACTCATTTTTTAATTGATACTGGTACAGGTGTCTCAGTCTTGCCAGCCCAGCCAGTCTTGAACAAAACTGTTCGGAATCTAAGTGTCGTACCATTATTCAGGTTGTTCACAGGAAACGGTTGTTCGGTAAATGCGTACGGTACTAAATTCTTAAAACTTGACCTGGGACTGCACCGCCTATCATCGGCGTGGACTTTTTGAGGAAAACTGGGTTGCTGATGGATATACAGAGACAGAGGCTCATAGATCCGGTAACCTCTTTGTATTCAAATGGAACTCCTTCCTCCTACGATGATACTACTGTATCTAGGATCGGAAAGGCAACAATGGACCCGGAATTTTTCAATATTTTATCAAAATTTTTAACAGTCGTTCATGGTAATATAAGTATTGACAATACTAAACATGACTCACAAAATTGAAAAGAAAAGACCACCGGTTGCATGCAAACCACGACGACTAGCACCAGACAAATTCATCAACGCGACCGACCTAGTAGCAGTTCGTGGTTCAACCCGCTACATTTAGTACCCATAAAGAATGGAACTTGGATGGAGACCGTGTGGAGACTGCGCGTTAAATAAAGTCATAATTCCAGACAGGTATCTGCAATTCCACATGACAAACCTTACACAACGACTCGAGGCCTGCATTATATTCATAATGATAGACCTTGTCCAGGCTTACCACCAAACTCTTATTGAACCAACGGACATTCCAAAAATAGCAATTTCGACACCTGTTTTGTATAATTTTGGACGACGTGCTCATTGTCTCACGAAATTATCACGTACGGTACATCTCGAACGTATTAAAATTATTTTTATTAAATAAGAAGAAGAACATGAACTGGTTGTAAATGTTGACAAATGTGTTTTCACAAATACCAAAATTATCTTTTTAGACCATTTGGTAACAACAGGACAAGGTGTATTACCGTCGCATAAACGGGTTCAATCCATCAAAAATTTCGAACGAACACAGACTGTTACACAAATCGACGCTTCATTCCGAGTGCTGCCGCTGACCAGTAATTGTTGAACGATTACCTAAAAGGTTATACTAAGAACAGTCGAGTTCCAATACCATGGTCATATTTAATAAAATCAAATTCTAATTGAGAAATCACAACACAAAGTTAATAAATTCCTTTGCATAGAATGTTGATGTAAATTATAAGGCAGATACATTGAAGCTAACCGGTGTTAAATTATTCTCACAAAGTGTAGCTACTCAAATTCTTAGAATTTGAGAAAATGAATTTGAATTTTTAAAAAGTGTATGTATATTGCTAAATATTTACTAACCATTTCTAAATATGTTAAGTGCTGCAAAGATACTACTAATCTTCTAAATTTAACCAACAGAATGATGATTTACTCAATGCAATAAAAAATTATGAATTTTCTAACTAATATCGTTACACGACTGAGGTCATAGATCCTGACCCTATAGTATTCTACTATCTTCAAAAAAGATGGGTTAATTCGTTAAGAGTAAGACGTGTTTAAATCATTACAAATTTCCATTTTTGGCACTAACTTTTGTTCACCAAATATTGCGCAAAAGTAAGGTTTGATCATATTGTAATTCTCCTTGGAGAGGCTGGAATTTTCAAAATATGCACGGAGAAATCTATTCTTAGAAAGAGACAAGTCGTGTTTTGTGGAAATTATTTTGACCGACATTCATAAATATCAATTTGCTGACATTCGATCATGATTTTATTTCTTAAAAACCTACACCTAAGTTCTGGACTAACCTTCATATAAATGTTTCGTCAACAAGGTAGCCAAATCATGTATTGGTTTAATATAAAAACTATATATTTAACATTTGTAGCGTTGGTGTAAAAGCAGTTCCGCCACAAATTTTAAATTTGCAAAATTACCATATTTTCCGCTTTGTACTTTATGGTTGCAGATAGACCGTTATTCCTTTAAAATATATTATGGTTGAATGTAAAATCATGCACGAACATACACAAAAACCACTAAATTTGTATTCAGACCAAAAACAAGAAAAAAAAAATGCTGACTAATAGTATTAAAATTATTTCGTTGCTCTAAGGTATAATTTCGTTGTCTTAGACATGACATGCAAGAATCAAATAAAATAAATATTTCTTAAATGTTTACGATATCCATATACACATGCAAAAATAATTGTTATGTAATCGTATAGACTTGAGTCAATCACCCCACCAAATACCCACCTATATAGAGCATGAAACAGGAGTATATATCGCAAAGTACGTCCTGGGACAATAAAATTTCGTTTTAATATGCAAAAATATGCCTCAATTCATTTTAAAAGTTTTACTTCAGTATAAAAAATAAAAAGTTTTTCCGGTTTTTTTTTATTTGGCAGTATAAAACTTTTAACTGAAAATTTACAACAATATACCAGAAAACTATTTTTTGTGATTTATTTAATTTCGAAACGATATTTTTATTGATTGTACTTAAAGCTGTACTTGCTTATTTATAATTTTTATTGTCTTTGGTATAAACAATAAAAAATCCAACTTTCAAAACAACAAAATTATTTCTTCAAAACATGAAAGCTAGAAATATTCAGCTTTGTTTTATGCTTTAATATTTCACGATACGTCTAATGTATTTAATAAAAACTTGCAGCGCAATTTATTTAAAGCCGATGAGATCATGGTTGATAAGCGCGCTATGCCGTTTCGATTAATTGATCGTAAGATTTTATTTGTTTACTTTTGTGCACAGCAGCTAAGTCATGGTTCGGTGAAGTAAATTGCAAAAACTCGTTTAATTGAAATGTATCAAGATTAACGATTTAAGATGCAAAAATGTCATAATTGATATTCCGTGAAATGAATTTAATGAGACGGTTGGCTGAATATAGTATTCAGTACGTCAAATGAGACAAAATGGCCTAGTTATTTACCCTTACCAGTATCTTAAAATGTAATTTTGAACATTTGTTGATATAACTCAATAAACTAAGAGTATGTGGGTGTACGCTTGCTCTATAATTTGATTAAATTTGTTATTTAATTTAATAAGCAAGATGATATATTGCAATTTTATAAGATAGTATAAAAAAATTGCTTCTAGCTACATTCAATTTATAGAAGTAGTGAGAGGTTAATTTGCAAATGTAATTTATATTTTGTGCATAAAGTTTATAAGGTTATTACCTTAAATCACAAATTTATTAATACATAGAAAAAAATCAGTAAATCAAAGTTACCAAACCTTATTATTATTAGTTAGCATTATATACAAGAAATTCCCACACTAGAAACAATCATTTGTAGCAAACTCTGGTTCAAAGTCATAAAATGAAAACAAATAAAAAATATTTCGAAAAATGATCAAAGTTGGCTTGCATATTTTATAAAGAGTGCTACAGATGATCAAATTTGGTTGGATCAGATGCCAAATTGGATGGCGATAATTTGGTCAACAAAATTCCATAAAACCGACCAACCAACCAAGTAACCAAATTCGATGGTGTAGTCCAAGTAATGTTGGATGATATTTTGTCACTCATGTAAAAAAATTGCATTAAAAACAAAAATATTGAATTCCGTGTCGACAACATCCAATTTGGTTGGGCCGGCAGTTAGCCCGACAAGTTGGATTGTCTGTAGCGCTCTTAAAAAACACAAACCAAGAAAAAATTCCCGGCAAAATTATTCCCGATCACTATTCATTATCGATCATTTTTATACGGAAATCTACTATTGTGAGTTGTGGCACTATTCTGGCTTTCCCTGGGTATAAGGAATTGTGAAAATAATTTTCATAGCATTTTTGTCTAAATCGTAACTTTCTGGACAACAAGTTTGGTGTAAATATTTTCGAAATAAAGTTAAATGGGAACATATTTTTCCCTATAAAAACTTTGTAGAACAAAAGTTTCCCAATTAGCTATCTTTGTTTTGAAAATTATTGTTCTAAATTTATTCCTTCAGTAGGCCAGAATAATACATTTTGGTCAAAAATGCTATGAGAACATTTTTTCCAATTCTCTATTCCCAGAGAAAGGCAGAATATTGCCTCTGGTAGAAATTGAAATCGAAAATTCTTCCAATAGATAAATCACATTACCTATAGCTGATATCTAATCCATTATAACTATCACTCCTAATCCATGTGAACTTTTAATCCAGTACATTGGAAAATAAATTTTAATCAGATTTGTTGAAGTAACCACGTTCATAAGTTGGCAATTACGAGAGTGAAAAAGTAACACAGGGAAATCATAAAAATTTCATCAATAACTTGTATTCATCAGAATAAAATTAATCGCATGAAGCGTCTACATTTATAGACTTTACAAACTAAAAAGCACTAAAATTGAATAGGGCACCCAATGCCAATGCGGATACACATTTTTAGCCAGCGATTGATGGCTTGACAAATTCAAAAAACGTTACGGAATAATTTTGACGGCTAGAAAAATTTACTGGAATGTTGAAACTGTTACTGGATTTATAAGCAATTTGGAAAGCACCAAGCTAGAAGGAAGGCTATGAAGGAAAGAGTCACCAGTTTGTCGTGCGTTAATGGAACAAGAACGTACAAACTCGATATAATGACTGGAATAGCCAAAATTCATCGATGTTTTTAAGATTTCGTAATACCGTTGTATTACCAGCCTAACCTCTGCGCTCTTCAATGTCAGCTACCAAATCCTTTCAATATCGGGATCGAAACCATCTTCTAAAAACTTCCACAGTTAGTTGTGAAAAGTTCATTTAAACATTTGTTTTCATCGATTGAAGGTATGACTATTCGAGTGCGAAATTTTGTGCAGATATTTAGAATCCAACTTTTCCGCCGATTTATTGGAGGCAATCTAGCTCATAATTTTATTTCTTTTTATGAATAGGTGGAAAAGTGTGATTTTAAATATTCACAAAAAAAATCGCACTCGAATAGTCGACTTGAAGAAATTGAATTCACTATACTAGGCGGTTATTTTATGGAAGTAAGTGATTTTACACTACATAAGCTTAGACTGTAGTCCAAATCTTTATTTTATGTAGAATGACTTATTTGAAGCTCTACTAATAAGATTTCTGATGAATCAACATTTTATAAACTTGTTTAGCTTATTCGGATGAGTTATAAATTGAGCGAAAGCTACTCACAAAAGTAAAACAAGCCCATAATAAGTATATTCGCCAGAAAACAGATTGTAGACTTTCGAATAAGACACTACACAAAATAAGCCATGAACTGGATCCTAAGACTGTGGTCCAGTTCGTAGCTTATTCTGTGGAAACTGACTTATTTGAAAGTCTACAAGTTTCTTGTCGAATAGACTTATCGGAAACATGTTCGAATTATTATGATGAGTTACCAGTTTGGGCGCAAGCCTCTCATAAAATTCAAACAAGTCTAGAAAAAGGCTAATCCGTGGAACGCTTACTGTAGACTTTCAAGTAAGTCAGTTTCAACGGAATGAGTCACCAATTGGACCGAAGTCTTAGTACTCCATTCAATGTGAAATGAAATTTTACCACGGTCTCCAAATATTTATTTATTTTCGCGTGAAATTAAAATGAAATTTTATGTGGAGAATTTTTAATTTTAACGCACAAGTTTGTAGACATACATACATGAATTTGTTTATTTTACGCGAATAACTTAAATTAAATTGATTTTATCAACTATTTACAGATTTGTGTTAATTATATATTTATTCCACGATGATTACATTTATTCAAGGCACAATTTTGGAGACATTTCTGTATAGACGTACTTATAAAACAACTTATTAGCCTCTTGTCGGCTGGACTGTACCCTTGTTTGATCTTTTAAGGGAGGTTTACGGAAGTCAGTCTACAATACATTATTTTGTGTAGAGTGACTTATTTGAAACTCTACAATAAGATTTCCGATGAACAGACTTTTTATAAACTTTTTTGGTTTACTCGGATGAGTTATAAGTTTGAGCGGATGCCCCTCACAAAAATCAAACAAGTCTATAATAAGTATATTCGGCAGAAAACTATATTCTAAACTTTCGAATAAGACTCTACACAACATATTCCCTGAACTGGATCGTAGTGTAAGGCTGTTTTACCAACACCGAGTTATTTATGGACACCGACTTATTCAAATAAGTCACAAAGCGAGGAGACTTAGTTGAATAAGTACGTCACAGAAATGTTTCCAAAAATGTGTCTTGACTAAATGTAATCATAAAGCAAAATACACATAAGAGGACTCATGTAGAGATTCCGAGGATAATCTATTTTACTTTCGGCAACCTGTATAAGCCTAACAAGAACAACAATGAACTATAAAATAACTATGCCGATATGTTTATAAGATACGTATATATGGATTAAATATAGAAAACAAGTAAATTTGTGTTTTTAAATATATTAAAACTATAAAATAAGATTAACCTCGGCAAATTTGGCTTCTAAAATTTGCACTACTTGATTTCTATTATATATTTATTACTCGATGATGTAATACATGCAGTTTTTTTAAATCTAGTGGACCAGACTAGATCTAAACGACCAACATGTTAAAACAATTTTTCTTTCACATAATAGAAATTGCGTTTTGTTTTTTGTTATTACGTCACAAATAAGTCGGTACAATGAATTAGAACGACGTGACGGACTTTTTCAAGATGGCGCCAATTGGGTTAGTAAGACTGCGGTCCAATTCGCGACTTATTTTGTGGATACTGACTTATTTGAAAGTCTACAATAAGCCTCCTGTCGAATAGAATTATTGGAAATGTGTTAGAATTATTTTGATGAATTGTCAGTTTTGGTGCATGTCTAGCATACAAGTCAAACAAGTTTACAATAAGTCTAGCCGACAGGAGGCTTATTGTAGACTTTCAAATAAGTCACTCTCCACAAAATAAGTCACGAATTCGACCGCAAACTAAGTCTGTAATAAGTCGGTGTTTGAGAAAGAGCCAAATACTCAAAGTGAAATGAAATTTTACCGTCGTTTCTAAATATCTATTTATGTTCACGTGCATTGAAATGAAATTTTATTTGGAGATTTTTTAATTTTAACGTGTAGACATACACAAATGAATTTGTTTGTTTTACATGAATAAATAAAATTAAATTGATTTGATTTAAAATTTAGAGATTTGTGGTGTTTAAAAAATTAATGCCGAGACAATATTTCCATATGAAAATAATTTGGATAATTTGGCGCTCCATCTTTGATGTATAGTATTGAACATACTTGGCTTTTTTGCTAGTAAACTGAGTACTGAAAAATGAAAACTGAATTGTAAGTGTTCATTTCTATTTTCCATTTGGTACAACCTTATGAATTTCATGTGAAATTAAATTTTCGTAGAATTTTACCATTAGGCTAGTACTGGGCTCTAAATTTAAACGAAAATAATGTAACGGAATGGACAATTGGTGTCAACGAGAGAAACGGGGCTATTGAATAATCATATAACAAAAGTGGAGAGTTCCTCCGATGCAAGATAAAAGCAATCAGCGTCGCGGTAACATGGGCAGAAGAAAACAATCTTCCGAGCACCAAACTTTTGTTTCTACGCAGTCAGAGAAAACGATCTGCCTCAGCCTAAATGGGCTGAGTGGGACACAAATTGGGAGGTTCCAATGAGTTTTGGCGGCAATCAACCCAAAAAAAGCTCGGCGCAAAAATTTTTTCTAAATTTTACCAGAAATGACTACTTTCGACAAAAAACAGTTTATCAACAAGAAAATCGGCCTTACGCGTTTTTCATAAATTTAGAGATCCCAATGATATTTGGCCCAAATCGGTCGACCGGAAGTGGCTCAGGCAAGCAAAAGATTGTAAATTAGTTTAAAACAAAATTAGTTCAGCTCATTTTTTTAATTTAACCGGAAATGACGAGTATTACTATTATTTATTTCACCAAAATTCGGCATCTCTAAAGTCTTAGCAGATTAGCTATTCGGAATGAAACTTCACACTTAAACCATTTTCAATAGTTGGGAAAAAATACCAAAATTTGGTACAAATCTGTGGACTCATGCGGATTCCATGGAGAGTTTTTCAATTTTTGAAAAAATGTTGAAATGTTGTTAAAAAGTTTATCATTTACAAAAAAACAACAAAGAATTAAAATATTCAAATAAATTTAAAGATTCAATTCTCAAAATGGGTTGTTATTTAGAAATTAAAGCAGGAATAACGATTTCTGGTAACACAAGACGACAAAATTATTGTAAGTTTAATTTTTCACTTTCGGTGAAAGGGCAGGTGTTGGCTGCAACATACTCACCCCTTCGTTTTTTAAAACACAAGACTTCATATTTATGTTGAATTATAAATGTAATTTCATACCAACTAATTTTAATTAATGTTTTAAAATAGAATTATATTCAGATAGTTGATAATATCGGATATTTGGAAACTCTTGGAATCTGAACCCACTCATTAAAGTGAAAGTTATCGTAAGTAATCAAATCTAAATTTCACTCGTTCTGAGTGTGGGTGCTTACATTCAAACACACGTAGTATGAAATCAGACTACGTAGTATCATTTCAGAAAACAGAATGTCTAACTATTTATCTGCGCTACCTTACATTTTTAATGGTAATTTGATTACGTTCACCGATAGATCAGTTAGTGGTCTAGATGGTACCGGACTCTGTGTGTTCTACTCTGTGATTAATTTATCATATTCCCTTGGACAGCAGCCGGACAAGGCGGCCCATGGGATTGAAACATACTGTAGAAGTCGCATCCGATAATGAGCATGCTTTACAGACCATTGATTCGAGCAGTGCTTCTTTGAAACATGTCTGAAAAATTATTACCACCTTAATTCAACTCGCTCCAAAAAAGTATATATATATATCAAACAAGGTAGCACAACTCTCCCATTTATCGTTTTGGATTCTAAAATCGCAAAATTTAAAATGTTAAAAGCACCTTGAGAAATTTATAGGGGATTGTTGAGCATTTCTTATGCACTAGTCTTTCTTACTCGTTTTTTGTATCGGCTCACGTTTCTTTGAGGATCAGTTGACGCACGATACCGAAAATTGAGAATTTTGATCTCATCAAAAGAATAAACCGTTTCGGGAATAAGTGTCCCAGTTGGTTACAATGGTTTGTTTAAGCGACTTAATAGTCTGCAAATCCCTGTTGCTCACCCCAATAAAAAAATAATATTTTGAATATTAAGGTAGATTTTGTCCCTGTTTTTCTGTGAATGGTTAAAAAAACCAACCATGTTGTCAACAATTATTATCTTTGTCTAAGCTTTTTCTTGCATCTTTCCGTTTTTGTTTAAATTTACTGGTATTACCGCGATAAATTTAAAAAAAGTCTTATTCCACAAATAACGCATATGGTAAGTGCATTTTTAACAAAACAGCAGGACTCATGAAAGCTTCTCATTTTAACGTTAATTTTTTAAGTTAAAATTTGGAATCCTTTTATTCCTCAACGGTCATTTCTAAAATTATAAAATGTGCATAGGCAATCAAAAAACAATATACCAAATCCTTTAGAAAATTGGTAAAATTATTGGATTTTACAATAAGTATCAAATCAATTTAAGTGAAATATTTATTTCAAAAGTTAATCATAAGCATTTTATATCCTGAGCTTTCGTAAACGACGTGCCAAACCATAACTGTCACCAGAGAAAATCTAAAGTCAAAAATATGTGGTAAAATGTTAATTTCGTATTCCAGTTCTTGCTGTCCAACACCGTTTAACACTTCCAATTGTTAAATCTTGAAAATTGGACGAAGAAACAGAGTTTAATTTACTTCAGTATTAACTATTTGTTCTATACACAATATCGATTAAAAAATGTTTCGTCCCCTATATGAAACGTATTTCACGTGCTTCATTGATTTTAATCAAAATAGTTTTTAATACTTTGGAATATTATTTTTAAACCTGTCTCGAAAAAAAAACACAAAACACTCGTCTATTATTAAAAAATATCGTATACGAAATACATTTATACGATTTCCTTAACACAAGAAGCACGCTCTACGTCCGACATTTATATACCATAAGATAATTGGATCAATCAATCATACAAAAAAAAATTGTTTATAGCTAAATTAAATTTAGTGTTGTGTTTTTACCCATTTTTCAGTAGAGCCGTCGCTGTTGATTTATCGATTGAAAAATTTATATCATTATCCAGGCTATTTGTTGTTGTTGTCAATGTTGAAATTTCGGTACCCAACATTGTGTATTGTCGTTCGTTGCTATATATCGATTTAACAAACATAAAAAATTACGAAATGCTAATTATTTTTATTAGACCAGTGTACACTTTGTTATGTTAATTATCATAATTAATACTTTCAATCACATTCATTATCAGTTTTATCACAGATGGTACTCCGTATGTATACACAAAACTATTTTACAAAAAAAATCAAAACAAATCTGATAAGGTCACTTTCAAAAGATTATAAACGTAAACATAAAAAATCACTTATAATGAGCAATCTACAGTAGAGTACATAATAGACGGTATAATTTCTTAATTTGTTTGAGATTTTGATTATGCTGTAAACATCTCTCCCCTCATACTACACACGCGATTAACATATTTTTCCAATTACACGTTGCATAAATAAAAAAGTATGACACAAAACAGAAAACTAAACATCTTTTATGTAAGCAATCTTATGATCGACTAACATTTTTTTTTACTACACTACACTACAACTAATTTAGTTTCTTTATGAAACGTTTGACGACGACGTTGTTGGTGTAAAGCCAAAACAAAACTTAGTTTACGTAAACTTAACAAAAACAAAAAAAAAATATTTTTTTATAAACACAACAAAATATGAAATAAGTACTTGCATACTAAAATAAAAGTTTAAAGTGAAAAAGTTTTTCCAAGTGGATGGATTCGAATAATTCGTTTAAACGACTATCGATTTTGCCGGCAATAAAAAATATTTTCTGTCTCGACGATAAATTCGGCTGTAGAGTGAAAACGAAATCGGTTGTGTTCATATCCCCAGTAAATCCGAATGAAAATCACTACGCTTCTCTATAATGCGTGTAAAATACGCTGTATACGATATAAATGTACCAACAACAAACTAATGAATTTCTCATTTATTATGAAAAACATAAAATAGGGGAAATTCATTCAGATTACACAAATCGTTGGGTCGATTGCATTTCGGAAATTTATTTTGGTTACGTATCGCTGCGTTTCTCTTTCTGGCGTCTCTTATTTTGAAATTGTTTTGTACCCCGCTTGGAGCGCAAAAAATTTATTATTCATCAAGAAAAAGCAGAGGAGTAGTATTAGCAATAGATAACACAGACTTAAAAGTATGCGTCTATACATTTTTATGTTTTTCCCATATGAGTTGCAAACTGTAATTTTCATGGAAATTTTGATTAGAAATGTGTCACACCTTGAAAAATAATTTGATGCTGCGTAATTATGATTTTGTGTAGTGATTATATCTGATATCGTTACATACACGTGTTCAACAAGTTTCACTTTAAAATTAATTTGTTTTGGTGCTAGGTAAGTTAAAGTGAAGTTTCAGACAAACTACAAATGACAAAAAACTTTACAACAGCTACAAAAAATGTAAATTTAAGCAATAAAGTGTTAAAGTAGAGTACAAATGACAATCTATTTATGCGGTGGGGCAGTCAATAATTTTTTTAAATTTTAATATTTTGCTATAGTAAAAAGTGCAGTGACGATTCGATTCGGTCAATCAATGACAAGGATCTCTAAGATGCAAGGATCTCTAACGGTATAATATTAGTGGCTTTATCAGACTACTATTGTAATTTTTAGATGGTAGACGGAAAATCTTCAGAGCCGCAGCACGAATAATAAGTTAGTAATTTTTTCAACCAATGTCGTAATCAATCTGGATGAAGAGCGAAAGATTGAAGGCCGTTGTATATATACTTCAAATAGACTCCGTTGAGATCAAAAATAGAAATTAAAGAATTTGCGAGCGGGTTGGTAATTAATCTTGGGTCGTTTGAAGAATAATTATTGTATTTTAGGTTCTAAGAAAACGTCGGATTACATCTGTTTGATGTATAAATTTGACTTCAATTGAGTTATTAGAAATTGTTTGCCAATGTCTATTTATAAGGTTGCGCATTCTTGTTAGATCTTTATTGTACCACGGAAGACTTTAAAAAATGATATTTTGGTGAGTACAAGATGCCAACTTGAGTAGTGGTTCGAATGTAGGACCAGAGAATAAATCTATTTCTCATATTAGTGTTAATTCTAACGCAAAGCAGCTTAATGGAATAATTGTTAGAAATAGGAGCTGAACTGACAAAGTCCAATTGCACAATCAGAACTGCTCTGCCGGTTAAGCCTACAAAGTCAGTATAATAACTGTTTGTGATGAAAATATTGTACTGTAAGTACTTTTTGTACTGTAAGTACTTAAGACGGAATTATATGAGGTGAAAATGTAATTTATTTTTTGATTTGCTGGGAACTGTTTCGAGTAAAAATTCCTAAAACATTATTTGAAAAATTAAACGAAAAACAGTAACTACAAAATATCGATACCGATGCAGACAAAATACAAACTAACATATGACGAATGCCCAAAATTTTACATAGGACAAACAGGTAGAAGCTTTCCAGACAGGTATAAAGAACATAACAACGACATAACAATATTACACGGAATTAGAAAAGGACAACAATTAGACAGACTCGCAGAACTTTAAATATATAAAGAAAAACACAAAACAATTTAATAACCTTCAGTCCGTGTTGGCCAAAAAATGTTACATATCGTGTCAGACGTGCCTGTGGCACCCCATATATTTTGTATGGGAAAGCAAGTAAAATCTCAATGTTACCTTTTACATTTGATAATTAATAATAATAATGTTGAATTTTAATAATAAAAATCTGGCTGAACGAACGCAGTCAAAGCAAATTCTCCGGAGATGAGTTTCGCAAATTCAGTTCCGACAGTAGTCGCAAGAACTGGTGTTATCGCGTTTTTTTTCTTTGCTGTGATTCAGAAGGAACAATTCTTTTGTTGTTACTTTAGCACAACTAGGCTTTCTTTGTATCAGTTTTCATTTACCACCCGTGTTTCCGTATGTGTGAAAATGCAGTACCCTGTTGTCCTCAGGGCAGACAAGACCGCTGACTTTTTACATTGGCGATGTGATTGACGATAAGGGAATTAACGCGCATTCTAAAGCAAGTTTTGTGGATGATCGTTTGAACCACTTTGATTTGTTGTTGTGTAATGAAAATAGACGATACGCTGCCATTGCACCCATATTCAACATATTATAAAATACGGTCATGGGCCATGTCTTCAATCGGCGTTTGGAAGTATAGTAACGTACCATTTTATCGAAAGTGTCTACCCCACCTTTCAAGACATTCTAGTCCAAGATCATTCCTGGTTTTTGGACCCCTTTTTATCTTGTACTATTTCGTCTCCTGCGTTTGTAGTCGACAACATAAGCACATTTTTGAAGGATTGGTTCGAATAAGTAACCAGCGCCACCTGGAAAGTACGCAAATGCGCGGTTGAACTGGCCTCGTTGACGAGCTGCTCGAGTGTCGGTTAATTCACGAGGCAGCTGTGATCTATTTGAACGAACGGTACCTACTAATGTTTTTTGTTTGAAAAGGGTTTGTGCCAGCGGATACGACGTAAAAAATTATCCATGGTTACGTTGAAGCATTTATTGGGGTATCCAGCCATCAAACGAACCACAACGTCATGTAAAATTTGGTTGGCACTAACATTCCCAGCTTCTTGACCAACGCAGATTTGTCCAGCAAGTGGATAATTGATGCGAGAATCCACACACCAAAATATTTGACTGGCTTGCTGGGAATGTATTGTCTGAATGTGCAATTTGCTCGACCCACTCTTTCTTCGTGTGGGTATATGTTCGTCGATAGTCAATTGTTTGCTCGATTGGTACGGAAGTGGTAATCTATGCAGGAATTATTGCCACAAACGCATAAATTTCATATTCGGTTGTATCTGTCTACTCTCGACTTCGTTTCGAGGAAGGTCTAGCTTGATGTGTAGCTGGGTCTCTATAAAATTACTGAGCTGTTCAATTCGTGTTTTCAACAATCGATTTGACCATTTCTTCACTGAAGCACAACTTGAAGGCGGCAAACTTTTTTACTCACCGCCTCTAGACGCAGATTTATATTTTTTACCTCTGTAGAGAGCAACAGCGGACGGGCCATGTTGTCCAGTGACGTCATCATCAGGTCTAATTTCATTTAAATTATTTCGTTGTTTTACGAGGTACAATTCATCATTGCCATTTATTTCATCAATTATTTTTTGATCACGTAAATCCATTATCGCTGGCGCATCTTCTTCGGATTCGTTTTCGGAAGAAGTTCCATCTGCAAAAGGTACGTAGTTCATATCGTCTACACTCACATCTGATTCAACATCAGAATCAACATCTTCTATCAGTCTTATTGTTCGAGATGTGGGCGTCAATATTACCTCCTTCAAGCGGATCTTCTTTTATATTGGTTCCCAAATAATCGAGCAGTGCTTCAGTCAATTCTCTAGTTCCACACAGATTCAATAATTGATTGAGTCTATCCATGGTTTACCTCCTGGCAAAATTCTATTCAAAAAATTTAAATTTACTTGAAACTGAAATCGTTTATAATTTTTACTTATTTCTGCTATATTCAAATTGAGTGAACAGCAACCACACATATTTCGAAAATTTTTTATTACGGTCATCAAATTTCACAGATATCTGGCGGCACAGTAGAAAACAGTATAGAGAACACGTTAAAATGTATTAAATCGTTTCTCCTTTATTTTCATAAAAATAAATGTGGAAAAACCCCTAAAAAACGGTAAAAATTGCTTCTTTCCATACAAAATGTATGGGGTACCTGAGGCACCTCCAACACGGTTTGTGCTTTTGTGTGTTTGTTCTATTTCTCCTTTGTTTTATAATATTTGAAGTACCCAAGTAACAATGAAATTTTAGTTTAGCTTTTATAGCAATATTTTGTCTTTTTTTTGGTCACAGTGACCAGGTTCTATGACTAAATAGTTAATTGCAATTTAGCATAATTCATATGTCAGGAAATCATTTTCTTGACCAAAAATATAGCTAATTTTCGGATATGACTAAAATGTATTTAGGCGGGCATTTTACTCACATAAAATAGCAATGCAGTCACTACGACAGCCATTTGGCTTAATAGCAAATAAGTCATTATTGTTGCTAATTTGCATTGCATGCGGGCAAATTAACAAGAAAATAAAATAGCACAATAGTCACCATAGTAAAATCTTAGTATTAACAGCAAAACAGTCATCTCAAAAGATGTTACGCTATATTATTGCTTTCGTGGCAGCTAAATAGCAAAAAATGACTATATAACATTGATCGAAATTAAATGGTTATTTTAACAAATTAGCTGTTTTTGAAATCAATTTCAAGTTAACATTTTTAATATTAGGAAATATAAATACTGACAGTACGAGATGTAGAAGAGAAAAAAAAGCTAATCGGCAAATTTCGTGACAAAATAGCAACTTTTATAGCCTTTTTGTCATCAGAATAGCTAATTAACTGTATAATGATTAGTTAGCATCCCATGTGACCATTTGGTCATATTATCTTTACGGCTTCTTGTTTAATGACTATTGTTTAATGACAATTTTGTGGTGTGGATAGCCATTTAGTCAGAGGGAAAAACTATTTTGCTTTTCCGACGGCTAATTTGCTAAACATGCTATTGGTAATCTTTGGTGGCAAAATAGCATTTCTTCATTGCATTTTTGTCCCTAGAATAAATAATTAGCTGTAGAATAAATATTAAGCAATCCACGTGAATATTATAACATATTGACATTATTACTTCTGCTAAAGCTATTATGTCATGGCTGCCATATTTTCCCGCTATTATGCAACGGTTGCCATTTTCCCTCATTTTTGCATTATTTATTTTCTTAATTTTCTTCGATTTTCGCTGTCGTTCATAGAAAAGAAATACGTTTTCATTCTATCTTTCAATTTCGTATCGATTATATTTAAAAATTATTCTTAATTACTCCATATTTTGGAATTTGTTCAAAAAATCTATTTTCTGTATACAATAAATAAGACGTATTTCTGAGGGGCGTTATGCTTTTTAGAGCTACTTTTAAAAACTACTTGATGAAACTTTCTTCCTAACTAATTTTAGGTCGACAGATAGGCGTATTTATTAGAAGATACGTTCATTATTATTTCATTACGCATAATGCCTCCGTTGTCATTAATATTTTCAAAAGTGTTAAAAATGATGCTAAGTGTCAATACAAATACAAAATAACTAGATATTTTATAAAAATATGCTTTTACAAAAGTTATTTACAATTTTTGGAAACAATTTAATTTTTTTACAGCCATATGATCACTTGAAACGCTATTATATACCAAATAAATATTTTGCTTTTCAAATGACTAATTTGCCAAAAATGATATTTTGTTTTGAATATTTCAAATAAGCTATAAAACCTATTCGGCTGTGTAAATGACTATTATACTTTATAGTAATTTTGATGAGCACACAATAGAGTTTAAAACCTAATAATCACTACGATGCCTTGTCATTGGCCATCGAACCGATACTACATTTTTTACTTAGCGAAATATTAAAATTAAAAAAAAAATCTTTGACAGCCCCGCCGCGTAGACATCTCAAACATTAACTTTGTATCCTTACTACACATGATTAGTATATGCCACATTTAATCAAGATGTTTATGTAAATACAAAGCATTTGTAAGGTTTTTTGTTAATTTATCGGAAACTTCACGCTACCGCAAGGTAACTATTTTTAATTATAGGATTTGAATGACATCAGTTTACTTAACAAGGATGATAACTGTTTTTCGGGGCAAATAAAAAATCAAGGCTTTATGGGAGCCACTTATAGTATAACTTGGCAACTTCCTAAATTTTGATTCTGCTGCCTAGATGATAAGTGTGAAATGAAATAAATTTCGCTAAATTTGCATAATGTTGCTAATGATTAGTAAACAGTGTATAGTGACCAAATGGCACGTTTTCTAATAGTGTAAGGGAATTCCGTTAGAGGCGTAGAAGCCGATTCTGGGTAGTAGTGAATCCACAAATAATTCAACAGTCACCATTACATTAGTTGAAAATGACGGTATGGTGTGCAATTTGGGCTGGAGGGACCATATTTTTAAGAAAATCCGCATGATTCAGTTGTTACAATCTGGCGAACGTTATCGTGATATGATCAGGAACTTGTTTAAGACAAGAATTGCATGGTTATGGTTTGGAGAACATGTGGTTCCGACAGGACTGTGCCACATGCCATACTGCTAGATAAAACTCCACGGTCATCCGATTCAACTGATCCCAAGTCCCGACTTATTTTTATGAGGTTATCCTAAAAGGTAGGTTTATGCAACCCACATGTGTAAGGCCAATGGTGGAGGAATTGTTCTTCATACATAATTCCAAACATTAAATAAACGGTGTGTAAATATTAAATTTATATTCTTTTATTCGTAAAAAAATTTATAGTGGAAAAGTAGTAAAACTTTCGTGTAGGCACCCTGTATATATACTTTATTTAAACGCCATTAAATTCAGCTTTGCAAACTCATTTTGAGCGCCAGAAATGAAAAGCGATGAATCTGAATTTCGAGGAAATAATCAAGGAGTTCTCTAGTGGGACCTGCGTCTATTTTTTCGGGATTAACAATTTTGAAAAAATTGGGCGAGAGAGGTTTTTTGAGGTCATTTAAAAAAAATTGACTCAGACGATGTTGATAAACAAAATTGAGCTGTGTAATGATTGTCCTGTTTGATTGTCAGGTTGTGTCTTGTTCCACAATGGAACCAAGTTATTTCTCAACCGGCAGGAATGTACCAATTGAGAAAAAACTACATTTGTATGTGAAACATAGGATTTTAAAATGACTTACGGTGTGATTTTGTAAAAATGAGTAAACGATCTTTCTCAATCGAAAAATATTGAGAATTTTAAACTCCGATGAGCTTAAAAAATTCATTTCACACAATCCTTTATTATTACAATATAAACTACTCTATAGTCAGACATCATTTTACCAGAGAGACACTTGAAATCCCGTAAATCAAAATCCCGGAAACCAAAAATCCCGCATATCTTAATCCCGGAGATCAAAATCCCAGAAAAAACCGGAAAATAAATCAATCATCACGGTTTCAAAATATTGATTTTATTTTGATCGATTTCACAGTCGATTAACTAAAACTAACTTTGTTTGTGCAATGGGATGGGATTTTGATATGAGTTCCAAAAACAGAATTGAAAAATTGAGAATTTGAATAGTACTAAACAATTTTTTAACCACTTTAGTTCGTTCTTAAGAAATCATCAATTATTCGGACAAAATGCATTAAGAAAGTTGTAGCTCAATATGAGTTATAGGTGAGGTTCTGAAAAACGATAAATGTGGCTAGCAGTTGACCATATTTCAACCATTTATTGTACGACTCGGTTAATTGACAATAACGGATTTTCAATATGAATTCTGTCCAGGTTTTAAAACGAACCATATATGGTATAATGAACAATGGATTCCGAATGACGATGACAATTCTCAACTAATTGGGGAACAAATTGGAGTTGTATTTTGAAAAAGGAATCGGAACCCAAGTTTTCAACGTGGTATAAAAAATAATCTAATTAAATAAACCTAACTGTTAGAGATAACCCGAAGATTCCGATTGTCTGTACGACGGGAATGAGGATTCTAATATGACATTTGTCTTTGGGCAATGGCGTAATAATTTTACAACAAGCGATGCTCAAGTTATTTCAGCATCCTTAGAAATGGTATTAGTCTACAATAGCGGGTATTGTGCGATTGTTGGCGAACAAATGATGCTAAATACCACAAATATTTTAAATAAACCTTCATCACACCAAAGCTACCTCAGCAGCTTTTTCTGCTAGAAGATTTAGTTCTCATCTAAGAACAGACAAGTAGAAAATGGGTGTAACTTAGATGCAATGAGAAGGCACATCACACAATATGGGCAGCACGAACATCAATTCGGTAAATTCTTGAGTACTTATTAAACACTAACCTCTTACTATGTCACATGTGATAAGAACCAACATTTTGAAAGATAGGAGATTCTATCAGATAGAGTTGGCCATCGCCTCATGTCTCAATTTTGACATTCATCTAGTTTCCCGGAATTAAAAATCAGTCACTGAAATTCTAACTGGTACTAAATTTAAGAAAAATAAGTAATAATTAGGTATTAATGTATTTTTAACGCATGCAATCTACGATGGTTTTTTAGGGAACGATTAGTGATTAGTCCGAAAGTTGTCGTAAGATTTCTATAAATTCTTCTCCTCAAGATTTTATTTTCTTATTTATCATGATAAGAGTTATAAATCCTTAGATCAAGATGTACCAGAATTTAGCCCGAAATTCCAATCACGAAAATTTTATTGGTAAATTAAATCAAAAAAAATCAGCCCGAGACAATTGTTAAATTATAAAGTTGTTTGCAGTCAAACAAGTTTTACTTTGATTTATTAATGAAATATCTAAGTAACACCGCATTTTAAAGATTAAAAGCACTTTCAATAAATATGAATTTTCTTGTGGAAATTTCAGAGATGTCACATGGCATATGGAGCTAGGTGTGCCAATCAGTACGGAACTTAAATCCACGCACCCGTTCGAAAATCTTATTCATTCCACTACAACAATTTTTTATACATTATTCAATTGAAAATATTGTCATTGCTAGATATTTTAAGGCCGTTCAGATGAAAAATTGCTCTACCTTACGTGTAAGTGTGGTGGAGGACCTAAGCACATCAATTCGTTATCGAATAAACCTCTCAAGAAGAGCTGACCCTTATACATATTTTTAACGTAAGAATCCAAACCTCTGAACAATTTCAAGTGCCTTACGCATTATCTTGTCAAGCAGCAAGGCCAATTAGCCAACAGATCTTACGTTTTCTTACCTTCGAACTTTCATTTGGGGTTAATTGAAAACAAATGGCAATAAACCAGCAACAATTCAAATTCTAATGAGTGATATAACAAGGCGAGGCTCTTAGTGGCCCACACTTTAAAATGAAAATCTCCTTAAACAAAAAATAATTATAGAATTTTTCTTAAAATGGTCATCCCCATTGCTAAAGTAAAGGGTTAAGATGGCTGAGTTTGTTTCAGCATAACCATCTTACCGAATTTAATTGGGCATGTTCGAGATACAATATAACCACGATAATAATTTTTGTTAGGATTTAACTTACACGTCAAATTTTAAATTTATTGAATAATAAATGACCCAGAAGTGCACCATATAAACATTGAGTTAATACCAACTACGAATTCGAGCCAGTTTCAATCAGCAAAACTAACTTTAGAATTAAGTTTCAAAATCAATCCTAGAAACAGAATTTCACCTTAAGGATATGCGATTTGATCAAGTTCGAGTAAGAAATGACCGAGTTGCATCAGCGTATACAATTTATTTTTTAATCACTTCCTACGATTTGAAGACCCCTGGAATCCAGTCGAAAAGCAAATGAGAGTTTCAGTCATCAAATTTTGTATAAAAAATTTAATTGTAAAACTCCTTTTAATTTGTAGCTACAGCCCAAAAATTAAAGTTTTATAGCCAAAACACACTTTGATTGTTATGTATAAAAAAATTATTATAGAGTTCCTCACAGAATTTGCTTAGTAGCAAATTCCAAAAGAATGTTCAAACTTTATGCTACAGTAACAATCCCATCATGCTAAAAACTGGATAGTGAGAAGACTATCCAAAAAATTGGAAATCTAAAATTTGTTTTCATTTTAAATTGATATCTAGAAATCCGGGATTATCTCAGTATCTGGGATTTTAATTTCCAAGATTTAGATTTTCGGGATTTTGATTTTAAGAATTGTCATTTTCGTGATTTTTAAATCCGGGATTCCGAGGGTAACCCATTTCACCATTAGCATCACAAATAATCACCATACAGAAATTTCTATTCGTACACCATTACACTAAATTAGAAAATTCCTCTTGCAAAACCTATCGAAAAAAACTTTTATCATATAAAAAATGCCATTAAGAATAATTTACGGGCAACATAGAATCACAAAACATGGTTTGAACACAGTGAAGCTTTATGAACTCCCTTTGTACAAATAAGGTACTTCCCATTCAATTATGAAACAATATAAAATTAAACATATCAGTGATATATGGACAAAGATGAAGCTGTTTCATATAAAAACCAGAATTAAAATCGGACAACCGGAAGAAAAAACTGTTATGATTCCAATAGACAAATTCGACCGAAATTTTCATAAATATTTTTATAACTTATAACGAAAATCCGACTGTCTCACAACGTAATCTGCAACATATTTTAAAAATCTCTATATATAAGGTCACAGTTGCTAACTCTGTCACTGGCGGTGATAACTTGAGTTAAGGACATCGTATCGTCCCCTTTATGTCTCAAAAAAACGGTTATTTTTAATAACTGAGTTCGATGATGAGCATCGTCCGGCCGTTGACGTCCGAGATATAACAGAAAAGGTAAAAAAATGGTATAAGCCATGTGGATTTAGGCCGGCGAGCATAGTGGACGATTGATAAGTTTACTGTTGTCTACCATCCAATTTGACTTCTGATGAACGCTTGTTCGTCGACTCAATGCTAAGATGCAATTTAAATCAAACTAATCATATACCAAATGTGAATGGACGGATGCTGGATTTGATATTTACTAATGAATTAAATATCATCAGCGTATCACAATCCCTGGCTCCCTTTGCTCTAAACGATCAGCAGCATATACCTATAGCAACCATCAGTCTGATGTGATGACATACAACTTTAGAAAAATTAATGTAAATGAATTCAATCAACAATTGGGAAACATCACGAATTTACCGATAATATCAACATGAATGTTAACCGGACAGTACCATTAAAAAAGATCCAATAGAGTAATAACCCTCCATGGTACGATAACGCTCTGATAAATCTAAAAAATGTAAAAACTAAGGCTTATCAAAAAAATGAAAAAAAGCAACTCAGAAACCGACATAATGGCTTTCATCGATATTAACTCCAAATTTAAAAATTACTTTAATATCAAACGCGAAAATTACATCCAAATTATTAAAAATTCGATTAAATCCGATCCTAAAACTTTCTGGAAATATTTTGCTACAAAATGTGAAGTTAAAGGCTATCCTGCAACAATGCACCTAGGGGAATCGTAATCATCAAAAATATACAGAAATCTACCAACAGCTCCGCATCGATTACAACGCCTACTATTGGTGAAGATGATTTAACTGAAGCAATAAACCACCTTGGAGATGGTTGTGGGCCAAATGGGATCCCATATTTTATGCTAAAAGATCATGCCGAGTAATTTGCTCCACCTCTATGTATACTGTTTAATATGTCACTTAGTACTGGTATTTTTCCTACTAGATGGAAATCCTCAAAGGCCCATCTTCAAATCAGGAAAAAGGAACCATGTTACATGCTACAGAGGTATCTCAACCACATCAATGATACAAAATCTGTTTGAAATAGTTGTATGGAAAAGCTTTAAATCCAACATCCCGCGTCACCTTTCCAACAGGCAACATGGGTTTATACTTGGTAGATCGACCACAACTAATCTAGTTGAATTTACCAGTTATATTGTAAAATCCATTGAACAGTATCGGCAGGTCGACGCAGTCTACACCGACTTCAGCAATAAGCTTTCGATTCTATCAGTGATTGTAAAGCGCTTGAAAGTCTGCACTCTTTCGGCTTTTCAACCGACTTTGTCATCTGGTTTTGCTCATACCTTTCTGACAGATCTCAATTTATCGAGATTTATGGACGAAGATCTAATTTAATAAAAGCCTCATCGGGTGTTTCACAAGGATCGCACGTAGGCCCGTGGATTTTCCCAATATTTATTGTCAATTCTTCGGTTCTTTCGTTTGCGAACGACCTAAAGATTTTTAAAATAATTGCAAACGAACATGATTCAACTTTACTACATGACGACATTAATAGGATCAGTGAGTGGTGTGAAGTCAATCAACTCCATCTTAACATCAACAAATGTAAACTCATGTCATTTCATCGAAAGAAATCACCAATAACTATGGATTTTAATATCAATGGCGTCAACATCAATAGAGTAGGCGAATTAAAAGACTTAGGAGTAATGTTTGTCGGAAATATGACATTTACCAAGCATATGGATTTAATTATTGCCAAAGCCAATTCCATGTTCGGCTTTATCAGTCGATGGACCAAAGAAATAATGGGTCAGAGGACATCGTTCATACTATACTTCAGTGTATGGTGTCTTTTCTATCAAGACCACATTGATAGATTAGAAAGTATCCAGAAACAAGCTTTGCTGTTTATTATGAAGAAAACTGATTGGAAGTATGACCATGACATTCCTTACCACCTCAACGTTGCTCATCTTCCATCCTACCCAGTGAGATGTAATAACTTTAAGATCCCGACACTGGCGAATAGACGAAAACTACTGGGGTGAATCTTCATTGCTAACGTACTCCTAGGTAAAACGGACTCACCTTATATTCTTGGAAATCTAAATATTTACACTCCTACCCGGAACCTTAGGCAACACAAATTCTTCCAACCAGATCAACACAGGACTAATTATGGTGAACACGACCCTATTAACTTAATGGCTAAAATATTTAATGACGTAGAAGAACTGCTCGACCTTTCAATATACATATAGTGACTTACATATTTGCAATTAATATTGCGCTTTAACATTTGCCTGTATGGGAGGCAAATATACATCTGGCAATAATGCTCAGTCTGGCCCTAGAGCTCCTTGTTGCTCCTTGCTAAGGTAAAGCACCCGCATATGCCCAACTGTACATGTTGGGCACTGCACAATTGGCTGCAGATACACGGATCAGTACCTCATTTAAAGAAAAGTGAAATGAATATACCATGGCAGATTTATCTACCTACATGGGACAAAGAGATATTCCCGCTGAGTATAAAATGATGAGGGAATTAGAAAAAGAGCTTGAACGATCTGAATCAAGCATTTCTGAATTGGTACTTTATTTTTCAACCGACCGAATGAGATAGCTGTTGTATTTAAAGCAAATTCGAATGATGAATCACCGTACAATAGAGATCTAAGAGTCTACAACAAAATATCGAGTGGGACTAAACAGCTCTCATTTATTGATGAAAAGTGTGGTCCTATGGTGTACCCACTTCTATTTCCCAGGGGAGCTGGGTGATACCATCTTGGTTTAAAAGATGTCAGAAATGAATTTAACTCAACAATTTACTGTTGCAAAATCGAAACAAATCGGTTGCATTATATAAAAACGCATCAACTTGAATTAAAAGTTGATAATTACGCCGGTCTATTTGATCAGCTGCTCCATTTTGAAAATAGAAAGCGGACAACAACTTGGACGGACGCTTATTTTGCCGTCTTTTTTTAGTGGAGGATGAAGGAGGGAAATCCAGAATTTCCAAGATGCAATGGAATTGTAAGAAAGTTTGGGAAAACAGACCTCTTCATTAATGTGACCTGCAATCCTAGATGGAATGAAATTAAAGGCAACTTGAGGTGTTGTAGTCCTGAGAATAGATCAGATCTGGTCTCTAAAGTCTTTAATTCAAAAATGAAAGAACTTATTAATTGCGTTACTGTATAGAAAGATACAGTAACTCTCTTCGGTAGAGTTATTGCATAGGGGAGAGGAGCTATAAAGTAGACAACGTTAATTTCTCGGAAATGGTCGAAACAATACATCTCATTAGTTGTTTTCTCATTTTGTAAAACATTTTTAATCACCTGAGCAAAATAATTATTATACTCTCAATCGCGTTTGTATTTTTATGACGAAAAGTCGAATTTTGTTACGTCAAAGTAAGTTTTTTAGTTTTTTTAATATCTGTATTATTTTTTAACGTAATGCATGCAATTTAATTTGTAATATTAATTATGAAGTAGAATTTTATTGTTTCTAAGGATAAAGTACCGTTTTATAAATGATTTAGCATGTATTTTATTAACTATCAAAATAATTGTAATAAGACCTTAAGCGATAAAGTATACAAAAACGCCGCTACGAGGGGTAAAATGTAGACGTGTGTACTTTATAGCATTAGGTTGAAAGTAGATGGTTAATTACTGCGGATACGAAACTATTGTATTTTTTTTGCGTAATACTTGATTTGTTTTGTAACCAAGGTGGTTTTCTATTCTGTTTTATTTTTAAAATTATACGAATGTTTTTGCATTAATTAGATTTTAAAATTTATAAAAGAAAAACTGGTCGACCAATCATTTCTGAAGAAATAATGAAAAAGGCCTTAAAGACAATAATTAAGGGTCGAAAAACATATCGTACCGTAGAATGAAACATCATCCACCTATCAAACATATAGGTCAGTAGTAAGTTTACCAAATTCCAATGATTCGGGAAATTCCGACAACGATGGTAACCCCATGGGGCTCATTAACGACGGTAAAACCAAATAGAAAATTCGTCAAATATTTACTAACGAAGAAGAGTTGCAATTAGTAAACAATTTAGTTAAGTCCTCCCGAATCTGCTACGGTTTGTCATATCATCAAAGTAGAAAATTAGCTTGTGATTTTGTTACCTTCAAAGGACTGGCTAAAGGGATTCATGGCTCACCATTCGGAACTATCTATTCGTAAGCCTAAGAACAAGAGCTTTTCTAGAGCTACTTCCTTTAACCGTACAAACGTGAAACACTTTTTCGAAAATTACGAAGCAGTGATGGAACATAATAAATTTAAAGCATCTGATATATATATATAACCTTGATGAGACAGGAATAACCACCGTTTTACAATCTCCAAAGGTAGGTACCATTTTGTTATCTTCATATATTAAATAAAATTATTTCATAATTGCTATTCTTGTTATAGGTTATAGCGAAAACCAGTACTAAACAAATAGGTCAGATTGTATCAACCGAACGAGGTGAGTTAGTCACATTTTGTGGTATTGTAAGTGCCTCTGGAAATACAATTCCACCAGTATTTATATTTCCACGAGTCAGTTATAAAGATATGTTTTTGCATGGTTCTCCAGATAGTTTGGGACTTGGAAACAAAAGCAGCTGGATGACTGAAGATCTTTTTTTAGAATTGTTAAAACACCTTAAATCTAATACGCGTTGTTCAACTGAAGCAGCTATTCTCTTGCTTATGGATAACCATGTGAGCCATACCTCTCTGAGGTCAATTATTTATGCTAAGGCAAATGGTATTGTGCTACTTTCCTTCCCACCACATTGCAATCACCGTATGCAACCACTAGACGTGGGTGTTTATGGGGCTTCTAAAAACTATCTTAAAGCGGCTTTTAATAACTTCATGCTCACACCCCCAGGGAAACTTATTACTATTTATGACATTCCGAAATTGACAAATGAAGCTTTAAAAAATAATTTTACTGTTGCAAACATCAGATCGGCCTTTGAAAAATGTGGGCTTTGGCCAGTAAATGCATTTGTTTATACTGAGGACGATTTTGAAATGAATTATGTAACAGATAGACCAATAACTCAAGACGAAGCGGATTTGAATTTACCACGCGATGTTGGATTATTTGAAAGTGTTGCTGCAGAGTGCCATAATAATACTTCGACAAATATTGTAACACAGAGCAATATATGTTCCAATGAAAAAATAGTGGAGCGCGTCTCGTCCAATCTAAGTGAATCTTTGTTAATTCTAAATTCCAAAATATCCATCGAAGACATAAGGCCATTACCAAATGCTCCGCTTAAAAATCGGGTAACAAAACGTCAAGCAGGTAAATCACGTGTGTATACGGATAGTCCGGAAAAGGAACGTGTGGAAAATTTGAGTTTAAAGAAAAAACAAAACGATAAAATCAGCAACTCGAAAGCAAGCTTCAAAAGTACCACGGAGAACACAAGTTTTTTCGAATAACAGCAGTAAATCGTCGGATGTCGAATCAGACTTATCTTTCAGAGAGTCCTTCGATTCTGATTTTGAAGATGAAAAATTATCTGAAGGTGATCAATTTAATGGCCCAAATAATCTTTTGAATAGTGATATTTTAAAAATCGGAGACTATGTGCTCGTAAAAAAAAGAGATGTTCATTTTGTGCGCCAAATCAAAGTTGTTCACAATCAAAATGATTTTGACGTGTTATTTTTGGAGAAAACTAATGGTAAATTTGTTTTCCCATATTAAGGTGATATATCTCACATAAATCGGCTAGAGATTTAATCATTATTACCAGAACCCATTCAAATGCCAGGGACGTCGAGAACAAGAACAAGTTGCAAGTTATGTTATTATGCTTGACAGATATAGCATCCGTTAATAAATGACATCCTGACACATCATTCTTATTATTTAGTATTATTTTGAAAAGTTTCGGAAATAAATTGAATTGTTCCAAAAATTAAAAAAAGTTTTACATCACCGGTCTTTCTAGGTTTTATAGCCGCTCATTAAAAGCGATTCGACCCTGAATTTTCACTTCAGTTAAGTATGTATGTACGAAGCATGGTTTTAGCCTACTTAATAAGTGTCTACTTTATAGCATCATGAAAATTACTATTGTCTACTTTATTCCCGACCAGGCAATAAAATAGACATAAATCGACTAGTTTCCCCTTAATTTAATATCAACATTAAAAATCATTTACGGTAAAGAACGAGCTTGTCATTGATCGTAGAAAGCAATAAACATTTCAAAAAAATTGTAATAGCGATTTGTATATACTAGTTTTTATCAAAATATCAAAAGTGTCTACTTTATACCACCTCTCCTCTTCGTGTATGTAATCGAATTTCAAAAACGTGGACTTTTACATTTACATATGCTATTTATTAATGCTTTATAATGAAGACAAACTTCGAACAACCGAGGCTATTGCCAAATTGGTTTGGGCCTAAATCCTAGACAAGGAAAAAACCTAGTTCTTTTTGAACTTGTCACAAGGCACATGGATGTTCAAACGATAGATGTTTAAAATATGGGAAATGTGCCAAATAATTTCCTAAATATTTTGAAGAGGTAACTCGACAAAATAAAAACGAGTCCCACCTATCAAAGACGTGCTGGGGAGTTTCTTTTTGATTGGTAAAGAAAACCAACAAATTAATAACTCAAAAGTTATCCCTTACAATTCTTGGCTTTTGAAAAAAATCAGCTGCCACATCAACGTAGAAATTTTCCGCGTTGAAATATGACGGCACCTCAACCATTTCAACATGATGAAATTAAAGATTTTTTGGACTCGCGTTATGTTAGCACTCCAGAAGCAATGTGTCGACCTAATGGCTACTTGATGTACGCTAAATCGCATCATATCATTCGACTTGCAGTTCATTTAAAGAACTGCCAACCTTTTACTTTCCGACCTGCAGAGGAATTAGCAGCTCTGCAAAGGGCTGCAGAAAAGGATACCACTCTAAGCATGGTTTAAATTGAATCAGAGGGATTCTAACGCACGGCATCATTTATATACGGAAATCCCCCAACTATTGGGAACCCCGACAAAGAGGTGCCAACAAAGTCACAAGAAGAAATATGGCGTTCACTTTAATGACACTGAGCGATATTGCATCAGAATGCTTCTTCTTCATATTAAAGGAGGACAAGATTGGGATGACATGTATAAAGGTTTGTCCTACATTCGAAGAGAATTGTGGACGCAGACATGTGGGGATACCACTCTTACAGAAACTTACAGATCTTTGCATAGTTTTATATTTTTCCCAATCCACAACATGTGGGAATGCTATTTGCGACCCACAAACTTGCACTAATGGGAGTTTACCTTCATGCAAGGTTGTCCGACCCAGAAAGTCAGTCATTACACGATATAATGCACACACTCTGTTTACATGAAACTGATTGGAGTGGGTTGAAATTGCCTACTCCTAATGCAATTCATGATGATATTCCATTTGTATATGACCCCGTTTCTCAGGAAGGTTCACAAAAGAGAAAGATTTTGATATTTTGAAGAGATGCAAAGCTGCCAAAGAAGGTCTTATCCTAAAGTAACTTATTTCAAAAACTATGTCTACTCACATATCAGGGGTGGTATGTGGACATCATATTGCGATATATAACGATAACTAGAAATCTGGAAATTAAAATAGCCAGAAGTTTTCGATTAGAAACATTACACCCTGTATACCGGCACACAATCATCTAAATATGGATTACGTCCTGATAAAATAACGCTATACCTCAAATGATAAAATCAATCAGTAATTTTGACTATCAGAGTCTGGAAATTTTGCGACGAATTTGTTCACAAGTAAACGGGCGTAATTGCTTATTGTCGTATAATAGAGGATTGAAAAATGAAGTTCATGTTAAAATTCATGATAAGTAGTTGATATCTATGCAAAAATTGAGAACATTTTACTTAAGAAGCATAGTTGAAACCCGAATCTTAAATATGAATTGCAAGATGAATCCAGTTTTTTACAATCTGTGTTTGTTGGCGTCTAGGGATAGCCAAATCCCAAATCATTCCAAAAATCTTATAGTTTTTCTTAATCTACAATATTTCCATTTGACGACTATGATTTTCCTTCAAAAGCTAACAAAAATAATTTTGATAGAAGTTTAATTCACTTATTACTCTCTTTAAAAAGGTCAGAGACATTCAAATACGTTATTGGACTGGCTCTGTAACAAAGATTATTGCTATATCTAAATATAAGCCAATTTGAAAATTTGGAAATCAACTTCTAAAAAATTTGCATGACCAAACAGCCTAAAACATATCACTTACGTCATAATCTCCTTGCTTGGACTTTTCTGACCCCTCAACAATGTACTCCATTCCCGTGCAATATCACCGCCTTGAGCCTCTATTTCAGACCACAATTGCGTCTCATCCATTGAATGTAGTGCCGAGCCACTTCCACTACCATTGTGCGATTGTATACAACTAAAACATAAGAAATATTTATTACATTAAATTACATTTGACCAATATAACATTAAAGTAATTCACCGATCAATCGAATCCATACTGCTGTGACACTCAAAGTCCATCATTAAATCATCGGACGCAATTGATTCACACGGGGATAGCGTGTCCAACGATTCAGTTCGTTTTATAATCGGATTCTTTGGCTTTGAACTGTTTGTCGATCCCGCTCCACTATGCAATGGCGATGGTCCCGACATTAATCTACTTGTATGCGATTTTGTGTGCAACGATCCCATCCTGGAACTAGTCATATTCATCGTATTATTATTATTATTATTCCGTTGATTAGTGCTCGAATCAATGAGTGTCGGTGTATTATCCGTGACCGATTGCAACATTAGGCTGGTCGTGCCTAAGTCATCATTTTTACCATCATCGAATACCAATGCTGGCTGATCGGCAATCTCATCGTCGATAAGAAAATCTCGGCCGGCGGCATCCGATAGTGAAAATGAATTTGATGCGTGTGTCGGTGACCCTGGCCCTGATAGTGGACTAGTCAAATCGATTACCGGCGATATATCAAGATTATTATCATTTTCAAAATCTTCGATACTGCACTCAAGCTCTTCCGTTAGAAAATCTTTAATTTCTTTTGCCTCCTTTTTATCACCTTTAATATGATCATTCACCTTCTTCTTGTTCTTCTTTAATATCATATCGTCCGAATCCGTACAACTTGATACCAAACTATCCGACGGGGAAGTTTCATCATCTAGCAGCGTAGCATTATCTGTATCCGCAACCATTTCAGCAAATTTCTTATCTTTAATTGTTAGCATAACATTTCGAACGCCGGTCGGTTCCTGCTGATTTGGTTTGACAGTATCGGCCGGTTGGCGTAAATCAAGAGTGTATCCCGATGATGACATTGAGGCATCCATGTATGTGGCTGGTTTCGATATCAAATCAATTTCCTCGCATGCTGTGTATGATGTCTGAATTGGTGCTGTCATTGTTAGTGATGCTGTAAATAGAAATATACACAAGTAAGCAACAAAGTCAAAAATAAAAACTATTTATAGTTTTTTTCTTTTTTTTAAATGGCATAGTTAATAACTAGCATTTATTAATTTTGTTCTAGTTTTCGACGTGCTTTATGGTTAATTGATATGTGATGACATTTTAAATAGATTTGCTGTTCTGTTTAAGAGCCACCAACTGGGAGATCCAAATGATGGACCTAGTTTTCGTTTTTCTTGTGCAATCGACAAAACGGGCACTTCACTCAAAACATAATTTATGAAAGTGTTAAGTGATGTAAAATTAAAAATCATCAAATTTTTCAGTATTCTCAAATTTCAAAGTGGTTTTTTGAAAACCAATAAATTTTTTCAATTTTCTTTGTACAGTAACATAAACCTACCATAGATTTTAAATTTTCCAGAATACATTTTGAATTAAATCCCTAAAACACGTTACAAAATAACTCCAACTGTTTCCCAATAATCAAACTTGACATTTACACAATAAAAAAGGTTACTCTGGTATTTTACGATAAACGACGTCATGAATCAAATTAAAATAATTTATATGAATCATTAAAGAGTTTTCCCATTTTCCTAGCACAATATTTTTGTTTTATCGTCGGCGTGATTTATGTCACACGTTCGAAGTAAACAAACGATTTATGAAGTTGTAAAGGAAAAGAAAAACACTTCGTGCCTATAATTAGACATGAAAATTATAAAATGCATTTACTTTCAATCTCGTACACATAAAAACATATCGCATGTCGATCGGATCCGGACGACAAAAAACTAATTTGGATCACACACACACACAGACGAAATAATGTGCATAACAAAATATTTTGTGATTTTAATCGCACGCGCAATTGTAGGTACATTTTCTAATTTTATTTCCGAAACATTTCGAATTAAGGTCATTTGCATTTTGTGAGAGCAGGTGGGTTCAATGCACGGCGACGATAGTAAAATGTCACACACTATAAAATGAAAATAGAATAACTTACATAAGATGACGCCCGTTGTTATTGTGACGGAGCTCACATCTTCCTCATCGACTAGATCGTGTGTTAAATTATTTTGGGCATGTTTACTCTCATCACTGCTACTAATACTTAGGCTACTACAATCTTTGGTGGCCATTGTTTCGCCGGGTACCTCCCACGATGCACGTGAACTTCCCGGCGATGAATTACTGTTTAGTCCGTAATTTTTGTTTTTATTATATTTTTCCGAACTGGATTTATCGCGTGACAATTTTTCCTCCTCCTCCCCATCCATATTACGATCGTCCTCAAGACTTTCCATATCGGACGAGGCAAGCGATAATTTACGCATTTCATTCGATGATGTGTAATCGTCATATTGATTTGTGCGTATCAACCCACTTAACGGGGCTGGTTGTGTTGACGTATTGAACGCACTTGGAAGCTTTGGCAAGACGAGCGGAACAATAGATTCGTCCGACAAGGAATCATCAAAATCACGCACCTCAAAAGCATTACGACCCTTCATAACCATTTGTAAATTGCGTGGACGATTATTGCGTAAAGAACGCCGTGGTGAAGTATTATTTTCCAGCCGATCGCCAAAACTATCGTAGCTCGCTATTCCGGAATCGGAAGATATCTCGCTAAAAATTAAACGCAATTAATAAAAAAACCGAATTATTCAAAATAATTGTTTATTATACCGTGATCCTTGAAAACCTTGACGCCGACTTGAATTTAACGCCTGTTTAGCAACTTTTGTATCCATTACATTACGTGGTGGTAAACTGATTGGAACTGGATACTGTGGCTTTGGTAGATTTGTTGTGTGCAACGTAAATTTTGATACCGAATCAACGACTCCGACTGATTGTGGTGTTGGTTTAACACTAAATGAAAAATGTACGCGGCATACAGTAAGAAAAAAACACACGAAAAATAAATTTCCGGATTAAAAATAAAAAAAAAGAAAAAAATAAGAAAATTTCCACTCACATCGGATTTGTATGTAAATCGGTTTTAAAAACCGTATATTGATTACCGCCACTTGTTTTATTTATGTGCTGAGTGACTGCGTAAATTGGTTGGTGCTGCTGATAGCGATGCTGATGATCATCATCGTAATATTGATTATCTTCGGCAGAAAATTTAACTTTATGATGGGAATGCGGTTGCTGTTGCGGCTGCTGCTGTTCTTGTGCCTGACTGATATTATGATGATAGAGTGATGATTTTATTTTTGGAAAATCACCAGTGAATGATTGTAAATGTTGTTGTAGCTCGGCTTGTTGATTTTGCTGCTGCTGATGATGTTGATTTAAGTAGCTACTGTTTGGTGTTACGGTACGTGTTTGTGATGCTGTCGTACCGGCACTTTTTGATCGACGTTTGACTAAAAATAGATCGACCAAATAGATAAATTAGAAAATCAAGAGATAATCGCATCATTAAAAGTAAAAAATCTATAAATACATGTCGTTAGATTTAATCGATTGTTTATAAAAGAGGTTAACATCATTGTTATCATAAATTTCATTTTATTTGACAATCATTATAAATGTTTATGTAATTTGTTAGAACAACATATCACACATGGGTTTGGTTTATTTTACGCTGATTGGCGGCACGTACTCGTACACTTGCCATAGAATTGTCACATCGAAGGAATAGCTTAGTCGTTATGAACAGCCGGCACGCGATCAATAAGATGAATCAGGTTCTGAGCTGAGTTAAACGACTGACCCTCTAAGGCGACTCGACAAATTAAAGTCGCTCTGTACCATATTGCCAAACCAGATAGGTTAAACCTGGGTAAGCTTTAAGAAAACGAAAGTTGATTCCGTTTAGAGGAAGGCAGAGCTGATTGACTAAGAAATCTAGAATAAGAAATATAAATGTTAGGAAGACTCGCCAACACTAAATCCGAGTAAATAAATACAATGTTTGTAATACGTGGCTGGTGGCCACTGATCTATATACTGTATATAGATCAGTGTATATAGATCTACTGTATATAGATCAGTGCTGGTGGCAGATATTGTGATACAATTTGTTATTTACTATAGTGTTGCCAGATGTACCTACTCGATAATATTTTATATTGTTTTTTTTTCAAAAATTAATAAAATACGTGGAGCTGAAGGCCACATTGGTGGTGGCTGTAAACTTTGAAAAGTCTCATCTGAATTTTTATTTTTTTTAAATGGGTAACGACTCATTCCGGATCCTCTCTTAATCAACAAGGCAATCCAATTATCAGTCGTGCAACATTCCCGTAAAATTTAAATTAATTTTTATACCTAGGTATGGCGTTAAACTAAGAATTTTAAAATATATATCAGGTCACAAGCCTCATTTTGCAATATTTGCATTGTTAATAAATTAGCAAGTTCGCTGATAATAGTGCTAGGTACAGTTTAGCAGTTACAATTCAAAAATTGTAGCGTTACCATCCCTAGTCGCTTGGAGACATGTACCGTCCGGTTAACCGGTCTCCTCTAGCGCACTGTTACGTTCTTTTAAGACGTTGATCAGTTCGGCACAATATGCCCGAAACTGTGGGAGTACTTCGGCATTAAGTTATTCTGGCAGTGGTAATTCATGTATGTTTGAGTTACCAAGCCACTTTTGTTTTAATGACTTGACCGTCACCTCGTTACATTCGAAAAGTAGGTGGTTTACATCTTCTACTTCCGAGCCGCATAGACATCGACAATGGTTTATTATTTTAAATCTCTGGAGGTAGGCCTTAAACTTACCATGCCCAGAGATGACTTCACTAATCGAGCTTGTATTTGCAGTTAATTTTTAGACGATCTTTTACGTCTGGAATGAATGCAAATATATGCCTTCCATTTGCTAATTCATTCCATCTTCGTTGCCAAAGGTCAATGGCCATTTCCTCAATTTCGTTTTTGCTGCTGAGTTGAATTTGTCTACTATCTGCGACATGTATATAGTAACCTGTTCCGTTTATGCCGCATCTTCTTAGGTGATACATGAGCGCTCGCTTTTTGTTTAGAATATCCACCGGGAGCACGCCGGGCAGAACCACAACAGCGTCTTTAGATACTGTTCGGTAGGCCTTTGTGACTCCTAGCAGAATATTCCTCTGAGCACTTTCTATTGATCGGATGTGGTGACAGTTTAACCTGCCATACTAACCAGCTGCGGCATACGTAAAAAGTGCCTCCGCCACACCTTTGTATATTATTACAAGTGTTTTGTGATTCAGTCCCCATGCCTCTCTGGACACTCTCGCCAATGAGTGGAACAGTTTCTTAGCGTTTTCAAAGACTCTAAGAACGTGAGATGTTACGCCCATTCGTTCATCTAGGTCAACTCCTAGATATCTAACGCACTTGACCATTTTCATGTTTCGACCGTTTAGTGATATTGTTGGTGGTCTACTAGAGTCAAATTTGCCTTTTAGCTGCAGCATCATTGTTTTTTCTGCAGATAGTGACATTTTATTTGTTTCACACCAGCGTATCACTACTAGAATGACTTTGTCATCTGCGAATGCTATTTCGTCCAGGTTATTCATCACACTCATATTAAACACGATATTCCAGATTAGGGGGCCTAGGATTGAACCCTGAGGATACTTTTTTGTAACTTGTTTTGTTACTGAACCATATTTGTCTCTAATTTCTGCGGTTTGGTTGCTGAAGTAACTCTTAAAAACATTCATGATGTTTCCAGATAGATTTTAAACTGATAAACTTGCAATGACACTAGGCCACGTTAAGTTATCAAATGCTTCAGCTATATCCTAGAAAATACCCATAACATATTTTGAACTTTGAGTTTTGACAGTGTTTGTTAGGCGGACTATCGCATCCTCGGTAGACATGCTACGTCGGAAGCCGATTTGTTTATCCGAGAACAGCCCGCTCTGTTCAATTCTTAGAGAGATACGAACCGCTAGTAGCTTTTCTAAGAGTTTCTCCATGACAGGTAGCAGCATGATTGGTCTATAAGACTTCGGAGAAAGTGGATCTCTATCCCCAGGTTTCCTGATAGTAATCATTTCAACCTTTTTCCACACCTTCGGGAAGTAGCCAAATTTTAGGCAGCTGTTAATAATTTTACTATGGAAGTCCCTATTATGGGCCAAGCCAGTTGGATTATTTCAGCGTTCAAGTTGTCAACTACAGTAAGGGCACTGTTGACCTCCTCCCACGTAAATGGGGGGTCTTCAGCATTAGAAATCCAGAAATGCTTGAGGCCCAGTAACGTCAGGTGTTTCGTCTGGCAGAAGCGAGTTTAGTAACTCCAAGCGTGTGTCATGCCACGTGTCCGTGACGACTCCATTTGTCTTCCTGATAGTGTTTAAGACTTCAGGTGGTCTTGTTTTGCCGGCGGCAAATTTATATACAAGTCCCCATGTGTCATTGTTGCCATGTTCCGTGACGTACCTTTGGAAACTACTTTGCTTAGCTGTAAATACTTCATGGAAGTATTTATTCCTTGCCGCTCTAAAGAGAGACAATTTCAACTTTTTTTCTATTTGGTTCCTCTCCTTCTGGTATGCTCTTCTGAGCTTGTGTATCGAGGATCTAAATTTCCTTAGATTAGAATTCCACCAACTGTTACATCTCTTTGCCACTCTCTTCTTAGGGATTGAGTTGTTGCAGACACTGGTTAACTGCGTTGTGATCAGCTCCATACGATCATCAATTTCGTCAATCGAGTTAACTTCAGGAAGTGCTTCTACACTGTCCCAAGAGCCGACCAGGTGTCTAGCAAATAGACCCCAATCAACTATCTTTATGGCAAATCTCGGAGTTTTGCTACTTACAAGAGGACCATTCTGTGGCGCGTTTGATAGCTCAAACGTGATGACTCTATGGTCACTAGGTGACCAATTTTCTCTTACACACCACCCAACTATCGAGCTCGGCAAGGCTCCGTTGACTATTGTTAAGTCAATGTTGGAGCTCCCATTAGACGAAAACGTCGTTGGGTGTCCCTGCAAGTTCATTATGAAAAGGTTATTCCTGGACACGAAGTTCTCTACTTTTCTTCCGTTTTCAACGGTTAAACGGTCATGTCACGTTTTACTTCTAGCATTGAACTCTCCGACGATCATTACCTTTTTTTGTTGACCCGACAAAGAGCCTAGGATCGTTTCGATTTTGCATAGATGGTACTCGATCGGTTCACTAAATTGGGCGTATATTGAAAGTAGGTAGAATGAACCAGCTTCCGATGATATTTCCACACATCAACAAGGCAGTCACACAATAATAACTACCAGTTTAGGAGACAGAGGCCGATCTAAAAAAGAAATCACTAGTGACTATCATCCACGCGTAGTAGGGTCATTCGCAATGAATCTGGATAGTTACAAATGGAAACAAACGACTTAACAATGTGGCAAAATTATTTCCCGTCATTTTTAAATAGACAGACGTTATGCTCTAGCGAGCAACTGCAACCAACATCATTGTAAAGGGTGTTTCATTTTGAAGTATAGAACTTTGTATTTGAATAAAACACAGAAAAAAAAATTTAAAGATCGCGAATGTGGCCGCCACGGCTGACGCGTACATGACGTAAGCTGGAGGTTTCATGTTCGATCACTCTTCGCATAATTTCTGGTCGTATTTTATCAATAAAGGGTCGGATCTTGGCTTTCCAGTATTCAATAGTCACTGGCTTATGTTAAAGCGGTGTTAAAGCACACGAACACGGTCGTCAATTGATAGGTCTATTTCTTGCTATTAATCGTTCATCAAATCTTTATTTCAGTGAATTAATTGTACCGCAAGCTGTAAGGCATTTGGTTTCGTCTTGGTAGAACTACATGTCTATGATGTCAACACCATGCAATTGAGGCGTAAATAGTGACAATTCTGCTTGTTGACGTAGCCATTAGCCAAACATGGGCTTCATAACTGAATAAAATTTTGTATGGTAGTTTGCATTGATGTCAATATTGGCTAAGGTCCATTCACCGAATTGGCGGCGAGAATGATGGTCGTATGGTTTTAATTCCTGCACAAGTTGAGTCTTGAAAGCATGCAAACCAAGATCCGTGCGCAAAATTTTTCATAAAGATGTTGAGTTAAGTCCCAATTGTTGTGAACGATGACGGGACTCGTATTATCATTTAGAGTAAAAGTGGTGCGAAAGCATTCCATAGTTAATCGAATTACCTGGTCTGATGGACGATAAATTGCACGCAGTTGCTCTGGCGTGAGTCTATTTATTATGAAAAGGCAAACCAAAAATCAACTATCAGCTGTAAAATCGGCTGTCCCTGAAAAAAGTGTCGCCAACCTAACGTGCTATACCTCGAAGTGAAATACTATTTATTTTTCAATCTGATATAAATGTAGAAATGACACATCCACCCGCTCCATCTTACTATATGAAGGGCGAAGCGTCATATCAAAAACGAAAAATTATAAGGCACCTGATGAGGATGACATCGATAAAGAAATGCTTAAGAACAGCGGTGATTGCCTCTTTTATCGCAGGTTTGAGTTGGTTTCAACGATTTGAACGTACCAGCTATCGCAGAATAGTTTTGCTCAACACGGCTACATCGTTTTGGTCAACGTATAGTTGTCAATTTAGAGCGAACATATTTTCAAGGTCAACAGCCGATAAAACTTTTTCTCTGAGGTTTGTTTTAGAAGAGTGTTATGGTAAATGTGCAAAATTCAGACTCTGCATATTTAACGTCACAGATCGTTACAGGTTATCGATAATTCTACGCTAATATTAATATTTTCAATCTCGCAAAATAAAATTAAAAATTTACAAAGTGCTAATAAGACCAGTCAGTAGTCACTTTTGGTAGCGAGTCTTGGACGTTAACAACCAGGAACAGCCAAAAGCTGGCCGTTTTTTAGCACAAAATGGGCAGGTATGATGCTAGGCCCTATTAAAGATGAGGATCAGTACAGGATGAGTTTAAATCTCGAGATCAGAACTGATCAGAACAACTTTGATATGATTGCAACAATTAAATCATCAAGGCTGAGATGGCCCGGATACTTTCTACGTTCCCAAAACCGTATAGTACGTTAGATAAACAGGCAAAAACTGCTAATTTATTAATGATAAATTAAACAGAACCATATAAAGTTTGGATAAAAAATTACACTTATCGGTTTATAGAAATCTGTGGTAACCAGACTGTTTGGTTGAGTTATTGGGTCGCCAAAAAAAGATGTAATCTTCCATAGTTTCTTAAAGTCAAATGATCAAAACGTTTTTTAACGGTATATAAATCATGCGAATGTATGTATGCAAGCGGTATCTTCACGCGGTCTTTGTTTCGGACCCATGCTACTTCGAGTCCTACAGATGAAATTAAATTGTTAGTGGACATATAAAACCTGGTGATGATATCAGTGTGTCTCAAACTCTTCAGTACATCATTATTGCTCTAGCTAAATCTATTCATTATAAGACGCATGGCGTATGAATGGTTCATACATACGGTGATGCAGCGAACCTTTCAAGTTTATATAGTCTTTACATTTTGTTTACTAAATTGGTATGCTAAATTATGTAGAAAAAGAAAAGTTGTAGGCACAATTTCACGTTCCCAATTAGTACCTATATTCCAGGGAAATGTTATGCTGGTGCAACTATAGTTCGAGTGAAACAAATCGTAATTAATGAAGGAAAGGAACTAAGAGACTCTGTGAAATATTTTTTTTAGAATTGAAGATCAAAAAAATTTAATTGCAAAGAAAACTGCTCCGAAGATTCCAGTTTTATCATGTAAGAGGTTTGAGCAAAACTTTTCTTTTCAAAACTTCAATAGTTAAGAAAATGATCAAAAGTCAGTTTTTCAACCCACACGTGTGAACATGTATGAAGTTTCATGTATATCTGTCAACTCATTCATATATTAACAGCTGTTCAAAGTTGAATTGTCACAGTATTTTTTTTTACAATGGAAGAAATTGAATTTAGTGCAACGAAAATTTTTTTATTTTTGGAAGGTGTATCACCAAAACAAATTCATGAACGATCGCTAAAAGAGCATAAGGACTGCTTAACCTTTAATTAGAACAGTAGAAAGAAGGGTTGCTGAATTTGGTCGTGGTCGTAAAAGTATTAAAGATGATCCATGTGAAGGACGCCCAAAAAGGGCGTCAATATTGTGTATGGTTTTTGAAGATCGTCGATTAGCCAAGGGAGATTTAGTAGAAGATCTAGGAATCTCATTCGGCAGAGCAATATTTTGACTGAAGTTTAGGATTTCAGAAAGCTGTGTGCACAATGCTGAATCAAAACAAGAGACTAAGGAGTGGTGTGAACCCGGTGCTTCGGCTCCGAAGCGAGTAAGGATCAGAAATCGGCCAAGAAGGTCAGTTGTTTTGGATGCAAAAGGAATTTTGTTCGTGGATTACATCTAAACTGGTAAAACAATAAACTCGGATTATTATTGTAACCACAATGACTAGCTGGATGTAAAACTCGTGAGAAAAGATCTGGTTTACAGAGGAAAAATATAATTTTTCATCAAGAACGCGCCCTCTCACACATAGCTCAAAAAACCATGACGAAAACCATCTGCCCCTCCCGATAATAAAGATTCCGGATTCTCACTTCAGCGATGGAATCCATAAATTAGAAGATCACTGGGACAAGTATATTGAAGTTCAGCGAGATTATATTGAATAATAAAATTTATTTTAAACCATAAAATCGTATTTTGCTTATCGAGCGACAAAACTTACTGAGCAACCTAGTATTTATTATATATTCTATTATTGAAACTATATCGTGAATTTTATTTTTATAATTTTTATTATTCACAAATTTACAATAAACATTTTTTGATAAGTTTAAAGTTCTTAAAGTGATAATTTTTTAATTTTTGTAAAACTAGCTTTGAACTTGATTCTTGTTTAGTTTCTTTTAACCATCATATAGTCTAAATTTTACTGACCAATCACAACTTACGAGTCATCCCATTATCAATAAAGTCTCTCTCCCAGTATGATGGAAACGTCATCCAACCTAAGTGCCACATTTGTGAAGTCAGTTAGAAACATTTAGAGACCAACGAATGGCGTTTAGAGACCCCGTGCAGGCAGAACAGGAAAACGTCCCTTAAGCTAGCAGAACCCATACAGCAGAACATTACAAGATAGTATGGATAATTATAGGCTAATTAAATGCCGCATTAAAAAATTTTGGGCTCCATCCCTTCCAACTAAAACGCGGGTTCTGCTAGCTTTAGAAAAAGTTAGCAGAACCCATATCAAAAACTGATTTAAAAACAATTGGAAAATTAAAGGTTAGTTGTAGGTTAATTAAATGCCCTATTTAAATTTTTTTGTTCTGCTCGATCTAGAAAATGCAAAAAGATTTTATCATTTCGAAGCTAGAAAAACCCAAATCGAAAATTGGACCAAAACTGAAATTAGAATGCAAAACAAGATCTATTGATAAACAAATAATTTTAGGCTCACTATGGCCCAATCAAATGCCTTATTAAACAATTTTGGGCTCCACCCGTTTTTGACCAGACTTCAGGTCATTTATTCTAAACCCAGCAGAACCCAAAGCGAAAATCTAATACAAATATCACTACCGCGAATGGAACGTTACATAAAATAGAAGGTTAGATCTGGCATCGTATACCAGCTGTGCAGTCTAAATTAGACTCCCGCATTAATTTCTGGCAAATATTTAAACACTTCTCTGATATAAGCATTAATGAAATTATGGCGAAGTAATTTGTGGAAATGTATCAGCTAAGTAAAGCAGACCTATACCAACTAGAGGCATTATATCACGATTTCTTTCTTGGGGGTTCTCGTAAAGTTTCGAGTTTTTATTGTGATTATGACATATAAAAATAGACGTCCGGGAGTGCAAAGGGTGCTCAGGTGACACATTACTCACATTAGGGTTAGAAATACAACGATGGTTTAGGAATTCTGTTGTATTTTTTCGATTTACACGGTTTTTCTTTAGGAGTCCCGCTTTCCATTTGCATGGGGGGATGGGTGTGATAATAACTATCAAAGTTCCAAGTCCCTTTTCCGGCCCGCCATCACAGTTGTGTGGGTGAGAGTGAATCATGTCGGATGTTTGTTACTGTAGGTGTTTTGGTCCAGCAGACACATTTGTGCATACCTCTTGGAGTGTTTTCGTCCGAAATGTAGCACTCCTGTGATAATGGTAAGGTTATTGATACGTTGTCGGAAGCAAATAGTTAATATGTTGTGTAATTTGTGTGTTGTCGTAATTTGTGTGTTGTCGAATGGTGATGCTTCTTTCAAAAAGAATTTCGATTTGACTGGGTTCCGTTGGGGTACGGAAGAAAGTGTGGTGTACTTGTATTGAGGAAGGAACTTTCTGGCCGGTAAAAGAGATATAATGGGCTGCCCAATAAGTAAAATCATTTTCAAAAATGATTTTCCCTAATATCGTAACCTTCTAAAATAGTCAAATTAATTCCGTTTTTTTGACACAGTGGTTAAAGCTTTGGCGTTTGGATCGGGAGGTACCGGGTTCGAATCCCGATAGGGGCAGGATGCAAAAGGAATTTTCATCTACAGATTACGATCTGTGATGAAATGGAACACATCTATGACCCCCTGTCGGAGTGCAAAACTCATGGGACGACCCATCTTCCATGCCAGTATAGGCTGGAATGGAGCTTGCAATGTGCAGATGGTTATAAAAATCGGACCTATAGCCGTACGTCTCCGATTTGGTAAATGATGCGTAAAGTAAGACGGAAAAATAAACCGCGAAAGAGCAGGGAGTGCTTCGGCCCCAAAACAGATGGCATGGACTAAAAACAAAAAAAAAAAAAAAATTTCGTTTTTTATCAATAATGAGATCAGGAATAATTTTCAGAGTGTCATTCTTGTTATTCTTATTTTGAGCGTAATAATAATAATTTAACGTACGTATTTATTAGACATTGTCTTTTTTTATTGTTGTTGTATGGTCGCTGGTTCGAACTTTATATTGGTGCTAAAATTTATTCGAAAAATAAAGTACACTTAATTCTGTTTTTACGCGATAGATACGTTCTCAGTAAATTCGCGCAAAAAAAAAATTCGCGCAAAAAAAGAAATGGTTTCCACATAAAAGTAAAGGATTGGTTCTACATTTGTAAAATCAACTAAATAAGAGATAGATTAGAGTACACAAAATCCCATTTTTACATGCTTTACACACTATTTTATTTAAATGCTTATTAGATATCTTTATGAGAATAATATTTATTTAGAAAAACAAATAAAAACACATGTAATTAATAATATTAATTAATTTTATTAAAAAAAAATCATATTTTAACAAAACATAACGAAAAAAATTCATTTTAATAAAAAAAGATTGCAAAATACTATATCATAAAATATATTTTTAAGTGCTTTCATCACTGGCTGATGGAACTGATGGAATGCGCACTCGTTTATGTGACACTTGAAAATCACTTTCTTCACTAGAAATATTTTCCACTGCATTTCCATTGCTGCGTAGTGGTGGTGTTTCAGTAGTTTTCGTAAAAAAATCCATTATCAATGGTTGTTTCCCAGTTGTGATAAGACTGTTATGTAATTCTCGATATTACTCATTAATAATTTTAGGCCACGTTGAAACTTCTCAAGTCTTTCCCTAATAGGATCATGCTTGCCAAAATGATCGCTCAATTTAGCAGCTATTTGAAGTCCTTCTTTAATTAGGTCTACGGTGAAGGTAGGAACTTCTTCGTCAGCGACACTGGATTTTTTTATCACTCAAATAACGCCGAACTTCTGAGACAAAATTTTTAATGAACCATCTCCTAAAAGTTTCAGTTGCCACCCTATTTCTATTAGCCGTCCAGTGGACTGGTAATGTTCTAAAATCTACGCTTTTCATTGACCGTAGTTTTAGAGCTCTATTTACAAGTAAGGGTTTCAGCATCCGATTACCTGAAGCGTTAGAGCAAAATAAAAAGGTCACACGATCCCTGGCCTTAAATCCACTTGCAATTTTCTGGGATTGAAAGGCCCGTTTCATCAGCATTCCATACCTGATCCTAACTATAGCCACCATCTTTAACTCTTTTGGCTAATTTTGAAGGAAATTCTTTAGCTGCACATTATGAAGCGCGTGCCTTTGTAAAAATAACACCTGTCATCCAACCTGTATTTGCAGAAAATTCAAATTTTTTAACTTTCTGGCCTGAGGGTTATGGTTAATCTTCTTTCACCTCTTTGTAAATTCGTAATGTCATCTGCTTGATGATATTTCCATCAACTGGTATTCGTTTTTGTGAGCAATCCTCCATCCATATTACAAGAGCCTTCTCCATTTTCTCTTTTACTATGTCTCTTGTGTATGATGATGTATGAGCACTTATACTTGTTCCAGCAATCACGGATTTTCTAATACCTTCTTCATTTTGTTTTATGGTTTTTACGGTAGATTTCGTTAAACTGAAATATTTCCCTACAGAAGTAGCACCGTTTCTGATGGCTTGTCTCTTGATTTTAACTTCCAAAGAAATAGATTTTATTTTCGTTTGTTTTTCAGCTGACATTGTTAATTGTACCATGAGCTCTCCTATAAAAATAATTCGTTTGCCCGTAATAAATGAATGCAGTTAAAATTATAATTTACATACCGTTTATTGAAATTTGAAAAATTTATAAATTGCTTGTTATAATCTCACACGCAAATGATACCAAATTTGCCACTTTACATATTAATATCACACTGAAAACCCGCACTATACTTTTATCAAAAACTAATAAGGGATAATTAGGGAAATTCCCTGCAGTTGTGTCGTAGATTCTACATGCAGATTTTACACGTTCACCTCCATCTGTCGGTAATTCTATTGTTAGAATGACTGACATATGGCAGTGAACGAGGTTTAAATCATGTACAAAGATGTTTGATTTTGCTAAAAATTTAATCGCGTTAAATCAAATAAAATCGCGTAAAAAAGGAAACAAAATGTTTTGTAGATTCGCGTTAAATCAAATTCGCGCAAAAAAAGTTCGCGTAAAAACAGAATTAGGTGTATATTCAATATGCCAGGGGAGGGAGACCATATATGGATGGATCCGCATATCTTTGAATTTTGAGGCGGAAATATATTCTGAAATAATTCGTGGGGAAAGCTTGATACTGCTGCTTAAAAGTCACGAGAATGTTGTTTGTGATATCCGCGAATTCCCAAAGATGGAATCACAAGGAGAATATAACTACATATTTGGGTTTCTATTTTCAGACAAAATACCCTCCTCATCTTCTTGGTGAGTCGAAGGAAGATACTCAACGGAATCCAACTAACCTTCTAACTTTACATAATATAATAATTATTTACTAACATGGGAATTTTGAAATGGTGATGGTGCACTTGTGAGGAGAAACACCGATTTGTATTGTGGATAGACGACAGTTCGCTTAAGTAGATTTTCTCATAATTTAGAACATTTAACACATCCTTATCCTGTAGTACTAGAGACCCTCGCAGGTTCAGGATTGCTAATCAGTTTGGACACCGAATCGTGTCATATGTCGCAGATTTCCTCGAATAATTAGGTGATATTCGAATGCAGTAGTAGTAGTATGCATGTGCTCAATAAATTCAGTTGCTGCATTGTTCGGGTAAATTTCTGATCATCTAGACATGGGCATACGTAGCATGAAGTATGTTATAGGTCACCACACTAACAGCTGCCCTGCGTTGTAAACATCTTATCTTATCTTATCTTTATCGATAGAATAACGGGAAAGCCTACTGTTTCAAATATTTATAAGAAACTTATTGAATCGCTTTCATCGAAGCTGAACGAAATTTCATCCATAGCTTCGTCAACCGGATCGTTGTCGAGGATTGAGGATTGAGGTGCTTAAGAAGAGACAACCTTACGTTAGCCAGTTGAACCCTTCAAGAAGGAATTGTAGGATTTATCTGTAAAAGGTGGAGCATTGTAATCCACACTGAATCTTGATCGCTGATCTTTATAAAAGGAATATCAGAAATATCATCAAGACTATAGCTTTCAATAGCTTTCAAATCAATATATGTACCATGTTCAAATTTGAGTAAATGGCCAAGTTCCAATATCTCAGGTTTAGTTAAATAAAAATTTGTTCCTCTTAGGAACTTTGTAGGCCGGAAATGGTTCGCCATGTTTTAAGGTGGTAATGATAAGAGCGAACTACAGTGAGCTCCACAGTGCTAGCCGTATGTTTAAAATGGTACGTTATCGAGTGAGTACTGACTAAGTGGCCAGCATCTGCCGTATGTTCAAATTTGAGAAAATAACCAACTTCCAAAATCTAAGCTTGATTCAGGGACTGGTGTATCGTTTGCATCAGACGGCTAATGAACACGATATGTGGAAGAAATTTTAAGGTTTAATTTAGTTTCCATGAAAAGGCAAATTGTGCATGGGTTTTTTGTATATGCATCATATTGCCCAGCAGATCTAAACCCAAGCCAATTTCTGCAAAAGCACTGCATTAATTTAGTAAACCATCCTCCACGAAGTCTAGATTTAAACCCGATACCCCTTCCCCCTCTCTATATTAAATATGCCACGGCGTATGTACGAAGAAATGCGGGTTAGAGGAGGTAACGCGCGATATTGAAAATTTCATTTTGTTCGTAGATTTCAGTTTTATTAAAAATTTTCGTTCAATTATAGAAGCAAAATTTTTTTTTCACTGGTGTATTTTCACCCAGATACAAGTGTCTAAATCTGGGCATTTTTTTGAAAAAAATGTCTTCAACATAAACAACAAATAAATGAAAGAAAGGCTGAGATTGGATATTTTGTTGTTGTGTTTATAATTTATATCGTGTGGTAGAGGTATAAATGTAAAAAATGGAAAGTAATAGAATGGTTTCGTGATCAAAATAATAAAAATTTTCAGGGAAAAAATCTGGGATAACTTGATACACCCTAGAAATTGTGTAATCATCAAGATACCAGTCCAAAAATACAAGTTCAATTCCTAATCCAGACAGGAACCATGATCATTTTTCGTTTTGCAAATCGCTGTCTTCGTTAGTTTTGGCGAATTTGGTTTAGCCATAGTCTCTATTGTCATTCGCCGCCAACTTTTAAAATGTCTAATGATGTGACATTTGGATAGGAAGGTGCTACATTCGAAGGGGCAGGATGGTCTTATTTATAAACGAAACTGTATACTGTTAATCGTTAATGTCAGTTAACAGGTTAACAATAAGCTATAACAGGTACATAGCTGAATGACTGATAAAAAACAAAAAGCGCCTGCGACTAAATGAAATTGAAAATTGGGAAAGATATTATGAATAAGGATGCCAACGACTGACCTTATATGCTGGTCAATATTTATTTGTGCAACATTGAAAATATTCCCTGATATGAATGCACGCAATACATTGTTTTCAATTAAATTCATTGTTGAAATTAATTGCATGTTTCTCACGTGCATGCTGGTTGCACATACTCGTATGTACGTGACGCTTTCTTATGTTTTTAAATTTAATGTTTTCGAACACTTTATTAAAAATAAATATGCAATGTACTCACCATTCAAGTTATTGTTATAGTTGATGCTGTTATTGTTCTGGTTGTTTGTGACATAATCGTTATCGGCCAATTTTGGTGTGAGGCCGGCTGAAGCTGGCCGCACCACATTCGATTGCCTGAATCCAAAACGATTTGGTCGGTATGGTAGACCGGATGAATCTTTTTTCGGTGGCACCAATCTGGGTGTAGTTCGTCCACCATTAATATTATTGTTATTGTTATTATTACCACTACCACTTTGTGCTATATTTGACGATTCATGCTCATTTAATGAATCAATCGAACCACTCGTATCCTCTATAATATTATTATCATTATCATCACTATTTTTTAAAATACTTGGATTTGTTATCACAGTCGCTGTACTAAATAATTTCTGCTTATCATCTACGCTAATATCGTTCGGATGCTGATTTTTATTTTTTGACGATTTCGACAAGAAACCATGCGATTTCTTTTTAAAACCGAATGACATTGCTGTTCCTTTTGTTTCCGTTGCGGTCCCATTTGATCCGCTGGATTGTGCGGCCGCAGCAGCAGCCGCTGCACGTTTTGCATTTTTCTTACTCTCTGATTGACCCTAAAATAAAAATAAAATAAAATAAAATTCAAATGGAATTAAAGAGATTTATGAATAAATAATCAAAGGTATGGAATCTTATAAATGAAAATAATTCGTTCAAGTCCAATTGTCTAGAACAATACACGAATAGTAATGAAGGCGGTGAGATTTGTAAGTAAATTTCAATATTTTTCTTTTTTTAGAAAGTAAAATAGCACACCGAACTCATAATGCAGCATTTAAAATATTTTAACATTTCTCAATTATTCACGTCAAGTACATTGTTATGATACTGTCACGACATTAACATAGAAACTAAATAAAAAATAAAAGATTGTCTTTGTTATGAAGCCTTTGAAATTTCAAGATCAGCTGAGCTTAAAGAAATTTCCTTTTGTTTATTAAAAATAGTTAAATGGATTTAGAAAATCCGTATATGGACTAATTAGCTTATATGCATAAATTTGTAAAAATGTGTGTGCGGAAAATGAGGAAATATGAATGTGGTGAATAGCGGCGATAAATGTACAAAAAATTTATTCACAATACCTTGCCAACGTAAATTGCGATATGCGATCTTTGCCTATATTTCGCCGGTGGATTGTTATTATTCACCTGGAAGAATATTTTATTATATAAAGTTTATATTTGAATCGTCGGGCTCATGTATATGGAAATATAGGATTAAGCTACGTGATCATACAGTTTTATAGTTTGAGCAATATGCTTTGATTACACCATTTAAGAAAGTGCTGCGTACTTTAATTATATAATAATTGGTAATGGTGTTGTGCAATAATGAATTAAATCTCTAACTAGGTATGTTTGATTTTTATTGTTTCCGTAATACAACAACAATAATAATTTATGCTTATTTATTATACTGTGCATGTCAATGTACTTCAACCGTATCAAATTTCACCTATAGCCTTATCTACGTTCATCTAATTACATAATAAAATATAGCGACAACTGATGGCACAGATATGCTAAATATGTCCACCAAATAAAACGAGGGTTGTCTATAAAGTTTCCGACCTTAATATGAAGATGGCAGCACTCGTCAACAAAAATGGAGGAGTGTGTATTCGTTCATGCGTTGAAAGGTACTCGCCGAAATATCAGTAATTTTGAGTTATGTGAGAGTTTTTGTGAGAATGAGGAAGAAACTTATATCGCGATGTCTAATTATTTATTTTTGAAAGGCAATACGCCAACGCAAATCAAAGACGAGCTGGATGCTGTGTACGGGGAATTTGCACCATCATTTACTACCGTGAAATTATGAGTAGCTGAATTTAAACATGGTGTACCAGCTTGGGTGACGAAGAACGTTCGGGACATCCAAAATCCGCAACCGCTGACCATCGGTCAAGTTCACCAAATATTCGACTGGACAACCGTCGCATTAAAGTTAGAGAGATAGAGTATAGGCTATGAATATGTTTGTCAAATATTGAATCAAGATTTAGGCATGAGAAAGCTTTCTGTGGGTTGGGGGTCGCGTTTGCACACTTTGGACCAAAAAGGTATTTGAATGAATATATCTAACGCTCTGGGCAGTTTGGATGTTGATGCAATTTGGATACACCATTGCACTCTAGAATCAAAAATACACTCGAAAACATGAACTGTCAAAGGAGAGTTTGCTCCAAAAACGGTAAAGGGTATTCCTTCGGCTGGGAAAACATGGCGACTGTTGTCTGGGTCAGTCAAGGGGGACAGTCAAAACGGGAAAACAATTACAGGAGAATACTACGCATATATACTTCCCAAGAAATTGCGGAAAAACGGCTTCATTTACAGACAAATAAACCTTTCACCACCAAGGCAATGCGTCGTCTCACACCCCAGGGGTTGCCATTTCGAAAATTCAAGAATGACCGATTGAACTGCTTGACCACCCTCCTAACTCAACAAATCTAGCCAAAAGCGTTTTTTTTTGTTCCCTAAGCAAAAATTTGCACTCGGAGGACAGTGATCTTCACTTTCGTAAACAGCTATTATCCAGAGAAAGACTCCGAGTACTATTTGGACGGTTGAAGAGATGAGAGCATCGTTAAGAGAAGTGTATAAACTTACAAGGAGACTATGTAGAGAAATAAAAATAAATTTGAAGGATAAATGTTAGGTCGAAAGCTTTTCAGCCAACCCTAGTATTCAACATTACAAAAATTCGAAACAACAACATGACAATAAAGTTTGTGCTAAAAAATTATTAAAAAATTACACTGTTGAATTTGTTATGTTTTCAAATGGATTTTATTTAACAAAAACACTATAAAATTGGACACGAGTCTAATTTTCTGCCATTGAATCTAGAAATATCAACAGATTCTAGCTAACATTTTTGTGGAAGTAAAGCAAAGATCTATTTCTAAGATTTTAAGTAAAGTATATTTTTGAGATTCGTTCTATTAAAAATTATATTTAGAAATTGGAAATTTTTGACGGTTTTCAAATAATATTTCAGCCAATTCTGGAGATGTTGACGGAGTCTGAACAACATTTCCAAATATATCGTTCAATCTACTGGGTCTATAACAAATGGGGTATAATTATGATGAATTTTACAATGTTAGAAGCTCCATAATTTTGATTTTTTTCTGGAGGTTGTCGAAATGTCTACGGCATTATATCAATACTTTTCGACGTTACTTAAAATACTTTCTAAATGTGTATAAAAGCGATTTAATCTCGAATGAACGTTGCTGTGTATTTGAAAATATGAAACATTAAACGGAATTGACTATTTTCCAAATTTTTTACCATTCTCGTCATGTTTACGCGTTGTGGCTAGCTGTATCCAATAGTCTACCAGTACACTAAAATTATAGTGAACGTTACTCGTTTCTGATGAATTACATGTAATACAATTTTAATTTTTTTAACAATTCTACTGTTTTTACACCGCCAATCTTAGAGATGTCCACAGGTTCTCGCCAACATTTTGGCATCCGATTCTAATGAACTTTACTTTGCCGATAATAGTAATTATGTTTTAATTTTGTACCGCTTACCAGAGATGGCCACGGAATTGCGACTACATTTTTCGACAGCTTGTATTTTCTATATATGGGGCAAATAAAGGTCAATAATAATATGGGCGGATATGGGTAGTGAGTCTAACAATGATTTTTGAAATTTTGAATTTAAATGATTTTGAAAAAAAATATTATTTCGTTTTACAGAAGATTCAGACATAAAGGACGTATACAAAGAACGTGAAGCTAGAATTGAAGTGTCTGATGAAGAAATTTTTAGCGATAGTGAAGTTGAGGAGGAAGATGAAACAGTTCTTGACAATGGAATTAAACGAAATCCTCCTCAAAGGCAAACGTTGAGACATAATATTCTCAGAAGTCAACGAAGCGGGCCATTGCGATCGACAGAAATGTTACTTATAAGAGGTACCTTCAAGTGTATCTTTTCGGACGTCATGTATGAAATAATCATTAGACAAACAAATAGGAAGGCCAAATAGGTCAACGCAGAACACAATATTCTAAATACAGATAAACCACAGAAAATGTAGAAATAATTGACCGAAAAAGAATTCGATGCCTACCTAGATGCTGGTGTTCGTTAATCAAATGGTGGACATACGAAGCCGGAATGGGCAACAACATCCATCCGATTTCTGCGCTTTGACAATCAGAACATGTGGCAATTCTGATTACAGGCCGATAAAGCTACTCTATAAGCGAAATATTCTAACTTTTGATTGAAAATTTGTGCAAATATTACACACCTTCTGAATGTGTCGTAGTGGATGCACAATTATTTAAGTTCTAAAAATAATGTTTTTGGGTAGGACGAAAAAGATTCACCTAGTATATGCCGTCCAAACCGGTAAAATATGGGATCAAAGTATGGTGGGTTTGTGATGCTGACAACTCTTACCCATCTTTCTGGCATCTTATGGATTCCCTCGTCGAGCCATTTTTTGATTTCTTTGTGGTTTCTGTAGTGCTGATCTTCAAGATCGCTTTGCATTGATCGGAACAAATAGTAATCTGATGGGGGACAATCTGGTGAATAGGGAGCATGCCTTATAATTTCCCATTTAAGTACTTCCAGCGTATTTTTTACTTGTTTGTGACATGTGGTCGAGAATTGACGTGCAGCAAAATCCCTTTACGCTGTTTGTTGGCTGATCAATTGTATCAATTGTTGTTGGTAACGTTCACCAAAAATACTTTCGTTCGATTTTAGCAACTCAATCCCACCAAATGCACAATATAACCTTACTTCCATGAATGTTTCGTTTTGCTATTGATGTGGACGGTTCGCTTGGATGAACCAATGATTTTGTGCATTTAGGGTTATGGTAGTAAATTTATTTTTCATCGCCAGTCACAATTTGAGACAAAAAATGCGATGTTCGGTGTCTTATAAGCAAAGAATTGCAAACCATTAAACGATTTTGAATGATGGCTTAGTCAGTTCATGTAGTTCACCCATTTTCCTCCTTTTTGAATCATTTTTATGGCATGTAAACGTTTGCTTACGGCTGCTTGAATGACATTTAACTGTTATGTAAGTTATTTTTTTGGATGACCAGAAAGTTCTTTGTCACTGACATCAAAATCACCACTTTTGAATGGTTTAAACCAGTTTTCGTAAGTTTATTAAGTTGGTGCATGTTTACCATAAGTTTCTTGAAGCAAACGAAAACTATCGGCAGTTGTTTTTCTTTTGATTAAAGCAAAAAAGTAATGCTTCCCACAAATGCTGTTTTATTGGTATGAAATTCGACACAACGGGATTAAAAAATATGTTGTTTACGCTTTCATGAATATTGACAAACTAAATTTTAATATGGGAAGGTCAACACTTTAAAACACCGTAGGTGTCATTGAAAAAGAATGGGTAGTACTAAAGTTACGCCATCTCTTATAAAATCCAAAAAACTAAGTTATACACCCAATTTTTATGTGATACTTTTTGATTTTTTCTGTGATGAAATGTTAATATTTATTTAATCTTGTCAAATTTATACAAGATTATGTAAGCTAGATAATAAAATATTATACAAATAGCATGTACAGTGTTTTTTAATTGGCCACCCGGGTGCCCCTGTATATAGACTACAAGGGTAATAATATTTATCAACGAATAATTCGGTTCGGAAATATTCTTTAGCTAATTTCTACGAAAAAATCAATAAAAATTAAGTAGTTCTTGAATGTCACAAAGAATGAATTGTCTAACTCTGAAATTCAAAACCTGGGTGGCCGGGTATAGACACAAGGATTATTAACCCGAAACAAAATGATTACAGAAACGAAGGCTACAGGGAAAAATTATTCACTTGACTCGTGGCGGATATAAATAAAACCAGCATAACTCTTACGCAAATATTCAAAACGGCACAAGTTTAGAAAGAATTGAGACCTCAGCATTTACAGATAGAAGAAACAGTGGAGACAGCAAACACAGAAATAATATCAAAATTTTGGAGTAAATCCAACATTAATTAGAAAATAGTGACATACATTCAATGAATCGCTTCAACTTAATCACCGTAATGACGGAACCGGCACTATCAGTCAAATATGGGAACATCAGTAAAATCATATCTCAAAATTGTTACCAACATGCCTCGCTACCAAGAATTAGCAAGAGCAACGCAGTCAACAGATATTACAGACCGCCATGAGAATACGTGTGAAAATCAAAAGAAAAATAGTGAAATATAATACTCAGGAACAGCGAATATAAACATTTGCGCACTACATTAAAGTATGGAAGAGTTACCGGAAAATTTAAAAACTTATCACATTTTCAGGAGTATTCGTAGACATATTTTGTAAAATTAAAATTTCTAAATCCTGTAAAACTCGCAAAATCCATCCAAGTTCTGTCCACCCTCGCCACTTTTATCACAATTCACCTAACCATATTCCTTAAATAGTGAAATAAATCGATTAAAACGGGTTCGTCACTTGTTTGGGAATGTCGATTTAAAATCCAGTTGGAGAAATTACTAAAATATTGTAACAGGAAATAATAATATTTTTTTCTAAATCTCTGATTTTTAAAAGAACATTTATAACAATGTTAAACAATGCCCAAATTTGGAACACATTCCTGACATTTCAGATTGAATCAAGGCATATTTACAGCCAGTTCACAACTTGCGCGCATAAACAAAATTAAAGCAGATCTAGCCTTTATCTCTTTTCATTAGAAAAATTCAAGTGCTGCACATGTATCTAATTTCGAACGTTGCGTTCGAATTAATTTGCGTTACCAAACCTCTAACAGTGTTAGGACTAAGCCACAGGGCAAAAAATATTGGCAGTTAACCTTGCCAATATTTTTTGCCCTGTGGCATAGTCCTAACGCTGTTAGATTATTTGTTTGGTAACGCAAATTAATTCGAACGCAACGTTAATAATACGGTCAATAAATCTTTTAATTCCTTATCGTGATTTTGTAAATGCTAAACTTTTCAGCATCAGAGCAAAAATAGAAAAAGTTTGCATTGAAGCTGCCATTTCCAGTACACAGATTTTCACAAAATTGTTGAATGAAAATTTATTCCGAATAGTCAATCCGCCTATTCTGCAGAAAAGCGGAATTTTGATGAAATAAAATCGTTGTTTCAAAATATTTGCGATAAACTACAAGTGGACCGATTTCGGCCTAAAATCACTGACATCTCTCAATTTAGGAAAAAGCTGAAATATGATGTTCCACTCCGATTAGTCAAACTGTCTGGGCTGAGAAAACCAGCAACATCTAGTTTGCGCGATACCGCACGCACACACAGGGATTTTTTGAAATCTGCAAAAATTTCGAAGTTTAAATTTCCTACTCTATTTCAGAATCACCCCTCGGGTCGGGCAGTACAAAGGCAAGTAAATCATAATAAAAATTTATGAATGACTCGTCAACTTTCTACTTTAGATTATTCGTTAATTTGCAGATATCGTACGTAGATTTTGCAATCTGTGTACAAACGAATTTCGAAATTCAACCCAAATTCTACATCTACTTCATCTGGTATGGCATGTAGGTCATTAACAAGTTGGTGCTGATCAACATTATTTGCTGAAGCTAAACGCTCAATTGTAAACAAAAACTTTTCTGTGGCCATAGGTAAATTGGTAAATACCTTTTACGATCATCCTGATTTACCACAACTTTAGGAGTTGGCGAAGCAGACATACTATCATCTAATTCTGGTTGTAGCAGTGGTGGTGGAAATCTCAAAGTCTGATATGTATTAGATACTAACTTATTGACCAAACGTATACCGGGTAAATTTAAGTTGACGTCACCGATTTCTTTAAATATATTTTCGTTAACTAGGTAGGTCTACACTTCTTACTTGTTTCTGAACTGCCTCGATAAAAGTTTTGCATTTTGCGCTTAAATTATTTGCAATTTCCTTAACATCTGCCGTTTCTGATATCCGCCTCAAACACCCGTGGACATGATCCAGTATAAAGTGCATTTAGAAATTTCGCTAAATGTATATGGAAATTTTAAATGATTCATGCGGTATCGTTGTCAATCTGTTGACTTACTGATTCAGAAATTTTCCGAACCTCACACGTAATCAACAATTATTCATAACAAACATAAAGCCTAAACAAGAATTACGATTCAGCTGCAAGAAACCGTCGTTTGAAAGCCGATATCTAAAATCACTAGGCAACAGCGAATCGCAAACACAGCGTTTTGTTCTGTCAGTAATGAGCTTCTCTGAACTTCTTTGCCTAACCGACCAGAAAGTCAAAATAAAACTACCGAATTCAAAATATGATAACCGCGTTGAACTTCGTTATCCCGATTTTCTCCGGTCGCTCTTATCTGACACAACCAACACAGACAACATCAACATCCGTGACATCTATGGCAAGTAAAATTGAAGAGCTACATGAACGTGGACCTTATGTGTTCAAGATTCCTGGAAAAACTTAACACAGAACATCTCATACAACGCCGCGGCAGAGCACCGTTAAAATCATCCAGTAAATGAAGGAAGTTTAAGCTGAACCTTAGATGAAATCGACCGCAGCTTCAGACGACACAAACGAATTGCACAAACTTCGTTTGATGCGTGTTGTGAGCAAAAGCCCGGGAGGAAGCTGCCACTGAAAATAAATTGGTCCCAAACAAGGCTTTCAAGCGCGACCGACCGTCAGGCCAACGTCGCTCCAACACTCTAGTCACCAGTTTGTTAACACAAACCTTAGACGCCCTCTGCTCGATCCAATGAGTTATGCACTCCTCTATCCGTACTGAGAACCAGAATGGCAGCCAACATGGAAAGATGAAGCATATCAACCAGCATAAGCGAATATATACCAGCATAAGCGAACACAAACATTAGCATATGCATCAGTTAAAAGCAGCCCTCATATTGATTCGACAAAATATCTTCAACACAATTATGAGAACTGACAAGTTGGAGCAGCAATGGTTGGCGGACTTATACCTTCAAGTGGGGCTGCATTAGAGTAAACGAGAAGAGCGCGTGCAGAGTAATATAAAGGACTGGTCGCGGTCAGAACGAGAATGTTGCAGCTGGAATTTTACCATCCAGCTTCGAAATACACAAGTCTTCAAAATCAAATTAAAGCTTTTGATGGACGATCAAACCGTGAATGTAATATTCGGAATTTCAAAGCTTCCTGCTATTTGATTGAGTTTCAAACCCGCTCGCTCACAATACTTACCCAATGAGATTTCAGACGCGCACAACAACATCCCTCACACGGAAATTCAGGAGGAGCAAAAGTCATTGTCAGAATGAACTCAGTCAATCCAAGAGATGAAGAACGTTTATACTTGCGTCTTATGCTTCTTCATGTTCGACATACAAACAGCTTCGAACCCTACAGAAATTCAACGATGTGTTATTCGATACATTTAAATTTTCCATCTTTTTCCAGATGCCAAAACTATTACGATACAAATTCGCTTACACCTGCTGTTTCTGCAATCCAATGAGTTCACTAAGCCTGTGGAAAAAGTTTCCGCTCGATATGGCTCTTGATTCAAAAGAAACGATTCAGATGACGATGTCAAAAATTCGGCACTTCGCGACATAGAACGACCAGCAAATCGATACATTTGGAAAAATCATCAGGCTTTTATCTCGAGAATCCTTGTAGGTCAGGAAAATATTCGTCCACACTATACATAACAACTTGTGCTTCCGTTCGCCACGACAGGAACTGCTGGAACGTTGCTTAAAAATACCTGAACAGTTGAAAGTGGATTTAAACTGCTTTTGCCAATTTTTGAACACTCTAGAAGCTGAAGACCTCCGAAAAGCTTCACTCATCATCATCGTTGAAATCACAATGCTTACTAAAGACGGATTGGAGCCACTACATTGAGTTAAAACTGACAACAAATATCAAACAGCAAAACAAGAAATGGTCTCTTTAAATCGGTATAGGTGAGCAGTCAACAGTCGATGGCGTTTCATTTCAAATCACACAGAATATGATAGAGACGAAAAATTTCAACGAATCAGTTTTCGGCAGAGAGATTAATCTATTCATTCCCGACAAGCTATCCGAGTAAGTCATTGTTGCTCTAACCAATCAACAGACGCTTGAGATGAACCGTAAGATCATCGACATGATTACAGACTAAAGTTTAATACAGTGTGAACTCAATCGCTTCAGACGACCCAACTGCTGTTGAAGCCGAGCATCATCATAACGACGCTTTGCAACCTGGATCCGAAGAAATGGAAGGTGAAAAATATTTAGCAAAATTTCATCACTGCTGAAATCCGATACACTTGCGATAATCCCAATTTACGCAACCGCTATCAACAACGCGCAAGGCCAGACGTTAGATAGCGTTGCCATCGAGTTGGAAAACGCAAACATTGTACAAGCTCACATCACAGAAAATCCGGTATACACATTGTCTTACAAAGAAGTCTTTCAAAAGCTACCGGAATAAAACGAAAAAGAAAGCCGAAAAATATTTTTTTTAAATTTTAATCTTCATTTTAGACTCCTGCACACTATGGTTTCAGGATTATAAAATCTGGCCGAAGCCATGATACGTGAAGTTGTGCACAGTTAATATTTTATAGGTAAACAAACTACGATAAATTTTGAAATCGACATCGAATCTGAAATATTAAATTTAAAGTAGCAATAGCTGCTGCGGAGCATCTGCCATGTTGAGCCGACGGCATGGCAATACATTATTATTCGAGAGTTGTTGCAATTAAAAACGCAAGTTATGTCTTGTTTGGAAAGTTTGAATACAAAACAGCGATTAACGAAACTTTAAATGTTTAAAATATTTACTTAAATTAAAAATCTGCTAAAAATATCTGCCTATATTTTCATTTCTTGTTCGATATCGATTAAATTATCATTTGAAGTTATAGCGCAACCATAAATTTAATCTGCAGCCCGAAAACATCGGCGACTTCATTTTATTCGTGAAAGAAATATCCAAAAAATCTTTGCACAGCAAAATAATAGTGTTCTTTGACCTTTGACATAATTTTGCATAAACAAACAATGCAATAATTGAAATGCTTGCCAAAACATTTTTTTTAAATGCTGCACAAAATTATACTGCATTTCGTGACATAAGATAGTTTAGCCGCAACCAAAACAGAGCAAATAAATCGCAAACTAATTTACAAAAAAAATTTGTTATCTTGACATTTAGACATAAACTAGTGTATCCAAGTTCAAAACTATATAAAACCGAACAAAATGTAATGTTTACGTATACGTTAATAGCACACAGATTAACCTTGGTGTACAATTAACAGTTTTATGTAAACGTAAAGCACAAACATGTACACCACATCGCCGTATACTAGTTTTCGTAATCAATATTAATTTGAAAAACAAGAAGAAAATCAAAACACCGCATTGGAAAATGTAAAACATGTAAAATGAAATTTGCAACACACATACGTATACAGACACACAACAAAAAGGAAATTAATTTTATTGCTGCGCAGAATTTTATTACACGAACGTATATATATAGATTTTCCATTTTAATGATAAGATGATAATATGCCTTAAGAACGATTTTTGAAATTCGGCGACATCTTGACCTTGATGACTCATATCCATTATTATATAAATCGCCTAAGCGACAGAATCGGAAATAAAAATCACAGTAGATATATCATACATATTGGTGGAAAACGAATGAAAATGATGACAAAGTGTTTTGATGAATTTCCAAATATAAAATGGCGTGATTAATGAGCTTTTTTGTGTTTATATTTGATATGGTCACGGTTTATTTTGGTTTCTCGCTTATCCTCGCTATTTTCCTTTTGTGATGGCTAAAACGTTTCGTGGTCGGTATATACATACATATATATTAATACGTCGCCACCAGGTAAGGTACGTATATAGACAAATTACACAGAGGGAATGTCACACGTACCTACAGTGTATTATGACGAGATGTAATAATGTTGTTACCTATACCAAAAGGGGAGAAATATCGATTATTTCTGTCTAACCCCATGAAAGCTTTCATATTTTGAAAATAATAAAATGTTTGATAATATAGTTAAAGCGGTGTGCATACATCCTAAATAATTTAATTACAAAATTTATTTAAAAAAGTTACCATATCAAAGACTGTGTCACTATTTGTTACTAGTTCGTCATCAAAATCTTCGTCTTCGAAATTTATTACATTTTGACATTCATCCATATTGTGAATCGCACGGACAAGAAAAAAAAATACTTTTTTATTTAATGTTAAGTTTCTGGATTATTCCTTTATCGAAAATATCCACGAATTTTTTTTTAAACACTCTGACAATTTATCTAAAATCCATTTTATGTAATACACATTCGTATATATATATATATAAAGTAAAGCAAAGCACTTCACAAACACTTAATATCCACCAAATAAAAATGGTTGATTATAAATCCAATGAAAAATTACTTTTATTAATTTATTTTTATCGTAATTAATAATTATTAGGCTTTTCATAATTTTCCAAAATAAAATTGTAGACACACTAAAATTTATTTCACTTTAATTTTAATTGCGACACAATATTATAGATTTTTTTTTTATATATTCCAAGGGAGAGCTTTTTTAATTTCCAATTTGCTTGCAAGGCCAATGAAAATGTACAAAAACCGTTTTCCACATATTCCTATAATACACAACTCGTCTGCTAAATACAGTGAAAAACGAAATAGCCGACTACATATACACAGTGAAAAAGTGATTTGGAAATTTTCCCCAAATTATTCGGAGTACATCAGATATGAATTTTCAATTACACGCCATACACCATGTAGGAAGTAATGATTTTGCGATAAAATTTTATAAATGTATGAAATGCAACTCTGGTGTTTTGGGTGTGTTAATGCGGCGGCGCCAATATGTCCGTTTTATTAATATTGTTGAATGAATGGTGTTGTTGGGAACGAGTCAGCCTATTTTCTTGTTTTTTCTTTAAAATTTTCTTCTTCGGCTTTTACGTTTTTTAGCTTTTTTTGTGTTGTTTTGATTAAAAAGGATCAATAATATTGTTACTGTCAGATAAAGTGGGGTGCCATCTATGATATTTTATAATGAAGAATATAAAAATTTAGTACTTGCAAAATTTTATTAGCTCGTATCTTATATTTTATGCAGATGGCAGCTTTTTACTATATTAAAGCTTGCGGTTGATGTAAATTTTTTTAGGATATTTGGTAAAACTAACTTCCGAACATCTAAGCGAGATGTTGAACTTTACATAAACTTTATTGGAGCAGAAGAAATAATTTTTGATTTAATAAAAAAATATACACGTAGGTTGAAACCTTGAAGGCAAATATAAAGAGTGTTCCATCTGTTAGTTTTTTATATCAAAATAAACACATAACGTATGTTGGGAATTCAAAATTTTTATTGAAAATTAAAGTTAAGGCATAGAACCCCATTTATGTATCGTTCATGTGAACCACCATGGCTTCTGTTACAGGTCTGTGCCCTAACATCAAAATTATCGTTGAATTTTATCAATAAAAGCAGTTTAATGGCCTCAATTTTAGCTTGAACGGAATTTCTTGAAATTAGGCGTTCATTGAACGATTTTTGTGATGTATCGCCGTCTTCTTCAAACAAAAGATCATCTAAATCAATTCGATCCAATTTTGGCCTCAAAAATGCACTGACGCCATCAGCCCATAATCCACACCAAAACGTAACTTTTTTTTGGATTAGGTGGTTGTTTATGAATAACATGAGAATTTTCAGTCCCCCAAATGCGACATTTTTGTTTATTAACGTATCCGTTGAGGTGGAAATGAGCTTCATCCGAAAATACGATTTTTGACGAAAAGCGCTCATTTTGTTCGAGCATCTAATCAACAAAATGATGACGTTGCTGATGATCAGCCGGCTTCAATTGTTGAGCTACTTGAATTTTGTAAGGATGCATGTGTAAACCAACGTGTAAAATTCAATGTAAAGTAGTAAACGAATCGTTTAATTGTTGTTACTGTTTCACGACTACGAACTGGACGATGGTGTTTATATGCTCCACGACCTGCAACGTCCATTTTTGCCAAAATCATCAGTAATTTACGAAATGTGTTTTTATAGAACGATCTTTTTCGTAATTAGTTGGATAACTAATACGCATGGTTGTGTTGTAAACGAACACATGCCAAAAAATGGCAGATTTTTCATTTTTCATTTGTCAGCAAACTTTCGCATAATAAATATTGTTATTAGAGCTTAAAAAACAACAGATGGGACATCCTTCATATAGTTTTAGGTAGATCTTAATTTATTAAGTATCGTTTAAGCATTGCATAAAAGACATTTTGCATGGTCTCAGAAATCAAAGATCAAATTCAACCGAAACGATCGTACAGTTCCAAATGTTTGAAATGTAAAGGGCAACACCCGGCCAACTATAAAGAGGGTGCGAAATAGAAGTGCAACTGTGCTGAAAAAGCGGAATTTCAATACTCTGCTGACCACTCATATATCATGTGCTATTCAGATCATCAGTATCAGCTAATTTCTCAGCAACAATTTTTTCATTCAGTCTATCAACGACGTTAAATGTTTAATTATTCATCCATAACTTAATATGCAGATGATATAAAGGAATTCAAACACCACCGAAAAGAGCCTAGTTAAATCTGACCTCCAAAATTTCTCTGAATGTGGGCAAATGCAAAACAATCTTCTACTTCCTATTATATTTACAAAAATGCCCTTAGCAGAGCCAGTACTCTTCGTGATTTGGGTATGATTTCATATAGCTAATTGATATTGAGATAATTCGGTTATCCTTATGTTACGAAGATTCTTTATTAAACTTTCATTTGACCCTTACCCGAGTATGCCAGCCAAGTGTAGTCACCTTATCAAGAGGTTCACTTAAAGAGTACTGAAGCAGTTATACGTAATTTTCTCGATTTTTAACCTGCCTCAAATTAATTGACTTACACCCACTCACTGAGTGCAGTCTTGTTGCAGTCAAAATTATTTCCATTGATAAAGTTAGCAATCCTTCTGCTTTTCCATTTCCGTCCCCCCTTTTAAGTTCTCTGCCTAAGGCCTTTGCAAATTAGGTTTCCGAATGTTACTATTACAGCGAGGTAGTATTTTATGAAAATTCTTTTCCTGACTTCTTACCTGCCTTTCCCGCCGTTCCTAAGGGGTCGGTTTTTGATCCTTTACTAATCTCTATATATATTAATGACGTTGTGTTCGGTTCACCATTCTTCTTTTTATATATTTGTGGCTTAGATAATGATTCTATATACTCTAATATTTCTCTTACTAATGAAGCTTTCTCGTTTTTTTGCAAATATTTAAAAAAAATGTAACGTTTACAAGAAAAATGGTAATGAACTAAAATATTCTAAATCAATTTTGCAACAATAACGTTTTGGATCAGTTTTCCGAAGTTTGAGCGGAAATGGCGTTTTTTGACACGAAAACCTTTTTCAACAAAAAATTCGGAAACTTCAAACCAACGCTTCTCCACAAATAAAAAGATCCCAGTTTATTTATATGTCAACCGGAAGTGACATCGTTCACAAGAGCTTTTTAGTTTTTCCACCGAAAGTGACAGCGTCAATAGCAGGATTTTCATATTTTTACATCTATTTTGTATATCATTTACAAGAAACGATTATGAACTAACACATTCTAAATACTTTTGCAACAATACCGGTACTGATCAGTTTTCCAAAATTTAAGCGGAAATTACGGTTTTTGTCAAAAAATAATTTTCATAAAAAATTGATACATGTACATACGGATTGATTGATCGGAATGAAACTTCATACATATTTTTTTCTAACTTCAGAGATCGCAGTGATTTTTAACTGAAATCGGTCCATAATTCATAATTATATTTGCAACAACATCGGTTCAGATCAATTTTCCAAAATATAAGCTCGATTTATGGCAAAAAACGGTCTTTTTTTGTACAGTAATCATAAAAATTGTTCACCTCGAGTTTTTTGACTAAATGTCTGTGTCCTCTCTACAGCTCAGATAGATTAACTGATCTAGGTGAAACTTCATATTTAAGGTTTTTCTATAAATCGGTTCACCGGAAGTGGCAGGTTTCGTAAAAGGTTTTTCAATTTATGCAATTATAGCTGCGTTTCTTACGCAAATCCCGCTTAGCTTAGCTAAAGAATCTGAAAGCAACAACTTTTGGCTTTAATTTTTTTAATGTATTTAGATCCTTCGGTTTTGTTCATTTTATTTAATAATATTTATTTAATATTTTTAATTTTACGAAATAGAGCAAATTAAATTCAGTGCTTTTCTGTCAAAAAAAAACGCAAAATGTCTGTTTTTACAACAAGATGACAAAAATTAGTAAAAATAACCGCCTTGCGGTAAACAGCATAACCATAAAATGGTTTTATTTCCCCTAAACCTAAAAATTTTTTGGCTTACATTAAAGCCAATTCTGCTTTATATAATGCAATTGTTGTTGTAATTTTGCGAAAACAACACAACTTATATGTTGAAAAGCTTGGCATTGACAACAAATGAACAAAGAATTAAAAAATTCACATAAATTTAAAGAATAAATTATCAACATGGGATGAGCTTGTTGGTTTTTAAAATTTAAGCAGGGGGCCTATTACGCAATTTTTTCGATTTCATAAAATTTGAACAGCGAAAATTCGTATTATGAAATATTTTCTTTTCGTAAAATTAGAAAATCGTAAAATTCGCCCTATTAAGAACCAAAAAAAATCGAAACTTCAATTACTTATTAAAAAGTAAATTACTCAGTTATTTTATAAAAATTGACAATTTGAATTTATTACAATTTATTTGAACTTATTTTATGGCGTTTTTGTAGAACATTTAACAATATGGTCGCCATTTTGACATTTGAGTTTCTTTTATGGAAAAAAGTCCAAACATTTTTTAAATGCGCCTCAATATAAAGACACAAATGCATAAAACTAATAACATACATTTCTAATTCGATCATTCGAACTAGTCATATTCCTCAAACGTGGAAGATATCTTTGATCACAATGATAGATACCGAAGCCGTTCACCGATAGGACCGATAAAAACAGTACATCACAAAACAGTACATGGTACACTAAAGTACATTTTACTGAACGTTAAGCTAGAGGATTTTTTCAGCTTGATTTGCTAAATATTTTTTTATTGAATACGTTTAGTAATTAGGATATTATCAAGTGGATATTTGCCTTCACCTAGAGTAATTAGACAGTATACCATATAGTATTATAATTGCTTTAAGTTATAATAAAATATCCCTTCACCTAACAATATACCAACATTATTTTTATTTAAATCGGTAATACTTGATCGTTGCAAAATAGATCAAAAATTTAAATAAATATATAAATAAATATATCCCTTTTTTACGGAAAAATGGCTCAATTTAAGTCCAAACCACACAAATGTGTGAGAGAAAAAAAGAAATTTCGCTTGATTTGAAGTACAACCAACATAATTGTGTGTATAGTTATAGTGTTTTTTCGGGCTAAATTAAGTTTGAAAGCAATGCACAAATGTGTATGTTGGTTCAAAAAACGAACAAAAATACATGTTTGACATGATACTTTTCCGTACCCACACAACTAGTTATTAAAACCGTAAAATTGACTATTAACTATTTTGTGGTGTTCTCTTTTAATACGTACTGTTTTGCGATGTACTCTTCCGTGCCATGTACTTTAGTGTACCATGTTCTGTTTTGAGATATCCTGTTTTGTGACATCCTGTTTTAGCACATCCTGTTGTGAAATGTGTCGTTTCGTATGAGACCCGATAGATACACCTGGGAAAAACGAAACTCAAATTTCGTCTTATCGTCTAATAGGCATGCTTCCCACAATCTCAAAGCTGTTTGAAAAAATGTTAATAACAAAACAGAACCAGTATTAGAAGAGAGGCAAATTATTCCGGACCATCAATTTGGGTTCCGAAACCAACATGGCGCCATAGAGCATGTGCATAGAATTGCAAATGCAATCAGACAGACCTTTGAGGCAAAGCAATACTGTTCTGCTGTCTTCATGGATATAGTGCAAGCATTTGACAAAGTTTGGCACGATTGACTACTATACAAACATAAAGCGCTCTTGCGAAAGAATATTCACTCAGTTCTGGAAAAGGCAATACATGGTCCAACAAAATCGTACAACAACTTCCCTGATTTAAGCTCAGGAGTCCCACAAGGAAGCGTTCTGGGACCTATTTTATATTTGTTGTACACCACAGACTTACTTGTTACCGACAATGTAACAGTCTGTATCACACGGAAATCTGCAAATAGTCGCAAGAGAAGTGCAAAGTCATCTGAACAAAATTGAGGATTGGCTTAAAATCTGGCGAATAAAAGTAAACGAAAAAAATCAACTCATGTCACATTCACGCTGAACAAACGCTCCTGCTCACCAGTACAATTAAACGGCGTATATATTCCTCAACAAACCAAGATCAAATATCTAGACCTACACTTGAATAGACGGCTAACGTCGAGAAAACATATTGAAGTAAAGTGCAACCAAATAAAAATAACGTTTTACAAAATGTATTGGCTGACAGAAAGAAAATCCAAGTTATCCAAGTTAGTATATCCAGTCAGTGCACCTAGAATACTACAGGCCACACTGCTTGCTATGTCATTAAATTTATGTAAATTTATGAACTGTAGACGGCAGTCATGTTCATAAAAATAAAAAACGAAAACAAACACAAAAAAAAAAATTTATACGAGTGCTAAAAGTAAGGTTATGTCTTCTCGTAAATAATACGAAATGTGTACATATTTTGTACGTGTTTTATATTTAACACAACTTAGAATGCATCATTTTATAATAATATTATGAATTATTACTTTTACCAATAGCTTTTTATTGAATTTTAAAACATATTATTAAAATATTTTTCTTATTGTTTGTTTACAATTTTTTTCTTATCAATATGACAGCAAACACAAAAAAAAATCAAAACAATCTTTTTAATTTTAGTGCTGCCTATAATAACCAAAGAGAGAACTGTCGACATAAATTGACGTCGTATAGCAAAATTTTTAAAGCAGTGTGGCCTGTAGTATTCTAGATGTACTGATCCAGTGCATGGTCCTAGTTTAACTTGAATTTTTGGTATTGAATTCCTTTTTAATTTTTTTTATAGTAAATTTAAAATAAATAAATATATTTATTTGTCAAATAAAACAATGTACCCAGAATTTTATAGATCATAAGCTATATATCAGACATTTTAGACTTATACATGCGCTCATAAATTTTAAATCGACTCTACCGTGTGGATTTCAAAATTGTAATGCTCAATTTAAAACCTACATTGGTCTTACCAAACACATAATAAGTATACATAAGGTGCTTTTAGACGTAATTGTTAATAACGATATTGAAAAAATTAATCTCGATTCAAACTTCAATAATGAATTTAGTAAAGCAGGTATTGTGAAGACGGTTAATAGTAATGATATTTTGCCACAAGTAGAACAGGAACTTTTAGAAAAACTGTCCAGATTAAAGTTAAACTACAACCAAACAAACGCAATATTAGACTCGATTGCGACTTTTACTTAAGTAATAGCATTAAAAATACGCGAAAAATTATTGGTGAGTGGTAAATATCACCCTTTGAATGAATTACTACAGTCAGAATTTAATATTTTAACAAATTCGTTTCTACTTCAAAAAACTATATTTCTAAGAAAAAAAGAAATTTTTTCGAAAGTTCCTCAACCGAGAGAAATCGCTTTAGTTGTAAGACATGATAGGATATGGAACAAACAACATAACATTTATGACTGCCAACTCCTTGTGACTAATATTTTTTCCTATATATCGATTTTAGATACTATAAAATTTCTATGCGAAAATGAAAATTTTACGGCTAAAATTTTAGAAAATAATTCCAGCTGAAGCAATTCATTGCATTACACGCAGTGTAATTACTTTAAGGAAAACAAGTTGTTATCATCTGGACCAAGCTTCCATCTACAAATATATTGCGATGAGTTTGAAGTGGTCAATCCTTTAGGGAGCAAAACGGGTATTCACAAGGTATTAGCATTTTATTTGACAATTTTAAATCTTGGCTATCACAACAATACTTTGCTAAAAAATATTCATTAAGTTGCTCTTTGACATAATGCTGACGTAAAACAATTAGGTTACAATCTCATTCTAGAGCCCATTATAAACAAACAAACAACCCATTATAAATAAATTCAACATCAAGGGTACAATATTCTCCATATCTCACGATAATCTTTCGGCTAATGTTTTATATGGTTTAAATGAGTCGTTTAAATCAAATTATTTTTGTCGCTTCTGTAGAACTCATTCAAAAAATATAGATAAATCATTAAATTTCGATCTAGATTTATTGCGAAGTAAAAATGATTACATTCTTTACGTTCCAAATTGAGAGTTTAGACTTCAGAAATATTGCTCCTTAAACGACCTTCACTATTTTAACACATTCGAATCACATAGTGTAGACATAATGCACGACATATTGGAAGGCATTTGTCAGTATGAACTTAAACTGTTTCTTAAATATTTAACTAAAGAGCGAAAGTTAATTTCTGCATTAGCATGGCATTAACATGGCACATTGACAAACATGGGCACATTGACAAATATGTGGACAATGCAATATGAAGCTAATGCCAAAGATGTGAATATGAATGCCAAATTTAAAGAAATGTCAAGGATGACTCGCAATTTTTAAAATATCACTAAACAATTAGCTTATAAGCACCAACAAATAAACTACATAAACTACGAAAGAAATAAATTCGATATCGAAATGCAATTTAAAATTGAAAAGCGAGTTACATTCAAACTTTAAGACTGTGTGCCTGAGAGTGATTTTTTCGACAAAATTCCCGACTAAACTAAATTAATGACTGATTCATATCATTCTTTCAAAGGTGGCACTAGTATCTTTTAAATATTGTTACGATTTTGCCTTGTCAATCAAGGTTCGAATCACTGGATTGTGAATAAATACACTGCTTCAAATTTTAACTCACACAATTTATTTACACAACACAATTTAGTATACAACACGAAATTCACAATTAATTATTACACTTATAACACACTTTTTAATTATCACTTTAATAATCGCTTTAATAATCACTTTAATAATCTTTCTATTTAACCTTCACTGTATCACGTTTAAAATAATACTCAGCATTCCACGTCAACGCGCGCCTTTATATACCAAAATATTTGTTTCTAGAATAAACCTAAATGCGCAGCAAATATGTTAGTATAGAAATGACGCCTAAATGTTGTTTATAAATTATAAATGTTATTGAACAATTAATGAAATTAACTTATTCTATTCTATTCTAGGTGTCACCGTAACACTACCCCCCACCTAAGCCTGTTCGTCCCGAACAGGATCCAGATCACCTCCTCTGTAGAGCGCCAAATGCTCCAAATGCACCACCTTTGGTTTACCTTTCCGTCCTTTCTGTATGCGATAAACCACGTCGTTCAACCTTTTAATGACAGTGTAAGGGCCTTCCCATGTGGGTTGCAACTTCGGTGATAATCCCTTCTGCCGTTGCGGGTTGTGAAGCCATACCAATTGCCCTTCCTTGAAGCCTTGATTGTTTGCTCGTATGTCATATCGAGCTTTCATTCGATCACTTGTTATCCGAATTTTCTCCCGTACAAATTGATGTATTTCATTGAGTTCCTCTTTCATTCGGTCGACATAATCCTGTCCGCATAGAGCTGCTGATGGAACAGCCCCAAATTTTAAATCTCCCGGTAATCGCAGATTGTACCCAAATATGGTTTTAGCTGGTGTCACTCCTGTTGTGCCATGTACCGCTGATCGGTAGGCCATCAGGAACATCGGTATATGTCGATCCCAGTTACGTTGGTTCCTTTCCACAACCTTTGCTAGATATTCCTCCAATGTGCTATTGAATCTTTCCACCATACCGTCCGACTGTGGGTGTAAAGGCGTCGTTCTCGTTTTATTGATTCCAAGCATCTGACATATCTCCTGAAATACCACCGATTCGAAATTCCTTCCTTGATCCGTGTGAATTTCCATCGGTACACCAAATCTGCTAATCCAATTGTTGACCACGGCATCAGCTATTGTAGTTGTCTCCTGATTGGGTATGGGGTACACTTCCGGCCATTTGCTGAAATAATCCATTATTACTAGCACATATTTATTTCCGCTCTCGGTGGTCGGTAATGGCCCCGCCACGTCCATTGCAATTTTCTCAAATGGTGCCTCGACATTATATTGTTTCATGGTTCCACGGCTTTTTCGTGCTGGTCCCTTTACTGCCGCACATTGGTCACATCTTCGACACCATTCTACTACTGACTGTCTACATCCGGACCAGTAGAAACGTTGTCGGATTTTGGCCAATGTTTTATTAATCCCTAGGTGACCTCCACTTGCTCCTCCATGATACTCCTTGAGGATTTCCGCTATCCGATCTTTTGGCACCACTACCAACAATTGTTTTACTTTACCATCCGTGCTTTCCCACTTTCGTTTTAAACATCCATTTTCTATGTGGAGGCTATCCTATTGAGCCCAATATGCTTTTACAATGGGAGTTTTGTCAGCTATCTCACTCCATGTGGGCCGGTGTTAATTTTCCTTATGTTGCATGATGAATGACAGGTCAGCATCCCGTAATTGCTCCTTCTTGATCATTTCATCAGTCCATTCCTCACCAGGTAGCACTTGCATAAGTCGAATATCGATGATGTTTTCCTTACCCTCCACACGCCCACAATGCTTGCGTTCTACGGGACATGGCCTTCTTGATAATGCGTCGGCATTTCCATGTGCGCTTCCCTTCCGATGTTCAATTTGGAAATCGTAGCTTTGCAAACGTTCGATCCAACGTGCTACTTGTCCCTCTGGATTTTTGAATTGTAACAACCAGCGCAAAGCCCCATGATCCGTCCGTAGAAGAAATTTTTGGCCATAGAGGTACTTATGGAAGTGCTTAACACATTCCACTATAGCCAACAACTCTTTCCGTGTTACACAATAATTCCGTTCCGGTTTTGATAACATCTTGGAGTAATATGCAATAACTCGCTCCTCACCATTTGTTGCCTGTGATAATACTCCTCCTATACCATCATTACTTGCATCGGTGTCCAAAATGAATTTAACGTTGGGTATAGGGTATGCGAGGATTGGTGCTTCGCATAATCGACGTCTTAGTTCCACAAATGCTTCTTCCTGTTCATCCTTCCATTCGAATGCCTTGTTCTTCCTGGTTAACTCGTGTAAACTCTTTGCAATATTGGCGAATCCTGGCACGAATCGTCTATAATAGGTGCACAATCCAAGGAAGCTCCGTAATTCATGTAAGTTTTTAGGTCGTGGCCATTCCTTCACTGCTGCGATCTTGTCTTCATCGGTATGGATTCCATTGGTTGTTACCTTATGACCCAAATATTTTACTTCCGTTCTAAATAGTTTGCATTTCTTTGGGCTTAGCTTCAATCCGGCGGCTTGTATCCGATCCAAAACCTCTGCCAAATTCCTTAAATGCTCGTCGAAATCCTTGCCCATAACGATGATGTCGTCCAAATATACGAGGCACGTCCTCCAATGTAATCCCTTTAGCACGCGCTCCATTAGCCGTTCAAAAGTCGCAGGGGCGTTACATAATCCGAGTGGCATAACGTTAAATTGCCATAATCCGTTACCCACACTGAATGCCGTTTTCTCGCGATCTTCCTCCTGGACTTCCACTTGCCAATAGCCGCTTTGCAGATCTAATGTCTAAAATATTCGAGCACCCGATAATGTGTCTAACGTGTCATCGATCCTTGGCAATGGGTAACTATCCTTTTTCGTCACAGCATTTAATTTTCGGTAATCCACGCAGAATCTCATGGTACCATCCTTTTTCTCGACTAACACCACTGGTGAACTCCATGGACTGCTTGATGTTTCGAATACCCCTGCTGCTTGCATATCTTTTACCATTCGATCCACTTCTCCTTGCTTTGCCAATGGTAATCTCCTGGGTGGTTGGCGAATCGGCATTTCTGCTCCTGTATCTATTCGATGTTTTACCATTGTGGTTCTCCCATTATTATCCGATGTACTGCAGAATATTGGCATGTACCGCTCGAGCAATTGTTTTGCCAAATTTTTCTGTTCCTTAGTAAGATCTTCGGTCCATTTCTCCATGAGTTGTTCTACAACCTCTTTCTGCCCTTGCGAGTTAGTCGTATTAATCGGATTTTTCTGCTCGCACTTCACAATCGCAGATATTTCTTCGCATTTTCCGATTATTGTCCCTTTCTTGATGGTTTTCGTCTTATCCGAGAGATTTAGAGTCCTAATTGGTACTCTATTATCGCTGTCTGGTTTTACTAAAACTTTCCCGATCATAATTTCTCTGGCTCCGCTCTCCGCTTCATTGGCTTCCACAACCCACAACCTGGGTGACCCAGAACCTCCCTCCAATCTTGCCCATACTATTGTTTCCGAGTTCGGTGGCAGCTTCTCCCGATGATCCATTATAATTTGCCTGGTCGTTTCTCCTATAACGGCGCTAACGTGAAGTGGCAACTCGATATTATCGTAGGTTAATACACCCCGTCCAACATCCACCACGAAGCCATTCGTTCTCATGAAGTCCATCCCCAAGATGACTTCGTCCACAATATCTGCAACCAGCACCTCGTGTTGAAAGTGATTTCGCCCAATCCTTATTTTTACGACCTTTTTCCCTTTTATTGCTGAATTTTCTCCAGTCGCCGTTCGTAACTTCATTCCATTAGCTGGTTCCATAATTCCATCGATAATATCCTCACGAACAAACGTATGAGTTGCTCCCGTATCCAGCGTGATCATGCATTTCTTCCCATCAATATCGGCTTCAATTGTTAAGCTATCACCGCTCCTTGCTATTCTCGAAACATGGATGGAGGTTATGGGGCAATCGGTTGTGGGAGTCAGCTTCTGCCCCTGCAAACTGACTCTTTTTAGTTTAACGACTCCGCTGTCGTCTGACCCGCCTTTCTGGATTCTATCTGCTCCTCCTTTGGTCTACGCCTCATAGGAGATGGCGACCTTGCTCGTTTCTTCTTCATTTCCCAACAGTCCCGTGAGATGTGACCCATTCTATCACATACCCAGCATTTAATCCTGCCACTTCCATCTCTGAACCTTGGCGTAGCCCGCGCAGTATCTATTCTGGAATCAATCTCCACTCGACGAATTTTCATTGCTGGTTTGATGATGGTTTGCGCAGTTTCGTTTGTTAACGCACAAGCGATGGTTTCCGTGAAAGTTGCCTTAGGTGACAACATCACCGCTCTGCGCGTCTCAGGATCTCGAATACCGTCAATGAATGCATCCATTTTAATTCGCTCCATGTAATCGGCCGACATATTTGAATGTACTAAATGCGCGAGCCGCTCAATTGCCGATGAAAATTCCTGTAGCGATTCTCCTGCTCTTTGGTATCGACCCTTCAATTCCATGTGATAGATTTCTCGTTTGTGGTCACTTCCGTATTTTCGATCTAACGCCTTCATAATTCCGATGTAAACGTTCCGTTCCTGCTCAGGAATGATTTGTAGTGTTTCTGCCGCTTCGCCTTTAAGAGCCACAATTAACGCTGCAACACATTGTTCTTCAGTCCACTGATTTTGCTTAATCGCCGTTTCGAACTGGAACTTAAAAATACTGAAGGATGTTGTTCCATCAAATGTTGGTGGTTTTATCTTAACTGCATTAACCGTCTGGATCACTTGCTGTGTCGTTCCAATCGCCTTGACATCTTTGAGCTCCTTCTCGAGACGTTTAAAATCTTGTTCAACCGATTCAAATTTTTGTTGAACCGTCCCTTTAACATTTTGAATTTCTGCGTGTACTTCTGTTTGCAGTTTTTCCACTTAACCGTGTAGTGTAGAAGATAATTCCAAAAACCTCTCGTCTATTTTCTTTTGGCCATCTTCTATTTGGTTTTTAATATCCGCCCCTTGTTGCTCCATCTGCTGTTTCATGTCCTGGTTCGACAATTTCATTTGATGTTTAATGTCCGCTCCTTGTTGTTCCATCTGTTGTTTCATTTGATGTTTAATGTCCACCCCTTGTTGCTCCACTTGTAACATCTGTTGTTTCATGTCCTGGTTCGATTGTTTAAAGTCCGCCCGTTGTTGTTCCATCTGTTGTTTCATTCCCTCGTTCGATTGTTTTATTCCCTCCAACTGTTGTCCCATCATTTGATTCATAGCAGCCATCAACTGTGAAAAATCGAAACTTCCAGATGGGTTTTGTGTTGTTTCGACCACCGTTTGTACGTCCTTTTGTTTCTTATCCATACTGATCTCATCCGTTTTTTCCTCCTCGAAATCATACACGTCTGGATCTAAACCTTCCTTCTCCATGGCCTCACGTAGTCGCTCCACCAAACTAGCTTTTGTGCCTTCACTGGCCAAACCTCGCCGTGTCAGCTGCTCCTTTAATTGCGCAAGCTTTAATCCGTAGAGAATCATTTTCCTTATTATTCACAATCCCACCGCTGTCACCAATTGTTACGATTTTGCCTTGTCAATCAAGGTTCGAATCACTGGATTGTGAATAAATACACTGCTTCAAATTTTAACTCACACAATTTATTTACACAACACAATTTAGTATACAACACGAAATTCACAATTAATTATTACACTTATAACACACTTTTTAATTATCACTTTAATAATCGCTTTAATAATCACTTTAATAATCTTTCTATTTAACCTTCACTGTATCACGTTTAAAATAATACTCAGCATTCCACGTCAACGCGCGCCTTTATATACCAAAATATTTGTTTCTAGAATAAACCTAAATGCGCAGCAAATATGTTAGTATAGAAATGACGCCTAAATGGTTTATAAATTATAAATGTTATTGAACAATTAATGAAATTAACTTATTCTATTCTATTCTAGGTGTCACCGTAACAATATGCTGTGCCTCCGATTGTAAACTAAATTATGAATTTTCATATATCATATTGTTTTCAATAACACCGATTTGTTATTTTTTAAAATCAAGGAAATAGAAAAAAAAAACAAATATGGATATGGGTATCGCATTATTCATGAATGTGATTATTACGGAATTTAAGAATGAGATATTTCCTTTTAGACATTTTTCTCGTATGCACACGATACAAAAATAATAAAAACAAAAAATGAAAATGACAATTAAATATTCAAGCAACCTCAGCAGGAATCTAAATGATAAAACCTGGTGGCTAATAGCATAACTACTCATTAATTTAGTTTAGTCGGCAATTTAGTCGAAAAAGTCGATCTTAGGCATACAGTCTTAAATATAAATTTAAATGAAAATAAAATAAAGCTAAATTTTGATGTTGATGAAGAAACTAATGTTCTTAAAGAAATTAAATATGGATTTTTATATAAAAAAAATCTTTGTTATTTGTGTTATTAAAAGGGATCCTATGAATCCGGGTCATCCATTATTTGGTTCAATAGAACATATAATTGAAAACAAAGGTGATATATATTTTTTTTATCGTTTACTTAAAACGGTTTGCTTTAATTATAATTTAAATGCATATGAAACCCAATTATGTAATAAACTAAAATGTATAAAATTAGAAAATTTAGAGTTCAAGTGTGTATTTGAGTTCAGTTATCATACGAATAGTTCAAATAAATTTATTGTTCCTAAATATGATATTATGTAATTAAAATATATTAAAATAAAAAACATCTGAAGACACTATTAAAATGAAATAAAAGAAAAATTATAATGCGTTTATTATTTAATTAAACTATCTAAAAACACAATTTTATTCACTCCTTTTTTGTGATATTCATTCCTTCAACTTGTGGTAAATGATAACTCATATCCGTGCTAAAATTTAACATTTCATAAATCTTTGTGTTTTATCCTATATTCGTAAATAAATTGATCCTAAACTATTTACTAACAATTATCTACAATTATTGAATTTATTTGTCCGTCACTTGTAAAGAAATTTATCCGAAAAAAGTAATTTCTATCTTTTTATTGTACAAGTTTTTATCCAGAAAAAGTAAATGGTGAAGAAAATAAACGCACTGATTGGATAAATAAAAAATGTATCCGATCGGTGGGATACTATGTGACACTGAATCGGAGTCAGGGCAATTCAAATAGAGAACACCTGCAACGAACTCAAGCGAAAATACTCCGATGTATTGCTAATGTTCCATGATATATCCGAAATACTAACATGTCGTGTATGTCGACCATGGTATTAAAACCGTTAAAGGAACAATCAAGGAATTCAGTTCGAAATACCACTCAAAACTTCAGGGGGACCCTCGAATGAATTGGCTCGGGATATGCTATACGGCCGCGATTTAAACGACTGAGAAGAGCAGATCGACTCGGACTGATGAACCCGTAAAATCATTATATGTGTAAATTACGCTTATAAGTAGGATCTAAATTAAATTGTGAACACTAATATTAAGTATTAACATTGGTTAAAACATAAAAAATGTAATGTAAAATGTAAAGATTTGTACATTTCTTGTTAGATTCTTATGTAGAAAGATTCAAGAATAAAGACATTGGAACTATTAAAAAAAAAATAACGAGACTACCTAACATGTCAATTTAAGTGGCCGAAAAGTTTATATTTAGAATTAAAAATTAGGTTCAGTAAATACAGTACAGATGCATGTGAAATATTAACTTTTAATCTTTTATTCTTGTGCCGTATGATCGTTAGGTGTCCGCAACCGGGTCGTTCGTTTTTAAAAAGAAAAATAAACCATCTGCCCTTTACTCTTGCAGTTCAACCAATGAAACAAATTTAATTTAGAATCGAAGGAATCGATCGATTTAGAAACTATTTAAACTATTTTTTCTATAAATTGTAAAAGGATTTGTAAAATAATGCAAAAGATCTTATGAAAGTGACCCATTCTGGTGGACCGATTAAAAACAAAAATCATTAAGATTTCCAAATTTATCAAAACAGATTAAGCTTAAAGCTTCACTCCAATCAGATGCTCCATCTGGGCTGTAGTGAGCCCAAAATAGTTTAGTTTGCCCTCACAGGCACAAACATACAGGCTTTTCGAAAGCAACTCTTTTAACTTCGGCGGTATAGCGAAAGTTAAATATACAAACAATTTCGAGGTCGAAAAATTTGCATGATTAAAATTTATTTACGCAACGTTAATGAAAACTAAATAAAAATAAATTATATAAATTAGAAACAAAAATAAATCAAAAAACCTAAGAATAAATTACTTTTGAGGTGAATTACTAATCCGATTACAATAGAAAATTGATCCCAAATTCGAAAGTACACACACACACACATACTCAAATAATTTTACTTTTTATAATTATTTCTATTTTTCGGTTTTTTAAGCAGATTAAAATCTAAAATTAATTATTATATCGTATTTGATAAAATCCGTACTGATTTAATTCAAAATCTAATTAAAAGAATTAAAAAGTAAAATTTTAAAAGGTTGATAAGATCATTTAACAATAACTTACAATTTCTTATATCTTCTGTTCATATATACATATACCATATGATAAAGACGTAGAATTTCAATCCACCCATCCTCCTCCACCACGGCGATATATTATACTACATATTATTATATTTATGTATGGTGTAATTATTTTGTAATAATAATCATAAATTTTTTAATTGGATTTTTATATTCGAACTGAAAAAATCATTTTGCTCGATTAAATTACACAGTAAACAGCAATAAAACGAAATTGTTGTTTGTATTGTATTGTTAAGTAACAAAACAGTATAAATATTAAAATGTCGGAAATTAAAATTATTTTGTGATATAATAATAGGGAAAAAGCAATAAATTTTTTACTTAAATGAAGAAAGTGTAAAGTTAATTTCTTATTTTTAGTCTTCTAATGTGAAATTATATATGTAGTTTGAAATGGATGTGCATCATTAGCAAGTACTTTACGAACTTACATGATTTTATAGGATGGGGATGTATTTTTTTTTTGCTTTACGAGCACCATAAATGTATGCGGCAAAAACATTAGAAACCTTTAAATATAATTAAGCAGTGGTCTATTGAATTTTCTAAGAAACTCATTGCGAAATAACCTCCGACAAAATCAAACGACAATTCCACATCTAGCTCCATATAAAATATTCCAATACACAACTTTTTTTGTATTTTGCCTTCTCTCTTTAAAGCCTAAAAACTCACAGATCTTCCGATACAGATCACCATCTTAATTATGCAATATTAAAGACTGCAAAACATCTAGCGAGATATTACCAAAATTATCACAAGTTTATGAATCAAAAGGTCCTGCCAGCAAAGCTACGTTATTGAAGCATTTATTATTTGCAAAATGTCTGAAAATGAAAATATGATAGATCATCTGAATAAATTTTTCAACATTGTTGATAAACTGAAAGCATTCCAAGTTCATATGAGGATTTTCGTTGCGCCATAGAAGCACGCGATGAATTACTCCAGTCCGAAGTATTGAAAATAAAATTATTGGAAGAATGTGCTGCAGAAAAGGAGCTTAGGTCAAAACATGAAGATACAAGTAATGAACCACAAGCATATTTTTCAAAAAATAATAATTGGAATCATAACGACAAACGAAAATTTGAAACTAATCCTAACCTTCAAAAATATAATAACAATAAACGACGAAAATTAATTAATTGCAATTATTGCAATAAAATTGGGCATATTGCGTCTGTTTGTTGGAATAAAGCTGAAAATAGACAAAAATTCTCTGCTTCACATGTAGACGAAGAAAAAGAAGCTTGGATGATAACTGAAAACTATTGTTCATTTCAAGTTAGGGATACGAATTCAGAAAATGTTTGGTGTATTGACAGTGGAGCACGTCACACATGTCATATGATATAAAGAATTTTTCGCATCTGGAACCAATGCACGAATCAAAAGTCACATTGGCTAATAATGACAAAATTGAAATAAATGGAAAAGGGCCCACTTATATGAAGGTTAACAATAATGAAGTAACCAAAGAAATTGAGTTGAAAGATGTTCATTGTGTGCCAAAATTGAAATCAAATTTACTTTCTGTATCGAAAATTAAAAACAATGGGCATTCTGTACTGTTCACTTGTGAAAACGTTTTAATCACTGATAAAGCAAAAAATATTCTTGCCCAAGAGAAAAGATATGGAGATCTGTATTTTCTAACCTCAAATGCAGAATCTGCGAATGTTATACTTAAAAATAATGAGTTATCACTTTGGCATAACGTTTTGGTCATCTCAATGAGTCAGATTTGCGAAAACTTTTTTCAAAAGAGTTGATAGCAATAATTCCTTCCAATACACGTGGAAAATTCAGAAAATGCGAAGTATGTATAAAAGCGAAACAAACAGTAACGAATCACAGAATCAAGCTAAAATAATTTTGGAAGAAATCAGTTCTGATATCTGTGGACCGATGCGTGTAAACTCCATAGGAGGGTCAACATATTTCTGTACTTTCATTGATAGTTATTCTCGTTGGGTAGAATTGAGGTTTTTTGAAGACAAAATACCAAGTAAAACGCGAATTTATCAAATATCAGACCATGCCCTCTCATCGTGTAAATAAATTATTAAATTTATGATAAATTATTTTATTTCACAGATAAATGAATCAAATTCTCATGATAAAGCAAAGGGACCGATTATTGAAAATAATCCAGAACCAAATATTACCAAAAAAGTTTGAGACATTATGTTGAAAGATCATTCAATACCAACGAATTTGTAGCACAAGTATAGCTTCCAGTGAGATAACATTGTCCATTTGTAGATAAAGCCTTGGCTGGACCATATGCAGATGAATGGACAAATGAAATAAAAATAGAATTCGATTCTCTTGTTAAATGCAAGACAAGGGAAAAAGTAGCTCGACCGGTGGATAAAAACATTATAGGCTGTAAATGGATTTTGAGAACTAAATACAATCCTGAAGAACAGTGGAGAAGAGAAAAGCTCATTTAGTTGCCAAGGGTTATGCACAAATACCTGGAATAGATTATGAAGAAACTTTTGCATCAGTAGCAAGACTTGTAACAATTACACGGATAATAAGTATTACTGCAAAAGAAAATCTTGAACTTCATCAACTTGATGTAGTGATGACATATTTCAATGGAGATTCAAATGACCAAATTTATATGAAAAAGCCAAGAGGATTTGTAAATTCAGATGAGGAAAATTTGGTATGCTTACTTAAAAAATTTCGATATGGACCAAATCAATCAGGCAGACAATGGTACGAAAAATTAAAAAATCATTTAACAAGAGCAGGGATGATTCAAATCGATTAAGATAAATGCTTATATTATCTGAAAAGCAACGAAGGAGTCTTATTTCCTATTTTTATGTCGATGATTTAATAATCGCAACCATAACGATTCAATGTTATCTCAGATCAAAGAAAGCCTAAACTCAGAATTTAACATGAAAAATCTCGGGAAATTAAATTATTATCTTGGAATATAATTTTCTCAAAATTCGATTGCTAATACAATTACAATGTCACAACAAAAATACATTGACGATATATTAACAAAGTATAATATTAACGCAAATTCGGTAAAAACCCCTGTAGAACCCAAGATCCAGTTACAAAAAACTGATTCGAGTGAAGAAGAAAGCGATAATTCAGAAAGAAATTTATATCAATCACTTATTGGATCATTAATGAATTTAGCTGTGTGTACAAGACCTGATTTAGCGTATACTGTGAGTACATTGAGTCAATTCAATCAAAATCCGAGTCAAGTTCATTGGAGTTCTGCAAAAAGTGTTTACGTTACATCATTGTAACAAAAAATTATGGTTTCCGATTTACCAATACTACTGAATCACTTCATGGATATGTTGATTCTGATTGGGGAAGCAATATAAATGATCGTATATCCCAATAAGGATATATATTTTTAAATTAGGCGAATCGTCAATAACTTGGGAATCCAGGAAACAAAGATGTATGGCGTTATCCAGCACAGAAGATGAGTATGATGCTCTCAGTGAAGCAGCAAAAGAAGCAGTTTATTTAAAATTTTTTTTAACAGAAATAGGGTACATGAAACCGGAAGAACAGATTATTATCTATTGCGATAACCAAGGAGTATTTATCATTCTCGTACAAAACATATCGATATAAAATACCATTTCATTAGAGAAATCTACGAAAAAGGCGCAATCGACGTGAAATATATACCAACCAATCAAATCCCAGCAGATGTTTTAACGAAAAGCTTACCTATACCAAATCATGAAAAGTGTTTAATAGGACTTGGTATTAACCGTTTATAATTGAAGAGAATATATTGAAACACACGATGAGAGGGCATGTTGAATTTAATTCATCAACGTAACCAAGTTCTAGTTGATTTTGTGTCTTTTGTTTTTTTGTAAGTCTAGTGGTCTATGAGTTAAGAAAGGTCACAAAAAGTCTCCTAATAGTTGAGATTCAGCAAACGCAAAGTATCATTTCCAAAAATTTTCATTGGAATGCTTTTCGATAATCTAAACATCTTCGAAGAAGGCCGTTAGCATTGAATAAATAATTTGAATGCTTTCCTTGGGAGGTAACAAGGCAATATGAAACAACATTTATCTGAGTAGTCTTTAGCTAAAATTGGCCTGCCGAGTACCGGCAAAGTAGAAAGTTCGCCATAAAAAATTTCGCAACAACAAAACACGAAAAACGCTGTTAAGGAAAGTACGCAAATTCTATAAAAGGAAGTTGTTCACAGCAAGAAGAGGAGTATGAAGGTCTAACTTAAAATATTTCTCAAAACTATTTTTAAATTTCGCGAACATCGAAGGGTGATCGGAACGAGGAATATAAAATCAAGGAAAACTATCAATATAAAGAATAGACGAAAGATGACACGTACTGCTCAGAAACGCATTAAATATTCTCACATAGCTGCCTGCTCGTATTTAAGGTTTTGGCAATAACCAGAACGATGTTCTTATTTGTTATGGGAAATAAATACAAATATAAATACTAAGATTCCGAATCTCGGGTCGAAATCGTTACCAGATTGTTTAATACGTGAACAGGTCATTTCGTCCGCTTGGAATAAAATAGCAAGAGATATTATCCCAATTAAATTTATCAACTATTGAAGATATAGACAAAGAGCAAGTTTAAACTCAAACAATCACTAGCATGTGTGGTCAATCGTTGTTACCGTCAAACGAATTAAAGTTTACAAATTCATTGGAAAACTTAAAAAGATTGTAGTATTTAAGAGTAAACTCAACCAACTGTCTAATGATTGCTCTCTTTTCGGATAGCTGCGAGGAAACTGATCAAAAACAATTTAAACTAATCTAATGAGCGCACCATTGCCACAAATAAATCAGGTGAATTGATTGAAATTGATTACTCGCAGACTGATGAATACATTCCGGAGCAGCAAGTTCACAGATAATGATGTATAGTGATAATTATCAACTTAGTAAAATATTCAGACCAAAAGTACGTCCGGGAAGTATTCCTTAATATGCAGGTCCAGAGTAATTCACAATAAATGACAGCACATAAATGTCGATTAAGAAGATTCATTTATTACACATACAACATTTGAAAATTCCTAACAATGTATATGTGTCATCAGTATGTGTCATCAGTTGAAATATTTAATTTAACATGCGCGGAGTTTTTTAACATCAATTGGACTAAAGTTGGAACGAATGACCTTCCTTTCAAAAGTGGGTTATGTTCTACAATCATTAGATCGTAAACCGAGATGAAAATGATAGACGCTGCTTCCAATATTTGCCGTGGAGTTTTTATTAGTTTCAATGAGTAAAATTGAAGCGCCTCCCAGTTGCCAATTTTTTGTTACATGACTTCTCCAATGACCTTGACGTGCCAACATATAGCGAATTCATTCAGTTGTTTCTCTGCGAGTTTGATCCCAGGGATAGCGTCATCTGTTTAATCGATAATTCGAGAGACTCTTTTCATGCTCCATTTTACATGACCGAGGATTTTTGGTCTGTTGAATATGAGTATATCGTAACGTGCTCTGTAGAAGGTTTGATTCGTGTTTCATTTATTTAGTGTCCTAAGAGTTTTGATGGAGAAGATGAGGAATTTGGAAGGTGTTGCTGCCATTCTTCGGACCGAATGGCATTCGTGAATTCGAATAGATCGAGTGGTGTTGATATTGAGGTTTTTTGGAATATCTACTTCCTCGATCGGGGTCTGATGGTAGGTCCGCGCCACCCGTTGCAAGGTTTCCATTTGCCATTCTTCTTCGCGAACAGGTGCTACGGGCTGCACCAAGGGTTTTTAGATGGTCTGAAAATACCATGTGAAACCATGTGATAAGGAACATGTTGTTACCTCTCAGGGTGGTTTGACAATATTGGCATTAAATGAGTTCGTGACATTGTTTCCATTAATCTATCAGCTAACTCAGCCAGTGTGCTTGTATTTCGATGCAGGGTTGAACAGACGTTACAGAAACAGGATCTTGATGAATTCATCATCAGTGTTACCACCCTCATTTGTTTCCAAGAGACGGAGTAATAGCTGCGACGGTTCCATATCACCCAGCTCTAAACTTTGCAATCCTCTCTAGAATGGCATTTTTAAGATCGGTATACAGTGTACTGTATTTTGGGCCTTTAATGGCATCAATCACGTCATCAATAACTCGGTCATTAAAGGTGCTGAGAAAGTAATTGTAGCGAGTTGATCGCTAAGGCATTCTGATTATACTTTGTATGTAAGTTCACAGGATTTCATTAGTTCGAAACCAACCCTCCAAGGTCTTGGTAACCTCACCGCGACATAACCTCACCGTTTGCAAATACACTAGCAGACTATGAACTTACCAAAATTCTATCTTTTTGGGGACATAACAAAATTTTTTTTTGAAATAAAAAATATTAGTGTTGCTAAATGCACCCACCAAATAAAATAAAATTTACTTAAACCCACAAAATGGACTTACACATTTTGCGAGTTTGGTTGATAAATTTCTGAAATTGTTAGAAGAAAATTCTCCACAGATTTAATCCGCACCAATTTTAAGCACTCTGCAACAGACCTGCGTGCTGCCCTGTGTTTAATTTTTTTTTGCTGATGCCCAGCTCACCAAGAATATGTGCCACCTCAGCGAGCATTCTAGAATCATGTACATTTTTTGAATTAATGATTAATTGTTTCATTGAATATCCTGTATAGGACAGAGAGTAAGGCATAATGTTTCGACGAGTGTTCCGATCTCTTTCTATTTTACGCTTTTAATTTTTTGTGATCTTCCCGTGCGGTCACCAACATATTTCGTATTAACTTAAGCAACGGTTGCCCGACTTTGGTGTAAAAATTGTTGTTGCATTGTCTTTCTGCCACCCGGACCACCCTCAAACAATCATTAATTTTTACTTTCACATATCTATTCAAAAATACAAACATCTCGCACAAATTAATCAGTAACGTTATCTTATTTGGCTCTGTATACATATTTAAAGAATTCGAACCAAAGATTACTTTAATTATTCATTAGTATTAAAATGAATTGAATTTCAGGTTTCCAATTTATGTTGAACCAAAAACCCAGCATGTGTTTCCAAATCCAAAATTTATAAGAATGCATGGTACTCGATTTATGATTGTCCTACATTTTTATTTAAAAGTACGAAAATAATAATTTTTTGAAATAAGAATTGGATTTCTTTTCTTTAGTATAAAAAATATGTTTTCTTATTCCGCATCTTCACCAAAAAGATTTTCATCTCGAAAAAAAAAAATATTCTGTTACACAAAACTTAGCACACAAGTGAAAGACCATAACAAAATAATTGGTTTGGTGCAAAAAAAATAAATTGTAAAGAAAACAATTATTCTGCTTTTTTGTTGATCAATAAAAACTGTTAAAGTTGAAAATCATTGGGATTTCTTGAATACCACACTTGTACATATCGATTTCAAGTTGTAGGTCATTCGGTTTAAATTTTTTTTTGTCTTCGTTTTTTGCTCTTTCTTGTGCACGTTCTTAACACCGGATTAGTTAAATATTGAACTTTTGTGCGGATTTGAAAATGCATTATACTCGTAGCTAGGAAAACAGTTGGATGTGCAAAATTGGATTTCTTCTGTGTAATTGCAAATCGGTATAGTTAGATATCAATTTAGGCGACACGGATATTTTAGAACACAGTGTACATCTGTTAATGAATAATTAATGTTCAATGACGATACAAAAAATATATGGGTTACAAGAAAATCGTGTTTCTTTTGTGACCATTGTGCGCTAATTAATTACAAGATGGTTTTTGGTGTAGGTCAGTTTTTTATTATTTTGTTTGGTAACTTTTCAGATCTCAATGCGAAAAGGTTTATCTTTATTCTATTGAATCATATAAGTGTATTTAGAAGTGGTAGCGGGAGTGGGATGTGGGAAGGGGAGAGGAGGAAAAGGACGTTAAAGGAGCATTTATTTGAATAACAAATAATAATCATTAATCTACATTTATATTAGCCCCTAACTATAGTGAATCGGAGATCACGAATTGGTCCAAAGAAATTTTGCATTGTCTGCCCCGAAATTCCAACTTAAACAATTTTTCATCTGGCCAAGTAAGGAAGGACCTTCGAATGGTGAATGCAATTATTTTTTAACCATCATGTATTCATCTCTTTAGAGATGAATGTTTTATCCTGGCGATGTCAAAATTGTGGAGATGGTCGGACAAATTCGAAGTGCGCCTCACGTTGATTGACAAATCCTTACCGGTTGTTTCATCTTTTGCTATGCAAGTATCTAGCCAGAAAATCTAATTTATTCTCCAAAAACAAGATCTGCTAAAGTAGTTTTAAAATGTCTGCGATACGCAGTGCGAAGACGTAATAGAACTAGTATGGAATATTCTACCAGTCTATTGCGTTTCGAGTTATAACTAGTTGTTCTCTTATGCACAAACCTCAACATATTTGAGAATTTGTTGAATAACTCGGGCTTGAACTGCATTCCTTGATCCGTCACAATAACTGCCGGTACGGCAAAACGTCATATCGATATTGCTACATATGCAGTTTCTGCTTTGATGTCTGGAACAGATGGAGCTTCTGCCCATTGCATAAAGCGGTCAAAAATTGTTACACAGTAATTCCGACCCCTGAAACCTGGTAAAGAGCCGATGATATTTAGATGTAATTCGTTGAATATTCTCATTACTGGACGTAATTTCCTATTCTGGTTGTGATATTTTGATAAAATTTTGCTTTTGCACAGGGTAGACAATATTGGCGGACAAAGTCCTAGATTCAAACCTCTGCGTGGTGCCACCTGCGTGACGCTAAAGGCATCAGGCGGTGTAATGGAGACGAGCAGAGGCAATTCTGTTTATAGTCATGGACACTACATATCGCGGTGAGATATTGGCACTCAAAATCTAATCCGAAATCAATCTCTGTTCTCTATGTTACGGGTTTTAAGACGTGCTTACACTACAAGAGCTTATATGGTTTGGAAATGGGATTTATACTGTCTACTACAGCAATCCTTAGAATAGAGAAGAATTTAGTCGGCTTTCCCGTTCACGCGACATACGGATATACCCAGTTAGATTACGAACTAAAAAAACTAAATATTATAAAATTGTCAATGCACAAGCGCCACTGAACACAAACCAGATGATGTGAATGATTTATTCTTTGTTGAGCTGGAACACATCATCAGTAACATCCCAGACCACAACATGAAAATGATCGTGGACGTCTTTAATTAAAAAAATCGGTTGAAGCGCAGTAACCACAACACACAGTATGGTCCGTCCGCACAGCTTGCATTACCTTAGCAACAACAGTGGCCAACGCGTCGCTGAACTTGCCCCAATGTATAACTTAGACTTATTGCGTACGTTCATTCAACATAAGAAAATCCACAAGATTACTTGGCGATCAAATAATGGAAGAACGAAAGATTAAAGTGATCACGTCATGATCTAGAAGAGACATTCTACTAGAATGACTAATATTACGGTGGATTTACATATCCAACGATTTTCCTGCGCCGAAAAATCACGTGACACGTGATGTCGGCGCGACGACGCAGCATAAATAGAATAATTTTTTTTAACATCATCTATTTTTTTAAAATTATGTGCTAACGTATTGTTTATGTATGTTTATGTGTGAAAAACTGCTGATATTGAGGGCGATCATATGCTCGTTATTTTCAAGTACAAGTCAGATTATCATCCACATTTAATTAACACAGTCACCTTCACTGAAAAGAAAACCACCAAGACCACAGTGCCATCAATTCGTCGAAAATAAAAGGAAGCTGGGCGAAAAATGGTTAGTTCGCAACCCTAGGAGCTCTCACACAGAATATCTGTAGGTCACGAAAGCCAAATCCAAATTCCTCCAACAAAAGAAATGCAAATTTATTAGAAAATGCATCGAAAATATCAGCTGGCAAGCGAAAAACGAAAACTCGAGAAACTTCCATTAAAGAACCAAAGCCGTCAAAAACACGGATGGAGAATTGAGAACAAACGTCGTTGGTGTTCTCTCATTGTGACAAATCTAATTTCAAAATCTACTTAATCGGACTGACGAAGCGAGCCAATTCGAGCGGTAGAGGAAGTAAATGGAGCTATTAGTAAATTAAAAAATTGATAAGTACGTGGCCTTGACGAAATCTCACAGAACTATTGAAACAAAGAGTATCTTTACTCTTCCATTTTACCTTTATAATCTCATCGTGATGATCTGGGACCAAGAGACGCTAACCGAAGAATGGAAGACTCCTTTTTCCGCTATTTAAGAAAGGTGACCGTCTTAAGTGTGAAAATTACAGTGGCATAGCTTTGTTAAACACCACAAGCAAAGTGCTTGCTAATGTTGTACTTGCTAGAATCATGCCAGTGGCCAAAAAATATCATCAATGACTATCAATGAATTTTAGAGAAGCTTCTCTCTCTCTCTCTCTGTCTTTCTCTCTGTAAGCGAACATTATCTAGTTCAATGTGTAGAACCGTAGTGGAATCGTGCCTGAATCTTTGGATATGCACATGAACTGTGCTTCAGCAAAACAAAATTGTTATCAACACCATCGAGCATCCCTACGGCAACTCTCATCAATTACAACATCAATGAACGATATCCAGGCGTAGCCCGCATAGCAGCCGGATATAAAGTTTCGGATGCAGAATCAACGATATTGCGATCGAAAAATCTTTCTCAGCCGTGCAAACACTAATAAAACCAGTGCTTACTTTCGGAAGTGAGATAGACCTTGACTGCCAATGATTGTAGATTACAATGGAACCTCGTTGAAAGATCTCCATCAGAACGAAAAAGTCGTATCGAAAAGCGTAGACGTAGAATTAAACGAGATAAAGAGAAAGATAGAGAGGGAAAGAGAGAAAGAGAGCGATAGAGAGAGACAGAGAGAAAGGGATGGAGAAAGTGAAGGGAGGGGAGAAAGTAAGGGGGAGAGGAGAGGGAACGTGGAGCGGGAAAGAGGAGCGGGAAAGAGAGGGAAGCAAACAGAGGAGGGAAAGAGATAGGGAAGGAAAGAGAGAGATAGCATTTTCATTTTTAAATTTTTTTATTAGACAATACAAAAAATCTTATTGAAGCATGCCTTTGGTTGTATATATGATAACAAAACAGAAGAAATAATTTTTCTCGAGAGCAATTATACTTTGAAAGTAAAATGAGGCCTTTATATAACTTTTCGTAAAAATTTATATTTTTATATTGATATTTTATATTGATAAAATGTGTGCTTAGAGAGAAAGAGAGTGAGAGAGAGAGTGAGAGAGAGAGAGCGAGAGAGAGATAAAAAAAGAGAGCGGAACAGAGAGAGGGAAAGAGGTAGAATTCGTAATTAAATTCACATTTGAATTGAAAACTAGAGGAACTTTCACGAATTTCAATGTAACGTCGAACTCCAAAAGATTCCTTAATTCCTTGTCTATTATTCTGTTTTTGCTATACATTTTCATTGTTTATAGCCTCGGCTAATGTTAATGCATCGATTTTTGACAGTGTTGAATGTCGGTTGTAAACTAGCTAATGTAATCTAAGTATCGGAATTGAGGTGGCGATGCCATATCAAGGTTCTGGGAAAATGCGGAGACAAATGGATTATGGTCGGTGAATAATCAACATTTAGGCCCTCCAATCAGATAACGAAATCGTTTGATTGCGGAATAAGCAGCAAATAATTCTCTATCATAAATGCTATACCGTTGTCAAGCTTTCGCTAACTTCGAGGAAGAGAAATGTAGCAGTTGCCGGGCTTTGCTCATTTTTTATTAAGCAGTTCCCTTAGTTGTATGTTGGTGAGATTAAATGCAACGCCAGCCTCCTTTGTTCAATGTAAAACTCGAGAATCATTTTTCTTGCTCGCTTTAAGATAATTGCAGAGAATTGTTTAGTTTCCATCGGCAATCGGTATAAATGTGCGGAAGAAATGCCATTTTTCAACACAAATTTTAAATGTTGCAAATGTTGTGTAATAGAGTAAGAAACAAATATCAATTTTCAATGTCAGAAAAACAGAAATCTAGTTAAAGACTGAACGTATGAATCTTGGAATGTGTTGCCAGTATTTTTCCGTCCAAATATTTTTTAACATCTGCTTCTTCAATAGGAATCTAGTGGTAGGCACGCACTAAGTCGATTCTGGAAAGTGGCACGCACTAAGTGGGTTGTGGCTTACATTCCCTTAGCTGATACTAAATCAAGGAGGTAAGGTATCGTGGATCTATCAGAATGGGCATGTTACTAAGGGTGCGGTAATCATCGCATGCATCTCTGCTGGAATCGAAAGCTCTCAGCTGGAATCCAAAAAGGCTTGACAAAGCAAGAATAAAATACTACTTATGTAGGTGCTTCTAAGAAACTTCGTGCACATGGGCTTATTTTGCCAATAAAAATAAAAAGTAAAGCTGTAGCACTGTTCGAAACTTAAATTTTGAATGGGTTCCTTACAAAGCAATTGACATCCGAGGCCACTAAACAGTACGTTTTGTTCATCTGTTCATTTTATTAATATTATCACGATTTTTTTGTACTCTACAGTTTTAGTATTATGTTGTTACAAAATAAATTAGCCATTTTTAATCATTTAAGTTGCAGTTAAAATTTTATTTGAGCGACTAGGAATATAAGATGATATTTTTGATATATACTGATAGCTGTTTTCGCTATTTCATTGATTGCTCCCGCCATACACAACTGTTTGTGAAATAATTTAATTTGTGTTTTTATCAAGTGGGGTCATGTGTAGATCTATCTAAGTAAACATTCTGGACATATTTGGATAACAAAAGGGTTCTCATGGGACAAGTAACAATTTATACTGATCACACTGTTCATTCTTATATTGAACATAAACTGGCCATGCTTTGCACTTAATAAGATTATTCTAACATTCTAGTTTTTACCTTGGCCTTACAATATCCATCTATGTTGAGAATAACCAAACGTTTGTGTAAAAGTGGTTATCAAAACGAAACAAATGCCGAGGATTACTTCAGATCAGCAGGTGAACATTTGCTATTGCATATTAAATTAAAAATATAATTGCTTAATTAAAAGACTTGGCGACATATACAAAAAATTCCAAGCTAAAGGTCATTCATGAATCATACCAGAAACTTAATTTTTTGGTTCTGGTTTAAATTGGATAAAATTCAATTTAAATTAAATTGCCGCTAAGTTCATTTTATCCAATTTATATTCAGTGTATTGTGTGATTGCCAGAAAATCAGAACGTGCGCGATTGCAATCGTGCATGGAATAATCTGTCTTAATTTCGGTTGGAGAATCAAGTCTATATTATAGATGATGAATGGAGGCAATTTTTTTTAAAAATTTTGTATGATGGAAATTTTTTAATTTCTTTGTTATCTACACCTTTATCCACACAATGAAGACATGTGCTGCATCCCAAAAAAAATAAAAATCTTTTTGTGCTACATTCTGATTCAAAATTCTGCACGATTTAGACCATATACATACGTATATATAATACAAGATTGATCAGATTTTCAAAAAAAAAAAAAAAAATCGAAAACGACAGTGTTACACCGTACAACTATATGCCGGAATATAAACGGGGCCCACACACAGTAAAATATGTGTTCCGAAATGTAATATGTGCAATAATAATAATTTATAATTAATTTTTTATTTCGAAAATAAAAAAGCTTTCACACACATACACCCACCCACCCACACACAAAAGTAATGTAAAAGGGCAAGAAAGCTCAATCTATCCGAATATATTCTATACACTGTAATGTGATATATAGATATTGTTAAAATATTATTTCTATAACAAAATTTTATGATTACAATAACAATAATACTTGTACTAACATTATTCTTTTGTGTTTGATTTAAGATGAAAGCCAAAATAAAACATTTTCTTACATATGAAATCATAAATATCATAAACAGAACCAAAATCCATACGAGTCTAATATACACAGTACGTGTATGCATGTGGATTTTCCATATAGAGAGACCGAGTATTATATACGTATGAAATTTTATGGCCATTGAGTGGACCATAGATGCTATTATTCATTCTGTGATCATTTTTCTTTTCCATTTTATTATTTTTTTTTTTCATTTACTCTTCAATCATCATGAAAATGGTCTTTATGGTTTTCTTTTACAATTTTGTTATTTTTTTTTGTTCGGTTTCGCTGTGTGCTACTCGAAAGTCATAAAAGTTGTGTTTTGTGAAAATAAACAAAACCATTTTTTATATACTAGTATAGTCGTATTTCTCTGTATGTATGTAACGCATTAAAAGTCTATAACTAAACTTACCTCATCGTCATCGTCTAATGTTGTCGATAGATCATCACTTTTCTCGGATATTGCAATATACGAATTACTATTTTCATTGTATTGCCCAAATGAATGAGGTTCCTGTTTTGAAACACACTTTCCCATAGAATCGATGTCATAGGCAATACTGTAATAGATTTTGTGATTGATGCTCGAAATTAGGTCCTCCAATGAATACGATTCATTTATGTAGTCTTCTGGTGGTTTACGTGCTGACGAGTTTGTTGAATCGTCCTCGTACTGAAAATTAAATTAAAACATACATTTAGTAATTTGGTTAAGTATAACATTTTATGAATGGAACTATAGTAGAAATTAAAAACACATATGCTAAAATCAAATCGAATCAAAATTCCAGTTCAAAGAAAAATGTTTTATTACAGCTGGGATTGAATTCGGTATTGAACTTATTTGAGAGGCACTTGCAACCCAATTTGAACATTTTCGAAAGTGACTAAGTAGACGAAACTTGAGTTTATCATGGAAAAACAATTTTCTTAACTTTTGTTGCACTCTAAAAGATAACATATTAAAAATGAAATATCGTACCATTCAATATATGTATATTTGTGTAGAACAACAAGTATATTTTCCAATTCTCTACAAAACAAGATGAATCGTTAATATACGATTGGTTGAAAGGTAAATAGTTTACGATGTTAAGAACTTTTCATTTTCAACCCAAATGAAACATATTCCAAAAAAAAATCGTAAATTTGTTGCATGCAATAAATGTTGCACAATCAATAGTCTGTTGCAACAAGTTTCAATTAAGAAATCTGTTTAACGAATTTCCAAAGCTCGACCTATGGGTAGGCATTCTGGAACGCTCGTAGTATGGTCTCTTACCGGGACAAGCAAATCGAACGATTCCTGGGGTCGGTGATATAAATAACGGGTGTTTTACAATGAGTTGGTTGCAAGGTGCATAGTTAACGATGTTATGAACCTACCAATTTCAACCCATGTGAAACATATTCCAAAAAAAAAAAATGGTAAATTTGTTGCATGCAGCAAATGTTGCACAATCAATAGTCTGTTGCAACAAGTTTCAATTAAGAAATTTGTTTAACGATTTTCAAAAGCTCGACCTATGGGTAGGCTTTCTACAAAGCTCGTAATATGGTCTCTTACCAGGACAAGCAAATCGAACGATTCCTTGGGTCGGTGATATAAATAACGGGTGTTTTACAATGAGTTGGTTGCAAGGTGCATAGTTAACGATGCTATGAACCTTTCATCCAAAAGAAATCCTAAATTTGTTGCATGCAACAAATGTTGCACAATCAATAGTCTGTTGCAACAAGTTTCAATTAAGAAATCTGTTTAACGAATCGTAGTATGGTCTCTTACCGGGACAAGCAAATCGAACTATTCCTGGGGTCGGTGATATAAATAACGGGTATTTTACAATAAGTTGGTTGCAAGGTGCATAGTTAACGATGCTATGAACCTTTCATCCAAAAGAAATCCTAAATTTGTTGCATGCAACAAATGTTGCACAATCAATAGTCTGTTGCAACAAGTTTCAATTAAGAAATCTGTTTAACGAATCGTAGTATGGTCTCTTACCGGGACAAGCAAATCGAACTATTCCTGGGGTCGGTGATATAAATAACGGGTCTTTTAGAATGAGTTGGCTGCAAGGTGAATAGTTAACGATGCTATGAACCTTTCATCCAAAAAAAATCCTCAATTCGTTGCATGCAACAAATGTTGCACAATCAATAGTCTGTTGCAACAAGTTTCAATTAAGAAATCTGTTTAACGAATTTCGAAAGCTTGATAAATAGTTAAGCTTTGCGAACGCCCGTAATATGGTCTCTTTACCGGGACAAGCAAATCGAACGATTCCTGTGGTCGGTAAAATAAATAACGGGTCTTTTACAATGAGTTGTTTGCAAGGTGCATAGTTTACGATGTTGAGAACCTTTTATTTTCAACCCATGTGAAACATATTCCAAAACAAATCCTAAATTTGTTGCATGCAACAAATGTTGCACAATCAATAGGCTGTTGCAACAAAATTCAATTAGGAAATTTGTTTAACGAATTTCGAAAGCTTGATATATAGTTAAGCTTTGCGAACGCTCGTAATATGGTCTCTTACAGGGACAAACGAATAGAACGATTCCTGGGGTCGGTGAAATAAATAACGGGTCTTTTACAAAGGGTTGGTTGCATAGTTGCATAGTTTACGATGCTATGAACCTTTAATTTTTAACCCAAGTGAAACATATTCCAAAAAAAATTCTAAATTTGTCGCATGCAACAAATGTTGCACAATCAATAGTCTGTTGCAACAAGTTTCAATTAAGAAATCTGTTTAACGAATTTCAAAAGCTTGTCAAATAGTTAAGCTTTGGGAACGCTCGTAATATGGTCTCTTACCGGGACAAGCAAATCGAACGATTCCTGTGGTCGGTGATATAAATAACGGGTGTTTTACAATGAGTTGGTTGCAAGGGGCATAGTTTACGATGTTATGAACCTTTCATTTTCAACCCATGTGAAACATATTCCAAAAAAAAAAATCGTAAATTGGTTGCATGCAACAAATGTTGCACAATCAATAGTCTGTTGCAACAAGTTTCAATTAAGAAATCTGTTTAACGAATTTCAAAAGCTCGACCTATGGGTAGGCTTTCTGGAACGCTCGTAATATGGTCTCTTACGGGGATAAGCAAATCGAACGATTCCTGTGGTCGGTGATATAAATAACGGGTCTATAACAAATGGTTGGTTGCATAGCGCATAGTTTACGGTGCTATGAACCTTTCATCCAAAGCAAATGCTAAATTTGTTGCAGGCAACAAATGTTGCACAATCAATAGGATGTTGTAACAAAATTCAATTAGGAAATATGCTTAACGTGTTCAATTAGGAAATCTGCTTTGTTTTCTTTTAATGTTGTTGTATGGTTGGGTTTTCAATTATTCCGAAAATGACTGATCACCTTCGACGTCGCCTCCGCCAATTTTCCGAAACCTTTCTCTGTATTGTTTGAGATGTTTTTCTGCCTGTAAGGTACCCATCACCTTTATTTTTAAGTTGATGTTTTGCACTTGGGATATTCGTCTTATTCTCCTTTCGAAATATGATACTTACGTCCGAAAGTTTTGGAGAGTTATGCTACCATTTCCTAAGCATACCATCGTCAATTTGTCTCGTGTTTTACTAGGTAGAACTGGTTGCAAGCAATTTGTTCCTTAACCGGGAACCGTTATCATTTTTTGTTGGAAATAGGAGCCTAATCTCTTCTTTATAGGCATATTTTCTGTTTCTATATATTCATTTCTCGATGACAATGATCCCGCTTGCTCACCCTAACCAGACGAAAAATATATCTTCTCTTTCCGTTTTCAAATGGGGAATAGCCGCTTAGTAATTTATCTTCTGATGATGCATGATTTGAGTACCCTGGTTCCATCTAGCGAATATTCGACGAAAGCTAGAAAGTATGACCCAAGTGGAGGCTAAAGAAACAATCATAGTTATTATCTCTGGGTTTCAATCGGGTACACTTGAGTTGAGATAAGGTCTGAAAATATGTAGTGGAAAACATGTTTTTCTGATACAATAAAATTGAAACGAAACTATTATAAATATAAACTTTACACTAGTAAAGCGATATTTTAACAGAAGTTCACCATAATTTCAAAATTTAGTTGGATTTTGAATCAGCAATGATTATATTTAAAAACAAACAGAAAATCATAAAGAAACTGTTAATAAAATTTTGCCATCATTCACAGAACCACTATAGTCTTAATATCAGAGTATACTTGCATAATAAAACACTAAAGTTATAAAAATAAAGCTCAAGTTGAAAGCTCTTAAATTTTTCTGTAGTATAATAAAATTAAAGTCAATTATATTTAGCAACTTTTATTCATTAATTAAAACCGAAAATTTTATTTCATTTCCAAATCGGATACGATATACATATAGAACGACGTATATATGCAGACGAATAACCAAAAACTCAACATTAAATCAACAGCAACAATAACAACAAACATAACGAGAAACTGTAATTACAACTTTTTTTATTTAACTAAAAAGTTTAATTTTTTTTTTTTTTTGATAAACTAAGTTCTAAATAATACGAAAAAATAAATTTGGAGCAAAAAAAAACTTTTTATCATTTTACAATCGATGTTCGAACTTTTAATTTTCTTCTTTATTTATCTCTTGAAAGTTTAACTTTTGTTGTTAAATTTGTTCATTCGATTATGTTACTAATTATTGTCATTTTAGATTGTTTTTCCCAGAAGTTATTTTCATCTCATACATAATCGATATATAGATGAGAATTGAACATCAAAAACTACTACTAAATATTTTTTTGTGTCTCGCTTTCCATCGTTGTTAAATACGAAAAGCAAATACAAAAAACTTTATTAGCATAAAAGCTTATAGAAAATAAATGCTTTAATTTGAAGTTTAAATCTTATTTACAATAATTGTTATTGGTATTCGATTCGATGGCGTTACCATTTTTTTCTTGTCTTAAACTAGATTAGAGAAAGTAAGTTTTAATTATTGCAGCCGTCGGGTAATGAAGACCATCTGGAAACGAACAAATTGATTTAAAAGTCATTACGTGTGAATAATTCTGTTTTAATGATTGTGGGAAATATTTTTTTCTTTTGTTATTTAGTTTCTTTAGAATTTTGATTGATGGGTACAGTTAAAATGAATACAGTATATGAAACTGTTAAAGTTCAACGGCATTCAAAACACATAATCTATAATGCAAACATGTATAGTATGTATTCGCGATGTCACCATTCTTATAATAAATTTCGCGGTATGTGCACGCATGATGAATTATATATTGTGCTTTTGCACTCGCATGTCACAAAACTGTTACGCAAATGTGTAACCAAAGTATATTTCTAACATTTTAATCGAAAGTAATTGTTAATTATTATTTTAATAGTGTTTAGAATTTTCTATATATAATTGGCATTTTAGCAACAGTCTAATTTTGTGTGTACCTGATTTACAAAAAAAAAAAAAATGCAGACACTAATTAGAGACCGATTGTATCTCGGTATAAATCAGTACACATAAATTAAAAATTCTATGCAAGCAACTGTTACGTGCGGTACTAGCCTTTCACAAATGACCTCGATTGTACACACAAAATTTATAATTTTCTTATGATCTGATCACATTTCATTAGATTTTATGAATTTTAAGTTCGTGTTCTAGTAGTAAACAAAAAAAATGTCAGTTTGCATGTTATACACTCCGCGTCACTTGATTAGGGCCAACATAAATTTTTTAATTTTTCCAAATTATAGTTTTCTTTTTCTATTGAGCTATTCTCTTTCATGCGTTGTTGGGAAGAGAAATCAATAACAAAAACAATTGATGAGATTCGTTCATCTATGAAAGCAAAACCAAAATTTTTTTAAAATTTTGTTTAACATGAAAAATAAAATTTGTATGTTTTTGGTTGTTCACTTGAATAGGGCCAGTTGATTGTCTGAACTGTCTGATAATTGGGTTTCCTTTAAATTAATTTCTTTTTACTGTTACAGTGAAGTGAATTAAGGTTGTTTCAAATTTAAATTATTTCGATTGTATTCAAAGCCATGGGTCGTGGAAAACCGCTTAGTGAGGCTCCAGAAAGCAAACCTTTATGTTTACAAAAAATACGATTTTACGAGTCGCGTGATTGCAGGTAAAACCGGCAGAAGCCAACCAGTTATAAATATTCACCTTAAAAATATAAAAACTATGATGAAAACATAAAAGGCCGAATAACAGAAGCTGCATCACCGCAAGACAAACGTGCTAAAGTTCTGGGAGCCTGGAATTCTGCATACTATGTGGCGATAATCAAAGCAAGAACCGGTATAACGGCAAGTGTAAATACTGTTCGACGTATTATTAAGTGTGCTAAGCATCATTAGTTTAAAAAACAGCTATAAACCGCTACTGAATGCTTGGCGGAAAGAAAATCAGTTGCAATTTTGTAGAGCGCATATGATGAGGAATAATGAATGGCATACTGTGGTGTTCAGCTAAGAAAAAAAATATTAATTTAGACAGACCCAATGGAATATACTTGTTTGATCCCCTTTTTGTTAATGTAATTTACAATTTTAACATATTATGGTCTTCGATCTGACCAAGTGCCAATCTGACGAACGACCATCGTTTTTTCAAATTTAATTTTGGGTCAAAAAAACGAAAACGGCGAAGTTAATTTCAACGAAATGAAAAACTATCATAAAATGAACGAATCTGAACAATTATCAAGTCATAGAACTAAGACGTGTAAGCTATAGCCGATCACGACCATTCCGAAAGCTGATGTTAGAAATCGTACATGACATTGAGAGGCCAGAAGAATTCTGAAATCGTGTTAGCGAAGATGTTGCCCTCTTTGGAAATACAGACTAAATCACTCGGTCGCGTCGGCAACTACCGAATTTTCACAAGCGACAAGCCTAATTTTCCTGTTCGACAATATCAATAACCTACTTTTTGTAATACGTACGTCAGTTTTTTACGTCAATTTTTTTGAATTTAAAATCAAAAGATCTAGTAAACTACGGCACAAAATTTCTGCAGGTCAATTAAGAGATTACTCTTTCATAAGACATCTTTGTGATTCTACACGTATTCATGAGAGGTTCTCTTGAAAACCTCTTCATTTAATTCGTATCGAATAGGTGGTCTTAAACATCATTTTATTAGAATTTTTAATATGTTGATTTAAATCTAATGGACACTGATGACTTTTTAAATAAATAATTTATTAAATTATTAAAACGGAATTTTTGAAGTAAAAAAAAATTATTTTATAGTTTTTTATAAAGTATACGCAATTTATTGTTGTAGATAGGCACACAACAACATTGTAACTTACAATGTATATTATTCCACTTTTTGTCAAATAAATATATTTTCTTAATTTATTATAAAAATATGAATCTTAAAATGCATTTTCACAAACATATACGTGTTAAATAATTTATTTTATATTAAAGTATAGTAGTAGTAAACAATCGCAATTGACAGGTCTCCAAATATATTTGGAGACTTGTTGAGAGAAATTTTAAGAGTCGTGCTAGAATATCAATTAAAAGATTCTCTTAAAAAAATATCTTTCCAAAAAACTTCTTAACTGTTAGCTTCTTAATAGTCTTAACAGCAGAATCACACGGTTAGATCTAAAACGAACTTTCACTCACGCATTCACTTTAGCTAGTGTGTATCCGATCAATGGCTCCGATTTTCTCAGTAAATTCGCTCTTTAGGTGATATCAATCGAAAACAGCTGATTGATTCATAGAATTGTCAACAACACGCACAAACCTCCTTTCACTTCAAAATTGAAAACGAGAATGGTCGACTGCTTAAAATGTGCCCTTCACTAATAGTCGAACTAAATTATAATTTACTAGTCAAGCATTCCGTGGTTCCTCATATATCGATCTCGCCAGAGCCTTTCACTTAATCCCCGTCGATTCAATTTGGAAAACATATAAACGTTTTGTCAACGAAGTAGTTCGAGAACTAGACTTCGTATTCATGTATGTCATTCCAAGGACTCTATGAGTTTGGTGTAAATAATCAAAGTATAAATTGCATTTTAGGTTCGAACTCTCTCGATTTTCTTTGTCAAAAAAGGATATTCTGCCTTTACTTGAACAAATTAATATCATGCTCATATAAAGAAGCCTAAGACTCCGAAAAACTTCTCTTTGGCCGACGAATGCCAAACCGTATTTATAAAATTAAAAACAGAATTAAGCACAATCGCGTTATTGGTAAATTCGCTACGAACGCGCTAAGTTCATGCGGAATTAATTAAAACTAATTTCGGCTACCACTCAATAATACAGACACAAAAAGTAGTTAGAACTTCAGAATTTACTTTCTGGTTTCGATCGTCGCGCTAGTTTGAATTACAAACTATATAACTAATTCGTAAATTATTTGCTATTCGATATTTCTAGCCTGGTTTTGACAAAGTCGTGAACCATTTGGCATACTCTTGTTTATCGTACCACCCATCGAAAGTCCAATGGCATACTAAGGCACCGATTGGACGATCCAAAATTCCACCTGGATATACGCATCTCTTAACTTTTGTCGACCGAATCACTCGATGACCCGAACTATATTAGATGACCGCTATGTCAGCACAAAACAATTGCTACGACATTTGTCAACAATTACGTATCACGATTCGGCGATCCACTTAATATTACAACCGACCAAAGTAGCTTAAGTTTAAAAGTTGTTAAAATTTTCGCCCAATTTACGAAACTTTTTGAAATGGCTATAGCCAAACCATCAGCCAGCCAGTGAACTCTTTATCGAAAATCCTCATTCTCCTCTACCATCAACAGACACAGAAAAAACGATGCAAAACGATATTTCTATTCCGAAAACGCTCGATAATTGCGATTTTGGCTTTGTAAGAGTGGGTAAGGGCTGCACTGGGCTACAACACCCATACGAAAGCTCCTATAAAGTCATTTGCCGGTAACGTAGATACTATATGTCATCTCCAATAATAAAAAAGAGAACAATCAGTAAATATCGACCGATTGGCTAACGGAATACTTTATTTTGCGGAGTGAATTCCAGCATATAGAGCACGAACATCCGTACGAATCATCACCTAAATAAACCCACTCCTAGCCTTTAATTGTTTTTCAAACTAAGGAGTATGCGGGGCTTGGTACAATATCAGCTGGATGATTCTAAATAATATTTAAAAAGTGCATTCCGACAATTAGACAAAATAAATTGAACGATCGTGCGATATCCAAGAAGCGACACTTCTCGATTTGAAAATAAAAAAAACTACGTTCAAACAGTTTTGTCTACCACATTTTGTTCATTGTGAAAAAGCGCGCGAAGCGGTGAGTAAATTAATAAAAAATGTCAAAACCACAACAAAATAAAAAAATATTTACTTTTGAACGGATCGCCATCGATGTTGTAGCGGGGGAGGTGTTGGTATTATTTATTTAATAAAACTAATTGTCATCATAATTAATTGGGATAATCAATCATTTTGTTAACCGCGTAATAAAATTACTAGCGTTCTACATTTTGTCAAGAATATGTAACGGGAATTCGTCATTTAAAAAGTCCGCTTAAAGGATAAAAAAAATGTTCTCTATCTTGGCGTGAAGTTTGAGCGCGATCTGTGATTTAGTTTGTATAGCGTGTTTAATTTTGCCAGTTCATCTGATACCAGATTTTTATAATAAAAAAGAATGTCGGTCAAGGAATTTGTTTCCAGTTTTATTAAAATTGATACATTCGCAACGTTAAAAATATGTTCTTTCTAAAGCTACGGCGAGCTATTGAAAAATTTTCAGCCGTCACAAATAAATTTAAAAAGTTCAGATTAATACTAAACCATTCCGGGCCAACTATTCATCATTGTAACTCTATTTTTTAGTTAGACCAATGTTATTTACATTTTCTAAGGTCATTTCATTCCACTTTTTCAGATTACATTGTATCGAAATATGAAAAAATGTAATGCTTGTACCATGCATGTTTTCTGAAAAGGTGGAATGAAACCTTACACAATGTAAATGGCATAGGCCTAACTAACAAATATAGCGGCATATTGATGAACAGTTAGCCCAGAGTGGTTTAGTGTTAATCAGAACTTCTGAATTTCCCACATAAAGTGGGCTCACATATACAAAAATTTGTGTCGAACATGCTCGCCGTAAATATTTTGCTGCAAATTAGGTAGTGTGAACGTTAAACACATTCAACGCACACGATCCGACATTTGCCGGATTTTTGACAAACATCAAAGAAATTTGCGCCACATTATGCTCTTTGCTCTAGTGTGGACGCTTTTTGAGTTTTCGACACACGACAAATATAAATTTTTATCGAATTGTCAAATTTTTTCAATTTTTTGAAAAGGTTTTTTGGTTTAACCCTTACGTGAGTGACGGGGTACCCGGGTACCTTTTGTACATTTAAATGTCTAGATTTGTATGTTCCAGTCATAATAAGAAGTTTTAATTTTATGAGAACTTCTAGTTCAATTGATAGATTATGATCACACTTAAAAATGAGAAATTTTACAACTTGGACGCACGTGAGAGCAAAAAGTAGTTTAGTTGTACGAATTAGAGTAACAAAGGGACCCCGGCTACCTTTATATATTTTACACTATATTTGAAAGAAATAGTATGCAAATATTTTAAAGTTTTGTGTTTATTTATTTCATTTAATTTATGTTTATATTTTTATTTATTTCATAAAAACTAACCAATATTTTTTTACTATCGATCATTTTTTTCACTGATGTGATATGTTGGATTATTTACGTTTTTTTACAGAATGTTCTACGAAAACTGACATGTTGCAGCTAATGCAAAATTATTTTCAATTTATGTAATTTTAGCAAAATCCGTTATGCATTTGATAATTGCAAAAAAAAAATTAGTTTCAAGAAAAATTGCATGTAGGGTACCCGGGTAGCTCAGTCACTCAAATTAAGATATTTTTTCTTCACTCACATGAGGGTTAAAAAAATTAGCTTGAGCACTGAAAATGGGAGGGACACACAAATTTGCGACGAAAATGTTTACGCCGAAAGTGTTCGGCACAAACTTGTGTAAATATGGACCGACCTTAAGGTGAGAGCATTACATTTTTTTCATCTTTCGATTCCACTTAATCCGAAAAGATGAAGTGAAATGACTTTAGAAAATATAAATGACATATGTTTAACAGAAAAACACAGTGGCGATGATGAATTGTTAGCCCATAGTGATTTAGTATTAATCTGAACTTTTTAACCCTCATACGACTCTCAAAAAAAATTACACATTTCTTTTTTTTTTTTATTAATCATTACCAATTTTTATTAACAAAAAATATACAATAATTTAAAAATATATAAATTGGTAAGAAAAGTGTACCTTTGGTTCAACAGAACACGGGCCAGGTACACTGATTCCTTTTTAACGAAAAAATGTTTTGTAATTATAAAATACTTAGAAAAAAAATGTAACATAATAATATGATTTAGAGTATAAAATAAACTTATAATTTAATTAACTAATAATTTACGGTATAAAATGATTATAAAGTATATAAATATAATAGATGATAATAATATAATCTCTAGACAAAAATTAATGACAGTTGATTCTAATTATTATAATATAAACGTCACGAAAGTGTAGCTCTACTCGTTCGAGTTTCAAATATAAAAACTGAAGAGCTCCTCAATATTCTTGGTTGTACTAAGCCAATGTTAAAGTTCTTTTGAAAATAATGATAAGGTGCCACACCTACGAATCTTGCAAGGTAATTTGTTAAAGATAATAGGTGAGATTACATTGAAAAAACTTCTTCTGAGAGGTGAATTATATTTTGGAATATTTTTTTTGAATAGAAGACTAGATCGAAGACTATAGTCTGAATAGTTAATAAAAGAGTTTCCGCTGATATTGTAAACAATTCTTAAAACCTTGAAGACAAACATGTGACGCAGAGGCAAAATATCAAGAGTTTGAAATATGAGCCAGGAGGGTGAACACGTTTCTTTAAAACAGATGATTCGAGCAATGTGTTTCTGCCTATTAATTAATGGCATTAATGTGGTTTTGCATGCGCTACCCCAGCAGGAGAGACCGTATTGCAGGATTGAATCAGCTAATGCGAAATATACCATTCTCAATAAATATAATGGACAATATGAACGCAAAACGTACATTTTCCTTGCTAGCAATAAAAGCTTAGTTTTCAAACCCTCAATATGCGCCTTCCAATTTAATTGTTCGTCTATCAAAATGCCAAGATAACGATAAACATGAACCAAGTCAACCATGAAACATCCACTGGAATTACAGATCCTATTGCAACCATACTCATGATACTAAATGGCTGGTGGTGATGACAATCCGTGTCGAAAATGTAATATTTTCGTTTTATCACTTAGAAGAAGATTGTGAGCTTTGAGCTAAACCGAGATCATATTCAAATCACTATCAATATACATAATGTTATCTTGTAAGCTAAGACTACTATAGGCAAACGAAAAATCATCAGCAAATGCAATGGAAGAGCCACAGAATTGTTGTCTAAAAATTCCGTTTTCATAAATCAGGAACAGTAGAGGCCCAAGGACTGAACCTTGAGGAACCCCTACATTAATTGGCAGAACATGGCTAAAATGACCATTTATTTTAACTACCTGAGTACGACCATTTAAATATGAATATAACCACTTGTGGATCGTATCGCGAAAGCCAATGCGGTAAAGCTTCATTACAAGAGTAGAATGTTCCATTCTATCAAAGGCTTTAGTTAAATCTATAAATAACACGGACGCCTTTAGACTATGGTCAATGTTTTTACTTATTTGTTCTAAAAATGACAATAGAGCTTGTTCGGTATTTCTGTTCTTTCTAAAACCAAATTGTAAGGGAGATAGAAAATTGAATTTATCTTAAAAGCTTACAAACCTAGCTTTCATAGCCTTTTCAAATATTTTTAAAAAAACCGAGAGGAGGGAGATTGGACGATAATTATTTACAGATGTTCTAACATTTTTTTTAAATATTGGAACTACCACGGTTTTCTTTATCGGAAAAATTCCTGTAGCCACACTTAGATTAAATATAAACGATAGTACATCAACCACAAAGCAAGCCGTTTTTTACAGTACAATTTGACACCCCGTCTATACCAGGAGCCGATTGATTTCTAAGAGAATTGATTATTGAATATAGTTCCCCAGATGATATAGATGAGAAATGGAAACTACTCATTATATCATACTGTTCTGTGTTTAATCTGTTTTTCAGTATTGTGCATTTTGTGAGAAGACTGCGTCGAGTCACCAACAGATGTAAAATAATTGTTGAATGCGTTGGCAATGTCAACTGACCCTTGAATGGAATTATTCATCTCATCAATAATTTCTGTAACTGGAACATGCCGTGAATGGCCAACTATTATTTCGTTCACTTTTTGCCAGTTTTGCGAGCATTTTTGCCATTACTACGGAACTGTCGAACGTAAAACTGTTTTTTAGTAGCGCATATTTTCTCGTTTACAGAGTCACACAACTTCAAACTGTACTGTTTTAGTCTATTATTATTAGGGTGCTTCTTGACCAGTTGGCAAATCTTGTTTCTATTACGTGTTTGTTTCAAGAGACAATCGGACATCCATGGCTTTAACTTAATTAATTGCTTGTTTACTGATTTAGAAGTAGTACATTTATCAACGTGACCTCTAAATATGTTTAAAAAATGGTCAAAAGCCAAAGACGGATCCCTGCAGCAATATACATCTGTCCATTCTTCATATGTCAGCAGATTAATTAATTGATTGTGATCAACATTCGATACCTCAATGTTTCTACTAGTATTTGTATATTGAATACGCCCTGATATTTCAATGTTAATTAAACAATGATCTGCTATCTTAAGATCTAAAACAGCACACGACACCTCATTAAAGTATCTTTGATCAAATCGATACAGAACATTGTCTATACAAGTTGCCGAACTATTTGTAATTCTAGTAGGTTCAGAAACCAAAACATCAAGACCGTTATTGGAGACTAACATTAGAAAACTATCTAGGAGTGGATTGTTTTGTAAAAAGTTGATGTTGAAATCACCCATAATAAATAAATTAGTATGAGATACGTCATTAATTAGCTTGGCGAACTCATCAACGAATGTATTAACACTAGTATGATTCAGTCTATATATGCAAACTACGAATAATAATTTGGAGTTTAGGGTGAATGTAACACCGACGGCATCGAATGTTTGAAAGTTAAAATTAACTGTTTACAATGCAAGTTATTATTGATATAAATAGCTACTCCACCCGCACGACTGTCATTATTGCACTTAGCAAATAAGTTATACCCATCTAAACAATAATTTTCAATTTCCTCTTCATAAATCCAAATCTCAGAAAGACCAATAATAAGAGGCCTCCTTTTCGTGGAGTCAATGTATGCACACAGTTTATCATTATTTTTCCTAAGACTTCTTATATTTTGATGGATAACATAAAATTCTTTTAAATTACTATCCATTGCACAAACTTTTAATAATAATGAGAAATGTTGAAATAACATCGAAATTAAAAATAAGCAAAAAATAACTCAAAATCTGATTAAAAGTAATGTTTAATAAATGCCGATAAGAAAATATACTGCCACTAGAACGAGAATGAGTATATACAATCGTAATGTCAATTTATGGAAGAAGTAAAAAAATAAAATATCCAAAATACAAAACAATCTTTGGGTATTTAAATTAGTTAAAATAATTGTGAGTAAAATAATAGAAATTAAACAAAATATACTAATTAAAAAATTTTCATTTGACAAAAAAATTGGAACTAAACAAAAATTAATCCATCGTCAAGAGTATATGCGTGTAATCCGACCATTACAATTCAAATACCTAAAAAGCATTTGTAAGGTTTCATTACCAATATATCGCCAAAAAATAAAAAATAATAAAAATAAAAAATAAAAAGCGGAACTGTCAAAAAAATTTAAAAAAAAAAATGTAAACAAAAGTTTCCAATTAATTATAATAATAAAAAAATGAAGCTCCAGACACATAAAGTTAAGTATATAATAAACTAAGATAGTTATAAAACGAACCAACATACAGTGGTAATATTGTTTTACCATGGAACGGGCGTGGACCACAACTGAATCAGGTAATTTGCGAAGTAATATTTTATTGTTATTGCACCATAAAAATCGATAATTGTGTTTTGTTTTGAATTTTTTAGCTTCTGTGTACAGTTTACTCTGGTGTTTTGTGAGATCGGAATCAATTTCATTCCACAACATTGATTTACAGCTGCGAAATAATTGTAATGTATGTTGTTTATATTCAATTGATTTAAATGAAACAATAAATGAATTTTTTAGAAAACTGTTATCATTAATTAGTTTCATTTTTTCGATGGATACGATGGCTTCATTGGAAATTGCCTCTCCTGATTTCTGTACAACTTTAGAAAACAGCTCTGAGTATAGTATTACTGGGCAACCCACAGACAATGATATAACGCGAATTTTGTATTTGGTTAGGCAAATCGACCTTATCCTCCAACCAGCTTATTTTGTTGTCGTAAAAATCCATAACCTTTTCTAGATGATTGAGTTTAATTTTCATCGCATGATTCTCACTGGATAACACATTTATTTTATTGTTTAATTCATCAACAGTGTCGCTGATGAATTGTTGGGATCGTTCCAAGGCATCTAGTTTTAGATGCACGTTGTTCAGGCCTACCATCACATCATGAAGTGTAGGATTTTCTGGTATTTCGGGTTCATTGACTTCTGTATAGTCAATCATCGACCTTCTCGTGGTACCACGACAAGTGAGACATAGCCATGCAGCAGAACCAGCACTAATGTTTTTCACCATATCTTCCGAGAGATTTAGGCATTTTGTATGGAATTCTTTTTCACAGTTGCCACATTTAATACCGGGAAATCTGCCTTGCGTGACAGATTTTGAGCAGAAGGCACAGTATATAGGCATTATTAGAACAATCCAAAATGGAAGATTGCACAAATGACTCTTCGAATTATGCAATAATATATGTATATTATATATGTATACATATGTAATATTGAGACACGCACAAAACTTTTTTAATATATAAGAATAAATTTAATTTGTATTTTAATATAATGTCTTAATTTTTCTATTTATTTCTTTTTTATACACTTTCTATTTATCTTGACAACCTTATACTTTGACGTTTTGAGAGAGAATGACATGCATTGCTCGGGTGAAATTTCACCCGAATATATATTATATAAAATCTATATACATATCCATCCATATATCACATATTTCAATATTTTATTTGTAATACAAACGAATAATACAAACGGGTTCAAAAATTTTAACCATCCTGAGTTTCATAATAAAATAGTAAAATAACTTTATAATTTATAATCATTAATGGGTGAAATTTCACCCGAAGAGCGTTCTTGTGTTAAATTTATTAGTGAATGCTCAAATTTTTTCAATAATTCATCGCTTTAGAAATAAAATTTTTGTAACGTTGTAAATCTATCAATTTTAATAAAATAATTATTTTCGGGGATTAGCGGAAATTTGATTTTCCATTTGAAATTCGAGATTAATTGATTTTGAAGAAAAATCGTGAATCGCCTAAATGTTCACTACATGCCAATCTTTTTATGGTTAGTAATGTTTTAGCAAAAACTTCCAAGTCGTGGACAAAGTTCATTTGTTAACATTATCCAAAATATTTGGAAAGGCGGCTTCTATGAAAGCTAAATTCACTCTGACAAGAAATCCACACGACCAATCGTTATCAGATGCAAATTTTTTATTTTTTTTTATAATAATAACAACTGGTAGACATTTCAGGCAAAAATGTGATGAATAAATTAGGAACATTTTTTAAACTAAAAGTTTAGTGTTAAATGTACCAACATTAAAAATAATTGTAATTTACTTATACTGACTGTTATGCTTATGCAAATTATAAAGAACAGAAAATTGAAAGAAAAGAAAAAAAACAACTTAAATAACATTGAATATAATTTGAAATAATTTCAAATAATGTATCATTATTGCTGACAGTAAATAACCATGCTTTTGGGGCTGTACAGAGAAAATATTTACTAAAACTTGATGTTCTTGATCTAGGAATAATATTTCTATTTTTTATGTTAAATTAAAGCGATCACAAATTCTAATATTTAAATGACCACTCATCCTGAAAAATAGTTTCAAAACTTTAAATACATACAAATATTTAAAGAGCAATGCATTACGTTTTTTGAACAAGAGGCATGAAGACGATCGTTTTTTACTTCTGGTTAATATTCTAATAAAATGTTTTTGAGATACCACAATAGGTTTGAGCGTATTATAATAAGTACTGCCCCAAAAAGGAAGGGCATACTGTAATTTTAAATTAATTAATCCAAAATACAGGAAAACCATAACTTTAAATGGACATACTTTGCTTAAAAAATAAAAAGCTCTCAAAGACATTCGTAATTTATTTTTAAGAGTATTCACATGGACTTCCCAGCTCAATTTATAGTCCAATAGTAAACCTAAGTATTTGAAATTGGTCAATTCCTCTATAATAAAACATGTAGAATCACAGCTAGCATTCGTATGATTTGAATGAAATGTAATAGTTAGTTTAATAGCTGATAATCATATGATGAGCATACCTTAACCTGAGCAGCTTCATACCAACATTTATTTGGTTTAATAGATGTTGCTCTGATTCTGTGCGGTAGCTTACACTTATGTCATCGGCAAATGCTACTATCTTGCCACTTAATTCAATAGAAAGATTGCATTTAAGTAAATCAAAAATACTATAGGGCCTAAGACAGATCCTTGAGGAACTCCAATTTTTATATTACGAGATGTACTGAACACATCACTAATCTTAACCATTTATGTTCTGTTGGCTAAATACGAGGCAAACCATTTATTATTATATCCCCTTATACCCGCATCATGTAATTTTTTCAATAATCATTACTTAGTAGACGAAGTTTACGAAAAAAGACGAAAGAAGTGTATCCCCTTGGGGATAAATACCAATTTCAAAATTGGTATGACAACAGCCAATTTTAATTGGTCTGGAAAAATTCCAGTATCAACACTCAGTTTAAAAATGTAAGTTAAGACATCAACTATACAATAAGCAAAATTTTTAATTAATATGACACTTAAATTATCAAAACCACAACTATATTTGTTTTTGAGTCCAAAGATAATTTTTAGGGTTTCTAAAGTATTAAGAGGTGTAAAATAAAAGCTACTTAATACAGCTTTTCTATTTGAGTGGATCAGGATTAGCGCTGGTAAACCGTTCATTTAGTTTAGATGCAATGGAAGTAAAATAAAATTATTTATTATATTTCCATCAGGGGTTAGAATTTCCGATAGTGTGGTTTGATTTTTTATTGTTAATTAATTCACATGTTAGTTTCCATTGTTGCCTTGAATTTCCGTTATAAGTTTCGAATTTCTTGAAATAATAAGCATTTTTAGTATCTTCTGCTATTCGACTCGCAAATTTAGAGTACTTCTTCACATATATTTTGAAACGCTCATTATTGGAATGTTTTTTTATTGATTTCATTAGCTTATTTTTCTTAATAATTATCTTCAAAACAAAATCATTCATCCATGGTTTCAGTTTTTTCAGCTTATTCTCTTTAAGCAATATTACCGTATTTCTTTGACTATAGTGACATAAGATGTCAGAAAAATTATTGAAAGCAGTGTTAGGATCGGTTTGATTATAGACGGTAGCCCAAGTCTCATTTAACAACTGTGATTTTAAATTATCATAGTCAATTCTGTTAATCGTTTCACTACTAGTTAATTGGCTGTTGACTGAATTTAATTTACTACAATGAAAATCAAGTTTAATAAAAGCTTGATCGGTAATTTGGGCATCTAAAACAGCTACAGTACAGTCAAGATTAATGTTCAAGCTGCTACGGTAGTAAATATGACCTATGCATGAACAAGATATTCCCGTAGGTACATTTGCTAAAGAAATTAAACCATTAGCAGCCATCAATAACTGATAATCATCACAAACATTACTAAATTTTAAGATATTTATATTCATGTCACCCATAATAAATAAATTATTGGCACGTGAAGAGTTAAGTAAGTTTTTAAGATCTTTGAAGCATACACTAGTATGTACAGAGTGTAGCCTGTAAACACAAATCAGATTAAACATTTCACTGCCTACTACAAAATAACAAGACAACATATCAGCACTTAAAAACGAGTGATTCACAAATTCACATTTTAGGTTACATTTTTTACTTTTAAAGGTTATAACACCACCAGCTGCATAATTATCATTGCAGTTTGAGTAGATGTCATAATTTTCCATCAAAAATAAATTTGTTTCACACGAATTAATCCACACTTCCGTTAGTATAAAATCCGGATTTTCATTCGATGATTCTAAATAGATTAATAAATTATCCAAATTCTTTCTCACACTTCTATATTTTGCATAACTACGCTAACCTGAAAATTGTTCGAGACGATTGAGATATCATTACTATTATTTTCAAATGACAACGACACATACGAATTATTTTGGCCTTGTAAATTTCTACTAGTAAAATGGTAATTACATTAATAAAAAATAATGTACAGGATATTTATTTTAAATTTACAAGGTCTTCAATCTCTCTTATATCATTTTCTGTGACAACAAAATACTGATCCCGGATCAATAATATGACGTCATTTTTGATCCAACATGGTTTCTTTATTTACATTTTTTATCTTTTTATTTTTGGATCTCGGATCAATTAAAAAATCCAAAAAATTTGTTGGATTTTTTTGACGTTTACTCACACAATATCACAGTAAGTGTGAGTAAACGTCAAAAAAATCCAAAAAAATTTTTGGATTTTTTAATTGATCCGGGGCCAAAAAATAAAAAGACAAAAAATGTAAACAAAGAAGCCATGTTGATCCGGGATCAATATTTTTGCTGTCACAGAAAATGATATTATAATTATTCTTCGGTCACCGTCATTTTTGCGCACCATGATAACAGCGTTACGTATCCAACGGTATTTGTAATTTTTTTCACGTTGCATCTCTCTCGTTCTACGTAATACATCTCTGTTCTTCTTTGTCAACCACTTATCTACATACATAGCGAAGTTTGTGTTATTGTCTACACATTTATTCGAAAATTTGTTTTTTAATTTTTAAGGAACGTTCACAATTTCGAAGCAATTTGAAGTTTTTGTTGTTCATAAAATTGTTGCTTATTATGTAATGCATTTAATTCTGCTTTCAGATGTACATTTTCTAATTCCAATTTTTTTTACAATTCTAAATATATTTTCGAGGATATCAAGACGTTCGTTAATTTTTGTTATTTGGTTTTCCGTAGTTTGAACTATGTGATCAAGCTTCTCATGTATCATTTCCAGTGTTACAGCTGGTTGGGAATTTTGAGAAACAGCTAATGGTGTTGAGGCTTACAACAAGATCTTTGAGCAACTGGTCTATATCACTTTTGGTCAATTTTTCACAACTTGCATGATAAACTCCGTTACATTTTTCACAGCTAATTGACAAATCAGGAACTCGATCTAGCTTCTACTCACATTTTTTACACTTTGCCATTTCAATGATTTATCTTTCAATTTTAAAATAACAATTTTTAATTACAAATTATATTTAAAGTTTAATGTTAATTTATTTTCTTTAAATTAATTAAAATTTAATTTTTTAACTTGTAAATGTATGTTTGGGTTTTGTATTCTCAAACACGTATATCCCCCACAACAGACATAAAGAGAATGATCAATCCCATTGAAATCCTGTCTATGTTGTGCTTCCAACCTCGTACTGCCTCTTTATGGGTCAATTTTTCTATTGTCATTATAATATCGGGTAATTAAACTTTAATACATCAGAAAGATATTTGGATTTTGTATTAGCTATACAAAAGTAGGTACTTTACACTTGTTTAGTACAGAATGAAATCTTAGGTTGAATTTTCTATTTTGTTGTCTATAAATCACCTCTTACAATATATCTATGTGTTTATGATCAAAATGAAATTATTACTACTTTAAATATTCGTTAAGCACTCTATCACTCCATAAACTATATCACAAATTTTAAACTAATATGAATAATATGCAAATAATTTTTTTTCTCACATGACGATATTAACGTAATTCTTAGAAAAGCATACACACACTCAACAACTAAATTAAATTCATTTTTTAATTAGAAATTTTCATTTTCTACGTTACAGTAAACTGCAATCTTTTACACACATCACCAATTATTTACTTGAACGAAACTTCATTTACAATTCAAATTACGTAAAATTAAAAAAAAAAATATAGTCATAAAAATAATTATAAGTTTTAATTACTTAAATTCACATAATAATCATAATATAAGTTTGGTCGTTAGTTTTGTTGATATTTTTTGTATACTTCAATTTGCCATATCCATTGTTGTTAGTAAATTGAATTTTCAGTCTCTCTGTATGCACTTACCGAGTATATCTATGTACGATGTATAATTATATTGTTAAGTAAAATATAAAAATTATGTAAAGAAATGTTTTTTGTATATGCAGAACTATAAAGTAAAATTATGGTGAGCACAAAAATGCTATAAGGCGATAAGGTATACAAAATGCATATGAAAGGAAAGCAAAGACAAGAGGGAGCTTTAAATTACATAATTAAATAATTTATGGTAAATTTATTAGAAATTTCTCGTTCTTTATCATACATAGACTCAAGCAGAAAACTAATAGCTATAAACTGTGTACGGAATGTTCTTAACAATAAAAGTCGTTATAAAGAGGAATAGGAAAAAAATTTCAAACAAGATCAACGATTTAAAATACTTATTGCACCTACTACTCGCGTGTATATGTTAAAAGACGGAAGCTCAATTTTTATTAAAGACTAATGATTTCAATTGTACATTAAACAAAATGAATTATATTTTGTCATTAGTCACCAAAGGAGATGTAAAACCTCTTAAAGATTTTAAGAATACAGTCATCTAACAACTACAGGTTTATGGTCTAGAAAAGCGATAATAATTAAATAAATGCTTGACTTTGTGGAAAAATGTTTCTAGTTCTTAGAAGCGGTAGGAAATTAAAACATTCGACACTACACAACAACAAGATTTCAACTTTTAAAGGCAATAACCATTAACCAAGGGCCACTCAAAATTGAACAATGTACACCATTTTTTCAAAATGTAGAACGAGATATTTACAATATAAGACGCAAATCCAGCAATACATCATCCAACCATAGAACGTGTAAATCGGTTATCTATCATCCGTTATCTTAGAGGCATATATATAAGAAGTTAAGCCAGAGTTTTAGCACAGAAAATAAAAAGTTTAATCAGGCAACACGATTAAATTAAAACCTCTTTTACTCTTATGTGTAGTTATGCCAGCACAGAAACTTATAAAATGCACTTGTATTTTACGTAATTGGGTTTTATAAATTAGTCTTAGCCTAGAAATTTAAAATATATTATTATTAATGAGAAGTTAATAGCTATAACTTTACTTTTAATAAAATAGCAAAAAAAAATTTGTAAATTAATTATCAGTTGGAATAAAAAACAGATATTATGTATACACACGTGTACGAATTTATTTGTTACTCTGGGCTATAACACTGTGCTTGAATCGCAATTTTTTTTTTTTTTTTTTGTAATAAGCAGTGAGTCCAGGGGTAAACATATATACCCTTTCAAGTAAATAGCTCTTGAACCATTAGGACTATCGTTTTGGTTTCATCAGCAAAGTTGTTGTGCAAGACAAGACAAACAAAAAAATCACATCTACAATCACATTTTTGTGTTATTTTTTTTTTGCTTTTCATTTCGACGAAAAACACTTTTTTCATTTTTTGTCCATTTATTGGATTGAAATAGATCGAATAAACATCGCATCGACAAATAGAGATGCAATAGAAACTATTTAAAAGAAAATTAAATCGATTCAGTTGATTTTATGGTGATTTTTCTTAATTTTTTTAATTTTCATTTTCTGATTCGTTCGTGTCGTCTTCGGGATCTTCTTCCTCTTGCAAATTCCAAAAAATGTCACCCAAGAGTGCATGTAGCTTTTTTCCGCTGTATCAATGTTCGAGCCTTTTTGTTACTTGGTGAAAACGCTCGCCGTGCTTATCGGATTCGGCTGGAGATTGTACGGCGAATTTTTCCTCATGACAATGCAAAAAATGTATTTTCAATGGCATCAAAAAAACCCACTGGGTGCAATTATTTGGCCGAAATAATAGGAACAACTTCGCTGAAAAAAATAAAATGAAAATCTTAGTGGTTCAAGAGCTATCAACGTGAAGATGAATGTATATTTTGACAAATTTTTGACTCAAGGCCAAAACATTTCAAAATTTCTTTCGAAATATCTCAAAAATGGGAAGTAACTTTGACATGGGACTAGCACTATTGAATTCAGCGTACTCAAGTTAGGTTTACCAACTAGGTGCCCGCTTGTCACTTTTTTCAACTAGCACAGTGTAATTATTAACCATTTTCGAGAAAAAATCAAATTTTCATTCCATGTGCTGAAACTGAAAATTTCTCGGGGCTATGTATATAAAGAATGTGCAAGCAGACACCTTTTGTATAGTGTCAAAAACCGATAAGATTGCAATCGCCGATGTTGCAAAATAAAAGAGAACAATCGAGAATTAATTACATTACATTGCGACAATAAAACTAAAATTGTTTTCCTTAAATATAAAATAGTTTAAGGTTTTTATTTATCTTATTTGATTTTTAAATCAACCGCCTTTTATTCCCCAACTTTGCCAATTTGACAAATTCAGATGTGGGGTTACCAAAAGAATCAAATCGCGTAAAATAAAATCGTTGTTCCTCCGTAAATTAATAAAAAATTTTCAACTTTCCGTGTTGTGAAAATAAAAACATGCCGAGTTTGAAACACTAAAAGTTGACACACTAAAAATTATGTGAAAGTGCTGCACTGCCTAATCGGCAACAGAAACAAGTTGATCGAGCGACTAGAAGAGTTTTATAGTAATAAGAATTACGAAAATATCGTTAACAAACCCATGGTAGATCGAATATTCGAGTTAGAAAGGAAAATTTCACTTTTGAGAACGATAGAACAAAAGGGGAATCCCGTAAATATATCGCAATCTCAGCCATCAATTGCGTTGTCTTCATGAATCAACGCGATTCCGCACTCTCAGTTATAATTTGAACCACCACCACACACACACAAGTTTTGTCACAACCGGTTGACTTTGTGCCGCCATCACAATTTTCGTATTCGATAACTCCGACGCAACAAATTGATTTGAGCTTACCCACTCAGCAGTTTGTAAATAACAATATAACATCGGCCAATGCGATCACGGTCAATCAATTAAATCAAGGTTGTAGGGCAACAACGAGTGTTGCGTCGACGCGTTATATCACGAATACGCTCGATAGAAAGATTTCGTCTAATTATACTACTCATCTGCTGACGAATGGAGTACCAGAAGTAGTTGGGTCGTCTATTCTGCATTTTCAAGCGACGCCAGAACAACAATTTGTGCTGAATGTTGTGTCGGTTGGGGATGGTATCCCATATTACGAACCTGGATCGCAGCCCGTTCATAGTTTCCCGTACGGATTAACGTATCAACCGATGCCAACGAATAATTTTAATCCAAATACAATTAACCCGATGTATGGGAACGTACCAAACTGTCAAATTCATTCAGAAAATTGACAGTTTGAAAAATCCATATTGCTGGGACGACCAAGTTGCGATTCTTGCGGTTCAATTGAAGCTTTTAGGACCTGCAAAATAATGGATTGACGGCGTTCAAAAAGTCTGGTCACGAATCTAAAAATAAATTTCTTCAGGTTTTCCCATGCTACTGAAGATAGCAGAAAAATTCAGCAGAAAAAAACTGTATTATCGACCTCCTTTATATACATTGGTAGAAAAATTCAGTAGACAATTTTTGTTGTTTTTGACCGTTTTCTGCAGAAAAACTGAATTATTGACGTATTTAAAATAGTCGTAGAAAAATTTACTCAATTTTGTTTATGTTAGCATGTTTCCGGCCGAAATTCGAGTAAATTTCAATTGTTTATTATCAAAATGCATTCACATAAGCACAAGAACTGTTTTAATAATAAATTAGAAGTAGAAAGTAGAAAAAATCTTCAGCCTTAGAGTTTAAAATGTCCGCCAATTTATTGATTTATACAAGTTCTCGACTCCTACGTCTATATACTGAGCGAGTATGATGACCCGCTGATTGTAGGAATTCCCTTTATTCGAATATACATGACACGAGAATTCCCTCGATCAGCGGGTCATCATACTCGCTCGGAGCTCTAGACGTAGGAGTCGAGAACTTGTATAAATCAATAAATTGGCGGACATTTTAAACTCTAAGGCTGAAGATTTTTTCTACTTTCTACTTCTAATTTATTATTAAAACAGTTCTTGTGCTTGTGTGAATGCATTTTGATAATAAACAATTGAAATTTACTCGAATTTCGGCAGAAAACATGCTAACATAAACAAAATTGAGTAAATTTTTCTACGACTATTTTAAATACGCCAATAATTCAGTTTTTCTACAGATAACGGTCAAAAACAACAAAAAATTTCTACTGAATTTTTCTACCAATGTATATAAAGGAGGTCGATAATACAGTTTTTTTCTGCTGAATTTTTCTGCTATCATCAGTAGCATGGATTTCCCATGCGAGTCGAATGTTGCAGACGTTCATATTGAAATAATGGAAACTAAACGTAAATTTTAGGAAACACCCTAAAATTGGATAGGATGTGGATTAACCACGACGATTTGAAAAAGCAGTAATACAAAACATTTTCGAATTGCCACAAGTTTTTGACCGCCATCGGAGGATACGTCAACAATAATTCTATAATCCAAAGAACATCGACATTTGCACCGAAACCATTTATTCCTACGCCAAAAACTAAATCATTCACGGCGCCATTGAAACCTCAATCGTTGAATCCATCCGAGTCGTCAAATTATTCAAAACCGCAGATACAAGAAAATGCAGATTGCAAATCCGTGATCTGCTACAATTGCTTCAACCCAGGATATTTGTTAATAAAATGCCTAGAGCAACAGAAGAGATAACGTTGCATGAATTGACTTTGAACGACACACCAAACCGTTACATGTCCAGAGAAACGTAAAATAAGTGCCGAATCGAAAACTTTTGCCAACCCGAATGTCCTTAAAATTGAGAAAAAATCATTACCAACCGCCGCCGTCGACTATTTCATTTCAAAAGAAATCAAAATAAATGGTTAGGAGACTTCTTCATTTGTGGTTTCCGGTAGCAATCGAACCTTGATCCACAAGTCATTCGCCGAAAATATGAATCTGAAATTTGATTGTGCTATCATTCTTACGGGGGTTTGCTGAAGTTCTTGTCTGTTGTACGACAATCCGGATGAACTCTTCCGTCTGGATAAGTGTAAATTACTTGCAACCGAAATCACCTTTTTGGGGCACGAAATCAGTGAAAAAAGACTGTTCACCGGAAAAGGTGAAGTTTGTGCCGTCAAGAATTTTTCGCAGTCCTCGACAGCCACCAAAGTCTGACGGTTTTTGGGGCTCACCGGATTTTTCCGAAAACTTATTAAGAATTATTCGTTAATTTCGAAGCTGATCACTAATTTGCTACGGAAGTCCGAAGATGAAAACTTTAATTGGGGAGAACCGCAGCAACAGGCCTGTTGGAAGTTAATCGAGCTTCTTTGAACCGTGTCTCACACTTTATGATCTCGTCGCTCAACACGAACTACACACCGATGACTCTAGTATTGGTCTCGCTGGAGTCCCATTATAATCGGTAGACGGAACACATGGAAACCGGTTATATATTATAGTCGTCATTGCACAGTCGTTGAGCAAATATACCACAGCTACGAGCTAGAGGTTCTCGCCGTTGTGGAATGTCTTGACCCATTCCGAGTATATCTTCTTCGAAAACGATTTTGTCTCGTCAACGACTGTTCTGCCATCGTACAAATAAATGAGAAAACGGACATGGTACCGAGAATCGCAAGATGGTGGATGCGACTACTCGAATATGATTTTGAGACAATTCACCGACCAGGGGATCGCATGGCTCACGTCAATGCATTAAGTCAATCTCCAAACAAAATGCCGAAATAAATGGAGACGGCTGATTCCATAATGAAAACTGGGATTGATTCTAGGCTTCTTACTATGCAACTCCAGGACGAATATTTGAAGAGAATCATCTCAACGGATATCAGAAGTCCGAAGATGAAAATCATTTGAGAGAAGAATTTCGACTCAAAAATAACCGTTTGTTCGGAAAGGAGGGTGACGAATTAAAATTCGTTGTGCCAAAAATAGTTCGATTTCTAGTGGAACAACATTTTCACAATAACATGGGGCAATATGCCATCGAGAAGACAATCGAACGAATTAAAGAAAATCTGTAATTTCCGAAAATTACCTTACCGCCTATTTTGGGCTTTCCTTCGATGAATATTGAGAGTGTAACAATATTCAGCAATTCAAAACGGCAGTTCAAACTCCTCGCGCGAACGCACAAGTTGAAAGAGCGCAAATCAGGAGATTTTGTCTTTCATTTGTCCCTCCATTGAGAATGTCAAAAATTGGGATGAAACACTTCGATATTAACGACGGGATTCAGTTCAAATGGACTCGCGTTTAATTTTAAGTTAAACGACATCATACACAACGCGAATTTAAGCCAGAATGCAACATATATGAAGAGGGAGAACAAGCTCTACAGAATATTATGAAAGAAAGAGAAAAGTGGAAAAAAAGATTCGACCGACAGTATTCCGAAATAAAAAAGTACATTTGAAGGAGATTTATTCGTCATCGAAAATGAAAAGTAATCAACCGGTGAATCAAGAAAGTTAGAACCGAAATTCCGAGGACCTTACGTAGTATCTTGGAAAGTTCTTGGAAATTACCGCTTTGGGTGGAGGACATCATGGAACTGCAAATTTAATCTCGAAAATTTAGTTCAATTTACTCATCCGACAAAATGAAATCTTGGTGCAGTTCAACGCCTGAATTGGATGGTATCGAAGATGATAATTGTTCTAGTGACGACGAGTGGATCGAGGACGGACGAACTGTCACAAAACGAAAAATAAAAGAGAACACTCGAGAACTAATTAATTACATTCGTACCGCCGTAGCATTATCGTGTTTGCGACAATAAAACTAAAATTGTTTTCCTTAAATATAAAATAATTTAATTTTTTTATTTATCTTATTTGATTTTTAAATCAACCGCCTTTAATTCCCCAACTTTGCCAATTTGATTTATTTCTCGAAAATGCTCAAGAGTTCTCAGCCTATAGCCATATTTCGGCAAGTTGCAACATACCGATCACTTTATAATTTTCTTATATGCTGCCTGCATGTCCGTTCTTAATCTGTATATCCTCAATCTGAGAGATTTTTAATTTCGGCACACGAAAAGCAAAACTGATTTATTTCAATAAGCGTTAGTTATGGGCAGATTCCAGTAGGAATAAATTCTGACGGGAGGTTCAACATAATTTTTTTTTTTACAAAATCGACAGTCTTCTGCCATTTGGGGCACAAACTTATAGACTAAACTAGGCGTTGGTTTTGAGAGATTCCCTTAAAATATCAAAAATAATAGCCTCAATAAAAAACAACATCTTGGTCCAAAAAGAACTAATATCAATGCTCCTAAGATGGAGTAAATATAAATTCGTGTTCAAATTACTCATTAAGACTCGTAAGACTATTTAAAATAATTTTTTTCATTAATTTTCATTCAATCTCCATATCCGAATATAATCATTTGTCAAGAAATTTCAAAATGTGATCAACAAAAAACGCTCGGCCTTTTTAGCACCCCATCTAAAGGTTTTGACAGAAATGATGATTGAATTTGGTTGGTCAGGATAGGTCACTATTTTTTATCGTTTGGTCCGGGTAGCGCCTCATTGTAAGAAAATCATAACGTTTTTATCAAATTTCGTAATCGTTAGGTCAGGATTGGTCAACATATTTTGGCCTTTGGTCACCAATGGGTCATTTATTGCGAAAATACATAATTAAAATGGAATTAATTCAATAAAATCAGGTTCGTCGCTTATTTGGGAAGTTCATTTTACAGAACTAAATAACAAAATCCAATTGGAATATACCATTAAGATAAAAGTATATCTTCTTCAAATAATTGTTTCTAAAGTGGAAAAAATAAAATAAAATGGATTCAATTTTTTGGTTCTTCATAACTCCGTTGAGTATTCGTCACTACAGTTGATTTCGTTTGTTCATCCCCATAACGAAAATTTGTTAAAAGCTCATCATTTTCGCAAGATTCGAAGTTCTCGGGACTAGAAACTTGACCAATACTAATTATTTTATAAATCCAAAGTTCGGAATCATTTGGTCGACTGTCATTGAGGGTTGGTCACTAGTATTTTTCGTTTGGTCATCCCTACGAAACAATATATTGCAAAAAATTTGTTTAAAGCTCATCTTAAAAGCTTGTTCGGGTCTGGAAAAATTACCGACACGAATAATTTTATAGGCTGTCGTTTAAGATTGATCACTATATTATCTCATTAAGACATCCTTACTTAATGATTTATTGCGAAAGTTCGTTAAAATTGCAAATTTCAAAGAATGAATTTTTCTTAACTGTCGTTGCTTATAAGTGGATGAATTGGTTCGTAGCATCGCTTGCACCAATGCAATACTAATCAAGTGAATACATTACTTAGAATTGTTATTTGGAACGCGATAGATTGTAGCATGTCCCAGAGCTAGAAATTTTTCGAAACTTAGAAAAAATAAATACATATCTTGTTTCGGAAACTCATTTAATAGAAACTTCATTTAATAAACACGTGACTATATGAATGCTACCATGTTATTCATCTAGGAGGAAACGCTAGAGGCGGGTTTACCGTAATCATTAAAATTAATATTGAACCTTATGAAGTGCTCGGCATTGACGAAGAAATTATGCAAGTTAAAACCATAAAAGTGAATCAATCAATAATAAGGAATTCAGTATCTCCTCGATTTTTTAAATCATTCAGATTAAGTTTTATCATAGGTGGTGATTTTATTGCAAAACATACCTATCTAGACTTGGGAAAGAGTTATTTAATGCAGCTCGCAAGAGTAACTGTGAATTTCTCTCTTGCGATAAACCAACATATTCGCCGGCTGACATACATAAAATTTCGAATCTTTTGGAATTTTATAGGACTACACGTGCATTGAAAATAGTGAAAGACTATCATCTGACTACTCACCTGTGATCATGATTCTGAGTACAATGATAACAAAAAAAGATAATTCACCTAAATTAACAAAACTAAAAACCAATTGGGATCTATTCAAGAAATTAGTGGAAGAGCGAACAAATCACGGCGAACCAGTTAGAATGAAGGTGTAGCTGGCAGAGAAACTAGAAGCATTTAATAACAATATCTAACAAGCAAGGGAAAGTTCACCGATTACTCATACCAACACTATAAAGAAAAATTTCTATCCTCTTGAAGTCAGAGAGCTACTTAAAGAGAAACGGAAACCTTCAAAATCTGGCAGCAAACTCGTGTACCACAACACAAAAATATTCTTAATTTTTTGTGAAGTAAATTAAAACAACTAATAAGGAAATAAAGAACGAAAGCATAAATAAGCGACTTTGAGGTCTTTCTGAACTAAAGGATGACGATTACTCGCTTTGGAAAACAACGAAGGGGCTAAAAGAACCAAAATGAATGTGCCACGGTGTAGACGGTGGCAAGCGTCTCTCTATTTGCTGCTTATTTAGAACTAAACTTTTCAATCGTTGCCAAGAAAAAGATCAAATGAAAATACAACGGTCGTTGACAACTTAAAACTGAACAACAACTGACAATTACTATTGGAACTTAAAACTGAAATCAATAATAACTTAAGTATCAGAAAAGCTCCAGTTTATGATTTAATTACTATGCAAATTGTGACAGCCATTTCCGAGAAAGGTTTGCGTCTTCAGATTGAAATATGTTCCTAAACTTGGTAAACCAGGAAACGATAAAAAATCATATAGACCGATATCACTACTTCCAGTCATATTAAAAATATTTGAAAAACTGTTGCTGAAGAGACTCAAACTTATAATAGAAGAGAGATGCTTAATTCCACCACACTAATTTGGGCTTAGAGAAAACCACTCTACAGTTAAACAAGTTCACAGAATACCGAATGTCATTGAGGATGCACTTGAGAATAAGAAAATCTACTCCAGTATTTTTTTTAGATATAGCTCAAGCTTTTGACAAAGTTTGGCACCAAGTTGCATTTTAATTGCATTGAGACCTGCGTAAGCAATTTTATTAAATTCTTAAATCATACATAGCTGATCGACATTTTAGAGTAAAATTTAAAAATTAGTACTCTGAATTAAAAAAATAATATATACAAGGTAGTGTATTTGGACTAATTCTGTTTATCCTTTATACGAGAGACTTACCGAATATTCAAGGTACTACAGTATCCAAATTTGCAGATGATACAGTTATTCTAGCAGTTGAAAAAGATATTTCGGAAGCAACAAGTAAACTTCAAAATGCAGTTAGCACGATGAGTAATTGGACTAAAAAATTCTCAACTAATGAGCCAATTCTTTTTAATTATTTTCAAATATTACGTGACACCGTCTTCTAGAACCACATATCGTCAATATTCATACTTTGCAATTTAAGCATAAAAAGCTTAATTATCATGTTGCGATAGCGAACCATTAATTGTTATTGCCTTATCAGACGCATTTACGAAGAAGAATGGTTCGCTAAGGCCCCCCGCCCCAAACGTTAATGACTCCAGCCCGGGAGAACTTCGCCCTGCAGCCATTACTCCCGTATCAACCACTTAGATCCTTAGTTCCCGGAATTATTATAGTAATTGAAATTGTTTCAAATAAATTGTGCACATCATCATAGTAATCCGCTTCAAAATCTACTTAATATCGATGTTGAAATTCATTTGAGACCGGAAAATGTGCGAAAACGAATTGGGCTAAGATAAAATTTTAAAGGCGGTGGTGAGGAGAAATAATAATCGGGGTGATTGACCATCGGGTAATGGCGCGGTAATGACTGCGGGGGGATTAATATCTCGGAAGAGAGAGGGGTGTAATAGCTGGGGTAATGAGCCGGAAGGTTAATTGACCAGAGGGTAATGGTGGGGGTATAAATTGTTCGTAAAGTAATATCCTGGTTCGATCTGGATCAAACAGTGACACGATGTGGAAGCATTTTTTTCTCAACAATCACTCGTGGATGTTCTGGACCTCAAACGGCATAATTTTGATGATTATTGACGCCGTCATCCTACCTCTCTCTCTCTTTCTCTCTGTCATCATATTTTCATTTCGGATAATGAGTGATTAATTCATTGATCCTAAACCAGCCGTAAAATTATTTACATGCATGCTGACCACTTTGCCGCGACCAAAACGCGTTGCCCTTTCGCGTAGCACTCCATCTTTAATAACTCTAAATTGTCAGCTGCAGCTGTCACGCTGCTTTTTTTTTTAATGGCAACATTTGGCGCAAAATTCAAATCTTGTGTAAATTTTGGGATACCCTTAATTTATTTTTTGATCAGCAAATACAGTGGCAAAAACCTTGCAGCCGATGTTGAGAAAAGCGTATTCCGCGATAGTTGTTACAATTCAGACGGTCTCCCTCTTACCATATGTAGTGGACAAATTAGTGTTATTTTCCATCCTTCTAGGATTCTTTCTGGGAACCTAATCGATTAAGCCAGCCGTATATTTGAATACGGTAGAACAGGTAATCGCATTGTCTGATTATTTTTTATTTCGGATATGACTCTTCACACTCCATTATTTCCGCACTTTCTTTCGTTTGGGTCCATTTGTAACTACCCAGATTCGTAGCAAATAGTGCTGCTAGCTACTACGTTGAAGGAAGTTGGCAGCGATGTCTTTTATTAATATTTGTCTCTTAAACTGGCAATGAAAATTTTAAGAACTTATTATTTGTGCAATTCAAGTTTTGTCTTTCTACACAGTCGATTGGTGGGGTGTTTTCTCGAGACCATGTATAGTCGATGTGTGATTGCCTCGTTAATTGATAGAGGTTCGGGTAACGGTTACATACTAGCTTCGATGTTGGCTCGGATATCTTGTTACCGCGTTTGTTCTTAATATTTTTAAGAAATATTCGTCCCATGACTAAAACCAGGGGCGGAATCATGAAATACGACCGGAAAATTTAAACGGATTTAAAAATATTTTCAAACTTATTAGATTAAAAGTATTCAAATTTACCATGATGGATGCAGACTGATGTTTAAATGCAACTTCTATAATATTTGAAGAGCAATGGCCAATCTACAACAAGATTTTCAAAATTCATTTTTTACCGGTACAACATTTCCGTTTAAAACTGCTCGATTATGAAGTAGTTGTCGAATTAAATTTTTATGTTAAACTGTTATTTATTTGAGTTTTCATACAAAATATATACGCCAACTTTGACCATTTTTCGAAATTTTTTGTGTTTGTCCAATGAAATATTTTCTAACAATTCATTTTTTCGGTCGGATTTCATGATCTTGCCCGTTTACATCCAAATAATTATATATTTCCGGAAATTTTACAATTTTTAAATACAAAAGACTTCAATGCCATCTCATAAAATGAAGTGGCGACGAACCTGGAACGAGAAATTTGAAATTTGAAATGAATTTCGAAAATCGTGTATGAGATTAACCATTGCTCTTACAGAATTATAGAAGTTGCATTTATACATCAGTCTGCATCCATCATAGTAAATTTCAATACTATTAATCTAATAAGTTTGAAAATATTTTTAAATTCGTTTAAATTTTTTCCGGTCGTATTTCAAGATTCAGCCCCAGATCTTATAAGGAGAGCTACCCGTTGGCACGCAACCCGTTCTTGTTTGAAGCAAGATGCATGGAACCTGGACCGATGGTACCACGATAAATAATGTCAAAAGATGAACTACCCTCTTACGCGTTGAAGTCACTCAAAAACCCTCTTGTCAGGGGGAGTTTTGTTTAAAACATTTTCGAGGTGGTCGTAGTGTCGTTATCATGACCTGGTCTTACCTCCGTTGGATAATGTACGTTCACAAATGAGATGTGAAATACAGTCCATGTTTCAAATTTAAAAATCGTTGCTCTTGTTTAGAGTCCGCGGTCGTTGTTATAAATCCGAGTTAGTTAAATTCGAGTTAAAAATCTTAGAAAGTGTTAACATTTTAAAGTAAGAGTGGAAATTGTGTGATCTCGCGTATTCAATTTGTGGTATATGCGAGGAACATATTTCGCCAAAATTGATTACATTCTATACATTAAATCAACAATTCCTTGAAATCTTTAGTTTCAGGTGTGGAATTTACTGTGCTCGACTTGGCACAAAATACAGCAACTCGGGAAATATTGCAAACCATATCTACATTTTTTATTATTAGAATTTTTCAATTCGAAAATGTCTTTTAGACCAAAATTGTTGGAATAATTCAATGGTCCCCGGGAACATTGATTGTCGTTTAAGGAATTTAGTGTGCTCCACTAGGCATACCAGCAAGTGGATTAAGGATGCTGGATTTATAACATGCCGATTTTCAGAATCATCCACATGTAGTATTTGACGGAATGGAAAAACATGTAATACCTTTTAAGCTAAATTTGATTAATTTAAGAATTGCTGTGTTTGGCGGAATCTTTTGTTATCCTCGTGGAAGCGGAATCTTCCGTAATAATCCTGGGTTCGGTCAGTTTTGTTTGATTTCGATATTACTTGTCGGACGTAGACACATTTTCCTTATTACGATAAAAATCGTGAGGCGAATTCACTAATCCAATGCTATAATTATTGGTAACAATTTCAGTTTTTTTTTAGGTGAAGCCCCTTAGTACTCAAAACAAGCGTTACAGCGTTCAAGAGTTTTCAGCTCCTAACAAAGTTAATGAGTCGGCTTTAAAGTTTTAGGACTAGATTGACTTTTTTATTTTAAATTTTAAAGGTAGTTTGTGCTTCCCTTTTGAGTTTGACCGGTTGTACTTGATATTCCCTGTTACTCATATTATCAAGTCATTTGAAAACATTACCATGACACTGCCTCAAATACATATATAAAACTGACCTGCAGAACATCCGATAATATCTCATCTCATGTTGAACCATACGCAAGATGATCTTAGTAAATACTTAATAGAAGTACCAACAACGAATTAAGAAAGCGTCACGTTAGAAAAACCACTTCTGAATAATTCGAAAACCTTTGCAATATTTATTAGTTACTATTTATGTTCCACATCAAATATTTCAATTTTGCTGAATTTTGTAGCAACATGATTCGCCCCATACAGATATCCAACAGCGTAAAGTGGTCACGGACGAGAATTTGTAAAATATGAATTTCTAAAAAGCGTGAAGATGTTTCATGCGTCACAAATGCTTTAATCGTAAATACCCTCCACCAAAAATAAATATTTATAATATTTTAAAATCCCAAACCTTATAAAAGCATATAAAATTTATAAAAAGAAAAAAAAATACGTAAATATAGTTACATACCGTATTTCCAGTTGCCGATTCATTAGAAGATGCTTCCATTATAATTTCTTAAAAAAATGTTCTTTCACCATAAATTACGATTTTTACATGCGAGCAGATTTAACTGTTAATCCATAACACCATCGTCTTCACACCATAATTATATCAATTTGTACATACTAAATTATGAAATTTTATTTTACATTAGGTTTTCTAAAATATATAATTGATACCCATCACCGTCTATCTAAATAAAATATATAAAATTAAGTACATTAATAACGTAATCATATAGTAATAGTTCCTCTAGAATAATATTATTAACTTAAACAAGCATCGGTAATAAAGCACAACAACAAAACAATTTACCTTAACCTTATGGAGTGCAAGATGTTAACGTTAATTAATTTTAATGAATTATGGTAATCAATCAGCCAAATTTATTTACAGTTGGTATAATAAAACTAATTAAAATTTATGTTATGACAGTGGCCAAGATGCTTGTTTTTTATAAATTTTATAAACAAAGCTTGTTTATGTGCTCCGCACTCGTCCTCTAGGGGATTCTGTTTGTATGATTATTTATTTCTAGTCTGTGTATTTTATATTTTGTACCTCTTTTGTATACAGATTTTTCCATAATTTATTTCAGTGTTCATAAAGAAGAAAATTGTAGTCAAAGGAATACATAATTCAGATGTTCAAGGTTTGGTACGATACAAAAAGAAAAGGTACTGGGCTACGTACATATATATATATATTTATATACTTTAGGATACGAGGGTTAAGTATATACAATGAATTATGGGATTCGAATGGATAATGTTTTTAAATTATGTGTTTTTAATTTTTTAATAGAGCCTCTTGAGAGACGGTGTGCTTGAGTGTGATGCCCAATACCGGCTTGTTTATTTTTGAATTAGGTTTAGAACAAAATTACCAGGTTTAATTATTTATAATATTTGGTCGGTACGAATCCAAATTGAGATTGGGGTTTGAAATTTTTTTGAATTGAGAAATTGAGACCAAGTGAGACCAAAATAGACCAGTTGAAATCTGATTTCAACTACTCATTTCCTAAAAGCTAAATCCTATTAAAAATAATATTGAAGTGAATTCTGCGGTGAATAATTTTTCCGCCATCAACCGCAACCATCGAAAGTTGGGTTGCTAATTTGCACAGCTATATCACAAATGATCAAGCTATGAGTGGTCGTCGAAAAAACAAATATTTAACCAATTGGAGTTTTCTCTGATTGATTTCCGAATAAAAAATTGGCCCCTGTTGAGTTGCCTCTCCCTCGCCATGTAAAAATCAGTGCAGAATTATGAGCTTTTCGTGATCTCTCAAAATCTATAAACAAACCAAAAGTATTGAGCTTGTTAAGTTTGGCAGGAATTTATTATAATACGTGTACTAAGGGGCTAAATTAACTGTCGATGCAAGTTCAACATGGTTCTTCATACAGCGATTCCATACGAAAACGATCACGAGTTGTCCTGACCCCTTTAGATTTCTATGAAACTTCCCAAACATGTTCTGTTCATATAAATAACTCGACAGGTATTTTTTTATTTCCTTCTGCGGCACTGTTGTTTGAAACAGGGGCGTACGGCGTTTTACGTTTTTCTGATTTTTCTTAAAAATGATAATTTTTGGAGGCCTCTGCCGCAAGAACCACTTAACGGATTTTAACAGTTAATATCTCAAATGAAAGGGAATGAATAGATCTTATAAATAGCGGTACAATTTTAATTTTAGAAAAATTCAATCTTAAAGAAAAAACGTGTTTTTTTGGAAAATGTGATTTACCGTTATGTTGGACTTAAACGACTTATCGATTTTTTCACTTTTTAAAGCAAATAAAAAAATAAAAAAAGGAGTGGTACCTTTCATTTTTAAAATATGATTTTTTGAATATGTCAATATCTGAATATTTTAAACGAGAATTCAAGAAAATGTATTCAAACTTTTCCTCTGATGATTTTATTATAATTTTAATTTATTTTTTATTTTCTTTGTTTTTTTTACTTTAGTTCATTTAGAAAAAAACAAAAAAAAATCAAAAAACGAAAAACAAAAAAAATCATTTCTAAAACTAGGAATTGTCATTATCTAAAAATTGAAAGGAGCAATAATGAGAATGTCTCATCAAGCAAGGGGAATAACTATAAATTTTTGAATTTTATAAAATAAAGGCGGACCCAGATATCTTTTAAAACTCTCATAAACAGCCTTAATATTTCGTGGTGAATAATGTTTATAGTTTATTATCTATCGCTTACGACAGAAATCGTACAGGAATAGATATTTTATGAAAAACATTTGCTAACAGAAATTTTATGACTCATTCTTATTGTTCATGCTTATATTTTTATGGTTTACTTAAAACAATTATCTATTGGTCAAGATAATAAATCTTAAAAATGAGGGTGTGCAAATGGTAATAAACTTTCTTATCAGCATGTGGATAACCTCCTTTTTACTTTTTATTATCTCGCCAACTGTACTTGGTTATATGTCTGAACGTTTTATTGCCTGACAATAAGAAATCGCAACAAGCAAATTCATTTGGGTTTCAGACCAAAATCGGTTTCGTATAAATATGCTACATTTGTAAATTATTTGTCATTCGTATCGTAGAGTTTGAAGTATATTTTAAAAAAGTGAAAACAAAAAATATTCAGTATGAAAGTTAAGTGTGTCTATATAAAGACAAATCGTCAAGCCGAAAAGTGAATAATTATATAATTGAGAAAGCATACAAGGTATGCTTTCTTCTACAAGGTATTGCCATGAATAAAGAGAAGATAATTTGCAATGCTTGTTATCTTGAAATTTATAAAAGTGGATCAAGTAGTGATAATAATAAACTCTTTGGTTCACAAAATATTAATTTGGATCGAGAATGTTCACCTGCATCTTCGTCTATAAGTTCATTAAGTGAGGAGCAATTCATTAATCCAGATATATCATCATTCAACGATACTTTAAAATCAATTCACAGTTCTTCTTTAGTAAGAAAATGAGAAGTGAAAATTATAAACAACAAAAATTTAAAGAAGTTACAGCGAAAATTTCTGAAGAAATATTTAGACTTCCGTGCAGTTCTAAGCAAGCTGTCACTGACGTATCAGGTGATAGTATTGAAATAATTCAACAGTTACGAGAAAAATATGATATTTCTACAACAACAAATGAAAAGTATACGGTTTTAACATCGGTTCGAAAAAGCTGGCCTGTCCGGAAAATTCAAGATGAGTTCGGTGAGTCTTATTATATGGCAAATAGAGCAAAACAGATTCAAAAAGAAAAAGGTATCATGTCAACACCGAACACCAAATTGGGATCAACAATTCTTAATCAGGAAATCGCATTATTGGTGCAGAAATTTTATGAAGATGACGATATAAGTCGAGTGTGCTCTGGGAAACGAGATTTCAAGACCATGTCATCAGATGGGGTTATTGAAACAAAGCAGCGTAGACTGGTTCTTTGTAATTTGAAGGAGGCTCATCAAATATTTAAAAAATAACCAAATACAAAAATTGGATTTTCTAGTTTTGCTATGCGTATTAGCGAACTCTAGCGGTACACATAGTATTTGTGTCTGCATATATCATCAAAATATTAAACTTATGTTTAATAAAATAAAATCTATGAACCTTTTATCACACGAACAAAGAAGTTATCAAGATCTTATTTCGCAGATTATATGCACTACTCCAAGCACATCATGCCATTCAAACGAATGTACAGCCTGCCCGGGCCGGACAATATACGAGAGGAATTATCTGAAAAATTTCTACAAAATTGTATAGATGAAATAACATTCAAGCAGTGGCAGCAAGTAGATCGATGCAGTATGGAAACTATAACCATATCACCATTGGGTTTCACAGATAAACTTGGTGAACAACTGCATAATATAGTACCGCATTCGTTTATTGCAAAACAACAAGCAGATTACCTAAAATATAGAAAATCAAATGCAGCAACTGATGAATGTATTGTTATATGTGACTTTTCGGAGAACTATTCATTTGTAATTCAGGATGCCGTTCAAGGATTTCATTGGTCTAATGCTCAATGTACAATACATCCATTTGCAGTGTATTATAAAAACGGAGAAAGCGGCCATACGATTAAAGATGATAGTAGTTTGGAATTCACAAGCTTGATAGCTATATCTGAGGCAACTAAACATAATCATGTAGCTGTGACATTGTTTATTAACGGCCTAGTTAAATTCTTAAAAGAAAAATTACGGCACGTTAAGAAAATTTGTTTCTTTTCCGATGGATCCGGGGCTCAGTATAAAAACAAAATGAATTTCTACAATCTATGCAATTTCAAGCAGGCCTTTGGTATGGAAGCAGAATGGCATTTTTTGCAACTTGCCACGGAAAAGGACCTTGCGATGCATTAGAAGGAGTTCTCAAGAGGAATGCTGCTAGAGCGAGTTTACAAAATCCTTTTGAAAACCAAATAACTACGCCACGTGAACTTTATTCATGGGCTGTCGAAAAAGAATCAAAAGTAAACTATCTATTTTTTACTACTACAGATTATGATACAATGGAAAAGCAATTAAAAAATAGATATGGCTCAGTAAACCAAATAGCAGGAACTCAAAAATATCATAGTTTTTGTCCACACAATAAGACATCTTTAGATATTAGGAAGTTTTCATTTTGTACAAGAAACAAACTTTTTGATATTGAGTAATAAAGATTATATTAACAATTAATTTATGGTTTTATTGCATTGCAAAAAGTGTTTGAATTGAGGAATTAAAATATAAAAATAAAGTAAAATCTGTAATGAAATTATCGAAGGAACAGTTTGAATAGATTTTCTTCAAATTTGGTTTAAAATATTCAGATCTTGACATATTCAAAAAATCATATTTTAAAAATGAAAGGTAACTCCTTTTTTATTTTTCTATTTGCTTACAAAATAAGTAAGCTTTAAATAAAAGTTAAAAAACCGATAACTCGTTTAAGTCCAACATAACGGTAAATCACATTTTCAAAAAAAAACGCATTTTTTCTTTAAGATTGAATTTTTCTAAAATTAAAATTGTACCACTATTTATAAGATCCATTCATTCCCTTTCATTTGAGATATAAATTGTTAAAATCGGTAAAGTGGTTCTCGCGACAAAGGCCTCCAAAAATTATCATTTTTAAGAAAAATCAGAAAAAACGTAAAACGCCGCACGCTCCTATTGCAAAGAACAGTGCCGCAGAAGGAAATAAAAAAATACGTTTTGAATTATTTTATATAGCGAACATTTTTGGGAAGTTTCATAGAAATCTAAAGGGGTCAGGACAAATTTTGCGTTTTTTGATCGTTTTCGTATGGAATCGCTGAGAGGGTTAACAACACATGTTCTCACGTAGGGTTAACATGCAATAGTTTAATAGTATCAAATTTTATAGCATATAAGCATTTTCTTTACTATATAATTGTAAACTCAGCACTTTGTAATTTGTACCCGAAAAAATAAAATAAAGTCTCGTGGTAAAAAATTAATATTTCCAACGTTAATTATTAATTCGGACCTCATAGTAGTAATCCGAATAAACAACTACTTCACCAAATGAAAGCAGAGGCTTGATTTGTCTATGGACCTTCGAGCCGGATCTCATCGCCAACGAGATCATTATACTCATAAACAACAAATTTCAAAATAAGTAAATCATAACTAAGCGCACGTTATCAACTATAACTCATCATGACACTCGAAATCAAACAACAAAATGTCATCAAACAACAAAATGTCATCCCTGACAAAATATCCACCATGAGGCGGAACTATGCAAAGGACGGCGACCATTGCAAAAATCGGAGTTATTTACAAGAACGTATGGAAAAACTGAGAGAGCTGTATTCAAAATTCATCTCAGGCGATGGCAATATCATCGAGACGTCGTCGCTAAGCGATAACCACCCCTATCTTAAAGATAGGAAGCAGGTAGCAGAAAACTACGAAGTTCTGCTGGCTGAATTACAACAACGATTAAAGTCGCTATCCGATCAATCACAATCGTCATCTTCTAATGCCAACAACAACGAGAAAAAAGAGTCGGAGCCACCTCGTACTGAATCGTTTGAGCAACATGACAACCCGCTGTTCAAAAGAATATTTGCAGCTAAAGACCAACCAGGTGCAAAAATACATGGATGTGATCGAACAGTTACACACAGAAATCATGGTAGAAAGCGATGAAGATGAACAAGTGACGTCGTATTTTAAAAAGGACTTCCATGGCACCTTACAGGCCAAGGTGGAAGCAACGATTATAAGATTACAACAGCTCCAGAGAGAAATACCGACAACAACAGGAGGTTCAAGAATCAAATTGCCGATATTGGACGTGCCTAAATTTGCTGGAGACTACGAAAATTGGAGTTCATTCAACGACATATTTACTGAACTCATTCACCGAAACAACAACATTTCAGATACAGGAAAAATGTCATATCTTAGGTCGCACTTACAGAAAGGTGCAGCGCAACTTATCAGCCACATTTCTCGGACTTTCACACCACTCACAAATGATGCCTCTGACTTAGCAGTAATAACTTCAGGGTATTTCTTAATTAGTGAGTCATTGAAGGCGCCACCATGTGGAAACATCGAAACTATGAGGTTGAAAACAAGATGGCACCTGACCGAACAATTAATACAACATTTCTGGAAACGATGGTCTTCTAACTATATTCACCACTTTCAGCAGCGAACCAAGTGGACCAGCCAGCCTAACTTGTTGGTTAACGACTTAGTATTAATAAATGATGATCAACTACTACCTGCTACCCGGTGGAAGCTGGGACGAGTTCTTGAAACTCACACTAAGAAGGATGGATTGGTTCGAATCGTCACAGTAAAATGTGAGGACGCAACATATAAAAGGCCAATTAAAAAATTTTGCAAGCTACCAATCGAAGATGGATTGAAGGAAGCATTACCTCCATTAAAATGTAATACTAGCGAAAGAAGTTCAACTGATAATAAAAACTCGGCCCTTAGGCAACAACCGCACATAGACGACTACATGCTGTATAAGATAGCAGAAAATTTCCAGCAGAAAAAATGTGTTTTGCTATTCACCGCTAGAGGCATCACTATCACAAAAATGAAATTTTTTCTGCTGATATTTTTTACACCAGCAGAAAATTTTTCATAATTTTATGCAAATTAAAAATTCTCAGCTGAAAATTTTATGAAAAATCAGAGAATTTATGAAAAAGAGGGGAAAATGTATGTTTAAACATTTTGAAGCGATGAAAGTTAATTTTCTTTAAAAAACGATTTGCGTATGTATAGTGTAAGCACTCTCAAAACATAATTAAATTATCATAATCATCATTATGCAAATACAGGGCAACATCAAAAAAACGGCCATCGTTGAAAGCACTCCATATATTTCTGAAGTCATTTTAATGTGAAATGTTTTCAGTTTTTTAACAAAAGTGTTAGAAAAACCCCCCTGTAACTACCCTGGGAGTATGTTTTTATGGTAGCTGAGATCATAATCCATATACATGAGCAACATAATATTCACACCATATTCTAACACTTTTGTTAAAAAACTGAAAACAGTTCACATTAAAATGACTTCAAAAATGTATAGAAGGCTACTGACGCTAGGTGCGAATCTTCTAATGCTCATGTATATGGATTATGATCTCAACTACCATAAAAACATACACCCAGGGTAGTTACAGGGGGGTTTTTCTAACACTTTTGTTAAAAAACTGAAAACATTTCACAGTAAAATGACTTCAAAAATGTATGGAAGGCTACTGACGCCAGGTGTGAATCTTCTGTTGCTCATGTATATAGATTATGATCCCAGCTACCATAAAAACATATACCTAGGGTAGTTACAGGGGGTTTTTCTAACACTTTTGTTAAAAAACTGAAAACATTTCACATTAAATAGACTTCAAAAATTTATGGAAGGCTTTCAACGATGGCCGTTTTTTTGATGTTGCCCTGTGTTTGCATAATGATGATTATGATAATTTAATTATGTTTTGAGAGTGCTTACATATACATACGCAAATCGTTTTTTAAAGAAAATTAACTTTCATCGCTTCAAAATGTTTAAACATACATTTTCTCTTCTTTTTCATAAATTCTCTGATTTTTCATAAAATTTTCAGCTGAGAATTTTTAATTTGCATAAAATTATGAAAAATTTTCTGCTGGTGTAAAAAATATCAGCAGAAAAAATTTCATTTTTGTGATAGTGATGCCTCTAGTGGTGAATAGCAAAACACATTTTTTCCGCTGGAAATTTTCTGCTATCCTATACAGCATGACGACTAAATGTGTTGCATTTTTGGACTTGCACAAGCCACTATTCAAATCAAACCTCTGAATCAGTCTACCGGAATACACTTTGAAGAATTAGGCATGCTAGAAATAGTGGCGGTTAAATGGACATAAGTCATTCATTACAACTTAACCTGCCGAATTGCAGTCCGCTTGTATGAAGCTGTCCGGTCTGAAATGCTACATTATTCTTCAGCAACTCTTATGGCAATATAACACCTTGATAGCAGACAACGAGCAATTGTTCAAAAGCAATAAGGACCGCAAACGAGTAAAACGAGGTTTTGGTGACTCAGTGGGCCTTGTGTTAGGGGACATGTTTGGGGTTCTTACCCACCGAGAAGCAGAAAAGTATGGGCCCCACTTTCAAAAAAATTATCGATGATGAGAATTATCTTTTTGCGCTTATCAAAAATCAAACAACTGTAATCGATATCACCATCAATCTAGTAAAACATAACACAAATCTCACTGCAGTATCGATAAACAACTTGATAAAGGACCAACATAGCTTACAACACGAAATGCTGCAATTACAAGAATATAGAACATACGAAGACAGAGTGCGATCAACACATGCAAATATGCATCCGAGTGACCCAGAAATACGTAATAATCGAAACTATACACTAATTTTCATAGTTCCAGTTCCCAATGTCAGCCATGAAAGCACTCAATCACAAATAATTAGTTCTACCGATAACATAGCAATGGACAACCGGCGTGAACACTTACTAACCAGAGAAGAATTGCAACAATATCAAGTCTTCAAGCCTGTTCACTTCTTATGCGAGGTATCTCAAATTATGAACACTCCCGTCAAGCAAAAGCATTGCGAGATGATTCTACAACGAAAAGAATGTCTAGATACCGTATGCACTACAAAGGCAATGAACTCTAATAATCACTGGATCAAACTTCACGCCACCAACCAATGGATTTATGTGATACCCTAAAAACCTGTAGTCGATATCATATATGGGTCCACGAGCCAATCGCATACGATTATAGACTCCGGCATACTAGAACTCGAGGCCGGCTGCGTGCTAAGAGATTCTGATGTTCAAATAATTGCTGAAGGTACAACTAAACACAACATCAGCACATTTTCGCACCATACCAATCAACTAATGCATGGTGCCAACAACTTACGAACCTTTAGTGCGTTTGTCAAAAATAAAACAAAGGGAGATGACGAATTGAAGTTATTAACCACGCCAGAAACAACAGGATTGGACAAACAATTAGAGGCATTGAAAGCTGACGAAGACGATACATTTCATCTCGAAAACGTTCATCACATTCACCATTATACGATCATTCACATCTTATTTTGGAGCATCATAGTACTAGGAATCATTTGGCTTGTAAACAGATTAAGGAAAAAATGTATCGACAATCGTAGGCCCCCGTCTCCATTAACGCGACCAAAAGGAACTGACGTGTATCGGATGTGCGACATCATTAAAGCCCGGGAATATGTTGAAGTAAGTTCAACATGGTGCTTCATCATAATGGTTAACAACACATGTTTCCACTTGCTTCCATACAACCAATTGTGTTCTTTGAAGATTTCCTGTAGCTGTGTTTGTGTATTATTTTCATTTGTAAGTGAGAGTGGGATAATTTCGTGCATGAGGACTTCGTGCACCTGTTTAGCGATATTTCTAATGGTCTTGTGCATCCCTGTACATTTGCATTTTCTTGTGTTTCCTATAAATTTTTTTAATTAATTGGGTCTCAGTTGAGTTTTGTTGTTCGGCGTGAGTGGATGCCAAAAACCATCAATTGTCAACTTTTCTTATAATTGGTTAGTAAAATTAAATAAAGGTATGTGCTAAAAAAACGTATAAATGGTATTTTTAGTTACATTTACTAGTGCACAATTTATTAGATTAAATAAAATTTTGGTGCCGAATTTTTTTAAGTTTACCTTTGATAAAAAAAAAAAAAGAAATTCCAGATCATCTTGTGGATGTCTCAATCAAATTTTATGGTATCGCCCTTAGTGAGTTTAATGGGATGGTTTATCATTATACTCTGAACAAATGCCCATTCCCTGGAACGGGGTAAAAATGTCAAAGTGTATAAAGATGGTCGAGTCGTCGGTGGAATATATCGATACTCAAAAAACGGATGGACTAATAATGTTTTTTTTGTCAAACGGTTAAATCACCTTAACGCCATCACGAAACCAAGTGTGATTGATTCTGTTTTACTTATTCTTGATTATGGCTCTCATAAAACCTTAGCAGTGAATAATTTGTGCAACGCTCAAAATGTTGTAGTATGGTCTCGTTACCACCTCGTACATCCCATTGTTTGCAGCCACTAGACGTCAGTTTCTTTGGTTCATACGATTTGGTTCTGCACTATTTAATAAATCGTACATTCGTGTCATTACAATAGAAAAGGGAGTTTCTGGATTTATAAAAACTGGTATTTTCCCTTATAATCCTAATACATTTTCGAACGAAAATTTTTCTCCTCCCAGCCTAAATCAAATTATTATTATTCCGGAATATCAGGAGGATTTAAATATAACTGTTTATTTAGGATAAAGAAACAAATTGTTTTACTTTACAAATCATGGAAGTTGCATCAACGATTTTAATGAATCGGCCGGGCAGTGAAATAACTACCAAAGAATTGACATATTACCCCATTACGATACTTCGTGTGCCAAACAACTTATACCAACTATTGGTTTTGTGAATATTGACGAAGTTTCTCGGGCCAGGCTCCAAATTAAAAAACAATCTATAGTGAAAAGAAGCGGCCCCGCTATACAGAGTTCGATTATGTTTCGGTCGTTGCAACCTGATGAGTAGACCACCTTTTTTTCAGTATAAAACCAAATTGCCAAAAAGAGACCTAAGGAAGTTTCTCAATAAACTTATTATATTTACAGCAACTTAAAGAAGAGCTTACAATTGTCGAAACCAGAAGAAAGGAAAGGAGAAAATCTAAACGAAACATAGTTGCTATTAAAACTCAAATAAAACGAATGCAAACAAGCATAATAGTAAAAGATCAGTTCGGCGACCAATTAATTTTGTACCCTCTGATTCCAAGATGATGTTGATGAATCCGTTTTATGTGACGATGATGACTTTGATGATATTGAGATTTGAAGCACTAATGAAATATGCCTAAAGTCTGTTCAGAATTTGGAAATGACAAAAAATGTGCAATAGATGGTGCATTTTTTGAGTGTAGTAGTGTGCATAGAGTTATGCCAGTTGTTCGGACGTGGATAGTGCAGTAAACTTCAAATGTAATTATTGTAAAGATTGGACGTAATTCTTTATGTATAACGATTACTGTTAAAAGTATAATCACAATTTTATTTTGTTTAAAAACTGAAATTTAAAAGCAAAATAATAATTAAACCAATTTTGGTTTTTTTACTTAGACGGAATTACTAACTTGGTAGGGTAATACCATTTTTCAGGGACTTTGATAAAAAAATCCTTAAATGAACAAAGGTACTTATATACCCTTATTTCATAATGCAAACTAGTAGAAGGCTAAATAGGCTTTCAGAATCCACCGACGTCTTGTTGAAAAAAACAATTAAAAAATGGGTTTACCCGTACGAGACTAGCGTGAAGCATGTCTCACGTACATTTTTTCTTTCATGCCAATGTTTTAAGCAAAACATGTAAGGCGGGGCTAAAAGTTTTTATCATACCATATACAATTCATCTTAAACGTATTACATAATATTCCATCTGAGAATTGTCAGACGCCTTTAACCTTGAACATGTCATATATAATTCATCATATATGTCATATACGGCTCTTTGCAGACATGTCACACTCGAAAATTAGTCCCATTTGCTGTTAAATATATACGTATCAAGCTTAACTGTTGTTGATGAGTCATTATAGTGTGTTGTCAATGGCTTTCTTGCTGATTTATAAATCAAAGTAGTTGACCATAAATTCGACGAATTGATTTAATACTGTCGCCCGACAAACCATATGCAGGTGAAGTTATGACGTATGGCAGTTGAGCGGAATCAAATAATTTCTTGTATATATGAATTAAAATGCACAACAATGTCTTGTATATATGTTATTTTTGAAGAATATTTTCTAATTTTGAAAAATATAGCGGTATTGTACCAATTGTTTATAGTCTTGTAAATGAAGGGGTACCTGTAAGTTATTAGTGGCGATTTTCATTTTCTGGTGATGGTACCTCATTAAAAATGAGACGGAGTTTTCAAGAAAACATTCTGTTGTAGGGGGAGAAAATGGCCTCAAAAGACCTGGAAAATCGATTTTCCGCAAATACATATCTCCCAAAATATGGCAGTTAGAGATTTTTTGGTCAGATAAACATTGACGATCAGTTAATTCGCTACCAAAATGCTCCGATTGACTGTTTCCAAAAACTTTACCGTTTCCAAGATAAACGGGCCCAAGCGCACTTAGAATATTTCTGTGTTGTATGCCGCGTGACTTGAGTCACGTTTTGAGTTTTTGACTCTTTGGCCATATTGGAAAAACGGGTCAAACTTTCTGCTCTCGCGAAATTTTGACCTCGCCAGGAATTTGTTCCTATTTTTTTTATATTGCACTAATTTGCTACAAATTTTCTTGATTATGGTTCCTCAGAAGGTGTTTTGTCATCTGTGAAATTTGTATAATCTAATGTTCTTCCATTTTGATTAAAACTTTGTTTGTTGAATCCCAATTTTTTGCTGATTTTGGAGCGCGGGGAATTTTGTAAACAATCACCAATTAAAAATTCATACATGATCGAATTGGTCTCTATGACATATCATTTGAAAGCTGAGAACGTCTACTTTTCGGCTGTGCGATTATTTTTTTTTACAAAATCGGCCATTTTTCAATAAATTTGGAAACCGCGAGCTCAAGGAAAAAGCGCACTTTTGTTTTCGTGGTTTTTTTCTCCCGGCTCTTTATTTCTGACGTTTTGACACCTTGACACCTTTGTCATTTCCGTTCGTTTCATTTACAAGTTTACTCTAATACAAAAAATGTTGGTAGGCGCGAGCAAAGATGTTTATACATCCAGAAGAATGATAGAAGTCAAGAATATTGAAGAAATATTGAGGTTTTTCGTTTAAATTAACTTATCATCAACCTAAAACATAGAAAGTGAAGATTCAAATCTTGTCAAATTGGAGCAAAAGGTGAGCATTTCTTTATGTTGTTTTTATTCAAGAAAATTTGTTTACAAATAACAATTCTGACTCAAATTTTGGTCTACTTTTCTTGTTATAGAAAAATGGAGGTTAACTCCGCTACATCGGTGCGTTTCCTTTGTAAGGAAGATGTTTCTGGGGATGATGAGAAAATTTGATTTGAGTGCTACTACCAAGTTCATCGCATCCCTTCCTTTCATGGTGGATATTTGTAATCAAATGGAGGAGTTTTGTGAGGTCCGTTACAGTGACCAGCATGTAGATGGCGGTTACGAAGAGTTGGGTAAATCAAAGGGGTGGATTGAAATACGCAACCCGTTCCCACATACAGAAGAACTTATTTCCATGTCCACCGGGCTCGTTGCTGCGAAAGAAGTTAATTGTCACGAAGCTTTTGCGGTTGGAACAAATAGTGTCCTTAATCAAGTGCCAGGCAAGAGGTTTCATGCTATTTCATTAACACGCAAGTATCGCGTAGTACTTCTTATAAATAAAACGTCTTCGATAAAAGTTCAGGATGAAGTTATAACAGTAGATCCCTTGTTAATTGTCCAGAGAATTTGCCTGATCCAAGAAGAGTCCACCCAGAACCTAGAAACCCATTTCGATTATGTACTAGCTCCATTTCTAATGGGCATATTTGACAATGGCATGTAACGGAAAACCGCTAAATCGGTTCTAATAAAGATATTCTCGGCAGAAACCGCGAATATTAACAAAACTTAGTGTATTCACGTTGTCGACGGGGGAATGTTGATACATCGGGTACTCTGGACGGTAAAGGAATTATTTGTTGAAATTTTCGGATACGTAAAACATTTAAGAGATAATTATTCCCGGGACATCACAGTGGTTTTCGATGGATATGAATGTCATCGCGATAATATAAAAGGGTCAGAACGTTTGCGACGTGCATTCAACATGTCATGCCCTGACATAAGGTTTGAGCCTAACATGGTTTTACCATTTCCATAAGAAACGTTTTTGTCCAATAATAATAATAAAAGTCGCTTCATTCTGTATTTGAAGAGTGTTCTGGGAGAGAATGGCATTTCCGTTAGACAAGCAGTAGATGACGCAGACTCGTTGATCGCACATATAGAGTTGCAGAAATATGCTGTCAATGGCCCGCCAGTTGTAGCAGTGGCAAAGGATATTGACATCCTTCTACTGATAATAGCCGTAACCCCAAAAGATCAAACAATTCATTTCTTGAAGCCTGGAAAGAGAAAAAACCCCCAGCAAATGTTTTTCTCCAAGGGCTTGGATGCGCGGCCCTTCGTTAGAGACAATATTTTATTTCTCCATGCGATTTCGGGAAGCGATATTACTTCCGCTTTTTCCGGAAAGAAAAACCTCAATAATCGCCAAATTAGAGGGAAAGCTTACAAAGAACAGAGACACGGCACTGAAAGCGGTGATTGAAAGTTTTAAAAACGAGATCTTCAAGTGATTCACCAGAGACAGAAACAGAAGCCAAACCGCACTCAAACTAGCAACCTTGCCATCCACAAGTGAAGCTGCAAGGCAACACTTTTACACGGGTATATCTGCAAGTCCAGCAGTGGCTCGGAAACGAACTGTCACCAGAAAAATGGGGATGGAAACTTGTAGGGGGTATACTAATGTCAGTCCAAATCACTAAAGAGCCAGTGGTTCCGGAACTCTTAAAGATGATATTTTGTCAATGTAAGAAAGAATGTAAGGGAACATGTTCATGCAAGAAAGCAGGGCTACCATGCTCATCTATTTGTAGTTCATGTGAGTCCCGCAAGTGTTCGAATTATAAAAACAGCCAAGATACGTTATTCGAAGAGGTAGAACTAGTGGAAACTGTAGAACCATAAGGAGTTGTTGGCGAGGGCGTCGTTGATGATCAAAAATTATTACTGGAGTCTTGTGATGGGGACTAGTGATTAACAGATTTATGTTATAATTTCAAAGTATTTTTAATATATTTTTCTATAATAAATGAAATTTAAAGAAATTTTATAACTCTTTACTCGAAAAACCTCGATCCGGATGGTCAAAAATTGCAAAAATTTGACGAGAATCTTCAAAAAATTGTTGTTGAGTATTATGAGTAAATATTCTTCACTCTTAAGAGATTATAGTTTTCGTTAGAAAAAACCTCATTGGACAATAAATTGTCATATGAACAAAACTGATTTTCGCTAGTTTTTCGCCAAATGGTGGGGTCCATCCTGCTGTAATTAATCTTATGGTCCGCTTTCCTAATAGGTATAATTTGAGCCCTTATCTACGAGAAAAACAAGACGCTCGGGAGCATAAAAATTCTTGAAAATCACATGGTTTACTACGGCGTTTCCCATTTATGACGCCGAGGATTTTGCCAGTGAATGGATTGTAGTGGCGCCATCTACAATTAGTTTCCACAGTTCAAAACATTAAAAATTATGTATTTGCAACACCCCCCATCTCAAAAGTTGTAAAAAACTTGCATATTTCATTAGTCTCAAAATTTTGGATTTTTGGACCCGACTTTTTGCAAAAAATATTAATGTTGCGAAAAAAATCATTAGAACTATTTTTGTAGAAAATGCCATATTTTGGGAGATATTCGCCGAAAACGGATTTTCCAGGTCTTTTGGGGCCATTTTCTCCCCCTACAACAGAATGTTTTCTTGAAAACTCGGTCTCATTTTTAATGAGGTACCAAATGCCACTTATCACTAGAAAATGAAAATTGCAACTAATAACTTTCAGGTTGGCCTTTTTTCCTCCTTCATTTACTGGACTATTAACACATTTTTTAATATGAAATGAAAAAAATGCAAAACCAAGACTAAACAAGCAGTGAGGGCTAACTGTATACGACATGTCAAGGCGAACTACTAGAAACGTAACGGCTATACACAACGAAAGAGACTTTATGGAAAATTATGGAATCGTGATATGACAATAGGATTTTCATTCTCAGTCCACATGGTCGTCGAGTGCATGTCTAAGGCTACTAAACTGCAGGAAAATGTTGAAGAACCGGTGCAATAAGAAACAAGTGGTTATACATATGTCGTTTATTCGTTACATTTAGGCTTTGAACGTTATAATTATTTCGACGTTACATATACTTTCTAGCCTTGAAAGAAAGCCTAAACCAAATCAGAAGGCAATGTATTCAACCAAATCAGTAAGAGACAAATAATTTATAACATGACGAAACGGCCAGTGAATGAAACGATGAAAGATTAATTTGACACATAAATATAACTTTTTTGGGTGTTATTGTATAATGTGGCAGATTTTGCCGAAGAAAAATAAAATTTTGAGTTTGAAAATAAAGAGATAAATTCTCTAATACATCATTTTTAGTACCACGCCTGATCAATCAAGATAGTTTTAGGCTTATATCTAATAGTTTGATTCCAAGATGATAATTCCGGTTGGGTATAACGTCAAGTGAAATGTGAAGAAGTCTAAGCATCCAAGCGCCATTGTTGAATTAATTTTATGAACAAGCATTTTTACATTTAAATATTGATTCTCCCGACATTCATGGACAGGGAGAAAAATTCAGGATACCTTAGCATCATAAATGCAAATCAACATTAAATAAAGAAATGTGTTTAACACGTGTTTATAAATAACCAATTTGCTCTTGTGTGAAGTTATCCCAGCCCAGAATTTTTCTTAACTTTAATGAAAAAACGAAAAATTAACAAATTTATTAAATTCGACTTGTTTTTCACAAAAAAAAATTAAAATCTAACGTTGAAAAAACAGTAAAACTTTGAGTTGCATAAAGTAATGGAAAATTACAGGCACCCCGAAAATGAACACTGTGCTGAGAATTTCATTGATATTTGAATAACTTTTCGCCCTACTCGATTAATTTAAAATTATTTCGTCAAAACTAAAAATATCTCGAATCAGGGCTACATAATTTTTAAATGTATACGCTAGTAGCTAAATTAAATAAAAAATCGTTCCGTGACAATTTCATGGATTTTTATATAATTTTTCGTCCCGCTCGATAAATTTAAAATTATTTCGCCAAAACTAAAAATGTTTCGGATCAGGGCTACGACGTTTTAAAATGTATACACAAGTAGCTAAATTTTAGCTTAATTAGAACAAAATCGTTCCGTGGCAAGTTCACAAAAATTAACTCTGGACTGGGAATTTCATTGATTTTTATATAATTAATTTTTTGACCCTCTCGTTAAATCTAAAATTATTAATAACTCAAAATATTACAGTTTTTGTATACGTTATTAATTTCTTTTTATTATATGAAAAACTATTCAAATCTAATAAATTTGATAATTTTTCGTTTTTTCATTAAAATTGATAAAAATTCTGGGATGATGCCTAATTAAAAAATTTAATTTTCTGGGATAGAATTATGGGATAACTTTACATATGTCCATTTTGTTTATAATTTATTTAATGACCTTTAAGTCACTATAAACAGTAAACACTTCAGGTACAGCATATAGCCTGCATCTGTAGTCAATTATAATAGAAGAAAACAAGTTTAATTTAACAACAAAATAATATTTTCTTTGTGGTTAATCACTTAATTACGTTCTAGACTGAAGAAAATTAATGGCTTCCCCTTAAAGAAATTTGAAATGAAATCGACACTATGTACAAATTAAGACGTCGTTCCCAGAATACCGAAAAGGTCAAAAAATTGAATTCTTTCAATAACTACCAAAATATATCAATATCTCAATTTCTCAACACACACATACACTTGATGTGTATACACGAAATGTAACCAAATTTCCACCTTAGAATTATGTATATAAAACAGCAATAGGGAACGTTTTTTACCACATTAGATGAAAACATCATCAATCTTATCAGCATCTTCTCATCTAAAAGCAAGTTGAAACAGAAAAAAATTGAAATGAACAGCACTAGAGGAAAAAAAATCTCAAGGCAAAATTATTAACCTACATACATACATATCCGATATGTATATAAGATACGATACGTACATACACATACGTATATACGTAAGCCAATGATAAATGTAGATACCAAACCAAAATCTTATTAAACGGTTAAAAAAATCCGGCACAAAAATAATAATACGTTAACCCAAATAATGTAGAGCGAAAAAAGCTCCCCATCCCAGTTGGGCCAACGGCAACCAAAAAAAAAGCTCACATCAGAAATAATAAATGAAGTAGTAGTGTAGTAGAGAAAGTAGAATCCGCATGTATCGCTTTACATATATACACTTTATATATACATACGTAGGGGTAACTTTAAAGCTATGTACACATTATACAGTAAGCTACTTTAATTTATGTACGACATAAATTCCTGATTTATGATTATACAAAACCATCACACAACATACTTAATATATACAGCAGCTATATTATAATACAACGACGACTAACAACTAAATCGGGGTAATTTAATGTAAGCTTTATTCTATGTTTTTGTTGTTGTTTAGAAACTTTCGAGTCGTCGTCATCGTCGTCGTCGTCGTCGTCGGGGGGTGATTGATGAATTGTAAACATCGAAAAATATAATTCAACGTTACACTTAATATTTTGTAGTACGACAGCAAAAAAACTATTTATTAACGAACTGTATAAAGTTGTGTATATTATGTTACGGCGTTATACAACATGATAAGATAACAATCTTATCGACCTAAAAACAGAAATTATACTTTAAAACGGATATAATTCGCTAGAGAGGGAATACGACTTAAAAATGTTTTTTTGTTTTTCGTGTGCACTGTACTGTGTTAATTAAAATTACATTAGTTTGATTAGATGTCTTTGAGTTGGTTTTTGGCCCTGGAATTACGTGACAGATAAAATACTGAAAGGCTTGATACTGTGTACTGCGTATAGATATATAGAAAATGGCATAATTTACCACTTTACGACTTTGATGAGTTTTTTTTATTTCGACCCATATCTATCTCTAATATGATGGATGGACGATAATTAAACGCAATTCCGTTGGGGTTGGTTTAAAATTATATTCATGCTGCTTTTAATTTTCCTATTTTCCTATTTGAAATGAAAATTTTGAAAGCATAACAATTTTTTTTTTTTTGTTATTCAAGGTAACTCGTTTAATTACATTTTACTATCTGTACCTTTTACTTTAGTTGAATTTAAATTCGAGCTTAAAATTCAAAATGAATAAAATGTGTTTGGATATATTATTCCCAATTCACAGTGGTTTACCTGAATAAGTTGAAGGCTTACAGATACAGCCGTGATGTAATATTTTTAATGATGCATCGGCCATATATCTTATGCATTGTCATAATTAGCTATATACGCAATTTTGAAAAATTAATTCAGTAGTGTAAGGTAAATCATCAAATTTTTTATTTTCAAAATCGGCGACGTGAATTGGCCGCCGAGTGGCTGTCTTGCTTTGGAAACAAATTTTGACCTAAGGAATCCATGCCCCGATATTATTCCATACTTAATGTCATAAAATATGCTTAAAAAATTAAGTAGATACTCGTATATCCCAAACAATTATTGTCCAGTTCTAATTTTTGGTTTTTGGTTCACACGGAGTTTTTAACAAATTGATAATATTTCAGGGAGTAAAGATTTCAAATAACGAACTCACTAAGATTCATGGCCGTTGTATTCACTAAAACTACGTAGTTGGTGAAGAAACATTATTGATTGGTTGGTCAAGAACCTTGGAATATTTGAAATATTTTCCAATTTGCTAATAGTGAGAAGATGTTTCACTTTATAGTCTATTTTATGGTTTGGACATGGGAATCAATTCTTCTAGACTGACGATAAAATTCCTAAAGACCCCAAAAAAAACTTTAAAGAATTAGTTTCTTGAATGACGGAGTTTGGGATTATTAGATAAATTATCAAGATACTTCGAAGAGGACTGGTTTGTCACTCGGAGTTCTATAAGAAATTTATATATTACCTGAGTAATTTAAGGTTTTTGGTTAGGTCAGATATCATGACACCTACGAAGTTTTAATAAAGTTTAAGTTTAATTTAATGGTCGAATCATCGACGGTACCTTAACCAACTGATCAGACTTTTCCAAGTCAGAAGTGAACGCGTCATTGGAAAAAATCGATAATCCAACAATATTAAGACTATAATCAACGCCAGATGAGCTAAAGGAGGCCGTTTTGCAGTGAAATATCACGTGAAATGACGTATACTGCTCCAAAATACCAACAAATTATCAAAAACTTCACCCTTCAGTAGTACAACCTTAGCACCCAACATCAACGAAAAGGTGAATATAAGGAAGGTGCCGGACTTAATCCAAAAGAAACGAGTGATGGCGGTGAAGTGACCTATTCGATAAAAAAACACAATTCCTTCCGACATTTTGTTGAAAATGATCTGCATGCCAAAGCGGAAGCAGTAACGTTCAACGAGGTTTAGCTACTGGAAAGATACAAAGAAATTAGAAAGAAAGAAATTATAATTATGTTACGAGGGCAAAGTTATACAGCGCCGCAACAAAAATAAACCAGATTATTTGCCAAACATGACTATACAGTCAGTCACAAAAGTCTACATACACCACCAAAAATTTGCATAATCGAGATAAATGGAACGAACTAAATATTGTTATATCAATTAAATAATATATTTAAACAAATAAAATCATTAATGGTCAAAAAAATTAAAAAAAATATTTTCATAAAATTCATAAATTCCTAGAAGTGTCATTCAGTATTAACTTTGCATTCGTGAGAAATATTTTTCGCCTTTGGCATTAAAATATGGTGCGTCGAACGAAAGTGTCAATCAAAATAAGAAATCTAATAATAAAGCTACGGGAACAGAATAAGAGTAATAATGAAATATCTAAAGCAACTATACAAACAATAGTGCGAAATTTTGATAAGAGAGGAAGTATTCAAAATAAGCTAACGATCTGGGTGTCCTAAAAAATTTTACGCACGGGATGTTCGAAACATCAAATTAAAAAAGTGGCATCTAATCCGAGGATAAAGTGCACCAAAAATAGCTGCGGTAAAGGATGTTCATCCCGAAACAGTTCGTCAAATTTTATGAAACGAAGGGTTTAATTAGTCCAGGGAAGTTAGGAAAAATAGCGGAAACTTTTAGGGACAGCAGATATCGAGATACGGTTTTCGGCATTGTGTTCAGGAAGGTCCCAGGAAAAAAGTCTATATCGTCTGGTTTAGGCATTTTTTGAAAAATACCTTCTGGGCCTGAAAATTCCAATTGCATCATTACTTGCACCACTATAGGAACGACTGGAAACTCGGAAAAATCGCTTGGAAATCGTTATTCAGTTATTATATACCCGGGGATGCACGGAGGTGGCTCTGTTGGGGGGGGAGGTGCGCGGGGATGATTTGGGGGGAGAAATGGCATTAGATTTCCCTGGGGCGCTCGGAGGAGGCCCTTTGGGGTTGTCTGGTGGTGATTGTGGGGGGAAATTGCAGCGTCCATGAAGATCACTCAAAAATCGTTACTCGGGGGTTTTCGGGGGATGCCGAATTCAATTTTGGCATTAGACTTCTTCGTGGGCGCTCGGGGTCTCTCTGTGGGGTTGTCTGGGGGAAATGGCAGCGTCCATGAAAATCACTCCAAAATCGTTACTCATGATGTTGCTCAGGCAAAGTTCAAAATCGTTACTACCAAAAACACTTTGGTGCACGATTTAAAACCGAAAATCAGGTTTTGATATTTGCTTTATTTTTATTTTTTTGGATCGAAGTTGTCTTGTCTTACTTGAAGATGAAAAAAAATATATCTTCATTCTATTCGATTTTGGATTTTGCCGGAGCAACATCACATCGGAGTTCATCACTTACCAGCCAAACGAAAAATTAGTATTTTATTTAAATAATTTTTTTTATTAATTTTAAAATTAAATTAAAGTTTGTTTTATTTATTATCATTATTATTCATTTCGATTTTCACTTTCCGCCGCATCATACTTCTACAGGTCCAAGAGTGCCAGACACCACTTAAACTACTATAAAAGGTCCAAAATCCAAAAAACTTGATTATTTTAGCACTTATTTTCGTATAACAATACGGCACTCTTATACCACCAACGTGGTATAAGAGTGCCGGACAGAACTCAAACACTAAAAATAGGTCCAAAATCCAAGAAACTTGATTACTGTAGGACTGTATTTACATACAACGAAAAAGCAAAGTGGTCCTAAACGACAGATGTAAAATTGATGCCACACAGACGACGACTGCGTCCGGGACCTGGACCCACATTTTTCTTTTCAGTCGATACAGAATATTTCTGTTCGTACCGGTCCCCGTGGTAACGATACTTTACTCTCTTTATAGCTTTGGCGCCTTTTTCAAATCCAGTTAAAAGGCACAAAAGACTTCCAAAGCAATTGTTTTTATAATATGTGTAATATTTATTTTTTTAATATACAATCAAAATTTTTATTATTCATACCCCCGGGTAATTCTAATGCCAGAATTGAATTCGGCATCCCCGAAAACCCTCGAGTAACGATTTTGGAGCGATTTTCATGGACGCTGCCATTTCCCCTCTCTCAGTCACCCCCAGACAACCTCAAAGAAGGGCCCACGAGCACCTCCCAGGAAGTCTAATGCCAGAATTGAATTCGGCATCCCCGAAAACCCCCGTGTAACGATTTTGGACTGATTTTCATGGACGCTGCCATTTCCTCCCCAATCACCACCAGAAAACCCCGCAGAGCCGCCGCCGAGCGCCCGAGTAATTCCAATGCCAGAATTGAATTCGGCATCCCCTACAACCCCCAAATTACGATTTTCGAGCGATTTTTCCGTGTTTCCAGTCGTTCCTATAATGGTGCAAGTAATGATGCAATTGGAATTTTACGGTCCAGAAGGCATTTTTCAAAAAATGCCTAAACCAGACGATATAGACTTTTTCCCTGGGACCTTCCTGAACACAATGCAAAAAATCGCATCTCGATATCTGCTGTCCCTAAAAATTTCCACTATTCCGGTCGATTTTGATCTAAATACCCTGGGCTAAATGAAAGAGCGTCATGGAAAAAACCATTTATAAGCCTAGCAGAAAAGGCTTGAATTAACAAAAAAAATACGTTAATGAAGGCACTGAATTTTGGAGCAGAGTGGTTTTCATTGATGAAAGTAAATTCAATATATTCGGATCCGATGAATGTGGAAACATTTGGCGAAAAATTAACCAAGATCCAAGTAACCAGGCTAGTAACCAAATTTAGCTTCACACCGTTAAACACGACGGTGGAAATGTAATGGTTCGGTGATGTATGGTTGCAGCTGGTATTGGAAATTGGTCTTTATAGAAGGTAATATGGATCACCGAATGTATTTGAACATTTTGCGTAGCAATAATAATTTACAACCGTCCGTCGAAGGCTTAGGACTAGGCAACCAATGAATCTTATATCAAGATAATGTTTCAAATATACGGAGATGGAAGTAAGACAATGGCTTCAACAACAGCCGAAACAACTTCATCCGCATCCCCAGTGACGGGATTGGAATGCAATAGAGCATATCTGGTATGCACTGGATCAAAGGGTCTGAAAATATAGGATTACCAATAGGAATTCATCTGTCAGATTCATTTGATCAATGCCCGTGCGACTAATCGCTGTTATTAAGTCTAATGGTGGCCCAACTTAATATTAATTTTAGTTCTTAAGTGTGTCTGAACATACCATACATGATTCTTGTGGTTTAACTTACTGTATGTAGGCTTTTGTGATATAAATTTTATGAATTTTTTGAAAATTGTTATTATTTTTTTTCGTCCAATAATAATTTTCTTTATTTAAATATATTATTTAATTAATATTACAATATTTAGTTCTTTTCATTTATTTCTATTGAGAAAAATTTTAGTGGTGTATGCAGACTTTTGTGACTAACTGTATATAATATAACTGTTGAAGAGCAATATAAAGTCTACGTTTTACAGTGCGCATAAATGCAAAATATTCGATGTAGCAAGCTGTGACATAGCATCTCTTGCTTAATTAGAAACGATATGCAGGAATTTCGACGATGCCACGGTTATTGGCGATCGAGGCATAAATTGCAAGAAACCGTTTGAAAGATGCAATGAAGTACGAGGGTTCCTTTTTATAAATCGGGATTAAGCAACCCTAGTGCTGCGATTTGGTAACTAGCGTCTCTATCATAAAGTTTGACATTTTAGACCGTATATTTACTCAGAACAATTTTTTATACAGTCGTGTTTTTTTTCTGTTACAGTGATTTCTAAAATTCATTTCAGTGCAAAAATGGAACTAATTCGTGAACATTTTCGTGCGATTATTTTTTACCACTTTCGACTTTTGGCGATGAAGCATCTTCAAGGACCAGTGTTTATCGATGGTTTACAGAACTCAATCGTGGCCGCAGTTCGCTCAACGATGAATTTCGTAATGGTCGTCCAAAATCGGTTGTTGTTCCGCAAAACATTGATGCTGTGCACGAGCTTATAATGCAAGATCGTCAAGTGATTTATCGTAAGATTAAGACTTTTTTGGGCATTGGTGGGACCAGCATACATTCAATATTGCATGAACATTTGGTGGTTAAAAAAATTTGTTCGAGTTGGATCCCACTTAATTTGACAACCGCTAAAATAAATTCGTGTCAAGTGCTTAAAAAATATGATCGCGTTGCTTCAACACATGTCTATAATATCGTGACAAGTGATGAATTTTGGATCTATGCGTATGAGCCCAAAACCAAACAGTATAGAAGGTCTGAGTGTTCCAATATGAGCCAAATTCATTAAAAGTTTTTCGCGCACAAAGCACTTCGAAGCAAATGGTCGTCTATTTTTTCGAAAAAGCTGAATTTATCGCAACCGTACCATTGCTTCAACGTAGAATGTCTGAATGGTACACAACCATTTGTTTGGCAGATGTTCTCGGCGAAATAAAGTAAATCAACCGACGACAGATCTTTATCCACTACAACAATGCGAGCTTTCACACATCATCGAACACAACTCAGCGATCAATGCATCGAATTAATGGCTTATTTGCCGTAATTTTGCACGCAATGACTGCTTTTTATACCCTCAAATCAAAAATAAATTGCGAGGCCGCCGTTTTTCGAATCGTTATGAAGCGGTTGATGCGTTCAAAATGCATGTCTTGGAAGTTTTTGGCTTGTTCTTAAATATAAAAGGCTGTAAGATTTAAGCCGACATCTGGGAATAGAGGTGTAACATTTAAGCCGAAAAACAACAAGTGCCACCGTTTCGTGTTGGAACTGTGAAGTGATAGGCGATTAACATTTTGATTGTACCAAACTTCAGAACCAAATATATTGCTCTGAGCTCGGAGCTCCGGAATGGAAGGCGTTATGGCTAGTGGAAGTCCAAAAAATCATTCTAAAGAGAAACATTTTACATTTCCAGTTGTTTCGCACTATACAATCAACCGCGGTTGGAGGAAATGGTAAACACAACGTTTGTGAGAAGAAACGTAGTCTAAAGCTTAAAATTGGGCTTGGAAGCAACTGACAACGAATGTGTGGTAACCATTGAAGGTCATAGCCGATTGCACGTAAATATGATATATGGGAATGATTTGGGTCTCGTAGATGACATGCCTTTCTTTATCGATATGAAATGTAAGGTCAGAATGCTACGGTTGGGAGCGATGAGAGCAGTGGGTCTTACCACATGGGCACAATCAGTTTGCGTCTGAAAATCTTCAGGTTAAATTAGATTTTGATTAGACGTGTTAGCTCAAGTTTCAGTAAAAAATATAGTTACCCTTTACACTAAGATCAATAAGCTTTAAGGACCGTTATCCGGTACAAAATACTTATCCAGCTTAGATCTCAACTACCTTTTCTGGAAAATTGAAATAAGCCCCCTTCCAGTACAAGCGTATGTCTTTTGGGCTGCATAATGCTAGCCAATCTCTTTGATGGACACGGTTTTCGGAGTCGATTTGTAAAGGAGAGTATTTATTTACTCTGATGACAATCGGGATGACGATTGACAAACATATAACACTACTGCAAGGAAGATCTTTCGATTAGTATTGAGAAGGTGCGGTTCTTTCTTAGAGAAATTTAGTACTTTGGATACGTTCTCGAAAAAGAGGGATGAAGGATAACTTCGCGAAGACCGTCGAGGTGCCAGGGACACTCAAGTATGTTAAAGTCGTACGGATGCTCTTTAAGATGCCTGAAGATTGTTTCACCCAAATATTTTCATACAACTCAAGACAATGGAACATGTGGAACCTAGAATGAGAAGTTCTATCTTCCACAAAACGAGAGGACGATAATTTTACGTGACAACCTCGATACTGCTTAGGTTGCAAAATGTCGGTAGGCATACGACAATACTTCAAAGTTTTGAGAAATGTCAACTGAGAAAACCAAAAACAGAGATATTTCAACGGCAGCCATGGGAGAGTCAAGAGATACCGCGAAAGGAACTGGTCCGATGTCATATATCTCGTGAAGTAGTTTCGATATAATCAATATTGTGTTAATTTTGGTCGACAGATAGTGACAGTCCTTGTGTCACAATCAGGAAAAGAACAGTCGAATTACGGAGAAAACTCTCCAAGCTTTTAACTTTAATCTCAAGAAAGCATGTGGAAACTGCGAGAGGAAATATAATTGTTCACTGATATAACAGAATCGTAATGACGCAGACGTTCGAAGAACATATGCGATCCTTTTTCAGAGAAAATAAGTGCCTTGGATACATCTTCGAAAAACACGGATCAACTACGAGAAGGTTATCGTCATCCTGAAATTTGCAACACTCAAGCATGTGAAAGACATCTTTGGGATAGCCAATTGGTATCGAAGATTAATCGCCAATTTTTCAACAGCAACAAGACAAATCAGCCTTTTGAGAAAAACGGCCTGTAAAAAAGTTGCAATGGACCTTCGCTGCTCAAGCCACTTTTATTCATTTAGAGATTACTAGAGTCCGCTCCAATTCTAGTCAATCCAGGCTTCACGAAGCGTTTACAGTCCAAACTGAGACATATGAAGCTAATGAAAGAGCAATACTGTATATGACTCGAAAAAACACACACACACAGAGTATGAATATCAATCAGTGCGGTGGTGGAGAAATTTATACGATTTAAAGTGGTGCCACCAGCTGAGGCTCTCCTATCTGATTTAGAAACGTGACGAAATGTTCACTGAGATTAGCTGCCTCTACGACTTCGAACTCTGACGTGGAGTTTAACCAAGTCAATATCGACATGCTGGAAAAACTATAAAAAGATCAAATAATGATTTTATTAGCACTTCAAAAACTTTCCGACTTATGTTTAAAGATCGGAAGAAATATAAATATTGTTAGACTACCCAAGGCAATGGAACCTGAAATTAAAATATATATGTTACACAATACGAGAGACAAAAAAAAATTCATATGACAATTGCGATAGCGGTAGCACAGATTGAATTCTTCAAAAAGGTGCGTTTTATACAAGAAAATTTGTATTGCCTAAAAATGTTGTTACACATACGTGAAGGTTTTTGGGAACTGCTAATTGGACAAACTAAAGTGCGATATTTCGAGGGTAGCCAAGGAGGAGTTCAGATATCCGTGTATTCTCGGAATACGCAGGACTGTGCTCTTTGTAAAGCGGTTGCATAAGTCTTCTCGATATATTCGATATTTCGTTTATTTTGATCCGAAACAGGATTGTAAAATTTACAATTATTAAGGACATGCGAACAATATGCGAAATGAGATATATTTTCCGAGTTGCCTAATAAAATTTAAGACAGATGAAATGGTATTGAAAAATTAAAATTTAAGCAGCTTAACCAATACCAAAACTATAGGTATCAATACGTACGAATTACAAGTCGAACATGGAAAGCTTGAACATTTTGATGCTAAGGATTAAGTCGATTTACTTCGACAAACCACGTCATCGGCGCTTTAGTTCTCTTTTGACGTCTGTCAACAACATCAAATTCATAACCGTACAAATTTCATACAATGACGCATGTTTTTTTACGTGTTTTCGTTATCATTTGAAGAAAATTGCTGCAGAATCACATCGAATGCTTGTCAAAACTTACGGTGAGCATGCCCTTGGCAAAACACAATGCTATGAGTGGTGTACAATAATAAATTCAAAAGTGGTAATTTTGACGTGAGAAACGAAAAACGTGGTCAAAAAATTGAAGACAGTGAATTGCAAGTAAAACCTGCGAAAATGTTTTCTGCAACAGGAAATAAGAAAAAAAATGGCACAATGTTGTTCCCCAGATACAAAAGAAAGTCATTTCTCCATCGAATTGTGACTGGCGACGGAAGGCAATGCTCTGTATTTGGTGGGATCGGAAGAGTGTGATTTATTTTTGGCTGATTAAACCTGGTCAAAGATATGATCATTTTAATCAAGCTTTGCGTGAAAAACGATCAGAATATGATAAAAGCCGACACAAAGTTATTTTGCTTCATGATATTGCACCATCACACAAAACAAAACCGGTCATGGAAACGTTGGAAGCACTTAATTGAGAAAAACTTTCAGATGCGGCTTATACTAGCCAGACTTGGCTCCGTCCGATTATCACTTATTTGCATCGATGGGGCAAGGGCTTGCTGAGGAGCACTTCACTTTCTACGCAAATTTAATGAAAATGGTTCGATAACTGCGGGTTGCCTGAAAAGAAGAACAGATTTTTTGGCATGGCAGCCACCCATTGCCAGAAACATTAATAATTTAGGTCAAATTAGATGTCCATGTCGAAGAAGTAGCACTATAGACTTTTCTTTATGCCACTGAATCAATCTAATAATAAACTTTGAAAATACACTAGAAATGGTAAAATTCTGGTTTTAATTATAAGTATTTACTTTGATACCATGATTTTGTTAAATCTAAGCTTTAAATTTTTATTTAAGTATTAAAGCGATTTAATTGCGAGACTGCAAGCTAGTTAAACGTGCTAAAAATTACAAATAAGTTAATGAATAGTTTTACTATGCATGTGTACATGTATAGGTCAAAAATTTCAATATAATTAAATTATTTGCAACTCAAGAATGAATCACCTCGGTTATAGCAACATTCAATCACCCACTATTTCTTTATAGTTTTTGGTTATATAATAAAGACATATCAGATTATGCCATCAATTTACTGTGGCTTTAAAAGCAGCGTCATATCGCTGGCTATTTATTACATTCACTCGCCTTATACTAGACATTAACAAAAAAAAAAACAGGTTAATCGCCGACCTATCTAGAATAGTACAATAGAAACTGAAATCTAATATCATTTGCAATAATTTACAAATAAAGTTAGGAACATTATATTAAAAAAAAGTCCAAAGCAGCGCAGCTAAGATACACATATAAGGTAGACCCATATATGGTACCTATACTAAAAATAACACACATTAATCAATGTCATTCATTACCTATATGCGGTGGTTGTTTGGGTTGTTCGGCTGATGCTCACATATATACCACTACGTAAACTGTATACGATTCTAGATCGTCTGTGTAATAAATTTGTTTGTAACCCTATTTTATACCCCCGACTTCTTCTTCCGTGTATTACATCGAATCTGGAAATATACAAAAAAAAAAAAAATGGAAAAATGTTATAAATTGCTCTAAATTGTGTAATATTACGTTTGATTGAAGCGGATTACAGATTAAGGATTGAAAAATAAATTTTACTATAAATGCTAAAAATGTTTGGTGCGTATTTTGTAGCTCTTGAAAATGTTGTTAATTGACAAATTAATCAAATCTGTTGAAATTTGTACAATTCTCAGCAGATTAATATCACCTCTGTTTATTGTATTTGGATCGGTAATACGTGGTACCGTTAAAAATTGCTGAGAGTGATACACGGTTACCTGATGGTAGAAACTACGCCGATCGGATCGCCCTAAACTTTCACAATAAAATCGTTCAGAATTTGAATTGCTTATATTGATCCGTTAATAAAAGATTTCATCTTTTCAAACTGTTTAAAAAAAATATTTTTAGAATTTTCCGATATAGATTTGCTGAACATCTACAGTTCACATAAGAATTTAGTGTTTAACTTAAAACGTTTAATTTGAGTGATATTTAAATTTTGAGTGATATTTTCAAATCGCTCTACTGAAAAATAAATTTTTTTGGATTGTGTCACTCATGCAGCAAATGAGCGTATATGTATTGATTCGTAAATTTTAAATTTGCAGATTGCTTGATATATAAGGGGAATACGAACAAACTTCAGCAAAGTATTTTTGGAACCATTTTTATGACATTTTTGCACTCTGCAAAGCATATGATAACTCAACAATTACATTTAATTTTTATTCGAAATACAAAATTGTATCATCTCGAAATACAAAAAAATGGTGCTGCTCAGAAAACGAAAAAATATCTTGAGTTGAAAATAGCAACTCTTAAAAAAACGTTCAACGATTACGTCAATGTGGACAACAAAATAAAAGAATTTCAACCTGAACCTGAATCAACACATGGGAAAGATTTAAAAAATATGTTGACGATATGTGTCAACGCCTAAACACATCATCCTTGCCATCAACACCAACTCTAGATGTATACTCCAAATTCAATTACTTTGTCCAACTTGAAGAGCCAAATAACAACGACCAAGGAAATGAAACTTCATAGTTCAGCAAATCTGAAGCACTGAATATCAGCAAATTCAAAAATCGATTCCAGTGAAATCCGCACAATATGAAGACGGAGGATGATGATGATGATGTAGATCATGGAGCTACATGAAATAATCTGCATGGAAGCTTCCAAAGAAAAGGAAGTCAGTTTAAAATACTTCGTTGAGCAACATTACGAAAACTTAAATAACGAATACGACAAAATCGTATTATCACAGTTGAAATTGTTGGCAGAAAAACGATGCAAAGTCAAGCGTTTTGAAATTTGTGGAACTCCCATATTTTCATGGAGATGACCTGAAATGGGTTGGTTTGCTGACACTTTAAAACAGCCTAGGAGATCCTATAGAGAATCGCTTCAAGAGCAAAATATTACCTGTATCTAATCTGTAAAACACCTTAACAAGCCAACCAACTAACAACACGGAATCCGCCGCTGCGGTCAAAAGCTTACACACACAATAACCGAATGTTTAATCGCTATTAGGAATACAGGCATACATGGAATAAGTGTCGTTATGTATTCGCATCGTACATTGAGAAAATGGTCAGGCAAATCAATGTAGCCCAGGAAGACGAATACTTTGGCGAACAGATACAAATAAACCAATGAGAAGTTATAGATTAAAAACAGTCACGTATGGTATGGCATCTGCAACTTATTTGGCTACGAAAGCATTACAACAATTAGCCATAGACGAAGCTTCAATGTATCCAATTGGTTCGAAGAATGTGCAAACAGATTTCTATGTTGATGACTTCTTTTCGAGAGACAATACAATAACAGACGCAATAATCGCGCAAAGCGGATTATGGAACATGCTTTCCAGTGGAGGATTTAACATCAGAAAATGGACAAGCAATTTTAGAAGAACTCCCGGAAAACCTAAAACAAACACAATATATAATTTAATGGCACAGTAAAAATCATTAGGCTATACTCTGGAACTTCACAACAGAAACGTTTCAATTTAAAGTTTCCATTCCAGATACAAACACAACCGTATCTAAAGGAACAATTTTATCAGAAGCGTCCAAGCTTTTCGTTTCGCTAGGATGGTTAGCACCAGTAGTGATCCAGGCAAAAATCCTACTTCAAGACGTATAAGCTTCTGGTGTAGTATGGGACAACAAACTCCACTTGAATTTTAAAAATAGATGGCTAAACTACCAGCTAGAACTGCAAACAGTAAGAGTGGAATAAAATTCATCGTTGGATGAACTACAACAACGGCTCAAAAATTGAACTACATGGTTTCTGTGCCGCCTCTAATCAAGCTGTGTCTCTAATCAAGCTAATTTGTCTGAAAATATTCAGTGAATGAGGGACTTACTTATGTGGAGCAGATAAATAACTACAAAGGCAGGCAAAACCACAGGAAGGTGACATCAAAATTAAGATAGCACAGATGGGAACTGAGTGGCTCTTCTTGAACCGAGAAGTCCTCATTTTGGAGTTTTGTGAAAGGGTGGAGTCAAATGAATGAAACAACATCTCTAAAAGGTAGTAGGAACTCACACGTTAATCTTCGAGGAGCTTGCAACTCTTCTAGCTCAAATAGAAGCATGTTTGAACTCCAGGCCGTTAGCCCCTCTTTCAAATGACTCAGATCAAGACGAATGAGGACTTCCAACCAGCACATTTCTTGATAAGGAAAGTTATTACAACAACAAACACCCTAGCCTGACATCGAGTGTATCAAGATCGTCACAAGGTGGAAAATGTTGACCAAACTCAGTCAAATCTTTTGGAAAATATGGCACATGTATTATCTATCACGATTAAAACGTAGGTGGGAGAACTTGTAATCCTCAAAGATGAACCACTAGCCAGAGTCAACGAACTACATCCGGGACAAGATGAACTAGTCAGGGTAGTTACATTCAAATATAAAAACAACACGTTCAAGAGGTATCTTACGAAAGTATGCCGCCTTCCCTTAACAAACGAGTCTGAACACCATGTGAACATGCACTCTGAGAATAGTAATCTTGCTCAGTCGGTAGTAGACAACAAAGGAAATCAGTATCAATCAAAAACACAAAATAGAACAACAACCATGCAAGACGACAATACACAGTCCACAAAGAATAATCAAAACTTGAGAGAGCAGCCGTGAAGACGAGCGACAGGGAATCATTTAGTGTTAGCAATGCTCTCCACTTGCTGTTTGCTAGGGGTCACGCAAGTCCAAATCAAAGTCACTCCATTTAACTATTCGACAAGAATATATGTCTAGGATCAAGTAGACGCGATCATCGAGAGCATTTTGCATCTCTAACAACGGAAAAAGTGAACCGTTGCCAAGTATTTCAATCTAACAACGAAAACAATCGCTCGACGAAATATGCAATATTGGGTGAAGTGAATAAAAAAAGTAAATCCTTTTTTCAAGTAAATACTACCGAGTTAGTGAATAAAACTTACTAGCAACGTTTAAAGCAAGCTTGCTAATTTAACTAAAAATTTCCCAGCATTTACTTAAAATTATGTGAATAAAGGCTACCTTCTACTTTTACATGACATTTGAACACTTGAAAAATACAAGTAAAGTAGATAGCAACTTTTATTGGTAAAAATGATTTATTAAGAGTTAGAATTATTATAAAGAAAAAAAGAAAATCAAATTCTCATACTATGACATATGACAGCCAAAACCTAATTGTTTCCACTTTCAAAACTAGATGTGAGAAGGTCACTGAAGCATCCTATATCGTTAGTTATCGTATTACACTGGAAGGAGAAGCTCATACATTGGTCAAGACATTGGTCAAGCCTTGTGCAGTCGATATAGCTAAATGTAGGTTCGATGAAAAGGCGGCAACAGAAAACACTAATGTGCCGCTATCCACTGACACGGTAGCTCGTCGAATTAAAGATTTAGCAGCTAACGTGAAGTCTCAATTGATATTTCGCCTGAAAAATTATAAGTTTTCTCTGCAAATGGACGAGAGCATAGCTGGACTTGCAATCTTGCTTGTTTTTGTCCGATATCAGCATATTAATTTGCTTCAAGACCATCTTTTTTTGTGTGAACCATTGCCAAATAATACGACTGGTGGCGAAATGTCGTGAATGATTTTTTAAGACTAATGGTTTAGATTGGAAAAACTGTGTTGATATCTGCACGGATGGTTGCAAAGAGGCAAGGGTAAACCGCTGGCGCTGTTGCTAAAATCAAGAAATTAGCAACAAACTGCACCAGCAGCCATTGCATGCGAAACCTCTAAGCACTTGCAGGATTTATTAAAATACCAATGTCTTTGAAACATGTCCTTGATGAGTCTGTAAAGATCTTAAATTTCTTCAAATCGAGACTAGGCTCCGGAATATGTTGTATGCAACAGATTGCTAGATTTGTTAAGTAATATGTTCTTTATAAATTGATATTATGAGCAAATTAGGCATTAAAACAATTGATATCTAGAAATTGTTGTCAAACCCCCCACCCGTGGTAAGATAAACATTAACAGTAATGAATATTTTACGTTAGATTATAATGTTTATTACCGAGAATATTGAGCTGATTTGTGTTAACATCAAAGGGCTTATACGAATTATTTACATAATTATACGAATTATTTACATATTTACGTTCTGTGTTGCTATAAACGCCCTAATAGTTATGCGAACACCTACGAGCTCCTCGGGGTAGATGTTGACAATTTCGTTTTTAATAGCACTGATATTTTGGATGACTTTTTAGTCTTTTATTGACTATGAATTTTATAAGAAATGGAATTTTCTGTATATGAATCAGATGTTCTGGCGGCCCTGATGGATTCCATTATATCGTTTTAAAAAATTGTGTTGGTAACTTAGCTGAGTCACTCGATCTCGCACAGAATATTTCCATCAATATGGAAACACTGTTTTACAATTCCAACCTATAAATTCAACCCGTAAATCATATGTCTCTAATTTTAGACCAATTGCGAAATTACACCCTGCATCCCTAAGTTTTCAACGATTCCTTATATACTTTCAATGTAAAACATTGTTTTCATTGAAACAGAATGGCTTTCTTAGAGGACAATTTACGACTGCGAATTTAACAGAATTTGCATCTCATATACTTTGAACGCTATAGCACTTTAGTGATTTACTAACACAATTGTGCGGGTAGGGCAAAAGTACCATGTCAAAAATTTAATTTTGTATGTTTTTTGAACCAACTTACACATTTGTGAATTCCTTTATAACTTATTTTCGTCTGAAATAAAAAAAAAACACTATCGTTACACACAATTGTGTTGGTTTTACTACAAATAAAGCGAAATTTTTTATCAACAACGCCATTACATGCTATTGTATTTTACTCACACATTTGTGTGGGTTGGACTAAAACTGAGCCGATTTTTTTGTTTTCTTGGTTGAAAAAAGGATAGAGAGTGAAAGCAAAGTTGATCTTATTACCACGAACTTCAACAAGGCATTAGGCTGGGTTTCCCATAAGCTAATTTTATTTAAACTCAGGACTCTTGATTTGAGACCTCAACTCTTACTATTGGTGGACTCTTATCTATGAGGACGTAAAGTAGATAGTAAATTACATACTTTAGAAAACGTGTAAATTCCATTAGTCGATAGTTTACCATCAACAGAGCTGTTGTTACCAGAATTTTAGCCATACTGGACTTAGGGGTAATATATGACACCGAACTGAACTTTAGAGATCACATCGATTTGATTGTCAGCAGAGCTAACTGTTCGATTGAATTTGTTAAACGCTGGTCTAAAGAATTTGGAAACCCTTTTGTTACGAGGGCTAATTATATTACATTTGTTCGGCCTTTGCTCGAATATGCTAGCCAGGTTTGGTTCCCATACAATGAAGTGCCCAAACGAAGAATTGAAGCTGTACGCCGTAGATTTCAGTGCTACGTGCAAATAACAATTCATCGAAACAATATTGTTCATCTCAAAGTTTGTTTGAACATCAGTATTTAAGGATTTCTTGAGTAGGTATAAGCTGCGATATGAATATTCTCATCAAGTAATAATCTAAAATCGACGAGTACTCCGGAACAATATATTTTCCCATACAAATGACCATGTTCTAAACTAAAAATGCTCCAATCACCATACAAATTCGCAACAAAAATTTCTGAGCTATGCTGAGCAATAACACCGAACTTTATTTTTGCCTAAAATCATGGGAAACTGCCCAAATCTGAGCTAACAGTTAGGGCATTTTAGTTATTATGAATTTTTTCGATGTATTGCATATTCGCACAATATGTTTGGAGATTTAACAATCGATCGAAATAAAATTATATCGATTTTGGGTAAATTTTGATCGGATTATTGTGATGAGGTCGATAATTTGTTGAAATCAAACTGAATTGCTATAATAATTCGAACATTTCGGGGAGTTATGGTGCAAGTGGTTGGCCCCAAGTACTAACACGTTCGACACTCAAGCATTTTTTCGATTTTCACGCAAAACTCCCATATAAGAATTATTGAGTCACTTATATGTGACATGAGTTTTTGGGATCTCGATGCGTCACAAATATGCGTCATGAGTCTTTGAATACCAATACGTCACGCTCACGTATATGCGACATGCGTTACACACATATGTAAAACATGTGTTTTTGCATGGTGTTACGTCACATATGTGTGACATGAGACTGTAGTTTGTATAGTAAATGCGGCACATATCTGTTACGTTAGTCTTTAGATGCAACAATAAACATAAACATATTACATATAAATGTTATAAATTAGTTCGATTTATTTTAATAAAATTATGAATTTAAGAAATTAAAAATAAAACAAATTTCGAAAATTTATTCAGTATGATAAATTTTGAACATGGATATGAACACAATCCAATTTCCTGGCCTTCTTTGGTTTTGCAAACACAACAAACGTATTTGGTCGCAGATCTCTTGCCAGTTTTGCTACATTGGGGACATCTCTTGCGACTCTTAACTACAGCTGGGAAATGTTCTCTGTCTAGCGCTTCATCCAAAGACAAATTTTGTGGTGGTCTTTAAATGTTTTTAATAATATTCAAAATGTGATTAACGACATTTTGAATCTTTTGTAATTGATTAGAGCTGACATCATTTGTTTCATTATAAAAGCACATACTTTTTATCACATTTTCAAACCGTACTCGACTAATAGTTTGGTCAAAAATATTTGAATATACAGGTGGCTTTTATTTCAATAATTTCGTAAGGCGGATTTTTTATTAATTGGCATAAGCATGTCGTCGACCCAGTACTTAAGTGTCACAAACGACAAAAACTTGAAATTGAGATAATCGAATCCAAAGTTTAATCGGCTACGAACGTAACCCTATACACTATTTGACAAAATAAAATACACTTTCTTAAAATATGCAAACTGTCTCATCTAAAATTAAAAGGAATCTTTAATCTTGCAGTTTAATTTTAAACCGAAATGAAAAATTTTGAAAATTGCGTATGTGACACAAAACCGTTTTTCATATTTTTTATTTGTACGGTATGTATCAGTATTTTCGTTTTTCACGTATTACTTGAAAACAGAATTATTATTTTTGGTAAGAACGTAATTTTGGAAATTTAATGAATCAATAATGTCAGAGAAAATAAAAATTCTCATTTAAAGGCTGTATGCCAAACTTAAGGTAAATAATTTACTACGGTAAAAATCGGATTTAGAACAGATTTTTCGATTAGTTTGCCATAGAGTTTTTGCAAAATAAATGAATTTACCGAAAAATTTACTTAAAATTGACTTTTACTCGACTACTGGCCGCAGTCGAAGTACTAGAAATGAATTAGTTGCATATATATTGTACGTGTGTATCATACAAGTCCCGTTTTATATTTTGAGAGATTACCTTTGTAGCATATAGATTGTATGTTTGTATCATTCAAGCCCTGAATTTACTTTATGCATGTATAGCTTGATTGAACTTATTTTTCCTTTTGCGTTTAAACTGGTTTTTAATATTAATTGTTTGTATGTAACACTTAATTATTATTCTAATTTTAACTAAAATTTAATAGTAATTTATGTTATTCCCATATATGATTAGTTTATGTAACAGATAAGTACTTTTTTATGTTACCAATTAAGCATATGTAACACTTGGCACACTGGTATCTTTCAATAGGATTGAGATATGAACATTTTGAAACTGCCAATCGAAAGATCTTGTTTTTTCAAGTAAGATAGCACTACTAACTCAAAAACGTCCAAAATGCGTTTGTAACATTTAAGAATTGGGCCGACGATGTATAAAACATTTACCTGCTTAATCTCGAGAGATGTTGTGTCTTTCCACCGGTTAAAATTAGATTTTGCTCTTAGTTGCTTAGCAAAAATCATTTTCGCTTGTGCGTTAGTCCATGTTGCTATTTTTGCCAATATAATCGTCATCAAAAATGTTTGAAACATACTTAATTGGTTCTGCATTGGATGGTAGATCTAATAATATTTCTTCAGCACCCGTAAATACAATATTATTATCTTCATGCTCAACATCGGTCCATACGTCACTACTTGCAATATTTTGCAAATCCAATTCAAATGAAAATTCAGATGAGATATCAAGAGATGATTTTTGATATCAAATCCCACAAGAATCATGATCGATGATTGATGATCGCGGTGAAAAAAATGTGAAAACAATAAAAAGCTTGCAAATATTAGCTGATTAAGGGACAATATATATAATTTCTTGAGTAGCAAATTTTTTTGAAATATTTTAGTAGAATACCGAAATTGATCAACAGTTTAAAAGAGAAACACTTAACGGTTAAGGGATATAAAAACCTTCTGTAAGAAACATTTTTCAAATTAATGTTTGTTGCAGTAAAGTAGTAAACGACTTCACAACGTCACGATTGTCAAAAAATCAGGGTCTCAACAAAATATTGATATTTTGACATACAAAATGTAGAATATGGGGACCATTTGTTCTTTGAAAATTGAAGAATTTCTTAGTACTTTAGTTCATGATATTAGACAATTTCCAACAATCTCATTTAGAAACTAAGAAGAGAAAGGCGATTCAAATCAGATGAAATAATTTGTAATTTTTTACGAAATCTGATGAAAGTAGTACTGATTTTACTCTCTGGCTGGCAACCAAATAATCCGAAACGAATTTGAGCGGAACTTTAATGCAGATGAAATTGTTCAGTTTAGGTTAGTAGTTTAATATGGCATTCATAAAAAATTGGATGTCCAAGATTTAACGGATAACTAGTGTGATCAACATAGGCAAGAGTTTGATCAACACATTAAAAAGAAACAGCAAATGAAACTAGATTTTACAGATCAAATGAATCAGGGGTTTGTTCCATAAAATAAGAACCATAGAAAAATGCAAATAAAAATAATTTAAATTCGGGAAGAGTGTGCAAAGACTCTAGCAGCCAGTTTAAAATTTCTCATGCCGAAATTGGATCAATCGGGAAGCAAAATATATAGCAACGTAAATGATGATGTAGACGATATGAAGCAGACGGTCTAACATTCAGAAAACGTGAGGAGCAGCTTTGAGAAATGATTGTCGGTAATAAGGTGGAATAGAAAGTTTGGTAAGAAGGCCGTGAGTAATCACTTTTCAACGCAGTATATAAATGTGGATGCGTTGAACGCAATAAGCAAGTCTTAAGTGCGTCTCTGAGGAGTTCTAGTTAAAACGGGGTATGCGATAGAATTCAAGTGATTAGCGGGAAAATTGTAAGTGGTGTTTAAAGTGTAAATAGTGGTGTGATTAAAAGTAATTGTAAATCGTGTTGAGTGAATAAATAAATTTGTTATTTTATATTAGTGTTTATGGATATTAGGGGGGGAAATTGTTATGGTAATATTACTGGAAATTTTCCAATAGTGTTTAGTGATCAGTAAATATTCGGAATTATTCAGAGAATATTTCTGATATATTCGGGAATATTCTGAAAGCAGGGTACATTAATAGAATTTTGTTGTAAGTAGTTCCATGCCCATTAAGACTAAACCAACACATCTGCACCAATGATCTTGTTGTATTAATAAACAACATTGTGATAACTATTTTGAGGACAAGGCCATTTCTAACATGTAATAAAAACAAATGATGAATCATCGCATTAATTACAATCTGCTTTTGCTCAAACAATTGGATAAAAGATGACGAATTAACTAAGTCAGACACATCGTAAATCAAAAAACGTATCGGATGTGAACATAAGCTAGTTCTTAAACATGACCCAAGACGCTCATTACGGAGGAAAAATTGTCAAAAGGGAGAGCTTAATTAAGTTCAGAAAATATATTGACTGAGAATCTTCGCTTCATTGTGGGTATTCAGCATATACCGGGTGAGTTTTTTTAGCTGAAACTTTCAAATATCTTGGAAAATAAACCATCTACGATAAAAATGACCATGATCAAATTTAAATCATTCTGGGGGTCAATTCGCATTCCGTGAAATAATGAAAATGAAAAGTTTTTTTCATTGGCAATCTAGTAGTTTGAAATATTTGCACGTAATTTTACTGTGTGAAATCAAAATTTCTTATGGGGAATGCAAACCTACTCGATTGCTAATGAAAAAAACTTTTCTTCATTTTCATTATTTCACGGAACGCGAATTGGCTCACCGGAGGCGAAATACATTAGTGCTAAAATAAGGACCCCCGCCCCTGTTTGTAAGGGGGTGGAGGGCAACTTGGAAATTATTGTTCTCAGTAGGAGAAATCGAAAAAAAATTAAAATCGCCTATTACAGCGCCATCTATCATGAGTCGAAAAAATGTTTCAAGGAAATTCTACGTAATTTTCGCCGTAGAATCCGAATCTGAAATAAAAAGTAGGGGTTCCTATCTTAGTTTTCAAGTTGCCCCCCACCCCCTTAAAAACAGGAGCGGGGGTCCTAATTTTAGCATTAATGTATTTCCCCTCCAGAATGATTTAATTTTGATAATGGTCATTTTTATCGTAGAGGGCTTATTTTCCGAGATATTTGAAAGTTTCAGCTTAAAAAACTCACCCGGTATAGAGCAAGATAGATGTGATACAAAGTGTTCATAATTAAATATAAAATAAAAGTTAAACATTTTGATGAAGTTGGTAAAAAATATTACACATACCAGCTAAAAAAGTCAAAAAGGGCTGACTGTTGTGAAAGAGGAATTGAAAGCTACGTAGATGTTAGTGAATACAAGCTGCACTTGCTGCGGAAGGTACTCATGCCAAATGTATTGGCAATATAGTAAACTGTGAGAACTCCAACCAATGTTCCGCTTGGAACTAGAGCCAGAGGAAGAAAAGTCAAAAGGAGTTCACAAGATTTACAAGAAGAGGTCTCACAAGAAGCCCCGGTGGCAAAGTGGTTAGCATACTTGCTCCAGCGACCGGAGGTCCTGGGTTCGATTCCCGGTGGTGACAAGGAAAAAATTTCACGGTTGGTTTAGGATCAATGAATTAATCACTCATTATCCGAAATGAAAATATGATTATGAAACCTCATGTGAGGCGGCCAAATCCCTTGATGGGATATAGTGCCAGAGAGAGAGAAAGAGAGAGGTCTCACAAGAAGAGGTCTGGACCAGTCCAATGCATAAAGTGCCAAAAATACCGACACACGAAAGCATACTGCACCTTAAATGAAATTTGTGTTATTTGTGGTGAATTTCACGACTCCAAACAGTGTGACAAGCCTCGCAATGACCCATCTGTGTTACGTTGTAATAACTGCGGCGAAAATCATACTGGAAACTATAGGGGTTGCGCAGTGTATCTGGACTTAAAACGAAATCCTAAAATGAGAGCTGAGCAACGAATGCTCAATATGCAATTAATTCAGAGGGCCGTGTTTCCAAAAAAAATACAATAGTCACCAAACCATCGAATGCAAACACACAAAATGATAACTTGGAGACGTTTGCCAGCAGTTTTGCACAGCCAGGTGTTTCTTACGCAAGTATCCTAAAAGGTGACAAACCGAAACCCAAAGTTCATTCGAATGAGGAGGAACTAAACATTCATACCATGGTAAATAAACTAATCGAGACCATCCAAAGTTTCATGATGATGATGGAAAGACAAACGAGCATGATGATGCAAAATATGAATATACGCTTGTGCAAATTATAGTCAAAAAAAAAAATGGCAGTTCTAAAAATAGCTATTTGGAATGCGAACGGGCTCTCGCAACATAAAGCTGAGGCACAAACCTTTCTTATCGAGCAAAATATAGACATCATGTTAAAATACACGTATAACACCAAACATCCGGATGGAAAAGCACACGGCGACACCGCAGTCTTAATAAAAAAAAATTAAAGCACTACGAGCTCCAGAAATAAACTAAAGATCACATTCAAGCTACAACTAACAGTTTGGAAGAATGGTCTGAAAAATTTATAATATCGGCTGACTACTGTTCACCGAAACACGCAATTAAAAAACAGCAATTTATCGATTATTTCAATCAGTTGGGAATGAAATTTCTAGCAGGGGTGATTACAACATGTGCAATGGGGTTCGAGGTTGACGTTACCCAAAGTCAAGCAACTCTGCGAAACAATAAACGAGAAAAGCCTAGATTATTAATCATCTGAACATCCCACATATTTGCCAGATAGAAAGAAAATTCCTAATTTAATAGATTTCTGTATAATACGAGGAATAGCACGCACCAATACTCAAGTCGTTGACTGTTATGATTTATCATCAGATCACTCACCAATAATAGTAACACTAAGTACCCAAGCATTAAAACTGAACCACCCCTACGTTTAACAAACAAACTAACGAAATGGGTTCTCCATAGAAACATAGTAGAATTATCATCTCGATGTTCTACTTCACACACCAGAAGAGATTGATGCCACGATTAAAAATGTAAGACAAATAATGGAAATGGCTGCAAAAAAAGCTACTTCGGAGAATAAAAATTCCGACAAAATATAAGGCTTTCAAGTTACATTCAAAGGTTATTGAATAGCAGCTTCACCGATCTCTTTTAGATAAATGGAAATTAAATAGAGCTATTAAAGCTCTGAGAGAAGCAATACAGGAAGAATAAAATTTAGAAATACAGAATTATCTAAGTGAGCTCACAGCAACAGAAAAAACAGATTACTCACTGTGGAAAGCAGCAAGTAATTTAAAAAGTCCATGGCTATAAAACCCACCGATAAGGAAACCAGATGGTGACTGGGCCAGAAGTGACTTAGAAAAGGCCCTCGCTTTCTAACTATCTACAAAAAGTGTTCACTCCAAACGAACAAAATAACGATTGCGTACTACCACAGTTTACGAGGGACGAATCGAACCTAAATCCAGTAAAACTTAAATGGAAATGCGTCAAAACGGTTATCAAAAACAGTATAACTCCTAAAAAACCGCCAGGTTATGATCTAGTAACTGGAAAAAAGATCAAAGAATTACCAGTTAGATGCATAAAATATATAACATATATTTTTAACGTGATTATGAGATGTGGATACTCCTCAAATTATGATGATTCTTAAGCCAGTTAAAGACTCAACCTAAGTCTCGTCGTACAGGCCAATAAGTCTATTTCCGATAATTTCAAAGCTTTTTGAATAGAAGCTACTACAAGAACTAGTACCTATATTATCTGAAGGTCCAATTATACGAGATCACCAATTTGGATTTAGAGAGTAACACGGCACAATAGAACAAGTGCACAGAATTGTAAATACAATTAAGCTCTCCTTAGAAGAAAAGAAATATTGCTCGGCAGTTTTCTTGAATATTGCGCATTCTTTCGACAAAGTATGGCATAAAAGATTAAATTACAAAATAAAAACTCTTCTGCCTAGAAAATTTCATGCAAATCTTGGAAACTACTTAGCCCAAAGGATGTTCCAGGTAAAACAAAGTACGGCCACTACTGATCTAGCCGAGATAAAGGCAGGAGTACCGCAAGGTAGTGTATTGGGACCTGTGCTATGCTTGTTATTCTCAGCTGACTTACCAATAACTGAAAAAATTGCCACTTCAACTTTTACTGATAAAACAGCTATATTAACTTCATACAAAAATCCTCAAACAGCATCGAGAGAATTACAAGAACATCTACACAAAATAGAAGATTTGTTAAAAACTTGACGGATAATTATAAACGAATGTAAATCAACATATGTAACATTCACACTGAATAAACGTACATGTCCAGCAGTAAAATGAAACAATATGACAATTCCTCAACAAACGTTAAATATCTCGGTCTTCCTCTCGATAAAAGATTGACATGAAAAAAGCACATTGAAACAAAACGCAATCAATTAAAAATAAAATTTTCTAAAATGTACTGGATTATTGGTAGATAATCGAAACTCTCTCTAAACTGCAAAGTTCTACTATACAAAGCGATCCTAATCCTTTTATGGACATATGGTATCCAACTATGGGGCTCAACAAATTCATCAAATATAGATATCGTATACAAAGAACGCAAGCAAAGATACTTTGTAGCATTACAAATGCCCCATAGTATATTGGAATTACACCCTAACGAATTAGCTAGAGAACTACTAAGGCAACCGAAATACAGACAGCTTCGCAGAGCAGATCCTCTAGATTAAATTAACTGAGAAAATTAATCTATAATCATTACGCGCATGTTGAGCTAACACACTAAAATTAAGTAAATAATACATAGGTTAAAGCTAAATTTAAAATAAAAGTATAGTTTTTAAGAATTGCACACTTCTTGTTAGTTTCGTATAAAGCAAGATTCAAGAATAAAGCCTTTGGCAAGAAAAAAAATATTACGACTATATATGGCAGACATTCTAGTGAATGAGAACCAACGAAATCTTAAAAAGCTTTAAAATTCGTAAAATGAGAATTCTTCAAAATTATTTTGTGTGGGTTAATCAATCTTTCCGGAAAATATAGAATGCTAATGAGCAAAAACCATAAAAATAAACATAAAATTGTGTGACTGATCATGCCACGCGTTTCCAAGAAATTAGTAATTTTCCGCCCTCGTAAAATTTATTACTGCAGAAAAAGTCTTCCAAATAAGCCGCGCCTGCAAAGTTTCCTATAAAAACCTATAACCGCATAAAAGAAGTTTTGCAAAAAAATCGCGCGGTTTCGAATTTATAGCTACACTATGTAAATAAACCATTACAAATTTGATTGAAAATTAATTTTGAAACATAAAAATTTGATACACTTTTCAGATAAAACTCGTAAATCAATATTTCGTATTTACAAAAAATAATTTCTGTATACCGTTTACGTCGTTATACCTTTCAATCAATTCTTTAATTAATTCTGTCGGAAATTTTCCTATTATTTGTTTCACAATACAAAAAACTATAATAAATCACATAAAATAATAGCACAGGTAATAAATAATATAATAAACTATCGATTTTATTATTATTTTATTGAATGAACCGCAAACTAATTTAAAATTACTATTATTTAAAACAAAAACAACCGTGCACCGTACAAGTCGTACAACTCGACTTCGTTCGACATAAAAAAAACGCAAGAAAAAAAAATTAATTCACTCAACAACAAATCAATAAACCAAATTTCAAAATAATTCGTGAGAACATTTTTTATTCTACATTTTTCTGTTGTGTCAGGTTGACTGTTTCCAATTTAAATTTGTGTTTTTTGTTGGGCTGTTAATTTTTGATACGGTATATCATTCAACTGAATGATAAGAATAAAACTGATAACGATATTTGTCATACAACGTGCTAGATACGATACGTTATCAGGCATTTTGATAAACAATCAATAATGCGTTTTATTTTGATTTGGCTCGCGGTAGCAATTTGATAAGAGAACTGCTCGAATTATTTTAGAGACAAAGAGCTGGATCGAAATTTTAATTTGACGTCTAACATTTCGCAAACTGACAATAATTACTAGTGTCATGCATACTTGAAATTTGATTTGATTTAGTTGACTAATTTTGGCAAAAACTTGATAGTACGAATTTTCATATTGGTCGGCTAATTTTGTGATTGTATATGGTGAGGAGATAACATGTCGATGAAGTAAATGTATGCCGAAAAGTAGAAATAATAAATACATTAAGCTTCATCCCAAAATAAAATTGAGAAATGAAAAATGAGCGAAATTAAAAAAAAAATATTAATGTGTAAAAAAATAAGCTTTCGAAAGCACAACGAAACAAAAAGATGAATTTTAAATAATCTTAAAACGATAAAAAAGAAAGATAAAAATTCTTTGAAATTATATTATGCATAAATTCTACACAAAAAACCTTATCGCTATATACGAGTATAGTCACAAAGCAGCAAATTTTGCAAGAGAGGCCAATGTGCTAACTATAATGCGGAAACAACCCAATGTCTATATCAGGTGGTAATAGCCTATTTTTTGGTTTGTTTCTTTAACCAAAAAGTATGTTTTGTGTAATTGCCTTGAACTTACATTAAATTCAGTACCTAGAAAATACCTAGATACAGTACCGAGAATAGAAAGTGCAACACCAATATTTTTCTGGTAAAATTGTACTAATTACCTCTTGTCATTATCGTAGGAGGCTCATTTATTGTTTGGGTATAAATACAATCGTTTTTAATGTTTTTAATTAGTTTGAGATAACTATTCGCACGACAAAGTTATTAAAATTATAATTTGTTCAAAATAGCCAAGTACACACAACTAACTATGGCTCAGAAAAAAATCGGATTCTGGCTTTGTCTGGAACACCTAAAATGTCATCGAGGCAGATTGCTGTTGAGATTAGATGCAATTACTTAACTGTGAGTCGTTTTTAAAAACAAAATCATTCCACCGGTGAATTGGGACGCAAAAAACGAACTTGTTCAAAAAGGAAGACAACTGCACGAGAAGATTCCAAAATTATCAGAATGTCAACAGCCAATCGATTTATTTTTATGGGTGTTGCACTTTCTATTCTCGGTACTGTAAGGCCACCAAGCGTGGCATATATGGCCAGATTGGCTAATGTATACTAACTAAGATGTTGAAATTACAATATGTTCTTATCAGGAGTTTAATCAAGTTGATATTTCAGGTAGAAATAACCTATTTCAGGATGAGGCTACATTGTATTTACTATCTACAACTTTTCGGGATGACTACACTTATCTAAGACAACCATCAAAAAAATTCAAGTATAGGATGACTTCAACGACTTTAATTTCAAAGGCAATTGTTTGAAAAATAAATGGAGAACTGTATTAGCGAAACTACTCGTATAGTTGTTTGTCCGAACCGAGTGTAGATCATCATAACGACTTTTTCAACCAAAATTTCTTCTTTTTTTTAACACAATGGGCTTGTATTTTATGTTATAATTTCGCAGCTCCACCATTTTATTTTCTAGATGTTTATTCTCATTTGTCAAAACCACTATATTCTAATGGACCGGTTGGATATTGATCTTCAGGATTGTTTGTGTCTGAAAACTTCGTTTCAAAAAACTTTTTTTGTATCGATGTTTATAAGTGCACGAGAGGAAAAATTTAAATCATATACAGTCTTGGTCAAAAGTATTGAGCACCCATGATATCTTAAAATTTTTTGGGAGTATCAATTTGAAATAAATTGAAACAATTTTTATAGGTTCACATTAATTACTATTTATTTATATAAAATTAGTATTTTGTGGGTCCACCTTTTACCTTAATTACGGCAGAAATTCTTTTGGGTAGAGCGCTTTCAAGTTTTTTACATTCTGCAGGACGTGTGGCGCTCCATTTTTTTGCAGGCAGCGTTTTAGGTCTTATTATTTATTGTGTAGCGCCTGACTCTGCGTTTTAAAAAACTCCATAAATGTTCTATGGGGTTCAGGTCCGGGGACTGGGTAGGCCACTCCAGAATCTCAATGCATTTTCTCGAAACCGTGCCATTGTGCGGTCAGATTTATGACGCAACGCGTTATACTGCTGGAATTAAGCGCTATCCATGTTTGGATCACCAAAAAGTGTTTAAAATGAGCGGAGCAACGCAGATTCTAGGACGTTTATGTATTTTGAAGAGTTCATGTGGACCTCACACACGAACATTTCGCCAACTCCTAGTCATGCAGCCCCAGACCATTATATTGCCCCGCCGTTTTTTACGATCGGTACCACACACTCTGGACTAAATACTTCACCTACCCGGCGCCGCACAAAAGGCACACCAGGTGTACAGAAAATCTGAAATAAAGAAATTGTAGAGACTTTGGAAAACTAAAATATTTGCATCGATGAATTTTTTTTTAAATCATATTATTTAATAGTATTAGGGCATAGAATTGTCAACTTACTTCAAAGTTTGATTTGTCTGACCAAACGATGTTTGACCAATCCTCTTCGGTGAAAATTTGGCAATTTAGGGCTCATTTATACCAAGCCGCCTTGTTTTTTCGGAGAGCCGGGGTTTCTTCCTGGTTTTACAGCCTTTCAAACCAGCTTCCTGAAGCCTTCTGCGAGCAGAGATTGGTTTCTTAATTTCTATTGACAACTCAGCAGCGAAGTTTGAAGAAGATTTTTTTTATATTTTTTAAAGCTTCTCTCACTAACTTTCGGTCGTCACGGTATGTGGTGATGCGTTTGCGCCCGGTTCTGTACCTATTAATGTGTAATCCACTAGCGGTGAATCGCTCAATGGTATATTGCCAGGGATGGGCAGGTAGATTACGTAAAGTAATCTACGTAGTTGTCGTAGCACGTAGATTACATACCGATTTTTTGCTTTTCATACGTCGACAACGTAGACAACGTCAACAATCTAGAAAATGATATTATAAACTAATCTTTATAATTATTTTACGTTAACCGCACTATTAAAATTCGTAAATAATTATATAAATCTAATTCTAACTTTTACAAGCAATTTATAAATTAAAAATAATATTAAAATCTCTAAACTAGAGACATCTAGGTATCTAAAACTATTGAATATTTCATATATTTCAATAGATTATTCAATAGCGCGCCATATTTTATCAAAAAGATGTATATCGCGATGCAAGATTTTCACCATGATATTGTAACGACGCCAGCTCGGCTGACGACGTTACCTGTGTAATGGACACCTTAAGCGGTGCCAAAATTTCCCCATTTTTCTTTTTTTTGATGACTAGTACTTTTCATTTAATAAATAATCTTTTCCCTCCATCTGGCTATTCATCATCCATCGGGTCATAAAAGAAAAAAACAAAATATAAATAGCGGAAATTTTGACCGAGAGGAGATCAGTAGTATATCGTTTTTGTTGGGTTGATTGTCAACCACCATAAACCACGGTCGACAAATTTACCAACTTGTAAGTGCGCTCGAGGCTAAAAATAAAATTTGAACACAAGTATTTTTGCGGAAGAATCCCTGTAACTACGAAAAAATAGAATAAATTGAAAGAGAAAAGCCGCGTGGGGATCGCGGATCGCATAATCGGGCGCGATAATTTTAAATCAGTTGTGTAGTGACTTAGGTATTACCGCCTGACGATTTGTGTGCCGAAGAGCGATACCATATGATAATCCATTATTACAAGCGAGTGTCCGACAAATAAAATAACTAGGTGAACGATTGAAGCGACCCGTATTTTGGTCATAAAATTTAAAAATAAAATTAAAATATATATAACGAAAACACGACCATTGTTTTATCCTAAAAATAAATTGTGCGCCACATTAATTAAATTAAAAAAAAAAAAAAAAAAAGTTTAGCAATTAGTTAGTAGTTATATGGGACTTAAGATTAAGAACTTATTCTAATAGTCTAAGGTGTCTACTACTTAAAAGTGCCGTGGGTATATAATAATAACTAAGAACAAATATTATTACTATTGTGAAATATATAATAACAGAACACAATAGGGTTAAGAATAAAGGTGGCGTCGTCCTGTGTAATACCTATAAATGGACTCCGAAAAAAAAGAAAAAATGTATTAATAAACGAAAAGTAATAAAAGGTCATAATTTGTGCGGCCATTACAAAATAATATACAACAACAAATAAAAATAACAATTTAATTACAAAAATTTAAGTACCAATATTTGACTTCATATGCCGACATAATTTTATAATAAACTACCTAACTTAACGGATGTTTAGTCGAGCAGCTGATGTGGATACGACCGACACCTTGCAGTAATTCTACTTCAAGGTAAATTTTCTAATATTTATAATTTTTTAGTTTTATATTTAAGCCTTATTATAAGTAACCCTAATTTATAACCCTTTATTTAGTAACACCACTAACAATTAATTAAGAGAAAAAAATAAACAATCCGGACTTCCCCTGCCTAAGATTTTCTTTATTGGTTAAGTTTAGTTAAGATTCATTTCGAAGTTTTGTTCTGTAAAGCTTCCAGTTATGTAAAGTAGATTAGTAAAACTGTCGCCCGCTATTCCAGAAATATAAAACATGTTACTCAAAAGTGGCAGCAACAGTTTTATTTTGGGATTTGTGTTATTATTCTGCCTTTCTATTTGATTTAACTTCTAATTTTATTCACCTTTCGCTAAATACTTTATTTTTCTTTATGTTTTGGCGATCTAGTTATTGGAACAAAATGAATAAGTGAAAAAAAAATTATTAAAATACTGGTGATGTTGGGGAAAAGATAAGATACATGTAAATATGGTGATCCGTTATACGTCCCGCGGTAAACTCAAGATCGGTGCATACTTCTGGAACCCCCACGACCCTCCGCGAGCTCTAGCCGGCTAACAAATACCGCTCAGAAGTATTTGTTCCTGCACCGATAATCTGTTAACGGTTCGTCAAAATTCGCGATAGTAAGGTAAACAACGTATGACGATCCGTTACAACATCTAAGTCATTTCAGAAAAAATAATAACCAATGCCGCATAATTTAATGTAAGTATGTACACGCCATAAATTTTATTTTTAATTTATTTTAGTTGTTTGAATTTAGTTAAGTTGATGAATTGTCACGCAGCGATGTTAACGTTTTCCCAGAATATGTATTACCTGCAATAGTGCCTCTAGCATTGGACGCTTCGACAATTGTAAAAACACCATACGCTAAAAATATTGCAACGCTGGATGAAACTGCCACGAAAGACATTCGGTAATCATAATGTAACTGGTTTTTCCGAAATTGAACCCTTTATTAAGGCACTGGAGGATCGTAACAAGTGGGTACGAGAGAAAGTATCGAAAGGAATCTTACCACAGTATATATTACTTCATGTATTCGAATTTCGTGGATTGCATCTCTGTAGCTCGAAGTTGTGTAATTTATAAATTTTATTGCAGTTGGCTGAATTCCCAACCGCTGATATAATTCTGTATCGAATCCGTCCGTAGCCGTACATTGTAAGTGCCTTTGTTAAAATGTTCGCTTAGAAATTAATTAGTTTTTTTTGTTATTGCTAGCCAAAGATGGCTGGGCCACGTTGATAAATATGACAAGAAATCAGGCGTTCATTACTATATCAAATTTGATAATTTTATTAGTTTCAAGTATTTGGCGATCTTATGGTACTAAATATGAATAACAGAAACTAATAAAAAAATTATTATCAGCCTGATCAGAAAATTTGCGATATATTTCATGACAACAAATTTTATTGACATCCTGATTAATTTAAAATAAACATAAACATTTTAAAAATTAATCATATATGTAGAAATCAACCACTGGCATTAATTATATCCCACTTTAAATACCGTACTTTTAAACTGTTTGATTGTGCGCAACTAACTGGCAATCGGGCAATGAATGATCATTGCAACAATTTCACCCGGACTCTGTTGTTAACTTAGCCAACGTTTGTGCCAAAACAATTTGGGTTCTTAAATCCGAGCATGTGGATTATTCTGTTTCGGTTGTACAAAATTTAATTGTGAACACGCTTGCTCGATATCCCGGAACATCCTATATTTCAATAAAATGATCCCATCGATTATGCTTTCATGGTTTGGTAATTCAAACACTTGAATTAATCCTTGCAATCAGCTTGGCCAAAATATGGCATACAGCTACAACCTTTATAAAAATGTTCTAACACCTTTCCCACATTTGTTTTCAAACCAGTTACGTCAAAACAGCAAAACAGCACTTACAATATACGGCTACGGAGGGATTCGATATAGAATTATATCAGCGATTGGGAATTCAGCCAACTGCAATAAAATTTATAAACTAGACAACTTCGAGCTACAAAAATGCAAGAGTTTGCTGAGGGATCCCCCCGTTATCCATCTTTCCAAAATCCATTTTGCTAAAATCCGTAGTTTTTTATAAAAATCCTCTTTTGACAAAATCCATTGATGTTGAAACCCATGATTGTTGAAACCCTTTTTTGTTATTTTCCAATTTTGACTAAATCCATTTATGACCCAATCCACTGTTGTCAAAATCCTCTAGTATAATGTCACTAAACTCATGATCGTACAAATAAAGTAAATTTCGTATTTCCATGAAAAAAAAAAATCCAAGAATCCATGAAAAAAAAATTCGAATCCATCGTTTTTGTTATTTTTGTCAAAATCCATGAAAAAACCATCGAATCCATCGTTTTTGTTATTTTTTACAACCCCGGGCTTGTAAAAAATAACAAAAACGATGGATTCGATGGTTTTTTCATGGATTTTGACAAAAGGGATTTTGACAAAAATGAATTTTGACAGAAATGGAACTTGTCAAAAATGGATTTTATCATAATGGATTTTGAAAAGGATGGATTTTGTCAAAAGATGATTATGTCAAAAACGGATTTTGTCGTCAAAAAGGATCGTGACATAATGGATTTCGTGGGTAATCCGTTTGCTGATCACATGCACTAATAGTAATACACATCACCCAGAACTTTTATTTAAACCTTTTTCTGAGGTTTTGATGTAATATAAATTTTTAATCTTTCAATATTTTGACATTAGCTGCACTGTTAAATTTTTTTTAAATATCTTGAAATTTAATAATAAATGAAATTTCACTAAAATGAAATTTTATAACAATTGTCTTTTATTTATTAATTTATATGTAAACGAATAATAAATCTCGAAGTTACTACAACAAAGCAAAATTATAAATATTAACCCTTTCATAAAACGCCTAAATCATAAGTTAACTATTCATTCGCCCCGTAGCAGAATAGCAGAAGCTTGAAAATTGCATATGAGCGAAATCACGCCTGAATGATATACTCAAATTTTATTCAAAATCGCAAATTTAATTTGACTTTTTTCGACTGGCAAACAATTTTATAGAAATAATGGATAATTATCATTATCAATTTATTACGCAACTTATGACACAAATATTATTCACAGCAAAGTTTCGATAGATGGCGTAATTAATTTACTATGTAGTTATCGACGTAGTCGACGTTGTCGACGAGTTGTCGACGATGTCGACGAGTTTTCGACGTTGTCGACTAGTTGTCGACGTTGTCGACGAGTTGTCGACGAAATCATTTAAAAACTAGTAGTCGACGCGTAATTGCCCATCCCTGTATATTGCACAGATCGGCGTGAACATTTCACAGTTTTAGAAATCTCTACTTGTGATTTCCCTTACTCATGCAGAAGTTGTATCTGCACACGTTGTTCTAAACTTAACTCTTAACAATGTGTGAAAGTAGCGAACTGACGAATAAATTCAAAATGGAAAAATAACAAATTTTATTGCACCAGATGGTTTATTGCCACGCCTGCGGTGTGAGTCACTGTTTTTAGTTCTTTTTAGATGTCGAAAAAATAATAAACAAACAAAAGGGGTTGTTTTCTGTTATACTTATCGTGTACGCCCGAAGTTTATATAGGGTGCTCAATACTTTCACGTAATTTTCGAAATGTTGTTGTTTTTAAACGATTATTTTCATAATAAATTTGGACGCTGTTGTAAGCGACTCCATGATGATAAATGGCATATTTTTGATTTTTGATACATCAAAGAATTTTTTAGGACAGATAAGTACTAAAACTCACCAATTGAAAAAAGGACCAACAGATGGCCCACCCTGCATAATGTAATTATTTGTTCCCTGTGGCGCTATTCTGTTTTTCCCTGGGAATAGGGAATTGGGAAAAATATTTTAATAGCATTTTTGTATAAAATATATTTTTCTGGTCTAATGGTGAAATTAGTTTGGTGGAAATATTTTTGAACCAAAGATACACTGGGAATTATTTTTCTCTATAAAAATTTTGTGGAACAAAAGTTTCCCAATTAACTTTGTTTCGAAAATATTTACACCAAATTAATTCCGAGGGAAAACCAGAATAGTGCCACTGGAAGGATTTTAAAAAAAATACAAAAAATCGTCAAGACTACCGTTTGAAACCTCACTAGAGAAACTAATACAAACTACTGGAGTGAAATATTTCCTAAAAAAACCTCCCAAGTAAAATTTGTATTAGGGATTATATATTCTAGAAAAAAACATTTAGCCGTACCTGATGCAAAATGAATTTAAAAGTGTTCGAAATAAAAATGGCGTGAATTATATTTAAAATAATATAAATACATTGCACACGATTCAAATATAGTTTAAATAGTGCTTTCGATTTTCACAGAATAGTCGTGATGGTGATCATCGATCTCTTTATGTTTTTGTATTAAATCTATAAACCGCCTATGTTCTGGCTGATTTTCAGAATTTTAACATAGTTGTGGAATGACCAAACATGGTCCAGAAGCCTATAGGTACTGTTTAAAGAGTTTTAACACAACAAATTTAAAAATATACTGAGATCGATGATCACTTCGAAAATTTTCGATTAGCATTCGGGGGAAATCGAAAAATAAAAATGCCTGTGTTATATATTCACATCATTTTATTAATTTTACTTCATTTTACTACGTAAATAAAGTATAATAATCATGAAAATTTTCGACCTCGAGATTTCGCTATATCGCCGAACTCAAAAAAGTAGGTCTAAAAATGTCTTCTGACTACAGCCTAGACGGTTTGCCCGATCAGTAAAAAACTTCAAAAGCTTTTTCCATTAATTCGATGATCCCAGTGATTTTTGGCCTAAATAGGTCCACCGGATGTAAAAGCTTCTAGTGAAGCATTTTGATTTTTTGTAAATATGTATTTTGAAAACTATATAGCGTTTATACGAAAACCAATAAAGAAAATTGTAAATTAGATTTTAAACAAAATTAGTTCAAATTATATTTTAAATGCTACCAGAATTGACAAGTTCTGATAAAAAAACTTTATTTCACCAAAATTCGGCATCAACACAGACCTATCTCTAATGCAGATTAAATTTTTAACAATCCTAGTAGGAAACCTGGAATTTAAAGAAGAATAATGATTTATTATTATGCAAGACAATTTTTGTCACAAATCCGCAATCCAGTGTATGCAAGTTCTAAGGATGTTTGTCTCGTAAAAGAAAGTTGGGTGTTAGCCACAACAATTACAACCTTCCATTTTTAATAACAATTTAAAAACAATGGAACTTTTATGGCGTATATTTGGATGGATTTATTATGATCTAACTTAAGCTTGTTGCGCTTAAATGTTTGCTTTTTAGTGTATAATTACTAACACGTACCGTCCCACAAATTTGCTATAGTACGTGTTAGTCAAAATTTTCTTTAAGAACATCTCTGTTCTGAATAAGAAAACTCCCATTAAAATTGGTTGTGACGTATTTGGGTGAGACAGTTAAAATATCAATAAAAAGGGTATGCCTATTCAATTCGCTAGGCGCTTACGTTGGCTATGGTGCGGTACCCGAAGATTAAGACATCTCAATCTCTTTAAATTTGTTTGCGACACCGTCCGAACAGCAACAGCATTGTATATAGAACCAAAAACCTGGATTTTATTTCAATCATCCACAAACATATGAAAGCCACCGAAAAACCATCCGAAATTAGTAGAGAGAAACCAACAAGAACATTTTGGAAATGCTAAAAGAAACTTTAGAACCGAAAAAAATTATTACCAAATTAAGCAATCTCCACAAGTCTCCACTAAATTACAGAACAATTAGTAAGCGTAATAAATTTTGACGTTTGTTTTATTTGTCCTGCAACAAACAAAAATATGGTTCGAAACTATTTTCATCATTTGCTGTCAAAATTTTTCTAAATTTTATTGTTTTAGGCAGATAAATTGCTGCGAAATAGTTTTTAGAGTTTTCACTAGCACGATCTATATGTAAATAAGATTACTACAAGCTTTTCACGTCACTGCGAAATCGTGAGCAAAATATTATTTTAAGGACCTTTAAGGAAAAAAATTATCAGAGGAAAATGGGTTGACATGTTGTAATTATCAATATTTTTGCCTCGATGCATTTTCGATAGAATAACGGTAGTTTAGAAGTAAAAAAATTTTTTCTTTCAAGTAAATTTTTAAATTTTCATCAAAGTAGCGCGGTTTTTTAGTGATAGTTACAACATGTCGACCATAGACTGAATATTTATAACATTACAATTTTGTATTCTGATACGAACGCACCCTTGAAAGTTTTTCATGGAACGTCAGTCGTTAACATTTTTATTGTGGTGAAGTTCACGAACGAGCAAAGTTTGGAAATTATTAAAAATTACTAGAGCACACTTTAAGAGCGCTTACTGAAATTTTTGGTCGTAATAATCGTCCCACGCCACAGGCTATGCTTGCTATAGTGGATAAATTTGAACCATCATATTCACTATTGGATGTACCGGTCGAAGTATTAAAAATATCGCAGCCGCAAGTGCTTCAGTTCAAAATGAGCAAAACCAAACCACACTGTGGCGAATATTACGTAAAGACTTACACCTTTACAAGAACTGAAGTCTCTTGATCATTTGAAGCACCGAAACGTCTTAATGTCTTTCTTAATAAAAAATATATGCGGTATTGGACGGCAACCAACCGAAATGTGTTTGAAGAGATTCCATTACAACCACAAAAACGGATCATTTGGTCTTAATTTCATGCCTGACGTGTAATTCAACCATATTTGTGCATCGATGAAAATGATCGCCATGTTACGGTAAATCGAGGTCGCTGGATTGGATGGACTTGACATCAATGAAATTGAAATGTTGTTCCAACAAGATGATACCACATGTCACACAACAGGATTTCTTTTTATGGGGTTATGTTAAGTCAATGGCTTATGCCAATAAGCCAACAATGTTAGAGGACTTCAGGGACAATATCGAAATTGGCAACGTTCTGGCCGATATTTGTGAAAGAGTGGTGGAAAATCGGCTCCATATGAACGAGATCGTATTCCGTAGTTAAATGTAACTTGTGTATTGCATATAGAATAAGTTTTATTTAAATGCAAAATTGTTATGTCCTTAATAAAAACTGCTTTATAAACTGTGTGAATTTAGAAACGAAATGTGATTAAAAAAAATTTTTTGCTGTAAACAAATTCGATAAGTTCATCTCTTACATTGAGAAGATTAAACTATTTGATGTGTATTGTTGAGGCTGGTATAATAAATTTCGTCCAGCAAGCAAAATTCTCCATCTATTTTGAGGGTTTCATGTTAAAATCAGCCACAATTGAATCAGGTGAAATATTTTTAAAAGGAAAAATCAACCACGGCTCCAACGAAAATCCCGCCTCTCCTAATTCCCGTGGGTACCACCAGGGTTACATTTACTCTTAATATTTTGAGATCGTTAATGAATGTTATTATTATTTGTTGAATGTTTCCCGCTTCGTTAACAAACAAAATGTATTCCTTTCCGGTGCAAAAAACTGATCGTGTGTTGCCTGCACAATCTTTAAATCATAAAAACACGCGTAACGCGCCAAAAACAACATTTTTTTCGAAACAGCAACATTTCATCGAAAAATTGCTGTGTCGTTTTCGATGTTTTTGTAATCGGTTTTATCGCAAATACGACACTGTTGGTTAGTAAGGCAATTGCCAAAAATAAACGTATTTTTCTATTAAATAGGACATAGTTTCGTAAAAAAATAGGAAATGTTTCCGTACCCCGAAAGTCAAAAGAAGACCTTGCATGTCATAAACTAATACTCAAAATAAACAGAAAATTACCTGAACGGAACTGAATCCACTATTTACAACTTTATATTTATTTGCATTTTGATTTCACTAAAAATATTGATAAATCACCGAATTTAATGGTTAGCATTACCTTTGACTGTAATAATAAAATTTACAAATTTATTTTGATTCGTTTTCGACTTTTCATTTAAATGATGACGGTGCCATAATGAGAATCCAAAAATCATATCGTATATAGCGCCAATGACAATCAAATTAATTTATTTTTAGGTCATGTATATTGAACTTCATGCCTGGATACCGACGTTTGAATTGCATAGATAAATATGGTGCTAAACATAAATCGTAATTAATTTCGGCGCTTTCACTAGAATTCATCCGGCGTATTTATTAATTAGTGGACGTCATTAATAAGATTAATGTCCGTATTCATAAGAATATTTTTGTCTGTACCAGTTCGTATACACACATTTTATAGATTCATTGAAAGTGTTAAAATTATATGAACACTTAAATAAATAAAACCGGTTATTATTTATACGACGTACTCGTACACGTTTAAGATTTTCAAGTCGAGATGATTTTTATATGCAAATGCCACTAAATTATGTAAAAATGCCGCACTTAATATGATGTCAAGGTTTTCTTTGTCCAAAGCACTTAAAAAATGTACGTTGGCATAAAGGGAATGAGAAATATGTAAATTAATGTAATAACGATAATGATAAGTATGATTGATTTTCAGGGGGGAATGATTTATGGCGATGTACTCGTCAATTATCATTGAAATTCTTTGATTTTATATAAGTAAGCCTACACTGTAGTTGCATGTACAACAATACCAATTTATTATAAAAATTTAATACCTCTGGTCTATTTTTACGTACGTAGGGTAAATTGTCTGAACGTGGGCATATTTTGTACGATTGATACAACAGACGGTATTTTCATGTTCTTAAATTTTAAATTAAACAGTTTCAAGTTTCAAATATAGAAAGATACTGATGATGTAGCTTTTTGATTGATTAATCTAAAAGGTGCCTAAATTACGCGCATTGATAAAAAGCCTTTTTCAATAATTTTTCGACCTTTGAGTAAATTGAAATTCTATATTCAGACATATATTCGCTCGATTGCGTTGATTGAAGAATTTTAATGAAATATTACTAATAGGTGCAGAACGTGAATTTATAAGATACCTTGGTCGAACAAGTTTAATAAAATAAAAAGGCTAGTGTAGAAAAGAGTACAGTTGCAAATTAGGCAATAGTTAATCACAAGAGAATTGTCATAAGGATGCCTGTTTTGCAGAGAATGGACCACTTGCTGTTCGAAACGGCTTCGATCAATCCTGATCTAAAAATAATAATTAATTATTGTACTTCAGGTATTGGTTTTATATGACCCAAAAATATATTCGTCAACCACTAAACGGACTATATTTTCGATTTCGATCGCCTATGATCGCCATGAAAAAGATTGACTGTACATTGGTGATCGATAATGATTGTGTTTTTGGTATTCGAATAGTTACTATTGTTGGTGAGAATTTTCCAATGAAACACATACACCAATTTATTGCACAAAATTTATTAAATTAATCAGAAACATTATTTATCTAGTTAATTGACATTTCCAACTTTCATAGAAAATGTCACACCACAACACTCGCGTTCACCTAAAACCAAATTAAATCATACATTAATAAAATAAAATGTTACTTACCATAATCCTCTGCGATTTATTAAGCCCCTAAGGCACATAGTTTTAATTACCTGAAAAATAATAATGTTATTAGATTTTGTTACAGTTAATATTGAATTTATAACTATTAATTTGTACTTACCTTCTTAAATACTATTTACACAAATGTCAAAAAAAAATTATAAACAAACCTGTCATTAAATGTAATTTCTATGTAAATCAAAACGTAATAGAATTTTGCGGTACAAATCGGTTCATTGTGCGCAAACGTAATATAATTTTAAATTTGCTATAATACCGGGAAATTTAAGTTTTCTATTTAAAGTTTAAAGAAAGCTTTTTCACTATAAATCTATTTTTTTCTACATTTTTTGGTTTACATATTAAAATGACGATTTAGTTTTTAAGAAATAAAAATTTCATTCCTTTTATAATCTGGTGAACAGAAAAGTTATAATTTTATAAAAATAATAAATACAGTGTGTTAATAATTTAAATAAAGTACTTTTTACAATAGTTTGGTTCAAAGTTTTTTATTCAGTGTGTGCAGTTTATCAGCTCAATAGTGCAACTTGTTTTCTCCATCAATAAATTCAACTCCAGCCATCATCAACCACAATAGTTCTGCAGCAAGTCATCAACCAGCTTTTCATCTGTTTTTATTAATTGGCGGATTTTTCATCACGACCACTATTTCCACATACATTTTTTGGTGCCGAAACCCGGGAATTAGCAGATACTCAGCTAAGTAAAACTTTTTATTTATTTATCTTGCTGTGTCGTTTGAAAAATAATAAAAACCGCGAGAAATTTGACTATCGAAATCTCCATTACGTGAAAATTATTTTATACAACCTCGTGGTTATAACATTGTGAGAAGCTATACTGTGAATTAAACGGAAATGGCCGAAAAATTAGTAATGTTGCGTGATCGGGCGCACACATCAATGAAGAATATATTACGATTCGCTGAAGGGATAACTGATAATACAACCTTTGAAGCAATAACAGCTCGGCGCGAAGTGCTTGAAAACCGTTATGAAATTTTCAATGAGCTGGAACTACAGTTATTCGATAATCCAGCGTACAAATCGATTATTGATGTCGTAGAAGATACATATTTTAAAGCGCGAGAATTATTAAGCTGTGCTTGTACTAGACTTGGGCGAGGTGAATCTAATAATACACCTCGTTTGAATACCACCCTTGAACAATTTCTACAACAGCAAAAAACTTTTTTTGAGGGAGCAAATACGTCGCAGCACGCTCGTTTGCCAAAAGTTAATATAGAGCCATTCTCGGGCAACTATAAATACTGGGCCTCATTCCATGATTTATTTAAGACAACGGTGCATGACAATCAGAAAATTAGCAAGGTGCACAAATTACAAATGCTAAAGAGCTTGCTAAAAGATGAAGCTGCCACTTTAATCCGGCATATCCCTATAACGGAAAATAATTATATCGAAGCGTGGGATAAATTATGTAGTCGATACAATAAATTGACACCCATTATTTCGTCGTTAATCCAAACATTTTTTGAACAAAAGCCATGTGTTTCTACTAACGGGAAGGAGTTGCGACGAATTTGCGATACCGCTGATGAAATAACTCGCGGACTACGAGCATTAGGACCAAACGCTGAGTTACGTGATCCATGGCTTATTCACATTTTGTTAGGGAAAATTGACAATGAATCAAAACAGTTATGGGCAAATGATTCGGTTGGCAGAGACTATCCAACATTTAATAGCTTTATTGAATTTTTGAATAAGAGGTGTGACGCGTTAGAAATTTGCGATGCATCAAGTAAGAAGACTGCACCGAAACCTAATACTAAAAGCTTTCTAACTGCTAATTCTAACACAATATTTGACTGTGTAGTCTGTAGACAAGATCACCCGCTATTCAAATGTCCAGAATTCAAAGATAAAAACATTGAAGCAAGAATCAAATTAACTCTAGAAAAGGATTTATGTCGTAATTGCCTTAAGAAAGGTCATGTAAGTGCCAAATGTTTCAGTAAAGGTTCATGCCTCATCTGTAAAAAGCGCCATCATACTTTACTCCATCAAGATTCAAATGAAAATCTTCAAGGGCAAGGATCCAGTCACTCCTCCACTACTCATCACATCCTAGTCAATCAGCAGCCCGATGAACCAGCTAAGCAACCAACTTCGAAACCAGAAGTCACTATTGATTCAAAGCAAAACACTGACAACCAAACTAAAACACCAGTACATCACACACACTATGCATCGGAAACCACGGTACTACCAACAGCAACTATTTACATTAAGTCACGTACCGGTATACTTCAGCCATTTAGAGCGCTATTGGATTCAGGGTCTCAAACATCTTTTGTAACAGAATCCTGCGCACAAAGCCTAGGCCTTAAAAGAAACCAATTATCTATATCTGTTTACGGGCTAGCAACTGCATCGGCTGGACAAACCAAAGGAACAATCAATATGACCATTTATTCACGCTTAGAACCAAACTTTAAGCTATTCGTTACGGCTCATATTATCAATAAAATTACCAACTTCTTGCCATCGAAGCCAATCAAACTTCCCACCCAAATTCATGGATTGGAGTTAGCCGATTCACAATTCTTTCAACCACACAAAATTGACGTTCTCCTCGGAGCTGACATATTCTTCCAAATATTAAATATTAAATCCCGAAAGACGAACAGTACCGGGATTTCCAATTTTGCAATCATCGAAATTTGGCTGGTTAGTTGCGGGCAACTTTGCTGACCAATTATCAAATGCTGTCAATATGCACACTACGGTGGAGTCAATAGTCAATTCAGGATACGACGACTTACACCATGCGGTGAAGAAATTTTGGGAAATTGAAGAAATGATACCCACAACTAATACCAATTTATGTATGAATGAATGTGATTTATTTTATGAGCAGATAACCAGGAAAGATCCTAGCGGTCAATTTATTGTCAAGCTACCTTTTAAAAAACCGAGACAATTATTAGGTAGTTCGCGTCAAACAGCACAACATCGTCTTCTCGCTATGGAAAGAAAATTTGCAAAATCACCGGAGTTGCATGAATCATATAAATCATTCATCAAAGAATATATCGAGCTAGGACACATGACGTATACACCAACTAATATGATTCCCACAGAAAATGATAAGAAATACTATCTACCTCACCACGCTGTCTTTAAGTTAAGTAGTAGTACTACTAAATTGCAAGTTGTATTCGATGCGTCATGTAAAACTAGCACTCAAGTGTCACTAAACGACGTTTTACAAGTAGGCCCAAATATACAAACAGATCTTTCCACAATAGTGTTAAGATTTCGAAAACATGCCATTGCTCTAGTGGCTGACATAGAGAAAATGTATCGGCAGATCCAAATTTGCCCAAACGACACTCACTATCAACTGATTCTGTGGCGTGACAGTCCAAATGAAGATATCAAAACTTACAAACTAAACACTGTCACATATGGCACAGCTTGTGCACCTTACTTAGCAATTAAATCCCTAAAGAAATCGGCAGAAAGTTATCTTCAGACATGTCCAAAGGCTGCATATGTTATAACGAACGACTTTTATATAGACGATATGTTGACTGGTAGTGACACCGTTCAAGAAGCAATAGAGCTGAAACGGCAATTAATTGACATATTACGACAAAGCGGATTTAATCTACGCAAATGGAAATCTAATGATAATCAATTCCTTGAGTCATTTTCGAAACAGGAAATACAAAATATTCCAAAGCTTATTGAAGATGACACGTCTATTAAAACTCTAGGAATTATTTGGAATGCAGAAGCAGACGAGTTTTCATTTAAGGTACAACGAGAGAACGATCTTATAATGTGGACTAAACGAAAAATACTTTCGGCAGCATCCAAGGCGTATGATCCGTTAGGTTGGATTGCACCGATTGTCGTTCTTTTCAAAATTTTGCTCCAGAAAATATGGCTATTGAAAACCGAATGGGACTCTATTTTACCCAATAACATCGTGCAATCATGGGAAAGTATCTATAACGCATTACCAGAACTTGAAACTATTCGTATTCCAAGAAGATTAACATCATTAAATGGGCAGAAGCAGTTGCAATTACATGCGTTTTGTGACGCCTCCGAAGCGGCATATGGCTGTGTCCTTTACATGCGAGCTATCAATGAGATGGGCGAAATAACCGTAAACATCATTTCGGCGAAGAGTAAGGTAGCACCAATTAAACAAATTTCCCTACCACGTTTGGAATTGTGTGGAGCAGCTCTTTTGTGCAAAGTAGTAAAATTCTGCATGGAATCACTCACTTACGATCAAATAGATATTGTTGCCTGGACAGATTCCATGATCGTTCTTCACTGGTTATCTGATATTCCACGAAGATGGAAGTCATTTGTTGGAAACAGAACAGCAGCAATTCTCGAAACAATTCCGCGTAATAAGTGGCGTCATGTTGACTCAAAATATAATCCAGCAGACGTAATATCAAGAGGAGCTAAACCATCAAATTTAACAAAATCGGATCTGTGGTGGCATGGACCACGATGGTTAAGTGAACCAGAGCACAACTGGCCAACATCGAAGTGCACAACAAACTCAGATAGCATAAAGTTAGAAGAAAGGCCAAAATATCTCCACGTTCTCACCGAGACCACAGATGATAATGATATAATACAAGAGCTACTAAACAAATACTCGTCGTGGTTTAAAATTCGGAAAATAATGGTCTACATCCTCAGATTTTGCAGATCAACTCAAAATAAGCAGAGAGAATTCAAAAGTATGTCAATCGGTCCAGCTGAAATGAATGAGGCAGAGATGGTGTTACTTCGAAATGTCCAACACAAAATATTTTCGATCGAGTTTTCTATGTTACGCGACAAATCAGCTTTACCAACAAAACATCAATTATCTTCACTTGATCCATTTGTAGACGCTAATGGATTACTACGTGTAGGCGGGCGACTACGCAGATCGTACTTACCATACTCGGCCAAACATCCAATTATTCTGCCGAAAAATCATGTAGTTTGCAATCTCATAATAAAAGACATACACATTAATCACATGCATGCAGGCAACTCACTAACACTGAGTATTCTACGGAATAAATACTGGATAGTAGGAGCGAGGTACACCATCAAGCGCTATATAAAGGAATGTACAGTCTGCATTCGTTACCGGTTCCACAAAAATGATCAAAAGATGGCTGATTTACCAGCAGTACGATGTCAGCAGAGCCGACCCTTTTTAAAAACTGGCCTAGACTATGCTGGATCTATGTATATCAAAACCTCAAAACGCATAACCGCTCCAGTTGAAAAGGCATATGTGGCTGTTTTTGTATGCCTTGTTGTTAAAGCTGTCCACTTAGAAGTAGTGAGTAGTCTGGATACCGACTCATTCTTGGCAGCATTAAAACGGTTCGTGTCAAGACGTGGAAGTCCAGAAGAAATTTGGTGCGACAACGGGACCAACTTCATTGGTGCTAATCGGGAATTACAAAAACTGAAACAAGAAATAAAAAATCAATCAACAAATCCACTAATCACTGATTTTTTCTTACAGAAAAGTATTAATTTCCACTTCAGCCCACCTCACGCTCCTCACTTTGGCGGTCTGTGGGAATCAACCGTAAAATCTTTCAAGTACCACCTGAAAAGAGTCGGAAATGTCAACCTGACATTTGAAGAAATGACAACACTCATCACGCAAATCGAATCATTATTAAATTCAAGGCCGTTATGCAGAATCAATGATGATGCTGATGATCTACAAATTCTTACACCAGCGCATTTTTTGGTTGGAGAATCTTTAACTGTCATCCCCGAGCCAACACTACATCATATACCGCAAAATAAATTATCGAGATGGCAGAATATACAGCAACGGATTCAAGGTTTTTGGAATCGTTGGCATCGCGACTATCTTACGTCTCTTCAGCAACGATACAAGTGGAAAACAAAAACCGACCAACTTGAAATCAATGATGTTGTTCTAATCAGGGAGGACAACTTATATCCAAGCCAATGGCTACTTGGCAAAGTAATAGCAGTTCATCCAGGTCATGATGGCATTATACGAGTAGCAACTCTTAAAACATCAAGAAGTGAGGTGAAACGTCCAGTTGCTAAGTTAGTTAAGTTGCCTATTAAGTAATTTCATTATTAAAATTCCTTAAGGTGCGGGAGTATGTTGGTGAGAATTTTCCAATGAAACACATACACCAATTTATTGCACAAAATTTATTAAATTAATCAGAAACATTATTTATCTAGTTAATTGACATTTCCAACTTTCATAGAAAATGTCACACCACAACACTCGCGTTCACCTAAAACCAAATTAAATCATACATTAATAAAATAAAATGTTACTTACCATAATCCTCTGCGATTTATTAAGCCCCTAAGGCACATAGTTTTAATTACCTGAAAAATAATAATGTTATTAGATTTTGTTACAGTTAATATTGAATTTATAACTATTAATTTGTACTTACCTTCTTAAATACTATTTACACAAATGTCAAAAAAAAATTATAAACAAACCTGTCATTAAATGTAATTTCTATGTAAATCAAAACGTAATAGAATTTTGCGGTACAAATCGGTTCATTGTGCGCAAACGTAATATAATTTTAAATTTGCTATAATACCGGGAAATTTAAGTTTTCTATTTAAAGTTTAAAGAAAGCTTTTTCACTATAAATCTATTTTTTTCTACATTTTTTGGTTTACATATTAAAATGACGATTTAGTTTTTAAGAAATAAAAATTTCATTCCTTTTATAATCTGGTGAACAGAAAAGTTATAATTTTATAAAAATAATAAATACAGTGTGTTAATAATTTAAATAAAGTATTTTTTACAATAGTTTGGTTCAAAGTTTTTTATTCAGTGTGTGCAGTTTATCAGCTCAATAGTGCAACTTGTTTTCTCCATCAATAAATTCAACTCCAGCCATCATCAACCACAATAGTTCTGCAGCAAGTCATCAACCAGCTTTTCATCTGTTTTTATTAATTGGCGGATTTTTCATCACGACCACTATTTCCACATACAACTATAGAGTCAATTATTTAGGTAGATCTCCGTTCTGAAGGAGAAACAGCAACTTCATTTGGTTACGCTAGTAGTTCAAGTATTTCACTTATATGTGTCCTAATTTCTGCTCTCAAAATACCTCACTTCAAACACTTTCGGATAAAGAAAAATACGTTTCAGCAGCATGTAAACAAAACAAAATAATCGAGTTTGGTTAGGGTTCAAATTAAAAGACAATTTAGACCAGCGAATTATTCTGCGAAAGCAAGCGCCTGCATCAGTAACGTTTTAGGCCGCGGTAACTCTCACAGGACGCTCACCTCTCGTTTTCATTGAACAAGGAGTGAAGGTAAATATACAAATCTACCGTGATAAGATTTTAAACGATGCTTTGTTACCTTGGTCATGGATACACAATTCGGTAGAAACCATTGGACGTTTCAACAACACTCGGCACCATCCCATAAAGCCCATGAAACATAACGTTTTCTACAAAAAACCGTTCCTAGTTTCATTTCTTCACCATATTCACCGGACACAATGGATGTTTCCATATGGTTCATTCTGGCGGCCAAAGTATTAACAAAAAAATATGAGACGATCGACTCCTTACGTTCTTCGCCGAGGATGGGACAAAATACCATCAGACCCCATTTGTACAGCGTATGAAGTCTTCTCGAACAGACTCGATGCTATTATCCATGTTGAAGGTGGCTACATCGAGCTAAAGATAGCCAATATACATATAGAAAGAAAGCAGCGTATAAAAATTATTTTTTAATAAAAATCCACGAACTAGCCCACATCGTAAACAGTTTGAAATTCGTGTGATGAAAAAATTTGTAAAATAAAAATATTTTTTTCCACTACTAGTCGCAGAAGGCATAATTTTTATGTGTTCTAGTAGCCTGAGAAACAAAACTTCTCGGCTAGTGGTTAATAATATTTTATTATACTGTTTAAGTTAGCCGACTCGCTCCAGCCAAAAATGTCGATAATGCAGAATCGGCTGTAACAACTAAAAAGTAGCAGCCGAAAAACACTAGTAATGCAGATTTGGGCATGATAACAAAATATACGCCGAAAAGGTCGATAATGCAGATTCAAACACAGCTTGTGTTATTCGCCAGTAAAGGTCGGTAAGGCAGATTCATAATTTTGGTGTTAACAGTAATGACTTTTTAAATCAAAAATGTTTATTTCGGTTCATCAACGTATACTATTAAAAATTAATTTTTTTTATTAAATGCATTTAAACTATAATTAAAAAACCATTTTAATAAGAAGAAAACTCAATGGTATATACCAAGCAAAACTTCAAAAATTTCAGGACAATTTTCATGTAAAGAGTCCAAAAATTTCGATAAATAAAAATATATAATCGCACACACAAAATTTAAAAATTTCTAAAAATTTACCGTTTAAAGTGTCATGGCTGAAAACAGATTCAAATGAAAGGTCTTATATTGATGCTCACACCTGCAAGGTCGATTTCTATGTTGGAAGTCCGGGAAAACTTGATTGATAATATTGGACACACAAAATTTGAAAATTTCATAAAATTGACTGTTTAAAGTGTTATGGGTGGAAATAGATGCAAATGAAAGTTAGTTTAGAAAAATTTTAAGGTCGATTTACCAAAATTTAGTTTGTTATTATTATATCTAATAGTTTCGTATAAAATTTTTATTTTAATAGTTTTAGTTGATATTAATCAGTAACAAAAACATAATTTATATTAAAAAAAATAGTTTTCGACATAAAAATTGTATCTGCATTGTCGACATTAATCGGCTGTCATTTAACCTTTTCAATATTTAATAGATGTATTATCGGCAGTATTCGGCTGGGTATTTCTGTGAATTGCTTAAATATTTTATATGTTTTATTAAACCGATTTTTCCGGACTTCCAACAAGAAAATTAATCTAAAATTTTTACCAGGTGTGAGCATTCACAAGACCTTTTTTTTGAATCTATTTCCAGCCATGACATTTTAAACGGTCAAATTTAGAAATTTTCAAATTTAGTGTGTGCGATATATTCAATCGGACTTCCAACATAGAAATCGATATATGCAATCGAGTTTTCCCGGACTTCCAACATAGAAATTGACCTTTCAAATGATAATTATTAAATGACGTGCCATTTAAAAAATTCTCCAAACATTTAAATTTAAATGCATTTCACGTTTAAACTCTGAACATGTAATACAGCAGTTACAGAAATTAGGTTTTTTATATTAATTTTTATTGTTTCGAATGAAAATTTCTTATTCTAAATTTTTTAGTTGGTTTTTAGGAAAAAAAAAAATAAAAATTTGCAATATAAATAATTACATTTCGGCATAAAATTCGTATCTGCATTATTGACATTTTTCGGCTGGGATGCTACCGACAAAAATCAGCTGTCATTCTCGTTAGATTAGTTTGAATCTGCATTATCGACATTTTTCGGCTTGAGTCGGCTAACTTTAATAGAGTTATTTTATTATAGACCACTAGTTAATAATGAAAAATGAACACTAGATGCAAAGCGATTAAATGGATAGGGAGGTTATGATTATTCCCCATATTGACAAAGAAGATTTTGATAAAAATAAAAAAAATCCAAATAAAATAAAAAGAGACCACGTATAAAAATACTTAAACGTAAAAATTAGTGTAATAATATTATATTTTCGACTATCTCACATATTTCAGGTGGCGTGCCGATTAAATCATCAGTTTCCATTTTTTTTAGTTGAATGCCAATTTGTCTCAACAAAATTTAAACTTCAAATAACAAAACAAAATGCAGTGTCATTTTAAATTTACGCTTACTACAATCCTGTAAAAAATTCGGGCTATAGTACTTCGACATAATTAGTTAATATTATTAAACAGCAAATGTATCCCTTATCAAATTAATTTTCTTATCAACTAAAAACCTTAATGGCTAGTAGTGGAAAAAAAAGAGTACATACACCACGCTTGAGAAGTGCTATTATAGCCCTCGCACTTACTATAAGGTCTCGGATTATAAACTCACTCAGGCAATAATACCACACTTCTCAACCTTGGTGTATAATACGAGTATACTATTATTCTCTGTTGTCTGTTATCGCTCTTCATAATTTTTTTTAAATACTATCGTGTTACCCGTGTGGAGATGCCGAACTCCCATAGTGGTGCGTCCTCAGGTGGCGGATACAGGAATGCTCTTTAACCGGCTTACCGGAGGGTAGGTGGGAAATAAAATACCATCCGAGGACCAAATCTGGCTAGGGGAAGAAACCCTGAATAATAAACCAATCATTAAGGCAATGAGTCGTCAACATTACAGTTGGCTTCACACGAGGCAGGCTCAACGGATTCAGGGGTGAGACAACCTTTACGAAACCCACTTCTACCAAGCAAAAGTATCTCTAGATCACTAACTAGACAAATGCTTCCGGCTACTCAGCAGGAAAATTAAAATGCTGAACGTAGGGAGAACGGAAACCAAGAAAACCACCACGATGTCGCTAGAGAAAACGATGATTTAAAGAAATCGATAGAAATCTTAATGAAAATCAACGAACAGCTTTTCAAAGAAGTCCAACATCTTAAAGAAGAAATTGCTGTAATTAAAAATGATAATTTGGCCAAAGAAAATACTGTAGCTATCTATGAAACAGATGAAGATGAATTGGCATATGAAACGAGTTTTATATGAAGGCAAATTAAAACTAAACGTCAAAACTAAAAAAGAAAAGCAGAATCTTCGCGTGAAGTTGAAAAATAAACACATAGCGTCAGAAAACCACAACCCCAAGGACCTGAACGGTCATCTACGGACCTAATGAAGGTCCATAAGAACGTATCATAGATACCGAAAGAGAGACCACCGCAACCGGTTAAAACATCCAAAGTAATTAACCAATGGGAAATGCAGGAAAATCAACCAATACATAAAGAGATATCACCTCCACCCATTAACATATACTTAATGTTAGTATATACGAAACAATTAAAAAAACAGTGACGTTAATTTCAAGCGATAAATATAAAGTCACTGCACTAAATAATAACGTTTGGAAAGTGAATGCACTTGACCCAGAAACCTACAGATGTTATCAAATTCAATCACCGCTCAAAACATCGAATGGTTCACCTATGAAAACAAAACTGAGCAACCAATTAAAGTCAAGGCCAGAGGCTACATCATACCTGCTCCAACAAAGAAATATTTGAGGAACTTGCCAGAAAGGATTCAAAATTCTAAACGCTGTTAAATATTAAAGAGAAAGATCACTATAAACGCAAACAGTGAAAGAGAAACAACCAAAGTTGGTCTCCTCCTTTTCGTGCTAAGCAATCCTTAATATGAAAGTTAAGATTGAAGCATTAAAAAAGAATCCTAGTAAAATACCACAATGCTACAACTGTAATAGGGAGCGCAGATGCGTAAAGTGCGCTGGGAAACATCTAACAAAAGAATGCAATAAAAGTAAGAACAAACCAGTGAAATGCATACTGTGGTAATCATCACCCAGCAAATTACAGAGGCTGCGAGGTAGCGAAAGAGCTGCAAAGAATGAGAGACAACAAGAGAAATCAAACAAGTTAGAGTTCTCAACCTAGGATGCAATCCTACTCAAAACAAATCCCCCTAAATAGCGGCAAAGTAAGGGAAGGCATATCATATGCACAAATGGCTAAGCAGTACGAAAATATCAGGAACGCTCCGAGTCAGGAAACCCATGTCCTGCAAGAAATACTTCAAAAGCTAAACGCTATCAATTTGCATCTGGCTGGGCAGGACCAAAGACTAGAATATATGGGCGAGCTACTGAAACAACAAGAACAGAGACTAGGAACACTAGAAAATGCATCGATGATCCAATATAAAGGAATAACGGATGCGTCAAGTAAAACTAGTAACTCCACTAAAAACATTAATTCTAGTCAAAACAAACTTATCATTAAAAAATAATGACACACTATTTAAGAATTGCTACCTGGAATGCAAATGGCCTATAGCGCAACGCATTTCAGAATTAGAAGTATTTTTAAACACAAAAAAATTGATATACGCCTAATCTCAGAAAGTCATTTTATCAGAACCTCGTACGCCAAAATACTTGGATACCAGTGCTATCAAACTCTACATCCAGCAGAAAGAGCTAGAGGCGGGACAGCAATCTTTATTAAGGATAATATAAAACACCACGAAGAATTAAAAATAGAGGAGGAAGCTATGCAAGTAGCTACTGTATCTATCGAAACCAAAAATAACAAGAGCTATAGTATATCAGCCACCCAGATATAACCCAAAAAAAAGAAGACTACATCATACTTCTTAAATCGCTTGGCAATAATTTTATTATTGGAGGCTACTTTAACGCGAAACACATGTTCTGGGGTTCAAATAGAACTAGTCCCAAAGGAAAGGAGCTACTTGAAGCATGCAGGACATTAAAATGTGAGTTTCATTCCAGTAGAATGCCAACCAACTGGCCTATACGAACCCAAATAAAATTCCTAACCTTCTGGATTTCAATATGTCAAGAGGTATCTCCGAAAACTACTTAGCAGTTGAAAATGAAGAAGGGATATCGTTAGACCATTCTCAAGTTATAATGATAATAAGTGGCACGGTAATAAGGAAGGCAAGCCCTCCAAGGCTAACAAATAACAAAACCAACTGGGTATACTTTCGACAGATAGTCGAAGAAAGCATCAACCTACAGATACAGATCTCGAACCCTTATACGATAGTAGAAGAACTACAAAACCTCATTAAAGGTAAAGTACTGAAGTGAGAGAGTTAGTTAACGAAAAAAGAAGAACTCGTAAGACTTGACAGAGAACGAGAGCCTCTGAAGACAAAACAATCCTAAACAACTTGTGCAAGAAACTTAAATTACTTATAAAGGAGATTAAGAATGAGTCAGTTGCAAGCTTCCTAAGTAATCTGACAGGTAAACCTGACACAGACTATTCCCTGTGGAAAGCAACCAAAGGTTGAAAAAGTCCTAAAATGCAAGTGCCACTCATTAGAATAGTTGATGGAACCTGGGCTCGCAGCGAAAAACAAAAAGCTGATCTGTTTGCCGAACACCTAGAAAATACCTTTAAACCACCAACTGGACAAGTGGATAATGAATATCTAACACCTATAACCAAAATAGACGAGGCCTTTGGGCTACTAGTTACTCTGAAAGAAATCAAACAAGAAGTAAAAAATCTCAAAGATAAAAAAACCCCTGGATACGACTTGATAACTGCGGGCAAATAATCAAAGCTCTACCAGAAAAAGCACTAAGGAAACTACAACGCATAATCAATGCTATCTTTAGACTATGCTATGTTCCGAGACAGTGGAAAGTAGCGGAAATCATAATGATTCCGAAGCCTAATAAACACAAAACGACAAGACATCGTATAGGCCTATTTCTTTGTTAACAACAACATCAAAAATATTCGAGACTGTTCCTTAAGAGATTAAAGCCAATTATAGATAGCAGAAATCTCATATCAGAACATTAATTTGGGTTTCGAGAAAGGCACTCAACGATAGAACAGGTACATAGGACTACTGATACAATTGAGGAGACGCTGAAAAAAAGGAAGTATGTTCAGCAATATTCTTAGACGTAGCCCAAGCATTTGATAAGGTTTGGCACCCTGGTCTAGAATTTAAGCTCCAACGAGATTTGCCAAAACAACATTCTGAATTGCTAAAGTCTTACATCAACGACCGTTACTTCCGGATGAGACAGGAAGGGGAATACTCTAAACTGAAGAAAATATTGATTTTCAATACAGGGTTCCACAAGACAGTATTCTAGGCCCCGTATTATACCTCCTGTATACAAACCATCTGCCAAACATAGAAGAAGCTAGAATAGGAACGTTTGCTAATGACACAGCACTTAACGAATCGAAATCAACACACATTAACTTTACAAATAGGAAATTAGAATATATTCCGATTAGACTGAATTCACAACAAATATCATATTCTGGCAATGCTAAGTACCCCTGCATGACGCTAGGCTCTAAACTCAGGTGGAAAGCGCATGTTAAGAAAAGGCAAGAACTGAATTTAAAATTCAGAAAAATGCACTGGCTTATTGGAAGAAACTCCGAACTGACAACGCACAACAAACTGCTGTTATATAAACAAATCTTAAAACCTATCTAGGCGTATGGTATCCAGCTTTCGGGCTGCGCAAAGAAAACTACAGTGAAGATCATTCAAAATAAAGTACTACGTAGCACTGTGAATGCTCCTTGGTACATTAGAATCGACAATCTCTATCGAGACTTAAACATGGAAAACGTCAGCAGTGAAATATAAAAATTTGCAAGTGGTCATGTACTGCGACTGCAGCAGCATGACAACGGGGAACCTACTGGATCGCACCAATGGACCAAAGCGCCTACAAAGAACAAAGCCTTTAGAATTAGTGGTTCATTTAGCCGCTTAAATCAAAGGACTGACAGAGCTGGGATGAACCGGTAGGTCTCATTCTACAAGAATGGACTACTTAACTTATACAACAATTACTAGATAATTCATATGATTAGTTGTAATATTATACAGAAATAAAGAAATCTTAAAAAAAAAAAAAAAAAAAAATTATCGTGTCGATTTGTTCCGACGAAACGAAAATAAATAGATATCAGTCAAACGGGAAGTGCTACTACTGGAAACGGCCACATGAAAAAATAAAAAGAAACATATCATGTTAGGGAAACGATAAAGCACGGTGGCGGATCGGTGATGACCTGGAGACGCTTCACCTGGTGGAACGTTTTCCTACTAGTGATGATCAAGGGCATTATGCAAAAGGAAGCATATTAAAATATTCTTAAAGAAAATCTAGTGAAGTTTGTGAATAAATGATGCTTATCCGAAGGAAGAAATCATTTTTCAGCAAGATGAAGTCCCTAAACACGCAGCTAAAACAGTGTAAAAATGGTTAAAAGTTCAAAAATTCTAAACTATGAAATGGTTTGCTCAAAGTCCAGATATGAATCCCATAGAGCATTTATGGGCCTTCATCAAGCGTCTATTAAACGAATATGATGAGGCACCTAAAAATGTAGACGAATTATGGCAGCGAGTTGGAACGGAATGAAATAAGAATCCACAGGACTACATACCAGGGCTTGCCGAGAGCGTCGGGACATACGTATAAAATAAGTTATTGACAATAATGGACTTTGGACTAAATTTTAAAGATGTAAAATTTAAAAATGTGCATATATGGATACATATGACCTTTCCAATGAATTTTAATATATATTTTTAATTAATTATTGTTATTTTTTAATTAAATCTTATGGGTAATATTGCAAACTTGAAATCTCAAGTTATTTTTATTGACTAAATAATAAAATTATAATTATAGAAATTAAAAACTTAAGATGTTTTCATTCGCTCGCTACTGTATATACTCTAGGCATTGAATATCGTCTAACACATCTGTGAAAGTGTGGTTGTTGATTTCATTCATTACGCCCAGTGTGTCTTCATCATCAATATAAATTGATAAGTTTTCGTTTTTCAAATAGTTGTATATTCATGATATTTTTGCAAAAATTCTACTAAATCCTAGGATTTATGAATTTCTACAAAAGCCTTCTCTTCCGTCTCATAGCTGAAAATGTATGCTCTAAAGCGGCTTGATCCAATCTTTTGGTCAAAATATATGTTACTGAAGGATAATCTTCAAAAAGCACATCAGCCAATTTTTATAGTTATATTAACTCTCATATTCCCGCCGATGTTGTACTATATATTTTATTATTTAAATTAATGAAATCTGGATATTATCAAAAAATGTGGTGTTTGGGAAACCAAATCACCCTCTAGATATAATAATATTAATTACTCAATGAATAATGACACCTAACCCCATATGCCAAAGGAAGGAGTCATCTCTGAGTTCACCACAAGAAAATTTGATAATCAACATATTTTCAACTGAAAAATGTATGGAAAGTGGTTTTCGAGATGATCAATAAAATAGATTTAATTTATTAATACATAGATTGTGAAGCTTTTTTACTGCAATCAGTAATATAATTTTATAATTTTCTCGGGCTTTTTATTTTTTTTTCTTTATTTAACAATAAATTTTTCGGGATGTAATTATTTTTATGTGATTTAGCAACGACACACACTTTACGAAGTATAGTATATGTAACCTTTTCGGGATGGAAATTTCGTTCCAACTTCTTATACATCACCGTGGAAATAGTATTGGGGATTGTCCGGGGTAATGACCGTCAGAGTAATGTCCTGTTACGAGATTTATCGAACACCTTAATGAACACCCCTTATACAGGTGTGCCTTATACCAATATAAATTATAATAATCAATATGATGTACAAACGAGTACTCAACTAAAACTAAATAGAAATCAATTGAAATAGATAACATTTGTTATATTATGTTATTTCTATATTCAAAATGTGTATACTGGTACATTTATATAAACAATAATCTAAAATTTTATAAAAAAAAATCTAAAAATTTTGAAATAATTTTAATTGCTCAATACAATCTATATAGTATATTCATTCAAAATTTCAATATTTATTTACTGGAATTTTGAATAAAATTCAAAAAATAATACAAATTTAATTTTAATTAAAGATTTTTTTTTTGTTTCATATGTCTGTGTACAAGATAATATAATACATAAGTACACTGTTATGTGTTTTATGATGTGTACCAAATAATGTACTAAAACCATTATTTGTTTAGTTTGATTGCAAAAATGCTCTCTAAGAAGATCATTTTCAGGTGATTGTTTACATTGTGCATCACATTCATAAAAAGTATGTGGTGTTCAATTACCTAGCAAAGGAATGAATAGGAGAAATGTTTTTTGTAAGTTGCATATCATATTCATACTCGTATTTATGGCATAACATGTTGGGCATATATTTGTGGGAATTTTTATGAATTTTTTATGTTTACAAACAATGTACAAAATGCAGATTAGTGCCCTAATGCTATAACAGACATAAACATACAATTATGCTTTTTATGTTTTGTTGCATAGCTATGAATTTATGATTCCATTTTTCAAATTATGTTGTGGTATAGCCTTCTAGTGTAAAACCTAGCCTAATAAAAATATTTGTATTTGGCTTCAAACAAATGTTGGGCGTCATTCTATTTACCACTTCAGGTTTTGTGCTATTTGCTCCGGATATTGAATAATCAAAACAATACTAATTGTAAATGTCAATACAACAAATACTGTTTACGATTTACCTACGTATTTTAAACATGAACATATGTATTAGATTTCATTATTCGATTTACACGGAAGAATAAAATTTATAACTAGTATTTTGTATTTGACTTTGAATTATTTGCACTCCTAATTTTAGAATAAAATATTAATTGTGGCCGTTAGAGAGGTAATAACACGAACAAAAAAATTATTGGCTGAATTTGTAAACTAGAAATTGGTCTAAAGAAAACAGTCAATTTCATAACGACCTGCTGTATATTATTTGCTAAATAAATCAACAAATATGCATGTGTAATTTATATTTTATTTGCATTTCACCATTTGTTCGTTAAATTAACAGGTGTTTTTTGTTATACATTGCTCAAATGCTTAAGAATAATTGACATTAAAATAAAATAAAGGGTTTATATTTCAAATGTAGTTATAAACATGCGGTAGGGTCTTAACAAAATCGTTTTCTTATAGTAATTTAATACAGGTGACACGGCACATTAACTTATATAGTCTATTTATTACTCACAGTTTGTGATCCCTTATAGTGAGGTCTAAACTGCGTTTTCCATTCTCCAAGAAGTAAACGGAAATGATTTGCTATACTGTTAGCTCCGTGTCAGCCTATGATACTGAGATATATGATGAGATAACCAATACGTTGAACTCCAACTGCGGTGATAGTAGTGTTTAAATCATCACTTGTAATTAGATGATTGAAATCGCTTTTGCGTCCTGTCCCTATCGCGAATCAAAAGCCAAAGCTTACCTTAGCTAAAAGAGAAATACACTATACGAAATAGCTATATGGTACAAAGTAATCTTGATTGTTTTCTTCAAAACCATTTCGCCGGTTTCATTTTACAATCGTCCCTTTTTCGTATTACTGTTATATTAATTTATTGTTTTTCACACCCACCAGTGGGAGGAAATAGCTATATGGGAAAAATGAGTTTTAAAAGGTCTTTTATTGTTAATTTTAACATTGTGTAGTAAAAAAAATAATAATTAAAGGAGTTAATTATTTTTTGCATTAAAAGTATAAGTTTTTGTTACTCAAAAGTAACTTTTAAATAATTATGCCGGGAGCCAAGAAAATATGGCGAAATAAAAATACAATCTAAAACTTTACCTCATCATTTCTAAACACAAAAACCCCAAACAAAGCGAAAAGTTGGCGCAAGAAGTAAAAGGGAAATAAGTCGTCTTCCAGTTAGAAAAAAATATAAGTCCATCCCGTTACTAAACGAAGAATATAGATTTTAAAAGAGGATGTTCATCTGAAATATCATAAACGGGCACGTAAACCAAAACTTTTGTCGCGCCATAAATATCAAGGAAGGTCACTTATAGCATGGGGTGGTTTCTGATATCGAGGCAAGACTCCAATTTGTTTTGTTTCGCATAAATTAAATGCGGAGAAGTATGTGCAGTTATTAGACGACATTTTCGTTAATTTTTGGGGGGAAGTGTACGGTTAAAGATGGTTAATACATTCAATACCACGACGATTGATGGATGTTAATAATAACATCGAAATTCAAACAAACTATTAAAATGCCCATTTTGTTAGTATTTTTGTTCCTAATGAATAAAATAAATTAATTCTAAGTTTTATCCTATCCCAAGTATAATAAAATGGAACTCATTTTGACAGTCCCAACTTTCGTTACGTTTTTGAGATATTTCATGGAAGACATGTAACTCAAAAATATCCGGTTCCTTGAGTTATGAGTTTTTTTTCTACAGTTCATAGTAAAACTTGTATAAAATGAAACTTGATCGTGGAACTTAGTTCCAACAATTGTTCCATAATAATCGAAATAAGTTGGAGGTAGCGATACTTGGGACATAGCAATTTCCTTCGACCAATCAGAATAAACCGCTATATATAACGATGCAGGTATAATGAAAACTGATCGAATTGAAATCTATATGCAATTTGCATTGATAAATGATCTGACAGAAATGAAAATAAAATAAGAGTGAATTTAAAAAAATAAAAAACAAAAAAATTTATTGTATCATATAATTATTTCGCACAGTGAACTAAAAAGTCATTGTTCAACTTGATATTTTAAAAAATTCGCTTCCCTGTGTATTGATGATTCTGTGATTTAGATATACTTAAGCGGAATTTATCTATAGTTTATGTTAGGCTAGGTTAGAGTGGCTGCTATCGCACACTTAGGTCAATAATAGCCCATTGTGATACCACAGGATCCAATCTCCCCTTACTCCCGCTGAAACCAACCAGAGCTACTGATGTAGCGTAAAATATCTCGCACCCCAAAGTCCGCGAGTTCAGAAAGGCTGTCCATGTTGTACAAACCCAAGTACTTACGTCTTTTGTATGATAGTGCCGGACATGAGCATAGGAAGTGAACTAACGTCTCTTTCTCCTCTTCGTCCATACAACTTCTACAAAAGTCATTCGTCTCTAGACCCAGCCTTCTCGCATGTTCTCCCAAAAGGTAGCGTCCTGTTAGTATCCCTACGACCAATTCTAAGTCTCGTTTTCCCAGCGATACTAGTGCCTTGGAGCGCCGCAGGCAAAACCTGTTTTGCTACCCTGCACGTTAAAGTGTTGGTCCAGCTCTCATCTGTCAAGGCGATTGCCTTTTTACTGAGCGTCAATTTGAGCGCTGCTATAGGCCTCCCAAGACCTGCCCTTTCCGGTTGCATCTGGAGAGTCGTACCGTACCTAGCTAGTTCGTCTGCCCTGCAGTTTCCCGTGACGTCCGAGTGACCGGGGACCCAGATCATCTGGATACTGAAATACTCCCTCATCTCATTAAGAGATGATCGACAATCCAGCGCCACCCGTGACTTCAGAGAAACCGCCTCTAGTGACCTGAGTGCCGCATGACTGTCCAAATAAATCGCAATAACCCTAACAGATACCACGTTATGCTTCAACCATGTCACGGCTTCCCCTATTGCCACCACTTCAGCCTGGTACACGCTGCAGTAGTCAGGGAGACGAACAGAAAAATTAACATTGAGCTTCTCGCAGAAGACTCCGGCTCCTAGGATTCCCTAGAAGGACAAATGATGCCTGGAAGTTCCTCCAGGATTCCCTAGAACGACAGATGATGCAGAAACCGATATCGAAGCACAACGTTGGTTTAATTTAATCTAGATTCACCAGTTCTTCCCTTAGTGATCTAACTATCGTCGAGTGTCCCGCCTGAAGACACTTTTACTGAGAGACAGCCGAGAGCCTTGTAGCCACATTGGTTGCCATCTGCTTATCAAAAGATTCGATTGGAATAAGATGGAACATAACCTCTAAAGCGCGTGTTGGTGTTGTCCTAAGCGCCCCACTTATAAGCATACAGGCCGTTCTTTGCACCTTCTCCAACATCCTTATGTAGGTTACCTTCTCCAGAGCTGGCCACCACACGCCCACCCCGTACATCAGCACATGCCTTATCACTGCGGTATAGAGCCAGTGTACCAGCTCTGGTTTCAAACCCCATTTCTTCCCTATTGCGTTTCTACACGAGTAAATGGCTACATTAGCCTTATTTACCCTTTCTACAATGTTAGGCTTCCATCTGAGCTTACTGTCCAAGATTATGCCCAAAAATCTCGCTCTGTCAGCAAAAGCCAGTCTAATGCCGTTCACAGTAGGAGGGCTAACTACCGAAATTTTATATTTCTTAGTAAACAGTACCAGCTCTGTCTTGGACGGGTTGATCCCTAATCCGCATTTGCCGGCCCATTTCGTAACGATCAGGAGTGCATTCTGCATAACATCCCTAATCGTATCCAGATATTTGCCTGAGACAGCTATCGCTACATCATCTGCATACGCTACAACCCCCATCCCCTCTTTCTCCAGTTCCAACAGCAATCCATTTACCACTGCACTCCAAAGAAAGGGGGACATTACTCCTCCCTGCGGCGTTCCTCTAACCACCCGCCTTCTAATGGTGGACTCCCCCAGTTCCGAGGTAATAACCCTGCTCACCAGCATCTGATTTATCAACCTACTTATAGGATAATCCACCTTCAAAAATAACAATCCTTCCATGATCGCCTCCGTTTTTACATTATTAATGGCACCCTCAATGTCAAGAAATGCTACCATACAATACTCTTGCGAGTAAATTGATTTCTCAATCATGCGTACTAGATCGTGCAGAGCTGTGTCCACCGACTTTCCCTTACAGTACGCATGCTGCGATATTGCCCAAATCCTTGGCTCAACTTTTGTTCGAATAAGTACGTCTATCAATCTTTCCAAGGTTTTCAACAGAAAGGATGATAGAGTTATAGGTCCTTTGGATAAGCCTGTGAGCTTTTCCCGATTTCGGGATAAAAACCACTCTGACCTCCGTCCATTTCCTGGGAATATAGACCAATTGCAGACATCCCCTGAATATAACCTCCAGCCAAGGGGAGGATGACTGCAGAATTTCTTTGGATCTCTGCTGGTATAATCCGATCCGGGCCCGCCGATTTATAAGGCTTAAAACCGTTCAGCGCCCACAGGATTCGTTTCCTGTCCACGATGCCATCCACATTTGTTAAAGGTGTTCCTTGATGAGTTCCAGGCTCCATCGAGTCATCAATGCTTCCCGGAAAATGGGTCTCAATGAGAAGCTCCAATGATTCAGCACTTGAAGCTGTCCATAACGCGTCCGGCCTAATTAAGTAACTAGGACTGGTTGGGTTAGTAGATAGAATTTTCCTTAGGCGAGAAGTCTCAGAGACCTCCTCAACTCTTTTTTGTATTTTCTCAGGTCTTCCTTATAGGAATCCCAATCCCGATTTTCCTTGGTGTTCTTATCATTATTAAAGGCTGTCCTACACGCTCTCCGATAAGTTCCCAACTCCGTGGTCTACCATGTCGGTTTCTGCTTGCACCTAGGTTTTATCAGGGGACACGCAGCATTAAATGACAGATTGCATGCCTTTGTGACAATATCAACCATGCCATCTAATTCCTCTACTGTCGCCGGAAGTCCAGGAACCTCCAGCGGCAATAGTTCTTCAACACCTCTCCATATTTGTTCCAGTTTGTCCTTCTGGGATTCCTGAAGGTTTTCCGGGCAACAAGTTTAATGTTGAGGTTATATGTAATATATCGGTGATCAGATAATAAGTGCTTTTTCGCCACTCTCCATCCACTGATCATATCAAAAATTGTTTCGGACGCAAATGGTTACATCTAGAACCTCCTGTCGATATCTAACAATGAATGTTGGTTCACACCCAATATTGCAAACTACAAGGTTAGTATTTAACAAGTAATCAAAAAATAACTCACCCCTTTCGTTAATGTCTGTGCTTCCCCAGATTGTGTGATGCGCGTTTGCATCACATCCAAGTATCACACCTTGCTTTTTCTGACCTGCTTCCCGGATCAGTTCCCCCAGGTTATCCAGTGGAACCTCCTTCTCGCGATCCATATAGGCTGAGGCTAGCCATAGTTTTTCAAAGCCAACCTCAGCGCTCACCGCCGTAACGTCTCCGCTACTAAATTGTGGAAGAAGAAAAATATTCAAATTATTTTTCGCTAAGATACACGATCTGATCTTTTCCGAGTTGCTTGAATATAATAATGTATACCCTTTCATTCTGAGGCCACAAATCCTGTTATTATTAATCCATAGGTTCTTGGATTAACACCAAGTCCTCATCTGACTTAGTAAGTCTGAGCACGAGAGCTGGCAAGGCAGCCTTCGTGTGATGTAGGTTTATTTGTACAATACTAACCATTGTAATCTATCTTACTCACCACTTCATGCACTCCCTGCATCAGGATAGTGTCATTTGGTCGCCAACCCCCTCTCGTCGTGTGTTCGACGGGTTGCCCCATCAGACTTTAGAGAGAGGAGGCTGCTTCCCATCACCAACTTCACTTCGTCCGAAATATCGGAACGGCTACTCTTTTTGTCCTCAGCCCGCTTGACCGTTTCCTGCCGGGTCCGTTCGCTGTCGCCCCTAGGCTAGTCTTTCGCGCCCTTATCGACCTCGTCTTTCCTATAAACTTTAAGAGTGATCGACCCGAAATCAGCATGATCAGCATGATTGCCAATCTAAAGCCCCCTTGGCCTCCTCCTGCTTCACAATCCTCCATCCTTCCGTTGGAAGATCGGGATTACTAGTCCGGATAATCTCAATGATCTCAGACGCGTGCTCTCGGCCTGCTCGGGATTTCCCCTCTGCTGACTGCTTCAAGCCTCGCGCCCGGCCACACCTCGCCTTCCTCGGTCACTGCCCTTTTATAGAGATCGACCGATCTCTGGTCCGAGCACGCAGTTAGCTTAACGCGCCCTTGGTGCCATCCCGCATCTCTGCAGGACGGGGGGATCGCGGATTTTCTCTCAGGATACTCAAGAAAATGGAGTTTAGTGCATAATACACTACCCTCCACTTTTCCGACGTGATGCTCCCATATTCCAGACCTTTGTCAATGACGGTTAGCACCAGCACGTGCTCCTTCAGGATTTCAATGAATAATTTCAGTTTCTGCTCCTTAGGAGCACCCGACGTCATGTCTGCTTGCACTTTGGCCCGCTTACTGCCTTCTCCTTCAAGCTCATCCTGGGACCTCTGTCTTTTAGACAAAAGGACCCTCTCCGAGCTATCGCAGCCGACAGTTTTCTTAGCTCACGCTACAGATTCCTTCTGCGCAACTGTAAGCTGCCCCACAGGGGTCGCAGCCAGTTTCTCCAGAATTCTAAACGCAGACCGTCTCTCTCTGTACCGTCGCTTTGCTGGGGGGATCTCTCTCGGACCCCCGCTCTTCTGTTTGGCAGTTTCGCTTCCACCTGGCTTCAATGCCATAGTGTTGCTTACCCCTGCCTCAGTTGAGGGAGCCCCATCTTTCTGGTTAGAGTTACTCCCCTCTATAGTACTTTCCGGTTTTTTGTGGGTTTATGTTAATCATTATAAAATTTCGAATACCAAAATTGATGACCACAACCAAGACATCAAAGTTAAGGTAGAAGTAAAGGGCACATTTTACCTCCCCCCGGAAAATACCCCTGCAAATACCCCGGGCCCGTTAGCCTGCAGCCATTACCCTCGGCCATTCGTTGCCCTCTAATTCAATTTCGAACATGCGATCTCTTATGGAGATTTTATGACTCATCGAAATAAAATTATATCGATATTAAGTAGATTTCGAAACGGAATATTGTCATGAGGTTCATAATTTATAACAAATTAAATTGCTATATAATAATTCAATCATCCTAGAATTTAGGTACCAATTGGTTGGTCTCTAGTACCAATTTATATAAAAACACCAGTATTATTGAGAATATTGGATGATTAAGGGATCGTCTGATACAATTCCTTCAGGATAAAATATTAAAATAATTTAATTCCGTGATTGCGTGACTTTTGATGTGAAATTCCACTAGAAACATGATGATTGAAAAAAATTTAGTTTGCAAAAACTTTGCTGATCGATGGACATTATACCATTTCATCAGGAGAACAATTTGGTTCTTTAATTGTTTATTATCATGGATTCGAGTTTCGAACTTGAAAAGTTGAACGTAGTTGACACACTCTATGTCGCAAAAATTTTAAACCTGTGTTAAATATCTATAAGTTCAAATTATGTGTCACGCGTCGGTTCGATCGCCCATTCTTAGTGTAATTCACATAACTATCGCCCATTTGCTGCAAGAGTGACACAATCAAAAAATTTTTATTTTTCAATAGAGTGATTGGAAATATCACTCAAAATTGGGTCCCATTCGGAACGCGATATTTTAAAACTCGAATTATCAAAACACGATATTTTAAAAATTTTAAATTTAAAAATCGATATGAGCTGGAGTATAGGACCGGGTTATATCAGGCGGGTCGCTGTGTTCCCGTCGCTTCGCAATGCACATTCTGTACCATATCACGTTTTGTTTCCCTAAACAAAGGACCATTTTCTAAAAAATTTCAAATCATAATGAGAACAGTCATGGGTATTTTCCGTGGCATGCTGAGCAATTACGTAGAACATCATTGTTGCCAAAAGTTACGGGAAAATACCTAATTGAGAGCCATCATTTGGGCAATTTAAGAAAATGGTAGTTTGTATAGAACTAAAACTACTCCAATCGTCATTAGAATCCATGCTCAGCATGGTATAGAGTAATTACCGGGGTTAAAGGTGAGGAAAGGGGAGGGGGTAACGACTGGCCGAGCGTAGAGGTAATGTCCGGCGTGTGAAATATCCAGGAGGGGGGGGGGGGGGTAATATGCTGGGGGAGGTAAAATTGGTCGCAAAGGTTTTGCTTGAGGGATAATATTCGGTGGGGTAAAGTCCTACACACAAAGCAGCTGGTTGTTAAAATGATTTTGATCAAAAGCTAGAAGCTTTCCGTTCAAACTCTTTGTGTAATAAAAACTGTAATTCGTATTAAAGCCCATTTCTGGCATCGTGTATAAATTTTTCGCGCCTCATGTAGATAATAGTAGTTTCATGTTAAATTTAAGTTAATAGAAACAATCATTAATAGTCAAGAACTATTTATTTAGTTAGTTTTTATAGGATTACTAAAATTGTTGGCAATACTTGTTGAAGCAAATCAATATTACGCCTGATACAGTTTTTAAGGTACTGTTATTAGCACCATTTTATTTAATCTAAAATATTATTCAGGCATACATAACCCCACTAAATCATGCCAATTACTTTTACTCACACCACAACAGAATTACTAGAACAGCGTCCTTTTTATTGAGCGAGGTTCTCTCCAAAAATGTAAAATTTTGCTTTTTTTAATAATATCTTTTCAAAAATCATTTTTGTTCCTAATCGTTTTTCGCAGAGGCTATACAAAATATAAAACATTTGTAAAAAACGTCAAAAAACGGAAAACTTCCTCAAAACGTGCGAATTGAAAAAATTAAAAAAATGCAACCTCCCACAGGAAAATTCGTTTAGGGGTACTCCAGTGGGGCCCAGGTTTCATTTTCGAGTGCCAGAAATTGGTTCCAGTTTCAACGATTTTGATAAAATTTTACGGGTCAGGGTTTTCATTTGCAAGGAAATGATTACAAGGGTGTTGGTTTCTGGAAGTGTCATATTGCGTGATGTTACACCGGGTTGCGTGATGTTCCACAATGTTGCGTTATATTGCGTTATGTTGTACTATGTTTTGAGATGTCGCACTATGTTGTAGGATGTTGCATCATGTTGCGTCATATTGCACCATGTTGCTTGATGTTGCATCATGTTGCTTGCTGTTGCATAATGTTGCGTCAGACTGTGCAATGTTGCTATATGTTGCACCATGTTTCATCATGTGTATTGCACCTTGCTGCGTGGTGTTTGCGCGCTTTGTACCATGTTGCTTCTTACTTGTCTTTGTATTTTGCGTTAATTAGTTTTCTGAATTTTTATTCCTTATATAGCGCAATGTTGCACGATGGTCTGTTGATTGCTTAACATACACGTTTGTGACATTTTAGGATTGATGAACTCTTTTTTAATTTATTGTCGGCTCGCACGATTTTAATAAAAACTGCTGAAGCGGACATTACACATGCTCAGGAATCTATTTCGATTGGTACTAATTGTGGGAAAATTCGTGTAGTTCATTAATTTTGAAAAAAAAATGCGATGATATTGAATCAAGTATAATTCATGGCTTAACTGAATGGCTACCTCTGCGGTTTATCAGGTATATTTAATATTATGCTTAACTGTCTTTGTTGAAAAACATAAACCGTATAACGTGTACAATCACAATTTACCAAACTTTATTGTTGTAAAGAGCGGTAATTAAAATTTCAAATCACAACTTAAAGGTTTTTTTTATATTGTCATGTGAATATCGAAAACTATAGTTATTAAAAATTATTATTTTTTAATTTTACTAATCGCTGTGGCAAAAACAATCAAAACTAGTATATATTGGCAAAAATAATTTTGGTGACCTCTTTATTGATCTAAGTGGTACTGATGGTGTGAGTCATGTCAGAAATCCCACGATTTTCTTATTTTGTTGAGTAGTATTTGATTGCGCAATTTTGTGCGTCTAACAGGAAAATCTGTGCATAATGTACTATGGGAGATAATGTGGGATTTCTGACGTGATTATCATACCAAAAATCCCATAGATCCGGTTAATAATAAAAGCATATGTTTTGCTTTAGTTTAATTCAAACTGTGCATGTCAAAACCAATTTAGTTCTCCTCCAGAATTGGTCAGAACGGCTATCTCTGCCTATTTACATGCGATATGTACAACGTATATTGAAGTTGGTCAAATATGTAAGAAAATGCCGTAGTTTTTTTAGTCACAATGTTTAGACTAGATGCATATAACATGGTACGACCAGAATTCAATGGTGGCATACTCCCCATCAGCTAGAATCGCACTTACCAGTTCCATCCTTCAACCTCAATTTCAAAAGATCAATTTCAGAAAAATTTAATATTATTTACAAATCACCCACAACTCGCGATTCTGGCTGATGGGAAGTAGGCACATTCGTAAAATTTGATCTGAATGTTCATTTCAACTTGTTTAAATGATTTCATTAACAAAAGGTGGGATTTCCGGAAATCACCCAGAGACAATTTTACAGAAATTGATCTTTTGAAATTAGGGTTGAAGGATGGGTCTTGTAAGTGCGACACGTGCTGACATAATGGACAAGATGCAATTATTTTTCTTATTTGAAAAGTGTGATACTCTAGTTACTAAAATGAATTTAGCTCTAAAAGCTGTTATTTGACATCAAACAGCAAGAAAAAGATTTGTTTATTCAACCAAGCTGGGTTGGTGCTTTACATGAAAAATAAAAATCATTTGAATTTAATAGCTTCACTTGAAAATTCTATTGCTTTGAATGAGATATTATTTATTACACTAGAATCTTTATCCCAAGGGTCCTCAATATTGTAAAGCTCATAGAAGCATATCAAAAATTATGTGCATCTCTTGTTAAAGCCATAGGGGATTTTATTATCAAACAAACAGATATACGTATACATAAAATCATAAAAATTTGAGCATTATTGCAATCATCCAAAAAATCTAACACTTACATATAATAAGAGCAAATAAAATATGCAATCGGTATAATCTTATAAAGTGCATATTCTTCGTCGTCTTGCATAATTTACGAATTATATTTATTTATAATTCAATCTGATACATCGTCTTTTCTCCATTATTGTTTGTTATATTATTATCCAGATGCATAGATACCTCGGTACCTACGAACTGCTGCATATGCACGTAGTGTTTTTTAAGTTTTAACTTTAGACGAGAAGATAAAATAAAAAAAATCTACTTTACTCGATATAAAATGTTAAGCATCAGACTGAACCTCAAACAGAACTCTCGTATATGTATGTATGTTACATACTAAATAAAAAAAAAATCCAAATGAATAATTCATTCTCAATTATTTATTTTATTGAATTGAATCATTTATATGATTGTCAGGTTTCCATTATTACTATTCTTATTATCATTGTTATTACTATTACATCGTCTTGTTATCACGGAAAATCATATTTCACCTTATATAAAAAAGAAAACTGGTAAAATTGCTTAAACATATTTTAGACATGTTGCTCTAAATAACATTATATACACATGTATGAGTATGTGACAAAAAAACGACGGTTGATGGTGTATGCTGTTGAGTTACAACGAAAATATTCATAACGTCATCATGATGATGATAATTGATTCTGAAATTCATTCAGAATATTCGCTTTTCTTGTATATCGCGTTCGTATGTAGGCAATTACTAATTCATAAAGCCAATACCAAACAATAATGATTTTCCAATTTATGCAAAAAAAATTGGTGCGGATGAGCAAACAAGTGATTCATATGCAGATTCATACAGTATGAAGTAAGTGTATTTGTACGAGCATGTATTTATGTATGTATGTACTCTTATCGGTTCATAAAATATTTATATGCAAATTACCATTTTTATGCTGTGCATTTTCTATTTTTTTTGTTTTAACATGTTTCACTCTACCAATTCTATTATTATGTTCAATTAGATCGTGTGCTTTTCAATTTAAATAATAATCATAAAACTAAAGATGAAGATAACATACAACGAACAACAACAACAACAACAATAAAAAAGTTGGAATGAAAATCTAATAATTTTCCAGGTTTCCCACCTGTTTATATTATACATAGTTAGAAGTGAAACCGTTTCTCGATTTTTTTTTCTATTTAGCTGATTTGAAAGCGAATTTGTGTATTGTAGTTTGTTTGAACCCTGATATACATGCATAAACAATTTGAATTAATTAACTGTGACATTTAGTTCTAACGACATAAAGCTAAACGAGCGACTATTGTTGTATGACGTTTACTTATTTATTGTGTATATTGAGAAATAGATTTACTTGAAATTGTATTGCATTATTATGGTTAAATGGGTTTTGAAACAAGGTAGTTATTTAAATGTTACAATAAACGATGTTGAAATTTATGAGATCGTTATATTGTAATTGTTATAATAGCTTTGTATTTTAAAATCATCGTTACATAGTTGAGTTTCATAATCAAGATATATATTTCTGATATAATATCACTAACACTAAATTTGAAAAAATCGAGGTCCAGCGGATGCCTAAATGAAATAATGTTATCAAAATTTTGTATCACACATTATTCCTACAGCCTTTTTACAAATAACAAGAAGGAAGGATTTTTTTTGAGGGCGAAATGACGGATCATTAAGGATGATATTGGTCTTCAACAATAACTTCATTAAATCAGCACCTTTAAGAAAAAATATTATTATTTCACACGCATGTAAAGGTTTCCTGAAATTGAATTCTAAATTTTTCCTGAGCTTTTTTTCAACCAAAAGCAGCGTGGTACAAACATAAGCCTTAATAATGCATTTCACACCCCAGGGACCAAATTAGATAGGTTACAAGAAATGCAATAATAAAAATCGAAATTGTCTTTTGAAAAAAAAAAAAATTTCAAAGAAACTTGAAAAATATTTACTATAAACCACTTGACTTGACATAAACATCCAACGACAAACGATTTCAGTAAAAAAAATGTCGGTTGACCTTCGGCCCGGGTGTCAATTTCCTCACTCGAGTAACAGTTCTTGACGCCATACAATCTAGTTCTGTGGATCATATGTGTGCACTACCAATTGCAGACGAGGTACTCTCAATTTTGAAGTAAAATCCAAATATGTTTGCAAAATAAATTTTGGAAAATAAAGTAACGTGTAAAGTAATACGAGCAATCTGGTTTCGTCAATATTTTTTTCATCACCGATCGTATAATCTGTGCTGACATGTTCTACCAACACAATTTTTGATACTTTATCGAAGTTTATTTCTCGTTTTCCTAAACTAAAATGGACAACTGCTTCATTTATGATTTATATTTTTTCTATTGCTATCACAACATTATAATACAAATGCGAACAAATTGCCTTTCTCTAATTTCGTTCAAGTAAACAAATTATTTAGTGATAGAAATGGAGTAGAATATCACAATTTTTCAATCTAGCAATCTGGTAAACGCCGAATAATGTCAAAAACGTTACTAGCGAAGTATTCAAGATAAACTGAGTATTTCTGAGTGATAAAAATAAAAATATTTTGAATTTGACGTTTCCGAAAACATTATTGTGAAAACCTAAAAAAATTGAAATGGATTATAATACGGAAAACATTAAAAAATTAAAAGTGATTAAAGTCGGATTATTGGCGTGCTTGTTAGCATTTAAATACGATATCTCGAAAAATAAAAGGAAAATTGGTGGAAGATATCGGCGATATTTTCGAAAGCCCGATGACGAAACCAATTTTTGAACAGCTTATATTAATGCTAAAGCTTGGTTTGGCCAAGCGAAATACATCTTTAACAATAACTGCTGAGGAACGGCTAGTTATTACCCTCGCGAAAGTATTATGATTCAATTATTATTGTTAAAATCCTTTATGTTAAATTTATACGTTTGGTTTCAGAATCAATCCCAGGACGTAATCCATCAATTCCTTGGGTGGAGTTTTAAAATAGGCAGAGCGACAGGCCGAGTTATTACCTATTCAAAAAATTATAGTGAAAATTCTAGTCCATGAATTTTCCCCAAATTTTCCATATAGTCTCAGTATGACCTAAGCTATTAGAAAAACAACCGAAAGTATTGGTTACTAGTGGAAGAAATGCCGGAAAGACGGATTATTATTAAATTTCAAGATTTCATATACCGAGTTCCTTTACTTCGGAGATCAATTAATTTGCCATTTTAAGTGCTGCCTCTTGTGGCGAGTAGCGCAATCTCTTATTTTCAGCTGTCAAATTTCCGCTATCTTATACAGCTTTGATAAAATTTAATTTATTTTGACATGACATAAACAAGAATTCAGCTTGCTGCGTTTTAAATTTTTATTGTACGATTATAAGTTTCTAATGGTTAAAAAATAAGGGTCTTTTCAAATTTCCCATTGAAATGGATAGCGGCTCCGGATAAATAGGTAGAGCAAAATATTCTTATGTCGGCCTAACCACAGCGGTAAGATGATCTTAACATAAGGCATATGTATTTATTGGAACTAAAAGTGAAATCAATAATAATTTAAATATCAGAGAAGCTCCAAGTCATGACTTAATTATTGAGTAAATTGAGAAAGACATGTACGAGCTCGGCTTGCGTAAATTACTTCAAATACTTAATACAGCTTTCAGACTTAAATATGTATAGATAAATCATCAAACGACCACATCAGTTTGGCTTTACAGAACATTGCTCTATTGTTGAACAAGTTCACAGAATAACGGAAGTTATTGAAGATGCACTCGAGAATAAGAAAATATGCTTCACTTTGGCACTAAGGGCTTGTATTTAAACTGCATCGAGGCCTGCCTAAGCTATTTTATCTATAGTGATTTTACAATCACCATAATTCCTTGTCATTCATTTCACATTTTAATGCCACATTAAATTCTTTGTAGATAATTCTTTTTTTGTTATGTAGCATACATACCTGCAGATTCGATTGCGGAAAAATTCTGCAGTTTTGAGTTGAAGTTAGTCATTGCACAAAATATTAGTTTGACGTTTCATTTTTCGGAGTGAAGAATTTTGTCTTTGTGTAAAATCTTAAAATTTTTGTTTATTATAATTCAGTCAAAATAGAAATACTCTATTTATATTTTCATAGCTTAAGTGTTTTTGATAGGAAAAGTTAAGTAATTTAAATAGAGGGAGAAATGTCTTAACATATTCGTAGAACGATGACATTATTTATGTGCACAGCTAAAAAAATAAAATTCAAAGAATGGAATCGATCTAATGTAACAGCATAAACATTCAAAAGGAATACTATTCGGTTTTAAAAATAATGATTGCCTATGATTTGTCCGAGCTGGAAGATATATATGAAGTTGAATTGGCCGATCAACTCGAGCAGGTAATTTAAGGTTGTGTTATTGGAACTGGAACTAATTCATTTTCATCGGGTTTTTATTTTCTAAGTTCGAAGTACTTATTCCGCAATAAAGCCACAGCAGTACAGTGTATTCTTAAAGTACGTGAAAATAAACGAAAAATTTATAACTGAACCGCAATATGAAAAATTGGTGAAACGAATGGTAGTGAACTACGCACAAAATGATCAAGCGACTGGCTGATATTCATGTCGAAATGGAGAAAGAAAAAGTGATTTTCACGAATATTGTTACAAGTAGTTTTATTATAAAATACCCTGAATTCTTTATTTAATTTACTTTATATAAATATTTAATCTTAGACCGAAGTCAATCAAATTTACAGCAGAAGAGTTGGAACTGCTTAAGTTCCTAATTAAAGACGATAAAGCTACTCCACCCAATCACAATTACCCTGCGTGTTGGGCTCTCTCTTTTTATTTTGAATCGTGATGAACATTGCTGACGTAAAATGTATGAAAAATGGTGCTCTGGAGTTAAATTTAAAAACAAATGGTTGATGATTGAGATGCTCAAAACTCATTTAGTGATCAAAAACCAAACATATTTAGCAGTTTAGAATTAAGGCGTGATTACAGATGTCAGATTGAGTTCATCGAATATTTAGCATCTCATCGCACAGGATTCACAACCTTATCAAAATCCACTTTTAATTTTACCACCTCTTTTAAAAGCAATTTAGATTTATTGTAATATTCATCCTGTTTTACATCACAAATACATATAGTTATCAAATATATCTAAATTTTCGGTCAAAATTTTAACAAAAATGAAAATGGCGGCTTGCAATGAACACAAAATTTAGTTCTATTTCTAGTTTTCGGTTGGCAAGCTTGAGGAAAACGTTGCACAAAATAAAAAATATTTCAATTCGATTGCGGCAAGAGTAGGTGGGGTATAAAGTATTTCAATCAATTTGGTTGGTTTAAACTGCGGAAACGAGTGTGACAATTCTTGTATCCGCAAGGGTTTCAACTTTTTAGCACCCCATTTAAAAGTTTTGACAAAAGTGGTGATTAAATTGGTTTGGTCGTCGTTTGGTCAGGATTGGTTACGGTAAATAAATAATGAAAAATTAAAAAAAAATTCCCGGAAGCATCTCATTGCAAGAAAATCATACCGTTTTTATCAAATTTTGTTAGGTAATCGTTAGATTAGGAGTGGTCATTACATTTTAACGTTTGGTCACAAATGGGTCAGTTTTTATTGCGAAAAAACAAAATCAAATTTGCATTAATTGAATAAAATCAGGTTCGTCGCTTATTTGGGAATTTTATTTTATAAAATTAATAATAATTCCAATTGGAATATACCATTTTTTTCTTTTTTCAAAGAATTGTATCTAAAGTAGAAGACATAAGATATTATCAACTTAATTTTTTGTTTTTTCATAACTCGTTGAGAATTGAGTATTGACTAGTTGATTTCGTTTGGACATCTCTACATAATGATTTATTGCGAAAATTCGTTAAAAACTTATGATTTCTGCACATTCGAAGTGTTCGGGGCTGGAAACTTGACCAATACTAATATTTTTATAAACAGGTAAGATCTGCAGATTGGCACAACTTTTCGGACTCGAATAAATTTCGCGAAGAGTACAATAGAACTTTTATACTGAATAAATTGTTACAGGCTGGCTACTGCCAACCTGCAGATTTTCACTAAGCACATGCAGAGGCCTCCACGGTGATGTTTTGCCGGCTACGTTCTCAGCGAGAAGTTCGAAGGGTCGTAGGGTTTGAGGCATGCATGGCTCCTGGCCTACACCGTGATGATACAGATAATTTAAAAAAAATGAAACGCAAATAATAATAAAACCGAGTTCCGCCGAAATTCGTCGGCCGGAATCTGAGGAACGAACACCAAATAATCAAATAATAAATAAATAAAAAAAAAAGGATAACGGAAGAGGTGCCTTGGTGCGCGCATCCATCCGAATTCAAACGGGGTCGAGCCCTGGTTACGGAATTGGATGCGGGCACCAAGGGACCGCAAACACTAAACCGACATAGAGGGAGTCTCCGCTCCCATCATACCACTTCCGAAAATTAATAGTTCATTTTATTAAAATGACAAAAACAGAAAACAACTTCCCCCTCTACCCCAAGAGAGAACGAGAGAGAGAAGCGAGACCAATACGCATCGAGCGTGCACGCGCTGTGCGGCGCTCGATTACAAAAAAAAATTTCAAAATTATAACCAAAAAATTTAAAATATATATAAAATAAAATCAAAAAAAAAATTTAGAATATATGTAAAAATAAAATTAAAGAAAAATTTAAAAAAATAAATAAAAAAATTGTACCTTAATATTTATATCAATAAAAAAAATGTTGCGGCCTTGGTGCCGTTAAACACTTCGGCCTCGACTGGCCGCCAAAATAAAATGGGCGTTGCGGGGCCCTTCCCCGATACCAAAAAATTAAGTCGAGCAACCGGTTGGTCGGCTACCCGTTCGTTGCGGGGCCTCTCCCCGATAACCAAAAAAAAGGAAAATGTACAACTGGCCGGATGGCCACCTGCACGTTGCGGGGCCTTTCCCCGATACCAAATAAATACACACAATAGCCGGTTGGCTACCGTAATGTTGCGGCAGACCACCGATAACAATTAAAAATGGCCTCGCCTGGCCACCCCAAAATAGGTTGGGCGTTGTCTTGCCAACCGTAAATAAATGGCCTCAATTGCCACTAGTTCAAACAAAGATTGATGCTGCACCCGCTGATACGATGTACCGTTCGTAATACTGTACCTGTCGATTAATAGCGGCACCTTTGACACGAATATTCGTCACAGCCACCGTTATACCGGAACCCCACCAAATACTTCAAATAAATATCCCAATGATAATTTAGATGACTTTTGGTGGTACAAATAAAAACTCGATGACACTCGACTTTTCTTTTATCCACAATATTGCAAAATATCAAATAGCAAGTTAATGAGAATATATACCAAAACACTATATTTTACTGTATTCTCAATATCATACGATATATTTATTTATTCGATATTATTTTAAATTATTTTTATGGGTTAACAAAATTTTAAATTATATCAATACGATATATAAACAAAAGTTCATTATAAACGTAACACCAATATTTTATTATAAATCAAAATGGTGGTAATTTGACTTGCTTAACCAAAAACTGACTTTTTCTTTACAAAATCCAAAACGAGACTGTAATTGTCTCAAAATCAACACTCCAAAAAAACAACACAAGAAAAAAAATTCTTGCGCCGCACAACTCGTAAAACGTTTTAGAAGAAATTAATCTCTCTTCTCTGTCTCTCCTTTATATCAAATTTTCGTTGATATAAAAGAGAAAGACATATAAGAAAAACATTTCTTCCAAAACGTTTTACTTTGCACACACTCGATGCGCATTGTTCTCTCTCTCCCGTCGTTCTTCTCACCTCTGCGCCACCACACGACGAGGTACAAAACAAAACGTCGCGATTGCGTTCAGCACACATTTAACAGACGAAAGCGAAGACAACAACCGAGGTGAATAAAATAACACAAACATCGTAGTTGCGACCACACAGTCGTAACAAAATAAATCTGCCAGAAGCCAACAATTTTGTTCTGGGTTACATCTACAACAAATACGATTGTATAGTGGTGGGTTTTAATTTATACAACTCGTTTTAATGCTTAACAAATATTTATTGAAATGCCTCATACAAAAATCCTTCACGCGGTGTCGTTTTTGATTCATTGTGAGCAAACGCGGTACTCACTTCGAATACAATTTGGATTGGATAAATGTGCGTGCAAAATATGACCAACATGCTAATTTTTTATGTTTTCACAGAGTCACAGCCTCATTTGGGCGTCCGGAGCTTGGTGTATCATCGGTGGTTATACCGCCACGTTGAAATTCAGGATACCAGTGAATGGTTTTGTAATTAACAAAAATAGCGTCATTAAAACAATTTTAACTAGTAAACTTATCGATCGAAATGTGATTAAATTTTAACAGGTATATCATTTGAAGATTCGTTGTATTTAAAAATCATATGGATTTTAAATTTGTGGCACCATCTATGTGTCAGACCGGGAACTTGTCATGCGGAAAAGGTGGCTTACGTGTCAAAAAATCATTTTCCACTTTTTTTGGCGATCGGATAGAGTATGAGACGCTCTTTCGCATGATATAAACCAGAAAGTCATAACTTGTGAAAAAGTGCACTAACAATGAAGAGAAAGCAGAATACCAACATATACGATAAAAATAATAACATTTGTAAGCTCCACTTACGCGATTAACTACGATTATATTCCGAGCAGAAACAACACTTAACGTCTTTGAATATAGTTAGACACCAGGCAAAGCAGATAAAAGGGAACAACTAACACCAAACTGACGCAAGAAGTTTTCTACTTTAACAGCTGTTTTCTCGATAACTTGTTTTCTTTCGCACGTAAGCCCCCTTTTCATACACCAGGTCACATATATGTACAAATATATGTTTTCACCCACATGTTTTATTTTAATTGTAAAAGATTTTTTTCAGCGTGCGTGTGGTTGCTTTCTAATACGTATAAGAGAGAGAGAGAGAGAGAGAGTATTTTTCTTTTTGACATTTTTAGAATGAGAAAAATCGAGAAATCAACTAGTCGGCGTTACTTATTTATTATTGATTTCGTCAATGCTAGTATATGGTGCCAATTTATGAATGTCGCTCGCTCGTGAGTGGTTCATTATCAAAGTCGATTATTATTTTATTATTATCTGAATTGATGATAGTCGATGATTATAGTAAAAATTATTTTTCGAATAATTGAGTTGCTCCACGATCATTACACTTAACTAATTTCACAATAGCGAAAAAGGCCTATTCCACCGAATGAAACATTTGTAGAACAGGTTGTCTGACATACGTTTGACTTTGTTTATGATCTTTACCTGTGAAATATAGTATGCAAGTTTGTGCTGAAAGGTGCTATGATATGGCCGAGTTGAAATCGGCCAGTCAGTCAAAAGCAATCTTTTAACGATTTGGTATCCATCTAGGATTTGTATTCACAATATCGTTTCAAAATAAATTTCGATTGACATAACTATTTAGTCTTATTGTCTCTACAGATACACATAGAGAATGTTTTATGTGATTGGGTCTGGGTGTGAAAGATGATTGATATTCCTAGATATCTAAAATGTTCTTTTCCTATTCCAATTTGTACGAGAACCATATTTGTCAATCCTTTTTTTATTGTTAAAAATTGATTGTATCCTGATTGAATATTGTTGTTACTTAATATGTAACATGTATCATAATATACACATTTATTATCTGAAATGATAATGTTCAAAATCAATTTTTGTGAAATGTATGTTCAACATAATTATTGTCTTTTCCCTTTCTGTGCACACAGAGGATACGTCATGCAGTCTGTGGATATTATCATATAAATTTATCGTCTCATTCCACCATTATATAAAACATACATTGCAATTACTTATTGTACTTGTACTTCATGTACATATATGTGAAGATTAACTTTTTTGGTACATTGAGATTTCGGTTATTTGATTTGTGTTAAAATAAAATATCTGTGTTGTATTTATTTTACTTTTTTTGATTAATCAATTGTGTATACCTTGGTAGAGTACGAATTTTAAATTTTTAAGTCAAATATTTAAATTACATATTATTTCAATCACGTAATACCCAACCTATCCGATGGTATGTTAATGAACATGAGAACAACCAAAACGAGGGGGTGGATTGGTAAAGTTGAGACCAAATAAAATTTGTCATACGAGTAAAATATGTCATACAGTACACACACACATGCATACATATTTTTATGCCAATGCTTTTTATTTATGCGGTCGGTATTTTTAAAATGTAACCTAATATGAATAAAAGATTACCAATTTTTTTGGTTTTTACAATGCCATACTAAAATATTCATGAATTAATTATTATTTGAATACAATATTTACGTAGAGTAACTGAAATTATAAAAAAAAAAATATTGATAATCTCTTGTCGATTTCGATGAACCGCATGCATTACAATATTGGATGCAATTTTATGGATGACATCATTTTTATTTTATTTTAATTTTCACTCGGCCTATTACAAACAGAACAACCATGTGGCAAAATTATCTGCTTTTGTTACAACATTGTTGGCTGGTGCTACGGTTTGCTTTTTGGAAGCTATATATTTTTGTATTTTGATAAAGTAAAAATATTCATTTATAACCAATTCTTCGAGAAAACTTTCGAATTTTCATTTTTGATTTATCTATCGACGTTTCCCTATGTTTGGTATCTCTGCAAGATAGTACTAATTTTATTCAAATTTGACTAGGTAATTATTTGCATTTGAATGCTCTTATTTACATCTAAAGTCCAATAATTTCTCACTGTTGGTTTTAAGTGCTTTTCATTTATATTATCATCTTTCATTATTTGTGCGATTTTATATAAAAATTCTCCGGCTACTGATTAAAATTCTACTACACTAAACTTTATTTTTATTGTACGCATATATTGAGGTTCACTCGTCATCTACTAATTTTTTGCTATTCTGGTAATCCCCTAGGAATAGTGAATTGGAGAAAAGATTTCCAAAGTACAAACTATTACAGTTTAAATTAGTATTACAGTTTAAGCTGTTTTCATAAAATGGGCGATCACGGTGATTTTTGGCCGAAATCGGTCGTTCGGAATTGGCAGCTTAAATAGGAGCTTTTCGTTTTTTGCAAATATTTTGAAAAGTATTGTGGAGAATCTGAACTAAAACTTTAATTTCGAAACTGAGTTTGTGAAAAAATTTATTAATCGTTTATCACGTGGGAGGTGGAGAGTAATACGAGAAAGTAAAACATAGAATAGTGGAGAAACACACTATAATTTGTAATTTTGAACTTTACTTTAATTTTAATGAATGTAGTTGTAGTTGTTCCAGTTGCAAGGCGATTTAAGTATCAAATTTTGAAACAAAAAGCTGCGCACTATGTACAAAATTGGATACGAAGGAAGTGATTGAATGTGACGAGTGTATGAAGTGGCATCATTTTGATTGCGTAGGCGTCACATCGAGCATAAGCAAGGTGCTGCATTAGTTCTGTCCAGCCTGTGTAGAACAGAGATTTAGTGATACATGCTGGAGCAATGGCGAAATATATAACTCAGAAAAGCCAGCAACGAGACCAAAACAATCAAGAGTGGGAATACAACAGTACGGGATTTAGAGGTTAAATCACCAAATTCAAAACTTAATGATAAAAAAGGGCGTTAGTACTGTCCTAAGAAGAACGACGAGCATTGGAGGAATTACGTACAAAGGAGAAGAAAATTCTGAAGGAAAAAATGCGTAGATTGAATGAGCAACCGGAACGTGACTAACAATATCTGGAGGAAAAGCAAAGCTTATAGAATTATCAGACCGGTGTAGTAGCATTTCTGACGAAGATAGTTTAAAATATCAAGTGTAACAATGGGTCAATTCGGTAGATCATTTTTATGATGAGAATAGTGTAAATGATAATAAAATGACGTCTGTAGCCGATGATAAGACAAACAAAAATTTGTCCGGGTCTATTCGAGAGACACACTCAAAATCAAAGCAGTTGCGACCTATCCGACAAAGGAATGTTTCTCGATTCAAGGAGGTAGAACCAAACTGTTCTGCTGACAAGTGCACCATTGAACAAATCACGAGAATTTACTGACAATAAACCAATGGTGTTTTCTGACCAGATGACAGGAGGAATTTATTTTAAATAAAATTCGTTTAATAATCAAGAGCTAATTGGCTTACCATTCAAAGCTTGATAATCAACACATTTTGAATCAACAGCAGCAATATCCATCGATAACTAGGCAAAGTGCGTATTCGAAACAATTTCTATAGAAAGTTGCTCGAAAAATCCAAATCCAATAAAACCCGATTGGGACGTTCAACCGGGAATAACAATGAAGCAGGTGACAATAAGGCAAGTTATTTTAAAGAAGCTACCATCATTTTGTGGCAGTCCGTCGGAGTGGCCTATGTTTATAAGAACGTATACACGTAGAACACAGTTATGAGGGCTAACTAATGATGAAAACCTGGAAAGACTGAAAAATGTTTGAAGTGTGATGCAAGGAATGTGGTGAAAGCCTATTTAAATTTTCCACATAACGTACCCGCAATTATAAAGACATTGAAGATGCTTTTTGGGCAATCTGACGTCGTGCTCGACTTGAGAGCAGATTGAATCAAAGCCACCAGTCCATCCAGAAAGTTTAGAAGCATTAGTTAAATTTTCAATGCAAGTGCAACATTTTTGTACAACACCAATAGCGTGCCAGAACGAAGAACATCTGGACAACCCAACACTTATGCGAAAACCCTCTCAGAAATTACCAGCACAACTAAAATTGATATGAGCCAAGGTCAAATTGCAATCGGTTTAGCGATTGGTTGAGCTCAAAGGCTAAAATAGCAAGCATAGTGTTAACAATACCCTTAGCACGGCTACAAAAGTTTGAAAGACAACAAGAAAATCAAAAAATAGACAAAAATATGTTCTTCAAGTGGAAACTAAACCTTCGAATGATGACCTAGTCAGACTAAGCTCGAAGAGGCTGATTATAATCAAACATGCGATTTGAAATGTGAGCTTGTACATCTATTGGCAGAATGTCCTAAATTTAAAAATATGACAAGTAGTGAAAGATGGAAGACCATACTAGCAAACGATCTGTGTCGAAAATCCTTCAAATGACACCAGTTTTGGAAGTGCAAGCTTCGTGTAAAATGTGAGATAGATGGATGTAAAGGAAGCCATCATCAATTGTTGCATAATGCTGTAGTAGACAAAACCTACAATTAAAACTACAAAAAAGAAACATGAACTACACGGAAAGTTGGTACTCATTACGAAATCGGATTGTTATGGCGGAGACAATTAAAAAAATGTTAAAAGATTATGAGCAAAAAGGGTTTGTTCGGAAATTTAACAAGAGTGATGTTGATCTACAAGCAAACATGGTACCTACCTATTTTCACAGTTACCAATTCGAATAAACCAGCGAAAATTTGATTAGTGTGGGTTGCAGCAACAGAAGTAAGCGGAACATCGCTAAATTCTGCTTTACTGAAAGGCCAGATTTATTAGTTCCTCTGACACACATTATAATGAGATTTCGTCAACGACCCTTTGGTCTAAATAGTGACGTAAAACGAATGTTTCATCAAATTGGAATATTAGAGGAAGATCAAAAGTCGCAACGCTTTTTCTGGTGCGACGGAGGAAAAGAACAACAATCGGATGTCTATGTCATAAGAGTATTGACATTCGGGGCAATATGCTCACCGAGCTCGGCCAATTCGTAAAAAACCTAAACGCAATGAAATTCCAGGAAGAGAGTCATAATCATTACGTAGACGTCTGGCTCGACAGTTTCTCGTCCGAAGAAGAAGCCAAAAAATTGCCAAAGAAGTGATTATAATTCATTCACTCGGTGGGTTTGAATAAAAAAAATTCATTTCAAATTCTAGACGACTATTACGGGAGCTGGGAGAATCTGAGCAACTAACGGGCAAGAGTTTAAATATATTAGCGGAGAATCCGATGATGAGCTCATCTTGGCCGAGTACCACGAATGGCGTCATTAGCATAACCACGAAACTGTTGTGAATGAAGTTCGGTAAAAATATTCCATTAGCAAACTTCGAGTTGCACTGAAGCGAGTCAGAGCAAACTGCCATAAACGTTAAGTTGAAAAAGCGAAACCAAATGTAAAGAAATGGCTGATTATCCCCCAGCAAGACTTGCATCATACACTGCTCCATTTTCATTCGTCGGGATTGATTATTTTGGACCGTTGGCTACCCCAGGCCGCCGTGCAGAGAAACGTTGGGGTGTTTTATTTACATGTCTAACTACACGTGCTATCCACTTAGAAATAGCACATATTCTGGATAAAAGTTCAAGTCTTATGTCAATTCGGAATTTTATAACACGTTGAGAAACTCGGTTAGAAATTCGAATGGACAACGGAACAAATATGCATGGGGTGAATAATTAATTGAATCTACTACGTGAAAAACTGCAGCCCGATGAGCTACAAAATAAATTCGATAAAATACGATTGAAATTCAATCCGCCATTCTCCGCATATCGGCGGATGTTGGGAACGACTGATACAATAAATTAAAAAATATCTGACAGCACCAATGCCAACACGGAATCCTAACGACGACTTTCTTCTGGGGTCATCAAGTGGTATGAAGCCCATTACCGATTTAAAAAGTGACGTCTACTACTTACTCAAGGGTTGGAAAATGGCTCAATTGATGGCAAATCAATTTTGATGTCGCTATGCGCGAGAATATTTAACCGATAAAGGAGTAGTAATTGACGTTATCAAGGACATCCGAAGGCACGTATACCAGGCCGACAGCTAAAGTGGCAGTTCTCGATCTCAAAGTAGATGATGACTATCTCAGACACAGTTGTAGTTTTACCAGTGAACAGTGCAAGTTAAAGGTGCGGAAAGTAAATAGTAAAATAATGAACAGTGCTAAAACTTAAAATAGTCAATTAATTAAAGGTTTTGGTATAAAAAAAAATTGTAACTTAAAAGCTGAGTGTTTTATTTGCAAAATCTAGTACAAATCCGTAACGAACGCCCAAAATTCGTAACATTAGTGTCAGAAGAGAAATTTTGCAAATACCACCAATGGTGAAAAATATAAATGCCTATACTGCCCAGCATTTGAGGGATAAGCTGCAGAGCATCGGAAGAAGATGGTGAAACACCAGGGCGTAGATCGCGACACCAACGCCAGAACGATCGGCGATGACGCCAGTGACCCCTGAGCGGAAAGTTCAGCCTTGCGAATAAAAGGTAAAAAATAATCAAACCGGAGCGATGGATCGAACAGAAACAACCATTTCATCCATCTACTAAACAATAGAAACCATCTTTGGCCATGTGAGATATGATGAAAATAATGCTACTTTATATAGAAGTAATAAGCAACCCAGGCCAAAAAGTTCCAACAAGAAAGTCCCAAATCCGAGCAACAAAGTGCACAATTGGCAGACGAGTAAAGCAAGGGTGTCAATTTTTTCAGCTATTGTAGAACAAGCGCCCAATTGACAGAACTATGAACAAGGTGAACCGTTTGCCGAATAAGACTAGAAACTCATTCAAATTCAGCACGACAAGATCTTTAAGTTAAAGATGTAAGAGAAGAAATAGTCTCTTGAGGAAAAAGTCGACGGCCCGTTTAAAAAATTTGACGGCAGACAGGAGCTTCAAAATAAAATTGAGCAAGTGAAAGCCGGTTTTAAAACACGTTTCAACAGAACCAGTTGCCGGAATATTAAGCCTCCTACATTCGATGGCGAGACCACAATTGAGAGTTAAGTATAAGGTGCAGTAAGAAGCTGCAGTACAGTAGCTATTGTTGAGATACGGGGAAGTAGCTCAAAGCAATCATTTTGGTTCTTTATGGGAAAGCTGCATATATCTTACAAACTGCATCCACAACGCAAAAAAAGCTATGAGCGAGTCATGATTGAGTTGGAACAAACATATTGGCCGTTACTCCTAAGATAAATATGCAAGATAGAAGTCCAGAACAAGCAGCAATAACGTGGGGGAGAATTTGCAAGGCCTAGAAAACGAAAAAACGAAATTAGCGCGTGAAGCTTACCGTAATGAATTGTAGATATGTTGAACGAGCAATGAACAGTGTGTATCAGTGCTGTCAAAGATGAAGTACTGGCAGTAGCTTTGGAATATAAGGCCGCCAGTTGACATCAAAAGTTAAAAGAGATGATTCAGGTGCTGAAAACTAGATCACTACGTCCGATATTTTACTCAAAGATGGAATAATCGTTTTGCGAAGCAGCCTAATTTTTGACGAATGCAACAAGAAAACTGTCGAGATGAGCGAAAGCGGTAATACAGAAACCCAAGAATTTTCAAATGTTCTGTCCTGGATCAACAAGTCAGAGACCAGAGTTAGTCAAACGATGATTTAGCTTACCGAGTGGAGAAAAGATCCCTTAAGGAGGCCCAGCCCAAGATTTCAATACGTTTTTTAACGGTGAGTCCGTCAGTAGAGTCAATCAATAAAAAGAAAGCGACTTAGAAGGCTACGACGAAGAGACGTAATACGGTGGCACCACGTTGCAATTGAGATGGATAAATGCAAGGGATGTGGAGAGATCGAAAAAAATGAGGAACCAACAGTGGAGAGCATCCAGAGATACGAGTTAAAACGGTGTAATAGTCAAACAGTCCAAGCTCTTAAATGGAACCTACCAACCTATGCCGGAGCATACAGAAAGATCGAACTGTCGAAGAAAGCACCATAAAACGAGACTAGCATCACTACAACAACTTTCGACTGGGTGATGCAAATCCAGTCCGAGTCCATAATTTTATCGCATCAAGTATTCCATCAATACTGATCGGTAATTGATTTATGGAATTACTTTCCATGTAAAGGGGAACAAGGAAATAATGAGAGCAACTATAAACTATGGCGACGGTCATCATGGAAAGTACTGAAATTATCAACGACGTTAATCATCAAGAGAGGGAATTTATCACGTGGAATATTCGCGAATATAAAGTTAGCAAGTGAATTGACACTACGCGTACATCATTCAATAAATGGAATAATCTCGAACAGCGATGCAGAAATACATAAGCGCGAGTAAATTGGGACGCAGACGTAATTGAAGTAACCTGGGCTTAATTTAATTTAAATAGGTCAACATTTGTCCGATTTATTATGGAAAACCCAAAAATTAACGAACGTAGTCGGGAGGTACCAGAAGGCAAATCATCCTTTACATTTGTGCCCGGCATGCAAATCATATACAAGGTAAACATTTCAAGACGATCGGTTTAGCGTCTGAACATGACGATTTCGCGATGTGATTTGAATCAGAGGAAAATGAGCGACGATGCAGTTAATTGTCAGCACGTTGGAACAATAAATATTAAATAATAAATTTTATATACATTGAGTGTTCAGTGTTGCCTTATTTCACTTACTTTTAAATTTATTGAAACATCAATTTTAGAATATAATACACAACTGAATAGCAAAAGGGTTATTATTTTGAGCATCACACTCCGAAACGCAACAATTTCAATTTAATCCGATTTTGTTAAAATATTAATTTAAAATTAAATTACTTTCACCTGTTACTCTTCTTTTAGAACAATTAAATCATCTTCATAATACAGACACAACGGATAAATGTAATTCCATTCAACGAGTCTACGAAAAATTTTGCGCTAAAAACTTTTTCATTTCTTTTGTTAAATTTACAATATTTAATTTTATAACACGAAGAGGTCTATATCAATCATCATTAAAAATCAGTTTTGCAGCATAAATGTGTACATTCGAACGAAACTTTATTTTAATTTTATTTCAAAAACACCAACTTTTAAAAAATAATAATTTTTTTTTTGTAACAACTTTTTTTTTATTAAATAGTTTTTTTTTTTGGTGTGCTACTTGCTGCAGTTCAAGAATATTAAGAGAGAAAACTTCTTTTATCCAGATATACGTAGAGTACAAAAAAACTGTTAAAATGTAGTTGAATTGGGGGAGAAGCGGGTGGCTAGTAAATTTTGTATATAGGAAAATGGGAAAAATTATGGTAATGTGATTTTAACACGCCAACACTTTGGAAATTGTGCTATTTGGTAATAGAAATATTTGTCTTTTGGTGATGATAAAATTACAGCTAAAAAAAAGTTGAGCGTACTGGTGTTCAGATTAAAGAAATGAATGTTATCCGTATATGGTAGAACTATGTGTGGCATTTCATTTATTTTATTACTTGAAGTTATTGTTAAAAGAATGGCGTTTTAAATATTTATGGAGCGAACTGAAATATTTTTGGAACAAGTCTATAAATCTTGAACTAAGTCGCTGTAGAGTAGCAAAACTTGGCTTTAAAATTTACAAAAAACATCGATTTTAACCATAATTATAGATTTGCTTTAATCGAAACACTATAGATTTGAAGAAGCACTGTCAAATATTAGACGCGGGGGGGGGGGGGGGGGGGGGTGGAGGGGTCGGTAAAATGTGGGATTTCTGCGATATCGGCAGTTTCATCTTTTACGGATGTATTATTTCTGTCTGAAACTCTATTACTCCGATGCCTGTTCGATGCCGACAAGCCACAATATTTTAAAATTAAAACACCACATAAAATTCACAAACCTTCTATCTGGGAGTTCGCTTCTACATATATTTTGGACAAATAACGTTACATAATGCAAAATACAGTTCATAGAAGGCAGCACCTTACAGTTCAAATGGTATCAAACGCACTCACCACAATACAAATTAACAAGTTCAAGTAACATCAAACGCACTCAAAGCTCAAACATAAGTAATATTTTGCCCTTTCTGCTAGAAAATACTATAAACAAAATTGAGGTACACGGTTTTTAGAACAAACATAATGATCACAATTCTAAATATAAATTACGTTAATGGAAAGTAAACGCACCAATCAGACTTAATTTTAGGTTATGTTTTTGTAAACAAACCGGATGACACAACAGATAAGTGCTTATTTAAATTATTGTTTTTTAATAACGTAGCTAACCTTAATTATTCTGGACGTTTAAATGTTGACTTGCTGTCGTTACAGTGACAAATCGCCCGCCGCTCCAGGGTGTGTTCAAATAATCCGACATAATGGAAAATGGATAGAGCGGATGTTTGTTGCGGAATACACCGTTCCGTTCGTAGTTTTATCTCATCCCAAATGTTTTTGACATCTAAATTATCTGCTTGGAACGCTCTAGAGACCAATCAAAAAATGTTCCGGTATGAACGACTCAACAATTTCATCGTTGTCAAATTAAAGTACAAACGTCCTAACACAATTAAGAATTGCTGCATTTCACACATTAAAGTTGACATTTCCACGATTGATGAATAGATTCAGTTGCCTTTTGGGTTTTCACGGATTCAATTGCCGATTGCCACAAACCCCCGAAGTGTGGTGTTAGAGGTATGTAATGTCAATGTCGGACGAGCTCAACTTAAATACTAAGAAATGTTCGCTCTTCAGAATAGAAGTAATTTATTTGAGTCAGGAAATAACCGCCAGTAGAATTCAAATAGTCTAAGTAAAAATATCCACAGCGAAATAGCGGTCAAGTCGAAAATAATTGTTGGCGAGTATCTCTATGTTCAAAAATTACATTTACAAGAATCCGAAGGGTCAAAGGCACGTTGTATAAACGTCTGCAAAGCTACGATTTTGACATCGATATTTATATATAACCTCGACCTCGACTACCTTTAATAATTAATATTTATTTAACTAATTTAAATTAGGTATAGCGAGAGCGAAGGGAAAACGAATCAAAATATTACTAATGGAAGTATTACATCGAAACTTCAAAACTAATGCTACTAGGCAAGTTTGATTTTTGCTAAAATATAAGATGGCACCTAAAGATGTTCGAAGTGGGTTTGTAACAAAATTCCGGTCTCCACAATCCCGGTTTTTTTATAAATCTGCGGTTTTCAAAATTTCGGTTTTCAAAATCCCGGCTTTGTATAAAAAAATCAAAAATTTTTTAGGAAATCCCAGTTCCAATTTTTAAAATTTAGCTTGTGGGATAATGTGACTCTTAAATAATTTTTTGGCAAAATACAAAAATGAGTTGGCGATAAAATTCTAGAAAATGTCTAATAGGGAAGGGAGAGATTCTAAAATGATTTCTCGATAAAGTTCTGAAATTTGGCCATCGCTATGAAACTAGGCCATTTTTAACAGATTTAGTTGAAATTCGACATGTGGGTCCTAAATGATCTTCAAAAATGCGTTTTTGATAAAGTTCTGGAATAAGTCGGATAAGGATTAAATCTGGCCTTTCATTAATCGATTATGTTGAAATTCGTCACGTGCGATGGAAATGGGGTTGAAATTGTTGCAAGTACAAAATCTTGGAATTACAAAATCTTGCATAACAAAATAGTTCAATTATTTTCTTTTTATAGTAGGTGTCATGCGACACGTAGTGCGAGTGGCGCCTCTGACAACGCAGCTTTGGTTTTTTCTAGTAAATTTTTGGGCTGCAACAGTTTTCCTCCACACTTAATGTTTAAAGAAAACCGTTCCAGACTCTCCTGTTCGTAAGTTCCAGAGCAGCATATCTCAGCCGGCTAGCAACAGTGGTTGAGGGGTGGTTCTTCCTGGACCCCAGGAGAGCTTGAATTGCTGCAGATAGTACGGTAGACTTCCAATTACAATTGACATGCGCTACATGTCATCTCCAGCGAAACCAATTCTAAAACAAATTACTTACGCATAATTGTTGTACCTCATGACACTAGATAAAAATTAACAAAAAAGAAGCAAAACAAAATTAACAAGTTGAGAAAGAGATGATTCAGGCAAAAACTATGTAAGATTTTTGCACACCACACCGTACAAAAAAAAATATGAACACAAAAAAAAAATAACGCAAAAATTAATAAAAATATTGAAACGATTTATTAACATCAAAAAAATCCCGCAATCTGATGTGACATTTTTGTTAAATATAATTGTTTCCAGTTCCTTATCCCCGATCCTAATCCTAATGTTAGTAACCTTAAATTAAAATAAAAAAACAAAAAAAAAGAAAATAAAATTAAATTTAATAATGAAAAATGTAAGATATATAGAAAACCCAAAATTAACGCTCTGTATTCCCCGTTGCGGATCCGTTACAGCCGTTGATAATTCCACGTTGATGCGAGATGTTATTTGGGACTTATGATCACTTTATCGTTTTTTTATATAATACTATATATTATTATTTATTAACAATTAAATCGTTATAACTTTAATTTTATTTATATAACAACCAGTTCATTCCAATCGTTTATTTAAAGTTTTTAATTTTATTTACAATTGGCATTCATCCACTAAACGTTTTTAATTTCGCGCACTATAAAGCACATTTTTGCATATTTTTTTTCTGTTTCTGGCATATTTTTTGTATTTCACGTCCAGTTTTATTTTATTAATTACAGATTTTATTATTTTTCATTCCACGTACACATTACAATTCATTAATAAAATGATTTCTGTTTTTATCATTCTATTATAATTATTACTATAATTTATCTGATCTTTATAACTTTTCAATAGATTCGACTGACTACCAAAAAGTTTTATTTTTGATTTTTCTTTCGATCGACCGATCGCCGCCGCGTTTCCAAACTTAATTCCCTGTCCAACATCATCATCAACCACTATCTTTCTTCATCCTAGCGGTGCTCGCCGAATCATCTTGTCGCCGTTCGCGAAGTTTACGTCGTTACCCCGTTACCCAAGTAAATATTTTTCTATATACATACAAACCAATAAGAAAAGGTACATTGATAGAAACAAATATATTAGGAAAAAAAATGGAAATAATTATAACTCATTCTGCGAAAAAAAACTTTTAAACTTTGCATTCATTTTCATAGTATTTGTTTTTGTTTTTGCATTCTTTTGTGGTTTTATTAATATCATGAGATGCTTTATTTGTCAAACTCTATACGGTTAATTTAAAATTTGTTACAATATTTTAGTTTTATGTTAAAATATTATTAGTCCGGGGGGCCCGAATTAATAAAAAATATTTTTTTCAAAATCAAGACTTTAGAACTAGAAGAAAAGAAAATCGGGATTTTGTAAACCTGGGTGTTGAAAACCGAGATTTTGAAAACCGGGATTTCGCAGTACACCCGTTCGAAGTTATCTCTCCATGATAATAATTTACAAGCCGCGTTGTTCGATCCAGAAAGCACATTATCTCACCCGTAAATCACTTTAACTGATCCTGGAGGCACATCACCAGGTACACAGTATGGAAACAATACCTGGCTCTGCCACAATTATAGTTACACCGCTATTAAAAAGATCGAGCAATTTTCGCCTCTTGTGCTTCTTTAAGCTTAACCACGAATTCTGTTTGGCTTGACTTGTTCAAGGAACTCCAGCCATCTTATCAGGTTTCATCATGCTATCAACTTTCCAACACGGAAAGTATTGCCATGGGCTTAACTTGCTGACTGTAGATCTCTTAAATTCAGTCTATCGGCCGATTAAAATCTCAAGGTATACCGATGGTTTCTGAAATAAAAAATTCACATATTTTGCGCATTGCCTTCGAGCGAATACAGTGCGACCGCAAAGCACAGTATATTACGCTTAAACTGTTAGTGCAAGCATGATGGAACTCTTTTGTGAACTCATTTTCCAGGTTGACTGAAACATGATTCGTTCTGAAGACTCCAGCTATGCAAGACGAAATGCAATTGATCATGAAGTCATCTACTATCTCCTCCAATTTAAGCGAAACCTTTAATAAGCGTAACCTTTTATATACCTTTTATTGTTGAAATTTCTGTCCGAAGTAGTGGAGTGTTTTGTTGAAACATATTCTACATTTGAATATAAACATCTAATAAACATCCTTAATTCACGGATCAAAAATGCTTACTACCCCTGCATTATGCCGCAAATGTGCTTGAGCCAGCTGTTCGAAGTAACGATCTTTTGGAATAACAGAAACTACAATAGATGCGACTGCAGAATTTAGTTTTAATGCCGTAGAACTCCATCCAAAATACAAGGACTACAATAAACGCTGGCCAAATGGTGTTGCGGTTACTGTTGACTCTCTCTCGGATTTAAAGGTATTTACAGAAAACGTGGTATTGGAAGACGTGGGTAGCCACCAATCTTGTAGCCACAGAACCAGTGCCTGAAAAGAGGTTGCCTAATGTAATTATATTTGAAGTTAGCTCAGAGTTTGATGGCGGCATGGCGACAACTTGCCTAATTAACTAAAACCACCTGATCGAAAAAAATTTAAGTCTATATATAACTGGTGCAAAAAATAAACAGACCATTTGCTTACTTGGTGGTAGAAGTTGATCCGATAACCAAAAATATCTTGCTAAAGTAGAAGACTGCAAGTAGTCTGGATAGGATGGCGTGGGAGAGAGTTTATGACTCCAAATAGGTGCTTTACGTGCCAGCGATACATCCATGTTGCAAAAATTTAATAGGCACGCACGGAGCCCTGTTTTCACTGTACACAATATGGTCAAGGTTATCTAAATAAAAACAAACCTATTGCAGTTGTTCAAACTGTTATGCATACGAAAGTGCTGAAATCTAACACTAACATAATGACACTCCATCTGCTCAGTTCCATAACAAGGCTCAAGGGATTCTGGGGTGAGACAACCATTCCGATACCCATTCATATGAAGCTCAAAATATCTAGATTAACCCAGATCAACATACACTGTGACTCAGGAGGAAAACGAAAATGCTGAACTACGAAGAAGGTTTAGTGAAATAGAAAAAATCAAAAGATTGAGCCTAAGACTAAAATGTAAACATCGAAGATGGGGCTTGAAATTTTGTTTATTGCTTAAATAAAAAAGCTTAAGCCTACTGATTTGTTTTGGGGTAGAGTACTTGTATTTATCTAGACCTTAAAAAAAACAGTTTGAGCCCAACAATTGATTTTCGGTGCACCAGCGTGGTTTGATTCTCTTTTAATTACTTTATTGCCTTGTACTGTTTCCAAAAACATCTTCTATGTTAAAATGGCATGACAACTTGGCATAGAACTCGTAAATGAGGTGCTGAAGAAGGCCAGACTATACAAAATTTGACAACTACTGTTCCTAGTTAGAGCGACAGTAGCACAATTACCTGTACTAACGCTGAATTTCATACAGATGATGAGGAGTGTTGATGTAACTGATGATAGCCGTTGATAGCTTACTGAAAAAAGTAAATAGTGGTATATCTATATGAAGATAAAAATAACTTAGAAATTAAGCTTATGGCCAGAGGCCTCAAACTAGAAGAACAGCAGGGGACGAAAATTGAAAATAGTCAAGGAACCAAAATTATTAAAAAAAGGCTCCTGCTTGTCAAGCTGACAGTAATAATCAAATATATAATATCAAAATACTCAATATGAGTGTTAAAATAGAACCACTGAAAAAGAACACTACTTAGATTAATACTTCTTTGCAAGAAATGTCAAGGCTTTAATCACGCCCAAAGACATTGCGACTCAAAATATTACCGTTACAAGAAAAAGTATTCCAATTACAACTAGAGGCCGCCATAAGCACAGCTCGTTATACCAGGGATGAAATCGTACTCGCAAATAGCGCAGCAGTTAACTAATGTTAAAGAAAATCCAGTGGAAAGGATATCCTAAAGTATAGAAATTATGCAAGTCTAGCAAGACAAGAACTGATCTGGAAGCTATTCTCGTACATCAGTGCTATACTAATCAAATTGAACAGAACACATATAATTGTCATTCGGAAAGCGGATGCTAGAGATTTCCCTTTTTCTTTTTGTATCGGAAACTTCAATTATTAAAATACGTGACTATAAATGCTACCACGCTATTCTTCCAGAAGGCAACGCTAGAGGTGGATTTACCGTAATTATCAAGAATAATATTAATTCTTACGAAAATCCCGAATAAATTAATAATAAAGATCTCAGTTACTCTATTTACTGTCCCCCGAACTGCTGTCCGACTTTTTGTCACTAGGGCGTAATTTTATCATAGACGGTGATTTTAATGCAAAGAATACCCATTGGGGAGCCAAACTTTCAACCTTGAAAATAAAATAGTTATTCAACACGTCTCGAGAGTGGAAAAGTGAACAAATCTCCGCAAACCAATTAGACATAGATGTAGCTGGAAGATGAACTAGAGGGATTCAATAATAATATCCAACTATAGTTGCTTGGGCAAGTGCATCCATCCCTCAAACCAACTCCAAAAGGAAACATAATTAACCTCTTTAACAAATTAAAACAACTTATGTATAAACCAAATAACGAACGAAAGCATAAGGCAATGAAGTGGTTAAAAAGAACTAAAATGCATGTGTGACGTATCAAAAATAATGACGCGCCCTAAGCTAAAAGTGTATCCATTTGCTGCTCGTGTACTTTTCAACCGTCGCCGAGACAAACAGTAAATGAAAATACAACTGCAATTAGTAAATCTGGATATTCTTTAGACATCTTTTTGCCGAAGCGCTTAAAATTTTGTATGCACTTATCCAACTCAGAAACATTGAACGGAACCAATTCTGTTTCGGCCAAGATTAAAACTACTAAACTACCATGGTTCTCGGAAAATTTGAAATTTCTAAAGCAAAATAAACTGCGATCTTATGAAATTATGGAAATTATAAACTCAAATGAGAGCTGGGATAATTATAAAAGGGCCAGTAATATATATAAACAATCTTTAAGGCAGGAGCAGTCCACTTATTTCAAAAACAAATTCATAGAAAATCAAAATGATCCAACACAACTATGGAGAATGTTAAAATCGATGTATTAAAATAAAACCGCAACACAGTGGAATATTCAGTTTAACAATAAAGTGGTAACCGATAAACTAGAATTGGACGAATCTCTTAATAATACATTTGTATCCAGTGTGATTGACATCCATGACAATATTCCAAAAGTAAAAAATTTTAATGAATCGAATGCGTATCCTTACACAGTTCCAGTCTGTTTTCAAAATATTACAACTCACTAAAACTATTAGTAGTTTGAAGTCGAACGCTGCAATTGATGGAATAAACTGTACTATCATGTTAGATAGTATGAAGAATGAAATATTCTCATCAAAATTTACGAACTTAATCAATAAAAGTTTATATGAAGCTAAAGTCCCGAGATCAGGGAAAATATCAACGATTATTCCAATTCTGAAAAATTCTAAGCAAACAACACCAGAAGGACTACGCCCGATAAATATGCTACCAACCTATGAAGCTGTGTTAGAACGAGTAGTTAAAAACCAATTAATAAACCACATTAACAACAATAATAACTAGTCGACCAACAATCTGCATTGGAATATCGGAAAAAATTAAGTAAATATGGAATACAAGGCGCGGCGTTGGAATGGTTCACTTCAAGAAAGGTAACAATATACAAAAGTTGATAACTGTATCTCTAAGCCAATACCAAATAATCTCGGAGTACCGCAGAGATCTACTTTAGGACCATTGCTTTTCATCCTGTACATCAATAATATAGTAGAAGCTATAAATAATTGTAAAGTGAATATGTTCGCTTATGACACCTTGATTGCGATTGCAACACCAACCCTTAGTGAACCTGTTCAGAAAATAAATGAAGATTTGGAGAACCTGATAAAATGGCTGATGTTCCATAAGTTGGCACTGAACATCTCTAAAACAAAGCACATGGTGATGTCAATAAAAACAATACTAGAATGTAATCAAAATATATTAGTAGATACTGAAGTCATTGAACGTTATCATAGATGAAAAGTTAAATTTTAATGATCATTTGAATTACTTATGTTGCTAAAAAAATGAATAAAAAGTTAGGCTTATTTAATAGAATTGAGGATAAAATGCCACGTAAAACAAAAATTATATTTTAGGAATCAATTGTTGGACCACATATTGATTATTTTGTTCATCAGTGTTATTCATAATGAATCAATCACAAATATATCGTCTCCAAAAAATTCAGAACAGATTCATGCGAGGTATTTTAGGAGCAGATATTAAGACACATATAAGTGAAATGCTTAAAGTGCTAGGATAGAAGTCTATTAACCAAAAATACACTACAACCTTTTGAAGATGATGTTTCACCTTGAAAAAGGAGGTCCACCAAAATACTTGAACTTAATGTTATGCTCTAATAGAGACGTTCATAAGTATAATACCAGAAACACACATTATCGATTACCAATGTATAGTAAATCTTTTTCGCAGCGATCCTTAGGGTATAATGGAGTCAAATTATATAATTCTCTGAGCAATTTCTATACGTGGGGAGAATTACGAGAGCTACAATACAATCAATTTTTGGGACTATTGAGTGTATTTATTAAAGATAGAATTAGTATTTAGCTAGTAATAAGTATAATAATTATGTTCTATTTAATAAATTCAAGATAATAAATAATAAGATTAAAAAATGTCATTATTGATAAATAAATAAATAAATTCCTGATTTGGGGGTCGAATGTTAGCCAACAATAGTTTTTACTAAGCGAAAGATACATTCTGTCTTGTTGGACATTTTAAGCTTAAGTAATGCCTCAACCAGTCAGACTTAAGAGCTTAAGTTACACGCCGATTGCACCACTTCGGTTAGTGCTACAATCATCAAATGAACAAATAAACTTTCCTCTAAAATTTTGGTGGTCGTACCGCTCTTCTAAGTGGTCCAAAACGGAGCACAACTTAAGCTTTTAAGTTTGACTGGTTGAGGTTTAAGCACAACACTACATACGTAATAAATTTTTGTACTGCGGATATCAAAGTTGCAGATTTGTAAAAGAAAAATAATAAATTCCGCAAATCGTTCAATGTGGCCAGAAAACTGATATAATATTTTTAAATGCTTCGTAACAGTCGAAAAAAAAAATTGATATGGGATGCAAATGATTACGTATATGAGGCAACGATACATGTTGTATCTTAAAGTGAGTTGAGTGTAAAATTCAAATTTACTTTGAAATAAAATGGAATACATTTTTTTTTGTTTCAAGTAAATTTGTAGATTTTTCCTTCAACTACGCATTTTATTATCAATCCAGGTGTTAAATTATATTTAATACTTTACCAGATTTTAAAATCTCTAATAAAAATTCAGTCGTCTCGTCAAACTGCACTGCTGACCATACTACAAATCTACGGAAAATACTTTGACCTTACATACAAAGTATCAACGTCTTAGCGAATTGTTTTAAATTTGCTAAACAATAGTTAACCTCAGGCTATATTGAAATTTCCTTGCAATATAATTGTTGCATTAGTTTCAGACGGAACTGCATCGCAAATAGATTCGATGCATGCTTCGTATCTAAATCGTATAAGCCGAGATGTAAAGGTTATTTATATCGAAAAACGCCGCAAAATTTCTAAAATCTTAAAAAATAGGGTATTTTGCAAGTTGGTTGTGAGAAAAAAAGTATCGTACCCCAGAAAGGAGTATATCTGGCCACCCTAGCCGCTATCCCTCGAACCCGGTACCTCCTATTAAAACGCCAAAACTTTAACCACTGTGTCCTTTGATCGGTTTGTTTAGTTTTTGTTTTGACAAGTAAGTTACACAGTTAAATTTAGTTTTACATTTTCAACGGTAGTGTTGATTTTCGATTTTTTTTTCGAACTTGTACTAACACAGTTAACTTCATTCTTGCCCTATAGAAAAAATTTTGGAACTTGATTTTATACGGCACTTCCCGCTTAACCTGGACCGGTGTGAAGTATTTAACGTTAAAAAAAATGTAGCTACTACACTTTTTAACGAAAAGTGTAGACTCAAAATGTGTAGCTAAACAAATTATCAAAAAGTGTAGCTGGAAAAGAAAAAAAACACTTTGAAATTCAAAACACGCAGTTTAATTAAAATTATGCATTAAAAATGAACAATAAATATTGAGAATCAAAGTACTACAAAAGTAAGTTTATATGTATACTTTATAAAAAAAATTGTTAAAAGTATTTTAATTCAAAAAATCATCGGATCACTGGTTGTCAAGTGTGGAATTTCGTGTTCCTAACTGGAGATGGTATCTGGAGTTTGTAAAAAAAAATCAAGACAATCTAGATGTGGTGGTCGGCGGTATGGCCCTTCACGTGGAAGAATCTTTGGCCAAAATCACTTAATTCTTTATTATTTCCAAAAATCATCGGAACAATGGTTGCCAAGTGTGAATCTAAAAAAATGTTAAACTTATTGGTTGGTCCAAATGTTGGCCCAATAAACGAGTCCGCGTATAACACCATATCGCCAAAATGCAAATAGTCTTTATTTTTTTGTGCAAATTGTAAGCAACATTCCACACATACTGAGGCCTTCTCAGTAAAGAACACTGAATTTCACACTCAGCTTAAATTATTCTGATGAATTTTTGAATTATTGAAACGGCTATACTGCCAATCACAACATCCAGATTGTCTTGAATTTTTTTTACAAACTCCATATACCTTCTCAAGTTAAAAACACTAAATTCCACACTTGGTAACCATTGTTCCGATGATTTTTTGAATTAAAATACTTTTAACAATTTTTTTTATAAAGTATACATATAAACTTACTTTTGTAGTACTTTGATTCTCAATATTTATTGTTTATTTTTAATGCATAATTTTAATTAAACCACCTGTTTCGAATTTCAAAGTGTTTTTTTTCTTTTCCAGCTACACTTTTTGATAATTTGTTTAGCTGCACATTTTGAGTCTACACTTTTCGTTAAAAAGTGTAGTAGCTACATTTTTATTAACGTTAAATATTTACACCGGTATAATCTGGAATATTCAGCGCGGTATATAAATACGGGTGAGATGAAGAGAAATTATTCAGGAGATTCGGACGCGAGGATTCGAAAGTGACACTGAACGGTGTGTAAAATTATTAGTGTTGTTTAAAGTAAACTCAATTGAGCGATTTATTGTCTGAGCAGTATTTAATGCTCTCAGGGAAAACGGTTATTAAATCAATATCGAATGTTTATAAAAACTTCCAATAATCTTCCTGGTTTATGTACCAAGTTAAGCAAATAAAATAAAATTTAATCTAAGCAAAATAAATATCAAGGTCATTGTTATTATCGATAAAAAGCTGATCGTCTCTACAAAACTCTTACTAGCAGTTAACACAAAACGAAATAAAAAAAAGTTAAACCGCCAACCGCATGCCCGTGTATGACCTCACCAATAAGCATACAGCATAACTTGCAAATTTTGTTGATTTACAGGAAACCATGCATATATAATTATTCCGTTTTAAACAGTTATTCATACAAAATAACAAAAAGCCGGTTTTAATTAATTGGCATTCAGTACAGAGATTATAATCATTTTGTATTGAATATCAATTTTCGATGGTAATCCATATTTGGTTACCCAATATTGTTGCTCGTCGATTGAGTTTGAGACACTATTGAATGTCGACGTCCCGGATTACGAGAATCATTTTATAAAAAAAAATTATTCGAATTTTGTTGATAGGTTTAATAATAAGAAAAGTAAATGAAGTAATTTGTTACTTAATACGGAAAGGAAACCAAATCCATTACAATAATCACGAACTTATAATATAGTTGTGGTTTTTTAAGTTGTAACTCAAAACTTTGTAATTCATATTATGATTTTAAACAAATCTATTATTCGTGTTTATGTTTTGGGTCGGGAGATAAACAAAAAACCAAAAAAAAAACTATTTTATAGTCACTCACCTCTACACTTAAAGTTGTTGTTGCGTTTCGTTTTATTCCACTATTGTTTATCTTAAATTACTTTACTTATAAAGTGTAAAACTTGCATATAAGAAAAGTATTAAAATGGGAGTGATAGTTATCCAATTAAACTAGAACATAACAACAACACAACAAAAACACTTTGCCATATAATTTTGCACCAAACTAATTATTTACTGAAATTTTTTTTAATCACAATACACTATCGAATATAATTTGTTGTTGTATTTTAATTTATTCACCCAACAGAGATAATCACTTATCACATTAATACGTAAACGTATGTAGATACACAAGTAACTAGAAAATAAACTATTACGACACACGATATTATCACGAAATGGATTTATTAAAATACACGATTCACAGAATTATTTTATTTGAAACCAAAAAAATATCAATATTTCAATGTAATATTAATATTTAAAATGTAACTATTTAAATGTAATGTAAACAAACTTAATTTAAGTAAAATACTACGAATTAAAAAAACGCGACTGATTTAAAACGAATTCAAGTTTGAGACTGACAATCATGCGCTCTATCACTCCATTTCAGTGTGTTTTGTTTTGAGAACAGTTTTGATATCGTATACAAATTTTTGTGGAATGAGTAATTTCGTAACCAGATATCAAATGATGTTGTGGTTAAATATTAACACTTTCTATCACTGTTCCAGATTCTCATCGGTAAATTAAAAAAAAAATTGAATTTTTTGACACTTTATTATTAACTGATAAATTAAAAGTTACCTAAATGTTCGATATGTAATAATATAAGGTTACTGTTGCTAACTCTGTCTGTCACTGGCGGTGACAACTTGAGTTAAGGACATTGTCAATGCCGTAACAGATTCTCAATCAACACAATTCAAAACACACCAAGTTTGTTGCACATCAATTTATTTTTTATTTGTGTTGGGTTTAGAATTAAAGTAGTGAACGTGTTATGAATATATTCCACGTAGCTTGTGAGCAAAGTCCCTGCTGCTACTGGCATCGCATAAATATCATGTCGAATGGGCCAGTTGTACAAGATGACGAGGGTGACCTCGTTCACTTGGCAGAGCACATCAACAAAGACTAATGTTATAGGGTTATTAGTTTATATTAGCAATGTAAGGGTTAATAGTTTACAACATAAATGATAGGGTTAATAGTCTATAGTAGAATGAAATAGGTAGGATCAGAGTAGGTCTTTCAGTTCTTTAAAGTAAGCAGTAGTAATAAATTGATATTGAAGCTAGAATAGTGTCCGCGATGAGTGCGTTTGTGAAAAAAGGGCTTACAACTGGCTCAAATAATAATCGATTAATTTTATACATAATAAAATAATGATGATACGAACTACACTACTACATTTGTTAACGTTAAATTTTGATTGTCTTATAACTAAAAAGAAACAAATATTAGTATTGTATAAAGTAAGTTCAATTCCCTTCTACTTAGCCTCAATGTTGATGTTTTGCTCCATCTGAGTATTTGACATAACCTTTTTTGGTTGTAACTAGTAACTTTTTTTGATTGTCATTTTCATCATTCCAGTTCAGTGACTTGTTTTGTATTTTAATTTTAAATGTTGGTCACACTGCTGGAATTGTTGAAACAGGTATAGAGTAGAGACAGAGATGTCTCTTTTGTTTATATAGTATATTTTATATTAAGAAACTCACTTCACCTTTTTCGTTTGGAAAACAAGCAGGCATTATTGTATAGCAAATAAAATATCCAGTGTCAAAAAAAGTTTTATGATTGTCCACATTTGTTTTATTTAAGTTAGAAATAGTCGTTGATACGACATATTCCAGTAACAGATGCGAATTATGGAGCAACACGGACCGAAATCTTAGAGCGCTATAATGGTAAAGGGCCGGTAATTACGTCATTAATCAAAAGATTTTTGGATCAACTCTCAATTAATTATGAATCGATCAAGCATCTGAGATGCATATATGATACGTCTGATGAAGTCATTCGTGAGCTAAACATGTATGGAGCATCTGCAGAAACTGAAGATCCTTGGTTAATCCATTTAATCTTACAAGAAGTGAATGTTGAAACTCGAATGCAGTGGTCCATAAAGACGCTTCTTCCAGCCGTTGAGGTTTTCTAAAAGTCCTAAATGAATTCCACAAAAATCAACGAAATCATTTTCGGTTAATACGCCTAACGAGAAGCGGGATCAATCTACATCTGGCGTCAATCAATCTACAAATAGTCCGAAATGCAAAATGTGTACGGGAAGGCATGAACTTCATGAGTGCGATCGCTTCGGTGCACTCTCTTTAGACAAAAAGATAGAGTTTGTGATTCAATTCCGATTATGCTTCAACTGCTTGTATGCTGGTCTTGGTAGTAAATTGTGCCCCTCCAGTCGCTCGTGTTTCATTTGCCATCGACATCATCATACATTACTTCATGATCCAAATTTCACTCACATCGACACACTCACATCGGTTCAACAATGTCAATCAGATTCAAGAACAACAAATGAAGTCAAAAATAAAGCAGCCATTAACGAGCAATGTAGTAACGAGTCACCTTTTAGAAAACAGCTTACAATTAAATCAATCAATTTTACCTACAGCTGTAGTGAACCTGTTGGACAAACATGACCGATCGATTAAATGCAGATTATTGCTAGATTTAGGGCCTCAAGCAACTTTAGTGTCATCATCATGTGTAGATAAACTACAGCAGAACACCAATAGCTGGTTTAATAGCTTCTACTACAACGCGTGGTGCTGTAAGAATTCGAGTTGCATCAACAAGCAATAATGCTGCATGTATTGAGCTTGGTGCTCTAATTATCGACAAATTAAACTCAAAATTGCCTAAAATGAACCAACAAAACTTGATCAATGGCCAGAGATGCAAACCAAAAATCTAGGCGATCCACCATCCAATGAATTAACCAGAATTGATCTCCTTGTGGGTACAAACTACTTCTTTCAGATATTAAAATCTGAAAGGATAACAGGACCATATGACTTAATTGCAAATAATACAACTTTGGGATGGATAATCCCTGGTGCTTCCGCAGTAAACAGCGCTTCGTTTAACATATATCAGACTGGCTTTAATATTGATGAAGCATTAAAAAAATGTTGGCCCATAGAAGAACTTCATGGTTAAAGGCAATTAAATCCGGAATAGCAACAATGCCTGCCCTTTTTTCAATCTACAACCATTAGAAATGAAAATGGGATATACGAAGTTCGTCTTCCCTTCGCTAAAGATCCAAAATTGCATCTCGGAAATTCATTGGATCGAACATCGTTTACATGGTGACGAATCGTTGAAAAACGAATATATCAATTTCATGGAGGAGTATTTGAATGAAAATCACATGATCGAATGTGAACCGAATGAATCGTCGAATAGTGAATGTTATTATCTTCCCATCATCCAGTGATTAAACCAGATAGCATCACAACAAAAGTTCGCGTAGTTTTTGATGGTTCAGCAAAATCTAGCACATCTTACTCACTGGACGATGTGTTAATGACAGGACCAACTATTCAATCCGAATTGATAGTAACTCTCGTTCGATTTAGAAGACATCGAATTGCAATAGCAACGGATATAAAACAAATGTATCGCCAAGTGATGGTTAACAGTGATGATTGCAATTACCAGCGTACTGAATGGCGGGAACAGCCGAATGAACCAATTAAACACTTCAAACTTCTTCGTAGCTTAAATCAAGTTGCAGATGATAATAGTGAAATAGTTGCAGATGTAATAGTGAAATATTTCACTATTACGATGCTAGCAAATTGACCTACTCAGCGTGTGTTTATGTGCGTAATGTAAATGGTTCCAAAGTGAAGGTTCAACTAGTTGCTGCCAAGACAAAAGTGGTACTCTTAAAACCAATTACAATTACTCGTCTGGAATTGTGCGGTGCTGTTTTATTCGCGAAATTAATGAGGAAAACCAACGAAATTTGTAATATAGACATTAACTATGTTTTTCTCTGGACGGGCTCAGAGATCGTGCTCCAGTGGTTGGCCCGGCATCCATCAAGCTGGAAAGTATTTGTAGGGAATCGTTGTACAAATATTAGCGAATTAATACCAAATGTTTGTTGGCAACATGTCAGGTCTGAGGATAACCCTGCAGACTGTGCATCCATAGGTTTAACGCCAAAGCAGCTATTGATTAATGAGTTATGGTGGAGCGATCCGAAGTTGCTACAGAATAAAAAAGGAGAATGGCCAACATATCTAAAAACTACTAGTCTCTGACAGGAAGAATCGAAACATTTAGAAATTTTGACAACAAAAAATGAATTAAATTTTGTGCCTGGATTAGTAGAATCGCATTCTTCTTACACCAAGATTATTCGCATTACCGCATATATGTTGAAATTTGCTGGGATTATGAAAAAATTGATTAAACTTGAGCCACGACTGCCCCATGCAAAGGTTGACATTAAACGAAAAATATGTTGCCCACTACATGCTATTGAGTTGAGGAAGGCTGAATTCATACTGCTAACCAATCTACAAAACATTGTCTATTATGAAGAGTTTAAGCAGTTAAGGTCCAAAAACATATACATAATAGTGACATTCTTCGGCTAAATCCATTTGTCTTTGAAAATGGTTTATTGAGAGTTGGTGGCAGATTGGAAAATGCTAATATTCCATTTAGCCAAAAACATCCAATCATCATTCATGGTTGTCATACAATTAGTGCATAGATCCGGAGACATCTTCATTTTATGCACTTCCATGCTGGATCTGCAATACTGATCCATTTAAGCCGTCAACTGTTTTGAATTACTAAGGTCAGAAAAGTTGCTTGCATACTGTAACTCTGCTGCCCCGAATTTTGGTGGGCTTTGGGAGTCTGTGGTTAATATGATGAAACGTCATCTCTACAAAAGCGTCGGTAATACGAAATTTTGCTATGAAGATTTAAACATAATACTGTGCCAGATAGAAGCTGTAGTTAACTCGCGACCAATCATTCCAGTTACTGAGAATCCAAAGGAACTACTTCTGTCACCTGCTGATTTTTTAAATATAACCAACCTAATGTTTCCACCAGCAGAAAGTTTGATGGATGTGAAGGAAAATTATCAGAATCATTATCAACTTATTCACAAAAGATTGAACACATTTTGGAAGCGATTCTCTAATGAATATTTAAGCCATCACAGACAGAAAAGAAAACAGACAGAAAAGATAAAAAAAATGATTTAGCCATGTGATTTTAGGCCGATGATTTTAATCTGTTGTTTATTATTTGACGATTTTTATTGATTCATTTTGTGGTGTCAAATTACTGAGATTAAATTGACTCAGACCATGAGAGCTCTAAGAGAGCTGTAAATGACTCACAATATGCTGAGTGGCTAATGTTCCTCGGTAATGGCACACTCACCAATGATCAAAGTCTTTGTGAGGATATCATTGAAATACCTCAACAGTATATTTGCAATATTCCCCAAGTGGTTGCAATATTCCCTGATTTCTTTTCTCCGGTGTCCTTTAAATGAGGACACTTTCGCTATTAATGAGCAAGTTTTGAGTCGTTTAGTTACACCTGAAGATACATCATGTGTGCTCCGAAATTTTAATTGGAAATGAGATCTTTGTAACGGTACAAAACTCATTATCACGAAGTTGTTAAACAACGAGATTTTTGCCAAATCAATTTCTGATGGCAAGACAAATGGAGAAATTGTGTTCATTCCAAGAATGGCACTAACACCTTCTGAAACCCCTATCCCATTTGAGTTACAGAGAAAGCAATCCCCAGTAAGAATGGCTTTTGCCATGACTATTAATAAAGCCCATGGGCAGACTCTTGAGAAAGAGGGACTGTATTTGTCACAACCAGTATTTGCTCATGGGCAATTATACACTGCCTTTTCAAGGATGAAAACCTTTGAAAGTATCAAAGTTACAGTCAAAGGAAGTGCTGTGAAAATTAGATCCCAATTGTGATACAGTATTCACATCATCATAGTGAATTAAATTAAAAGCTGGACGTATTTTCAGTGGTAATTTGAACTGTTAGAAGTTAGAACCATTGAAGGATGAAGTTAGACGAATTTATTTCACTATCATGCTTCATAAGAGTTTTTTTTTGCCACAGGTGTTCACGAATTTAAAGACAAATACAATACCTCAATGACTAAGTTAAATAAGGTTTATCAAAGAGGAAAACTGATAGTCGGAATTGCGTCAGTAGATATGAACAATACCCAAGGAGATCACTCGTGAACAAGATTCCTCCTTTTATAGTACTAATACTTAACGGCAATCATTTTATGATTTGTTTTCGTTTTCTATCCACGAAAAACCGAATCCTAATTCAGTGCAAAATTATCAAAATCTAAAGGGTTATTTGAGAGATGTAGCAGCAAGTAAGTTGAAGCACTGACCTATTTCCGATGCTAACTATATGGAGGCCTTAAATAAATTAAGAACCAGATATGATAGAAAGAGGTGTACAATCTAGTCGTTCATTAAAAGATTCGTCGAGATGCCATCAAATCCATAATAAATAAACATCACAAAAATGTCGAAAAATAATGAAAACCGCCGAAGAAATACTTTGGGGATTAAAAGTAGTTTGTTCTGAAGGTGAAACTGTAGATCCATAGTTGGTGTTCTTGTTTACTCAAAAATTAAATGAAAAAACCAGAGACAAGTGGGCTAGTAAACTTGCAGAAATGGAATTATCAACTTGTCAAAATTTAATCGGATTTCTTATGTAACGAGGTGATACTTTGTATTCAATGCAAAGCTAAACAGTCGCTTAGAAGTCAGTTCCTAAAACACTTACCAATGCTGTTGTTAATTACCATCCCTTTTCAAATGTTCTAAATTTAAAGAGTGGACCGTTGAACAATTCAAGTCATAATTTAGCTATACTACCTACCGCGATAGTGAGAATACAAAATAAGAGAAGTCAGCTATAATGGTCTCGAGTTCTTCTAGATTCTGGTTCTCAAACTTTTTTAAGGTTTAGTCCAGGTATCATTATCACCCCCAGTTTTTACCAAATTTTATATGCCTCTGCTTATTTAGTACCTTTCATCACCAAGCTCAATCCAATTGAAGAAGTAAATTTGATGAACGGACTAGTACCGATTCAAACTTGCCTTTAGACACAAAATTTCATCAAAAACTAGTTTAATAATTGTAGATTATAAATTCTTCCAAATCTTTATGGCAATCTGACGACTGAAAATAATTTCAGCCAATGCAATTTGATTATTAATAGTTCCAGTTTAAAAAGAAACCTGAAGAGATTCTGGGAGTACAAAGAAGTATTTAGTAACGCACCTTTGGTAGCAGAAGACCAAGTTCGTGAAAAAATATTTAAAAAAACTCCTACCAAAGCATCAGATACTCACTTTATGGTAAAGTTACCAATTAAGTTAGAACGAAATTTCTTACAAGAATCATTAGGTTCGCGATAAAACGGGAAGGAAAGTCGCAAACTTTTATAACGTTACGTTGAATTTATGTACAACAATCGCGGAAGCAAGAAAGACGTTGAGCCACCAAAAAGTTCTGGTGACTATTCTAATTATTTGTATTTGCCACACCACGCTGCTTGCAAGGAATCGTTAACCACGAACACGAAAATAATAACAGAATACTTGTTGAATGATATGTACCTTGTTAACTGGGCTGATATTGCAATACTTTATGAGGGATAATGTCAATAGAATACCTTTATGGATTACACTATTTTGATTTATGTATATTGACGACATGCTTACTGAAGCATCAGATCTGTATGTAAAGAACTGGACCAAATCACTAGCTGGTTTCGAGAGTTGTCGATAAATCCATTGCAAGAACATTGGATTGAGTCCTTCCCATAGATAGAACAAAGTATCAGTCGTTTCGAAATTTCATTTGAGATGGTTTCCACTCATTTAAAAGTGTTTGATAAAAATTTAAAAGAAAGTTAAAAATTGATAAAACAGAACGATTTCTAAAGAAGGTTTTAACACTCTCCTGATGGCTTTACAAATCGAAGAAGAAGGTATTTTTGTTTTGTAAGGAAGCATGGTTGTATATGGGAGTATAAATCTAATTTAGGTTAAAAAAAATTAAATTTCTTAGTTTTAAAAAGGCAAACCATTTGTAAAACACACATTAATTGATTCTGCTTAGATTTGGGACTGTGACTTATTAATTATAATTAATTCGACATTTCGTGCACCCGCGACACTGTTAATATGGCTAATTCGGACCTTGATTGACGAATACATATTACATAAAAAAAACGTCTTGAAACCTTTTCGAATAGCTTTCTTTTGAGAGTTGAACTGCATAGTCTCAAAATTTGTACTTTTCGCGTGCGAAATAGGAAATATAAATCATTTTAACTTTTTCATACTCAAAATCACAGTTTAAATAATAATTTTATTTAGCTGGTTTCTATTTCCATTCTTTCTTTTTCACATAAAGCTATTGGCTATGAAAGCCAGAATCTTCTTAAAGTTTAAGATTAATTAACTAATTTATGCTGTTACTGGTCTATTTACATGTGAAAATAATTGTTTTATTGTACAACGGAAACAATATGGCACATCAATCTTCAATAAAATGTCAAAAAAGAAATTTGTGTGTGTACTTCTCAGAATACAAAATCGGTCAGTGATGCATGATTTGAAATAAATCAGACCGATTTTGATTGAAGTATTTATCATTAATTCTAAGAAGAATACATATTTTCAGACATATTCTTTAAGCTAAATTGAACGTATGAAATGAACATATTAACAATTACTCAAATTGACCTTTATTAGCTTACTTAAATAAGAATTTATTATATGGTAAGGTAAAACAGCGGTTTTCCAAGCGTATTTGTTAGTGGGTTTAAGGTACTAATGTTTAATATCATTTAAATATAAAACAAATAAAAAACAAACAAATAACGAAGTGAGAGAATTAAAATCACCATGAATGTAAAGAGAACATCAATTGTGATCTATTCTCTTGTTTACTTACGAATTTTATTGAATCGTACAAGTGTGTGATCGTCGCCACTACTTGATCACAAGAAAGAGAACAAAAGAATTTTAATTAATTTTTCGAGATCATTTTCAGTAACACTATAATAATAATATATCATGATAGTATATATAGAATATCACGATACTATCGTAATTAAATATTTTCGGTGTTAATAGAAAGAAAATTATCTAATTATTTGATTAATTTTTGTTTGGTTACACTCTACGATCATATAGATAGGAGATAACTATTTAAAGTTACAGTTAGATAAAATTCTAATGCTAAGACATTAATAAATCATTTAAAATTGGTGATAGAATTTAAATTATTTCGTTTTAGGTCTACATGAATTGTCTGTTACGGTTGAGTAGGATTCCATTTAAAATTTTTGTTTGTCTTCATTTAATTCTTATTAAATAGTTTATCGAAACATACATTTAATGTTCAAAACAAAAGTTAAATAACATGTACATTTGAAATTTTTTATGTTCATGTACCGATAATGAGTTAATTGTGTGTATAAATTAGAAAATGTTATGGTTAATTGATTTATTTAACGAAATGGTTAAATCACGTGATTATCTAACTGAAATAAACTGTAGAATGCATTGAACGTGACATATTTTGTTATAGTGGTATGCAGTTATTGCTAATTATGAAATATTCTAAGCAGGTTGACATTTTTGATTATGGAGTTTTATTTCGAAATATTTCTCCAATATATGACATCCTTAAAGCTAAATTTTGGAGAAATATTTTTTTTTTGTCAAAACTCGTTATTTCCAAACATCACTGGAACGTCCGAATTTATCGTAACAGCCAAAATATAAACTTTCATCCCAATCAATCAATCCGCCTGGGCTGTATTAGAGGTCCAGTTTTTGGTAAAAAAAAAGGTTTTTTGCCGTTATTCCCGCTTAAGTTTTGGAAAACTGGTATTGTAGCAAAATTAATTTAAAATCTTTAAGTTCGTCAATGTTGTGGTGGTAATCTCAACGTATTCCAGTGCAATCGGTTTAAGTCTCGTATATTCGAGGAAAGGTGGAATCTCGTCCGAGACACGACGCGTATAGACCACACCAGTTCGACTTGCAAATCCAGATTGTGCCAGGTTGGCAATAAAAGACACTACACGCTACTACACAATTCGAACCCGAATGTCAAATTATCATCCATCGAGTCATCACCTCAATTTGTATATTATTACTCTAACCAAACTTTCGTTGTTGGAGTCTCTTGGATTCGAGATCACAAATTAGCGTCATATCGGAGAGTACAGCAAATGGAATAGGATCAGCGAGAAGACCAGCCGCAGTCTTAATCTGTCGAAGTGTAGGTTCACGATTGTGCAACATTTACTATCTTATTTGCAGCACTCTTCATCGTGAAGGCAAGCGTGTACTGTCATTATTGGCTAAATAAATTATTAGCACATCATCGAGATACTCCAAAAAAAGAATTCGTTTTATCAGCGGGAAAAACTTTCATAGGCGATTGCTTTAATTCTTTAAACCTAAAATTACGACAATCAAAGTTGACGGTTGAACGGCACGCGTTGGATGATGATTATGCATTGATGCGAGACGATTGGAAATTAACCAAATATTCCTTGGTATATCACAATAGTTTTAATAGTACGAGACCGTTTTAAAAAATAACATATGGATGCACGCGTACAACCGTGTACCAAGATTCGTCATTGTCGCAACAGCAAATGAACGAGAAAAGTACTCGATGACGCGAATTTATCATGGAATGCGAGAACTATTTAACATCGAATCGGATATCACCAACAATCCTGAACAAGTGGAGAATTCAAATGAAGAAAATGAGGGCGCTTTAATCGTGAAGCTCGTTCTCGAGAAATTAGAATATCCAGTTGGTTACGAACATTATTTTTATGAGATAAAACGCAAACCGCACAAATATTTAATATTTTCTCAACGTCTGCAGCGCTACAACGAGGAGAATGCGTTACGAAATTTTTTATTTCCACAAATGAATGCTGGTCGGAAATATATGCATATCGACACCATGGATTTAAGTTATTTATCTATACGGATGGCGTAGGCGTGTCAATACAAATGGCGGTGTCATCAACCGAGAAACCTGGGAAATCATTAAAACGAGTGAAATGAGTGCTAGACGTGAGAAAACATAAGTCAACAACGACTACACAAATTACATGAAATTAATTGAAGAGACTAAAGGGAATAAAATAAAATCATTAACTGTTACACCAAATTACACAAAAATGATTGGTATTGATCCTGCCAAACGTTTGATGTTAGGCGGCATTGAATATTTCATCGATAGCAAAAACTAATAAAATAACACATCATGCATCGATCAAAATAAAATCGACAGTATGCCATTATGACACGGGCGAGAGGTCGAAACAGGCGCGATGAAAAAAGTATACGCACGACCGGGAGATACAGCGCGAGAGCGCACAAAAGTGGACGCAGTTGACGAAAGAAACGACCGCCAGACCCAATGAATCAAGCACAGTTGCCAATGATCGAATTTTACAAAAAATACGAAATTGTGCTGCACCACGGACCGAAATATTACACCAGCTTATTATTACCGCTTGTCGGTTGCAATACATCAAGCATCTGCAAGATTTTTACGGTTACCGCCAAAAGAAAATTATTAAGTTTTTTTGCAAAAATCAAAAAATTGTACCGTTTGGCTACAAAATGAATTCCGATCAACAAAATTATGCTCCTGTTGTCACGCGAGCCTAGTGATTTCAAAATCGCCCAATCGATTTGCACTTTGCCAAAAGTGTCAAATTGTTTGGGATCGCGATGTGAACGCAGGAAATAATATATTGCAACTATCACTACATGGGGGGGGGGGGGAAATACCATTTCCGACTAAACTAAATTAACGATTAATGCATATCATTCATTCAAACGATACACTAGTATCTTTTAAATATGCTGTGCCTCCGATTGTAAACTAAATTGTAAACTAAACTAAATTATGGCTTTTCGGTTTGTTATTATTTAAAATCAAGGACATTAAAAAATTAAAACGAATATAGATATGGAAATCGCATTATTCATGAATGTGATTATAAATTAGAATCGAAATTTAAGAATGAGAGTGCAGTCAACCCTGTTTTTGTGCGGTAATAGGGACCGCATAAAAAACGCACAAAAAAAATCTTCCGAATCTTCACGAGTAGAGATAAAAAATAGTTTTCGCAACACATTTAAAAATTTGTTGTCTTTATGCGAATGAATCCATAAAAAAAAGTTTCACGTAGAAAAAAACTCAAATCATTATGACACTTGACGCAAAGTAAGTAACTTTCATTACGCAATGTGATGAAATATCAAAACACAAAAAAACAAAATCGCCAACGTCAATTAGCTAATTAGATTAATCACATTCAATTATGTTCTAATTTGATTGAAATTTTGAAAGAACTTTATCAGGTTGTACTGAATAAATTTTTTTCATACCGCATAAAAAAAAATCGCACAAAAAAGAGCGTACAAAAAAAATCGCATAAAAAATACCGCACAAAAAGAGGTTTGACTCTTTTTCCTTTTAGACATTTTTACTTCGTAAAAATAATAAACACAAAAAAATGAAAATGACCACTAATTAGTCAAGCAACCTCAGCAGTAGTCTAAATGATAAAACTGGTTGCTAATAGAATAACGACTCATTAATTTAGTTTAATCGGCAATTTAGACTAGAAAAGCGCTCTCAAGCACACAGCAGGGATGATATTGCTGAGTTATGAAAATTACTGAATTTTAAGGAACAGAGTACTGAATTTAATTTGAAAGTACTTTCCTCACATTTACCTATACTTCACCAATAATTGACTAACTAAACAAGCAAATCAAGACAAATTCAATTCAGTTTGTTTTGACCCACATCAATGAAAAAATTCTTGCGTATTTTTGGGTAATTTGATTTCTACTGGTTTATTTCAATATAAAGATAGGCTCATCAAGTTTTTATATACAGAAAATTTAAAATGGTTCAGTTTGAAAGAAGACTATTTATTTATTGATTTGGTGTTGTAAAGTATTAATTAATCAATATATGCTTATAGTTGAGTATTTATGTCGAAAAAACCTAGCACATTTCGAACATTGTCGATAACTGAAGGTACCGATTGTCAAAGTCGCGTGCTCAGATTTACTGCAGCAAGTACATCACACAGCTTCTTTTAATGTAAATAGTACATTTTACAATCGGTTAGTCTAAATAGATTGCCTTTTCATCTCATTCATTTCATCTTCCTCTCTCATTTAGAGAAAGCGGGTTCGCGCTGTTTAGGATTCTTCGACAGTGTTTTTCCAATACCCCTTAGGGCTCAAACGCGTTAATGGTTGAGGGCCCATCGTGGTCTTAATAAGTTTCAACAAGAGCATTAAAACTGCACCAATCCTAACGCTCGATTTTATTTGAGAAATTGAACTGCATCTGTTTATTAGATAGCATATGTGCTTTTGAAATAGGAATAAAAAATATTACAAATTTCGTGTTAGTTTACACCTTAAAGTGCGTCAACAATTTTCCGCAAAATCGACCGCACCCGAAATGAAGCCAGTCGACATCCATTCTAACAATCACATAGAATGTCAAAATAAAATTTCAGTCAAAGATGAAAAAGAGGAACAAAAAATATAAAGATGAGGTTTCTTTACCAAATGAAACAATTTGGCTGGTTCGTTCCACTCTCCTTCAATATTCTTCATAGTTTTTTTTAATTTTACGCAGAATTGACGAGCTCCACCTTGAAGTTGTCACAGGCTTTCATCCCGTGATCTGAAAAATAATACTACTAGCAGCATTAATGTTAAAAAGCTCATAACAGATTGTTCTTTTATATACGTATTTCTCATCATATACGATATTTTTTCTTCCGTTACTTTTTTGTTTTTCTCATCCCATACTTTTTGTTTTTATTCGTAGCATTATTTGGTTTGAAAGTTGATTTTTCATAAATGAACTTCTTTGGAAGAAACAAATTGTACCGTTAAAATCTAAAGAGAGTCGACTGATTTTTCAGCATGATTATGATTGTTTTGAGCCCAAGTAATGGGTTCCGTTGGTCTGGAAGTAATCATAATTCAAATATGCGTGATACTGGATACGTACTTTTTCGTTGAGATACGGATCATACACCAATGAGTGTGAGCGCTAATCGTGGGTACTCCCGCTATGTAAATTTAAGTGTCAGTTCCACAATATTCTTCGAGTTTGAGCCGTGAAAATTAGTCTGCGATATACTTCTATTAAAGAGTCCGCAGAATTGTTATTGCAAGCAGTTTCTGTACTCTTTTAGTCAATTTATGATGAAACATTACCTTCCAGTGATCGTTAAAATTCTCACTATTCGATATATGTGACACGGAAAATGTATCTGTTACGTTGAAAAATAACAAAATTCTATTGCCTAAGAGTTTAAATGGTCTGCAGATTTGACGTGACCACCCATTCCGGACAATTTTTCGTTGCTCAAATTCAGATTTACATAGCGAGGACTTCTCTGATTGGCGGGTTCATATACTTTCATGGTCGATTGCTATCGGAGTCTAGAACTTATCTAAATTAACTAATTTGCGGACCTTTTGAACCTTAACGCTGGAGAATTGCTTTTTTTCAACAGAACCGGTACGATTCCCGTGTCGCTATATCAAATCTACATAGCGTAAATTCCGGTTTGTGAATCTTTTCAATTCTTGTGCGGTAGAATTTTTTTTTATTTTTCAACGGTAGAAGTGGATTTCCCGTGTCAAATTTATTTAAATTGTGTCTTGATTCCAACGATTAGCGTGGTTTATTACTTGTACTCGAGACAGTTAAACAGTTTAAAGGATGCAGCACACAATCTTACTCTCCATAATATTGTTTTGAATGGGAATAGGAAGTGTGGGAAGAGAAAGTCAAGGAAGTATGGGATGAGGGGAATCGTGAGAGAAGAAATAATATGTATTTTGTCATGTCTCGGATGCATTTTTTTAACGCTGCTGCTGCTAGTGGTATATTTTTGTCGGATCTATCGCAACAAAAATGACATTGACCACTATATTTGGTGGCCGTACAGACCAAGGACCGGAACTTTGGGTCCAATTCATCAGACTGAAATGTGAATTTAAATAATTAATAATTAATGAGAAAAGCATTTTTATTGGCACATTTGAGCAAATGTCACCCCACCCTCAAGCAGTACAAGTATCTGATTAATCAGAGTCTTGAAGCAAATTTGTCAAGAATAAATAATTTTCAAATTTAATTTTACTTTTTAAACTTACAAAATATTAAGCTCAAGCTAGTACAGAGTGGCCCGTCTAACGTTTGCAATTTAATTAGGCTCTAATTCTTTGTAATGCGCCCCATCGACTGTAACGGCGGCTCCTTGCTCATTTTAGAAAAAAATGAACCAATGGTTCCAAAATTCACGCCAAACAATCACTCGTTGTGTATGCATAGGCTTCTCCATGGTTACGAGTGTATTTTCTTAGCCCCAATTTTGCTTGTTGATGTAGCCTTTGAAAAGAAAATGAGTTTCGTCGAAAAAAGATGATTTTTCGGTAAAAATGTTCATTTTCTTCCAAGCGTTTCACATAGTTAGCGAACCGAGAACGTTGTGGGTGGTCAATGATCTGTATGCACTGTAAAAGCACGTGCACGTGATGGTTTATTTAATAGCAATCTAGTTTCATGGACTCGTTTCACAAACTGCCTTGTAGGGATTTCATTGCTACTGAATCTTCCACTTAAATTTCGTACAATTTGGGTAGAAGACTCACCACTTTGAAAGTAAGTAATAAGTCAATATTTCCCAATTTTGTTCAAGAGTAAAGCGACCCTTTTCAAACATTAAACTAATTTTCTGTCATAATACGAACAACGTGTGTTATAACCGGTAGTTGAAATTGGAAACGCAAAATGGGCCACACGGTACTAGACGAAATCCAAATGATTGCATTTTGTTATTATTTTCTTTTACAAAAATTGTCCCATAAGCGGATTACGAGTGATAATTTTTCAATTTTCACAAAAGTGCTGAAAACAGCATGAAAGCTCTAAGTACTTTTTATACAGCCAGAGTATCGGCAATTTCATCCCTGGCACACAGTCTAAATAATATTTTAAATAGGTCGGTAAACGCAGTCGTCGTAGGCGTTCTGCTAGATTAACCTCTTTATTTTTATTAATAAAGTTGTATCCCTGGATAAGAGGCGGTTAATCTTTCAAGTAGTTTATGATTTTACCATTGGACACACGAATAACCATCTTTATGTAGTTTTATATTTTAGTGTGTAACTCGTATTAAGAATAATTTAACAAAATAGTATAACATTGGATTTATTCTGTCACTACCTGTAGCGATATTAATATGTACTGTGCGTATTTAATCAACATTTAGGCGGTACAATTTTTTTTATAATTTCAATACACTACGATACTTACATACTCGTATGTGAGTACATGTTGCTTTTGTGCTTGAATTCAGTTTTAATAAGTCACGATCTTTACAAAATTCGAAACTCGAGATGCATCCATCCCTCATAGAAACAAAATTAAATTATATTTTTTTGAATATTTTATTTAGTATTTGTAAAAGATTTGTGTATCGTTTGTTGCTACATTGACGTAGTTCAGCTTCAATCGAACGAATCTAAACATAATGTACTAGAGACTAGAGAGACATGATGATTCTTATGTACTCGTCTATTGTTCTTCAGTAATCGAAAGAAACTTGTAACAATCTCTTCGTTATGGTTTTGTTGTTGCTTTATTTCTTTCTATTACTTTATTATTTATTATTGTACGTCTTTATAATATTTTTCCGTCTTATAAGTAACAAGTAGAAAAGCAATCTGTAGATACGTAAAAGATATAAAAAATTATTTTGTTCGAGATTATTTTGTTTGTACTCAAATTGAGTGTTCTAAAGGTAAATTTGGATTGGTTTACAATTTAAAGCAGGGTTGAAAATGTATGTTACATTGTTACATGTAAGATACAAAATGTATCCTTTGGAATAGATGCATAGACTAATTTATTTTAGATGAGATGATCTTATACTCATCAGTCACTTTTGTACTGGAAAAGTGATAAATAAGTTACCAAATCAAATGACGTTTGTTTTGTTTGTATTTGTTAACATGGTTTCCTTTTAACCCAGAAATTAGAGTTTGTTACGCCAATTTACTTTAAATTAAAAATTTTTCTTTTATAATTATTAAAATCATATTTAAATATGTTATTTGCACGAACTAATTACTATTATTACCTAAAAGCCTCGATTAACCTCTCGAGGGTGTCACGAATGATAATTTGAAACAAACTCATAAAAATAATAGTTTGTAAAGTTTTTAATGAATGTCTTATCATAATAAATAAATTCCAAGGCTCTTGGATTACTGATTTAACTAATTGAGAAGAAAGGTTGGCATAAATTTAAATAACTTTGGAGCTTAGTCAATTTTACGAGACATCTGTCGACACTGGTTGCCTTTCTATCTGTCAGTCTAGAACTAGCTGCTTATTCTTCCTCTATTACGGGCTGTTCGACTCAGGCCTCGTCACCTGGTGAAGCATTTACTTTATTGTAAGTTGCTTCATTATTCATCTGTTTGATGGATGTACTTCTCGGGTATAAGTTTTTAGTGGGGTTTCTTGCGTTTGCAAAATGGTCTCTTGAGTTTCGTTAACATGCTTATGTTTTCGACACATTTTATCGTATATTTGCGCTTTCTTTGTCGGAGATATTTGGTCGTAACTAAATAGTCATTGACTGATGGTAACTCTAGACTGATGCTTGATCTTTGAAAGCATATCGACTTTCATCGAATGGTCTTTTGTGCTTGTCTATTGAATGTAGACTTATACTTAAATAAGACAATCAAATGATCGTTCTTGATGAAGGTACTTCTGTAAGATCTAACGGCGGATGGGCTGTGTTGTGTAATAGCCATATAGTAATTGTTAATAGATGGCGTTATGAAATAATGAACGAACAGAGTTCATAAATGTATGTAACTTCATATGAACTAAAAAGTAGAAGACGGAAGTAGTCGTAGTTGTTGTAATACAGTCAAAGCTAATATAGCTTATAAAAAGCATAAAAATAATCTTTTAATAATCTAACCATCAATATAAATAAACATGGTGTCAGAAGTAAAAACTTAAAGAAAAAGTTTAAATTGAATTAATAAAATAAAAAGAAAAAGCCTAACAATTAAATTTAAAAAAAGGTTTCGATTAGAAAATAAAATTGCAAGAAACATTGCTGAAATTGGGGTGATGCCACCTCTAAAATGTGATCAGGGGGTCAATTCGCGTTCCATGAAATAATGAAAATGACAAATTTTTTTCATTGACAATCTAGTAGTTTGAATTATTCGCATGTAATTTTAACTTTACTGTGTGAAATCAAAATTTCTTATGGGGAATGCAAACCTACTCGATTGCTAATGATAAAAACTTTTCATTTTCATTATTTCACGGAACGCGAATTGACTCCCAGGAATGGAAAACATGGTTGCGAATGTTTACTTTTTACTTGAAAAGTAATAGTTACAACAATTTTTCAAATAAAAGAAAAAATGCAATTTTATTAAAATTTATTTTTTTTGATGAAGACAATGTTGAAAATTTGCAATTTTTGTTTAATTCATTCCATAACAAATTAAAATTTACGATTGAAAAAGAAAATAATAAATCGCTTGCATTTTTAGATATTAAGTTATTCAGAATTAATAATAAAATTAGAACTAAATGGTATAAGAAAGAAATAGCGTCTAATACTCTTCTAAATTTTATGTCAATTCATCCATATTAGAATGAAGAAAAATGTTGCTCTAACATTTATAAAAAAAGCAATTTACCTAACAGATATCGAATATCGAAATAATGTCATTAATAAAATTACTAATATAATAATTAAGAATAATTATCCGATTAAATTAATAAAAGAACTTTTGATTAAAACATTATATAAATACATATAAAATTAATAAAAAACCAAATAACAGTCAATTTAAATATGGATGTTTACCATACATACCAAAATTTACAGAAAAAATTACTAAAACTTTAAAAAATAATTCAGAACATTTATGTATAGCTAACAAAATAATTAAAAAAACTGATAGTATGTACACCATGCTGAAAGATAAAATCTTACCAGAACAAAAAGATAGTTTGGTTTATAAAGTTTTCTGTAAAAATTGTGATGGTTGTTATGTAGGCGAAACTAGCAAAATTAAAATTGAAAGGTTTAGATCAACATAAAAAAGATGAAATACATATTAAAAGACAAGTTGGTAAAACTGTCAATCATTACTGATCAGCTTTAGCTAGACATTGCCATGTAACTAATCACAGTTTTGATTTCGATAATGCGATTAAATTAGCTTATGAAAAAAAGAAAACAAATAGATTATTTAAAGAAGCATGTAACATATGGGTATCAAAAAATCCAGTTAACTATAAAGTTGATACTAAAAAATTATATAGTTGTTATATTAACATTATTAAAAATTACACGTGATGAAAATAAATTTATTTTAATAAGTTTTCCTTAAAATATACTTTTGATTTTTTTTGAATGACATATTGAAAAGTTTTTTTAGGTCAATTATTCATGTTTTGTGTCTTGGTTGGCTACATAATTTAGTTACTATTATTGTTTTTTTGTGTATTTGAAGTTTAAAAACGTTTATTTATATTTAATTTTCTTATACATTTTGTGACGTGAAAAATAGTTTATTATATATTTTTCTTATATTTAAAATGTAAATATTCTTGTTTTTTATATTGTTGTTCTTAATTTTTTATGTTAAACCTTTTATTTTTATTTTATTTTAAAAATTGTAGAAGTTGTACGTCCCTGATGATGGTATAAAATACCGAAAATTTGGAGAAATATTTTAAAATAATATTTTTATAATATAATAATACTTGTATTTAAATAAGGTCTATAATTTCGCCACTTATAAATTTATAAAATTCAAAGACCTTTTTTTGATTATTTAAACTAATCTAATTTAAAATGTATTGATACAAAATATATTGAAATATTTAACACATTTGGATTCAACGAGGAAGATGTCACATTACATGTTTTAATGCAACGATTTACCGACCATTTCCAATCTAAAAAAAACATAACGTTGGAACGACTAAAAATTGTTCACGAGGCGTTGATAAAGGATATATTCATCGCGGGCCTAAAAGAAATACGTCAATGTCAAAGAAGCATTGCTGCCACAAGATCAGGTATTTGCAATTATTCGATCAAGGAGCAATAATAATGATATGAAAAGTTTTAATAATAGATTTACAAATGATAAAGTTAATAGTCGACATCTTGATTCGAATAGAAATGTGAATAAAAGTGGTCAGAATTTAAATAAGAATAAAAATTTTAATTTTAAGAGCAAACATGTGAAAGAAAATAGAGATAGGAATAGTTTCACATATATTCATGTCCAGCAACATGTAGTGTGCTCATATTGTAAAAAAAAAGTCATTATGCTAAATATTGTTTTAAAGTTGTAAGAAAAGTTAATGTAGTAGAAACTCGACAATTCGAATCAAGATTGCGAACAACAACAGAGTAATTATTTTGTTGGTATTCTTAGAACTCATACTACTAACAATAATGAATATGGTTAATGGATTTGTTTATAAATAGGATTAAGATAGAGGCTCAGGTTGACACTGGAGCACAAGTTAATATTATGTCGGTTCAAAATTTTGATAAATTAAATATGAGTAGGTGATTAATTAAATATTCAAATACTAAGATTTTTACATTTAGTGGTGAACAAATTCGGGTATTAGGATATTGTGTTTTGGATTGTGCGATTTATGAGAAACAAAGTGTAGTACAATTTGTATAGTGACGCGAGATGATTGTCAAACAGTTTTGGGTCTACAGATAAGTGTTGCATTGGGTTTAGTCGCGAAAGCTTTTCAGATAAATAAAGAGCAAAATGTTAGTGAATTAATGGTGCAATATAAAGATTTATTTACTGGTTTAGGCACCTTACCAGTTAAGACAAAGATAGTAATTGCTCCATCAGTCCCACTGCTAATAGAGCCTCCAAGGAAGGTTCCTTTCAGTTTATGTAGTCAACTCAAAGAAGAGTTAGACAGCATGTGCAAGAATAATGTTATTGTATCAGTCACAGAACCTACTCAATGGTGCAATTCGTTAGTATTAATTTGCAAGACTAATAATAGATTGCGGGTATGTTTAGACCCTAGAAATCTGAACAAAGCCATATTGAGATCTCATTATCCAATTCCGGATATTGAATACATACGCAGTAAATTATAAATAGTGCTCAAGTTTTCACCACATTAGACGCATATTCAGGGTTCTGGATGGTTCTTTTAGATGAAGAAAGTTCAAAATCATGCACATTTAATACTCCTTTTGGTCGTTACCGATTTTTAAAACTACCTTATGGTATATCTTCCGCACCCGAGATTTTTCATCGTAATCATGTGCGAAATATTTCAGGATATACCAGGAGTCATCATTTATACTGACGACATTCTGGTGTACAGTAAAAGTATGGAAGAACAAAATAAAAGTCTTAAATTGGTATTTGAGAAAGCTGCTGCTGTTGGTTTAAAATTCAGAGATTCCTAGGCATAGTAAATTATTTAGGAGTTTATATACAGGATTTATCGGAAAAAACAACAATTTTTCGTCAGTTTTTAAAAGGTGAAAACAATTTTATTTGGAACGAGAATTATGAACAGGCATTGAAGGAACTGAAGAAAAGTGTGGTTGAAGTTTCAATATTGTCATACTATATATAATGTTAACAAAAGTGTCACCTTATCAATAGATGCCTCACAGTTTGCTTTAGGTGCTGTAGTCATTCAAAACAATAAACCTTTAGTTTATGCTTCAAAGTGTTTAACTAAAACTCAACAAAAGTATGCTCAGATAGAGAAACAGCTGTTGTCAATTGATTTTGGGTGTGAGAAGTTTTACCAATACATTTATGGAAAAGAAGTTCAGGTTGAAACAGATCATCGGCATCTAGTCACGCTATTCAAAAAACCACTGTCAGAAATACCGATACGACTTCAGTGAATGATGCTACGGATTCAGAAATATGATTTAAATGTTTAGTACAAACAAAGTAAATTAATGATATTAGCCGATACATTATCACGAGCCCCATTATCGAACTTAGACACAGATGTGTTGGATGATGACATAAAATTGAGCATCAACATAATTATTCACAAAAACTTGTCACTGTCTCAAGAACAATTAAAAAGCCTAAAATTACATACCGCGCATTATAATGAATTACAATTACTGAAACAATTTTTTATGACAAATTGGCCAAACTCAAAGAACGGAGTTCCAGAAGTTATCAAGTCATACTACAATATATATCATGAAATTCATACTGTAGATGAGTCTTCGTAAAGAAATATTAAACAAAATACACGAAAGCCATTTGGGAGTTGAGAAATGTCTAAGATTGTTTGTGAAGATGATGATGATGTTGAAAAAAATATTTTGTAATTTCCAATTATGATGGATGACGAAAAAATGGTGATGAAAAGGTTTACTGATGAATTTGCAATTTAAGATGATTCAGTAAATGAAGAAGCCACACTATTGAACACTACGTTAATTAAATCACAAGCCATGATTTTATTTATTTTCAATAAAACTACACACTGTATATTTCTAAATTTTATCTTAATGATTTGCCAGATTTTATTCCAATGAAATACAATAAAAATATATTTTTTTGGTTTAAGCTACGTGTCAACATTTAAGTGAAGCTAAAAGTTAAAAATGTCGAATTTATGGTAAAAGCGAGCTTAATGTTAAAAATTCAAATTTTACTGACTTTATGGCATTTACCGGTTATAATACATTTTAATTGTTGTGTTTAACCGATTCCTAACGCAAGTCTATTACAATTTTATCTTTATTTAAAAGGTTAATCAGTTTGACAATTTGTATACAATACAGGTTAGTTTTGACAAGTTGGTGTAATTTGAATTAAAGAAAATTCTTAATAATAATTGCTTTACAATGTAAGTATATAAATTAATTCAGTTTAGCTATAATAATATTAGTTACAATAAATGTTATTTGTACTTTCAGATAAATAATTATACTTAAAAAATATGGAACTTACAGTAATGGTAAGTACAAGAATATACAATAATTTTCTTGTTTTGGTTTTAATTGTAAGTACAGCTGATGATGATACCGTAGCACTTGGAGTTGGCAATAACTGTATTGGTTTATTGATAAACATCAATAAATAATATTTTAGTAAATCTGATGTTTTATTTATTTATTTAAGTTTCGCCAACAAAGATTGGCTAGAGAATTTGTGTACTGGCGAAATATGTCAACGGATATAAAAAAAATTATAGAACAGTGTGAAATTTGTATGAAGTATTCGGGAAACAATGCAAAACAACTTATTGATTTACCATTTTCCAAAGATGCCGTTGAATTTTTCACGTATAAAAGTAAGACTTTCTTAATTCTGATAGACTATTATTCAAAATTTGTTGAACTAACTGAACTATCATCAGGATATTCCACTTCCCAAGTAATCATGAAATTAAAGTCAATGTTTGCTAGATTTGGAATTCCACAAATCCTTTTGTCAGATAACTGTCCTCCCTTTACTTCGAAAGAATTTTTACAATTCTTTACGGAATGGGAAATTCAACACATAACGTCTAGTCCTCATCATTCCAAAAGTAATGGTCTAGTAAAAAATGCAGTTAAAACAGTAAAAAAATTGTTTTATAAATGTGACGAAGAAGGTAGAGATTCTTATTTAGCTTTATTACATCTAAGAACAACACCTAAGAAAGATCTATTCGCTCCATTGGAATTACTTATGTCAAGATTATTACAAACTAAATTGCCTAGTCATGTTGAAAAATTCAAACCAAAGTTAGTCGATTCGAAAGTATATAAAGAACGAGTAGAGAATATGCAAGAAAAAATGAAAACCCAACACGACAAAAATGCAAAATGCTTGTTGCCAAATCTAGAACTGAATCAAAAATTTATCTTAAGAAAGAACCGAATTCGTTTTGGTCAAGAGGGAAAATAGTCGAGATACTTACGAATCCTAGATCTTATAGAGTTCTTTCTGACGAGAATATTGTTTATCGTAGAAATAGAATTCATACAAAAGAGTGTCATGAGAATGAACAAGTCTATAGGGATCCTGCAAGAACACAATATCCTAGTACCAGACAAAGAGTTGATGAGTTTGAAAATTTGTGTCATAATGAGTCTCGTCAAAAAAAGTTATTAAGAAACCAGTTAAACTTGATTTGTAGTATTAAGTTATAATAAGTATTTAAGAATACGACTGTTATTATTTTAGTAACACGAGTATATTAAGAATTAGAATTTTAATATCGGTATAATTTTAAATTAAAAAATAGTAACATTGAAATGTATAAGTTTAATTATAAGCGTGAATTGTATTGTATAATTCAATTTAATTTCCTTTTAAAGAAAAGGGCAATTTGTATTATAGCCAACGAACAGCGTTCATAAATGTATGTAACTTCACATGAGTTAAAAAGTAGAAGACGGAAGTAGTCGTAGTTGTTGTTATAAAGTCAAAGCTAATATACGCTAATAAATAAGTCTTATAAAAGCATAAAAATAAACTTTTAATAATGTAACCATCAATATAAATAAACAGGCTGGTAGAGTGTTAATTAGATATTTCCAGTCTCCTTATTTCTTTGTGGATTCTCTTATGTGGAAAAGGTCTACTTGATACTTGATACGGCTAAATTATACATTATTGCCAGGTTAGTGACGTTATGGCCGTTGTTGTTACTGATGTGATGAAAGCTGTTAGGACCAATGTGTGATGTGTTTCCTTTTTGTCTTCCTACTTGAAGTCACTTGTATTTAAATATTCCATAGCTTACTTACTACCACTTTTATTAATGTTTTAAGAAACAAGCGAGTGTTGTGTGTACTTTATAGCAGATTTTTTTTGCTCTATACAAAAATTTTCTTGGAATACCGAAGACGATATGTAAATTAGATATTCAACCAAAGTCCAGAAATCTAAAAAGAAAATAAAACAGACACAGAACAAATCTATAATATCATACTTACTTTTGTATGTTCAACGTCTTATTTGAATAAATAAATATTTTCTAAGAAATTTTTCGATTTTATATTTTCTGCTCCTAATCATTTTCTCTGGAGAATAAATATTATTCAACATCGAGGGATAACAAAACAAAAAAGTATAAAATGTAAGTTTATGCTGTAGAAAGATAAACTAATAATGAAGACGAAATCCCAAAAAAGCTTGGTGAAAAACCAAATCAAAAATATTTTTTTTTTTTTTGCAAATTGTATTTTGAATTTTTATTGTCATATATCAAAGTTTTCTCACCCAGTTTAATTCTATCCTGGGTAGATTTCTTTATTTAAGTTACTTAAGTAAGAAAATAACTTTACGTTGATCAAAAGGAAATGAAGGAAAACAATTTTTCTTATGTTTTGAATTTTAAGTTTTTTGTGTAGGATATTTTCGTGTTATTTTATTTTGTGTATAGATGTGTGTGCAAGCTTTTTTAAACTTAATAAAATTATAAAAATGAAGCAGAATAAAGTTCGTTATTTCACAACATTTACAACAACAAAGAATATTTTGTTTTTCTTCAAAAGAAAATTAAATTTTTTCTGATACAAAGAAATAAAATATCAACACATGCACACCCATAGCACAGAGCTAAATAGTTTTTCATACAAATCATAACAAATAAAAAGCATAAAATTAATTCAAATAAATTGAAAGTAGAATATGTATGGTTATGTATATTACGCTATTGGTGCTTTGATGTAGATAAGTAATTGGTTCGTATATATGCCAAAGTTGCTGAAAAAAGGTTATAATACATTTTATAATTAAATTGGAATGAAGTAATTTGGACTTTGAAGCTTAAAATATTTGTTGTTGGGTTGATGTCATCGTCATTTTCTAAAAAGATACTATTTTGATTGAACCCACGTCTCAGTGATTTCAAAGAAAATTTTTATATGTTTGCCTTGGGTGGTATAATTGCAATCCCTTTGGTTTTATAATGCATATTCAGTAATAACGTCTGGGATTTAGATTTATGAACTGTACACGGATAAAACATGAAATGCACAAAGCGTAATTTTTTATTTGCCTAAAGTAAAATTAAGTTATTTTCTAATTATATTTAACACAAAACCACTGCATAATTGACTATTCGTTTTTCTTGCCCTTTGTAGGATTTGTTATGTATCCCGATGATCCCAATGATACCAAAAACAACTCCGAACATGTATGATGAGTTCAGCACTGCACCGGAATGGTGCCCGGTTTACTCAACTTTTGAACGGAGAAAATCCTCATTTAAAAGAGAAGAAGATACTGAGTCGAGTTAGACACACAATTGTAATTAATAGTAAAACCCAAAATATTGTATCTTATGAAATTAATAAAGTTAAATATTGTATAAAAATAAACTGAACAAAATAAAATAAACACCTTTTTTGTTAAATAAAAAGTTAAATAAAAGTTAAGTTGAAAAGTTATGTTAAACAGTGTTTCAATTGTCTAAAATACTTCGAGATCTTAGTGCAAACGGACGCCTAACTGAGCCAACATGTCGGACACAACATTAAGATTGACGCACCCGGTAGGATTCAAAAAAGAAAAATCATAAGACATGGTTGGTGAAGCTGAATAAGCGGAATCCATTTGTATTTAAAAAAAACTGAACATGATTTTTAATTATATGGAAAAAGTACATAAAACGTGTTCAGTGCACTTAATAAATAAACGGAAACTGTGAACAAAAATTCGTCGACCTAGGTATGCTATAAAATTATTGTAGCCGTTAAGTTCATATCGCATATTCTGCTTACGTATTTCATTCAAAGCAACCAGCTAAAATACAAATTTTACACCGTTGCTGTACTAAAGCTCATAGAAAACAAAAATTCTTATGCAAAAACTAACCGACGAAGTACAACAGCTAAATTCGAAAACTACCTTACGGTCATTTCAATGTGGACTTCGAGAACCTATTGTGATTATTATAAAAAAAAGCGATTTCAACACTTTAAAAAATGCAATTGCAAAGACTTTGGTAGAGAAAACTCAGTTAAAATCAAAAATTTCGATACAACCCAATTCAAATCAATTTAAATCACAAGGGACAAGGTGCCAAATTTGTCAAAAGAATGGACATGTAGCGTCTATTTGTTTCTCCAGATATGCAAACTCAAACGAACATCGTTCTTCTCGTATAGAGCCTTCTACCTCTTTCAGTCGATCTTCAATCAGGATGATGTCATGTGTTTATTGTAAGAAGACCGGGCATTTGCGCAAACGAATAGACAATCCAAATGAAGAAAAAGACACTGCTACCACTACCCCCAATACTAATTCAACAAATAAACCTGAGATACAGGAAAACATAGCAGTACTCGAACGACACAAGGGTACTCCCTTTCAAGCCCCAACAAAACAATAAGAGAGTGTCCAACCATTCAAATTTTCAATATTTGTTTATCAAATCAAGTAGAAGACAATATTTATGTTCGTTTGTGCCTTGACATTGATAATTCGGATCTCCTCAATTTTCTAATTGATACTGGTGCCGATGTAAGTGTCAATAAACAAGCATGTGCGGTTGATTCTTCTATCTTTTACCCTACTCTAAAATGCTAAATTAAAGGCGTGACAAGTGGTATCGATGAATCTTTGGGATTACTTCCCTCCAACATAATTTTTACGGATAAGTTTCGCCTTCCACATAAATTTCAAATAGTAACGGACGATTTTCCTATTCCCGGTAGTGGAATTCTCGGAAAGGACTTCTTTACTCGATATCAATGTAAAATGGATTTTAAAAATCTTACGCTAGAAATACCACCAAATACATTGGATTTGATAACCTCTTCATCCAAAATATTTATTCCAAGAAATGAACAAATTGCAACCATCACATTGACAACAATACTTAATACCTGTGGCTATCAAAAGAAATATTCCCTGAAGTATTTGTTGGAAATACAATAGTTGAATCTCGTGATAATTCAATTTCACTTAACTTCTGTGTAAATGTCAACCAAAGATTTAGTTTTTGATAAATTGGTGGTTCATTACGAAATTTTTTCTTTAAAAGCTTGGTCAAATACTTGTGCAGATCGATTAAAAACTCTCGAGTCATCAAGTAGCTTGGCGCATCTTAATCAGGAAGAACTGGAATCGATTAGAGAAATCATTCGAAAATATAACGATGTCTTTCATTTAAATGGCGATGCATTAACTGTGACGAAAGGTATGAAGCATACCAATAATTCCTGAATCTGTTCCCATTTATCAAAAATCTTATCGAATGCCCGATGCGATCAAGACCGAAATAAATCAATAAGTAGACGAAATGCTAAGACAAGGGATATATGAATCAAACTCTAGCCATTGAAATTGTCCGCTCTTAACCGTCCCAAAAAAAAGTAATGATAGCGCGCGTAAATGGCGAGTTGTAGTCGATTTACACTGGACCCTTTGTTTCCTTTACCAAACATTGTGGACATATTGGACCAAATGGGAAGGGCATATTACTTAAGATACCACCAAGTATTACTTGATGATGAGGCAAAGCCAAAAACATCTTTCAACACTAAATCTTATGAATACCGTCCTCGCCGGTCTTAATGGTCTTAAATGCCTAGTTTATCTTGATGATATCGTCGGATATGGGCAAAACTTATATCAACATAATCAAAGACTTCAAGAAGTTCTTGAGTGCCTACGCAAGTTCAATTTAAAATTGAACCCATCAAACTGCCAATTCCTACGCCAAGAGTTGACATATCTGAGACATATATTTGCACCCGATGGTGTTAAGCCTGATCCAGGTAAAGTAAATGCCGTTATAAACTATCCAGAGCCTAAAAATCAACGAGGCGTTCGAGCATTTCTTGGATTTGTAGGTTACTACAGACGCTTTGTTAAAGATTTTCCAAAATTCCGCTACCTTTAGCCACCCTTTTAAAAAAAACGTACCATTTATTGGGTCTCCGTTTTGTGATGAAGCGTTTAAAATTCTTAAATCGATAATCATTAAGCCACCATCATTAATTATAAGCTACAATTCCCTAATTACGAAAAACTTTTTATAATAACGATAGACGCAAGCGACATAGCCGTCGGATCTGTTCTTTCTCAATATTCTGATTCCCGCGAGCTTCTTGCCTTCGCCTGTCGTACTTTGACTAGCGCTGAAAAAACTTAAAAAAAAATTTAATTTACTTTGCAATTTGATTTTTTTATTGGTTCATTGCCTTTATTAGAGACCTCTAATCGGATTTTTAATTTAAAATTCTTAAAATATTAATTAATTTGGTTTGTATTTTAAAAATAATTTGGGAATAGATAGGGTTTGAATGTTACGCAATGGAATAGATTCATTTTGAAACTCGCTATAATGGAATAGGTACGTTTTGAAATTTTCGATTTGGAATAGACTCAGATTGAAAAAAAAAACAAATTAAAGACTAGAAATATTTCAGTCTTTTATTTTGATTTAAATTAAATTAATGATCAACATTAGTTCAATAAAATAAAAATATTAAAATAATAAAAATAAAATAAATCTTCAAGTTTATAAAAAATCACACACGTAGATAATAATTTAATTATTCACAAAATCACGTTATACGTAAAATATCAGTCCATTTAAATTGCAAATTAAAATTAAAAAACTAAAACTAAAAATTTAAACTCTAATTATATTTAATTCATCATGACTATTGCAGTTAAGGACCACATTATCTCGTTCCTAGTAAAGTTCACTATGATCTATTATCTCTTTATAAAATCGTAAATCATCCATTGCTCGCCATTCCGTTCCAAAATGTTTTTTAGAAGTTTGTCAACATCATTAATTTTGGCTTCTTTTATTGTTACACCATTATTGAGTCTTATTACACTCATAGTCGCAAGATTCTCCCCTCGTTTAACATTCGGTTTTGAGACTCCTATGTCCGATTTATAAAAAGGTTCGCCTCGTACTGCAACAATTGTGCCGTTTCTCCTTTGATTTATAATAAACCATTTGGATTCATTGAATTTGAAATGCCACTTTGACGTTGGTTTAAGAATTTTGCATGTCTCAGTTTTGAAATCAAGTGCGGGACACTCATAACTTCCCAAGTTAATTAGGGTTCCATTTTCCTTATAAATGTCAAGGTAATCGTTGATGTTGATAATGGTTTCTTTTTTCCGGACGATCTTCTCAATTTGAGCAAAAACTCTATCTGGGGGAGTGTACGAATGACCTGGCACTGAAAAAACCAACTCAATCTTTAACACATTTGGTAGTGCTTATTTGAGTAACCAATATTCGCACATTCCAACCATAATTTAATTTTTATTTTGTCCGCCGCATCCATCTGCCACTAAACGAACTGTATGAATATTGTTTAAACCCGTATGGTTCAGTGTGGTACATCGCAGACATTTCGTTAGCTAATGATGAATGCCCGTTACTAACCACCATTCCAAACAAATATAAATAAAGCTGACGATTATAGTATGCAGCGTGATCTGAGACTTTTGGCAAAAACCATATTGAGAAGTATAAAGAAAGCTTTGCTTCTGAGCTTATGAACCCGTGACATCGTAATCAGCTCCTACTTTTTTGGGCGTCGGTTTCAATTTTTAGTTTGTCCAAAAATCTAAGGCACGTCGAATATTTATCGGTCGCAGGCGTTTAGAACTTAAATTAAAATTATTTTTAAATATAAATCTAAAATAATTAGGTTTTACGTAAAATTCTGGGTTTTCATTTTTAAATGCCTTCCACATTTTATAAATCGAGAGATCTCCGTATAAATTTTGACGGTGCGCAATCTGGGTTCGACAGTAATGCATCTCAACAGTTTTATATTTTTTTATAAAATTAATAACAGCCAGTTTATTATCCACGTACTTAAAATTTTTCTTATCTCCTCCTCGTCGTTCTGATGGAATTTTCCCCGTATCAAAGTATATTTTGCATATAGTACGCACACGGAATTTTGTCACACCTAATATACCTAAATACGTATTTGGCAAACTTTTATTAATTTTCTAAAACGGTTCTGAATATAGTAGTTGACCGAAAATGTTTTACGAGAACCTTGTTTTAGATTTCGGTTAGTTCTGTGAGGCTTGGCAATTTTGCAAGGATTTAATATAAATGCGTCTTGAGCCAGTTTGGCCTTGTTCGAATAAAAGTTATTAGAAAACTCTATTGCATCGCAAGGTCTCAGTAGATTGCATTTAAACTGACTATGTACACTGTGTTTACATTTTTGCATTTCTGGTAAACATTTCCGTTTGTACCTGCAGATAAATGAACCTAAAAATATCCATTATGTATCTGAATTTTAGTCACTTACTTCTCAATTTTTTCCAATGTTCTTTTTCGATTTGGAATGTTTATTTGTCTTTTACGAGGGTGGTCTGTAACTTGCAGCGATTCGATTGAATCCATTACTATATACGCACGACTCGTTTCTAATTAAAAACCAACAAAATACTGCGTTTTTATTAAAGTTAATAAAACAGAGGAAATTTAAATACTTGCTAGAAATAAAAGATGTTCTAGAAAACTAACTACTTTCTGTCGACAGATATGAGCAACTGATTTTTGTATGAACATTTTTTGACGTTTATCACAAGTTTCCCGCCAAATTTGGAATAGATCGCTTTTGATTCTCACATTCGCAATTTATATTGGAATAGAAGTTTCTTGATTGTAAATTTCAATGTAATACACTTGTTTTGTATCAGCAAATGTAATGGAATAGAACTATTTTGAACCGTAATGACCATTTTGTTCTCAATTTTCTCAGGAATAGAGTAAAAATATGAAATTTAGTTAAAGAAAGTAAATACAGTATAACATATGGTAACAATATCAATCACTAACCTAAAATTTTTTAAAAGTGGAATAGATCGCTTTTAATTATAATAGACACAATTATGATCACTACCTTATAGATTTTAAACATAAAATGCAAACTACTTATGCAGAGGCACGATGTAATGCTCTACAATCAAAATTGAATTCCAAGACTTATCATGACCGTAATTCAACTAATTCTAATTTTCGCGTTGGTGATCTAGTATGCGGCTAAAAACGAAACCAAAAAAACGAAATTATTAAAAAATTGGTTAGGACCGTACAAGGGCTGCGGGCCAATAGTTGGGTAAAAGTTAATTTTAAGTAAATTTTTCGGCAAATTTACTTATTTTTCAAAAACTCTATGGCAAACTGATCGAAAAATCTGTTCTAAATCCGATTTTTACCATAATAAACCATTTACCCGACATTTGGCCCGCAGCCAAGATAACAGAAATTATAAATCCGGTAAATTCTGAGATATAAATGGGAAGGAAATCAAAGGTCGTGCATAACAACCGTCTAAAACTAAAGATGTAGTGATCATTTAAACTAAATTAAATTTAATGTAATACTTTTAGTTAAGAAAAGTTTAATAAGTAATGAATAACTTTATTTTCACTTTGCTAGATTATTGGATAATGTACTTAATATTTTCCATTTCATGATAAGCAATACAATGTTTATGATATGTTAATTAATTAATAAATTTAAAATTTAAGTTTTTCTATTTTGAAATTACTTTAAAATTATTTAAAAAAAGCTATTTTGTAAATTTTAATAATTAATAATTTAAATTAAATACCTAATATGTATCTCTTTAAAATTAAAAATTAGATTAAGATCTCAAAAGATGCGTAACATCTTTCTTTACGGGGAAGGTGTTATGTATCCCGAATGATACCAAAAACAACTCCGAACATGTATGATGAATTCAGCACTGCCCCGAATTGGTGCCCGGTTTACTCAACCTTCTAATTTTTGGCGCTGTCTCCAAGAAACGGAGAAACCCTCATTTAAAAGATAAGAAGATACTGAGCCGAGTTAGACACACAATTGTTTAGTAAAACCCCAAAATATTGTATCTTATGAAATTAATAAAGTTAAATATTGTATAAAAATAAACTGAACAAAATAAAATAAATATCATTCCTTTTAAATTCGTAAACAAAGCAGATGATCTTGACATAAGGCATGTGACTTTATTGGAGCTTAAAACTGAAATCAATAGTAATTTAAGTATCAGAAAAGCTCCAGGTTATGATTTAATAACTGGGCAAATTATGAAAGCCATTCCCGAGAAAGGTTTGCGTAAATTAAATCAAATAATTAATGCAGCTTTCAGACTGAAATATGTTCCACGACAATGGAAGGTGGCCGAAGTAATAATGATTCCTAAACCAGGTAAACCAGGAAACGATAAAAAATCATATAGACCGATATCACTACTTCCCGTCATATCAAAAATATTTGAAAAACTGTTGCTGAAAAGACTCAAACCTATAATAGAAGAGAGATGCCTAATTCCACCACACCAATTTGGGTTTAGAGAAAATCACTCTACAGTTGAACAAGTTCACAGAATAACGGATGTCATTGAGGATGCATTCGAGAATAAGAAAATATGCTCCAGTATTTTCTTAGATGTAGCTCAAGCTTTCGACAAAGTTTGGCACCAAGGGCTTGAATTTAAACTGCATCGAGACCTGCCTAAGCAATTTTATCAAATTCTGAAATCGTACATAGCTGATCGACACTTTAGAGTCAAATTTGAAAATGAGTACTCTGAAATAAAAAGAATATCAGCAGGTATACCACAAGGTAGCGTACTTGGACCTATTCTGTTTATTCTTTATACGAGAGACTTACCGAATATTGAAGGTACCACAGTAGCAACATTTGCAGACGATACAGCTATTCTAGCCGTTGGAAAAGATATTTCGGAAGCAACAAGCAAACTTCAAAGTGCAGTTAACACGGTGAGCAACTGGACTAAAAAATGGCGTATCTCATTAAATGAAGCCAAATCAGTACACGTCAACTTTACAAATCAAAATGTAAACTGTATTCTCGTGGTTCTAAACTCAAACCAGATTCCATATGCAAATACAGCTAAATACCTTGGCATGACCCTCGATGCTAAGCTAAGATGGAAAGAACACATCAAGAAGAAAAAAGAAGAGTTAAACATCAAATATAGAAAAATGTACTGGCTCATGGGTAGAAATTCCGAGCTCTCAATACACAACAAATTGCTTCTATACAGGCAAATGCTAAAACCAGTATGGACCTATGGTATCCAACTTTGGGGTTGTGCCAAGAAAACCAATGTACAAATGATACAATGCTTCCAAAATAAAGTGATACGAGGGATTGTGAACGCCCCATGGTACATTAGGAATGACAACATCCATAGAGACTTGAAGATGGAATACGTCACCGATGAAATAAAGAACCATGCAAGGAAACACGTACAGCGCTTATCTCTACACGAAAATGCAGATATCCGTCGTATGTTGGACACCACTAGCGGAGTGAGGAGACTCCAAAGGCAGAAACCGCTTGAGCTGGGCAGTTTGTTTTAGAAGAAATTATTATAAAATGAGTAACCAATAGGTTACTCATCTTAATCCGAGAACTTAACTTAAGAAAGATAAATTACTAGATGATCTCTGAATCAGTTGTAATATTGTATAAATAAAAAAAATAAAAATATTCCTTTTAAATAAAAATTTAAATAAAAGTTAAGGTGAAAAGTTATGTTAAACAGTGTTTCAATTGTCTAAAATACTTCGAGATCTTAGTACAAACGGATGCCCAACTGAGCCAACATGTCGGACTCAAAAGATTATTTTCTGCCTCGTTTGTTTTCTGCCTCGTTATTTGTGGCCGAATATTACAATATCAGGACCAACCATATGTTGGAAAGAGAGCAATCTCCAACGCAGGTAATAAAATAGGTATGTCTTGCGGACCCCAGAATATTCCCCTTGGAAAATATAAAAAAAAGAATCGTCCTTGGCTAATTTATAACCGTAAATGTTCCATGTTGCGTATTTAAATATTGACACACTTTACACAAAACACTTCCGCCCTTTGCACAATCGCGAGCAATAAAAACATGAACATTTTGCCGGAAATTGATTCAACACTTTAATGTTCTGTGATAACGGCTTAACAAAATACTATACCCACCACCGCGAGATAGCTGTTATTATTGAAATGTAAACAGAGCTTTTCATGCCAACAGTATTATATACCTAAAGCGTATGTTGTAGATAAATTTTCTATTTTCCAAAAATGGTTCGCAGTATAAAAATAAAATTTATGAAATTTATGTGAAAGGACATACAACAAGCAAATGTAACAATAAAATACATAAAAGGATAGAATATTTATTTATTTATTTAAAAAATGTAATAAAATTATTTATATTTTTCTTCCTGAACGTAAATAGCAACAACAACAACAACAAGCAGAGTGAACACAACATTTTGTTGGCAACACCACCACTATTATACGAATAAAGCTCTCTCCCCTATACAATGATAATTATGATAGTTTCCACATTGTGTCTTGTTGTTCAGGTTGTTGTTTTTACTGTTGTTATTATTATTTTAATGTTTATATTTATTTATATTCATGTTGTTGGTTTAGTTGTTGTTTGGAAATATTTAATTTATGTTATTTTTTTTTATTCTAGTGGTGCTATTACACGAAAATAGTTACTGTGTACGGTAGGTAGGTACTGCTGCTGCCTGTGTTTTGTGTTAATATAATATTTGACTTGTTTGTGCTTTTGTCTATTGTTAGTGCAGTTAGGCATTATGCCACGATTAATTTTTCAAAAAATTTACTGGTTTTATATACTACAATAACAAAATAACAAAATGTAAATTCAATATGACGTTTGGTGTGATTTAATGCTATTTACACATTGTGAATTTTAATTGAATTGCTACAGGTTTAAGAAATTATTACGACACCTTGAGGGGTCATAACACTTTGTTTCATATCGTCGGCGAGAAATTCAGAATGAGTAAGTCCAAAATCGAAAACTTTCAAGACGAATTTAAAACGTCCTTTCTCTCATCTTTGCAATTAAATAATTTATTTTTTTGATAGAAATTTTCTTAAAACAGACTAGGTTTTATGAAAATGTCTATCAAAAAAGTAAATTATTTAATTGTCAAGTGAGTGTTAGATGCAGAACGTTTTAACTGTGTCTTGTAAATTTACGATTTTGAACTTACTCATTCTGAATTTCTCGCCGACGATTTGTAGTTGTGTTTTTGAATTTTTAATTTCGTTACCACCGAATAAATGATACTTTTCTACTGATTGCATCGCCACCTGTTCTCGAGCATTTGAGACCGATGTGTACCTTGTACGTGTGTGTGACCAGTATAAATGTAAAAGAATATTTTTGTGGTACGTTTTTCATTTGGCGTGTGAATTGATGTGCGGTGTGAAAATGATGAAAATGATATTGGGTGGTATTATAAACTGTTTCAGTCTCAGGGGGTATTGAAAAAATACTGTCGAAGAATTCCAAACAGCGCAACCGCCCTTTCTCTAAATGAGAGAGGAAGATGAAATGAAAAGGATATCTATTGAGACAAACCTATTGTAAAATGTACTATTTAGATTAAAAGGAGCTGTGTGAATATAACGTGACGCAATATAAATAAAAGAAAAACAAAAATTCGGTGTTCCCAAGGGCTTTATCTACGGGCGCTGCGAATAGCTACGAGCACCGTATTTCAACGGGTGCCGCATAATTAACGGGTTGCCAATAACGCGGCCTTTCGCAAATTTCATCCTTCGGTTTTTGGGCGAGGCAACGTCCCACATCCTATGGTTTTTGGCAAGCCAACGCCCAACATGTTATTCTCGGTTAAAGCAGAAAGACGTCCAATGTGGTTTACGGTTTTGGCGAGACAACGCACAACTTTTTTGACGGCCTATCAAGGTTAAATTTCCGTACAAAGCCAGAAAGATGCCCAACGTGGTTTTAATTACGGTTTACGGACGGCCATTTCAGGCCATTCCAATTTACAGTTTACGGCGGGAAGACGCCCAAAAACATTTTTTTTGGTAAACGTCGAAGGGACGCCCAACCCAGTTCGAACAGAGGGCCAACCGGCTCTTTTTTTATTTATTTGGTTTATTTGGTTTGTAGCGGTGAAAGGCACCACAATCCACGGATGGCCAGTTGAGGCCATTCATACAGAAGGATGAAAGGTACAATTTTTATTTTTTATTTTTATTTAATTTTTGTTTGATTTGTTTATTTTAAATTTCATTTAAATTCCAAATTTCATTTTTTCTATTAAATTATAATTTGTAACCGAGCGCCAAATAGCGGTTGTTGTGCGCATGATCGGGTGTGCACATTGGTTTTGCCCTCAAAGTTATTCACCTTTGACGACCATATTTTGGTTCGATTTATTTTTCCTCTCAACTAATTCTAGTTTGATTTATTTTTGTTTTATCCCTTCTTCCGCTCGTGATTTCTCTTCTCGTTAGAATTATTTTTTGTTTATTAAAAAAAAAATTGCAGGGATATTTCTTATTTTCTTCTGCAGGGAGATTTCTTTTTTTTTTTATATAAAATGAAGTACTACAATTTGTTTGGGTCAGTACGTTGGGAGGGGAATTCTCATTTCCAGTCGGTTCCATAATTTGTAGGCTGGGCTTGTCAATCCCCTTCATTAAGTGGGTAGGACGTCCACAGGGTTGTAGTGGCAGATCCAGTATATGTGTTGTGTCCATTCGAAGACGACCTTAAAATCTACACGGTCTCCACGTAGCATTCCAGCAGTTTCAAACTGTCGGAATGTGAATTGTGGGAGATTCGGTCGTTCTTGGGTGGGCACACCCAGTTATTATTAAATGTATTCACGTTAATCTAGGAGCACGCAAGCCTCAACTTCCCAACGACCCAAAACCCTGAAAGCTAGTCGGCAAATTCACCGTGAGGGAGGCTTGTGCGGATTTAGATGAATCTGCGGGTTGGTTTCATGCCACCCGTAACAAAACTAATAAAGAACTCCGCAAGTATTTCGTTAAATTAGTAATGATTAAAAATATCTTAACAGGGAATTTATTTTGAAATCAAAACATTAATAACTTTTATGTCTGAATACTACAGTTCTATAAAAATTTTTTTTTAATATACTCAATAGTGGTTGTTTATTCAACCTTTACCGGCTTGAGATGCTCAGTTAATAATTAGATGAAGAAGTAGACAATAATAATTCCAAACTATATCAAACTGGTACGGAAAATCATAATCTGTAGAAATCAACGAACCATGAGCAGCAATTTGTAAACCCAAGCACAACATTTATAAAATCGAAAAGTTAAAATACAGCCCACGAAATAACTCATGTCACAGTAATCACCATGCAAAGTGAAACATATTCCATCAAATATTTAACAAATTAAATTGTCAGCCAGGCATCACTAGTGTCAGCGACGAGGAATCCAATAGTCTGTTCCAAGTTCAAGTACCCATAATAAAACAACCGTTAATGAAAAATTATAGCTGAAGCGATCGGCTTAGAAAACTATGGCCAAAAAAATTGTACGGAGTTATTCATTTCCAAAACTGACACTGAATAAGCAATTATCTTATACAAAAACCACTTAATTACGCGACTAAACGGATAACAACGAAGGACAAGAAGAACATTAGAACAACTAATGGGTAGTTTACCATCATCAAGTATGAGGCCGTGGAGGCCGTTCGCTAAAATGGGAATCGACTATGCGTGTCCCATCTAATTAAGACCTACGAAAGGTCGAGGCAACACATTCTACAACGTATACATCACCCTATTCATATGCATGACAACAAAGGCCATCCACATCGAGATAGTGAGCAGCCTCTGGGAAACAGGAATAAAGTTCGTTAAATTTCACCTCACGAGAGTAACAGGACAATCAACTCACCACTGAAATCAAAGCAGTTCTCAATTGTTGGCCGCTGTCTTCCAATCGAGCCTAGCGTTCATTTGCTAAATCGGTAAGTGTGCAAATTTTTTATACTTTTAATTCATTGGTTTCTCCCCTGCATCCTTGTAGTTCCATTTATAACCAATAGTCAGGTTAAGTTATTAAAGTGTTAAGTCTCTACAATTCCAAATGATCCGATTGGTTTTTGAAATCAATCGGGTAGTGTTTCCGATGCACAGTTCAATTATTATTGTGAAATTTAGGATATAAGTGAAACATGGCTCTATTAATTTTTATCTCCATTTTGCAGTATTTGGACAGCATATGACACTACATCGGTCGGAATATAAACCGAGGAGATTACTTTTAGAACCAGCAGAATATGAAGTTTGCGTCATTGTTGAACCTGGTCGCTTATATCTAATACGTGATAAAATATTTCATTATCTTAAAATAACCCAATCCGTGGTACTTTATAATTTACGTAACAGGAACCGTAACTTTTTTGTTGGCCAAGTTTACTTACTATAAGATTATATCCTCAAAAAAATGCGGCGAAACATTCTCTACTAAATTATCTCCTAAATTTCTACAAGTGATTATTGACTCAAAAGTAGGGGGGGGGGGGGAACTTTTGAGGAACCTACCAAATTAAGAACATTTGCACTTGATTCGTGCTCTAACTTAAAACAGTTGGGAAAGGTTACCCGGCACACCAGATGGTGCACGACAATAATTTCAGAGTGTGAGACGTCCCCACGATTTGTTACGCCGCACTTGACTCTTCTTCACAATTATAATTAAAACGTGCATTGTGAACACGACCCAATTGATTTCAAAAATTGATATTTTTTTGTTCAAGAGTTAATTGTGACTGTACTTTGTTTTTTTATTTGGTTTGGAAATGTTATAAGACAGAGGGAGGAGGGGGGTAGTTGTAAGTGAAACCGGGTAGTTCTGAGTTGCGAAAAAATTGTTTACTTAAATTAAAATAAAATGAAATTATTCAATTTACATTATTCATTACAATGATATGCAACGAGCAGTGCAGAAACATAAGATAGCGTCGATATTAACATTTTGTCTAACTATTACTAAAGCGAGTTATTAGTAATTCTGCCTAACTTAACATTTTTAGAACTTCTTTTTTAAAAGCTGCTCCGATTTTTTAGTAAGGCAATTTTATCTCGGTGTCACGGGACATCGAAATGTTCGGCCAATGTGAAGCCCTAGCCAATACTCGTACGGATTTTTATACCGTATCAAGAACAACTTTTTTAACTAATTAAGATAACATTGATATCTAATAAATACAAGTAGAAAATGACAAAACAATGAACTTTCCAAATTTGCTTATGCATAATGTACAGACAAAGCTAAAGCAATAACAGTTTGTTTTACACGTTTTCGACTTAAGTTTTGCTAAAACTTAGAAACGCGTATTGGCACATTTAGTATTTTGTTCTATTTTGTTAAGAACAAATTTTTAAAAACCCTTAGTTATGTTCAAAACATTTACTCAGCTTAAAGCACACAATAACAATTGTCTTAATTAAAGATTACAATTTTGTTATTTTTTGTTTTTATTTTAATGACAAAAGTATGTTTATTATCTCATCCAAACGAGGCAAGAAACAATACTGGGGGGAAAAAAGTTTAAAAAAAAACTTAAAAAAGATTTTTTTTTAAAATAATTCGAAGCTTTTTCTTTTTTGTGTGTCGTCGCCGTCGTCGACTTGTGTGTGTTTTTAAGATGACTCATCAAAAGTGTACAAACAAAAAATTAAATACTCTGAAAGAATGAAATCGTCCTTTATTTTAATTAAAAAATTGAAAACGAACAAAATGAAATTTATTTTTCATGCTTTCTGTTTCTTCATCTGCTCTTAATTGTAATCCAAAGTAATTAAATTGAAATTAAAAAATTATTATTAAAAATTTATCAAAAAAATTAAAAATAAAAAGTTATGTGTAAAATATGTTTTGATTTATATGCCATGGAAATGGTATTATAAAATAAATTGAAAAAATTATTATTAAACAAGGAAGGAAAATTTACGGATGTTGAATGCGGAAAATATGTCATAGAATTTTCTTTTTCTTTTTTTTTTTTGTTCGACTCCGCTATATACAGCACATTCATAGTGAATAAGTGGAAAGTATATGTGTGTACAGACATACACATACAGAAATAGATTCGTTTCGTTATTAATGAGATAAAATAAGGAAAAAAGAAGATTTTCTATTTTATTCTAACGATCATAAAAATTTATTATGATTATTTTTATGTTTTAAAGAAAATAAAATCCATTTAATGGAAACATTGCTTCTTTTTTTGGTATATGATACACAAAGAAGAAAAATGACCATCCATTTTCATGATTTTCTTCTCAAATGTAGTTATCAGTTTATTTATATAACAAAAACAAAATTCTTGCTTTGCTCGGTAGATTTTTTGCCCTGAGTCATTTTTAATCCATTTTTATTTTTAATGATAGAACACAAGTTTTATGAAACTATTTGTTAGTGGTCTCGTATATTAAGCAGATTTTTATGTTGTTAGATCAGTAATGCTTATCAGCTTTTGCCAACTATACACTTGCTTCAGCGTTCTTTAAATGTTCATCTTAGTGTTTTAAAACCTTTATCGAAAAGTGACTAAATGAAATAGGTATTACTGTTCTTATCCAGGTGGGAATTTTTGTTCGCCTGGCTGGACAAAAAAATTTATGCAAAATATGGATTTCTGAAATTTTTTTTAATTTCGCATTTCAAATGTGAAATTGGTGACTTCTTTTATGGATATTAATTACACTCTCGATGAAACGATAAAATACATTGAGGAAATTTGTACCTACGTCTGACAAAGCGGATTATGAAAAAACAATTAAGTCCATATTTTAAAAATGTTTGTCATAAAATTGTTTCAAATTCTACTCTACACATATGTTACACTTGGAGATCGAGTCATTAAGGGATATACCACCAAGTGTTTTTCAATCCAAATCAAAACCCATTCGGCAGAATATTACGAGATGGTATAGAATAGTTAGCAGAGCCTATATCAAAAAATGATTTAAAAACAATTGAAAGATTAAATCCCCATCTAAAGTTTGTTTTATTCTTCTTCGCCCTTGTCTTATTAACACATTTGCTAATTTAGAAAATGAGGAATTATTTATTGAAAGCATGCTTTATCTGCAGCTACAACTTACTCTCATCTTTCAAATCCTGAACCGCTGTTCAGAAAGAGACGACTGCATCAACAGGAATGAAAAGCTAAGTCTGGTGAATACGGCATGTGGATTTTACTTAGTTCTTGTCCAAATTAAAATTAAAGTCTGATTTCAAATCATTACAGTCAAGAGTAATTATATAAGTTGATTTACTTACCACTAAATTTGCGCGCAAACATGATTGAATTTACATCTAGCCAAACAAACCTAAATTGAAATTTTTCGAAATTTATTCTAAAAATCCTTTCCAAGTTCTTTAAATATTTTTAAAAGCTTGGCTCCTATTTGCTGGTATATTTAATGGTTGAAGTTTCTCGACTCTTCCTAATTTACTGGAAGAATCCGTTGTTGTGAACCGAGCGGGGTTAAGGCTTTTTTTTACTTAAACAAGTTAAATTTTTTTATTTAGTTTTGTTAAATTAAATATTTATATATTTATTTAAATATTTATTACAATATTTTTTATTTTATTACAATATTTATTATTTTTATTAATATTTCTATTAAACGATGGTCACAACAGTAATGACCATATTTTACATATTTTATTATAATTCTTGAAATTTTGTTATTTACAATTAAATAATACATAAATACATATTCAAAGATCATAAAAAGTTAAGTATATTATATCAACTTCAACAGGGATGTCTAACATTTTATATAAACAAGTTAAACCTAGTGTTCATTACATCTCTCTGCTTAAATTAAAAGTTATCCTGTGGATAATCTTTTGTATAAAAGTTAAAGTTATAACTTATATAATTATAATTATAATTTTAAATTTTAATTTGATGATGATTTTGGTTGTTCTACCAATTTTTACAGAGGAATCTTCCGGAGAGATAACCTCGACTATTTCATATGGACCAAGCCATTCTGGATCTAATTTTTTGTTTATTTCGTTATTAATTAATACAAGATCGCCTTGTTTAAATATGCAAGGATTTAAAGATCTGCCGTAATATGATTTTGATTTTTCTTTTGTTTGAAGTAAGTTATTTCTTGCAATAGCGAACGAATTTTGTAATCTATATTTAAGATCTTGGCAATAATCATCAATGGTGTAAAAAGGTTCAGGTTCCTTGGATATTGAACAAGGAATGTTCGGTGTAAAATTAAATACTAACTCGTTAGGCATATATTTTTTGAACTATGAGGGGTAGTATTGTAACAGGAAGTGAGATAAGGTAGCCACATGTCCCAGTTGGAGGTATTAGATTGTGTGAAATTCCTTAAATACTCCTCTAAAGTTTTATGAAATCTCTCTAGTGCACCGTTCGTCTGAGGGTGATAAGCTGTGGTGGAGAGTTTTTTTATTTTGAGGAGTTAACAAATATTTTTAAATAGATTACTCATAAAATCAGCTCCTTGATCAGTGAGAATTTCGTCGAGAATACCATAAATGCAAATGAATTTTTCCACGAACGCTTGTGCTACTGTTTGGGATTCATGATTAGGCAAAGGATGGGCAATAGAGAATTTACTTAAATCGTCCGGGATTGTTAAAATGAATTATTGTATTATTGTATGAAGATGGTAATGGTCCTACTATGTCAAGAAATACTTTTTGAAATGATCTAACAGAAGTTGTAGTGATTCTCATTGGTTCTTTTGTATTTTTACCATGTTTATTTATTTGACACGATACGTATGCTGCACATATTTAGAAAACTGTAATACTTTTTGGATTCTTAAGAAGGTTGTATATTTCTTGGTGTCCACCCAATGGTGACACATGAAACTCATTTATAAATTGTTCAATTTGTGAATCGTCGGTGATATCTTTTATTGCATTTAAATTATTTTCGTTTAAGTTTAGACCATCTATTGGATTTATGATTTTATTCATTTTAGGTTTTGAAGTACTCGGAACTATTTGATTTTCGGATTCATGACCTTGGTGTTCTAAACCGATTGGAGTATTTATGTTTTGATGATTTTTATTTTGATGGATAATTAGATTTGAATTGTTAGGTAGATTTATTGTTTGGTTTTCGGGTAGATCCAAAGGTTGTCTGTTAGGTAATTTCAAAGATTGATTTTGATTTTCATGGAACCTTTTAGATGCAGATCGGGTAAGTACGAAACAATCCGATAATTTTATACGACTCAATGCGTCAGCGTTTAAAGTTCCAGGCTTATGAACTATGGAAAAATCGTAATCTCCAAGACATAATTGCCAACGTATTTGACGAGCCATTGGTGTTTCTAAATTGTAGAGCCATAAAAGTGCTCGATGATCGGTGACTAAGACAAATTTGTGTCCATATAAATAGGGTCGAAAATCTAGCACTCGCAAAACAGGAAAACTTATGAGAGATTTTTTTAACGAATCAAATGCTTCTTTGCATTTTGAATTCCAATAGTACGTTATATTCTTTTTAAAAGGTTAGTGAGAGGCTTAGCAATACCCGAGAAATTTGAAATAAATTTACGGTAGTATCCAGCTAGCCCCAGAAATGATTTAATTTCAGTGTGATTTTAAATTACAAGAAAATTTTTCACGGCTATAATTTTAGTTTCAACAGGCATAATTCCATTTGGAGTAATTACATGACCCAGATATTTCATTTCTTGCCGCAAGAAATGGCATTTTGAAGGGTTTAACTTTAAATGATACTGACGAAATCGCTTTAATACATCTTTTAAATGGGTATTGTGTTTTATAAGTGTGGTTCCAAAAACCACGACATCGTCTAAGTAGGCGAGACATTTTATATTATTTAGGCCGCTGAGCACACTGTTGATCATTTGCTGGAAAGTCGCAGGTGCCCCTTTGAGTCCAAAAGGCATGGAGACAAACTCATAATGGCCCTCGTCGGTGCTGAAAGCAGTTTTCTGTAAGTCCGAAGGAGAAAGTTTGATTTGGTGGTATCCGCTTTGAAGATCAAGTGTGGAAAAGTATTGAGCCTTTCCGAGTTTATCTAAAATATCAGATATATTGGGGAGAGGAAAAGTAACGTCGATGGTGATTTGATTAAGTCGGCGGTAATCGACGACTACTCTCCATTTCTTTTCAGTCGTTGTCGATTTTTTCGGCACTATCAAAGAGGGAAGTTCCACGGACTCATGCTGTGTTGAACGATCCCTTGATCTAACATTTCGTTTACTTGCCGCTGAATTTCGGCTTTTGTTGAATGGGCTCTACGAAATGGACGGACATGAATCGGAGGTGAATTTGGCAGAACACGTATTTCGTGCTTCAAAACATCTGTAGTGGTAAGTATGTCTCCCTCTAAATGAAATACATCGTTGTATTCGGAAAATATAGGCATAATGGAATTTAATTCCTCATTATTTAAATGGCCAATATTAATTGAAGATTTCAGAATAGACATTCGTTGATTTAATCGATTGTTATTTTTCTGAAGAGTAAAAATCTCATAATTGTTAATTGGTTCGATGTAAAATTTCATATTTTGAATATTGTTGAATTTATCTGATAGGTTAACAATTGGAAGTGTGATATAATTTCCATGAACCTTCTGGATTGAGGTAGCGATAAAGACTGAGGAGACTACCTCTTGAGAAAGACAAATGAATTCAAAGTCATTTGGAAGATTTTCTGGTAGGGTAATGATTTTGTCACTTCAAGGAGGAATTTTAATATTATCCAAAGCCTCGATTTCAATTTTCGGTAATAATTTTAATGATATAGTTTTTAATTTGAAAAGTATTTATTTCAACCAATAAATTTTGAAAATTTATAGTACATTTGTGTTGGCTCAGGAAATTCTGACCAATAACAAAAACATTTATCGGAATATTGTCGTCTACTATATTTGAAAACTTATTTCGATAGTCTTTCCATTTGGAAATTGTTCCGTCACATTCAGAAAGGATTTCTATCATTTCGTTTGAAATGCCCTTCAGTTTACATTTTGCGTCAGGATAGACAATGGTATCCTCATGAATAAATGATTTATTTATTAAGCAAATATCGGAGCCTGTATCGACTAGAAAAGGTACATGTTTATATTTACAAATGTCGATTTTTAAATTAATATATTTGTTTATAGAATTGATTGTTGTATCGATGATTTTATTTAATGTTACTGTACGAATATTCTCTTCCTATTTGGGTTGACAGTCCATATTTAACAACTCGATTGTTGATCGTTGTTGGTTGTTGATGGTTTTAATTTGAATTTATGACAATCTGAAGATTTCGGGCTCTCGAAGGTGTGCCTTTGTGTGGCTTCGAAAGTCCGCTGACATTTCCCGAATCTGTACTTGAAGTTGGTTTATTATAATTTGGGTTATATTTGAATGAATCGCTTCGCTTTTTGCGAAAGCAATCCTGAATTTTGTGACCTGATTTTTTACAATAGGCACAATGTATATTAACAGAGTTGATTGTTTTTGAATTGTTTTGGGTATGGTCATATGATGAATTACTTGTAATGTAACAAGATTTGGAACTATGCCCTGATCGCTTACAAATCTGACAATATTTAGAATTGTGTGCATTGCGAACTGAGCTATAGCTATGGTTAGTATATAATTTTGTTTACTGTTTGACAGTGAGCTCTTTCTCCATAGCCCTATTAATAGCTTCACTTAGATTTTCAAAACGACATGCTGTGACTATTATCCAACCCTTCTTGGAAACTTTTGAGAGCAATATTCGAATTTAGGCGTCGCCCTCGTTAGCTTAGTAAGTGGAGTGATTGCTCTGTTATTCGGGGGTTCCGGGTTCGATTCCTGATGGCGACAGGAATCGAAAGTTGCGACTGGGTGTTTTTAACGTGTTATATGTTATTTATATATGTCCGCGTCCATTTTCAGATTTTCAAGCCATAGTAGTTACGGCTTTGTCCTTTAATATTGAAATTTCGAGTAGTTTCAGCTGCGGGTATTCCTTGAGTTTTTATGCATACTTCATTTAAATCATGGAGTAATGTCTCCAAGCGATTAGCATAAGACTTAACATCTTCATTTTTTCCTTGTCTTTAACAAGAAATTTTCATTTGAAGATGGCAAATTAATCTCGTCTCAGTAAATTCAGTTTCAATAAAATTTTTACAATTAGCCCAAGTATCTAATGTTTTATATTTCATCAGATTGTAGGCCTTTCCATCCAATTTTAGTATAATTAACTGAAGAAATTTGGCTACGTCTTGCTCACGAAGCCCATCATGGACCATTTCACCAGCAGTGACAAATTTATGCAAATCTCTTGGATTGCCTGAAAAGTTTGGAACTAATTTAAGTAAAAATTTTGTATCAAGTGCAGCCATTTCGTTCGCTGTTTGATTCATTCAAATTATTTTCAATTAAAATGTGAGGATTATTGAAAAGTTATTGGTGGAACTTGGTTTGATGAAGTAGATTGAATTCCTAATTGGTTTGTATCTAAATTTGATTTTATGTCGATATGAGAATTGCTGTCTGTATTAGATGATACTGGTGAGACAAGTTCAATTTTAATAGAGGAATCATCGATAGGAGGAGAGTTGGGTTTGGTTCAAACTTTATGGGATTTTGTAGCTTTTCTGTGGTTGGATTTATTTGTTTGGTATTCAATAGCAATATTGCGCAAATGCAAGAACTCGGAAGATTCATCAATTGATTCGCTATCGCTAGATTCACTATTTGGCTTAATAATAAATAATCGTAGTCGAATGCATTAATCCGAAATTAAGATGTTTTTTTTGTGCGAAAATGACTTTATAATTTAATAAAAATTAAATTGTAAATAAATATATAACAAGTGTGTAGTTGATGAAAATAACAACTTAATTGAATTCAGACTATCAACATTCAGATTATAAAATAAATTATATAAACTTTTATAATAATAAGAACTATTAATAATCAATAAATTATTTCTTTTCGAATTTTAGATTTAATCTAAATATTTTTATTTTTTTATTTTTATAATACTTCAATTATTTTAGAATTGTTTGAAACTTTAATTTGAAATAATTAATTTAAAAAAAAAAAAATTCATTGATTTTGTTTATTAATAATTTTAAAATTTGTAAATTCCATAATTTCTTTACTTTAGATTAAGAATTTTAGTTTAGTATGGTTTGAAATATTAAGAAAAGAAATTAAACTTAAATTAAATTAAATTAATCTTACCAAATAAAGAAAATATTTTGAATTTATCAAAATATTTAACGTCTACGTAATAAATTGTTGATCATCCATGGATAATCTTCCTGACATCAATGGTTGTATATAGTGGTTTAATGTTGTCGGCATGCAAATCATAAATTCCAGTACATATTTATGAATAACGTAAGTCTCATACAATAACATTGTAATTGCGATTTACAGCCAAAATCACAGTTTTTGTTGTAACACATGGTCGAATTTTATGTATATTGTATTCATTACGAATTATTTGTATTTTTTTTTTTTTTTTTTGTGAAGATACAATATGCATCAATTTACTTATTTTTGTTGTTTATTAATTTTTTTTTCATTATTAAATTATTTGATATTTTGATTATTATTATTTTGCGATAAAAGAAATGAATTCAATAAAATAAATTTTTTTTTCTATATCAGTACCACTTTAAGTTTGAAACTTTTGCACCTTAATTTTTTATTTTTGATTAGGTTCACTTTTCGTTTACGGATTTTCACCGAAATGTATTAAATTTCATTCAAAATTTATATATAGTATGTGTAATACGGTACAAATACAGGGCACTAGCACATTTTTCGTTCGTTTTCTTCGTTCAAGAAAACTCACTGTAAATTTAACGGAGTAAATGTTTCTCATTACCAAACGTTTTTCACATGTGGTTTATCACTTTCCATTTATAGTTTATTCAAGATTTATTGTAAAATTAACTTCAATTTTGCACTACTTTTAAAAGATTCTGGCAAAAATTTTAATTTTCTTGATTCACTTTTTTTTGAAGATCTAACTTTTTTTTTTTTTTTTTTTTGGTTTTGTTTGAAGGTTTAGCGTTTTAAATATTACCACAAATAACGTACCGTTTTTAGGATTTTACCAGTTTTTTTTTCTTAGAAACTGCGAAACTTTTATTTCACCGCTGCCACCAACTGTTGTGAACCGAGCGGGGTTAAGGCTTTTTTTACTTAAACAACTTTAATTTTTTTATTTAGTTTTACATCAAGGTGAGGTGAGGTTATCAAGAAGATGGAAGTTTGGTTTCGAACTAATGAAACATTGAATTTTTTGTATTAAAAAATTCGGTCGTCTCATCAGACTGCAGTGACCAAACTACAAAAATATTGAAAATACTTTGAACTAATCAAAATATAATCACAATGCCTTAGCGAATTATAATGATTCGCTACGAAATTGCTAACCCCTTGGTAACCTCGAATTTTATTGTATTTAACGCATACATGCGATTTCTATATGAAATTTTGGGTTATTCTGGAAACTTCCATCTTCTTGATAGCCTCACCTTGATGTAAAAATACTATCTGGTTATCAATCCAGAATAACCCAAAATTTTTAGTTTTAGTTTTGTTAAATTAAATATTTATATATTTATTTAAATATTTATTACAATATTTATTATTTTTATTAATATTTCTATTAAACGATGGTCACAACAGTAATGACCATTTTTTAAATTTTTTATTATAATTCTCGAAATTTTGTTATATACAATTAAATACATAAATACATATTCAAAGATCATAAAAAGTTAAGTATATAATATCAACTTCAACAGGGATGTCTAACATTTTATATAAACAAATTAAGCCTAGTGTTCATTACACCGTTACGAAAGTAACGTAAAACAATAAAATTTTCTTGACACCTTAGGCATTCATTAATCAGAAAACGAGTTACCCTCGAAATTTCGAATTAAAAATCCTGTTTTCAAAATTCCGGAAATCAAAGTCCCGGGAATCAAAATTCCGAAACTTAATATCTCTTTAATCAAAATCCTCGAAGACAAAATCCTTGAAATAAAAATAGCGGAAATCAAAATCTCGAAAATTAGAATTCCGGAAATTAAAACCCGGATTTTGAGAAATCTCGGATTCCCAAATAACAATTTAAAACGGAAACAATGTTTGGGTTTCAAGTTTATGTATAGTCAGAATACAAGAATTCATGAATACATGAATTCCGTTGGAATGAATGTATCTTGGGAAGCAGATTTTGTTGAGGAATCAAGTGTATCATGATTATTTTTTATAAGACAGTCGGGACAAAAAATAGTTTTTCATTTTTTGTTGGCAGTTCAAGTTAGCAGAAAAGCCCATACACACCATGATCTGACTTACTTTCGAGATGACAACCTAATATATTTAAAAATTTAAAATTTAAAATTTTAAAATTTAATCCCAGTTACCTATCTCTGCTGATAGAATCTCTTGTCTTTCGAAACTTGGTTCTTAATGCATGTCACAAATTCAGGGGATAATATGTTCAATATATATTTATTAACTGTTCTTATATGAACTAAATTCTCTCTCAGAAGAAAATCATCCATCTCCTTTGGTGTGGTGAAGATTTTATGATTTGAATTATTTTACCGCACAATCCAGCTATAGAAGAATAATATCAGTTTGTTTCACTATTTACCGTTATGTGGGAACAATGTCGTTCGATCGATTATTTTCATTCAATGGACAAACAAGCTGAAATTTACTACAATGGGCTATGAAATCGAACTATCTAAAATCAATATCTTGTAATTCATGATTTTGCTTAACGCAAATTTTATTTCCGCGTTTTTGATTTTCTGGATTTGTACCTCCAACATTTTGATATCTGAAATTTGTGTTATTATATCCAGGATGTTTGGGATCGGGATTTTGATTTTAAGAATTTCGATTTCCGGGATATTTTTAAATTCTGGGGATTTAAAACGTCTCTCTAAAAAGTTTTCGTTGGTCCAGATGCACAAACTTGTCAGCATCACATATTTTACTTTATCTGTCTCATAACCAAACTGGCATTTCTATTGTTTTATACCGTATATATTTTCTATTCTTCTAATAATTTGTAAACATATTGCAACAGTTGATAAGCTGGTCGCATGTTTAGTGGAAATTAGATCCGGATGAAGTTAGACCAGTTCGTAAATAGCTGGACACCCGTATTTATAATTTGTCGTGTTAAGGGGGCAATGAAATTAAATTGTGGCACAAACAGTGAATACCTGTACCAAAAATCAGGCCATATTTAGCAAATACGGAATCCAGCTATTTACGAACTGGTCTTACTTCATCCGGTCTAAATTTCCACTAAACATGCGACCAGCTTTTAATTTATTTCACTATGATGCTACATAAAATATGGCCTGATTTTTGGCACAGTTGTTCACTATTAGTGCCACAACTCAAACTCATTGCCTCCTAACACGACAAGTTATATATATTTTATCCAACAGTTTACGAATTGGTCTAACTTCACCTAGTTCATATTACCATTAAACATCTGAATTTTGTGATGATGATTTTTTCAAATTTTTTTTCGGCGAAAATTTACTACCAACTTCAATTACATGTAATTTTCGGCTCATACAACAGAATTTTTTTATTACCACCTTCAGTAGCATAATTTTCGGCTCATATCAGCAGAATTTTGTACTACCACCTGATACAAAATATGTTGAGAATGCAGTTTTTCGGCTGAAATTTTCGGCTAACTGCAGTAGCATGACGTAGTTATACACCTGAGAAAGCGAAGATACTATCTGCATTATCGACAGTTTCATGTTTCTGCTGTAAATTTTCGGCTAACTTTAATCGTGTGAAAAACAAATCCTGGCTGAGATGATAATGAAAATACAGGGCTAACTTCATAAACATCCTGATTGTTAAAATGGGCAGAATCATTTAGAGCCTTATCTAAGCTGTGCTGTTAATATTATTTCTTTAATTAAGTTTACATAGAATGCAAATAGAAATATTTTAAATTATGTTATTTATATTTGGAATATAGTTACTCGTTTGGAAACAAAGAAGTTATCAAAATTGTACATTAAATCCTGAAATTGAAAGTACAAATTATTTATCTTTACCTTACATAAAGAATCTTTTCGAAAAATTAAAACATTTATTTAAAAATTATAATTTCAAAATTATTGGTCGTTCAGCTATGAGTTTAAATGATATTTTGTTTTCAAAATTAAAAGATCCGATACCATTAAAGAAAGAATCTAATCTGGTCTATAGGATTAAATGTAACGATTGTAACCTAATTTATACCGGACAAACTAAACAGTTTTTGCGGGAGCGGTTCTTTCAACATTTACGTGGTGCTTCGGGAAATTCAAATTCAAATCAAATAAGTGCACTTTCGGAACATATTAGAGATACCAACCATAAAATTATTTTTGAAGATGTAGAAATTTTGGAAAAACAATCAAATTACAGGAAACGATCTATTTTGGAAATGTTACATATAAAATCTAGTTCAAATTCTCTAAACAAAATTAACGATTTTGCATACATTGGCAATTCATATAATCTATTTTTATAATTTGATTTTTTGCTTTTACACAATTCATATTTTACTTAAGATGGATAAAATTGTTTTCAATTTATGTTTTTAGTCAAATTTTATTTTGTAAAGTGTTTTCCTGTAGATATCAATTTTTGTTGCTTTGCTAAAATAAAGAATATATTTTTTCTAGTAGCGAGCGATATCTACAGGAAAATAGCTACGTTTTAGTTAGCCTTGATTTCGATTTTATTTTGTATAGAAAATATTTTTTTGTTAAATTGATTTACATACTTTTGAGAATGGAACCGAAATGGTTCCGAAAGCTTAAGTACTAATAAATAAAAACAATAAAAGAGCTAAATAACTGTTATTTTAATTTTGTAAACTTATAAGCTCATAAAACAATTTAATTTAAGTTACTCGTATGTACACCAAGTCTTCATAAAATTGAATAAACTAACATTGGTTTTCTATAAGTACATAACATTCATGCATATGTGAGTTTATAGTTATATCGACTGTTTTTTACATCTTCATCCAAACGTAATACGTACGTACGTACATAAACTTTCATATATAGTTTTGCAAAATTGATTTTAAATTATTCAATTTGAATATATTACATTGCTGTGCTCGTAATTTTGTCCCTATAGCTCTGTATATAACTCTATTTTAAAATTCGACAAGACACAACGATATATTCATATTACATACATTACGAGTATATCGTCGGTTTAGTGCAATATAGTGAGACAAGCCGAAATTCGCTCGTTTCTAAGATATTCGAACATTTCTAGCAAATTAGGTAAAATTCCATATAAAAAATCACGCAATTTGCGAAAGAAATTAACATTTTAAGATATTGGAACCTATCCTACGAAAATTTGCATATTTAAAGAATTATAAAAATTAAGATCCAATGTAGGAACAGAAAAAATATTATTTTACTAATCAGAATGTATTTTGATTTACTTTTGAAAAACGCCCTTTTTAGAAATAATTTTGAGTGATTTTTTCAAATCGTTGCACCAAACCGACGATATGTTTATCTGCTGCATAATATAACTAAAATAGAATTTGACATTTTCATAATAGAATGTCTAACTTCTGTATTATGTATTATAAATTCGATAATCGACCAAATGACAATAAATACTCGTTTGTGTACTCGAATCCATATACATACATACATAAATTTCCAAAAATTAATCGTTTTGTTACGTAGAACAATCACAAAGGTAAAATATTTGCAATAAGCTAATTACAAAAACAACTGTAAAATGGAAAATTTTAAAAGAAAACTTTATTTATTATTCAAATGAATTTTCCATTACATATTTACTTTATGGCGGAGACAAAAAAAAAATTTAGCAAATCTTTGTGTGATAATTAATTTTTTTTGCCAGTACATTATGCTCGTATGTCGTACGTAATACGACTACAGAATTCATACATGCGAGTACGGAAGATGGGAACATAGTATAAAAGCATTTTTTGTTTGTTATATTGTTACACGAACATATACACATTTCCAAAAACGAAACTTTTGTCTTGTCTTATTTGTTTGGTGAATTACTCATGCTTTGAATTTTTTTCTTTTTTTTTGAAAGCCTAAAGAAACGTTATTTGTAATTTATGGTAATTGATGTTTGTGGAAGAGCCAACAAAAAATTTAAATTTATGGCGGATTTTCACGTTTTAAAGGATTTGTTTCATTATTATGAATGTGTATTGTATTCTTCAATGCTGAATTTAATTGTTTGACGCATAATGTAGATGTAGAAGGTTTACATAGACAACACGTAGGAATATATGTTAGCTAATTTATTTGGTGTTTCATTTTGCCTAAAACCGAAATCTACTGCATAATGCTTTTACTTGTGGGGGTTTCTCGGAGCATTCATCGTCATCCCTTTGGCAAGACAACCACAGGGTTGGAGTGCAGAGTTAAGCATATAAGTTGTCCAATCGGGGATGACCGTAAGCTCTCTACGGTCTCCCCGTGGCACTCCAGTAGTCTCAAGCTGTCGGAGTGTGACTTATGGGAGAGTACCTAGAGTTCCTTCAGTTTAGAATCAAACAATTCTAGTGAAAATTCTAGTCCCAGAATTTTTCCCAAATTTTCCATATAGTCCTCAGTATGACCTAAGCTACTAGAAAAACAACCGAAAGTATTGGTTACTAGTGGAAGTTTTTGAGATATTGGTCAAAAACTGGAAATCACTTATATAGCCGCAGAAAATAAAAAAATTCTAGTGAAAATTCTAGTCCATGAATTTCCCCCAAATTGTCCATGTAATCTCAGTATGACCTAAGCTATAAGAAAAACAACCGAAAATATTGGTTATTAGTGGAAAAAATGGCGGATAGATGGATTATTGTTAAATTTCAAGTTTTCATATACCGAGTTCCTTTACCTCAGAGATCAATCAATTTGCCATTTTAAGGAACACTTTTAATATTTTATTCCGCTGATATATTTTATTTAGTGAAAAAAGTGGTACATAATGAATGAAAAATTTCCGCTGGTAATTAAATAACAACTTAATTCTCTTTAGTGATAGTGCTGCCACTTGCGGCGAGTAGCGCAATCTCTTATTTTCCGCTGTCAAAATTCCGCTTTCTTATACTGCATCTCAAATGTGGTATTCTGACGATCCTCATAGCAAAGCGAATTTTCGAAATACGAAAACTTTCATCTATTGCACACTTTGAAGGTGGCTATGTTCTAAAATCTAAAAGATTCGATCCACAGAATCTCCATTTAATGACTTTTTTGTTACATTTATGAAAAATGGAAATGCCGAAATCGGACACTCTGATAAACCTTATATGGCAAATTTTCACGAATTAAGATTGTTTTTATCTATTACCCGTTGTAGATGGCTATGTGACGAAATTTCCGCGATTCGCTCCACAGAATTTAGATTTTCTGTTTTTTTCGCTAGATTACATCTTTCATTTATTGCATGAATTGCTCAACAGAATTTCCATTCTCGACTTTTTTCATCATGATTATGAAAACTGAACGAAAGAACCCGATATGCTCCATTTTGACTCGTCCAGTTTTCTTAATCATAACGAGAAATTCCTTTTTTGTACATAATTTCTTCTTTTCAGACCTTAACTTTATTTATGATAAAATAAATGATAATATAAATAATTGTATTATATAAATGATTTTATTAATTGCAGTATGAAGATTGCTATGTGGCCAAATCTACGGGATTTAGTCCACAGAATTTCCATTTACGAACTATAGTATTTAAGTTTGATAAAATGAAGTGGCACAATAGGGAACCTGACTTTAAGCATAGACGCATTTTCTTAAAATTTGATGGCTTTCTTTTATTTCACTATATAGGTGGCTATGTGAAGAAAATGATGTCACTTGATGTCAATTTTGGGCTTTTCCATTTTCGGCCAAAATAGGACACCTATGCTCAATCGCAAATTGGAATGCTTTCATCTATTGGACAATGTACGTGACTATGTTCTTAAGTTTGTTACGACTTTATGGTCGCAACGACGATTTTTTTTTGTTATTTTATTCACCCCAGTTGTTGTCTTCGTTTCACCCATCTTCTCTTATGTTTTTATTCACCTCTGTGTTTGTCTGTGAACGCACCCGCGACGTTTTGTTTTGTTCCCCATCGTGTGGTGGCGTAGAGGTGAAGAGAAGACGAGAAAGAGAGAACAATGCGCATCGAGTGTGTGCAAAGTAAAACGTTTTGAAAAAAATGTTTTTTCTTATATGTCTCTCTTTTGTACCAACGAAAATTTGGTATAAAGGAGAGACAGAGAAGAGCGATTCATTTTCTTCTAAAACGTTTTACGAGTTGTGCGGGGCTCGAATTTATGTATGCGGACAGTCAAGTTTTGATTTTTGAAGACGTGGCACTGCGCGCTAGTAGTTTTTTTTGACAAATAGAGTCTGTCTTGAATTGTAGAGTGTAATTTTTTTTTTCTTTTGGTGTTGATCCACTTTAAAGTAATTTTTTTTATTCAAAATATACGCTTAAAAATATATACCACTATATAGTATTAAGTTAATAAACTATACAGATATGTACTGTATAATAAAATAAAATAAAACATATTGTGTAAATAAAATCTAGAAATTGGAAAAAAAGGGAATTTGGTGTTTTGAGAAGTGCATCTGTGTATCAAAATGGCGCACAAGATTTAAATTAATAAAATAAAATAAAAATTTTAGAACATTTTATACTAAAATAAAGAAGAGTAGTAAATTGTTATCAAGTAATTCATCATTTGAATTATATAGTCACGATAAACAGGGTGTCTCGAAAGTGGATGACACGAGTGTTTACAATTCACTAAAAATTAGCATCGTTGGGTCAAACAATTGTTTGTATACATACGGTTTAGGCGATACAACGCCAGTTGAGGCCAGGCTAATTCATCAGCGAGTGTGACGGGCGGCTAATTGTAGCTCGCCTCATATTTTATCGGTGGTCAATCGAGGCCGTACAAACGGCCGAATTTCGGAGATAACAGCGGTATAATTAACGTGTGATTTGATCCATTTAATCTACGGCGGTAAGGCGCCTAACATTGACGGCTACCAATCGAGGCCTAATTAATTTGATTTTGGCGAGACAACGCCCTATATTTTTGGGTAGTGATGGGTGTGGTCCCTGTATAACGGCGAAACAACAGTCACTATTATTCTACGGTTTATGGCAGAAGACGCCCACCCAGTTATTTGCAGGTGGCCAGTTGAGGCCACTTTATTTGCGGTTTTTGGCTAAAACAACCAACGTTATATTATGGTTTATCGGTGAGTCATCGGTGAACCAATTAGTTACGGGTGGCCAGTTGAGGCCATCTCATTAATTCAGCAGTTTTGGTGACTAAATACATTCTATTGGTATCGGGGAAAGGCCCCGCAACGGTTTGGGTGGCCAACCGGCTAGCCAAATTTATATATATTGGTATCGGAGAGAGGCTCCGCAACGGACGACCGCTCAAGGTCGCACCAACACCCGCCACGGTAACGGCACCAAAGCCGCAACGGTCCGGGTAACAGGAGTTACCTGTGGCATGACGGCACCAAGGCCGCACCAGTAATTTTGGTTATATATTAAGGTACAATTTTTTTTATTTTTTAATTTAAACTTTTCGATTTTTTATTTTTTTTATATATATTTTTATTATATTAAATTTTTAAATTTTGTAATCGAGCGCCGCACAGCGGGTGCACGCTCGATGCGCATTGCTGTTCTCTCTCTCGCTCTCTCTCTCGTTCCCTCCTTTTCTTTTGTTGGGAAGTTGTTTTCTTTGTGTTTCCTTTTAAAAAAAAAAAAATTAATTATAAAATAAATTATTAATTTTCCGGGTGGGTATGATGGGAGCGGAGACTCCCTCTGTGTCGGTGTAGTGTTGATTGCGGTCCCTTGGTGCCCGCATCCAATTTCGTAACCAGGGCTCGACCTTGTTTGAGTTCGAATGGATGCGCGCACCAAGGCACCTCTCTCCTCTTTTATAATTATGTTTGTTCGTTCCTCAGGTTTCGGCCGACGAATTTCGGTATTAATTATTATTTGCGGTTTATTTAAATTTCTGTTTTACTCACGGTGTAAGCCAGGAGCACATGCAAGCCTCAAACCCCACGACCCTTCGCACTTCTCCCTGAGAACGTAGCCGGCAAAAATCACCGTGGAGGCCTCTGCATGCGCTTAGTGAAAATCTGCAGGTTGGCAGTAGCCAGCCTGTAACAAGTTTCCAGCATTCGCTCCACAGAACTATCATTTTCGAACTTTTTCATTATTTATTTATTATATTTTGCTAGCGCTACAGCTGCATCCCATTGAAGGATTTGGTTACATAATCAAATTAACTTCGGAATTATGAATGATTTGTCCAATGTAATCCTAGCCAGGTCCCACAGCTGCTGGAGGGTGCATTTGTTGCTGGATAACGCATAGTGGCATGCCGGTGGGGGATGGTGTTCCCATGCGCCAAACAGAATTTTAATTTACGGACTTTTTTTAAATTACTGATAAAATTGAATTGTCTAAGGTGAAAATCCTGACGATACACATACTAGACATGTGGCGTATTTTTCGAAATTGGTAAGCTTTTATCAATTTGGCTTCTATGTGGCCAGTTTCCATTTTGGAAGTTACCGTTATAATTATGATAATTTATGATAGTTTCTAAGACCCGTTAAACTGTATGTTTTATGGGTTTTATTACTGTGGATTTTAAAATGTAATAGATTTTATTGGGAGTAAATATAAGTTGGTACAATGTGTTTTATTCAAAGTAAGCTACGAATTTTTTCCATTTTTCAGGCAGCATACAGGTTCCGCGTCGAAAAAATTCCTTGTGTTTTGAGGCTATCCAAGAATCGACCCAATTTACCTTCGTAAGCAGTGAAATGCTGCTCCGCCAGGCCATGAGTCCGTGAGTCTATGAAACCGTGCCAGCCATGAGTCGTGACCGGAACAAGTGGTAGTCGGAAGGAGCCATTCATCTAAATAAATCCATCCGATCCGAGAAATGTTAACGACAAATTTGGCTAAACGATGTGTGAAGAAATTGGTAAAACTTTCTGGTTCATATCTCTTTTCTATTTATATAAAAATCACGTGACATGATGTTCGTACACGCTAATTACCAAATTGTTCGATATTGTTACCAGAAATATGATTCATGGTCCGCGCGATGCTTTTAACATGATATCGCCATGCATGGACAATGGAAAATGTACAAAGCGTTTCCCAAAGCAATGTATTAATGATATCATTACTGATATCGACGGTTATCTATTGTATCGGTGCAGAAACGCAGTGAATTGCCACACATTTACAATGCGAATGTCGAACACTACAAATCAAATTGAAATTAAAAATTACTGGGTGGTACCATATTCACCAATACTTTCAAAATCGTAGAAGGCTCATATTAATGTCGAGCTTTGCAGTTTTGTACAGTCCATCAAGTACATTTGCAAATATGTTAATAAAGGCAGTGATTTGCCAATATTTTAAGTACAAAATATAAATGAAAACGACGAAATATCACGATACCAAATGGGCAGATACATCAGCGGCAACGAAGCTGTCTGGCGTATTCTTAGTTTCCCCATACATGAACGAAACCCAAGTATCAATCACCTTGAGATTCATCTTGAATACGGTCAACGTGTATCAGCCACTAAAAACGACCCTTAGCGAATTTTTCAAACTGACATTTTTTATACTGACGTCCCACGCTATTTTACGCAGACGTATTCAAAGCCAATACATTGGGACAATCAAATACATCAAAATCTGACACTTGCAGATGCAGTATTTACATCCACGCTGAATAACATTCGTCAACTGTTCGCAATTTTATTAAAGACATGTTATCCAACACAATCATCGGCTTTGTGGGAAAAATACAAGAATTACATGGCTGAAAACAAACTACACCGAGTTAGATACACAAACATGAAGCTTCGGTTTTGATCGAGGATTTGTGTATCTTAATTTCAAATTGACCAATAAATCATTATGGAATGCCATCGCTTGATCTTTCGGAGGCCGACTTAGTTAACAGTGATGTGCAGAGAGAAAAACAGTATAACAATGTTGTCCTAGCTACATTTATTGCGAAAAATGAGCCATTAATAGCTTCTGAACAAAAAGTTTTTATGATCGAATTATGCTGGCTGTTGCTGCTAAACATGGCGGCTTTTTCTTTATGGATGCACCAGGCGGAAACGGCAAAACACTTTTAATATCACTTATCCTTGCAAAGATATGTTCACAGCACAAAATTGCTTAGGCAATTGCATTGTCAGGCATTGCTGCCATTTTGTTAGATGGTGGATGAACGGCACATTCAGCACTCAAACTGACATTAGACGGTCATAACTAACCGAACGCAATGTGTAGCATTAAAAAAACAGCTATATGGCTGCAGTGCTGCAAAAAAGTTCGATCACTCGAAGCATTACCTAGAACTATGCAAGATTTAAACGGCAATAGCAAACTATTCGGTGATGCTACCTTATTACTACCAAGTGATTTCCGACAGATATTGTAAGTCATTCCACACTCTACTTATACCGATGAGATTAACGCATGTTTAAAACAATCATTTTTATGGCGAAGCGTAGAGACGATCGCTGGCTATTGACAAAATGCATCAAATTGCCAGACAATCTATGCACTATCGTTAATTCAAAATATGAATTAATTGAGAATGACTTCCCGGATATTCTGAGTAATTACTTGAACCATATTTGGCTCAGTGAACGTGCTATTTTGGCAGCGAAAAATGTTAATGTTCACGAAATTAATTTTCAGATACAAGAGTCGTTACCTGGCGAACTGATGTCTCTCAAATCAACCAACACTGTCGTTGATGAAAATGACGCAGTAAATTATCCAACTGAATTTTTAAATTTAAAAGATATGCCTGGAATGCCACCACACAATCTTAGATTAAAAATTGGTTCGTCGATAATTCTGCTTCGCAATTTAAACCCACCCAGATTATGCAACGGCACACGTTTGGTCATCAAGAGAATCACTGGAAATGTTATTGAAGGAACTATTTTGAATGGAAAGTTTAAGGGAGAATTCGATCTTTTGCCACGTATCCCATAATGATACCCTCGGAAACAACAATGCTATTCAAACGGCTTCAATTTCTGATTCGTCTGGCATTCGTTATAACAATCAACAAATCTCTTATATGTTACATGCTCATGTGTGGGTAAACCATCGAATCTCTTCATATAGGCAAATTATATATTTCGGAACTTTAAAGCAAACCGTAGCATGTAAGTCACAACTCTTTGGATTTTGTGGAATTAGAAGAAACGTGAAATAAATTCTTTGAATACATCGTGGGTGAATTGTACAGTGTAGGTGGCTGCTTCATCGTCATCATTTCAATACTATCAAATCTGAATAAGGTCAAATTTGCAATGAGCTGTCCGCAAGAAACGTCTGCCATAGCTGAGGAGGAGAAGTAGCTAATCGTTAGGTGGTATTTTTGGAAAAATCCTGGTACACAGGTGTCTCAAAGATCTAGAAGCATTTCTTTTATTATTAGTGGTACTATTCTGGTTTTTCCTGCGAGAATAGGGAATTAGGAAAAATATTTTCGTAGGATTTTTGTTCAAATTGTATTTTCCAGGAAATAAGTTTGGTGCAAAAATGTTCGAAGCAAAGTTAAACGGAATTTTTTTTCCCTATACAAATTTTGTGGAACTAAAGTTTCCCAATTAACTTTGTTTTGAAAATGTTTGCATACCAAACTTATTTCCTCTGTAGGCCAGGAAAATAATTTGGACAAAAATGGTATGAAAATATTTTCATAATTCGCTATTCCCAGAGAAAGTCAGAGTTGTGCCACAAGTTGAAATGCAGAGAGTGAGTAAGTCGAGCACAATAAATTAACACAACTATATAACGTATAATGTCCACGAATAAATATGAATTTGTATCGTTACGAATTTGCCCTGTCAAATCCGCTTCGTATCACTGGAGAGCGAATATCAGTACAGCATTTTACGGCTACAACACCAATTCTCGTAATTTACATAGCTTTCGGAGTATTCTCGAAAAACTCGGATCCTCTAGTCATAAAAAGACTACAACAAATAAGTTCCACAATTGTTTATTTATTCACTATTTACACCACTTATAATTTTTAATTACACCACTACTTTCACTTAACACCACTTATTATTTTCACGATGCTCACTAAATGACTCATTTAGACAGACTCGTTGCACTCGTATTTACGGAGGTCGATCAATAAGTACTAATGTTTGAAAACATGTGGCGCTGCTAAGGGACGTTAACTTTTAATCGTATACTATGTCATCTAGTTCACACGTTAGTTTTTATTTGAGAGCCACTTGTACCACTCGTGCTTCGTGTTTCTCGATAAAATGAAGAAAGAGCCCAATATCGATCCGTAATTCGCTTTTTAATTTTGGATGGAAAAACATTCGAAGGAATAAAAACGAAGTTGGATCCTGTCTTTGAGGAGCCTTCACCATCTGAGACAAGCGTGAGAATTGTTGTTACCGGAGTAGCAATTAATATTTTAAAATGAGAAAGGGGAGAAGGAGTGGGAGTGTGAGAAAGGTGCCAGCCCGATGGGTTCCGAAATTTCCGAAATTACCGAAATTGTCGAAATTGAGATTCGGAATAGTCGCGGCCAAATTGCATGAACTGTGCTACGAATTAGTACCGCACGAGCAATTTTGGGGCAGAAATATCCTTTTACCGTGATAGACGAGAAAGAAGATTTCCGATAAAAAGTTTACCAGGGAGCTTGATAGTAACTAAGAGCACTTAAGCGTATTCCTAGTAGAACTGTTTGAATTTCTGAGCTTCAATATATTGTATCACTTCGAGTCCTCCGAGCTGCTTTAAGCTATAGTATAATTCGACCATGCCGTTCGCTTGTGGATGATATGATGTCGTGTTTATACGATGTGGGCCAAGAAATGGCGTTAATTCGGTCAATAGTTTGGACTCAAATAGTGTTCCTGGATCAGTTGTACTATTAAGTGGAACGTCAAACCGTGATACGTAATTGTTGTCGAATGTTGTGGCAATGGATTGTGCTGACATATCATGCAGTATACTTGGGCCATCGAGCGAATCGGTCAACTAAATGGATACATTCAAATCAAGTAGGTTCAGGAATTTTGAATTCGGCAATAGATGCCTTAGTATGCCATTGGACATTCGATCGTTGGCAGGATTAACAAGATTGTGCCCAACTGTTCAAGTCTTTGTTTAAACTATGCAGATTGAGAAATCTAGTGTACAGTAACCCAGTTTTTCGCTGTAACGGCTCGGAGATGTATGGGCGGTTTGTGCCAGTTGATCTTTCGCCGTAGATTTAAAACCAAGCATTTTATAAAGCACCATAGTTTGTAATTCGAATTTGTACGACGTATCCACAACAACCTTGTCCGCAACAATATTGTCTTTCCCGTTCACATATCGGACATTCGTTGTAAATTCACTGATGTAATCCAAATGCAACGCTCATTCTGGATTACGTTCAGTTTTAGTCTGAACTGCAATGGTCATAGGCTTGTGGTCGGTGTAAATGGTGAAATCCCGACTTTCGACGAAATATCTGAAAGGTTTCACAGACAGATAAATCGCAAGTAGTTGCCATTTGAATTTTCGAGAAGAATCCTAGGGGCCTCCAACATTTATTATATTTTTTCTGTATAAATTAATTTTCAGCGTATGTGCCAATAACGCGATGAGGGCTTCTTGAGACAATTGTTTCGAGTTTTGATATAAGTAACGGCAGTAATATATCGTTTGTATGTTTGACTAACAAATACAAGAATATGAGTTAATATTTGTGCAGAAGCTGGCCAAAAGTTCCTTCGATAACTTTCTGCGCAGAAACCTCACGTGCTTCTAGAAGAACATTCTAAATCTTTTTTTCTATGTAGATACGCCAACGTCCCAAGAATTATTGAATTTATTAGATAAGTTCAATTCACATGCTCTCTATAAAAACTTTAAGTCATCCAGTACAATAGTGGAACGATTTTCTAGATTATCTTATTTCTTGTAAGTTCGATTTTCATACTAACGCAGCTTTTACACCAAAAAAATACATAGCGAATATATTCGAGAAACTTTAAAGAGTGATTTTTGTGACACCTTTATCTTATTACGACAAGTTATTGTGATAACTATGACTGTCAGAAATATTTTTAATAACAAACCGTAAACACAACATCAACAGGGGTACACATTTTTAAAAATAATAACTACTTCAATGTAAATCGTACGATTTCCATTGAAGAACGATTAATGGTTACGCTTAGGTGATATATCAGTTTCATTTATTGCATCAATGCTAATCTATATGTCATTGGCAAGTACTCCTATGTTATTGTTAATAATTCATATGTTTCAGATATTACACAGGCAGTTCATTATCGGCTCTACTGTACTGTTTCAGGATGGCTCCGTCGACTATAAGTCAAATTACGGGTAACATTTCCAAAATCATATTTACGGTTCTTAAAAACCAGTACATGGCACCACCTACAGAAAAGAAATGGAAGGAAATAGCCCGACAATACTTAGATTATCGGCAAATACCGTTATGTTTAGGAAGTATAGACGATAAACAAACATATACGAATACAAAAACCAAAAAACAGTGGGTCTTTGTACTAAAAATATAAAAATTTTCATTCGTTGATATTGCTAGTAGTAGTTGATGCCAACTACATTTTTACTGTTACATTTTATGGACATTTTACATTTTTACTGTTTTCCGCAATTCATCGTTTGGGAAGCCAATTTATGGAAATAAGTTGGACTTGCCCAAATTGGCAAATTTCGAAATAAAATAGAGCCATACGTCTACTTTTTCATCGCGGATGAAGCGTTTCCGCTAACAAGCAGTATAATGCGCCCATATGCTGCCAGAAACATATTTGCTGTGTTTTAATATTGGAGCACTATCCGGAGCCAAATGGCAATTTTCTATTGAAACTGCAGCTATTATTCACTGGTGTCGCTGTACTATAAAAATTAAAACTAAATTCATCAATAAAACAAACATTTATCACCTGAAATATATTAATTGACATTTATTTTGACATGACGTTATAAACAAAAATTCATTTTGCTGCGTTTTAATTTTTTATTGTAAGATTTAGTTTCTAATGGTTTCAGGGGTTTACAAAATTAAAAGCCTTTTCAAATTTCCCATTGAAATGGATAGCGCTCCCGATAGCGGCTCCCGATAAATAAGTGAGCTGAGATATTTTTTTATCGATTTTTAATTAAAAAGTTGAATGAAAAATCTTAGTTTAGATTTAAATAAATTAATTAAATGCAATAATAGCGCGCTAAATATAAGTTTTCACATAGAAAATTGGCTGCTCCGGATACAGCTATCGGGCGCTAATAAAAAAACACAGCAATTATTAGATAATGAAGAGCGCGCAAAAAATGAAATTTTTAATTATCGCTTGAGTAGAACACGCTTGAATGTTTTCTTACTGATGTTAAAAAAACAATTCAAGCAACGTGTGTTTTACATAATTTCATCAGATTGGAAGATCGACCTCATGTTATTGAAAGCGAATTGGCATTGGCGTTTCGAAGAAGTAGATTAAACCGAAGAAATTTTACTGACATTCCTTGTCAGACTTCAAATACCGGAGCCTTGTCATTTGATGCTGTTGCGATTAGGTAACATTTAGCCAGTTATTTTTCTTCAAGTTTTAGACAAGTACCATGGCAAAACCAAAAAATTAGACCAACATTTTTTTCTTAAGTAAATTTAGAATTATTAAAATTAATAAAATTTATAATTTTCTCAAAAATATTTTGTTATTGTATTTTTTTTAATGAGAGAATCAAAAGAGACTAGCCAACGGCCACGAATTGTCAAAAACTAGTATGTGAGGTAAGTAGATAATGCAAGAGTTAGTAAACGAAATGCATACATCACCAATAGTTAAATGAAATACATGTAGCTCTATAGTTCATTGCAACTATTTATTCAATCATAGGTACAAAATTACACATGAATCCACATATTCATATAATAATATGTAATAAAAAAATTTCACGCTTTTCTTTTTAGTGAAAAAATTATAATTAATATATGTAAATTTAAAAAAAATATCACTTCATTGTGAATTGGTTTAGCACAGCTCTGTTTATAAAAAGGTAATTAATTATAGGTTTTGCACTTCAAATTCACGATTTTGCAAATCATATTCTATTTTTTTTATTTCAATCTCAACTTTTTACAAGTCAACATCAATTTTTTACAATTCAACTACAATTTTTTATGCTTCATTGTTAATTTTTTGCAAAGCAAATTCGTGTTTTTTCAAACCAACTTCAATTAAATGCAGATCAAATTCAAGTTTTAATATTTCAAATTCGTAAATTTTTTGCAACTTTTTGCAAAACAAATTAAGTGCTCCCAATTCTTAACCGATTATGATGGGATTGGGTATGTTGGGTGGAAATAGGATTCTTAAAGAATTTTTGGAAGAAATTCTGAAATATGGCCACCTGGGACGGAACTCGATCAATTCTAAACCGATTATGATGGGATTGGGTATGCTGGATGGAAATGGGATTGGTAAATGATTTTTGGAAGAAATTCTGGAATATGGCCACCTGATCGACACGATATATAAGATCGACACTCCATTATCATTGATTAGCTGAAAGGACTACCAGCCACAACCCAAACCATTTAGATGAATTGCATTCATCATCTGGCCAGATAGTGTCCCTCCACTATACGATTCTATACAAATGTTGTTAGCTTACAGAGAAAGACACGTTTTCCTGAAATTCCGAGATGTATGAGCGCGGTTTAGAGGTTTTCGAGGTTGATGTTATTATACCCTTGTTGTAAGTTTACTTGAATGAATTAATGATTATGTTCTATTTCCAACATTTTCCCAAGATCATCCTCAAAGTGGAACACTGGTCAGTGGTTGATTTATTGGGGCGAAAACTACTTAAATAGTCACTAATGATAATTTTCACAGTTGAGACGGTCATCAAATTTTTTCAGCGGAAATGAAAGCGACCTCTTATTTTTTGAGAAGCTCTTCCTTTCCTAGAACTTTACATCTACTTTCATGCTGTTCCCGGTTACTTTAAATGCGGTGTAGTGGATGTAAGTCACAATTCTCTTCTCTACCATGCGTCTCCCGAATATAACCTATACCCTATCGACATAAATATTTATATTTGTCTACTACATCATTTATTGTACACAATTATATAACTCCATCTAAGATTACGCTCCCCATTTGCTTCAAACTGTTTTTCTTAAAGGCATAAAAAAATTAATAAAAATTAATCTTTAAATTTCTATTAAATCCATAAAGCTGTCGGACCATTACCAAAACTTTATAAAATACTTCTGTATACCTATGTAGCTTTATACCCTTAATACATATCAAGAAATACACAAGAAGTGATAAGTTATCATCAGAATTCAGACATGTACAGGAAACAAAATAAAAAGAAATAATCCTTTTAACTGGAAAAAAGTTTATTTGGTATTTTTTACAACTTAAAAACCCTTTTTTGTGCTTATTTATAAGTTTGCGACTACCCTGTACAACACATTCGAATCATGTATTTGGATGAGGGCAGAACCACTTATCATGGTATTATTTACTAGTTATGATAAGGCACTTATATATTTTACATACAAAATTCCTTTTATTTTCCGTTTAAAGACCGTGTCGGGAAATTTATTTCAACGTACGGTACAACCAGCATCTACATACACTATCCACTCAATTTCATCATTAATTATTCAAAATAATTAAATCTATATATGTACAATTATACGTACATATTCGAATATCTATAGAAAAATGATTTCCAGGTCACTTATAAAACTAATTGAATTCATTAATTTGCATATCGCAAACGAGCCAGCAACAACAGCATCACGGTATACAGGCGTATGTACATTTTGTAGTGTAGCGCAACAATAAAATTGCATACTTACATATGGATATTCAAAAATTTTACCACCGATGTAATAAAATTAAATCTAAAATTTAACGATAGTTTAATTAATTATGGATTTTGTCGAAAAATTCGTTTTTTAATTAAATTTTCATTTTATCATCCCGAAATGGCGCAATATAGATGTAAATGTATTGTATTGATCCTTTTATGAGGTACTTTACTCAATCGAAGTTCTGTCGACAGTATATTGAAGAAATTGTTCCAACCTCTTCAAAATTCTGTCTCTTTGCACAATAGTAGCGGAAGTAAAGTAGACTTGTGGTATTTTAATTTTTTTATTTTGCGAAACCCGGAAATATTTTACACATGTTTGCAACGATCCAAAAATTGCGTTTTTTGGTAAAATTTTTGAAAATTTTGGTTTCATTCATTTTTATTTTATGTCATTTAAACTTACCTGAATGTTATATAAAGAGTTTTTCAATCAGAGTGAGTCGATGTTACGTGGCAGCCATGTTATACGAGGCCAACCCACACGAGGTTCACCAGGTGGCAATGCATCCATAAAAAATTAGTGTTTGGGGCGAATTTTGGGCCAGAGGCCCAACTAGAGCACTACTACTGCGAGCACTACGGAACTATGCTAACCGAGTTCGTTTGGCCCAAATTGAAAACGATATGAAGGAAGACGACATGTGTTTTTAGCAGGACGGGGCTACGTGCCAAACAGCAGACGTAACGATGGACTTTCTGCATGAACGATTTGAGGGTTACGGGTCATCATCAACTTGGAATACGTCAGTTTTCATTTTCCATTTGTTTATTTGTGGAGCTGTTCAAGAAAAATCGAATAGCCGAGCAATGGGATGTTAATACCCGTCCAACCCTTCCTCCTCCTTATTCTTTTAACCTCGAGTCGACCCGAGTATTGGTCTGACCCAAATTAACCACAATCTGCAACGGTCAGTTCCTGCAAACTCAGGAACACGGCAGCTAACCCATAAATCCAGCGAGTTCACAAAGTTAACATCGCTTTGCTCCAATGCCATCGATTAAATAATGGAGCCAACTGTCGTCAGTGACATCTACCGAACAATAGCTATTATGTAATTATTAGTGTCTCCAATAATTTCCCAATGTTTATTGTGGGATATTATTTACGTACTAATAATAAGGTCATGTAACCGTGGGGCATTATTTATGTACTAATACAAATGTCAATGTAAAAAACAAATTGTATAATTTTTGGATAGTCGGTCGAATATAGCCGCTCGATTCGAACGAAATAAATAAAACCTCTTAAATTAAAGTTAATGTTTTAATAAATAAAATGCATAATAAAAAAAAAACCAAAGAAAAAGAGGGGAGAATAATCAACCAACTTTATTAATCCTCAACCAACCCAAACAAGAGCAGCAAGATAATCACGATGCCACTGCTTCCAAAAACCTTGAAATTGCTGCTGAAGATTTTGCCATTTGAATAATTTAGTTGTTTTCAGTTCATCTAGAGCCGGTTCTGAAATAGCATTCAAGAACGTTCCAATCAGGAAATGCGCAGGAGGGAGAATTTCCAAATCAGCTGGATCGTTGTTTATTTTACAAAGTGGCCTCGAATTCAGAAAAGCTTCAATTTGCGTTATTAATGTTGTCATCTCCTCAAACCCAAGATTTACATTGGCCACCCTTTTTAAGTGGAATTTGAAGGATTTCACCAAGGATTCCCATAAGGCGCCAAAGTGTGGTGCATATGTGGAGGATTAAAATTTAATTTAATACTTTTCTGTAATAGAAATGCGAAGATTAATAAATTGTTTGTTTGATTAATTATTTGATGTTTTAGTTGTTGCAGTTCTCTATTAGCACCCACGAAATTAGACCCATTGTCACACCAGATTTGCTCCAGATCCCCTCATCGGACAACAAAACGTTTAAGTGCAGTCAGGAACGATTCATTTTCTAAACTGCTGACCATACGACTTTGTGTACACCTTTGATTTTCTGCTCAGGTTTATGGCAACAGTAATGGATACAGACGACACAATATTTTATACAACGTTTAATTGTAAATGCCTTGCTCGCATTATCCAATATTTACTTCGTACAATACTTAGGGTTAGCGCGTTGCCAGCATACATATTGGTTAGATGAACTCCACGAATAATCAATTGGCATGCTTAGTTATTTTTTGGTAAAATAACAGGATGTTTTACTGCAAACGGCAATGATGATTTTCTTAATAGACCACCCACTCGAAGAAATCCTTTTCGATCAATAAACGGATCAAGTGAAGACAGTTGATTTCTTACACGGAGTTGTGGGTTCTTACTTAGAATAGTGAGTTCATGAATAAACGCTGATTTTTGCACAATTCAGCCGGATCCATGCGGCAGAGTCATTGAAAATTGGACCACTCGGATCCGTGCCACCGTGAGAAATGATGGCATTCATGGGCCTTTCAAATAAAAAAAGAATTTCGTTAATACCTCAAACACCGTTTGTTTTATGCCATTTCAACATCGACTCTCTCTGTCTCTCTGTTTCTGTCTCTGTCTCTCTCTCTCTCTCTCTCTCTCTCTCGCTCGCGCGCCATGAATGGATTTTACCGCCCGCACTATGGTCCTCCATCCGTTTCGCCAATCGCTCTCGTCCTCCAATTTCAACAGCGCAGTCGGGGTCTTCCTCTCGACGTACTCCGGCTGGATGTTGATGGAACACTTTGTTAACCATTCGTTGTTGTGGAGACCCTGCAACGTGGCCGAGCCATCTAACTCGATTACATTTGATGAAGCCGATAATATCGCTACCTCCGAGAAGCTGCTTTATTTCGTGGTTCGTGCGAATCCGATATTTATTGTTCGCAACCTTAATAGGACCACATCGACTTGCTCTTATTGAAAAACATTTAGTAAAAAATTCTAATATATGCAAGTATAGGTAGTAATTGGGTGGTGGATTAGCTAAGGTGTGTACCACCAATTGATCTCATTCCAATCGGTGGATTGTTGCCAATTGTTACCGTTCTCCAAATCAAAGTTTTCGGTATTAAAGTCATTTGCATTGTAAAATTTCACCTCTTTAGTTTCTTGCGGGATTCTACTGAGTGCGTCGTCTAATAAAGAAAATACACCGTAAAAGTCGGAAAATTTGGAAAGTCGGAAAACTGAAAAATTATGTTTTTGTACGGGATTTTGCACTATTCGTTCCAGATGGTCTTCTAGAAGAGAAAAATTGAAAAATCGTAGTGAAAATTCGGAAACTTCCGGAAAAACTCGAAGAAAATTGATAATTTTTTTCTAGCGCATCAGTTGACAACGGCTGAACCGTTTTGGCTTAGTTTTTTTTTTGTTGTATTCACAATTGCCAGGAGATGGTTCTCACGAAAGAAAATTTTGGGAAAATAACCGTAAAAGTCGGAAAATTTGGAAAGTCGGAAAACTGAAAAATGATGATGTTGTACGGGGTTTTGCACGTATCCGATCCAGATGGTCTTTTAGAAGAGACAAATTGGAAAATCGTAGTGAAAAATTCGCAAACTTCCGGAAAAACTCGAAGAAAATTGATAATTTTTTTCTAGCGCATCAGTTGACAACGGCTGAACCGTTTTGGCTTAGTTTTTTTTGTTGTATTCACAATTGCCAGGAGATGATTCTCACGAAAGAAAATTTTGGGAAAATACACCGTAAAAGTCGGAAAATTTGGAAAGTCGGAAAACTGAAAAATAATGTTTTTGTACGGGATTTTGCACTATTCGATCCAGATGGTCTTCTTGAAGAGAAAATCTGGAAAATCGTAGTGAAAAATTCTGAAACTTCCGGAAAAACTCGAAGAAAATTGATAATTTTTTTCTATCCCATCAGTTGAGAACGGCTCAACAGATTTGGCTTAATTTTTTTGTTGTATTCACAATTTCCAGGAGATGGTTCTCACGAAAGAAAATTTTGGGAAAATACACCGTAAAAGTCGGAAAATTTCGAAAGTCGGAAAACTGAAAAATGATGTTTTTGTACGGTGTTTTGCACGTATCTGATCCAGATGGTCTTTTGGAAGAGAAAAATTGGAAAATCGTAGTGAAAAATTCGGAAACTTCCGGAAAAACTCGAAGAAAATTGATAACTTTTTTCTATCGCATCAGTTGAGAACGGCTGAACAGATTTGGCTTAATTTTTTGTTGTATTCACAATTTCCAGGAGATGGTTCTCACGAAAGAAAATTTTTCTGAAAATATACCGTAAAAGTCGGAAAATTTGGAAAGTCGGAAAACTGAAAAATTATGTTTTTGTGTGGGATTTTGCACTATTCGATCCAGATGGTCTTCTAGAAGAGAAAAATTGGAAAATCGTAGTGAAAAATTCTGAAACTTGAGGAAAAACTCGAAGAAAATTGATAATTTTTTTCTAGCGCATCAGTTGACAACGGCTGAACCAATTTGGCTTAATTTTTTTTTGTTGTATTCACAATTGCCAGGAGATGGTTCTCACGAAAGGAAATTTTGGGAAAATACACCGTAAAAGTCGGAAAATTTGGAAAGTCGGAAAACTGAAAAATGATGTTTTTGTACGGGATTTAGAACGTATCCGATCCAGATGGTCTTTTGGAAGAGAAAAATTGGAAAATCTGAGTGGAAAACTTGGAAGCTTCTGGAAAATCCCTAAAATGATTATTTTTCTAGCGCATCAGTTGAGAACGGCTGAACCAATTTAGCTCAATGTTTTTGTTGTTGTATTCGAAATTTCCAGAAGATGAGAGTTTGCTTTGATATGTATGTCAAGATCGAAACAGAAAGTTTAAATTTCATCCGCTTCAATCAATCAATTCTACGTTCCGCGCTGTACATGCATCTGCGCAGCGACATCGCTTCGAATGGAGATGCAGCCAACGTTGGTCAATTGACCATTCTCCCAGCGACATATGTTGGCAGCCCACGGCATGTGTATGAATATGCGTAGGATGCTATGGCGTATGTGTGGCATTACGGACGATCAGATTTGTTCATCACGTTCACATGCAACCCAAAATTACTTGAAATTACCGGTAATCTAAAGAAAAACTCAGGACGCTAATGGACTTCATCGTTTTTCAGACAGCCACGTTGTTGGATGTACTCAGCAGAGTGGCAGGAGCGTAGATTACCACATACATATGTTCTGCTGTGGTTAATTGTCGCAACAAACATGGTTTATGGTTTGTGTGGAGATCACAATCCAGATTCACCGTGTATGGCCGATGAAATGCACAAAACAATATCCGCGTGCGTTGCTGGCATACACAATTAGTGGGAACGACGGTTATCCACTATATGGTCACGATGATGGTGAATGCAAATGCTGTCGTGGTTGTTAATCACTGGATCGTTCCGTATTGCAAGCTTCTATCGAAAACATTCGCAACACACTGCAATGTTGAGTAATGTTGCAATGTTAAAAATGCAATATTGCAAATTCGTGAACAAAGGTGTTCGGCATTGCTGCTACGGATGCAAATGACGAAGTGTCAAGACTCCAATCGGGCCGATATGTCAGTTACAATGAGACGGTTAGCGCATTTTCTCATTTACATTACACGAAAGTCATCGCACTATTCAACATTTGTATGTGTACTTGGAGAATGAACATCGTGTCTATTTCAAGGAAGCTTATGCAACACAACTAGCAGAATGATCACCAGCTACGACACTCACGAATTTCTTCGAAATTTACCAAAGCGATCCTTTCGCACGAAAGCGATCCCAGCGCACATTGCTTTACTGGGAAATGCCACGCTATAATACTTGAAATCAAACGACGAAGAAGTTTCAACAGCAAAAAAAAGGTCAACCTGTTGCAGGATACGTCGATGTGTATTCGATTGATGTGCTTGGCCGTGTATACCACGTGTGTGTGATGTGTCATCCATCGAGCGCATTGGAGTTGTGAAACAAATACAAAGGCAAAATAGCTGACGACATTTTGCATCGAGTTTGCAGTGCAAAATCAAATTATGAGCTTGAGATGAACGGTGAGATACGTAACTATAAGCTTTGATCATGTTCGAAGACATGTGCGTGCTTATGTGCGGCAGCTATTTGTCGAAATTGGGCATGCCAGCAACAATTCTTTTGATGCACGATGCATTTAATCGCGAATTGCTACGAGAGTGAGTGTACGATCATATGATACAATGAGACACATATAGTACAAACGAATGTCCCGCTTTTAAATTCGCACGAAAAGAACGTGTAAGATGCATTGATGAAGTCAGTTGGTGAAGGAAACAACGAAATGTTCTTCCTCGATGCTCCCGGTAGAACCGGTAAAACCTTTCTGATTTCATTGCTTTTTGCCTCAATTCGCTGGAGATCTGAAATATAATTAGCCGTTCCATCATCGAGAATTTCAACTACATTACTAGACGGCACATTTTGCGTTGAAGTTGCCAATTAATATCCACACGATTGCCCAGCCAGTGTGCTCAATTGAAAAGAACTCGGTGATGGCCAAGGTATTGCAAGAATGCAAAATCATAATCTTGGACGAATCCACGAACGAGCAACTTTGACAGCGAAGAACAAGGATGTAGACAGTCTGAATTAATTGATTCAAAACCAAATCGCTGGGAAAATGCATTGTTACAAATTCGTTGACTGTGGGACCAATCAAGACGAGATAATCAACTATCCGAACGAGTTTTTTAATGCCCTTGATTTGGCGTAAATCCTATACCGCCTAACTTGATGCTCAAGGTCGGATCTGTGATAATCATGCTGCGTAATCTAAACCATCCGCGATTGTGTAACGTAACGCGATTGGCTGTAAAGAAACTGATGATCAACGTGATTCAAGTGGCGATAATCAAGGGCAAATTCAAAGGAGAGGATGTTCCAATTCCAAGAATTGCTCTGATTTTAACTAAAATTCCGTTCGACTTCAAGCGCATTCGTTTGGCGTTCGCTATGACGGTTAACAAATCACAATCTAGAATAAATCTGGGATTTCCGTGTTTTTCTTATGATCAGTTGTACGTCACGTGTCCGAGAGTTGGCAAACTATCATCGTTGTTTATTTACGCGCTGGACAAAAAACCGAAAAATATTGTTTACCACAATGCATTGTATTGATTTGCGTCTGTGTTCCATTAAATTCCACTCAAATAAAATACATTGAATTATTTTGAGTTCCAACTGACTCCAATTCATTTCCACACTGAGATAAAAAATAACCCAATTTTCAATGGATCCCTGAGTTTGAATCAACAGTTCATTTACATTTCAATATACGTCATACGAGATGATTGGTCGAAAAAATGACCGAACGCAACTATAAGCATGCCTTTATTGTTGAATTCGATGAAAATACGAATGGATTAGCCACTCAACTCAGTCGTGTATTGAGAATTGAGTTGAGTTCTTTGATTTGTTCTTTCATCAAAATCAATTTTCGTGAAGGATAAAAGTATTTGCCCGGAAGTAATAGCCAGTAATATAATAAAACTATATAAAGGGGACTACTCTAGGTAATACTAAATATTTAAAACAAATAGATTACAGTGAGCATTAACACGTCATACATGACGCTGTACCTATTTTAATCTATTGAGCCTGTAAAATAATCACCTTGGGTGCATTTTGTATCCACTCGAAATAAAATTTTGTTGAAGATTATATTTCGATAGTGCTTATCGATTTGAAATTAAATTATCTGTCATCAAATTTTGAAATGCAATAAAAGACAGGATGTCCCAGGAAGAATTGATCTCAAACGTATTGTAAATATTTTATGATGATTGAAATTGAAATAACAATTTTTGGTAAGACAAATATAAGTGAACATTCACTGGTACGTATACTAATGTATATTGTTGTGATCATAGCACATCCCTCTGTAGCAAAAGAAATTGTTTTATTATGTATGCGTGCTAGTTTATTCTTTCGAGTAATTAATTCCCATTTCCTTCTTAAATAAGTTTTTTTTATGTCTGCATCGCGCATATAATAGACCCTGTGTTGCTTGCCTTATTCCCAAACACTAAAAACAAGAATAAAATAAGCCAACCGTGTCTAAAATTTATAGTTTAAATTAATATTCTCGCACATTTAAGAAACAAAAGCGAAAAAAGCTCGTTGCGTTAGAAAGTTAATATTTTTCTCACTTTCACCACCCCTGCCGCATACAAAAGTATTTTGTTACACTTGGTATTGAACGTGAATACACGAAAACCAACAACTATGTAAAGTGAAAATAAGCTTTATATATAAACGGCAAAGTGCTAATTTTCCGAACAATATACGAGCATAAAAAAACTAAAGCAAACGATGATACAAATACAAAACAAAAAATAATTGTTGTCTTAACAATAAAGAATTAAGGGGATGAAAAAGAAAATTCCACGCGGAAAAACATACAAAATAAAATAAAACAACAACTATGTAGAAGCATCAAGCACAGTAGATGAAACAATTTTAATGAAAATATTTTTAAAGTGTTTTCTCAATTATTTAACGGATCCGCCAAACCCAAATAATTATAATGAAAGCACAAACAATAATTTTCGTATCCGCCATTCATGTTCTGAATTTCACGGTTTTATAATATAAAGGGAGCTTTCCATACTCGTAATAACTTAGCGTAGGTACACCCAGAAAATAAGGAAACATACCGGTAACTGCTAATAAAAATATTAAACATCATTAAAATGTCGTTGTGTATGGGGCGCACACATATCAGATGTGGCGCATATGAATATAAAAAGCATAAAAGCTTCGTAATAAAAATATTTAAACATAATTATCATATTTATATTTGTATATTCGTATTTCACTACGTTAAGTTTATTTTATTGCGCTCGAGTATTTTACGAAAGGCATTGGAAATTATAAAGGAAATTTATTATATATTTTAAACTTATAAATAAACAATATTAATTAATTTTTAGTTATGTTGACTTGAAAATATCTTCAAGGTATACAAGGTATCTCTCTACCAACATACGTGTGTTCCTATAACGAGTTTCAAGTGTCATAAGTATTTGGAGATTATGTGGAGTGTAATAATTTTATGTTGAAATGTGAACATATGTACTTGTCTATATACTCGTGGTTCGTACATAAGGATAAGAAAATGTAGATTGTAATTTCTTTTGACAATGTGTCGGTTGCACACTTGTAGATATGTTGTGGTGGTATATTGTCGTGCGTTATATGATGATGGTTTAAAATCTAGCTTGAAGTAATGTGTGTAAATACAAGACAGTCGTTTTGAGTGCTGAGTAGTTTTGTGGTCAAAAAATGTAGAAATATATTAAATATGACTGAGGGTTTACTTTAAAATAAAAAACGATAATATAATATCATAACATAAGGACGCTGGACGACGACCAGCTCCGAAAATAAGCGATTACGCTATGCATGTGACGATACTGCTAAAGTTTTACTAATAAAAAAATCCTGTATTAAGCGGAATTAACGTTACTCTTAATTTATTAGTTTTATTTTACATATTTGGCAATTATCTTTAAAAGAACCGGAGAGAAATTATAATATATTTACCATTTCTTTAATCAATATTCACTAATAAGAATATTGCGGTTAATAAAAGTTTTAAAAAAATAACTATAGAAAATCGGTATCCGAGGTAGATTAGTAACAAACACTACACGCTTAATTACATAAGGAAGAATTATTGAAATTAAATTAGATAACCGGAGAAATTATAAACCACACACGGGTAAAATGGGTGGGATAATAGGAAAATTAAAAAAATAATATCAAACTCCAAAGGGAAGGAACTCCTATTTTTAGAAATGGTAACAAATATAATTAGAGTTCTTAGTGCCACAATACATATCTATAGAGATCTAAATACAACCTGAGGAATATGAATTATTAGTTGGGGCTCACGTTATTATGAAACGCCTGGCTTGTTCATCAAAGAGTTCGAATTTGCTCAGAAAAATTTTCGTAACAAAGGGCCAAACACTCAAAACACTTAAGTGAAAATACTAAACCATCATTAAGATCTGGTAATTCATTCAAAGGAATATGTTCCGTCTACTATCAAAATGTTAACAAAATAGCATCCAAAGCAACACAATTTTTTCCTTTCGTGATGCAGTCACACTACTTGATTTATGTAATTAATGAAACCAATCTCTACCCGGGAATTCATATACGTTGCTTATAGATGTGACCGTTTACCTGATACGAGCTTTAAGAAATCAGGCGGTGGCGTTTTAATACCCGTTCATTCTAAGCTAGAGTGTCATGCCCTTAAAATACTCCCATCAAGAATTGGACAGATTTCTGTCAAGATTAAAATCAATCAACGTTATTTATTCATGTACACTGCATACATACCATTTCTGTGAAGTTAGCCCGAAAAATATCCCGAAGAAATGCGATGGCAACACTATAAAACCAATATCACTACATTTTTCAGTGTCATCCCGAAAAATTTTCTATATCACGTTAGTTTTGAATGTTATTCCGAATTTTTTTTACTATGACATTTTTACTATCATAAGATTTTTTTTTTTTTTGTTATCCCGAAAAAGAATTCTAATACAGAAAATTTCAGTAAACAAATAGCGACAGGTGTTCGAACCATCCCGAAAACAAAAAAATATTGAAGAGCAGAAATTTATATCACGAGAAATTAATTTAATAACAAACAATTTACTGGCATGGTTAATCCAAAAACGCAAAATCTAGCACTATGGTTATTAGTATGAAAACAATTATTGTGGATGAGTCTATGAGTCAAATTTTAGATATAGTCGTGTGAAGTCGTAGTATATATCAATTAACAGAGCAAGGTTGGTATGGAATTTGTTGAGGAAGGATCCACCTTTCAAACGCCAAAATTGTGAATCGAGTCTATGAGTCAAATTTTAGATATAGTTGTGTGAAGTCGTAGTAGATATCAATCAATTAACAGAGCAAGGTTGGTATGGAATTTGTAGAGGAAGGATCCACCTTTCAAACGCCAAAATTGTGAATTGAGTCTATGAGTCAAATTTTAGATGTACTCGTGTGAAGTCGTAGTAGATATCAATTAACAGAGCAAGGTTGGTATGGAATTTGTAGAGGAAGGATCCACCTTTCAAACGCCAAAATTGTGAATCGAGTCTATGAGTCAAATTTTAGATGTAGTCGTATGAAGTCGTAGTAGATATCAATTAACAGAGCAAGGTTAGTATGGAATTTGTAGAGGAAGGATCCAACTTCCAAACGCCAAAATTATGAATCTAGTCTATGAGTCAAATTTTAGATATAGTTGTGTGAAGTCGTAGTAGATATCAATTAACAGAGCAAGGTTGGTATGGAATTTGTAGAGGAAGGATCCAACTTCCAAGCGTCAAAATTGTGAATCGAGTCTATGAGTCAAATTTTAGATATAGTTGTGTGAAGTCGTAGTAGATATCAATTAACAGAGCAAGGTTGGTATGGAATTTGTAGAGGAAGGATCCACCTTTCAAACGCCAAAATTGTGAATCAAGTCTATGAGTCAAATTATAGATATAGTCGTGTGAAGTCGTAGTAGATATCAAATAACAGAGCAAGGTTGGTATGGAATTTGTAGAGGAAGGATCCACCTTTCAAATGCCCATAATTTTAAACAAAGTTTATGAGTCAAATTTTAGATGTAGTCGTGTGAAGTCGTAGTAGATATCAATTAACAGAGCAAGGTTGGTATGGAATTTGTAGAGGAAGGATCCACCTTTCAAACGCCAAAATTGTGAATCAAGTCTATGAGTCAAATTCTAGATGTAGTCGTGTGAAGTCGTAGTAGATATCAATTAACAGAGCAAGGTTGGTATGGAATTTGTAGAGGAAGGATCCAACTTCCAAGCGTCAAAATTGTGAATCGAGTCTATGAGTCAAATTTTAGATATAGTTGTGTGAAGTCGTAGTAGATATCAATTAACAGAGCAAGGTTGGTATGGAATTTGTAGAGGAAGGATCCACCTTTCAAACGCCAAAATTGTGAATCAAGTCTATGAGTCAAATTATAGATATAGTCGTGTGAAGTCGTAGTAGATATCAAATAACAGAGCAAGGTTGGTATAGAATTTGTAGAGGAAGGATCCACCTTTCAAATGCCCATAATTTTAAGCAAAGTTTATGAGTCAAATTTTAGATGTAGTCGTGTGAAGTCGTAGTAGATATCAATTAACAGAGCAAGGTTGGTATGGAATTTGTAGAGGAAGGATCCACCTTTCAAACGCCAAAATTGTGAATCAAGTCTATGAGTCAAATTCTAGATGTAGTCGTGTGAAGTCGTAGTAGATATCAATTAACAGAGCAAGGTTGGTATGGAATTTGTAGAGGAAGGATCCAACTTCCAAACGCCAAAATTATGAATCGAGTCTATGAGTAAAATTTTAGATTTAGTCTTGTGAAGTCGTAGTAGATATCAAATAACAGAGCAAGGTTGGTATGGAATTTGAAGAGGAAGGATCCACCTTTCTAATGCCCAAAATTTTAAATCAAGTCTATGAGTCAAATTATAGATATAGTCGTGTGAAGTCGTAGTAGATATCAATTAACAGAGCAAGGTTGGTATGGAATTTGTAGAGGAAGGATCCAACTTCCAAACGCCAAAATTATGAATCGAGTCTATGAGTCAAATTTTAGATATAGTCTTGTGAAGTCGTAGTAGATATCAATTAACAGAGCAAGGTTGGTATGGAATTTGTAGAGGAAGGATCCAACTTCCAAGCGTCAAAATTGTGAATCGAGTCTATGAGTCAAATTTTAGATATAGTTGTGTGAAGTCGTAGTAGATATCAATTAACAGAGCAAGGTTGGTATGGAATTTGTAGAGGAAGGATCCACCTTTCAAACGCCAAAATTGTGAATCAAGTCTATGAGTCAAATTATAGATATAGTCGTGTGAAGTCGTAGTAGATATCAAATAACAGAGCAAGGTTGGTATGGAATTTGTAGAGGAAGGATCCACCTTTCAAATGCCCATAATTTTAAACAAAGTTTATGAGTCAAATTTTAGATATAGTCGTGTGAAGTCGTAGTAGATATCAATTAACAGAGCAAGGTTGGTATGGAATTTGTAGAGGAAGGATCCACCTTTCAAACGCCAAAATTGTGAATCAAGTCTATGAGTCAAATTCTAGATGTAGTCGTGTGAAGTCGTAGTAGATATCAATTAACAGAGCAAGGTTGGTATGGAATTTGTAGAGGAAGGATCCAACTTCCAAACGCCAAAATTATGAATCGAGTCTATGAGTAAAATTTTAGATTTAGTCTTGTGAAGTCGTAGTAGATATCAAATAACAGAGCAAGGTTGGTATGGAATTTGAAGAGGAAGGATCCACCTTTCTAATGCCCAAAATTTTAAATCAAGTCTATGAGTCAAATTATAGATATAGTCGTGTGAAGTCGTAGTAGATATCAATTAACAGAGCAAGGTTGGTATGGAATTTGTAGAGGAAGGATCCAACTTCCAAACGCCAAAATTATGAATCTAGTCTATGAGTCAAATTTTAGATATAGTTGTGTGAAGTCGTAGTAGATATCAATTAACAGAGCAAGGTTGGTATGGAATTTGAAGAGGAAGGATCCAACTTCCAAGCGTCAAAATTGTGAATCGAGTCTATGAGTCAAATTTTAGATATAGTTGTGTGAAGTCGTAGTAGATATCAATTAACAGAGCAAGGTTGGTATGGAATTTGTAGAGGAAGGATCCACCTTTCAAACGCCAAAATTGTGAATCAAGTCTATGAGTCAAATTATAGATATAGTCGTGTGAAGTCGTAGTAGATATCAAATAACAGAGCAAGGTTGGTATGGAATTTGTAGAGGAATGATCCACCTTTTTAATGCCCAAAATTTTAAATCAAGTCTATGAGTCAAATTATAGATATAGTTGTGTGAAGTCGTAGTAGATATCAGTTAACAGAGCAAGGTTGGTATGGAATTTGTAGAGGAAGGATCCACCTTTCAAACGCCAAAATTGTGAGTCGAGTCTATGAGTCAAATTTTAGATATAGTCGTGTGAAGTCGTAGTAGATATCAGTTAACAGAGCAAGGTTGGTATGGAATTTGTAGAGGAAGGATCCACCTTTCAAATGCCAGAATTGTAATTCAAGTCTATGAGTCAAATTCTAGATGTAGTCGTATGAAGTCGTAGTAGATATCAATTAACAGAGCAAAGGTTAGTATGGAATTTGTAGAGGAAGGATCCACGTTTCAAATGCCCAAAGTTTTAAATCAAGTGTATGAGTCAAATTTCAGATATAGTTGTGTGAAGTCGTAGTAGATATCAAATAACAGAGCAAGGTTGGTATGGAATTTGTAGAGGAAGGATCCACCTTTCAAATGCCCAAAGTTTTAAATCTAGTCTATCAATCAAATTTTAGATATAGTTGTGTGAAGTCGTAGTAGATATCAATTAACAGAGCAAGGTTGGTGTGGAATTTGTAGAGGAAGGATCCAACTTCCAAACGCCAAAATTGTGAATCGAGTTTATGAGTCAAATTTTAGATATAGTCGTGTGAAGTTGTAGTAGATATCAATTAACAGAACAAGGTTGGTATGGAATTTGTAGAGGAAGGATCCACTTTTAAACGCCAAAATTTTTCGTAGTTTTTTGTATTTTTCAATAATTAGAGGTTGGCCACATTCTTCTAATGATAATCTTGTTTCTGATGTAAACATTGCATATTATAATAAATTAATAACCACTTATCTTAAGACACTTTTTTTGTTTTATGATTTTCTATCTAGGGACAGTTTGTTTACAAAAAATAATCTTCATTGCGGCGTAAAATCAAATCAATATCGTTAAGGTAATTTTCAATTAATTTTTAAAGCTTTACGGCCCGATTCTGAAATTGTAAAAATTCTATAGCTGCAAATTTATAGAAATTGCTAACAGAAAGGTGCAGGGTTCTAAAAAATAAAATTCACAAAATGTAAACTTTTTGCCACTGTAAATCAATACGAAATAAATTCGCAGCTCTATATTGTCTGTGTTATTATTTTATATAAAAGCTGAAAAACTACAATTATCATTAGCTTTAACTTTTGTTAGTATAGACATGCTAATAGTAAAGACATAGGTATGCAAAAACCGTTTCAGAAAAAGACAATTTTAAGCAGACTAGATATTCGTTTTCGTTCCGTTTGTCACAAGTTTCGTTTTACTTAGCTATTCACTTTGTCTTATTATAATCACAGAAAACCAATTCCAGTTCGACAAATTCGATACCAACCTTGCTCTGTTGTTTGATATATACTACGACTTCACACGACTATATCTAAAATATGATTCATAGACTCGATTCAAGATTTTGGCGTTTGAAAGGTGGATCCTTCCTCTACAAATTCCATACCAACCTTGCTCTGTTAATTGATATCTACTACGACTTCACACGACTATATCTAAAATTTGACTCATAGACTTTGTTTAAAATTATGGGCATTTGAAAGGTGGATCCTTCCTCTACAAATTCCATACCAACCTTGCTCTGTTAATTGATATCTACTACGACTTCACACGACTATATCTAAAATTTGACTCATAGACTCGATTCACAATTTTGGCGTTTGAAAGGTGGATCCTTCCTCTACAAATTCCATACCAACCTTGCTCTGTTAATTATTATTTACTGTGACTTCACACAGCTATTCCTGAAGTTTAACTTGTAATATCTTCATGCCATCTTACAAAAATAAAATAGTTCTATTTTACGAGATTAATTTTTTTTTTATATTTTATTAATTTTGATTATATTGATGTAAATTATTTCAGTGTAATTTTTTCGAGGTGATATAAAAATTTATCACGAAGTGTTAAATTATAATATATTTTGTACATATAAGTGTAATTTAAAATTTCGTGATACTAATTTAATATTACAAAACTATATAATAATTTACTATACATTATAGCTAATCTCGTAATATATTTGATTTATATGCAGCAATATTAATTATATATACTTGACTATCAGGATAGTATCAAAATATTCTGTAAATATATAATAGTCTTGCCATATTTAACTATAATGGTTTTTCGGGATAATTTTTCGCGCTAACTTCCCAGAGGTTTACATGCCTTAATTCGATCAATGAGGTCATCAATACATCAAATTCATTCGATTTAGTACTTGTACTTGGTGATTTCAATCTCCCAAACATTTTGTGGGATCTTTACCAGGAACTAAATGGCATACTCCCAAGCAACATAAAGTTGGATGCAGAATCATTGTTCGTCAATACCATGTTGAGTTATAATTTAAACCAAATTAACAGCATTGCAAATAATCTGGACAGATATCTAGATCTTGTCTTCACCAATGAAGTAGATGCGTTGAATGTTGCTGAATCACTTAATCCATTTGTCGTGAACGACAACAACCACAAATCGCAGAAAAGATCAGAACTCCAGAATTATATCAAATATAACTTTAAGAAGGCAAACTACTGTGGTCTCGAAAGTTTTTTTTCATCAGTGAATTAGGATCAAATTTTAAACACTAATGAGGTGAATAATAATGGTTACAAATTTTACGACACCATACATCGAGGATTTTTTCTACATGTGCCTATCTTCAACAAAACTCCAAATACTCACCCTCCATTTGCGTCGCATATGCAAAGCCTACACTCAAATGAGGAAATCAGATCTAGAAACAGACAAGATGGCATTCTTAAAGCAGAGCAAAGTGTTCGTTACGTATTTCAAGCTAAAGTACAACTCTTATTTGGCTGGCATTCAAGAAAAAATTAAATCAAATCCCAAACAATTCTAGAAATACTTCAGAACTAAACGTGAAACCGAAGGATACCCGGCCCCTATGACATATAATAATTTGCTCACCTCGAACACCAAGGATACGTTTTGCTAAAAACATCGGCTGTTTTTCCCGAGAAATGGAAAATCACTAAGGTAACACCTATTTTCAAATCAGGTAAACGAGATGGCCTCACATGCTACAGAGGAATATCGACAACACCATCAATTCCTAAATTGTTTGAACTGGTTGTATGCAATAGTTTTAAATCAACATTAATACGTCATATATCTGTTAACCAACATGGATTTATGCCATGTCACTCTACTTCTTCCAACTTAATTGAATTCACTAACATAGTTATAAACGAGATTGAGAAACATAACCAAGTTGAAACTCCAAAGCTTGTATACATTTGGATTTTCAATGGAATATATCAAATGGTTCAAGTCGTATTTTAACAAGTCGTCCTGTAATAATTGGAATTAGGAAATCTAAACTTACCAACGTAACGTCTGGTGTTCCCCAAGGATCTCACGTTGGACCATGGATTTTTATTGTTTTCATTGACAGCATAACACGAACATAATAAAAAACTCAAATGTTCTCATATTTCCCGATGATATACAATTTTTTCTACGATCAAACTAATTCGCAATTCTATCGAACTACAAGAAAGCCTCAATAGCTTAGTAGGTTGTGTGACCAAAACTCATTGGATTTAAATATCAAAAAATGCAAAATTATGTCTTTTTATCGCAAACGGAATCCAAAAATTACCGCATACAACATCAATGGCGTAGGAATTCAGAGGGTATACGAGATTACAGATTTGGGAGTCACCTTCGTTGAAAATATCAGTTTTAACAGGCACATCGATAACTGTATTACTAAAGCAAACTCCATGTTTGGCTTTGTCAAATGATGGACTAGAGAGTTCAAGGATCAGGAGTATCAAACTTTTTTCCGTAATTTTAAGTTTGAAATCATAACTGTATTGTGAAGGGCAGATCAATCTTATTCAGGTCTAAAATAAATTATTTTTGTGTCACGTTACACGGAGTTACATCCAATGAGAAACATTACACTCAATATCGGGTAGCGGTCTTGTGTAATAAATTACTAAAGTGGTATAAAATCGACCTTTAAATTACCCATTTTTGGCCACTTTACTATTTGGATCAAATTCTGTCTTCCTTGACTCAAAAATTATTTATTATATATCTGAATATAGTTCACCTACCCTTAACAATTGTCCCGACAAGGTTTTTACTAGAGAAACTTTTGGGAAAATCCACCTGTCACGTGCAGTAAATCGCAGCGCATTTGACTGATTGCGACGACCTATGTTAGCTTTAGACATAGTATTGTAATAGAAACTGTAAAACGACACAGAATTGTTTTCACTAAAGATATCCCTAGAGATCTAAACACAACTTTGGGTAATGGGGACCATTTCAGTAAGAATATATATTGAGATGTTCTCCATGCAGGATAGAGGCAGTTAACGAAGTTTTGTATTATGACCAAATAAATTTAAAATTCTCAGGCTAACTGAAATATCCCTAGAGATATTCAGATGGTCGCCATCCAGGGGAGAAGCCTCAAATATATTTAGTCATAATACAAAATTTTATTAACTGCCCCTCCCATGAATAAGGAGCATCTGAATATATTTTTTATCTGAAATGGTCCCCAACTAACACCCGTTATACCTGAGGTTGTGTTTAGATCTTTAGGGATATCTCAATTAGCCTGAGAATTTTTATTATATGTATTTGATCATAATACAATATTTTATTAACTGCTCCCTCCCTTGGATGGGGAGCATCTGAATATTGGATGAGGAGCATCCGACCGGCTCGTGGGTGCGCAAATTTATAAAAAAAAAATCAAAAAAGTGAGTATTTCATAATCTTTTTCTAGTAAGTGCATGTAGTGTAGTAAATATATAAAATAATTGTGGTTCCGAGTCGTTTGCTGGATTAGAGTTCTACTTTGTAAAAAATTTAGAATTACCAAGTGAAATGAACCAAATTTACGTATTTAACGATAATAAAAAAAGGAATTTTAACGAAAAGTGTAGTAAAAATGTGTAGATACAGAAATTATCTGAAAGTGTAAAAGAAAAAATTGATAAAAAAAATATTATATTGACAATCACAGTACTACAAAAATAAGTTTATACATTTTCTGTATAAAACAAATTTTTATAATCTTTTTAATTCAGAAAATCTGCGAAACCATAAGTGCCGCGGAGTGGGGAATTTAGTGTTCTCGACTTGTGATGGAGTCTGAAATTTATAGACTCTACTCGTGGAAGCGTCGTAGTCCAAATTAACTTCATTCTTTAATAATTCAGCAAATCAACGAAACAATGAGTGTCGAGTGTAGAATTTGGTGTTTTCTAAGTGTGGAAGCGTCCTTGGGACCAAATTGATCTAATTCTTTTATTAATTCAAAAATTCATTCTAATAATGAGTGCGCCGAGTGTGGAATTTAGTCTTCTCATCTTGGCATGATATATTTTTTTTAAATTTCAAATACCTATCATGTTAAGTAGAGAACACAAATATGCGAATGAGGTACTTAGTATTCCAACTGTCTTAGAATTTTTTCTACCAATTATCATCCCAAGTAAAGAACACTAAATTGCATACACAACACTCAGTGTTCCGATGGTTTTTTTTAATTATTAAAAGGATTAACCGAAATTGACCATAAACGTTTCCACGTGTAGGGTTTATTAGTTTCAGACTCCATCACAAGTAGAGAACACTAAATTCAACATTCGGCACTTATAAGGTTTCGAAGATTTTCTGAATAAAAAGATTATACAAATTTGTATTATACAGAAAGTGTATACACTTGGTTTTAATGATTTTAATTGAACCTCGTGTTTCGAATTCCAAAAATTTTTTCTTGTGCAGCTACACTTTTTGATAATTTGTGTATCCACACTTTTCGTTAAAATGCGACACTTCTTATTAACGGCCGGGGCTCTTTCTTTAATTTTTTGGGCTTACACGCGGTTTTTATAAAAATTACTGAAGGAGGGTTTCAGAGTACCAGACATCAATTGTGATGAGAGTAATTCCTAGAAAATTCGTTCAGAAGTCCGTGTAGTGTAGTTCGGGTCCTTTTCTCTATTTTTTTCATCACGCACGATTTTTGGAAAACCGGTTGTAATGGATGCGAATTTTGCATAAAAATTCATTTAGGGGGTCCTCTGGTTGCGGCCGGGTTCAAAAAATCATAATGAGTGACGAGGCACATTTTCATTTAAATGGATATGTGAATAAACAGAATAGTTGGTTCTGGGCAATGGAAAACCCTCAAACTATTCATCAGTCACCTTTGCATCTATTAAAAGTGACAGTCTGGTGTGCAATTTGGTCAGGAGGAATCATTGGACCTTACTTCTTTGAAAATGAAAACGGCGTAACAGTAACTGTGAATGGCGAGCGATATCGTGATATGATTGAAAACTTTTTAACGCCACAACTGCATGTTTTGGGCTTGATTAACATGTGGTATCAACAAGACGGTGCCACATCGCATACAGCCAGGATTACAATGGAATTACTGCGAGAACTCTTTCCACAACAAGTTATTTCAAAAAATGGTGATGTTGATTGGCCTCCACGGTCACCTGATTTGACTGCTCCGGACTTCTTTTTGTGAGGATATCTAAAAAACAAGGCTTATGCAAACAAACCAGAAACGCGTGAGCAACTAAAACAAAATATTCGTAATGAAATTAATGAAATACCGCGTGAAATGTGTGAGATTGTAATGAAAAATGTGCTCAAAAGGGCTCGCATTTGTGAGGCTAACAGAGGCGGACATTTATCTGATATTGTATTCCATACATAATTGCCGACATTAAATAAAACATTTATCAATATCAGATCCATTCTCTTTTATTTAATCAAAAGTTATAAACAAACAAAGTAGTATACCTTCCCGGCGGACACCCTGTATTAGAAAATTCGCCGATAACAGAACTAACGAACCAGCTGAAAATCAGGCATTAAATAAAGAACACATCGAAACGAGACTGAAGAAACTTGAGAGGGCTTGGAGTGAGGTTCACGATATAAATGATAAAATCACCATATTGTCGACTGTTAGTCAACAAGTAGAAAATGATGCGTTTGAAAATTCATTTTTTGAGACACAATCAATGCTGAAAAAATTGTTGAAGGATTGTATACCGAGCATTGTTCCAGTTTTTGAAAAAAAATCCACGGGGCCCGCTTATAATCGGATATTTTTTGATCCTGATCGATCAGTTATTCATGGTGATATACGTTTACCACGGCTCAAAATTCAACCGTTTGATGGTAGTTATTCAGAATGGCCATCGTTTTATGACCAACACGTAAAAACGGTACACAACGAATCGATGACAAATGTGAATAAATTCCACTATTTAAAGACGTTATTAGAAGGAAATGCTAAGAAAAATTATTACGTCATTTGACAATGACGGATGAAAGTTATGCTGAGGCATGGGACAAATTGATGAATCGATTTGATTGGAAGAAAAATATTATGAAGGATTATATATAGGTTATCATGTATCTACCAAATGTACAGCAATCATGCACATCTTTAAGAACATTATGTGATGTCAGCGATCAAGCATTAAGAGGTATTCGCTCATTAGATAAGAAATGGGAAGGTCGTGACCTTTGGTTATTGTATGTTACGATAAAATAAAATTGGATCCTGAAACCCAGCAGTTATGGACAATTCATTCGAGCGATAAGACGAATCCAATTATAATGATTTGCTTCAATTTTTCAGTCGAAGATGTGATTCTTTTGAATGTGCGTCAACAAAGCAACAACCTACAATTAAGCCTCAACAATCAAACATCAAAAACCATGCCGCTACGAACGAGACAACTAAGATCAACTCCTGCCCGATGTGTAATAAGAACCACCCGTTGTATAGATGTTTTAAGTTCAAAGGTGTAAAACCTCTGGCATGCAGAAAATTTGTATTAACCAATCAACTATCTGGGAATTGCTTTTGTGTAGGTCATTTTTGAAAGAATTGTGAATCTGAACGAAAGTGTTTAATATGTGCAGAAAAACACAGTACTCTCCTTCATATTAATGATGATTCTGCTAACAACCATACTATGATTTCTACTCAATCAACTAATTTTTCTATCAGTATTAATAATCCACAGCCATCAATTTAAGACTCAATTTATGCAAATTTACTAAGCAACCACAGATCGCCGAGCAGTATCGCAATTTTCTGGAGGAATATATTTCTCTTGGGCATATGGAGCGAATACCAGAAAATAAACTACAATTTAACAAGCCACATTTTTACTTACCCCATCATGCTGTATGTAAGGCTTCTAGTACCACTACGAAATTGTGGATGGTTTTTGATGGATCATGTTAATCATCATCAAGTGATCAATCAATGAAATTTTGTTACCTGGTCCTACTCTACAAGATGGCCATACAGGTATCCTGTTGCGCTTTCGTATTCATTATATCGCTATATTGGCAGATATAGAGAAAATGTATCGCCAGGTGAAGGTACAAGATGCAGATTGTGACTTTCAAAGAATCTCGTGGCGTAATGATCCCAGTAAGCGATTCGAACACTAACCGACTGAAAACGGTAACATACGGTATCAGCAGTACACCGTTTTTAGCTATTCGCACCATACTTGAGCTAGCAAACATTTATGAAGCAACGTATCCCAAGGCATCCTCAATACTTCGAAGGGATTTTTATGTTGACGATATGTTAACTGGCTGTCAAAATTATGAGACAGGAACAAATAATTTATAGCCAAATTTCACATTGGCCGTAGGAGGTTTCAAAATTAGAAAATGGATATCCAATGATCAAAATTGCAAACATTACCATTCGTTGATCGAGGTACGGATGAGTCGTTCCTGCCCGACGATGATCCGACATACTTCAAGACATAGGGCTTATACTGGAATCCGTTACGAGATTGCTTCAGCTTCAAGGTTAGTTTACATGAACATATTAAATTATCTAAACGAAGTTTATTATCCGAGGCATCTAGGGTATTTAACCATCTGGGACTGTTAGCTCCTATTACCGTCAAATTCAAGATATTATTTCAAGAAATGTGGAAACGTATAAGATTGCTTGGGATCAAGAACTTCCTTGTGATATTGCTGAACATTGGACAGAAATTAAGTCGTCATTAAAATTATTAGAAACATTACAAATTAGTCGAGGTCTGGAAATAGTCCAGCCTGTTTCAATGGAACTGCATATATTTTGTGATGCTTCACAAAGGGCTTACGGTTCAGCGCTTACTTAAGATAACCTGATTAATCGGGAAATAGTGAGGTACGCTTAATTGCTGCAATGAGTCGAGTGGTACCCTTAAAAACAACCAGCACTTTACCTGTCCAATAATAATGTGTATGCCTGGACTGACTCGCAGATTGTTTTGGCTTGGTTAGCAGATCATCCTAGCAGATGGAAGATCTTCATGTCTGATCGTACAGCTTATATCAGGAAATTATTACCAGCAGTTCATTTGGAATCACATAGAATCTAAGCTAAATCGTGCTGATCACACGTCACCAAGTTTGACTCCACGCCAATTATTAAGTAACACATTATGGTGGTCTGGTCCAGAATATTTGCAGTTAGCGAAATCATGTTGGCCAATGAGTTCAAGGGATTTAGACAGTAATACTCCGGAACAACGAAAGATGAAATTAATGTCAAACCATGCATCATTAGTTTGTGCATCAAGCACTGTAAAAGTAACTTCCAATATGTGTGAGCAACTATTCGATTATTATTCATCGGTACTAAAGATTTACAGAATTATAAGTTTTGTATGCCGTTTCTTTATGAACAAACTTTTGTTCAGAAGAAACCATCGAACAGATCAAATCTTAAAATCTAACGCCGTTGATGTTCCTTCAATACTACCACCAAACGTGCTTGAAATTGCAATAGCTGAAAACATATGTGTTAGAAGGGTGCAGCACGATGCATTCAAAGCCGAAGTACTATCATTACGGGAGAAAACTGGCGTATCCAAAGCCAGCAAACTAATAATGCTCCACCCAATCATCGACAAAAATCAAATCATGAGAGTTGGTGGAAAACAAAACATTTGGTTAAATATTTGCATGAATTTCATTTACACGTCGGTTCCTCTTCTCTAACTAAAATTATTCGGAAAATGTACTGGATTGTGGGTTGTAGAAATATAGTGTCACGACGTCATATATTAAGATGTGTCAGATGTTTCAAGCTTCGAAAACATCAAAACACTCAAATAATGGGCAATTTGCCGAAATATAGGGTTACCTGTGGTAGAGTTGTCATGCACACAGAGGGGGATTATGCAGGTTCAATCTGGATTCGTGATCGTTCTGGGCGTGGACTGTATAAACCAGTGAAAGGAAATATAGCACTGTTCGTATGTACTAGAGTCAAAGCCATTCATATTCAGGTCATGTCAAGCCTAACCACCAAAGCATTTGTTATGGCTTTACAAAGGTTTATTGCAAGAAGAGGTAAGTAAACCAGTTGAAATTTTATCAGACAATGGCAGCAACTTTGTAGGAGCACGGAAGGAGCTCGAAAAATTATTTGATTTTTTCAAATCGGAAGAATATTTTTTTATTTATTTATTTATTTTTATACAGTATACAATTTTTCAAAACCGCACACCCCATTTTGAGCATCAGTCTCATTTATAACAAGGGTGCAGTTTATTGTTTCCTCCAAAAGTTTTATGTGGAATTTGTAAGGTCATTTATAAAATGGATGTAACTCATGTGCTCCATTCACTATCATCTTCAAAAGTTTGTGTTGTTCTGAATTGCACCAAAATCATGCTCGATCGACATGCATATAGCCATTGTATGATAACCAGGCAAGCAGCAATAAATACATCGAATTTATGCCAAAAGCTACGAAGCCAAGCGCAATATTACCTTTCTTCAAATTCATGGTTGAGGTACTTTAACGTTCCACTGGGGGGTACTGTTTTACTCCAGCAACAAAAACATACAATTTCCGATTCCGATTTACAGGAACGACTTCGAATAGAACTGCTAAAAGGCCAGTCCAAAATATTTGTTTTTTCCATTTTTACCATTGAAATAAATAAAAAAATCATTTACATTTCTCGCTTGTAAGTCATTTCTGAACGCCCCTTAAGATTAATTTCAGATTTATACCGGCCAGATCACCACACTTCGGAGGTTTGTGGGAGGCGAACACCAAATCTTACAAATATCTATTGCAAAGATCAACTGGGATAGCACCATTAACATTCCAGCAGCTACATAACCGTGATCTCCCAGATAGACGCCAAATTAAATTCGAGGCCTATTTGTGCAATGTCCGAGTCGCCTGATAGCTACGATGCCTTAATGCCTGGTCATTTTTTGATCGGACCACTGGTCTCCTTACCAGAGCTGTTTGTAGAAGGATTTCCAATAAATCGGTTATCCATATACCAAAACATTTTACAACGAGTCGAGATATTTTGGAAGAGGTGGTTAAAGGACTATCGTACGTCTCTTCAGCAAAGGTCAAAATGAAAGGTGGTCCAACCGAACCTAAAACCAAATCAATTGGTTTTGATAATGGAAGACAATTTACCAAAAGGAACTTGGTTAATTGGTAAAATTATCAATGTATATCTAGAAAATGATGGGAAGGTACGGGTTGCAACCGTAAAAACCCCGAAAGGAGAAGTCCCTAGAAGCATTGTTAAGCTTGTGCCGCTTCCAATTGATGAACACCAAACAGCATTTTTCATTTAATATAAATTAGTGAAGATTAGATCGAGTTCACTGGCATTTATGGGTTAAGAAAGCATTTATTTACGTGCGGGAGTAGAAACACGGGAGATAATTTAAACGTCCCCAGTCCCCAAATGAATTTTCCGAAAATCATATCTCCTTGCACTCGTTCGCTTTGCTATTGAAAATATTGGCATGCCAAATTTTATCAAAATCGTTCAACTCAAATAAAAGCCATATCAAGAACCCCCAAAAATAAGTAACCATCGGAAACACTTAAATTAATGGCCACTTAAATTATATTTCCCGAAACGCATTTGAAATACCGCATTCACCATAATTTTATCAAACTCATGTGAGCCGTAAAAAAAATATAAAGATTCGGGCCCCACTGGACAGTCTTTCGTCGTTTTATTCATAAATGATATTATATTCAAATTATTTTCAGAAAACGAAAAAGCTCCTACTAAAAATGAGTAAACCTTACATTAACCTTGTGACTTATCTCTGAGTGATGAATCTAAAACAAGTGACTGAAGCTTTGCAAAGGAATGGGTGTACGGTTGACAATGAAACTGATCCATAAACAATTAAATGGATTTTAAATACGGCCTTGCATGAACCGAAGACATGAAGTATTTCATGTCATGTTTGTCTCGAAAGTATTATAATTACTAGAGAGACCTCCAGTTCCCGAAAACATAAAAGCCTCTTAAAAACTGTTAATTTCTCGTTTAAACTATCTTCTTATAGTAATATTGATAAAATTTGGTGGTTATAAAAACCGTCATTTACTGTGGGAGGAAGAAGATTTGTTCTACATGACGCGCACCCTTGTAAAATTCATAAAAATTAATTACACATCCAGAAGATGACCGATAATAAAAGTAAATTACTTCAAGCATAAAACTTGTCCGTCGAAAATACGCATATGTGTGACAATAAGTGCCAATAAAATCCCTGTCATCTCCAGTTGATTATCCCAAACTACGGACTAAAAGTCGAAAGTATCCGTATATCCCGCAATTTCCACCAGAAAAAAATTTTTTTTAGGTCCATTCATATTATGTTTCGGTTATGCTGTTATCATATTTTTATGATGATATGACAATTGATTTAATGTTTAAACATATTCCAATATATATGTTATTTTTGGTTTACCATATTTAAACCACAATAACAACGCGTTAGCTGTTATGGTTTTCGTCATTTATGTCTATAGTACATATGTGTAATATGTATATTATGCTTTAATTCGTCGTCTGGATACATAAATGTGTATTATAGAGATGTGATAAAAATATGATAACACCATAACATAAATGGTACTGTGTGCAATAGATGAGTGGAAAATTTATGTAATTTCATTCAATTTATTTTATACATTCTAAACAATATTAGATAAAATAAAAAAATAAAATAAAAATTTTATCCACATTTTCAACATTTTTCGTGGTGATTGGGAACAATAAAAAATTTCCAAATATTAATTTTTCCGTTGTCTGAAAATCGGGCGATTACGAATATGTCACAGCCATTCGAAATATTATGACAATATTGTTATATAATTGGCTTTTATATCTATGGACGAGTATCTGCTTTTATGATTTTAGTGGCTTTGATTATATGACCACAATATGTATTCAACCGCACACGTATTTTTCAGATGTAATAATTTAGACTACAACATAAATTGCATATTATGTACTATATGGTGTGGATAGTATTTTGTACATAAATAAATTCCCAAAACTGTAAAAAGCTTTCATGTTGGTATTCATACAAAATAATAAGCTCGAGACGTGGAAATAAAGAAAGATCGTATTCGAAGTCAACATGACTAAAAGCTTATCTGCGCTATACGTGCTTTTTATGGTATCAATAATTAAAAACTTTTCTCCAATTTTATACATTTTGCATGGTGAACATGATGCCTATTTTAGCAAAAGACTACGAACAACGCTTTCCTCGTGACTAATAGGGGTTTCTAGTTTTTCGTTAAAAATTAAATGATTTCCGAAAAAGCTCTCAACACAAAATATTTTAAGTCAAACACTTCACACGACACAAATAAAATAATACAATTGACACATAATTGGTTTCGTAACTTAAAACAATTTGTGTTGTGGGTGATATTTTTTTTTTTTTAATTAATTTAACCGATTGAGAATCCGCACGACTGGAGAAGGAGGCGGATTTTGCGAACAAAAAGCTATTTACAACTTAAACCAATGTACCCAATATGCCTTATAGTTAATCAATAAAAATTGCGTTGTACAACATGAACAAAAGCGTTTCTGGCTCATTATGGCCTAATCAAATGCCTCGTTAATTATTTTTGGGCTCCACTCATCCTTGATCAAACTTCAGTGCATTTAAGCTAAAGCTAGCAGAACTAGCTGGGGTCCTAGCACAGAGCCCTGGGGAACACCACAACCCAAGTTACCTTGGTCACTGGAACCACTTGACGACAATTTTTAAAGTAACTAATAAAGCAATCTAGCATAACGCCTCTCACACCTATGAGCCTCAATTTCGTAAGCAGAATGTCGTGATAATCGAATGCTTTGGATATATCTAGATATAAAACTGTAGGCGTTTGAGACTTGTTTATGGCCAAATATTACTTAGAAAGTGCAACAATGCTTCCTCAGATGCTGCATAAGATAGCGGAAATTTGACAGGAGAAAATTAGAGATTGCGCTACTCGCCGCAATTGGCAGCACAGTAACTAGAATTTATTTTGATATGTAAATACGAGCGGATTTTTTTTATTCATTATGTATCACTATTTTCACTAAATAAAACATCTCAGATATTAAAAATGATCCTTAAAATTGCAAATTGATTGAACCTCCGAAGTAAAGGAACTCGGTATATGAAATCTTGAAATTTAACAATGTTCCGTCTTTCCAGCATTTCTTCCACTAGTAACCATTACTTTCGGTTGTTTTTCTAATAGCTTAGGTCATACTGAGACTATATGGAAAATTTGGGGAAAATTCTCTGCGCTTCATCATTTTCTCAAATAGTTTAGAAAAACTACATAAAAGAGCTATGGGCCTATAGTAATTAAGCGCCAACTCATTTTCTTTTTTCTAAAGCAGTATTAGCAGAGCTAGTTTAAATACGTCTGGAAAGATTTCCCTATCCAGGCTCAAATTAAACAGATATATTTCAAAATATCTAACAAATACCAAGAACAATTTACATTGAAAAATTATCAATCTCGTCCATACTTTTGGATGGTTTGTTTTTCAATTGTTTAATTTCGGATATACAGTGTCTCACAGCTTATTTGATCTAGTCGCATTTTATGAACAAAATCGTAAATATCTCGCGATCTCTTTTTTTTTATTTTTATTTTTTTTTTTTTTGTGACAAGGAACTAATCAACAAATACTAATTTAGAAAATATAGGAACTTCGATTGCAGGGTGTTATCGCATTAGAGTGTAATCGCATTACTGTGTTACCTTGCAATATCTTTGTAGCATCAAATTCGCTTGTGTATGACTAGGAATATGATGGAGATTCGCACAACAATTTCTATAAATTGGAAGCATCGACTACCTATATCACCATTAGTACATTTAGCGGCGGATGCTCAGAAACTTTCCTTGCACACTGTATGCAATTTGTTTAACTGTATCGTGAAACCAAAATTTGTTATTTTTGTTGTACTCGTTAAGTGGAAATATTTTTCTTGGTTTTTATTTTTGTTTTGTTTTACTACGTTTTGTTTCCTATGCATTATATCGATACCAACAACAATAATGCCATAAAAACAGAATAATAACAAAAGTAATTTGACGAAATTTGATGGTATTAGTATGTTTGTGGCAGTGGATCATTTAAGCTGTGAGTTGGTTTTGAGTTGAAATAATGAACTTTTTAATGTAATTTCGATATGTATTAGAATTTTTATTTTATTTTTTGTCTTTTGTTCATAAAATGTGACTGGATCAAATAAGCTGTGAGTCACTGTAAGTTCAATCGATTGTATTGGTTCAAAAGCACAAGATGTCATATAACCATTGGAAGAACCCGTGTTGTACATCTTGAGAATTCATGGAGATTTGTTGATAATGTGGCATTGTTAAACATTGAAAATGTGCCGGCTGTAACATTTATAAAAATACGATTAAATTAATTGGAAATGGCTAACGAACCAGAAACAACCAACTCTGTGTTTAATTTTCTAATGCAGGTTGTAGGACTTTGGCCTACATTTTTTAATAGAATCTCATCATTTAGTTTAGAAGTTTTCTTAGAGTGATTACGTACTGAGGCAAATTTATTTTTGTAATAATTATTCTTTGTAGTCTTGACACTCTTTGCATTATTTGACAGTTTTTTTAACAATTTTATGTATTTTACTTTGGTTTTTTCAATTGTAATGGTATTATTGTGATTGTTCCGTATATTGGTATATTTCAGCAGTCTCGAATTAAATACACAATTCGTAGGAAATTCTTCCTTTTAGCGTCACAATCTGTATGACAACAGTTATGATAATCGACACTTACTTATACACAATCAACTTACCAACCACCTCATACATTTCTTTCCTTTAACGCTGGATCGTGGATAAATTTGAATTTTTGTGAAAAATCAAATTTCGTACGCTACGCAGTAATTCGCTAGTAATACAACTACGTGGTATTGTTCTATATATATAGATAATATTTCAATGTAATAATACAACGATGCTGTATAAGATAGCAGAAAATTTCCAGCAGAAAAATGTGTTTTACTATTCACCGCTAGAGGCATTACTATCACAAAAATGAAATTTTTTCTGCTGACTTCAAAAATGTATGGAGTGCTTTCTACAATGGCCATTTTTTGATGTTGCCCTGTATTTGCATAATAATGATTATGATAATTTAATTATGTTTTGAGAGTGCTTACACTATACATTCGGAAATCGTTTTTTAAAGAAAATTATCTTTCATCGCTTTAAAACGTTTAAACATACCTCTTCTTTTTCATAAATTCTCTGATTTTTCATAAAACTTTCTGCTGAGAATTTTTAATTTTCATAAAAATATCAAAAATTGTCTGCTGGTGTAAAAAAATATCAGCAGATTTTTTTTTTTTTTTTTGTGATAGTGATGCTTCTAGCGGTGAATAGCAAAACACATTTTTTCTGCTGGAAATTTTCCGCTATCTTATACAGCATAATACAATGTCAGTCGTCGCGACCTGATGAGAAGACTGATTTTTTCAAATCAATATCGTCTCATCTGTTCGAGACTGATCTTTAAGTCAAAAATCACAGATTTTTTGTAGTCTACCATTGAATGGATTACACTTTAGTTTCTTCGAAAACTTGTGAATCTTATTTATTTGACGTAAAAGATGTGAGTTCATCCATGGCTTGAGTTTTCTAGTGTTATCAAGAGCTACTGTATAACGCAAAGAAGCGATATGCGATTTATAAATGTTAAAAAAAATTTCCAAGGCTAAGATGCAGTTAACTTCGCAATAAACTCAATCCCAAGTTTCGAATAGCTAAGAAATTTTAAGGATATCATTATTTATATTTACTCTAGAATGATATCATAGAACAACCACCGTATTCACCAGATATTATTGCGTCGGCTGACTTTTTTCTCTTTCTAATACTCAAATTACCACTTTTACTCATCCATTTTCAGTCGATAGACGAGAAAAAAAGAATTCGTTGCGAGACTGAAGTCTATTTTAGCAGTTTTTTTACACATAGGTTCTGCTCTCTTAAGATTTAATGACCTGAATTCGGCCAATAACGAGTGGTGCCCAAAAATTGTTGCACTAATTTTTGGAAATAATTTTGGTGAGATGGTGAATGGCATTTTTCCAGTTTTACTGATGTAAGTCTAAAACGAAAGACTCCACCTTTAATACGATTGAAAGGTTTTTGTTATGCCTATCATATAGAGCTTCTCTATATGCATCTCATATAAAGTAGAACGTCTGTAAAAGTAGAAAAACTCTTTCGCAGTTCGCTTTTCACGTCCCCACCTTACGCAGTAACCAAATCGATGACAACCTGTAGTACTGACATGGAAGAGGGGAGATGGGGTCCATGAATTCAGTGACATGATTGGGTCATAGTTTTGTCTAATTTAATTGTCGATCGTAGTCAGATGATGAAAAACTCCTTTGCATCCTAACCCTATCGCGATTTGTACCCAGGACCTTCCGCTACTTTGTACTATGCTGCTGTGCTTTATTTCACTCAGTAATGGCGAGTGGCTTTACCACATGTACGTCATGATGTAAAAATGGTTTTTAATAGATATTAATAATTTTTGTTCTTTTAGATTGAAAAGCTTCACGGCCCCTTCCGGCACACAGATTTCCGCCAAATTTCGCAGTGATCTCCCAATTAATTGAAAAAATATGAAATTTTTTCCGAATAGTCAATAGAGACTATAGAGATGCTGAATTTTTACGAATTAGACTATTTTATCAAAACTCGCCATTTCCGGTAAAATTTAAAAAATGATCCGAATTAATTTTGTTTGGAATTTAATTTGCCATCTTTGTTTTTTATCTTTTTCCGTAAATGCTATTTACTTTTTTAATTAATTTCAAAAACTGAAAAAGCTCCTTTGGAAGCTGGCGCTTCCGGCTGGATCTCTCTCTCTCTCTGTAACGGTCTGTCTTGCATTTTAAAATTTTATTGTATATAGTTATAAACCGTTAACAGAACTCGTGGTGACTTTGCGGTGGAGCAGCAGATCGCCGGCTAGGTGGCAGTCGTTAAGGGTGGGATCTTTCTACCGGTCACCATGAGCTTGATAATTGCTGCTTTATAATAATAATAATAATAATAATAATAATAATAATAATAATAATATTTATTAAATGTGTTTAAGCTAATGCTTTTATACACATGAATATTTACAAAAGTTATACATGAATATTTAAAATAATTATATTATTAACTTATAAAATTAACACAAAAAAGAGAAAAAGTAATTAATCAAAGCAATAAACTAAATTAAATATCTACAAATATATACATTAATTATTTACATTTTGATTTTCCATAATTAATTGTAAACAAGATTTCTTAAATATACTAAGAGAACTGGTGTTTTTTAGTTCTATTGGCAAACTATTCCATTTAATAATTGCATTTATTAGTACAGAATTATTATAAACATTTCTTTTACTAATAGGCAAATTAATGTTTCTTGTACGTGAAGACCAGGAAAAATTTAACTTTTCATACAAATATAACGCTAAACCTGAGTTAACCAGTTGAAAAATAAAAACAGATGTTCTATAATCAAATAATTGAAACAAATCATATCCAAGAATTGAACACCTAAACTCCGAGATATGATCGAACTTCCTAAGGTCATGAATGTAACCGTCCGTCCTAAGTGATAGCACGTTTATAAGTTTCGGGTATGCTTCAACGGCTGGGGGGTTATTTTTACCACTTAGTGCAGATGGGCAGACAAACCATACGTGCAAAAACAACAGCAACCATAAGCACAGCGTTCTAATATTAATATCATTATACCACCCACATGATCATTCTTATCTCCATCATTCACCAGAAAAACTCAAATCACTTCATTTTAAAAAAGTTTTAATTCATAATAATAAATTGATCATATATCGGGTTTTCATAAGAAAATCAAAAAAAAATAAAATATATAGTTATAATATAACGAAATTTTTAAAAACTCACCAAACCACCTTGAAAGAGTACTGCTCGCATGTGTGCCTGGTCCACCAAAAGAAATGAATCCTAATAACTGTATATGTATATTTTTCCCCGTTTCTTATGAACCCTTTTCATATGCATATAATTTTAATTTATTCACTATTTTTAATTTTAATTTTAACTATATTTTTTTTTGTTGAGAATATTCACATATTTATCCTTGACAAAAAACTATCCCTAATTATTTACTAATGTAATTAAAATTGTAAGAAATTGCAAAAAATATTGAATAATAATAATTTGTGATTAGTACACTAATTTAATTAATAATAATAATAAGGATTATGGCCGAAAATAACAATTTATACAATGAGCCACAAATTGTACGTAAAATTTTTATCCGTAATTGGTAAATAGCAACAAAAATATTTAATTGATTTTAATTATTTAGTATTACTAAAATTAAACTATTTAAATATTGTGTATAAATTTTTTTATTTAAATATTACGCTTATTGCGATTTAAACTACGGGTTAGCATTCGCGCTTTAAATGCTGTAGCATGTAGCAACCATCTTTCCGTGCGTTTGTTTCGAATTGAACTTCCGTTTAGTAGCAGCGTTTAGTAACCCGTTTAAAATCTAATACACCACAAAAGAAAATATATCAGCGGTAAGTATACATGGTAATGCTTAATGCACTGCATATAATTTTAAACACAAAAAAAAGAATGGAAGCATTAATTTACCTCTTATGAGTTCTATAAGTTTTATCCTTAATACACTATGATTGGTGGAAACTATACTGATGACACTCACTACTAGCATTTATAATTACTACTAATTTTATGTATTATAAATTTAATGTTTATCCTTTGGACTCGCACTTTTGAATGACGCGTAGTGGAATTTACTTGCCAAAAATAAATTTCAATTTATACAACAATCCCCTACTTTTATATACTTTTGACAAATACCCCTCTACTATTAATTGGTAACTGCGAATACGAAATGTATATATGTACCAATCAAATAATATTATCATCTCGTTCGATTTGATCTTTTCACATGGGTTTCCCGTTAACGGAGGTGTGTTTATAAAAATTATGTACATAATTTAAATACCTTGTCAACAAAACAAAATCCGTTTTTTAAGCGCAGATGATAAACAAGATTTAAAACCAAAAAAAATTTTATATAGGTCATTGACCGATGACAACAACAATAATAATTTTTATTGCTTTGTTTTTTTAATTGTTTTCACCATTACGCCTATCGTTTGAGTCGTTGTTTGATCGTTTACGTACGAGGGCAAATCAAAAAGTCTTGCAATATCATATGAAAAAAAAGAGTGAGTGAGACAGCAATATTTTTATTTTTCGACAGAATCTCCTTTAAGGTTTATACATTTGTCACATCGATCAATTAACTTGCCTAAACCCTCTAAAAAAAAAGATTTCTTTTGCTCCATAAAATATTCATTTACAACAGACTGCACTTCATAATCACTGGAAAATTTTCGGCCCCTTAGTGTTTTTTTCAAATTGGGAAACAGGAAGTAGTCACTGGGTGCCAAGTCTGGACTGTACGGTGGATGCGGAATTCCCACGAAGCCGCAGTCCTTTAATGCAGCTTGAGCAATATTAGCCTTGTGCACTGGTGCATTGTCGTGAAGAAGCAAGATTTTTTTCCTAACTTTCCTTGGCCGTTTTTCCCGGATCGCTTTTTTCAATTTTCGCAAAATCTCTGCGTAATATATGCCTGTGATTGTGGTTTTCGGTGGCATATAATCGATTATCAAAATTCCTTCAGCATCCCAAAAAATTGTTGCCAAAACCTTACCAGCAGACGGTTGAGTTTTGAATTTCTTTGGTGGTGGTTCACTACGTTTAATCCATTGCAACGATTCTTGTTTGGATTCCGGATCCCAGTGATGAAGCCATGTTTCATCGCCTGTTATTATGTTATCCAAGAAATTTTCTGGATCTTCTTTGTACATATCTAAAATCGCCTTTGAAATTTGAACACGCATTTTTTTTTGTTCTGCATTCAACAAACGGGGAACCCATCGCGCACTTACTTTCGACATGTGAAGGTTGTCATGTAATATAGTATATGTGGTACCGTATGAAAGAGAAAGTCTCCACGCTAACCGTGGAACAGAAATACGCCGGTCCTCCAATACAATAGATTCGGCCAAAATTACGTTTTCATGGCTAATAGCATCTGCTGGGCGACCCGAGTGATTGTCGTCTTCTAATGACTCCCGACCACTTTTGAATAATTTTACCCACCTTGTTACTGTGGCATATGATGGTGCAGATTCGCCGTAAACTTTTGATATATAGTTGAATATATAAATTGCATTTTGTCCATTTTTACAGAAAAATTTAATAACGGCGCGATATTCAATTTCATTCATTTTAAGAAAAATTCAAAACACTTGTTACTAAATTGACAAAAACAAACGAACTGTAAAATTTACATCGAAATGTTCTTCTAGAAGTTTCATCGCGACAAAAAATGGTTTTGAAAAATATATTGTTGTCTCACTCACTCTTTTTTTTCATATGATATTGCAAGACTTTTTGATATACCCTCGTATATATGGATAGATGCAGCCGTAACATGAACGTATCTAGTGCAATTATTATACGTAACTTCAAGTAAACATTTAGAAAAACTGTCACATTGATTGTAGATAACATCACAATATGTGAACATTGGTAAAACCAAACTTTTAATTAAATATTTACGAAAGTTAACTGGACAAAACTTTCTAATCAATTTAAGAGAATACAAGGCATAATTAACCCTCTGGCAAAGAGAGCTAATATGATCATTCCACGTTAGTTTAGAATTCAAAAGCAACCCTAAATCAGTAACCACTGGAACAAAGGATATAACATCATCATCTAAGAAAAGTGTAGGTGTAACATTGTGTCGAACATTTTTTGAGAGTAATAAAGCCTTACTTTTAATCGGATTTAATGATAACGAATTATTTTTAGCCCACAAAGAAACATTTTTAAGATCTGTGTTAAGTTTAATCACTATCTTATCTAGCTGTGATAAATAACCACCAATATAAAGTTTTAAATCATTAGTATAAAGATGAAACCGGCAATTCAAAATTTTCCATGGTAGATCATTTATGTACAAAGAAAAAAGTAACGGACCTAACACCGACCCTTGAGGTACACCTACTACCATTTCACTAATATTTGAATGGTCAACACCATACTTCACAAATGGTTTACGATTACTCAAATATGAGTATATTAGATTATTAGCCGAATTAGAAAATTTATAATACAAATGTAACTTCTGAAGCAAATGAATATGATTAACACAATCAAATGCTTTAGAAAAATCTAGTAGGACCAAAATAGCAACCGAATTTTTTCTTGTCCAAGATAGCAGACAAATCATCAATAATATTAACAAGAGCAGTAGTGGTACTGTAGCCTGATTTGTACCCCGACTGAAACTTACTTAGGAAATTAAGCCTATGAAGATGTTCCTGCATTTGACGTTGCATGATTTTTTCCAGAACTTTTGACAGAGCAGGCAAAATACTAATGGGACATATATCTCCTATATTGGAAATTACATCCTTCTTTGGTAACGGAATTATGGACGCCACCCTCCATAGATCAGGAAACACAGATTTTGTCAGACATTGGTTAATAACAAAAGTTATAAGAGGGAGAAATAAATCAATAAAAAGTTTTAAGACTTTAAAATCTACCATATCATAAGCCAATGAATCAGATTTAATTTCACGAATAACATTTAAAACAATCTTTTCATCAACACAATCAAAAACAAAACCATCACCTGTAAAATGATCAGATTTAGCATCAGGTAGTGGTAAAACAGTCAAGGAATCACGAAATTTAGTGATTCCAACCAACATTTCTTCTGCTGAAAAGTCAATTCTACCATCACTAGTGACGCAAGAAACCTCCAATTTTTTCAAATTATTCCAAGTTATTTTAGAATTTTTCAAATTTCCAAAATAATATCTTTGTTTGGCTTGGTTGATGTATATATTTATTTTATTTCTAAAAAATCTAAAAGATTGTAAATCATTATGTAATCCAAACCTTTTATGTTTTTTAAAAGCTAAATTTCTACGTTCCATTAATTTAATAATATGAGCATTCAGCCATGGTGCAGTAGAGCATTTATTTATAACACTTTTACGAGGCACACAAGTCTGGTCTAAATGTAAAAAGTTTGAGTTGAAATTGGCAACAATATTATCAACCTCAGAATAGTAATCCATGGTTTGCCAATCTAACAAAAAGAAATTTTCAATAAAATCTAGTTGATTAATCGCCTTATAATCAGAAACAACAGTATACGATATCTTACTCCTGGTGTTACAAACGTAATTTGCAAGTATTAAATTATGATCTGAAATAGCAGGAACTTCAATTTGCCCAAAGGAAATAATATTATGTTTATCAGTTCAACATTAACAATCGCCCAAATCGGACGTGTTTTTTTAATTGTCATATACAATAAATTTTTTGTATATTTTTTGTAACTTATTGTTATTTATTGTTACGTATTTTATTGTTGTTACTTTTTTCCCGACAAATCAATTATACTCAAGTAACTATTTTTTCATTTTTCTGTAAAAATTTAATTTGAACCTGTGTGTAGTGCATAAAATAATAAACTAAATCTTGACCTATATTAAGTGTATTTGTGTTACGGTTCAAAAAAAGTGTTTTACAAACTAAAATAAACTGAACCAGTGAAATGTCTGTGGAAAAAAAATGTGTTGAGTGCTCCGTCATAATTGTGGATGAATGGTTTCTCGCATGTAAGGGATTTATGTGCGATAGAGTCATTAGTTACACGTGTGCAACATCTAACGCCAAAAAGCTAATGACTAAATTTCCCAATGACGTCAAGAAGGCCATGAAATTTATATTTGATGGATTGCCCGGTTTAAGTTGGTTTTGCTCTGAATGCCTAACTAACATGAAAGTATTGCATTCTAACTCGCTTGTCACATCAAAAGAAATCGTGCAAGGAAATGATAATTCGAACAATGATACTCATACAGTGAACGAGGTTTCTAATGAAACTGTTGAGAACCGCAGAGTAACACGATCCCAATCAAAAACTCAACGGGAAAATGACACAATACCACAAACTGAGTCTTCGAAAACTTTATCTACTGATATCCTGATACCGTCTGTATCGAAGACCACAGACCCGCTACCTCAAACATCTCATTCTTTATCAACACCTTCATCAGCGATATCTCCAAAAACAACATTTGTATCGCCAACGGAATCATTGCACTTAAAGCCTATATCATCAGTAACCACAACTGCAGCTTCATTAAACTCACATCTTACACATGAACAGTCATATCAGTCAGCATCTGATGAAATAAAAGCTGTAGAACCTCGACGATGGCTCTTCGTTAGTAGAATTGAAAACTCTGTGACGAAAGAAAAATTCGAAGACTTTCTAAAAACTAAAATGAACCTGGATAACGCCGTGTGTATCAAAATTTCCCGCAACCAGGAAAACGGTCATATGTATGACTATACATCATTCCGTGTTAGTTTACCAGCAAATCAATTTTTAACTGCATTACATTCCACGTTGTGGCCTTCTGGACTACTGGTTAAAGAATTTGAATGGAAACGACGTCGCCAAAATTTTCGACTTATGGCACCAATCACCAACCTTTCTGAACATGAACTTAAGTTTCCAAAAAAGCAATCGGATTTTCGGAATTCAATAAACCACAACCAAATAACTTAAAAACTTCCAAAACGAGCAACTCTGCCTGCAACTTCAATGGTGGTTTTAATATACGTACTATGGATGAGGTTGATGAAGTCAATGCTGACTTGATGAATTTTTCACGCTATGAAAACCTCGTCAAGACAGCGAGAGTTAAAACCATCAAAATGAGAGATGCTGTGTGCGATTCAAATGGAGGCTTATTTCATTTTTCATCTTCAGAAAACTACTCAAAGACTCCAAGACTGGGTAATAAGTGCACATCTAAACACTGCGAAACTCAAACTGATATTGACATCAAATCAACATACAACAAATCAATCATCTCCTCATTTAAATTTAAACTTATGTTAACAAGAAGCATAAGTAACAACTACCAAGAAGATTATATAAACGGATATGAGTTTGTTAAAAATATCCCATCTGAAAAATTCATGCATGCTGAACCACAGATTTCAACCTGGCTAAATGGCAAACACTTAATAAAATCATCTATTTTTATTTGTGTTGCTTTTGAAGAAAAATTGGATAATTGCAATCTTAAAAAATATCTATCCCGAAATGGACTTATACTACATAACTTCTACATTAAATCAGTTAATGAAGTTACAAAAGTTTATAAAATCGGAGGTAACTACGTTATTGTAGTTACTCATCAATCTAAAACTGATTGCAGTGATCTAATCTACGCTTTAGAAACTTTAACATCCTACTTGCAGCATCGAAAAAATGAGCCTTTCATAATTACCTTGGATGTTAGCCATCATGTCTACAAGGTTTTGCCAGTGTTGGATTATGTTACAAACTCTCCATTTAACAACATCAAATGGGTTTTAAATATTCCTTTCAATATGTCACTGCAGTATGAGAGAATGTTATCTTCCCGTTGGATTACAGGTGATCCCTCGAAGTTCTCATATGGAAACTGTACGGATTTTCCATCCACATCTCCGACTTTTCACAAGGTGTTGTCTGCAGAGTCCAGCTATAAGAATTCGATCATAGAAATAATGTTTTACCTGAAACACTCAAACAGCCTAATAAAAAGCCACTTAAAGGATCATTACATTAAGAACATAAATCTATTACCTTTCTCCGCTGCTTCCTTACGACAATTAAACATATTTATATTTGACAACGCTACCAAACAATATCTCGAAGAACCGAACACAAAACATCAGTTTGGCTTTGATGGGAATAATCTGGTGCAACTGTGTGAAGACACAAACACATTTATTACCCCAAACAGATACATTTTTTGTTCATCGGGTACGGTAATTATGTTAGATCATCAGACTTACAACTCGTTAAACAATATCTATCTTAAAACAAACATAAAGATGCCGGATATTACAAATATTCAAGGTGTACCTGGGTGTGGTAAATCAACATGGATTATAAACAACCATAATCTGGGCACTGATCTTGTTCTATGTGCTACAAAAGAAGGACTTGCAGATATAAAATTAAAGGTAACATCACGTTGCGAGCACAAAAACACTAACTTTAATAACATCAAATTAAACTACAAAACGATTGCCTCATACCTAATAAATGGTAACCGGACCTACGATACAGTTTTTGTTGATGAATACATGATGGTGCATGCTGGATATATAGGACTTGTGGTTATCAAAAGTAAATGTTCTAAAATATATCTTCTAGGTGACAAAAATCAAATACCATATATTGACAGATTACATCATGTCAATATGAAATTTTCCGATGCAAGTGCTTTTGTAACAAAGACTGAATACTTGAATGTAACGTATCGATGCCCAGCTGATGTTACTTCTGCTCTCAAAGAATACTACCCTAACATCACTAGTATGAACACAGTGGAATCTTCCGCCGAATTTATAAACCTGCCACCAAATCTATCATCATTACCTGTGTTAGAGAACGCTTTCTATCTAACTTTTACCAGAGCTGATAAACAATTAATCTCTCAGCTTAAGATACCAGAAACCAGTAAAGTCTTGACGATCCATGAAGCACAAGGTTTAACCTCACCAAATGTAATATGTATAAGAACCAATTCTCAACCTCTTGAGCTGTTCGATAGTGTACCGCATGCCATAGTTGCAATCTCTAGACACACAAAATCATTTAAATATTTTTCTCCGGTGGCCAATGATAGACTACACTCACTTTTAATGAAAGCTCGAACTTATACTATTACTCAAAAGGTAAATCAGCCCATAAAGTCCAAAAAAAGATCGGTATATGAGAAATGTGCAATTTACTATCAAAACGTAAACAAAATGGCATCAAAAGCATCTAAATTCTACAAATTCGTTTTAAAATCAAACTACCTTATTTATGTAATTTGTGAAACTTCATTAAAACCAGACATACGGAGCAGCGAATTTTTTGGCCATGACTACGTTGTTTATAGATGTGATCGGTCTCCTGAAACTAGTTCAAAGAAATCGGGTGGTGGCGTACTGATAGCAGTACATTCTAAACTCTGGAATGCTCCAGTAACTTTAGCCCCATCGAGAGTCGAACAGATCGGTGTAAAAATCAAAATCAACCAAACCAATCTAATCATCTACGCAGCATATATACCACCTCAATCAAATAGTGATCATTATGCAACTTGCATCGATGCGATTGATGAAGTTATTAATACAACAAACTCGTCAGATTTAGTTCTTGTGCTTGGTGATTTTAATCTTCCAAATATAACTTGGAACTTGGACCCAGAACTAAACTGTATTTCACCTTGCAATATAACAACAGATGCGGAATCTTTATTTGTGGACGCCATGCCTGGTTATAATTTGAACCAAATAAACACAATTGCTAATAATCGTGATAGATTAATGGATCTTGTCTTCAGCAACGACATTGACACCTTTAAAATTTCTGAATCCCTATTACCTTTTGTCATAAATGATGTTAATCACAAATCTTTGGATATTGTATTTGACTTAACTAAAATGGCGAGATCAGAACACCTACAACCAATGAAATACAACTTTAAAAAAACTAACCGTGTGGGGCTACAAAGTTACCTGGAATCCATCAACTGGCAAATAACTCTCAATTCCAATGATATAAACGAAAATGTGGACAAATTTAATGACATCATGCTTCAAGGCTTCGAAATGTATATGTACCTATGTGCTGTAAACCACAAAATGCACACCCTCATTGGTTTGATGATAGACTAGTTAACTTAAAAAATCGGAAGTCGAAAGCGTATGCCAAAATGTTGAAAAGCGGGTTAGAAGCGGACAAAACTACGTTTCTACAACATAGTAATGAATTTGAAATTTATTTCAAATCTAAATACAGGTCGTATCTTAATCAAATTCAAGACAAAATCAAAGTAAATCCAAAACAATTTTGGAAATACTTTAGGAATAAACGCGAAATTGAAGGATACCCTGCTAATATGACGTACAACAATACCTGCTCTTCAAACGCCAAAGATATAGCTAACATGTTCGCGTCGTTTTTTCAATCAGTCTATAGACCAAGCGTTACTAGTGGATTGTACGAACAACCCAGCAACAACAACACATCAATAACTCCTCCTATTATTTTTGAGGACAACATTTTATCGGCTTTAAGGGGGTTTGGAGATGGTTGCGGTCTTGACGATATTCCCTCCTCTATTCTGAAGGAGTACGCTGAAATTTTAACAATTCCATTATGTTATCTATTCAATCATTCCTTAAACACCGGCGTGTTTCCTGAAAAATGGAAAATTTCAAAAATTACTCCAATTTTTAAATCGGGTAAACGTGAAGATATCTCATGCTACAGAGGAATATCAACTACATCATCAATTCCAAAATTATTTGAGTTAGTATTATGCAACAGCTTTAAATCCACAATTGCACGTCATATATCAATAAACCAGCATGGGTTTATGCCTGGCCGATCCACATCGACTAATCTGGTTGAATTCACCAGTAAACTAATTAACGAGATAGAAAAACACCGTCAAGTTGATGTAGCGTACACGGATTTTAGTAAAGCATTTGATTCTATCTGTCATCATAAAGCACTCCAGAGTTTATTCAATTTTGGGTTTTCTCTCGATTACATAAATTGGTTTAAATCATATCTATCAAACCGGTGCCAATTTGTGATAATCGGAAATGAAAAATCAAACTGTATTAAAGTTACATCTGGTTTTCCCCAAGGATCACACCTCGGGCCTTGGATTTTTATTGTTTTCATAGACCGAATAACCGAGATAATCAAAAACTCAGACGTGCTCATATTTGCAGATGATGTGAAAATTTTTCGTACTATTAATGGATTGTTAGATACGGAGAAACTTCAAGAAGACTTAGATAGATTAAGTGAGTGGTGTGATCGGAACTCACTATACTTAAATATTAAGAAATGCAAAATCATGTCTTTCCATCGTAAACGAAATCCAATAATTACTTCATACAAAGTCAACAACGAAGTACTGGAAAGAGTCAATGAGGTTATAGACTTAGGTGTTACATTTGTCGAAAACGCCAGTTTCAATAGGCATATTGAAAATTGTATTGCGAAAGCGAATGCCATGTTCGGATTTGTTAAAAGATGGACAGGTGAATTTAAGGATATCCAAACCTTATGTTCACTCTATTTCGCTTATGTTCGATCTCAACTGGAATACGCTGTAACGGTCTGGAATTCATACTATGCTGTACACATAAAAAGAATTGAAAGCATTCAAAAGAAGTTCCTGATTTTTTTGTTAAAGAAAAGTGACTGCGGGATTACGACCACAACTTACCATTCCATGAAAATGTGGCTCGCTTACCTCCATACACAACAAGATGCACAGATTACAAAATATGCACGCTTGAAAATAGACGACTTCTCTTGGGAGCAGCTTTTATTGGTAACGTTTTGCTTGGTCACGTAGATTCAGCTTACATCTTGGAAAACATATCAATTCACGTGCCATGCAGAACATTTCGAAACCATAAATTTTTAGCACTTGAACACCACTCCACCAACTATGGAGAAAACAACCCAATTAATAGGATGTCTAAATCTTTCAACTTAATTGACGATGTATTTGACTTCAACTTATCAAAGGACAACTTTAAAAATATCCTTAAAGACTTTTTTCTAAATTTTTAATTGTTTAAACCAAAATTTGGTTTATATTTTTTTTTTTTTTATTCTGTTTTAAAGTTTTTTGTTGTTTTAATATAATTTTAACTATAACTGTAAATAATCTGAAATCATACATGTATATTACAAAATAGATTTCTTTAAATAAATAAATAAATAAATATCAGGCTCATAAACAATAATCAAATCTAAATGGTTGTTAATTCTAGTTGGACCAAACGGTAAATAATATAAGTTATTAATTTTTAAGCAATCACTAAGCCTATTATTGCTCAACATGTTATAGTTAAAATCACCACAACAAATAATTCTTTCATATCCACATAATTGTTCAGCAAAAATATCTTGTATACTAACTATGTCACCTGAATAAACAGGAGAAGGGTTATAAATAATCAAAATAAGTATTTTTCCAAATACTCCAACAAGCTCAGAAGATAAGAACTCAACTTTACCTACAGAATTAGAAGAAAGTTTGTTAATTTTAAAGGAGGAACGATAATAAATACAAACACCACCTCCACGGGAATCAGTACGATCAGCTCGCAGCAATTTGTACTTGTTTATTTGGAATGACTTGTTTCTATTTTTCTTAGTGAGCCAAGTCTCAGACAAAGCAAGAAAATCAAATTGATAAATATGTAAAAGAATAGTTACATCATTAAAATGTTTCACCAAACTTCGAACATTTAAATGACCAAATGTCAAACAAAACTTTTTATTTACAGACAAATTATTAAATGGAATAGTTGTGTTATTGCTTATCGTAAAAAAATTATTTAAAGTATTATATAAGATGGATTGGGTATAGATGCTGACGTCCAAAACTTTACTTTTGCAGGTCGAGCTGACCAAAAATTTGCGAAAGGTTTAATATATACACCAATAGGCCAGGTAGCAGGATCCAGAGCTTTCACTTTCAAATCATCTCTACACCCCAATTTAAAACATACGTATTCCAATTTCTGTATGCTAGAATTTTTCGGAATCAACTTATGTACTTTGCAAACTTCAGTTTGCAAACAGGATTTAGCCATACCCAAGATATCTTCTTCCTTAGTAGTAGGATCAAACCGAGAAAGATGTATCCAAAACATCTTAGGAACAGGAATAGTTTTAATACCAAAGTTCTCAACTGACTCATTAGTTCCATGAATCAACTTTGTAGGTATGGTAGGTGTAGAAACATTAATAGTATTACCAGAGCACGGTACATCTAAACACTTAACTTCCGTAGAAACAGAATTAAATATTTGTTGTTCACACTCTGCAGGTTCAGGAATAACGGAAATAGAGCCTCTGGACATTACTACTTCTGCAAATGTCTGTGAACTTCCAGGGTCCAATGTTGATAAAGTAAATTCATCTTGAATGTAGGTTGAAGATGTTGTTTTATTCGTAGAATCAACATCTGACCGAATAGGTGGATTAATAATTTCTTCTATGGAATTAATAGCACCAAATGTGTTACAAAATTCTTCTCCATAAAATCAGTTGACACAGGGGATGTATCATCACACGATGCAATATTTGTTGTTAATGGCCTAATAGCACTCGGCAGACCATGTAAAATAGCATCAGGAATTGGTGTATCCTTAATATTAAGTAGCTCAAACACATTCTCAATTAGAAGTCTATTTAATTTAGTTTCTTTCAACAAGTCTTGATATAAAGAGTCTTGATTGTCCCACTATTTGGCTTTTATATAAATATTCTTAAAAGATCGGTTACTCACCAATTCTTTGCAATCATCACAAAACCAAAGAATGTTTCCACATTTAAAACTTTGCCGGTGACATACACGATCCACAGCAGCACAACTCAAATGAAAATTTTTGTCACAAAATCCGTCACATCCAATCTTGTCCACACCAACAGCCAAAAAACATTTTCCACATTCCATTTTACAGACTTTACAAGTCAAATAACATATAAATATAATATACGAATGAACTTGTACCACTTGACTAAGTAGTATAGAAAATGTACATAAATATTCGTATTAGACAAAATAACTGTCAAAATATAAACGTCCACCAAACTATTTATATATATATATATATATATATATATATATATATATATATATATATATATATATATATATATATATATATATATATATATACATATATATTAATTAAACTAAAACTATACATACACAATATTATATTAATTATTAAATATTACATTTTATTAACACGAACACTAAATATTATTATATACAATTAAAATTAAATTTAATTCTTTTAAAAAATTTTCGTTTAGAGAAAAAAATAACAACTGGTATCCACAATGACTACTTGGCAAATCCAAGTGGCAAATATTTTATATTTGAACACTTAATCACGCACATAATGGGCATTCACAGATATCGGTATATACACTGAGAAAAAAGTAAATTGGCCGTACGCCTATAAATTATAGATAAATAAGATATTGTAGATCATACAATATTTTTAGTTATTTTCGCCATTGAAAATAATGATTTTGGAGATATGTTTATAGTTTATAGGTAAGATTCCTTCTTATATTGGATTACTCGGTAAAAAAATTATTTTGGATAGGAAGTAAATGTGTTAGTTGCAGCCCCTATAAAATATTGGTTTTCAAGCGAATTATATTGTCGGCTCGGTATACTTAAAAGTCTCAGCAATTGTTGGGGGGAACATACCTATATTTTTTGGTGTCACTTCGATATATTATATATTCTACTCATATTCAAACAATCAATTATTTTTCATCATCGAGTTTGGCGCTTTGTTTTACTTTATATATCAGAGGTGATCGAGGTTAGTTAGTCTTCAAAATTCTTAGTTAATTTTTTTGAGTGATATTGAAAAATATTGATATAATTTTAATATTGGAAGTGGAATTAAAGTGGAATTCAAATACTTGTGAATTATATAAAAAGTGAATTCGTGTAAAACAAAATAATTTTATTATGATATACATACTATTTAAAATGTTAAAACTAATAAGTATCATAGTCGACGCTCAGCAAAAAATTTACTTTGAAATTTGGGATATAACACAAAATGTAAATTCATGTAAATTGAAACAGTTAATACATATATATTCATAATAATAGATTTTTGTTTGTTAATATTTCCTAAGGTTAATCCAGCAATGGCGGTGGCTAATGGAAACGGGGATTACCAAATAGCGATTTTGGATTTATAAAAGTGTGCATTAATTCAAAGTTATAAATGTCTATAGATATTTCGATAAATTAAGACAATATGCTTTACTAACCAAAAACTTCAAGACCATTATGCTATAACATCATGGCGTGCACACTAATTAACTAAATTTTCAATAAATGTTTTATTTTATACGAAGAGAAAATTATTAAAAAATTGTGTAGATAAATCTTAGTGCAAAATTGATTATAAAATTGTTCCATATGTACAAATTAATCTGTGAAAAATTTTATACATTTTAATAAACTATGCTGAATATGTTAATTTTATGTTTTTTTTTGTTAGCGAAACTGAGAATAATGCACAAGTATATGTACGCCGATGAGTAAGTATGTATCTTCTAATATATAGGTAAAACTCCAAAAAAATGGAAGAAAATATCCATTGAATCCATCCTATATGAAAACTGGTATCCATCAAAAATAGAAAGGAAATTGCCCAAAAATTATAGGAATTTTGCTGGAAAAAAAATTAGTATTACCAACTTTTATGGCAAATTTCTCGTAGTAAAATGTGTATCAAATTCCATATCGTATAAGCATGCTATAACGTTAGTACGAGTTAAACCCATAATTCTTGTAAAACTCTAATGAATAATTTGAAACTATGCCTTAAATATTAGAATTTTACCTATATTTTCAGAAGATAATATTAATAGTTATTGCTAGATTGCCCATATTTAAAGCATAACACCATACAATGAGATTTAATGCGTTGGTTAATATAGCTTACTCTCCCATAAAAAAGAAAATATTGCCTGTTTGATTGTTTGCAAAATTATGGAATATTTAGCAATATTTTATTGTTGTCCCAAAACAGCCTATATTTATGGTTAAAAAATATGTTAAACATCGGGATGTTTACCAATAATTTTTTTCAGTGTAAAAACAAAGTTAAATCACAGATCTATTTATCGCAAAGTAGTTTATAATAGTTCTCAATGAACATAACAGATTACCACTGCACTCCATCACATCCATATATGTATATATATATATATATATATATATATATATATATATATATATATATATATATATATATATATATATACAACCGGGTTGTGTGACCTTCAATATTACGGTCACATTGTTCTACACCCACACCTCCTAAAATATAACTTCATTAAAATGAAGCCCCCCAAAAATGTGGCTCGAAGCTCGGCTTACACCATCATGGCAAACTTGTTTAACCTATTCAACTGCACATCATATTTACAGCACTTAGGTAATTAAAACAATACTAAATTCGCGGCACCGTGCATAACACCCAGAAACACTTGAAATTATTGAAATCGAGAGAAAGATCAGGAAAATATAGAACAACACACCTATAGTAAATCAAACGAAAACCACAACAATTAGATTAATTAATTTATGTTCTAGGATTGTTTATATTTAGATAATAAGAAATAAGAAATTGTAAATATAGATTCTTTATATAGTAAATAAATAAATATAATTATATAATAAAATGAATATGTAATAAAACTAAATATCTTAGTAGTACGGAACCATGGCCCTTAATATGTTTTATAAAGTTTTTAATCATAAATTAAATGTTTAAATTTTCTTTCATGCAATTAATAAATATTAAGACACATTTGTACATATATATAAATAATAAATTAAGTAAATTTAGTTAACGGCGTAAGCGAAAATATATGGAATAACGCCATATGTACCGTCACGTCTCATACAAAATTTGCTCTAAGACGCCGGTATCCATTTTATATAGGTGAAAGTATAAATTATGCTTCTTGAAATTTTGAAGCTTATCTTCCTATACTACCATATGCAGCTTAATATAGTTTTTGTTTATGGTACTAATTTTAGTTTTAGGGTTTAACATAAGTAAGAAATAAAAATCGCTTACCAAGCTAAACGGGATTTTTGCCGATTGCCACAGATTTGATACACCCGTAGCTACAGAACATATTAGAAATTATAAAACAGAATTAGTGATCATTCATTACTATCGAATACAAAATTTATACAGAAAATTTACCTTGGTAAGCTTTACAGAAAATAAACAATATTTTCGTATCGATTTGTTATATTTATATAGCTTTAACGTATATACTGCACTTTTCGATTTTTTTTTTTGTTTCTTTCTGTGAGAAATTTAAACCACTAGCACTTGGTGTGACATAAAAAAACCTTTAAACAAATTATGTATCAAACACGATTATAATCACAAAAAAATAAGTAACTAAGTTTAAATTTTTATAATATTACCTAATAATATTTAACAACATGGTTTAACCAATGCGGAAGATGTGACAATACTGTTTTGGCCGGTAAAGTATATTATTTATTTTCTGCATATTGTTAGGAGAAAAATTAAAATATATAATATAAAAACTTGTTTTACTCTACCTCAACACTGTGATGTTCGATTTACTTACTATAAATCAGCTGTTCAACATTATATTGTAATTGGTACACTGCGCGACTAAACTTTAAATGCGCGCGCGGCTGGCATGTCATGCGGGGATAATAAATTTCAACGGTAATATATTAACTGTAACCAAGCGCAACGGTTACATCTCTCTCTGGCACTATATCCCATCAAGGGATTTGGCAGCCTCAAAAACGAGGTTTCATAATCAAATTTTCATTTCGGATAATGAGTGATTAATTCATTGATCCTAAACCAGCCGTGAAATTTTTCCGTGTCACCAACCGGGAATTGAACCCGGGACTTTCGGTTGCTGGAGCAACCATGCTAATCACTTTGCCACCGAGGTGGCGACGATCCGGCTGGATCGTTGTTGACTAAAAATCATTGGGTTCTCCCAATTTATGGCAAAATTCTAAGTTTCATCCAGATCAGTCATTTAGACTGATCAGGATGAAACTTCATACTGTTACAGGATGGCTACTGCCATCCTGCAGATATCACTAAGCGCATGCAGAGGCTTCCACGGTGATATTTTGCCGGCTACGTTGTCAGGGAGAAGTGCTAAGGTCGTAGGGTTTGAGGCTTGCATGGCGCTCCTGGCTTACACCGTGATGATACAGAAAGTTGGGGGAACGCAAATAATAATAAAATACCCCGATGGTCCGCTGAAATTCGTCAGACGGAACCTGAGGAACGAACAACACAAATAATTATAAACCGAGAGAGGTGCCTTGGTGCGCGCATCCATTCGAATTCAAACGGGGCAGAGCCCTGGTTTCGAAATTGGATGCGGGCACCAAGGGACCGCAAACACTATGCCGACACAGAGGGAGTTTCCGCTCCCATCATACCACACTGAAAAAATTTAATAATTCATTTTTTTTTTAATTATGAAAAGACAAAAGAAACACCTCAACTTCCCACCCGTACCACGATAAGAGAGAACGAGAGAGAGAGAAGCAATGCGAACCGAGCGCGCGACACGCAACCGCTGTGCGGCGCTCGATTACAAAATAAAATTTAAATTTAATCAGAAAATTTAATAAAAAACTAAATATATATATATAAAAAAAGAAAATAAAAAAAAAAACAAAAAAAAATCGTACCTTTTACAAAAAAAACCAAATTGTTGCGGCCTTGCGCGGCCGTCATGCCACAGGTAACTCCCGTTACCCGGACCGTTACGGCTTTGGTGCTGTTACCGTGGCGGGGCCTTTTCCCGATATAAAAATGGGTTGCGGCCTTTCGCGGCCGTTGGACGTTGCGGGGCCTTTCCCCGATACCAAAAAATGTTGGGCGAATAAATTTGGCCTCGTCTGGCCGCCGTAAATAAATTGGTTGGGCGCGGGCTCGCCAAAACCCGTATATATTGGTGTTAGGCGACCTTTTTGCCTTTGAAATAAAAATTTGCGTTTGGCCACCCGAAAATCGTATATAACCCGTTGGGCGTCCTTCGCCAAAAACCATATTGACAAATAAAAATATCTCGGCTGGCCTCAACTGGCCGCCGGATCCGTAGAAAGTGGGTTGGACCCAAATGGCCACCCGTTAACCGTCTAGCGATGCGGTACTTCCACCGGCATCTTTTAAATCTCGTGGTAAGCCGTCAAGGTTGACAAATGATATGGTTGACAAATTAGTATAGGGCGTTGGTTCGCGAATCCCGTATGCAAAAATGGTTGACCTTAATGGGCCGCCCGTTACTATAAGAAAGCAGCCATAGAAATGTAGCGACACCACCTGACCATTTGCTGTTTACACCAACTAATTTCGAATTTGTCTGGGATAATGGAGTCAAGTAACTTATACACCTTCCAGTTGGATCTCAAAAATTTTCCTTTTTTTTTTAAATATCCGCATTGATACATACTTAAGGGATAATCATACAATTACATTATATTTGATATGCCTCCCAATATTAAAAAAAACAAACACACCCGCAATGGATGCCAAAACTTAACCAAAAAATTTCGTTTGGTCACACAAAAAAAAAAAAAAAAAATTAAAATGGTTACACTACTCAAAATTCGACTCGTGTTTTTAATAATTTTTATTTTTAAGTCACGACTAACTAATGTTTTTTTTTATCCCAAAAAAAAAACTACTTCACAATAATAAAAATTGTTTTGTTTATATTTATAATAATTTTAGAAATAACCTCTCCACCATATTAATTTTACATTTTCAAACAAAACAAAATCTTAATTATTCACAAACTGAACTTAAATGGTCAACACCACTCTATTTTCCAAGAAAATTACACACTCGACTTTATTTTGTCAAAATCAAAACTCGAATGACACAAGCAAAAAAAAATTCTTACGCCACACAGCGACGCGCAAAACGTTCTAGAAGAATGTCTTTCTTCTCTGTTTTTCGTTTATATCAATTTGCATTGATATAAACGAGAAGCATATAAGAAAAACATTTTTCCAAAACGTTTTACTTTGCACACACTCGATGCGCATTGTTCTCGCTCCCCTCGTCATTCTTCTCATAACAGCTCCGTTTTTATAAAAATAAACAAAACTTAACAAGGCCGCGCACACTATCATTAATGGGCAAAGACACACACCAAAAAAGAATACGCAAACATTTACCACAGGTGGGGTATACTCAATTAAAGGGATATTCATTCTACAAAAAAAAAATTGTTATTGTTGACGACAACACAGTCGTAACAATACTTAAGTTTTTCTCATAAATTGGAAGATCTTAATGATTTGTGGCACAAATCTGTTTGACGGAAGTGGCAGCCTCCATAGGAGCTTTTTTTGCAAATATTTGGAAAAGTACAATACATATATCGTTTATGAGAAAAACGACTATATAAACTAAAAGATTGAACTTTGCAACAATACCGGTCGAGATCAGTTTTCCAAAACCCCACCGAAGGCGGAACATACTTTGGTAGTTAGACTTTTTATGATTCCTTCACGAATGTTTCAAATTCCGTATTGTCGAAGAAGATGTGTAAAATCTAACTTTACTAAATTTGCTTAGCATTTGGTGACAGTGTGAATATTAGCGTCTGCCAAAAAATTTATTCGTTACTTCAAGTATTCACAAGTTGGTTCAGTTTTTATCCGGCATTTCCCTGGTAATTTACGATTGTCGCAACACGGATTCCACGTACTAGACATTTGTTAAACTGAGAGAAATAACCAAGATTTACGGCAATTTACGAATTTTTGTGTAACAACGGAATTGGGAAAAATATACATATAATTTCGGTATAAATTAGTTTTTCCAGCCTAACTTAGGTAAAAGTTAGTGGTATGTTTTTGTAATAGAAAATTGTTTAGCAATAATTTTCCTTCCCAGTTTTTATAAGGAAAAAGCAATGTAAATTCTCCCCCAATCTGCAGTACATTACCAGAACATGTGTCTCTGAGGTGGTATAAATGTGGTCCTAAATCGTAACCTATTTTAGTCCATTTAAAAACTGTTTACAACGCAAAAATTATACGTCACCTAATGAAATTTATGGTGTGGGTAACTGCAGCAGGGAAACTTTCGAATTTCAAAATGAAACTTTACATACCGATTAAGCCCAATTTGTGCTAATTAGTGCTCACGGGAAAAAATTAGTGCTAGTCCAGGAGCCGAAAAAACGGGAAAAGAAAATTTAAATTTCGCCTGAAAGACGAAAAAAATAAAACCCAATTTCTAGAAAAAACCAGAAATAATTTAAGCCTAATTTTAAAACTTCACAAAAGCGGCTCCACCTACGAAATTTGTGCTTATCATAGAAATATGATTTTATAAAATTTTCATTAATAAATTGAGGAAAAACAAATTAGCCCCTAAAAGATACTATATTGAACATACAAAATACAGTTGTATATCGTTCAACAATATTTTTGTTGAACAACAAATTAAAAAATAAAATAAATTATTATAAAATAAAAGAATAAGCATTTCAGATAGCATATTTCTGTCGCATGACAGGACGCATGTTTATTGCCATCCGGAAAATATAGTGGTCGAATTTGTGCTAATCCAGAATTGGTCCAATTCCGTTGAACAACAAAGACCGTTGAATGAGCAATTTTCTGACAAAAAATGTTCTACAAACCAATGAAGTTGGCACTTCTGATTGCATATTCCTATCAGGTATGTTCATTGCCATCCGAAAAATATAGTGGCTGAATTTGTGCTAATCCAGAATTGGCCCAATTCCGTTGATCAACAAAGACCGTTGAACGAACAATTTTCTGACAAAAAATGTTTTACAAACCAATGAAGTTGGAATTTCTGATTGCATATTCCTATCAGGTATATTCATTGCCATCCGAAAAATATAGTGGCTGAATTTGTGCTAATCCAGAATTGGCCCAATTCCGTTGATCAACAAAGACCGTCGAATGAACAATTTTCTGACAAAAAATGTTCTACAAACCAATGAAGTTGGAACTTCTGACTGCATATTCCTATCAGGTATGTTCATTGCCATCCGAAAAATATAGTGGCTGAATTTGTGCTAATCCAGAATTGGCCCAATTCCGTTGATCAACAAAGACCGTTAAATGAACAATTTTCTGACAAAAAATGTTCTACAAACCAATGAAGTTGGCACTTCTGATTGCATATTCCTATCAGGTATATTCGTTGCCATCCGAAAAATATAGTGGCTGAATTTGTGCTAATCCAGAATTGGCCCAATTCCGTTGATCAACGAAGACCGTCGAATGAACAATTTTCTGGCAAAAAATGTTCTACAAACCAATGAAGTTGGAACTTCTGACTGCATATTCCTATCAGGTATGTTCATTGCCATCCGAAAAATATAGTGGCTGAATTTGTGCTAATCCAGAATTGGCCCAATTCCGTTGATCAACAAAGACCGTTGAATGAACAATTTTCTGACAAAAAATGTTTTACAAACCAATGAAGTTGGAACTTCTGATTGCATATTCCTATTAGGTATATTCATTGCCATCCGAAAAATATAGTGGCTGAATTTGTGCTAATCCAGAATTGGCCCAATTCCGTTGATCAACAAAGACCGTTAAATGAACAATTTTCTGACAAAAAATGTTCTACAAACCAATGAAGTTGGCACTTCTGATTACATATTCCTATCAGGTATGTTCGTTGCCATCCGAAAAATATAGTGGCTGAATTTGTGCTAATCCAGAACTGGGCCAATTCTGTTGAACAACAAAGACCGTCGAATGAACAATTTTCTGAAAAAAATGTTCTACAAACCAATGAAGTTGGCACTTCTGACTTCATATTCCTATCAGGTATGTTTGTTGCCATCCGAAAAATATAGTGGCTGAATTTGTGCTAATCCAGAATTGGCCCAATTCCGTTGAAAAAAAAGACCGTCGAATGAACAATTTTCTGACAAAAAATGTTTTTCAAACCAATGAAGTTGGAACTTCTGATTGCATATTCCTATCAGGTATGTTCATTGCCATCCAAAAAATATAGTGGCTGAATTTGTGCTAATCCAGAATTGGCTCAATTCCGTTGAACAACAAAGACAGTTGAATGAAAAATTTTCTGACAAAAAACATTTTTTTTTGTCACATTTTTTTTGTCAGAAAATTGTTCATTCGACGGTCTTTGTTGATCAACGGTATTGGGCCAATTCTGGATTAGCACAAATTCAGCCACTATATTTTTCGGATGGCAATGAACATACCTGATAGGAATATGCAGTCAGAAGTTCCAACTTCGTTGGCTTGTAGAACATTTTTTGTCAGAAAATTGCTCATTCAACGGTCTTTGTTGTTCAACGGAATTGGACCAATTCTGGATTAGCACAAATTCGACCACTATATTTTCCGGATGGCAATAAACATGCGTCCTGTCATGCGACAGGAATATGCTATCTGAAATGCTTATTCTTTTATTTTATAATAATTTATTTTATTTTTTAATTTGTTGTTCAACAAAAATATTGTTGAACGATATACAACTGTATTTTGTATGTTCAATATAGTATCTTTTAGGGGCTAATTTGTTTTTCCTCAATTTATTAATGAAAATTTTAAAAAATCATATTTCTATGATAAGCACAAATTTCGTAGGTGGAGCCGCTTTTGTGAAGTTTTAAAATTAGGCTTAAATTTTTTCTGGTTTTTTCTAGAAATTGGGTTTTATTTTTTTCGTCTTTCAGGCGAAATTTAAATTTTCTTTTCCCGTTTTTTCGGCTCCTGGACTAGCACTAATTTTTTCCCGTGAGCACTAATTAGCACAAATTGGGCGTAATCGGTATGCCAAGTTTCATTTTGAAATTCGAAAGTTTCCCTGCTGCAGTTACCCACACAAATTTATGTACAAAAGAGTATTGTTTAACTTCCCATCGCACAACATATTTTCCTCATAAATAATTCCAGTAAAATTTTTCCAATTAAATTCATTCCTTGTAATTTTTTAAACACTAATCTAATGGCAAAACTAGTTTTTTTTACAGATATGTTCAGTTAACATTAATGCCGCTTTCGACATCTAGTTCATGATGCAAAAACCCTTTGGGTCAGTTGGGTCAGTCAATGCACTTAGAATACCAGGCAGTACTGCTTCATATAAACCGTAGATGGCAGTAATGGTCTTTAATGGGATTTAAAGGTTTACGAAATGTTGAATTCATATCTTAATAATAATATAATAAATTATTTCTTACCAATGGCTCGTAATATAATTTTTAAGTGATATTATTCTAGAAGTTACTGTTTTTTCACCGCATTAACGAAAAGAAGATTATGCACAAAAATACAAATTTTAATTAATTATACTGCCACCTATAGTCAAAGATTAAAGCCGTTGACATAAATTGACGTCTTCAAGCACAAACGATGATGTAAACTATGTCTCCGATGGTGCCACACAGAAGAGCCATTGTGTGATTTTCGGGTTATTCTATCTTCAGCAACTTGTTGTTTTCGGTACTAGTGCTTTCGATTAGCAAAATAATTTTAATATCAAAATTATTTAAGTGATGTCAGAGTAATATTTTCACATAGGGTTCTCACAACAAAGTACACGCAGAGAAATAATTGGTCATATTAACCAAAAAAGTAAGATAACTTTACCAAGAAATTGTTACAAACTCAACTTACTTATTGATTGGTAAATATTATAAACGTTAAATAGTAAAATTAACATAGAGAATAGTAAAATAATTTAAAAAAAAATTATTTTAGTTTACTATTGAGTAAGTAAATTCAACCAATATTTATGTAGATTTTACTACAGTACTAAGTGAAATATGAATAGCATTTTTTGGTAAAATTAACCGAACGATTAAGTAAAACCGATAACCTTTTAAAGTAAATAAAACCCACACTATAAAAATAATAGGGTAAAGTCAACAGCAAATATCAGTAAATTTAACTTAAAATCTCTATTAAAATTGAGCCTACGTAACTCAAAGTAAACTTCACAAATTTTGAAATGTGAAATGGGGTCATTTGTATGATAACAAAATATTGGTTATCACGTCGAGATGAGGTCTCTCTCATCTTTTCAGAACTGATGAGGTTCGATACCCTCATCGGATTATGTAGTTATCAAACTACGAAAATAATGTTCATACTTCATGAATTTAAATGAAGATCAATTGACCTAGCGAATTATATTGAAAATGCAATAATAATTGTTACCTATCACCGATGTAAATTTAACACACCAATTTGTAAACTATACATTGCAAGAGAAATTTTTTGATAAAATAATTATTTTACATTGCGAAGATTAGTAAAATTATTATTTTACAAATCTATTAGTATTTTTTAAAAAATAATTTATTTTACGAAAATTATTATTTTACTTTATCAATTTAGTTAAATTAACAAAGCTATGTTAACTTGTATTATAAAGAGTAGGATAAATTAACTACAAAATAGGTGGATTTTACAATTTTAGATTTACTTATTGATTTGCGAAATATTTTTCTTTGCGTGTACGTGCAATGTAATTGCAGAAATTCTGACCATACTTGTAACGAACGAGATCATTAAAATACTGCTTTACTTGACCACCATGAGAGTGCACTAACTAAAATTAATTCGTCAATCCAAACCCATAATCTCTCACGGATACATCAACGTTGCAATTTCTAATTATCCAAATACTACACTATCGCAACTCAGGGGCGGAATAATGAAATACGACCGGAAAATTTAAACGGATTTAAAAATATTTTCAAACTTATTAGATTAAAAGTATTCAAATTTACCATGATGGATGCAGACTGATGTTTAAATGCAACTTCTATAATATTTGAAGAACAATGGCTAATCTCCAACAAGATTTTCAAAATTCATTTTTTACCGGTACAACATTTCCGTTTAAAACTGCTCGATTATGAAGTTAGTTGTCGAATTAAAATTTTATGTTAAACTGTTATTTATTTGAGTTTTCATACAAAATATTTACGCAAACTTTGACCATTTTTTCGAAATTTTTTGTGTTTGTCCAATGAAGTATTTTCTAACAATTCATTTTTTTGGTCGGATTTCATGATCTTGCCCGTTTACATCAAAATAATTATATATTTCCGGAAAATTTACAATTTTGAAATACAAAAGACTTTAATGCCATCTCATAAAATGAAGTGGCGACGAACCTGGGACGAGAAATTTGAAATTTGAAATGAATTTCGAAAATCTTGTATGAGATTAACCATTGCTCTTAAAGAATTATAGAAGTTGCATTTATACATCAGTCTGCATCCATCATAGTAAATTTGAATACTTTTAATCTAATAAGTTTGAAAATATTTTTAAATCCGTTTAAATTTTTTCCGGTCGTATTTCATGATTCCGCCCCAGTACTCAATGTGGCACATCGTATTAGCGTAATCATACTTATACCTGTGTATATGTACGATTGATGACGTTCACATCTCTCTCGTATAAATAAATACACTTTTTACACACAGTCAAATTTGATCATTACTATAGTAATTGTCATTTCCGCAATCAATCACGTACTTGTCTTGATATATTTATGTATGCAGATCATCAGAACTCAGTTGACCGCGAACTGTGAAAGTGCTAAAGTCTCATAGCTAATTTAAATTAAAATTCGAGTGGTTCCATAACACTTAATTTAGGCAAACGCCATTTAAATATTATTGTGTGCGCGCATTGATGGACATACGCAGGCAGGCCGTTTATATTGGTTTAATTTGAGTTTCCATATACCACAGCAGGTAAATGTTAACTTGGTAAGGCTTTATACACGGAAAATCTAATTTGGTTCTATTTTCCGAATATGTCTAGTGTTCTTAGAGAAACGATTGCTGTGCACCTAAGACGCATTAATTTCACGTGAATGTGAAAATTGGCGGCCATTCCCAGAATATTTGATCCCTTTGTTGTGGGTAATTTTGAAGGAAAAATCAGTAAAATGGAAAAAAAAAAACTGTACATAGGACAATCCGGATGTTTGTCTGCGTCCTCAAAATCGGTGATAAACAAATCGCGTATACGAAATCGTACACGTTTAATTTATATGGGGCAACTGCATTATATAACACGATATAGTGTCGAGTGCGGATTAATTCCTAGTTTTAGTTAGTTTAGTTCAATTTTTTTTTCTTAATTTAATTTAGTAAATTAAGTTTCGTAATATTCATAATATTTTTTTCTTGTAATCAGTATCCAATAATAGTTTAATGTATTGAATTTCATAGTTTAAGAGACGTTAAAAATCATATTTTTCGTGTTTAAGTGATATCAATTTAAAGAAAAAAAAAAAAAATTGCCAATCGAATTTGAGATAACCGAGTGACGTGAAATTTACGGTTATCCGCATGATATATACAATATTTTTCTAGTACCCATCGTGTAACTACGCGGGGAAGCGCTTCGTCGTTGCAGCTAGAGGAGATAAGTTTCTAGAAAGACTATTTTATATTATATTGTGGGGTAAAGAAGCTTTCACGTTTGTTTTTTTTTTAATTTTTGTTTACTTCGGGCAAAGGGGTTCTTTGTATATCTTAACTACGGTTTATGCTGCCATAAACCGTAGTTAAGATATCAGAAATTTATATCACTCAATTTGATTTATTTTTGTTTTTAATTATTATGAAGGTTTATAATATAATGTTTAAGGTTTCTTATTAATAAACCAAGATTAATTATGATAATGATTTAAATTCTTTAATTTTAAAAGGGGATGGGTTGAGTAAACGAAAATCTCAGTTGTGGTCCACTCTTTGTGCTTAGTTTTTTTAGCAGCTTCATTTATATCCATCATTATCCGAAGTACCCCGCTCATCACCGAAATCAGCTAGCGGACCAATGGCTGCTCTTCGGAGTTAAATGATGGATGCTCTGTTAACGTAGAAGCGGCATCTCCGTGTAACCTTCTAACGATGATTTATCAAAAAAAAGGGTGTGGTCTTCTAAGGTCATTTATTCGATTCCCAACCGGCAAAGTCACCTGTATCGTTATTCGTTACATACTGTAAGAAAATTTATGTTCGGAATGGATTTAAATGTCATATTTTCGTTCACGTTCACAGTATGCGAAAGTCATAGTACAACTCTGCATGTTAGTTATGTTGACAGTTTCAACGTAATAGACAAAGTAATAAAATCTGTTTGTGTGGCGTTGTTTACGCTACGTTTTCCGAGAATTTGTTGTTAGATTATCCGTCAATTTTATTATACCTTGTGAAATAAAAAGTTCCAAAAATATACGAATTACTTATGTACCGGAAAATATATACACGAACTGACATTTTGTTAAAAAAGCACATACTTTTCATGTTGTACACAGGTGATTAGTGCGGTATAATTTTCCATGCTGTTTTTTTTTTACATTATCGAGACAGATATTCCAAACAAAATTTGTAATTCATTCAAACAACGATTAAAATGAAATTTTCTACCAGCCTCTATATACGAGCGTGTGTGTGTGTATGGATATACAATATACCAGGTTTAAATCGATTAAGGATTTTTTTGTATTTTCAACAAAGAAATTTCCATAAAGAATCAATAAAATCCATGAAAGCACAATTTGTGTATGCTTTTTCAATGCCTATAAAAGATTATGTTTGAGTAACACCGCGTGGCAGATATTTTTGTGTTGTTAAGCTATGTGCGGTATATTATAGTATTTTCTTTTTTTTTTCTTTGGTTTTCACTCTCACTCTCCGTGTCAACTACATAAAATAATGCAAATATTTTTTCATGTTTATTTTAGCATTATTTCCCAAACAAGAAAAACCATAAAAAGAGGTTAATGGAAATCGATTTTATATTAACGGCAAACAGGCAAAACGAGCATAACTTTCCGTTTTTGTTTTGTTTTATAAGCTAAAAATAAATCCATAACGATTTTCACGCGATTCTTTTTTGAGCCACATACTACTATAATCCTTTATAAAAATATGATCTATAGTTTTAAAATGTTGTACATTGCAGTATTCTTTCAACAAAATAACTATACGTACAAAAGAACCATCGATATGGTTTTGCTTGTTATAAAAAAAAACACTGAAATTATTTTTAATTCGGATGAAAAACCAGGTTTTATTTTGGAAATTTAAAACTTCTGCAAGAAGACCGATTCTGTGGATTCCGATAAGAGCAAAGTAACACACATAAAATAATCAAAAACATAGCAAACATCCTGAAATTAGTCTGTATAATTCTCGCTGCATTCGGGAATAGTAAAAAGAATGAATCTAGTCAAAAATAGTAAACGGTTAGAAGTTAGGTAATCTAAATTGTATTGCACTTTGGACTTAGCTAAAGCTAAATACTCATTTTAAACCTAACACTAATATAGTCGAACCGAAAAATAGCAATAAAGTTTATTCAAAAGCTGAGTTTGTCGAAGTAAATTTGAAGATTTGCATTAAAGAAATAAAATAAAATAAAATAAGACTTTTGATAAAACTCTTGTATACTTTCAAAAATGTTTTTCCTGTTGGTTGGAAATTTAATTTTTAAATATTTTATATCTCTTACTTAAAAAGCTTTCATTAAAGATTACCGAAAAGTTAACCCACCTGGACTGAAGAGAAACCGAAGTTTGAAAAAACTTAGTCCTTTTTATCAAACCAATTCCCATAATATTAAAAAATAAAATTTTGAATAGTTTTTTTTTCAAAATATTTCAAAAATCGAAAAAGTCAAAAATCAATATTATGGAAGTTAGCTTAGTTTGGAGTTTCATCCCGATCACTCAATCCATATGAGCTGAGCTGTACAGGGATCGATTTATTTTACTGAAAATCAGATTCTTGCCCAAAATCGTCATTATCGTTTAAATTTTGGGAAACTGAACTGGTCCGGAATAATTGCAAAATTAATTTAAAATCTTATAGTTCATAGTCGACTTTCTCATAAATGATACATTTTTCAAAATATTTGCAAAAAACGAAAACGCTCCCATGTAGGTTTTCACTTCCGGTGGACCAATTTTAGCCAAAAATCATTGAGATCTCCCTATTTATAAGAAAAGGTTAAGTATGAAGTGTTAACCCGGTCAGTCGATCCGTTTGGACTGTAGAAAACCATCATACAATTTGTGGGCGCGGCACCACATCGGTGTTTTAAAAACTCATATGGCAACAATCTGGGGTTGCCATATGGCAAGAAACAACATGCATGCGAGTTCGCCCCCTGTTTCAGAACCGAACACATATAGGTACATTTCCTCATTTTTTATTTTTGTAATACATCTCGTTGTCATATTTAACAGTTAATTTTACAAATTTCGTTTGACTTTCATAGTGAGAGGATTGTGAAATTAGTTGAGAAAAGAAAGTAAGTAGAGCAATATAATTATTTATGTAGGTCAATTCAAAGTCGTGTGTTGTAATTGTAGGAGTAATTTGATTGTATAAAAAATGAATTACGTGATTTAGTGGAAAATTCAATTTTTATTGTGTTTTTTTCATATTTTTCCGCGGCATGTCTATATGGCCACGCCAGGAACAATAGGTTACAGGATTTATAGAACTGTTTTATTGTGTAAAATATTATATGTTTTTGTAGAATCTATAGTTGTTAGTTTTCTTATTCTGTCCAATACGTTCTCTTAGAAAACTGACGCTTCAAGAAGCTCTTGATTACTTGGATGAGCTTAGTTCCGACGATGAAAATGATCTCTCAGGCAAACTTCATACCTTGTTTGTTCAACCACCTGAGAATGACGGTGATAAGAGCGGCGAGGACGATGCCGATGAGCAAGAAGGCGGCATTCCAGACAATGTGTATCCGGCACAGTTAAGATCAGGCTGTGAAATGGCCTTTGAAAATGGCGAACGTCCTTAGAATTTGGAAGTGGGTAAAGAGAATTTGGATCACATTCTTGAAGATAGTGTTTTGGCGAATGTGCTCAACAATACAACTTTAAATTTGTCTGGCAGTTCACTACATACTTCTGAAACCATGGAAATAACAGCTCTCAAGTCATTATCACCACATTTAAATCGTGTTCATCAGCCTTCATCCAGCTGTCTTTTAGCAACACCCAACAAGAATACTGTATTTACTCAGTCAAAGGATGACTCTTGTGCCTTGACTCCGATTTTTCCACAACCAAATTATGAGGATTGCAAAATTTTAAAACCACATGAACAGTTCGAGAAATTTATCGATGATGTTTTACTTCAGAATATTTGCGACTGTTCAGAGGTATATGCCACTTACCGAGAAAAAAAATATCGAGATTGCTGTAAACGGTTTGTTTTTATTTTTGTCTCTACAATTATGTTACAAAGTTGTAAAATTTATTTCGTTACAAAACTTCGTGTTTTTATTGGTATTTTGCTTGTTAGCGGATATACTGGTCAAACCAGTTACAGAGACAAGTGGAGCAACAATACTGATTTGCGCTACGATGTATAACAGCATGCGTCGAAATCGATTTGAGAAAAATTTGCAGAGTCTACATTTTGAACCGAACGTGCGTGCTCCACAGAACGTAAGTGATAAATTATGGAAGTTGAGATCGATAATCGATCACATCAAATCAAAAATGTTGGAACATTTTCATCCTGAACAGAATTTATACGGATGTAAACAGTTCATAAAAGGGAAACCTGTACGTTTTGGATATAAGGTATGGTCTTTATGTACTCCCAGCGGGTACATGTTAAATTTCTAAGTGTATCAAGGCAAAAATCTGCGATCAAATTTAACATATGAAGAACTATTCGGTAAATGTGCTGCTCATCTTGTCAACATGATTGACGATTTTTCCGGTAAAGTCCAAGAACTACCGTTTTCATTTTACTTCGAAAATTTATTCACGAGCTTTCCGTTGTTGGCTTATTTGAAAAATCGGGGCTATAAGGGAACTGGTACCATTCGTGAGAATCGAATCCCGAAAAGTTGGCCGATTCTACATAAATTGAAGTCAAAACCACGTGGTTACTACAAATCCATCAAAATGAACGAAACTGGGATTCGCCTTACGAAATGGTTAGATCATTTGGTCGTCTGCACGCTATCAACACATTTAGGTACCACACCCACATCGATTGCATCTCGCTATTCCAAACATGCACGGAAGAAAATAGGTGTCACTCGTCCTTGTGTTGTATCCGAGTACAATCAATATATGTGTGCGGGGTCTATCGATTTCACCAAAACGTTGCTGAATAACATATCGCTTATCGCGGAAAAAGTGGTGGAGCTGAATCTTTACATGTTGTAACGAAGCTCCAGATCTCGATTGTGTTTCCTTTTTTTTGTAGGTACTGTATATTTAACAACGAAGAAAGGTATAATCACCACTCGGTTTTTTTGCTTACCATTTTACGTACCCTACGTTCCACTGTTCCATATGATAACACCAAAATCGATCAGTTGGCGCTATATACCTATCGTAGAAAAAGAAGAGGATAGAGAGTAGACAAAAAAAAAACGCGCGCGAATAATTGACAACCGAGGTAACAAGAAGAAGAAATGAACGAGTTGGAGGGACTTGAAGTTGAGGATTGGAGACGAGAAGGTGCTATTTACCCAAAAGAAAGTATATAAATAAACCTAATTATAGTGAAAATATAAAAATAAAATAGAGACTGTAATATTAAGAGAACTGTTAAAATATTAGTTGTAAAATAAAAAGAAAATAAAAGAAAATAATTAAAAAGGTTGTAAATATGTGTGTGCCTAATTGTGTATAAAGAAAAAATGAAAACTTGTATTTTGAGTGGAAAACAATAAACAATTCCATCAAATTATTTTCTACCTTCTTGTTACAATAAATCTAAAGTGGTAGATAACCAATAAATTGTTAAAGTATATGTGCTCATTTCGGGGGTGTAAAGTTGTTACGAAAAAAACATTAAAAACACAGAAAAATAAATAAATTAATTACAACTACAGTCTAACTCCATACAAAAATAAAATTAGTGAAAAGAAAATCAGTCTTATCATACTACACGATTTGTGTATGATATTGGTGGTAGCGAACAAGCTGACCACACGTGTTGTTTTCATTGTTTTTAAGAACGCGCGGCAGGCGCAAGTGTGTACGGGGAATTATTTAAAAAAAAACGGGTGCTATTACGAAACCCAGTATCATTCTTTTTATGCATGTGCACCAATACCGCCAATACCAGCACCAGCATTAATACATCGCTCGCTATATAGATTGGGTGTGGTTGCGCTATTATACCGACAAGTCATACAGTATATATAAGGAGATACGTTATACTAGCCAGCGTAGTCAACCTTGTCGTCACGTGCGGAGCGACCAACAAATTGGGACAAGCTGAACCAGTACACCGTTAGCGGCAACCAATCGGAGCGGAAAATTTCAAAACCGCAGTAACAGCATCGTCGACCAGGTCTGTCATACATTCATCATACCACCTTACCAGCCGTATACAAGGTCATCGTCATCGTAGGAGTTCGTTTAGTAACGTATTGCATGTCCTTTATATTATTTTAACTTAATTATTTATATTCTTTCAGCATAGAATAGCTTCTGTCATATTTATTGAATTTTCTTGATTTCTTAAGCGCATCATATAGTTACTCATTTGTAAATATTTTCTTTTGTGTCGGCTTTGTTTTCGGTGATTTTAGTATATATATATGAGTCAACGAGGATATACGTTCCTTTCGTATATAAGTAATCCTCCAACCCGATGATAACTGTTCATTTCGTAAGGTAGACCGTACGATAAATCATGTGCTAACTGAAAGTTTTCTAGTGGAGGATTATGAAGATCAGTGTTGTGTAGTGTGAACCATCTCTATATGCTATATGCACACCAAATGAACCACTTTGTAACATGGCTGCTGGTACGGTGGTAACGGGACCCCCCAAGCCGACTACGAGCTATCTATCAAAACGGTGTGCAACTACCGTACGCAGCGGAAACCAAGCCATGCGGTTACAAATGGCGCCGAAACAGGGACCCGAAAACGGGTCGTATGTTAACGTTAGGAATTAATTTGAAGGACACGTTGTGATTAAGTAGGCAGGTGGCCCTAATAAGGCATCCAGGTAGCTTCACTACTCAACGGCAACCGGTAGATCAAAATGAAACCGCTTAGTGTACCACGCGGTTGATCTATCTTTTTAGTATTTTGCCCTTCAGGTTTTCAACAGCACCGTTTATTAATAATTTATTTTTTTTATTTAATTTTTTTTTGGTAGTATTTTGATTTCGAAGATTTAGCTACACTCAAGCATACCCAATTTATTTTAAATTCCATGGTTGATGGATTGTTTATTTGCTCATGGAATGATGATTCATGACTTGGATTCCTCGATGAGTAGTGTGACAACTCCTAGTGGAACTTTAATATAGAATCAATTATTTTTTTTTGTAACTTTTCAGAATTTTACTAGATTCCTGTTAGTTCTTTTCACGATTTAATACCTATCATCAGTAGATTAATAACTCGTTGCTGATTGATGAAGCAAATTAGTGATGAGTCGATCGATGGTTCGGTGACTCTGAATTCCTCGCCTCACCTAAACGGTCTTCCTCAGTGATGTCTTATTCAATAGCCAAACTTATGTTATTTGAGATCAAGATGGTCCCACATTCAACAGTAAATATTTATTATTATTATTATTATTATTATTATTATTAAACATTTTAAGCAGGTAAAAAGGGCAGTATATTACACCATTAGTGGCAAACAATGCCAGAAAACTTTTGTTTCATGAGCAACTAATGGTAAAAACTATAACATTCATTGTTCACTATTCCTCCACCATTAATGAACTGAGTTAAACTAGATTTTATTCTGTTATCGTTAAATTAAATTTATTGAATATAATTAATTTTAGTTTTTTTAAGGTATATTATAAAAGTCCTAGTGTCATTATTATAGCAGCAGCTGATCAATTCTGGGACGTGTTATATTTGGATGAGATTTTTTTTCCACCTTCCTTCCATTTCGTATTGTAATTTGGAGTAAGGGGCCTATAAACATATATATTCGTAATACCTTTAACTATTTATATATTTATTTAATTACTAACTTTTGTAATATTTAAAATTAATTATTTTTATTATCCTAATTAATTTCTATACGTTCGGTATTTCCTATTGTTCATTTACTTTCATTAACTCTTTCGATATTGGAGAATCTTCCTTTTCGTATATACGTTTAAGATTAGCATAAACAAGATTTGAATATAGTAACCGCAAATTACGCGAAGTGTTAAATTCAGTTTTCATTTTAAATTTTGTTTTGGTATTGTCCGTAACTAAAACAACATAATGGACGTGAAGCTCGTGTTCGAGAGTCTTAATGTCGACGAGCTCGAAGTAGAATATCTGGTACGCGATTTGACCAGCACATCAATCGGAGTTGAGAAGAAATTCCTTGAAACTTTACAAAAAGGATACCAAAATCCAAATTTAAAACCAAAGAAATCGCATATTAAAGAAGATCCTGAAAAGGAGTTACAGATCATTAGTCAGCGCACTTCAACTTTGGACAACGCATTGGACGAAGTAGAAACTAGTTTATTGGATGAAAAAAAAAAAACTTCTGGTTCATATTACCCACTGGAGAGAAAGAGCGCAACGTCTATACAATAGTTTTCCGGAATTAGCAGGTAGTGTGGTCATGATTAGTTCTCTAGATAGACTTTCCAGGTTTATCAGTCGAGATATCAAGAAAATTGAAAAACCCCAGGCATTAGTGAAGAAAGGCGGTCAAAACAAAGCATCCAGTTCTAACACACATAACCGAGGTAGATCAGATGGGGAAACAGGCGGTGCTCAAACGGAAGCTTCAAAATCTGAGAGTGAGGAAACATTGGAAAAACGATTTTCGAAACAACTAGATGAACTGTCGAGACGTCTCACTGAAAAACTAGAGATGATCGCTCAACAGAACAAGGAAAAGCGCTCACGCGGGAAAAATCGATCGAAAACGAAACCATTACCAAAAGCCACCGCTTCCAAAGTTGTAGAAGTTTTGCGAGACGAGGTGTTTACATTGTTCAGCGTACCGGAAACGATACACAGCGACAACGGTGTACAGTTTGTCGGGAAGGAGTTTGGTAAGCTCATTCAAGATTTCGGAATCCATCACGTAAAGACAGCCTTCTACTCACCCCAAAGCAATGCTTCCGAAAGAATAAACCGTTCGATCATTGCAGCCTTACGAGCTTACGTTAATGGAAAACATTCTACGTGGGATAAATTCCTTCCAGAAATCGGAAGTGCACTAAGAAACTCGATCCACCAGTCAACTAAGTATTCCCCACATTTTTTGCTCTTTGGTTATCACAAAGTCTTACATGCCAAAGATTATCAGCTCCTGCGTGATATGGATATATTAAGCGGAAACAACGTGGATTGGATGGAGACTCCCGATAGATTGGCGATAATACATAACGAAGTTAAAAGTAACTTAGTCAAAGCTTACAATAAGTATTCGACCCAGTATAATTTACGGACCAAGGAACGTTCATTAGAAATTGGTCAGAAGGTGTTTGTTAAGCAACACCAGCTAAGCGATGCAACGAAACAATTTACGGCAAAGTTTGCGTATTTATATCGAGTCGCATTCGTGAAGGAGAAAATCGGGGGGTTGTACTACCGCTTAGTCGATGAGAAACACCAAAATTTAGGAGTTTTTCATCTTATGGATATCAAAACTTAATTTAATAATTTTTTTTTTTATAGTAGCTATTCGTAAAGAATCGTTCCGCGACTTTTCAGATTCAAATTTATTTGAGAAATCATATGAATTTTAATCTGCCCTGTAACGAAGCTCCAGATCTCGATTGTGTTTCCTTTTTTTTGTAGGTACTGTATATTTAACAACGAAGAAAGGTATAATCACCACTCGGTTTTTTTGCTTACCATTTTACGTACCCTACGTTCCACTGTTCCATATGATAACACCAAAATCGATCAGTTGGCGCTATATACCTATCGTAGAAAAAGAAGAGGATAGAGAGTAGACAAAAAAAAAACGCGCGCGAATAATTGACAACCGAGGTAACAAGAAGAAGAAATGAACGAGTTGGAGGGACTTGAAGTTGAGGATTGGAGACGAGAAGGTGCTATTTACCCAAAAGAAAGTATATAAATAAACCTAATTATAGTGAAAATATAAAAATAAAATAGAGACTGTAATATTAAGAGAACTGTTAAAATATTAGTTGTAAAATAAAAAGAAAATAAAAGAAAATAATTAAAAAGGTTGTAAATATGTGTGTGCCTAATTGTGTATAAAGAAAAAATGAAAACTTGTATTTTGAGTGGAAAACAATAAACAATTCCATCAAATTATTTTCTACCTTCTTGTTACAATAAATCTAAAGTGGTAGATAACCAATAAATTGTTAAAGTATATGTGCTCATTTCGGGGGTGTAAAGTTGTTACGAAAAAAACATTAAAAACACAGAAAAATAAATAAATTAATTACAACTACAGTCTAACTCCATACAAAAATAAAATTAGTGAAAAGAAAATCAGTCTTATCATACTACACGATTTGTGTATGATATTGGTGGTAGCGAACAAGCTGACCACACGTGTTGTTTTCATTGTTTTTAAGAACGCGCGGCAGGCGCAAGTGTGTACGGGGAATTATTTAAAAAAAAACGGGTGCTATTACGAAACCCAGTATCATTCTTTTTATGCATGTGCACCAATACCGCCAATACCAGCACCAGCATTAATACATCGCTCGCTATATAGATTGGGTGTGGTTGCGCTATTATACCGACAAGTCATACAGTATATATAAGGAGATACGTTATACTAGCCAGCGTAGTCAACCTTGTCGTCACGTGCGGAGCGACCAACAAATTGGGACAAGCTGAACCAGTACACCGTTAGCGGCAACCAATCGGAGCGGAAAATTTCAAAACCGCAGTAACAGCATCGTCGACCAGGTCTGTCATACATTCATCATACCACCTTACCAGCCGTATACAAGGTCATCGTCATCGTAGGAGTTCGTTTAGTAACGTATTGCATGTCCTTTATATTATTTTAACTTAATTATTTATATTCTTTCAGCATAGAATAGCTTCTGTCATATTTATTGAATTTTCTTGATTTCTTAAGCGCATCATATAGTTACTCATTTGTAAATATTTTCTTTTGTGTCGGCTTTGTTTTCGGTGATTTTAGTATATATATATGAGTCAACGAGGATATACGTTCCTTTCGTATATAAGTAATCCTCCAACCCGATGATAACTGTTCATTTCGTAAGGTAGACCGTACGATAAATCATGTGTTAAATAAAAAAAATTTCAAGTGGAGGATGGTGAAGATGAGTGTTGTGTGTTGTGAACCCTCTCTATCTGCTATGGCTTGTTTCTAATTATTCGCCTTCAGCTTTTCTAACGTTTATTCTTTTTTTTTTTGGTTTAAGCACACTACGTGATTTTTTTTGTAACATGGCTGCTGGTGCGGTGGTAACGGAATCCCCCAAGCCGACTATGAGCTACCGACATATACAGTGTGCAGCTACCGTACATAGCAGAAACCAAGCCATCAGGTTACAATGTATTATCGATGCTTGCGTGCAAAATGCATGGCAGTTTTATCGGCGTATCAATCCGGATATGCCACAAAAGCAATTCAAACGCGAAATTGCAATTTATTATTGCAAGCATTTTGGAGATCCGCCAAAGTCGCATAGCAGCGTTTCAAGTTTAAAGCGCCGATCAGAGTCTACCACATTAGCTACCACTCTTCGCTAAGGCCAGACGAATCACCTTGTTATACCTCTAGAGAAGAAGAGACGCTGTGCGTGCGACCTTTCAACGGAACCGATAAGTGTCCCTTGTCGCTATGTCAAATTTACATAGCGTGAAGTCTCAAGAGTAACGGATTCTCTTATTTGAACCGTAGATGGAAATTAGTGTCTGGAAGTTGTCTAAATTAGCAAATGTGGACCTTTTAAATCCTTGGGCGGTAGAATTTTTTTATTTTTTATTTTATTTGGATTGTGGTGATTCCCACGATCCACGGGGTTTGTTACTTGGGCTCGACACAACCAGAAGGGTATACTTATTCTCTAAAATATTACGTTAAATTGACCGCCTTAACAGTCAATGTAGCAATGATGCCCCCTGTCCAAAATTTACAGCAAACAACAGTCACTTGTTGTGGATGCATCGGTGACAATTTTGCTTGTTGACATAACCTCCGAAATGAAAATGAGCTTCGTCGGTAAAAATGCTCATTTTCTTCCAAGTGTTCCACACCCTAATTAGTGAACCGAAAACGTTGCGGATGGTCATTTTACTTCAGCTTTTACACTAATTGTGCTTTTTGTACCTTTATACCGAGGTCTTTAAGCGAAATTCTCATTACAGAACTGCGTGAAATGTTCAATTCTTGAACACGAGTTGATGATGACGGATGATCACACACATTCTGAGTAACAGCTTTAATGTTCTGGGCTGTACGCACTGTAAATACACATGCACGTGTTAGTTTATCCAATAAAAATCCAGTTTCACGAACTGCCTTTATAAACTGTTGTGGATCATTGCCTTGTATGGGTAGAAGACTCACCAATTTGAAAGAATTTTTCAATATTTCCCAATTGTTCAAGCGTAAAGCTACCCATACCATAAATGTCAAGCATTATACTAATTTCGTGTTATGACGAATGACGTAAGTGTTGACACATTCGAATAATCGGTAGGTGAAATTGTAAACGCTAAATAGATGGGCCACCCGTTACTAGACAAAATCGGATTGCATTTTATTATTCTTTACTTCTACAAAAGTTCTCCCATAAACGGATTACGAGTGATAATTTTTGAATTTTATCAAAAGTACTGAAAATGGCACGAAAGTATCTAAGTAGAGCATCGAAAAAAAACTATAGTATCGGCATTAGCATCCCTGATATGCACGACAAGCATTATAAAACGACGAATACGAAAGCAAAACAAAACGAACAAATTTGTTTAATAAAAATTTTCATTTTTTCAACTAGTTCGTCTCACACTATCGTCCCAGTGCAGTAAGAAGTACATAACACTTCTGCTTGCCACCACCATGCGGCACATCATGCCACACCGCCATTGCATTTTATAATTAAGCTAAATATAAATTTAAATTAAAGGAAAGTTTTAATTAAGAATAACTTAATAGTTAACCCGAATCATCCTGAACGTTAATTTTTCGAATTTTTCAAAAATATTTTACAGGTTTGTCTTGTAGAAGAATTGCATCATCAGATTTTTTCCAAAGGTCTCATTGTCTTCAGGGGGTCCTGTTGCCACGATTGAAAGGCTACAGGACGGTGCCACATAGTAAATCGGTTTGTTTATGGATTCACTTTAATAAAACAGCAAGATTATGTAGTAATTCAGTTTCCATTTAATTCAGATAGTACTGACAGGTAATTATCTATTTATTCAGTGGTATGGTAAGGCTTACAACAACGCAAGCAAAGCCCTTTGTCGTACTTAGTGCAAGCAGTTCGAATAATCGAATTGCATAGGTAATTAAAAAACTAATTAATTAATAAATTAATTTAGATAAATTCTAGGCTCCTATGGCAATCGACCGTGCGAGTATGTGGACCCACCTATCTAGGGAGTCCTCGCTTTGTTAATCTAAGTGAGAGTTGTACGATATTCGACGGATTTGAATAACAGAAATTTCTCCGAGATTTTACACGTTCTATTAAAAGGTCCTTCGATCTTTCCTTACTAATTAATAGTTTATGTACTCTGTTGGCCAATTTATACTGGTCATATGTACGAGTCCGTTCTTGACGATTTGAACTCAAAAATTTAACTTTTCATTATTACATTTCCTTCTGTACCATTTAAACATGGATATACGAACATTTCGACAAATGCCACAAGTTAGTGCTGGTCACCAGGATTATTAAATATATAGCCCCATTACCTCATATGTTGGATAGCAGGTTCATAGAGTTAGGCAGATCTATAGACGGGCAGTTTTTATAGATGCTCAATATAAGAGACTCGTACTGGCAATAACAATTCTGCGGACCCTTTAATAGAAGTACCCATCACAGACTAATTTCATAGCTCAAACTCGTAGAATATCGTGGAACTGACACACAAATTTACATAGCGGGAATTCCCACGATTAGCGGAGCCTACACTAGTACGGTGGTACGGATGCTTTAATTCCTTTGGCACATTTGAATTATGGTTAGTTCTACGACCAACAATTGGTGATTTATAAAAAATCAACTTTCAAACAAAATACGCTATGAACAAAAACAAAAAGTATGTGGTGGGAAAACTAAAAAAGTATCGGATGAAAAAAAATCGTAAAAGTGAAAAATCCGGGATGAGCTTTTTAACACTTACGCTGCTAGTGATATTATTTTTCAAATCGCGGGATGAAAACCTTTGATAACTTTAATGTGCGGAATATTGAAGGAGAGGAAGAACCATCCAGCCAAATCGTTCCATTTGGTAAATAAAGCTGATCTTTATATTTTTCTTTATGTTTTTTGTGTCCAAAATAATCAAACAGTTACGTGAAACTTAACTTAATGCACCCCTTTCCACTTCGACGTTCCATGCTTACAAATATTAACTACACAATGTCAGAGATAATAAACAGATGCAGTTCAATGTCTCAAATAAAATCGAGCATTAGGATTGGTGCAGTTTTAATGCTCTTGTTGAAACTAATTAAGTCCACGAGGGGCATTCAGCCATTAATAACCCACTATACTGGATAATTACTACTTTTCAAAATAGGATACTCATAATAAATAAATAGTCTTCTTTGAAAACGAACCATTTTAAACTTTCGGTGTATAAAAACTTGATGAGTCTATTTTTATATTGAAATAAACCATTAGAAATCAAATTACCCACAAATACGAAAGAATTGCATGAATGTTTTGTGTCAGCTCCTGCAAAATGCTATTTTGATGTGCGTCAAAACAAACTGAATTTAATTTGTCTTGAAATTTGCTGTCTTGAAGTCAATTATTGGTGAAGTAGGTAAATATGCGGAAAGTACTTTCAAATTAGATTCAGTACTCATTTTTTTAAAAATTCAGTACTTTTAATATCATAAAGATATCATCCCTGGTGCATATCCACACTACGGTAACTATAACTTATTCGCTTCTTTCCTCTTAACCGATAAAATAAATAAATTTTATAGATAATGAAGGATAGAAACGAAGAAGCTACCGTGTTTCAATTGGTTTAAATGTCGCATAAAAAGTTAACAATTTATTCGTAGTAGATTCTTTTTAACTTTTGATGTGTTTCAATTGGTTAAAATATTTTGACAATTGTATGGTTACTATATTTAACGTTATTTACGAACGTATAAAAGATAAAAAATGGAAAATAACTAAAATTAATACTATTTGTTTAAAATGATCCACAATCCGTGATACTTTCCATTCAGCACCTAAAAACAAAAAGGGAATATTTGAATTAATATTAAGTTAAATTTAAGAAAAATAATTAAACTCACCTAGTAGTTTCAAATTGTTAAAAAAAAAGATATAGTCGTGCAAATAAGTAGTTGAATAAAATTACGAAGAGGGAGCGTGTTTACATCAACCAATTTTTGGAAGGCGTCCGTTTTGAAAGTTTGTGCATATTCGTCGCGGAAGCACAATAAATTTCATTGGTCCTTCGAGCCACAAGAAGCACAAATGGAAAATTTATTTAAATATGTCGACAAAAAACCCGATGGGAAAGATATTGATGCACTACAAACTCGTAAGATACTTGCTGCCGATCACATGAAAAATTTCTCGTATGTGGACAGTCAAATGTTTCAAGTGGATCCTAATGCGAAATCAACGGCTGTCAAATTCAGTGAATTATTTTATAACGTTGATTCGAAACCGAGTAAATTAATAAGACAATGAAATGAACAACAGTAAGCCGATGGAACCAAGGTAAATGACACCATGTCATCATCATTATCAATGATGCCAACATCATTATCAATGTCGCATACTCATCAGGATATCAGGTTGCTAAAGATAACGATTGAACCATTTTCCGGTAATTATACCCAATGGCAACCGTTTTACGACTTATACCTGAAAACGATCCACCACAGTAATCTGACGGCGGTGCAAAAATTTAGTTATTTAAAGGGTTATCTACGCGATCAAGCTGCAAATCTTATTAAACATTTTCCAGCCACTAAAGCAAACTACTTTGAAGCTTTTAAGAAGATGGTGGACAGATACGGGAGGAAAAAGCACACCATTAATGTTTTTATCCGAAGTTTTTTGGATCAACCGAATATAAAGTTTGCAACATCAAGTCATATCCTAAAATTATTAGATACCTCAGATGAAACTATTCGTGGCTTGAAATCACTCGGAGAGCAAGCTGAGTCAATAGACGTTTGGCTTTTATATTTGATGGAAACAAAATTGGATCCAGAAAGCAATTTTTTGTGGGCACAACATTCTTGTGAGATAGACAATCCATCCGTAGATCAATTTTTTAAGTTTTTGCTGAATCGATCTGACGCCTTGGAAGCTATGAAATGTGCTTCATCAAAGGACTATTCTAGTTCAATCAAAGCCACAAAATCATTTGTCGCAACGAATACAATAAAATGTTTATTATGTTCTAAGAATTACTAGTTGTGTGATTGCAATAAATTTAAGCAAATGCCAGTACGTGAACGCCGTGAATGCGTGAAGTCGAAGGGATGCTGCTTTAATTGCTTAATGAATAACTATGCAGTATTTAAATGTAAGGTGAAAATTAGATGTGCGATCTGTTGTCGTAAGCATAGTGCGCTGTTACAGTTGGATATTAAAGATGGTGGGCAATCTTCTAAGGCCATGTCTTCAGCTAGTCCACAGAAAAATTAAGTTAAAACCAAAATCGATTCCAAGAAGGACGTATCAACTCTAGATTCAAAGACAATGTTAAGTTATCAAAGCGGGAATTCGTTAAAATTCAGTATTTTGCCATACTGCCCTGGTAAAATGTGATGATATACATGGCATATAACACACATGTAGAATTTTGCTAGATACAGGTTCCATGTCGTCCACGTCGTCATTTATTAGTGAGCAATTTTCCAATCAGCTGGGTCTTGTTAGAAGACATAATCGTACAATGGTGTCCGGAATCGGTGGTTCATCATCACAGGTATCATGTGGCGAAAGTTAATTTGAGGTCATTATATGATCCAAAAAAGAAGGTCTTGGTAGCAGCATTAGTTTTAGCCAAATTGTGCAATCGATTACCCAGCCATTCAAATCAATCGAATAACATAAATTCCTCGGTGTTTTTGGCTGTGCCGGAATTCAGCAAAGCCGGTCGTATTGATATGATCCTTGGGATACAATTGGTGTTTGGATCATTGTTGAGTGGTCCGCTGAAGATTAATGAAGATTTAACAGCTGTGGAAACAATTTATGGACGGGTACTTGGCGGAGATAGGAGAAATGGGCACGAGACTCAGGCACATGTAGCTGAAGCACATAATAACTCAATTGTTAAAATAGATGAGTTATTCCAAAAATTCTGGCAGGTGGAAGCTGTACCTGAATGTAAGAGATTGACTGAAGAAGAAGTTTCATGTGAAGAGATTTTCCGAACAAGCACCAGCAGAAATCCAGATGGGTGTTTTGTTGTAAGATTACCGGTCAAGCGGAATATCAATGAACTGGACATATCGCTGAATTTGGCATTAAGCAGTGATGCCTCGATTAATAGAAAAATGGTTTTCTCGCAATCAACATTTCGCCAATACACATAAAAGTTTTATGAAGGAATACGTTGATGTAAGTCATATGGATCAAAGTAATTGTGACGAGTCCACAAATTATTTGCCTCACCACGCAGTAATAAAGGAATCTAGCACAACAACAAAACTCCGTATTGTGTTCGATGGCTCCGTTAGAACCGCAAGTGGAGTGTCTCTAAATGAATCACTGAGGGCTGGTCCCATTCAACAAGCTTCATTGTACCAAATATTGTTGAGATTCAGAAAATATAGAATTGTTGGTGTATGTGACGTAGAAAAAATGTACCGTCAGATTTTGGTACATCAGGATGACCGTAAACTGCAGCAGATCGTCTGGAGAACAGAACCAACCGAAACTATGAGGCATTTTGAACTTGTTACCCTAACTTATGGATTAAAATCAGCACCATACTTTGCGACACGTATTTTGGCGGAATTGGCACGGTTGAATGAGGACAAATATCCTGAAATTTCCAACATATTACGAAAACGTACGTATATCGATGTTGTCATGACTGGTGGAAGTTCACTAAATGAAGCCATGGAGAAGAGACGGAATTTAACAAAGGTGTTATCTAGTGCTAGTATAAGATTGAGGAAATGGTTGTCCAACTCAACAGAATTATTGAAGGCGATTCCCGCATGCGACAAGGAAATTCTTACGAAGCAATTTGAAGATGATTCGCTTACAACGAAGGTTCTGGGTTTATAATGGAACCCAGAAGAGGATGTGTTCAGGTACAAAATTGAACTTAGTGAATATATTCCGACAAAAAGAGGGTTGTTATCAGAAAGTAGCCGTATTTTCGATCCGCTCAGTTGGATGACACCAGGTGGTTATAAGAATTAAGATAATTTTCCAACAACTTTGGTTAAAGGCAATAAACCGGGATGATTCAAACGTTAATAATTGCAAGTTTGGAACTCTGCGCCGCATAACTATTGGTCCAACTGATGAAATCGGTAGAAGAGTCACTATGTATAACCATACACAATAAATATTATTGGACAGATTCCACAATCGTGCTGGACTGGATGTCAGATGTACCAAGTCGCTGGGAGATTTTCGTGGCAAACAGACCATCGAAGATATTAGAAGATACACGAAGAGAAAATTAGTTTCAAGTTCCAACAAAGAGTAACGCCGCTGACTGTGCCTCAAGAGGTTTATGGCCGGTATAATTAATCAACCACAAATTATGGTGGAATGGTCCACCATGGCTGAAGAATAAGGAAGAATGGCCAAAGCAACAACGGTCATTTGAAATAAAAACGACGTCATGTTTCACTAAGATTCCGGAGAACGAAGACTGGTTAGAAGGTTTATCATCCCGAGTTACATCATTCCATACTACTGTTAAAATAGTATCGCGATTAAAACGAGTGTTTAAAAATGCAATGACGAGCAATAAAAATAACAAAATTATTGGTCCTATACAACGTGAAGAACTGGTTAAAGCTGAATTGGTTTGTTGGAAACATCTGCAAACACAATTATTAAATGAAAACATTAAAAATCTAACAAGTTCACTACCAGTAAAACCAACCTTAAGATTTTTAAATCCATTTATTGACGATGAAGGTGTTATTCGAGTTAGTGGTCATCTACAAAACGCTAACGTTCCCGAAAGTGTTAAGCACCCTATTATTGTGCCAGCAAAAACAAAGTTAGCGAAATATTTAGTAGAATATTATCATTCGAAATAGCATCATGCTGGCAGCAAGGCAGTTCATGTCGAATTAGTATCGGATTTGACAATGGGCACATTCTTGGCGGCTTTCCGGAGATTTGTGGGTCGCAGATGATTAAGTACAGATGTTTTCTCGGATTGTGGCGCTAACTTCATTGAGGTGAACAAGGAGCTGCAAAAATTATTTACATTCATTAAAAATAATACTAATGAAATCTATCATGCTTTATTAAAGGACAACATATCAAATGGAATTTTATGCATGCATGTGCTTCACACTTCGGCGGCCTCTGGGAGGAAGCCTTTAAATCATTCAAATTCCATTTCAAACGAGTGAACGGAAATACAATTATGACAATGGACGAGATGATGACCCTTGCTGTTGAAACTGAAGCGATTATGAATTCCCGACCTTTGTGCGGTGTACCCAATGATGAATATGACATATTGACGCCAGCTCATTTTTTGCTGGGCATTCGATGGTATTGGTTCCTGAATATGATCTTCGAATAATCGCAAATGTTAACCGCATTTCTGGAATACGTGGTCATTAGAATATTTGACTGCATTGCAAACTCGATATAAATGGCAAACGATAAAGAAAAACATACATAATTAATGATGTCGTACTTATCATCGATAACAACTTACTTCCTACTAAATGGCTTATGGGCAAGGTCATTGAATTAATACGTGGTAAAGATGGTCTGGTCAGGATCACTAATATTCAAACAAAGGCAGGAGTACTAAAACGTCCCATTCATTAATTATGTAGACTACCAGTTGTATCAATGGATTCAAGGCCAGAAGAATGTTTAAAATGATCCGCAATCCGTGATACTTGCCATTCAGCACTTGAGAACAAAAAGGGAATATTTGAATTAATATTAAGTTAAATATAAGAAAAATAATTAAACTCACCTAGTAGTTTCAAATTGTTCAAAAAAAAGTTGTAGTCGTGCAAATAAGTAGTTGAATAAAAGTACGAAGAGGGAGCGTGTTTACATCAACCAATCAACCAATTTTTGGAAGGCGTCCGTTTTGCATGTTTGTGCATATTCGTCGCGGAAGCACAATAAATTTCACTATTTCAAAATATATCTTTCAATTACGGTCAGTTTATATAATTAAAAATTACGATTTTTATCAATTTCAAACTTTTATTTACAAACAACTATTTTGTGTCAGCCAAATGTTTCGCATATAAAAATTTTATCAGCTCTTGAAGCAGATAAAAAGGTTGACATTTTTATTCATCTCAATTTTTAACTTTTTAACTTTTTATGCGGTATTTAAACCAATTAAAACACACTGTTTAATACAATTTCATTTGACAACCATTTACGTAGTTGGAAGCCTGTGCTGGCGAGTATAGCATTTATTTCCTCTTTAAGTTGAATCGCTTTATCTATAACTGTTTCTGCTGAAAGGTGGGAACTATAGCTCGAGTGGTTAGATAGCCATCACTCACTGTACCGAACATAGATGTCTGTTATAGTTCATATGTCCTGGATGATTTGTTAGGATTCTTCTCTCCATATTATTCGTTGGAATTTGGTGTGATGCTATGGTATATGAACCTGGCGGTTTATTTTTTCGATGTAACTTAATTGGACCGTAAATTGCTATTAAGTAACTATTTTGTATTTTGTAAGGAATTCTAAAATATTAAAAATCGTTTGTATTTTTACAGGTTTCAAACCTTCGTGTCATTTATTTGATTTTGATTATCATAAAATATTTTTTGATTACAATTCATTGTTCTATTTTACGAGTATGTAAATATTTGTCCTAAATTATTTCTATAAAAATCGAACAAAAGTACGTATGGCGAGTTATGGTATGTTAAACACATATCAACTGATATATGTTTCCTGCTTTTGTTCACAACTTTTTTCCAACAAATTATTTTCCAAACAAATCATATTTCCATTAGTGTTTTCAAAGTTACAAAAATCGATAAAACTAATTAAATTTGTGTGACGAACTTATTTCGTGGTGCCGTAAAAACCATTAAAATGTTTATGAACACATACTCGTAATGGCATCGTAGGAAATCATTACTTATCGCAAACTTTCTTCTGTTTACTACTATGTTCGTAACTACTATTACCACTATTACTTGTAATGAATGGGAAAAGCTTTCTAAATATGCATACGTATTATTAAAACTATTTTTTGTTTAGTGCATGATTACAGTTATTGTTGTTAAAATATTATGAGATTACTGTTAACACGAAATGCAAAAAAAAATCTACGAACAAGTTTTATTTATTTATTTATATGTTCTAATGACTTAATCAGTGGATATAGAAATATTAATTTAGTAATTTAAAAAAAGCTTTTAATTGGGCTTTTGCCAAGTGTGTTTGTGCTTAGAGTAATTTTTTTTTTTTTGTGGAAATAAAATATTTTTTACTTCCATATTCTTGTGTGCTTTTGCCTTTAATGTAAAATTTATTTCAAAATTTAAAAGCTTTTTGTGGTAAATCATGTGTATGGGTTTTCTTACATATGTATGTGTGTACTATCCAATTCTATTTTGTGTTTTTGGGTTTTGTATAAAAAGTAATGTGGAATATGTCTAGACATGATTTACATAAACACACTAATTTAATTGGCTTTGCACATTTAATGCTGGTTTAGCATATTATTTAAACCATTTTTTATTGTCATGACTTAAACTCGCTGGAAATATGTTGGACCATAATTTAGACAGTTAGGATATTTTAAGTACACAAATGATTTAGTTAATCTTATTTATCTTGATTAAAGAAAAGTTTAGATATAAATTGGAAACAATTTTTATCACTTATTTAAAGTCAACGATAAACCAACAACAAAATATAAATTAAGTGTTAAGATATTTTCTATTTCAGATAAAACACTCTACTCTAGATATACATACATATAAGAAATACTCAAGAGTCTCGCCTTGCCCCAAAGGCAATATGTGACAAAAAATAAATAAATTTCTATTTATTTTTCTAAATTAAAGACGAAATATAAATTTAATTTTAAAAATAAATAGAACATATCGAATCGAAAAATTCTATAAATTTTGTAAGAGTTCTTATGGTGTATATTGAGACAACATAAGATGCAAAAAAAATTTGTAATTACAATTTTTAATACAAATAAAGTTTAAAACAAAATAAATTGAATTTTAATCAGACTTGTTAAGTGCACATAGACGAGAACCGAAATGGTCGTATAAATCTAATATACATCATTCTCATCTTATAATGGTACATTACGCGCGTGTAAACGTTCAAAAATTTTGAAAAACTTGATACCATTAAATTCCAACATTGCTCGTAAAATCCATTTTATAGCACCACCAAAATATGTATCCAACTCAATCCAAATATATAATATACTATGCGCTTACATACATATAACCGCCCCACGACTCAGTCAATAATTCGATACTTAAAACATTCTTGTGACGTCTTATAGGAAAACATAAATATTAAATCGAAAATTTATGTACATAAATTTCATGAATAAAAAAAAAACTTTATATGTTTATGACAATAAAAATTCATATTTATGATTATTAGTATGATACACACATAAAACAATCAATATATGATCTAACACATCACAATGTTATATATTCGAACCTAAAATATTTTTATGGTCCATTATAACGATGTATCCGTGCCCATGTCTTACATTTTGGTCACCAGAAATTCGATTTAATCACAAAAAAGCCATATTCCATATAAATCCGCGACGGCGATGTGTGACCATCTTCTCATCAATTTTTTAAATTATTTCACTTCAATTTTAGTATCTGCACAAAGAAGTGGCGTCATCGACGAAAAACAAAAGAAAATTAATAGTCTTCATCTTCAACATATAAATCTTATATATACTTTAATTTAGACAAATCCTCAATGGATTAATAGAAAATAAACTAACTTCTGTACAGCTTTCGTTAAATAAGACGATAAAGAAAATAGTATCCGGAATGAGTGTGTCAAACATTTCTTATTCGGAATTTTATATTTGATATGATTGGTGATAAATGTACTTAAATTGTTGAGAGCGGTTTTCGCGAAAACTATTTTCAAAATTATTTTAATCAACTTAAAATGGGTGTTAAATGGACATCTACTTAAATCTTGTACTAGACACTCTACAATGCATTTCGTATCATATGCATTGGTGGGGTACGAGATTGACAGTAGTGAAGCAATGCAATGGTACTATCAAAAGGAAATATTACCCCAGGTGTGCACCAATATCAACATTGGTTAATCCACTCTTTCTGAAGATTGGCGTTATGGATCCTGGGGAGGGCCATCTATTGCATTATAAGGGAACAACAAATCCGTTCAGAGAAGATCAAATTTCCAAAGATCACTGCTAAAGAAAAATAAAAGCAACTCGGTAGCCGAATCTAGTAAAACAACTATTGACCTAGAAACGGAAAATTAGGATCTCTAAACGAGACTAGAGAAAATGAAAACGTAAAAATGAATCTGCATTCAAAAGAAGATTGCGATGTAGGAAGCATTGAAATAGATAAATTCATCTATTTCACAAGATGAATTACAATGGGAGACGATTCGATTTTGAAGAATACAAAATTGGAATTTCATCTCATCTCAAATTGATGGAATATTATTTTGAATTAGATTAGGTTTGGGGTTGAAGAAACTTCATATACATTTTTTGCAAATTTTTAATTTTATTGGTATCATATCGAAATCTTTATGCTTAGGCCCAGGGTAGGTTGCAATAAGTTTTTAACTTAGCTGGACCTACAGAAAATAAACGTACTTCCTTAGAGTAAAATTCATTGCCACCGTACTGATAAGCGGCCAGGCTGATGGTCCAGTATAAAAAAAGTTCAACCTCAACGGTGTATCCGGATACCTGGCACCCTCCGGATCAAACTGCCTTACCCGTGACTGTGGATCTCTGCATAAATGGACATTTATTTCTCCGCTACTCGTGGGGCAAAACGTGGATGAAACCAATGATATAAAAAGAAAAGAGTTCGGCGCTCTTTAAAACTCGGAAGCTAATGCTGGTGAAATTTTGGCCTTTAAGCCTGGTCTTCAAGGCATAAGTAATCAATGTGGAACTTTGGTCATTAGGCCTGGTCCGCAAGACATACGAATAAACCAGGAATAACATGGGGCTTTGGCCATCAAGCCTAGCCCTCAAGACGTACCGAGAAAACGGGACACAAGCGCGAACAAGGCCCGTTCCCGGAATGCAATCACTAGAGACATGATATAAGCAAGGATGGTCCCCTCGTACCATCTTACAAAACCAGGAAAGAAGCCTGAAGAGCTCTAGCAAGAAAGATCAGGGATATGGAAACACTCTCATGGGCTAATAAGATTACTTAAATGATGCACGAGGACTAGAATGCAAGAAACTGTAACTTGGTGGCGGTTGTGATGACAGAGCCCACGAAGACAGTTATATATCGTCCAGCAGAGAGAAACCTGGACCAGCTCCGGTTTACCGAGACGGAGTGAGGCATTACAATCATGTCAAGTTGGCATCTTGTGTCGACGAATGGAGTTTGACCCTTTACAAAAAGGCTGTATCGAGCGTAGGTAATGACTGGCCTGGTGCTAGGCTAGAAGTAGTCGATAGAGAAGTGGCTAAGTTTATAACGAAAGGCTGTATATAGCTCAGCAATTATGATAATTAATAGACGGTAGAGACCCGGCTGACAACCTGTGCATCAAGGATGAGGTATAAAAACTATCTACAGACTCGGAGATGTCCACTCCCGACGTACACCATGGTTGCTTCAGAGTCTTCTTGTATCTGTGATCCTACAGTAATGCAGATAGCCATTCTTGTGAATAATAATCCTTACATCTTTCTGTTATCAAATTATAGCATGGGATAGTCAAAATCTCTGGATAATATCGTACCGTTCTCTTGGTAGGCTTCTGAGAAGACCTCGACCACCATGGTGGTCGAAACACTTTAAAATACCCATAAAGAGCACGAGGCTCTTTAGTTGATCCATGGAAACTAAAGTTGCTAAGACTGAGACTGCTACAGAGAAGTTCTCAAACATACAAATACGAATTAAGAAATGCTAAAACAAATGCCTGGAGGCTATACTGTAGTACAATACAGGAGTCCTGTGAGACATCTAGACTACGTAAAGTACTATATCTTAGTCCCACCACTTAGAGTTTCCTCCAGCGACCGGATGGTACTTGGACTGTAACTTGTGAAGAATCCTTGGAGTTACTGTTTGAGATTTACTTTCCAGATAGCTCCGCATCAGCACCGCAAATGCCTCGAGACAATAGAATTGTAAGCATTGTAAGACAGGTTATAGGCAGGAGAAAAGTTCTGTGGGCTATATACAGCTTTAAGCCGGGGGGTGTGTAATGAAATCCCGGTTTTCAAAATCGAGGTTTATCAAAATCCTGGGTTTCAAAATCCGGATTTTTAAAATCCTAGTTTTCAAAATCCCGGTTTTGTATAAAAAATCTCGGTTTTTAGGAAATCCCGGTTTGAGTTTTTAAAATTTGACATGTGGGAAAATGGGACTCTAATGATTTTTTTTACAAAATTCAAGAGTTTGCGATACAGTTCTAGAAAATGGCTAATAGGGATGGAATTTGGCCATTTCTTAACAGATTTTGTTGAAATTCGATACGTGCGATGGAAATGGTATTCTAAAATGATTTTTCGATCAGTTCGATTCTTACCGTATAAAATATAGTTTACCAAAATTTTTTTGGACAAAATCTTGTTTTTTAAAATTTTGTTTTCTGAAATAATTATTTTGATTATTTTATACGAAATATTGCTTTTTTTATGAATCTTGCAACTGCAAAATGTTGCAATTACAAAATGTTGCGGAAGTACAAAATCTTCCAATTACAAAATCTTGCATAACAAAATGGTGCAATTAATTTTCTTTTTAGTAGGTGTCATTAATAGATTCTATATACTCAGGTCCTACTATAATGCCGCACGGACGCAGTGCAACATGTGTGCTGATCCCGGCTGCTATGTCCCCCGAAGTTCAAATCTAAAGCCCCTAGGTACCCGTGAGAGTTATCGAAGCCGTCAGCCTCTACGCATATCAAGACTTTAGAACTAGAAGAAAAGAAGACCGGGATTTTGAATCCGGGATTTTTAAAACCCGGATTTCGTAGTACTTCACTTTAAGCCTTATAAGTCGGCAGTACCCTATGACATTATACCGGCGGATGTCAAACGAACGACTGACTTAACCTTATCCTGGCTGGAAGTTATCTTCAAAGGCAGCCCTATTAAATGGATGAAGTAAATATAATATTTATACCTCAAGGGGGAAAAGGCTCTCATTGCAATCTCAAAGACATTATACCTCTAAGTTTAGCCTCTTACATACTAACAATTTTAGCAAAATAGATAGAAGCTCACATTAGGAGTTCGATTGATGCTACTGAATCTGGAATCTGCCAATTTATGCAAAAAAATTTAGTATGAAGCTTCTGTATCCGTTTGGGCTGTAGAGAGGACACACACCAATAAAGAAGCACCACCTTGAAAATCACTCATTTAGATTTCGGTAGTATAGCGAATGGTCAATCTAAGATAAGAAACGGTCCCCTTCTATCCATTTTTATAAAAATCGTTTGGCTCGAATCCTAAGACTCAACTGGAAGCAACATGGTACAAAATCGCACAACATCTCACAACATCATGCAACATCACACAACATCGTGCAACATAATGCAAGATCTTGCAACATGGTGTAATATTATGCAACATGGTGCAACAACATGAAAAATGGTGCGATGGCTCATCAGGAGGATCACTAAATGAATAATCCAAAAATCAAAACTACTTGTAATCGTTTCCTTGCATTCGAAAACCTTGGCCCACCAAATTTTATCAAAATTGTGCAAAATCCAAATAAAATGTTAAGACAAGACCCCAAGACAACATAACACAACATAGTGGAACATCACACAACGTCCCTCAACAAGATGCAACTGCAAGCAACATGGTGCAACGTCCCGCAACATGGTGTAATATAACCATACATGATGCAACGTCCCACATTGTAGAACGTAATCCCACAACATGGTGCATCATAACGCAACATGGCACACATCATGCAACATGGTGCAACATGACGCAACATAGGACAACATCATACAATATGGTGCGGTGTAGCATGACGTCTATCCGGGGAATCCTAAATGAATTGCGAAAACACACTAAAGAAGCCCCACAGAACCTCAGAAAGGATTTCCCGAAATTAGAATCCATCGCAATCGGCTCCTGATACTCGAAAACGCTTCCTCACCAATTTTCATATAGATTGCACGAGTCGAAAAAAAGTTAAACAAAGCGGCTCGGAGCCTACCGAGCGACCCTCTGAACGAATTTTTTCCGAAATCTGGATTTATCGCAATCGATTCCTGGCAATTAAAAACCGTTTGTCACCAATTTTTATCAAAATAATCAGAGTCAAACAAAAAAAAAATAAAAAACGAGAACCGGATGATCTTCTGCGGGAATATTTCCGAAATCAGGACCCATTGCAATCGATTCCTGGTATTCGAAAAACCATGAGCAATAAAAAAATTAAAATTAAAAAAAAATTAGAAAAAGGAATCGGGGCGCCACTGGACATGATCGTACGAGCCGTTTCCGAAACCTTCTATAAAAAAAGCCCCATATAAAAATGAATGTTTCTACGTGTGTCCTGTATGCGTTCCTATACCATTCATCCTATTGGGCTGAAACTTTGATGAGTTATTGTGTGCACATTTGCGACGGTTCTGGGTTGATACAATCAGGGCTGGAAGCACTCGACTTCAATTTTTTCAAAAATTTCAATTTTTTTAGTTTTTCCACGAAGATGAGTTTAGAAAATGGTCTTATATGAAATTGGTGACATGTTCAAATCTGAGAGGTCTGTCCCCTGGAACATGGAGATCCTTCTTATAAGTTTCCACAGCATTCATCTAGTCTGTTTCTTCCCAAAGGACGTTTCAGCTACTCGATCAATAGTCTTGAAATGTTTATGTGACATGTCCAGAAGCAACTTTACAATATTTTTGTAGGGGTTGGACCCTAGGGTCTAGGGGACTGAATCCTAAAGAAGAAAAAACAGTCACCAAATTTGGTGCAACCGGAAGAAAAACCACCCCCATCAATAAAGATTGTGAGTATAACCAGTTACCCAGAAATTCAGTCACATGATAAAATCGGTTACTAACAAAGATTATAAGGTAACAGTGCTAAACTATGGCGTTTGGAAATTTAATACTTTGGACTCAGATACTTATAGAAGCTTATCTATAAAATTGAATGCTAAAAAGTATCAGTGGTTTACCAATGAGAACAAACAGGCCCGACCTATAAAAGTCATGGCAAGAGGTTTGTATCAAAGCAAATAAATAATGGAAAGCTTAAAAAATACAGGTCTAAAAATACTAGATGCAGTGAATATTGTTAAAAAAGAGAGAACAGAAATCCAGAAAGTGAACCAAACTATCAGTAAATGGGGACTCCCTCTTTTTATGCTGGTATTTGACAACAAAGAGAAGGTGCAAAACATGTTATGGAATAAAAGGAATCCTTTACGTGAAGGCGAAAATCGAACCAATGAGGAGAACCAGAACACGCATACCCCGATGTAAGAAATGTCAGGCATTTAATCAAATCCAAAGACATTACGGCCGGGATCTAAGATATGTAAAATGCTCAGGTAATCAGGCATGTATAATAGAGAGAGATATGCCAAGCAACACAGGGCAAAGAAGATTATTTGCCCAGGTAGTGAAAGGTTTGGGTTCAACCAGACATATGGGCTCTGAAAATAACCAAATTATGGAAAACATTATGAACATCATTGCAGCTATTACAAAGCGGCTAGATGACCAAAGTAATCTGAACAACATGATTCCTGATCAACTGAAAAAAATGCAACTCCCATAACGCAATCCAACCAAAAATGTTAAGTAAGAACACCACTTTCAAAATAGCAATCAGAAATGCGAATTTGGTTATGCAACATATTCTAGAAATAGAAATATTTTAATATTTAGAAAGCCATTTAGGTAAATCTTTGTTTCTTAAAATCCGGGGAAACTTATATCACTCTATTCATGCAGCGGAAAAACACCATTTAAAATAAATGGACTTTTATGTAGCAAGAGGTATATCCCAAGACAGTAATTCTCTCGTATCGGATCATTCCCCAGTTATCATGGTATTCAGTGAAATGGTAATTCACAAGGAGAGTGCACCCAGATTATTAGATTCAAAAACAAACTGGGATCTATCTTTCATGACGTAATGGAGGGAAGAATCAATTTTCAGGAACCGATATCAAATTCTCACCAGTTGGAAGATAAAGTAGAACAACTTGAAACAATTCACTATGCTGCTTTGACAAGCATAATACAAAATAAGAAGGATAACATATCATATCCAATGGAAGTTAAAGAGTTGGTAAGAGAAAAATGACGGACACGTAAAACCTGGCAAATAACTAGAACACCGGAGAACAAAACAATTCTTAACAATTTAGGTAACAGGTAACAAACTAGTTAAAAATGCATCAATCAACAGATATCTAGTTAGTCTAAAGCAGATGAAAAAAATTCTGATTATTCACTGTGGAAGGTGACGAAGGTATTCAACTTAAAAAGGAGAACAAAACCTGGGCAAGAGGTCCTAAAGAGAAGGCTGATCAGTTTGCGGAGTATCTTGAGGATACCTTCTAACCACCACCAAGACAAACGGGCAATGAAAATATAATGTCAATTCACAAGCTAGATGATTTTGATATACGCCCAGTAACTCTTAAAGAATTAAAAGAAGAAGTAAAAAGATACATGAATGTTAAAAAGCCCCAAATTACCAAATAATCAAGCTCTACCAGATGAAAGATTTCGTAAGCTATTACACATAATCTATGCAAACTTTCGGTTAAAGTATGTTCCATGGCAATGGATAAACCATCTAGCGATAAACAAACATGCAGGCCAATTATTCCTAAAAAGACTTAAACCAATAATTGAGAACCGACAACTAATTCTTCCACATCAAGTTGGATTCAGAAAAAAGCATTCCACAATTAAACAGATGCGTAGAATCACCAACATTATTGAAAGAATGTTACAACGTGAAACGTATGCTCCAGCATAATTCTGGACGTCGCCCAGGCATTTGATAAAGTCTGGCATTGTGGACTAGAATTCAAGCTGGATAGAGATCTGCCTAGGCAATTTTATGCCATCTTATTTATCCAATAGGCATTGCCGTGTGAAATATGAGGATGATTACTCCGAATTAAAGAAAACCTCTGCCGGTGTCCCGCAGAGGAATGTCTTAGGAGCAATCCTATATTTATTATATACAAAGGAAATTCCAACAACAAATGAAGGAGCCAAGCGACCTTCCCAGATAACACAGTAATCATAGCGATTGAAAGTAATGTCGCTGATGCAACGAGCAAACTTCAGAAGATTGCCAATGCGGTTTGTAACTGGATCAAGCACTGGAGAATCAAGCTTAATGAGAGCAAGAAAAAGAAAAGGAGAACTTAACACACACAAGAAATACACAAGAAATGAAGACCTACACGCGGACTTACAGATGGAATACATCAAAGGTGAAATTAAAAAGCATACCGAAAAACAAGAAATAAGGCTCCAAGACAATGGAAATCCCTATTTTCGCCATATGATAGATAACCCTGTCATTGAAAGGAGACTCCAAAGAACGAGGCCGCTCGTAGTTAGTAAAATTTGTATTTTAAATAGGTTTAATTAATTATGGAACTAATCATTGGGTTTTACCCCAACAAATCAAAATTGTTTAGAGAATATACAATTTGTAAAAATTTTAAAGATAAATTGCTAGATGAGTACAGCCTCAGCATTGGTAGCATTTCTATATATAAAAAACTTACCTTTGTTTCCTTGTGTTCTGGGACACACGCTTCATTTATCATGTTCCATATAGAAATGCATATTTTTCCATAGTGTGACTTAATATCGATCAAATTGTCAGACACATCAGGGAATCGTGGCTTAAATGGACAGAAATTCTCACATAGATAATTTATGGGAGCGTTTCCCTCAGCCCCACCTGTTTAGCACCCTACCCAAAGGTTTTGAACGAATAATGATTGGAATTGTTTGATCACTTACGATTAAACGGTAGATAAATAATGAAAATTTGAAAAATACCCGAGTAGCACCTCATTTCAGAAAAATTATACAGTTTTCACTCAATGTCGTTAGATAATCGTTATTTAGGTCAGGATTAATCAACACAGTTTGACGTTTGATCATCAATGAGTTATTGCGAAAAAACGAAATCAAAACTGTATTATTTCAATAAAATCAGGTTCGTTGCTCATTTGGGAATTTCATTTAAAAAAATTAATAATAAATCCAATTGGAATATATCTTTGATTAATTATAGATCTTTTATAAAAGAATTGTATCGAAAGTAGAAGAAAGTTAACAACAATTATATCCAAAAAGTTATTAAGAATAATATGCGGGAGTGGACTATGGCAAATATTTAACTTTATTCCAAATTTTATCACAAATCAAACGATCAGAATCGTTTGGTCATTCGTTTGGTCACAATTCATTGCGAAAATTTATTTAAATGTCATTTTTCCGCACCCAACGAGAAATTTCGGTCCGAAAAGGTGACCAATATAAACCAATATATGCTTTTTTATAAATTTAAAGATCGGAATCGTTTAGTCAACTGTCATCCGTTTGGATTTTAACTTTATTCCTTCCATTTTAAATACAGTTATTTGAAAAAGATATATTTATCCAAATGGTATATTCCAATTGGATTTGTTGTTAATTTTGTAAAATGAGATTCCCAAATAAACGACGAACCTGACTTTATAATTTTGATTTCATTCTTTCGCTCATTGATGAGCTTGACGTTTGCTCACCAATGTGTTGACCAATCCTGAACTTACGATGCCCAAATAATTCTTATCATCATTTTTATCAAAACCGAATGGGGCGCTAAAAAGGTGGAGCTAAAAACTTCACGTGCTTGCGTAACCGGAAGTTTCTATTAATTCATAAAAAATTTTATAGGTTTGCATAAGTATAATAAACATTTTCAAATAAATTGATAAATTCAATACTTTATTTATCATTTAGCTATTGATAAATTTTTTTAAGGACTCCATCAATGAAAAAATATTTTTATTTTGTCGGTTAGCTACTTGATGGGGTCATTCAAACAAATTTATATGAGATTGAAGAAAAGAAAACATCTGGTTTCCTAAATAATTCGGAATTGGCCGGCTTCTAGAAGGCAAGCCTTGTTCCGCCTGCGTAGCGTTTCTATAATCAAAGGTGCTTTATGTTGAGAAAAATTAAAAACTGGTTTGGAAAATATCGCACTAAAAAAAAATGTATAAACCTAGCCAACTATAGAAGATCCCTAAATAACCTGCAGCCATATGAAGAGTTCTATTCAATCAATTTGTTTACGAGTATGTTTTGGATTGATTTATTGAATAATATCAAAAATCTAGTGTTTCATGAAATCTATAATATTGTTTGAAATTTAACTGCTGAATTTTATCTGATTCAAAGCAATAAATACCTCGGGTCAGTTAAAACACCGACGAATGATATGCAGGCTGAAATGAAATGAAAGCCTGAATCGCTGCCAGAGAACAAGTTCTCTACGTCCAATCAATTGCAGTAAAGCAGGCGACAAAATCTCTTCATGGAATGTAAAAGCTAGAGAGAGAGGTGGTTTTAGTATATAAAATTAATATAGGGGTCAATTTTCGGATCGAATGATATTTTTGAACTCTTTTCCTGAGTGATCCCCGCCGAGTGATTCAGTATAAGAATTTGGTAATAATTTTTTTTTATGTCCAGAAAACCCAATCCCAAACCAAATACTAAGCATACTTTGGATTTGTTCTGAATTAAAACTATGAGATAAACTCCACCCCATTGAGAAATTAAAGCGCTCTTCTACAAGGATAATGTCTCAAAACCGCTCCACTTTCAGTTGTAAATGTATAACACTGCAGATCTTCCGAATATAGTCGATGCTTTTGATTCTTCGAATGGTTACACGGAGGTAATTTAAGATTTAATACTTCTGCCTTTGGATCCCCCTGATCCTCCTCCGTCGGTGGAACTTGTAGCAATTATGTAGTGGTGACTGATTAACCAAATGCCCGTTATAATTCATAGCTCATCATACCATTTGGGACTTTTCAAATATTAATAACGAGGGTGTGTCCTTCTTTAGTTCTCTCAGCAAATCTGAACTGAAAATTCTTTACGTTGGTTGTGAACCAACTTTGGCAATTCCGCCCCCCGCGACGTGAATAACATTAGTTTGTGTTTCATGTCAATCATCTATTAAATACTAACTGGAGAAACACACAAACGATTGGAATAACTCGGTATTTGCGTAGGAGTCTACCAGCAAAGTCTTAGAATTACTCATAGATTCTCATGGTGTATTTTCTGGAAAGAATTCAAAAGTATCTCTTCATTCGCGTAACCTCTTAAAATAAGGAGATTGCACTTTTGCTTCTTCGGTTGATTGGTGTCTTTTGGAAAGGCTAGTTACATACGAGGTTCTGCATTGGAATTTGTTCTCGTTTATACCGTTTAAAAAGGGTTTTTCTGATTATATTTTATTCGCTAAATTACAGCATGGTTAAGATACAATTAAAGACCACATGTGCTTGTGTCTTCAAAGCTTCCGTAACCTTTGTCTTCATTACTAGCTCGTGGAAAGAAAATTGAAACGGTTTATATCTAATACTTTGTCAGTCAGATTAAGCCGACCCAAAGAGTTGAAATCTTTTTGAAATCGTTAGAAATAATAGTTGATACGTTCATTAGAGAGCACTTTAAGGTCTGTTTCCCTCATCAGTAACATTCAGCATGGTTACGGAGTTGGTAGATCTTGTGAAATGAGCTTGTTACTACAGGTTTGAAAGATCAGTGAACAAAAGAGGATCTCTCATCGGAACCATCTATTTATAACTATATCAGGGAATGCTTCTGAATTCGCAACAAGCCCTTAATAGTGTGTAATGGCAGCCTTCAGAATTGGCTGCCGTTAGCAAAAAGAAATTATAAAACAAAAAAAAATATAGTATATAATGTACCAAAAAAAAATCTGTGTACGCCAGAGCAACGCCCGTATTTCCGCCGCTAGCTCAGAGGTGGAGGTTAGTTTAGTCGTGGGTGTAATTGTTGTGCTCTGGCCGACTCAACACAATTATGCCATTGTACTGCAATTGATGGAAGCTCACTCAGATTCTACTCACCTTCTCACTCACTCCCACCGGTCAATTATCTAACCACTCATGTTAAATATAACGCTTGATTTGATTTGGAACATAATTCAATATTATACATTTATTATGAAAAAAATCAATTAGTTCTGTACAACTCACATTTTTATATAAGGCAAAGACAAATATAACGGAATTAAAGCAAAAAAAAAATCAAAAAAAAATCGGCTAAACTTACAATTTTATAAGACTCTAGTGAATTAAATAATTTTTAAGTTAATCAGCATTATGGTCCGGAATGTATCTGTGATCGATGACATCAAAAAAAAATTACGGTATATAAAAGTGAACTAAAGAGTGTTTCCTTGACGGAGTATCCTTGGCGAAGAAAGCGCTCCCCACGACCTTGGTACTGCGTCGATTTCCTGTAACAAATATTGCTAATTAGGAAGCAAAAGAAAAAAATAAATGTCTGATTAACTAGAAAATTTGATAATAACATAAAATCCTATCTTGTATCATAGTAAAATTAATCAAAAAAATTTACTTAAGATATAACAAGAAATTGAAACAAAAGTATAATGCTACAAAACAAAATCCCCCAAAACGAGGGAAAAATAAATTCAAATATATGAAAATTAAAGAAATGAAAATGAAAGCAAAAAAAAAACTTAACTAAATAATCCGCGGGATAACGCTACCGTCCTTGACCGGATTCACTGCGACTGATGTCACGCCTTCACCACCAACTGTAATTGAGTTACCGATATTCCTGGTTAATCGGTTGGCACAGGATCTCGTTGTACCAAAATTACTCTGGAGGATGATTATTTCCACACATGAATTCGTACCTATATATCCACCAACTTTGGTTAACCTCTCCGATCCTTTTACTTAATTATACAGCACGCTGTTTGCTATCAGGTCGCAACCGCAAAGTTATAGTATATTAATTGCAGGGCTGACACCAGTTGTTATGCATAAAAAAAATCAGGCACTCCAATAATATTTAGTATGTACAGTTGCAACTGACTGCACCAAAATCAACTTAACTTGTGATTGCAAAAAAAACTCGGAGATACTATGAAACTATTTATTTAGTTTCAGTTCTTTATAAAACATACGCCCAGATATTTATGGAAAATCTGGCGTCAGGTATAAACGTAAAAAAAATATATATTCGTATGTGACTCGCCATATACCAAAATGCCTTCAGCTTATTGGTATTTTTAATATTTTCACACAAATTCTCACTATATCACCATGTATTTTTAAAAGTCTTTTGCACAAAATATGCCATTTAACTCAGGTGGACCACTTTTCAAGGTCCCACTCAATAAAATTTGTATTATTTTATTTAATTTTTAGTTAGGGCGACGCACTGGTTTTGTTTGCATGCTAACAAGTGTATGCATCAAACGAATATTATAGAATGAATGACAAAAATTATATTTGTTATTCTTTACCAGAGAAAAGAAAACAAATCCGGTATTTTCTTCATACCGAAGAACAAAAATCCGCTAATGCAATAACAGAGCAAGTATCGCATGACTTGCGGTCTGTGCATGGTGCATACACCAATATGCAAGTCATAATCGTTAATCTACTTCGCTTTAAGGTATACTATAACAATACGTATCTGCAAACCTCGCAGGCGCTATGACAATTAACCGGTATAGTTTGGTTGTGTACAGCATTGACCTAGGCGTAATACCAAAACATCGATGTTACACAGTGTGTAACAAATGTAAATATTAACTAAGAACTGGCACGGATCAGGGGAATCCGACTGTCTTATTAAAACAAAGCATTGTGATGGCCCTAGCGGGTGATAACACAATGTAATTTCTGCCCAGTGCTCTGAATGTCAACATGAAGAAATTCGGGTTATAAAATTATGCTCTATAGTCATGATTTGGACTAGTGATTATCATGACATATTGGTGTGACCAAGACCTATCTGGCCGTATACGCCACTACACATAAATATCTCTAGTATAGGCACAAGCGAATTTAAGGCTCCACAATTCGAAATATTCATTATTTATGAATTTTGTGTTATTTAGATTTGTTATTCAATAGTGTCTTTATATTCCTTTATAAAATTATAATTTCATTTTCTTCAGTACCAAAATTAATTTACTATTGGTAATGAAATGTTAATTCGGGATGGGGCTACATTTTCTACTTACATTTACACTTTTTCGGGATAGCTACACTTTATCCGAGAACCGCAACATTTTTTCGGGATGACATTTTTCGTGCTAACTTCAACGACTTTATTAGCAGGAGTATAGGATCGGATTATATCAGGTAAGCACTTCGCTCCTTAGTTAGGAAAAAAACTACAGTTTATACGAATTTAAAAATCGATAGAAACGGGAGTACAGCCCGTTGTTATATCAGGCGGGTCGCTGCGCTCCAGTTGCTCCGCTCCGTAGAAAAAATTTCAGTTTATGGGAATTTAAAAATCGATAAAAGCGGGAGTATAGGACCGGGTGATATCAGGCGGGTCGCTTCGCAATGCACATTCTTCTGTACCAAATCGCGTTTTGTACCATATCGCGTTTTGACGTTTTAAAATATCGCGTTTTGTACCATGTCGCGTTTCGTACCATGTCGCGTTTTGAAATATCGCGTTTCGAGCGGATCCGACGTTTCAATTATTATGAAAACCGCTACTAAATGATAAATGCACTTTTGAGTTGTGCTGGAACAAAACTAACAGACAAACACAACTCAATTTAAAAATTTAGTGGCCCGGGATATTTAAGTACATAAATAAAGTTTGTAAAGAGGTCAATTTGCGTATCGAAAGGATCCTCCAGTCATTATTCTAAGTTCAAAAAAACCGCTACCAGAAATAGTGAGAGCACTTTTGAGTTGTTTTAGTTCAAAACTACGTAATTTTCCTCCATTCCATTGAAAAATTTAACAGTCCCGGGTAGTATATATAATTGGTAAAGAGGTCAACTTGCGCATACCATAAGGTTTTTCTAGACATTTTTCCTGTCAATAAAAAATCGCTATTAGATACCAGCTTAAGTTGATCCTGATCATATCATGGAATTCTATAAAACCAACTTTTTGGCATTTTTAAACTTTGTTGGACAGATTTTTAAATTAGAACTAATTACATTAAACTGTGACTGTATATGTCCATTGGCACCGTTTAGTGTAAGCTTTTTTAACACATTGCACATTATTTAACAATTAACCTTATTTTTAATCGCAAATTCAGATTATTATAAAGTAGCATTATATGTCTTGATAGCTTGTCACAAAATTCTTAATAATTCACTTCAGACGAAAATTAACTAAACCACCGATCAAAAGTATGGTGGCACATAAAAAATTAAATATTTATTGCCCATTTTCATTTTAATTCAAAACAATAAAAATCCAATTAATAAAACCTAAACTACGATAAATAATGAACTTCGCCCAAGTTAAAGAACAAAAGACCAAAAATAAAATCGAGAACATGAACACTAAACGTCTTACTACAAAGATAATGGCACCAAGAAATGTATGTATCCCCATATTATTATATTATCGTTATCTTACACACTCTTATGTGTGTGTGAATATACAAAAGAAACAAAGTGATATAGTGATAAGAGATAAGAAGAACACAAGAATATCTTTTCCTAGATTAATTTCTAATGATTTCTTACTTTTTGTGTGTGTGTGTGTGTGTATGCTGGGCGTTTAGTTATATTTTTTTTTTTTTATTGTTATGCCTTAGATAAGTCTCTACACTGTGCGTATGTATAAATAACATAGGTGGCAAATTGCTCTACAAACCGTAAAACAATAATAAATAATCTACGAGTATATATAGGAGAGATGTTGGTGATTTTTCATGTATAAAATATTAGGGATACATCGAACATCGATCAATCACACATCGCCTATCACATAATTAAATTTCAATTTTTGGTTGGACAAAAGCCAAATTTGATTTAATCATTGAATTTTTATTGTTTGTCTTATTAATGGACTCTACATGTATCGAGTATTTTTGGTACCTATATTATGTATTGTGTCATCGTGTTGCCTTTTTGTAGAGAAGGAGGCTGGTCAAGCGACATTTAATTTTGATCATCATTTATATGTCATTACTTCATGATTTTAGTGTTTTTTTGCAACAATAATACATAATTGATTGCTGATTGGGTATAAACGAAATTAGGGAGGTTTGGGAACTAGTTTTAATTGTGCCCTTTATAGGAATTTGGATTTATTTCGTGTTTTTAATGTTAAGTAAGAAATTGGCATGACGAGATATACTTTTTGTGTAGCTTTGTGTATGTCTTGATGCGGTGTCAAAAGGAGCAACACATTATCTAAAATCCGTAAATAACCAAAGAAATTTACTTTTTAATCTAGTTTTGATTCTTCAAATAAAAAATTCATACAAGAAAAAAATCATACACAACTATTACACCACAAAGGCTTTCATCCTTAAACAACTCAACCCTGTTAAAGTTAGCCGATAACTTCCAACCAAAAGAAAAACATCGATAATACAGATAGTGCCATTGCTATCTCGCCGAAAGTAATTAGCCGATATTTTGCAGTTCAAAGTATTTTTTCAGTTCTCCAAAATAAAACATTCAACCGATATCATTAACCCTAAAATACTATACTAGTTTATTTATGATCGAAAAAATTTATTTTCCAGCCGGGACTTACTCGTTAAAATATAAAATACCTCCAAAATTTGAAAATTTGTAAAAATTGAACGATTAAAGTGTCATGAGCCGCTGGCTGAAATTCAGTTCAATAAAGATATGCCTTTGTGACCTAGAGTCTACACTATGCAAATTCACTAATATTTTCTATCAGGGTATCAATGTATGTGTGAGTATTTTATATAAATTTTGACACTATCAGCAAACTATCAGGAGGCTACTTCACGATAAATTATCATGATATTATTACGAAATGTCATCCTTTTGAGGTTATGTATCACCATTTTTTATGGTTATAGTATATTTATTTAACTCTGTATTCTGTGTTAATATATCGAAATTCGTGATTTTCGTAATTCGTGTTAATATTCTTTAGTTTATTTAATTTTTTCAGTTGTGTACGTCTGTCCAATATTTTTTTCACGAATCAACACACGAATTTAACACAAACTGATGTCTCACCCTTTAAATTAAAATTGTAATGATGAAACATAACCTCCAAAGGATGACATTTCGTAATAATATTATGATTATTTATCGTGAAATAGCCTCCTGATAATTTGCTGATAGTGTCAAAATTTATAAAAAATACTCACACACACATTGATAATCTGATAGAAAATATCAGTGAATTTGCATAGTGTAGACTCTAGGTGATGTTTAGCTCTGGAAAAACATTTCAAGAGTAAGATCATGAAATCCAACCGGTAAAGTTATTTATTTCAAAATATGGCAATGGTAAACACAAAAAGTTCGAAAAATGATCAAAGTTGGCCTAGATATTTAGTATGAACATACAAATAAACGAAAGTTGTGTGAATTTTGGGCAAAATCACTCCTCCTAATATATTACGGAAAATTGCATTTATGCGACATGCTACATCCACTAGGTAAATTTTAATACATTAAACGAGTATGTTTAAAAAATGATTTTAATTCGACAAAATTTTCCGATCGAGTTTCATTCTAACTGTCATCGCTGGACGTTCAGAACAACTTGTTTGAATATATCATAAGTAGAAAATTTGAAAGTTGTGGCTGCAAAATAATTTAAATAGTGATCGTTATCTCTGGGAAGACATTTCAATGTGGAATAACACATCAATGTGGAAAGCCTGGCCATTGTGGGATTTTTTTTTTAAATATTATACATACGAAATTTGATAATTTGTATGGTTCCCCGAAAATTCTACGGTAAAAAATTATGCCACAAACAATTCATCGAAAAACAAATATGAAAACTATAATTTTACAATAACCAAATGTGCGTGAAAACAATTTTGTAAAGAACAATTCATCGATACAAAATTTTCCACTGTAAAGTTACTATCAGTTTTTAGGAGGGGTAAGTTAAATTTTCCCGGAAAATTTTTCCACTTTTCGGAAACTTTTACAATACAATATTTTTTTTTTACAATACTTTTTACAATATTTTTTTTTCTATTTTTATTAATAATAATTGCTTCGTCAACCTTGCAGACACAGATCAAAAAGTTTTTATAGCTCTTATCGCTTCTACGACAGTGCCACAAATTAAAAAAAAAAAATTTAATGAAATTTTAATTCGTTGTATACCTTAGAGGATGGGGGCCCCAAACCCTTGCTTTTCCACAATTTATACAATTCTTCAAGTGTCAAAATTTATTTTAAACTTCAAAAAAAATTGAAAAAATTTCAAAATTTTCCTAGAAAATTTCAAAATTTTACTAGAAAATTTACAAATTTTCCCGGAAAAGTTACTTGTACTGTCGAAAAACTGTTAAGATACAATCCTAGTATGAAATTTTTTATAAAAATTACACGTTTGTTCGTATTTTGACTAAAATAATGCGCAATTTTTTTTGACGGTCAAAATTTGATTTTTCGATTAATTGTTCAGTGTAGAATTGTTTGTATTACAATTATTCTTCTCTGAATTCATTTCTGACAATAGTTTGTCGCACTTTTATGATTGTGCTGAATTGTGTTGCGCATAATTTTCGAGTTACCAATTTGTATGGCTGGAATGTAGTTCATTTAAAAGGTCGTAATGATGAATACATCTAAAAAAAAACATTTCGTGTGAAAAATCTGGGAAAACTCGTTTGATTTATTCCAAAAATGGAAAATTTTAAAATTACTAAAATTTGAAAGTTTAAATTGTTATAGCTGGAATAACGTTTATATTAAAGTTCTTAAGGAAAGTTACTGCTGGAAAAAATTTCATTCATTTCAGGCTTCAGACTCCTGTGAACCAGCCTTCCGGATACAACTTGAAGAGCCATAAGCCATTTTAAACTGCCGTGGTCTGTTATACAAAGCCAAATTACCCTGAATTGATATAATGGTCGTCCTGGGATAGTAAACGCTGTCTTTTCTTTCGATGCTGGATCCAAGTGTGTTTCCTAGAAGGCATCCTCTAAATCCAGACTCGAAATATAACAGGAACAATCCAACCGGCTGCGCACACCGTCACTTTGATCAACATGCAAATGATATGCATTTTCTTATTCACGCTGTTTAACCATCGAGCATCAAGGCGGCTTTTAATTCCTTTTACCTCCAAGTTCAATCATTCATTCTAGCTCTTGATAGATTTGTTTTGGTATCGCAAGAGAAACATCATAGTGACATTGCTTAATTGGTTTAGCAGCCCCAACATCGCTTAATGTAGAAGATTAGTTCAACCCAATTACCAAAATGGTCAAAGCTTGGCAATTTTTCTATCACAATGTGCAACCTGCAATCGGAATGTGAAATTGTTTGCCGCCCAGCTCTCGTGTTTCTTTTTAAAATCTCGAGAAGTTGTAATTCCGAAAATGGTATTTTTAATCGTAAATCTAATTTGAAAAAGTCGTATTTCTTCGATTCTTCGAGGCGTTGTTTGCGCGCATCAATAATATATAAAATATCCACGTCCATGTGTCTATCATGAAATCTAAAACTAAATTCATGTTGTTTAAATTGTCTGGTAGCTTTAATATGTCTATTTTGCCGCGGGTGACTAATCACAGCAGATATGAATGTGCGTCTATTGGTTGCCACTCTGAGTGCTTTGATATCGAACAAGTTGACTCGTTTAAATATCTTGGTGTTCACTTGGACACTTGCCTTAATTGAAAAACGCACGTTAATTCAGTCAACCAGTCACCAACTGCTAGAATTTTCTACCTTCTTCGTGACTATTGTCCTCCGTCGGTTCTAAAAATAGCTTACTATGCACTAGTTATGGCTAAATTGGAATATAGATTGTCGTGCTGGGGTGGTTGTTATGCTGCTACTTTGTACCCTTTATATGTTCTACAGAAAATGATTTTGAGAATATATCTAAAGAAACCAAAAACTGAACCATCTTCGAATTTATTCTTTACGACGAATATTGCTGTTGAAACATTTGTATGTTTATAAGGTATTGAGAGTTTTTTTAATCGAAGTGGTCAACAAATAATGAGAACCGATTTTCGTTACAATTTTCCCGGTAACCATCAATTTCTTTGTAACATCCCAAGATTCTTCAATGACCACTTCCGACGCTCTATTCTGGTCGCTGCACCAATCTTTTTTAATGCGTTACCAATTTACATTAGGAAGGACATTCATTTGAAGTCATTTTTACCTAAAGTTAAACAATGGCTATTTGAAACTGTTGATATCTCCTTTTTATTCAGGGTTATTACATAAAACTTGTTGTATTTAGTCACATATTATGAAGTTGAAATTTAGTAGAAAAAGTAGTAGTAATGGTAATGGTAGTAATATTATTAATATCTTAGTCATTTTATTGTAAGCTTTTATCACATTTTATTCTCATTTTAAATATTTAATTTTGTAAATGTTAGGATTATGTTGAATTTTTATGTATTACGCGAATTTGCTTCTGCCGTTTTTTCGGCACAAAATTCGTTATATTTTTTTGAATAAATGAATAAAATAAAATAAAAATAAAATCTGTGCGTTAAAGCGGTCTTAAATTGATTCCAATCACAAGTTAAAATCGTTCCAACATGAGTCAATAGTGTTTGTTTGCTATTCCTTTTAGCCGAGAGGGTAAATCATTAAGAAGTTGTTGCAGAAAAATTCTGCTCGTTTTAGTTAAATGTTCGGCACGATACAAGAACTTTTCAATCGCCAAACCCGAAGGTTATCCATCAATTGAAATTCCACACTTATAGATTCCGGATTGTAATGAGCTAGGACTAAGCGCCAATGATCCGTCATTTAAGGTTACAGTTTTGGCTTGCCTAGATTGGTCTTTCTGTTCAGAAATTAACTAAAGCTCTTTTAAGGGTTGTGTCGCCTTAACTGCATTTTTAATTGGACCAGTTATTAAGTTGTTTGTCATTGAGGATGGTAATAATGAAGATAATGCCCGAGCCAGGATGAGATAACTGATAAGATGGTAATGGTAAATATGAGGTGGTTGTATTGGAAAATGCGGAAATTGTGGGACGTTGGGTTGGGTTGGAAACGATTTTTGATTCCGATTGCCTCGATAGGAATGGTGAAATTTATTGTTGAACTGTCTCGGTGAAGTTGGTCTCGCTTAAAGTACATTGAGCTGGGCTGCCTTTCTTATTGCGGTTTTGTGAGTTTTGATCGGACAACACTAGGCTGTCTTTGTCCCCATCTTCAATAATTGGTTCTGGTTCAATTGGCGGAAGATCGAGCTCTGCTGGTTGTTGTGCTAATAACATTAATTCTAATAGGCCGTCAGGGTCAATTTGAGTGGTACCCAGCTTGCGAACTAATCCTTGTTATGTTCGTTTCTTAGAAGTAAACATTACAGTGCAATACACACTTGTACCAGACTCAACGAATCAATCTGGGTTGTAGAAAGAACAAAATCCAACAGACACAGACAAATAGCACCTTGAAAACTACGGTTTAATTAAATTTTTCTATATTCTAGGCAAATATGAAAAATTTTGAGGCCGAAAATTTTCATTAGTCACTAACAGAAAGTAATAATTAATGTTAATTGACAAATAGTTTTTGCCGAAGCAGTAGCTCATTATTAACAGTTGTCATATGTGACTAGTTAGTAGTGTGATTATAGGCTCTATCGACGAGTGTATTGTATTTTGCAAATTTTTCATTTGAAATCAATTTTACACAAATTTACAAAATCCGCCAAAGAAATGTAGCACATTCCAAATAAGATTTAGGCACAAATCGTTTGTGCCGAAGGGTTACTGAATGATTGTAAACTAAAAGAAACTAAATTTAATTTGAAACAAAGTCGGTTCACATGATTTTTCCAAAATTTTCACTGATAAGTAGGAAACTTTATACTTAAGCTTTCCTACAATTCGGGGGATTTTGGTGAATTTTCGCCGAAATCATTTTATCGGAAGTGGCAGTTTCCATAAAAGCTTTCTTAGTTAAAAACTTAAAGATTCCAAGCAAAATTTGAAACAATAACGCTTTAAATCAAATTAAACGGTTGTACAGACCAGATGGAATGATTGATCGAGATGAAAATTTTTATATTAGATCTTCTTGCACAAATTGGGAGATCCAAGTAAGGTTTCGCCGAAATCGTTCCACCAGAAGTGACAGCTTTTATAGTTTTTTCCGTTTTTCCACTGGAAGTCACAGTTTTGAAAAATATATCATTTACCAGGAAATAAGTTATACTAGTCCATATCGGTTTTCCAATATTTAAGCGAAAATGACAGATTTTTTCAAAAAATTGTTTTTCAGTAAAAAATTCAATCCCTGTGCAGAGCCTATTCGGATTGATTAATAGCGATGATACTTCATACTTAAACTTTTACCATAAATTGTATTTCAAACAAAATTATAGGTTTTGCACTTCAAATACACGATTTTGCACTTCAAATTCACGATTTTGCAAAACATGTTCAATTTTTTTGGATGGAAATGGGATTCTTAACTGATTTTTGGATTAAATTCTGTAATATAGCGACCTGGGACGGAACTCAATCAATTCTTAAAGGATTTTGATGGGATTGGGTATGCTGGATGGAAATGGGATTCTTAACTGATTTTTGGAGGAAATTCTGGAATATGGCCATCTGGCACGGAACTCAATCAAATTCTTAACCGATTATATGGGATTGTGTATGCTGGATGGAAATGTGATTCTTAGCTGATTTTTGGAAGAAGTTCTGGAATATGACCACCTAGGACAGAACTCTGTCATTTCATAACCGATTATGATGAAATTGTACATTGTGGATGAAACTGATTAATGATTATTAAATAATTTTAAGAAAGTTCTAGAATATGGTCATCTGTGGCTGAATTTGGTTCATTTCTATTCGGACTCGACAATTGGTTTCCCCTCATTATAAAACTTAAATAATATTTTTTTGGGCTCTAAACTTGTCCTTTTATAATGCTGGCCGTGTCTCGTTTGACGAATTGTACGTGACTCAGGCTCCTCTGACGTTTGCGAATCACTCATACCACTTTCATTTTCTGGATTTTTTTTTCTGATGTTGGCACTTTTCTAATATGGGAGTAGCGCGTTTAAATTAAAATACAGAACGGCAGGAAAAAATAAAAATATGTATATCAATCTAGATATGGTTCCAACCAATTATCCAAGTACATTAGGAAATACATAGATTTGTCATTCACTAGAAAAATAACTCCAGAACTTCTTTCATCGTTTTGTTACTTTTCGTATCATAGACTAATTCTTCATACAATTGTGATGTAAAATAATAAAATGTTTTAAAAATGTAATTTAACGCCCCCTGCGGCTATGTCAGCGAACAGAGTTTACCGCATTTTTTGTGAAGAGCACTGAATTTGTTTTGCAAAAAGTGAATTTTGAATTGTAAAAATATACGAACTTGAAATAATGAAACTTGAATTTGTTTTAAAATATTTCAATTTACTTAACATTTAATTGAAGTTACTTTGAAAAAACATAAATTTGCTGTGCAAAAAATTGAGGTTGCGTTAAAAAAAATTGACAATGAAATATAAAAAATTGTGGTTGACTTGTAAAAGTTGTAAATAAACAAAAAAAAATTGAATATAATTGCGAAATTGTGAATTTGAAGTGCAAAACCTATATTTATCCGACTTGTCGAATTCCATCATTATCAGTTAAGTAATAGCCGTGCCCGTTATATATGGCTATATTAAACAATTTCGTCTAGAAATCATTAATGAATCTCATTTCCATTAAATAATGTAAACCCATGATCGTCGGTTAAATTACCTGAGTTTCGTTCAAGGTGGCAATATTCCAAAATTTCTTCAATAAATCATTTAAGAACACCATAATCATACAATAAGCCCAATTACATACATTTCAATTGGTTAAAAATGGCCGAGTTCGAGGTGGCCTCTCCCAAAACTTCTTCCCATAACATTTTCGATCCCATTTCAATCAAACATATCCAATTCCATCATAAACGGTTAAAATGGACCGAATTTAGCCACAGATGTCCATATTCTAAAACTTTTCTTAAAATTATTTAATAATCATTAATCAGTTTCATCCACAATGTATACAATTTCATCATAATCGGTTATGAAATGACAGAATTCTGTCCTAGGTGGTCATATTCCAGAATTTCTTCCAAAAATCAGTTAAGAATCCCATTTCCATCCAGCATACCCAATCCCATCATAATTGGTTAAGAATTGATTGAGTTCCGTGCCAGGTGGCCATATTGCAAAATTTCTTTCATAAATCAGTTAATATTCCCATTTCCATCTAACATACCAAATCCCATTAAAATCCGCTAAAAAATAAGCGAGTACCGTCCCAGGTGGTCATATTACAGAATTTCTTCCAAAAATCAGTTAAGAATCCCATTTCCATCCAACATACTCAATCTCATCAAAATCCGTTAAGAATTGATCGAGTTCCGTCCCGGGTGGCCATATTCCAGAATTTCCTTCAAAAATTTTTTAAGAATCCCATTTCCATTCAACATACCCAATCCCATCAAAATCCGTTAAAAAATAAGCGAGTTCCGTCCCAGGTGGTCATATTACAGAATTTCTTTAAAAAATCAGTTACGAATCCTATTTCCATCCAGCACACCCAATCCCATCATAATCCGTTAAGAATTGATCGAGTTCCGTCCCAGGTGGCCATATTCCAGAATTTCCTCCAAAAATTCTTTAAGAATCCCATTTCCATCCAACATACCCAATCCCAACATAATCGGTTAAGAATTGGGAGCACTTAATTTGTTTTGCAAAAAGTTGCAAAAAAATTACGAATTTGAAATATTAAAACTTGAATTTGCTCTGCATTTAATTGAAATTGGTTTGTAAAAACACGAATTTGCTTTGCAAAAAATTGACAATGGAGTATAAAAAATTGAGATTGAATTGTAAAAAATTGATGTTGACTTGTAAAAAGTTGAGATTGAAATAAAAAAAATTGAATATGATTTGCAAAATCGTGAATTTGAAGTGCAAAATCGTGTATTTGAAGTGCAAAACCTATATTTCAGATCTTAATTTAAATTTTACAGAAATTACGAGTTTTGAGAAGAGAAAAATGATTTCACCAAATTTTTGCACCTCTGTAGACCAGGCGCTTTGATCCAGGAAACAAACTACATACTAAAGCTGTTTCATAAATTCGAAAATCCATGCGAGATATTGCATCTTCTGTAGAAGCTTTTTCATTTTTTGAAATAATTTTATGTCCATAAAATTAAAAGCAGGCGAGGAAGGGGGAGGGGGACATAATATGATGGTATTTTGATTTTTACTAATTTAAACCAAAGTTGGCTGCAATTAATGTCATTGTGTGTGTTAAATTGGTTAGTAAACATTCCCCATCAAAACAGTTTTTTTTAACCTTAACCTGATAAAGTGTCGCGGTTTATTTATATCTTTGGCTACAATTCCTCATAAATTCAAAATTCATCAGAGCACAATAACAACAGCCATCAATTTTATTTAATTTGTTTTTTAAATAAACAAACAAAATACATTTCCATTGTTAAAACAAATAAAAATTGACTTTTCATTTTAACACGAGAGCGAACTTTATCATTTTTTTATATACAATTCGATTCGCACAAAAAAATCACTTTGCACAGATTTATTTTCACAAAATTTAAATAATTTTTAACATTAAATACGAACAAAAATTCTCACCGATAAATAAATAAAGGAAAATACGAGCTTTGTCAATAAAACGCTGAAAGAAAAAATTGTTTTTCCAAAGAAATCATTTTCACTTAAAGTTGTTTTTTCGCGCTACAAAATACAAAACAATAAATAAATTTAATGCGTAACATGATTATGGGGGGTGGTGAGGTGAGATTTCTCCATGCGCGCCAAAAAGCCTATAAGTAGATAAAACACTTTGCACGTTGTTTTCTTGGTATTACCGCATACTTAGCTTTATGGCATTATTACTGTACATGGAAAACCTACCAAAAATGTAAAACAATTAAAAATTATTGACCTCATAAATTACTTTGAAAGAAAAATGTTTTTCTGTTTATTTTTATTTCAAATTAAGATTTATTTATATTAAAGTTAACAGCAAACAAACAAAAAAATTGAAAAATTTTATTGTGTGGAAATTTTCATTTCTCTCTTTTGTTTGCCTGATATTATTATTTGTATTTATTTTATTATTATTATTATTTTTTTTTTTGGTATATAGGAGAAGACTAGTATTATTGTTATAATAATATTGTGTTGTTGGTATTTAATGAAAATGATTACATGTATTCAGCACAAAACACAAAATTATGATAATAATTTTTTATTTTTATGGCGTTGGAAACATAGTTTTTGGCATTTATATATATATACGTACAGAGTACTTTATACATGAATATCTCGTGCAAAGACAACAAATATTCATCTCCAGGAAAAATCATAACAATGGAATGAAAAATACATGAAGTATGCATTACATTTTACAATGACAAATAAATAAATTTGATAAAAAAGCGACTGCTGTACATAAAAAGTTACGAGAGAATTTCCATAAATATGTTTTGTCTACGATATTTATGTGTACGAGTGCTATATAGCTGCATACGGGTAGTTTAGCAGTGATGGCTTTAACTCAGTTTTATTTATACACTGATTGTGTTAGATTTCAATTAAATAATATAAACGCTAGCTTTTCCATGCACAATTGCTGAAACATCGTTTTTAGTGTTCACTATCGACATATTATAAAATTGATTTTATAAAATAAGTTAGTTTTAGTTTTGTATTTGCTAAGCTTTAAACTGTAAATCCAATTTATTTAGGTAACATAATCGGTCACATTACAATCTTTTCTCTTCATAATTTACTGTCATTGAAACGCCAAATTTATTTTGGCATTGCATTACTTTAATATTGCACGCTATTTACCTTTGTATAATCACTTTCCATTCAATCGATATATGAAATAATTTTTGTCCGTCACGCCAACCGGAGCCAAGCCAACTATGGCACTATAGTAGCAAAATATGTTATAGACAGTCTGATATTTCTTTACACAACTGTTTTATGCTTTATGGTCAAGGTTCTTAATTTAAAATGTTTATTTGACAAATGTGAGGATGCGGACTTGCAGCACCAATAATTTTTTGTAGTTGTATTACCTAAAGATTAATTATCAAATATGTGACAATAAAAAAAAAGTATACTGTTATGTTCACGTTAAAACCGATACGAGTATCACAATCTTAAGAAATAAAAATTACTAATTTTTGACTTCCTTTTTACACTTTTAAAAATAATATAATATCTTCTATTTGGATTGAGTTCCATCTATTGATCGGTTCTTCCACTCTTATGAAACAAAATGAACTTTATATCGTAATACAGTATATATAAAATAGTATTGTATCAAACAACATGTCTGGAGCTCGAAAATCGGGGCAATGTAGAAGTATGTACTTTGCAATGTTATATGTATGTACGCGGCAACATAACGTGTAAGTCTAAGATCTGTAGCATTTAGCCTGGTTTGAAGGGAATATAAAAATATATAAATTTATCAAACCACAAACCGAACATATACTACCGTCCTTACCAGGCTAGGCTATAGAATTCGATCTGCAGAGGGACTTTAAGCGGTTGTTGCTCGGCTAAGCATCAGGGTGTCGGGGGTTCAAGAGAAAGTTTGTTCAGAACAAGTTAAACCACTATAAATTAGGAAATATAATAATATTGCTATTAACGCGTTTTACACTAACCCTAAACAATAACTCACTAAATTTCCATATGACCGAATATCAAACATTTTATTAATCAGACAGATCAAAAATAACAGAAAAGAATTATCAAGAAAATTTATCAGGAATCAGGATATTTAATTTTTTCACCTAACTGGCTAAACCTAAACTAACAGGACTTAACTAAGCCTTAACTACCCACCACCAGGTTGTATAAGAAAATAAAACAATTATTTGGAAGCAAAAAAAAAATAATAATAATAGTTATGTTGTAACTTCTTACAGGTTTGTTGATTGTTGTTGACTGTTGAACGGAGAATGTTTCCGGAATTGAATGATGTTGAAATGTTGATAGCAGAATATGATGTATAAATGTACATACTGGTTATTATTTTATATTTTGCCGCAAAACTCCCTGCTACTTATATACAAATGCTTTATCTTACCACAATTAATAAATTTAAATACAGTGTGGAGCGGATGCGCTCCGTCTACCACTAAGATTTTCAAAAACCGAACTTCTTAAAAATACAACTCAACTCACCTCACCTTCTATAATATAACTGCTTTCGAACTCATAATGACAATATTTAAAATTCGAAGAGGTTTCATTAAATTTCACCGACCTCTGTTTCATATGCGTGTGATATTCACTCTTATGGTACGAGACAGCGAGCCAACTTCCACTTGCAGCTAACTCAAGAAATAACAATATACTGTACAAAGGTCTGAAAATGTACAACACTATACTAAGCGAGCTAAAAGAAATTGAAAGTATTGGCATGTTAACCTTTATGTCCCTAGACAATGAAGAGGTACATATGTACTTTCCTGTTACTTCGTATATAAATTGGCATTTTTCTAATTTTGTATGCAAAATAAGGCAACATATATATTATTAGGTGACGACAACTTGTGTAATAAACTAAACAAAAATTTCGGAGGTGATATGTGTTCACACAAGACACAACATGGGCAATCTTCGTTGGAAGTGGAAATAATCTCACACAAAATAAATCCCGTTGCATTTTTTATTTATAAAAGTGAGAAATACAGTGGTGTGCAATACATAATTTGCCTTTATATGTCTATTTTAGAAAAAAAAAATACCAACTGTTCTACTTTAGTATACACCACTATATGTAAATAAACTGAAAATACAATAATCCTTTAGAAAACTCTGGACATGTGACGAATATTCTCTGTGCAATGCTGTCTCGCGACAGATTTGGGGAGATAACACGCTTTCTCAGGTTCAATAAAAAGAATACCAGATCGGAAAGGTTAATTACGGATAAAGCAGCGCTTATTTCAGATATTTGGCTAATGCTAAATGAAAATTTACGTAAAGCGTACGTGCCATCAGAAAATCTAGTTATAGACGAGCAATTTTTTCCTTACCGTATGTTGAACCAATTAAAAAAAAAAAACACCAGCTGAGAAATTTAGACATCTTTAACCTTTATTAAAGTCATTGCGGATCGTACATAACTACGGATTACCATCGACAGTAGTAAACTATGGATCAGCTGACTTTCAATCAGCGGTTTCATCATATACCTAAAAGATAACAAAATTAATTTCATAAACCAAAAAATATCCCACTTTTACTTACCACACATTGTAAATTAATCTAATTAGTAATTAGCTACCTAGAATTAAGAATTTCATTAATAATTTTATATTGTCAAAATTAATTTATATACTTATCTTTTCTATTACTATTCGATGTATTTTGTAAACACAAAACAAGCTGTCATTATTGTCAACATTTTATGTTGTACTAGAGTAGTAGTACGATGAGTGTATTTAACCGTGTAATTAGTTACATATCGTACTAGTACTTCACTTAATATTAGTAACAGTACATTTATAGAGTCAAATTTTGATACAATTTACATTTATTATAAAAATTTAAATATGACAGTAGATTAACGTATAATTGTAAAACTGTATTGTGAAATTAATTCTCGGTTGGTCGAATTAATCAAAAGTGTAATAAAATCAATTTAACATTAATTAGATTTAAATCTTTCTAAAATTTACCACAAATAAATAAAAATACATTAGGATTCTCAGACTTTCCAGTCTAAAACAATCCGAATTGAAGAACAATTTTGAGTCTATCGAATATTCGCAATCAATCATTATGTTGAGATGACCAAACGAAATAAACTAGTGACCAATCCTCAGTGACAGTCGACCAATCGATTCCGACCGTTGGACTTATAAAATTATTAGTATTGGTCAAGTTTCCAGCTTCGAACACTTGAAATCATGTAGATATTATGAGTTTTCAAGAATTTTTGCAATAAATCATTATGTCCAAACGAAAACAACTAGTGATCAATCCTCAACGAAATATGAAGAACCATAAAATTGAATTGATTATATCTTTATGTCTTCCACTTTAGATACAATCTTTTGAAAAAAGAAATATTTTTAACTAAATGGTATACATATTCCAATTGGATTTTTTTATTAATTTTGTAAAATGAAATTCCCAAATAAGCGACGAACCTGATTTTATTGAATTACTACAATTTTGATTTTGTTTTTTCGCAATAAAAACTGACCCGTTGATGACCAAACGCCAAAATGTGGTGACCAATCCTGACCTAACGATTACCTAACGAAATTTGATAAAAACGGTTTGATTTTCTTTCAATGAGGTGCTACCCGAGAATTTTTTTTTTGAATTTTCCATTATTTATTTACCGTTTAATCGTAAGTGACCAAACGATAAAAACAAGTAACCAATCCTGACCAAACGAATTCGTCCATCACTTTTGACAAAATTTTTGATGAGGTGCTAGAAAGGTGGAGCCTTCTCGGTCACTCAATAACTCCAAATCAATCAGTCTTAAAATGTCTAAATAAATAATCACTAAAATCGAATAACGGCGCTAATTTTAATTTTACTGCTACTTTTTAGTGCTTTTTTGCTTTTTCTGCAATATTTGTGCTTTTTCTTGTTTAACGTAAATATTCATAATTTATTTATTTTTTAACTTCCCTTTCTTTCTTTCTTTTTATATATTGTATGTATATGTTACGATTAAAGCGTATAATTGGTTATTTTATATAATTACCGGTCAATATACATAATTACCAACTGCGCGGTTAATATGTATAATTTTTTAGAATTATTCACTTTTACTGGTGATTATATATACAGTAGGTGGCCATTGAATTAGCAAATTTTATAAAATTTAGTTTTTCGGGAAATTCAATATCAACAAAAATTCATTTAACAAATCAATATCATTTCATTTATTCAATTAAGATTTAATGAATATAAAAAAATTAAATAAAAGTTTAATAGAGGTACTTTTCAATATTTAATCCACATTCCTTTATTCTTGAGCAACATTTCGACTCTTTGTGGCATAATATTTCCCATACATCGTTTCTTCAATTAAAAGAAACGTGTATTGGTGGTAAATTATCAAAAAGCGGAATAACTGTGCTTGTAGAAGCGAGTATGGAAGGTTCCGATCAAAGAAATTTGCTCATATAATTGGCAAGTTATGGGATGTTGGGTTATACTAGTAGTAAGAAAGCCTGCATGACCTACGGGGTTTTTGCAGGAGTTTTAAAAAACTAGGATGCAGAATTGCATCAGCTACAGCTGATTGGATCAGCTACAGCTTTGAAATATATGTCGTAAAATTTTTTCTCCAAATAAAATTTATTAATTAATATATTATTTTTCAATATATGTGCTTTAATTTTTTTAATATATGTAATAGTTATACATATTAATGTGTATATTTTGTGAACTTTCGTGTTTGTGATTTTTTTTTTTTTTTGTTTGTGTTAATTATTTGTTTTTGCCTTTGCGTCTTCATTGTTTATATTGTAACATTTCTGTGTACATATACTTACGTTTCTGTGTACATACATTATAATTCAAGTGACCGCCTTACAAACAATGGCACCAAATGATTGTTGCATGTGCGACAGAGACGCGAGTGAAATTTTTTTAATTTGTTACGGTTTGTGCAAAAAGTTGCTCATTATCGTTGTGCGGGATTAAAAAAAGCATCGTATGAATTCATATGTGGAAGTAAGAATTTGTATTGGTTTTGCGATATGTGTTGTGACATGTTTAACACATATACAAGCAAATTTAATGAGCTGTCACAAATTTCCATGTGCATTGAAAAATCTATTTCTAATATAGAAAAATGCCATGCAAACTTGGATAACGGTGCCACTACTATTGAAAATAAAAATGATATTGACCTTGGCTCTACTAGTTCGATTGATAATGTTGGTAAAGCTGATGCTCGTTTTGAAAGGTCTAATTCTCAATTGCTGTATTCTGACAAACTTAGTTTGGCTATTCCTATGGATTTATCTGTTTGTGTAAGTTTGTCTAATGAAAATAATACTAGTTTTCAAAATATAAGTGATAATGATGAAACTGTTGATGTTTAGTAAATTTCTTATTGTTGTTTTTTATATCCCACCTCCCACTACGAGAGGAGACATTACAAGTATTTATGATATTCTTACTGATTTATTACAAGAGTATGAAAAAGTGTTTTGTTTGGGTGATTTTAACTTTAATATGCTAAATAATAATTTATTGACTGATTGTTTTAACATACTTAATTTACATTTTTTGCCGTTTAGTGCTACGAGGTTAGAAAGCCGTTTAGACTTGATTGTTGTTTTTAAGCCTGACCGACATAATATTATCTGTTATGGTCAATATTCTGTTCCTTCAATATCGGATCATGATTTAATTTTGCTTCTTATAAATGTTGTCGCACTAGAGATAAGTTAACTTATTCTATTGTGCCCAATTATAGGGGAATTAATCATGAATATTTTGTAAATTGTTTTTTCTCATTTGATTGGTCTAGTCTTTATTGTTGCTCTGATGTAAATATGATTGTTGGTTTATTTAATTCAAATTCCTTACATTTAGATTCTATGTGTGTGCCCCGTAAAAGAACTATTAACAATTGTCCCACAGCTCCGTGGTTAAACCAGACGATATTGGATTCAATTCAATATAGAGATTTGAAGTATAATAATTATAAAAGGAGTGGATTAGATGCTGATTTTAATTCCTATAAAAGGGCTAGAAATAAAAGTACTAAGTTTATCAAACAAGCTAAGTATAGTTTTTATTTTGGTAATGTTTATAACTCTAAAATAATCTTGGAATAATTTAAAAAAACTTGGTATTTCGTGTTCTGTTGCTAAAGTTGACATAAAGTTCACTGCTGAAGATATTTTAAATGTTATCTGTAAATTTCGCGAAGATTTAGTGGTTCTGCCATTGCCAGATATTGGATCTGTTGATCCTGATGATAATTATAAATTTGCTTTTGATTGTGTTGACGAGCTAATTGTTTTGAGTGCTATCCGTTCAATTAAATCTAATGCTATTGGATACGATAAAATTGATTTTAAAATTATAAAATTATTTATTGATCTGTTTCTTCCACAAGTGACATGCTAAAGTTGCTTCTATTGTTCCAATTCCAAAAAATGATATTGTTGCCAGTCTTAAAGATGTTCGACCAATAAGTATACTACCTGCCCTTTCTAAGGTGTTAGAAAAAGTTATGCAAACCCAGATTCTGCAGCATTTTAAAGATTTTGATTTTCTTTGTAAATTTCAGTCAGGGTATAAGCATGGTCACAATACTACAACGGCTTTGGTACACATTGTTGATGATCTTTCTTCAATCTTGGATGGGCATGGTTCGCAAGCTTTATTGGTTTTATTGGATTTCTCTAAGGCGTTTGATAGTGTTAATCATATACTTCTACTTCAAAAGCTTTATTTATATTATAAATTTTCTAGCTCTGCAATTAATATGTTGTACTCTTATTTGCATAGTAGAGAGCAGTTTGTTAAGCATGGTGTTAACTGCTCTGGAATGGGTAGAGTAACTTTAGGTGTACCACAAGGATCAATTCTGGGTCCCTTGCTTTTTTATATATTTATAAATGATCTTCCATGGCGAATTCGTCATTGTTCTTTTCATCTCTATGCTGATGATTTACAACTGTACATCGGATGTAAAGCATTAGGATTGAATGAAGCTACAATGAAATTGAACGAAGATCTTAGTGATATCTTATTATGGTCTAAATTTAACTCACTGGCGCTTAATCCCATCAAATAAATCATTATTCTTATGTAAAAGTAATTGAATATTATTAAGCCTACTCTTGTTTTGGGTGATGACACAATTAAATTTGTTCCGACTGTTCATAACTTAGGACTGATATTAAATACCAAACTAACTTGGTGTGATCATATCATTACATTGTGTCAACGTGTCAATTATAGTTTATATTCGCTAAGATTAATAAAGAAATTATGTCCAATTCAGTTGCGAGTATTTTTGGTTAAAAGTTTAGTTGTACCTTTGTTTATGTATTGTGATGTGATTTATAGTGGATTTGACAGTTTCTCTCGGCGTCTACTTGACATTACATTTAATAATTGTATTCGATACGTTCATGGCCTCAGAAAATTTGATCATATTTATAGTTTAAAAACTTCTATTTTGGGATGTACTTTGTTCGAGTATTATCATTATAGAACAGCTGTATTTATTTTCAGAATTATTATCTCTGGATTGCCTCTATATCTTTATGAAAAATTAAATTTTTCCAGGTCTCTGCGCACTAGAAACATCAATTTGCCCCTTAACAAAAGTAATATACATATTGTTAATTCGGTTTTGATGAATGCGTTTATTGTTTGGAATAGTTTACCATATGAACTTAAAAATATTAGTTCTCTTAAAATGTTTAAAAAACTTGTATATTTAACTGTACAGGAAAATGTTTAATGTAATTATAATTTGTAATAATATTTTTTTTTGAAGTAAAACTTCTTTAAAGGGCAAGTGAGACCAAATCAACTGATAATGAATCACGAAGGTGAGTGCGTATCTCATACTAGTTGCTGGCGTCGTAGCGTCATATGCAGCGTAAACATAAACTTTAAACATAAAATTTAATTAGTACGTAAATAATAAAATAATTTTATTATTAATTGTAGAGGTTCACCACTACAAATAATTGGTGACATCGTGATTGAACATAACAATAATCAAATGGAAGTTGATGATGAAAATCCCACTATAGATCATGTACAAAAACCGAGACAAATTATTGAAGTTAGGTAAATTAATTATTTATTAATTTTATTTTATTATTAATTTCCTAAATTTTCCAAACTAAAATGATGAAATTATAGGTTGAATAAAGCGCCAAAAACTTCTGTAGAACGTGGTCGAGAATTCAGAGAACGAAAAGCACTGATTAAACAACAAAGTAAGCAACAACAGGAGTCAGATGCAATAGTTGAAATTGCTACAGAAGATATTCGAAATTCTGATCCATCAGGAGACAATCAAGTACCTGGAACCTCTGAAATAAGGACAATAGAACAAAGAGCAAAGACTGCAGAAGCCACACGGCGATGCAGAGAGAAACAAAAAGGCGTTAGTGAGTCATCAAAAAACCAGGCAAAAACTGCAGCTCAACGCATGCGAGAATACCGGGAGAGAAAAAAATTGTAAATATCAATTTATTTTTATTTATAAAACTTATGCCATTGAAGGCTCGTAAAATTCTTATTTGTATTTTCTTACTTAGAGCAAAGAAAATACTGTTGAAGCGGTAAAGTGATCAAGATTTAGATGCTATAGTCGCACATCATCATCAGAAGTAAATCAAAGGGATGCTCCATCAACAATAAACGGCATATTCGCAGAGCTAACTAGAAGAGGGAATTCACAATCACAGCAACAAATTGAAACATCAGAACGTACGCGAGCATATCGTGGGAGAAGAAATGATAATATCAACATCGAATCGTAATTATTGTTTTGTTGTTGATAGAGAAATTTTAGGCTCATATTTTATGTTTAAATATATATCTTTCTCTGTTCATAGTAATAATCCGTCGGAAAATAATGAAGAACAATCAGACCTCTATGATTCAACTTTGATTTTGAAGTACGACGACATTACAAAACATAAAAAGGCTCATGAAAATTTCGATCGAAAATTCCGGAAAAATCCATTTGGTTATTCATGTACAGTCTGCAATAGATTGTGGTTTAAAAATGACTTGAAAAAGGCATCTGACAATTATGAAGATCTGTTGAAGAAAATAGTGGTAAGAAATAATAATATTATTTTGAAATAATATCGAAATACACACATACTTTATCACTATGAAGAAATTAACAAATATAAATTTTATACTTTTCAGAATATCAACAACATTAACGATGCAATGATTTGTTCGACTTGTAAAGTTGCTCTTGACAAGCAAAATATTCCAATATTGTCAACGTACAATGGATTTAAATATCCTAAAATTCCTGCACAATTGCCGAAACTTGACTTAGTTTCGGAAAGATTAATTTCTCCTCGTCTCCCATTTATGCAGATACGAAGACTACGGCATGTTCATGGGCAATTTGGTATATACGGTCAGATTATCAATGTGCCAATATCTGTGGATACAATGGTGAATCAACTTCCAAGAGATATCAGCGATGATCATTGCGTCTACGTTCATATCAAAAGGAAGCGAATTCACAAGTCGAGCTATTTACAAAGATTAATTAATAAGAAAAATATTAAGAAATGGTTACAATATTTGGTAAACACGCCCCTTTATACTCACTACAATATCACAATTCATCGTGGATTCCTCAGTGATAATGATGAAGAAACTCAACAAATAGGTAATGATGCCTCTTGTGGCATCAGACATAAACGGCTAGGTGACACTCGAGAACGCACAGGGTGACACAGGGTATATATTAGAAGTTTTACTTCAGTAGTGTGGTCTAAAGCGCACTTAATTTTTTTTTTACCCCTTTGTAAATAATTTTGTATATTGATTGTTAATTTTTAATTTTTTTTCTTTCTTATAATTATTTTTTTTTCTTCTCTTGTGATTTTTTCTTTTTCATAGTATAAAAGCTTCGGCTTATGCTTGTAAATAGATATGAAATAAATAAATAAAAAATAAATTAAATAAACGTAATAAAGCAAATTGGTTGCTACTTGAAAATTGTGATAAAAATGATTTGTGATAAAAAATCATTATGCCTGCTAAAATTTCAGAAAACCAATTAGGCCAACCCTAGTTGAAAATTTAATGTTCATTGCAAAAATTGAAAAAGCTCCTACGGTAGCTGTCACAGATGTTACACAGATCTCCATTACATTTCGCATGGATCATTGTGTCAATCCGCCTGGACTGTAAAGACACCGCATTTTAGTGAAATAAAGCTTTTATTTTTCAAAAGTCGTAATTTATGGTAAAAATTGAAATATTATCTGCATTAACTTTATTTGAAATTTAATTTACAACCTTTAAATTTTCATCGATTTTTTGCCAATTCAAAATATTTGTAAAAAACGAAAGAGCTCCTATTGATGAAAATGATCTGGGTGTGATCAACAATACCGGTTTCAAAATTAATTATGCATCTAAACTAACAAAAATCTACAGAAAAAGAAAAAGCTCATCTTGAAGCTTTCACTTCTGGGTAACGATATTGGTCAAAATTCACTAACAATTATTATATACATCAGTTTATATTATTATGATGTTCTGTGTTATTTTGCGGACGACTGTACATTGCAGTTTGAAAGAAAACCGCAGCTCGCTTCGTAAAGTCAAAACGAATTATTTAACTTAATATTTATTGTAATATTTTTATACAATTTGTCTGCTTACGTAAACCAAGTTTGACAGATGTAATAAACTTTAAAACGTTGCTTTCACCTACGTATGATGTCATCTACGTGAATTAATTTTTAAGAACTATATTATTTAAGGTAAACTTGATTTGCGTAGTTCTAAATTTAGTTATGAAGTTATATCCCGACCAATTAGTCCATCTGGACTGTCTAGAAAAAACGTAATTCCGTTAAATTTTGAACAACTGATCTGGAAAGGTATTGTTAAGAATTTTATTAAAAATCGTTTAATTTATTTTCAAAATATTTCCAAAAACCAAAACAATTCCTATGGAGCTCTTACTTTCGGTAGACCTAATTCGACCTATTAAATTTTGGAAGACAATCCAAAATTTGGAGTTTACAATCAATTTTCTCGTAAATGCTATACGTTTCACAGTATTTCCAAATACGAAAAGCTTCTTTGGAAGCTGCCACTTTCGTTGGACTAATTTCGGCAGAAAATCTTTGTTATCTCCGAATTAATGAAGAAAGATGAAATAACCGTCGGGACTATAGAAAGGGCACATACAATAAGTCTGCAAGCACACATGGATACAGACATACTCTCACACACACACACACACAGATTTTTTTTTTCCAAAAAAAAAATTGATTTTAATATTTATAATTATTTTGTAAAAGTATTTCATAACATTAATTCTAAATTAAATTGTATATAGTTTTTAAATAGAATGTTAAATATTTCATCTTTGTTTAGAACCATAGCGAGTTTAAATAGTAAATTGGCGAAAATGCATTTACCGCGTTAAGCTGAAAATATTTATTTGGTTGTAGGAGTTTAGTGACAGTACGAATTAAAATCAAAAGTTAATTATTCGTGTAATGTAAAGAAAATTGTGATACATTACATAAGAATCATTAATTCCACGCGATAAATTAAACAGAGAATTGACCTTGTTCCTTAATATATGGTGGTATATAAAATTAAACCGACCTTTCGAATAAAATTACATATTTTGAAATCCTTTGACCATGTCACCAACCATGAATAAACCTTCATACATAATACATACATACTATGTACTGTACATGTTTGTGGTTTAACAGTTGAACAATTTTTATACGCTAGATGTACGATTCCATTTAGTAAATAACCAGCATTGTCCATAAATTGTGATTCTTTCGTCTCGGCCCTCATATTTTTGGGGCCGAAGAATAATTGAATAATAATGCTACAGCATAACAAATTTTTTTTAACCAACATAAATAAATGTTTATTCACTTGATTAAATTTAAATGTTTTTTAACAAAAAAATTATTTTAGAATTCGTGTATAATGCGCTATCCCTTTTGACCTTTTCGACAAAAATATTTCGCTCTCCCTATATGTGTAAACATAGCCTCTACTAGATTCTAGATTTTGTTAATACAACAATTTCTCCTTTTTCATTATTTTCAGAGATTTTAATTTATATATATAGTATATCAAAATGGACCAAAAGGACAACATAAATATAAAATCAAATTTATCCTGGACAATACAGATACACATACGAAAGTTTTTAAAGAGGAACGACATAAAAGACCCCCTCATTCTATAAACTCGTATATAGACCGAAGAATATAAAACGCCAGGACTATATAAAGGAAATTGAAAAATTTAATTGAATTTGGTTCTCACTCTACCAGAAAAACCATTCATTTATTTCGACTTTGTACCTACTCGTATCAGGGTATACCAACCTATATACGAGTACCTTAAGATATAGTTTTTTGTCTTCATTGTAATAAATTTCCTACTCATATAGAAGAAGCTTTTAAAAAATCTGTTCAAACGATGATGACAAAATAAAATTCGTACTATCAATTTTCTTATGCAAATTTTATTGTTTCGTCGGTGAATTTTCTTTTGTTGTTGCTTCTTTTGTATACCTATCTAGTTTGCTGTCGTTTTCGGTTTAAGATTAAGGAAGAAGACGAAAAAAAATCTCAAATCTTATTGTTTCAAATTTGTTCAGCTACCTGATTATATGAGTATTATAAAAATTTCTGTTTTATGACTATTCTGTGCTATTGTGTTTGTTTATATTGTTACTGGTATTAAAAACAGTTAATCCTCTTTTCTTTGGCGTATCGTATATCGTTTAAACGACTACATATCTATAGGCGGAATTATACCTGAGAACATAAAGTAGAAAAGTCGATTATGTTCAAAACAATCCGATTTAAATGCATCAAGTTTTTAAATTTCTTATTAATCTTTGTCATAGTTTTATTGGAATAGTGTTTTGTTGCTTATAAATTGAAAATGAATTTATTATTTTATCCCAGGCTATTGATATTTTAATTTTCTGTTCTGATATCGACAGATTTCTTAGAAACAAGTAGATAAAATCACAGTTCTTTCCAAATGTTATATACGGGATGAGTATCCCTGATCTGTAGCGTTTTTTCCAATAGGTAAAAATTATGCCAGAGGAATATGTATCAAGCGAAATTTGGCAACGAGCAAAATATTTGGACAAAAATAAAATTTCAAGTCATGTAAAAAGTGTGGTTTTGTAGGATTAGAGCTATATGGATTTAAGATGGCCACACCCATGCCTCACTTTTGGTAATTTTTTGTCAAAAATTAATTACAACTACTAGTAAATATTTTGCTCGGATCCTAATTTCGCAAGGTTGCAACGATACAATTTTACCATATTTTGTTAAAAGTGAGGTATGAGTCTGTCCGTATATAGCCAAATTATATGCTTGTGAAGATACTGCTAAAGTTTTACAACTAAAAAAATTAGCAAAAACTTCACATATATGTAGAGTAGTGTGAAGTTTTTTACTAAACTATGCTAAATGTGTATATGTGTTGGTGCGTATCAAAATAATACCTGTATAAAGCGGAAAGAAAATGTAACTTTTAATTTCTTAACTATTTGAAATGTTTGGCAGTTAACTAATAACCTCAGGTATATGGAGTGGTAGTTGTAGACCATGTCAGTTAGAAAATATATTCAGTTGCTTCCCATCCAAGGGAGGGAACAATTAATAACATTTTGCATTACGAACAAATATAATAAAAAATTCTTAGGCCAATTGTCGTATTACTAGAGATCTTAACACAACTTCAGGTATTTGGGTTGTTTGTTGAAGGTGACGCCAGTTAGAAATAATATTGATGAGCTCTCCATCCAGGTGTGGAAACAATTTATAGAATTTTGAAAATCGTCAACTTTTTTACTGGTCAACACCAGGAATCGAACCCAAGACCCCCGAACAACATAATAAGCACTCTACTTACTAAGCTTACTTGAGCGACCGAGGGTTAATAACAATTCTTAGGCCAACCGAGATATCCTCAGCGATTTTAACACAACCTTATGTATATGGGGTGTTAGAAGGGGGCTATGTAAATTATAAATAATTTTCAGAAGGTCCCCATCCAGGGTTGTCTGGGTATATCTCAGTTGATCTAAGAACTTTTATCATATTCGGTCATAATACAAAATGTTATTTCCCTGGATGGGGAGTAACCGAATATATTTTCCAACTAAAATGGTTTCCAACTTACACTGCACGTGCATAAGGTTGTGTTAAGATCTCCATTGATATCTCAGTTAGCCTAAACTTTTTTATTATGTTTGGTCATAAGACAAAATTCTTTAAATTGTCGCCACTCCTGGATAGGGAGCTAAATATTTCTAATTTACATGGTCCAGTAGTAAAAGTCAGCCTGAGAATTTTTATTATATTTGGTCATAATACAAAATCCTCTAACCCCTGGATGGAAGCTCTTAATAAATTTTTCTAACTGAAATGATCCCCAACTAACACTTCGTAAACCTAAGATTGTGTTAAGATCTCTAGGATATTTTCAATAATTCTTAATAAATAGTTTTATCTACTAAGTTTGATAATTAGTAGTGTAATGCTCATTTTTTTGCAAATTTTTAAAATAATTTTGAGTCAAATTAAACATTCATGTAACTAGTCGAAATAAAGCGGTTTAATATTTTTCAGTTAATTGTAATAGGATTTAATAATTACATACAAGAAAAGTCTAACTTTCGATAGTCTTCATTCTTACCCAGGTAATATCACTAACACAAACACAATGAATCAAACTAGCAAAAGATTTTCATTTTTTTCGCATTCGTCCAAATTATCATAACCTGAGACATTTATAAATTTTATGGTCATATTTTAATTCTTTCATAATGATGATAATAGTAATAATTTGTATGTGTTTTGTGAATCAAAAATAATTTCAATAAACATTTAAATTTTTTTATATAATAAAATTCAACTTCACGTATGAAATAATGGTTGGAATAAAATATAATTTAAAACAGGGAGGGGCTAAAGTCACACAAAAGTTAGAGGGATATAATTATGTTAGTGTTGCCTGATTTTATTTTAATTTCGGGTATAGAATCCCTGGGTCTCATTATAATATAACATTATTCTACTGAAAATCTGAAACTAATTTATAACTGGCCACATCCTCAACATTTTGGTCCAATATCACCTTGTAAATAATTTCGATTTCATAACTAGACTAATAATTCAACTAAATTAACAGATCTGAAACAGCGTACATCTCTAAACGAGTAATAATAAACTTTAACTATTTAATACAATCTGTATATCCATTTTCGAAATTAACAGAAAAGCTGTGTGTTATCAATTCTGATTCGAAGCTTTCTCGATATTGTGTACGTATACGTACGTATCTTAGAATAGATAAAAATCTCAGACGATATATGTAAACATACCAAAAAAAAACCTCACATAATTCACTGTACACCCCCAATGAATTACGTTTATGGATAGATACGTCCGTTTTTATTGCCACATATATTATTGCTTGAATGGCATATTCCATTTTTTTTCTCGTATATCCACATACTACCGTGCAATTGTCATGCCGTACAATTTTATTATTATTGAAATAGAATTTCTAACAAAAAATAACACAACACAACATACAAAGCGCACAAATATGTGGCAGGCAGTAAATATTTACGTATGGGGTAGTGGTTGAACTAAACTAACTTAGGAAAAAAATAGAAGCTCCATGATTTTTAAATTGATTATTTTGTTACACACACACACACGTATTACAACCATTTCCACCAACAACAATTATATCAAAGCTTTTTTACGATTTGAAATAAAACTTTAATATATATATTAAAAAAAAATATTTTAGTATTTATGAATTAATAAAATTGGTAAAAAAGCTTTTTTACTCGTATGCTTCAATTGTAAGTGATTTTTATTATAATTAATTCTTCCTGTTTTTATGTATTAGAAAAGCACAATACCAATACGTCTGACGTGTTTAAGAGGCCATAAGCAAAATTGCGTACACACAATTTATCGAAAATTATAATAAATTTTATGCTTATGTATATAGGATATCATTTATGTTAAATAGATCGTTAATTGAATGTTCGACGTAATAAAACTGCTAGTTCGAAAGGGTTATTTATTCTATATACATATATGTACAGGGTTTTTTGTTAAAAAATAAATATTTAACAACTGATTTAGAAATCATCTAATAATTTGTCTTTTTTAATTTATATTTTCCTTTGAAAGATTTGATATTCGTGTTGCTGTAACCAGCCCTCTCCTTTTTGTAGATGTCACTTTTGATCCTCAGTGTATTTTATGCATTAAAATATTCTTCGATTATAAAACTTGACCCAAATGATTTAAATAATGTGCAATAGTTTTCTTAATTAAATTATTTCTTGGGAGCCAATCTAATGACGATACACTATGTATATTCTTTATATAAGTATGTATGTATAAGGCCCCTTCTTCAATTTTTTTATGAAAGTGTTTGATGTTTTCTTTTAAAACCACCACGTTATTAAAATTTCTTATTTCAGGAACGCAGACGTTGGAAAACGAAATTCCGGATTGTCAAAATCGCGGAATATAAAAATATTCCTGAAATCCAAATCCCGATATAAACAAAAGGATAAAGAGGAGGTTTATGTTAAAATTCATCAGTTTCAGCAAATGGTGTGTTCGCAATCAAGGCGCAACCTAAAGGTCAGGCGATTTAATTAATCAAGGAACCATAATTAAAGTTTAACAAACTGCATTCAATGAAATCAAACCCAAGTAGCCAAAAAGTCGCTTGAGAAAATATCTGAATAATTTTTAATCAAATGTCATTCCTATTTAAAGTTGAATTTATTTTGTTGTAATTTTTTGTGAATATATAGAGTTTGATTAAAATAAAATTCGTTCTATTATTTCATTGGAACTGCGATAATATTCCATTAAATTGTGTTTTCTTTTTTATCCAAATCAAGCTGATACGAGGTGGTCTGGCCAAAACCCGCTTTCAATTCATTCATCCGACCATTTGAATTATTACCTGAATCTACACAATTGCAGAACGATGAAGATTTTTTTTCAAATTTTTAACGTCGCAGAGTGACCATTCAATTTCGAATAAATCGAATGCAAAGCAGATGAAAGTAACCTAATGACGTTCGTGTTTATTTTTACTCACTCGACTTCTAAGTTTATAATTCAATCCGTTGAGCAAAGAAACTCCCGTGATAAATTTCAGTTTGTAATACAGATGTGATAAGGTCACGGCTGCAATTGTTAAGAAACGAGTCACGCCAGAAATGTCATTTTGGAAATCCCTTGGTTTTATTATTTTGTCGAGTAGTATTTGATCTGTAACCGAGACTATATGCTTGAGATTAGTCCCTTGAAAAAATCACCACGCGGCTTTGATTCCCCCAGCTCTAGTCGGTAAAGGTTAAAAATGGTCGTTGAGATTTGGTGCATGGACAAAGACCTAGATTACCGCATTTTGTAAGGGATAGGATGTGTAAGAGCATAATGCCCTCAAAATTGAGATGATTGGTTTGGATGGTGGATCCAACCTGGTGAAATGGTGTTATCACACATCGTTTGGTGTCCTATCCATGGTTTTTTACCAGTGTTCTAGGGGAACATAATTACCCTAATACTCTTGCGTGAAATGATTTTTTTTTTTTTGTTAAATTTTTAAGATTTTTGCCTATTGCAGCTACGTGCGGCTAGTCAGTTAAAATCAATAAAGTTTTGTTAGCAGAAGTTGAGCTCAGGGCGTAAAACCCTATTGTGCCTACATCTCTAATGAGACAGCTAACTCTCCCTTTATTGATTGGTGCCCTTTATATTAGTCACACCCCTCTTATACTCACGGATATCAATACTCTTGAACAGTAAAAAAACTCCCAATTCTTTTAAAATTTATTGTTATTTATTTATTAAATGTTTTGAATCTTGATCCCAGTACGTTTGTTGTTATTTTGTACTGTAATTGAATTAGAGCATTTAATTGTACGCGCGTCAACCTTGATAAGCATAATTATGATTATGTCATTATGAAGTGATTTTGGGGATATCCCATACTGGTAAAGAATATGATCTTGAATATTATACCTTGTTATCCAGGTTACTATGTATATGGATCTATTGAACGTATATATGTGATGTAAATCCAATAGTAACATAATGTTGAAAATGAATTGGATTTGTAACGAGTGATGACAGGCGCTCGTTACGGATTGTACAATTTTGTGCGTTTAATGGTAAAATAGTGTAGGGTTTCTGACGTGTTTATCACACTAGAAATCCCATAGATCCGTTTAATCATTGACGAAGCATATGTTTTGCTTTAGTTTAATTGTACCAAACTGAACTTGCCAGAAACAATTTAGTTCTCCTCCAGAATTGGTCGGGATTCTTCTTAGAACGCAAATATCTGCCAATTTACATGCGATACTTACAACATCTATGTTGCAGTAGATCAACTATGTAAGAAAATGTCGTAGTTTGCTAGTCACAACGTTTAGACTAGACGTCTATAACCTGATAAGACTATAACCTGATATTCACTGGTAGCATACTTCATATCAGCCAGGAATAGGAATATAAAACCCTTATATTCAATCCAATATTTACAGAATAAATTTTTGAAATATGTACTTCTTATGAATGATTTTTTATTAATAAAATTAAAATATTTGAAAATTATAATTATATTATAAAAGGTGGGATTTATAGAAATCACCCATTCACAATTTTTCGAAATTGATCTTTTGAAATTAGGGTTGAAACGGGGGTTTCATAGATCCCACGGTTCCCCGTGGGATCTGACCTTAGTCTATTGCTAAAACTAAACATTTGTTTTATTTATATACACCAGCTTAGTATACACGGGATGTTAGACCGATTTTTGTTAGATTCGCATCAAAAACTGTCCCATTTAAAATAAATATTTTATTTATTAAGCCAAAACCAATATGGCGTCTAGACGGAAATAAAAGTATAAAAAAGCAGTCACCAATTTGCAAGCCGTGTTCCAACAAATCCAAGAACTTAATGTTAGAGGTCGACATTTAGAAATCTTGGTACGAGACGTAGAAGAAAAGTTATCATTTCATTTTGAACGCAATAAAAAAATGGTCGCTTTAGTTTTGGCATTAAATTGAAAAAAAACTGTTGACCTTAAAATGTGAAACTTCGATCCGCGATACTTTACTATACTTTGGGAGGTTGAGGTGCCATTGTATAACGAAACGAAATTCAAAGAGAATTTTCACATGAGTAGAAAAACATTCACGGAATTAGTTAGCTCCGTGGAAATTTTAGAAAAAAAAGATACAGAATTTAGGGACTGTATTCCACTAGATAACAAAGTAGCTGTATTCATTTATTATTTAGCGTCTTCTGCAGAATGTCGAACAGTGTCAAATTTATTTGGTGTTGGGATCAAAATATTCGTGAAATTTTTTTTTGCAATCAATATCATTGCTTTTGTGTCTAAAATTATTGGTAAAGGATGCTTCTAAAATGTGATTTGATAAGCTGGTCAAATTCAACATGGCAGATCCAAGATGGTGGCCCGAACCAGGTGGAGAACGTGTTTTTTTTATAAGTGCACCAAATTTCGTCGAATTCAGTATAGGGGGGTTTTAGGGGTCGCTGATCATAAAATTTCACGAAATTCAAAGATGGCGCACCACTAATGCGCATGCGCACCATGAGAATCCCTCTAATTTCAACTATTTGGACTGGAATTTGGTATTCAAGGGTTTTCGACATTGCTGATCACATGTATGACTACAGATTTACAAATTTCCCAGATGGCGGTCCACTGATTCGCACAGGGAAAATCTCTTCAATTGCAACTATTTGGAGTGAAATTTGGTTATTTGTGAACAACCTATATTTTTAGCTCCCTTAATTTCTTTTTAGCCCAGTTGAAAAGTTCAGTAGAGTTTAGAATACAATCATTTCCTTTCTCTTGTAAGTTAGTTTTTGTTGCCAGGTATTTTAATATTGCTGATAATCCGTCAATACCTCCCTTTCCATGTGCTGTAGCATTATTATGCCATTCATTCATTCAATCTACATCTAAATATACTGTTTGTACTGAAAATGAAAAAACTGTATAGCACGCCATGAAGCTAAAAATTATATCATCTAATAGCTGCTTTCCAATCGACCACCGCAAGTACTTATAAGCACTTAAGGTTTTCGTCTTTGCTAAATTAACTACTCACAACTGTTCTACCTTTTTATTGTGAGTAGTTGGAAGCATTTACGATAAATGTGTCCGCTAGGTGATTGTGTGTAGTATTTTTCTGTCAAAAATTTAATTGAATGTCGTATGTGATGGGCTAATAAAATTCCGGTATAAATATTTTTTTATTAAAAAGTTATCACAAATAAACTACTCATTTGTAGGTTATGTTTTGCTTTTGTAATTTTTATGTGCTTTCCAATCGACACTTTAGCCAATACAAATTTTTCGCACTTACAAGTACTTGCGGTGGTCGATTGGAAAGCAACTAATGTTTGGTTTTTTCAAACCCCTGAATACCAAATTCCAACCCAAATAGTTATAACTGAAAAAATTAAAACAATTAAAGAATTAATTTTAATATTAAAAAATTAAAGCATTTCAAGTGTAAAATATGTCGGAATTACCTGATACTAAAGGTTTCTGGGGAGATCGATGTTGTAATCCCTTTAATGGAAAAGGACATATAGGAAAAGACCTGCGCAGAGTTTCGGCTGAATTCCAGTCTAAGCATATTAATATTCCCGTTAATGCTATGATTTGTCAAAATTGTAGAAAAAAGAGCTACGCAAATTTGCCCAACTCATCATATAATTCTATACATGATTTAGTTTTGGAACCGGAGAATGAAATTGACAAAGCACCTGAGCCTAAAAAATTACGTTTATCAAGGGAAGATAAATTAGAACAACTTATGAATGGCCTGAAAGAAAAGTTTTCTTCTCTACCTAAAAACGATCCGCTGAGAGTGTCAATCTTGTCAATAATACCTGTTTGCTGGACATTACGAGATATTGTACATGAATTCAATTGTTCTATGAGGATAGCTAAGAAAGCGAGAGATCTAAGACATGAATCTGGTGTTTTTGCAAGTCCTGATCCAAAAAAAAGGTAACTGTTTACCTAAAAATACTTTGAAAAAGTTGTGGCATATTATAACTCTGATGAGAACAGTCGGCTGATACCAAATAAAAAAGATGTCGTTAAAATCAAAGAAGGCAACAATGTCATTCATGTTCCCAAAAGATGGCTTTTATTAGACATAAAAGTTTTGCATCGAAATTTTAAGGCTGAGTATCCAGAAATGCAAATAAGTTTCAGTATGTTTGCACAGCTACGCCCTCCTTGTTGTGTGATAGCAGGAGCAAGAGGTACACACAGTGTATGTGTATGTTTAATCCACCATAATTTTACGGCGATGTTTAAATGCCCAAAACTGTCAGATTTTGAAGAGTACATATTATTTACGCTACTGGAAAATGATGTCGCTGAAATTATTTTTAGTACACGGCAAGCTACCGACAGGTGCACTTTAAAAAAAGAGTGCCTCGATGTACATGATTTTATTCATGAATTAACACAGTCTCAAAAACTGATTCCGCATCATTTCATTTCCAAGAAACAATCACAATTCATAAGTTATCTTAAGAGAAATATGAAAGAGAGAGATAGATTATTCTGAGAATTATGCATATGTTGCTCAAAACGCAGCCCAACAATTTCATTACAATAACGATCGATCTAGTATATTTGGCGCTATTCTACATGACAGAAAAGGCGAAGAAGTTAAACATTTCAGTTTTGTAGTGCTCTCTCAATGCACAACTTATGATACTACGGCTGTGTATTTATCACAAACACATCTGATATACCTGATATAAAAAAAAATGTCCAAAAATTAAAAAGAAATTTTATGTGTCAGACGGAGTAAGGCAGCACTTCAAAAATCGGTATCAAATGGTCAATTTAGTAAACCACAAAGATGATTTTGGCATGGAGGCAGAATGGCATAATAATGCTACAGCACATGGAAAGGGAGGTATTGACGGATTATCAGCAATATTAAAACACCTGGCAACAAAGACTAGCTTGCAATAAAGGAAATGATTATATTCTAAACTCTACTGAACTTTTCAACTGGGCTAAAAAGAAATTTCCTAATGTCAAATTTTTTCACTATACTAAAGAGGATTATGATAGAACTCATAGAAAACTTGTAAAGAGATTTTCCACGGCACCAACCGTTTCTAACTTTGGTAAAGCTCATGCTTTCAAGGTATCCTCAGACAATAACCTTAATGCATATATGTACTCTAAAGCATCTGAAATATTATCAACTACAAATTATTCTTAAACAAAGTGGGAAATAATATAAAGAATTATAAAAAAAATCAAAAAATGCACAAAAAATAAAAAAATTGATAAAACAATGAAAAAGAAAAAAGAAAAAAACAAAAAAAAATTAAAAAAGTAATGATGGCTTCTTACATCGGAAGACAGTTTCAACTCTGTAAACACAGAGAGAGCTAAAAATATAGGTTGTTCACAAATACCAAATTCCACTCCAAATAGTTGCAATTGAAGAGGTTTTCCCTGTGCGCATGCGAATCAGTGGACCGCCATCTGGGAAATTTGTAAATCTGTAGTCATACATGTGATCAGCAATGTCGAAAACCCTTGAATACCAAATTCCAGTCCAAATAGTTGAAATTAGAGGGATTCTCATGGTGCGCATGCGCATTAGAGGCGCACCATCTTTGAATTTCGTGAATTTTGTTGTGATCAGCGACCCCGAAAACCCCCCTATACTGAATTGGACGAAATTTGGTGCACTTATAAAAAAAAAACACGTTCTCCACCTGATTCGGGCCACCATCTTGGATCTGCCATGTTGAATTTGACCAGCTTATCATATCACATTTTTAGAGACATCCCTTACCAACAATTTGAGACACAAAAGCAATGATATTGATTGCAAAAAAAATTTTCACGAATATTTTGATCATAAAACTCGATTTTTCTTGGATTTCTAGCCGCCGTTGTTAAAATTTCAAATTTGCCAAACGGGACCAGATAGCAGATTCAATAACGAAAGTCTTAAGCCCAATATCGTTAAAATTTATCAAACGGGATTCTGGTCCGAGCGTTGTTCCGTTTGACAAAGAACGTCCCATACATATCTATTCCTTATATATAGTCATATAATATATTTAAATCCGATTTGGAGTGGTACAACAAACATAATATTACAAGAGCTTTTCATTCTGCAGAAAAATGCCATGAATTTGTATTAAATGTTTCGACAAGGACCCCCTCCATAATAACATTCAAAGAATTGATGGTCTTAAGCTACAATATTATAAACAACCTAAACATAATTTTCAAATAGTTGGAACCTGCGATGTTCACGATTATGATGTTAGGCGTCGTTCTTTTTTCAGGGTCCACAGTTTGCAACTTCTGCCACCAACACTTACGTATTTTATCGTGCTCTCTTACTATATAACCAATTGCCACCAACTATAAGCCATAACACTAGTTTACAATTATTCAAGCATCTTGCAGTGAGCCATGTAGTGCACCTGTGTTATAAAACATGCGTGTTTTATTGTGTACATAAAAAAAAACTTTTTTTCCATCAATTTACACAGCTGTTCCGTTTGATAAAAAAGGTTTACTACACTTTTCCAATTAAAATAGCTGTTATTTAAAAAAAAGATGTAAAGTAAAGAAAGAAATGATGGCCTGCATATTTATTGTTAATTGAGTTTATAAACTATTTTCACAAAATCGTTTTGGCTTTTCTTAAAAATAGTTTTTACCTTAAATAAGTGCTGACCACTATTTATGTATCTATACATAGTTTAATTAATTGTTAATATGTGAATTAATGCAAAAAAAATACCAGGATCTATTGCTGAATTAGCACCATATTTTTAAAATACTCCGGTTCAACGTCAAAAATGAATTAAAATGGAGATTAGCTGACCAGCATTTGGAGCTAAATCGATGGCATTCATCCTTTTCTTGGTTTTCCATACTTGGGGTGCTAACATTTTCAGTTTGCCTTGAAATTTTTTAAAACTATTTTAAAAAATCCTTGTTTCTGGTTAATTACTGAAAATAGCTGAATAATTTTGACCAATTAGACCTAACAAAATTTGTTTAATGCGGTGCCTGTTTAATAGAGGTTATAATGTCCACGTATGGTTTATTAGATCAATCAATTGAGAACTTGATACAGTCTGATAAATAATTTATTATCCAAATACGCACCACATATGCTGTATTTTACATATAATCCAGTTCTTGTCAAATATTACACAAATTGAAGATCAACTGCAAAAATAATAATTAATTCGATGCCAAAAAGCAAATGAATTTCCACTCATCCAACTAAAAACAATAAAACTAACAATTTAAATTAAAATGTATAAATAATAAATTTTTCAATTAAATATACAAAAATTAAACATACTCGAAAACATTGAATTCCTATACATATATAAAAATACAAAGTTGTTGCTATTTCCAATTTACTGTTATTTTGCACATACATACATACAATTATTATTTTTGTTGTTTATATATTGAAGTAGCTTTTTCCCGGAATTTAACCTAATCGGAAGTATAGCGAAACTACACAACAAACAAAAATATATAGTTTGAAAGCACAAATCAACTGGAAATTGTACCAACAACTGAAAACGTTCAACAAAAAAATTCAAATAATTCTGTATGACATATTTTTTTGTTTGTCTCTGTGTATTATATTATTATGTTTGAGCTTTTTCATATTTTAAGCTTTTTTATTTTATTTTTGTTTTGAATATTCTATTCTATTTGCGTTTCTTGTTTTCCGAATGATAAATGTTTTTATAAAACAGTATTTTATAGTAGCAGCATTTTTTGCTATACTGCTGCTTGGTGTCGCGGCAAAATCGAAAATCTAAATGTGGGACCAAAATGATTAGCGAACGCCAAAAAAACCAATATTTTTATTTGTCGAAATGAAGATGGATGATTATTGACACTGTAGCTAAATAAAACCACAAGCAAATTTTTGCGTTCCAGACTCGAGATTTTAACAGATTTAGCATTTTTAAAGAAACTGCATTCGTAAGCATTCCAAAATTTAACATTTCTTAATTTTCTATTTTGTTCAATTATTATTAAATTTTCGAAAATTATAATTTTATTGTGTGTTGTTTACTGTGCCATTACACGACCTAGATGTTTCATGGATTTGATTAAATTTTCAAGATTGATTGTGATTATTTTATTTTTGTTGGTGTTAACGGGTCTCACCTATATCATTTAAAATCCTTTTAAAATCCTATGTGTGTGGTCAGCAAGGTCTAATTATGATGATTTTTATCTTTTTTAATGAGATTTATCGTTTATGGTTATATTGCCAGAAATGTTCAAGGGTTCTCTTGCATATATAGGGTGGCCCATCTATCGTTTGCAAATTCAACTACTGGTAAGTGGTGAGTCTTCTTCTCAAACTGAAAGGAATTTACGTGGAAAATTCAATAGTAGTGAAATGCCTATACAAAGCGATCATTTTATCAATTTGTGGAGCAAACTCGTGAAACTGGATTGTTATTGGATAAACCAACACGTACACGTGCATTTAAAGTACGCACAGCCGAGAACATTGTAACTATATTGCTCAGAATGTTTCTGAACATCCTATCAATATCAACTCGCAATCATTCTGTGATGAGAATTTTGTATATAGGCCTCGGTATAAAGGCGTACAAAGTTCAATTAGCGCAGGAGTTGAAGCAAAATAACCATCCGCAAAGTTTTCGGTTCGCTAATTGGGCTGTGGAATACTTCAAAATCATATTTTCCTAATCAGCTCATTTTCACCTTGGAAGCTACGGCAACAAGCAAAATTGTTGCAGTTGGGGTTGAGAAAAATGCACAAGTAACCACGAAGAACGGAGCAAATGCAAACGTTAGAAGGCCACCCTTTATTCAAATAGGACAAAATTGAAATTTTATCCATTTAACAATCTCAAATAAGCTATGTAAAAAGAAAATGAATAGGCCGCAGAAGCATGAAAAAACAGACGGCACGCATTTGAGTTGAGGATAAGGAGTTTTGGAATATGACGAAGCAGAGAAAGGATCAGGAACGTTCAGGGGACAAAGTTGCTGGAAGTTCAATAAATTTCTCACATTTTCCCAGATAGTGATCGTTGGAACATAAAGGACAAGAATTTTGTATTTGTGACACTAACGCAGTAGTTTTTTTTGGATGATTGATTTTGTTCCTTTGCAATGAATTTAGGCTTTCAAGTGCGTCGCTCCTTTTGTTCAGGAATTTAAAAAACAGTTGTAGAGAAGGAAAATTTATTTCGGTGGTTTCATGAGCCCATGCTTGCTTCGACTCATTGTCCAACTTGTTCGATAATATATATATAAGCCATGGATCACGTGTCTCTGCCTCTGCGCCAAGTACTTTTAAACCGCGAACGACTTCATCGGATGTATCACACAGTTTGCGAAGTGATTTCGAACAAGATTGCTGCAATGTTGGTTGTTCCATAAATTGTCTCAGTAGCGAGTGAACCACATGTTTCGGTTTGTCATATCGCATTTTAACTTTCTCCCAGGCTTCATCGTAATTAGCATCCGTAGTACTTAGGTGATTGATTAACGAGAATGCTTCTCCTCTAAGTAATCCTTTGAGGTACTGGAGCTTGTGTACCTTGGATATGGCACTGCGGTTGTGTATCGATGCCTCGAATAGGTCCCGAAAGGATGGAAATTCCGAATATTTTCCATCGAAATTTGGAATGTTGACATGCGGCAAACGAACCTCGCTCTCACGTTTGTTTAAATTCGCAACCTCTTGTAAAAAATTCGTTTGATTTACAACTAGCTCATCGATCGTGTTGTTGTTTGGGCTATTGTTTGTTTCTTCGTACTCCTTCTCCAATAAAAATAATTTTCGCTTTAAATCATACTGGAGGCGTTCAATATTCTCAACTGACTCGATGTTTGTGTCGTCAAATTTTCCCTTTAGACTCCTCTCCACAGTTTGAAATTCGTTCCACTGATCCGTTAGCAACGCTCTAGTAGCTTCTAAATCATAGATAGGCGTGGTTTCACCAAACGTCGCAATTCGTGATTTAATGTCTTTCATATTTCTTAATAAACGCCTAATCGCCCTGGATTCCGCCATTTTGAATTAATCGAATCGATACTGTTATTTTTTCTATCGCTCGATAATATTTCACTTCACTTCAATAATTCGCCAAATATATGGTATACCGTTTACTATAGTGTTCACTCGATAATACCGTTTTGTTTCGATAAATTTATCAACACTTCTATTCGCAATTTTCACCCGGTTTAAAAAATTGATAAAGATTCTACTCACAGTTTTGCCTATCCGGCTCGAAGGACCATGACTAACCCTTGGACCTGGTTGGCGGATATGAGGCGGCTCGGTGGTTTCACTGGGACCAGAATTAACCTCGTTGTAACTCCAATACCGACAGTCCAATTACTTGTATATAAATGTGTATTCACCGTCTTATTCACGTATTGTTTGTTAATCTCGTTTCAACTTGGGTGTATAAGCTGTACTCGGTTGATACAGGGGGTAGCGGTATGCCAAACGGTAATATTGCTACTGGTATAAATGTTCGGTTCGTAACCTCAAAATCGCGGTAGGTGTGCTCGCCAAACTATTTATTCACTTTATTCACGGCTCACAGTAAAAGAAATGCAAAATGATATTGTTCACAATTCGCGGTAACAGAAAAGCTAAGACAATCACTGCAGCACATATACTTTTCTTTATTTTTAATTATATATCACGGGTAATTATTTTTTAGGCTCAAACAATCGAGCTTGAAATATATTTTCACAATGTACGTTTTTTTCCATGACAAAACTTATTTTACTAAAAAAAAGAATTATACAAATTTTGAATAAAGTGCCATCTCCCAAAAAATATTTAAATTAATTTATAATAAGAATCAAAACAAAAGTAAGTGTCATCTTAACATGATTAGCGCAAGTATAACAACATCGATTATCAATTTTTAGTACTTTGTCTATGTATTTTCTAATTACTCTTATTCGCACCGCACTGGATAACGATATGTCAAAACCAAAAACATAAACAAAATACTAATTGGACAGAGTTTATAATTTTTAGGTAAGTAATTATATAATACAACTTTAATATTTATAATAATCTAAACTTTCCCTTTTATCTTACAGGTAAATTCCTTGTGTATTCTTCACATCTATGTCGTAATTAATGCGATGATTTACTTGTACACCAAGTTCACGGTTGTTTCAGATAAGTGTTTGTTGTTTACTTCTATTCGCACCCGATTCTTTGTGTTTGTTTTCTTTTATTTTCAGGAATATATTTGACAGTCTTGAACAAAGTTAATAGTGCTGAAATTAAAAATGAAATTAGTGAAAGTGATTTTAATAAAGTTGTTAATGGTTTAGGGCTCGTTTTTTATTTTAAATAAAATAAAACCATTTAATGACTGACCTTTCGATGTCTCATTGACATCATTTTCTAAGCTAATGATTAGCTTTCAAAGCTAATGATTTAAAATAAAAACGAGCTTTAAACCATTAACAAATTTATAAAAATAGTTATTATTGGCTCAATAAAGAATTTGTAAGTGAAAATGATAGTGAAATAGTGAATTGTTGAAAAAATTTGTAATATGTGTTGATTTAAATAAATATTTTAACTTAAACGCTGTGTGTTTTATTTGCAAAATCCGAAATTGCTTTCAGCCGATGGAAATAGATAAGAGTTTTGGTCCAATCTGCAAAACGTCAGATAGGAGGAGCACGTCCAAGTGCATATAGTTATGAATTTGGAGAGCGATTACGATCATCGTCACCGGCTTCAAAGCCCTCAGTAATGAAGCTTGTTGGATGACCAGAAGATCATGTTGTTTAGCATACTGAAAAGCAGTTTAAAGGTAATGGTATCGGACCAGTGCGTGAAAGAAATACAACAATTGTTTGTGCAATCACGTACTGCCGAGCAATCGATGGCAGCGCTTTTTATGTGAGACATTCGATTAGAAAACTGTGCCCGAATACTTGATGATTCAAGAAGCAGTACAGCAAGGTAATGGTTCTATAGGAAGTGGAGCAGATGTGTTGCAAGCTAAATTCAAGACAGACAGATATCACCACGAAATCATGAAAGAACTGATTCGAAGCTGGCGGGGGAGGTATATTAACTGAACCGACACATTTACGAAGATGATTCAAACGATGTTGCAATGATTGTGGCACTAACGGAGCGAATTGGCATGAAGTATTGGTATAGGATGATTGTTCTATGAGGCAGCCTGATCCACAAGAAACGCAACAAGAAAGCTGGAGAAAACAGCAGATAAATAGAATTGATGCAACTAAAGGCATGGATTATATAAAGAATTGGGCAAATATAGCCATAGTTAGTATAATGAAAAAATGTGTCACTGGTCATAATAAAGTACTCATCACGGTGAAATGAAGTAACCAACTACTCGACTTGATACTTTGCAATGTTAACCAATGGAAACTTTAAGCTCTTTGTAGTCGTCAGAACGTCACAAACAGTGAATCAAAGATTAAACAAGATTTTTTGTTTTAGTTGTCACTTATAATGAAGTAACTATTTGTTGTTTAAGAGTTTGCAAATGCAGTGTGTTATCATGTTTTATCAGCAGATGGTTTGTAAATATCATTGAAACAAGTCATTGTTTTAATTTAATTTCTCCTAATTTATATATTTGTTTAGATGTGGATGGACTTAGAATAAATTCGGAATTTAGTTCCATCATAAATTCTATTTTTCAGAACACCTCAGATTAGGTTACAGTTACAGATTTAGTATTTGGTTTAAAATATCTGAATCTTTTAAAAGCAATGGCGTTTATATTTCTTCGGTCATATGTCTTGTCATCTACCATATTAGGAACATCAGTGATTGGCGGTTACACTTGGGTACTTCGTTTAGATGTTAAATGTTGTAGTTAAGAAACATTTTAGTTTATGTCATCGTTCGGTCAAGTGACGCTAACGCCTTATTTTGTTGTTGTTTTGCCCAGTCCATGGTACATTTACCCGATGATGAATTATCAATTCTCTGGAATTCAATAAATCGGGTTCGGATAACATTTCTGGAAGGAGAATTAGCTAATAATCCTCTATCCATTATTTTTAATCTCTCATTTAATCCCAGATTATTTCCAGCTAAATGGTAAGCGGCGTTTGTTATTCCAATTTTTAAAATGGCTCATTAGAGCCTTAATGTGGATTATAAATATATCTCTTTACTGAACACTTTCAGTAAATTCTTTCCCGAGAAAGTCGGGAAGTAAAGACTTGGTTGATCATCTTTTAGTTTCAGAGTTTATCTGTATGCGTTTGAATGTATTGATAAGAGTTTTCAAATCATCTGTATACAAAGTTTCAAAACGAATGTGATACTCAGTCTCATGATATTTTGATTGAAAGATGCTTCAAAATTTGTATCTCGCATCAATTTTGTAAGTGACTGTCTTCATTCTTAAGCAAAAGAGTTTCTTATATAAAATTCAATAGTAGCAATATCTAAACCATTTTAGATGTTCAACAAGGGTCTCGTGATCGTACAGCATGGCGACCTTTACATACAAAAAAAAATCCTGTAACAAACCGTATATTGAGATTGGCGCAATAGGCCCATACATGAAAGGCCATCTTGTCAATATTTAATATATTACGAAAACCGTATTGCGAAAACTCTAGGTTGAACTGTGTAGTGGTTAGAATATTGCAAACCAATATTCTAATTGTACATATCATCCCGCAAACGGATCACTAACCCATCATTGAATATTGGAATTAAATATCTTTAAAAAAAAACAAATTTGATAAATCGTAATATGAAATCTATATAAATGAAAAACTTTAATTTAATTTTTAAAATTAATAAGAAAATTTTACTTAAAAAAAATATTTTTTTTTGTTGCTGTTGCGGATGAGCTGCTGCTGCATCATTAAAAATCCCAAAATGAATAGTGGTAATGTTATAGTGGCGATCCTGACGCCGATTATTATCGAGCGAACATAAAAATCGAATTTTGACAAGGCAACGTATAGCCAGCGTATAGCAACATATTCACACAACAACAAGAAAAGGCGAGCGTATATAAAGCTGAAACACACACGGCACCAATGGCGATAGCACCACTCGCGGGTTCAAACACCCCGTCAACCACATGCAAGACATTGGGAACAACAACAATGATGAAGCAATAACAACACCAGCGCACCAAAAACATTGGCAACATAATATTTTTACAAATATTTTTGTAAATAAAATATTTATTTTGTATTTTATTACGTGGGAAATGCAAATTCAATTCAAATTGTTTCATTCCTCAGCGGCACGATTCTGTGAACAAAACCAACTTGCTCACGCACTTGTGTTCATATAGCGTCGGAATCGATCATGCAACTTCCATCATCCAACTTCCACTACATCCAATTCCGTCTTCTTGCGTGGATCATGCAACATCCATGTACCATTAGTTGGCATAACCCACGAACCGTCACAGTGACCTCAACCTCCTTATCAAGGTTTTTCGAATAAACTTTGCTTTCTTTAAACCACTTTCTTGACTCGCACAATCTTGCAGCAATTCTCGATCATCTGGCTTAATAATCATTAGATATTTTAAGAGGAAAATTACACTCTGAAAACTACACTTTTAGATTCGGATTATTGGTCAACATAATGACCAATTAGGCACACAATTCAAACTTTTAACAGAGCTTATGCACATCTTGTTACGGCTGCAATAATACTTTTGAAATTATTTGTCCTGTGTGCATTGCAAGTGATCTTCGTTAGAATAATATAGTCGTTAGTTTTGTTTTCATATTACAAAAATATTACAGAAGGAATTCCCTATTACGTCATTTATCTCGTTTTGTAAAATTGGGATATAGGTCAACGAACTCAAATCTTGTTTTGATAATATTTATTCATTGCATTTGTATATATATAATGCAGATGAGTTATGTAAATAATGTGATTTTGTAATTTGCTCAATACGCAAACAAAGTTCATACATAGGGTCTATTTTTTAATTCAACCCGAGCAAGCAGGCTTACCCCGGGTAGTGTACACCGAGCAAAGGTTGTACTGGGTAAAATTATCCGGTGCGCATAGAGTAAAAAATTGTTTTTTCTTTGCACACTCTTCGTACACTGACATTAATTTCAGAGTAAAATTTGAAGAACCGAGTAAGCTCGGTGTAAGCACAGTTCACAAATAAAAACGCAGTGTGCAGAGTAAAATTACTCAGGTTGAATAAAAAAACACAGAGTATTTTTTGATGGCGCACTGCTTGCTCAGGTTGAATTAAAAAATAGGCCCATAGATGTTGATTTTTGTTTGGTGATCAGAATATTATATAACATTATTTATGTATTAATGATTGGTGTGTGAGAGATTTATTATATACTAACCGAGATTTATTATATACTAACTGCAAACCGGTGTATATTGGAATCTCAATCGTTCGGACAAATTAATTTAAATTCATTTTACTGTGGGATTTTCGCAAGTGCTAATCTAATTAAATTAATTACAATAATTGGGTGTAGTTTTTGTGGTGTAGTTTTTATAACATCAAGATCACATTGCTATTGTGCGGCCCTTGTGGTTTAATTGTGTTTTACTTCACCAAATAGTAAGTGTTAGAAGAGTTTTTATAGAAATGTATAGGAATTATCTATAAATATATACTTATGTATATGGATATATTTCCTAATATTTTCAATCCTACTCGTTTCTTTTGTCGTGCAGTTAGACCGTTAAGTGATACACATAATTGTATGCGGATAATGCCCCGAATTAAATGTCCCACACGCTGAAATTGAACGATTAAACAGCATCGAATATTTGGATAAAACGATTTCTCGTGCCCAAATATATTGATTTGTCGCTAGCGGTAAGTGTCTACAATTCTGTTTCCCTATATGGATAGAGCATACCCATATATGTTTGAGGTTATTGTTTTCACTTATTCGAAATTTTATTTTGTTCATATAGAATCCCGGCTTTATTTATTTACATATGTAAATTTCACCGATTTTTAACTGGTAGAGAAATACCGTATACGAGGAAGGCTTTAACAAAGGCCAACAGTCGGAATAAAGGAAACATTTATTTACGGGCTTTAACAAATTTCACACCACGTGTGTGTGCGTATATGTTCGCGTGTATATATATATAAAAAAAAAAAAAAAAAAAATCCTTTAAATTAAAATTTGAAAATTATAAGAATATAAAGAGTTAAAAGAAAAAAAAATTAAAAGATATATTTTTGTTAGTAGTTATATGCCAATGTTAGGCAAATTATTTATTTAGTGGTTATTTAAATTATAAAAATATCGTTTTGTGATTAGTGTACGTTAAAACGAAATGCGTGGAACATATACGAGACAAATTAATTTTTCTCTTAGCCATCTGATCCAGCCTCAGAGTACTCTTAGGAAATATTGGATTGGTGAGTTACATTATATTTAAATTATATTATTTACAAATATATATTATAAAAAAATTTAAGGTGTGTTCGTAACGTATTTTTTTTACACCTTACTTTTTAAACAGTTATAAAATATATTACATAGTTTTTTTATATATGATATATGTTTTTGAGAAAATAAATTATTTTTGTACTATCCTCCTTTAGAAATATTTCTATGAAGAAATATCTTAAATGTGTAATTATTATTTCATTTGCTTTATTGGTATTATGATTAAAGTAGAATCAATTAAGATGGAATAGTGTTTTTTTTTATGTTGATGGTGTTGTTGGTGGAATGAGAACAAAAATGTGAGTTGCCAAACTTTATTGGCGGCTATGAACCCCCAAGCCAGCTGCACACTACCCGTATAGCTAGACACGTGCTAGTCGCCAAGGCCCCGGATGGCGCCCGAGCAGGGACCATAAAATCGAAAGTACTCGATATGGTTCCGTTAAAACCGCACGACCACATGGTCTAATAAATCATGATGGGTCATTAATTTTTGTTGTGTTCTGTTATTACGGTAATCCTAATAAGATATCCAGGCAGCTTTTCTGCTTATCCCACGTGACCTTAAGTACCGCTTAGAGTTAATTTTTTGTGGTCTTTTCTAATTCCTTTTTTTAAAGTAATTTTCATTTTTTTGTATCTAGCGGGTGGTCAACGTTTAATAAGTTCATTTTTTTCAAATTTCATGTTTCACTTTTGTTCATTACCAAATTAATTCTGTATAAATTATTCAGGATTGTGTATTGAGTACGAGAGGAGTAATTAATTGTCGACACACGATGATTTCGTGAGTTCCAATTAGTTGCTTCTTATCGATTTCTACTCAGGAATGCTTGATTAATCCTAGAATTGATTTTGTTTTGCTGAAAATGATTGTAGCGGATACAATGTTAGACTTGGCTGCGTGAATCAAGGGTTGACTACCCAGGAATACTGTTGGTTAATTTCCCTTTGGCTTACGTATGCTACATCTCAGTAGGCAGTCCATTGCTTTCATGATATTGCGTTCATTAAGAAATTGAATCAGTGTCAATTTCAATCTTATTAAATTCTATTATAAAAAATTATTGGTGTTTTTTTTTGTTTTATTTGATATTATAAATTTTTGTTTTACTATATTTTTTTTTGATTTTCTATATTACGTCACACTTATCGTAAACACATACTCGTACACGCTTAATAAAAAATAAAAAATATTATTGTATTCTTGAATTTATAATTAATTTAGCAGTATTTTCATTAAGACTTGTCTCAATTGGATTTTGTTTTTTCGCTAGATTTGTTCCTAACTTTTCGTGTTGTTTTCATAAAAATGGATGCTAATATATATTTCTCAAATTTGACACCCCCCGAATTAGAGGTTGAATTTCTGGTGAGAGGGTTGTCTAGAAAAGCAAATGATGCAAGACAGATTTTAATAAATAGCCATACTGCAGAACAAACAGACTCAAACCTCAAACCTAAAAATACCCATGTTACAGAAAAGCCAGAAATCGAGCTTGATGTGTGCCGAAAGAAATATGACGAATTATCGAAAGCGTCTGAAGCTGAACCTATGCCACATGCAAAAGAGTTCGTTACAATTGCCTTTGCCATAAGTATACACTATAAAGACCGAACTAAACGATTAATCAATTTGTTAGGAGAAACTCCAGCACTCACAAAGTTATACAGCAATTGGAGGCGCGCATTTAATTTCTACCAAAAATCGTGGTTAGAATATGGAAACCCGACATCCGTACTTGCACCAATACGACCAAGATGTTCCCCACCAGCGACGCAAACACAGAAGACAGTTTAAAATTCATTTGAAGTGAAAATTAATCACATGGTGCACAACAGCTCCATGTATAGTGACAGTCAACAAATGGTAGAAAAAAACACAGTAGCTAGTTCACAAAACACTGGTATTCGAACAGAGCATGTTCCAACTGATCAAACTAATCAACGAAAAGAATCGGAAAGTTTTAAGATACCAATCGTAGATTATTTTTCCCAGCAGAACGCCAGGTTTTCTAAAATTGCGAATAAAAATAACAGATGGCATATCCCAATCCAATCTGAAGATGCATTTAATATGAATTACTAGCAACCGCAAAATAATCGGTATGGAGGCCAACATGAGCGTGTTTATGAAGAAGACTTTCTACAACAACCTCTGCGTCCTCCTACGCAAACACCCATGTTTCGTTCAGACAATTATTACAAAATTCGTCAAAGGTGGAATCTGTCATTCGACGGTACAAGCACTACTAATGTTCACGATTTTGTGTATCGTTTAGAACAGATGGCATCTGACAATAACATTCCTTTAGAGTATCTCGCAAAACTTCTATATCTTTTCCTCTCTAAGAGTGCTGAGGACTGGTATTGGGTTTTTAAATCCAACCACCCGGTATCATCGTGGGCACAAATGAAGTCGGCGATTCTTTGCTATTTTAGTAGCTCTAATTTCGAGGAGGAAATCAAAGAAAGGATATTAAACAGAGTTCAGGGAAACAAGGAATCATTTTCTGACTTCTCACTGAACATTCAGAAAATGAATGTCCGACTACAGAATCGTTTGTCCGAACAACAAATAGTATACAGATTGTGTCAGAATATGTACCCCGCTTTGAGAAACGTGACCCTACCATATCACCAGTCTGTAAGATCAATTGAAGAACTAAAAATCCTTTCGTGAGTATGAGCAGCTTTGGGAACAAACAGGTTATGATTCTAGGAAGTTCGTTGAAATCTTTCGACGTAGACCAAGCGTAAATGAGCTTAATATCGACATGCAAAACTTAAACCTGTGCACGTCGAAAAATTCTCGATTCAGTTGTGAACGTTTTAATGATAGTGAGATAAAGGATCCTGCGCACATAGAGGCTCTAGACTCTAAATTCAAATTTCGCCACCACGAAGGCGCACCTGGTCGGCAGTCAAGTAGTACATTAGTATGTTGGAACTGCAAGGACCTAGGGCATCGATACGAAGATTATTTAAATCCATTTTTGGGTATTTTCTGTTTTGATTGTGGTGCCGCAAACGTTCGCAAACCTAACTGTTCCCATTGTTTAAAGTTCGTTTCGGGAAACAGATTGTCGAGCGCGGTTCAAATGAGGAAATCACGCCTCGAGAAAAACCGGCAGTTGGAATTCAAGGAATCCAACAATCCACATTCCTCATAAATACACGTGACGCTAAGTACAGTAATAAACATCATATTAGTAATGATGATAATAATGAATTGCTTAATGAAGCAAATAATTTGAAATCCACACCTAGTTGAAGTCACTATCGGAGCAAAGAAAGTAATTGGTCTTCTAGACAGTGGTGCCACAATTAGTGTGATGGGCAAAAACTTGCTTGATTTCCTTAATGATAACAATATTAAATATCGCAAACTTATTTCCCATATTACTACAGCTTATGGGACTTGTAATAAAATTGAAGGATACGTTTGCTTGCCTGTAACTTTTGGCAAACGAACGGAAATGATCAGGTTTTGTATTGTGCCAACGTTAAATTCATTTTTATATTTGGGAATTGATTTTTGGCGAAAATTTGATATCACTCCGAAAGTGGCCATAAATGAAATTTGCGAAGAGCCATCATCTAAAAATAGAAATCGCCATGATTTGACCTTTAAGGAACAGAGCGACTAGATCGAATTATCGAACTATTTCCGTCCTTCACAAAAAATGGGTTGGGTAGAACGAAATTACACGAGCACGAAATTGAAATCGTAAAAGGTGCCAAGCCAGTCAAACAGCGGTATTATCCAGTTTAGGCGTGATTGAGGTGAGCAAAAGCTCTTGGAGCTCTCCGGTCACCATCGTAAGAAAATCGAACGGAAAGATGAGACTTTGCTTGGATGCTCGCAAGCTTAACGCACTAACAAAATTTATTACAGCACTTGACTTAAAAGACGCGCAAGCGGTATCTGCCAAAACAAAAACTGCATTTACAGTACCGGTTAGACCACTCTATCAATTCAGAGTGATGCCGTTTGGGCTCTGCAATGCAGCCGAATGAATGTGCCGCCTTATGCATAAGGTCATACCACACAAGGTCCACGGCAGAGTTTTCATAACTTGGATGACCTTTTGATCATGAGCGGCACGTTGCAGGACCACATTGACTTGTTAGGGTTGGTAGCTGACTTACTTCGGACAGCCGGACTGACAATCAATTTAGAAAAAAGTAGCTTTGTAATGAAAGAAATTCGTTACTTAGGATATTTAGTTGGTGATCAAGTATTGAGACCAGATCCGTCCAAAATTGAAGCAATTGTGAACCTCAGTCCGCCCAGTACAATCAAGAAAACCAGAAGATTGCTTGACATGGCTTGGTGGTACCGTCGTTTTATTGGAAATTTTGCAAGTGTGACTGCACCCATCACGGAGTGCCTTAAGAAGGGAAAATTTAACTGGACGACGGAGGCACAGGCAGCTTTTGAACATCTAAAAATTGTACTTACCTCAGCTGCAATACTCGTAAGTCCATGTTATGATAAACGGTTTTACATTAGATGTGACGCTAGTACTGAAGGGGTTGGTGCAGTGCTCTACCAAAAGGACGATGACGAAAACGAAAGACCTATCAGTTTCATGTCACAAAAACTGTCTAAAGCTCAAAAGAATTATACGGTGAGCGAATTAGAATGTATAGCCGCAATTCTTGCCATTAAAAAGTTTCGAGCGTAAGTCGAAGGGCATGAGTTTACGCTCATAACAGACCATGCGAGCTTAAAATGGCTCATGAGTCAACGAGACTTAACCGGAAGATTAGCACGATGGAGCTTAAAGCTCCAAGGTTTTCGTTTCACGATTGAGTATATAAAAGGTAAAAATAATGTGGTAGCGGACATGCTGTCCCGAATATATTGTGATGAGCTGAATGAATTTGTAGATAATTTTCCTAAAATATTTGGTCAGTATAATTTCGACAAGATAGACTTCGATTACGATGAATTCGTTAAGGTCTGCGAGAAATTTTTTGTAGATCCGGAAAAATTTCCCGCGTTCAAAGTTCACGATGGCTTTATTTTTATTCGTCTCGAACCGAAGCAAAATAGCGATCTATCAGATTTATCCATCTGGAAACTATGAATACCAATTGGTTTAAGGGAAAAGTTAGTTACCGCAAACCATGATGACCCTCTTTCTGCTCATGGGGGAATCGGTAAAACTTTGGAGAAACTACGAAGGTATTTCTTTTGGCCAGGAATGCCGAAGCAAGTTACTGATTATATTAGTAAGTGTATAAACAGACAATCACGGCGACCAATGGAAAACATGCACGCTATAGAACGTCCTTGGCAGCGTATTTATATTGATTTGCTATATATCCACGATCAATTCAAGGGAAAACGGTCTTATTAATTGTTTTGGACCATCTCACCAAATTCGTGCTGCTCAAACCATTAAATAAAGCGACAACTCAAAAAATCGTAGAATATGTGTATATTGGAATCTCAATCGTTCGGAAAAATTAATTTAAATTCATTTTACTGTGAGATTTTCGATCACATTGATTACGAACTACTGCCTTACACTATCAAACAAACCAATCACAACCGAAAATTGAATTGTCTTAATGAACGGATACCATTTGGATACAATCGCGCAATTATCTCCTTCACTATGCGACTCATCTGGGGAAGGTGATGTAGCGGTTAAAACATTGCAAACATATTGCAAGTTCATCGCATCCGCTAACCAATCAATTATCATTCTGTTCGTGCAAGACGGAAATAACACGACGAGTGTTCTAAATCGAAAATAAAAATACGAGCAAAGCAAATGAAACAAATGTATTTCGTCCGGTGTTTGTTTCTAATCAGTTCGTCCATACCAGCCGCAGAAAACACACGCCGCACGTTACACGTTTTTGTTAATTTGTGTAGCTACACTTTTAATTAACGTTAAAAACTTCACACCACTATAAAGCATTGATTAAAACTTAATCGTCGATTTCATAATAATAAATTATATTAAAATTCCGAAATAAATTCCATGGACACAAATAGAAATCTATTTTCTACTTTTGTATATAGAAATTTTAAAATTTGGTATTTTGGAATTTTGATTTTGAAATTTCGATTTTGGAATTATAGGTTTGGCGAATCTTACACAACCCATTTTATGAGATTTATTTTTACAATTTTTGAAACATTTTACTTTCTAAACAGAATGAAAATTAATTTAAAAGGATCTTCAAACTCAAAAAATACTTTTTCTTAAACTCTATTGAACTCTCTAATTGCAACAAATATTAACAAAAAAATGAGTTCATCTTCAACCCAATATATATTCAGTATGCTATTAAAATATACGCTCGTAAATTTTAGAAGCATGAGTTGAAATTTATCAAACATGCACTTTATGCATTAAGATACAATTTTCAATGTAGAAATCAAATTTTATCAAATAGAACAAATCTAGAAACAAATAAATACTCGAACCACTCTATATGCTATTCCTATTTGTTTATTTGGAAGAGCTTTCAAAGTTCGTTTTGTCTAATACACATAAAACGAATATAGAATTTGTATTATTATGCAAATACTCGTATGTTGTTGTATGAAGGATACAAGTGAATATCCTTTAGAGTTTATGAATATATTCCTTCCTGTATGTATTTATTATTTCTCAATTTCATAAATAAATATTTAATTTTCCTTTTATGTTGCGATTTTTTGTTTTCTCTGCATATCATGTTTGTGAGGAAATGCTTCAATCGTCCTTTTCTTTTGATATTACATTTATGCATTTTTTATTCTTAAATTTCAATTTGTACAATTAGTATTAATGTTTAATTCTGAACTTGTTTTTCGTTCTTGAATTTTCTGGTCCCGGACTTCCGGATAAATTTATTACTAGATAACTATTCGGAGGTTTGGGAATATTTTTTGTTATGGCGCAATGATAATTACTGTAATTAGGAGCATCACCAAAGGCCATTGTTAAACCTAGTTTTGGCAAAAGTTTTTAATTATTATTATTATTTCGGGTTCTAACGGCGACACACATATTTATATGTTCACAAAAGCAAGAAATGAACAGCATTTCCATTTCCTTCATCATTTTTTTTTCTATGTAGGTATATGGATAGAAAGAACATCAAGTGTTTTAAAGTAAATACAATTTATAATTTTCCTTTTTCCGGAAAATAAGAGATACAAAACAACAAAACAGAATATACAAGCTAAAAAGGAATCCTTTTTCAATGATAATTTTTTTTCGTTTTTCATTTTTATTTTATTTAAGGAAAATTTAATTAATTTCGTGAGTTTATTTATTGTTGCTGTAATGTTATTATTATTAAATGAATTAAATGTTCTTTTATATAAAAATAAAATTTATGTATACTTTTATTTTTACAATTTTTCATATACATATAAATATGAAAAGAGAAAATTAATTTCAACACTTACAAGTATTTCAATTAATATTTTCCTTTTTTTTCTCTTCAAGTTTTGAAATGTAATTTAGAATTATATGAGAATAAATTGTGTATGCGAAGATGATGATGTGTGAAAATTATGGGTTCAATGGCTCTTTGAAAACATATATTCCACGCTTGAAAGTTTAAAATTCGAGTGGTTGTTCAGCAAATTAATACCAAGGGTATTTTTGCTTTTTTTGCTCTTTTAATGAAAATATGGTTATGTGAGGTTTCCTACCCTGAATCATAATTTTTATCAAGTAGCAAATTTACTAACTAATAAGTATATGTTAGAAAAGTGCACCTTGTCCATTAAATGCGGAGTATGGATTAAAATCCTGGTCTGGCCGCAAAGATATTCTCACAACCAGTAAATAAATAAATTGAACAAAATACTATATTTGTTACTACTATATGGTTACAAATTAGCCCTAAGTCTTTTTATGTACCTGCTAACATCCATGAATTCTACGCTGTGAATAAATTACTTTAAAATTTTATACTTATTTCAAAAATTTAATATTAATTAAATTGGTTTAACTTCATCCGTCCCTCAAAATTAATAACACTAAAGTTCCTCGAGGCCAAAATGGACCCATATGTATTTGCTTGAAAAAACCATCAGAAAATATTTTTCAAATTTTATTTCAAGTTTTATTAATGAAAGAAAAGAATGAATATAATGTAGATTAATTAAATTTTTTTAATTATAGCTGCATAATTTAGTTTTTGGTACACTGTTGACATATATATATTTTTTTTGATTTTGATATATAACTTCAGCTGAACTCATTTTAAGTTATTGTTTGCAATATGTTTTTTATTATATTATGTGTGAAGCTCTTAAAGCAAATTTTATTTTCATTTATAATAGTTTTAATTATTGATTTTTCCTTGCTTCTTTCTTCTTCTTCTTCTTATTATTATTATTATTTTTATTATTCGTACCACTATTATTTTTCATTTTTATTGCATTTACGATGTCTAATACCTGATTTTTCTTTTTATTTTTTAGATTCAACGATTTTCCCTAGACTTGCATATGTCGGGCTGTGTCAGCGATGACGAATTCTAATATAGCCATTACCCCAACAAAACAACGTCTAACATTGTTCTTAAGTGCGCTATTAATAAAAGGCCGGGCCTTAAACTTTGCTATTTGAATGCTCGGAGCATCGTGAGAAAAATTGATCAACTTAAATTATTATTTGATGACGTAAATTTGGATATTATATGTGTGTCCGAAACTTGGTTAAGAGACCATAACTACGATTCTTCTATATATCTGGATGGATTCAATTTGTATCGTAATGACCGTATTACTGATACCATTGGTGGGGGTTTGTGTATGTATATCAGATGTGGTCTAAAATCTAAGGTTATATATAAGAGTAGTACATTTAAACCAATTTTAGAAATCCTGCTTGTTGAGGTTATAACCAATTCTGTTTATTTGTTTCAAAAGTACGTGCCACTTCGTTCTTTCATAGTTAAATTAGCTAAGCCTCCATGGCTTACGGAGGTTATTCAAAACTTGATCATCTTAAGAGATTTTGCTTTAAACAAGTGGAGGAAAGACATAACGGCGAGTAGTAGGAAGATATATACTAAGATGCGTAATAAGGTTACAACACATATCCGTTCGCAGAAGGCTATTTACCTAAATAGTGTGTTTAACACCGGGCTGCCACAGAAAACATTTTGGAATACAATTAATAAGTTAGGTTGCGGTAACAAAAATCAGAATCAGGATTGCTTGTTTTCCGCTAGTGAATTGTCTAGGGAGTTTTCTAGTCATTTATCACACTCCCAGCATTACAACGTTTGGGAATCTATGGGTGATAATGCGGCCAGTTCTGTATTTTCATTCAAGTGTGTTGACATTATTGCTTTGAAGAAAGCTGTTAATTTAGTAAACGGTGCAAGTGTTGGTCTTGATCTTATACCCATTAAATTTATTAAAATTATTTTCCCAGCTGTCGGTTGCTTTCTTTTGTTTATCATGAATAATATCATCACTAAGTCATCTTTTCCTGACACGTGGAAGAGTGCTAAACTGATTCCACTTCCGAAATGCAAAAATCCTGCCACTGTGTCTGACTTCCGTCCTATAAGCATTCTCCCTTAATAAATATAAATATAAATATATATGGTTGGTACGAGCCTTACATATAAATTTAGTACAAATAAAACATTTAGATGTATGTCTGTTGTCCGATTTAAGGCAGAGGTAACATCTTCCCCGTTTTCGGTCACCCACCGTACTAGCTGGTGTTCCTGGTGATGTTTGTTCCTCGTGTGAGGCTGCAATATCCGTGATTAAATTGCGGCTTCCTACGGAGCGTGGGAGATAAACTCCTCACGCAATTTCACCTTTTATCAATGCGTCACCAAGTATTTCAATAAAAAGGCGTCTTCTATGGTGTTTATGTATATTCCATTCAGGGCAAACGGTGGTGAACAACACGGATGCATTGATAACAGATATATCCAAAATGTTGGCGAACACATCTATCGGCCATCTATTCGTTTTTCTTTTAGAGGTATAGCAAGCAATATTTTTATCGACAGTGTCGACTCCGCCTTTTGTCTCGTTGTAGTCCAAAATTATAATTGGTTTTTTCTTGGCGTCATTAGCGACTTCATTACGGTTATGGAATGTGCTTTGCAAAACAACGCACTTGTTCTTCTTCGGAATATAAGACACCATCCATAGCTGTGTCTTTGGTAAATGCAAATACTGATGAAAATACAGGTTTGCCCTTTACATCTAGAAGTACAGGCGGAATCGATGTTTTGTTTTTTCTTATCCGTTCCAATCCATCGTCATATGTCTTTTCAGCAACATTTGTCCAAGTTCGTACGACGTGAAAAAATTATCAATCGTTACATTTCTGCCCTTCAGTTGAGTTGTACACAAATCAAGTACTACGCGTAATCCTTGATTTCTTTTCGGAGCCGCGTTAGCTGCCTTTCCTGTATAAACTTGTATATTCCAATTGCTGTCGCAATAAAGTATGAAAAATTTGATACCATACTTTACAGGTTTGTTTGGCATGTATTGACAAAATGGACACCTTCCACGAAACCCGACTAATTGTTCATCGACGGTCACATTCTCACCTGGGTTGTATAAGTTCGGCAATATTTCCACCCATTTATCCCACAACTCTCGAATCGGGGCCATTTCATCCGTGATTCTGCGAGTAGCTCGTGTGCTGCGATCATCAAATCTTATTACTCTTGAAATGACTTTGAAAAGTTTTAACGACATAGTGGCATGAAAAACATGACGACCTTTGTGCTCATGCCACAAATTTTCCAGCGCTTCATTATTTGTTTTATACACGCCAGCTAATATCAACAAGCCAATATACGCTTCAAGTTCTATGTAATCCAATGCTTTCCAATCGGCTCCATATACCCGTATTCCTTCCAAGTTCGTATTATCAATAACACATTTTTCAATGCCTTTTGTGATTGAAAGTAGTTGAAAGGCTGACAGTTCATCCGAAATACGTGTAATTGCATATCTAGTAATTCCCGGAGTAAGGACTATTATATTCGAGGATGAAGTTTGGCCACTCTGATCAAACGAACTAGATTTCCATTGAATATGCTTATCTTTTGATAAGTATGACGACTGCGGCTCTTCAAGACAAACATCGTCCAAACTATCGTCTGAATCTTGATCAAATTCCACGTGATCGGATAATTCAGAACACGTATCATCGTCAGAGAATTCAGCACGGGAAGCCATTTTGTACTCGTGTGTTCGTATCACCTTACAAAGTATATCGTTTTCTAAATCGCAGGTTATACAAATTTATATTACAAATACCACTTACCTTTCTTTATATAATATATCGTCGGCGAGAAATTCAGAATGAGTAAGTCCAAAGTCGTAAATTTTCAAGACACAGTTAAAACGTCCTTATACTCATCTTTACAATTAAATAATTTACTTTTTTGTTAGAAATATTCTTAAAACCTAGCCTGTTTTAAGAAAATTTCTATCAAAAAAATAAATTGTTTAATTGCAAAGATGAGAGTAAGGACGTTTTAATTGTGTCTTGAGAATTTACGACTTTGGACTTACTCATTCTGAATTTTTCGCCGACGATATGTATGTTTCGTTTTCGAAATTACTTGCTTAGTTTATCAAGCTAAAACTATACACAATCAAACAAAAAAACTGGACGACTAATTTATTCCAAACAAATAACTTCGCAAAGGAGAAAATTACAAAATCGCAGAGTATAGTTTTCGACACGGACATAGTATACATAAAATCGTCGAAAACTCAAGAAATAAAACAAAATATAAATAACACAAATATTATTCTGTGATTTCCCTAAATATATGAAATATGTTTGTAAAGAATATAGGGGCATTTCCTCCATCCAGTCGCAAGCTTGTTAAGCAAGTTAACACCGCTGAAACATCAAATCGACATCCTCGATAAAAAAGTTGGTCGCAACATATTAAATTTGTTGTTATTTTTTTGCGACTCTGATTTCGAGGTAGCAAAGATATTTAACACCGTACATAACCTATAAATTATAAAATTTTGAAGTTTCATATTTTGTTTAACACATAATATATCCGTATTTTGTGTGAAAGTGTTTTTAAAAATTAATTGGAATTAAATTAAATTAAAATGGAATTAGTTCAACGGCGCAGAAGAAACGCTCGGATTCAAAGAAAAATGTTTCGTGATCATGAAGATCCATTTGACTGCGACGATAACATTTTTTTTGTGCGATATTGATTCACAAAAAGTACTGCTTGGTCTATTATAAATGATTTGACGGATTACTTGAAGAGACCCACCAATAGAAGCAAAGCGTTTCCGCCTTATTTAATTGTACGTTTACACATTATTCTCTTATAGCTAAACTATGTTGCAACAATGTATATATAATTGAACTATTCATAGGTTTTGGCGTCACTTAATATTCTTGGTTCGGGTAATTTCCAATTTGTTTGTGGAGAAATGAAACTTCACAATTTGGGTCAAACCGCTGTCAGCAAAATTTTTGCCGAATTTTTGGAGGCATTAATCAGAACAACTAAAATGTTCATTAAGTTTCCAAGAACCGAAGAGGAAATGGCCCGCACAAAACTGGAATTATACAGGTCCTACGGTTTCCCAAATGTCGTTGAAGCAATTGACGGGACACATATTGCGATCCAGAAACCAGCTGTTTCGGATGCATATGCCTTTTTCAACCGAAAATCGTACTATTCCATTAATGTACAAGCAGTAAGTAAATTAAAATTTAATGAGTAGTCAAATTGAAATATTCTGTTTAATTTGTAGGTATGTGATGCAAACGCAATATTTACTGATGTAGTAGTTAAGTGGCCTGGATCGACGCACGATACCCACATCTACAGAACGTCTTCGCTTTATAATTTTGTACATTGAAACGATTTCCCAGAAAATACGTGGCTTTTGGGTGACAGTGGTTATCCACTAGAACATTGTCTAATGCCCACAATTATAGGCCCATCAACCACTGCGGAAGAAAATTATAATAAGTTCTATACAAAAACGAGAAAAATTATTGAGCAAGCATTCGGAATATTAAAAAGTATTACACAACATCGCGAAAACACATAGCGTTCCAAATGACTGTGATGATCATCACAAAACTGGAGTTGATGGTGATTACGAAGGTACGATGACGAAGAAATAGGCGATAGATCACAATCGTCTTCAGCAGCAAGAGGACGAGAGAATCGAGATATTTTAATTAATTATAGTTTTCAAAATTGTTAGAAACCTGTTTTGTAAATAATTCATTTTTTTTATTAAATATTCATTGTTCAAAAATTTGTCTTTAAACTTAAAATTATATTCACAGTTTTATTCAGTCATAAATTTCATTTCCATTATTCGGAAATTTCTAGGTACTCTTCATCTAAAAAAACATTATTATCGTCCATATGATTAGCGTCATTGTTTTTTTTGGCAATTATAACATTTGTTTTTCTATTGCTAATCTTTCTTTCGAGACAGCAAGATGCTCCTTCGCGACCGCTAATTTTTCTTTCGACACATCAAGTTTTTCTTTATAAATTTGAAGAAGCTCTTCATCAATTTTATCTAGAGAAATAATTTTCTATAATAAATTAGAATAAATATTATGTAATGAGTTTTCCTTACCATTTCGGCTTCCCAACTCTTTCTTTTTATTGTGCTGCTGCTGTCGTTTTCTTTTCATTTGTCGTAGAACACCAACAGCCCTTAATTTTGATTTTGTTGGCTGAGTTGTTCCTTTTGTTGAAGAGTCAACTTCAATAATTTTTTGTGTCGTGCTCAGCTCTTCTATTACATTTGCATCTGTTGCTTCGTCGTCGGTAATTTCAATTTCCGGAACAACAACAACGATAGGGTTCTAAAATATACTACTTATTAACATATTATTTTTTAATTTATTTTAATTTAAAATAACTACCTCTGAAAAACTGTCTGCGAAATATGAAAGCCCGGACATAGCATTTTCCCCTGCTAATTCTTCCACCAGTTGCTCTACCTCAGTCAAAACTTTAGGAGCATCACCACCAGTTTGTTTTTGATGTCTACTAATATCAGCTATTTTCTTCTTCGTGCGGGACTTCAAATCTTTAAATTTATTTCTTAATTCATCCCCAGTTCGGGCTATATTTGTTTGGGATGAAAATTCAGTGGCTATATTTTCCCAGGCTTTTGTCAAATCGTCTCCATATAGATTAGAATCATCTATAAAACAAAAAGTTCAATTAGAAAGTACTTTATCAATAAATTGGAATTTGTTACATGAAAGAACTTCTCTATTATTTTGAAGGATTTTTAACAGTAATAACAAGTCACGCTCACTGAAATTAGGTCGTATTTGCTTTTTATTTTTTATTACTTCCATTTTACTATAGTATTTTTTAAATATTGAACACAATTATAAAAATTTTTCGAAATAAAATACTAAAATCTACACGATATAACCTGTTGTAAACAGAAAATATTCAAATGACAGGCGCAAATAATATTCAGCAAAACCGCTGAATTACTTACTTGCGATGATGATCGAGGATGTGGATTATCAGTCGCAAATATGAGCACCGCAAATATCCGATTTTGCGACCGCGCAAGTTACCAATCTGCGACTGGATGGAGGATATGCCCCATAATATAATTATATTAATGCAAGTAACAACTAAACATTTATAAATTAACATGGGTCATTTTGGACCCCGAGGATACTTAGTGTTCTTTTTTTGATACCAGTGTAACGGTACATCGCAGATTATTAATTTTTTGTATAATGCGTATTTATATCAAAACAAACAAAGTCACTAAGTCAGAAGTTAGAGACTTTTATATTTATCCGAATATTTAAAAATATAAGTTGGGTCAAAATGGACCCGAGGGACGGATGAAGGTTATTAAGGTTTAGTTACATTTATGGTTAAATCTTGGACCAAAATGTCTCTTATATTTATTTAATAAATTAATAATAATTTAATAAATTAATTAAGGTTTCATTTATTGTTTCGAGTGGTAAAATTATGTTGTGCTGGAACTGTTAAATGTAGATTTGGCAGTTCGTAATGTAACAACATGAACTCGAAAATCAAGCCCTAAATGCAACTCAACCATTCTATCTAAACCTTAATTTATTGGTGTTTGTCTTCATGAATAAGAACCATAGAGCCAATTTTGAACTATTCGTTTGAAGCTTCAGGATAATCATCGGAAGCTGCAAGAAAACATAGAGTTTACTCATTTTCTAAGTTACATAACAATTTGAATGTAATTTACCTTTCTTGCTTTATTCCCAAACATAATTATTCCTATAATTGAAATTGTATATTATATTATTAGAAATTAGCTTATTTCATTATTTTGTAATTAAAATTTACTTGCCATTTCTAGTACTGTCATTATTCAGTAGTATTAAGGATGAAACACACCAAGCAGCTGCAGCGAGCAGCAAACTTAAATTTTGACCTATTCGCTTATGTAATGATACAAAATCATAGTTTTAGTATAAATATAGGTATTTCCATTAAAAGAAATTAAGCATTTTGTATTTATTATTGAAAAATTTAAATTTAAACAAATTATTTTGAATGAAGTTGCATCTGTCGCGGCAGCAATAGGTTCCACACCCAGCAGCATTAATTTGCAGCTCTTTGCTGCTACTCATAACCTCAATAAAATTTACACAATTTAATTTTACTACTAAAACAAAACAATTTGCTGCGCTGCTTGATGTGCACGCTCATACGCATACGCAGCCGTTATTGTGGATTGTTTGGAATATGTTGCGCTGCTCTTGGTGTGTTTCATCCTTTAGACAGCTGATTTCTTGTTTGTTTATATTTTATTATTTTAAATTTCAATGTCAACCGGTAATACCGATCTTTTCAAATCGTATTACCATTTATGTTTGGATTAAATAATTAACATTAATTTTCTTTTATAAACTAAATTATATTAAAATCATGGTTGTTGGGAATCTCAACCCGTATCCGAGGCAAATTAATTACGTTACCTAAAGGAAAACAAAATATAATTAGGTAATATAATTAGTTAATTAAGTTTTAACTAATACTTATCACATCTATATGTAAACAAATTCGAAACGTCAAATTTGTGTCGAGATAGCAGTTGTGTCGATATCTGTCGATATAGCAGATTAGTGTTGCTTGAGCAATTGTAATATTTTGGTGTCAACTAACGTCATTAAATAAATCTCGGTCACTTTTTTATTGGCTTTCTTACGCATCGCATCATTTTTTTGTGAATCTCTAAAATAAAATTGAATTATAATAAATTAAATCATTAAAAGCTAAATAAATCGGAGTTTTTGATTTACCACAAAACCAAACCAGCCTGATTACCTTGGATTTACCATCAGCTGGTCCTTCGAGCCGGATCCAGTTTAATTTATTGCCAAAATTGAACCGCGTGGGAGATTCTATACCACATCATTGCCGCGTGGACAGCCATTTTGGAGCAATTGCGTTAATGGGAAAACCGCACACCAAAGTTATTTTATAACCTACAAAATCTTGCGTGCATTATAAAATTAAACAATTTCATTTGAGCTTTCGATCAATCTCAAATAATAATAATACAATGCAAAACCACGAACATTCAATTAATTAAAATCCATCTAATATACCGTGATAGTGAAAGTGATAAAAGAAAAGTGCGATACCTCGAAAGTCACTACGTTAGTTCAAGGTCAAGATGGACACTCAAACCAAACGACGGTCGATTATCAAAGCCCAAATAACAAAGTTGACGATTAGAAGCCGAACCAGCTTCAAAGCCAGATGCTTTTACAATGTTCGTCACATGTGACAAGGCTAAAGATATTGACGCAGTTCCCATTCAAAGTTTACATTCCTCACAACTATAGGCGTAAGTGCTGATGCAATACTTCCGACAGCCATGGTAGAAATACATGACAGATATGGTAATTGGCGGTTTTGTCGCGCGCCGCTCGACTCCGCATCAACAAGAACGTACATCACTGAGTGCTGCGCAACCAGGTTAAATATTTTACGGTGTAATGCGAGATTCAACATCAACACATTAAATGGCGGAAAAGGTGGCAGTTCAAGAGGGTTATCATCGCTTTTGGTGAGATCCTGTACCGATACTCATTTCACCACCGACATTATTGCGTATGTAATACCAAAAACAACATCGAACCTACCACCAAAAGCTGTAAACCACGAGAAATTGACGTATCTAAATCAATTGCCTCTGGCCGATCCAGAATTCGATGTGTCAGGTCCCATAGATTTATTAATCGAGTGCGACAAATTCCGAGCGCTTTTATCTGATGGACAGATCAGGCAAGGCGCAGACCAGCTCGTTTCACAGAACACCAAATTAGGGTGGATTGTAGGAAGGATATATGAAGCGAATGGCGTACCAAAACAAACCATCATGTGTCTCTCTGTACAAGAGGAAATTAGTATTGACCAATCCTTGAGGAAGTTCTGGGAAATAGAGGAACTATCAAATATCGAGCAGTACACTGAAGAGGAAAAACTGTGTATTGAACACTTTGACAAGCATTTAAAAATTGATGATTCGGGTAAATTCAGCATACCGCTATCTTTCGCGCCCAAGAAACCCATATTAGGAAATTATTTGAATCAAGCGCTCAGGCGATTCAGCTCACTGGAGCAAAAGCTGATGAAAAACCCCGAACTGTACTAAAACTGTACAAGTTTTATGGCCGAGTATGAAGCGCTCGGACACATGGAGCTAGTACTACCTGATCAAATCGATCTACTACACGAGAACCTATTTTACTTGCCACACCATCCTGTAATCAAGGAAACAACTTCAACCACCAAGCTACGTGTGGTATTTGACGCGCCACCGAAGACCACTACCGGAGTGTCGCTAAATGATGTGCTGATGGTCGGACCGACTGTTGAACAAACTTTCCAAGAGACACTAACAAGATTTCGGAAACATCGTTATATGATCACGGCGGACATCGAGATGATGTTCCGTCAGTTGTGGATTGAGAAACCAGACACACAATATCAACGAATCATTTGGCGTAATTCACCAACATCATCAGTAAAATATTGGTCGCCGCAAAGACGTTGTTGAGGGATGTTTACATGAATGATCTGATGTCCGGAGCGAGTACTATCGAGCAATCCATAACCTTACAAGCTGAATTGTGGAAGAAATTATGATTTGTCTAAAAAAGGATGCTGATTAATTTACATATGTTTTAAATAAATAAATATATTCATACATAAAATTTAAATATTTTTCTTTTAATTCAGGAGTTCTTTCTAACCTTCTTTCTGAACACAAAAATTATTTAAGGGCAGATTGATATGAATCTCCAAGTTCCGAAATATCATTTTTAGTTGGAAGGGCGAAGATGTTACGTTCTTTTGAGTTTCGTTGAATATGTTTCGAATAATGGGCCTCACAGGCCAGCTTTCTCTTCGATGGAATAATTACTAATCGGACATATTTCGTCAGCTTCAAAAACCCGTTCACCTTGTTGGTTTAATTGGCTCGTTAGATTTTCCGCAAATGAGATAACCCAAACATGTGTTAACCAAAGGAGTAACTCCTCTACCAAAACCAATTTGTCACCGCAAATAATTTGGTTAGAAATATCAGCCCCCAATAGAATATCAATATCCTGTGGTATATTAAAGGTTGGGTCAGCCAAATTAATGCATTTTGTTAAAATACTTCGGTCAAAAGGAATTGGAAAACATGAAAGAACCGATTTATTTGTGGCAAAACTAAAAATTCAGATATTGACTCAAAATCAGAAACACTAGACCGTATGTTAAATTCGTGTACTTATTAATATTAAACCCTTTAGCTTTATTTCCAGTATCGGGTGCGCAGAACGAATTTTATTTTTAAGCTATTCCTGCGCTGATGGAAGGCATTTTGACATTTCTGGTCAAGACATATTTTGGGGCATTTTGGGTTTCTTGAGAAGTATTGCCGATTCTGTATGAATTGGAGTAAAAAACTCTGCGTGTTTTGGGATGCATCGGTGGTAGTAGTTTATTATACCGTTGAATTTTTGAATTTGTTCGACGTTTTAGTTATTTGTTCGATGTTTCAAAATTGCTACTACCCAACATACATTTTGCTGTGCTAATATTTATGTCATAATTTTGTAATTTTTGGAAGAGTTGTCCCAAATCGAGTTAAAGTTGCTTCTTGTCTCTTAATGTTGTTAATAATTACAAAAACCAAATCAAGATCTCTTACGATTTCATTGGTGAAAAACTGGGATATTTGTGCAACATTTCTAAGACCAAATGGCATTCCGGTGAATTCAAACAAGCCAAATAGTGTGATAATAGACGTTTTATGGATATCGTCTGGGGTAAACGAGTTTGATTTTTGAAAAATTCGAGCATCCATATAACTGCATGGATAAATTTTGGGTTTGGGGGACAAGGTAACGGTCAGAAATTTATATTATATTGTTGTAGGTTTGTCGCTGCGATCTTAAGATCCCTTTTGTATGTCACAAATGTGTATGGTGTTGTTCGTTTTGATGCTGTGTTACAAAATACCATTTTTGTGGATATTTGTATCTTGGTGGTTGGATGTTTCATTGAGTTGAACTTCCCTGGGTTGGTTGTGAGGGTTTTTTTTTGAAGGAGAAGGTCTTCATCTCCAAAGCGATGAGTAAGCAAAATATTTGCTAGCTTTGTTAGAAAGACAATAGCCAATTTATTTTACCTTTATCTCAAGATGGCCAACGCTAGCTTAGTGCGTGAATGTCTGAGCTTGGTGTTCGAGTCTCGCGATTTATTTAATCGTTGTGCGCCCGCCTGCAAATGATGTCGTGTAGTTTATCGGCGAATTTAACGTGATCATAGACCAGAAATGAAAACTGCTTTTCCGATTTTCTGAGACAGAAGTAATTTTTTATTCCTACCTGTTGCATAACTAAGAGTTTTATCACTGCGTATTTAGATAAACCTACAGGTGTATCTTAATATGCGTTTTCTGTAGAAAAAGACCAACTTAGAATCCTCGTTGCAACTCTAACATGCCATTGTCGCTTAAAAGAAAATGTTTATCGTATATGGCAGGATCCGACCGGGGTATGTGACGACTGAGGATCAAATGAGTATATTTCTTAATTCAAACTCTATCTACTTGCAACCTTTGATATGATTGTCGGTTTGTACTATGGGCCAGTTTTGTAATTGAGTGCTGGCGACGGTGTTTTTGCCTAAAATACATACAAAATGACCCGTCACCTTGCAATGTAATTTGTGATAGAATAATTTTGGTCCATCAACGTTTCAAGGATATCACACATACGATAAACACACATCAAGCTATTTAAATATCAACAAATTATTTTGTCAACATTATGTCATTTAATTAAAATTCATAATGTTGTATAATCTGCCTCTCTATACCAATATTTAAAATTCATACTTTTCATTCATTAAAATGTATATTGATGAGCTTTTAATGTAAATAATATTATGTATGTATGTTCAAAAATAAAATTCAATGTACATAAAATAAAAATTTATTAATCATTTTGAATAAATTTTCTACACCCATGATCCTGCTTATCACCATATTGATATTATGATTCCAGAGCTAAATATATAATATTGTATCCCTTTACCTTTTTGCCGAATATAATTTTTCCAAAAAACACTTAATGGCGTACATTTGTATGTATATTTTGGTGTATCCATGAATAATAATCAGAGTATAAAGTTTCATGTGTGCTACATACGTTACATAACATTACAAGTAATGTTTAATACGCTATCACCTTTAGATTGATGTATCCTCGTCTAATTAATAGTGCAGAAATCACTGCATATCACTTGTCCGCATTAACATTAACCTTAAAGCACAAAACATCTAAAAATGTAAACATTTGAGGGAGGCTTGCATAGTGCTGGTACATAAAAATAAATGTTTGTATATTTTTCATACAAATTGTCAATTTATTATCCGATCGGTATCGATTACATTATTTTCGCATATACGAGTACATATACCTACGACATGGGTGTGTTTACATACGAATGTGTTAAAATAAAATTCTCAATTTGTTAAAAACTGAAAATATAAATAAATATCGCATAAAATAAAATAAAAACGTTTTCATTTCTATTTTCTGGGAAAAATTTTGTTCAGAAAACGTGAAAACCTGTTTAAATTAGGAATTTTCTGTGAACGTTAGAAATTATTATACAGTGTGGCAGGGATGTAGACGAAATATAACAGCAACAACAAAATGAGGAAATACATTTTTAACAAAGTCAAATATTGATTTTCATTTTGTTTACTCTTCAAAGTGGCAGACGAGTGTGACAGTATTTTCGAAAAAAAACAACAAAAAAAATATAAAGCTCGCACACACATACGAGTACACGAAGAAAATAACTTTATTCACCCTAATTTTAAAAAATTGAAGATGAAAAAAAAAGTTCATAAATCATCATCATTTTTTTCTAATATTCGTAAAATAGACTAAATATACGTCTGCTCCTCTGTACTTTATATATAGTATGGGATGGAAAGCTAAATTTCTAGGTGAATATTAAATTTTTTAAGCTTTTGCCGCGTATGCTTCCACAAGGAATGAATATAATTTCTAAACATTGGAATTTTATCTATATACACACACAAAAAATACACATTCGTTTCATACATAAATTGTTCAAGTTAAAGGTTATTTAATTTACTAGCAGCAACTGTCAAAATGTGAACAAAATTTGTATGACATCCCCAATTTTAAAATTCTACGTATACGCATAAATTAAATTAGTGGGTTGGATTTCGAAATAAATTTTAAATTGATGGATAGGTGAAGCCCTAATTTATATGCGCTACGTCGGTATCTTTTCATACACAAATTTAACCTTAATAAAATTTAATACATGCGGTTTTTTTATAGAAACCTATCGTATAATATTCGCTTATGAATACATTAACTGTATTTAGAAAAATAATTATTAAGTGCTGAAAGATATATTTGTGTGTTTAAAATTCTGGGGCCTTATTACTGATTTCAAACGCTTTCGAGTTATGTTCATTTTTTATAATTCTGAGAGGTGACTGGGGGAAATAAAATACTTCCCGCAGACCAATGCAATGGAAACCACAACGAGGGGAAACATTACACCAATTGAAAAATCAGGGCCCTATTCCTGAATACGATACGAAAACGAAAATACAAGATTCGATTTCACGAAGGAATTTCACTTTCCTAAAAAAAGGTTTCATAAATTCTAGGAAAGGGAAATCCAACCTTTGTTGCAAATAGAAGTTACAAAAAATCTAAAACAGAGATCTATACATTCAACGAGGCTGAATTGGTACAGAAACAACAGGATTTAAGAGATGGAATACTCTCACCAGAAGCCTGGAGGTCTATTATGAAATTTTACCGTCTCGGATCTTTGCTACTATGAAACTAAAAGGCAAAATCAAATTGGATTTTTCAGTTGACATATATATTATAAACGTCTATGTCAGTGACTCACTCGAGAACGCACAGGGTGACCAAAAACTAACATTTTGTTGCAAAATGTCGCGGGCTACTGAATTTTTTTTTATGTTTTAACTAGCTGACCCGGCGAACTTCGTACCGCCTCAAAATCAATAAATGTTTTTTAAAGTTATTAGCTTAATAAAATTGAGTTTTTTATTAAGATTAAATAAATTAAATGAATACTCCAAATTAATTAAATTCAATGAAATTACAAAAATCAAAATGAAATATATTTTAATTACATTGAAATGAATGTAATTCACGTGACAGCAAGGCTTTCGTTTTATTGAATTGAATAGAAATGGTTCGCGTAGCATTATTGCACTACTTTCTTTTAAACAATTTGCTGGGTGAGTTGCAATGAAGTCAATTCCCTTCATTGTAGCACCTTGTGATATACGACATTTTTGTTTTATTGTTAGGTGCGAGAACGAATAAAGCGGATGGTTTACCGGCACGTGAACATGCTACGTACAATTGGCCGTGAGAGAAACTGTATGTGGAAAAAGTGGTCGTGATGAAAAATCCGCCAATTAATAAAAATGGATGAAAAGCCAGTTGATGAGTTGCTGCAAAATTATTGTGGTTGACGATGGCTAGAGTTGAATTTTAATTATGGAGCGAACAAGTTGTATTATTGAGTTAAATTACACACACTGAATGAAAACTTTGAACCAAACTATTGTAAAAAGTACTTTATTTAAATTATTAACACACTATATTTATTATTTTTATAAAATTATAACTTTTCTGTTCACCAGATTATAAAGGAATGAAATTTTTATTTCTTAAAAAATAAATCGTCATTTTAATATGTAAACCAAAAAAAAAAAATGTAGAAAAAATAGATTTATAGTGAAAAAGCTTTCTTTAAACTTTAAATAGAAAACTTAAATTTCCCGGTATTATAGCAAATTTAAAATTATATTACGTTTGCGCACAATGAACCGATTTGTACCGCAAACTTCTATTACGTTTTGATTTACATAGAAATTACATATAATGACAGGTTTGTTTATAATTTTTTGTTGACATTTGTGAAAATAGTATTTAAGAAGGTACGAGTAAGTACAAATTAATAGTTATAAATTCAATTTTTACTGTAATAAATTTTAATAATATTATTGTATTTTCAGGTATTTAAAACTATGAGCCTTAAGGGCGTAATAAATCGCAGTGGATTATGGTAAGTACCCTTTTATTTCATAAATGTATGACTTATTTTATTTTAGGTGAACGCGAGTGTTGTGGTGAGACATTTTGTATTACAATTGGAAATGTCAATTAACAAAATAAAAAGGTTTTAATTAATTTAATAAATGTTGTGAACAAATTGGTGTATGTATTTTATTTGGAAATTCTCACCAACAGAAACATTCATTTTCTAGATTCAGGCCACAAACACTCAAGGATTGGCCTTGTGATTTGTTGATCGTCATGGCGAATGCAAGACGAATCAGAAATTGAATTCGTTTAAACTCGAATGGCATATCGGTTGGGATCATCGGAATTCTCGGAATGAGAACTTCCTCACCTTTGAACTTCCCTTGGAGTATCGTCGCGTGAATTACATTGCCCATGAGTTTTCTCACCACCAAACGCGTTCCGTTATATAGTTTTGGTTGATTCAGGTTTCGTAGCATGATGATTATCGAGCCAACTTTTAGTTGTAAATTGTGCGGTGGCAAGCCAGGTAGATCCAATGAGTTTAAAAATTCAGTTGGATAGTTGGTTGCTTCGTCTTCGTTTGTCACACAGTCAATAGATTTGAAGGAATGAAGTGGACCGACGATTAGATTTTGAATTGTAAAATTTAAGTGATCCACATCTTTGTTCTTTGCCGCAAGAATTACTCGTTCACTCACCCAATTGTGATTTTTGTGGTTAGTAATATTGTTCGGGAACACTTTGATGTTGAGCTCGTCCTTCGTTGAGACAAAAATGCAAAAGTTCTGAGGAAACGAAATCAATCCGTTCGATTTGTCGACCGGAACACGGCCATTACCGATAGTCAGCAATTGCTTGGAGAATTCTTCGGCAGATGGATCGTTTAACAATGCAACTCGCATGTTTGTCGTCAGCTGAAGTTTCTTCACATAACACCACAGAGTCGATGATTTGAGGCAAGCGTTTATTTCATCAGAAGCGGTCGATCTTGGAATGACTGGTATTGTTTGACGGAAATCGCCAGAAAGTAAAATCATTGCGCCTCCAAAACATCTTGAGTCATTGCGAAGATCTTTCATAGCTCTATCGAGTGCTTCCAATGCGCGTTTGTGCGCCATTGTACATTCATCCCAGATGATGATTTTACTTGCTACCAAAACTTTCGCCATTGCTGAGTGTTTTGCAATGTTGCATGTCGGGGTTTCAGCCGATTGAAGGTTTAACGGCAATTTCAACGCTGAATGAGCTGTTCGGCATCCTTCTAGCAATGTGGCCGCTATCCCAGAAGAAGCAACTGCTACAGCAATATCAGATCTCGCACGAACAGTGGTCAAAATCAATGACATGAGGAATTTCTTCCCAGTTCCACCAGGCGCAACGAGGAAAAATAATCCACCATTTACATCATGAATTGCCTGCATCAACGTATCGTACACTCCTTTCTGTTGGAGGTTCAACAGTGGTACATTGGTTCGAACTGATTGGTTCAATGCATCTCGATCATATTCATCTTCACGTTCCAATTCTCGATTGAAAGCGTCGTGCATTCCACGACATGGCGTTGGCATTCCTAATTTGACTAACAAACTGCCGCACATGCGAAAACACATGTCTTCGATCCAAAGCAAAGCCTGGTTATGTATCTCCTCATTCACCTCGAGATCGGGATTTCCGAAACTGACACGAATTCGATGTAGAATGTCTTCTGACATGTCATTCTTGTACTTGCTCCATGGTTCACGTGGATTTGATGGGAAGCATGTCGAAATAATGATAGCAAATAATGTGCGTATCTGGTTTGGAGTTGCAGAAATAATTGATTCAGCGATTGTCATGTCCCAATGAGTATCGTTTTCAAGCAAGTTGAGCTGTTGACATGCAGCACGAAATGTTGGGCACACTACACCATTGACAGTTCGAAGTGATTCAAATGATGTCGGCCCACGAATATTCACCAGCAACAACCGCAAGTAAAAGCATTCGTCATTCTTCGGATGAACTGTGTAAATGCGACCAAGAGTATCAGTAGAACGCACATTTGGATGATCAGGAACCTCATCGCCTTGCTTCCGACGTTGACATTTTTTTGATGAGGCGTTCCAAGTGTAATAACGTGGCATCTCAGAGTAGAGCAATGTTCGTGCAAACGGATCACTTTGACAAATCGAAAAGAAACTGGTCAATGTTGTTGCTGGAGGTGTCTCAGCTCGTTGAGCAACATTCGATGTGTTGAAATAAACTCGTTGACCATTCTCCAGATGTACCGCCAAATGTACAACAGTGGGACATGAATAGGGAATGAGAATAAACGCCAAATCGCCTCATTGCAGCTCACATATCGACCAACTTGATAATGCGTGATTTCATCGTTTTTATTGGGATTTTGAACACCAAAAACCGCCATATCACTGCCTTTCGTGACATGTTTACAAATGTATTTTATGGACTTCACTGAATTGCAGTACTCCACGTTGCAATGCGCCTTGAATGTTTTGGAAAGAAGTGGCGAATATGGAACAATCCCAGTGTTGTCGACCACGAAATCATTTCCTCTCACTATCGTTGTGATAGTTCTACCGTTATCATCGGCTGATCGACGCCGGTACAGTGGATAACCATCATTGCCAGTGATAGTCTCTGCGGTTAAATTTCGTGGATAACGATTGGAACACTTGTTGTCGACCATGCACGGTGATTGGGGATTGATGGAGCCACACGGACCGTGAACCATGTTCGTAATTACAACATCATGCAGGTCTGGATCGGTTTCGGGATCAGGAATCTCGGCACATATGATGTCATCTATTTGGTCTGGTCGAATTTTTTCGACTAACCAAATAAGAATGTGAGCATGCGGCAGGCCTCGTTTCTGCCATCCAATTGAATACATCCAACATCGAGTATTACCAAAGACGCAATGTCTAACAATGTAGTTCATCAGCGACCGGATTTTTTGTTTGAAGACACGTGCGATGATGTCGTGCCGATCACTTGCTATTTGCCCGGGTAGCAACAGTTGAACAATCTCTATCCATTTCGGATTGCAAGTAAAAGTGATGCATAAATCTGGACAACCGTAATGACGAACATATGTCATTGCATCTTGCGCATATTCATGCATATGACGCGTGCTGCCAATGTATGTCGCCGGTAGAACAGTTAATCGACCAACATTAGCTGCATCTCCTTCGGTGCTGATTGCATCGCGTAAATGGATATACTCCTCCGAACGCAGTTTAGCTTCACTCAGAGAAAAATAAGGGTGTAAAACACTAAAAACCGGTATGATTTTAACCGAAAATATGTTTATTTTCCAACCAACCCAAGGCTTGGTTAAAAAAACAACCAAATTATTGGTATTAAAACATTTTGACTGCAAACGACCAAAATTTGTTCATTACATATATTACTTGATTAGTGTAACCAAACATCATAGTGAATTGTAAAATAAAGCGTAAAATTATTTTGTTGAAAGCGACCAAAAAAATTGGTGAAACTATAATTAAAATCGGTTATTTTGAAAAATGTGAATGGTTGTCATAACAATTTGGTAAGTAAATAAAGCTATATGTTTGGTTAAATAGTGATTATAATTTTAGTAAAAGCAACATACTATGCGGTAAAACTAATCAAACATATGGCGTATCGAACAACCAATTTTAGAAGATTGAAACTACCTTAGTAAAATCAGAAAACTTTTGGAAATTAGAATCAAATTCTTTTGTTTATTTTAGTCAATTTGTGGTGCATATTAGCTGTGTTCCAATGGGACAAATTTGCTACTCACAAGTACTTGCAAGTAGATAACCAATGGAACGGGCAAAACTATGACAGAAGTAAAACATAACGTTTTTTGTGTACAAAGTTAGCTATGTGTATAATTTTGCTGTCGTCCTATTTTGGAAAATAAATTTTTTTTTTTACTAAAATCCACAATCAAATCTCAAAAATGAGTAAAAACTGTTCTTATAATGAAGGCAACGCTTTCATTATGATACACGCCGGCCGAAAAGAAAAATATGTCAAAAATCTTTTGGTATTTCACAGAAGTGGTATTTCACAGAAAAAATATTGTTTGTCCTGACATTTCAACATATAGCCTACCCCTCACAAAGCCATCTATTAGAATTTTTTGAACCAAAATACCTACCGTTAATTTTATGCGTGACTACTTTCAACATCTACACCACCATTTGAGCATGGGTAGCTGCGAGTAGATACAAGTACTTGTGAGTAGTTTGCTTTCTCCATTGGAACACAGATATTAATAAATATTTTTGTAAATTCAAACAAATTGATAGCATTAGCTTTGTTAATACAAAAAAGGATTATTTTTGTTTTCTAATAATTATGTTTTAAACTTGACAAGTATTTATAATAGTTGTCGACCAGAATGCAAATCAAAGCAATAAGAAAATTAGGCTATTTAAAAAACAACTTAGATTTCGGTGGAGTAAGCAATTGGACAACAATTAATTTATTGTTTTGGTTAGAGGAAATTCAAATACAATGTAAACAACAACAAATTTATTTTTCTATTTATTTGTCCTCAAAATTCAATTATTTATTTGTTTCAGATATTCCAAATCCAGAATTGTGTACATAGTTAATAAACAAATTAAATCATATGATATTCATTGTATTAAATTTAATTAACTAAAAATTGGCTTAAAATTTAAACTGTTGACAGTTTTACTGAAAAATTTAAATATTTCTATAATTGCATTAATATTTTTAAAAAAGTTAATTTCCAAAAATTCAATCTATTTAAAATATGTTTTCTTAATTAAACTAAAAAATAAAATATAAAAAACATTTGAAAAAAAATAAGAAATATTGCTTAGTTTATAAACAGATAGGCACTAATGAAATATTACAAAATTGTTATTTCAGCCAGATGAGACTGGCACTTAAGCTTATTTGTTAATGTCGTTTATTAAAGTTAAAATTTTTGAAGCTTTCTGATCAAACGAACTTTTCATGTTAAAAAAATAAAATTTGAATAAAAATCCAAACGTTTGAGCATTGGTCTTACATACATTACATACATTAGATTAAATAAATTAAATAAGTAGTCGCATATAGTTATTGATTCTAAGAAGCTTCCAAATTTATATTTTATTTAATCGAATACAACGAAAAATACTAACGGCTGTAAACTTCTATTGCTTGACAAACAGTTCTTTCTGATTATTTCTAATTTTTCTTCCAAATCACCAGAATCTGCTGCTTTAATTATAAACATCGCCTGCGCATCGATCCTGGTTGTTCGGTTTATTTTATTTTTGCTCATTACTACACCTGTTGGCAATCTCTGCTGTTGCATGTAAAGTAATTCCAAATTAAATGTATCTGCAAAATAGATTTTTTTTTAAATATTTTAATTAGTATCAATGATCAGTAACAAACTATTGTACGAGGCAAACAAAATGACTCCCAATGGAAACAATTTTTAAAATTTTCGTCTTGGAGCACTAAATCCTATGGTAAGTAATCGTCTCCTACATTAATTTTTAATGTCGTTTTGTACCAGAAGTAATATCCAGTATCTAACTGATATAAAATAAGTTCAGCGATTTAATTACACCACAATGACCGAATATTATATCACAAATTATATGATTTTTTAATGATTTAATTTCTTTAATGATTTTTTTAATCACTAACTTTAAGATTATACACAACGTTTCAACATATACATATTAAGTACGAGTATCTAAGATAAATTCTGATTATCAGAACATATAACTTAATTGTACTGACAATAATAATCAGAATTTATTTTATATGAAAAACGAATAAATATTGATAATTTTTAATCGTTTTTCACTGATGACATAAACGAACGGTAATTTTATTAAAGTTAATAATTTTTTTTTTTTTTTTTTTAATAATTTTAATACAGTCCCAAACAATATCAGTTTGGAAAAATCAGGAATTTCTATTACAAATTATACTGTTTATACTTCTAATTAGACATATTATTGATTTGTAATTTAATTTTAGCTAGAAAGCAAGTTATATGTTTAAAGTTAAATACACATCTGAGCTGGAACCTGGAACTTTACTTAAGACAAAGAGCGAAGTAGTTTCTCGTTCGAACGAGAGAAGGGGGAATTTAATTATTTATTAACGCAAGACAATACATACATACATATACTCCTTTCTTGCTTCTCTTTGTGTAAAATCCTAGCCCAGATTAGTATTTTCTTCTGTGATATTATAGTGATTCCTTTATAAAAATAGTATTTAAGACCCGTAGCTTCAAAACTTTATATTTCAGTTTTATAATTCATGCACACTGAATTGATTATAAATTATAATACTGAAATATTAAGCATCAACAAATGTTACCTATATTGATCGTATCCTTATTGCTCAATTGTTCTTTCAGTAACGACTTTTGTACTTGGTCTTTGAGCGAACTTTCGTAAATTGATGGTATTTTCTGTACAAATTTATCCCAATTAGTGTAAATAGAATTTTTTGTGGTAAAATATTGATAAAAATCCTTTGTGATCTAAAAAATTCAGGTAAATATTTCCAAGACATTGACTATTTTTAAAAAATTATATTATATTACCAGCTCTGGAGCTTGAGCATGTAGAGAGGCCAGTCATTAAATTTGCAATCTTAATGCGGAATGCGAAGGTGTCCTGCCATTTCATTAAAACTTTGATCCAAGGCTAGGTGCTTTAATTCTGCCATCATCGATAATTGGATCAGTTGATTCTATAAAGTATTAATAAGTTAATAGCATTAGCCACTAAAATTAAAAAAATATTTGAATAAGCTTACTGATTAATGTTGCCTCGTTACAAATTGAGCATCTAAACTATGAATGTATAGCGCAACCGTGACATCTTTTTAAATGGGAAATGTACTTATTTAAATTATAATTAACAATTTTACACAAAAAACATGTATACATTATAACACTAAATATATTAAAAATTACACAAACCACTGTAATGTTAAATTTCACTATTATATTTCTGCAAAACTTTCGCAGTACTGACGTATTTTCAAATACAAAATGTTTAATGTGTTGTATGAATTCGACTTTCAATGTAATTTAGTATAAACTGCACGAACGATAATTTTTTTTATTAAAACAGAAACAACTGAATTTTGCCTATTGTTATTACATTAACTTCTTACAGCAGAAAAACTAACACTGTTCCGTTTTGTATACTCGTTGTATATTCTGTTACTCCTTTTTCAGTTACTAAAGTATTTGGTTGAAACTACCAAATAATATTGGAATATATACAAAAATTTTGTAATTTAACCAAATATTTGTTTAAAATAATATTTTAGACAATATATCGTTAAATTTGAACAAATAAATTTACCAATATTTGGTATTTTCGTCGAAATGACGTTTTTTGTAAATGTAACCAATAATTTGGTCCGATTATTTACCAAATTTTTATTAAAAAGATAAGCAAACTTTTTTTAAACAATGCAAATTATATAATTTTGTTTTTAATTTTGAATTACTGAAGGTTAATACATATTTGCAACGTTATTAATTATTGTTGCGGATTTTGGTATTAAGGCAAAATAAAGTAATTGCAAAACTCATACACGTCGATTATAATATCCGCGGGAGCAAATCGAATGCGGATTGAAACCTATATATAAAAAACATAAAACCAAATTTTAAATCATAGCATCTTAGAAATCCCTATGGACATTGGCGTTGATTTCACTAATCATGATTGGGAACCTGAAAACGCCCAATGAGCAAAGTAAAATTTGTTTTAGATTAGCAACTATTTTATTGCGTTTATTCCGAGAATCATAAAAAATGATTTGTGTGGAAATTAATACATATTTTCCGGGCTACTTTGATTTATAGCAATTGTTTTTAATTTTTTTATATGCAGTTTTCAATCCACAATCGATTCGCTCCTGCGGATTCTATAATCGACGTGATTATTTTAAAATTTAATTGCTGTAAAGCAATTGCCATTACTTAACAGTTTTAAATTGAATTCTGGATGTATAGATTGTAAAACGATTCTAAAATTAAATGCGAGTCAATCAGTTAAGCGACATGAAGTAAATCATTTTAGACTCATGTGTAAGTGGGGCTAAAAATTATTAAATACAATTATTTTGACTGGGTTGAGAGTTTACTGACTAAATTAAGTGACATGCTATGGATATTTCGAATGGAACTTGGCCAATTCTTAGCCAATATTCAAGACATTCTTTTTATTTAACGGAAATTATTTTAAAATAAATTTTGTTTGAACATCTTTTTATAATTTCTGCTATAAACTACTTCAGATATTCATTCTTACTGCTAAAGGGGTTTGTGACTAATACGATCATTGTGAAGGGAACCAAGCTTGTTAGTTCGATAAGAAATTGTTGGTTCTACATCATACAAATAAGATTGCGAAAAAATATAGGTTATGTTAGACATCCTTAATTAATTTTGAGAGACGTCTTAGAATAATTATCATTCCAAATGAAGCAGCAGTGATTAATCTTCTTAATCGCGGTTTCAAAACGAATGAAATCGACTCCAGAGTCTATTACCCAAGTTGTTTTAAAATAATTTCCCTTGATTGAGGGTTAAATATTACATTTTAGCACCTATCATATTGCCTTTTCTTAAGGGTTTTTATGAAATTCTGTTAAATGGTTAAATGCAAAACTAGTTTTCCTAGAATATAAAAGACTCTATTCAACGAAATAATAAATAGTATTTGATAATTCGTACTTTCTAATTTTAGTAATTATAGTTTTTTTGATGGAATTGTAATAAATTTGTTCAATCTTGCCGTTATATTTGGTTTGTGTTGCCAAATTTTTTGGTATACAACTTTTCATCATAAAAATATAAATTTTGTTTACTATAATAACTACTTAGTCAATATAACTAAACAATTTTTAGTTGCATTGAATAATAAGGTCTACTAACATAGTAAAATTTACAATTTAACAGTTACCAAAGCGAAAAAGCCGCATTTTTTAACAATAACTAAGCAAATTAGTTTTTTTAAAGATATTTTTCAACTTAAAACAACTAAAATAGCTTAACCAAGCCTTAGTTAAATTTATTTTTTCTGAGTGTTGGTTCAACCGAATGAAAATGAGGCGCTCCGTTTCGATTTTGACGTACATGTCGACGATATATTGCTGAAGCAAACGACGAAATCGCAGCAAATAGTTGTCAGCATTTTGACGAATCATCAAACGATATGCATAATAATTCATCGAGCTAACCTTCTTGTTAGTTTCCTTACCTGAAATGAAATCAGTAAAATTAGTGTCATAATCTAAATTATGATATCAGTACTCACCGCTCAATGGATTTATCATGTTGATATTGAAGTGATATCCATCGTCTCCTTGCCAAAACATCAGCGGGTATTGCAATGTATCGTATGAACGGTGTGTTTCGTTTATTCGTTGCAGTTGTCCAGTGTCGCGACGTGTAAGCACAATATCGCGCGGTTCCACTTTTTCACCAACAATCACAATTGCGACTTCATCTGTTGTTGGAGCATTAAATTGGCGTTCGTGTGTTCCAGCGGGTCGTTTATCTGCTCTGATCACGACTTTGCAGTCGTCACTTGGCATGCGATCCAACGCAGTTTTAAACAATCGAACCAATGCATGATGTTCATGGAGTAGTTGCTGCAAATCTTGCAGAACTATCCTTTTCATTGCTGTATTGATCGTTTGGTGCCGATCAAGTTGATCCTTCATATTGCCCATAAAGTATATTTGGATGAATTTATGCTGTCCATCTTCAATCGGTTGCAATGACCCAATTCGGTGGTGAATTTGGCCTTTAATCTGTAAAGTCGAAGACGAAGTCAGAATTATAGATTTTTGATCACCAAAAGAAAATGAATGTTTACTCTTTCGAGCAGAAATGACCTTAAATGTTGGATTGAATCCGCGTTCTTCGATAATGTCTGCTCCAAATGAAGTCATTTGGAAACATCCGTTGTATCTTTGAGTGTTGGATAGAAAATGTCGTGATTCTGGTGTCTCGCCACGAAGCAATGAACGCAACGGTTCAGGTGGTGCAGGCAATAATGGCAATCTTACCTTGCCACTGAGACAGCACAATCCAGGCGTTTCTCCAGCGAACTTCAATGCACCGCAATGGTCGCATACAAACTCCATTGGGCCAATTCGAACGAAAGGATGCGAGTTGTAGTCAATTGTGCAACCGTTTTGAAACGCTATTCGATTCAAATCAACACTTGAAGGATTTCTTCTTGCGCGTCGAAAATTATCTCGTTGTTGATCTGTGCGATAAGCTCGACGATTTCTCATTGTCAACTGAGCCATTTGACGTACTGCCTCTCTTTGTGCTTGTCTTTGTGAAGCGCAAAGTCGGGCCATAATAACGCGGCGCACTTCTCGTGTGATTTCTTGTTCATCAGCAGTGGATTGATTCGCAGTAGTCCGAAGTCTAATTGCATTACGGCTTCGTGGTGAAAGATTAGATCTTCTGGCTCGCGGCATTGTAAATAATACTGGAAAATTAATCTTACAATCCAAAATTACATAATCAATTATCGATGTGCGCACAATCACAAATGTGATAACCTCACAAAGTGAACATCTTCGAAGGGAACTTACCGTTTAAAAATCCCGATCGAAAATAGAATTCCGCAGAATAAAAACAAAATGAAAAAAACCAAAAAAAAATATGGTGTCCGGTGTACGCAAAAAAGTACTGTTTTCTTATTGTTGTTGGCATACACCACACAATCTCTTATTTCAATAAATTCCACCACTTATTATAATATTATATGCTAAACCACAAACCACTTAAATAATATGAAATAACCAAAACCAAAAATAAATTAAATTTAATATTAAAATCGCAAAGGAAAAAAACTTTTTTTGGAGCTGTCAAAATCTACTATTCGCACTGAAATCGTAATTCGGACGAGGATTTTATCGATATAATAGATAAGTAGATGAAATAAAAAAAAAATTGGATCAAAAATAAAATGGTAAATGTGCATGCAGCCTCCAGTCGGATTCGTATCCAGTACCTTACGGTCCAAGCGCCGAAGCTTTAACCACTGCACCACTCGTCACATAGAAACTACACCTACAAAATTCATATAAAAAGTTTTTTTTTATTAGATTTTTGGGGCTTCCCTTTTGAGTTTTTCCGACTTTTCTTTTTTCCTAAACTACCACTGTATTGAGACGAACAAAATAAAAAAAAACAAAATGTACTAAATATATGAGAAAATGAATTTTCTTGATAAATTTTTTTTTGGTGAATTTTTCCAATGTTTTAATAGTTATTATGCTATTCGGAACGGAGTCAAATCTAACAAAACAAAGATCATAAAAATCGGTCCAGCCGTTCTTCAGTTATAAATGGTGTAACTAACCCGACTTTGTTTTATATATATATATAGATTGAATACAAGTACTGTGCATGTTACTATTGTTAAACGTCATACTGAAAAACAGTATTTGTTCACTTAAAGCTGTTTATTATAGTTTACGTAATTTCTGAAAAAAAAAAAAAATATTTGAACTGTTTTAAATTTGTTTTTACGCAAAGAGCAGGAATTATGAATAACGACGAGGAAAACAATAAGGAAAACAAACGTAAGCAGAGCAATGAAAGAAAAATAAAGTTTATGGTAAGGCACAAAGTCAGAAGTCGCTCGCGAAATTACGTGCAATTGATGCTGAATATCAACGATGACGAACTTCCCAAATGACACCCTATCAATTGCAAGCGCATCGAACTGCTAATGGAGCATCACAACATTTATCTCTACAGCATGCGAACGGGGCTCTTCGCAGGGAAGCGACGGAGGGAAGAAACTTTACAGCAGAGAAACCAGCTGGATTGTACACATCCTGTTGTTGAAAAAGCAAAGTTAAGCTGCTAAATCCAGCTGACATTGAAGGACCGATTGTTGAGTATCCTGAATTTCTCAAAAGTCTTATGTCCGACACAACAAATCCAAATCGAACTCATTTTTGACAAAAGATTCGAACCCACAACAGCGCAGTTTCATTTGCATCCATGGGTGCAAAATTTCTCGATTTGCCAGGAAGAGGATCATACACTCAAAAAAATATTTGATATTTCCAAACACTTTATAAAGGAAACACTCAATATGTTTACAAAATATATTGGCGAGATATACGATTCCTTGCTTCTGGTGAATATTATTAGTGTTTATCGAAAAGAATTCAATTATTTAGATTAAGAACTTATTATTTGTCATAAATAACAAATAGTATTTATACCAAACTCATTATTGGTTGTTACAAATAAAATTAGTTTCTCATAAACACTTAAGTTTGTTTCATTACAATATAAAATGTGTTTAGGATGCGTATTAATTGACTAGGAGAACTGCTCTATATTAATCACTGCAAATATTTAAAAAAAGTTCCGCTAAACTATAATATTTACCTCAATTATTGGAAACCAACGAGAATTCATTTTCATTCTTTCCAAACAATCCAAATAAATTAAAAAATAAAACATATGCGAAATAAATTCCATTTTATTCATGAACATTTTATTCAAATATAATTTTTAAAAATTATTAACTGCTAACCTATTAGTTATATTAAGTAAATTAAACGTTTTTCGGTTCTGCAATGATTCAAATGAAATACAGGAAAAATCATCAGTTTTTTTAATAAAAAAAACTTGGAAATGCGGATCGAAAGTTGTTGTTTCAAGCGCTCGACAGCACACAAATAATTCATTTTCGATTTTTATTATGTATTTAATTAGCTGAAAAATGGGATTTCTTCTTCATAATTTTCAAATGTCAGTAGCAATCCGGGCTTGTATTTTATATCTGTTAATTCAACCCAATCTACAATCGTATAACAATTTGATGGCACTTTGTATTTCTGAACAAACTCATCATTGTTTTCCTGTGGAGCAGTCATATTACACTTTATGTTTAGATTTCGGCCGCTCGTACTCAAAGAGTTGTAATTAAATAAAATATAACAAATCTTAAGTTGATGTTTCAACGCAAGCGTATATAATAAATTTTTTCGACATTTAGCTACACGACCTATTTCTTTGAATTGTTGATGCTTGGCCTCGAATCGCATTGAGCTAATGTTTTTTAAGGGCCCAATCATGCTCATAATATAAGGGTAGTGTGTGCAAATGTGAAACTTAGGTCGTAAGTGTTCTTGAAATAAAGTCAAATATTGTTGATGGTGGTCAGTGATTAAATAACACAATAATTCTATAGTACTTGGATCAGAAGTTTGTGTATTAAGGATTGAATATATTTCTCTTAAGCTCAAATACAAATTCCAATGCTTGTTTTCCCTTGGAACTAAATCACCGACCAAACAGTTAAAATAAATTATAAAGTTGCCCAGCTCTGATGCTGAATATTTTAGTTTAGTCCCATGTAATAAAGTGTGCTCTTTAATTTCAGGCGGTTTATTTGAGCAGTTTCCAAAATCAAAAGATCTTATTCTACTATTAAACATACAGATTAAAAAAATTATCTTCGTAAATGAATTTATCATAACATTATTTATCATAACACCTTATCATAACATAGTGTGCCACTCCCTCGTTGATGTCATGCATTATGTCAACACTTAAATTATCAACAATGTGAAAATTTTACAAATCGTTAAATATACACTCCTCTCTTACACCGGTTAAAGAAACATTGCAAATATTTACATCCTTGATATAGTTAATTCTAACTCTCAGATTACTTGAATTATGCAAACATAATGAATGAGTTGTTATTTTATCGGTTTTACAAATTCTACAAAAATAATTAGAGTTAAAACTCTCAGAAAATCCCAAAATTTGATTCAAACCTAAATTATCCCCAAGAATTAGAGAAGTTAACTTTACGATACTTTGGATGATTTATCTCTATACCCGAATTATGCAAATAATTTAATTGGTTTATTAAGGGAGTAAAAATGTGTTTGTTGCCATTTGGCTCTAATTGTTTACGTTCGGAAGAAAAGAAAAGCATTGCTAAGTAAATTTGACTTAATTTTGCCTGCAAATAAGGTGGCATACATGGTATCATTAAATATACTGCTCCTATTTTTTGTTTGTTGCTACTGGATCCTAACGGATTGTTTGGCTCAAAATCATCAAAGTATATAAAAAGAGGTAAAACTAAGATGTCATCAGTTAAATGAACGTTTTCTAATTTGTTTGCCCAACTTAAGCTTTGAATGTAGTTGAGAATGACTGGGCCATTATTAGCATTCTTTAGATTTTCAATATAGTCTATAATATTAAAAATCATTTTAGTTTTATTAAATAACTTTGAAAATAATTCTTTCAAATTTATTAATTGAATAGTTATATTTTTATTCCATAAAATGGATCCTTCATTGGAATTAATAATATGAACATTAGTTTTAATTAAACGCGTTTCAGGGTAAAATAAATAAAAAGTACTAGCAAGTTCTTTAAATAAAATATATTCACTTCCAAGATTACAACTATCAGCTAATGTTTGTAAATATTGGTTTATTTCATCTCCGCTATTATTCATTTTTGAGATAATTTTATCGATATGAAACTTAAAAATTTGAAAATTTTGTTTTAATATTTGCAAAACTTTTTCCTCGATACCGAATTTTTATTATAAATATTCACAATTAATTTTAACATATCATATTTTATGTTATGAAAATCAGCTTGAGAATTATTTATATAATTAGGTGCACAAATGTTTAAACTTTCCTGTATTTCATTTGCGTTTAATTCATTTATATTTATTTCATTTACAGCACCCGTAGTGCTTTGAAAATAATGAGTAGCTAAATGTGTTCTTATAGATTCAATATACGAGAATTTTTGAATACAATTCATAAACGGACATTTATAGTAAATTAAATTATGGGTTTTTAAGTGCTTAAGATAAATATTTATACCACTAAAATTTACGTTACATACTAGACAAATAATCATTTTATCTTAATAATATCTGTAAGGTAAATTAATATAGTGCTTAGTTCTACTTAAGTGATTTTGTCAATAAGTCAATATTTGGTAACGCTGTCTTCGTTATATTTAAATTGAAGACTTGCCGCTCTATGAATATCCAAATATGATTAGACTCTTCTGGGTAGTTTATATTCAGCCCACAAAATATATCAAAACAGGATTTTAAACAATTATTTGGGGTTTCAATATAAAAAACTTTGTCTGCAACTGTAATGGCTACTGTTGGATTACACAATTGTCCGATTAATAGAATTCTAGGTTGAGTGAAGTTTTGTTTTGCTTTTTTGACATCAGCTTCCGACTAGAATATAAAAAATCGTTAAAATTGACTTGTAAAGTTAATATACTTAAATTTGTTAATATTACCTGCACGTGTTGAATGAAGCTTTCTTGGACTTCTATTTTACTTGGACGTTTTTTTCCTTTTATGAATGTCGTTTGTACAATATGAGGTAAACTTAACAAACTAATCAGTTCCTTAAATCGTGTTTCTGTTAAATAAAACCAAAAAAATATTTAAAATTTGCAAAAGTTATCTGCAACAATAAGTTAATTATACCTTCATTTTTTAAAATATTAAGATAGTATTTGACTGCACCGCTTTTGCATTCGGTTCCGTTTTTAATAATTTTGTCAGCCAATATACTAAATTGTTCTTGACTAAGTGATCTAATCAGAGGATACCGTAATTTGGTATCAATAGCCAAGAGCTGCAACCCCCCCAAAAATTTGCTGAGATAGTCACTTTTGCTAATGTTTAAGTCCAATATAAGATTACGATGGTGATGTGTTTTTTTCCATTCATCCTCAATTTTGGTCCAAGGTTCAAGGTTTTTAGATAAAAAGTCAATTCCTAGTTTAATATCATCATCCAGTATAATATTTTCTGCATGTGAGTTAGATCCGATAATACTGGTAGATTTTGATAGTTTCCGCCTAGTTATAATCCCAGCTTTTGATAAAATATTTTTTTTTATTAAAATAGGCGTAGAAAAGCTTGCCTTTAGCTGCTCTTCCCAATTCCGCAGGAGTATAATAGACACCTTTACACTCCGTGTTTTTATCAAATATGGTTAAGATAATATCGCTCAATTGGTTAAAATTTTCTTTGTTCAAGCTAAAATCCAAAATAGTGTTAAACCTTTAATATTTATAATTAATTTAATAATATATAGCAAATCAATATTTCAGAAAATTTGTACGTAATTCTCTTTGAAAATTTTATAAATATATATATAAAAAAATTAGTTTTTTGGAACCCAAGCCGATTTCACACTCAATGCCATATTGTGCCCATGGTGCTTCATTCACACTCGGCACACCTATTCATACAATTATCACCTGCACGTTGCAAGTTCCATGTCAACCTGTACATTGACATTAACGGTGGGTCGGCACTAAATTCTGCACTCCAATAGAGGGTCATAGTTAGTTGTGTTTATTAACATCACCGACCGAAATCGATGATGAAAATTTGCTTTTTTGGACCCTGACTCTGCTGGGATTCAATAAAAAACCTGCAATTAAATCTAAAATCGACGGTAATTAACACGAAAAACGAAAAATTGTCAATATAATATATGTGGTATTGCTACTACAGCTAGAAATGATTGAATGTACCATTCATTTTATTGTGATTTAAACTCTACACATTTCGACTTGGACGGTTTTTTTAAAATTACCAATGTATAAGATACCTTTTGTGTTGGAATTATGCATTTATTATATATTGTAGTACATAACCTAATACTTACGTTCTTTCTGGTGCTTCATCCAATATGGAATGGATAATTATTTTGGAGATTTTCACCCTATCGTGGTTGTTTAGCGACTGCGGATCCTTTTGATATTTAAATAAAATATCTTTTGCCGATTTGTTTAGCAGCGAATAAATACTCTTAAACTAAGAAATTGTGAATAATTAATGGTTATTTAAAAATGCGTTTTATTGTTATAATGTTACTTCTACGGTGAATTCTGAATGGATGATTTTGTTGTTTTGATTAAAATTAAGAAGTTCGACGCTGCCTTCGCAGGAAATGGTTATAAATATTTCTGTACCTGGAGGGTCGCTAGTATAAGTTAAAACAGTAGATTGTGCCATTGGATTTTCTTCTAAATGAAATACCTCAAGACCGTTGTCTTGTAAATGTGTATTATTATTGTCACTAACTAAAAAAACAGGCTCATCTTCCATGACCAAATTTTTTTCTTTTAATTCTGAGACAACTAGAATTAAATTCTGTTGGTACCGATTTACATACGATACAAAAAAATCTTTTGTAACCTCAGCTCCACTTTGCATGGTAAATTTAAAATTAGTTTTAATTTTGAAATGAGAAGCAACTAAAGAAATACAATCTTATTTAACACTCGTTTAACCTTATCCAAAATTTATAAAATCACGATGTAAAACACTAAAACTTAATTTTTTATTTTTACACACAAGCACAACATTAAACTCTGATATCAAATGAATATAGAACAAAATTCGTATAATGTGTTTTTTCGCAAACACTATTTATTTATCGTAAGTCGTTTTTATTCATCGTAAACATCAATTATTTGATCCAAACATTTAAGTGTTTGTCATGAATAATTTTGTTGTTCAGGAGCAATATTTTAAAAAAAATGCTATCTGTTATTTACTAAAAATGGTACGCTAATAATATTCCGAAGTAATATTTTTTGTTTATAGCTATTGAACAGTGTTTATGATAAATATTAAATGCGAATTACAAATAATATATGTATGTTAAAAATAAATTATTATTACTAGTTCGAAACAATCCTTTTTTTCAGTGTATGTATTCAAGATTCATGCCACCACACCACTTATCATCAAATATCTCATTTGCAAACAATCAATGATCAAGCACCTCAATTTGAACAGCAATACATAAAGTACTTGATAGCACACAAGCTACTGAAGATACAACTTGCCAACATCCAATGAAATTGCGATGATATTCGAAAATACTGATGGTAAGCCGCCATTTAATAGTTTCATCCATATTTACCCGATTAATCCTGAAGATCCTAATCAGCAGTTCATTAATATCAATATTCTCGGTCCAAACTTGGATCCGATGACTTATGCAATACTTTTTCCATATGGAGAGTCAGGCTGGCATCCCAACTGGCAGTGTGGCAGTTACAGTGGTGCAAAATTAAATCCAGTTCCTAAGAATATCAGTATGGTCCAACATAAGGCATTTGACAGCAATACGAGGTAACCAATCCAATCATGAACGCAGGAAAACTAACACAGCATTGGCTGGTTGATTCACATCTGCAGGTAGAAGGATCACGTCGCAAATTTAGCGCAAAATGAACCCACTACAGTCGGCGTTTCTGTAATTCTGCCATCAACTTTTGAAGGTTCACCTCGTAGCATGCGAGAGCGGTTGGGACCACCTGACCTTTTTATTACATTTACTGCAAATCCGATTTGGAAGGAAATCACATCAAATTTGAGACCAAGAGAAAATGCTTCCAATCATCCTGAATTAGTGCCTCGAGTTTACAAAATCAAGTAAGATGATCTCATTAATGATTTAGTCAGAGTTGGAATCTTGGAAAATCAATTGCTTATCAATTGCTTAATATCCACCGACAGCTGATTCATCGATAGCAAGGTCATCAATAGAACGTCCAACACTCATGCACCACGGTGTTTGCGGCAGTGGACACCCAAATACACCGTGCATGGAGGACGGAAAATGTTTGAAACAATTTTCGAAGGATTTTAATGAGCAAACTCAACTCAACGTAAATGGATATCCTTCTTTGTATCGAAGACGAAGTGGTGAGCTAGTAAGCGTGCGAGGAGTTTTAATGGACAGTCGTAATGTGTTGCCGTATAATCCGTTTCTAACATAGAAATATAACGTTCACATCAATGTGGAATGCTTCACTTCTCTGCGATTCGCAAAACAAATTTACAAATACATATTCATGGGATATGATTGTTCCACTGTCGCCATCACAAGAAATGGTGAACCTGAACTGCGATATAATGAGATTATAAACTTCATCGATTGCCGATATGTGAGTGCTCCTGAAGCAATGTAGCACCTGCTAGAGTCAGCAATGAACGATAGATCGCACTCTGTTATGAGACTGCCAGTTCACCTTCCAAATCAACAACGAACTCTTTTTGAAGTAGGTCATGAAGAAGAAGCACTTTTGGCTGCGCGTACTGGGAAGGCCAAGCTTGAATCATGGTTTCTGCTTAACACGAAAGACGCAACTGCACGAGTTCACCTTTACACCGATATCCCTTACCATTTTGTTTATAAGTGAGGTCAATGGAAAGAGTGACATAGAGGGGGTGAAAGGACAATAGCACGAATGTACGTGGTGAGCATTAAGGATGAAGAACGCTTCTATCTTCGATTACTGCTACTACATGTCCCTGGTGCAACAAGTTTTGAGATTTTATGTACGGTAGATGAAAATGTATGCGAAACATTTATAGCAGCAGCGATGGCAAGAAGACTACTTGAGTCGGATGAAGAATGGGAACGATGATGAGTCTAAGAGCTTTGATGCCTAAGCATGTTCGATTGTTCTCAAACAGCAGGGAATGTCATGCGGTTCAGTTGGTTTGCCTGTTCCAAGCGGTAACCCACCCGAAGAAGATCAAATTTATTATCAAGAAGAAGAAGCACAATTGGCAATCGAATAAATTTAAAAGCTGAATGAAGCCCAGCTTGCAGAATACATCAAAATTATGATTGCTGTTGAAAACAATCACGCACAATATAAGCTCTTTTTATCGATGGTCCCGGTGGCTCAGGCAAGACCTTCTTATACACAACTTTAATGGCAAACTTTTGAGGTGAAGGAAAAACTGTGCTGCCATTTGCAACAACCGGAATTGCAGCCACTTTGCTTAAGGGAGGACGCACGATTTATAGTGGATTTACACTTACAGTGCCAATTCTTTATAATTTAATCTCATCAATGTGAATGACATTACCAGAAGCTGCAGTTTTGCGTGAGGCTACTCTTATTGTTATCGATGAAATTGCGTGCTTCCTAAGAATTGTCCCCGCTGCTTTGATAAGCTCTTGCGAGAGGTGATGGGAAATGACATTAGGTTCGGAGGTAAAGTTTTGGACCTTGGCTGTGATTTTCGTCAGTCAGACGCTACCAGTCGTTCAAAGAGGAACGCACACTGAAATCATCGCATGCTGCATTAAATCAAGCCCTTTATGGAACCAGTTTAAACAACTTTCTTAAACCACCAACATGCGCAGCGAAGGTTAACACGAGCATAATGAATGGCTTCTGCAAGTCGAATCAGTTTTTTTTTCTATTTAAAAAAATATTTAACTAAACTTTGCTGGGAATAAACGGGCGCGAAGCGCCTCAGAACAACCTAGTATTTAATATTCGATTCATCTTATTTTGATATTTCATTAAAATTACGGGTGATTCAGTTAGAGGTACTTTTTCCAGTAGAGATTTTATGACAGATCACATGTGAATCGTGTCAAACAGTTATGGTATTTTTGTCCTGTACTGTTTGACATTTCATTGTGGAAAGACTTAGCCCCGGCACAACGTCTACAAATTATTCAGGTGTATTACAAAAATCAGCGTTCAACGACGAATCTGTTTCGTGCGCAACTTATGGTCCACATAATCAGCCTACTGAACGCACAATTGCCTATACCATCGAAAAATCTGAAATCCAATTTTCATTATTAGATAATACACGACCAAATAGACTACATCCAGCAAGTAGTGAAGAAAATGAAGCGGCGGTAGCTGAAAACGCCGTTCTCAACAGCTTGGCTTGTCGTATGTAACAATTTGGCGTAGTTTACGTAATGATCTTTGTTTAAAAGCCGGCCGATCTTCCAAATCATCACAATTTCAGTCTTTGGACTCTTGAAAAGCATGAAGAAGATCCACTATTTTCGACCAAAATTTTGTTCAGCGAAGAAGCCCATTTATGGCTTTATGGCTCGTTAAAAAGCAAAATTGCCGTATTTGGGCTGGAGAGCAACCTTAAGAGGTTGAAGAGCTACCATTATATCCAGACAAACAACAGTTTGGTGTGGTTTATGGGCTGGTCGTGGCTGGATAGTTAATATATTACTTAACTTACAAATTTTTTAACTCACCTTCACTTTTTTCCAACCATCCACGGTTTTTGTCTAGAGGACCTGCAGAATCAGGGGGCCTATTATGAAATTTCTCGATAGTTTTTTTCTCAATTCAATGTGACGCGAAGATCGTGTTTCATATTATAGAATCAAATAAAAAATGGATAAATATAAGTTTGGGAAATTTGAGCTACAATTAAAATCTAATTTAAACAATATTATTATTAAACTCGTGTTATTAAATTATTTGATTATTTTTTAATTTTTTGAGGACAACAAAAATACACAGACAACATTTTGATCAATTTGAAATTCTTGTTTCGTGAATGAAATAGAGTGAGGCATCAGTGTGCTTAAATTCTAATTCTGCAGCTCCTCATTCCTTGACCATCGATTCAAATAATTTAGGAATAGCCGATAAGATAGAAATACCGCGGCAATTTTCGATATCCGTTCTCCGTCCACTCTTGAAATTTGGTTTAATTAAACTGAAATTGAAGATGTCCGTCAGCGGCTGAGCCAAGACCGATGTACACTTTTTCTACACAAGCGGGTGAATTTTGTCCGTGCCATAACTCATATTTATATTTACATTAAACAGAGCGTGCAGAACGTCATCTGTAGTAAACTGAAGTAGCATGTTTGGATTATTACTAAAAACCAGTTCGTAATTCCTCTCGAAGACGGGACTTACACATTTTCAAAAAATGCTGCAAACATGTCAGTGATACTTTGTAGATCACTAGCAGTCAAAGAATTGAAAGACATTTGCGAGGGTATACCTCTACAATTCCGTTTCGAATCAACATAACTTCAGAAACATTTAGGGTTGTTTTTAATATTCGATTCGATCTCCACAATATATAAATTATACAAGAAACGAAACTTTACGAAGGATGGGCTTAATTTATATTTTTTATGAGCTTCAGATTTCCGATTTTTTCAATCCTGAGAGGCGACTATTAAACCATGGCTCGCGAATTGACGAAACTACAGGCGAACGGGGAATAAACTGTTCAATTGCCAAGTTATTTTTTAAAACTGATCAATATAAGTGTCTAAAGTACCCGTTATATATTGATCCCAATTAATATTGTCCAGAAACTCATTTAAAGCATTACAATTTCCCTTTTTAAAGTTGAAAGACTTACTAGAATTAAAATTTACATTAACATTAACACAATTTTCACATATTAATTGGATATGTAGTGGTATGTGAAAAATACTTGAAGAACCGCCGAGATCATTACAAGCAATGAATGTGCCGTGTACTTCTACTGGAATGAACACCAGATCGAGGATATTGCTGCGCTGGTTCTAGATGTTATTAATCTGTCTTAGCCCGAGTGAACATATTGAGTTCATCACCAGAATCATCACAGAATCAAAATCAGGAGCTGCAACTGCAGGTTTGAGAAAAATAAAGACAGCTCACTATATATATTAACGGAGGATCCGTATGGTATGTAAACAGCAACTATCAGCACCAGCTTTCCATTGAAAGCCATTTTAACAGCAAAAATCTCCAACTCGTTACTCCCAAGGTCAATAATATCCGCACGTATATTTTTCGAGACAGCTAGAAAATCTCTCCCCAGTTCCCTATTCCCGGGGAATTACCAGAATAGAGCCAATCGATAGCTACCAGAATAGTGCCACACACGTAAATAAGTACAGGCATCTTATTGTTTCTCCTAATAAGAAAGGTAATACCTTCTTATATTGGACGTCTTCTAGGCCGCCAAAAGGTTGGGCGTTGCTCACCGAAACCGTATGTGTTGCTTCCGCCGAAACGTTCGGTTTCTTCCGCCGAAATCGTAAATAAATAAAAAAAGTTGGACGTCTTCCCGCCGTAAACCACAAATAAATATTAATGGCCTCAACTAACCATTGTGTTTTTGTAGCGAAAATAACACAAAAACAATTTTGATTTTAATTTTTATTAAACACACGACTTTTAAAAATTGTTGTTTTTCTTATTATTAAGAATATAATAAGAAACTTAATTATTAAGTTTTATTTTATAATTTAAACAAACACATTTAAACACATTTCATAACCAAGGAAAATCTACCTATTATTTTATTTTATATTACGTTACTTCACTTTTATAATTGACTAAAATTTGCAAATCAAAATTACGATTCAAAAATATAGAACTCGGTGGTTGTCTACAAAAACATAAAATTCCAAACTGAGCTAAAAAATCTTCTAGCACCAAAAAACAATGCAACATAATATTTTTAACATCGAACATGCTTTGGGGTTGCACACCCAGAGACAAGTTTGGATAAAATATTCCTATAAGGTACATCTCATGCAAAAATTATGTTCCATTTTCAACCTTACATAAGCTAGGAATAATAGCGCCATATTATTAATAATACATGCAATTTTCAATAAACATGGATTATTCCTACTATAATTCTTTATTATACATAATAATGCATGAGTCGTTCAATATTCAGAATTATATTATACATAAGCTATGAATCACGTATGGTACAATTTGATATGTATTGAGCGTAGTAAAGATTAATTTATTCTTTGTGTTTGAACAGTGCATGGCTATTTAAGTGTAATTCGACAATTGTTAAGAGCGAATTATGCAACTTTAGTGCACAATTAAGTTTGGTAATACCTTTTTAAGAATAAGCAATGCTTAAGTAATGGTTTACCTATTCTTTGGATGGGAGCGAAATATAAATTAAAATGCATATTTAATTTTATTTTTAAGGATAATTTATTCATTTTTTTTTAAATTTATTCATAATTGAATTATCAATAAATCTGCATTTAATTCAAATTTGATATAATATTATAAATTCTATTAAAAATAACATTTACTATAAATATTAAATAATAATATAAAAAATATAAAATTAATAAATTATATGAAAATAATAGTTTATATATATATATATATATATATATATATATATATATATATATATATATATATATATATATATATATATATATATATATATATATATATATATATAATTCGGGTGTAAATTGCGGAGGTTTATTTGTGTCATAAATCCTTTTAATACTGCTGCCAGTTGTGGTTAGGAAAAAGGTTTTTAAATCCTAACAAAATAAATAAATTAAAACAAATCGAGTTGCATTATAAAAACATACGAAAAATAATGATGAAGTCGTTGGTGATGAACTAGGGGATTGATATGGAGTTGAAGAATGCATGCTTTCAGTTTCCTCGGAGAACTGCTGAAGGACCAACTGGCTACTGCTTGTGCTTGATTTTGTTTCAATACTATCGTTCAATGTTGGGCAATGTGGTAAATTCTGCAACAGGATATTTCAGATAATATGTATATACAAATCAAACTACAAAACTAAAGGTCATTACATTTTTTTTCTTCCACTCTATAAAGTTAACCCTAAAACGCGCTTGGTTTCCAAGATCATTTTCAAAAAGAGAACCGATTTCTATCTCTGTTAAATACTGGAGATTGCTCATGTTGATGTTGCTACCTTAAAACTAATTTAGTATTATGTTCGTATTGGAATAAAGTCTTACTAACTACTTACTTATTAATTTCGGCAATAATGGTTCCATATCTCATTCCTTTAAATGTTTGGCTAGTGGACAATCGATAAGGATGAAAATAAATTCATCGATATTGTTTAAATCACAGTCTTCGATATAACTACCAGCAGGCTCCATCTACAATTGAAATCAGTAACGTTTTTGTTTCTTTATCAATTTATTATAATTTGTGTTTTACGATTTATGTGATTTACTTAAAAGGTAAATATTTTTCAATGACCTAACACTGAGCCTGAAACTACATATACAAAATTAACAAAACTAAACTATAGAATGAGTAGGATTACTATTTATTGTTAATCAATAATTTAGAAGAAGGGGTTTAAAAAACCGGAGTTTGGTTAAATAGTCTCCATCTAACCAGAATAACCAAGTTGAACATTAACATATCCGTCTACTGAATGTATTTAGTATGTACATAGATTTTATATTCGATGAATACATATTAGATAATATGATGAACAAAATTGATGGTTTCAATTTGGTGTTGCCGTAAAACCGAAAGCAATGTTATTTGATTAATTATATCATATAAATAAAAATGTTATTAAAAACAATTTAAATTAAAAAAAGAAAGGGAATTCCCATGTGACCATCAATGTTACTTTTCACCATTACAGTAGATCGGACTATACGACGTTCGTGCAAACTCTAGTTATGCAATAAATTATAATTTTAAGGTACTGATGAAATTGTAATATAAAAACTGAACTAAGATTTATTTAGTATAGTGTTCAAAAGTCTTAAAGTTAATTCTTGAGAAATTAGATATTCTTGTAATAATTAATCCGACTTAATGCCTATTAGATTCATTTTCCATTATGACACAAACCACATAACCTCAAAACTATAATTTTATCATTAATTTATAGTGTTGTAATCCACTTACCACGAAATCAGCCGAAACATACACTTTACACAATATCACGCTACACACTATAATCACAACAAGATTAATATTTTTTGAATCAACAATAAAAACTAACAATTTTTAATTAATTTTTCACTACCTCCAAGTGTTTTTTACGATTTTTAATGATGTAATGACGCTGCAGGAAAGAAACACGATCGAGAAAATGAAAGACAGAGAGAGAGAGAGAGAGAGAAGAAAGCGTCGGGAGGATAATGTATATATTATGAGTAATATGGATAATTTATGCATATGTTGTGATGAACCCTGAAATATTATATTTATTGGGTATAAATTATGCAATTACTGTCATAGACAATGACATATCTGTATAATATATAAAACTGTATTTTTTATTTTTTATTGGGCAATTATTCACGAAAATCATAAATTATAAATAATTAAGAATAACTTCTAATGAACAACTTATACTTATATAGGAATCAACTGCTCAATGCTTTGGATACGATTCAAAATTAAACACTTATTGTGATTTAAGTGAATGTGCCATACTTAAATGTAATTCTTGATTTTTATTCTTTGATTAAGTATTATTTGCTCCTGCCCATTTCTTTGGGTCATTTTATATAAAAATGCAACGAAATTTTGTCCCAAGAATATGCAACAAAATAAAAAAAAATAAAAAATGTGAAGAGAACCAAACGACGAAAATCAATTTTTGGGCTCAAACTTTTCTATTTTTAGATCTATATAAATACAAGTACTCCAGCCCAAAATAAATTAGTAGGCTTAAGCTTTTTTATTTAGGCATTAAGCAAAATTTCAAGCCCCATCTTCAATGTTTTAATTTTGAGCCTTAGGCTCAAACTTCGGATTTTTTCCGTTGGTGTTTTTGATTTTTCTTTTTCGTGCGCGTCACTTGAACATTCTTTCACAACGCACATCACCCGCACGTAAAAAAACTAGAAAACACAACAAAAAAAATACTCCACTCCATCTTTGTCGTTCGCACACGTACACCGTGCACATTGGTCTTGCTCTCAAAATCATTCGACGTTTACGCAACACAACAGAAGTGGATAAAACGTGTATCAAAATATAAAGGCCAATTCTCACTACACAAAAACTTTCGTAATACACATGGCAATGCCATCAATAAAATGCGTTAATCAAACGACTATAATGAAATTTAAAATTACAAAATAAAATAACATATGAAACATAATGTTATGTAAACCTCAAGGTCTACGGTGGCGATAATTTCTTGCGGCAGACAAATGCAAGATCTGGTGAAAACGTTGACAGGACCTTTTGTAGTGACTACTGTAGAGTGAGCGTTGTTTTAATGACAGAGGCCATTTCTACACTTGTACAATGGGGCGTTTTCCAGCATATAATTTATCCGAATTGTTTAATATCAATGTATAGCACGACTTCATTGCTATTTCAGTTTTTTAAAGTAGTCACGTTTTAATCCAACTTAAGAAATGCGTGAGTTCTGCACCGGGTGGCCATATTCTAGAACTTCGTACAAAAGTCATTTTAGAACCACATTAGCATCGAGCATGCCTAATTCCTTAATTTAAAATACGGGATTTTGACAACGGTATTCTGAAAACGGTATTCTGAATACTGGATTTCAAGCCTAACCCTTTTATATGAGATCGGCAATATTATATTTGACCAAATGTAGCGGCAGAAAATATCTATTTGATCAATCAACGGTTAATACACAGCTACATCCATGTTTCGACATAGATTTAGAAATATACCGGTTTTTTATTTTTAAAGTCAGAGATGTATTATGTACCTAATAGAAAGCTATTCAGGATGCAATGGCCTTGGAATTTGTAAACCGAACCAAATTAGTTATTTATCATAAGATAACAAATTGGAACAAAAAGCAAACAAAATTCTGTTATAAGTTACATGATTAAACCAAAATACCCAATTTAACTGTAACTAATATCAAAACACAATGCCAAACTCTCAACAACAATCATATTATCCCTATCACAAAACGTAATCTGAAATATACTTTCAAACTAAAATACTTTAACGTGACCTACAATTTTCTTGTTTCCCCTTCCCATATTTTCCATAAACCAATTTAAATTTATTTTCCAAATCACAACCTAAAAAATTTCTTAATTAAACGTAAAACACACGAATCGAGTAAATCGTATACGAAACAAAAATTGCGAGGAAATTCCAAGCCGAAGGAAAACGGGGAAAATATGTAAACAACATGAAAAGAAAATTTTTGTATTAATCAATATTTATGATTTTAATTTAATTTTCCCAAAATAATACGTAAATAAACTGGATGTGTACAAGTGTTTGTGTAAAATATATAGGCTTCAGTCATCATCATAACGGCATTTCCAGCACGAGACAAAAACAAGAAACTTAACGAAAATCCGAAAAGTTTAGAGTACAGCGCACAGTTCTTTATAAAAGTATTTGGGGAAATTATTTTTTTCGGATCGCCGTTGCGCAATAAAACAAGTCCGAAAAATATATTCTCAGTTACATTTTCCTCAACACACAACAACTGAGAGACAATTTTCCGAAAGATTTTTTCCTTTTTTATTAAAGAATTCGAGGAAAAACAAAATATTGTCGTTAATACAAAAATACGTTATAAAAAAAAAATTATATACAGTGGATTTTACTTTTCGTATTTTTTTTGTTTTTTTTTTTTTTTTTGTATTAAACGGAATTTTTTTCTGTGTAATGTATCTAGTTCAGTACTTCGTGAATTTTATATTGTAACGGACGTGTATTTTCATTTGTCTCGCGTAGAAATTTTTTTAATTTTTTGCTTCTCAAAATAAAATAATTCTGGATTAAAAAATAATATAATATTTCGATGTGATCGGGAAAACGTTTTGCCAATTTACAGTGAAAGCTCTTCTATAATATAGTGAATTTTATATTGTGTGCTTTATATTTTGGTGTTCTCACCAATTTATATAAATTGTGATTTTATAGTAAAAAAAAAGAAAAAAATATGTAAGATTAAGTAAATAGAAAAGTTTAAAGTTAAATTTTGGGTTTGGCTCTGTTTATAAAAAAAAAAAAAATTTGATTCCCAAGTTTGTTATAATCAAAAATATTTAAAAGTGAGCTTTTTTATTTCGAGCCACTGAATGAATAATAATTTTTCGGTTTTAATATTTTGAGTTATTTTTTTTTTTTTTTTGTTTAGTGATTGTGTCATATTTTATGTTTGTATATTATATTGAGTGGAATGTGATCTGGTGGTAGTGAAAAATTTATTTTGAGTGGAAAAATGTAATTTGTGCTTTTCGTGAAATTAAATATGTATACAGGCAAAACATAAATTGTGGTACGTGTATTTTTATATCTTTATATCTTATATACACACACATTATTTCGAGTATGTGGGATTAGTAAACAATCGAGTGTTTTGTTGTTTTACTCGTGTCTCTAATGTTAGTTTACGCTCGTAGGGTAAAGTTCAAGGTTGATCGTGTATAATAATATTATTGTATTTTTTTGAATTTTACTCTTTTGTACATCATCGAATATTTTTGAAGGTTTATAAAGGATATTGTGGGCCTCAGGCTATTGACTCAACATTTGTTTTGAACGATTTTTTTGTTGTTTGATGGTTTGTGTTGATATTTTTTTATGTTTGTCAGATTTTCGAAGAATCGAAATATTTTGTTATCATTCTAGATTCTACAAAAAAATTGTTTGTTTTTGAGATTAGAGTACCATGAAAAATAACAATGGTGCAATTTATACTATATGGATGTTATGGTTTAATTTTTTGTGTTTCGATTGTGCTCTGTTGGGGTGAGAGGCCATTTGTATTTTGATATTCGCGGAATGATTTTTAGCAGTTTGGCTTAATGATTTCGTTGAATAAAATTATATTAATTAGTACTAAATGTTACTTTTTATTCAGAAGAAATTTTGTCATAGGTTATTATGGTTTCTCAAAATGTCAACAACATTTCAACGAGCTTTAAATTAGTTTGGAAAATTCCACGAAACCTGACTGAATTTTGAAACCAGGGAACAGAGCTTATTAAATTTGTTAACCTTTTAGTTTCAAATAATAAGGCACGCGCTTATTATTCTGTCACAGCTCCTTGTTACTGTCATAGCTCCAATGCACCCAACGCACGATCCTTCAAGGAAATGTTGATAGTTGCCATCAATTTTTGTATTTTATAGTCCAACGGAAATTCAAAACTGTTTAGCAAATTTCACTGCTTGGATGATCGTTCGTCTTCTTATTTTCTCTTTTAGTTCTGGATATGGTCAATACCATATCCTCTAACCCAAACATAACTGCAATACTATATACATAGTCTGATGAAGGTCGTATATATATGTAGAGAACCTGATGCTATTTAAAGCACCTTCTGCGTCTATTGCAGACAAATTGAGTCACAACCCAAGAGTGACCATGTGGATTTTTACCACCAAAGAGTATTCGTTGTGAGTTCTTTAAAGAATGTGAATATTTGAACTAAGTAACATTTAAGTAGTTCTGAAAGAGTGGGATCAATCTAGAATGAAATAGAAGGGTGTAATGCCAATCAAAGTCGGTGACAATACCATTGTTTGGAGTGCCTGATTGTTGCGCGATTCTCTGGAACTCGTTACTAAATTAGTGTTGTGTAAAACGATGATATTTTATCTTAATTAATTTGAGTTGTTTTTTTTCCTTTAACAAATTTTTCCAAGCCGTTAAATCTACTAAAATTTATCTCGACTCCTTCCTATTTTGATTGCTCTGATTTCAATTTTAAACCACTGAAATTTGGTTTTCTAATCGAATTTCTATTGATGTGATCTTTTATTTTTGCTGCCCCCATCAACTCCCTGCGGTAATTAAAACAAGTTTTTAATTTTCTAAAAAATTTCTATGGTTGACATGCTGCACTAGTGAAGCTGCGATTCTGTATCCGATCTCAATCATGATCGATCTTTTATGTGTGATCAGTATAAAGGCTGAGTTCAAAAAATTAAAATATTTAAGAAATTATGTATTACACTCAATGATATATTCTCTCTCAAATTTCAATAACCTCAGAGATTTCCGATCTTGTTGGTTAGTAAGATTCTGGTTTTTTTTGTATTAAATGCTGATACAGAACCACTTACATCACCCTTATTGGATCCTTAAGGGTTCTTAAAGAATTTCAATATTTAAGAATTGTCAACTACCTACACTCAATAATATCCTCTCTCGGGCAACAAAAATTTCACAGAATTCCGAACATGTTTGTGAGTTTGGTTTCTTACATCAAAATGTATATGTACAAATTTTAGCAACGAGACAAGCTCAATATTCCGATACTCTTTGATTCACGGTTATCAAAATCACAAAGCTCATTTGAAATTTCGTTTTTAGTCAATTTCAGCGACTTCAACAAAAAATGTATCCTCAATAAGCAAGTTTGCATCACGTCTTCCTAGCGCCTAAATTATGAATGTGATGGGTTTTAAAGCAATGTGCAAATCACATACGGCTCACATTCAATTACTAGATTAGATCGCAAATCAATTAATGCTGCCCGAATTACGTCGATGGTGTTTATAAACCGATTTAAAAAACAAAAATTTAAAAAACTTTACAATGTTCCGAAGCATTTCAATTGCCGCACTCAAGTCACTTTGAATGCGCATTTTGGTATGATGTGGTTGTTCAACAATGAGATCACTCCGATTCGTCTCATCGTTATCGGTTCCAGAGCAATTTTCATTGAGGTATACCTCTTCGTGATCACTATTACTAATATCTTCTGGTTCTAGTTCCCCTGTTGTATTGCCACGTTTCTTGTAAATGACATCCACATTCACCAGATGAATGTATTGATTATAGCAGAGTGGATGTTGATATTGTGAATCTCGTCCACATTTTATCATCACTGCTGCTCCGTTTTTGGTTGTTATTATGACATCTGTCGAAATAATCCCAAAATCATTGCGCTTTACATTAAAAAATTCAGTGGTTTTTGGAGCTGCACAGCTTTCAAGTAGTATGATTAAATTACTTTTCAAGTTGGTGCTGGTTAAAAAGTAGATTCGCATTTAGGTAACGTTGATTTTTTACCCTCGTCAATTCGTCTAAAGTTAGACTGAACTTTCCACTTATTTTTTGTGAGAATTTAGGGATTAAATTATTTTCTTTTTTTTCCAAATCATAAAACTCATATATAAGATTCGTCACACGATGCTTGCCCTTCGCCTAAGTATAGAGTCAAACACTTAATGGTTGACAAATAAATTCACTTTTACAAATGCTATGAATCGAAGAGCCCATCAGCAGCACCAAGTCTCTCAACAATTTCCGCTATAGATTGGCGTTTCATCCATGAATTCCAAACAGCCTGCAATATTGCTGTCGTCTTTACATTTGTTTGGACTGATGTTATGTGTACACTTTCTAGATGTCGTCTCAATCCGCTTGTAGAAGATCCTTTGAAACTTGAAACTTTATTTAGGCATACCAGGCATTTAACATTTTGTCCATTTCCATCTTTTAAGAAATAATTCCTGACTTCGGCAGACATGGTTCTTCTTGTGATGGGGGTCGCTTTTTAATTAATTATTTCAATTAAAAATATTTCAAGGTTATTATTAGGTAATCTTATTACTACTTACACTTACAAATAAAAATCGATGATAATTTTTTACAATCGCTGACTCGTAGAGTTCGATTTCAGCAAAACGATATTTAACTCATATAAATATGAACAAGTGAACGATAAAAAATATGTTATATGACAATTCTCAATTAATTTCTGTATTTGCCAATTCACAATTGATATGCTAAAAGATTCAGTGTTTTCAAAGAATTTGGGTGAACTTCAACTCGAAATAATTTCAATATATATTTAAATGGTTTAGTTTTTGGTTATCGCATTACAACTTCCATATTATGCTTGACTTATTGTGTTCTGATAGTTCTTTAAATGAAATTTTCCTTTAAAACAATTCCCGGGAAATACAATAAAAAATCCCGGGAAACGGGAAATAGAAAACCAACCAAATTCTCGGGAATTGTCGTGCGGGAATTCCCGGGAGTGTCCCTCTAGCTTGACGTATTGCCGACATGATGCTGAGATATATGCGATACGTGGAGTTTCTGTATACGATCTCGATCATGATCGATCATTTAAGTGTGAGCGCTTTTACAAATTTAAGTATAGCGCAGGATATGGTTTTGTTATTTTTGCATAAACTTCACTCTGATATTTGATGACGTCATGGCTTCCATTTCCTTCCAATCATATTATTCTGTCTGTTTAGACTTATATCCAAGTACGGAATACAATTTTTTTCATTCTCTGGGGTAATCACGGCTTCTCATTGCTAGACTCTTACGTTCAAGAACGTTGTTATGTTATCCTTAATTAAGTTGATGGTTAGTTCATACCAGTCGTTAATAGATGGCACGAAATCTACCGTGCTTGATTTCTGATTACGATTTGTTGATGATCTCCCGTTTAGCAAAACATTGATATTTCGGGTCTTTGAGAAGCTTTTTAGCCACGTTTCCCACACATTGGTAATATTCAAAGCGATTGCCTTCGGACCAGGGATCGGTTGTGGGCGGCTTTCACGATAGTCATACTGTTTTTTAGAAATTATTTTATTAATTTGAAGATTCTTCAAAAAGATGTTGGTTAATGCATTTCTCAGAAACTTAAGCTACGGTTAACACAAATGATAGTGGCCAGTAGTTCATGCAGTCAGTTTTATCACAACTATCTTTCAGAACTGGTTGTACCATCGCTCTGTTACAGGCGTTTGTGTATATGATGCTGTATATGCTTATAAAAAAATAAGAAATGAGAACTTTTTTTATTAATATTGGAGCCAAATCAAACTCCATAAATATTCATATTGGAATTCCGCCGGTTTCGGTTGGCTTATTTATAGCCCTTTTCTTCAGGTTTCTGACGATAACTTCCTCCAAGATGTTGATCGGATCCATTTTGGAACCACCATACGAAATTTACAAAGGCGTAACTCCATCGGGGATAAGTGTCTTATAGAATCAAATATAATGTATTCCAGTTTTATAAGATTAAGGAGTTCTAAAATTTTTTTGTTTTAATTTAAAATAGTTGGAGTTGTTTAGGATTTTGATTTAAAATTAATTTAATCTGACATTCACGTATTTAATAAAAAATTAATCAAAGATAAACAAGATTCAAATTTTAAATAAAATAAAATAAATTCCAGTTCAACTGTCAGCCTGTAAAAAAATATTTGACAATCACATAAAACTTTAAAATAACTTAAATAACTTATAACTCACCCAATTCTTTCCGCATATTATAACTGTCCAATACGCTTTCATAAAACTTCAATGATTCCAGAAATTTTCATTCATACCCGACATGTTTGGTTTGTAGCTTGTCGATATCATTTAGTTTTGCTGTTTTCATTTACAATCCAAACGGCAGACTCATTGGTGCCGTAGCACTTAATAGATATCTAAATTTTCTTCGACTGTGTACTTTGTCCTCTCATCTGGTAGAATGACCAAATGGCTAGGAATCGGAAATATTGGTTCAATTGGCTGAAGAGGTCAGGGTGGTTTGCTCGCTGAAGCATTCGCACATACCCAACATGTTCGAATTTTTATTTTGACCTCCGCATCCATCGACGTCTAAACGAATGGTGGTGATACCATCAAGGTACGGATACTTGGTAAAAATACCCGAAACAATTTCATTAGAACTTTAAGTCCGCACATTTTTAGTCCAGTAAAACAAAATAATGTTTCTTTTTGTAAGAGATAAGTGAGGCATGCCTACTGCCGATTACCATGCCGAAAAGGTATACATATACAGCTGCCGACTGTAAAGTATGCCGCTTGGTCGGACACTTTTGGAAGGGTCATATTTTTGGCAATTAAATGACATGGTGAGTAAAAATGTCGTCGCTATTTGCTTGTGTATTCTTATTTTTGTCTTGAATTCATTCTGCTCGTATTTTTAGCTGCTCTTTGAGTTGCAGATATGCCGAGCGTATGTCTGATGAATAAGCTTTAAATCCAATGTTGAAAAATGATCTAAAAATCGTAAGGAAATATCAAGATTTTACTTGACTACTTAGACGCGTTTACTTTTTACAATATTTGCCATAGGCACTTGGTGAAACACACTAATACTTAATAAACACTAATGGGACGTGTTTAATTATAGCTTTTCCACATTCTGTAATTGAGAACTCTCCTGGAAGGGGAGATTAGGATTGGAAAATGATGATAGGACATATTAATTCATTCTAAACATGATCCGCAAAAAAATGTCCGTAAATCGTCATAGTCCCCCTCGTTAAAATTCGAAAGAGTTTTAGTTGTAGTTACAGTCAGCACTCAGGTGGTGTTGCAACAAATATTTTTACGGTTCCTCATGACATAATCATGTTCTGAATTTCAAATTCCAGCCTCGACAGCTGTAGGCCCTTGGAATATTTATATCTTATATGTGTTCCTTTTTTCATTCCATCAGTATAATATTAAGAATACTAATATTAAGAATATTCCAAGCTCCCATCAGAAAATTTTCAGAAAATTATTTAATTGAACTTACAACAAAATTGTATATAACCTAAAATAACTTTAAAATTGCTCAATATCTCATTAATGTCTAGTATTTCAAAATATGTATAATTAAACGTTATTCTTCCCGTAAAACAAGTTTTGGTATCGCGACAGTGTAATGTCTTCGGTCAACTGCTCAGTCATTTGTGCGTTTAATCCTTAACGGAAAATGGTCGAATAGTGAGAGACGTTTTGACCTATCCGTTTCGTCTACCAGCGATAAACATATTGTGGTTAAATCAGTACATTACAAACGCGGCAAAGGTTTGTAGGACAAAATCAACAACCATTACGCGTTTTGTAACATATAGGTTTTTTATCAGCCGTTTTGGTATAGGAATGCGTCGTAGGGCTCTTGCTATCCTTTTCAATTTTTACCCAAGAATACGTACAAATGTGAATACATAAATATAAAAGACATATTTGAGAGGGTCGGTAATGATAACGGACAGTGCCTAAAATGTTGATACAAAGTAGAGAAGATTTGAATTGTTAATATTTGAAGGATGAACAGGTATTTAGAAACATACATCAGTTTTTTACATATCATTTACAATGTAAAAATAAATCAAAAGTGTACAGAATTTTTAGAATTCGCCAGCACCATGGCAAGGATCATCTTCTTTTTCTTCAAACTGTAACTCTAGAGCCTGCGAGCGCGATATATGTTTTGTAGCTCCGACTGGGAAAAATCTACCTGACTGAATGCGTAGGTGAAAAAAATTGTACTCCTTGATATGTTTCCAATATTATAACAGGATATGGCATAATAAACTCCAAATTCCAGTATGCGTAGGTTGTTGAAGCTTTCACCAGTATTTTGTGTCTGGCCGTGTTCACATTTCTCAAGCAAAGAAGGGTGGGACAAGTCCCTGAAAATTGACTTTATGGCTGCCATTGTATAGGCATCGTAAAATTAAAATTTGGTCATGATCATAGTTTTTGCCTTCCTTCACCGATCTCAAAAATTTTGAGATGATTCATTATTCGCCCCTTGCTTGAAATTCATTATTCGTTACCCTTAGGTGAAAAAATTGTGCCCTATATGTATTATCCCTTCAACACTGCCAACATTCTTTCTGATTGCAAAACCGTAACACGTATGTGTTTTGTCTACTGTAGTGTCAGTAATTCTTCCTCTTTCACCGATAGGCTTGTTTTCTGAAAGTTTAGGATGAGAGGTTTTCAACTTCCTTAGTTTGTTGCCAATCAATCCTTTTACGTTTTATCTTCGTTGATAGAGCGAGAAAAGTTGCTCTAGCTCCACTAGCTTCCATCGCTCCGGCCATAGCAGAAAAATTTCCCGTGCAATTTTTAACATGGTTTGTAAGTTGCGGACATCTACCCTATACTTAGACATTATTTCTACGTCGATAATCTTTAATGTGCTAGAGCTACTCTTTTGCCACGACCCGTACAATGGTATACTGCGCTAAATTTGTTTACCTTCATTTTAATTCACCACCTATCATCAACTGCCCGCTTTGATTAGGGGCCAGATTTTTGTACCGACCTCTTTCAATAATTAAATTGCACGATATTCGAAGCGCTTCAAGCTCTCTGCTTCCTCATATTTTGATGGCAAGGTTTTTACTGAGTTAGGTATTCTGAAAAAAACCTATACCCTCTAATTGGCTTATGTTCGCCATAATTAGTTATATCGTGTTATCAAAGATTCGCGATAGGAGTATAAATATTTAGGATTACAATAATGTAAGATGAATGCGGTTTTCCCAAGAGTATTTTGCAATAAGCGTTGGCTCAAGTAATTTTTGCCTGTTAGTCAAGATCATATAATTTTTACATTTGGTATAGAGTATGCAAGGAGACGAGATACGTTTACGCGGTAAGGAAGATCATGCTCGAATGATGATACTTGTTTCTGAATACTTCTATTTTATCAAATTGTGATTGATAAAAGTTCATCATACTGGGCCTGCATGTTCCAACTGAGATATCTGGCATAGATGAAGTGTAAGATGAATAAAGAGCGCCATTTGGTTAAGTCCTTGGTACATCCCTTGCGTTTGTTAAAGGATATATTTCAAATAAACATTACGCTTATAATCACGGAAATATATAATTTTATATTTTTCAATATTGCGATGCAAATGGTTGACTTCACTCCATTTGCTCTTGTAGTACTGTAGTATTTTATGAGTTTGCAAATAGTTCTGAACATTTTTAAACCATCGACAAATAGAAGTACTGATGAGTAAAAAATGACATGGAATATATTTACCATCGCTAAATATGAGACATATCCATGGACCCACCCAGCGAGCTTTGTGGAATACCATATATGAGGCTATTTTTGTATCTGATCTTTATTTTCAAATTTCATCATATTGTAATATATCCGACAGGTATATGAGAAAATCAATTGACAACATCTGCTGAAAAGCCAACGAAGTTCAGACTATCCAAAGCCCTGCTTTGACCGATGTATAGTTAACTGCTTTACTACTCGTATAAACTGTGCCCACTGTTGATGTTGTTCAATAGCCTTAAGAACACTACCTGACCACTTGACACTAAACCTATGTTGGAAATTGAATAGATGTCGTGGAATGATATTTTTAAAACTTTTACACAAGAATTTCAAATAACTTTGGTATCATTGATGTAGTTTTGAATTCGCGTTTGAAACTATAACATTTCCAAAAGTATTTTGGATAGGGCTTGATCACCTTAAATTTTGCTTCATGAAGATCTGATTTATTTTTTCTTCATTTTTCGAAAAGCCCTGCATTTTAAATTTTTTAAATTCACTAGGCGATCGTCACACAAAGGCGTTTTATTGTTTGATGGCCTTTTTGTTAGTGGAACAGTGAAACAACTCGCAAAAGATGATGTAAAATTTATCAATATTTGCATCGATATTGTCAGGTGTTATTTCTTCTTGATTGACTTCATTTGCATTTATCTTTCTGAATTTACAGGTCACAGTATTTTTTGTAAGATAATTATAATTTCTTTGTTAGCTCGAAGGTTATTAGGATGTCTAATAACATTTCCACTGGTTTAGGGTGTGCATCGTTTGAGACAAATTATGTTAAAGATTGAGGATTATATTTTGTTTTAAAGCACAATTATCTTCATCATCATATAAACAAATACAAACATTTTTGGTTCGAATTTCATGAAATCAGGCTGGGTATTTCGAATTTATTACAATAATAGGTATCAATGATGCATGGTCGGTCTGTTATCATCCTCTTGGTTAGGAGATGAGTCTATCACTACACTTGTCATTGGTTCCGGTGTTAACTGTTAACTGATGTCACTACAGCATGTGGATGTGATGGTCCGGCCGCTTGTCGGGAGTGAGCATTTCAGATAACGCGATCATCGATTCTTTGCTGAATTTTGTTTCATATTTTTTAATAAGTTGGTTAGGGTAAAGATGATAGTTTGCAGATTTGCTTCTGCTGTCTCAATCTTTTAAACTGATATGTGAAGTAACGAATATAAGCTATTCATTCCCATCTTACACTCAGGGAAACACTAACAAAAACATTGCAACTTAGCCATTACGATTTTCTTAGGGTTTTCACTTCACCGAGAAATTTATGAGATCGTTTTTAACGTGTTGAACGACTGTTGTGTTTCTTCTAAAATAGACGGCGTTCAAGCGTATTTTTTGTAATGTGGCCGCGACCTGCAGCCCTAATGCATATTCGATTGCTGCAACTTTTTGATATAATTTTATTTGAATTTTATCGTCTGTTCTTACGTAATTCGGGCTTGAGTTTTGAAATAGGTTTTTATTTTATGTACTCCAACGTTGTAGTTCTTTTGGAAGACGGTTATTTTGTTAGCGTTTTCTTGCTGAATACGTTATAAATCCTCCATACTTTATGTTTTGCTTTAACGTTCGAAAATTTTGTGGGTTTCTCTTAATTATTGTGCTATGTGTATGCCGGGTGGAGCCGGCTCAAAGAGCCAGAAAACAGAAAATAATCAAATAATCAGAGAACTTTACTGTTGTAAAATAATTTTAGTTCTGATATATTTTTATTTAAAAGGTCTGATTTACACATAAAATATAGAAAATTAATCTTCACTGCACTGGTGTCGGGTTTCTGAAAATATTTTAGACTGATTATTTTGCATGTTGAGCTTATAACAACAACATTCTTTTTATAATTTTGAACTTTTTCGTACAGTATGTTTATTGGGGACGCACATACAATTTTGACTCTATTTATCGTTTCGAGAAAATTGACACAATTTCACAATTTGTTGAATTTGTTCATTTTAAAGGAAGTAAACAAATGTTTAATTTCATCGCTAAGAGGAATTCATGGAGATATTTGGAAAATGTTTTCCAAGAAAATTATCAAACCATCTGTAAACATTTATTTAAAAATCTACAGGAAATTATCATTCTTGGAAGAAGGACGAAAAATTAATCGAAAAAACTCAAACTGGAATACGGTTGTAGCATTTTAATACTCCAAGCAATTAAAATAGCTATCGGAAAAAAGTTTAGATTCCGGGAAACATGTCACAATTAAAGTCAACAACAAAAAATTGAAAATATCAGAAACACTGAGAGGCTAGAAAAAATTAAAGATTTCAATAAAAAAAAATCCATGTCAAATTAAATAAAATTATTTTGAGCATTTTACCTAAATTTATATAATATTAGATGTGCTTAACAGCAACTGCAACATATAATTGTTACAAAGATTAATTATCAAAATATTCACCATTACTGTATCTGGTTTTTTGCCATTTTCAGGTAGATGCTGAATGCTTTCGCAATAAAAACTTGGCGGTTTCGAAGTAAAATAGTCATCGAGCTATTTTTGTACATCTTCAGCTTTTGTTAAGGTTCCAGGAGCTCGTAGTAAATGACTCCTTTCCGACCCCAGCAGACACACAGTAACAATTTCTTGACATTCATTTTTGCAACTGATGTTGGTGGCTGGCATGGATCAACCAATGGTTTTTTGCGTTTAGGATTATCGTAAAAAATTAATTTTTCACACCCGATATGATTTTATGCAAACAATTCGGTTTTCTGTACTGAGAAAACAAATTCATACAAATGGCAGCTCTTCGGTTTTTGCTTTCTTCGGTCAGTTTATGAGGAACCCAGTTTCCTTCCCTTCGTATCTTTCCCATTGCATCTAATTGAAGTGATATTGCTTGGTGAGTAGCTCCTAACTGTTCTATAAGCTCATTTTGAGTTACAAAGGGATTTCATTCAGTAAACCTTAAGTATCTCGCCTACAAATTATTTATTTATTTATTTCAGAGTTTCTATGTAATATAATAATTACATTAATAAAATTAACATATTCTTATAAATAGATTTATGAATGTCTAAAATTATTAACAAAAAAAATAATAATAATAAAAATTATAATAATAATAAATTAACAATTCAACTCTGTAGGAGCTTTTGAAATGCCGGAGCATTTGTTATAAAAGCACCATTTCATACAAAATCCAAAAAGAACAGAAAAACACAAATATAATATTCAGAAAGTACTTAAAATAAAAAGAAATGTACAAATTTATGTACAGTGGAAAAATTATACAACAAAATAAAATAATAATTAAATGTCAAATAATAAGTTAAATGGTTCATCAAATCAAAAACACAAACAAAAATAATAAAAATAAAATGATTTCATGTATTTACTTAACATAAAAATCTATCTTCTATGTCAAACCCAATAATCCATTCCCTCAATTTTCTATTAAATATATTAAATGATGGTAATAATATTATTTCTGACGGCAACTTATTAAATAGTCTAGGTGCAATATATGTAAAAAATCTTCTACATCCTTCCTTCCTTGCAAATGGAACTAAGCATAAATTGTTTTTTCTCAAATTTACCACTTTTTTTACTCGCGTTTTTAAATATCCATTTCTTTTGTAAAACATCTTCAATATTTTATAAACAAATAATTTACGTAGAGGGAGGATATTCAATTTAGAAAATTTAGGCTTTGTTGTACACATTCTTTTCTTGAAAGATATAACTCTAATAGCAAATTTTTGAAGTTTGAAAATTATATCAATATTGTAATTATATGTACCCCCCAAATTGTAATACCATATTCTAAAATTGAATTAAACATAGCAAAATATAATAATCTATGTAATTTTTTGGGACATAGTCTACGCAATAGGTACAATTTTCGAACGCCAAACAATAGTTTATTTTTAGTTACATTAATATGATTTTTAAAAGTTAATTGGCTATCAATTAATACTCCTAAATAACGATATTCTTTTACATTAGCAATTGATAAGCAATTATTTAAACATATATTTCTATTACAATCAACGGAATGACTTGTTACAAAATTGGAAATTGGTACTCTATTCAACAAACCTATGAGCATAAACTTAGATTTTTCACTTAATATTAATGAATGTATTGCAAGCCATTTTCTTAAATTTACTAAATCACTTTCCATTAAATTAAATAGTTCGCTTTGTGATTTTTGGCTATAAGAAAATGCAATATCATCAGCAAAAGCTGTAATAGATCCATTAAACTTCAATTTTAATAAAGAATTTAAATAAATCAAAAATAGAATGGGTCCAAGCACAGAACCTTGTAGCACACCATTAGTACACACTAAAAACTTACTATAAAAACCATTCAAAAATACTTGTTGTTTTCTGTTACTTAAATTACTTTTTATTAGTTTCAAAACAATCCCTCTAAAACCAACATTATACAACTTATCAATTAAGATTTTGTGATCGACAATTCAAAAGCTTTTTTTATATCTATGAACAATGTACCACATTCTTTTCCATCATTAATTCCACGCATTATTAGGTCCAGAAAACAAACTATAGCATCTTCAGTATTTCATCTTTCTAAAAATCCGAATTGTAAATCACTAAAAAATTGCATTCGCGATTTTAGGATTTTCTCAAAAATCTTCGAAAAAACCGATAAAATTGAGATTGGCCTGTAATTTACCAAATTAGTTGGATCATTACTTTTAAAAATTGGTATAATGTTTGAAATTTTTAATTGATCTGGGAAAACACCTATTGCAATACAAGAATTCAATATGAAGGATAATGGCTCACAAATAAACAATGCAGCCAACTTCACAATATTGCTATTTATATTATCAATGCCACTAGAAAATTTATTCTTTAAACTAACAATTATATTACAAATTTCATTTGGATTAGTAGATTGAATAAAACATGAAGTTTCTTCTAATGTACTGTTATATAGAACCAGTTTTTCTTCCTCTTTAGTAAAAATTTTATTTACTCGATACGTTTCCATTAAATTATCAACAATTTCAACAAAATAATTATTAAATACTTCAGGTAAAAATTTTAACTCAGTTATATTATTTCCAAATAAATCTTTAACCTCTTTAATAAATACGTGTCCTTTTTTCTAACCTGTTAGTTCATTAATAATCTTCCACTGATCCTTTAAATTTGATTGATTATAATTAAATAATTATACTTTGCACTATCAATTTCTATTATAACAGTTTTTTTATATTTTAAATATTTCTTTTTTAAACCAACATTAGTTGGGTGTCGTTTTAGACATCTTCCTAAACTATTCTTAATATTAATTGTTCTCAATACCCTGTTATTCATACACTTATTCAAAAACGTATCTTTATTTTCTATAATATGAACCTTTTCACTTTGTTTTATTATAGTTAATAAAATCGTTAAAAAATTTGAAAGAGCTTCATTAGGATTAGAATTTAAATAAACTGTCGACCAATTTTCATTTTGTAGCAAATTTTTAAATAAAGTGTGATCAAATTTCTTAAAACAATTATACTTAGATGAACTAAAATGAGTATAGCTTGAAAATTCAATACCTAAACCAGTAGCTACATGATCAGTAATGTCAAAATCAAAAACATTAGTAATAAACTTAATATTATTGTTTGATTTTTCCCTAACAAAGATATGATCAATACATGTCGATGAAAACCTAGTCACTCTGGTAGGCGTGTTTATTAAGGATTGTAAGCCATTTGACGCCATAACCATTAAATAATCATACTTTGAACTAGAATTGGAAATTAAATCAATATTTATATCTCCAATAATTATCAAAGTTTTTGATCTAAAATTGTTTAGATTAGTTTCCAATTCTTCAATAAAATTTGACAGTGAAACGATTGTAATCTATAAAGACAAATACATTCAATTACAATATTATTATATTCTAATGAAACATTAATTACGTCAGCAGTACAAAAATTCAATGGTAAAACCTTAGCTTTTAATGTTGACTTAATATAAAGAGCAGTTCCCGAATTTTCGTTGCTTTCATTACATTTCGCATAAAAATCATAGCCCGGTAAAAATCATATAAACTAACGTCCGCTTCTTTTATAAAAATTTCAGTTAAAAATATAATCGAGGGCATAGAGCTTAAAGTTGATAAATGAGAAATAAAATTATCTAAATTCCTATTCATGTTTCTAATATTTTGATGAACCACCCAAAATTTACAATCCAAAAATGTTTTTAGACCAATGTTAGTAACATCTGTCATGTTACTTATTAAACTAGTCATTGAGGATCATTTTTCAATAATAAGAATAACATACAAATTAAGAACTTTTATATGCATTTAAGAAAATTTTAAATTATCAAGACCACTAAAAGACTTTATAAATATTATATTGGAGCCGTCTTCCTTCCTTATATGAATTGTACCTTTTCTAATCCAATAGTACTTAAAATTAAAATCTACTTTAAATTTTTGACATTCATTTAACAATTTTCTTTTATAAATATTTAACCCATTTCTAATAAAAATTGCTTTACCCGAAACTGCATTAAATCCAATATCAGATTGGAAAATTTTCTTTTTTATTTCCGCTTTTCCCAAAAGTTCAGCAACATGTTTCTCAGTTTTCAACTCTACAACGATCATTTTTGTTTTATTTCCCGAGCGATTATTCTTCTTATCCTCAATTGTATGTAATTTAACAATCCCATCATTTGGATTAAAATCAACATATTTAAAGATGTTACTAACAGTTTCATCAATATTTTCCTTTGAAGCTTGACATCCAAAAATCACCACCTCATGCAATTTTGATTTTTCCAATGAGGATTCAAGTATATTTTCAAACAGCTCCATTCTTGTTGTCATGCGCATATTTCTAACTTCCAACGATGAAACTTTATCTTTAAGGTGCTTATTTTCATCCATAATAAATTTTAATGTTTTGGAAACTTCGTCATATTTCAAACATAAAAACTCCAAAGATTTTTTTATTTAAGCAATATCATCCTTCATTGAAAAATCATGATGATTCATATTCATATTCAACTGTCGCGTTTCATTAATATTAGACCGATTTGATATTTGCACTTGTTGATTACTACAGTCATCACAACAATACCATTTATCCAAATTACTAGCTCTCTTCAAATTTTTACCAACAATATTTTTACATTTTGCATGGTAGGCTCCATCACACATATCACACACAAAAAAAGGCTGATTAGGATATTCTTTATTGCACGCTACACAGCATAACTCATCTTCACGAACTTCCTTTTTAGCAACACTGTTTCAATAAACACTTTCTAATTTAAATTTGTCGGTGAAAAATTGTAATATAGTATATTTGAAAAGCACAAAAATCTAAAATTAAAATTTTTTTCTTTATATTATAATTTTGTATTATTTGAAAATTGACAAAACACGTCTGTTCTGTTCAGCCTACTCCAAGTCACATATTTACTGCACATTATTTTACTGCACCTGGACATGGATCGTCCTCAAGACTAAATTTGCCATCACGACACATTCATTTGAACACAGATGCTAAGATGTCAAATTAATGATGCAATTAATTATTTTAATTCTTCTATTGACCATGTTGTCCATCAGGCAGTTCCGACTAAGGATTCTTCGTCCAAATATAAATTATTACTGTCAGATAAGATTTTGCTAGAACTTCGAAGTAATAAAGGTGGAGACAATGGATCTAAAAACGATTCCGGTAATTTTCCAGAAAAATGTGAAATCCTAGCAGAAACGTTTCAGAAAAATTATGAATTATTCCCTAATGTGGTAGAAACTAACGATATAAAACTCTCCAAGTCTTCAAAATATTCAGAGCAAGATCTGACTAATTTCACTGTCTCGGTTGATGAGATGAAAAGCATCCTACGGCACCATCGTCCATTCAAAGCTCCAGGATTATACTCAATATTAAATATATCATATTGAAACATCTTCCCGATTCTGGGTTCCTATTTCTTTCCAAAGTATTGCATAACTATTTCAATTAATTCCCTTCTTGTGGAAAAACTTCAAAAGTTGTAGCAATAGTCAAACCTAACAAAAGTGTTTCAGACATCAAAAGCTGCTAGCCAATCAGTTTGCTCACTCTGTAAGCAAAGTTTTCGAATGCTTAATTAAAAATAGACTCAGTGATCACCTTGAAACAAACAACATCCTGATTCCTGAACAATTTGGGTTTCGTCACAAACATTCCTCAATCTACCAGGTCCATTGTATAAACTGCTGAAAAGTTATTTCCTATATAGATCGTAAATTTTATGTTCAGATCTTGAACTGTAAGTCTACAATAAAGATTACACCTGCGAATGGTGTTCCACAGCAAAGTTTCAAATTTGCTATTTACACCTTATTCCACTTTTTCAGTTCAGAACCAGTTCCTGAAACTGATTCTGAATGTTCCAAGAAGATATTGCAAAACTGCTCTCCATTCCCTTATTGCTCCTATCGAGAAATCTTTTGAACTTAAGGAATACTCCATGATAATTTTTAGTGTGCGGGTGAGCCATTCAAGAGCTCCTTCCGATGAGCAAGTACGCCTTATCCAGCAGATCTAAATGAAGTAATCCATCATTAATCTAAGTATAAAACTGATTTCGTAATCTCAGAAATGAGGTGCCCAAATCCCTCTACGAGATGAGACGTCAGAGAAATAAATAAAACAATTATTTTTAGGAAATGGGCATCAAATTCTTGTAATTGCCTTTTTCAATTCACTATTTTGAATTTTTACTGACACGACTCTGGCGAATCTTCCCATAATCCACCTAATGGAAAGGACATGATCTTCTTTGAGCAAAACGTGGGACGCAATATTAATATTTGCATTCGGTGCCTGCCAATTATGAGTTTGTTGGATCTCGTTAGGATTTTCAATTAACCATCTGTTTGGAGAAATTAAACAACATACTTATCACTTTAACATCATTTATTAAATAAATCTGCAACTACAGAATTGAATGGTTTAGCCGGTTACATCAGCACACCAACAACCAAAAATTAAATAAAACGTCAATAATACAAAACAATTTTTCACATACTTACCACTTTATTAAATTAATCCAAATAATATGTATCTGAAATTAAGAAACTAATTAATAATTTTATATTGCCAAACATTAATTTATATACATAATTTATACTTATCTTTTGACATTCCTGTAAAATCCATCTTGTAAACACAACTTGTCAACTTAACTGCCATTATTTTCGTTATGTAGTACTAGAGTAGTAGCACGATGGGTGCGTTTTATAATGTATAATTGGTTACATAGTATATCGTACTAGTACTTTAATTAATGTTATTATTAGTAGTACATTTTTAATTAAAGTTAGCTACAATCTACATTAATTATAAATTCAAACATGACAGTTATAGCTTAACGTATAATATGTAAAATATTTCAATATATATTTTACATATTATATGGACGTTAAGCTATAATTTCTTATATTCATTCAATTCGAAGCTGGCGAACAAACAATTTGTTATAAACATTAAAATTATAAATAATAAACTATTTTGGTTACTTAATAAAATAGTATAGTGTTCAAAGCAGTGCTTAAGTTTTTTAATTTAAAATTGTCTACGTATAATTCAGCTCGTCATCAGATTTTCTTAAACATCAGCATTCTTTCCCCATATCATCTGGAGCATCCATCTTTAACTTCCATCCATACATTTCTCAAGTTCAACAATTGCATCTGGTTAAATCTCCCTCAACATTACACATACACCATCTTTGTTAAAACTGTTACATGTAGTATTGAATTCGTTGCCAGTGTGAAAGTCGATTGAAATTTATAAGAAAAAGAGGTATTTCAGATTTCAGTAGTCTTATGAGTTGTACGATAAATATATTTAGATTTTTAAAAGCCAATTTTAAATTGCCAATTATCTGTTTTAAATAGGTTTAGCCAACTTTTTGCAACTTCCTATAATCCACCGAAATGTGTAGATTGCCATGAGATTGATTGCCTTTGAATATTTTTGCATGCAAAACTACAAAAGTTGGTGTTGGTGCGATGTAGCACCCACAAAACTCCCACACAACGAACGTAATGCGGGTATAAATGAAGAAGTTGACATTATTTTGGACCATATCGAAATGGCACGCTTTCGTTGTGAAACATATAAACAAAGCGGTATATGATTTTGTGGTGGTATTGGACTAAATATTGTATGATATTTGGAAAGGATCGCCATAATCAATGTCTACATGTGTAAATTTTGGCCATTGATTGCAGTCTAAAGTGAGTAAATTTGGACCGCTTCACCAAGGTTCCAGTGATTCTAAAAGACAAGGCATTATGCGCCTCGAAAAACTCTATAGGTACATGTCACCAACTATCGATTGATGTAAGATTTTGTATCTGAGATGTACGAAGCGATACAAAAGTTGATAATTTTACAGATGACGTGTGACGTGTTAATCCTCTGAAGAGTTTATTCGGTATCTAGCCAGAGTGTGACAAGGTAAAAATTAATTTACATTGCCAGATAATTAGACTAAAACGTGTGAAGTACAAAGCTCGGTAATTTTTGGCAATTCCGTACCGATTTCGCTTTAAAGCAAATTAGTCAAATGTTGTTTACAATAGCTGGGTTTCTTGACGCTTGATCTGATTCAGTTCAGTTTATGTTTCGAGAAACAACACAAAGGCGCTTGCTAGATTTAAAATCCAAATTTGTGATCTAAAACAAAATTTGGATCATGTTATATGGAAAACATGATCCAAATTTTATTTTAGATCTTTAGAATATGAATTGATTTAGATTGTAACATGACCATAGGTCATGTTAACAGAAATGTAATTATTTCCGGTCGTTATACATAGGCTAAACTTAGGGTTAGGGGTGGGTAGATCTGGATAACCAAATAATCCTAGTTTGAACCGCAGGAGGAAAGGAAAATCAGGGAAAGGTAGGGTGGAAAAAGAATGGCAGCAGTCAACTCACCTTATTTTTGGCTCTACTTACCTAGATTTCACTCGACCAATTATAAAACACTAGAAACAAAAATCGAACCCCCCAAAAAGACGAAGTAAAGAAATTATTTCCATTCCAAATTCAAATGAGAAAAGCAGAAAGACAAGTGAAAATTTCTGAAATTATTAGATTAATTTTAACTGAATTTATTTTGATTTTAATTTTAATTAGACTAGAAATTCCCATCACCAAAATTAGTTATTACTTAAATAAATTAAAGATAATTGAGAAAAAAAACCAATGAGTTTATACAAAAATTTAAAGAAAATTAACTTATATTAAGAAAATATATAAAAAAACAGTTACATGTATACGTTGCGGATCCGATGTGAAGCGATGTATCCATTAAATTACATAATGTTGGTCGGTCATAGTTCCGTTTATATTTTGATCGCGATATTTTAATTTTTAGTTTTGATTTATTATTATTAACATGTTTTTTATTAGAATTATTAAAGAGTTGAATATTTAATTAACTTTTAAACGTCTTATATGAGAATAGTATTAGCTTACGTTTTATTACTATTTTTTTCGTGTTTTTGATTTCTTCTTGTATATTTTCACTTATATTATTCGTCCAATTTTCACCACAATCACAATTTTGATTTATGTTTTTTTTATAAATTATTATTCTTATAAAGATAGATTAATTAACTTAGTGGTACAAGTAGAAATAGTAATAATTTTTTGTTTTAGCACTAGTTATAGTTTCTAAGTTTTTATAGTTTTATTTTATATTTTTTTTTATTTTGTTTTATTTTTTCTATTTTTGCAAATTATGGCTTTTCACTTATTTATATGTATCGTCAAATATAGTATCGTCCATTTTATATGTATTATAACTTTAGACGATTAATTATTTTATTTAGGGTGTCGTTTCGAGATTATTGATTTTCTTCGTTTTTATTGATAAAATAATCCCAGCACCGATATTTTACAAGCCAAACACTTTTTTGTATTTTTGTTTTGTACAATGTTTTATGCGATCTTTGTGTGATCGTTGCCAAAAAGCTCGATTTATATTATCCGTTCCTTTCAGTTCCTTCATTTTTCGTATCAGACAAAAAAAAAATTTGTTACATGTATTTTCATAGGAGTATTTATATTATCCGTTCCGTTCAGTTCCTGCAAGTACGGAACGGATAATATAAATACTGCAATGAAAAAAACATGTAAAAATGTTTGTTTTTGTCTGATACGAAAAATGAAGGAACTGAAAGGAACGGATAATATAAATCGAGCTAAACTCGTCTCACTACATCCGGCATCACCATCCAATTTTACAACCTTTTTATTTTTTTGATTATTTTATGACCCCAATCGGGAATACTACAAAATAGTATAATCTCTTTATCATCAGAGGTCTCATTAGGTAAATGAGGAGTTTACATTACATTTTTACTACAGTCTGTAGCCAAAGAATTTTTCACTCGCTATTAAGATTATTTAACTTTCAAAATTCTAGCAATACATTCATGGAACAAATAGTAATTCGTAACAAGATCTTTAGAATATGAACTGATAAGGATCAATGAGCGTCAAGAAACAAGGCAAATATTATGTTTTAATAGTCTCTTTTGAAATATACAAGGTGTCCTAGAATCTTTTTTTAACTTTCCTTTTTAATACAATCTAGAAGAGCCTGCCTTTCCACTAACATCATTTTAGTAAGCTATATTATCCTCTGCCATATAAAAACAATGGTTATGTAAAGTCTTTTTGTTGATGTTTAAGTAACGAAAGCGGGGAAAAAACAATAAACTCCCGAAAGTTCATTGTCAGAAAAATATCCGACACCAATGCAGATTTTAAAATGGTATCATATCACACCGGGCTATTCAAAACAGAATAATTTTAATCATTGTTTTCGTTGGGAGTGCTTCGGCCCCAGAACAGATTGCAGGGATTAAAAAATAAACAAATAAATAATATTTTTCAAAAAGTATGTCGTATTTATTAAAAAATGTACTTTTCAAAATTTCGAGGTCTAAAATAGGTGCTTTGTCAGAAATAAAACAAAATGATGAACACAATGGTAAACTAAAGTATAACAATTTTTTAAATCAACCTAGTAGGCCGAATTATACAAAATTTGTGATATAAAAAGAAAAACATTTTGTTATTCTTATTACTAGTTCCAAACATACATACTCGAACGTTTATAGTTAAAATGTCAATGTGACTTATTCCCACCGCGAATATGCAGACATGATTTAAATGTATGGTTTATGTAATGGCAACGACCGAGCAGCAGCTAGAAAATTCCAGCGACGATATCCAAATGGGGAGCGCTGTCTCGATTTCAGAATATTTCAAAAGGTACATCAAATGTACAGTGAAAGCGAAGTCCCTGGTCCTCTGAGAAGATATGAAATAGCCGGTCAACTTGATATCGACGAAGATATAGTAATTGGAATGGTGACAAGCCACCCATCTACAAGTGTTCGGGAAACAAAACCTTTTACCTACTGACTATGAAAAAAGGGTCCAATTTTGTCAAGAAATGCTGCGTCGATGCCAAGAAAATTCGCATTTTTTTAACAAAATTTTATAGAGAAACGAAATATGTTTTATAAAAGAAGGGATATTCAATATCTATAATTTGCACTATTGGGCCCGCATAAATCCAAAACAAGTGCAGCGTAGTCGATTTTAACACGTATGTGAAGTTAGCCCAGAATTTCATCCCAGGAAAATAAAAAAACTTCATCGGATTACACTAAAATTGTAATGATATTCCAGCCCCGAATTTTTTATAGTAATTTCGTTCAATGTCGAAATTTTATTCTAGCCCAGAATTTTTTTTTTCAAATTTTTAATATTTAAATCAAAATAAAAAAATTAAGTAAAAATTATAATTGTGGGATTTTATAAAATAACGAAGAGCCATTTGTTGTGCTATAAAAACATGATCAATAAAAGGCAATTGGCTGAATGTAATCTATGCGACGCTGAACCGTATACATAAGCTCCAGTATAGAAAGGAATCAAAAAAGTGACTAGTAACGAAAAGCCGATACCAGGCCAAATCCTTTTGGATATTATATGAACTCGATACCATACTGACCCAAACCATCATAGCTCTATTCACAACACACAAATCGTTTGAAGTTAAAACAAGAACTATGAACTAACTGTGTAACCTTGTTTGAAATATAATGCTGTTCGTAACTAGTCACCGATATTTCTGGACAGATCCGGCTAACCTTTTTGATTCAGCGTCGCATAGATTAGATTCAGTCAGTTGCCTTTTATTGATCATGTTTTTATAGCACAACAAATGGTTCTTCGTTATTTTATAAAATCCCACAATTATAATTTTTACTTAATTTTTTTATTTTGATTTAAATATTTAAAATTTGAAAAAAAAAATATTCTGGGCTAGAATAAAATTTCGACATTGAACGAAATTACTATAATAAATTCTGGGCTGGAATATCATTGCAATTTTAGTGTTACCCGATGATTTTTTTTTATTTTCCTGGGATAAAATTCTAGGCTAACTTCACAAGGGTGGTTTTAACACCATTTGGAGTGACCATGTGTGCGGGAATAGTGGACGGCAAATTCAGGTTCATTTAAACTCCCACGTCAGATCAACGGGGAAGTCTATTTAAGTTTTCTACAAAATGACTTGGATGAATTATTTGATGACATTTCTCTACAAACACCTGGAAATATGTGCCTGCATCATAATGAAGCTACCTCTCACTGTGCACTAGTAATGGAACAACACCTGCACGTAAATTATCCAAGCCTCTGTATTGGAAGGAGACGGTCCACTGCATGACCATCGCGGTATTCTAATCTGAATCCTTTAAATTTTTGCTGTGGGGTTATTATAAAGATCTGTCTTATGAAAGAGTAAACCGAAGAGCCGGATTTAGCAACACTTTATACGGCGATGCCGTATAAACTTTTGCAGCACCAATAATTCGAAAAACGTTATGCTTGACTGTTTTTGTTGGAACGGAGCTCCTCTATCATTCTCAGTGTTGTGCCGTATTGTCTACAACGCGCAGATAATTAATATTCTACACGTGTAGACAATGTATGTAGAAAATTAATAAAATGGCGTTGATAATGTAGAGAATGTAGACAATATTGAAAATTCAAACTATTTCACGATGTAGTTTCACGATCCTTTCTCCACGGTGAAAAATATGTCCCAAACCGCTTATATGGTAATGAAGCACATTTACTTATGTTTATACGGTTAAAGTGCGAAATCATTAAATGGCCAGAATTAAATTTTTTTAAAATCGTTTATACAATAAAAAATCGGTTTTAAATAAGTCCTATGTTGGGAGGATTAAATGGTGGAAAATGGGTGCAGGAAATTGGTATATGCTTATGAAAGTTATATCGGCCGATAACCTTCAACGGTAATTTACTATACCCTACTGAATAATTCACAACATATTTGACAATATCTAACAACAATATCTAACAACATGACTGCTATAACATAACAACAACAAAATACACAAATTATGGACAAATTATGGCCAAGCAATATTAATTCCCTTTATCTTTAATTTAGGAGCACATAAATCTACTTGGCTGGACTATCAAACTCCGTAAGGCTATTGTTTTGATTTCAACCCATGACTTTCCAAGTTGTTTCGTTTCTCCTAGCATCGTTCGTTTCGTCATTTACAAACAGCTGCAGCTTATTGTTGATCGTAGGTGTACGCATCCAGTTTTCGGGATAAGACAAATATGTATTCCAGACTTTGTGTAACATGTTCAATGTTATTCTGGCTTTGTTGATTTCGTCGACTCTTCATCTGTACCACCTGTTTTTTTGTTAAAGTACAACCAACGTATATACGATTTCATTGGTGTGTTTAGCCTCATCGTTTACTTTTCCTGATATTTATTTTGAGACCAACTTCTTTTGCTAGATCTGAGTAGGAGTAGTGGTGAATTCCATTCACTAGACTGCTCAATAAAGATACGTTTTGTTTTATTATGATAACGTTGGTGTAATTTCATCCTGGTTTGAAGCCAATTTGTTCCTTCCTTAATTTCGGGTGGAATGTCGGTGACATTCTATAGAGATTGAAGATTGCTACTATCTTTATGGTTATGTTGAAGAGGGATGTATATCCGGCCAATTTATAATATACATTTGCTAAGCTCACCTTTTTGAGAATCGTTATTGATTATTAGAAATTTCTTGTTTGTCATTACGTGATCTATTTGGTTCGGTATTCTACTTTAGGTTATGTCCATATTGTAATGTGGGTTTATATAAAACAACGTGTTTAGGCTGAATAATGTATTTCATTTTCTTATTCTCGCTACTCACTACAATCCGATACAATATTGATTGTGCGTACATATTGATACATACATATTGATACATAAATATCGATTGTGCATTAACTGGTTTAATTGGCCTTCCAAAACTAGAAGTTTTAACATTATTATTTGTTCCCTCATTTGAGTGAGAGATGTTCTCAGTCACATGATGTGGTTGATCTGAGTGGATTGATTCGTTTTGTGTTGATGGCGGTAAGAGTGTAACAAACGAATTTCTCTTTTGGGGAATGAATGCTCTCGTTTTGCTTAAATGGTAAGTATTTCGTCTAAATATTTGGTCACGTTCTGTTTTTACATAAACTGATTTGGGAGCTTCTGCGTTTCTAACCACTGTTCCTGATATCCACTGTCTCGGTCCAGTCTGTAGTCTAACCTGGTCATTAATGTTTAGTTGAGGTGCTATTCTTGCTCCTCTATCAGCATATTGTCTTTGTTTGTTGCGTTGTGTTTGTTGACACACAGCACATTTATCAACTAGTTTTTGGACATCTGCTGCTAGATTTTTGCAATAATAGCTTTTTCTAACCAATCTCGTAGTGCTTTCTATTCCAATGTGACCAATGTGAGCGATGTTGAGTATCTTCGAGATTTGTTTTTTAGGGATCACTATTTTCTCTCCTTTAGTGATTATATCATTATACAATGACAATTCTTCTTTGAACGTAGAGAAATGTTTGAGATTCAAAGGTATCCGTTTTTTGTCTGGCCATCCATTCAATATATAATTTTTTAGAATTTGGAGGTCAACGTCGTTTTTCGTATCCTCGATTAATTCCTCTAATGCATGTTCTGAGAAAGGTACTACTAGATGTATTTGAAGTTCTTCTTCTTCAATTTCATCATTCCTGTTTTTGATATCACGACTTAGAGCATCAGCTATGGGTATTTCTGTGCCCTTTATGTAAATTATTTTCGGTGAGTACATCATAACATCAAACAGAATTCGTTGTAGTCTCGGTGGAGCTGAAGTTATTGGTTTCTTAAATATTGACTCCAATGGCTTGTGGTCGCTCTCTATTGTTAATTGTTTCCCATAAATATATTCATGGAATTTCTTGCATGCAAAAATTATAGCCGTGGCTTCTTTTTCAATTTGTGGATAATTGATCTCTGCAGGCGTCAACGATCTCGATGCATAGGCTATTGGGTGATCGTCCTGGAGAAGAACTGCTCCTAATGCTGTTTTACTTGCATCCGCTGATAGTTTGACTGCCTTTTTTGTGTCATAAAATTTTAATACCGGTGCGGTAGTTACACGGTTAAAAATGAAAAAATAAAAATTAGTTTTAGCCCAAGAAAAAAATTATTTTGAATTAATTTTATTCAATTTGGAACATAAAATACATTCTTTTCGTAAACCTAAATATTATTCTTGCTTATTAAATGTTTTTTATTCTTACTTTGTTTATTATTTATTTTTTTATTTAAAACAAATTTTATTCTTTCGTGTTATTCGTTACATAAATAAAAATTTGTCCTTTTAATGATAATGTTTATCTATATTTAAACCTAAAATATTTTCAATATTAGCAAAATTAATAGATTTTAACTAACTGGTTCACTTTATTCTAAATAGAATAAAAATTAACGAAATAATTTAAGCTTAAAAGTATAAATAATCAATTTTGTTAATTAGCATATCATTCTTCATAGTTAAGAATGATATGCTAATTTTAATCTAACTCTTAAATTCTAAGGGCATCCCAACTAAAATGAACCTCAGTATCGTTCGCATCAATAAAAGTATATCAGTTTATCGGAACTGAATCGTGATATATTGTGCCTTAATTCTGTCCAGGTCATATAATGCTTGCTCTCAACTACAATTCTTTTTCGTCTCTCAACAAAAATAATTAATATAAATTTTTTTCGTCCATAAACTTTCTGGAGATCGTTACGGTAATCTCAAAAAATTTAGCGGATAATTTTTGAAATCAGACGCCTCGAGTAGAACAAATGGAAACGTAAATACGTACTGTAACTTTTGACATCCAGTTTAAACCTAACCCATTTTAAGTTCAAATTTCTAGATGATCAAAGTAACAAAACGGCTATGAGAATACAATTATGAGTGGAGTACATAATATCGTAGACTACAACATACAAACAGGTTCAGCCTACTTTCAACGCTCACTGTCTCCGCTCAAACTGATATCATTGTGATATGATTTTGTTGATATAGCGCCGTTTTATATAGATAAAATATTTTCCTCACATATCGTATACAACATTAAGAAATTTTCAACCAAACTCAAAAATTGAAGACTTGTTACGAGTTTTTAGGAGAAATAGATAATTTTAGAACGGTTCGTGCGTGTAATACCTAAATAGTACCTTGTAATACCCATATAGTTTTGCCCACTTTAAACTTTCAATATTATTTTAGGCCTAACGCAAATGAAGGATACATGGGCAATTAATAGACGTTAATTGGAGTTGTGTTCTTCTCAATCATGTTCTTATACAGCTCTTAAATACATTTGTGGAATAATGGTAGGTCAACCAGCGGTTGACAACTTTTGATAAAACGGCTGATAATAACTGATACTCATACTTATTTAACTAAAAATTGCAAAGAAAATCATAATTTGTCCTTTTTAGTATAAAAATATTTTTATCATTTTTATTCAATTTTGCATAAAAATGTGGGCAAATTATTTAGTATTTAAAACATAAATTAATATGTTTTGCAGTACACAAAACTTTTAAAATTTAAAATTTCATGTCTTTATCTTTTCCATTACTCTTGTGGAGAAATAAGGGATAGCAATCTTTTTGGTAATAATTGTTTGATTTAGTTTTAGAAATTTCGACTTAAAAATTTAGTTATCAGTTGCCGATCATTTGAAAAGGTTCTGCTGTGAATTAAGAGGTAAGTTTTGGTTTCTACACAATTTATGTAGTTTTTAATTATAATTAGTGCCACTTATTTTTAATCATTTATTTACTTTTAACAAAAACATATTTAGATACATCTACAGCCAGCCCGCACTCAATCACACTACAGGAACACGGATGGAAATTGCCTTTTGTTTGAAAATGTACGGGTAAATAAATAATACAAATATGTATTTGATAAATTTTTCTAATAAAATTTTTTCTTTTTTCTTATTTAATTTATTTAGACAAAAACAAGTTAGATGGAACTAATCACGAGTTAGTAACATGGAATGTTATCGGCTTGATATTTCACCCAACATTTAGGAGCATGCAAGGGTTTTCATGAATCCGAAGAATATTATATGCGAGCGGATAGGATATAATCTACATAATTTTCATAAACTATTGTATATTATATGTTGCCAATATTTCAAATAAAAAAACTTTGTTTTACTATCAAAATTTCTACTTTGTTTTACTCAAATTTCACTTTAAAAAAACCCTCAATTTGATTAAAAAAGAATAAAATGTTTCCCTGAATTGCATAAAATATGGTAATGATTAGTATTTATTAAAATTTTTTAATTAGATAAATATTATTCTTTGTGACTTTTTTTTAATACGCCAAAAAGAGCAAATTTAGTCATTTTCAAAGAGTAAACTCTATTTTATATTTGAGTGCTTTTAACACTCGGCCAGAGAATAAAAATTATCATTGTCCGATACATGAATTTTAATCTTTTGGACAAAACTAAAATTTGTTAAAATTAGGACAAAATTATTTTAATTTTGAAAGTATAAATTTTATTTATTTGGGAAGTATAATTTTAATCCTTAGAAAAGGATGGACGTATAGTTATTCCGCAGAAGGATACGAAAAGAATGGATTTCATCCTTTTATTTTTAACCGTGTAGAGCTCTTTTTATTTTCTCGAACGCTTGTTCCTGTTCGAAGTCCCATATGAATGTACTATCTTTTTTGATCAACTTTCTTAATGGCTCCGTTAATTCTGAACAATTTGAGATGAACTTTGCAACGTAGGAGACCATTCCTAGCAATCTTTGTACTTGCTTTGATGAAGTTGGTGTTTCCATATTGTGAATTGTTGATACTTTCTCACTGTCTAATTCCAATCGCCTTTCAGTGATCATATGACCCAAAAATTTTAGAGTTGTTTTATTGTATTGGCATTTCTCTTTATTCAGTTTTAATCCTGCACTGCTTATTAACTCTATTACTCGTTTGGTAATTTTTCACATTCGTCTCGTGTTTCTGCATGCACTAGGATATCATCCATTGAACATTCCACATTTGGTATGCTGTCCAAAAGATTGTTCATTATCTGCTGGAATATTTCTGGCGCTGCTGCCAATCCAAAAGGCATTCTTAAACAGGTATATCTTCCCCAAGGGGTTTGCAAAACCAAGATATTTTTGTGTTCTCTCCGAAACTCTAATTTGCCAAAAGCCCTTCTTACAGTCTAAGAGTGTGAAGAACTTTGATTTGTTTATCCTAGCCGATATTTCTTCCAATGTTTGAAGAGGATAATGTCTTCTTAATATGTTTTTATTCACATTCGATGTGTCTAAACAAATTCTTATTTTGTCTCGTTGTTTAACTACTACCATCGGTGATACTGCTGGAGTAGGCTCAGTTATTTTTTTAATCACCTGCATTTTTTCCATTTTATCGAGCTCGTCTTTAATTTGTTCTCGAATCGAGTGCGCTATTCGTCTTGGTGGATATATTTCGAAAGTAGGGTTGTCTATTAAGTCTATGTCGTATTCATAGTTTTTAAGGTTATCTAATCCCTCATAAATTGTCTCCTCTATGTCAAGCGAATAAATTTTGTCCTCGTTCGTTCTCCGTATTAAATTAAGTTCCTGGCAAGTTGCTTTTCCTAGTAGTGGTGTTACATTACCTTCGATTATTTTAAAAACTACATTAACTAACTTGTTCTGTATTTCGCATGTTATGTTTGATTCGCCTAGTACCCTTATTTTGTGGCCGCTATACGTTACTAGATTTTTTGTCATCGACTTGTCAACCTTCAGATTTAACTGTACTATAATATTTTTGGGCAACACGTTGCATTCAGCCCCCGTATCTAATTTACAATTGACAAGTGACTTATTAATTTTTACTTTTTCGTACCAGCCGTCTTTATTATTTTCGATATTTAGCGAACCAACATATAACTCTTCGCCCTCATTTTCAGACTCATTTATTTCGTCAACTTTGTAGTTTGACCTTTTGACATCGCGATTGTTTTTTAATCTGCATGCTTCCGAAAAATGATTTTTCCTTTTACAGATTGAACACACCACACCATATGCCGGACAACACCTCGCACCATGTTTGGTTTTACAACGTTTACAATAAAATATTTTTATTTGATTTTTACTATAATTGCTATCATTATTACTATTATTTTGATTTTTATTGTTACTACGAATATTGTTTTTAGTATTTTTAATATTAACTACGTTAACTTCTTTTTCTACTTTCACTGCTTGCATCTGTAAGGATGCTATCTCGTTTGCTTTACAAATATTGATGACGTCATCTAACGTTTTTGTATCATCATTGATTAATTTTTCGCGAATTTCATCCTTGCAGATACCCAGTATTAGCCTATCCTTTACGATTTCATCAACCGTTATCTTTTCGAAGCTACATTTTAACGATTGTAATTTAATTCTAGTTAAATACTCTTCGAATTTCTCACTAACTGTTTGTGTGAGATTGTTAAATACAAATCGTTCGTACGTTAAATTAATTTTCGGTTTGAAATGATTATCGAATCTTTGTACAAGCAACCCATACTTGATGTCTTCTTCTTTTATATTAAATGATTCAAAAATTTTACCTGCATCCTGACCGATTGAGGTCATGAAAATTGCTGCTTGAATATTTTTCTCCTTTTTATTAAACTCCGTCGCTGTTGCGTAGAACTTGAAGGTCCTGATCCAGTCTAACCAATTGTTGCAGACGTCTCCACCCGTGCATACCAAGGGTTTTGGTGGTCGAATTCCGCCTTCACTCATTTTAATATTTTCGAATTTTTTAATATCGATTATAATATAATGATATCTCGACAATTTCTCGTTTCTTAGTATCGATTATAATGTTCGATTTATTTTCTGAAATTATGCCGCTTGTAATACGTGTCGTAGAGAGCTTTCCTTTATTCAACAAAATGGCGTCTCAACACTATTACGATTCCACACTGGGTTAATTATTATAATTAAATTATATTTTGATTTATTTTTAATATTTTAACTTTATTTTTAATTAATTTAATTTTTTTACTTCTGACACCATGTAATGTGGGTTTATATCAATCAACGTGTTTAGGCTGAATAATGTATTTCATTTTCTTATTCTCGCTACTCACTACAATCCGATACAATATTGATTGTGCGTACATATTGATACATAAATATTGATTGTGCATTATACTTAATTGACATAAGTTGACACAACAACATAACACAACTCGTTATGTTGTTACACATATGTGTATATTTTTGTGTGGAATTTTGATCTGATTCGTGACGCAGTCGATGAGTCAATCTCCATTATTATTACGCACAGAGTCTCTATTGCTTGTTTACCCATAAGGTGGTTTATCTGAGCTGTTTAATATGTTTTAATTTTTGCATTGAAATCTCTCATTCTTGTACTATTGGATCGGACAAATATTAAAGGTTGTGTTTACAATCTTACCAGGGGGTCATAGTTGTGTGTGATCTGTCATAAAATGATCGTAAGGTCTGATGATGAAAGTTCTCTTTTGCATCTCCCCCCCCCCCCCCCCCTCTTATCGTGATTCAAACCCGTTGCTTCTGATTCAAACAGCAAAGCTTTATCCACTGTGTTGTTTGGTCGGTCACCACTGTTTTATATCACTGCACTAAGGCCAAGCATATCGTTTCTCGTCTTTCTCTAATTGTTTGTTAAGCCTTCACATTTCTGTTAGAGTGTTTCTATTTCTGATTTGTGTCCGTGTACGATAGCCGAGTGTCGTATTTGCCGGGTTGCATTATTTATTCTAGTATTGGTTTCTGTAATCATTTCGAACACGAATCAATGATCTTTTTTCTACGATGCTTCCAAGCGTTTACTCAACCTTAATCAAAGGTTACTTAACGTTGGTGATGAAGTTGTTGTTGTTGTTTTCACTAGCACCAACCTCAAGAAAGAAAACTTTAGTAAAAAAGGACCAAGAAACTTAAATGCCGATTGATATTCAATTGATGAAGCAGTGGGACAAATGTAATCCTGAGTAAAGCTGAGCAAAATGGATATCGCTTATATTAAAAAACCGCCACTTGTATTCTTGTTCAAGACAAGATCATCATCACAGATATCATACAATTTTTGTCTGGAAAACCACATTATCTTTAAGAAACATTTTTTTTTTCTGATTAATTTTGATCAATATACAAATAAAAAACAATAAACAACAAATAATTTACGCTATAAGTTTTGTTGTAACAACTGCGCTGTCAAAAACGGATGTTACAATCAGAAATGAAATATTGGTTTCGAAAATGTTCTTGACAGGCGGCACATTTAGCACAGTGAAACCATAAACGTATTTAGCCTCGTAAAACGCTTATGGTTGTAGTACTATTCAATGATAGATCAAACTTTTCAATCTCACCTATTTGTTTAATAAAAATTGAGTTTTAACTGCCAAAATATAGATAAGACCCAATTTAAACGGGACAACTAAAAAATTAAGACTTCTTACAGAAAAACAATAAAAAAAACAACAAAAAAGTAAAAATCTACATTGTCTACACATTATCTACATATTATACCAATTCTTGACATTCTCTACTCAAAAATCAATTGTATACACTATTTTCGACATCAACATGTAGACAATTCAAAAATACGCGTAGACGTACAACACCGTGTGTTTCACTCTGCTTCGTTACATCTTCAAATTTGGAAAACTCTGTATAATTTTGAACTTTCTCGTATACATTTAATTTATTAGGCAGACACATAAGCTATCAAATTGACACAATTTCACAATTTGTAGAGTTTGTTCATGTTATAGGAAGTAAACCAAACTTACTTTTGACGGCATAGAAGTGTTCGTGGAGAGATCTGGGAAATGTTTTCCAAGAAAATTATCAAACCATCTGTAAATATTAACAGGAAATTGTCGTTCTTGGAAGAAGGGTGAGAAATTAATCGAATAAATCTAGACTGGATTTACGGTTGTAGCATTTTAATATTCGAATCAATTAAAATAGCTATCGGATTATTACCTCAATGTAAACTAAAAATATTTCGCCTACAACAATTTTATATTCCGAGAAACAACAATATCAGAACAATTGGGAGGCCGGAAAAATTTAAAGATTTGAATAAAAAAAAAAATCAATGTCAAATTAAATAAAATTATTTTGAGTTTTCCCCCTTTATTTAAATTACGTATACACAGTTGTATGATGTAACATTCAAAACATAACTTTAAGCTGGAAAATGAATACGAGAATAATAAGAAAAGAAGGTACCTCGAATGACGTAAAAAGAATTCAAGTTATCATATTTCTTCATTATTTCCACAAAAAAATAATATAGAATGGAAAATTCTTATGCCTGGTATCTTTAATTTTCCTTCGATACGATACTTTTTCGTGTCTGTATAGATTTCGCTGTGTGTGCGTAAATAACCATTTCTACCAAATTAAAGAATCAACCAAAAGACGCAACAATACAGCAATAACAACTAAATAGAAAATAAAGGGAAACTTATAATTAAATTTTCGGATCTACTTTCATGCCGTATCAGAATTCAGCATCCAAAAAAAAAAAAAAATATCTGCCATAATAAAAGTAATTTTGTTATCTTAATTTTAAATGATTTATATTACCGAACATCACGTGCTTGTTAAAATACCATCATTTCGATGAAAAATATCCATTTCGAAACGACACAACAACACATCTTCTCCGGGGATAATATCAAAAACGAAACCAAAGTGGATATTAATATTGATTTTTTTATTTTTTTTTTTATAAACATATCCAAAACGAATAAATTGATAGATTTCACGTGATCAAAATAACTATATAGTTTTATGTACATAGCAAAAGATACATATCTCTGAAACACCCGTAAATATGTGTGTACGACTCTATGTATACTCGTGTACATGGAGACGAACCAACGTACAACAAAAAAAAGAAAAAATTTAATATCAAGATTTTCCATATCTCGCTCGTTTATACATAAAACGAGAATATGTGTACGGCATTGAACCAGCAGCGAGGGCAGTATACGTAGCACAGCAGCACGGCAACACCAAACAAAGCACATGTATATGAACAGAAAAAAAAGCTTCGCCTCGTTTTGAATTTTTAATCAATAAATCAAGAAATATGTGTATATTATACCGTTATGTATGTACATTATCTTTAATATAATATACATCATCCAATACAATAAAATATAAGTACAAGAGGCGTTGTACAGCATGGAAAAAGCTCTGCGGTGTATTTCACATTTTTCAATATTTAAAGTCTTCATATACTATAGATTCTTTTAGGTTTCGAGAAATTCAGTCATCCTTTTATGTACTTTGCCGAATAGATTTAGATAGATAGACGACGAATGTCAATCAGCCAAAAAATATTTTCAAGCATAATAACATCTTTGTGAGTTTATGTGTATGTCGGTTTGATTGATTTTTCATTTTTCAACGTTTCAGGGGTGTACTCCGTGTAACATACATCATATATCTTCATGTATTGTGATATTTTGTTTGGATACTTGCGTTTATTTATATTTCGGTTCGAGTATAATGTATACGACACAATGAATATGAGCTTTTATTTTTGTTGCTGTTGTTGTTGTATATTGGTTCTTCAAATCCATCATCTATTTAAATCGAGTTGCTATATAGACATGCACGTCTATATACGTTTTTTTATGCTGCTGCTTTACTGCGGTTCGATATTTTTTTTGATTGATCTCGTATTGATTAGATTACATGTGTCGATTAGAGCGTACATGTTTGTTTATGATAAATTTCAATATAACAATGGAAAATATTTGTGCACGAGACAGTGTGTGACCTATTAATGGCTGTGAGGATGTATCCATACCGGTTTATTATGTATAAAATATATTAAAAAGCTTTTCAATGATCGGTTTTTTGACTCTCGTATATATATTAAAATGACAGGTGGCAAATAATAAATTTTTTCATATATAGAGTGTTCATGCACAATTTAGTGTTCTGTTAAAAAAACAACAAAACATTAGCATGCAAAATTGCATATCTTGCTTAAATTTATGTTTAATTAAAATGAATAATTATATATTGATTTAATAAATAAATACACAATTATAGCGTGTATACAGTGATTATATTTTATAGCAAAACTGTTGTATATCTATATACACTAATTAACGGTAGCTTAAAGCTAACATTAAAATACAAAGCTTTTAGATAGTAATTTGTTTCCCTATGTAAAGCTTGTAATTACATAGGGAAGGAAATATTTATATAGTTTTAATTAAATTTAATTTCGTACATCTAAACCTAATTATTAAATTTAAAACTGATTAGCTTAATGGTGGCGTGGAATCGTAAAGTTTGTCACTTTTGAAAAAATCACAGTTTATTGGTTAATGGGATCCTCAAATAATTGCAATACCTACATTGCAATTATTCGAGGATCACGTTAACCGGTTAATCGTAGTTTGATGATTGATTATTAAAAATCTAAATTTTGTCCCCTTTACAATAATGAAACATTTGGCCGCCCCTAATTTCAATTTAAATTAAAAACAAAATCACATAGATTTTGGAAATTGAAAGATTTGCTGCGTTTATATCACAGCTAAAATAGCAATGCTACAAATGTCATTTTCATATAAAATCGAAATTTTAGCTGGCTGAGCTATGAAAATGTCGTGTTTATACCGTTGTTACAGCTGTCATTTGCGTTTAGCATTGCTATTTTAGCTGTGGTGTACTGATATTTGCGATCCATGGTGACAAATACTTATTTGAGTTTCGATCCTCAATTCAAACCTCATTCGTACGCAACGCACCTATATTGAGATTATTTAGCTTTAGATTTGGTAATTGGTAAAAAGTTAAACCTGCTTTTGTTATTTATGTTTTTCTCAAGCTGGCCTTATCAAATGTAAATATAAAGTAAGAAAGGGAGTAAATGCTAAATACTTTTCAACTATTTGTAGAAAAGAAAAATGTCTTATAGACTGTCACTTCCGGTCAGCCAATTTCGGCCAAACATCACTGAGGCCAATTTATGGCGAAATTTTATTTTATTTTATTTATTTAGTACAAAATCTAATACTTATGATTTTACTCAAATACATACATGAACAATATTATATAATATGTATAATATATAATAAATATATAAGATTCTAATAATATACAACAAAAATAAAAATGATTTAACAAAAAAGGTTAATTATAAAATAATTTTAAAATCCGTTTTAAAGTAATTTTGGATAACCCAAAGTCGAACTTGGTGCTAATTTGGTTTAATTGTTTGGTTAACTGGTTCATTTTTACCATAGATCGTACGGTGCTTGTCTTATTTAATCAAAATACTCTGCCGAGTAGTTCTTGTCGGGACATGCAAACCGATGTCAGCCAAAATGTGTGGCGAGTCAATGTGGCCAAGAAGAACATTTCCTAACATCGAGGCACCAAGTTGATTTCTTCTGTTATCCAAGGTGGTGATTTGATAAGTATTACATCTTTCAATATAATAAGGTAAGCGAAGAATATTTTGGTAGTATTCAATACGATTGATGTGTATTTGATGGTAAGGTGACCAAACTGGAACCGCAAATTCCAAATGAGCTCGAACATGTGCAAAATATTAGTTGAATAAGCACCTTGTGTCTGTGAACTCATATGTCCATCTTTTGATAAATTCCAAGATAGAGTTTGCCCTCGCGATTATTATGTCTATGTGTTTGTTGAATGATACATTTTCCACAAATGTAACACCTAAATCGCGAATTTCACTTATTCTAGCTAGAGATGATCCATTGATTTGGTACTCGTGATGTAAAGGCTTCTTCTTCCGGTGAAATGTTATAACCTTGCATTTATTTGTGTTTAATCGCAGTTCATGAAGTGTGCACCAGCTACTTATTCTGCTTAAATCGTCCTGTAAAAATTTCATATCTTCCATGGTCTTAATCGGTTTAAATATTTTCATATCGTCAGCATATATTAGTACATCGGAATTATGGATCACACCGGTGATGCCGTTAATAAAGATTATAAAAATCCAAGGTCCTAGATGGGAGCCTTGCGGTACTCCAGAGTGTGCTATTATTGGTCTTGATTTAACACCGCCTATTTCGATATATTGCTCCTTGTTACTTAAATACGACCATATTCACTTCACAAATGCGCTTGAGAATCCAAAGTTCGACAAGCTTTGTATTGCTTTCAGGTGACAGACTGAATCAAAAGCTTTGCTAAAGTCAGTGTAAATTGTATCCATTTGAGCTGATTGCTCTAGAGTTTTCAGAGTTTTACTTGTAAACTCAACCAGATTTGTTGTAGTCGATCTGCCATTGATTAAAGAGATTTGCAGATGATCATTTCAAAGAGCTTAGGTATTGAAGACAATGATGATATTCCATGGTAACATGAAATGTCGGCTCTTTTACCTGCCTTAAATATAGGTGTTATTTTAGTTATTTTCCATTATGTTGGGAATACGCCACTTTGTAAAGACTGATTGAAGTGTAGGCACAGTGGTTCGACCAGTTCGTTTCCGAACATCTTTAGAACAGCGGATGATATTTTATCAAGTCCACAACCATCACTAAATGACTGAAGTGCTGCTAATATATCATTGCTGGATATGTTTGGAATGTTTATGTCTAGATTAGATTCACAACCAGCTAGAGACACTTTGAAAAAACTCAGCAAACATGTTTGCAATGCATTGGTTGTCGGTTGACTGCTTTTCTTGGTAGTACATGGATACTGGATAACCTTTAGTATTTCGTTTGGTGTTAAAAAAATTCCAGAAATATTTTGGGTCACTTTTAATGCTATTCTGTATATTCGTTAAGTAATTTGAGTATTTTGCTTGAAAGTATTCCTCATATATACCATTAATGTCAAGAAACAGTCTTCTATCATTCTCCGAATTGTTAATTTTCATACGTTTGTACGCTTTGTCCTTTTTATCTGAGGTTAAGTAGTGAAGAATCATACCACGATGGGTAACGCTTTGTGGAAGCTTTTGAAAGCGGGACGTGTGTCTCAAAAGCACGAAGCATTAAGCAGTACAACTTCTCCACATTTCTGTTCACATCCTTTGAAGATAGTTCCATATCCCATTTGATGTCGCTTAGGATCTTCTTAAACCAATTGGTTGGCCCTTTTAAAATTAAAGGTCTCCGGTTCTACTGGCGGTATACAGGGAAATGCCTCCAACGAATTAAATGAAATTTCCATCGCTTAATGGTGATCATCATTCTTGACGAATGGTACCAACGACTCCTTTACATTTTACTTTGGTTTTTATCAATTGTAATGGTGTATTGTGATTGTTCCGTATATTGGTCTATTTCAGCACTCTCGAATTAATTACACAACCGTAGGAAATTCTTCCATTTGCGTCAATCTGTATGACAACGACCATGATAATCGACACCTACTTATACACAATCAACTTCCCAACCACCCCATACATTTTTCTTTCCTTTAACGCTGGATCGCGGATAAATTTGAATTTTTTGACTTATAGATGGCTAATGTGTAAGAATCACAACAATCAGTTTCGAACAGACGAGATTAATGATTTGAAAAAATCAGTCTTCTCATCAGGTCGCGACGATGTTGTTTATTACATTGAAATATTTTCTATTGTTTGAGAAACTGAAGCAAAACACAAATAGTTAATTTATTAACAATATTTATTTATTTGTGCTACATGTTTTAAACAATTAACGCTTCAGCTTTTCCATGTATCTCTCCAGTAAGATTCAGTCCGACTATATAAATTCACACTCACTAGTCCAGTTTTATCCAATATTACCTAAAATGGAATTAATTATACTTTAGTATTATATAAATGGGTCATATAAAATTAAATACTTATCTTGTCAATTAATTTATAACACTTAGCAAATAGCATATTAGAATTTTTCACTGCAAAACTGTTAACACAAATTACTATTAAAAATGTTTGTTTACTTTGATATGTCAAAATAATGTCAATCAATTTTGTCACCTAATGTACTAGATTAGCGAGTATGTTTAATGCAGTTTCCTAATTAGTATCTAGTAGTGTATAATGATTTAATTCCGAAAACTAATTAGTATACATGAGATGACAAAATTGAATCAATAATTTCAAGAAATTTTGTAAAACAAATTCTTCTTTTTCTACCTGGCGAACGAATAACATCATAAAATAAATCATAAAAATATTTTAAAATAAAATTGTAAAAATTTGAATATTGTTTAATTGCTACCTGCAATTAAGTTTATTGCGGTTGCTTATTGGAGAGAAGATCACAGCCGAGTTGAACAAATAGAATTATTGGGTCGAGACATAGCTTCTGGCGTTAGTAACAACATTTTGACGAACATTTTGGTGCCGAAACCCGGGAATTTCCCACATAAAACAGCTAAGTAGAATTTTTATCTTAAATATACTACTATTTCAAGTACAACGCATATACAGTGAAACTCGAATATTTATTTCTATATATTGTGCGGAACTTTTATTCGTAACATTGAGCTTAAATTAGTGCAGTAATAAAGTGTGATAAAGTGCTTTTATTTTTCGTGAAATTACAATGGAGAGATTAGAACGACTTCGCGATCGCGCTTGCAATCAAATAATTCAAATTCTGCGATTTGCAGAAGAGATAAATGCAGACACTAACATCGAAGACATTAAAGGTCGGCTTGACATTTTGGAGCTTAGATACCAAATTTTCAGTGAACATGAGGTTGAATTATTTGAATTTCCCACGTATAAACCAATCACCGACAAAGTGGATCAACAGTATTACAAAGCACGAGCATTATTATCGACAGCTATTAACGGTCGAGGTCAAGGTCGAGATGAAGGTAACACCACACATGGTTTAAACACAACCTTGGAGCAGTTTATTGACCAGCAACGAACATTTTATGAAGGAGTAAATACATCACAACAAGTACGATTACCAAAAATCCAAATAGAAAATTTCTCTGGGGATTATAGATATTGGGCCTCGTTCCACGATTTGTTTAATTCTACCGTGCATAACAACAAAAATATCAGTGATGTGCATAAACTACAAATGTTGAAAGGGTTACTATCGGGTGATGCTGCCGCTCTTATACGACATATTACCATCACTGCAAATAATTATTCAGAAGCATGGGACAAATTATGTAGTCGTTACAATAAAATGACTCCAATTGTAACATCACTCACTCAAACATTTTTCGACCAGAAACCATGTGTTCAATCGAACGGCAAAGACTTACGGCGCATTACTGAAACAGCTGACGAGGTGATACGTGGACTTCGCGCACTAGGACCAGAAGCTGAAACTCGCGACCCTTGGCTTATCCACATACTACTTAGTAAAATCGACAATGAATCTAAGCAATTGTGGGCAAACGAGTCAGTCGGTACGAATTTTCCTACGTTCACAAATTTACTCGCATTTCTAAATAAGAGATGTGATGCTTTGGAAATTTGCGATGCAACATCTAAAAGGCATGCCGTGAAACCAACTGCAAAATCGTTTCTGTCTTCGAGTTCTAACAATAATCTAGAATGCTTCGTTTGTAAACAGCCACATCCATTGTTCAGATGTCCGGTCTTTAAAAACCAAAGTATAAATGCGAGAATGAAATTAGTAAATCAAATGGATTCATGTCGAAACTGTTTGAAAAAAGGTCACACAACGAGAACATGTTTCAGCAAAACGTCATGCCTAATTTGCAATAAACGACACCATACTCTGCTTCATCCAGGTGAAAGTGAAACACAATCAGAGCACAAATCTGATTCCTCGAGTCATCATGTGTCAATTAATGATCCTTACCATAATAAATCAATACTTGATTCTTCTAAAGCTCAATCGACAAATGAAAAGGACCATCATGTTAAACCACCACCTTCGTCCAATAAGCAACCAGATGCTCAAGTTTTACATACGCTGTATTCATCGCCACACACGGTACTAACTGCTATTATATATATTAGATCACGTACCGGAGATCTCCAGTCATTTCGGGCACTTCTTGATTCGGGATCGCAAACTTCATTCGTAACCGAACATTGCGCTCAACGCCTAGGCCTTAAGCGAAGTCAAGCTTCCATATCTATTTACGGGCTAGCATCTACATCGACTGGTAAAACAAAGGAGAAAATCGATATGACCATTTATTCTCGTATAGACAAGCACTATACATTAAACGTCACGGCTCATATCATTGGTAACATAACAAGTTCATTACCAACCAAACCAATTAAATTAAATAAAGTCATTCCGGAATTACAATTAGCCGATCCGGAGTTTTACAAACCAAATAAAATAGACGTTTTGCTAGGAGCTGATATATTTTTCGACGTTTTAAGCCAAGAAAAATGTGCTGTTGATGGCTTCCCAACTTTATACTCATCCAAGTTTGGGTGGTTAATCGCTGGGACATGGGCAGAAGAAAATGTCAATATAAACTTACGTGTAAACGTCGAACCAGCCATTCAAACGTTAAATGAGGATCTTCACCAACTGTTGAAAAATTGCTGGGAAATCGAAGAAGTTTCATACCAAGCAGAACTGCTAGTCAATAACGAACAAAATTGGCCAAAATCAACTAAGGAAAAGGAATCCATCGATAACGTAACTTCAGAGGAAAGACAAAAATATACAAATGTATTAACATTAACCACCGATGTTGACAACGTAGTTCACAATCTAATAATTAAACTTTCGTCTTGGTCCAAAATTAAAAAAATCATTGTGTTTATATTACGATTTGGTTTAATGAAAGGTAGTTCCCAACATTACAACAGATCGATAACATTGGCTGTAATGAATGAAGCGGAAACTATACTTATCCGTAATGTGCAAAAATCTGCGTTTATTCATGAACTCACTATTCTAAGTAAGAACCACCAACACCCTGTAAGAAATCAACTATCTTCATTCGATCCGTTTGCAGTAAAACATCTGGTTATTTTACCAAAAAATAACTTAGCATGCCAATTGATTATTCGTGAAGTTCATCTAACCAATATGCATGCCGGTACCGCGCTAAATCTGATTATTGTACGAAGCAAATATTGGATAATAGGAGCAAGTGATACAATTAAACGTTGTATAAAATATTGCGTCGTCTCTATCCGTTACCGTTGCCATAAACCTGAGCAGAAAATGGCTGATTTACCAGCAAAAAGGTGTACACAAAGTCGTGTATTTTCAAAAATCGAATTAGATTACGTCGGTCTACTTTATATTAAAACGAGTAAACGAAGAAATTCTCCGATCGAGAAGGCATATGTCGCTGTCTTTGTCCGTCCAGCTGTTAAAGCGATGCATTTGAAAGTGGTCAGCAGTTTACATACCGAGTCATTCTTGGCTGCACTTAAATGTTTTGATGCTCGACGAGTTGCTCCGCAACAAATCTGGGGTGACAATGGTTCTAATTTCGTGGTCGCCAATAAAGAACTCCAACAACTAAAACATCAAATAATTAATCAACTAAACAATTTATTAATCTCCGAATTTCTATTACAGAAAAGTATTAAATTCAATTTTAATCCTCCACATGCACCACACTTTGGCAGCCTATGGGAATCCTCGGTGAAATCCTTCAAAATCCACGCAAAAAGGGTGGCCAATGTAAATCTTGTGTTTGAGGAGATGAAAACATTGCTAACGCCAATAGCTCTTCTGAATTCGAGGCCTCTTTGTAAACTAAACGACGATCCAGCTGATTTGGAAATTCTAACTACTGCGCATTTCCTGATTGAAACATCCTTGACTGCTATTCCAGAACCGGCTCTAGCTGAAATGAAAACAACTAAATTATCCAAATGGCAAAATCTTCAGCAGCGACTCCAAGGTTTTTGGAAGCAGTGGCACCGTGATTATCTTGCTGCTCTACAAAGAAACAAATGGAAAATGAAAACCTACGTATTCCAAATTCATGATGTAGTGCTTATCCGAGAAGATAATTTGCATCCGTATCAGTGGATGCGTGGCAGAATCATAAACATATTCATCCTGGAAATGACGGTCTCACAAGGGTAGTAACACTGAAGACATCCAGAAACAAAATAAAACGTCCTATAACAATATTAGTTAAATTAGTTAAATTAAGAAATAAAATTCCTTAAGGCGCGGGAGTATGTTTGAGAAACTGAAGCAAAACACAAATAGTTAATTTGTTAACAATATTTATTTATTTGTGCTACATGTTTTAAACAATTAACGCTTCAGCTTTTCCACGTATCTCTCTAGTAAGATTCAGTCAGACTATATAAATTCACACTCACTAGTCCAGTTTTATCCAATATTACCTAAAATGGAATTAATTATACTTTAGTATTATATAAATGGGTCATACAAAATTAAATACTTATCTTGTCAATTAATTTATAACACTTAGCAAATAGCATATTAGAATTTTTCACTGCAAAACTGTTAACACAAATTACTATTAAAAATGTTTGTTTACTTTGATATGTCAAAATAATGTCAATCAATTTTGTCACCTAATGTACTAGATTAGCGAGTATGTTTAATGCAGTTTCCTAATTAGTATCTAGTAGTGTATAATGATTTAATTCCGAAAACTAATTAGTATACATGAGATGACAAAATTGAATCAATAATTTCAAGAAATTTTGTAAAACAAATTCTTCTTTTTCTACCTGGCGAACGAATAACATCATAAAATAAATCATAAAAATATTTTAAAATAAAATTGTAAAAATTTGAATATTGTTTAATTGCTACCTGCAATTAAGTTTATTGCGGTTGCTTATTGGAGAGAAGATCACAGCCGAGTTGAACAAATAGAATTATTGGGTCGAGACATAGCTTCTGGCGTTAGTAACAACATTTTGACGAACATCTATATATATAGACCATACCATGTAGTTGTACTACTAGCGAATTACTGCGTAGCGTACGAAATTTTTGATTCTTTCACATTTCCATCTATATTCTATTTTAACAATTAACTTTTCGAATTCACGAATTTTTTTATATTTTACTTTGGTTTTTATCAATTGTAATGGTGTATTGTGATTGTTCCGTATATTGGTCTATTTCAGCACTCTCGAATTAATTACACAACCGTAGGAAATTCTTCCATTTGCGTCAATCTGTATGACAACGACCATGATAATCGACACCTACTTATACACAATCAACTTCCCAACCACCCCATACATTTTTCTTTCCTTTAACGCTGGATCGCGGATAAATTTGAATTTTTTGACTTATAGATGGCTAATGTGTAAGAATCACAACAATCAGTTTCGAACAGACGAGATTAATGATTTGAAAAAATCAGTCTTCTCATCAGGTCGCGACGACTGATGTTGTTTATTACATTGAAATATGTTCTATATATATAGACCATACCATGTAGTTGTACTACTAGCGAATTACTGCGTAGCGTACGAAATTTTTGATTCTTTCACATTTTCATCTATATTCTATTTTAACAATTAACTTTTCGAATTCACGAATTTTTTATATTTTACTTTGGTTTTTATCAATTGTAATGGTGTATTGTGATTGTTCCGTATATTGGTCTATTTCAGCACTCTCGAATTAATTACACAACCGTAGGAAATTCTTCCATTTGCGTCAACTGTATGACAACGACCATGATAATCGACACCTACTTATACACAATCAACTTCCCAACCACCCCATACATTTTTCTTTCCTTTAACGCTGGATCGCGGATAAATTTGAATTTTTTGACTTATAGATGGCTAATGTGTAAGAATCACAACAATCAGTTTCGAACAGACGAGATTAATGATTTGAAAAAATCAGTCTTCTCATCAGGTCGCGACGATGTTGTTTATTACATTGAAATATTTTCTATATATATAGACCATACCATGTAGTTGTACTACTAGCGAATTACTGCGTAGCGTACGAAATTTTTGATTCTTTCACATTTCCATCTATATTCTATTTTAACAATTAACTTTTCGAATTCACGAATTTTTTTATATTTTACTTTGGTTTTTATCAATTGTAATGGTGTATTGAGATTGTTCCGTATATTAGTCTATTTCAGCGCTCTCGAATTAATTACACAACCGTAGGAAATTCTTCCATTTGCGTCAATCTGTATGACAACGACCATGATAATCGACACCTACTTATACACAATCAACTTCCCAACCACCCCATACATTTTTCTTTCCTTTAACGCTGGATCGCGGATAAATTTGAATTTTTTGACTTATAGATGGCTAATGTGTAAGAATCACAACAATCAGTTTCGAACAGACGAGATTAATGATTTGAAAAAATCAGTCTTCTCATCAGGTCGCGACGACTGATGTTGTTTATTACATTGAAATATTTTCTATATATATAGACCATACCATGTAGTTGTACTACTAGCGAATTACTGCGTAGCGTACGAAATTTTTGATTCTTTCACATTTCCATCTATATTCTATTTTAACAATTAACTTTTCGAATTCACGAATTTTTTATATTTTACTTTGGTTTTTATCAATTGTAATGGTGTATTGTGATTGTTCCGTATATTGGTCTATTTCAGCACTCTCGAATTAATTACACAACCGTAGGAAATTCTTCCATTTGCGTCAATCTGTATGACAACGACCATGATAATCGACACCTACTTATACACAATCAACTTCCCAACCACCCCATACATTTTTCTTTCCTTTAACGCTGGATCGCGGATAAATTTGAATTTTTTGACTTATAGATGGCTAATGTGTAAGAATCACAACAATCAGTTTCGAACAGACGAGATTAATGATTTGAAAAAATCAGTCTTCTCATCAGGTCGCGACGACTGATGTTGTTTATTACATTGAAATATTTTCTATATATATAGACCATACCATGTAGTTGTACTACTAGCGAATTACTGCGTAGCGTACGAAATTTTTGATTCTTTCACATTTCCATCTATATTCTATTTTAACAATTAACTTTTCGAATTCACGAATTTTTTATATTTTACTTTGGTTTTTATCAATTGTAATGGTGTATTGTGATTGTTCCGTATATTGGTCTATTTCAGCACTCTCGAATTAATTACACAACCGTAGGAAATTCTTCCATTTGCGTCAATCTGTATGACAACGACCATGATAATCGACACCTACTTATACACAATCAACTTCCCAACCACCCCATACATTTTTCTTTCCTTTAACGCTGGATCGCGGATAAATTTGAATTTTTTGACTTATAGATGGCTAATGTGTAAGAATCACAACAATCAGTTTCGAACAGACGAGATTAATGATTTGAAAAAATCAGTCTTCTCATCAGACTGATTTTTTCAAATCATTAATCTCGTCTGTTCGAAACTGATTGTTGTGATTCTTACACATTAGCCATCTATAAGTCAAAAAATTCAAATTTATCCGCGATCCAGCGTTAAAGGAAAGAAAAATGTATGGGGTGGTTGGGAAGTTGATTGTGTATAAGTAGGTGTCGATTATCATGGTCGTTGTCCTACAGATTGACGCAAATGGAAGAATTTCCTACGGTTGTGTAATTAATTCGAGAGTGCTGAAATAGACCAATATACGGAACAATCACAATACACCATTACAATTGATAAAAACCAAAGTAAAATATAAAAAATTCGTGAATTCGAAAAGTTAATTGTTAAAATAGAATATAGATGGAAATGTGAAAGAATCAAAAATTTCGTACGCTACGCAGTAATTCGCTAGTAGTACAACTACATGGTATGGTCTATATATATAGAAAATATTTCAATGTAATAAACAACATCAGTCGTCGCGACCTGATGAGAAGACTGATTTTTTCAAATCATTAATCTCGTCTGTTCGAAACTGATTGTTGTGATTCTTACACATTAGCCATCTATAAGTCAAAAAATTCAAATTTATCCGCGATCCAGCGTTAAAGGAAAGAAAAATGTATGGGGTGGTTGGGAAGTTGATTGTGTATAAGTAGGTGTCGATTATCATGGTCGTTGTCATACAGATTGACGCAAATGGAAGAATTTCCTACGGTTGTGTAATTAATTCGAGAGTGCTGAAATAGACCAATATACGGAACAATCACAATACACCATTACAATTGATAAAAACCAAAGTAAAATATAAAAAATTCGTGAATTCGAAAAGTTAATTGTTAAAATAGAATATAGATGGAAATGTGAAAGAATCAAAAATTTCGTACGCTACGCAGTAATTCGCTAGTAGTACAACTACATGGTATGGTCTATATATATAGAAAATATTTCAATGTAATAAACAACATCAGTCGTCGCGACCTGATGAGAAGACTGATTTTTTCAAATCATTAATCTCGTCTGTTCGAAACTGATTGTTGTGATTCTTACACATTAGCCATCTATAAGTCAAAAAATTCAAATTTATCCGCGATCCAGCGTTAAAGGAAAGAAAAATGTATGGGGTGGTTGGGAAGTTGATTGTGTATAAGTAGGTGTCGATTATCATGGTCGTTGTCATACAGATTGACGCAAATGGAAGAATTTCCTACGGTTGTGTAATTAATTCGAGAGTGCTGAAATAGACCAATATACGGAACAATCACAATACACCATTACAATTGATAAAAACCAAAGTAAAATATAAAAAATTCGTGAATTCGAAAAGTTAATTGTTAAAATAGAATATAGATGGAAATGTGAAAGAATCAAAAATTTCGTACGCTACGCAGTAATTCGCTAGTAGTACAACTACATGGTATGGTCTATATATATAGAAAATATTTCAATGTAATAAACAACATCAGTCGTCGCGACCTGATGAGAAGACTGATTTTTTCAAATCATTAATCTCGTCTGTTCGAAACTGATTGTTGTGATTCTTACACATTAGCCATCTATAAGTCAAAAAATTCAAAAAAGACTCCTTTACGTCGAACATGTTAAGATCATTAGAGAGGATAAGTTTAAGGTATCTATTATGCATGTTAGGCTATTGGTTAATCTAATCGGAATGTAAACGCTAACAATGTATAAGTTAACTTTAGGTAAACTTAATTTTACATAGAGTAGTCCCATGGAAGAATGAGTGACATCAACATTTTGGCACGGAATTACTGATTTAACAGCAATAATGACTCCACCACCTGACGTTTTGGAGTTGGTATTTAATGACCGATCACATTGATAAACTATGTAAGAGTCAGGAAAAAACTCGGAACTCGAAATATTATCATTCTCTCTCGAGATGTCTCGCAGATAATATACGTTTCAAAACTGGTTTTAATAACAAAGTTATAAAACAGTGAAGCTTTAGATGACAAACGATTAACGTTTTGATAATAAAAAGTAATTGAATTCAAAGAAAGACGGTTTTCTTGACGTGGGAATGAAAGGAGTGGGAAGTGATTTGGGGCAGGGGATAGATATGTAGAATTAGGAGTTATAGGAGATTTTTGGAACGACTTGCAATACGAAAATTTTGCCGTCGTGGTTTCCATTGGAATTCGTTTACTAGTAATCCGGGCGGCCACATTGGAGAATTTATAGCAACTGTGAACTGTTCCTCAGGTAAACTTATGCGAAAAGACGCATAATCGTAGACGTACCCATTTTCACGATTTGGTAAGATTTTGACGCAAACCGCTTTATTTATAGTTGTTGATGCTATTAAACATTTGGTTTCATGCTCTGCCGCTGTTGTATTTAGCGTAGATGAAAATTTGAGTTTCACCAGGTTTCCCATATGGTTCGTCAATGTAGGTGATGGTTCAAGTTTTGACGATTGTTCGGGCATCGTAGTCTTTGATATAGACCGGGTTACTATACGATCCACCGCATCCAGGAAACCACAAATCATATAAGTAGTGAATAAATCGATCATATATAAGTTTATATGATTTGTTTTATGATGTGTAGTCATATAACAAAATCATATAAACATCATAATTTACTACTTTATTATGTTTGTGTGATCAAAATGCGGTCATACAATGGTTGTACAAGAATCATATTAAAGTCCGTATGGCTTCTTATATGACTAAAAACTTTAAATCAACCTTGTTATGACTGATATGGAGTTTTATTGTGACAAATTAATGATCAACCTAAGACAGGTCCATATATCACACTTTTACGTCAAAGATGTGGTATAAGTAATTATTTAGGTCTTATAAATGATCTAAATATGACTTTAAAATATTTAAAATATAATTGTAAAAATTTTATTTGTTAACACACAACTCCCAGAGACTTCCCGACTTATTACATGTATATATTTTAACCTTTTCCAGTTTTATTTAATCAATACGCACATATTTTAAATCGGTGTTATTTGTAATTAATTTTTAATGACTTACTTACTTAATTTGATCATTTACTTACTTTCACAAGACGGCTGCAACTAGGATTCGAACTCTTTCATTTAGCGTGATCTCATACAAACGTAGCGCACTAACCATTCAAGCTACTCTTGCTCTATGTTATAATAGATTTTTTTGTAATATAAAATATGATAATCATTTTAATATGATCTATATAATGTTATAATACGACTAATATGTTACTATGGACAAAGAAAATATTTAGTAATCAAATGCAATTATGTTAGAGGGAAATCCATATATTAAATGGTGATTAGTAGTTCGTTTTTATGATCAATATAAAGTGAATATATGACACGAAATGGGAATCAACATGCAAGTTAATTGTCAAGTTTTAACCTCAAAACTCAATGTAATCAAAATTGTATTACAAATAAGTTTAAACAGGTATAAAATTAAGTTTTAACTATATTTTTTGTCAACAAGATTTTAGAGTAAAGTATGTTGTAGCGGTATAAACACAACATGGGCTTTCTCATATTTTATTGCACCTATAACTAGCACAGTATTGAATTAATCGGGTGCAATTCACTTATACTAAATTTCGTACAATCTATAGTATAAAATACATTAATATTAGAAAATTCTGTGGAGTTCACGAAAAAATCATCACGGTATTATATTTTATGGCCGTAAATGAAGTGGTTTCCATTTAGCTCAACTGCATATTCTATTGCAATAATATTTTTGTTCAGGTTTAAAAACCTGCTATTTTCATATGTATTTTTTAAAACTAAATTATTTCCTAGTTTTACACACAAAAATTTATTGCAGTTCGGTTCAGGTTTTAAAGGGATATGCAAATGGATAATTCTTTTTGTAAACCACGGGTACGACACGTTTCGTAGCTTCACTAAGCCGATTTACTAATTGAACCAGTGGCAACCGCCTATTCTTTATTTTTCTATTAATCTGATAAAACGCATTCTCAAAAGGATCAAAACCGCTCAAACTCATTCGCTAAATGGCAAACGTTATTAGGATTTGAAGTCATGTTCTCCAGATCAAGGAACGTATAGTTGTCAACGAAATTTTCTGGAAAATATCTTAATAAAGGCCAGTATTTTTTATTATAATTCGAAGAGAAAATTGCAGCAATGCAGAATAGTACAATAAAATTGTAATAATCGTCCACCGGTAAATGATTTTTTTCAGGACTACGATACCTACATAGTTCAGGAAAGCGGCAAACTAGCTCCCTTTCCAAAATGCAAGAACGTCTAGTCCTCAAACCCCGCGATGTGTTTCATCAGGCAATTAATTTAATCTTTAACAATTTTTCGTTTTTGCTTTGAATTGTTTTGGAGTCCCATGTCGTACCGTATCCTGAGTGGCCTTCCTTAAACCCCGCACCTAATATCGTTTTACTAATCACAGAGGTAAAATATGTAGGGTATCGCCAACGATAAAATCTTGTATCATATTTAATGATTGAGTTCGTAGTAATGGAGTTGTGATTGGTTCTAATTTAGTTCGACAAATAGATCCTTCGGGTACTTTTGTTTTATAACTTGTTTTATAATTTTAATATATGGTTAATATATTTTTATAATTTGATGACATTTTTTATATATTTGGATTATTTAATAAACGAAAGAATTATTTAAATTTTATGGGAACGAATTATATGATTGAATTGAGATGAATGCTCAATGTGTATTACCTAATTGGAGAATAAATGTTTTATAATATTTTCTTTATTGTGCTTTGATTAATATTTTATGTTCGTATATTTTGTGATTTGAAGATGTTGTATGAGTGTTTTGTAATATGATGATGTTTTTCAGTTGTATATGAAAATGTTTTCTAATAAATGTGAAATTTTTCCTGAATACGGATTTGATATTACGTATTTTTGTGTGTTAGTAAGGATTAATCTTTCCCTGAAATTAATCTTTCCCTGAAGCAATAACCACCATGTATCGGGTCATGTGTCAGCTATGCACATCTATTGCAGCTGGGATAGATTAACGGGATAATTTATTGGTTTCTGTGTATTTTGTTATTATTATTATTATATGTCGTTGTTCGTTTTCTGTTGTGCTTACGGTGATTTAACACCTTGGTTAGTAAGTATAGGGTTTTCCCGAACTTGTTATGCCTGCTTCAACTCTCTACCCTTGGATTGGGTAAACGGAGTTAAAGGTCTAGTCCGGTGAGTACAGACGTGTATGTGATAATATTATACTTACACTTAATATTGAAATCTCTTCTTCACTTTACTTCAAGAAGTTAACTTTATTTCTGTATTTAAAAATTTATTTAATCGAATAACGAGTTCACAGTTCTGGATAATAACTTTAATAATTTTAATGACTTTGACAATAATAATTTTTGACAACTACAACTGATTTAACAACTTGATAACAACTCTCTGACAACAACTAACTTAATGTAATAATTTCGCGGTTTATATAGTATTTGGTTTTCGTTAATAAATTAGTTTTAATTTTATAAAAGGCGGGACTAAAAGATCCTTATTTTCTGTAATTCTAATTAAACTTATTTCTGATTGGCCCGATTTTGTGATCTCTATATTTTAATCGGGGCCTTCATTTATTACGAGACTATTTATTTTTAATGTGACAATGATATCTTGCATATGGGTTTCTAGTGGTATCGTGGATTTTTGTTTAAATTCAAATTTTTTGTAATTAAAATTTCACATCTCGGGATAATGTGTTGACATTATACTCATGTGGTTTAAATCAATTCATGTGTTTATTTTAAGTCAAAATATGTATCTTACTTTTTTATTGTTACAGTTTTTATGTTTTGGGATCTTTGTAATGGTTTTTATTGCTATCTTTCATTCTATATAATTTAAAAGTTGCAATACATTTTGTCTGTGTTTTTTATGCATAATATGTGCTATATATGTGCTATATACTTAATTATATAATTTATATGTAATCAATTTCTTATCTTTAATGATTTATGCTATTATTGTATTTTGTGTGACCTGGACGGTGCTTTAACGTGTTTTGTATACGGGACACTGTCCTGGAAACACAACAAACTGTTATGATGTAAGCCATACATTCTGGATCGAAAACCTTCATCTGTCCTAGGAAGAGCATGTTGGTTGTGAAAAATTGTTGTGTTTGAAGAATGAGAAAACTCTCCCACTATTGTACACTTGAAACATCCATGTTTTCCGTGGAATTATGATGTTCCTTTTATAAATGATCGCGCCGGCGTGTCATAAAGCAACGTATTTTCACTGTAAGTTTATTATTGTTTATTTCTATTCCATTCTCTATAATTGGAATTATTTCGTCTACAAATGGCGATACAAATCCTTTGGTTTTGTTATTCCATAAAATACCCCGATTACCATAGGTTCAAATTCTGGTATTTCATGAATATTAAAAAGAATCGGCCAAAATTCGGCTTTTGAGCTTTGAAAAATTGATAATCCATCTATATTTATGTTTAAAGATATCGAAATAGTATCTTTAAGATTTATAAAGTATGATCTTAAACATTTCTCAAGTCCCTGATGCCAATATCCCCCACCTTCTATTTTGATTAACCTTTGGCCTTTGTTACGAGGAGTTTGCATTATAGTTCTTAGGTCGCTTTGAAGTTTTGGTTGAAAATTTGTATTTAAATAATTTATTAAAGATTTTAATGCAGCTTGGTTTATATTACATTAATGTGTCCAGAATTTCAAAAATTTATTCAACGGTATATTTTTTTCAGTACTGACGAGTGAATTAGAGAAGACGTTATTTGTATCGGTATTTTTAAGTCCATCGTCTGTAATACTTTCATTTGAATTAAAATAACTATCGTAACAAGTTGTGCTATCTGCATCACTAATCGTGCTATCGCTGCCACAATCACCATTAGAAAAATTCGTGTGATTATTCACATGGCCAGAGTCATTAATTAAATGTATTGATGTTGGCTGATTGGACATTTTACTTAACCCCGATGTTGTAGGACGATGGTTCGATGAGATTTCACTTTCCAAATTGCATTGCTTTTGACTCTGATTTTGATTAACATTAGATTCAAACCTTTTGTTGAATATTTTCAATATTTTCGCAGATAATTTTCTGAAGCGTCATCGATAGGTATCACTTTGTTTTAATTTTTTCCAATTAAATAAATATTTTGAGATTTATCCATTTGATCAAGTGTGAAATGTTTGTACAAATATAGTGTACAATCAAATTTAAAATTCTAGGACATTAAATTACAATAAACCATATTTTGATCACATATTAGACACCGTAAATAAAACAAATGAATAAATCAAATTAATTGTTTATAATTTAAAAAGTTGATATATGGTTCACTATTACTATGTATCAAGAACAAAACCAATATACGACTTTTAAAATTATACCAACCAGTATAATGACCACTTTGTGACTTTCGAAACATTTCTTGAAAAATCTTATTCGAAACCAAAAAATCTAATTTTTATATAGTCATAAAAAAAATATCAATGTATGAGTCCTTATGACTTCGTGACACACGAAAATCTAATTTATGATGTTTTGCTAGGTAGTGGTCAACCTGGTGATAGAATTGTGATGTCAAACCTCCAAAGTGACTAACTTAGGACCAATATATGATGAAACAAAAAATAAAATATGACTTATGGTTTACTGGGCAGTCTTCAATGTCGTATTAACAGGTGGATTAGAGGTTGCTTTTACCACCTCTTGTATATCAGGTGATGATATCTCAAATAAAGAAGTTGGCTGAGCACTTTAAGATGATGGTAACTGTTTTTCCCTATTGGTCGTCAATGCAGGTGGTGGTTTACTTATTAACAATTGTTCCAACATGATTGTAGCACTATGAAAGTTCTCCTCTGCTTTCTCAATCCTTTTAAGAGAACCTTCTATGATGGAATAAAAGCTACTCATTCCGGTCACACAATCTTGACAAAACCAACGTAATCCAATCACGCTGCCCATAATAATTTTGATTGATTTTTTGACCTCACTCGGATATTTGGACAATAGCTTTTTAGTGCTTTGTGTGGCGCATGAGTAACTAATAACTTTTTTACACATGGTACCCTTGACACGCAAAAAAATACTCGTCAACAATGATGATACCGAATTCTATACACTTATTTTCGATTGACATTTTTTTTTTTTTATTTGTTAAAAAGCACACCGAAAATACTTAAGTCAGCAATATAAAATATTTCAAATAATTGCGCACACGACTTATTAACTTAACAATTATAACAAGGTCACACAATAAACTAAGTATTTATAATGAGTCAACACAGCACGGTAATATTACACACAATTTATTGTTTATTGACACCGTTACAAAATTAGTCTAACAGCACGATATTGTTATTATTTGATTATTGGTTATTGCACAACTACAAAAACAAAGGAAAAAATGTTGAGTTTAAATTCAAATAAAAAATAAAAAAAAAATAAAAAAATACGTCCGACTCGAACCAATGTTGGCTATCTACTCTTAAGCTTAAGTATGAAGTTTCATTCCGATCAATGAATTCGTGTAGGCTGTACAAAAAACATTGTTTCCTCTTACATTTTGAAAAAACTAGTCTGGATTTACTTTTCAAAATGTTTGCAAACAAGAAAAAAGTTCATATGGATGGTACCATTTCCACGGTGGACTGAGACAAATTTATGAGTACCCATTTCCGGTCAGAAAAATGTGGATGGTCTTTTCAACGCACCACCGGTTTATCAAAACATGTTTTCGAATAACATCAGCTTCCTATATTCCTTCAAACGTCATAACTTATTAAGTAAAATATTGAACGAACTATTCCCCTTATGCCTGAAAGTAGGTAAAGGCAGATGATGAAAAGGACTTTCAGATGAAGTATAAAGGCTTCATCTCGTTGATTGTAAATACAATATCCTTGATTTTCAGCAAGTTGCTTCTAATCTCCATAACATTTTAATTCTACAAACGGTTATTCTATCCACTGGTATATTGTCGGTTATCTTTAAGTTGTGTGCATAGCTTATGTACCATGAGTCAGCATGACCAACATATTGTAGGATACACAAACAAAAATAAGCCATCAAGACTGAGTGGGTAAATCGCTGTTAGAGATGTATACTTTTTACGGTATGCTTCGCTGTAGAATGAATTGTGAAGCCTTTTCTATATTTTTTGCAGAAACTTTTTTTAAGAGATTTAAAATGAATGTTTTGGCTTCCGTTTATCTATCCCACGCATACCAGCTTATGAATTGTTACTTAATTGTTGGTATAGATTTTTTTTTTTTCAGTATACCCCAAACAAAGAATTATAATGATTTCAATATCCACCATCTCGGTAGCCATTCGTTCTTGCTGTTTCTCGAGATGATGCGTCCCGAGATCATTTAGTGCAACAAATCCATTGTTGCAGTGGCTGCGTGGCACCGTCTTATTTTAACCGCATATCGTGCACACCAATTTTGAATGATAGTCACGAGCCCTAAATAGTTAGTTATCATATTTCAATAGCGTCTTGTGTTTTGATCGACCAGAATGAAACATTTTACTGATTAACTTATCCGCTTTGAACACAATAAAATCATGTAATGCGCGTTATGAATTTATTTTTAAACGCCCATTTATATAATGAGCTTCGTTAATAATACTTACATTTTTGTCAGAAATTTGGAGATCCAGATATGGTTTTAGACTGTGATACGATTAAAAATTAAACGATTAAATATTAAACGATCGAAAATTCGGCCCCTTCATACTTAAGCTTTCGCAATAAATTGGGAGAATACGGTGATGTTTAACCGAAATTGGTCTGCCGGAAATTACTGGTTCCAAAGAAATTGTTTTTAGCAAAAAATACGAGTTATATTTTGATAGGAAAACTTTATTTCACCAAAATTGTTCAGCTCAGATTTACTATACGAAATGGAACCGAGCGTGTTGACTATTAGGAATGGAACTATATACTTATACGTTTTTCATTAATTGAGAGAAAGTGGCCAGTCCATTACAGCTATTTCAATTTTTGCAAAACTTATTTCACACGGTTAGAAATTAGACGTGATTTTTAACGTCTATTAGCTTACACCAGCGCGAACTTAACCTAAAGTCGTTAAAGTTATTTAAATTTAAGACTCTTTTCATGGTAGGTAGTTTGTAACGAATATGGGACGTGAAAAATAATTTAGCTACTTTTTATTGCTAAAATTACTGTCTAAAAATTGTAATATTTGGAATGAAAATACAATGAAAATTAACTACCCAAAATAAGAAAACTAGTGACCAACGAATATTAACTGAGGTACTTGGTTAAACACAAAATTAGCTCCCTTAGAATAATAAAATACGAAAAAGTACTTTTATTTTCCGTCAAAACCAAATTATTTTAAAAGTTATATAAAACATCTATTTAGTGTCAAATTTAGCGATATTCGTATCGTTGATATAAAATCAGTTGGCCGTCCTTTTAAACATCATTTTGTTAACAATTTCGTTCTACTTACAGTAGCTCTACTTAGATGCATAGAATAATCACTTATAAAATTTAAAATTTTATTTGGTTTTTAAAGTGCAATTTTTTATTTAATTAAAATTCATTACATATTTGATTACATTGTTAAATGCATAATTATAAATTTTTTAAATTCAAAATTTAGTTTGATTTTTCTTAAATAAAACTAAACTTATAACTATGCCATAATTTCCGGTTTGGCAATTTAACCAGGTTATATTATTAAAGAAAATTATTTAATTTAAAAAAATATTAGGAACAGTAAAAAATTAATCTAATTAAACTAATTTATTTGTACGAAAACATAATTTCAAATTTATATATCAGGATTTAGTAGTGTATTACATAATTTTACCGTAGTAGATAGTTTTTTAACTGGCATATCGAAAATATAATGTTCAACAGTTTTCCAAAAAAAGTTTTCCAAATATTCGTTGTATAATGTTGTTAAATACATAATGGCATTTAAAAAGTAAATCAAACGCATCTCATACAGTATTGTTTGTTGGAATAAGCTCTTGATCCGAGAGGTAAAATTTAGATATATTTGACTTGCTTTCATCTTGAGCTTTCATAATTAGTTGTTGTTCGGCCGTAATGTCGTCATTTACACGTCATTTACTGACTGTGAGAAAAGTTTAGCACCGGCTGAAATGATAAAACCACAAGTATATTAAATTTATTGGAAGGGTAAATTATAAATAATGCAATTCTACCTATCAAGTATTCAAAAATAGGTTTGTTTTACCTATTTGTTCAGAGATTGTTACTATATGTTAACAAAACTCATCCGTACATTTGGTTTTCAGGTTATTACAGGTATTTGGGTATAATACCTCTAAGTTGTGAATCTAAGAACGGATTATTAGAGAAATGGCATTCCAAAATTATTAAATCAGTTTGAAAGTTCTTACCAGTTGATACATGTCTGAAATACGTGGGTAGTCCAATAGCACGAGTACGACATTTTGGATCTTCAGTTTTAATGTCTTGTTTTAATTCAATTAAATATTGTTCGTCGATCCAATGCAATAGGAGGGGAGGGGGGAAGGGTGTAATTCGGCACTTGTTCCTAGCGCACTCGTATCTAAGTTTGCATTGTGATAGGAAAATATTTTATTTTTTTTAACTGCTTCAGGTTACAGCCAATAAATGGTTGGTGATGATTTTTACTACCGCACGTTGAGCACGTTCTTTTATACTTTGTTTCGTATCCTTTTAAAAAGTCTTGCCCATTAAGTACAATTTTTGTTTGTTCGAAGCAAATTTTTAAATTCAATAATAAAAGATGATCATACTTTCCTTGTTAAGATAATAATAATTGAGACTAGATTCCATTCAGTTTCAAAGCACCACGATAATTAAAATAAAAGTTAATAAGCTAATAAAAAAATAAAATTTTACCTTCAAAACTTGGTCCTCTAAGAAATCCTGATTTTTCCATTCTTCAAGTCCAGTTGTAATAATACAATTTACACTATCATTAGTAACAGTAGTTGTGGTGGTAGATCCGTATGGACTAGGGCACGAAAACTTGGCCTGACTTCTATCAAGCCTAAATTGTAGTTGGATCTAAGTACAAACTCTTTATACAGAGTTTGCTAAATTTTGAAACCTCTATAATCTACAATTTTTAATTGTATTTCCGGAGCAATGTTCCAATTTACTCGAGCTAAAAAATAAATAATGTAAATAATATTAATGGAGAAACGCTAAATTATTTCACTACTAAATCAATAATCAAACTCCTCTCGATTGTACCTACTTAGTTACACTACGTCACTTCACTGCAGAAAAATTAAACATTGATTTATACGACTACATTTTATCTAAGTTATTTGTTGTTTGTTTTAAAATTGAATATTACCTGCATCAATAATAATCCGATCTGTCGGGAAACACCAAATTTCAAATATCGTAAAAAAATATTATACAAAAATTATCACACTCTCTGTATTTGAATAAGGCTGAGGATGGCCTTATTTTTATCAGACACTTGTTCAAATTTAATGCACTACATCCACTAAAAACCACTAAATACCATTTATCACATTTTTGTTTATAAATCAATTTTAGCACGAATCTTGCTGTTTTAACTTTAAAATTCCAATTGCAACTGAAAAAATTACATTCCAATTTTAGTAACCGAAAAAATTAAAACAAAAAATCAAAATACTACACAAAATTGCTCAGAGAGAGGCAAATGTTTTTAAAATGACAATAAAAATAACGTTCCATGATCGTTAAAATAAAAATTTTATATTTATAAGTACTCAAATTTAACATCCTCGGTTTGACTGGGTCGTCAGTTTGACCCACCATTTTTGTTCAATTTGAACCATGTGTTTGCGTTGATCTAAGTAAAATTTTGGTAATATAATTAACGTTATTTAAATTAATATGTTACAATTAATATTTTTCGCTAGTGAAAAGCTATCGAAATAAAAGTTTATTTTCAGAATTTGACTAAGAAAGAATATCATTGCATCGTATACTGGAAGAATGTTAAAAAAAAACGTCTAATTTTTTTTTTACATATTGTTTGACTATCCTTATTTTAACCCCCGAAATAGGCAAGACGGCCGAATTTTTACCGTGCAATGTACCGATTTTTTCAAAATACCATTGTCATCTGAATCTGCATGAGCTGATGCCGAATTTCTGTTGAAAAAAAGTTTTTCGTCAAAAATCGGCATTACCGCCTAAATTTTGAAAAACTGAGCTGAGCCGATTTTGTATAGTGAATTTAATTTAGAATCTTTTCTAGTCTTCTCTTCGAATTGCTCCTATGGAACTTCCGATAGGCCAATTTCGGACAAAAATCACTGGGATCTCCAAATTTGTGGAAAAGCTTAAGTATATGAAGTTTCATCCTAATCAGTCAATCCTTCTGGGCCATAGAGGAGCAAAAGGCACTTAATCTGTATGACACACACACGCACACATAAAGTTTTTTCTAAAAACTAATACTACGTAAAAGAAAGTAATAAAGTATAGTTTTGATGAAAAATGTTGACATCGAGATTTTTGCTGATTTACCATTCGATATATCGCCGAAGTCAAGAAAACGGTATTTAACCATTTTGGCCATATTCATTCGCCGGAAATAACTTTATATTCAAGATCATCCTTAAGTTTTAATTGATATTGGCGAATTTGAAATTATGTATGAATAAATCAACTCAAGCATAATTCCTCACATCAAATAATTTTTAAGAATGGCGAGATTAAGTTGCATCTAACTATTGTACTTTTTCATAAATAACTTAAAAAATCTTAAAATGTTAAGTCTGTTACTTTCAGTGTGCTGGTTCCACAGGAAATAACTCTGGAATTTAGAACTGTAGCTCAAAATGCTTAATTAATTCACCGAAATTGAAGGACCTCCTTGATAAGTTGACTATTCAGATGCACCGTAAGAATTCGAAATTTGTCAAAACACAACTGGTAACACAGCATGCGACTATTAATAATTGCTATGATTTTTTGAGTTTCTTGGCATAGACCATCCTTAGCATGTATAGTCCTAGGAAAAATTGAACATACGAGCCGAAAGACCAAACGCTAAACTCTGTAACTAAAAACTTAGGGCCTAATTCACAAACGGTATGTAAGCTCTGTAACTGTAAAATTTCCGAAATGTACTTAAATGGTATTCATAAAATGTAACTCGGCTGTAAAAACGGAATTTTTATTCTGTAACTTTGCAGCAACTAATTTTATGACGTAAAGTTACATTTCACGATTTCAATAGCGAATAACTCAAACAAATTGTCATTTTTTAAAACGGTTTTTGCATATATATGTTGCATCTTTATACTAACAAAATTTGAAGCTTATGACAGTTGTATAGTTTTTGAGATAATATGTTTTTGTTTAAGATTTACTGCCTTATTTACAAAATGTGAATTTGCTCTATAACCGTAAAATTTCCGAAATTTGTATTTAAAATTTTGAGATTTCGTTTTGATGTCTATATAAACACCGCGATTACTTGACGATATGAAAATGTTCGTACAGCGGCGAATTCACATTGTATTTAGTTACAGCGGCGAAAATATTACAGTGCATAAATACAAATTTTTAGTACACTGTATCTTTTCCTCCGTACGCAATTTATATACAGTTACAGCTATAGAAAATTTGTCGATTTGTAAATCGCACGGTCATTCTGTCAATTATTGCATTTTTCAGTTTAATTTTTTTGACGATTGACTGGACGTTCACCGTTTACGGATACTATATCAGCTAAAATGTTACACCAAACAGTAACTCGTTGTTGCAAGACAAGTAAATATTTAGAGTATACCAAGCGCGGAAGTTTTGCATGTTACCGGATCCATTTAGGTAAAAATTTGCATCAATAGGAATTTTTTAAAAATTGGCATCATCTACTTGTTTAAGCATCATTGAATTATATATATTTAAATATTGAACTAAAACCACAAATCTGACCTTTTTATGAACAAAAAATGGTGCGTGGACTCTACAATTTCAACATAGAACCCAGTACATGTTGTTTCTGCACATATTCCTTGAAATACTATTGTTGGTGTATTTTTTTTTTCTTAATTTGTATTTGACCCCTTTTGGTGTATAGTGTGGCTCATAGGGTGTCGGGTTATTAATTCGCTGTGAGGCTATTCAACAGTGGCCTTTTAATCCTTATGTCAGAGATGGAATGTTTTATTTTGTGTATTTAGATTTTCCTCGAGAATGTTTACATTGCTAATCACAATTTACAATTTAAAAAAATTTGGAAACCACGCAAACTTGATTTAAAATATTTTATTACGTAAACATTTTAAGCTTGGGTATAAATATTTATATGGCCAATTTTTATTGAATAATTTTACAATTAATCGTTAAATATATTTATGGACAAAAAAAACGCATAATCCTTTTTGCTTCATTTATAAGGGGAATTCTCAACGAAATATCTATTATTAAATAAAATTTAATCGAAAACGAAGGCCGACGATCAACTCTCATCCGCCGGTGTGATGATCCAAGGCAAAGTCCTGACTCGTCGGAGAACAAAACATTGGTTCATTGTTCCATTGTCCAGTTTTCATGTTCGAGAGCAAATGTTAAACGTGCTCTGTGGTGTGCTGTAGACAATTCTGGACATAAGGCTGGCCTTATTGCAGTTTAATTGAATTCCTTGATTCGTCGACGCACGGTACTTTCACTAATGGATGCATCTCGAGATCCGATTAGGTCTCTGATTTGATGCTACGTCCAATTACGAAAGATGATACTGTCCATTATCCTGGAATCGTTTGATCACTCTTGATATTGTGGATTGGTCCACTCTTAACAGTTGTGCAACGTAAGGCTGAGTTCTTCCTTCTTCAACTAATGTAATGGCCCTCACGCAATCCTCAACACTCAAATGATATCTTCCGGGCGACAAGTTATTTATTTTTATTTGTTTTTAATGAAAAACCTTACTATTACACTTAATTGTATAATTTAAATAACAATTCACTGTATATAAACTTTTAGACTGAAAAGCCAAAATGCTCAAATTTGTGCTAAACTCGAATTCAACAAAACTAATTGTAGTATTTTCTTAATGTATGTGTATTTCAGTGAGAACATAAATACTTTATAGATTTTATCATAATAATTACAAAAACCTTCACGCGGCAAATTGCTTATCTCTCTTTCTGAATCTTGCATGCTCGCCCAGCACAGTTGCCGCTTGCTTAGTATTTGAACCTTCCATAACTATCTTACGTGTATATAAGCGAATATGGTTTGCAGGACATCCGCAGCTTTCCGAAAAAGACCCTAGATGAGTGAATCAAGCTGTTCTGCATACTACAAACTACATAAAAAATGAAACAACAAAAGTATTTCTACCTCACTTTTCCTTAACAAAATTATTTGCACCTCATGCCAAATTTCCTCTTATGTTGGAGATTAATTCCGAAAAGCGTCCTGGCGTGGAATTCAGGCGAGATTTTGTAATAAGAGGTTTTCTGATAAGAGGTTTCATTTTGAATAGCCTGCTTTTTGGGCAGCTGTTACTTTTGAAGCTGTCGCCTTTTGACATTTGAGAAGTTAAAACTACGTCATTACTGAAAACGGTACAATACTCGCTTTAACAATGCATTGAAATTATTAAAATTCACTACAAAAATGGTGAAAATTTTGCAGTCATAGTTCCCAAAACTAAAGCACTTTTTGGTCGTCGTCGAGCACCTTCTCCGCCGGCAATAGTGAAACTGGTGGAAAAATTTGAGCTGATTGGACAAGTTAGTGATGTGAAGAATCGAAACCGTGTGCATCGCTCAAAAACAACTGAAAATATTGCTGCTGTAAATCGTAGTGATGACGAAAACCCTGGTTTGTCGATTCCTCGTCGATTTTTTGAATTAGACATTCCACAAATTCCGGAATTGGAATATATTGATGTGAACGACGCTTATTTTCAGCAAGATGGTGCTACGTGCCACACAAGCAACGAAACAATCACAGTTTTGCAAGAAAAGTTTCCTAACTGTGTTATGACTCGAAGTGGTGGTCACAATTGGCCACTGAGATCTTTTGATTTAACACCTTTAGACTTTTTATAGTTATAAGGATATATTCCTGCAAGCGTAGCTGTGGCGATCATTTGACTGATATCGTTTCAAATGTTAATTACATAACTCCCTCTTTACAATGAAATCTCTTAAAAAATACTCGTTTTTTTATATTTCAAAATGAAACCTCTTATTGGAAAACCCTTTATTTAAGTGTCACCATAATGCGTTTTAACGTTTTACAGTTTTTTCATTAATATAATGCCACATATTTTCAATTTGATTTAAATCTAGGCTTTGTGGTGACCAATTTATGGTGTCTTTTAGCCAAATTCATGAACACATTTGATTGTCAGTTTCCTTTTGTGTGTTGGTGCTTTGTCTTGCTGGTAAAATAAAATTTCCGCCAATGAACTCACAACCAGCAACAAAAGCATTTTCGTAGCACAATTAAAACTATGTACTTGGACACCAAAAACCAGGAAATGGTTGATTCGACGGCCCAGAATATAGTATGCCAGAACTCGATATGCTTATTTAAGTATGTTATTTGTATAAGGTTTCGCTTGCACTGGTCATATTTTTAAAAAAAACTTTCTTCATTAATTTTAAGTTTCTATGGCCTTATTCTGCTAATTCCCCGAGAATTGGAAACTGGGGAAAGATTTTACACAATTTCTGTTTAAATTATGTTTTTCTTGCTTAATAAGGTAAATAGTTAGTAACAATTTATTTGAAAACAAATTAATAGGAATAGTTTCCCTGCCATGGTAATATTGGGGTAGATACACGAGCGTCTAGCAAGCAAGCAATTTGCTAGCCAAAATCCTGGCTAATCAGTCAATTTTAGCAAGAAAATTTGAATTTCAAATTATATTTTTTATAAATTGCAATTTTTGCAATTGCACAGCAAAACAACACAAAAAATTGCTGTTCGTTTTTTGAAACCGCAAAATTTACTGTGCAATTGCAAAAAAAAAACAAAATTTTATTGGAAAACATATTTTGAAATTCAAATTCTTTTGGTAAAATTGATTGAGTTGAAAAGGATTTTGGCTAGCAAATTGCTTGCTTGCTAGCCGGTCGAGTATCTACCCCATTATTCCCAATTCATAAAACTTTACATCAAACTTTTTCCCTCAGTAAGCTAGAAAAAAATAATTTCAACGGGAATTATATAAAATTCTTTTACACTTTCCTATTCCCGGGGAATTACTAGAATTTGGTCACTGGTCAAATTTAATGGCATCTTGACACGACTTAATTCGTTCCAGATTATTCTTTTTTATGAGCAGAATCATCGGTCAATTTTCCTTAGGGTTTTCCATTGTTTTTTTGCACTTGCAAGATTTTTCAGCCATTTTGAATTTAACTATTTGGTACATAATACTATTCTTTTTTTCTTTTTCCATTTAAAATTCTTTTACATAGTAAAATAAAGCATATTATCATGATGAATTTTAAGCTCGAGATTTTTACAGATTTAACTTTTGCTATATCGCCGAACTCAAGTAGTTTATAAAACATATCTATATCGTGCAGAGTAAATGTTGTTGGTTCTCTAAGACCCGCAGATAGATTGCTTGATCGGGATGAAATTTCAAATTTAAGCTTTTTCTTCAAATCCCAGTGATTTTTGACCGAAATCGGTGTACAGGAGGTGGCAGAAGCTTTTTTCGTTTTTTGAAAGTATGTATAACGATTAAAAACAAATAGATTGTAAATTACATTTCAAATAAAATGAGTTCAGATAAATTTTTAAATTTTAACGGAAATGATGTTTTGATGAAAACAACTTTATTATACCAAAATTCGAAGTCTCTACAGAAATCTTCAACATGAAAGAAAGTTGGATGTTGCACGCAACACATGATTTTTTGCGGATTTACCAAAGCTGATACATTAATCAGCATACATATGTACATACTCAAAGAATGACTCGTTTGATGTGCTCTTTTAATGATGCTGACAATATTATTATTATGACTGGTAAACGCTATGATAATATGGTAACAAACTGTTTATGACTCGAACTGGATCGTATGGCTGTAGACAATATGCGGTTCGTACAATTCGATGTCACACCGCCATTTTCTGAAGCGCACCCTCTTAAGAAATAGCGAGGTCGATTGACCTCTGAGATTGTGCCATTTCACATCCTAAAACGTCTTTCTAATGGGTTATCTCGCAAGTATGGTCTACACTTATACTTAAAGAGCAACAAAATTAGTTAATAGACCAGATAATAAACGTTATGCGTGGGATAAAGCAGAAAGTGTACAAGGATGTCATTCTAATTTTCGATAAACGGAAGGCAAAACATTCATTTTAAGTCTCTTAAAAGCAAGTTTCTACAAAATTTTATCAAAAACTTAATATGAAATTTTGGGTTATTCTGGATTGATAGCCAGATAGTATTTTTACATCAAGGTGAGGTTATCAATAAGATGTATAAGTATACATCTTTAAACCGATTTACTCACTCAGTGTTAGTGTTTTGATATACCAAAATGTCGATGGTATCTTACGAAATGGTGGACATGCTTGACTCATAATAGATAAGCTATGCACACAACTATGCATACAAAGATAAGGCGATAGTACAACCTTTTATTGGATTAAAATGTTATGAAGATCTTTAACAACTTTCTCAAATTCGACAATACCGTATTTACAACCAACCAAACGAAGCCGTTACATAAGTAGACGACTCTCTTTTACTTAATAAATTGATGATTGGAGAACTACGGGAAGCTGATGTTAATATGCAGAAACATGTATTGAAGAAACACATAGATGAGTGGAGTAGTTAAAAGACCATCCGACCCCAAACAGATTGCTACGCAGATTGAAATGTAAAAATGTTCAAAATTAAAGCTTCAATAACTGAAGACTTTAAATGGTTTAACCAAAAATTTTAATAAACAGAGTAACATCATGCTATTGAGTACAAGTAATATTAACAGAAATGTAGTTTCATTTTGAGAAGAATTATACTTTTCTGACAATAGAACTCGGTAATTAAATCGTATGGTCATTGATTCGTCGGGAATGATTGTATGATCAGATTTTGATTGATATTGGCGAATTCAAAATGATTTATGTTTCAACCAACTCAAGCACAATTCCCCGATGAAAGACTAGATTAAATTGCATTACGTACTGTTTTATATGTCCCGTCATGACGAAAGATGCAACTAAACCGAGTGACTGATGAAACAAGCGATTAAATCGTATGTGAATGGACATTTATGTTGAAATATATTGTCAGTTTCTGTCAGAAAGAAAAAGCACATTCATTATTTTACATTCCAATGATTAATGAGAACTAATTTTTTTTCTCTCGACCATTATAGTTCACAATTTGCATTTCATAATCGATTCCCGACATAGGGCTTTAGTAGTTAAGAGAAAAACTTTATATAAAAATTTCGTTTCCACCAAGGACTTGTGTATTCGAAATATCGTACCATTAGAAACTGCTATTTTTGGTGTGTTAACTCCACACGAAATAACTCCCGAATCTAGGTTCTAGGAATTCTAGCTCAAACCATGAATTTTTATTTCATTCACTTAACCTAAATTATGGTCAAAATTGAATAACCACTGGCCACGTTTCTCTTGTGTTAATTTTTGCTGTTATCTTCGTTTATGAAGCCACTGTATACCGCAATCCAAAATTTTACAACATATGGAGATGAACTGCTATTGATCACATTAAGGAGACTCTACACAAAAGTTAGCAACAAACTTTTAAACAAGAAGTGAAAGTTCAAATTTTGTTAGAAAACACTAGGTTTTAAAAACCGTTTCTGGCCTCGAAATTTTTCTACGAAAATAAAATCTTACAGAAAAAAATATTATTTTCCAATATTTATTCGATTACAGACAAAGGCACATTTTGGAACATATGAGTGGTTCAGAGTCAAAGTGGATCAACTTAAAAAAATGTAAATTCGAGATAATCTTCTTATTTGGATCCAAATAACTTGTTTTATCTAACTGTGATATTTATTAAAGCCGTACTATTTAAATACTACCAGAATCTCTGTAATTCACTATTGAACTGAAGAATACAGTTTATTTTTCAGAGCTAAAGTGAATCAAGTACTTGATTCACTTTGGCACCGAATTTTTTGAGTTTTTGTTCTAAATGAATCGTGAACTCGTACTATCAAACATGTTTGAGCTCGAAAATTTTTTAAAGGAAAATACAAAATTTAATTCAGTAACAAAACTATAATTTATTTATGATACCTACAGTAGGTATAGGTATAAATTTTATACTTATATCAACATTTTAAAATTACTTATACAAAAAATATTCGTTGTTGTCTTCTTCATTATCGAATCTCCGATTCTGTTTTAAGGAGGGTACATTTTTATAAAATTGATGATGACAAGGAGGAATATAAGGCAATAAATCCATCAAATCTTTTTTCTTTGAACTTGTTACAGGACGGCGAGCAGGATATAAACATGTTTGCGGAATCTTTTGCAATGATGTTATATTGTATTTCCTTAAATGGGGCCGTTTCATCTAGAGATTCTTTAAATTTTATTGTAAACCGTGAGCTTTTTTCATATCAAAGCCACTTTATGTTTAGCCAGTTTACTTTTTTTTTTTTTTTTTTTGAAAGGAAGTATTAACTGTCCAGTGGATTTAATGTCCTTTGAAGGTCAATTAATACCCTCCTTTCATTCACGCACAGACCACCCATTCACACAATTACAGTATACCACCTGCACATTGCAAGCTCCATGTCAACCTGTAAACTGACATGGACGGTGGGTCGGCGCTGAATTCTGCACTCCAACAGAGGGTCTTAGTTGTGTTTAATAACATTACCGATCGTAATCGATGACGAAAATTCGCTTTGCATCCAGCCTCTGATGGGATTCGAACTCAATACCTCCCGGTCCAAGTGCCGAAGCTTTAACCACTGCACCACTTTTCCGGTAACTTTACAGCCGTCTGCCGTTATTTTTCTATTTGTGATTACACACAATTCTTGTGTTTCTTGCGTTTTGCATTTTCCACAATTTTATACCAATATATGAATAAATATATTTGCACATTTTACTATAGCTCTCTATAATTCCATATTCTGCGTCATTGGACAAGTATGAGTGTCCCGAAACCATAAACTTGTGATCTGTAGTCGTTACTTTCATACCAACCTTTTGTGTTAATTTTAAAAATGACTGTGCTAATTTAATATTTCGGTTCTGTCCACCGCAAGAATCCGAATATAATATAATATATCTGCATTGATTTGCATTAGATATTAAATGCTTCATAAAGCCAGATGAGACCTCTACGGAACCTCGCCTTCCTTTAGTTTCATCCCACATGTACATAAATCCTTCATTTTGATTAATTGAATGAACCCCAAGATTATAACCGTACATATTTCTCTTGTAGTAAGTGATAGATGTTTGTAGTTTCGGAAACGGTAAAGCTTTCTGTAGATCGCAAGTGCAGACATAATATTCGTCTGAAACTTTAGATTTTTCATTTTTAAGATCTGATCTAGCCTTCTCAGCTGCTACAAGATGATTGTCTCTCATTGCTATCAAATTACATTTTTCGTCTTAATTATTTTCGATACTTTTTAATCTCGTATTTATCTCATCGCGGATTCTACAAGTGTCAGTATAAGGATGTTTTAATTGAAGATTAAATTTTGTGCTAAACACATGATAATAATACTTCTGTTTTACTCGAATTTTAGCTTCAATTACACATTTTTCTTTGTATAAGTCATACATTTTGCTTACATTTAGATCTGGATTGAAATATTTTCTTTCCGGGTTATCTTTTCTTGAATAATGGTTTTGAAATGCCGGAAATGAACTAATGTGATGTATAACATAAACTTCATTAATTTTTTTAGTAGGTGGATGCTTTCCTCGACCATCGGTGGCGATAGACTTGCCTTTCTTCAAACATCTGTAAAGTCTCCCGAAACTAATTTGCAGCGTTTTAAGGAAATATGGTTTGCATACTCTTAAATTTTCGTTATTGCAAAGCACCCGTAGATTATAATGAAACGTGACTGTTTTGGAAGAATGAATATTAGATCCTACATGTGCTTTTATTGAAGACGAACTGACTAGGCCTCGAAGGTATGTGTTTTGCAAAAAAAAGCTGCATAGATTCCAAAAAGTATCAAAAATCGTCTTTCTGTTTTCTTCTAATATCTTAGTTGAGCATTTTCGAGGACAACCACATTCCAAATTTGGTATGAACTTTTTTGCAGGACACTCGATACCTTTTTTGGTTGTGTATTTCAACCCACTATTTCGAGCTTGTTTTCTGACGTTTTTCTTCCATTTATCGGTTTCTAGTTTTCTTTTTCTTCCTCGGTGAGATATTTTCAAGTCATCGCAAGCATTTTAACTTGTGCTAGAGGCAACTTTTTCTTGTGCATCCGTAGAGTGTATTGAATTTTGGTGGACCATTTCATTACTTATTACTTTTTCTGTAGTATTTTTATATAAACCTGCAAAACATACATGTTGAGTCGCCCGTATACAAACCATAATTGCTTTTATTTTACTTTTATTATCTAGCAAAACGGATTCATCAACTTTATCAAGAGGAATAGACACAATAATACTATGCGAAGAATCTTTATGTTACTGGACATTCTTTGAATCATTTTGTAAAAATTTTTAGTGAAATAGTATACCTGTACAATTATTTACACAAATTTTATTAATTTTATGATTGCTAGTTTTATGAACCACTGATGCAGATTGTTCTTCTTGGTCATCATCTAATTGAAATTACCGATTTTATTACCTCTAGAATAAAATATTTTTTTTAGATAACATATCAGTTGTATATTCATTATCGTTGGGAATATAACCAGTATCTGAAAATAAGCTCCCGTGGCCTGAACAATCGCTGGAATTGCTTGAATTTTCACTTTGTCTCTCACTCATTGCTTTGTCTCTCACTCATATACACAGATGTATTACACATGCATAAAAACAATGCAACGTAATTATTGTTTATTAAAAAAAATTGCTATCGGAAAATTCCTATATCGATAAAGATATTATCAAGGAATAAGTTTCGAAATATTGGTAATACCTAATTAAATTGAAAAAAATTGAATTAAAAAATACTGTGTTGTACCTAAGTTAAATAATATTATTTCTTTTATCAATTTAATTTAAAAATAATCCAAAAAAACTACTAAACCTGTACAGATAAATCATTTTGATCCACTTACCGATTTAACGATAAACGGAATTTACCATATACAGCACTGATAATAAATAAAATACATAAAAATTTTAAATATTTTCATTCATTCTAGCTCTGAATTAAGAGCTAAAGGTGAAACAACAATATTTTCTGTAATATTTTCGGAGTAAAAGTGAATCAACTACATATTCTTAACAAAAATAAATAATTTTTTTTACAATAAACAATACCAATAATTTTAAATTTGCATTCAAAGATAATTTTGTGTATTTTGTAAAGTATAGCCATAAAATTAAGGCAGTCGAATATACCCAGAATTAGAAAAATAAGTAAAACTTTAACTTAGTTTTTCTCGAATTTACATTTTTTTAAGTTGATCCACTTTGACTCTGAAAGACTCATATATAATGATCTCAAAAGTATTTAAAGCATTCACGGTTACTTCTCTCTATCCGTTCTGCTTCATGTCGTTTGGGTTGTGTAATGCAAATGCGCCCCAAACCATGATTACCAGATTTCACCCCAGATTACGAGATAGGGTGTTTGCTAATCTTGACAACCTACTTATTATCTCCGCAGAATTCGGCGATCACATGGAATTTTTGAAAACAATTGCTGGTTTATTATTGAAAACTAGGCTGTGATGGTATACCATCGCCTTTTTCGACTTTCGACTTAGTTTATATCTGAATTTTCAGGAGTCAATTAACATTCTATTTCAATTTCAACCTCTGGATATAATTCTGAGCTTTCCCTCTTTTCTAGACTAAAAAATTATTTAGAGATAAATAGAGTCGATTAATCGCGTACTCTTACAAATCGTAGAAAAGAAATAGAGTAATATTTTACTCGATCAAGCTGGGAACACATTAGAAAATGCGTAATTTTGGATATGAAATAGGCTATTTTACTCGTAAAAATGAGACATAAGCTAAGTCAAAAGTCGAAAATAGCGATGGTCGACGAAAAAAGTGATGTTGGTCTAACGAAACAAAATATTTGAGGTTCATAGTTGAAGAACTAGGGCTAAAAACGGATCCATCGAAAGTGGAAGCTACCCACTTGCAGCTCTTACAACTGTAAAGCAAATGTGGCCATTTCTAGGAATGGCCAGTTGGTATCGCCACACCAATCACAAATTTACTGCGAAAAGGTTGAACATTTAGCGGCTCGGTAGAGTGTTTTCCCAAAAACACAAAGACGGACTGATACTTAGTGATGTGACTAAATATTGCCATGAATACGTGTGGTTGACCTCCTCTTAAGCAGATAATATCGCAACAATGGTTCCCAAAAATTTTCATCGACCTGTTAGGTCCACATCCACGAACTGCAAAAGGCAAAACGGTAATACTGATTGTGTTAGATAACCTAACTAAATTTGTGTACTTTTTACACTATTTGCCGTAGGCACTTGGCAAAACACACTTATACTTAATAAACACATTTTTATTAACCACTTGTTTTTATTTCGCAGAACTATTTTGAATAATTTTCAAAAAGTTTAAAAAATCGCTCCATCGATTTCGACTTGTTAGGTCATCATCAGGAGTATCTACTGATTTGTAAAAATAAAAATTTTGTTATATAGTAGAAAAAAGCAAAAAATAAATAAAAGAAGGAGGGACAAAAAAAATAAGCAATAAAGTAGCGGTTCAACAAAAAAGTTCGTTGCGAAATTACCTTTTCCATTCCTGATATCTTTTTTTAAAGATAAACGTCGTAACGTAACCTCTATGTGTCACATAAACAGTACAGAACAATTATATATACAAGTATATAAAGATTAGGGCTGGTGTCAAAATTCGTTAAAAAACAAAAAAAAAAAATTCCTAGAACCCAATCGCAGTGCCACCTAAAGGATCTAATTGTGGAATCCTAAACCATCCAGAAAATCACTCAAACAAACACACACACACACACACACACAAAATTGTGTGATTAAATATAGATAAAGATTGGGGGTGGTGGGAGGAGTGGTGTAACTTTGAGGCGTTGACATTTTTTGATATCCGCGACCTTAAACCTACTCGATTAATAAAAAATATCAACTTATCTCATATTGTCCCGCGGATTACAAGCAACTATATCCAATTTGTTCGAGTAAATCCTAACAGAAGAAGAAAAGGAAGTCATTTCTTATAAAAAATGTAATTTCATTGCCGAAAAATAAATTGTTTAAAAGTTAAACATAAGTTTTTTAAACGACGTCACACGCCAAGCAATTTAATTCCACCTTAGTAAATATTACTTGAAGAAAATCTGAAACGAAATTTATCCGCCCACGTTTTACTTACAAAGCATCCAAGAAAATATGTAAATTACACTTTTCAAATATTCATTATACATTTTAAAGTACATATGTATATATACTGGCTGTATACAAACATTTAAAAAAGCTCATTGTATTTATATGCAGTATATAAACGTACTGTACACACATAAAACCAAATTATCGATTTTAATTTCATGTACTCAATTATGTGTAATCCTGGTAACATTAAATATATGTGTGTATGAACGAATGTGTGTGTGAGTGTGTGTGTCGAGGTAATACAGCTCAAAAATGTATTTCTAATTTTTCATTTCTCCTCTGTGTCTTATAAAAAGCTTAGCATTATAAAATAAAAAGCTCTATAGTAAATCTAACCGAAATTTTTGTTTTATATACAACAGATATTTATTTATTTTGTATATATTCTGGCATAAGACAATTTTAAATTTTTTTAAATACATAATTTATCATACATACGAGGGCAAATCAAAAAGTCTTGCAATATCATATGAAAAAAAAGAGTGAGTGAGACAGCCATATTTTTATTTTTCGACATCATCTCCTTTAAGGTTTATACATTTGTCATATCGATCAATTAACTTGCCTAAACCCTCTAAAAAAAAAGATTTCTTTTGCTCCATAAAATATTAATTTACAACAGACTGTACTTCATAGTCACTGGAAAATTTCCGGCCCCCTAGTATTTTTTTCAAATTGGGAAACAGAAACTAGTCACTGGGTGCCAAGTCTAGATTGTACGGTGGATGCGGAATTTCCACGAAGCCGCAGTCTTTTAATGCAGCTTGAGCAATATTAACCTTGTGCACTGGTGCATTGTCGTGAAGAAGCAAGATTTTTTTCCTAACTTTCCTTGGCCGTTTTTCCCGGATCGCTTTTTTCAATTTTCGGAAAACCTCTGCGTAATATATGCCTATGATTGTGGTTTTCGGTGGCATATAATCGATTATCAAAATTCCTTCAGAATCCCAAAAAATTGTTGCCAAAACCTTAACAGCAGACGGTTGAGTTCTGAATTTCTTTGGTGGTGGTTCACTACGTTTAATCCATTGCATCGATTCTTGTTTGGATTCCGGATCCCAGTGATGAAGCCAAGTTTCATCGCCTGTTATTATGTTATCCAAGAAATTTTCTGGATCTTCTTTGTACATATCTAAAATCGCCTTTGAAGTTTGAACACGCATTTTTTTTTGTTCTGCATTCAACAAACGGGGAACCCATCGCGCACTTACTTTCGACATGTGAAGGTGGTCATGTAATATAGTATATGTGGTACCGTTTGAAAGGGAAAGTCTCCACGCTAACCCTGGAACAGAAATACGCCGGTCCTCCAATACAATAGATTCGGCCAAAATTACGTTTTCATGGCTAATAGCATCTGCTGGCCGACCCGAGGGGTTGTCGTCTACTAATGACTCCCGACCACTTTTGAATAATTTTACCCACCTTGTTACTGTGGCATATGATGGTGCAGATTCGCCGTAAACTTTTGATATATAGTTGAATATATAAATTGCATTTCGTCCATCTTTACAGAAAAGTTTAATAATGGCGCGATATTCAATTTCATTCATTTTAAGAAAAATTCAAAACACGTGTTACTAAATTGACAAAAACAAACGAACTGTAAAATTTACATCGAAATGTTCTTCTAGAAGTTTCATCGCGACAAAAAATGGTTTTGAAAAATATATTGTTGTCTCACTCACTCTTTTTTTTCATATGATATTGCAAGACTTTTTGATATACCCTCGTATATACACAATTTATTTATAAATATTTTGCTTAAAAGAAATAATAAACCATTTATCAAAATAATAAGATAAATTATAAAATTGCAGATATTTTTAGAAAATTTATAACAACATTTTTTTAGTTTTGCTCGTTCAAAACACATTTAGCGCTTAACTGAAAACTATATCAAATGACATAAGTATAATATAGAGCGAAAGTGTATATCGAAAGCTTTTGAAAAGCGTATAGTATATATATATATAACTGCTAGATAAGTAGCATTGAGGAAGAAAAGTTTAATGGAATTTTTCATTTTATGTTTTAATTGGAGTGATGCAATCATTATAATGTATATATGTACGTTATATATCCGAGTATATAATATAAAGTTTATGCCCGCAGGAAGTATAATGAAATGTAATACTTTAATTAAGGACACTTTATAATACTTATACATCATATCTTTTTTAGGTTTACCATTAATTTTAACTCAAATCCTTTTTTTATTCTTGTGTCGTCTGTTTTATACGACAATACTATATATATTCCAATCTCCTTTTTTGTCTAAGAATTCTTTTTCTGTTCAAACACAAAGTACGCTTGTACATATATATATAGATATATACATATGTATGGTAAGATTTATAAAGCACATACAAAATCCCAAGTTTATATAAAGCACAAAAGTCGTTTTTATAAATTTAGTTAGTGTACTCTTTATAACAGTTACATTATATTTTTATATGTGGAACAAAGAACAGACTTAACGGAAAGCTTTATTTATATTGTAGCTGGTAAGAGGAATCATCCAAAAAATTTTAGTTAAATCAAAATAATGGAAAACACAATAAAATCATCTTGACCCAAAAGAGAAATATATCGAATAATAATGATTTGGGGGATTGGTAAAACTCGTGTAGATTCAGGCGAACATATCGAATAAATCGAAATATATAAGTTTTCCAGCTTCGTTCCACATATTTTGCCATTGGATTGCATTTTGCATACAAATTGATTTATTATGTCGTTTTTTTCATGAGGAAGAAAAATTAAATTTCAGAAAATCGAGGAATTGTTGCACCATTTATTATGGATTAAAACTACATTGTGTTTCTTTGTATTTGTTAGTTTAGCAAAAATATTTTTTTCGATAAAAAGTATTATGCAAATTAGATATGTTAAATCTATATAACAATATTCATAAAATATATTCATATGGCGGTTACAAGAAAAGCACGTATTGTGCTCAAATAAAAATTTTATCAGAATTTTATTAGTTTTTTGTAACCTTTGATGACTTAACCTTAGTAGATTATGTTGAAAATGCTAACCAACTTCTGCGTTTTTAAATTTGTTTAATATTTTGATAGAAAGCTTACGTAACTGCTATACTTTTTAACGTGTCTGCTTTTGTAACATATGGATTAGGTCATGTTGACATCATCGTTGACAAAATCGAAACTGAAAAAGAAATAGAATTATACAGGAACAGTCAAGTTTTTATGCCCGTTTAGTGAAAGGCGCAAAGGATCTTCTCTTTTCTATCTTCACAAGCTCCTCCTAAACTGAACGGTTTTTAATAAAATTTTGTGTTTGTGTTGAAGTAGGTTTCTGGATGGCTTTAATTAACAATTGGACCCTGTAGGCTTGTTTTTTGACGATTTTTTTCTTTTTATTTTTAAATTTTTCACATATTAGAACACCCTGAACAATTATTTATTTAAATTTTAGTGAGAGCTATTATTGTTATGAAAAGTTGTAAGAACAAAAACAATGGATTAAACTATTGTTTTTGGTAATAGTAGAGACAAAATTATACAGTATTGCCATACCCAACTTTTTTATTTTCCGGGCTGGAATATTATGACTATCATCACAAAGGTAATATTTACCACATTATACCACGTTGGTGCGTAAACGCCCTACGGAGTTAGTTTTAAATTTTTAATTATTAGACTAGTAAACGCTTTCACTGTGCATGTACGAGTGGTTTTAATTTCTAGAATTTATCCATGTAAATATATTATTGTGTTTCTTATTGATTTATTTAAATAATTCGAGCTTTTGATTTATTCGAAACCAGAGACCATACAATATCACCCTCACTTATCACTTTCAATTTGTCAATTTCCATGCACGTAATATCATTATTACTGCTGTATTATACCCAATATCATCATATCATTATAAATTAAACTAAAAGCTCAATATACGTATACATAAAATAAATAAATAATTTAATTTTCTATATTTTTTTTTGTGTCGAAGGAAAGAAATTTAATCAATTTCACTTTTCTGAATAAATTGATACCTGAATAATAATAACAATAATAACCGAATAGAAATTCTACACGCATATATGTGACGCGCATGATTATAAAAAAAATATACTGAATGATTCCAAAATAATTAGATTGATTGAATATCGTTAGATAAATCACTATAGTAATGCAATTAAGTAGTACTATAACCTGTGCCGGCTAGACTAGACATAATCCAGATAAACCATTCTGCACACGTTCGCGTTCACAATAACCATAATACATAAGCTCTTCTGTCTAAGCTTTTTGATTCGTGCAACTGGATTATATAATCGTTATCCCATGTATACCGAAAATCCATATAATTTATGTATGCTTATTATCAATATTATTGTTACTCCCATTATCCATCAGCAACATTACGGTTCGGCAATATTTTTTAGTAGCTTCAAGGGAAATCATTTACATAACAACTAATTTTTTTTGTACATTTTTCTTATACATAAAAGTATTACGTTTTATGTAGCTTTTCTTAAAAAATGAAATAAAATTCAATGAAATTTCTAATTTTTATGAGCTTTTCTCTCGTTGTCATGTTACTTGTTTTTTATATAGTACATCATACTCGTATACATATTACATATACTTGATCTTTAGACATGTTTGCAATTTTTTATGTATATGTACCATTATTTTTCCGCTTTACTCACTCTTTCGAGTTCCTTTTTACGGTACATGGTAGGAACGGGATTTATATTCCTGGAAATTAACTGACTTGAGGACGAACGAATATTCAAATAATTATTTAATGGATTTTGAGAATTATTTTTAGAATTATATAAAATACACATAATCGCTCAAATTTTAAACCTCTGTACTTATATTTAGATGATTAAATTGACTAACAATTTAAGGTTTCAACAATAAAAAAAACATTTAAAGTTGAAATTATCTAGAAAGATAATAACAGGAGTAATACAATTATTATCTAAAGAACAAGGTAACCAAAAAATTGTGCGCAATTTCACACAAAAACAAAATAATTGCTACAAACGAATCCAGAGTAATTGTAATACATACAACAATTTTATACAGAAACAATTTATCGAAAAATCAAATATAGGAAAGAGAGAAATAATTCATCGAAATAGAAATTGTAATAAAAATTAAGATGTAAGTATGTTGTGGGCAACACCAGATTTTCTTTTACCTACACGAATGTATATAAACCTCGAATACTCCAATCTTGATTTCTAAAGTGAAAAATTAAACAAAAGTCATTATTTTAATTTAGAATTGAACCGCACATTTGCTCTTTATTTCGACGACCAACCCATCTAACCTTTTGTCGTTTTTTTATAAATGCCAACCTTTTCAACATCATTGCAATAATTGAAGAAGAATATGGAAGCAACCACTTTCAGTACAAACATTTCTACAAAAATTTCGCAAAGATCTCCCAACTAATAGAAAATGTATAAGTATGAAGTTTGATTCCGAATAGTCAATCTGGCTGGACTTTAGAGATGCCAAATTTTGGTGGAAAACATTTTTTTTCTCTAAACTCGTCATATGGGGTTCACCTTAAAAAATAATTTAAATTAATTTTGTTTGAAAATTAATTTACAATCTTTTAGTTTCTAATCGATTTCTCGTATATGCTACCGCTGGACTGGCTATTTCGGTCAACAATCACTGACATCTTTAGATTTATGGAAACAGGTTAAGTATGAAGTTTCACTCGACTTTGTCTGAGCTGACACAGCCATTAAGTCAAAAAATTCGACGTCAACAATTTTCAAGATTACTATAAAAAAACTTGAGTGTGTAATTGTTGGACTTGATATTTTCAAGAACGGAACCCCCAAGCACATAATCTCTAAATCATAAGCCCCAAATTAAAAACCCCCAAATTCAAAATCCCTAAGCACTTTAATGATGTGTCAAGCTCCTATAGAATTTTGTGTGCGAGGAAAATTTTTTTCAATAGAATCTACGACGCAGCAAAATTCCGGCTTATATTTAGGACCATTTTTGGACTCCTCCCACAAATAAGTTTTGCTAAACCATACGCTTAATTTTATACATCCGCAGTTAGGTTAGGTTAGGTTAGAGTGGATGCTAAGTCACACTTAAGCCAATAATGGCTCTATGTGATACCACAGGATCCAATCTCTCCTTACTCCCGCTGAAACCAACCAGTGGCCCTATTCTGTCTTTCCCTGTGAATAGGGAATTGGGAAAAATATTTTTATAGAATTTTTGTCTAAATTGTATTTTTCTGGCCTACTGAGGGAACATGTTTGATGTTAATATTTTTGAAACAAAGTGAAACGGGAAAATATTTTTCCCAATAAAAATTTTGTGGAACAAAAGTTTCCCAATTCACTTTGTTTTGAAAATTTTTGCACTAAACTTTTTCTTTCAGTAGGCCAGAAAAATACAATTTAGGCAAAAATGCTATGAAAATATTTTTCCCAATCCCTATTCCCAGGGAAAGACAGAATAGGGCCACAGAGCTATGTAGCGTAAAATATCTCGAATTCCACAGTCCGCGAGTTCAGAAAGGCTATCCATATTGTACAATTCAGTTCAGAGTTCAGAAAGGGACTGTATTGTGAGTGCTGGACACGAGCATAGGAAGTGATCTAACGTCTTTTCCGCAGTTAGTGATTAACTCATTATAATAAATTAATATACAATATGTTCAGTAGGAACGAAAGCAAAGTTTTTCAGCATTCGGACATGAATGTTAAACTGTTCACAATTGCCATATTTTTGGACCAGACCTTCCTGCTGCATACGCCTCCAAATAATCTGTCCGAAATGGAACAAGCATCTTTTGTAATTTGCATCCGGAAAATATTGTTTGTGAGTCCATTGTTTTTTTTTTTGCTCATCAGGCAAAAATCAATTGCACAAATTGCCCAGGAATAAGGAAGAATAAATAGTTGTCGGAAAAAGGTTGGAACATCATAAAATGTTCGATTCATTACCCAGCACTACTGTAACCCAACAGGCCTCCATATAGGGACACTCATCGTGTTATAGACATTTCTTTCATCCTATTCTTCCTCAACGCGGTTTGTTTTGTTTCAGCTGCTCAGCCTGGGGTGGTTCCAATGATGTTGAGGTATAATAAGATGGTACGTATACCGCCGAACAAACGAAAAAAAAAAGAATTGCAACCCTCCATTTTAATACTTACGCGTACCTAAGTTCCCATTAAACTCGAAAAAACTATTTCATACTCAAGTCACATTCACAATTAATATAAAACGATGAAATGAAATGCAAAAGTAGCCATTTTAGATTTTAACAACTTAGATGGTTTTTATTATTAATAAATAAAGACTTGAAGGAAATTAATTAGAGCAGGCAAAATAATTACAAAGAATTGTTATTAGACTAATAAATAAAGAATATTAATTTACCTAAATTACGCATGCGCATGGCCAAAATAATTTATAAATTATTGCTTTAACTTTATTCACAACTGACTATTATTGACTGACTTTTGCTCTGTCTTGTACTGTCCCGCCAAACGATCAACATCGTTTTTTTTATACCTATCGGATGTTCTACCTATACTAAGCCACCATTATATTGAGACATTTACAAGCAAACGACGTGAAATTTCTCCTACACAGCTGATATTGGGACATTTAAATTTTAGTACAATTAAAAATGTTAACAGGTTGGCTGCCATGGTATCTTTATGGAGGCTTACACTACCCAATGTTTTTAAAAAGGCCGACGTCCCTAATATAATATTTTTACTGTCGTCTCTTTGAAGGCAAAAGTCACCTTCTAAGTATTTTAAAATTTCCGCTAGAATTATGTCTGACAAACTTTGCGGCTCATTTATAACCTCGTTGGATTATTGATGAAATTCTCAGCTTTTGGGCTCGTTTTGAAGGAATATACACGCGGCAATCTGATTGGCAGTCAACAATGAATTTGCGGATGGCTTGTGATGGTTTAAGCCCAGATGTACTGGCAACAAATGCGATTTTTAATGTGATGACGGTCATCAATTATTATTGTAGGCACAACAGTTGCTGCCTTATAGCGATAATCATTTTTTTTATTTTTGGAATGCAAATGATAAGCATATCAATCCACGATTTTTTTTTCGTTCTCTTTATTCGACTTTTGAACTTTTACTCGTAATTTTATACTAATTAAGCAACGATTTACAATCAATGTTAAATAAAATTAAACAGAATCAAGAACAATCAAAACGAAAATAAAATTGAAAAAATTTTTACATACTATTAATATTAACGAGTTGAGCTTAAACCCCCTAAAACAAAATAAAAAAAAATCTGTATTAGTGACCCATATGCAAATGCTTGGGAATTTTGAGCTTGGGTATTTTATTGTCCCCACAAATCGAATGAAGCTCCCAGTTTATTGAAAAGATTATATATAAAGTTTGATTCCAAATAGTCTATCCGCGTGAACTATAGGATGCCCAATTTTCAAATGACTGAAAAACCAATATCTGAAAAATGTTGATGTATTTGCAAAAAATGAAAAATCTCTTATGGAAGCTGACAATTCCAATAGACAAGGCCAAAAATCAGTGGTTCTTCTTATTTACGAAAATAACTTGAGTTTGACGTTTCATATCGATTATTCAATCCGCGTCTGGGCCCTACAGAGGCAAACATTTTCTTGTTCTATAATTTTTGCCTGAAATCATCATTTCGCCTTAAATTTTAGAAAACTGATCCAGAACGATATTAGCTGTGTTTCATGACGCTTGATCTGATCCAGTTCAATTTACGTTTTGTGAAACAATGCAAAGGCGCTTGCTTAGATTTAAAATAAAAATTTGTGATCTATAACAAAATTTGGATCATGTTTTCCATATAAACTTTGAACTGACCAGGATCAATGAGCTTTTAGATCATAGTCGTTCTTCTCATAAATGATATAATTTTTGGTCAAATATCACTAGGATCCTCCAAATTATGGAAAAAGCTTATAAGCAGTTTTACTCCGATCAGTCAACTAGTCTGAGCTGTAAACACACAGAATTATTTAAGGACGCAGGCATTTAGTCAAAAAACTTGAGCTCACTTTTTTGCAAAAAAATAAAAGTTTTTTTTTGTTAAAAACCATGATTTCCGCTGCAATGTTGGCAAAATAATCTGTAGTGGATTTCTTATTGTTGCAAATTTAATTTAGAATCGTTTGCTTTATTATCGTTTTTAAGTAAATCCTATAATTTTTAAATGTTTTACAAAAAAAAACTACTACAGAGGCTGCCACTTCCGGTTTACCGAGTTTAGCCAAAAATAACTAAGATCTCCGAAATAATGAAAAAAGTTTAAATATGAGGCTCATCCTGATCGGACAAACCGTCTGGACTGTAGAGAGGACACAGAAATTTAGATTTCATAAAACGAGGCACACACACAGACACACTTACAAACACACAGAGATCTTTTAAAACCACTTTTTATGATTTCGGCGATATAGCGAAAAGTAAAGAAAACACGAAAGAAAGAAAGAAAGTAAAATCGAAAGATTTTTCAAAACGCAATAAAATTTGCAAAACATAGCTACTGGATCAATACCATTTTGTCAAGAGCAAAATTTAGTTTTAAATTTTTAAATGTTTTGAATTCGAATTTAGCTAGCAAACCTGAATCTAAAAGCACAATTCGATACGCGTCGATCTGATCAACTATTTTACCAAAAGTCAGTGTAAATTCTTGGTAGTTCAAATTAATATGATATTCAACATTGACATGCTATGATTCTCTACCTATACCCGTAAGCAATTTGGTGATATCTTCATTAGTGATGCTCCTAATTCTAAAAATTGTCTTGAACAATTCTCCATGATGCAATGCAGAGCAATTAGTAAATTGACTCAAGCCAACGAGAATGAGTTGAGTTCATGCCATGAGTCAAAAATCTGTGAAGCGGAACGAACCCCGATATAATCCTGGCACCGAAAAAGTAGAAATGTCAGGATCACCACACTCCGAAAGTGAGTTGTAGCCAGGTGCAAAGCTTCTGGCGATAGTAAGAAATAAATTCCAATGAAATCTAGGTCACGCGTTTGGCTAGCGACCTGCCGACCAATAGTTAGAATACCGTCAAACAGGGGAGGCAAAAGAGGATGCTTGATTTTTCACTATGATGAAAACGAAACGCTCGCCCATCTTCCTAATACAAACGGTGTTATTAAATTTGGCTTTGGGTCAATAACCCGAAAAATGATAACGTATGCCAATCTGAAGAAATGCAAAACCTACTCAATTAAGGGAAGGTGGTACCTGTAGAATGAAACGTAGTAACTACTCTGCAAATATAGTATTCATAATTGGGAATTAAACGTTGAAACAACCTACAATTAATTTAGATGATCCTGCGTCGCATAAAATTGGTAGCTCTTCCACTCAGACTAGCAAAATCTTCTTCCACAGTAAAGTGGTGGCAACATAAGTGTGACTCGTATAAAAGCATCGTTACTACAAGATCTGGCTGGAGGTTATATGATTTAAAAAAGTTTGAGAGCATGCCTACGACAATATGGCTGTCAGAGGGAATTGGGACCCACAAGTAAATATTTAAAAAAATCGGCAGTAACGTTAAAATTACTAAAACGGCTCTGATTTTCAACTCCAACAAGGTGGAATTAGAACTATTAAGAAATAACCAAGGAAGTTTTGCAGAGTTTTCATCCTCTCACTCTACCGTCGATTTACACATCTCTTGATTCATTTTGTAAATCGAAATCGTGTAAAATAAGACAAAGGATTCAATGAATTTAATTGCTTAATGAAAAACACTTGTAAAAATTTCCTTATAGTGACAATACTTATTTTTTTAGGAATATTGATTTCGAAATTAAATTTCTTATTCAGTTTGAGTGCATTTTCAATTGTTTTTTGAAATATTAGTACTCGGTCTGTATCAGAATCTATATGCTCATAAAAAACGTGTGTCAACTTCTGCCTAACTGCAGGCCCTCTCCAACTAGTTTTGGAGTAAATTAGTCTAAGGTTTCTTTGGTATTGTAGTTCCAGGAGCTCGGCATTTGACATTTCCTTATCTTCAAGCAATTCATCTACAATCGGGAATACCAAAATCTACAAATCCGTCTCCTCCGAGAGAATGAGCCAAATCCATGATGTTTGACTAGAGCGTTTCTGGCAAGATTGACATTCTGGCAAATATGTATTAAGAGTTATATTTTTAATGTCGGCCTCTGCCAAACCAACATGTGTCACACATTTGAAAATAGTAACATTTTTTGCATCTCATGAACAGTACGGTATGTGCATTATCTAATTTTCCTAAAATATCGGGCAAAAGTTCTTGTAATATAATGTGCCCAAAAAGTAGAAAGCCCAGATCTTGAGGTTTGATCATTGATGTTGTATTGGGCGATGAAAACTCATTTTTAACATTTAGATCCTGAACATTGATTGTATGACTTGGTATCTATTAAAAATTACTATCTATTAGTACAAACAGTTTAAATTCAAGATTTTTTTTTTGGCTTTTCACTTCGGGAACAAAGCACCGGTGAATCCAAATTTCAAATAAAGTGCAATCCATTCATGTTTTATTATTTGCCGGCCAATGAACTTGTAAATTATTCATATTAATGCCTTACATCGCTCGTGGGTTTTCAGCTCGGAATTCGGTCAGCCCTAGAAGCTTTTTCCTCTGTCTAGAAATATTTTCAAAAGTATATAGCATTCATGAAGAAACGATTAGTTCTGATCATTATTTTAAAATTTACCAGAATTGGCAAATTTTGATAGAAAAAAATTTATTTCATCAAAATTTGGCCACCTTTTTCAATAAATTGGGAGATTCTAGCAAAACATAATAGAAATCTGCGTACCGAAACGATTTTTGTTTTTTTACAAATATTTTGAAAAGTCTAATTTACTTGTTTATTAGAGCACATACATTTTTTATTAAAGCTGCATATGTTATTTAAGCTTTGCAGGTCATTTTATATGTTTATCTCTAGATCGTAATAACTCACGAATGACACAATGTGGTTATAAATTCTTTCAGGTTTTGAAATATTATTAACCAGTGTTTCTTAGCCGGCGTATACATTACGAAAGTTTCTAAGCTGCATCTTTAAGCTAGTTGCTGCCTTAGCAATACATAGGTTTCTAAGTAAAATTCTGGTAAGAATTTAATTGTTCACTTTGGAAATCAATGGTAGTGTATTCAAAATGCATGCAGATTCGTGGTAAAAAAAAGTCGATCGTTCGCCACAACATATTTACCCTTCTGTTTTATAGTCAAAAAAACATTTCGGAATGAAATTCATATAATTATCACCACAGAAACACATACCATCTAAAACAAATCTTTTGGACCAAGTTGCTACATATAAATCTGAACTGAAGCCAGTATTCATACAAAGAAATATAAAATTGATTGTTAACTGCATTTGAATCAAACAGCTAATATACAAAAAACGAGAACGATCGCAAATAAATGTTTTCAAAATAATACCTATAACAACTGTTTTGAACCAAACAACTGAATTCCGCTCTTCAGTTACATGGTTCTATGCCACGTTTCTCTCATCTATTCGTATTAATGAGATTTTTGGGGACTACTAATAAACTGATTGGATGTTTTTTACTTATGGAGTCACATAGTTTAGAAACTCTGGAGGTGTCAGTCCAGTATGGGTGACTCCTTCTGGCATTGCTTTTTCATTCATTGTTATGATCATGGCCACCCTCCACCCTCCAAAGAGGGAAGGATCTAAGGAAATGATAAAGGAGTATAAAGAAAGGATTTTCTGTAACAGTTCAATTGCAGATTTTTTTTTTTTTGAAAAAAATTATACAACAAAAATGGTTTAATGCTGGCCCAGATTTCGGTAGGATGGCTTATGTGAATTAGCTTAACTCGAACTCGTCATAATAAACAATTTATAAGAAATTGATCTTGCCGAAATGGTATTTGTTTCTAGCGGGATTTGGCATCAAAGTCACGATACCACCGAAATAAATTTTTTAAATAATTTTTCCCGAAGGAATGTTATCATCGAATGTTCGCCACTAATATTCACGTTTTCTTATATTTTGGTACTTCGAACTTTGTACCCTAAAAGTTCCCGAAATGTTCGAGTTAATTCAGTTTGTTCGAATAAAATTTGTACCCCTTGACAATAATCCGTTTCAAAATTTCTTAATATCGATACAATTTTATTCTTGTTTTCTCTACCTGCAAGTAGATGTTCAAAAAAAACTTTTAGATAAATATTCTTTCGACGAAAAATTTGAAAATCATGCTATTGAAATTTTCCTTCTGAATAAAAGGGGAAATTTTTTGTGCTTATAAGCAGTGTGTGTAAACAAAAGTACATTTTAATATAATTATGAGTAAGTATGCCGTTTCCAACAATACCAAAATACTCATCGGGTTTCTTGAGTGAATCTGTCTGGCCAATAACAATACATCACAAAAATTGCACCAAATAAATGTGCATATAAGAATAGCTTCTATACAGTTTTGTCATTTCAAACAACGGTTACACCGTTACATTATACACTTTTAGTAGTTAAGGGGGCACTTTGGTTAGATAGTCTCCTGAGAATACATTAGCTTCCCCATTGCACGTTAGTCGATATTCGGAACTAAAACGGCAATACTCTTTAATTAGTGATGTCTGAGCTAGCTATTCGTTGGATTTGTGTCTTCCGTCTGAGCCAAATATCAGCGTATATGAAATATAGTTTTAATTTTAGAACTCTTGTGGCGATTAGAAGAAATTGTATATCTCTGTTTTTGGAACTCTTGTGACGAATTTGACTAGAACAAAAATTGCAAAAGCAGATTTGAAAAAATTTGGTTACACCGAGAACCGAATTGGGATTCTCCTAATTTATTGAAACAATTTTAGTCTGAAATATCACCCCGATGAATCAATCGGTCTTGATTGTAGAGAACCAACAACATTTAGTTTGCACTGCACCACATACAGAAAAATTTCTTGTTTTAACTTTGGCGATATATCGAATGAAAATCTAAATTTGGAAAAATCTCGAGGTCAAAATTTTCAGGTACATTATTTTACTATGTAAAAGAAAGTATAAAATAGTTTTTTGCAAAAATCTGGGCCGGTATTTTTTGTAAATTTTATTTAGAATGTTTTGGTTTAAATATTTTTTCTCGTAAATAATAAACAGGATAAACGAGACAGAATCAACAACATTTTTCTGTGTCGGTTTGTGACAATGCATGAAACATAGATCCAGAAGCCCGCGAAAGTCGTCCGAAGCGATTAAAAATACAAATGTTGGCCGGTAAGTTCTTGGCCTCCGTATTTTGAGATGCTCAAGGTATTTTATTCGTCGACTATCTTGAAAAATTAAAGACCATCAACTGCGAATACTACATACCGAAACTTTGTTATATGAGCTGTAAAACCTGTATGTACGAAGATATAGCCAAAACCTGAACAGAATTTTCTTAGAAGGATAATTACGATTAAAATGTCCTACTTACAATCGTTTCCTGTTAAATAACGTGTAATTGTGTGAATGACATTTTAATTGCGGTCATTCGGATTTTTTATGAGGAAAGAAAATTGACTTAAAATTGTTTTGCAAAGTTTTTTTTACCAATAGACAATTTTTTTAAAATCTTAATTATAAAGATTGTACAGAATTAGTACAAATTATTTTCAAAAAATTAAAAAAATAATAATTTGTGTAATGCATAAGTGTGTAATAGCAAGTTGTTGTACATATCCGGATAATATTAACGCTATATAAACAAAGTCAAATTTGTATAATATAGGCCAACCAAATTTAACATTTAACCATCTGCAGACACATTCGAAAAAATGCCATTTCATCTGTTCAACATAATAGAATACATACATACATACCGCGACCTAATTAATTTCTGTTAATTAGATTTAAAATGAACGGATATTACCGCACGAAAAAGGCTTTATATCGGTCGGAAGCTGAGGGAATTATAAATGATTTCATTTTTGTGTTTCACATTAATATAATTCTTCCACTAGATGGTGCAGTGAATTTACACAAATACCTAACCACTAGCCAAAAAAAAATTAAAAACAATTTTAAAATATACACACGAAAAACATTTCGAATGGTAATTTACCACGAACGAGTAACCATCCGTATCCAGTATTATGAAAATATATACATAGGAATATGTAAAAATCACACACACACACACATTTTTTTTGCAAAGTCACTAATGTTGTATATAAAACACAATTTTATAAATATTACAAAGTCATTCAAATTTTGCTGTAACCTGTTCAAAAATAATTTCCTCCCCCCTTCAAAAAAGCTTTACGAGGTATGATTTTTTATTTTTACTGTGAGTGGGTTTGGTATAGGTACTGTACCCATTTCTATAACAGAAAAAAATTAAATCTAATCCCACAAATACTAAACCATATTAAATTACATAATTAAATGTAACGTATTACACATAATTTAATTTTGTTTGCCAGATTATTTTGGAATTACTGTGCTTTTGACTTGTGCTTTGAACCAACTTTGTACATGTATTTGTTATTTTCTTTGTTTTTGGTTATTTATGTGAGTACACCAAAGACCAAAATTTTTTAAAAAATCTTTTTTTTCATGATACGACCAACAAAATTTTTTATTTTTGGCACAACATTATAGAAAAATTTATATTTTCCTTCGGCCATTACCCACAGTCGGTTATAATTCATTGGAAAATTGTAAAGTATATATTTTCCGAAAAATCGTTTTACGTTCTGAAATTACGGAGCAAATTTTTTGCTATACCTAATAATAAGAAATATGGAGGTAGTTAAGTGGGTTTGTCCTAATAGTAGGGTGGCACAAATAGGTATGTTAAGCAAAGGATTTTAATTATATTGTGGTTAATTTTGAGTTTGTTGTTAAAAATTAGAAATGACATTAATTATGAGTAATTAGTATAATAATGGCTTTATTTATTTTTACATTCGAGGAGGGAAATTTTTAATTACAAATGAAAAAAGTAAATAATGAATTATTCATTAACACACATTTCCGGAATTGTAAATGCAGAAGCGTCAATATAATATTTTATTGTCAAGTTTAATTATAATGTATAGTGTGTGTACATTATTTTGGAATAGTTGTGATAGATGATGGCATTATGTCTAAATATATAGAGAGGTGTATTTTAGGATGTCTAATGCTGAATTACAGAATCAGGTTGGTTCACATTACACTATACGGGCTATGACGCATTACACTACCGAGCATAGACAAGTTAGCAATTCAATTAGTAAATGCTAATTGCGAATTGATATTTTACTATATTGTATAACTAGGTATCAATAATAGAAGTGTTTTTTACTAGCGATAGATTTATCCGGAGCACCCAATTTTTTATGTCAATTTCCCAAACCTTTATTTTGTACACCTCTTAGATCTGTAGTGGCCTGCTACGGCCTGCAACATTAGAAACTTAATCTTACGATAAAAATTGAAAACGCAGCAAAATTAACTCTTGTTTATATCGTCATGCCAATTGGTATATTTTAGGTCGTTAAATGTTTATTTTATGGATGAATTTAATTTTAATTTGTATGGTACGGCGACAGTAAAGGTAGTAGCGGAATTTCGGATAGATAATTTCCCTTTTAGCGCTTAATAGATCGCCCGGATAGCGAATAAAAAACACACCAAATAACAATCAAAAATTCATGGTAAAATAATTCTATAGTTCATTATACAATTTTTATAAGTAGTGCCAAGTATTTTTAATGCCACCTCAAGTTCAATCAATTTCGATCAAATTGTAGAATGTAATCTTTAATGTAGAATAGTTTAACTAGTATTTAATAGATGTCACTAGTAGCTATTCACTGAGTTTTAATAAATTAGTGGTTATTTGATTCCATTCATCTATAGTCAAGACGACAGGCCATTTAACAAAATACACTGATACATTGGAAATAGCGTGCATTGCTAAGCTGACCAAATATTGAGATAAGTAGACATTTTATTTATTTATCACCCCAGAACATTCTACACAAATAAATATGGCGTGCAGGAAACTGTTGGAAGAATTTACGGAGTAAAAGCTCGTATTTTTACTGCTGATCCAGAAGAGGACTGTGATCAACTATACGAAGATAATTATTATAATGCAATCTCGTCCCTAAACAAATGGATTTGCAACAAAAATCTAGATCAGGGAATAGACTATCTCGATCTTTTACAGAATGCACCTCAGGCAGAAGATCATTCTCAAGTGAAATTACCTAAACTTCATAGCCGACCATTTTCGGTGAAGGTAGCCGAGGCCCGGGAACTGCGTTACAAAACACTCCACAAACAACACCATCACAGAGTTTTCCAAACTTACCAAACTTTGGTTAGTCGTTTAGATTCCCTTGAGTTTGTGATTCCAATCTACGCGGAGTATCTCTAACTAAGAAGCCTGGAAATGGAATGGCTTGGAAGAATACATCAACAAGAGTTGAAGAGATCCTAACTTCTTCCGAAGCAATCATCCAATATTCAAATATATATTGAAACGTCGCTGCCAAAAATGTGGGAAACACAATACTCTTTCCCATCTGCTTTATCAAAGGTTTTAATACCACCATCTCTTCAATTATTACTACAGCCATCAGAAAGGCAGTTGATTGCGCTGGAATAACAGCACCGTGTGGAGCAATACTTGACTCAGGAGCGCAGATCAGTTTGATAAAAGATTTAGTGGTTTGAATCAGACTGGTAGAGTAACTTTTAATGGCCTGGTCATACTAAACATCATGTAGAACATCCTCCCGAGATCTCTATTATGGAAGCTCACTGATTGCCTAAAATCACAAGTCCGCTTATCCTAATTACAACAAAGGAAACGACATTGACATACTGATTGGAGCTGATCATTTCTATGCAGTCTTCCCAGAAATGGGCAAATACGAACTAGTCCCGATAGCACTATTCTGTAAAATACTGCATTCGGTTGTGTAGTACCGGGGCAAACACATAATGATATTGAAATTGTAAATATTGACCAAAGTCTAAGAAGATTCTGGGAGTTAGAATCGATTAGCAATCAACAAAACTGACACGAGAAGAATATTTTTGTGAAAACCATTGCACACAAATCTTACAAAGGAAAACGTATGGTCGATTTATCGCCCAAATTCCGTTCAAGGAATCTCCCCTACAGTTGGGTAATTCGGTGACACCTGCAATCCAATGATTCCAAGGGATGAAGCGCCACTTTATTCGTGATACGTCTTTCACAAAATTTTAACTTGAATTCAAGGCGGAGTATGAACAACATAATCACATGACTAATACTTCCCCACATAATGCATCTGAAAACAGTTTCTATTTACCAAACAACGGTGTGATTAAGACGTTTGAAATGGCAAAAGTCCGCGAAATGTAATACAGTATCCTTTAATGAGTTCATATACCTACTGGATCCACAGTTCAATCAAATCTGACGTCGAAAAGGTGTACCGTCAGATTCGCATGGCTTCAAACGACACTGAATATCAAAAGGAAGTATATAAAGATAATTTATCTCAACCCCTTCGGCATTTCCGTTTACTAGTTATTACTTACTTTAGCACAATGCCCTTGCTTTATTCCTGGCAACCCGATCAAGCAAGCAAATAGCAGAAGACCATCTAAATTCATCAACTCATGCCTCAGATTTTATTGCCTATGATATTTATGTGGATGATCTGATGGCGCTCAAAGACATTGTTGTCAACATATTAAAGAGCCATGGTTGTCTTTTATGAAAGCTGAAATCTAACAGCGCCAGATTATTGCGAAACATTTTTGATAGTTGACTAGCACCTATAGTCATATAATTGTTGAAGATAGGAACAACCATTTCCCCACGACAGTCACATTAAATGGATGAATATAAAGCAAAATTTAAAAAATTATAACCATTTATATCCGTTATAGTCATTCATGGATTCTGTGACGCAAGCTAATCCGTTTATCCTGTTGTGATATTCTTTACAAACCCATATGTCCTAATTGATGTACAACTAAATGATGTGGTGAAATTGATGTAGCTTCGTAAACCAAGATGGCCCCTATAAAGCATCAAACCTAACCTCACCTCGAACTTTCCGCAATTACAAATCCGCCAAACCTACACATAGATTCCTGAATCGTACTCGTCCTGCTTGCGCAAGTCATCCAAGGCGTTGGAGCTGCTTCGTGCGCAATCGCATGACTGAGATCAATTCATTACTGCCCCGAGATGATGGCTTACACGTCCCCTTCGCGGAAAATATCTCGAGGGTTATCACCACTTGAGCTTAAACGTTATTATTTGTAGTGTAATGAACCAATTCAATCAAAAAATTAAAGGTGCCTAGAAGAAATGTTGAAGGAAAGATTTACGTTCACACTCAGCTGTCCAAATTTAAATAAACTGTTCAACAAAATTATCGCCAAGTACATACTACACTCTACGCTTTTTTAGAAACGCAGAAAAATCTAAGGAATCAACCTACTACATTTATCTGTAGAGAGAAGATGTATTTCAGACCATTTGCATTACTCGTAAGTAGGTACAATTAAAGTATTACCAAGCTGAAGTAGCAGCTCTAGATTCGAAAAGTGAAGTCAACTTGAGTTCGGATTAACCCAAGTGAAGGAAAGCTTTAAAACACTATAGCGCCATATTCTAAAAAAACATAACCTGTATCGCCATGTTTATTTTAGGAAACATACATTTGGACTACAAACACGCTGGCAATTTTCATCGCTCGGCAACAGTACTGGGTACCAAACGGAAATCAAAGGCGAAGTTATGCATCAGCTGTAAACAATTTAAACGCCACTGTCAAAAAAATTAAAGGGTATAGCCAGTGCTCAAGTCGAATTTATGAGACCATTCCCGAGGACTGGAGTTGACTACGCTGGACCTATATCCATTAATCTAACAAAAGGACGAGGGCCAATGTTGTGTAAGGTGTACATTTGTCGCTTCACATATTTGAGAGTATTAAGGCTGCACACTTATGGTGGTAGATTGATCTAGCTGCACTGAGGAGGTTTATAACACGTTGAAGTATATGCCTTGAACTTCATAGCGACAATGGTATACATTTTATTGGCGCTGATGATAGCAGAGTACTAGACCTCTGTGCAACAAATATTCAAATGGCGTATAAGACAACCGTGCATCCAGATAGGGGACATCGTATTAATCCGAGACAGCAATTTACTGGCAAATTATTGATTTTTTGGAACAGTAATACTAATAGACACCCAGGAGGCAGCTTCATCCAAGTTGTCTTGTCTGCTACCGCTTTTCCGGGAAAAATCAAATACGGAATAAAGCCATTCTGTCAGATTTAAGGACCGAAATTAAGAGAAGAAAGTGGAGATGGATTGACCATACGCTGAGGAAATCACCAAGTGATGTAGCAAGGATGTCATTTAACTGGAACCCGCAAGGGGAAAGGAAAGTAGGAAGACCAACGATGATATGGAAATCATGGTACATCATGGGGCGAGATAAAAGCTGTAGCCCCAACAGAGTAAGATAAACCAGCCTAGTAGACGCCCTATGATTCTAATTTGGAGATACAGGAAAAAAAAAATTAAAACCATTCTGCACCTATTATACGTCTGTTCAAACTAAATATTATTAATAGAATACGGGGATAACTTCACATACGTCATTTAGATTATAAAGTTTTTGCTAAGTTACGCTTTCAAACTAACTTGGGATAAAAGTTCGGCAAATTGAAAATCATTTCAGCAATTCTTCTGCACCCCAACACTAACAGTATATGTCAAGTGCTCGTGAATCGCCTGTGAGGCGAGATTCAAGCGACTATATCCAGAAAATTCTAAATAGAATTTTCCTGGAAATATAAAAAATTTAAATTTTCGGACTGAACAATTTCCGCCGCATTGTTTTGTTTTCTGTCGCGATAGTAGATTTTTTTCGGGCTTAGACAGTAAACTCTCATGAAAATGATTGTTAGTTTATCGGGCTGGCTTTTTACATATGCTGAGTTTATGTAGGCTACCAAACATTTCACGATAACTTAAAACTAAATTAAAACAATTTTAAAATTTCATGCTGAGTGTTAAACATGTATCATGCTATTGTTTACTGTCATGATAGTAACAGTTTTTTGACGTGGTAGACGTGGATAGTAAACTCTCAGGAAAGTGATAGTTTACTGTTGTTATCGCTTTCTTTCGGGCTGTGATTTAGAGTGAGAAGATAGTAGTTCCGAAAATTTATATGCCGATTTGATTCTGAAGTTTGTTTGATTCGATTTACATGACCCTAATGCTGCACCATTACTTGTAGCACAATCCAATGAAAATGGTACTGAAATTTTTTACAAATTAATTACAAATTTGTTACACAGTTAGAAAAATGTTTACAGGTCCCGTTATGCTGCAATTCTTGTGTGGGCTGGCGTTAGACAAAGCTACACCACACTTTTCGTATTTTTGTTAAAATTTATTGTATCGTACTGGGGGCGGTACTGATTTTTTTTATAAATTAATTACAACATATTGGCATAGTTCAACCCTCAAAAAACTTCTCCTAGGGGTGCAATTCTTTAGAAATCTAATTTTTGATTAAACCATGCTGTGGTCATTTCAGTTAATATTTCTTGTATGGTAATGGGGGTGGTACTGTAATTTTTAACAAACTAACTATAACATATTAGCATAGCTCAACCCCCAAAAAACTACCCCTAAGGGATGCAAATTTTAAAAACCTTATTTTCCGTCACACCACGCCTTTTGGATTTCTGTGAATTTTTGTTGTATAGTGCTGGAATTTTTATACAAATTAATTACAATAAAATGGCATATTTAAACCCCTAGAAAACTGCCCCAAATGGGAGCAACCGTTTAAAATCATTGTATCGTACTGGTTTATACAAGAAGTTTTTACTAAATAAATAACAATATATTGGAACAGTTCAATTGCCAAAAACTGTCCCTAAAAGTGCAATTCTTTAAAACAATATTTTTCTGTATAGGTAAAACCCCTCCAATAGGTACCACTAAATTTATTACAGCAGCCCATACCCACAAAAATCGAATACAATGCATTGACCTTCCTTCTTATGCCAGAAATAGGTATCCCTGAATTTTTTACAACAGCCCACACCTATAAAAATCGATCATTCTGCATCAAATTACCTCCCAATGCCAGAAATACGTACCGCCAAATTTATTACAACAGCCCATTTTCACAAAAATCGATCATAATGCATCGAATTGCCTTTCTATGCAAGAAATAAGTACCCCTGAATTTAATACAGCAGCCCACACCCACAAAACACGATCATTATGCATCGAACTTCCTTCTTATGGAAGAAATAGGTATCCATGAATTTATTACTGCAGCCCACACCCACAAAAATCGATCATTCTGCATTGAACTTCCTTCATATGCAAGGAATAGGTACCTCTGAATTTAATACAGCAGCCCACAAACACAAAATCAATCATTATGCATCGAAATACTTTCCAATGCAAGAAAAAGTACCCCTGAATTTAATACAACCGCCCACACCCACAAAAATCGAACAGAATGCATCGAACTTCCTTCATATAGAAGAAATAGTTATCCCTGAATTTATAACAACTTTTTGTAATAAATTCATGATCGATTTTTGAGGGGGTGGGCTGTTGTAATAAAATCAGGTATACCTATTTTTTGCATCGGAAGGAAGTTTGATGCATAATGATCGATTTTTGTGGATGTGGGCTGTTGTAATAAATTCAGGGGTACCTATTTCTTGCATAGGAAGGAAGTTCGATGCATTGTGTTTGATTTTTGTGGGTGTGGGCTCTGTAATTAATTCAGGGACACATGATTCTTGCATAAGAAGGAAGTTTGTTGCATTATGTTCGATTTTTGTGGATGTGTGCTGTTGTAATAAATTCTGTGGTACCTATTGGAGGAGTTTTACCTATACAGAAAAATATTGTTTTAAAGAACTGCACTTTTAGGTACAGTTTTTGGCAATTGAACTTTTCCAATATATTGTTATTTATTTAGTAAAAACTTCTTGTATAAACCAGTACGATACATGGAATTTAAACGGTTGCTCCCATTTGGGGTAGTTTTCTAGGGGTTTAATTATGCCCTTTTATTGTAATTAATTTGTATAAAAATTTCAGCACTATACAACAAAAATTCACAGAAATGCAAAAGGCGTAGTGTGACAAAATATATGGTTTTTAAAAATTGCACCCTTTAGGGGTGTTTTTTTGGGGTTGAACTATGCCGATAAGTTGTAATTAATTTGTAAACAATTCCACTACCATTTTCATACAAGTGCTGGTGCAGCATTAGGGTCATTCGATTTACCCTTTAGTAATTCAACAAAATGGTAATTACACAAATGGAATGAAATTAAACTCAAAATGAAGCCAATTGCCAAATTATTTGGAGCCATAAACATGACCTTCAGTATTTTTGGCAATGTTTTAGTTAAACAAATGTAGTAGAATTTTATTAACCACCTAAACGATCCCAGTTATGCTTATTAATTATAATTGGAATTCGATTTTAACCCTCATGTGAGTGAAGAAAAAATATCCTAATTTGAGTGACTAAGGTACCCGGGTACCCTACATGCAATTTTTCTTGAAACCAATTTTTTTTAAAATTGTTTTTTGTAATTATGAAATGTATAACGGATTTTGCTAAAATTACATATAAATTAAAAACAATTTTGCATAAGCTGCAACATGTCAGTTTTCGAAGAACATTCTGTAAAAAATCGTAAATAATCCAACATATCACACCAGTGAAAAAATGATCGATAGTAATAAAAAAATGTTGGTTAGTTTTTTTGACATAAAAAAAATATAAACAAGAATTAAATGAAATAAATAAACAGAAATATAACCAATGAAATACAACGACATATAACACAAAACTTTAAAATATTTGCATACTATTTCTTTCAAATATAGTGCAAAATATGTAAATAGGTACCCGGGTACCTTTGTTACTCTAATTCGTACAACTAAACTACTTTTTGCTCTCACGTGCGTGCAAGTTGTAAAATTTCTCATTTTTAAGTGTGATCGTAACCAATCAATTGAACTAGAAGTTCTCATAAAATTAAAACTTTTTATTATGACTGGAACATACAAAGCTAGACGTTTAAGAGTGTAAAAGATACCCGGGTATCCCGTCACTCACATAAGGGTTAAACTTATTACTACTCAGTGATGGAAAGCGGCTACAACCGAAATGTTTGTGTTTAGTGAAGTCAAGTCAAATCCATTAAGATGAATATTTTTTGTAATTCCGTAATTTATGAATTTTCAAAACGTGAAATATAAATTTTATTTAAATATATGTATTATACATATAATTATGTTGTCGATTAACCATGTTATTGCCGTTATTTTTACAACAGTTGTAATAAAGAAGTTTTTTGATAATTTTCCCCAGAACGTAATCATCATTATACTTCAACCCTTTGAACCAGAATATATCCCATAAAAAATTGTGCGACACAGTAATAATCCATCAGTCATTTATCCGTAATGCGTATATGTGCCTATAAAAATAACGTTTATTTGTCAAATACATCCGATACATCACATAAACACCGTATCCATAAAAATATGTAACCTATCAAATAACAAAAATATGGTGTCCTTTTATTATTGATTACAATCATAAATGTATTGTCTGTACAGCTGAATAACCACCGGCTAATGTCCTGTCATAAAAAGCACAAACACAAAAAATACTTTGAACTGATCATTAACATTTCCTCAAATTTTGATTATACGTTCGGTATTCACACGTAATAATTTCATTCATGTGGAAGCTTTTGTCTTCGCATATTCTACATCTCTCGTACCAAATTGTGTACACAGTATAAAAGTTCACTTTAACGCTTTTCTAAACCGCATATAAAACGAGTAAATATAAATATTTTTTTTCGTAACATCAAATCTAATTAGTTGTATGTTCAATTATCTAAAAATAATTAATTATTGATTTTCCTAAATAAAACACTAACAAAAATGATATGCTGGATACAAAAATACGTAAACACAGACACAAGCCAATGAATCCATTATCCTTATTACATTGAATAACGAAGCAAAACAAAAAAAAAACACTAGAAAAGTAACAAAAATAAAAAAAGCTCAATAGAGAGATAAAATAATTATAAATATCCTTAATATTCGTTGTTCATGAAATGGGGAGAAATAGGAAGAGGCAACAACATATAAAAAACGGAACAAATTTTTTTTCTACATAGATCCTAAAGCTTTGGCTTTTCATTTTGATATAAGCTTTATACATACAAAAATTTTTTTTGTATTTCAATTTTCACTTGAGTGAATGAAAATGAAAAGATAACAAAATAATTGTATTTTCTTGTAGATCTTTTCCTACATACATAGTATATAGCCAGTGGCTTGAAACCGACTTTCTGCGGAATAGATACCACGGATTTTGGTCAAGTTGTAATCGAATATCTTTCAAGTTTATAAAGGGTTTAAATAAATTAATTTCAAATGTACGAAGAAATTGGGTAGAATTTTTAATATTCATGACGTAATGACATAAAATAAGGTGGTTAGATTATTCGAAGGGATTTATTTGTTAAACTATTTAATCAATTTAATGCAACTTATATAAATAGCTAAATGCAATTGTGTTCGAAATAAACTCTTAAGATGAATATCAAAATTAAATCAGCGCGTTAAGTTGGTAACGTATTTTAATAGGAATTTGTGCTTTACAGAGCGGTTACTCACAGCGCAGAAACTTTAATCGATGCCACTCCAATAGAAGAAATAACGATTCGTTCAGAACTCCTAAGAAGCCCAACATCGAAACTGTTCATGAAACCTAAGACTCCTGAGCTTAATGCGACCCTGGAAATCTTTATTGGACAACAAAAAACGTTTTATCAAGGTCTTAACTCGCTAACACATTCACGCCTTCCAAAGCTGTCCATCCAATCATTTTCCGGTGACAATCAATATTGGCCATCTTTCCATGATCTATATAAGACAACAGTGTACATCAACAAGAATTTAAGTAACGTACATCAATTTCAAGCGCTATAATAAGTTACACTCTCTGGTTTGTGAAAAAATTTATCCAATCAATGTTACACCAGAAAGCTTGTCAACAAGCAAATGGTAAAAACCTACATGGAATGTCAGAAAACGCGGATGATGTTCTCAGAGGCCTTCCAGCATTGGGAAATGATGCCGAGATATGTGGTCCATGGCTTATTTACCTGATGTTGATGAAAATTGACAATGAATCCAAGCAACTCTGGGCTGAACAAATTGTTAATAAAAACTTTTAAACCATTTTTTGAATTTATTGACTTTCGACGCATTGATTTGATGTGACGCATTAGAAATGTGCGAGTCGAATATCACGTGTATTATTGGTAAAAATGAATAATATAATTATTCTACCAATTTTGCATAGTTAACAAAATTTAGTAAATTTGAAATTTTATGGCGCTGTTCTTAGAAATCTCTTAAAATGGTTCATGATGTTAGGTTCACCAATCTTAGTGCAAATAAACATTTAACTCCCATTCAAATACCACCAGAAATTTTAGTAGAAATGCATAATTAAATTATTCCAGCATTTGCGTGTTTAATAAAATTTTGTAAATTTTAAATTTTCTGACACCGATCTCAGAGACGGTTTGGAAAATGGTTCTTGAGTTTAGGTTTGTGGTAAAACAAATAACCATCAAATTCGCTTTCGAATATCGTATGGACCCCCCCCCCCCCCCCTCCTTTTGCATTTTACAAAAATTAATGTTACTCCAAAATTATAAAAATTCGTAAAAATTCATAATACGCAATTGGGATAATGATTTAATAAATTGTTTGTACCAGTAATCCACTTGATATTGTAATTAGTTTTTTCTGTATAATTATCTAGTGATTCCGGAGTCTGATATCACTACTCACTTGGCGAAAACATTACTGAGAAAGCCGCTGAAAAATTCAAAATTTATGGAAATTCGTAATAATCATGATACGCAAATGATAGAATGATTTTTGAATATTTTTCTGACAGTCATCGGTGCGCGAAAATTTCAAAATTACAGAAATTCGTAATAATTCATAATACGCAAGAGGCAAAATAATTTAATAATTAATTTGTTTCCAACCCTATATATATAAAAATGGATCCCTATTTTCCTTGGTCACGCCATAACTTGAGAACGACTTGATCGATTTCATTCATCTTTTTTCTTAAAGTTTCCTAATACTCTGTAGAAGGTTCTTATTAATTGAAAAATTAAGAAAATTGCACAGAAAAATGGAAAATTTCAGAAAACTGAATTACTAAATTAAAGTGCTTACACCATTAGGTAATTGGGTACAAGTTAAGTTGCCTGTAACAGCCCGCCATCGACAATGTTGATCAGTTTCTTTGAAATGTGCCAGAATGATGACTTTGCCCAAACGCTGCTTTACTCCGAAATACCAAGGAATCAATCGTCAAAGAAATTTCAATGACGGAAAGAAGGAGCGCCAGTTCCAGGTTACCCACAAGTATTTTCCAACGATGCACTAGGACGTCTTTACACAGTCCATCCCAGCAAAGACGAGTGTTTTTATTTGCGTTTACTGTTAGTCAATGTTCATGGCAACAATATTCCAACATCTGTGAACTGTTAATGGTGTATTGTGGGGTATATTCAGAGAAGCCTGTCAACGTTTGGGATTGCTAGAGAATGACACTCAGTGAGACCACACTCTCAAATACGAACATTGTTTTCTATAATTTTGTCTACATGCTTCCCATCGAAACCGATTGATTTATGCAACAAATATAAAGATCATATGGCCGAAAATATTCAAACGAAGAAATTCACAATGAAGCATTAATTTTAATTGATGACATGTGCTTGATGCCCTCCAACAAAGGATTAATACCATAAGGAATGACATCGTCCAATTGAACAATATACGACGCATTTAATCAAGAGTTGAGACGCAAAACCCATAACACGATTCCGAGACATTGAGAGAAACCGTTCAAAGAACCGTTCCCCTGTTAAATCTGCAACAAAAATATACCAACGTAAACGATGGAATTGGCGGAATTTTTTCCGTAGATGCTCCCGGTGGAACTGGTAAAACATATTTAATATCATTGATTTTGGCAACAATTCGATCGCAAAATAGAATTGCACTTGCACTTGCTTCATCAGGTATTGCAGTTGAACATGCAAACTAATGAAACTCCAACTTGCAACCTTTCGAGGAATTGCGCGATTTTCTGCGATTGCCAAAGTGTTGCAGCAAAGCAAATTGATCGTCTGGGATAAATGCATCGCACACAAAAAATCTTTGGAGGCATTAGGCCGCACGATGCAATATCTACGAAACAACCGAAACCGGTTTGGTGGTGCGATGATTCTAATAGCAGGTGATTTTCGATAAATTTTGCCAGTGATTCCACGATCAACGCCAGCCGAGGAACTTAATGCATGTTTAAAGTCGTCCATTTTATGGAAATATGTCAAAACACTTAAATTAAATATGAACATGCGAGTCGAATTGCCGAACGACCGATCTGAAGAAGTTTTTTTTTCCAAACAAGTGCTCGACATTGGTAATTGCAAAATTCGTGGTGACACATCGTATGGGTACATTAAGACCGAACTAATCGACATGGTGTTTCCCAATATTTCTCAAAATTACAAAAATCATGTTTGGTTGGGCGAACGTGTTATATTGACTGCAGCAAACGTTGATGTCAACGAAATGAATTTTCACATTCAAAATAAGATAGCCGAGAAATTTGTGACATACAAATCAGTTGATTCCGTTACTAACCGAGATGATGTTGTCCACTGATGACTACTATGGATTACCACCTCATAATCTGCAATTAAAATTCGAATCCGTAATCATTATGTTGCTGAACATAAACCAGCAACGTCTTTGTAATGGCACCCGCCTTGCGGTGAAAAAATTAATGAACAACGTCATCGAAGCCATAATTTTGAAAGAAAAGTACAAAGGTGAAGACATTTTGATTCCTCGAATCCCTATGATTCCGAACTACATGCCATTTCACTTTAATCTTGTTTATGGCATCCATCTTGAAAATTCATGTTTTCCAGATGGCCTATTGTATGTCGCGTGTTCCCGTGTCGGAAAACCATCAACATTATTTGATTGATATTACAATAAACGCTATGTTTTTTTTTTTTTTTTTTTTTTTTGTAAATTATTTATTCCAGTTCGAATTGAATATTCATAGCTAAGGCAGAACAACGTCTATTGGGTCAGAAAAATATAATTTCAGCATTTTTGCTGTCAAATTTACAGAAGCATTTATTAGCAAAAAGCTCATCTGTGCAGGACAGCGTACGCCGGGTCATCTAGTTTTGTATAAAAAATGAGCTTTCCATTTAGTTATGTAGGTAAGTTAGTAAAGTAAGTTAATAAAGGGTGCTGCCGCAGACTGCTCTTACATCCAATTTAAAATATAATTTTGTAAAAATTTAACTTCTTTAGTAAATTCTGGTTCGATGCACATCAGAATTTTCGAGATAAATTTGTTGCGATGGAAAATCAAATTTTTAACAAGTAACGAAAAAACAGTTTTCGAAGTTTGTTCATCAACAATGTTGAAATAGAATCCAAAACACAATAACCCCTATATTACATTACCACTCCAGAAGCATTCAATAACTAACGTTTGTTTTGGAAAAATAATGTTGAAATTTTTGATGTAACACCCTATACTAACTTCTTATTTTCTTTACATACACGTATAAATAACTTCTTGTTTCTACAAAAAAAAATGTGTGTTAGACTAATTAAATTATTTTACGTTAACTCGACGTAATATGGCTCAAATTTAAAATATGCTTTTCCTGAATATTGAACTAACCATTCACATTGAAAATTCAAAGCATTTATGTTTTTATATATGCAAAAAAGCTTCTAAAAAAATATTAAATTGCACCGATTGCTGAAAGCTCGTGAAAAAATGTCGGAATATTACGGTTCTTATATTTAGGAGGCTAAATCAAATATTATTTAATAGAGTTGAATATAAACAAGTTGACTCACATCAAGATATTGCTGATTAATTCAATTAGGTTAGAAGCCCTGCTTTTATATTTTTACAACTAACATCGGATGTATTTTTGCTACTCTAGTATAGCTTTTTGTACGTTTTCTTTATATTTGTTGGTTTGATTGATTTTTTTTGTCCTCAGAAAATGTAACAGCGCACATATCCCATTATACTCGTATATATAGAGCAGACCACACGTTATTCATGCTTGTTATTATTTGCGTCCAAATCTCTTAGTTAGGGCAAAAACAAATAAAGGACATGCAACGTGTATATTGAATGAGCGAGCACACAGAATTTCCATTATATTATTAGCTTAGTAGCCTGAACTAAGTATGTAGTAGGATTAAGGGATGTAACAGAAGCAATTTTTCCATTATACTCGTGTACTATAAAGCAATCTCGTAAGAAGGTGTACGTAAAAAAAATGTCAAATGGCACGACGTGAGTGTTAAAAACTGATCACGATTGGATGGTTAACAAACTTTTTGTTGTTTTTGTTGTTATGAAACATCATTATTACAACGGAATTATTATTAGCACAAACCATAAAAAAAAGTATATAAGTGACAATCATGTTAGAACGGAAGGATTTAATTGTGTGGAAAATTAGGAAAATATTAAATGAAAAACTTTTTTGTGTTAGGCTTTTCCTTTTTTTTGGTTCCAGTCAATATATAAAGTAGTTATGTATGAAAAAAAAAAGTTTAAGTAAATTACAATTTGTTGTTGCTGGTTCGTTTGGAACACCAAATTAATATAAATTGATTATGTTGCTTATCACTGTTTAGTGTGTTTTATACGACGTATATATCACTCTCTCGCTCTCCCTCTATAAGGATATTTTTCAGAAAGATTTATTGATATTACATGGAAGATAAATTACGACCATTTTATATTTTATTTCATTTATTTTAGTTAATTTTATGTCTTGTGCTTATAAAGCCCAACGTATATAACTATTGCTATATAGAGCTCCTATATACAAAGCAGATAATTTTCTGTGCCAGAATTTTATTAAAATAAATTTAAATTTTGTTATTTTATGTAATTTTTATTATAATTAAGTATACCAAATTTATATGACTAAAAATGTATAATTTTTTTGTGGTTTGGTCGGCTGTACAGCATGTGGGTGTTCGGTATTCTGTATAGAATATAATAAATAGACTCTGTTTCTGTATATTCGCTATTTAATAGGTAATTAGGTGAAAATCCTTTTTATCGATTTATGTGCTTTTTATATGTGTAAATTGTGTGATAATTTAAATTAATAAAATTAAAGTAATTTGTATATGATTATAGGCAAATTATTATCGTATTGCGGTAATGTTGTATGCCTATAACGATTTATCGTTATTATTAGCGAATTATAATAGCGAAATATGTCCATATGCTCGTGATACCTAAGAAGCTTTTAATAACATATCGAAATAAATGTAAAAGCTTTTATACATCTTTTTACATCAAGCATGATTTTTAATTTACTTTAAGCTCAACCGAAATATATTTTACAATTTATAAGAAGTAAATTTTCAAGAAATTTGTTCACTCTAATATGATGTAAAGAATGAAACGGTCGTCAGGCTAGTAAGAAGCTCATTTTATGGTTTGTTAGGAAATGGCCGAGTTCCGACCCAATGAACCATATTTCAGAACTTTTTCTAAATTTAATTTTAGAATGCTATTCCCAATCAACCAAAAAATTTGATCGTAATCTGTTCGGAACTATCCTAATTCCGTCCCAGATACTCATATTCCATCTAGCACACCAAATTTTACAATGATCGTCTTTGTTAGCCTTATATCCAAACCATTTCTAAATCATTTTGGAATACCATTTCGATTTAGCATAACAACTTCTTATTATATCTGTTCCAAAACCACCTACTTCCGTTCCAGATGGCATTATCCCAAAACTTTATTCAGAAATGATTTGAACATCCCATTTCCCACCACCAAACCAAACTTCTACATGAATCAGTTAGGAAATGTCTTAGTTTTGTCCAACTTAGCCATACAGTAAGCCCTCGAACTACGCGGTAGCTACGTTCTAAAAAACGGAGCGGAAACCGAAATAGCGCATACTGTAACCCTATTTTGTATTAAATTGATATGTTCTAAATTCTAAAATTCCCACAAAAAAATTTAAATTTAAAATACATACTGGGTTGGAGAAAATTAATCCATTACTTATTCGATAGATTGCTTTAGTGCCATAAATCTCGTGATGTATTTGTCGCAGTGGGTCAGACTTTTACTCGGAAAGCGAGATTCATGTAGTGAAATTATTATTTTGTCTTTTGATTGATCGGTTCGGAAGTCAGTTATAGCGTGCCAAGGATGGAGGTATACATAGAGAAAATTTACTATATTTTACAATTTTGCTTCGATAAAGATAAAAACGCAAGTCAGACGACTGAGATTGTGAATGGTGTCTATAGTACTGACGCTGTCACAGCCAATCATGCGCAATTTTGGTTTCGTCGATTCCTTTCCGCTAATTTCGATATCACAGATGCACCATGCACTGAAATGTCTATCATTGGCCAGGAGTTAAAGATCGAACACAAAACGGCTTAAAACCATTTGCATAAGGTTGGCTTCATAAATAACCTCGATATTTCAGGAATGTTTAGCTGTGTGTTTGATGAAATTAGGAGGAAACCATCTACAATTAGCTGCTGCCCAATGGTCAATTGCTCAATTTAGGCCTCTAGTCCCAGCAAATTTACCTACTGAAGGCGGAAATCGACCAGAAGCGGCCAGAATTATCCAATAGTAGGACGTCATGTTCTACCAGGACAACATACGTTCATTATGACCTGCCAGAAGCTCCGGGAGCTTGGTTTGATGGTTTTTATGCATCCACCTTATGGTCTGGGAAAGACCAAGTTACATCATATTGCTTGTTGAATTATTTGGATAATTAAAATAAAGTTTTAAATCAGTGACTATGAAAAGCTAATAAAAGCTTTAAATCATTTCATTTTCACTACAGTCTTCTGATTAATTAATAGTGATTTCTTACTATTTCATAAATTATACAGTGTAACGTATACGGGATATTAATGCACGCTCCAAATCAGAGTCTAGGTCAATCGCTTATTCACCAAGTTGATCACCAAGTTTCAAAAATCCTGTCTTAACCTGTCGGCTATTGAATTGTTTTTCTTCAGTAAAATCTACATCTTCACTACCGCTAATTTTAACATTGTTATTATCTGCAAAGTATGTTACTATTTCTTCAACAGAAAGATCTTCTTGAGTTGGTTCTATAACTTCTGCGATATCTTCATCTATATCATCAAATCCTTCCGCACCAATCGTCATACCAATTTCCGCAGATTTCGCCAGTGATAGCATATCGACAACAGCTTCTCGGATAGAGCACTCCACCCATATTTTTTTCCAAACGGTATTCATTGTTGAGTTGTTTACCTCATCCAATATTCACAAATAGAAAGGTTGTCTGGCACATCAGTAGCTTGAATTATTTGAATTTTTTTTATTTTAGATGATAACATTTAAATGCGGTACTAACACTTTGGCTCGTGGGTTGAATTAACGAAGTTGTGTTTGGAGAAAGAAATTTAACCTTAACACTTCAGATACAAAATTAGCAAAACCTTAAAGGCAATGTTTTCACGTTTGCATTAAATCTCAAAAAAACTCGTCTATGATAATCTTACCTATCAGTCAAGCTTTCTTGTTCGAAATAACCTTATTTGATGATTTGTCCATACACTACTGAACAATTCATATAACAAATTTGATATTTCAAAACACGATATAGTACAAAACGCGATATGGTACAAAACGGGAATTTAGGATCGGGTTATAACACTCGGGTGAAGGGGAAATTTAATTTCAGTTTATAGGAATTTAAAAATCGATAAGAGCGAGAGTATATAGGATCGGTATAAATCGGGTCGCTACGCTCCCGTCGCTTCACAATGCACATTCTGTACCATAACGCGTTTTGAAATATCGCGTTTTGAAATATGGCGTTTTGTACCATATCTCGTTTTGTCATATCTCGTTTCGAAATATCGCGTTTTAAAATATCGAGTTTCGAGCGGATCCGAATACAGATATAGACCAAGATTCGCTTTTAAGTCACTTTCACAAAGCAAAATAAATTGTCGAAGCCTAAAAAATAGTTTTCACAATGTGCTGTGTGTGTCTATGCTTCCGTGCAGACTTAATGTTTATTTTCTCTACAGCCCAGACGGAGTGACTTATCGGAAATAATCTACAAACTTGCATTTGGATCGAACCACCAGAGGCAAGGTGCAAAACAAAATTTTCTTTGCATGATTACGATCGGTGATGACAATAAACACAACTAAGACCTCACATCTAGTACGTTTTTCAATATATATACAACACGACTTTGTTTTACGAAACGAAAACTCGTTGTACCGATATGGTAATCGATTTAAAACCACGAACTCGGTCGGCTCGAAACTCATTCCCCGATAGACGGAAATCTTTTCTCAGCTGCTTTGACAGATATGTTTCAGTATTTTGACAAACATCCCCGATCGATAAAAAAATCAAGTGTGCGACCAAAAATATAAATTTTTGTTCAAGAAAATTAGCGGCTTATCGCTAACCAAGAGATGGCAAACCCCCTTGAATTATCATAAACTTTTTAGTAAACTAGATTAAATACGCAAACATAGAAAATCGACTAAAATACCAACCCTAACGCCTACAAACTGTTAAACAATAAATTAAAGTCGGATACGAAAGTCACTGGACCAACAAATTACTTATCTATCGACCGATTTTAACGAAATTTGTTTTGTATTGCTTCTCATTTAATACTGGGTAGGTTATAGACTAAGTGGCATAGTCTTTACTTATGCAGGGGCTGAGTAGCTAAGAAACAGGTTGTTTTAAAATGCATAAAGTTGGTAACATAGCAATTTAAATACATTATGACTTAGAATTATACCTATTGCCTCAACCCGCAGATACATAAAAGCTTAAGTTACCGACTCTATATAATTTCAGGTAATACTACGATAAATAAAATTTTACAGGCTTCTCAGAAAAACTAAACGGATTACTTTTAAAATTTTATTCGTAGTAGTGCTCACCTAAATGGACCAAACAGAGTGTAGATTAAGCTCTAACGTCGTAAGGCTTATTGCTAAGGTACAATATAAAAATTAAAATTGCATGCTATTTTTATAAAAATTTCTGGCATATGGCCAACTGGTACCATTCTCAACATGATTGTTGGAAGAAATTCTGGCTGATGACTTTTGGAGGAAGTTCTAATATAAGGCCAACCGGGACGGAAATAAGCGATTTTTTTACTGGCGACTTTTTGGAATATGGTGACCTGGGACAGAGGTAATCTATTTCTTAACCAACCAAACTGTCATGGAGAGTATGGTGTGTCGAAACGGGATTTTAAAATTATTTTTGCAAGAAGTTTTGAACTAGGTTTCATCTTAACAGATTATTGAGAAATTTGGTATGGTGGATGAAAACGGAATTCTATTATGGTATTTAGAAAAATTCTGAAATATGGCCATCGGAACTAAAAAATATTTTCATAAACGATGATGAGGAAGTTGGGTATGCTGGATAGAAATAAGTATCAAAAATAATTTTGGATGAATTTGCAAGACAGAATTTGAATATTTCTGAACGAAGAGAAGACGAAATTTAGTATGGTGGACGGATATGATAAATTAAAATGTTCTAAAATGATTTTTGGAAGAATTTCTGGCATATGACTATCTGAACGCAACTGTTGTAGCAAAAAAATGTTTAATTGTTATATCATCTTAAAACTGATTTGAAATTGAATTACTTGGAGTGCGAAGGGGTGCGAAACACCTTACTTATGCTAATATTTTCATGAGTCAAAAACGCGCCGGACCGATTTTAAAAAAAATTGATTCTTTCATTTAATAACAGGAAGGTTGTACGGTAAGCAGCATGGTCTTAAACTATATAGGGCTGAGTAATTAAGAAACATGTTGTTTTCAAACACATAAAAATGACAATTTAAACATTTGGTATAATAACAGCATTTTTATGGTGACATTTGGTATAGTGGCTCAAAACGAAATTCTAAAATGATTATTGGGAGAAATTCTGGATGGTCACCTGGGATGGAACTAGGTTATTTCTGATCAGATTTTGATAGAGTTTTTTATAATGGGCGGAAGTAGGGTTAACAATTGATTTTTAAAAGAAGTTATTGAATATGGCCAACTGGACGGAACTAAGCCATTTCTTAACCGTTAACCTATCATGATTAAACGGTGTATGTTGGATAAAAATGAGACTGATAAATGATTGTTAGGGACAGTTCTGGAATATAGCCATCTGAGACGGAACTAAGTTATTTTTGAACAAATTATGATAAAGATTATTATAATGGACGGAAATTCGTATATGAAGTTATCCCACGATTTTATCCCAAAAAATAAAAAACTTCATCAGGCAACACTAATTAATAATAAAACCCATTTGTTCTTGTGTGAAAATAGCCCAGTCCAGAATTTATTAAAAATCACGTTAACTACAAAAATTAATTTCGTTATACTTTTAAATTTTGCGAATTTTAGCCATGCAACCGTAAAATTACATTAGACACGATAAAAGTGCTTGGCACGTCAAAAGTATAAATTTTCCGGATTAAGGCTGTGTGGTTTTGAGATTGTCACACTCCTTCCTTACTTTTAGAAAAGTTAGAATAAAAAACATGCATTGGCAACTTTGCGAAATTAGGTCCTGAGCCGGATATATCCATACAACTTTTAAATTTGAATTTCGCACGTTAAAAGTATAAATTTGTGGGATTAAAACTATCTTTTAGCGGAACTAGAAAAAAAACGTTCAGTAAAAACTTTGAAAAATTGGACTGTGGGCCGGATATATCCATACTACTGGTGTTTGAACAAAAATTAAATGTAAATTCCGCATGTTAAAAGTAAGGCAGGAGTGTGATGATCACAAAACCACATAGCCCTAATCCGACAAATACTTTTGACGTGCCAAATACCTTTATCGTGTCTAATGTAATTTTCAGGTTGAATTGAACTTCACTGAAGAGCAAATTTTTTTTTTATTGATTGGTGTTGCCTGATGATTTTTCTTTTATTTTCGGGGATAGATTCGTGGTATAAACACATACGTGACGGGTGATGGAATACGGCCAACTGCGGGACGTAACTAAGCCATTTCTTAATCGATCATTATGAAATTGATTATGTTGGTTGGAAATCACTCAGCTGTGATAATACTGCTCTTCCAGTGCGAATAATTTGCACAATATTCCCTCGTCAACGTGATGGCCTAATAGTCGTAAAACAAATCAGAACTAATTTTCTTACTAATATTGTTTAAAGTATTTATTCATATTTATCTTATAAATATCCTTACTGATTTCAAACTGCAATATTTTTTTTCTTGGATCCTACAATTTTTCATTATTTTTTAAATTCTTAGAAAATCTGAGATAACGCGTTTAAATTACAATATGACATAGAGTCGTTCTACTGAAGAAGTTGTGATATATGGCCAACTTTGACGGAACTACACCATTTCTCAACTGATCATTTACATTTAAAATTTATGATGGATCCCTACGGGATTTTAAAATGAGTATTGGATACAGACGACATGTAATTCGAACAGAACGAACTATCTAACTCCCTAGGGAACCCTACGTCCTCAATCAAAAATTAATATTATTTTTTTTGTTTTTATTATTTGAGGGTTTGGTTATCTCGCGCGATAGCGATGTGAACTAGCTACCGTGATCGTCCTGTTTAACGCAAACAATTCATACCCTTAAAGTCAACAAAATGAACGCAATCCAGCAAATTCAGCCAGATTTATATGACAAAGTCACCGAAAGTTGGACCTCCAAAATACATGTCACCAAGCAAATCCGCGGCACACATTTAAACAACGTTATAATCCATATATAATGCCAGAAAAATATATTTTTTTAAATAAAAAAACTTAGCGAATCTCAGCTACAACTTTTATTTACATTGAAAAATCTAGCGTACTTATTGAAAAAAGAGGACATTAAGCTCATTTAAGGTGAAAACGTGCTTTAGATAAATTCACCGTCGTCTCGCAACCCTGTATAAATTTAATTTCTCCGTTTAATCATAAGATTATGTGAAAGAAACGAGGATTAAATGAAAAATTCCCACCATTTTGATTTTCAAAACTCAAATAGAACAAAATTTTAGTCAAAAGTAATCAAAACGCTATCAACATAAATATAATTCTAAAAGCAATAAAACCATCTTCAAACAGCACGTACAAAAATACAATACCGCGCAGCATTACACCCTATAACAGTTATACATATACGTTTAATTTTTCCATCAACCTTGAAACATTTTCACCATTTTCACTGCCTAGTAAATTCGTATAATACATCGTTGAAACACAGCTGTTTATGAATATATACATGTATAACGAAAATTAATATTGTGGGTAAACCTAAATCGACCAGTGGTGCCACAATAAGGAGGTGGCAAAACAGTGTTCTAACTGTAAAAATACGTCTATACGTCTATAATATGGGAGCAACATCCCATTGAAACCTTTTTAATTCCAGATAATAGCACGAAGCAAGGAAAATGTGGAAAATTAGAAAAACAACATTTGTTATTATTTGTCCTTAAAGAACATTTTTGCTGGTCCTAAATAACAATCAACTTTAATTTTCATGTAAATATTGTGTAACAAGAAGAAAATAAAACAAAAATTTTGGTTTCCCTAGATTTTCGTCTGTTACAACAATCTCCATCCATCTGTTGTATTTCTATTTACATGTAGGATCGTATATAATACACTATATAGTACTGACAATAGAACAACAACAAAATGTGAACTTATTTGGGGCAATTGAAGATAGAGAAAATTTAGTTTATATTCAAATACTTGAATTTATTATATTTGGGAACAAATTGAATGAGGTTCGGATTAGATGGTAATATCATTCATCCGAATATATACACACACACAATACATATATAGACAAACTCTATTGTTAAAAGTGCTAGACATTTTTTTCTTACTGTGCTTGTGTGCCACTTTTGTTTCGTATTAACTGTACCCGCTTTCGAAAAAATTCTAAAATATCATTTTATAGTTTTACGTTTGATGAAATTTAGAATTACATTTGAGAAGTGTGTTTCGTATATCTTTCGTACGGTTGGTACAAACGTACGTCTCTCGTATAATTTTTATATTGTTGACTGAAACTTTTCAATCCGTCATTTAAATTTTTTCCTTTTGTTTTTGATTTCATCTGTGGAATTTTATTTGAATTTTCCGATTTTATTTTATTTTTGCTTCGACTTGTTTACAATTGAATGATTATCCAATTTGGTGCTCTTGTTATAAATAAGGATTATTTGCTTTTGTCCAACTCCTATATTTGATTTCCATTTGGTGAATTTTCGCAAGATACATTTTTTTTCATTTTGATGGTATCAGATGGACAAACAGGAAATTTGACCGACATATTTGATAATGTCTTACCTTGTATACATATATATCCATTTAATAATGCGAGAGATGGTGAGGGACACAAGTAATTTGGTATTTGGGAATTTTGATTCTAATGCTATTTGTTTATAAATGGATTAGTTGATTTGTTTGACAAACCATTTCGTGTATACGATGAATGTAATTTGAATTGATTTGGAAAATTTCGATATGGAAAGTTAGTTTGCATAGAATTAGACGAATTAATATTTATATAGCCACTCTTATTTGTCATTTATTATCTTTTGTAATTGCGTAAATGCGTTGTTGATTTGCAGTAATTTCGCGTTCGTACACGGATATTTTAATTATTAAATGTTTTGAGTATTTGAATAAAAGTTTCGATGGGATCGATTACTAAAAACACTCAGACTAATTCAAAAATCAATCAGTCAATTTACACCAACACCAATAACTTTTTGAACCATCCACTTTAACTGTCTGCTTTTACTTTTTGCACTGCTCACTTTTTAATTCTTAACTTGAACTATTCTTTGGTTAAATAAGCAATATCTGCATAACTTTTCGTCCTACCTCCCAGGTGGTTTATTCTATGCACATTATCACTCGCTGATCCTCTTAACAATTTTGTATGGACCTCTCCAATATCGTATCGTGATATCTGCTTTTCACACTAAATTACCTTGTTGAAAATTACTGGGTATCTATGTTGATTTCTTCTATGACTCGATCATTATGCAATCTCCGTCGTAGGTTGGCTAGGTTACATTTACGACGACGTACTATTTGACTATTACATCGTTTTGACTATTACATCGTCTCTCCTTTGGACGCTCTCCTTTATTGACTCACCTTGTTCGTGATCCTTTCTTTGCCTCGTTATTCCAGGACTTTTCCATCTCAACCCCAATGCTTGCCATCTTACCTTTCTTTAGCGATTGCTCGGCACCCCCTTCTCGCAGTATTTTACTTGTTGATCTTGAACTGACCATTATTTGCTTCTGTTCCCGGTCGTTTTTGAACACTATATAATGATTTTCTATATTCCCGCTCTCTGCTTTCTTGCCAGTTTTCTTGTTGCTTTCCTCAGGAATCAGACTGCCGCGCAAAATGATCATTCCATTATTGCGTACAATCTCGGATGTAGAGACCTAAAATTACACATATATGAAGTATCTTTTTGAGTTTTGACATCACCTGGCTCAACTGGCACAGCCTTAATATTTTGTCGTAGTCCAGATAACACAATTTTACTGAAGGGGTTGCTGAACTTGCTCTGGCTGCCTCATATTCCAAAGCAAATGCCAATACCTTCTCACGGTTTTGTTTCTAGCATTGATTCTCAAATGAAGTTGCACACGGTCGTCCTTGGCAGCACTGACAAACGCCCACTGTTAGTCAGTTCAACACATCTGCAAGTGCATTACGGTAAGTTTGACGTGCAAGTTTAATTATATCTTTTTTCATATATTGCAAGCTCTCCCCACGTAGTTGCTCGTTGTTTTGGAGATGTATCTTGCACAGTTATCGTACGTGTGATGCGTTCATAGCTCCTTCTGTTGCGGATACTGTTTGCAAGACATCTGCAACTTTCCGACAAATAGCCAAAATGAATATGTCGCTACTCTCCTTCTTCGCAAGAATTATGCTGTATTACCGTTTGGAACTGCACCTTAAAATTCTCAAATAGGATCTCACCATCGAATGTCGGAGGCTTTTAAATTTATCTTGAGCTTCTGGAAATTAGTTCTGTATAAACGTTTTGTTCAGCTGTCAGTCTCCAATAGTTGGCGAGATATGTGTTTCAAAGCAGGATTCCGTGTGCTTAATTTTTATTTTCAAGCTCATACCTGATTTGTCCATCAAATTCTTTCAACTGGCCATCAACTTTTCTCTCAAGAGACTTTATTTCTCCTATTTAAGATTTTTTTTCGGCTTTTCGGCCAAAACATTATTTTTAATGGCATTTATAGAATGTTTTTGACTTTTCTAATCGTAGAAAACGAAAAGGCCATTTACTCACAATATATCTACCATTAAAAGTAAAAAACGCACTCAACCCATTTTTAACCCTAGGGTACTTATGTAAACAAAGATACATAAACCCTCACAAAAATGAGAACTTTCTTAGGTCTCTTTTTGCAGCTTTGTTTCGTACCGATAAAAGTTGGTCTACTCATCTACCCAACTTTTTATCAGTACAAAACCAAACTGCCAACAGGAGTCCTAAGGAAGTTCTCACTTTTGTAAAGGTTTGTGTATCTTTGTGAACATAAGTACAAAAATAGCCTGGGTTTAAAAATGGGGGAAGTGCCGTTAAATGCCATTAAAAATAATATTTTGTCCTAAAAAATCTTAAATAAATTAATGTAACGGATGATTTTATAAAATTTTTTATTTATTTCTCCGCTTAGCTCATTAACTTCAAGATCTTGGGCGTGATGAATTCAGTTGAGCTTCTGGTCTTACTCGGCAAATCGTCAACCTTGTTCTGATTGTAGTTCTACTAATTGAGTGCTTGGTTCTTAACGCAGTTTAGCAAAGTATAGTAAGTAGATGTAACATTCCAGATAACATATCAATTGTTTTTTTGTGCGATTTTTGATGATTAGCAATTCTATATATTTTCGCCTACAGAAACAAATGACGGTATAGCTGTCCTATTATGTTCGCGCAAATGACGGCTATAGCCGTCATTTGTCTATAGTTCATCAAAAATCGGACGGCTATAGCCGTCATTTGTTTCTGTAGGCGGAAATATATAGAAAAAATGATGTGATCAGCAAATGACGGCTAAAGCCGTCGAGAGTTTTCATGGGAAAACTGTGAGAAAATGTGATAACTTTCACTTCCAAACATATAAAGAATGCTCAATTTCATATGGCAGTCATAATCAATTGAAAAAAAGTGTGTTTCTGAGCACGGTCATCGATATAAAAGTGTGCGGGAATGGGTTAACAATAACACTAAAACCCTTTTGCTAATCGTTTGAATATCACAAGGTAGATGTCGCTGTATTAAAAATATCAAATTGTTTTAAGTTATCAACTAAAAATTATACTTTCTTAAAAATTATAATTAATAAAAGTTATAATTAACACCTAAAGGAAAAAATTGATTAAAGTTAAAACTAAACCGTGTGTTTTGTACATTTACCAAAGCATTACCTGGACATCTAAATAGCGCCCCTTTAATTGTATTACCACAGCTCTGTCTCTCTCCGCAAATAATTAACATACTCGTAATATTTTGTACCTTGGATTTTTTTTTTTGGGTTTGAAACTTAAAACATAACCATCACGACCCATCGCTAGAATCAGGACATGAGAATTTTCCAGTAATTATAAAAACCGATTTACATATCCAGCACGGATTATTGTAAACAGTGATGGTTTGCTGCAATTTACGCCCTTCTGTTTCAGTATCTTCTTCCATGGCGCTCTGTAGTCGCGATTCGTTTTTTTTTTACCTTCGGTTGAAAGTCCGAGGTTCTGCAGCTTAACCATTTGACCGTTGCTAAATATTTACCACCAAGATAATTTTAACAAAAGATTTTTGTCTTCTTTAAGTAATTTATTTTTATTATTATCAACTGAAGTGATTTTAGACTCTCTCTTAACATGGTGAACAACGAAATTCCTGTTTTCAAAATCCTGGTATCAAAATTCTGGTTTTCAAAAGCTCGGTTTCAAAATCCCGGTTTTATTTTCTTCTAAGTCTTGATTTAAAAAAAAAATAGTTTTTATTAATTCAGGCCGGCCGGACTAATAATACTTTAACATAAAAATAAGATACCTTGAAATGCAATAATTGTAGAAGCAAATGGGTTCGATAACTCTCACGGGCACGCGGGTGGTCGCTGTGCCCTCCCCCCCCACTTAGCTCTCCGAAGGGCTTTAAATTTGAACTTCGCGGGATATAGGAGCCGGGACCTAATAAAAAGAAAATTAATTGCACCATATTGTTATGCACGATTTTGTAATTTCATGATTTTGTGCTTGCATCATTTTAGAAATCCATTTCCATCGCACGTGTAGAATTTCAACAAAATTGGTTTTGAAATGGCCAAATTCCATCCATATTAGTCATTTTCTAGGATTTTATCGCAAAATCATTTTTGAATTTTATCAAAAAATTATTTAGGAGTCCTATTTTCCCACATGTCAAATTTAAAACTTTAAACCTTAACATGGTTCGTCGGCTGCTATTTATACTAAAATTGGTTTTTTCCCTCTTTGACAGTCGAAATGGTTGGTTTAGTACGTGTGATGCACATTTTCTATTATGACAGTTATCAAAACATTGGTAAACATTGCTTATTCCGACCAATTTACTGCTAATATTACTTCTTCTTTTAGTTATGTCAGTTTAGCCGCAGATTTACTAGGCCGGGAAATATTGGTTGACCACAATTCTTCTCCAACTGAAATTTGCAACTATTGGGAATATTTTCAAATATTCCATATATCCACCATTGCTGTAAAATGTAATGCTACTCTTATGTGTTTTAAAATTTACTTCTTGCGACAATAAAAGGAATCGTCGTAATTGTGTTTTTGTCAATCACTGGAGATTTTCAAACATAACATTACTCGTTTGTTTTGGTTTATAATACGGCTTTCGTTCTAGAGATGTCAGTTTACCATTCCAGTAGTTTGAAATCGTTGATTTATTGTTCTAAAAACGCCACAGGCACGCGACTACAAATTCGTTACACACGGTCTGTTTTATTTTTGATCGTCTTGGTCAATATTAGGCCAAAGTTCGAAGTTGTTTCCATTATACTTGGCTAAACGATCTACGTGAACGATATGTGGTTTGGCACTAGGACTTAGTCGAATCCGGTATTTTAAATCCGTAAGACTTTACATGATGTGATAAATCCCTTCCTTATCACTTTGTAGCTTTGTACAGCGTCCAATTCGCCTCTTCTGATTGTATAACCACAAAAACTCTCCATTACTGAACGGCTACGGATATTTTGTATCTTGTAAATAGATGAATTTTTTCCAGGTGTGTTTTTTATTTATTTACATACTGAAATCCTGCTACTTCTACTTTTGGAGAAGGTATTTATTTTGGTCATCACAATAAATCACTTGGAAGTCTAGGCTCTCTGCCCAACATCATTTTGGCTTACGTTTGACATATGGTCTCGTGGTGGGCCGATCGATTTGATATAAGGCATAGAGGCAATTCTTATCCTAGTTAGTATACAAACATAGCCAGTATTTGATTATTGGTCTATTCTGTCTCTCACCAAGTCCATCCGACTGAGGACCTAAAAGCTGTAGTTCTAGTTTTATGAACATGTTCATTACGGTTTCGAATACTGCTGAATCGAAATTTTTGCCCTGGTCTGAGTGTAGCCTACGAAGTACTCCCAATCGGGTTATCATATGGGTTATCACTACCGCTATCACTTCGGTTATTTGGTTGGATAGTGCTATTTGGATAGTGAATATTTTTTATAATTATAATCAGGATATTAATTTATTTATTTATATTGCAAAAACTTTACAAATTTGACTTGACACTTATTAATTTAAGAATATAAAATAAAATAAATCCGCATTGGATTTGAAAATTTGAATAATAAAAGTAAAGTAACAAGTAAAAAATCACTGAGAGGCATAAAATTGCCTTAATCTACTTTTAAAATTATGTTTTTTTAAACAAAAATCAAATAAATAGTTAATTCTATTTAAACTTTTACACATCATCTTCACTGGTTCATAATCGCCATAGTTGGTACTGTGTCTATCTAAGTGGAGAAAGCCATGATATCTTGTACCAGGCACCTTTATTTTAATTGACTTTAGCACATCCCGTGCGTCGATTAGACCTAGTAGGAAATTACCAATAAATGTACTTTTTAACAATTTGCGTCTATTTTCAAGAGTTGCCAAGTTGTATGACTTGCACCCAGTTAAATTTGGTGGTTGTCGCTTTATGTTTACGTGGTATGGTAGATCATGGTCATAAACCCATCCGTCTTTCCAAGTCAAGTAGCGTATAAACTTCTTGTGAATTTTCTCAATACTCTGGATGTTAGCTTCATAGAACGGACACCACACATTTACAGCATATTCCAGCTGGGATCAAACGTAGGCACAATACAGAATCTTAATTGTTTCCACATCAAAATTATCACCCGTAAAACGTTTGACAAAACCGAGCATGGAGTTCGCGCCAGCGATGCACAACTTAATGTGCTTAGTAAAGCTCATGTTTTCAATGAAAGTAATCCCTAGGTCTTTGGTTTCAAGTACTACTAGAAGGAGTACACCATTTATCTTGTAACCTTGTGTAACAGGGTTGGTTTTTCGGTAGTCAGTGTATATTATGTCAACTTGTTTGTGATCCTCAATTTCTTTAATAGAATATAGCTAGTAAATTCTATGAGATTTGTAGATACTTATGTTTTAGGCATAAAATCATGTTGTTATTGTGATAAGTACCGTGGAAGCACTGCTTTGCATGAGTTGCATATTACTAGTTCAAATAATTTAGGTACCGCAGATATAGATGTAATACCTCTGTAGCAAGAAACATCATTTCTAGATCCAGTTTTGAAAATAGGCGTCACTCTATTTATTTTCCACTTTTGTGGAAAAGTTGCCAATTTTAATGACTGATTGAACAAAATGCTTAGAGGGAATGCCAAATTTTTAGAATTTTTAAAAAATGAAGCAGGAATACCATCAGGACCACATCCTTCTCCAATGCTCGACCACATCCTTCTCGAATTCTACCAATGCTCGCTTGATGTGTTCTGGTTCGATGTGTGGAGTAAATATGAATGTACTATATTCACAACAGGTTGAATCTTTATAATTATCAATGTCTTCCTCTTTATAAACAGATTGGAGCAACTCAGCTAACATGTTGGTTATGACCTATGGATCACAAGACTTTTGATCATTAAATTTCATCCAGACTGGGTAACCATCAGTTTCGCGTTTGGTTTTAAAAAAATTCCAAAAGTGTATGGGATCGCTTTTTATTTTATCCTTTAGATTACGATAATAGCTTCTGTATCTCAGTTCAAAATAAGATTCAAAATTTTTGGTTAAAACAGTAAATTTCTGTTTACTATCCTGGGAACACACTTTGAGGTTTTCTTTATAAGCCTTGTCTTGTTTGTTTTTAAGACTGATAAGTTGATCGTCATACCACGGAGGATATTTGTTAGGTTTGCTCATAGACACGGGAACGAATAAATCGATTCTTTTAAATAGATGTGTGTAAAATTTTTCCACGGTTACATCTTTGTCATCGCTGTTAAACTCGGCATTCCAATTTATTTGCTCAAAATATTTTTGTAAGTTACTCGAATTGGTCTTTCTGAAGTTGTAATATAGTTTACGTATGATAACTTCAGCTTTTTCAGCCCGAAAAGGCTTTTCATATTTGTGTCTTAGCTAAAAAAAATAATCGAATGAAATTACAACATAAACAACATTTCATTAAATACATAAGAATAAATATTAAATTGTAAACTCGTATTTATAAAATCCTCGTAGATATTGCTGATATTCGTATTTCACACATTTAAAAATAAAATCTTCTATACAATTAAGAATTGTTTTATTGCCACAATCATACATTTTAAACATTTCTTGTGTGAATCCCATAAATATCTGTGCAAAAAAGTTCTAAAATAAATATACTATGTAATTAGTTAGGACAAATAACCGGTCACTACCAATCAAATAACATGGGGCCCATATATTTCCTTATTCTATCAGATGCAAATTAAGCCAAACTTCTGTTAATTTGATATACAGTGGCGCCGATCTCAAAATACAATAAGCTAAACGGGTAGTAGTTTCAGGCTTCTGAATCATTAGACAACACGACCACAAAATCTCATTGCGATATAATGGGGAACACTGGTAGAAATAATTTATTGAATCAATCTACCACTTGCGTATTATGAATTATTATGAACTTTAGTTAATTTGGAATTTTCTAGCTCCAATCTCAGAAATGTCTGGACCAAATGGATAGTGCTTTCAGGCTGCTGAATTGTTAGACAATACGACCACAAAATCCTGGATCTAGACCTGAATTTAGAAAACTCCAAATTTACTAAAGTTCATAATAATTCATAATACGCAAGTGGTAGATTGATTCAATAAATTATTTCTACCAGTATTCCCCATGATATCGTAATGAGATTTTGTGGTCGTGTTGTCTAACAATTCAAAAGCCTGAAAGCACTATCCATTTGGTCCAGACATTTCTGAGATTGGAGCTAGAAAATTTCAGATTTACTAAAGTTCATAATAATTCATATTAAGCAACATAATATATCATATTATTGAATATATGTACATTGTACATATTTAAAAAAAAATATTACTTTCTCGGGATGAAGTAATGTTTTATGTTTATAACATATGTTTTTTTTGTTGATAATTATTTTTCTGGCTAGAAAAAAAATTTCGGTATGAAACTCACATTTTGATAATTTTTTATTTTTTTTGGGCTGACATATGAATTTATCATGGAAACACACCACATAAAAAAGTCTTTTTTGGATGGTTTTTTCGGGCCAAATCAACAGATATATATAGTTTGCGGTTTTGGTAATTTTGGAACCTGTTATTCACTTTCGTTTCCAATAATATTTCTACTGCTTTGTGGTGAATATCATTAATTGTAACTAATTGCAGGAGATGCTGAAGTTTTCTTATCGTTGGTTGATTTGTCACCCTATTAAAGTTAGCCGACTCCAGCCGAAAAATGTCAATAATGCAGATTCAAACTAATCAAACGAAAATGAAAACCGATTTTTATCGGTAACATACCAGCCGAAAAATGTCGATAATGTAGATACAAAATTTAGGCCGAAATGTAATAACTTATATTGCAAATTTTTATTTTGTTCTTCCTGAAAACCAACTAAAAAATTTGAAATAAGAAATTTTCATTCGCAACAATATAAATTAATATACAAAACCTAATTTCTCTAAGTGCTGTATTACATGTTTGAAGTTAAAACGTGAATTGCATTTATACTTACATGTTTGGAGAATTTTTTAAATGGCACGTCATCTAATAATTATCATTTGAATGGTCAATTTCTATGTTGGAAGTCCGGGGAAACTTGATTGAATATATCGCACACACAAAATTTGAAAATTTTCAAAAATTGACCGTTTAAACTGTCATGGCTGGAAATAGATTTAAATGAAAGGTCTTATTGATACTCACACCTGGAAAAAATTATTTATATGTGATCAGATTATTATTAGTACTTCAGATTAATAATTAACAGATAATTATTTGTACGTGATCTGCAAACGTTACTAGCAGGTTCAGCGGGAGGCTTACAACCTTCTCTCATAAAGACAAATAATTTATGAATCCTACTCAAAGACGCGATTTAAACGGTCGATTTTTAAATATTTCCAAATTATGTGTGTGCGATGTATTCAATCGAATTTTCTCGGTCTCACGGTCTCATACATAAAAATTCGCTTTAATATTTTTCCAGGTGTGAGCATCATTTAGACCTTTCATTTGAATCTATTTCCAGCCATGACAATTTAAACGACAAATTTTTGGACATTTTCAATCTTTATATGTACGATATATTCAATCGAGTTTCCCCGGACTCCCAATATGAAAATTACCCTGTCGTTTTTTAAATTATTACATTAATAATGCACTTCATTTCATATTATGCGAACATGTCACTTTAGATGAATTTTACATCTTACCTTTGCACACATCTACACACAATACAGTACTTACAAAAATTTAGTTTATTATATTATTTCTAATAGTTTCATATAAAATTATTATTTTAATAGTTTTAGTTGATATTAATCAGTAACAAAAACATAATTTATATAAAAAAAATTATTTTCCCGACAAAAAAATTGTATCTGCATTGTCGACATTAATCGGCTGTCATTTAATCTTTTCAATATTTAATCTGCATTATCGGCAGTATTCAGCTGGGTATTTCTGTGGATTTCTTTACTATTTTATATGTTTTATTAACCCGAGTTTTTCCGGACTCCCAACTCTTAAGACTCCCGGATCTGAAATCATTCACAGGTGATAGCATCAATAAGACCATTCATTTGAATCTATTTCCGGCCCATGACACTTTAAACGGTCAATTTTTAGAAATTTTCAAATTTTGTGGGTCCGATTTATTTATAGAAATTTTCTGACTCTTCACATGGAAATTGTCCTGAAATTTTTGAAGTTTTGCTTGGTATATACCATTGAGATTTCTCCTTATTAAAATAGTTTTTTATTTATAGTTTAATGCATTTAATAAAAAAATGAAACATTATTTAATTTTGAACAATATACGTTGATGAACCGAAATAAAAATTTTTGATTTAAAAAGTAATTTCGGTTTAACACCAAAACTACGAATCTGCCTTACCAACCTTGACAAGCGAATTATACAAGTTGTTTTTGAATCTGCTTTATCAACCTTCTTCGGTTGATATTTTGTTATTACAACCAAATCTACATTATCGAAATTTTGCGGATGGTATATTTTATTTGTTACAGCCAATTCTGCATGACCGACATTTTTTCGGAGGGAGCGAGTTGGCTAACTTTAACAGTATTGATTTGTCTTTTACCCTTGAATACATGCAATTAAAAGTTACTGCATTGTTTGTCGTTTTCCAATAACTTCTGGTTACCTACCTTATAGAGTATATTTCTTTGACTTTAATGACTTATATGGGAGCGTCCTGCATAGTTGCTGGATTAGCCATTTGAACTTATTCTTGTGTCTCATAATCAGAAATTCCATTAATGAATTGCATCAGAGCATCTTTGTCTAGCATCGGATTTAGACATTCCCGGAGCGCTGTCCATGCTAATGTTTCCACCTCCATTGCAAGCACTCATTGAGTGAGGTTCACGTGGCTTATCTTGTCTAAATGACTCTTCCTAAGAGCCTGTGCAGACTCTTTCTAAGAGCGTAGCTGACGTGATCTTCTGGATGCAAGTTACTGAGCACCGATGGAGCTATCTGACTTCGAACGTCATCCTCATGTTTTCTTGGAGTTTTATTGAAACTCGTTTTTCTGGAACCCATTAAAGCTAAACTTATCTTTTCGGTTGCTGTATCTTGCACATAACTTTTAACCACTAGTGATTTGCAGAAGTCATTTAGCGTCTTCTGGTATCCAAATATTTAATATTCCTGTACTATTTGGAATTCTTCTTTCAGGCTTTCAAAAGACTTGCCTCGTCCTCTGCACTCATGCCGAACGTCCTTCGTTTTGGCATTTATCCTCATCCGGGTATTCTCGAGCTCCTCCTGATTAATTTATTGTACATTTTGATTACTCTCTCGATAATGAAGTGACTCTCTCTGTCACTCTTTCTTGTCGCTCGGCCTTCTACATCTTCTCTAATTTTGTTACCAATTGCTCAACCTCGGCCACGCTCACTCACAGTAATAACGTGTGTTGAATATTTCCGGCGGTGATGTGACTAAAATGATGTTTCAATTCTGTCTTAACGTGGTTCGTCAGCTTCTTTTCATACCAAAATTTTATTTTACTTCTCCTACAGTCAAAATGGTTCAGTATATGGTTAATCAATACTTACCATACTGAACCATTTTGACTGTCGGAGAGGGGAAAATCAAGTTTTCCGGACTAATGTCCGACTTCTTCTGACTAATGTCCAAATAATTTCCTGCTAATATTACTTATTCTTTTAGTTATGTCAGCTAAGCCGCAGATTTACGTGTAGGAAATGTTGGTTGACCACGATTCTTAAGAAAATGAAATTGGTGATATTTTCGGCAACTTCTCAACAGTTACAATGATGTAAAAAGTTTAGCATTTACATAAAACAACGAATTAAAAGGTTTAAATAAATTTTATCACTCAATTTGACCTTTTTGGGTTTCTGATATTTTTCTATTATACAACACATTTTACCAAAAGTCCGATAAGTTTAATTTTTCGCTTTAGAAAAGTGTGGTGTATTTGAAATTTATGTAAACATTCATGGTAGAAGAATATCGGGTGTTGCTCTCATCACATTTAAAACAGAATAGATCACACGCAAACGATGGTCATTTACAAATTCAATTCACATTTTCAAATTGCACAACGCAACAAAAAATAAAATAAATGTTAAACTTTAATTCCATCGCGGTTTTGAATAAATTTTCTACATTTTCCTACAGTTACACAAAAAATACATAGCTACATATAAAAACACAAGCAGAAATTTAATTAAGAAGAACGGAAAAACTGGAATTTTCCGCAGCATAAAATAAACTTTACTATAATTCAGTTTTACAATTTCTTTAATTTTTTTATTTTTTCTATATATTTTCAGACAAATTCTGCTAACTGCTTCTTCTGGAATACAAACGTAGTACAATAATACAAGTATTGGAAAATAAAATTATTAAACAAAGAAAACACAAGTATTTTCCGAATATAAACGTTTTTGTAAATTAAATAATTATAATTATTATAATACGAAGAACACACCGGAAAAATTATTATTAATATTGTGTAAAAATATATAATTTTATGGTGTTTGGTCAGAGAGTGAGTGCTACCGACATACATGTGACTGTACTCGTACATATAATTGCACAGTAGATTTAAAGTGAAAATCGATTGAAATTTTTAATTGGAAAACCAAACAAAACCAAAAAAGAAAAGTTTTTTCTCTATTTGTACTTTCATTATGTAGTTGCTTTATTAAATAAATTTTCTTTTTGTTACATTTTTATTTTATTAAATTTTTTTTTTGTGCGGTTAAGTTTTCATCTGGAATTTTTTCCTATATTCCATATACCTTTTGGTTTTCCATTCTGTGTATTTTATTTTATTCGACCTTTTATTGGTATAATTTTTTACTGTGTACCGTGTGCGCGCTGGAAAAACTAAAGCAAATAAAATCGTGTGTAGCATATAAAACAAAACAAGTGAATAAAATATATTTAACGTGAAAATATTTTTATTGTTCTGTTTTTCTTAAATTTTATGGTTTTTCTTAAATAAATATACGAAATAATAATAATAATAAGAATAACATAAAATTAATAATAGTAGTAGTGATAATATAATAAGCCAAGAGAACAACAAACCTGGATTAATAAACCAACACATGAGATATCAAAATGGTCCTCAAAGGAGCTTTGAATTTTTTCACAACCATTTCATTTATATGGTTTTATTTGTTTATTGTACTACAGGCGGATATTACCGAAGCTAAAATAGGTAAATAAATATAAATTTTATTTCTTACCGTATTTATATCGTTTTCTTACAGTTGATGTTATTATTATATTCACGTTTCGTGTTTCGAATAATCTGAAACGGGATGGCAAAATGTAATAAAGTTTTGTTTTATATTAACAACAAGTATTATATAAGTCAGTGGTTCTTAAACAGAGTTGTACGAAATTATATAGTCGAACACACAACAAGAATTGTATTTCTTTTAATATTATTTCCGTAATCATATTTTCAATTTAATTTTGGGTGTGTCAATTTAAAAATTTTCAACCTACACCCTAAAATTGCGTATATGAAGCTAAGGTTCAAAGATTTTTTAAATGCGTTGGTGTTTAATTTCTTAAGTCTGCCTACCTCTATAGCCACGTATAAAACATTGTTCTGGGAAAGAAGGATTTTTGTTGGTTTTATTAAACTGTTAAAATTCAAATTGTGAATTAAATTAGCATACATTGCCTAAATTATTCATATCCTAATTAGGTATTTTTTTTACATATGTACAAGTGATATAATAAGATTTCGTTCTTTCAAATTCTTGGAATTTTTTATTTTTATTTTGAATGAATTCTACGAAATCAGCCATTTTGTTGAAAATGTTTGTAAAGATTAGTTTTAATTTGTTGGCGTTAAGGTTTCTGCTTTAATATACATATACAGGTTGATACATAATATACATTTACTGGGTGATTCCTTGGTCCATTCTGTGAAAAAGCCTATGGGGAAGGGGAAGTTAATTATGATATCCTTTCGATATACAGTGTTTTTAAAAAATTTAGTTCAGAAAAAATTCATGCACATATTAAACTGCAACTTCCAAAATATTTATCGAAAGGCAACCACCCTAGTCTTATTTGACTGATAATTGTATAGGCTTATTTAAGATCTGATTGGTTATCTTGCATCTGCATCCGTTTGAGAACTATAATGCTTTAAATTATATATTTTTTTTATAAAATTTAGTTTTTCTAAAAAAACAACAACGTACAATCTCAAAATACTAAGTTTGGCTCGAAAGTAAAAGTTATAAAGGGCGCTGATATTCGTTTAAGTATGCCTTTGGATATTTCAATTCATGGTTCAATTCAAAAATTATAACTGATACGATGCTTTAAAGTAAAAAATATTTTGGTTTTTACTTTAAAGCATCATAGCTTTCAAAATGCGGCAGATGCAAGATAATAACAGATCGTAAGCTTTAAGATCTTAGAAATAAGCCCTTTCCAAATATTTTGGAAGTTAAAGTTTAATATTTGTGTTCATCAAAATTCAAAAATATGAAAAATTTAATACCCCCCCCCCCCCTCTCTTCATATGATTTTTATCCTCAGAATGAACCGAAGAATCACTTTTGAATGGATTAGCTTCCCAAATTCGAACACCCTGTATAAGATTTTAAACATTGGTATAGGTTTTGGACAGGCAGGCAAGCATTGTTTTAAAATAGCTTTAGATATTAAATTTAATCCTTTTTATATTATTTGAGATACGTATAGTAGATATTTCAAAAATATTCACTCCATTATTGTGTGATTTTTTCTTAAATAATTATTTTACAATTTTGGAAATAGAGGCAGCAGCAGTTCACTACAAATTCAAAACAAATTCAAAATTCAAAAATTTCACTACAAAAAACCCCGCGGTATGATTAAATTTTGATTATGGACATTTTTTCCGTAGAGCGGCTATTTTTCGAGATATTTGATCGTCTCAGTTTAAAAGAAACACCCGGTATATATATATAAAAATCAATGAAATTTCCAGAGTTCATTTTCGGGAACTTGCCACGGAACAATTTTTTTCTAACATTGCCAGTAATCTTCCATTACTTTATGCAACTCAAAATTTTACAGTTTTTTTTTATACATTAAATTAATTTTTTTATTTATTATATGAAAAACCAACCGAATAAATTTGATAAATATTCATTTTTTCATTAAAATTGATAAAAATTCTGGCTGGGCTAGTCTCACAAATATAGTATATTTGAATGAAATGAATCAAAACCTGCGGGCTGGGATAACTTCAGACAAAAGCAAGTTGGTTATTGATATGTTAGTGTTGCCTGATTAAACATTTTTATTTTCTGGGATAGAATTCTTGGATAACTTAGATTTAGATCTTATAAATTGCCGCTTCGAAAATGAATTGAATAATCTGCAAATTACTGGAGATCAAACCCTTGATGTGGTTCCCAATAAGCTTAGTGAAGTTAAGTAATAAAAAACTAAAAAAAGTACAGCAGCATTATTTGGAAAACCAAAAATATAGATGTTTGTCCAGAAAAATATAAATTTTCGGGTGATGAAACATTATACCATCGGAAATAATTGAACTACAGACGCCGCTACAAATTTTCAATTATTTATATTATTCGAAATTAAAACAACATATCGTTCAAGAATCAAAATATTACGTCACTGAGGAAAACATCCAAAATACATTTTAGTTGAACGTACGAGATTTGAAAAAATTTATCGGAGTGTGTATATACTAACGTCTGTACTCCAGGTAACAAGCATGCGCCGATATTGGTCCGTCGAAGTGGAAACAATATTATGCGAGATACTATTTCGATCAACAAATTCGAAAAAATCCGAAAGTTTCTTCATTTTAATTGCAATATTAACTGTTTATCACGAATACACTCTTCGAGAATTTCAAAAAAGTTCCACTAGAGCAAAATATTTTAATCGATGAACATCTTTGCTCATCTTAAGGTAGAAGCTGCAAACTAGAGGCTATATTTTTGTACCTAAAACAATATATGACGATGAAACCTTACAGACAGGGTTACAGTTTCTTGTTCTAAGGATGTGTGCCAAACTTAAGGTGGAAGACAAATTTAAGTAAATTTTTTGCCAAATTCAATTATTTATCAAAACTCTATGACAAACTGAATGAAAAATCGGTTCTAAATGCGATTTTTACCCTAGTAAACGATTTATCCGACTATTGGCTTGTAGCCCAAGTGATGCTTCCGGATTCACTTACAATTTTGAATTATTTTCTGGGTAAGAAAATGAAACGCGACTGGCATATGAACCGAATTTACGTACCTCTTCAAATGTAGTAATTCGATTATTGCGGGATGTGCCATAACACGTAAACCATCACGTTTTCTTTGACAACTTTGGCTGCGTGCGAAACTTAAGGTAAATTTTTTACTAAGATAAAAACCGGTTTTACCTAAACTTTTTGAAAATAAATTGACTTTATCAAAAAAATACCTTATGGAATTTATTTTGATGGGCGTTAGAATCTTTCTAATGTTTAGCAATTATGCGAACAATCTTATATATGATTTTGGTTTTGAAATATACAAAACTTTGTTTAAATGAAATTTTGCTAAAACATTTTTCAATTATGTACTAAAATATTTGAATAAATAATATACGTAAATATGTTAAAAATAATATTGAAATTTAGTTTTCCCGTAAAATTTAATTGGTTTATATGCATATCATCCGTTTGCAAACCTATGTTTACCCAACTATAGAGTTTATTATTATTTTTCCCAGGTCAGCAATATTCTTGCAATAAAACTTTTCAAATTTATTCGGTTTTTACAGTTCTCTTGAAGAAAGGACATAGCGCTTAAAATTTTATTTTTACGTCCATGTGCGGTGAAAATTTAATAGTACTTTCCATTCCTGATGCGTTTTTTTTCGATTTTGTTGGATAATAACGATTTTATGTTGTACCTGTGTAACCTAGATTTATATATAGCCTTATACGATTCCAAAAATATAATCCTACAACCGTATAAATTGAAACAACAATAACGTATACATATATTACATAGCCACATGTATATAACAAGAATATTGATTCATGCGATTTTTAAAAGTTGATGATTTTTTTTTGTATATATAAAACAAAGCATTTTAAATTTCAATTTTCCAACGCTTCACTTTAAAGCGAGTGAAAAGCAATAAAACTTTTCGTCGAAATAATTCGCAAAGTATTTAATTGGGAATAATTATGTATATTAAAATTTTAATAATACACTGTAGCACTGCTTACACCATGAAGGTACCTAGCACCTACCTCGCAACGTTAAAACAATAAAAACTTGGAAGAAACTGTTTGTTGTTGTTGTTGTTGTTATTATATATGAAAAATTTAAAACTAATTTCCACTTGGAAACGATTCTTCTTTTAATGCTGCCATTTATTTATTTTTACTGTTGCTGCGCTCCACTTTGCTTTTCTGTTGGCATCCAAAGGGAATGGAGAGTTATACGAAGTACGAAATTAAAAAAAGAAATACTAAGTGCTTTTTGCTTACACACTACGAGTACAACAATAAAAAGTGAAAAGTTTAAGACAATGAAGGTGGAATTGTTGAAATAATAGAATTATTAAAATTAATTTTGTTTCCTCCCATTTCAAGGCGCGCAGACTTTTATGTATTGTGTCTTGTATATACGTACCGTATACACAAAGTAAGCTTTAATTGAAATGTCGAAGTTTTATATAACAGAACAAAAAAAACTTGAGATTATATTGTACATCAGCTTATGTCTACGGTGTTTATTATCACATAATCTAATTAAAAAATTGTATAGAACAAAAATTTATATTCAGCATAATGAGTATGGTTGGTGTACATGGAAGTGGTTTCACACCAATTAAATCTTTTATCTTATGGATGCATTAATTAAACATACTTTTGTTGCGAGAGTACATAAATAGAATTTATTTGTATAGCTACGTGCTGTTCACTATGGAAGTAGTATATACATCCCTATGGTCATTTCTCGGAATATATGTATGTCGATAGGAACGACAAAAAAATTATTTTCTTATGTGATATGTGCCCACCGGAGTGATTTTGTAGTAAAATAAAAAAAAATGTCAATTAATCATGATTGAGTTAGGAAAATATATTTCATCTAAAAATATTTTTTACCACAAAATTATTCCAGGAATTTTGTTTGGTTTTTCATAAAGTTGTGGGATGTGGTCAAATGTACAAAGAAGTATTTAAAATTTTAACCATAATACAAAGTTCTTTGATTCAAACAATACCTACCTATTATATCCGATTCGATATACATACGATATAATCTATATACAACTCATCCCTATCAAAAAAAAAAAATAATCATCCCCAAAAAAGGTTTAAAAGCTTAAACCGATCAATATATATTTTGATTTTAAATTATAAATAAATATTTTTTGTTTCGGGTCAAAGTTAAACAAACACAAAAACCATTTTAAGTCGAGCTATAAATGTTTATCGGCTGCCTGTAGGCTATTTCCCCGAAACACGATGCACTGATTAAACGAATAGCCCATTCCTACGGAGGTATATAGGTATTTCAAAAATAAACATAATGTGTTTCAATGATTCAGCTGAATTTTCTGGATTGAATGTATAAATATTAGTCACAAAAAAAAAACTGTGCAGTTTTGCATTATTCATACAAAAAAAAATGAATTTATCAATTGTGTATTAAAATAACAAATCTATTTAATTTAATTCAACTAAAAGCTACTTTTTTATGTTATATTGCTACATGTACTGTATATGCATATGCGGATACAAACTGAAAATGCTTAAATTAAAAATGCGTTTTCCGCAGTATAACGAATTTTGCAGAGTATTTTTTTAACAAAACTGAAAACTGTTTTGATAATGTAAGGTATTGGTACATAGATGCATCCTCATATAATCTAGATTTTATTGTCTGCTTCAATGTCGAGTAGAACACTTATGTTATATTCATTCGCCGTACTGTAACCGCCCTCCGCTTCGGTCATTACGGCGTGGGTGGTGCAAGGCTACCTGCAATCTAGAATTAAGCGCTTGTGTAACACTAACTTTACCATTTATTTGAAGTTCAAATCACACCACATGTAAATCAATGAACAAGTTCTAATTTCTTTCGCTATCTTTGGTTTAATGACTGATGGTCATGAATAAGTGAAATTAAACACGGGGTAAAGAGATTAAAAATAGATAAAAAATGAAATGTAAAAAAAATGAATAACTTGCCAAATTAGGATTGAACGTGTAAAAAATCGTATCCCAATATACCGCTGCGTCCTTGTATCGGAACAACCGCAGATGTCAACAACAGATGTCAGTTGTATGTAGTTTCAAATAGTCGTGACACCACAACACAAAATCGTTTGTACTGGTCGAAATAGTTAGTGACACCGCTTTATTGATTTTTATATTCTTCTTACTGACGACCTAATATATGTCACCATAAACTATAAACTCATTGAACAACATAAACCGAAAATTTATTGACAGTACTGCGTTGACTGATTTTTTTTCCAAAATTTCAATCACAAAATTTCATACGGCCGTGAAGCTTTTAACAAATAACAAACATATCATTGTATTAGAGCTACACTGTTTACAAAATATCTTGTAAGAATTGTTGATAGTAATTTTTGAAAAAACATGCTTGGAAACGTTTAAGGGATTGTTATAATATGCCATCAAGTCAATAAAATAGATTTAAGTGATAAAAGCTAATAGACCCGTATGCCATATATATAACGGTCTCCCGATTTCTCAATTTTAAAATAATTAAATATAACATGCAGATTTCTACTGTTTGAATAGTTTATATATCAAATAATACCATAAGCGTCACGAGAATTCTTCTAAGTCGTCATCAGAAGGCTAAAATAGTTCTATGTACTAGGTAAGAAACTGCACATATGTCATGTCCCAGCAGTCTTCCCAATTTTCAATTTTTTATTTAATTTGTATGGCACACCGATTTCACCTGTTTGAAGAATCCCTGTGATCCTCATAATCTTAGTCTACAGATATACTACTCAAGCAGGTGAAATCGGTATGCCATACAAATCAAAAAAGTCAAAATTGGGGAGACTGCTGGGACATCATATATAGGCAGTTTGTTACTTAGTACATAGAACTAATGATAGATAAGATCAAATAGATCAAATTTTACTTAATAAATTGAATCAAATAGGAATTTGCTTGAAATGGTTTACAAATTATTTTAATAATCGTCAACAGTATTTACAAATTGTTGATCAAACCAGTGATTTTGAATTAGTTGAGTTTGAAGTTCCCCAAGGTAGCTCTCTAGGTCCCACTTTATTTTTATTATTTATTAATGATATTTCTAATTTACCATTGAAAGGTTCCATATTTCTTTACGCAGATGATATATCACTACTTTATAGCGCTAGTCCAGATAATATCGGCTCTATTGAACAATGGATGAATGAAGATTTAAACATGCTTTCGGAATATTTTGCGTCTAACAGGTTAACATTAAATACACTAAAATCAAAATTTATGATTATCAATTCTAAAACTATCAACAATTTTAAAGTTACTTATAATAATAATGTAATACAACGCTGCTATGATTATAAATATCTGTGTATAATAGTAGTGTAGCTATGAGAGTTCCAACTCAAAATCCCATGTATTTTCTTATGGAGGTCTCGAAATGTAAGATCCGCCATCTTGGATTTTAATGCAAAGAATGTGTCGCGAATAGAAGTACTAATATAGAAAGAATAAGTACTAATTTTTAATAAGTGTACTAATATAATTTATTTAAGGTTTGTAACTTTGCTATAACGCGGTCTGGTGGCGAGTAATGGAGTTAATAGACATTATTTATAATCTAAATTATTTTTATTATTTTATGTGTGCAGTCATCTCATCTCAAAATCATAACGTACATTTTAGCACTAAATTAATAATTTTCTATATTCAATTACATTAACATGTATAGTAAAATTACAAATAAAAGAAGATACGTTTATTGGGCTCGAGCGAGAATCGAACTTGGGACTGCAGCATAGAAGGAAACTGTCTTAACCGCTGCACTACGAACGATAATATGAAGAAAGAGATATTTATCGTTTAAAAAATTTGGTTTGTTTCACACTAATTGATAACTAATTATTAATCGTAATAGTTTTATAAAATTAAACATATCTATGTATATGTTTATGAAAATTTTAAAGGTCATTAGTTTTTATTTATACACATATTATACAAACTTATATTAAACGAAGTGATAATTACAAACACATCAATTGGTTTAAGACAATAATTATTTCCATTATCATAATTAATTGTCTTATGTTTGCACTCACACATACATATACCTATATGCAGTTCGCGAAGTTTAATAAATTTTATAAAATTAAAATAGTAATTCTCACACATTGATGTTTGCACCAATAAAGCGGAACGAAATAATAATGTAAAATAAATTAACAATTGTCTGTATATGATATTTTAATAATATTTTTTAGAATCTACATGAACCTAACAAGTCTGTTGTGCAGAGAAGTATGTATTTGTAAGAGAGCTGTAAAATAGTAATATTAATCGAACGTGCACGTTCATGATTAAAACAAAATACGTACGTAAACATATAAAACGATAACGTTTTATATTTGGAATGTATGATTCTTATATATAATGCAATGAAGAAAAATCAGCAACTGTAAAAAAATGTCAAACAGCTGATTTTACTATAACCTTATTTCTAAGTATATACAAATATGTACAAGTATAGAATAATATTATTATTCGATAAACGCCTTTGAGTTACACATGTTTTTATAAGCGTTTTCCACTGATGAGTATAAGAGAGCGTAGTTTAAATCACAACAAATTAATTTAATGCAAATTTTATGTTTATTATAATAATATTTGAACAATTGTCAACAATGACTAGAAAATATTTTATTTATCCGCTACAACTGCAGCTACATCCTCTTTCATACATACAACTGTGATGCCCAATTTTATTTTATGTAGTAATAACGTATACAGCTTTACTCTAGAGTCTAGATCAATGTAACAAAAAATGTTATCAAATTTATAAAGTATGTTTAAAAAATTGTGAAATTATAAAAGTAATTAAATGTTGTAAAAATTGCATTTTTTTTTTTAAATTATCCAAATTTAAAGAAAAGTGGCAAAAATGTATAAAACTTATAGTACATAAGTTAAAACAATATAACAATATATAGATATGTATTATAAAATATAAAGCCATTTAAAGATATATAAAGTTATAAAATTTATTAAAAGTTATAAAAACTAGTTGTAAGAATTATGAAAAGTTATAAACTTTGAGCAAAAAATATGTTCAAAGTTCAAAAAAACAGAATTAGTTATAAAAATTATTAAAAAGTTATACAAAATAATAATAAATTTTAAAAATTATAAAAAATCTTATTAAAAGTTATTTTAGTAACAAAAAACGTTATTAAGTTTATAAAGTATTTGTACATTGAGTTTGAAGATTTGTTGTAATACTTAAATTACATGAAATTATACTTGCTCCGACTCGGAAGATCTTTTATTCTGTTGTAGTCTATTTAAAAAGTAAAATAACAAATTAAAATTTTATAAAATTAAAATAAAAACCTGAAAATAAAAAAATATAAAATTTAAACATAAAAAATATTAATTACAAACGAATCTTGAAAATTAAAAAAATTAAAATCTAAAAATTTATTAAAAAATAAAAAAATATTAATTGAAAAATGCGCGCAACAATTACTGGTGGAAGTACTGCGTTCTAGTGGTGAGAAGTGGTATTGCATTAATTAAGCGTAATAAAGTTGTGACATGTAGTTGTGAGATCTGGCGACGAGAAGCTAAACTACTAGTTTGTAGTACTAATAAATCATTTTACTGATAGAAACTAGCGCTCTTAGTAGTGAGAATTGGTGTGTATTTTATGCACTAATTTACTATACTAAAGTAAGTTACTACTACTAGTGGTGTCTAATTAAATGTAATTAAAGTATATAAAACTTTTATTGTTTTTTAAAAACTATATAAATTTAATGAAAAGTGACATAAATGTATAAAACTTATAGCATCTAAATTAAAACAGTTATTAAAAGTTATATAAAGACATTTAAAACTATAGAAACTTATGAAATGTATTAAAAGTTATAAAAAATTAGTTGTAAGAGTTATGAAAAATTGTAAACTTTGAGCAAAAATATGATGTTGAAAGTTATAATGACTTTAAAAATTATAAAAAAAATACGCAAAAGTTATAATAATAAGTAACAAAATAATAAGTAACAAAAAACGTTATTAAGTTTATAAAGTATTTCTAAAAAATTATAAAAAGTAAGCTACCTTTAAAATGGTATCAGAAATTGTAAATTTTTTAGAAACTACGGGTCAAAAATTATAAAGTTTAAGAGTTATAAAGAGTTGTAAAATTTGTATAAAAAATATGCTATTATAAGTTATAAAAGTTATTAAAACGTAATAAAGACAGTAATAATAAATTTTAGAAAATAAAACAAATGTTATTAAAATTATAATAAGTAACAAAAAATTACTAAATTTATAAAAAGGTAGCAAAACCGTTATCAAATTTATAAAATTTGTTTAAAAAATCATAAAAAGTACTAAACTGGTATAAAAATTATAATTTTTTTAAAAACATATACAATATTTATGAAGAGTGACAATATTGAATAGTAAATTATAGTAGGTAATTAAAAAAGGGTTATTAAATATAATAAAAAGTTAAAAAAATTATTGTTGATAAAGATTGGTTGTTGCTATTTATAATTGCACGATCTATGTACTTATGTAGCGAGAAAAAAAGTTACAGCATTTATTTTTTATATAACCGAGAGCTATTAATAAAATTTGATATAAATTAAAAATTATTTAAGATTTAATTGTTTTATGCTCGTTCTAGCATAATTCCAATCCCAAAATGTGACGTAGCCTTTGATGTGTCTTTGAAACTGCATGATATATAATATAAGAGACTTAGGCTGTTTTCGAAACGAATACTTATGTGTGGAACCTAACTTATTCAAATAAGTATGCTGGTGAGGTAACTTATTTTCCGTCTCTTTCTTGCAAGAAAATCTAATTTGGTTGTCATTTTTTGTTGATATTTACATGTGAATATTTATTTTTTTTAGATTTAGGATGATATTTATAGAAAATAAATGGATCTTTGTTGACAGCAAAATATATAACATGATTAAAATAAAAATGTGCAGAGCCCGATTATATAATTTCGTATATAAATTATAAACACGTTTTGTAAACAGCGAAAATGTAAACAGATGGTACGCAGTTTTTGTATCTATGTTTGGCGACAATAATCACCGATAACACGTAAAATAATTATGTCTCTATTAATTAAGAACGCAACTAAACCCTTTCTTGATTGCCTTTAGCATCTCAAATATGTTATAAAAATATAAGGTGAACCAACTAAAATTCATATCAACATAAATACGATACTTAAAGAATATTTCGTTTTTAAACTTCTTAATTGCCACTAAGCATTTTAGTTAGTACAAATATTATGAATATTTGTTATTTTATTAAATTGTTACGTTAAATTAATAAAAATAACAAATAAAATTAAACATATCTTGGTTGAAAAGGTTGAAGAATTTTCAATTGAAAATATTCAAGGTTTTCGTGTTGCAATCAAAATAAGTATGCAAACTCAATTCGAACGGGTTTTCTTACTTATTTAAGATGGCGGCAAATAAGTAAATAGGTTTGAAATAAGTATCCGTTTCGAAAAGGGCCTTATTATTTTATAGTTGACTATAACCATGGAGTAAGTAATGTTATAAAGAGTAATGAAACAGAGGAAACAATTTCATCAAAAATGCGTGGGTTATGAAATTTAAATGGATTATACAATACACTTACACAATCGTGGCGGTTGTATTAAATAAATTGGAAATGTATTTCAACAAACCAATATATGTTGGGATGTGCATATTAGATCTAGCTAAACTACATTATATTATTTTCATTATGACTAATGGTGCCGAAGTTTGATAAAAATTTGTAATACTGAAACAGATAGTTTAGTTTACGAAGTGTTTTGTCCAGATGTATATGAACCCATCATAAAAGATTGTTATAAGTATCTCGATACAAGTAGTCTAATGAAGAATGAAAATTATGGAAAAATAATGGGTGAATTTATTGCATTAAGATCAAAAATGTATACTTTCAAAGTTGTTGACGCTAATGATACAAAAATTAAAGGAGTAAAGAGACAAGTTGTGAAATCTAGAATAACGTTTAAAGAATTCAAAAAATGTTTAATTAATGACTCATCATTAATAAAAGTTTTCATCATAAATTCGTTCAAGAAATCAAGCAGTAAGCTCTGTTAAACAATTGAAAACCGCACCTAATCCACACGATGATAAAATATATTTGATTTAAGATAGCTATGAAACACTACCTTTATAAAATATTGGAATATGATTATTGATTTCTATGTAAATAGTTTTATATAAGAATGCTATTATAATCGCAAACAACTTTCTTACTTTTAACGGTTTCATTTTTAAGTTAAGTAAAGTAACAAATTAAAAACTTAAAAAATTAAAACTTAATTTAAAACTTAAAATTTAATTACAAAATGGTTAATGATAATCAAAAGAATTAAATAAAAATATAAATAAAAACTTTAAAATATTTTAACATTTTTTAAAATTTTAAATAATTGTAAAAATTGAAATTTAAAATTAGCAATAAAAAAATGTTATGAAATAAGAGCTATGAAAAGTTATAAAATTTGAATAAAAATATGATATTTAAATATTTAAAATATGCGCATTTGAACACGCAATTACCTCGCAAGTTTTAAAAAGTTTTGAAAAAGTTTTAAAAGGTTTAGAGTTTTAAAAAAGAGTTTTAAAAAGTTTTAGAGTTTTAAAAAAGAGTTTTAAAAAGTTTAAAAAGTTTTAAAAAGTTTAAGAATAAATTAAAAAAGTTTTAAAGGTTTAAAAAAGTTTTAGAAGTTTTAAAATTTTTAAAAAAGTTTTAAAAAGTTTTAAATGTTTAAAAAAGTTTTTAAAAGTTTCAAAAAGTTTTAAAAAGTTTTAAAAAAATTTAGAGTTTTAAAAAAGAATTTTAAAAAATTTTAAAATGTTCTAAAAAAAAATTTAAAAAGTTTTAAAAAAATTTAAAAAGTTTTAAAAAAATTTAAAAAGTTTTAAATGTTTAAAAAAGTTTTAAAAAGTTTTAGAATAAATTAAAAAAGTTTTAAAAAGTTAAAAAAAGTTTTAAAAACTTTTCAAAAGTTTTTAAAAGTTTTAATTAGTTTTTGAGTTTTAAAAAAGAGTTTTAAAAAGTTTAAAAAGTTTTTAAAAAGTTATAAAAATTTTAAAAAAGTTTTAAAAAGTTTTAAAAACTTTTTAAAAGTTTTAAAAAGTTTTAAAAAGTTTTAGAAGTTTCAAAAGAGTTTTAAAAAACTTCTAAAAAAAATTAAAAAAGTTTTAAAAAGTTTTAAATGTTTAAAAAAGTTTCAGAAACTTTTTAAAAAATTCAAAAAGTTTTAAAAAAGAGTTTTAAAAATTTTTAGAAAAGTTCTAAAAAATTTTTAAAAAGTTTTAAAAAAGTTTTAAAATTTTTAAAAAGTTTTAAATGTTTAAAAAAGTTTTAAAAAGTTTTAGAATAAATGAAAAAAGTTTTAAAAACTTTTCAAAAGTTTTTATAAGTTTTAAATAGTTTTAAACAAGAGTTTTAAAAAGTTTAAAAAGTTTTAAACAAGTTATAAAAAATTTAAAAAGTTTTAAAAACTTTTTAAAAGTTTTAAAAAGTTTTAGAAGTTTTAAAAAAGTTTTTAAAAAAATTTAAAAAGTTTTAAAAAAATTTTAATGTTTTAAAAAACTTTCAAAAACTTTTTAAAAAATTCAAAAAGTTTTAAAAAGTTTTAGAGTTTTAAAAAAGAGTTTTAAAAAGTTTTAAAAAAGTTTTAAAAAAATTTAAAAAAGTTTAATAAAGTTTTAAAAAAGTTTTAAAAAAAATTAAATTTTTTTTAAAAAGTTTTAAATGTTTAAAATGTTTTAAAAACTTTTTAAAAGTTTTAAAAAGGTTTTAAAGTTATAAAAAGTTTTAAAGTTTTTAAATGTTTAAAAATTTATTTATTTTATAGCCTCATATGTAAGTAAAATCTATGTAAACGTGTACAATTTATATAGAAAATGCGGTAAAACGTACCCGCGCGTTTTCGAGTTTGATTTTTTTAGTTTGGGCGAAAAATACGTACACAACCGTCTATGACTTAAGAAATTAATCATGTTACATAGGCTAATTACCTTATTTTTAATTGCATCATGAGAAAAAATGACGTAAACGTTTATAACTGATAAAGAAAACGGCTATGTTTATCCGCATTATAAGAAAAATTGACGTAATCGTCTATGATTTATATAGAAAATGCGGTGAATATCGAATCCGCGCGGAGCGCGGATTCGATATTCACTCTAAAGCGTAACCGCGCGAAGCGCGGTTACGCTTTAGCGCATTTTCTATATAAATCATAGACGATTACGTCAATTTTTCTTATAATGCGGATAAACATAGCCGTTTTCTTTATCAGTTATAAACGTTTACGTCATTTTTTCTCATGATGCAATTAAAAATAAGGTAATTAGCCTATGTAACATGATTAATTTCTTAAGTCATAGACGGTTGTGTACGTATTTTTCGCCCAAACTAAAAAAATCAAACTCGAAAACGCGCGGGTACGTTTTACCGCATTTTCTATATAAATTGTACACGTTTACATAGATTTTACTTACATATGAGGCTATAAAATAAATAAATTTTTAAACATTTAAAAACTTTAAAACTTTTTATAACTTTAAAACCTTTTTAAAACTTTTAAAAAGTTTTTAAAACATTTTAAACATTTAAAACTTTTTAAAAAAAATTTAATTTTTTTTAAAACTTTTTTAAAACTTTATTAAACTTTTTTAAATTTTTTTAAAACTTTTTTAAAACTTTTTAAAACTCTTTTTTAAAACTCTAAAACTTTTTAAAACTTTTTGAATTTTTTAAAAAGTTTTTGAAAGTTTTTTAAAACATTAAAATTTTTTTAAAACTTTTTAAATTTTTTTAAAAACTTTTTTAAAACTTCTAAAACTTTTTAAAACTTTTAAAAAGTTTTTAAAACTTTTTAAATTTTTTATAACTTGTTTAAAACTTTTTAAACTTTTTAAAACTCTTGTTTAAAACTATTTAAAACTTATAAAAACTTTTGAAAAGTTTTTAAAACTTTTTTCATTTATTCTAAAACTTTTTAAAACTTTTTTAAACATTTAAAACTTTTTAAAAATTTTAAAACTTTTTTAAAACTTTTTAAAAATTTTTTAGAACTTTTCTAAAAATTTTTAAAACTCTTTTTTAAAACTTTTTGAATTTTTTAAAAAGTTTCTGAAACTTTTTTAAACATTTAAAACTTTTTAAAACTTTTTTAATTTTTTTTAGAAGTTTTTTAAAACTCTTTTGAAACTTCTAAAACTTTTTAAAACTTTTTAAAACTTTTAAAAAGTTTTTAAAACTTTTTAAAACTTTTTTAAAATTTTTATAACTTTTTAAAAACTTTTTAAACTTTTTAAAACTCTTTTTTAAAACTCAAAAACTAATTAAAACTTTTAAAAACTTTTGAAAAGTTTTTAAAACTTTTTTTAACTTTTTAAAACTTTTTTAATTTATTCTAAAACTTTTTAAAACTTTTTTAAACATTTAAAACTTTTTAAATTTTTTTAAAACTTTTTAAATTTTTTTAAAACTTTTTAAATTTTTTTTTAGAACATTTTAAAATTTTTTAAAATTCTTTTTTAAAACTCTAAATTTTTTTAAAACTTTTTAAAACTTTTTGAAACTTTTAAAAACTTTTTTAAACATTTAAAACTTTTTAAAACTTTTTTAAAAATTTTAAAACTTCTAAAACTTTTTTAAACCTTTAAAACTTTTTTAATTTATTCTTAAACTTTTTAAAACTTTTTAAACTTTTTAAAACTCTTTTTTAAAACTCTAAAACTTTTTAAAACTCTTTTTTAAAACTCTAAACCTTTTAAAACTTTTTCAAAACTTTTTAAAACTTGCGAGGTAATTGCGTGTTCAAATGCGCATATTTTAAATATTTAAATATCATATTTTTATTCAAATTTTATAACTTTTCATAGCTCTTATTTCATAACATTTTTTTATTGCTAATTTTAAATTTCAATTTTTACAATTATTTAAAATTTTAAAAAATGTTAAAATATTTTAAAGTTTTTATTTATATTTTTATTTAATTCTTTTGATTATCATTAACCATTTTGTAATTAAATTTTAAGTTTTAAATTTAGTTTTAATTTTTTAAGTTTTTAATTTGTTACTTTACTTAACTTAAAAATGAAACCGTTAAAAGTAAGAAAGTTGTTTGCGATTATAATAGCATTCTTATATAAAACTATTTACATAGAAATCAATAATCATATTCCAATATTTTATAAAGGTAGTGTTTCATAGCTATCTTAAATCAAATATATTTTATCATCGTGTGGATTAGGTGCGGTTTTCAATTGTTTAACAGAGCTTACTGCTTGATTTCTTGAACGAATTTATGATGAAAACTTTTATTAATGATGAGTCATTAATTAAACATTTTTTGAATTCTTTAAACGTTATTCTAGATTTCACAACTTGTCTCTTTACTCCTTTAATTTTTGTATCATTAGCGTCAACAACTTTGAAAGTATACATTTTTGATCTTAATGCAATAAATTCACCCATTATTTTTCCATAATTTTCATTCTTCATTAGACTACTTGTATCGAGATACTTATAACAATCTTTTATGATGGGTTCATATACATCTGGACAAAACACTTCGTAAACTAAACTATCTGTTTCAGTATTACAAATTTTTATCAAACTTCGGCACCATTAGTCATAATGAAAATAATATAATGTAGTTTAGCTAGATCTAATATGCACATCCCAACATATATTGGTTTGTTGAAATACATTTCCAATTTATTTAATACAACCGCCACGATTGTGTAAGTGTATTGTATAATCCATTTAAATTTCATAACCCACGCATTTTTGATGAAATTGTTTCCTCTGTTTCATTACTCTTTATAACATTACTTACTCCATGGTTATAGTCAACTATAAAATAATAAGGCCCTTTTCGAAACGGATACTTATTTCAAACCTATTTACTTATTTGCCGCCATCTTAAATAAGTAAGAAAACCCGTTCGAATTGAGTTTGCATACTTATTTTGATTGCAACACGAAAACCTTGAATATTTTCAATTGAAAATTCTTCAACCTTTTCAACCAAGATATGTTTAATTTTATTTGTTATTTTTATTAATTTAACGTAACAATTTAATAAAATAACAAATATTCATAATATTTGTACTAACTAAAATGCTTAGTGGCAATTAAGAAGTTTAAAAACGAAATATTCTTTAAGTATCGTATTTATGTTGATATGAATTTTAGTTGGTTCACCTTATATTTTTATAACATATTTGAGATGCTAAAGGCAATCAAGAAAGGGTTTAGTTGCGTTCTTAATTAATAGAGACATAATTATTTTACGTGTTATCGGTGATTATTGTCGCCAAACATAGATACAAAAACTGCGTACCATCTGTTTACATTTTCGCTGTTTACAAAACGTGTTTATAATTTATATACGAAATTATATAATCGGGCTCTGCACATTTTTATTTTAATCATGTTATATATTTTGCTGTCAACAAAGATCCATTTATTTTCTATAAATATCATCCTAAATCTAAAAAAAATAAATATTCACATGTAAATATCAACAAAAAATGACAACCAAATTAGATTTTCTTGCAAGAAAGAGACGGAAAATAAGTTACCTCACCAGCATACTTATTTGAATAAGTTAGGTTCCACACATAAGTATTCGTTTCGAAAACAGCCTAAGTCTCTTATATTATATATCATGCAGTTTCAAAGACACATCAAAGGCTACGTCACATTTTGGGATTGGAATTATGCTAGAACGAGCATAAAACAATTAAATCTTAAATAATTTTTAATTTATATCAAATTTTATTAATAGCTCTCGGTTATATAAAAAATAAATGCTGTAACTTTTTTTCTCGCTACATAAGTACATAGATCGTGCAATTATAAATAGCAACAACCAATCTTTATCAACAATAATTTTTTTAACTTTTTATTATATTTAATAACCCTTTTTTAATTACCTACTATAATTTACTATTCAATATTGTCACTCTTCATAAATATTGTATATGTTTTTAAAAAAATTATAATTTTTATACCAGTTTAGTACTTTTTATGATTTTTTAAACAAATTTTATAAATTTGATAACGGTTTTGCTACCTTTTTATAAATTTATTAATTTTTTGTTACTTATTATAATTTTAATAACATTTGTTTTATTTTCTAAAATTTATTATTACTGTCTTTATTACGTTTTAATAACTTTTATAACTTATAATAGCATATTTTTTATACAAATTTTACAACTCTTTATAACTCTTAAACTTTATAATTTTTGACCCGTAGTTTCTAAAAAATTTACAATTTCTGATACCATTTTAAAGGTAGCTTACTTTTTATAATTTTTTAGAAATACTTTATAAACTTAATAACGTTTTTTGTTACTTATTATTTTGTTACTTATTATTATAACTTTTGCGTATTTTTTTTATAATTTTTAAAGTCATTATAACTTTCAACATCATATTTTTGCTCAAAGTTTACAATTTTTCATAACTCTTACAACTAATTTTTTATAACTTTTAATACATTTCATAAGTTTCTATAGTTTTAAATGTCTTTATATAACTTTTAATAACTGTTTTAATTTAGATGCTATAAGTTTTATACATTTATGTCACTTTTCATTAAATTTATATAGTTTTTAAAAAACAATAAAAGTTTTATATACTTTAATTACATTTAATTAGACACCACTAGTAGTAGTAACTTACTTTAGTATAGTAAATTAGTGCATAAAATACACACCAATTCTCACTACTAAGAGCGCTAGTTTCTATCAGTAAAATGATTTATTAGTACTACAAACTAGTAGTTTAGCTTCTCGTCGCCAGATCTCACAACTACATGTCACAACTTTATTACGCTTAATTAATGCAATACCACTTCTCACCACTAGAACGCAGTACTTCCACCAGTAATTGTTGCGCGCATTTTTCAATTAATATTTTTTTATTTTTTAATAAATTTTTAGATTTTAATTTTTTTAATTTTCAAGATTCGTTTGTAATTAATATTTTTTATGTTTAAATTTTATATTTTTTTATTTTCAGGTTTTTATTTTAATTTTATAAAATTTTAATTTGTTATTTTACTTTTTAAATAGACTACAACAGAATAAAAGATCTTCCGAGTCGGAGCAAGTATAATTTCATGTAATTTAAGTATTACAACAAATCTTCAAACTCAATGTACAAATACTTTATAAACTTAATAACGTTTTTTGTTACTAAAATAACTTTTAATAAGATTTTTTATAATTTTTAAAATTTATTATTATTTTGTATAACTTTTTAATAATTTTTATAACTAATTCTGTTTTTTTGAACTTTGAACATATTTTTTGCTCAAAGTTTATAACTTTTCATAATTCTTACAACTAGTTTTTATAACTTTTAATAAATTTTATAACTTTATATATCTTTAAATGGCTTTATATTTTATAATACATATCTATATATTGTTATATTGTTTTAACTTATGTACTATAAGTTTTATACATTTTTGCCACTTTTCTTTAAATTTGGATAATTTAAAAAAAAAAATGCAATTTTTACAACATTTAATTACTTTTATAATTTCACAATTTTTTAAACATACTTTATAAATTTGATAACATTTTTTGTTACATTGATCTAGACTCTAGAGTAAAGCTGTATACGTTATTACTACATAAAATAAAATTGGGCATCACAGTTGTATGTATGAAAGAGGATGTAGCTGCAGTTGTAGCGGATAAATAAAATATTTTCTAGTCATTGTTGACAATTGTTCAAATATTATTATAATAAACATAAAATTTGCATTAAATTAATTTGTTGTGATTTAAACTACGCTCTCTTATACTCATCAGTGGAAAACGCTTATAAAAACATGTGTAACTCAAAGGCGTTTATCGAATAATAATATTATTCTATACTTGTACATATTTGTATATACTTAGAAATAAGGTTATAGTAAAATCAGCTGTTTGACATTTTTTTACAGTTGCTGATTTTTCTTCATTGCATTATATATAAGAATCATACATTCCAAATATAAAACGTTATCGTTTTATATGTTTACGTACGTATTTTGTTTTAATCATGAACGTGCACGTTCGATTAATATTACTATTTTACAGCTCTCTTACAAATACATACTTCTCTGCACAACAGACTTGTTAGGTTCATGTAGATTCTAAAAAATATTATTAAAATATCATATACAGACAATTGTTAATTTATTTTACATTATTATTTCGTTCCGCTTTATTGGTGCAAACATCAATGTGTGAGAATTACTATTTTAATTTTATAAAATTTATTAAACTTCGCGAACTGCATATAGGTATATGTATGTGTGAGTGCAAACATAAGACAATTAATTATGATAATGGAAATAATTATTGTCTTAAACCAATTGATGTGTTTGTAATTATCACTTCGTTTAATATAAGTTTGTATAATATGTGTATAAATAAAAACTAATGACCTTTAAAATTTTCATAAACATATACATAGATATGTTTAATTTTATAAAACTATTACGATTAATAATTAGTTATCAATTAGTGTGAAACAAACCAAATTTTTTAAACGATAAATATCTCTTTCTTCATATTATCGTTCGTAGTGCAGCGGTTAAGACAGTTTCCTTCTATGCTGCAGTCCCAAGTTCGATTCTCGCTCGAGCCCAATAAACGTATCTTCTTTTATTTGTAATTTTACTATACATGTTAATGTAATTGAATATAGAAAATTATTAATTTAGTGCTAAAATGTACGTTATGATTTTGAGATGAGATGACTGCACACATAAAATAATAAAAATAATTTAGATTATAAATAATGTCTATTAACTCCATTACTCGCCACCAGACCGCGTTATAGCAAAGTTACAAACCTTAAATAAATTATATTAGTACACTTATTAAAAATTAGTACTTATTCTTTCTATATTAGTACTTCTATTCGCGACACATTCTTTGCATTAAAATCCAAGATGGCGGATTTTACATTTCGAGACCTCCATAAGAAAATACATGGGATTTTGAGTTGGAACTCTCATAGCTACACTACTTATAATATTAGATGATAATTTAGATTTTAATAAAGAAATAGTAAATTTAAAGGCAAAGTTGAAATCAATATGCTATGTTTTTAAAAAATTAGGTAATTTTATTAACCATAAATATCTCTCTCTCTCTCTCTCTCTCTCTCTCTCTCTGGCACTATTATATCCCATCAAGGGATTTGGCCGCCTCACATGAGGTTTCATAATCATATTTTCATTTCGGATAATGAGTGATTAATTCATTGATCCTAAACCAGCCGTGAAATATTTTCTTTGTCACCACCGGGAATCGAACCCGGGACCTCCGGTCGCTGGAGCAAGCATGCTAACCACTTTGCCACCGGGGCGGCAACCATAAATATCGTAGTACTATATATTTTTCTATGTTTCATAGCCTTATATTGCATGGGGCCAATTTCTGGAATAGTACAACAAAGTTCAATATTGATGCGTTACAAAAGTTACAAAATAAGGCTATTAAAAATTTATATAATTATAATAGATTAGAACACACAACAAAAATACATTTAGAAAATAATTTGCTACCAGTAGCTCAAATAATTGATCATAGTTTGACGGTACACATCCAATTAGTTAAGAACAAGCAAATTCATTCCAATTTAGAAATAGCAACAAACCGTATTTCTAATTATAACACACGTTATAACACAAACATATTACCGAATAGACCTAAATCTACAAAATTCGGAACAAATTCCATATTTTTTAAGGCATCAAGTTTGCATAATAAAATTCCAAACAGTTATAAACTTCTGGATAAAAATAAATTCGTTCAAAATATAAAGAAATATTATTTCGAAATTTATAAAAGAAATAATTTATAAAAGTACTCTGGCTTTTCACAAAAATTCGTCAAGATCTCTTACAAGTTAGCTTTTTTGTAATTAAAATTATTTGATTGTTAGGCTCATGTAATTGCTCTCCATTCAAAAAAAAAAATCATGTTTTGTAATATTTTTTGTTCTTTTTTTATTGTTGTAATTATTCAATTTCATATTTATATATCAATTTTTATTTTATGTTTCAAAAATGCGAGATTTATTCGCTTATGATATTTATTCAAAATAAATAAATAAATAAAATAAATAAATAATGTAACCTCTTGATGACGTCTTAGAAGAATCCCTGTGATCCTCAAAATCTTGGTCGACATATAAACTACTGAAGCAGCTGAAATCGGTATGCCATACAAATTAAATAAAAATTCAAAATTGGGAAGACTGTCAAGAGATGGCAAATAGACAGTTTAAGACTATCGTTTTTTTTTGTTTGTCACATCTTAGAATAATCCTTGGTACCTTTTTGTGGATAGTCATAACTTAAATTATTTAAACTGTTGTAATCTGAAGATAATGTAATTTACTAGTTGTTAGAAGAATCCATATTAATCAGCACGTTCCCATTAAACTCATCAAGAAAACAAAAAACAACCTTTGTGTTTGATCAAACGGTATTCAATTTTAATTATTAAAACGTTAAGCCTTATTGGCCACGGTGAGAAAACCATTTGACTATCGTAAATCGTGGGGACTCACACTCGACTCATAGCCGGGCACATAATATGTTACTGCAACAAAGAATTAATTTAAACGGAAAACAAGCATCAATCATATTAAATTTTAATGTCTTTCCCCTGATATGTTCCTAAGGGTTTGTAATTTAACCCTTACTGAGCCGAAATGCGAACCAAACTCATTTTAGGTTTTTTTTATTTTTTCCGTTTTTTGCGGCGTCGCTTTGTTTGGAAACATTTTGACAAATACGGCTTCGTCCACTTTGAACATGTTAAATCGGCTATGCAGGTTATATGCTGATCGTATTTTTAGTATGACATCTTTAAATAAAGCAAAACTTTATTTCGAACAAAATTCAGACGAGCCGGTTTAGAATCATTATATAGAAAGTTGTCATCTACTTCTCCTAGCAGTCAATGAAGAGGAAAGGTCGTAGAGTAATGATTTATGTTTCGTAGAGTAGTGCTGATTTCCGCTAAATGTAGGTCCGGTTCGGTGTGACCGTCTGACACATATGAACATATTCCGGCTAGCACCGTACGATTATCACATTCTGACGCATTATACTGAGGAGAATAAATAGGCGTACGTTTATGTGTCACTCCATACTTATGTAGCAGATCCTAGAACAGCTTAGAAATTGTCTCCGGTTGTCCGTATAAAAACTATTTCGAGGACGGACACATTAAACATTTCATTTTCCTTGTATTGTGATAGCAAAGAAGCTGAGGCTTCACGAAGAGGTTTAAGCAAGGTAAAGTTTTAAAAATGATCTAATATAATGAGTATGAAAGTGGTTTCTTGCTTAAGGGGTATATCCTCCATCCGGTCGCAAATTAATTATTTGCGACCAGAAATATGGTTACTAGATTTAATTTGCCATGCCAATTGACATATTTTTTTTAAATATAAATTTATTTTGCGATTGTAGAGTTGAAATCTACGAAAAGTCTGCTACGCCTTTTCAGAGGTCGCAATATTTTTATGTATTTCTACTTAACAATCGCAAAAAAAAAATTATATTTAAAAAAATGGGAGAATTGGCATAGCAAAATAAATCTAGTAACCATATTTTTGGTTGCAAATAATTAATTTGCGACCGGATAGAGGATATACCCCTAAGCCGGGTAAGCTTCGAGAAAGTCGGAAATAATAAAAAAATAAAATTGTATCTGCATCCTTTCCAGCATCTTGGAGGTGCCCATGTGAGTAGATGAAGGTGGTAAATGAGTTTATTTAATTAATGAGTGGGTTAATCCATCCGGTATCATCATTTTACAAATCGGTAAGTCAGTATCTTCATATCGCAAACCAGAGTTGGGAGCGATAGAAACTTTTCTTGCTTGTACTCTGAGATTGCTATGGAATTCTGGCATTGTTTCAACTTTCTGAATTAAATTCGTGTACTCAGCTTGAAAAAATGCTGAAACTTAAGCGATCTATGTGTAAAGGTTCAAATTGAAGTGAATCAAGAGACCCGCAACCAATTTGCAAACTTTTACAGGCGATGTCAACAGGTTGTCAACGTTAGATTTTATAGGGTGAATACCGAAATTAATCCTTTCTCAGAAAGTCAGAAAGCACGAGACACGGCACCCGGAACTACGTTCTGTGACCCCTTCCGATAGGCCATTTAAAAATTGAATTATTGAAGCTTTAAGCTTCAACGAGCTAACCGTCCAGATAAATCCTTCTGGGCCATCAACCATTGCAAGCTAATGGTCCATATAATAGTAAACGGATACCCTTCAATATACGGTTTAAGTTTCTTAACACTGAGAACGGCAACATAACATTCCATCTCAGTGACCGAGTAGTTTCTCTGGGCGGCGTTTTGTTTTTGAGACATAAAAACTACCCTCACTGAGCTGGGGGTAGTTGAACAAACTACCCCCACTGAGCTGGCTCACATTAAATAAAGGTTTACAATAATCCGGGTTTGTTAGGACTGGTGACGTAGATAATGTCGTTTTTAATGATTTGAATGCCGAGTCAACAGAATACAGATGCTGACCATTTTATTTAAGCTCCTTTTTTGATAGTTCAATTAATGTTGCAGATGATGTGGCATAGTTTTTTATGAATCTCCAGTACAAACCACACATTCCTTAAAAAACAGCGGATCTGTTTTGTGCTTTTTGGAACAGGAGAGTTAACAATCGCTCAACCTTTGTCAGGCTCGGTTTTGAGACACCCGTTACCTATAATATAACCTAAATATTTTGACTCTTAACAAGAATCGACTTTTCTCAATATTTATGGTGAGACTAAAATGCTTCAAGCGAACCACCACTTCATACCAGCAATCAAGCGGCACATCGTCTGCGGAGCAATACAGAGTTCGAAAGGCATGACCATGAACTGATACAGCGGTCTCCCTAGTAAACGCCATCTTAGTTAGTACCTTGGCCCTGTCTTAACCAATCATAGTGAAACTAGAATGGGTTTGGTACATAACTAGCCAATTCTTAATCGATAATACAGTCAAATAAGTTTTGGAAGGTTATCCCGAAAGTGTGGGATGTGTGTGGTAAGACATTTTATTATTCTTAAATATAAATTATTTAAAACTCGTCGTAAGGGTATAGTGTTTTTTCAGAAGATATTTTCCGAGAAGTAACTTATACTTTTTCTTTTTTTTTCTTTTGGATAAAACGCAGCAGAAGGCCATGCAAGAATCCTCCCGGATTAAATTTTAACAAATTTTATATAGAAAATAAGTAATCATTAAGAAGAATGGTTTAAAAATGTTATAACATTTGCACAACACGAAAAATTCACAAAAATTGCAGGAAATTTGAACATTTTCATCAAAACAATTATTTTCACAACGGCCCAAAAAAAGTTAAGTGGCGAATATATTGTGGCCAACACCCGACTTTTTTAACTACGAATATGCATAAACAATGCTGTCTTGTATAATCGAAACAAATTATTCCTGCTAAAATTTCAGAAAACCACCTCAAAGCTTGTTGGTTGAAAATTAATGCAAATTTCGCAAGAATCTCCCAATTAATGGAAAAATCCTGTGGAGTAGCCACCACTTCCGATAAACCGATTTTAGCCAAAATCCATTGAGATCTCCCAATTTATCAGAAAACCTGAAATGTAAGGTTTCATCCCGATCAGTCAATTCATCTGTGCTATAGAGAATCATATTACATTCCTTTATTGACTTTATAAAAATTTAGTTTTTAATATCCGCGATATTCTGCATTTCCACCAAACTTATCTGGGTTGATTTAAAAGGAATATATTTTAAGAATATTTACTGCGTCGATATAAACCATTACCAGGAAAATCAGAATATAATTTTAAATGTTTTGAAAATCCTGCAAACCAAAAATTCCGCATATCACAATCCTGTATTTCAAAATCCAGGAAAATAATAGCCCGGAAAATTAAATCCCGGATTACAAAATGCCACACATCGAAATTCCGAAAATAAGAATTAAAAATCCTAAAAATGAAAATTGCTGTAATCAATATAAACGGATTCGGCCATTTCTAACTGATCAAACTGACCTTAAGAATGTCGGATGAAAATTGGATTCTAAAATTATTTGTGGTAGAGATTCTGGAATATGGCTACATGAGATGGAACTCGCCCATTTTTAATCGATTATATTGGTATTTGAGGTTGTGATGGTGTTGGGTATGCTCGATGAAAATATGATTTTAAAATAATTTTAGTAAAATATTATGGAATATCTCTAAGACAGAACCCGCCAAATCCATAATCGTCTCGCCAGAGTTTGTTATCGGATTTTCCCTAAAATCAAAGTAAATTAGTTTTGCGAAAAAATTATATTGAAAAAATTTTACGGTTCTATGAAACTTGTCGCTTCCGGTACACCAGTTTTCGTAAAATTATAATGACATTTTTTATTTAGGTATATTGAATCTCTAAACTATCTCGGTGTATCGCACCCTGCCACCAGTATCAACAACAATTTGTTAGTTTAGTTATTTGTTAGTGTTCCGTGTTCAATTCGCGTTCCGTGAAATAATGAAAATCAATTTTTTTTTCATTACCAATCTAGTCGTTCAAACTATTCGTACGTAATGCTAAATTCGACTGTGTGAAATAGAATTTTTTTAGGGGCGATCTAAATCTATTCGATCAATGAAAATTTTTCCTTTTCATATTTTCATGGAACGCGAATAGAACCCCAGCATCTTTCAATGTGGCCCAGCTACCTTACTTGATTGGATTGCATGGATCCGATAATGTCATATTTTTCAAGAAAAGATCGGATGATGTTGCTTTCAAATAATTGTTGATAATAACCTATATATTCATTAGTGGTCAAGATACAGCATTTGCTTCTGGATGTTAGCACAATTCTTATAATGCGAGCTTACAAGATTGCGATAGATGTTTTGATAGCAACAATCGTGAATAGAAAAATCGATATCTGGCTGCTATGAGGCATTTTATAACTGCCTAGATATCATTTGATGATGTTATAACTGAACTGAGGTATATAAATTAGGTATATACCAAATACAACTATTATTACCTCGAGCTCAAGCACCAGATTAAACAGAACAGGGGCGAGCACATCTACCTGTTGCACACCTGATGTTATCTTGAAGTGAACAGACAGAGTACATTCTAATTATTTTATATAGCGAGCAAGTTTTTGTCAGATTATAACGAGATGTCTCTTGTGCTTGTCCATAAATCCGACATACATGAACGTGGTTCGGTGGATTTCGCTGTGAATGCATGTTGAAAATTCATATGAAATTGCTGAATGGGGATGGTTGCTAGTCAACGATGATATTTTTTGCAAGGGGAATAATTCTGGGAAGCACAACATTATCTGGCAATTTGTATAAGCAGTGTTAACCAATAACTATAACATGGTAATTTTCAAATTTCACACAATCAACGGCTCTTTTTATGAGTGGATGTATAAGTTCTATTCCAGATGGCATATTCCAGTCCCTAATCCATTCAACATACTCAATTCCATTATAATCTGTTAAGAAATGGCCAGGTTTAATCCAAAAACAATAAATTTCGGAACTTCTTCGAAAAATCCTGATAGAATCTAATTTCAATTAAATATACCAAATTCAATTATGATCAGTTTAGAAATGACAGGAACTGTCAAATCTGGCCACCAGGGATGGGCGATTACGCGTCGGCTACTAGTTTTTACATGATTACGAACAACGTCGACAACGTCGAGAACTACTTGATAAACTCAGCATGAATTGTCTGTATACTACTGAGTGATAGCTGACCAGGCGCGTACGCAGGGGGGTTACTAGGGGTTTAACCCCCCCCCCCCCCCTCATGATTCAACAATAGAAAAAATTAATTAATAAATGTATCAAGAAGGGTCTAGCAAATGTGTTAATGCAAGCTATGCGTAATCTGGAAACAAATTCAAAATTCATGATTGGACAAGGTTATGATGGAGCTTCAGCAATGCGTAGACGATTTCATGGTTCACAAAAATATGTGCTAGCTTTATATGTATACTGTGCATCCCAACCTCGCTATTTGTGATGCTTGTGAAATTTCATACGAAATTGTATAGGATCACTCGGCAGTGTATGCAATTTCTTTAACACCCCAAAACGCCAAGCCGTGCTAAAAAATTGTATAGACGACGGTAGAATCTGGCACCTAAATCAACAGCAACGCGATTCAAACCAATATGTCCCACACAATGGATTGAACGCCACGAGTCTATACTAGTAGTTCTGGAGCTTCAAAAAGCAGCAATCTTTGCGATGGAAATTATTTCTGATTGGGATGACAAAACAACTTCTCCTTCTGCGATTCAGCTTCTATCTGTTATTAGGAGTACTGAATTTCAAGTATCTCTTCATGTGCTTGCCAAGGTTTTTGGTATAACCCTGCCACTAAGTCGTTCACTACAAACAATAAATCTGGATCTGGCCGCTGCAATCGAACTGACAAAAGATGTTGAAGATGTGCTAGATGAAATACGATGCGAAACAGAAATGCAATTTAATGCAATTTTCAGTGACGTCAAGAAAATATGTGACCAGATAAATGTATAAATACGAATTCCTCGTCTAGCCGGAAGACAAATTCATCGCTGCAACATTGCAGTTGAAAATCCTGAAGATTATTATCGTATTGCCATCTTTATACCTTTTCTAGATTCTACAAAAATGCAAGTTCACGATCGGTTTTTGAAACATAAAAATATATTGCAAAGTTTTATGTGTCTTTTGCCAAATGAACAAAGTAATTTTTATTTCCGGGCTCTTGACCTTCGAGATTTTTATTTTCTGGATTTGAATGTCGTAGCGTTTTGAGATTTTGGCTTCTGTGGGATTTTTATTTCCGTAAGTTTGAATTTCGGGATTTTATTTTTCTGGATTTTGAAATCCGGATTTCAAGAGTAACCCATTTCAAACGATATGCCAAATGGTTATGTTGGACTTCAAAATAGCGACATTCTTATTTATTTCAAATAAGCGTTCCAGTCGCAAAACTCATCGTCATGAAATGTTTACCATGTATGATTTGCATGTTGAGGGCAACATAAGTTCGTTTAATTTAAATTTTTTCATATTAACTTAGACACATTTCTTAGACTAATAAAAAACGCTGTATACACGGAGAATTAAAATAATACAAAAAATCAAAAACTTCGGTTAATTATCAAAAGTTTGTTCGCGAGAATATCGCTGTTGTTGAAAATATGGCGTTCGTACTTGCTATGGTAATTATGATACTTATTAGGCATTCCTTTGACGATGAAAACAATCCACGTTAAAGCTGACGTTAGTCCAGGATATGGATATGGTCCTGGATATGGAATATGGATATGGAATGCCATTATAAAATTCATTTCCCAATCAATACTGAAGGAATACTTGATACGTTGACATCGATTCATGTCGTCGTTATGTAAAAATTTTTTACAATTTACCAATTGTCGTTGTTGCGGTATTCCATTGATCCAGATCATCCATTGTGTATTTCATCGTTAACCGTTGTAGGCCCTCCACCACTGCTAAACCACAATCGAGAAAGTAGCATCAAAGTTCTCAAGTTGTATCAGCATCGCACAAAAATGAAATCGCGCAACACAAAATTGATCAAATCAAGCAATTTTATGATGTCAAAGAGAACCAAAATAAACTTCAGCCAAACTTCCAAATTCTAGTACAAGAGCAGATTTCGATTAAAAATGTGGTTTTAAAACTTGAGGTTTGCTTAATGAAATAATTTTGAAATCAAGTATAGCAGTCACCTAGTCACCTTTATAGTATATCATGTTTCCTCGCCATAATTAACTGTTTTGTGTACACACTCAAACATTTAAAGAATCCATTAAGCTCAATCTTAATCAAAAATCCATTTTAAAACTCGTTCTCGAAAAATAAATACAATTTCAAATGAAAACGCCAGAACTCGTTACATCAACAAGTAGTATTAAATGTATATACCTACATATTTTCTCTCTCGTCTTTCCACAGCCAATCATTTTTTTAAATTCTATTTATTTTTCATCTCCAAAATCAAACCCACACAAGTTTAACAAGCAGCTAGAAAAAGTAAAAAAAAACACATCGAAGCAAAATTAGTTCACTTCCCTTCAACTTATCATATCAATATAATATGTATATAAATATTATGTTTAAGTCGAAAGCTCTAAAGTGTTATTAGAAAAAAACAATTTTTTTCTTGTTTGCCTTCGTCTCCATCATCATCTTCTTCACATCTAAATTGAAAATTTTTTCCACAATGTTAACGAAATTCTTTTAAAAACTCTTATGTAATATATAACCGAGTATGGTATATATCGTAAGATGGAGGAAAAATATTTTGCTTTTATTTTTGGTTTGACAAACAGAAAAGTTTTTTCCGTTCCTTTCAATCGTCAAAAAATTTATATGGATATAATATATGAAAAAAAACGGCTTTTTAAACAAAAAAACAACAACTCGAGCTTTTTATATAAAAAAAAGTATATTGCAAAGACTTTTTGTATGCAAACAAAAATACCGTAATGATAATGTAATTACACTTGTCGATCTAATTTTGTTTGTGCGTGTGTGTGTGTATTTTCTAACTTTTAGTTTCATATGGTGTACGCGAGCTTTTTTGTTATTATGTTGATACGATATAACGTGTAAGTACATAGTCAAAATAATTGTCCCAAGTAACAATTCAATAGGTAAATTGTCCTAGACAGCAAAACCAGGGCTCTTACAACGTCACGAAATTCGAAAAATTACACAAATTAGTTATAAATGGTAAATAGTTATTTAATAACTTTTGAAAACGTTGTTGCAGTGAAAAAAATAGCTAATTAGCTTAAGAAGGTTTATAAGACATTGCAGCAGCGATTTTGTTACACACCATAAAGCAAAAAAATCGGGACAAAAGCAATTTTGCTGCGATAAAATAAGTAGGTCTAAAGGCATTGTAGAAGGGTTATTGCTATATGCCGCAAAGAAAAATGTCGGGAGGAAAGCATTGTTGCTGTGCTAGTCAAACTGGTTTGGTTGACTGACGACATCTATAATAAACTAGTTTTGGCATTTAAGGTATATAATCAAATAAGGTGTTGTGTCTTTGTTATACTTGGCGAATATAATGGCGAACAAAGATTTGTATACTTATTTTAGAACATCAAAAAAATACAAAACCAACACCACATTTTATAGAAAAGCAAAAGTCACAAACAATGCAAAACCTCTGAAATATATTATTTTTTCCGCTAATAGTAATATTAAAGTTGCTGCGTTTACGTCCAACGATTTGGTTCCTCTTTAAGTGGCTTCAAGAGGTATATAATCACAGCAACAATATCACCACATACGCGTGACTTATTAATGGAGATAAACTTTGTAATTAATTTAAATTCATACTGGACTCTTACATGTATATAATAAACAAATTTTTAGAGATCAAGTTGTAGATGACAATTTAACTGCTGCTGCAGAGCGTCTTATTTCATTTCAACCATCTCAGCGTACATTACCTCAATCACAAGCTATGTCAGATTCTGAATGTTATAATAATGATGAAATTGAATCCGAATATTATTTAAATGAAAGCGAATACGAAGAAGAAGATTTTGTGCAAAAAAATAAAGAGATGGGCAATACATTTTAATATAACACAAACTGAATTAAAATAGCTTTTATATATTTATAACTACTCTTTAAAAAATAAACAATTGCAAAAACTGCCAAGTGAAAGTTTACTTACAATTATATTTTAAATCCTTAGACCGCCCAATGTAAATCAGGGTTAAATATAAATATGTATTGATGGTATCTCAATTTACAGAAGCTCAAAAATACAATTGGCCAATTTTTGTTGCAATACATGAAATTGATAATTTTGTTCCAATGGTGGTAGGTCTCTACTGTGAAGATAGTGAGCCTGGTTCAGTTCCAAATTATTTGAAACCTCTTGTGGAGGAACTACAACTACTTTCTAAAAACGGAATTATTTCGGAATTATTTCCCTCTTCGGAAGTAGTTCCTTCTTCCAACCGGTACATACTTTCAGAAGTACAGTTGTATTGTACAGTGGTATGTCAAACTTATAAAAGAAACACTGCTTATTTCAAATCACAATTACTTAACAAATAGCGAAACCGCTTAACACGCAGTGAAAGTATTAGTAAACTAAATATGGATAAAAAAACGAAATCGCTTAACTCAAAGCAAAATTACTTACCAAACAGCGAAATTGTACGGTTAATAAAGAAAAATTGCTTAACTCAAAGCAAAATGGTTTAAAACACAACTAAAATGTTTAACACACAGCAAATTCTATAACTACAACCTTGTTGTTAACCCTCCACCAGGTACAGGGGCTTCAAAATGTTAGGAAAATTTGACAGCTCACACGCATAAATAAAATGTAAATAAATATGGCTGAAAATAGAGACGAAATTTGAATTTTTGAGCTTATTTATTTTTGTGATGTATGAAATTATATAACACTTTGCTCAGCTTCTGTTTTTTATTATTTTATTAACTTAATATTTCGCCATCATTGGCATCATCAGAATAATAGTTTAATAAATTTTAATTTAAACAATCATGATTCGTCACTATGTTAAAAACTCCGGTTGCACATTTAAAATATCAAAAATATTAATAAACATTGATACATAGTTAATATTTTTAATATTTTAAATGTGCAACCGGAGTTTTTAACATAGTGACGAACCATGATTGTTTAAATTAAAATTTATTAAACTATTATTCTGATGATGCCAATGATGGCGAAATATTAAGTTAATAAAATAATAAAAAACAGAAGCTGAGCAAAGTGTTATATAATTTCATACATGACAAAAATTAAAACCAAATCAGCAATTTTACAACAAAAAAATTTGAGCTTATTTATATATTATATATGTATTTCTCAATATTTTAATGGAACTGGATTGCATTTTTTTTTTAATTTAAGCGACAAACAAATATTTAATCCTTTTTTTCGGAGGATCAGATCGTAAATTGTTTCATTTTTAATATTGTCTCAAATAATCCTCTGAATGTAAAGTTTTTCATTATGTAATTTTGTTTAGATTGTAAATACAAATAAAATTTAAACTTAGCTGCACAATGCCAGTTTTTTAATTAAAATCGTGAATTGTAAATTTGTAAATATGGTCATTTGTAAACATGGCTAATATAGGGTTAACGTAAATAATTATTCCATGCAAAGTCCTACAGCTATAAAACGCTTAGCACAAAGCAAATGCTATATGATTACTAATTTCCTCATCTAAAAGCTGATTAGTTATTTAAAACGTTTACTATATTTAGGCAGCTTTTTCGTAAATCCTTATTACACTTTAGCTGTGATAATATTAAATTTACCATAAATAATTAAACTCGTTATCTGAAAAGTTCTTTAGCTGTTACAAATAGTAAAGCCATCTTTTAATTTTGTATTTCTGTGCTCAAAAATGGCTGCATCATTTATCTAGTAGAAAAACTTCCACAAAACTCAGTTTATCACATGAAAATATTGTAGAAAACACAAATTTCATGCTTTTGGTTAGTTACCAGATGCTTTTTAACAGATTTGAACTTTTTTCAGAAAAAATAAATTTTTCAAAATAATTTTTGATTTTGATTTTATTTTTAATATCAAATAATTTTAGGTCGCGTTTTTCTTTTCTAAGCTACTTTTACAAACTGATCGATAAAACTTGTTGGCCACATAGTTTTACGATAAGAAATGATGAGACAAATCATATTATCCCTGTCAATATTTCATAAATATATAATGACATTTATTATTGAAGTATGAATATGGAAAACATATAAATAAAATGACAATTATAAAAGAATGATGTTTGCTATAATTTTTACACAAATTATTATTGTTACAATAATGTTCAAAACAATAGCTCGTTAGTTATTTCTGCCTTTTTGTGTTATTTTGAAACTTATACCCTTAACTAACTATATTGCTTTTTAACCAGAGGAATTGCATCTAAAACATGTTTGCTATTATTGCATTACTTTTTCTTATGTAACTACTTTGTGTTAAATACAGCAAAACTGCAAATATGACATTTTCGCTATTTGGGAACCGAAGTCACTAAATTAATCAAAATGATGCCTTGAAAGTAATTTACCATTTATAACGAGTTTACTGTCTGACGTTGCTATAACATATTGCCAGGCAAATGACAATTACCATTTTTGCTGGCATAATGTTGACAAACCAACAAATTCATGTTGTTTGTTATTACTTTAAGAGTTATTATAACTAAAGTGCTGTAAATTTTAGATGGTACAACGTTTTGACAACTCCAATTTGTTACTTGGGGTGTCATATTTGAACAAAATTTAATTAATGGATTATTTGGTTCGGTAAAGCTGCGATATAAAAACTCGAAGTTTACTTGTTCTTTCTTTTACGTAGTACAATAAATTATGGTATTCAAGAAAATTTTCGACATCATGATTTTTTGCAAACTTAGCATTCGCTGTATCGCCAATGAGTGTGAAAGTGTCGGAAAAGGTGTTTTTTAAACAATGTGCTGTATGTGTATGTGCATATCTGTGTTCTCCCTAAAGCCCAGAAGAATTGACTGATAGGGCGAATTACAGTGATTTTTGACTGAAGTCGGAACAAAATTTCGATCCCCTTTATAGTCAAGATGGAATGAGTTATGAGGGTGAAACTTAATAGTTAAGCTTTTTTCAAAAATTAGAAAGCACTATTGATTTCTGGTTGGAATCGGTCCAACAGAAGTGGCAACTTTCATCGGAGCTTTTTAGTTTTTTGCAAATATTTTGAAGATAATATTTATTTACGGGAAAAACAATTAAATTTAAAATATTATGAATAAAATTTGCAACGATATCGGTCGACATTAGTTTTCAAAAATTTAAGCAGAAATTGCAATTTTTGTCGAACAACTTCATTTTTAAGCTTTTTCCATATTTTTGGAGATCCAGGAGGAGATGGTTAATCTTATCTGATGTCTTCTAAATTGGTGGTTACCCTTTTTCTTTAATTGGGACAACCTTGCGAAATTTGATGAAGATCTGTGTATGATGTTGGGAAGTTTATCATTTACAAAAAACGCTAAAGAATTTGAAGATTCACATAACTTTAGAGATTAAATGTTCAACAATGATGACCTTGTTGATTTTGTGAAATTTAAGCAGGGATAATGATTATACAAGACAGTTTTACCAAAAATCCGGTAAGTTTAATTTATCGCCTTAGAAATCAGTGTTTATTCCAGATATGTATACATTCGCAGTAAAAGAAAGTCGGGTGTTGGCCACAACAAATTCACCCCTCAATATTTTATTCATGTTTTATGTGTACACCATGAATACCAAAATGTCCGCCCACAAAATATTTATTCGGTGGTACAGGTACTTGGTATATACCCTAAGGTCAAAACGAATACGATATTTTTTCATTTCGTAAATGGATTATATATAATTACAGCTGTTTAATCAACCATTAACCCATACAATTAACATTTAAATTGAAACATATTGATTGAAATCTGGAAATATATAAGTAATTAATTAAAAATTCCATTCATTTATAATTCTCGGTATTATGTTGTGTAGCAGCAGCGAGTAATGTACAATGTAAACATAAAATGAAAATCAGAAAAACACAATCGGTTGTTTCCGATTTTATAAGGTAAAATATAGGTAATCCAAGGTAAAATGGGACGATACAAATGGGAAATCAATCGACGTAATTAAATATGTATTGTCGATGAGGTTATTACGGGTATGAACAATGTTTGAACACCGACGAAATTTCGATCTGTGTTCCAACGTAATACATTGCAGAATTATATTATTTATAATTTGATTTGTATCATTTTAATACTTGAGATACAAAAGATGATCATTTTTATATTTGTTTCATAAATAGGTATTTTAACATATTTTAAGAATATTGATAAAATGCACAAATTTATCATACGTAATGTCATTTAATATAATTTTTATATAAAAAGAATACCTTATTAATGATCTTTCAATAAGTTCGCGTTGACTTTGAAGGCATTATTTGTTTCCGGACTATTCGTAGAGATCTACGGCCTGTTTAAACCACATGTCGTCGTTACTCAGTTCATCCAGTTTATGCTACAATAAATTGCGTATCATCGATCTGTAGCACTCGCCGTTTTAGGTTACGGCAATGTCAGTTTCGTTTTGTATGAAGTACAGACCGATGACTCCGCCAGACCAAATTCCGTGACTTTATCGGGATGCATTTGGTACTGATGTATCTCGTGTGGAATGGTACCGCCCCACATCCGACAATTTTACTGGTTCACTTATCCATTCATCCAAGAATGGGACTCGCTCGTCGCTAAAGATGATTTTTATTGCGAAACTTGGATCAACTTTCAGCTGCTCCAGCGCCTAATCAGCAAAATCTCCGATTTTCCCGTACGCAGCGATGTTTTCAGCAGCTGTTGCGTTTCGGTGGCGTATTTTAGTTGGATTTATAGAAACTGTTGACTCGGATTCGGCTACCAAATGTCGAATAGTCAAAACGGCAGGGCGGTTCGGCTAAGATAAAAATCACGTAATGCGCTGAACGTTTCTCGAAGAGAGCACTAATTTTGAAAATATTATTTGATAATTCACATACGTTGTTTATGGTTTTAACCTTCCATCTTGATTTTTCTTACAGAACTGAACAAATCACAATTAATTTGACAGATGTTGTTTTAACAACATGGCTGCTAAATCATAACAAATTTCGAGTGTCCCTATTGAAATTGGCTTTAGTAACCAATAAAAGAATAATAGATAATTTTTGCTGAAAATATGGTAGAAATTGTGAATACATGTAATTGAATATTCATGGTATCCAGTGTTGTGAATCTCCAGAATCCAATGGAATTCTCGACATATTGGTGTCGAAATACCGTGAAATTTGATGAGCTCCAAGTTCTATCGAGTCATCAAAGCTTCCCGGAAAATGGGTCACGATGAGGAGTTCCAATGATTCCGCTCTTAAAACTGTCCATGACCCGTCTGGTCTAATTAAATAACTAGGACTGGTTGGGTTGCGAGAAATCTCAGAGACCTCTTCCACATCTTACAACAGAAGAGTCTCCAAGACCCCCTTTGTGCCTTCCTCAACTCTTTTTTGTACTTTCTTAGGTCCTCCTTAAGAGACCCAATTTTATTAAAAACTGTCCTTCACACTCTCCGATAGGTTCCCAACTTCTTGGTCCACCATATCGGTTTCTGCCTGCCCTAGGCATTATTAGGGGACACGCAGCATTAAATGAACGACTGCATGCTTTTGTGATAATATCAGCCATGCAGTCCAATTCTTCTACCGTCCAGGGACCTCCAGCAGCAACAATTCCTCCAACACCTCACCATATTTGTTCCAGTTTGTATTTCTGAGATTAAGGTTTTCCGGACAACAGGTTGAATGTCGAGGTTATATGTTACATATCGATGATCAGAGAATAAGTGCTCCTTCGCCACTCTCCACCCTCTGATCATATGATAGATCATTTCTGACGCAAAGGTGACATCTTAAACCTCCCGTCGATTTTTTTTCAATAAATGTCGGTTCTCGTCCAATATTGCAAACTAAAAGGTTAGTATTTAATAAATAATAATTAAAAAATAACTCACCCTTTTCGTTGATGTCTGTCTTTCCCATATTATGTGATGCGCGTTTGCATCACATCCGAGTATAACACCTACCCTTCTTTGATCTGCTTCCCAGATCAGTTCTCTCAGGTTATCTGGTGAAACCTTCTTCTCGCGATTCATATAGGCTGAGGCAAGCCATAGTTTTTCACAGCCAACCTCAGCACCGCTTTAACGTAAATTGAGGTAGAAGAAACATTTTCAAATTATTTTTCGCTAAAATACACGATCTGATCTCAGAGTTGCTTGAGTATAGTAATTTATATCCTTTCATTCTGAGGCCACAGATCCTGATCCACGGTTCTTGGATTAACACCAAGTCCGCATCTGAGTTAGTCAGTCTGAGCACGAGAGCTGCCGAGGCAGCCTCCGTCTGATGTATAGGTTTATTTGTTTAATGCTAACCATTGTAGTCGACCTTACTCACCTCTCACCTCACCCTACTCCTACACTACTTGCATCGGGATAGTGCCATCCTCTTACTATGCTCCTTAAAACCGAAGCATCATTCTCCTGGCCCTCCTCAGCCAACTTGGCCGTCTCCTGTTGGGTCCGTTCGCCGTCACCCCCATGCTGGTCTTTCGCAGTCGCATCGGTCTCGTCCTTTTTATATATTTTAAGGGTGATCGACCCGAACACGAAGTGGATCACTCCCTTTAATTTTGCAAGGCAAGCCGGGGATTCTTTATTGATTAGCATGATTGCCAATCTATAGCCTCCCTTAGCTTCCTCTCGCTTTACATTCCTCCAATCTTCCGTTGGAAGATCGGAACTTTTGGCCCGAATGATCTCGAGGATCTCTTCTGGTTTATCCGGCTCGGTTGGTAGCCAAACACGTGCCCTCGGCCTGCTCGGGATTTCCTCCCTGCAGACTGCCTTAAGCCTTGCGTCCTGAAACACCTAGCCTACTCCGCCCTCTGCCCTTTTATAAAGGTCGACCGATCTCTAGTTCGAGGACGCAGTGCACTTAACATGCCCCTGGTACCATCTCGCATCTCTGCAGAACGGGGGGATCCCGGATTTTCTCTCAGGATCCGCAGAAAAATGGAGTTTATTCCATTAAACACACCCTCCACTTCTCTGATGTGATGCTCCCATCTTCCTGACTTTTGTCAATGATGGCTAGCACCAACAAGTGTTCCTTCAAGATCTCACTGAACAGCTTTAGAGTTTGATCCCTAGGATCACTCGACGTCTTGTCTGCTTCCACCTTGGCTTGCTTACTGTCACCCGTTTCCAGCTCTTCCTGAAACCTCTGTCTTTTAGACACAAGGGCGCTTTCCGAGCTATCACAGCCGACAGTTTTTTTAGCTCAAGCTACAGATCCCCGTTGTTCCACTGTAAGCTGCCCCTGAGGGGTCGCAGCCAGTTTTTCTAAAATTTTAAACGCCGACCGTCTCTCCCTCTATCGACGCTTCGCCGGACGGATCTCCCTCAATCCCCCCTATTTCCTTTGGCTGTTCCGCTTCCACCTGGCTTCGATGCCAGGGTGTCGCTTAACCTTGCCGCTGATGATAAAGCCCCACCTTTACAGTTAGAATTGCTCCCTTCTTCCGGTTTTTGAATGTTTCGGCCCCTTATTTTTTTTTCTTTTTTTTTCATGTTTCTCCCACGAGTATCGGAGAAATATAGGTCAACCTGCGCGTGTACACAGGCAAGACTAATAAGAACTGGAGGTCGCCTGGTATCCAGAGGGCTCGGTTCACGACTGGGTCCCCAGTTGTTAAATGGGCCCCCAGTCTAGCCGATCATTAGTCGGCACATGTCACGTAAGACCTTAATCCAGCCCATTGGCTGACCAGCATCCCACACCCTACGCTCCCACCCTCCTCCCATAATCACTTACTCATTCACCCATTCATATGTATATCCCAAACAAATTGGACTCACTTCATTCATGGGATTACCGTTTATAGGGTTCCCCACTCACTACCTGGAGGCCCGGGAGCGCAGAGAAACGTGACGCTCAGTTCACCGAAGATTTGATCGATGGTTTTATGGCGCCATCAGTTCGCCTTTCCCTACTGGGTATCCTAGGCACTCAGAATTAGGTGAACAGAGGTTAACCACTTAACCACTCCCAGTTGTTTGAGACTTTCCTCCCAGCAGAGCTGCGGTTGGGGACGCCCTATTTAATTCACCGCTAACCTAGGCCGTTTACTAGTGTAAAATTTTGTGGAACAAAAGCTTCCCAATTACTTTTGTTTCGAAAATTTGATGAAACGTTTTGTCTTTTCCTCTGTGAGCTACGTTTGCAATCTGTAAGTTGCTTGAAGAAGTGTTTACAGTGATCTCATCTTGCTTAAGTAGCCGTCGAAGATGATCCGGACAGAGGTGCAATCAGGTATGATGGAAGGTTGTGTTGGAAGATCTTTATCGTTTTCAATTTTATTTCGATTTATTACAAAATTATGAAAGCTGATAAAATAAAGTGCTGGAATATAAGGCAAAGCGCGTTATTTTCGCGCTATATCTCATAGGCGGAATTAGTAGCCTTAGATTAGCTGAATGAGGCATACTGCATGCCGGAAGACGGTTGTGAAGTTTTTCCACCAAAAGTCCCGTGCATATAATATACAAATCCAATAAGAAATTTTTATTAAAGAACTAGTATTAGTAATTACACTGTTAAACATAAATTTTGGCGAAATAACTATATTATAATAGAAAGAGACAAAAACAGTAGCAATAGAAAGAGTAAGAAGTAATTTTGAGAAAACGAAATACATTAAGCCATTTAATTGAGTCCAATAAATTATTTTAAAACACTTAAAGATCGGTATCATTTTCGTTCTCTCAAATCTAATCGATTTTATTGGTTTGAGTAGTTTTAGTTTAGATAAGTTCTGGATATCGTATGTTTTGTTGTAAAATACTTTTATGTGCCAAAGTTAGCTTTGGGTTGACACAATCACAAGTCACTGCAAATCGAGTGAGAGGCCTCTTGGATACAATGATTGGAAACTTTCGGTCGTTTTTTGGAGCGTTCTACATGCCAAAAAAAGAGCACATGCGGTACCATACGTCACAGTGTTAAGTTTATACACACCTATTTCAGTGTTTGGATAGTCACGCCATAATATTAATTGATAATTACAATCCATCGGGTTTACCTTGATCTGGCGATACATTTTTTCAATGTTAACAACAAGCGCAATTGTTGACTTCCAAAATCGCAGAACAATCGTTGTCAAATTTTTCTGAATGTTGGGTCCGACTTGGAGTATATCGTTTAACGATACTGACGTCGTTGTTTTACTGGAAGCGTCGAAGACCATTGTCAGTTTTGTAGTACTACTGGTAGACTTCATGACAGCGTGATGTGGTATCATCATCATTTGGAGTCTCTTTCAATGGAATAAGGCACATATGATCTAATGCGTTATATTCACTCATGAACTCCTTGTAAGCCTTATCAAAGGCTGGCAATGAGACAAATCGTTTTACCATTGCTAACAAACTTCGGCGTGCAGCTTGCAATGAACTGCCTAACTGTTTTCTTGGCTGTTTAAAAGGGAGTCTCACGGTAAATCTACCACTTGCATCCTTTGTTGTCGTTTCATTATAGTGCGACTCGCACCATCTTTCAGAATCATCGGGTTGGACCTGCTGCAGAATTTCCTCCACCTTCCAAAATTTTTTTAGTAATTGGTTAATATCTTCTTCGTGATTAATTGTGACACAATCATGTATTGGTGGAAGTATGCAGATTGGTAGTTTCTGTAGTCTCTGATATAAACGTACCAACAATCAACCACCCAAAATTCGAATTTTGTAGCTGTAAAAGCTAGTAATTTTCCTTATTTTTGAACTTAATACTTCGAAAAATGCGTCTGCTCCGACTAAAATGTCGATTTCATGGCGGTTATGAAATTCTGGGTCAGCTAATTCTAAACCTTTTAGATCTGGATGTTGTATAATTTGACGTCGGTGAAGTGCTACTAAATTCGTGATTTTGGGTGTGATATGAGCTGTGATCGTAGTAGAATATTGTTTATTCAGTCAAGAAATTATAGTCATATCGGTTTTGCCCTTTGTCGTACCAGGCAATGATGACGCTAGAAATGAATTCAGGTGAATTTGACCCTCGTCCGTATTGGTTTCTTGAGTTTGAACCATAGCTATGTCGTTGCAAAAGGTATGATTGCTCGATACGTTGGCTGCAGTGGTGCTTGATGACATCGGACTAAGTTGGGAATGATGTACCGACGTATGATGGCGATTGTTGCAGATAAGACAAGATGCCTTGCTATAACACTTATTACTTGTGTATCCCATACGCAAACAATTTCTGCACAAACCATTCGGGATTATAGCTGTTTCTCGAGCTTCCGCTGTCATATTTTTAAATGTAGGACATTTATATAAGAAATGAGGATGTTTACAAATAACACATGCAATCGTATTGTCAGTACCGGTCACAAAAGTTTTAGTCATGGATCTTCCACACGTGGAAGGTTTCTTACTGGTTGACTCGCACATCTCTAATGCGCCACATCTTAGATTGAGGAAATCAATAAATTCAAAAATGGTAGGAAAATTCTTGCTAACTATTTGTTTAGCCCAGAGTTGCCCGAAGACCTCTGAGCAATTCATCTGTATTCTTCACTATTCGACGTAGGTCCCTCCCATTTGCTTGTTGACAAGCTTTCTGGTCTAACATTGATTGGATAACAGTATTCACTATAGGGTTCAACTTATTGTATCGCTTACACAACTTCATCCATGCTTCATTATAATTTGCTTCAGTTATACTGATATGCCATATTAATGAAGCTGCATCATCTTTCAATAACCCAGATAAAATTTAAAATTTATGTACGTTACTTAAATTCTTGTTATTATGCACTGTTGTCACAAAGAGATCATGGAATGATGGCCAATATTGATAGTCATCGGAGAACAATTTAGACCTTCGTAAAATAATTGTTACTGTCCAATAAAGTTTTCCAGTGTCACATTTAGCTCAGGAGTCTCAATTGAGGTCGTGTTTCGTTCTGACATGGCCTTCATAAGTAACGCCCGAGCGTTATAATAGGTTTCATCAACGGCTTAGGTAATGGGTCTGTAATTTTCAACAGCAAACAATTCCACCTCGAGCTCATTGAATTTAAGGTAACGCGTTTCTAGAATTTCTAAACGAATTGTGATTGCCTCGATTGACGTGTTATCGGTCATAGTTTCAGCGAATTTTATAACATTGTTTGTTACTCAAACTGCACGATTGCGCAAACATTCCAAACCATCTACCATTTTCTTTAACTTTAATTTCACAAACGTTTACTCAAACTTTCAAAGTAGAGTACACACAAATTAACCAAATTACAAATAAATTGAAAATGTACTTAGCTTGTCTTATTTTATGAGGAATATCTTGGATTGGGGCACCAAAAATGTAGATTGAAATCCCAACCCAACGCGGTGAAGCAGCAATATCTTTTTATTACAGACGATGGTTGGATAAGTAGGTCGTTTGTTGTCCCAAAATTATATAGCCACACCTAAACAAGATTCAATTATAGGCTTCAGCAATGTGGTTTGTTCGTTGTAAACTCCTTGTAAAATACGGTACTAACTTATCGTGCTAGTTGAATTTTATACAGATCCATTCACTTCAAGAGTTTATTGAAAAGGAATTTTAAGTTGGATTACAAGTTTTGACAAATTTTATACTATAAATTAAAATTAGTTTAAGTACATTTTATGATAAAATTTAAATTATTTGTAACAAAAAAAAACAAGTACATAATTATAACACTTAAGTAACAAAACGCACCCTTTGTGGTATGTAATTAATTGGTATAATCCAATTAATTTGACAGATGGTGTTTACTTGTCAATACAAATTAATATATTTTCATAATTTAATTGTACATATACCAATTTTTGACCTAATAATTGGTAAAACAATTATTGAAATGGTAAGTAGCCTTAATACATTAACGTATAACTAAATCTAATTATTGTAGATTGCACATGTGCGTTTTGATGATCTGGACACTGGTGCTGTTGATAAGTGTTATCTTATAAATAAAGTGTTTTTCCCAAGAAGATTTTGGTTTTCTGTTTTTATTTATGGAATCTTCCAACATGTTTGATTGGAATATATTAGAAATGAGTGAATTTATTTAAACTAAAATTACCCATACCGAACGGATTGGCTTAGTTTACCAGAACAAAATTCAGAAGTATCCCATTTTTATGGAAATGTCCATTAGCTCACTTGACTGTCTTATTTATCTTCTGGATATCGTCTTATCGTCTAATTTCCACATAGTGGCTTTGTACACAAATTTTCTATACGCAACATTTAGAGATATTGAAATATGTGTTACTTCGGAAAACTACTTAAAAATGAGAATATTCCGGACTATTTTGAAGAATGTGAAATTATTTTTTAGTTTTCAATCAAAATGTTTAAAAGATTTTTTTTAACAGTGTAGTTCCTAATACTACTTGTTTATTTGTGTTATTTTGGGCATACTTCACTGCAATGCTGGAAGTAGGTTTCCGGTTGATTCTGTTTTTGCGTATTCTTCTTTTGCATTCCAATGTGGCGAAATTTGTATAAACCATAGCAATCGTTGCTTGACGCAATGATGATGTTGTCTACGTTATTTTATCTGTTAACGTCACCCTTCCCCACGACTCACCCATATCCTGTGCAAAGTACGTTAGAAGCTACTAAAATGAATCAGCGCCACAGTAAACGCCGACCTAGGTCGATGTCTCGATGTAATGCGAATGGTATGGCTGAAAACGGAGGAGGTATTGTTCCTCTTCAAATTGCACCAAATTTGTATTGATCTTCTATTTAAATCACATGTACTGTTTCCTTAAATTAGAGACGAGGATTATATTTTTTACCCGAGAAATTTAGGAAAACCGTACATGTGATTTATAGAAGATCAATTCAGATTTGCCCATACTTAAATTCGTTACATCGAGGCATTTTACGAATATACGTTATATCGAGCCATTATACAAACACTATATCCACAGTTTTTGTTATTGTTGCTTTTTAGAACAGATTTAGGACAAATTTCACCAACGTTTTTAATTAAATTGTGAATACCTGAATACCTAGCATTTGAAATTTCTATTAATGAAACCTTCATGTATTGCATCATGTTACAGCTCTTTATAATAAACTTTAAATATTCTAGCTCTAGACAATAAATTCAGGGACCAAGCCACATGCCGCTGCTACTTATATATTCTAACAATAAAACTTATAACGTCTTGTGTGATAATGATATATTGAACCCAATGTTTAATTATGTTAATTAGAAAGTAAAAATATTTTTCGACCGCCTACACCTCTCAAATAAATTTTATATTCTTTGCCACCGCTGGCACCATTAAAAATACGAAAAACTTTTCCTTATAACAAAATCAGTCATCCACAATATAAAACGATAAGTTTTTAAAATTATAAGACATCCCTAATTAATTATTCAATTACAACAACAAAAGGAACATTATAATAAAATTAATAACCATTAAAAACTATAAATAATATTGTGCAGAAAAAAAAAACTTTATTTTTCCAAAAATCGGATAATAATTTTTGTGCTTGCAAACAAAAGAAAGCACAAAACCAAACTTCACATCTAAAATAACTTTAACTGAATAATAATAAAGCTTTTAGACGACTATACATTATGAAAGCTTAATTAAAATAATTCCTTCAAATATTTTATTTTTTGTTGTTCAGCACATCGTTTTGCTCCTCGCACTGATATTTAGACTTCTCTGTCGAACACAACAAAAAACTTGGTATAAATTTTAATACTTATCTTATAGGGATAATCTAATTAAATTATTTACCATGCATATAGTATGTAGCGTTAGATATACAGTCAGACGTACAAATACATACGTATTTAGTTTAAGTTGCCTTAGATAATTATAAAATCCTGTTAATTTTCTTTAGTCTCTCTCTAAATCTACGAAGGAAAATTGTTTTTTATCTTCTTATCATGATTTCCTTTTTTACTTCTTAATAATTTTTTTTTTTTGTGAGATTATTATGATTATAATAAAATTTGATAGTAAGTTTATTTGTTTTTGTTGTTTTCTCCAATTTTTAAGATGAAAGTTTAAAAGTATGGATAGTTTTCAGATGTCGATGTTGTTGGTACTCGACTCCTCCGGTATAAATTTTAATAATGAAGAACGAGAAAGTTTCGTTTCCTTTTTTTTTCATGGTATACACACAAACACACATCCACGTACATACATATTTCATAAAAAAATAATAAGTTAAGTTTATTTTATGTGCAAACTTTTTGGAAATAAGCTTTTATTTTTTTCGTTGTCTAAGTCATACTTAGATTTTTATCTTTTACTTCTTAATTTGCTTGATAGTTAGGTAAGCATACATTGTTTAGGTCTTTTTTATGTACGAGTATCATGAGGTAATTAATTTCGGATGTTTATGTTGAGTATACAGCGTTTTATGGTGTAAGGTAATTTATTTTTAATGATCACGTGGGTTGAACAGAGGAGTGTAGTTTGCATCCAGCCGAAACTAAAACTATACGATAACTTTTATAATAATTGGTTTTAACTATTTTTTAACAACAAAATTTGGATATAGAGAAACTTTCGGAGTACAATATACACATTAATAGCCCAATGACGTATGTACGTCAAAGCATTCTTCGATGACATTTTTTGTTTCTGGCATAACTCTTTGGAACCAGCAAACGAACCAGTAAAATGTTGTACAGAAAAACCCCAATTTAACGGACTAATTGTGGAGCTCGTTAAATCCGATTGTCCGTTAGATCCGAATGTTTTTAAATCAAATCAAATGTTTTTAAATTAACCGTACAAGTGGCGCAGTGGTTAAAGCTTCGGCACTTGGACCGGGAGATACTGGGTTCGAATCCCATCAGAGGCAGGATGTAAAGCAAATTTTCTTCATCGATTACGATCGGTGATGTTAATAAACACAACTTAGACCCTCTGTTGGAGTGAAGAATTCAGCGCCGACCCACCGTCCACATGGAGCTTGCAACGTGCAGGTGGTATACTGTAAATGTGTGAGTAGGTGAATGGATGGGTGAGTGCGTGAATGAAAAGGGGAGTATTAATTGACCTTAAAAGGACATTAAATCCATTGGATGATTAATACTTTCTTTTTTTCATAAAAAAAAAAAAAAAAAAAAAAAAAAAAATCTATTCGATTGAATTTAATCCGGGACGGAAGTCAAGCATTTGTTAGCCAATTATGTTGTGATCGGGTATGTTGGATGGAAATGGCATTTTTACGACTAACTGTGGCACTATTCTGGTTGTCCCAGGGAATAGGGAATTGAGAAAAATATTTTCATACTATTTTTGTCTAAATTATATTTCTTTGGCCTACTGTTGGAATTAGTCTGGTGTAAACATTTTTAACACACACATATTGGGAATTATTTTTTCAATCAACTTTGTTTCGAAAATATTTACACCAATTTGATTCCAACAGTAGGGCAGAAAAATATAATTTAGACAAAAATACTATGACAATATTTTTCCCCATTCCCTATTCCCACGGAAAGCCAGAATAGTGCCACTGGGACGGAAATCGATCAATTCTTAACATATTGTGATGGCATTGGGTTTGTTGGATGGAAGTGGAATTCTCAAATGATTTTTGGAAGAAGTTCGGGAATACGGCCACCTGGGACGAAACTCAATCCGTCGATGGTATTGGGTATGTTGGGTGGTAATGGGATTCCGAAAATAATTCCTTATGAAAAGACCTTTTATTTTACCAAACATTTGCAGTTCAGTTGGAGCTTGAACCCCTTTCGTTTTTTCCCTTCATTTTTTTCGGTCTGAGACATCATGAGCTTTACAGATGGTTCACAGCAATGAAATAAATGAATTGTTATTACCTAATGCGCAACGGAATTGAAATGAAATTTTACATATAAAAATGTCACAAGCGAAACCGAAAATGAAAATTTCACAGCGAAATTAGTATTTTTTGTATTAGAATATAGATGTCTCTTTTTAACTCTACACATTTTTATCTGCAGGTATTATAAAAGTAAAATTTGTTGATATTTCATCAATTATTTTTATTTGTTGTTAAACAAACTCACATAATAAAGATTTTGACATAAAGTTATAAAAATATAATAATTCAACATAATTCTATCTGCGTTGAAATTTTACGAAAATCGATAAACAAATTTTTCAAAGCATAATTTTCTTAATTTATTTTAGAGATCTGCGAAAAATTTTACACCAGCTGCGTACAAGGTTGATTTGCATATGTGGCGTGCGACGTGTGACGAGAGCTTGTAGTCAACCAGAGTTGAAAATTTTGGCATTCGTCAGACGGCACACGCCACACGTCGAGATATGGTTTAATTCTATTTTTTCCAAGACTTCAAGCCTTTAAGCATAATAATTAATTTTGTAATGAAAACGATAAAGAAAACTTATGCAAATCCTCGATCAATTATAAATGGATTACATAAGCATATGAAGTTATCCCAAAATTGGTTTTTTGGTTCAATACATGGTTCAAATCTATCAATTTTTCTTGGTCACATTCACCAGTAATAGTGTCGTTCGAGTCTAGCATCTCATAATACACCACTCCTTTCTGATCTCATCAAATGCACAACACAACCATACTTCCATGAATGTTTGTTTTTGCTTCGGTTCGCCTGGATTAACCCATGATTTTTAGCGTTTAGGGTTATTGTGGTTGTAAAAATGCCATCTTCGGTGTCTTTTAAGCAAAGAATTGCAAACCATTAAACGATTTACAATGTTGGCTTCAGTCAGTTCATGTCATATCCATTTTCCTACTTATTGGATCATCTTCATGGCATGGAAACGTTTGCTTATGGCCGCTTAAGCGAAATTTAATTGTTCTGCAAGTTGTTTTTCTGTTTGAGCTGAGTTTTTCTTCAATAATGCTTCCAATTCTTCCAGAACGTTTTTGGTCACTGGCAACAAAATTACCACTTTGGAATCGTTTAAACCAGTTTTCACAAGTCTGTTGAGTTGCTGCATTTGAAAATATGTTGTTTACGCTTTCATGAATAATGACAAACTAAATGTTAAACGGGAATGCAATCATTGTAAAAGATAGTTTAGTACTAAAGTTACGCACCCTCTTAGAAAATCTAAAAACTAAGTAATACACCCAACAAATGGTTTAGTTTCAAAATCTCGGGTTATGTTAAATAAAAAACATTTATCTCTTAAGAACTTTCTAGGCCAAAAATGCTTTTCCCGTCCTTACTTTCACGCCGATGTCAGCCAATTCAAGGACGTAAGGCTATAGGTCTAATTGTATCACCATCTGCCCCTATTGGGATTCGATACCGGTTCCTTCCGATCCAAATGCCAAAGCTTTATTCACTGTGCCATTTGGTCGGTTAATGCTTCTTTTGGTTTTGTGTTGGTAATATTAAGGGAAAACTATGGTGAGCTCCTCCGTGACAGCCATATATTAGGGTTGACTCAATCTTCCAGCTTCGATATGGCTCTATATAAATTTATTTGATAATCGTAAGAATTGTTTGCACCAGAAATAGCGATAGCTGTTTTGAGATGGCGCAGTTGACCAAAAGTGACCAGCACCAACCGTATGTCCAAATTTGAGAAAATGACTAAGTTCCAAAATCTCAGGATATGTTAAATAAAAATTTGTATTTCCAAGGACCTTCCTAGCCGGAAATGGTTCTTTACATATGGATACATGGTGGTAATAATAAGGACCAGCTCATGGTTTATTGGAATATTCACGATATTCACGGAACATTATTTTTTGGTGGTTTCCCTAGGGGATTATGGATTTGCCTTTGTGATGGGCCTAACGACATTTTGGGTGCACTAAACTTGGTTCTAAGCACTTCTTTTTTTAAACAATCCTCAAAATCTGACCAAAAATGTTTTGGACCTTGGCAAATTCTCTACTTACTGACGTTTTTGATTTAGTAGCTGAATTAATACAACCCCCTCCAGAAAAAGAAAATAAATCACGCTAAAACGGGCAATCATTAAGACGTGTTGGAGTTGGTCGAATAAAAAATACATAGAAGAAGATAAATCTTTTGAGATTAACAAAGTCATGAAGAGATTTCCTGGTGAAAACATAAACAAAGAGATCTGAGAGAATCTTGAAAACGTAGAATGCCAAAAAACGTCAAAGTTGTATTAATCGGATTTAAAGGCAAACCAGGGCTGATGTATGACAGTACGGAAACGACAAATATTTCACAAGTGGATTCTGCCTCAACATCAACTTCTGGTGAAAAATTATTGATGAAATGAGATTACAGAGTAGAAGAAACAAATTTCCCAATTACGCATCAATTATTTCTAATCTTTCCTTCCGGTAGTCGTAATCGTTTAAAATTTTGAATTTCCGGTAATTATAGATCACTAGAAATTTGGATTCTTGCACCACACAAATATATAACCGTGCGAATTTTTATATCAAAACAACGTATCCAGAAATTCAGAGTGCATACGAAGCTACACTTTTCTTTGGTTTAAGTTATTCCAAACAGAATTTTCATACGAAATCGATCTCCCAATCCAATTTTAGGTCTTTCGGCTGCGGGACTAAATTGTTTTTGATCAATTATGTGCTATAACTACAACACATCTTTACCCAACCTTTCCTGCTCCCGTCAATTAACCAACCAATTATTGAAGTTAACGACACATCTTGATCCGACCATGAAATTAATTGTCTCAGCAATGACAGTTACTGTTAATACTCCAACTTCGAAGCAATTAGAAGCTGAGATTATTTTCAGAGAATTTCTAAAGGAGTAGGGTAGAACCCTCACCGATCTCTCCAATGATATATTGTTCCAGTTAAACACATCGTGGTTCAGTCAGCTTCCGTATGCGAAATCACGTCGACTAGATCTTACGAAATACAAGGCAGTGTATAATGAGTTTAGATATATGACAGAATAAGGCATACGTCTAACGTCCTGATTCCAGTTTTCTACCACGCAATAGCAGTAGCTGCGAAGACATGCCTAAAACGGCCATTACAACTCCATATTGGTTATTCGAGTATAAAATAATGACTTTACAGCACTTTATGAATGAGGTGTTAAACGACCTTGACTTCATCTTCGCCTCTATTGACGATATATTGGAGGCAAGTAAAAGTGAGGAGGAACATTTATTTCATTTAAGACAAGATTTGGAACAACTTGCACAGACCGATCGAGACACTTGAAACTAAAATCTTCGCCGCACCGCATAGAAGCCATAACAAAGTTCTCCCAGCCTACTTCAGTTAAGTTATTTTACAAATTCGTCGGGATGGTGAATTACTTTCATTGTTTTATTTTACGATTAGCCGAATTTGTTCGGCCCAAAACAGCCAGGAATTTATCTTGGCCAGATGAATGTACAAACGAATTCAATACCGTTAAACACGTGTTTGTTGATTTGACATTATTAGCACATTCCACTGAACATTCTGTTTATAATAACAAATGTGACGCAACTTTTAATTGGGAATTATTAGTATTTTTTTTCGAAGGAACTCTCGCAAACCGAAGTAATGTATTCCGTGATCGACAGAGAACTGTTAGCTTTTTGCGTATGCCATAAAAATTTTCGTTATTTTTTAGAAGGTCGTATGTTATAAAAACAACACTGAGCTTAAACCATTTCTTAACGCTGCAAATCCACCATTTGAATTTTATTTCCCAATTCCCGACTTATATCCGATGCATTCCAGGCAAACTTAATGTGGTCGCAGACGGCTTGTCACAATCATATGATCCACAAGCTGCTCCTGTCAGCGAAAATTCAAATATACAAAAAATAACAGAGTTTGACATCCACGAATTCGTGCCTCACGTAATCTTATTTCCACGCAATATTTTTGACCAAAATTTCAGGATGTTCAAAATGGGTTAAAAACTCTTTGTCATGTCAAAAATCGAAAATTTTTTCGACGTGCTAAAACAGCGCATTGCAATTTCAAATTTTCGAAAACTCGATTTCAACACATTCGCATATATATAATAGACCATTACCACCATCGGATTGTAACTGTTATTTGCTCACTACCGTGGACAAGTTTTCTCAAGCCGGAAACAATTTGGCCAAGACAGTCAAATTGTGCCTTAACTTTTCTCAGAATTGTCAAAATTAATAGGTTCTCACAGAATTCGTACCATTCGTAAAAGTAGCAATTCGTATCCTCAAGCAAATGGTATGGTAGAGCGCTTCCATAGACAGACACTTAACGTAATTTAAAGCTCGAGGAGTACGAAAATTTGTGTGTTACGGGTTATTTTACTAGATAAGAGAGTATGTATGTGTTAAAAAAGTCCTTACATGTATATTCAGGCAGATCTAGCCTACAGCCAAAACCTCAGACTTTCTAGTGATATGTTTTTATTCAGTATATAGATAAAACATGAATAGGCCTTGGTTCATCTTACGAATGACTGATTAAGGTAATCCAGAGGCAACGAAAATTATTTATTGTTGACGTTACTGGAAGATAGCAAACTATCTCAAATGATCGCCTGAGAGCTGTGTATGGTATATTGTCGACCCTCGATTTGAACATATTTCAATAAGAATGTCACTTTCGCGTGAGGACTTACGCACAAAAACTCTAGAATTTAGTCAGTAGAAAACATTTGGTTCGATCAGAAGCCCAATATAAAAACATTATTATTATAAACCGACTCCCAACCGACAAATTTGCAATTAAAACAAAATCCGGCAATTAAAAATCGATACAATATTCTGATAAAGAATATCAAGTATCAACCCTCAACCGAAACGTATATCTTTAATCTTCAAATGGCAATAAAAATCTATTTAATTCTCGGAAGCGTACAAATACATCTAAAAAGCCCGTTGGGGTATAAAAAACGAATCATTTTCATGGAAAGATAATAGCACTGAGCGAACGTATATATTGCTGAGAGCAGCAAGTATACGTACGATTAATGGTTTTGACAACCGCACACACTAAATTATTAGGTTTTTCGTATTTTATTAGGAATACACATATACGACGATAGGAATACGCACCGAAAAATTTGTAATAAATTGTAATTACATAAACATAATACAACATCAAAAACATAAAATCATAAAATTTATGGCTGAATTTCCCGAAGAAAGAAACCAAACTGGGAAAACATACGAGTGTACGTAAGCCAAATTCATTTAATTTCTTAATACATGTTTCGGGTATTCAAACACTGTACTCAAACACTAATATAAATACATAATACATATAGACATAAGGAAAAAAATGTGCTCTGTTATTCTTTTGAATATAAGCAAAAAGCATAAGAAACCAAAATAACAAATTAAAATGGTAAACCCAAAAAAAAAATCTATAAACAAAACAACACTATAAAGCTTTTTCATTCCCGTTATTTTGTGTTAAATAAATTTGGTCACGTTTTATATATTTTCTGAGCCGTTTTATATATAAATTTCATTTAGCCTTCAAGATTTCCTATATATTTTATTTCAAGCTTTTATAGCTTTTATGTGTATGTATATGTATTGTGTGCGTGCACACAGAATGGGTACGGGTAACACAGCAATTTTACCATCTAATTTTGTGTTGTTCCATGCGGGCGAATAAGGATCTGAGCACAGCACAGGATGGAAGAATATGAATATACAAATAAATAAATAAATCGAAAAAAAATAAAGTAGAAAGCAAAACGAAAGAAAAGGAAAAATCACCGAACCATTTTACGCCTTTTGTTCTTGATGGAAAAATTGAAATTTGGAGAACAAAAAGCTTTTTATGTTTTTTTGAAAACTTTTGGTTTTGTTCGGCGTTTTATTACTACAAAAACAAAACCCGCATTATAGAACAAAATAACATAAAAACAGTTATAAATATTATTGTTTTAATAGTTTGTAATCGTAAAAAAAATAACAACTCCGTGGATTTGTTGTGACTTTTTAATACAATTGGCGGCGCACAGTGGTTGGTCAGATATGCGATGAGTATGAGGCATCAACATGAATAATTTTGGGATATGCCAACTATATATGCCCAAATATTTTATTTATAAATATTAAAAGGCATAAAAATTGGGTGGAGGGAAGCTTTTAAGTTATATACAGGAAATTAAATTTTTTTATGATTTGCTTTTGTTACGATTAATTGAAAGCTTTATACGTTTATTTATATTTATATATATAGTTAATACAATAAAACATTTATAGTTTTGTCTATCGTGCATGACATTCAATTGTAATTGAAAACAGTCACAGATATCATAAATCTAAATTTAATCTTGTTTGACTATAAACAGAAAACTGATGAGATTTATGTCCGAGATAATTAACAAATGTGTTTTTTTGGATATGCAACCAAAACCAATTTCGTAAAATTCGCCCACATTACTTGCGTATATGAAATTGTTTATGTATTCAGACGAAATTTGGTTGTATCAAAATTGGGCAAGCAATACATCTTTTATGGGCTTAACTTAAAGCACATTTAATTAGTTTCGTTTATTTAATTCTGTGAAAATATTTATTGGTAAGCATATTGAGTGAGTTAGTTTTTGTAAAGATTTTTTTAATAAAATCTGTATTTGGTCCATACTTAAAAACAAAGCATATTTGATAGACCCACTTCACCTAATTAATCTTTTCTCGAATGCAGTAGATTCTGCCTACCCTTTGCAGTTACCATTGCAAGGTTAGAGAAAATTTTGAGATTTTTTAACGTCCTTTTTGTTAGAGTTAAATTAAAAGGTTTACATGCACAATTAGTGTAATAATTTATACTTGACTGTTGTTAATTTTTCTAAAAAAAACTTTTATCGATGTAAAAATTACGAAATTGTTCGTTCAATTATTAAAAGTGTAATTAAATCTTGAATTAAAAAATTATAAAATAAATGAAATCTTATAGAGATCTAAGCATCACCGCCAATAAAAATAGACAAGGCACTCTCGAACCTGTCTAAATTAGTAAGAGTAAAATGAGTTGGGCTCGACGGAGGATTTTCTATAAACCGTATACTATTTATATAATGAGATGCCAATCAATCTAACTGCAATCTCTTCCTGCTACATGAAAACAACCTATACAAATTATTTATAGCAAAATCGTACGAGAGGAAAAACGTTAAATAACTGCACCCGGGCCCACAATGCGTCATAAAATTAGTTTGAGGTGGATAACAATGTGCAAAGGAGACTAAAGTTGATACATTAATAAGATAGCTAATGCTTCAAATTAATGTTACTGCTTATAACAACCAGCATTTTTAAAAGAACGTGATAAGTGCAACCATGTTATGTTCAGTAACGCAATCAACACAACTTGCTGCAACATTTCATAATATGATAGAACGTAATGCGTATCTAAATAAAGAAATATAGTAGACTCGAAGCAATATTGCGCAAAGTCGCGAAACATTGTGATACTTCACGCAACATGGTACAAAAGACACACTATCTATAGCAACATGATGCAACATTCTACAACTTTGTGCAACATGACTTACGATAGTGGAACGCACACAACATTCCTCAACAAGATGTAACATCAATGCGACGTAGCATGGTGCAACATGGTGATCTGGAGGAATACATAATGAATTACAGAAACTTGCTATAACTCATCACAATCCATGCTTACTATTAGAAATCCATTATCATTGCAATTTTTGTTAAAATTGATCGAGCTGAAAAAAATTAAAAATGGTCTCAAGCCCCACCAACCGACCCCTACACAAAATCTTCCCAAAGTTAGAACCAATCAAAATTGATCCGTGGCATTTGATGTCTCTTCTTAACCTAATTCAGAAAATCCTCAAACGAGCCCATAACTCAGTTTATTGGAATAATTTTTCCAAAATTTGGACCTATCTAGAAAGCGATTGCTTTCTGCAACATAAAAATACCCCATCAACAGATTTTAGGAAAAAACGTGCGAATCGAAACAACTAATAAAATTCAATCCGGCCCTTATCGAATGACCCTCCAAATGTATTTTAAATCAGGACCCATTATGACTCCGTCATCAATTTTCAGAAAAATCGTGTAAGCCGAAAAAAATTAAAGAAAGGTACCTGGAGCCTACAGAACGACACTCTGCACGAATTTTCTCGAAATCTGGACCAATTGTGATCGATAGCTGACTTTTGAAAACCTCTCTTCACCAATTTTTATCAAAATCGTGCGAACTAAACAAAAAATTGAAAAGCCGGACTCAGGGTCTACCGAATGACCTTCTAAGCGAATTTATTTCAAAATCAGGACACATCGCATTCAATGCCTGATACTCAAAAAACCCCTCTCAGCAATTTTATTCAAAGTCAGTTGAGGTGACACCGCTCTGAATTTTAGATCCCGTGGCAATTGTAAAATGTTTTCGTGGTTGTTTTATCCAATACCGAATGGAGCTCCATTGACACTCCAATACGGCTAACCCAATTTTGCACCACTACATTGGCGATCGTTTTATTCTTGGTGTTTGATCTACTTCTAGCAATTTACTAAAGTAATCAGTCAATTCACATTCCTCGCACTTTTGGCACCTTTCTGCTGTCAACTTCTGGCATTCAGGCAAAAACAATCGTTGTCATACTTTGCATAATGTCTTTGTAATCCCTAATTGATCTACACTGACTCCTTCATGGTACTCTTTTAATATTTCGGTGATCTCCTCAGTGAATGTATAACTCAATGAAACCTCCTAATACGTGCAGATTCTTTGGCTTTCTCAATTTTTGTACAGGTGGGATCTTTAGTACCATGTTGTAACATCATTTTTCCGATACATTTTCGATTGCAGATTGTTAATACCTCTCTCGGCAATACCTCTTTCTCTAATTCTGTTAAAGTAGCGAAAACAAATTATTTCTTGATATAATTGGAAGAGAAGAGAGAAGCAAAGCAAAAACTTCCATAAATTATCAAAAATTTGACGATCCATTTTCTTTTACCGTGTGAGCATCGTTTGAGGTTACTTTATGTCCCAAATATATGACTTCTTTTCGAAACAATGTAAATTTATTTGGGATTAGTTCCAAGGCTGTTTGAAAGCTCTCTATAATTGCCAGCAAATTGTGAAAGTGTTCTTGAATGAAAGCCCTTCAATACTCGGTTCATTAGGCGTTCCTGTGTTGCAGGTGCATTACAAAATCCGAAGGGCGTTATATTAAGCTGCCATAGTTTGGATCTTGTTTTATCTTGTTTTGTCAATAAATAAGGTTTCCGGTGGTCTACACAAAATTGTACGCTTAATTCATTCTTCTATTTCTGAAGACCTGAGCCGTTTACATTTCCATGTCCATTGGTGCCATATCTATCGAATGCATTCGATCAACTTCAGAATAGTTGGCCAGTGGCGACCTTCCTGTTGAGAAGTTAGTTTCTTTGTATACATTTATAAATTAATTGGACAACCATGTCCTGATGTCGCTCTACTTTGTTATTTAAATCTGGAGTTGGCTGCTCGCAGTTAACTAACGCTATTTCTTTTTCTGTCGATCTACGACGAATCGAAAAGGGTGACCTTCGCCGCTTTCTTTTTATTCTAATATTAATACTTATTTATTTCTGATTGAACCATAAACAAGTTTTTAAGTGTTTATAGGTATGTTGTTAGAGTAGGATTTAGTATTTCAAAAAACCCAAGCATGATTGAAGAATCACGACAAGTGGTATTCAATCTGGTAAAATTCTGAAATAATATTTATGTTTAATGGGTTGGCTACAATTTGCCAATTCCAAAATTCCAAAATTAAAATACCAAAAAAAAATTCCAAAAAACGAAATGCCTATACAAAATACACAATTTTAGAATTCTTACCCAAGTAATTTAAAGGGAACGCGTCAGTTGCTAAAAAAAAATCCAATTGACCTAAATTTCCAAAATTCCATATTACAAAAACAAAAAATTCCATTTCACAAAATACCATAACCTAAAAATCAATTTTCGAAATTCCCATTGAGAAAATTCCAAAATTTATTTATTTTAGAAAAAAAAATCAATAGGCAAAATTCCATAATTTCATTAGTAATTAATTAATATTTGAAGCATTTTGCAAAAATTCGAATTGATTTATTTCAATAAATTAAATTTAATTTAATTGTTCTTAAATATTATTACTCAAACATGATTCCCATTGTTTACCAGATTGTGATTCTGAAAAACAGGGCCAGGGTTTGTGGAATACCGAACAGTCATTTATAAATAAGTACTGTGTGTAAGGGTTTTTGTAAATTACAAGATGCTGTTGAATACAGAAAAACAAAATTCCTATATAAAATGCCTAATCAAAAAATTCCAAAATGAATTCCATGACCATAATACGGAATTTATTTCGAAAATTTTATTATAATTTATAATTAAGAAATCTTCGATTTAAATTTATTCGACAGTATCTTGTAATTTGCTAGAACCCTTAGAGTAGTTATTTATTAAGGGCTGTACCACACATATGGAACTGTTCCGGGAACGGTTTCGTTATTCCAAAAAAAACCTAACCCTGTTTAGCGTTAATCAATGTGGTAAACATGGGAATCATCTTTAAGTAATAATTTTTAAGAACAATCAAATTTAATTAATTGAAATAAACCAATTAGAATTTTTGCGAAATAATAGATTTTGTATATAGAAGTTTTATTATAAACTAAATAAATTTTGAAATTTTCTAAATCTGAATCTTGAATTTTAATTTTTATGTTATGGTATTTTGTAAAATGGAATTTAATATTTTCGTTAATTGTGATTTTGGAAAATTAGGGCACTTGGAATTTTTTTTTGGATAACGGACCCGTTCCCAAAGGCGCGCGCTTTTCCTATGTCTATAGGCAGAACATGGATTTGTTTTGAAATTTTGGGGTTGGTATCGAAAGTCGCACAATTTTATTAGCGAAAAAAACATCCTAAAATGCAATCTCGAAAATAGTAATCCAAACAACAAAAATTTCGAAACCCATAATACTAAAACTAAATTTACCAAAAAGGAAATTGATCCAAAACAAAATCTCAAAAAAATAAATATATCGAATTAAAAATCTCAAAATGTTCAGAAAATAAAACCAAATTAGTCGAAATCGTGCAGATTCCGACTCATTTAATTCTATTTTCGAAAATTCGAAAAAATGAAATCATTAGATAATTGTTCTTAAGATACTTTTTTAAAATCTAAACTATGAGATACCATCGTATTCCCGAATATTTTATGACCAACATGATGTTATACTAGATGAAAAACTTACATGTAGGCTGTTTCTCAAATTAAAAATTACCAAAAATTAATGTTCCGAAAAATATCCCAAATCACCTTTTGTAAATTTTTAGTGTTTGGACGAAAAAATTAATATGAACCATATGAGTAAAAATCTGCGCGCGCAGATTTCAACTAATTAGGTTTTATTTGCGGTAAATTTTGGGATTTTTAATTCGATATTTTTATTTTTTGACATTTTGAATATAGTTTTAATATTATTGGTTTTGAGATTTTTGTTGTTTGGATTACTAATTTCGGGATGGCTAACCCAAGGATACCAATCCCTAAAATATATATTACCATTATGTAGTCTTATATTTCATTTTCATATTTTTATTTAATTAATAGACTTAAATAATTATAAAATTAAATGCAAATTTTGTATTTTTTTTTAGATTAATTTTTTCACCCAAAAACTCAAAAATTTACAAAAAGTGATTAGGGATATTTTTCAGAACATTTAATTATGGCAATTTGTATTTTGAGAAACAGCCTACTACTAAGTTTTTGATCTTGTCAAAATCATCATTTTGATTATGAAATATTCGGGAATACGATAGTATCTCGAAATTTTGTACATGTGATTTTGAAATTTGGCATTTTGAATAGGAATTTTGTTTTTTGGGATTTTATTTTTTGGAATTGCTTTTATTGGAATTTTTATTTCAGAAATGTTGTTTTTGGAATTTTGATTTTGCAATTTAGATTTTGCGATTTGTGATATGGCAAATCGTACCCAACTCTCGTGGAAATATGAAAGGCGCACCATGGGCATAAAATGGAATTTATTTTGGAAATTTTATTTTAATTTATAATTAGGAAATTTTCGATTTAGGTTTAATGAATGAAATCTTGTAATTTGCTAAAACCGTTACAGTATTTATTTATTAATGGGAACGGGTCACTTATCTAAAAGCAATATTCTAACTGTCCTAAATTTCCAAAATCACAATTAACAAAAATATTTAATTCCATTTTACAAAATAACATAACATAATAATCAATCAAAACTTTGTTAGTGAAATTTTCAATAATTTATTTGTTTTCGAAAAAAAAAGAGTTCATGTATATAATTTCACTATTTCATTAATTTAATAATAATTTAATCATTTCGTGAAAATTTTAATTAATTTAATTTAATTATTGATATAATTCAATTAATTAAATTTAGTAAATTTAATTTAATTGTTCTTAAAATCTAATAAACAAATATGACTTATATTGTTTACATGATTTCTATTGCGATTCTACAGAACAGGGCTAGGTTTTCTTGGAATACAGAACTGTTTCCCTACAAACATACCAAAGTATACTAACAAATTCGTATATGGCACAGTTAATAACAAATAAGTCCTCTAACGGTATCATACAATTACAAGATTTTATTTACTAAACCTAATTCGAAAATTCCCTAATATAAATTATAAAAAAATTCCCAAGATAAATTCCATTTTATCCCCTTCAAAATATGTAAGGCCTTTAACGTTTTCATGAGGGGTATGATTCGCCGAATCCAAAATTCCAGAATCGAAATTATAAAAAACAAAATTTCAGAATTTAAAAATTTGATATTTCGGATTTGCTTTTTAATGTGTTTTCTCGAATTTTTGTTTTTTAGAATTTTGATTTTGGAATTTGGAATTTCGAAATTTGGATTTAGTGGATCGTACCTTACTAGGTAAAAGTAAATAACAACTTCCAGAAATGTTACTGTTAATGTTAAACTGGTGAAATAATGGAATTTTGTCAACTGGAATAAATAAATAAGTTTTATAATTTACACAATATTTTTTAGGTTATAGTAATTTATAAAATAAAATATTTATTTTTTTGGAAAGTGTGGTTTCAGAATTTAGGTCAGTTCTAATTATTTTTTTTAATAGCGAAAAGTCCCTTTCAAAATTTCATTCGAAATCCAAGTTGGAATCCCAATCTAAATCGACATTTCAAATTTGACAATTATTTTTTGAGCAACGGCTATGTTTCATTGATTGGATAAGAAATAGCCGATTTCTAAATAAAAACGTAGTTAAAAAGGTCTTAAGTTATGGAAAAATTCTCTAAGATTTCAGCAAAAGTGGGCAAAAGCAAGATTTTGAAAAGACACAAAAAAACAGAATTTTGGAATTCGATTTTCGTTCCGATCCAATTTTTTACTTTTCACTATTCGGAATCAATGATGATTTTAAAATCAGTGCCGTACCATTTATCAAGTATAGTACTTCGCTCAAAAGCTATCGATTTTAGGACGACCATAAGTGATAGTATTACCATTCGCAAAACTAGATTATTTTTTTTTTACATCCAAAATCATTCACATACATCATTTACAATAGTAGTGCTTCGACAATAGTTGGGCCAACATATTCTTTCATGCACACGGTGGAGTTAGTTCCAAATTAATTTTTTGCATATCTGTCAATAAATTAGCACACATAATCATTGATTTTAAGGTGGGTCCACAAAAAAAAATGTGTGCCGAACACGTTCGGCTTAAACATTTTCGACGCAAATGTTTATATACACACAAAATTTTTCGTCGCAAACTTTTATGTTATCCATTTTCAGTGCTCAAGCCATGCGTGGAGTTAATTGAGGTCTATTCGTCAGTCACTAACAAATCTAAATTAATTTTTTGTCATAAAAATACGTTCATCATTTAAAAAATTTAAAAAAAACCGACTCGTGTGCGTTGAATGTGGCATACATTTTTGTGTCGTTTTCGTGCGCCGCACACGTCGACACTTCCTAATTTACGTCAAAAATATCTGCGCCGAACGCGTTAAGCACAAATTTTTGTATATGAGGATCCACCTTTGGGGTTGTAATATGATCTGTGTCATTATTCTGGGTTTCACTGGGAGTACAGAATCGGGAAAATTTTTTCCTCGAATTTTTGTCTAAATTATATTTATTTGACCTACGCTGAAGCGGAGTGTTGCATTCGTTCGTTCATTCAACCACTCAAACATTTTTTTTCGACCAATCATCTCTTGTGAAAAAGTGCAGGAGAAAAAAATCCTAGCCTTGAGAATTAGTTAGAATACAATAGTATTCCGAAATTTTGTAAATGGAATTTTGAAATTTGGCATTTTGAATAGGAATTTTGTTTTTTGGGATTTTATTTTTTTGAATGGTTTTTATTGGAATTTTTATTTCAGGAATATTGTTTTTTGGAATTCTGATTTTGCAATTTAGAATTTGTGGTTTGGCGAATCGTACCCAACTCCCATGGAAATATGAAAGGCCTACCATGGGCATAAAATGGAATTTATTTTGGAAATTTTATAATAATTTATAATTAGGAAAATTTCGATTTAAGTTTAATGAATGAAATCTTGTAGTTTGCTAAAACTGTTCCAGTACTTATTTAATATTGGGAACGGGTCACTTATCCAAAAAAAAATTCAACTGTCTTAAATTTCACAATATCACAACTAACAAAATGATTAAATTCTTTTTACAAAATACCATAACATAAAAATCAAAAATTTTGTTAGTGAAAATTCCAAATATACATATATTTGTTTTACAAAAAAAAAATTCATTTATAAAATTTCATTATTCTATTCAGTTTAATAATATTTGCAGAATTTCACGAAAATTTTAATTAATATAATTTAATAATTGATATAATTTAATTAATTAAATTTAATTTAATTGTTCTTAAAATGTAATAAACAATAAACATGACTTATATTGTTTACATGATTTCTATTGTGATTCTACTACACAGGGCTGGGTTTTTTGGATTATAGAACCGTTCACCAACATACCAAAATATACTAACAAACTTGTGTATGGCATTTAGGGAACGGGTCAGTTATCCAAAAAATAAAATTCTAACTTATCTAAATTTCCAAAATCCCAATTACAAAAATAAACAAATTACCATAGCATAAAAACTAGAATTCCAATTGAGAAAATTCCAAAATTTATTTATTTTACAAAAAACATTCCATATACAAAATTATATTTTTTCAAATTATTTGCAGCATTTCACAAAAATTCTATTGATATATTCCAATTAATTAAATTTAATTTAATTGTTTTTAAAAATTCTAGAAAACAGGTTTGGGTTTTTTTGGAATGCCGATCTCCTCTTGAAACATGCTAATATATACTAAAAATTTGTGTAATTTTACAGTCATTAATAAATAAGCACTGTAACGGGCTTAGCAAATTACAAGATACCGTTAAATAAACCTTAATCGACGATTTCCTAATTATAAATTAAGTAAAATTTCCAGAACAAATTCCATTTTATAACTATGGAAATATGAAAGGCGTGCGCCTTTCATTTTTTCATGGGCATAAAATAAAATTTTTTTGGAATTGTTTTATTAGAATTTTGGTTCCTGGAGATTTTTGTTTTTGGAAATTTTGATTTTGGAATTTCGTTTTTGGAATTTTGGATTTGGAAAATCGTCTGGGAAGTATGATTCGCTAAATCCAAAATTCCAAAATCGAAATTTTAAATTCAAAATTACAAAAATCATAATTTCAGAAATCAAATTTCCGAAAAAACAAAATGCAAAATTTCAAAATTCCAAAAAAAATCATTTTATAGCCATGGAATTTATTTTTGGTTTTAGAATTGTATATAAAAGAATTTATAAATTTGATATTTCGGATAGAAATTTTTTTTAATTTTGATTTGTCGAATTTTAGTGTTTTATATTTTTGATTTTCGAATTTCGAATTTGGATTTGGCGGGTCGTTATAAATGTTGCAGTTAATGCTAAACTGGTGAAATAATGGAATTTTATCAGCTTGAATAAATAATTAATAAGTTTTATAATTTACAATATAGAAATTTAAATTTTTATTTAGGTTATAGTAATATATAAAATAAAATTTTTAATTTTTTGAAAAAAGTGGTTTTGGAATTAAGGTCAGTTGGAACTATTTTTTTTTAGCAGCGAACACTCCCTTAAAATATGTCATTCAAAATCCAATTGGGAATCCCAATCCAAATCTGCGTTCCAAATTTAGACTTATTTCTTCAGGAATGGCTACGTTTTGTTGATCGCTTACAAATAGCCGATTTCTTAATAAAAAGATAGTTAAAAAAATTTTAAGTTTTAAAAAATCTTGCTTTTTGGAGGAGTTCTCTAAGATATCAACAAAAGTAGGATTTCAAAAAGCGAGATTTTGAATAGCGACATTTAAAAAAAAAACAGAATTTTGTAATTCGAGCTTCGGACCCATCTAATTTGTACTTTTCACTATTCGGGATCAATGATGATTTTAAAATCCATAAACCGTGTATATACCATATTTATCATAAAATATAGTCCTTTTAGGACAACCATAAGTGGTAGTATTACCACTCACAAAACTAAATTATTTTTTTCCACATCCAAAATTATTCATATACGTAATTTACAATAATAGTGCTTCGACAATAGCAACATATTTTTTCATGCACTCGATGGAGTTAGTTTCAAATAAATTTTTTGCATAACTGTCGATAAATAGCGCATACAGGGAGAATCATTGATCTTAAGGTGGGTCCAAATGTTATATCCACATAAAATGTTTATTTGCAAATTTTTACGCCACCTCCAGTTTTCAGTGCTCAAGCCATGCGTGGAAATAATTGAGGTCTAGTCGTCAGGCAATAATCCAGCATCCAGTTGATTAACGTTGACCTGCCAGAATTTCGTGCAAAGTTCCTGAAATTTGTTTTCAAATTTTATTTATGACGTTTAGACATTTCATTAACATTTTATTATTTTAAGTTGGTATTAAAACCTTACAATTGCCACTTTGGCATTATAAAAGAAATATTTGAGTCATGTAGTTGTCAAACTTTTGATAGGGTTGATATTTTTTTATAGTAAGTTTTCTATTATTGGGTACTAAATTTTCGTTTTGTTATTGTATACGTAATAAGTTAGTACTTTATTATTCATTTTTAAACAAATGGTTTTACTGTTTGTACCCATGGTGCGATAAAATCTTATATTTTAAACTCAAACGCATAATTAACGTACTTTTTTCTTATTTAATATTTTGTTGTTATAATTCATTTCTACAAAATATTTTGCTGATTTTAATTTTAATTTTATATCAATTTCATATTAAATTCTGCTTTAGTATAATATCGACAAACAATTTTTGTTACTGTTTTAATATAAAATTTCGATGAGCCAGGCAAATATTTATAATTATAACTTTTTATTACAAAACATAAGAAGTCTTCGTAAAAACTTCGATAGTTTTTTGGCTAATATTAATTCGTTAATTAAGAATTTGGATATAATTTTTGTAACTGAGACCTGGATTTTGAGTTCGGAAATCAATAATTATAATTTATCTGATTTTACGTTTTTTGCAAATAGTAATGATTCGTATAAATCTGGTGGCGTTGCTGGTTTTATTAGGTCGAAACTAAAATTTCAATTTTTTTCTTTAAATTGTTCATCAGCGGATGCTGTTAAACTAATAGTTTAAGAATACTAGTTTTTGTTTTATTCTAGTTTATAGATTGAATTTTGTTTCAACAGATACATTTTTTAATGAATTAAATAATTTCCTTGTTACAGATAAATCAAAAAACAAAATTTTACTTGGTGATATTAATATTGATTTGTTACAGGATTCATCTTTGAAGGATAAATTTTTGTTGTTGTGTGCTTCTTTTGGGCTGGATTCTTTAATGAATAGTGTTACTAGGGCAAGTTCAAATACGTGTATTGATCACGTCTTTTCTGAAATATTTCATTTCAGATTCTCTCTTGAGGTTAAAAGTTTAGATCTACATGTGACTGAAAACAACACAATTTTGCTAGCATTAAAACCACACAGTCCAATGAAGAATATGCGATATGAAACTCGATGGCAAACAAGAATTGGTTTTAGAAATTTATCAGAAGCTTTGACGTTTTGCGACAGGACTTCGGTATTCTATACTGATGATCCAAATTTGGCGTATTCGATTTTTATTAATAAACTTACCGTTGAATTGAATAATAATAAATTGATCACAAAACTCCCAAGGCGCGATTTCAAAATTAGACCATGGATGACAAATTCATTTGAACTGAATTTGATTAATTATAAAAACAGTTTAACAACATTTAAATGATAATATGAAAGCTTCTGCGCTTTTAATTGACATTTCCAAAGCATTCGATACTGTTAATCACAAAATATTATTATCAAAATTATGTAATATCTGTGTGAGAGGTGTTGCAGTAATTTTGTTTAAATCATACCTTCAAAATCGTAAGCAAAGTGTACGTATTGATAATATCCTTAGCGATGAAAAAAGTGTCCATATCGGCGTTCCACAAGGATCAGTTTTGAGGCCATTGTTATTTTTAATATAATCTTGTTAAATTACAAATTTTGCCCCTTCGGTACCTTTATGTTTTCAAAGTGTTAAAAGCTTTCTATATAATTAGCGGCAATCGTATGGTTAATTATTTAAGTAGCGTAGCATACAATCTACGCAACACAAATACATTAAGAATTTAATCAGCCCCGCAATTTTATAGTCAATTACCACCCACAATTTTTGCAACAAATAATCTTCATGATTTTTGTAGATTATTAAAAGATTGGTTACTTACAATTATTAGCAACATTGAAACTTTTTTTTGAAACTTTTTTTTTTTAACCTCAATTATTTTTCTATAAGTCCGAATTAATGGTAGTCAAATATTGCGAATTTTTTATGATTTATTGATAACTCCTTCCTTGTTAATTACAAAATCAGGCTAATTATAAATTGTTATACATACATTAGTTTGTCGATATTATACAGTTAAGTTCATGATTTAAATTTATTATAAGTTGTTATTTTGTTGATTGTTAGGGACCCCTTGGGGTGGTATATACGTACATTATTTATTAGGCAAACTTACTTCATCTCTAACACCACAACATGCCTTTCTGGATCAGAAAAATTTCGTAGTTCTGAGACTTAACGGGGTTGTTGTTTATGAATGTTTCTTATTCCTAAATGTAAACAAATAAATGAACCCTAAATGTCCTATAAAAAACCGATTTTGTATAACTAATATACTGAAAATTGCAATAAACTATGATAGAAATCAATAGTACTATGGATACTTGTGTCCAATTGAATTCCATCTAAGAATCAATTTCCGGACACTAAATATTAAAAATAGAAATCTTCAAAGAATTTAATTCCGAAACCTATTTCAGTTATGTTGCTGAGTGTAAATCGTTATACCGTCAACCATATACATACGTTGAACAAGATATAACTAAGACAACGCTAAACCTTAAAAACATTTTATCTCCTTAATACGTGATATATGTATTTTGAAGGTAAACAGCTTATCCTGAAAACCTGATAATGTATTTAGTACAGACAAAATGTATATCATACAAAGCTTTTAATTTGACATAGATAGATAAACAACCTTCTCGTGTATTTAGATAGATACGACGTACGAGACAACATCTTTTCTATTTCCCATTTTACCGATTTTTTCTTTAGAATCTAATTTGTAATCTTTCTACTTAAAATCTAATCAAATACAAACAAAACTAAAAAAGAAAATCGAAACGAGGCAAAATAAAACTAAAAGTCTATGCTGTGTAATGTGTAGTAGGTATAACAAATCCCTAAACAAATAATATAAAAACACCATAAATTCATTTTCAATGCCTAATGTCCATTTGGGACTATGGATGTACTATATAAACATATGTATAGTGTGCATATATGTTTTTATCTGTGTAAAAATGAAAAGTTCTATCTTCTGCTGCTTGCCTACGAATATCATAAATTTTACTTTACTTTCTCGGTATTTTCATGTCTAGCGGCGCTTTCCGTTAAATTAAGTTTTCCCGATGATTGAAAATAATATCTTTGGTGATCGATTTTGTCCTCGACATATATCCTTTTCGTTGTTCTAGCTTTATTATTTTTTCTTGTTACAGAAGGATATAGAGACAGTTTTCTTCGTATTGATTATATACTTATACAGAAAGGAAATAATTGTATTTCACTTCAAATAAACCATAAAACTCGAATTTATCCTAATTCAAAAGTTTTTCATTTTATTATCTTCTGCTTGTTGCTCAGATCGCTCAATCGTGTATAGTTCAGTAGAAAAACATCCCAAAATTAAATTAATTTCACAAAATCATAACAATAAAAATGAAAATTAGATGGAAAATTGTTATTATTGTTTTTATATATGGAAAAATGTGTGTGTGTATGTACAAAAGAAACTCGGATTCATTCGCATTATATTTCTGTCTTACGTATTGATCAATTAAGTTTGGTTCGAAATGTTGTGTGCGCGAGAGGCGGGTGGCTGCCATTAAAAAAAAAACTTTGTCGTTATGAAGTAGCGAGTTTCATTTTGAGCTTTTGCGAAATTAAATTAAAACACGTAATTCAAATAACAATAATAGTAATAATAGAATTTTTTATTTTTGTGTTTTCGTTTTTTTTTCGATTCGAATAAAATTTTATATTTGAAAATTGAGCGAAAAATTAAATTAATGGTGAAAATATGATTGTGTGTGTGTGTATATATATGGGATCAAACTAAATATAAAAGAATTGTTATGTGCGGCGATTAACAAGTTGTTAATTATTTTATAACATTAATGTTTGAACAAATGGAATTGAAAATTATCGAACCAGCACGAATTACTTTGTAATTTTGTACAATTATTTGAAATATTTATGCTGCCTTTGACATTTTTCTGGTAACTATACTAGTTAGTTCATTAATTTATATGGTTATTGAATCTTGCAGATTGTTGAATTGTTAGATATTATCAGGTTTTTAACTAAATTGTCAGATTGGTTGTAAAATATTAGCATACGAGTAATATAATATTTTTCTCTAAATAAAAAGAAAATCAGTGCTTTTAACCTGCAGCTTACAATTAAACTTTCACCACCAAAATTGCAATTTTTGACGTAGCTGTGATGTCCTGATAGTTCTTAAACCAGAATTTATTACAATTAACATACTTTGAATTGGTAAGTTCAAGATCACCTCTATATGTTGCCTAAGAATAAATTTCACCACAAAAACTATTAATTTCAAACACGTCAATTTAATCATCTTTAATAATTTTAACATAAGACCGCCATATTGGGTCAAATATAACTCCATAGAACTTGCGGAGGCTACGTCAACCGTATCCAGATGTGTAATAAATTATTTCAATGTCAAGTTAGACAAGGTTCGCTTCAGAAGTTAAAAACTCCAAATATGTAATTTTAAAGTCGATTTTACCATTAATTATAATTTAGAATACGAGAACGCTACCATACATTAAGACAAATGATGCGTAAGGCGGGGCCTTATCAAGTACACAGAGAAAAATCGATCACTTAAACTCACAAAACAGTAAGAAGATCTCTTAATGCTTTTCATTCAAAAGGATTGTCATTTTAAAACTAAATGTTAATTCATTTTGTTCCAAAATATGGGATAATCTTATAAAATTATTTTAATTTCTTATCGTTTTTATAAAAAAATCTTTTAAAAATTCAAATTGGTGTTCCTTTTAATCGAAGATTCATTCATTTTATTACAATAAGATCGAATGTAATTTTAAATGTGTCTCATTTTACTGAGATTCTCACCTCTTTATTAAGATGATATTACCTTGAAGCAAATCATAAATCCTCTCAATATTAAGAATAACTACTTTTTGTTTTAAATATTCAATCTTATTGCTTTAGAGGGTAGTTATTATTAGTATTTAAATCATTTTTGCGCAAAATACGTTTTTTTTTTCAATAAAAGTTTATTTATTTCATAAAATTTAAAAAACTCGTTACAATAAAAATAATAATATTATTTATAAAATCAAAAATTATTTGTTAGCTTCTAATTATTACCAATATTTTTTCAACCTTATAGCTTTTGATAAATTGTTCAGTGTAACATATGCACTGGAGGCCCGTCAAAAGTAACAAAATTTAAAAATGTATGTTCTTCAGTAGGGTTGGTTATAATTACAGATTGGAATCGTTCGGAAAAAAGACTTTTATCCAATTTAACACCAAGTGCTATAGGCTCATTATACCCATTTATTAATATGTCTCTTAACTGAAAAATTTTCAAATCTGGGAAACTACTGATGCTTACAAAACTGGCAACTCTAAAAGTAGTACCTCGAAATATGATTGAGTTATTTCTTTCATTTGGAACACTTCCAATATCGGAGATATTGGCAATATTAGAGTAATACGACTTTTGGTTTAGGGCCAAAGATTTCAAATCAGAATTAAGGACATATTTTTTTCGTAGAAATTTCTTTCAATTAGGTGGCTTGAAAATTGCAAGGAAGCTTTTATTGCTAAAGATAATGTCACATTTAGCCGTGATGTGATATTACGCGCGTATGTTTTATGTAGTTTATGTTCTGCCTCAAATCTAAAACGGGATAAAAATTTAAGGGCCCTAAATTCATAATAATGTGCGGGTAATGTACCATATTATGATATTTCGGCTTTAATGGTAAATTAAACAATCTTTGATATTATTAATTGTGACTCTGAATTAACCCTTCAAGTAAGCTTATTGTTTGCTCATTTAACTTAGCTAAATTCAAGATATCAATTAACTTTACCAAAATGATTAAAAAATTATAAACTGGATTTTCAAAAGAAACAATTAGATCTCCTATTAAAATTGGCATAAAATGAATAAGAGTTTTCATCTGTCTCGCATTAATTTTAAAGAGCGCAGTTTGGTTATGTTTTTTTTTCAAAAATGGCTTATGTTACCTATTTCGGTATAACCATAATCAAATGTTTGTTTAACGTAATTAAATTGTTCTAAAGCAAATATTTTTATTATATCACTACCAAAATTTTTAGTAACTTGAAAATTTTGAAACGTGTTGAAAATTGATATTTCCTTAATTCCAGTTATTTTATGATCCCGTAAAACTTCATCTGTATTATAATTACTTAGATTGCGCAGAAAATCGCCGTATCCTGTACAATCTTTACGCAATTCATTTTTATGTCGTTTACATACACTGCACCAAGAATTAGAAGCAAGCGACTTCACATAACCTAACAAACTATTGAGGCCAAGATTATTACCTAATAATTGAGCAAGTTTAAAATATATATTAATGGTGCCATTTTCGGTTTTTATTTGTAATCCACTTTCTTCAAGTGACTTCAAAATTTCTATAAGAGAAGTGAACGATTGCAACCAACAAATATATTATTAAGTCTACTAATTTGAAAATTAGGGATCATAGGAAAACCACAATATATCCCACATAATTTGTGACGTCCTGATTTGGCCCCCCAATGGATCATCAATTTCAAATTTGTCCATGTAAATAAACATAGGAAATATTATTTTTTCACAATTAGTATGAAACTCTTGCCAAGTTGTACAATATTTTCTAATTCATCTTTTAGCAGTAGCTAATTATAATTATCAATCGTTTTTTTCAACCAACCAGGCGTTTCAAAATATTTAGTTATTTGGAATTAAATATCTAAAAGGCAACCTTTGGATTTACAATGTGCTAGGACTGGTATATTTTATGAAATTACTTCTGCAATTAATAATTGTAAATGGTTTCTTAGAACTGTATATCCAGGAAATCTCAATAAATGATAAAAACTAAAATTCTTTATTTAATTGACAAAATGAATCACATAGAGCTTGAGTAACGTCTGTATTCAATGTAATAGTTTTCGATAATTTATTGTACAGAGGTATCATTATATATTGTGTAATCAAATCTTGTAAACATATTATAGTTTTACTAGAAAATTCATGTTTCTGATGTAATTTTATAAGAAATTTGGAAACAGATTCTTTCAAACTATCAAGTGGGGAACAATATTGAGTTTGTAATTGAACTTCAACATAAGCTGTTTCTGTATTTTCAGGTAAATAAGCGCAAATTTTTATATTTACAATTAAATCAATTTACTCAACTAATCATTTGCAGGTACAATGTCAGCGATACTATTCGTTACTAATTTAACAGTTGAAGGATTTTTTTTCATTATGTAGTACAATGACTTTCTGGGTTTTTTTATGTTTTTTTAAGTGTTTCTTAAATGCGTAAAGAATTTGAAAATTTTGGCTACAGCCAACTAGTTGACCTTCAAATTTACACGTGTCTGGGGTTCTGTGAATGGATTTTAGATCTTGTATGAATTTGTTGGAATTTAGAAAGTTATTTTCACATAAGAAATACTTAAACGTAATTAGTTTTTTGACTGATTTAGCGTATTTATTAAACTTTTAACAGCCGGATAGTCTTCCGATTTAAGGTTGAAAAAATATTCCTCAAGAAAGAGCCAAACTAGTTTGCTTTTTCTGGAGTACCGCGTTTAGAAAATATAGCATAGTTTTATTAAAATATCAATGCCCTTAATGAATGTCGTAGGCTTGTATTGTATCCCTTCCCAATAAACGTAAAAATGATCTAAATTTTCCAATTGCGATCCGATGACAATTAATCTGGGTAGCACACAATTTTGTTCGCCATTTTTCCCTAAATTTGCTAATACTATTGATAATTCACTAAGAGATGTTACGTGAATCAGAAAATCTTCCTGTGCATCTAAGATCGTTGGTTTGTAATTTTGGACTGATTCTCAGGGGCTGCAGCCCAAAAAATTGTATTTCATGACATTTTATAAGAACTGAGCCCAAAAAAATATTACTATCGTGATAGTTTCTCATAGTCAGCTCAAAATTAACTATAACAAAAATTTAAACTGTCTCACTGTCACTAATACTCTCAACCCAAAAATTCATTATTAAATGTTAAATAATAAAATAAATTAAAAAAATTTATTTCAAATTCAAATTAAAGACGAACTTTTAACGCATAATCTCGCATAATAATAACTAAAGATCTAAAAAAATCGTTAAAATTAATTTAAAAATTAAAATTCATTTTTGCAGGTGTAAACTAACGGTGGCATCACATTTTCCATAGGCTCTGAAACAACTATATTCCAGAACAATATATTTAAAAAACCTAACATCGCCATCTTGGTCATAAATAACCCAATAAAAGTTCAATGATCAATCGCCAATTTTTTACTCAGTGACTTCTAAGTTTTCGTATTGGCCCGCAATCCAAATACATTTTTCGTAAAGTTCTGGCCCTAAACTATACCAATGCATAGCACCGTACCATTCTAACAAGGATCTGATAGTCATATGTGGCCCAATTATAGCTAATAATAAACACTCATCAATTTTTACTCTGTAACTTTTAAGTTTTAGTATTGGCCCGCGATGCCGTTTTATTTTTCGAATAGTTTTGGTCTTTATAATTGGGCCATATATGACCACGAGAGCCTTGTTAGAATCGCATGCCCCGACGCACAGGTATAGATTTGGCCCAGAACTTTTCGAAAAATATAATGGCATCGCGGGCCAATACTAAAACTTAAAAGTTACAGAGTAAAAATTGATGAGTATTTATTGATTTAGTATTTATTTTGTTTGTTGTTCCTATCAATCATTTATGTTATTAACATCGAATACTTTATTATTGGAAAAACTTTAAATTTAAAATTTTTGAATGTACTCACTTGTTACAACGAATTGTGTTTTTCATTTAGTTATATGTACATAGGTTAATGAAACTTACATAGTAATGGCAACTGTTAAATAATAATTATACAATAATAATTAATTCTATAATTAAAAGTGTCGAAAGTTCTTGGTTTGTATAAATAAATTTTCTATACTCAAATTCCTTCCGGGTCGCTTTGTATTATGATAGAAATTCATAATATAATTCACCATATAAAATAAACTATTGCGAAATACAATTGTGCTTTTACACTATTAATACAGTATACTAGTTTGTACAATTTATATCGCGATAGTTTATTCTATATTGTGATAGTTTGAAAGTGTTGCCAGTGTTGAAAAAAAAAATTGAGATAGAATTTTGGGCCAACTCATATAGCTGCTTGGGCGATGATATGTACCAGTATTTATCATGAAAACTAAGTGTGACCAAGGTCTATCTGGCCGTATATGCCACTACACATAAATATCTCTAGTATAGGTGCAAGCGAATTTAAGACTCCACTTACTTTCGATATACTTATTGAGGTAGATACTCGATTGGTTAGCAAGCAAGCAATTTGTTAGCCGAAATCCTGACTACTCAATCAATATTACCAAGGAAATTAAAATTTTAAATTGTATTTCCAATAAGCTTTTTGTTTTTCTTGCAAGATTTTGAAAAGAAAAGAAATTGCCAAGAAAAACAAATTGCCGTAAATTTTACTGTATTGCCATAAATTTTACTGTAACATTGCAAAAATAAACAAAAATTGTATGAAATATGTATTTTGAGATTTAAATTTCCTTGGTATTGATTGAGTAGTCCAGATTTCAGCTAGCAAATTGCTTGCTTGCTAGCCGATCGAATATCTACCCCATTATTTACGAGTTTTGTTGTTATTTAGTTTTGATCATTCAGTTTTTTATATTGCATTAATAGTTGCTTTCAAATTCCTATAAAAATGTGTAAACGTAGATTTTTATTTTTTATTACAGTTGATGAAAATTTAAATCGTTTATTAACAAATTTAATGTGCTTGTTAATCTGCAAGTTATTAAATCATAATTTCTTATATAAATAATGGGAGCAGAAGTTCTGATTGCCTGAGGCATTTTAACTCCTTACACTGTTATTCTTGCGTTCTACTCACCTTACTAAGTATAACACTACACCTCTGCAACAGAAACACTGTTTTATTTTATTAACCAATTACCACGAAAAATGTTTTACAAAAAACTATTCTAATAATGTAGCGATAACAAAAGGAGCAACACTGAAACTATTTCTATCTTATTATTATAATATAAAAGCAACAAAGATCGCTTCCCGTATTTGGAGAAAAAAGAAAAATATAAAAACCTCGTAAAACAGCACCACATCATAAATTTCCCAAATGAATTTTACAAAACAAAAGGATAACCCCGTTTTTATATCCAATCCACACAATGATAATACACGAAAAGGATAAAATTGAGTTTCCTTATCCAATTTTTTGTTACTTTACTTTTTGGTTTACCTGCTTTTCTTCAATATTGTATAAAAAAAGTACGATATAAAAATATCAATAATTTGATTGTCGTCGTAAACATTAAAAAAACACCGCAAGTTAAAAGCTTTGGAAAAGCACAACCGGAAAAATTTTGTATGTTTATTTTTTAGATTTAGTTTGTCTTTTTTTTGGTGGGTGGGTGCGTTTTTTATTATGACTTTGATATTTTAGTTTTTTATTTAAAATTGGAAAGAGTAAAATTTGCATATTTAACCTAATAAGCACATGAACATATTCTGCTGGATAAAAAAGTTACAAATGTGCATACATTTTTTAATCAAGACACGAAGTCAAAATAAACTGAAATTTAAATTACCATCATAACAGAAAATTATGATAATATTACGCCTGTTAGTTCGTCTCTGTATTATTCGTTGCAACTATATTATAGAGCAAACTTTATGCAACAACAACAAAAACAACTTATAATCGCGCGATAACAACAAAAAGCTCTGCAATAAATTATGTACTGTAAATATATTATATTTTATACTGCTGCCAGTTTACACAGTACTGTAAAAGTATAACACATTTTTCAAAATATATGAAATTTTCTGTTTGTTAACACAGTTTTCAAAAAATTCTATTAATTAAATTTTTTATTTTCCGTACAATATTTCAAACCAAAGCACATCATACACACACACACACCCAAACAATAAAGTTTACTTATTAACTTAATATAAAATAAAAGTTATGAATTTAAGAAAACTTAAAATTTAATTTTGTGCTTTTTTTTTTGTTTGGTAAAAAATAGAAAATTCAATTTATCACCTTACAGTCGATGTGAAAAGCAAAGCGTGAACAATAACATCGGATAAGTATAATATACAGAACGTGAAAATATGTTGAGAAAATGAAGACGAAATTTTCAATTTAAATTAATTTAAAAAAAAAATAAATAAAATTAAGTTCACTTTAAGATGAAGATTAATAAATAAGAATCCAACATTTTCTAGTGTACAGTAGTTTTATTTCGGTTACATGAGAGAGATTTTAGAGCTGTACAAAATACTTTTACGTATGAAATATAAAGTTATTTAAAACGATAAAAGAAGCTGCTTTGAGGGATTACATTTTAATTAATTCTTGCAAAGAACTACTATGTGTTGCATTAATATTTGTGCTCATGAAAAAATTATTTTTTTTATGTTTCCTAGATTATAAAACTCATGTAATTTTTTTTTTTTTAATTTTTTATCACAATGTAATTAATTATTAAATTACGTTTCATTTGGCATATAATTTCTAAAAAAATTATCAGGATTTACGTATAAAAAACGAATTTACTCTGTTGCAAAAGTAATTGTGTTACAAATTACTGTTGCAAAAGTATTTGTGTTAGCAAAATTCTAAAAAAAAATCAACAAATGGTGTATTGAAATAACTATTTCAGCATTTGTTTTTCAAAAATACACGTTTTCAAATAGTTTTGCAAGTTTCATTGAATTGTGAGCATTAAAAATCGTGACAATATGCCAAAAACCCGCGAACTGAGTATTGAAACCCGCTCTGCAATTGCGGCAGAATATAATTTAGGAATCTCAGCCGAAGAACTGGCGAAAAAGTACAAGTGCCATAAAAATACCATTTGGTATCAAGTTCGGAAGCAAAATATTTGCGGAACGGTGCAAAATATCGGAGTACGCCAACGACCAAGAATAACTAATGCCAGAGAAAATGCTTACATCACTCGATGTATGCTTACAAATGCACATTTAAGTCAACGAGGTCTCGCTAAAACTTTGAAGGATAACAAAGAACTCCAAATACACCATTCCACAATTTCTCGTCGTTTAAAAGAAGCTGGGGTACAGGCCTACACATGCACCAAAAAGTTTTATATTTCTAAACAAAATAAAATAAAACGGCTGTTGTTCGCAAAGCAGCATATGAACAACCCCCCGAATTGAGGAGAAACGTTTTGTTTACTGACGAATCTTCGGTATAGTTAGACGGATCTTGGGGTCGCAAATTTTATTATTCGGAGCCAGAAAAGGTAAACAAACGTCGTGTTTATGCTACACAACGTCAAGGCGGTGGAGGAAGTCTTATGGTTTGGGGTTGTATAACCAACCTCGGAGTAGGACCACTAGCAATGGTGTCTGGGAAAAAAAATCAAATGACCTATTTGGAACTGCTGAATGATGTAGCATTGGTAGCTGGTTCAAAAATAATTGGGCTTGACTTTATTCTTCAGCACGACAACGCCCCTGCCCATAAAGCATTTATTGTGACCAAGTTTTTAAATGATTTAGACCAACAACGCATAAATTGGCCACCACAAAGCCCGGATTTAAATATTATAGAAAATGTTTGGGCTTATGTAAAACGAAATATACCATATAGAGTTGGACGAAGCAAGCAGGAGTTATGGGATGAGATTGTTGAGGTGTGGAGTAAAATACTTCTAGAATTTATTTCCAAATTATTTGACAGCATACCCAGAAGACTAAATGAGGTCATATTATATAACGGTGGGCAGATTAAATATTAAATTTAAATAAAATCAACAACATAATATAAATTAGTAACGTTTTTTATTAAAACTGTCCCAACACAAATACTTTTGCAACAATAATTTGTAACACAATTACTTTTGCAACAGAGTAATTTCGTTTTTTTATACGTAAATCCTGATAATTTTTTTATAAATTGTATGCCAAATGAAACGTAATTTAATAATTAATTACATTGTGATAAAAAAATTTCAAAAAAAAAATTACATGAGTTTTATAATCTAGGAAACATAACTAAAATAATTTTTTCATGAGCACAAATATTAATGCAACACATAGTATATACACTCGTATACTTGGTATAGAAAGGATAACATAGTGTATAGTTGTGCATAATACGTATTTAGAAAAGCTTCGAATAATCAATGCTTGGTAATGTGTGTTTTGAAATGTGCTCGTACAACATGTACTCTTAAAGTGTGTTTAAGTATATTAGTGCAATGCACCATGTAATTCGGGTATATACATAACTGAAAAACTACTGTAAATAGAATAAATAGTTTGAAAATGTAAAGTTTTTGTAACTTAAAAATTGCTTTTAGTATTTTAAGTTTCATTTTAAAAAAAGCGCCGTTTAATAATAATTTAATTAGGACTGTGTTTAAGTACATTTTTAGTAAAGGAAGAAGTTGGAATTTTAAATGTTTTAAAAAAATATTTTTTTTTTTTTTGTGGTATTAATTAGAATAGCAGTTTCCATGGACTTTTCATAGAATTTCTTTAATTATGTGTACCTACTAAATTTTATATTTGGCTGGAATTTTTAAATAAGCTTTGAAAAATTTTATATTACTGAAATAAAAATGTTTAAAATAGATAGAAAGAACTCGAACGATAGAGGCTGCATCCTTATTGTTATTCCGATATTTTCGGTTTTTAAAACAGGCTGCAAAACATTTTCGTACTGCTTTCTTAGTAATGCATGACAAAAGCAGGGTTTTATTAAAAGTTCTATATTACGACAATAATTTTAATGCGTTTTCTTCATGTCATGGAAAAGAGGAAAATTCATCCTTGAAAGTTTTCAATTTTATTAAAGTAAACAGCGTTTTTTTTGGAAATGGTGCGAGTTCCCAACCTCTGCATCAAAACTTGTAAGAAGAAGTTATATCATCTTGACTGGGGTTATACTATTTCATTACTATCAGTAAAATGAATCTTTTGGTGAAAAACTCCAAAATATCTCTACAAAAATAAAATATTTGAGGCTGTACCAACAAAAAATAATAAAAACATTTTAGAACTAAATTAAAATGTTAACCACTGTTTTCCTATCTTACACACACACACAAGATAATTTTTTGTTTCATTGAGAGTATCTGAATTTTTATTTTTGATTGCATTGAAATTATTGAAATCAAATGTTTACAAATTTTTATTTTTAATTTCTATAAAAATTCTTTAAAAATTTTGAGTGCTCAATTTTGATTTAAAATTTAAATCGACTTGGCTCACTACAACAATAAACTTAAGTGACCCTAGAAAAAAAAAAGATTGAAATTGATTCCTACGTTTGACGGTGACTTCTCTAAACAGCAAAATTTTCTTGCTAATTATAACTCTCTTTAATACAAAATTCTTACAAAATCTTAACAGCACAAAAACGTGATGAATGTGCCAAAGGTTACGGTCGTCGAGTTCAGCAAATTTTAAACTCTAAAATTGCTTTGCGCTCGTTTTAAGAAGGTGATATCAAGACTTCAAAGACTTTTCTCTTCAAAGAAATGTGTTAAAACTAAATAAATAAAGGAACAGCTTTGATCCCCATTTAAACAGTTGGCTAGTTGTCAACCATGTTTTAGAATAGCTCAATTAGCTTAATCAATCAGGTTCACAACAACCTAGCCCTTCAAATACTCTACAATTTAGAAATCTTAATAATTAAAGATTAAACAGTTCCTCTAAATGCAGAACAACAAAAAGTTAAATGTGTCGTTATTTGCACTTACTGAAAATGCCCAGGTCACTACATTAATCATTGATTTAAACGAATGATGGCTAATTGTAATAAAATTAATGCCGACACCAACGACCAATCGTAAATCTACGAAGAGCTCACCGCAAGAATGCCACGGTTTGCCGAGTTCAACAAATTTAGATACATGTCTCGATCAAAATAAATTTATATGATCACAATTAAATACATTCAGTTCCACCGTTAAATCAATATTATATCTTGACGTGAGTTAAAACCTTGACGTGTCAAAAACTAAGCCTATAGAACTAACTATAGCAATTTTAGAGAATTCCATCAACAATGATCGTTTGAATTTGGAAGAAAAATCTTCCATTTTAAAATTATGTCACGAATACAATGACACTTTTCTCCTGCCTGGTGAAGTTATCAGTTACTGCTAGTACTACACATAAAAGTAAAACTCATCCAAATAGTAGTCTCGCCAAAATTCGCCCATATCGGGTACCTCAATCGCAAAGAAATGAGATTAATTTGCAAATTTCTAAAATGCTGGAAAATAATGTAATTGAGTCTAGTAAATGTCCTCGGAATTTTTCCTTTCTATAGGTTTGAAAACAATCAAATACGGAAGAAAGAAAATGGGGCTTCGTGGTCAATTATCGAAAGTTAAACGATATCGCGATAGGTGACAGTTTTCCTCTTCCGAATATTACAGATATTCTGGATCAACTCGGAAAAAGTTCATACTTCAGCAGGATTGATGTAGCTGATTACTGCCATCAGGTACCATCAGATGAAACAAACAAAAAAAAAACCCGCTTTTAGTACACCTTTTGTATACTATCATTTTAATAGAGTAAGGGAAATTTTTGATTGCTTTCGCCAACATAATTTGAAAAATAATCCAACTAAATGCCTGTTCCTCTGTAACGAAATAACCTATCAAGAAATGGTTACAATAGCTGAAGGAAATAAACCTGATCCTAATAAAATAACAGCCACCATAAACTACCCAACTCCCAAAATTTCACGAGAAATAAAATTGCTTTTAGGTTTCGCCGGTTACTATCGCCGTTTTATATCATTTTGCCGACATTACGAAACCATTAATTCAATTTTTAAAAGGACATTGTCTTCGAATTTAATACCTTTTCCGAAGAAAGTTTTAATAAATTGAACTGAAGAAAGTGGGGATTATACTAAGAAATTCACGGTTACCTGTGATGGTAGTGACGTTGCTATAGGTTCCGTATTATCACAAGAGATAGAGAGCATGGATATTCCAATTATCTTCTCCAACCGAGTTCTAAATATACCAGAAAATAATTATTTCGCTATTGAAAAAGAAATGTTTTCTATAGTTTGCGCCGATAATCACTTTTGACCATTTCTTTATGGAAGAGAATTTAGTAAGGTTACTGATCATAAACCATTTATCTGGTTATGTAGTTTAACGAATCACTCTTCAAAACCCACTCGTTGGTTTAATAAACCAGATGAATATCAATAATCGTAAATGAAGCTGGAAAACTAAATAACAATGCTGCTTGCATGAGTCGAATCGGATTATAACCAACCGTCAAACGCCTGTTGCTAATGAAAGTCACTTATCAGAGAAAGATATGTCTACCGCTAACAAAGTTATCGTTGAATTGATAGACCAATTTAAAATAGAAACTGTAATTGACGAACTTTTTAATAGTGCATCAAGACATTATCAGGGAATTTATCGAACTTACGTAAATTGTATAGTTTCCCAAATATGTTTAGTCAAGTTACTAAAATAATAAAAAATTACTGAATAAATTTGGTCCACCTAATAAAGTTACTGACATGTCATCGCGTTCATTTGAAAAACTATTTTTGGATATTGTTGGTCCATTGAATTCATCCTATTCAGATAATAAATTTTTGCTGCTAATACAAGATGATTTGACAAAATTTTCTCTAGCGAATTCCTTCAATCTCAAGAGATTGATACGGTTGCTCGCGTATTCGTCGACAATTTTGTTTGTGTTTTCGGTTAAATTCGTACTGACCAAGGTTCTAACTTCAAGAGGGAATTATTTAAGAGAATAACAAAAATGTAGAAAATAAGGAAATTAAATATGAACAACAGCATATCATCCACAAATCTCTGGAAAGATAACAACTATTATGGAGCATCCACAAAATAAATCCACAATTTATCGTATCCTTTTGCAACAATTATCGTATTCTCAGTCGTCTACCAAATTTATGCCGTTTGAACTAGTTTTCGGTTGTAAACCACAAGTTCTTAGTTCCCTTACTCATTCTCGGCATATTGTTTATAATTATGACAACTATTATTTTGAGCTTAAGTCTCGTTCTCATTAGTCAAGTTACTTGATTTCAAGTACTTGAATTCAAGTAACTTGAATCTACTTGACCAATATGAATGTGGTATTTTACTTGAATTCAAATTAATTTTACTTTACTTCAAGTATCAAGTCAAGTAGAGACCCTTTCAACTTTTGGATTCAAGTTGAGCCTGAGATGAGCTGCATTATACAATTTAGTAGTGTGGAAAGTACTTTATAAAAAAATTGAGTTTAAAAATAAAGACAAAAATGAAGTGGAGTTGTGCAGTAATTATAAATTTTTTGGAATTTTTCCAATCCTTCTGTGAAGTGAAGTTCTGTGGAACATCGATTTAACTGTTTATCACGACCAAAACGCTCGAGATGAAAATTTTAATAACCGATAGTAAGAGCTAAACTCGGATATAGATTATTAGCGTGCTGGCTCTAGAATTGGTGTGTCAGCTCATATTTTGTTGTTGTTGGTTAAGTAATCAGCATACAATTATTTTAATGCGGTTATTTTAGATTCGAGATATTTTTCTTCCATCTCTATCATTTTCGAAGTGGTTGTTATGCTGAAACAATGTTTCAGATATATCTTGTTGCTTGCAATGTAGGAGATTTTCAATTCCTATGTTTTTATTCGGTGTTACTGGATTGCTCTATTAATTGAGTTTATTTGATTTTTTCCGAAGAATCTGCTAAACTCAAATCCTGTTACATCTTGATTTTATCAAATTGCTAGAAATAGTTTTATAGTACGACATGCCTTATGCACTTGTCGTGCCATTAACTAACAGGCTTTTCTTGTTTATCCTTTTCTGTTCAAAAATTTAACTATGTGTGGGTATTTCGTTAATTAGCGCTAACAAGTTAATATAAGGTGGAACAAAGTTATCTATTAACGGCGTTGTTTCAGTAACCGGACATAAATGTGAACGACCCTTCGCAGATATTCGTTTTCATATAAATTGTGTACTACTGATGTTCTTCATTTTCTCAATACGTATTAATTTGGGAATCGTTTGTAAAATTCAAAAATGTTGACGAACTCTGGTGCAGTTTGTTACTTGGTATAGAAAGAATTGCAAACACACCAATGGTATCAGCAATCAGTATTCACACATTTTGTGATGTCAGCAAATCGCCCTACGCAGATGTGCTTTACGCAACATTCTAGATCGAGCAAAGTTTAAATCATATTAAAGAAAACTCCGCTGAAGCAAGTAAGTTTACCCAGGCTTGAACTAGTGGAAGCAATGCAGTCTAGCCTCCTTACCAAGCAGACCGTTGACGTATTCAACCTGGAAATCAAATTAATTTTGCTAAGGATAGATTCCAACATTTGAATTGGCTGACGAGGTCAACCACGACGATGGACTATGATCGCCAATCGCATCTCCTAGATAATAAACTTGCGGAAATCGCATTTTCAGATATCAAAAGAGGAAATGTAATATATAATCCAGAACGGGAAACACTTAAGTTATAGTGTACGGTCTGATTAATAAACTAACCAATCTTTTCAAATTCAAGCATCTGTCTATTACGTTCTTCTTTTTCTTAATAATAATTGTAGAACATTAAAAGTGAAAATACAAACCAAGGCAATCACGAGGTTAAATATCGAACTTATCCACCAACTTCTAATTAATTACGTTTCAATTAGAAATTGTTGGATAAGTTCGATATTCATTTAAGTTGAACTTTGCGGAATCCATTAAAACATCCAGACATCTTATCCAACCAAAGTCAAGTGGCAATGTTGTTTACCCGTACATATGATACGGGTAATAACCTACTAACAAACCTAGTTCTTAAAAACTTATTCAAAACGACAAATAACAAATTGTTTCTGTATGTGTGCAACCCAGGGCATATTTGGCTAAGCATGCAAGGTATGATCGCATACGCACTCACACCGAAGAGTGCACGGTAACGAAAATTGCCGTGACAAAAATTGAATGACTAAGTGCGGAAGTTTGGGCGTCTTTGTAACCAACATATGAAACTGACTTAAACCATAACACCCTGAACGTTATCGATATTGTCCCTACCCATTTTTTCACTCTTTGCGGCTTTGATCCTCGTATCTCAATTGAGGAGGAATTAGTCGTGAGGTTTCGGGTGATAAGAAGGAACCTAGACTACCGCAAATTTCAAGTAAAAGTGGACACAAGAAAACATTTAGAGACTACATAAAAACACGGAGGCAAAAACCCCGTACCGAACTCTCTTACCCAAGAGAAAGTGAAAATTTCAAAGTTTCAGTCTCTACTGTCTAGATAGATTGAGCGATCGGAGTGAAACTTCATGCATAACCTTTTTGATCTCAGTGTCTTTTGTACGAAATTGGTCCACCGAAAATGGAAACTTCCATACGAACTTTTTCGTTTTTTGCAAATATTTTTAAAAGTATGTATATCATTTACAAGAAAAATGATTATAAACTAAAAAAATTCTAAATTAATTTTTGTAACAATGCCATTCTAGGTCAATATTCCAAAATTTAAGTGAAAGTGACGTTTTTTGACAAGCAACCATTTTTAACCGAAAATCTGCCCCTGTTAAGACCAGGTGGACTAATTAATCGGGTTAAAACTTCATATCTAAACTTTTTCCACAAACTGGGAAACTTCAACGAAATTTGGACGGCATCGGTCAACCGGAAGTGACAGCTTCCACTGAAGCTTTTTCGGTTAACCACCGGAAGAGACAGCTCCATAATCATTTACTAGAAAATCTGTTATGAACTAACAGATTTTAAATTATTTTTGCAACCACACCATACTGGTCCAGATCAATTTTCCACAATTTAAAAGGAAATAACGATTTTTGTTAAAAAATGTTTTTCAGTAAAAATTGGGTTTATTATATGGAATATTTCTTCTGTAAATCCACTTTCTTACCCATTTGGACCGTTTACGTTTATGTTTAATTAATAACTCATTTGCAATTTTTAATAATTCATTCGTAGTTTCAGTTGTTCGATGACATCGAAACTACTACTTGATTAAATTAACTTGAAAATATATGAACGCAAACTTGAATTCAAGAAACTTGAATTCAAGTACCTTAAATCAAGTAACTTGACCTATGAGAACAAGGCTCTAGAACCAAATTTACGAAAAATGCAAAACCTACTACGAGAATAACTCTAAGGCCGTTCGTTTACAAAATTAAGCTATTTAGAGACAATCTAAACTGTCACAATGTTAGCTTGGTCATTCTACATCTAATACGCCAAAGAAATACGTCAACAAAACTTACAATTATGATTGCGATTGAGGATGACAAGGTTCTATCAAACGAATCATTAGAAATTTGGGTTGACAAGGTTCTATTTGTGCACTTAATAAGTGTAAAATTATAGGGTGTTAGAACTTTGTTATTTTAAAAATATCATTAAAAATGCTCTGAAACCGCTCAATAAGAGAGATTTTCAATAGATTTGACGATTCTGAGTAGGTATAACGACATTAATAACTCAATTTGAAAAATTTTGTTGGATAGAACCTTGTCATTCTAAGGTCGCGATGTGTTGTTGTTGTGTGGATGTGGCTTCTTGTATTCATCGTGTCGCCTTTTTGTTTTCGTTTTGGAATACTCGTCGTACTGTTCCCGTTGTCTTCTTGTTTATTGTTCATCAAGAATTATTTTAAGAACATGGGTGGCGATTTGAAAACAAACCACGTTTTATGCTGTTTTTTTTTTTTTTTTATTAGGATAGGTGTAAATGCATTTACGCACAATGTGCTGGACTCCCGCCACCGGACTACCAGCTAAAACCACCTCCCGCCTTCTACCGGAATAACCTGGGACTGTTTAACACATTGCTTCGGGTTATCGGTTTTTTATTGTTTGCTCTAACGAAGCACCCTCCTGTATTTTATTCTATGATTTTTTTTTTATTTTTATTATTTTTTTATTTTATGTGATGCCTCCATCCAGGCTGCCCCTCCTTTCCCCAAAAACGACTTCCACGAAACGCTCCATTGTCGTCTAGCTCTCCTCATTCCCTAACACCACCTCGACCGCAGTCTCTGGTGTCCAGGCTCTCTTCTCTCTCTTTTTTTTTTTTTTTTTTTTATGTGATGCTTCCATCCAGGTCGCCCTTCTTTTCTTTGAGAATGACTTCCACGAAACGTTTTATTGTCGTCCAGCTCTCCTCATTTCTTAACATTATCTCGACCGCCGTCTCAGATGTCCAGGCTCCGAATTCGCCATCTATTTGCTTCCTTTCAATCTCCCATCTTCCACACGAGAAAAACGTATGCTCCGCATCGTCGATATCCTCCGGGCAATACATACAGTTTGGTGACGTGATCTTCCCCATTCTATAAAGATACGAGGAGAAGTATCCATGCCCGCTCAGGAGCTGGGTCAGGTAGTAGTTCACCTCTCCATGTTCTCGCTCCACCCACTGACTAAGAGTGCCAATGAGTCTCGCCGTCCACCTGCCTGTGGTTTCCTGCTCCCATAGCGTCTGCCACGCCAACATGGTACGCGCTCTTTCTTCCCTTCGTATTCTTTTTTTCTCCCCCTCCGACTTCCTATGGTATATAACCTTCCGCTCTCTCGCCAACAGATGTATCGGTATAATACCAGCTATTACCAGAATGGCCGATTCTGACACCGTCCGGTAAGACGACGCCACCCGTAGGGCACTTCTCCGTTGTACTTGTGCCAATCATATCCGGTACATCTCCTTATCTAGAGAATCAGCCCATATTTCTGCTCCATACAGGAGAACGGACTGAACCGCTGCCATCAGAAGTCGGCTATGCTGTTACCGTTTTATGCTGCTACCGGTTACACGTGGTAAAACAATCAAGTAACGATTTAGGGTTGTGCCACTAATTTCTGTGTGGACAAAAGTAATTATTTTGCTCGCCATAAGACTTTGCAGGGATTTAATTTTTGCTAAAAAAACAGTTTTTTGTCAAAAATAGTCGTTTCCGCTTAAATTTTAGAAACCTGGTTTTGGCAATTATTGTTGCAATATTAATTTACAATCTTTAAGTATTTAATCGTTTTATTTGCAAAAACGAAAAAGCTCCAACGGAGGCTGCCACTTTCGGTGGACAGTTTCCAACCAAAAAATCATTGGGATTCGTAATTTATAAGAAAAGCTTTAGTATTAAATTTCATCCAGACGTCTTCAAAAAACGTCTGACCACTATTTAGAAAATATTAAAAATTTCATTAATATTATATATTATTAAAACAAAATATTTTTCTTTTATTTCAGGTAAGTTACCGGACGTCATGTTAAAAACGAATTTTACAGGGTATGTCGATTTAATTAGATAAATGCTAATAAAACATTTGATAAGAAATTGCTGTCTAGCCTTTTATTTTAAAATCTACTGTAGTAATGTTGATAACATAATACAAACAACTTTAGGCAATTCTTTGGAGAATAATTTAACTACGTGCGTTAACAGTAGTTTACTTCAATCCACAATTTAAAAAAATTGCCACCCATAACGTACGAAAATTCTAGCATTTATAAAATCCATTTGGCATTGTGTTCTACTTTTCATAAATAAAATAAAAACCTTATGTATATTTCTGTATAAGAATGAAAGTTCCAATAAATATTTGCCAGTTTTTTTTATTTTTCTAAGCTTATTCAAAGTGCAAAAATTCTTCAAGGAAAAGTTTGTAACAAAAAAAAAAAAAATACAAAATATTATGCCAGTTTGCCTTACATTTTTTTATGTTATTTTATGGAATTTCCAAATGGGAATATCCATTTTTATGGCTCTTGCTTCTTATACAGAATGTATGCATATATAACAAGCTTAAGCGAGTCGACTATCATCATATCACTTTAAAGTTATATATTTTGGTTTTTTTGTCTTTTAGTTATATCCCCAAATAAATGCGTGTGTGTATATAATGTGGGGATCCTAAAATAACGAATCCCATTTCTAATGTGTCAACATAAAAATAAAAATGGAAAACTGAAATGAAAATGATAAATATGCTGAACACGCAATCAAAGCAACACAAAGTTGTGTTTTCATTTTTTTTTTAATTTTTTTTTTTTTTGAAAATCTCAGCACAAAATAAAAAGCTCAACATGTTTGTTTTCCTTACGTACATAAAATAAATGGCAACACACAAAAAAAAACATGAAAAGCTTGACCAAAGTATTTAAGTATTATTTTTTTTTCTGTACTGTGGATGTGTATTTTCATTTGAGAGATGTTTTGAAAAGATGAAAATCCGGAATGTAATTTAATTTTATTGAATGAAAATTGTTTCAAATCGTTTTGAAAAGGATATGAAGTGAAGAGGAAATTTTTTAGATTTTTTTTTTTGTGCTGTGGTACTTTTATCATGTACGGAAGTATGTACATAATACAGTGTAAAACTTGCCTATTTTCATTTTTTCTTAAATATTTTATTAAGTTTTCTTTGATTGAATAATTTAGTGTGGTATATAAAGAACAAGGATTCTATGAATGGATAAAACGGTTCATCTTCTTTGATGTACATAAGCATTCAGGGTATATATATATATTGTATGCCTACCTGGTTTATAAAAAGAGCCCTCTCCTTTAATTTTTCTTTAATTATTTTACTTGGTTTTCTAAGAAGTGAGGTTGAAAGCGATATGTCTGAATTTTTTATATTTATTTAATTTTCCTTTTTTACTGTGCCTTCACTGATAGACGGACGGATTTTTATTTTTATACCATTCATAACGGACGTTGCTTACCTGGAAAACAGAAATTTATTAGTAAAGAATTTTTATCTGTTTTAACAATTATTTGCAGAGACAATTAAAATCTAATTTGACCAGTAATAAATTGCACGCGAATGTTTCAAACGTGTCATAATTTTTTTGTTATACATTATGAACATTTTCGTTCGAACGTTCGTTCGAACTTCGAAAATAAGAAAAGGATTTTATTAAAATTAAAAACTAACAAGAATTTTTTAAAGTTCGTAGATGTTGAAGAATACGGCGAAACCATGTGATTTGAACTTAAAATTATCGAAATCATTTTCGAAATGTTGGTAAACAACAGAAATAATTTTAGACAAGGTGCGAGCAATGAAATGTGCAAACATTTTGAACGGAAATAACTGAATAAATATAGATTACCTATTTTGAAAATGTTTTCATCAGGGAAGGGTTGTGAGAATATAGAGAGTATATAGTTATCTCTAAAAATTCCATATATCACATTGCAGTATAAGCTAGTGAGGCTGATACCGAATGGTTCGTCGAAGGTGGAAGTCTCGATAAAGGAGAAGCATATTATATACTTTAGTCAGCCTTACGGATCAAGCTAAAAGTAAAAATGCTGAAAAAAACAACAAAAATGAAATTGAAGTCAATCTCTTGGATAAGGCTGCAAAGTGTTCAACTCCTATTGCTCCATAACGCAATGCTTTCAGGATCTTGAATCGTTTCCTTGTTGATGCATGTTATACTGGCAATACAAAGATAATATTGGGTCACTTTTTTAAGCTCGAAATTTACCGAAAACCTTCCGCCCAACCTTCAAGAAGGAGAGGAGCGGTACTAATTTTAGCACAAATGTATGCATCCCCCCCCCCCCTCCTGGGATTATTAGATTTTAATAATGGGCATTTTTTGTGCCTATTTTCCGAGCTTTTTGAAAGTTTCAGCTTGAACAAATCACCAACAGGTTTCAATAATTCATTTAAATATTTGCGCAGTTAAGCCTAGTACTCAGTATGATTTCACGTGAAATTTCAATACGATTTTACCAAAGTGAAATTAAAAATGAAAAATTCCACTTCTGTTTTCATTTTGTAGTACTCAGTTCACCAGCGAAAAATCAAAGTGTGTTCAACACATCAAAGATGGTGCGCATGAACTCTCCAAATTATATGCATGTGAAAAAAAATGTCTCGGCATATTATTTTCACGCGAAATTATAACATTTGTTTGTGTTTGGCAATAAGCAAATTTTTTAATAACACAAATCTATAAATTACAATTAAAGTCAATTTAATTTAATTTATTTACATAAAAATACAAATTCATTTATGTATGTCTACAAATTTATACGTTACAATTAAAAATTCTCCAAATAAAATTTCATTTCTATTTCACGCGAAAATAAATAGATTTTTGGAGAGCGCGGTAAAATTTCATTTCATTTTGAACAGAGTACTAAGCTTAAGCCATAACTAAGTACCTTTCCACCAAATACAGATAAATTAGTAAGCTTAAAGGTTTATGTAGATATAAATTTTGACGTTTGTTTTATTTTTCCTACAACAAAAACAAAAATATAGTTCAAAACTATTTTCATAGCCTAGAAAATTAGTACGCAGCTGACGAAAAATTAAAATTTTCATACAAAAATGACACAAGCGAAAACTAAAATGAAAATTTCACTGCTAAATTTTATCTTGTTCGTTTCGTTCGTTTTTGTTTATTTCATATCAAAATATAGATGTCTCTGTTTAACTCTTCACATTTTTCACTGCGTTTTTATCTGCGCAGGTACGATAAAAACAAGCTAATTTTTGACGTTTCATAATCATTTGGATTTGTTGTTAAACAAACACGTATAAAAATATTTTGACATAAAATTATAAAACAATAATAATGCTACACGAAGCTATTTACAAACATAAATTCATTCCACATTCTTTTCAAGAAAATTCTACAAACTAATTTTCCATGGAATATTTATCTGCTTAATTTTGGAGACCAGCAAAAATTTCATTTCACGTCAGCATAGTAGCATTTTGCTGTCAAAATTTTTCAAAACTTTAGGCAGAGAAATTGCTGCGAAAACGTTTGTAGAGTTTTCACTAGCGCAATCTATATGCGAATGAGATAACTACAAACTTTTCACTTCAGCCGCGTCGCGTACCGCATCTGCGAAATCGTGAGCTAAATATTTTTTTGTTATTTCGCTAGCTAAATTTTACGTCAAATTTGTATGTAAAATTTATCTTAACGTGAGCTGGATACCGACCTTTAAATGCTAAAACTTCTAATTTTATGTAGATTACTGTTGAGTTGGAAGTTTGACTATGTTTCTTTTTGGAAAAGTAGCGAATTCAAGGAGCGGTAGATAGTTTGCGAGATCACCAGAATTTATATTCACGGTCGAATGAGAAAACACAGAAAAAGACAATGAACCTTTTGTAGTGGTACATTGTCATGGGCGGTATATAAAAAGTAAAAATAAAAATTAAAGGTTGGGGTTGGGAGTAATTCTCGATGTCTAAAGTACTTTAGAGTTTCTCAGATTAGCTTTGAGTACTAAAGGTAGACCAGAAGTATTGAATACCGATCAAGGATAAGCGTTCACTACGACGATGTTTCAGTCGTTTTACGAAATAATGGGCATTGAGCAGTACCCGTTCGAAGCTAAGTAGAAATAGTGAACGAGCAATTGACGAGATATCTCGCGAAGATTAGTTCAAGTATTGAATCTCATGACTGAGATGAAAAATTAATCTAGCTGCGAGTAGCCTTGAACAACACAGTGCACAGTGTAACAAAGGAAAGTTTTGAGTAAAATTTCCTTAAATTATTTGAAATCGTTGTACACGATTAGGGATCGAATCGTGTTTAGGAAAATATAAACTGCTTTTAAAAAACGGTAGAAGTACCAACTACTAAAAATTTAATTTTAGTTTTGTTTTAAAAGAAATAAAGAAATAGGGCAACGACAGGAAAACTTAATACAACTAAGTTTTCCTGTCGTTGCCCTATTCAAATGAAGCGGAGTGTAAGAATAACACAAGCGAATTGAATACAACTGAGTTTTATTTTGCGGTATATGCAGATTAGCTAGTGAAATTGGTATTTTTTGTATTACGATATAGATGTCTCTGTTTAACTAACAAATTTTATCTGCAGAAACAACGATTAAAGTAAGCAAAATTTTTGGCATTTTAAAAGCAAGTTATAAAAAATTAACGCTTCAACACTAAGGTAACAGTGTTAAAATTTTACAAAAAACTACAAACCACTTTTTCATGGAATAATTTATCTGCGGTTAATTTTGAAGACCAGTAAAAATTTAATTGACGCCACAAAAGTAACATTGCCCAAAATATCGGAAACTTCCAATAGGAGAACTATAGAATAAAGTAATTCATTGAAACCCAATTTCGATCTCATTAACAAATCAGGAAATCGAAAGTTTTTCGAATGAATTACTTCAAATCGATGATCATTTGACCAAATTTATAGTTATCAAGCAAATCCAGTTACGCAAATCGAATTATTTGGACTAGTTGACTTTTCAATTTTGGGAGGCAAGCAATTCGTTAAATCAATACCAATATATCTTCGTCTAATCTAATAAAATAATTAATCCTACATTATGGGAAAACGTCCAACGGTACATGGGAAAACTTTCCCCCCCATTAAACCATGAGTTTTTAACACAAGAACACCATTTCACAAATTATGGGGAAAACAACCCCGTTAACAAGATGACTAAATCATTCAACATCATCGACGACCTATTCGACTTTAATTTATCAAAGAACAACTTCAAAAATATCCTGAAGAATTATTTTTTTAATTTTTAAATGTTAAATCAAAAGGATAATAGTGCGAAGTGTTTAGCTCTCATTTCTCCATCCCGCAGTGCACTTAGTTAGCGACGACTAAAAATGTGTGAAAAACGTTACAATTGACGATTCAATTGTTAAAACTTCTAAATTTTATGTCGATTTGAGATTCATAGAATTTCTGCAAATACGGAATGGGACAAAAACCATGTACAGGAATCAAAATACGCAGCTGTGGAGTTAGAAATTTGGGCTATAGTGGCATGTCTAAAAAAGTGACAAGTGTAGTTATTTTGGGTTGATTTTACTGTGAGAACTGATTGCATCAGCATTAAGCTGTTGATCAAAAGGAAGATATACATTGAAGGAGCGGTAGATAGTTTGCTAGGTTTCCAGAGTACATATTCACAGTCGAATACGTTAACGAAAATACGAATTCAGTGGCGAACGTTTTGATAAGCAATCCCTTAAATAATGAAGACATTAGATTTAAAAGGAAAAAGGTATACGGTGTTAATCTGAATATGAATTGAATCGCTGCTTTACAACGTAAAAATGTTTCAATTTTGAAAGTTACACCCTTTTTACAGTTAGGCGTTGAGTAAGTATTTAAAAAATTGATAATGTACAACTCACAAGTCTATCGAATGACTAAGTGTAATTGAAGAGACTGTATACGTTCCACAGGATTTAATATATTTTCCGAGATGAACACGTAACAGTTGGGCATCAAGAGGTCAACAAAACTGTTAAAAATTTAAAATTATCATTTTATTTCTCGAAAACGAAAGATTTTATCACGAGATACGTAAATAGATGCATAAAACTACAAGTTTATAGACAGATATGTAATACACAAAAACGGGTAGGCAACCAGCATATCTGTATCTCTTAGAAAAAGGCAATCAGCCTTTTGTTGTAATAAATTGCGACCACGTAGGGACATATCGCCCTAAAAAGTAAACATAAAAATTAATATTTTGGAGTAATTGCCGATTGGTGTAGCTTGCATGCACATATGCTAAAAGCGGTGCTTGAAGTGAGATTATTAATGCTAGACCAGGCATATTGATTACCGATTGAGAATAAGTGTTCATTGAGTTGAAATTGCAGTCGTTTTGCGAAATAATGAACATTAGGCAGTGCACGTTCCATGTCAGGTGGAAATAATGAGCAAGCATTGAATGCCATGCTTGGGATCAACAACTACTTGAGATGCAAATAGTCTTGAACAACACAGTGCACAGTGTAACAAATGAAAGTAATTCGTGTTCCGATCTCCATTCCGTGATTTTCGTGGAAACAGGTACCAGAACTGAAAATTTCAAACAGACTGATGCTAGAAGAAGGACGCATATGTGAGGAGAATAATGTGATAAAGCAATTGAAGAGAGATAAAGAGATAGTTGAGGAAACCTACGAAAGATACGAAAAAAGCAATATGTTTAAACTTCGGGGGATATAGTGATGCACGCACTGAAAGTCCTAACTGGCGAAGTCGTTGGAAAAAATGGTGCTGATAGTCGTAAAACGATGTTATCGAGTTTAGTGTTCTTAAATCAACAGTTTAATATTAAGAAAAGTTTTATAGTTTTCACTAAACGGACTGATAATTGCGACACACTTGTGTGATCAAATTTTATACGGCTGTGTACCAATCCAAGGGTAAAATTCAATTTTAAGTAAATTTTTGGGTAAATTCAATTATTTTTGGAAAAGTCTATGGTAAACTGATCGAAAAATTTGTACTAAAATCGATTTTTACCGTAGTAAATGATTTACCCTTGGATTGGTACGCAGCCTAAGGTGAAACAACAAATGCGAAACAACAAATTGACGCTTTGAGCTTGGTATCCATTTTTTAATTTATATTATTTAGGCTGCGTACCAATAGGCAGGTAAATCGTTTAGATTTTATTAATTTGTGAGCGATTAAACAATAAAAAGATTTTTTTCTAGTGAATTAATCCGGTGTGGTTATATTGGGTGATTTTAAGGGAAGTTAAGGAAACACACTCTCACATAAAAAATGGATTTTATGCAAATTTCATATAAAATTTTGATTTAAGGTCATGTCGGAATAGATCTAAGACGCCTTTTAACCATATATTTGTGAAATTCAATTTGTTTGATGAATTTAGGATTTTAAAATTATGTTCTGTAGAAGTCTCAAATTACGGTTACTGAAATTCTAAAACATTTTATGTAGTGAAAAAGGTATTGCCCAAAAAAATTCTATTGCTTTGAATTTTTTACGCCCCTAGCCAGTTCAAATCAAATTTGTGTATGATTAAATTGAAATCAACACACATTATTGAACGTGTTCCAGATATCAAGCTCGTGATTCACGGAATTATAAACACTTATCTTCGGTATGATCGCAGGCGAACTCAAGTTTATTATCGTTTGTCATCGAAACCCAAAAAGTTATAAATTACATTGTTCAACGAATTCACTAAGACGACAAAACAGAAATATTATTTGCAAACAAACCCGAATTGAAACTTCTGTCCACATACTAACTGCAACAAATCCTACGATAATTGTTTAATAAAAAAACCATTTCAATGTTGTAATAGTTTAATTAAAGTATTTATTTCTGTTTGGCAACATGTCCACACTAGACGAATAATATTGCGAAATGTGAAATCAAAAGAGAAACATATTGATGTGTCCCATTTGCGACGGGACAATGAGAGTTCCTAAAATCGAGCATAAGAAAATATACTGGTCCAATTCCGACAGGACTAATATTAAATTTTTAGCGAAATTAAGACGATCCTAATCAGTGATACTGCTTTTTTACTTCATCTATAGCATGTCATTCTACACTGATGCATGGGAATAGAAGAAAAGAACATATTAAAGGCAAATTAATTTTAAAAATTTCCGGATTCAAAATTTCTTTTTTTAACTTGGTTTTTTTTAAAGAGAGGGGTGAATATGTTGTGGCCAACACTCGAATTTCTCTTACAAAATGTACATATATTTAAAATACACCACACTTAATTTCAAGAGCGAAAAGTTTATCTTACCGAATTTTTGATGATACTGTCTTAGTATTATCAAAAATCTTTACTCTATCTTAAATTTCATAAAACCCACAAGAACAACCCTTAATGATAATTTAATCTCCAAAAACTGGAAAAATTCTTACGGAAGCTACCACTTTGGTACACAGATGTCCACCACATTTCACATGTATCTCCCAATTTATTCAAAAAGCTTTAGTGTTCAGTTTTATTCCGAAAAGTCAAACCGCCTTGATCATAAATATGGCACATTTTTGCTGAAATAAAATTATTTTTATTAAAGCTTGTCATTTCCAGTAAAATTTAAAAAAATGTTCTGAACAAATTTTACTTGAAAGTAAATCTAAAACCTTTCAATGTTTAATCGTTTTTTATAAACGATACATACTTTCCAAAATATTTGAAAAGCAAAACGCTTCTACGGAAGCTATAGAACTTTCGCTTGAGCCGATTTAGGGGAAAAGCATTTTGATCCCCCAATAGATAACATTATGCAGTTTCATCCCCGTTAATCAATCCGTCTGAGGTGTAAGTTAGGGGCCGAATTTTTGTTGAAAAACAATTTTTGTCAAAATTGTCATATCCGTCTTTTTATGGAAAACTGATGTGGGCCGATATCCTTGTGAGAACCGCGGAGTCACACATTTTGAACTTGAGAACCTCGATACTCTAAGTCTCGTTGGTTTCAACTCAGATTTCACCTTTGGGGTCTGAGATCACTCACAATTTATCCCAGCTTTGCGAATTTAGATGGAAAGGCTAAAGGTACCGCTGGTGTCTAAAAACAGGGTGAAACGAACGTTGTTTGCTCATCTACCGTGGTCACTTCTAAACGCTCCCGTGTCTCATCTGGCATTACTCCGGAAACGCAAGCTTAAAAACCGGGCACCTTCGGACCTACTATCGCTTAGTCTTCGGTGAGAACTCGTAAACAATCTGGATATCCTTCTGTATGAGGCCAAATTTGACGATTCTCACATGTTCGTAAAGTATTTCTCGTGTAAACGGTGTTCCCCGCTTTCCTTTGTCTGCATTACATCCAATCGTTGGCAGAATCCTCTATACAGGGTAACACTTTAAGCTAAGAAGTTGCGTTTTTATTTCCCATATTATAAGCGAGAATCTTATTAATGAATGAAGCTCTACATATATTGCTTCTATGCTCGCAACGCTTGGCTGGCGAAATTAGGCAAATCACTAGTGGTAGTATCAGTAGTGCATCTATCTCATGATTTGATTTTACTGCCGCTTTGAACAAGAGTTTGTCTGTCCTTAACTTTATGAGCGGTATCTGAGCTTAAATTCCTTAACAATGGCTGCGAGCCAACTTTCATGAATTCAATAAGGAGATTGGTTTATTAATTTATGCGCTATGTCAGTTATCGATTCACTCATCAATTTGAAGGTGGCACCGATATTCCGGCCTCTGACCACAAGTGAATCTCTTTTAACTTAAACCTTAAACGACCTACTCTAAGATCTATTGTCTTGTGAGCTTGAACCTCTGCTGGTATCTTTGGGCGAGATACGCTAGCCTGATGACAGTGATGTGTTAGCATCGTCTTTGATGGGCGCAATGACATTAGCTTTCGAAAAATCTTGTTCTTTTATTACCAGTCAAAAGGCTTGGAACAAGCTTTTTTCGTGTTCTGATCTTAAAAAACTGAAAGGAGACTCAAATAAAGTTAAGGATCTGACATAAGTTGATTGGGGAAATTTTATAGCATACCAAAAAAATTATAAAAAAAATAAAAGATGTGCTCGCAGGTCATCTTGGTTTAACTTTTGCGAAGAGATTAATAAATTTTCTGGAATTGCTGGATGCATAGGTCTCTGGTTAAAAATGAATCTTGTAGACTTGATGTGCTGCGGCTTGCAGGTTTCAAAATAAGAAATTGTCGAATTACTACTTAATGTGTATTTTCTCGGTTGCCTCGCTATCAATCCTGATTTTGTTGCTTCCGAGCAGTCTTACAGTACTGTGATTCTGCCCAATTGCGAGTGTTTCCTGCTGTACTGCAGCATGGGTTTTCTTTCATTCAAGATCACTTACTCATTCAAGAATGCATTACTTTTGGAGCTGTGGCACAATCTTGAAACAGGAGTATATTTGTTTCCATCTCGAAACCTGTTAAGTCAAATTATACCAATTCCAGGGTATTTCGTCATCTTTCTTCAACTCTTTTTAAAGTATTAGAAATAGTTGTTATCAGATATCTAAGAGAACGTCATTTATCTATCCTCCTACTCAGCAGAATATGACATGATTACAAAGTTGGAAAGTCATGTGAAACTGCTTTTGATGAAGTATGAAGGAGTTGTGGGAACTCCACTGGATATTGCGGCTGCCTGTAAACAGTAAATCTGTATCTATCATCACTGAGGCCTGCATAAATTTTGGTATCAACCAAACCATCGTTACCGGGATTGGATCCTCGTTTAAATCTCGCATTGATATGGCCGATCTGAATTCTTTTTCTCTCTCTGTTCAAGTTACAAAAGTCAACCACCCCCCGGCGAAGGGACTTATCACCTGTCGTGTGATTATTGGTTATTGTAAAGTTACTTGTTAAACTGCAGCAATCTGGTTTTACTAATCAGAGCTGTGCTGATGATTTAATCGTTTCGGTTGTGGGTAAACTACTTGATGTACTCATAATAAATTGCTACCAAATTTTTCTTGCGATAATTTTTTCCCGGTCGTTTATCCAACAAGAGACTCATGGTTGTCTCAAAACTTCAATAACTGTTTTTTTGTCTAAAAATTTACTTCTGTTCATCATATTCATATTTCTTTTCATATTTGAGACCATACTTTGCGCTTTTGGCGTCATGTCAACAATAATCGATAACATAATTGTTCGCATTTTGAAAAGCATGAACATTTTCTCTGGGTGCTTTTTCAATAACTTTAAGTTGTTCTTGGTGAATATATCTGCCCAGTCAAAGGTAAACTCCTAATCTATAAATTCTACGAAACAATATATGAATAAGATGAAATAAATAATTACGTTTTATTAATTGTTTAAACTTAATAATTACCTGCTTATGCTCCTTTGGTTATTAAATACGAAAATTTACAACAAATCTGTTTTGATTTTTACGTATTGCTTAAGTTCATTTCTCCTATAGTGAGACTCCAAAATCCACAAACTCAAACAACTTTGTATTTGGTTGCACAACCCGTAATTTATAAAGCTTACCAGGCAGCCGCCATCATATTTCTTGCCAGTAACAGACAAAATATGTCTAAAAAATTTAATTGAAAACACCACCAACCCAATTGTCAATTGGAGAACCATAGAAAAAGTGATCCATTAAAATCCAATTTCGATTTCATTAACAAATAAGGAAGACAATAGTATTTCAAACGGATTCTTAGACTAGTTGACTTTTTCATTTTTGGGAAGCAAAAAATTCGTTAAATCAAAACCAATATATCTTCGTCTAATCTAATTAAAAAATTAATCCTCCATCGTTTTTGACAACATTAACCCATATAAAACAAAACACTTGCTATAATTAAGTATATACATACAAAATTAAATATATAATTAAACCGTGATTAATGAAGTAAAACCCCCCAAAAATCAGAACTTTAAATGACATTTTCCGGGTCATCAAATTTTTTGTTATAATTATATCTTCATCTAGATAATTTATATAAGTTTAAATACTAAAATTATTTCTCGACCATCCTCATCAGAATAAACTAATTTCAAAATAACATAAAATAAATATCTAAAGTTCAAACTATCAACTACTAGAAGTTTTTCGTTATTTTCCACTATATAAATTTTTACTATTTATAGTGTCCACCCTTCTCAATTTGGCAAGAGTCTTCCATAAAAAAAATATATAATTTCACAAAACTTAAATAATATTTTGACAAATAAAATAAAAGAATATCGAAAAGAGGAAAACCCAATAAAGTTGTTTTCCATATTCCATCGTACATACATAGCTATATACTCGTTTATATATAAATGTATTACAATGCAGTTATTCCATTTATTAAAAAAATTTCCCGATTGTTTGTTTACTCTTCTCTGTTATGACAAAAAATATTTTACCAATTTTCATCCTAGTAAAAATAAATATTTTCAGCACAAATGTCTAACTATTTACGCTGATTTTTTCAACTTTGTAAAATTATGTAGATTTGCTGTGTTCAGCCCTCCTTTCATCATACACTAGTATGTCTATTGTGCTTCCATTATCGATTTCCCATCGAGTTTTCCGCACACAATCCTTGTGTATAGAGTTATTTTGGTTGTTTACAAAAAAAAAATTTAAAATGCAATTTTCCTTTTTTTAGTGTTGTTATTATTTTATTATTATTGGAAGATATAATATTGTTTTGTAATAATCAATTTTTATAGTAAAATGTGTACGTAAGAAGTAAAATCAATTCCTTAACACCGAGACTATATAGCTATAGGACTATATACGAAAGGTGTTGTTTGTAAACTTAAAAAAACAATGGAATTACGTTTTCCTTATAAAATATTTTTTTTTTTTTTTTGGTTTTTTTGCTGGTAAACGATCGATCTGTGGAATGGAAATTATGGTAATAACCGTTTTATTTTATGGTTGCTCGGGATAATCAATTTGTTATTTTTAGAATGAGTGCGCACATTAACATAAAAAAAGAAGTTAAATCCACAAAAAGGAAATTGCTTGAGAATTTATGTTAGGGAATTTTTTTTTGTATATTAGAACTAGTTAAGATTTAGGAAGATTAATGATTTAAAACTTTAGTGATTTATATAAAAATGTAGTATTTTTGTAAATAGTTATAAATTATAGAAGAATTTAAAGATTAAGGGGACATACGCAGAACTAAATTAGCCGGAAGTGCTTCGACACACCACTATAGAGAAATATCTGACAAATTATCTGACCATAAACCTTATAACAGGCAAAATGTACCAGGGATGTCATTGTCGATACTATATAGTACCTTTTTCGGTGCTCTGGCTGTATGAAAAGTACTAATATACATTCGTGCCATTTGCAGTACTTTTGAGAAAATTAATCACTCGTAATCAGTTTATGGAACAACTTTTGTAGAAGAAAATACATAATAACAAGATGCAATCCTTTGGATTTCAGCTGGTTCTCTCTTGAACTTAATGTTTTGAGCAAAGTGTAAAATTTTGTAAGAGCCGCGTGCAAATTGCAACTCTTTAGGATGTTCTATGTGTAAAACCTTATATAAAACCATGTGAAAGGATAATAGGATAGCTTAATGACGTTTAATTATTTTGGCGCGACAGAATTACAAAGAAATATCAAAACATTTCGACTTTTTCAGTTATCAATAAAGTCGAATTTATATTACGTGCGTCAGAATTCTCCGGAAAAGTTTAGCGCACTTTGAAGAGAAGTGGGCTGTGATTTGTCCTAACTATCACATAGCATTTATAATTTTTATTTTGAATTGGCATGCCTTCATAGAAATTTATCGAAATAAGCATAAGCAATATTTCATTTCCCAAATTACAACAACAATGCTTTGTATTCAATGCCGATTTGGAATTCGTTGAATTCCTACAGAGTTGATGTTAATGAAATTCCAATTATCGTATTTTTTAGTTACTGTACTTGTTACTAGAGTTTTAAAAATCAATTTTTGTGTTCTAAATGTTGCCATTTTGTATTGATTTTTTACAATAAACATTTTTAATAATACATAGTACTAGCACTAAATAATATTTGGTTTCCAACAAAATAATAATTGTGGCATAGTGTATTGACTGCAATGGACTCATACAAAAAAAAAAAGATAAAATATAATCATACAAAACTACCAACTTTCAAAAACAAATCACGAGAATTTATTGGTTGCGTCTTTTGACCAAAATACGAATTGAATACCAATTTCAATGGGAGAAGTTTGTTTGCCAAGTAAATTATTTTGGTTAGTTGGTACTCGCTTGTATTGCCCTCATTCAATGCTTTGTAAATTAAACGCACTTTCAAATGAATTAAACTATCTTTACGTTTCTTATTTCTCTAAAACGAACAGACAAAACAAAATTTGACGTTTTGTAAAAAAAAGGAAATGTCAAAATATAATAAGCAAAATTTTCTTTATTTGGCAAAAATAAATATTTTTAACCATAAGTTGGTACTAATGCGTCGAAATTTAAAGCAAGATAAAACAATTTTATTGTGAAGAGGATCACAAAGTGTGAAGCGTTTGCAATGTAGGGTATTTTAGTCCGGCTTGAATTTTTCCCAGGTTTTCATTCTACGATTTAAAAAAAAAATACCACTAGCGGCACAAATGTTAAAAGACTCATCCTAGAAATTTCTACATATCATACGTATTTCTCATCCCACGATTTTTATTCATCCCAAACGATTTTGATCTCCTTATCGCAAACATTTTATTTTTATTTAAAGTTAAATTTTGAACAGAAAACTAATGTGCTTTACATTCCTGGCTTTCTCAAGCTCAGGAGATAAATTCTGTAGATCGTGGGAATCATCACAATTCAAATAAACGTGACACGGGAAATGTATTGGTACCTTTCAAAAATAGAAAAAATCGACTTTGTTTAAAAGTTTGAAAGATCTGCAAGTTTGTTAATTTAGATAAGTTGTAGACATGATCTTTGTTCATCTAAGGTCTGGAACCTCAGTAAAAGTAGAGAAATTCTCCAGCCTTAATTTTTAAAATGTCCTCAAATTAGTTGATATAGATAAATTCTAGACTGCTACAATTATCGACCGTGCGAGTATAAGGACCCACTGATCATCGGAATCCTTGCTGTGCAAATTTGGGTGAAAGTTAAAAATTGAGCAACACAATAAGGCTGGGACGGGTATTTCTATCAAAAGGTCTGCATATATGTCATTACCATCAGTTTCTGTACCCTTTTGTCCAATTTATGGCGATACATAAACTTCCGTTGATCTTGGAAATATCTACTATTCGAATATAAGAGACATGGATATAAGAGACAAGTTCCTTTGAAAAGAAGCAAATATTCAACTGCTTTATTCTCCAAAATTTCTTAATCTAGATAAATTATATACTCTTATGGCTACCATTCACTACTCTCCACGTATCCACCGTCCAAGTATAAGACACGCTTTGGTCGTGGGAATTCTCGCAATGTAAGTTTGAGTGAGCGTTCTACGATATTCTACGAATTTGAACAATAAAATTTTTTCCGAGATCTAGGTGGACACGTTCTATTAAGATGTCCACACTGGCCACTCGTAAACAATTTGGTAGGGCGTTGTCTCGCCTTAAACCGTTGAAATATGGAACGTCGTCTCTCCAAACAGTAAGAAAAAAATATTTTGATGGGCATCCTCCCGCTGAAAATATATTTGGCCTCGAATGGCCGCCGTAGATAATTATTGTGTCCTTTCGCTTTACCGATAATAGGAATGGCCTCAATTGGCCATCCGCATGGGGTATGGTATGTTTTCTTTGCTCAACAATTTTTTTGTGGGAAACTGAACTCGGTTCACACGGCACGTTTCTGTTTATCCACCAAATTTACGGTAGCCAAATTAAACAAAAATTTTCCTCATTTCAAGGTTATTACCATATTTCTCTTATATCTTTTCGAATTTTGATATAAGAACCAGAAATATTTTCCACAACTAAAAATTTTTTCTTTTCACTATGAATTTGCTTCAAATTTCCATACCAAAAAATTCCATTTTATTAGAATTTTATATTCATTTATTAATTACTTAAATCATTAAATTTAAGCAATCACATAAATTAATCATATAAACTTTCACTATTATTAATCTTAAATTGAATGAATGCCGCGGGGTACATGGCCTATTCAATTATGACGAAATTTAGTTTTTAAAAATGTAAAATTAAAAAAACTAATTAAACAATGTTATGACCCTCAAGGTGTTGTAACAATTTTGCTATTTTACAACGGAACCAATACGTTTCCGGTGTCGAATAGCGAGAATTTTCACGATCAGCGAAAATTCAGTTTTCATCAAAATTTGGCCAACAGAGTACAGAAACTATTGACAAAAACAATTCTGTGTACCTTTTAATACAAGTACCCATCGCGGAGTAATTTTCGTAGCTCAAATTCGTAGAATGTCTTGAAACCCACACTCAAATTTACATAGCTGGAATTCCCACGATCAACGGAGCTTCATATTGGTACGGTAGATTGCCATAGGAGTTATATAAATCAATAAATCTGCGGACTTTTTAATTCCTTGGGCAGTAGATTTTTTTTGTTTTTCAACAAAAAATTTTCACCACACTCTTTAGATTTTAACAGTACAATTTGCTTCTTGCACAGGAGCTAAATATTGCTTTGAATAAAAACAAATAGTATGTGGTGAGAAAATCAAAAATTATAGGATGAAAAAAATCGTGGGATGAGAAATACGTGTTATATAAAAAATGAAGTCTTAACACTTTGTGCTGCGTTCAAAACATTTCAAAACTCTCAGTCAAATTTGTGCAGAGAAATTTGACGCAGGTAACATAAAGTCTCCTTAAAGGTAATTTTATATTTACCTGCGTCAAATTTAATCGGAAAAACTTGGTAAAGAATATTGAAGGAGAGTGAAACCAAGCAGCAAAATTGTTCTTTTGGCAAAGAAACTCCATCATTATATTTTTTGGTTCCGATTTCTCTTTATAGCTGAGATTACGGTAAGATCATTTACTTGAAGCAACCTTCTTAATTTTAATTACTATACTAATAAACTGGTGCAGTTCAATTCCTACAATAAAATCGAGCTTCAATCTAGTTAGGACCACAATGGCCACTCAGTCGTTAATATCACACTCACTAACATGCTAGTTAATTACTTATTATCAAAACAGCTTTGTAGTCTTCTTTCAAAACGATCCATTTTAAACTGTCTGTATATAAAAACCTATTTTCCTGTCGGGTCTTGCAGAATGATATTTTGATGTGCGTTCGGATAGATTGAATTGAATTTGTGTTGAAATTTGCTTGTTTAGTTATAGTCAGTTTTTGGTGAAGTAGGTTAACCTGCAGAAAGTACTTTCAAAGTAGATTCAGTACTCTGTTCCTCAAAAATTCAGTATTTTGGATATCTTAGCCATATAATATTTCTGATATGTGTGGGGGCAATATATCGCAGATGAAAAGATGTTGTGATGACCAGATTTTACCCTCACGGTGGTTACTTGCATGGATTCTTTTTCTATTTTTAATTCTTCATGATGTTTGATATTATCCCTAATAAATATAGCTGACCCTCCTCTTGCTCGTTCTGCAGGATGTGTGGTATTGTAACAAGTATATCTCCAGATTGATACATAGGAGCTGTTAGTAAAATGTGTTTCTGATATTAAGCATGTATCAATTTTCTCGGTATTTAGAAATAGTTCTAATTCTTCTAGGTGTTGTGTTAATTCGATTGCATTCCATATGGCTTTTCTTAATGAGTAGTTTTGATGTCTGGTTTCCGCTCCGGAATTATGAATTGAACTATGTATTGCATATTATTTATTTTTAACTATTTTGGAACTTAGTATTTCCAACAGATTAAGTAGATTCAGAATTAACTTATTTAGTTTATTCTGTTCCTCAAGGTTCGTTAAAATTGCTGGGACAGTGTTTTTAAAATTTTCGGTACTGTTCGTCTGGTTTTCTTTTGAATTTGAAGCAGCTTGTGCATATGTTTAATTCTCCCTACGCGTAGATGCTTCGTTTCTTGCTCGATCCGTGTTTGGATAGCTTAGAGGGATTTTGCGTATTTGATCCCTCGTTTTCTGTAGCTGCTTGGCAACCTCATATTCTCGGTAGCTGGGCTGGATGCTACCCATTATAACTTCTACATTTTGCTGATTCTTCTTTAGATAGTTGGTAAGTCCGGTAAGTCTGGTAAGTCTGTGTTGGGTGCTTTTCAGCACATTTTAGACATCTTGGTTCGCGCGCGCAATCTCGTTTCGTATGGTTACAGCCTTGACATTTTTTACATTATACTATTCTTGTACTGCCTCTGTTAACAGGTTCGATCTTTACTCGCATGTTGAGTATGCCAGTTACATTGTAATTTTTTTCGATTTGCTCGAATTTATCAAACGTTAGTATGAACAGGGATTGCCCTCTTTTTGTAACGGCTTCTAGTAGGTTTTCTCCGCTACGTCTCTCTTTTTCAATAATGTTCACGACCTCAAGGATTTTAAATCCATTATTTTCAAGATCCTCCATTATTGAATTACTTTTACAAAACAATGGGAAAAGTACTAGGGGTGAGGTTTGAACGGAGTAATCAGAACTTTATTCTGGAACTTGATAATCCCGAAAAATTCACTGGAAGATAATAAATTTACCCCAAATATCCGATCTTCATTGATTTTTAATTTTAGACCAGTTTTAAGAATTTTTCAAGATCAATGAGTGGAAAAATTAAAACAGTTCTAGTTTACTTAACAAATTTTAATTGAACACTTCATTGCCGAACTCTTTTTAAGTGACGACCGTGCTTTCTGAGCACGGTCGTCAATTAAAAAGTGTGCGGCAATGGGTTAATGGAAATTTCCGATTCTCATTTACTTATATCAATTTTCCGGGTTGGATCCGGGTTTAGTTACCAATGGTAACTAAAAGATTTAAGTAAGGGGTGGTAACATTTTTTGTTTTTCAATTGTTTATGACTGCCATATGAAATTTAGCGTCATTTATATGTTTGGAAGTGAAAATTATATCATTTTCTCACAGTTTTCCCATGAAAACTCCCGACAGCTATATTCATCATTTGCTCATCACATCATTTTTTCTGTATATTTCCGCCTATAGAAACAAATGATGTCCGATTCTTTGATATATAAACAAATGACGGCTGAAGCCGTCATTTGCGCGAATAGGACGGCTATAGCCGTCATTTGTTTCTGTTGGCGGAAATATATCGAATTGCTAATCATGAAAAATCGCACAAAAAAACAATTGATATGTTATCTGGAATGTTTCATTTTTTTTTCTTAGATGTATTACTGAATAATTAACAAATAAATGCATCAGTACACTTCGTTAGAATGATGTTCCTTTTTTTATTAATTAAAATATGCAGGACGGCTGTAGCCGTCATTTGCATATATATCTACAAAAATTTGACGGCTATAGCCGTCATTTGCGGGAATGGGTTAAAAATTCTTTACAAAACAACACAAAAAAAATTTTCCGAATCTTAGCAAAATATGCAACATTAATGCAGACTTTATAGTGGTAACTATAATATTCGGGCTACTAGATTTGCTTAAATAAATTGCAATTACTTAGTTTGCCATTCTGTTTATCATGTTGTTTTATTTCTGACAAAGCATCTATTTTACAACTCGAAATTTTGTTAAGTGTATTAATAAACATGACTTATTTTTTCAAAATAGTTTTAATAAAAAAACATTCGGTTTTGAATAGCCCGTGTGTGATACCATTTAAAAAATTGGATTATTTTCGCATATTTTTTTGATAGAGAGTCAATTATCTGTAGTACATTGTTCTTCCGCTGGCGTCGGTTAAACATAAAAAACAAATTTGAAGAAACAAAAAGATTTTACAAAACCATTATTTTATTTGAGAGAAGATAATGCAGCTTATAAAAATGATACTATTGGAAATTCACACTCTTCGTACTAAAAAAGAAAGTTAAACAAAAGAATTATTGGTTAAAAAAAAAATGCGCGAATGCGATATCACTAAAAAACAATAAAAGTGGAATAACTTTTGCACCATCGACAATTCGAAAAACTTTACTTGTTGGAAATGAGCTCCCCTGTCACCCTGCTTCGTTTGGGATACCCTGTATATTATATACCAAAGTATTTATTTGTGATCAACACCAAAGCGATGAATTTGTGAACTGAAGTGCTGGAAATAAATTTGTTGCTTTTCCTGAACCTTTCAACCATCAATGTTTTATACGTTACATAATATTATTGGGATAAAGAAAATGTAACTGCATTTAGCGCCACGGAATGGTATAATTAGCTACCAGCGCCAAAACAGTGGATTCATGAACGAAAGATGTGATTAAAAAACTGTTCCTTTTTGCAAGACTTTTTAAATGATATGTCAGATATTTATATGGGAATAGTTAAATTTGTATCATTTCAAGCAATATAAGTAGACTTTTCGGTATTTTTAAGACCTTTTGAAGGATATATGACAATTGTATGTTTGATAATAAACAAAAATCTACCAAATTGTTACCTCATCCAAGACCTTTCAAACGATATACTCTATACACGAATATATTTAAAAAATGTAAAGCAATCTAAAGCTATGGCTGGTACCCGACCTATTCGAGTAAGAGATTCAAAATGCTTTTCAATTTAACGGATTAAACATAAAAGAAGATTGACGAAAAAATATTCGAATCACATAAGCCGTTTTGAGATATCAACGGTAATGACATTGATCCTTCCAGATCGAAGGGCAAACGAAGGGTTCCGGGGCCATTTTTTCATCAGGATTTTGTCTACATATGTCGACCATTCCGAACTACGCGTAGACGCATAATACTAACAAAACTTAATAATAAAGATGTAAATAATAATAAATTACTTATACATATGTTGATAATTGTCGTGCTTTTTTATCAGCGTTCTGCTCCGGATACATTGAGAAGTGATTTTGCTTAAACAGAACTTGAATAAAAAAATTTACTTACTGGTGGTTTTTAAGACTAAATTGCAATTTTTAATTCATCTGTGTATCCAAAGTAAAGAAAAGCAAAGGCAGAAATTTGGTTAGCCCCACATATTTATACGGAGCCGCTACAAGGTGCTCGTTTCTAGTTGCTAGGAAATTTCAAAAAGGTTTTTTTTTACAAGTTGAAAATGTAACAAGCTGAATTGTTGTTTATAACATCAAGTCAAATTAAATGTCAATTTAGAGTGTATTTCAATAGCCGCATAAATAGCTAAAAATTTATTCATGGTAATTTTTTTTTAACTTTTTAACTTTTTATCTGTTTCAACTAGTTTAAATTTTTTGACAATTGTACGGTTGCTATTTAACGCAATTCTCAACGTATAAAAGATAAAATTTCGAAAACAGTAAAAATTACAATTTTTGTTAAATTCAAACTTCTATTTACAAACAATCATTTTGTGTTTGCCATATGTTTCACATATAAAAATTTTAGAGAGATAATGATAAATAGTTTGACATTTTTATTCACCACAATTTTTAATTTTTTATGCGGTATTTAAACCAATTGTAACACACTCTTAGATATTTCAGATCATTAACCGCCCGTTTTGTGGGATTAAATTGGAAGTTTTTGTAATTTTCCCCAATCTATCGAAAATATGTGAATGATACACAATTATTTCGTTAAGATACGTATATGAAACAATTACGTCTTTTATAGAAAGAAACCTTGGTTGACGATTTGAAACGACAGACTGACAGGCACAGAAGTCTAGTTGACAACTCAAAATGTTTCAAATAATTCAGTGAAACTAGATGCAGTTGCTTTTAAACTCATTATAAAGCGACAATACGGGTAATAGATAAAAATCGAATAGATAATTTACCACTCCGCTCTCAATAGCAAATAAAAAAACACACCAAATGTATTATTAGGTGTGCAAGTAGAAACTCGGCACTGAAGTTGGGTGCGCATTAAAATATACTTGAACGCATCCAAATTGCCCGTCGTTTTGGATATACATATGTAGCTTAGTTATTACTGTTTTAATGAGATAAGTTTCCATCTGACGTTTTCACATGAAAAAAAATACTGTTCAAGCTATGGAAAAGATTAATTCGAATTTGGGTGCGAATTCTTCTAATAGTAAAAATGTTATTTGCAAGATTTCGAGACAGCAATTTTAGTCTTAAGGGCTATCGATAAAAACCCGTGTCAAACTCAGAAAGAGCTATATATATATATATATATATATATATATATATATATATATATATATATATATATATATATATATATATATATATATATATATATATATATATATATATATATATATAGTAATCACATGACTTATTGGCATTGCAGCCATGCATGCAACTACAAAGTACAAATTAACATGTAAATATTTAGTGTTTACATATGAATTAATCACCCATTGAGATAGCGAATTTTTATAAATACACTAAACGAATCAAAATTTAATCATGCATTCTGATTACCCTAATCATAGGAGATGAATATGATTACAAGTATCATAATAATAATAAGCTCCGTTTTCAGTGATTGACACAATTAAACAAATAGTATTTCTTATTATTGTATGATAGGGAATATCACAATAATGTTATAATGATTTCTATTATTATTATATGGTAAATGCAATCATGTTTTTATCATATTTTTTTTCTGAGTGAATGTAATGGGAGAAATACAGAAGGAAGGAAACGTGGTTACTCATAAACTGACCGAAGAAATTAAAAACCTAAGAACACTATGGGTTGATTTAGGCCAGCCATCAACATCAGTTGCAAAAATGTATATTCATGCCAAAAAAAAAGTTACGGCGTGTCCGGGGGAATTGGAAAGGAGTCATTTACGTCAAGCTTCTGGAACGTGATTAAACTGTTACAGCTGAACGTTACCAGGCCCAGTTGATCAAACTAAGTGATACTCTGGAGAAAAAATAACCATTTACAGTAATCGCGTATTCTCCAGGCTTGGCTCCCTCTGATTGTCACTTATTCATATCGTTATCATCATATTTGAAAGCCCAGTGGATCACAAAATTAGAAGATGTGCAATAATAGCTCGATGAGTACTTTGCTTCGAAACCACCATGTTTCTTTCGCGAAAACATTTATCATCTACCTGATAAATGGCAACAATTGTGAATATTTCGTAAAGTTGAATTTGACCAAAAAAAGTATAATTTCTACGTTTTCATGTCCACACGTCGACAGATGATGATCATGTCCACGTGTTGACACATGATGTTAGAATTATGGAGATAGTAACAAATCTTAAAAAAGCTTGAGTTTGGAAACAATTTATATCAAAAAATTTCAAAATTCATCTCAAAATTTGGTGAATTTCCACCAAGATTCAAAGTTATAATCAAATTATTAAGGTAACATTTTGTTTGATAGATATATTTTATTAAAAGAAAATTATTTATTTTGTAAAATGCCAGCTTCCTAAAATATAATTTAAAAATTTTAAGCCATCCAAATTATTTAGTAATTTGCCAATGTATACAGTAAAAACAGTTCTAAACATTTATTTTTAGAATCTATATAAAAAAAAATATTATGCTACGGAAATCATTTGGATAAAATACCACCGCTTGCAGCAATTTGGAAACATAATAAAATTATTCCGTCGGACAAAAACGTTGTGTTGTTTTTATTGAAATTTTAATAGCGCGAAACCATCGCCGATTGTAGTCATAAACTCGGTTTGCACACACGCTACAAATAAAACCGGTCACATAATAAAAATATGGTACGAATACATAACATATTCAGCTTTAGATATATAAACCTAATTAAAAATACATTACAATCAATTAATCATAACGAAATCAACACACACATTTTTTATTCGCGTACATTTATACCAAAGCTCTAAAGCTTTTTATGTTATCCATTCTGCGTGCAATCATAATTTTTTTAATATCCATTTTAGTAATTTTAGCGATTGTAACTCAAAACTAAATCGAAATGTAGACTATGTACATAGCGAGAATAGTTTCTAATGGCTTTTTAATTATATTTTTATTTTATATAGACGGAGCTTTTTTATGCTTGTTGGGGCAAAACACAATAAACAGTAAACTGGTCGCTTATAAAGTAATATAAAAAGTTGTTTAAAGTAGCAATAGGAAAATGGAAAAATAATAATTAATTCATAAAATATAAAATCCAACTGTATATTATAGTAGTTACACCCATTTCATTTTTAATAGAATTAGTAGTTAGTGATTAACAATTGTAATTACATGTAGTTTCTCTATTTTTCACATCAGACACCGTTAATTATTTGTAAACACTTTGAAAAACATTTAATTAGTGCATGTGGCGCTCTGATAATTGTTTCGACATTTACAAAAAGGAAAACTGTCAGATTATCATCCGCAACACCATTCTACACGTAAACAGGAAATAAATCATTTACTGTGTCTGCTGTAGGAGCATTCGATCGCTATGAAAGCTCTGTGAAAAATGTTATTACTAAGTAAGTTCAAATTTTAATGGCACTAGTTAGTCAGTTATTCCAGAGGAATGTGTTTGTATTAGTTGCTTGTACCGAAGATATTTTTTTTTATTCAGCTTGATGACGGTGTAGCGAGAAACAGCTAAAATGAAATACCATTTTTTCATGTTATTGTTACGTATTTCAAATTAGACTGTTGCTGAATAATTTATTTATTATCAAGATGTCTTCAAAAATATTTTATTGTCAAAGCGAAATTCTGCGAAGTTTTAGCATTTTACTTGTCAATGATGACCGTTATATGTTTCATACAAAATGATAAATATTATATCTAAGTTTGAAGACGATTTTCAATACACAACTATAAAGGAAGGTAGCAAATGCACCTTGCTCGTCATGAGCTTCAAGTTAATTTAATTTCCCATTTAATTTAATAAATTTTCATTCTGGTACATTTTCTTCCACAATCATCCTTTCCTCCAATTCAACATATTTTTAATTATTAACTCATTCTACATACGCGAACATATAGTTAGAACACGTACAGTTTATAGCGTATAAACGAATAAATAGCGCTACACATCCAGCTAAATGTTGTAATAAAAGCACTGAAGTTTTTTTATTTTTCCCAAACCTCCTAAATGTATCTGGATTTTTATTATTACTATGATTACTGCTACGACTACTATTATTACTATTATTATTATTTTTATGATTATTCTTTGTCATTTTCATTTGCCGTGATAAACGAGAATACAGCAAATGGCGCAACAACAACAAAAAAAATTATAGCAAAATTAATTTGAAAAGGAAGAAATTGTGGAAAATGAATTTTAAATATTGTTCATGTTGGAAAATATTATAATATCGTATACATACCGAAAGGAGCTAACTTGTCACATGTTTTTTTTTAATGTAAGCTTATATTAGAATAGATGGATAGACAAGGAGACAGGATTCCATTATATTGTTTTTGTACAGCTATACAGAAAAAAAAAAGAATTCCTTCCGCTGAGAGAAACACAAATTCAGGAATACGGAAAATGTTTTATTTTACAATTTTTTCCATTTTTCAATTTCCTTCTTGGTATTTTTGTTATACAGCGCGATATTACAATACACTACATGCATACCTGTTAGGAATGTGCAATGCACATATGAAATTGTATACTATAATAGTGCGGTTTGTCTTATACAAAGATAGTTAGTCTATTGTACTTAAAGCTCATTTGTTTGATTGAATTCGAAAACTATTCAATATATTGGATTGAAAGGATATACTATTGCTAACGTATATTGAAATTATTCATAGCTATACCATTCGACGAGTGGTTTTAATATACATAATTGGTTGATTGGGTTTGTGGGAAAAATAATTGGTTTTTATTTAATTATCTTGGATTAGTCTGAAGTATATAAATTTATGCAGCGCGTTTGCATTTCAGAATTATTGGGTCACAGGAAATGAATTTCTAGTGTAAGTGAAAAAAAAATGTTCAACCCTATACACTTAGTCTATGTAATACATAAAAATTAAAGTTTCATTGTTTGTCTCGTATGCGTTTCCATAGGTGGAATGCGAGACGTTTCAACAAATTTCATCAAATGCAATACATATAGAGAGCATATAAAAAATTCTTTGACTGCTGTACCTCACAAATATGGGGGTTTCTAGAAAAAATAATGCAAGATCGAAACAACTCTATTTTATAGCTCGTTAATCATATAGGCATCTCTACGATGTCTTGTCCATTGATCATAAAATCACCACTACACTTTACACTATCGCGAAATTTAAAAATAAAAAAAAAATGGCTGACCCCCCCATAATTATGTTGGGATTTTTTGTTCTGGGAAAACTTGCACTTACGAATCTACAAACATACGGGAAAATTTATAAACTTTATCATTAGTACAAAGTTATGGTTAATTTAGCTTGTTATTTTTTAACAATTATTTTTGTTTTGAATACTAAGTTTTTTTTATAGTGTAGAATTACACTTTCTGGGCCATTGTAAACTTTTTTTCTCATTTTCAGTTTATCGGAAATATCACTTTATACCCCCTCCCTACACACGATCTGATTTGGTCAGGCGATAGGGCCAATTTTGTCAGGTCAGATGTAATATCAGGTCGTGTGTTGTAAGTTTGTCGTATGACAATTTTTCTGTCGGGTTATGTCAGGTGAAAAATCCATCTGACCGTCATCACACCAACCAACCGCCTGACCAAATCAGGTCGTGGGTAGCGTTGTTGGGTGGTTGATTAAAACATATTGCTTGTTGGGTATGTCAAAATCGATGATTAAATAAAATAATTGATAGATATATTTTAATCATACATAATTAAATTTTAACTATGTAATGATATTTAATAAATTTTTATTTAATAATAATATATAATATTGAAATAATAAATAATTTTTTGGTTGAAAATTTTAATTCCATAAACTTATAACATCCCAAATAAATGACTTAAGAACAAGAATAAATCATTTTTAGATCATATTTTGGCCTTTTTGTCGCCAATATTTAAATTTGCCACAAGCGCGATAGCAATTTTTTTTATTTTTGCAATTTTTTATTCAATCTTTTTTTCTGTTTTTCAAACTTTCATGTCCAACAATTAAGATATAAAAATGACAGATGCCAAGATTTTATAATTTGTACTCAACGCAAGAAAAAAGAGGAAAGATTATCAGGTAGTTTGTTGGATCGTGTCATTGCAACACCTGCTTTGGTTGAAACGACCGTCGGCCCGATCAGTAAGAACGTGTGGATACGCTTTTAGTCTCAATGAGCATTTCCACATACTGCATTTGCAATAAAACTATCTCAAGCAGCTCAACGTTATTTTCGTTATATAAAGAATGCTTGAGCGAAACGGATCGTAAAAACAAAAAATAAAATTTTAAAAACCTAGTAGGTATTGAAACAAGATGTAGAACTCTTCACATTTGCTAAGGCGTTTAAGGCGTATCAGTGTTGCATTCGCCCGTTCATTCATTCAAAAAATTTTTTGACCAATCATATTTCTCCAAAATGACGATTTTTTTCAGCTGCATTTTTTCACAAGAGATGATTGGTCAAAAAAATTTATTTGAATGAATGAACGAAATCATAGTTTTTCGTTCGGCTTTATTTTCTACCAAAATTCATTTTCTTACTAATCGCGTAAAACAGAAAAAAATTTCCGACCTTACAAATATTTTTTGTTGTTTCGTTTGTGTTAGTGAGTAGCTATATAACACTACCTGCACATAAACTTATTGCTGCAAACATGCTGCAACATACCTCTGCTTTAAAATTTAGTTTATGAGCAAAGAGGTAAGAGACGAAGAATAACTCATCGTGTGGCAAGCCTAAATATTAGGAAATAAGATCTATTTAAGTATTTCTATTTAGATTCAAATTACAAGCCAAGCCGGATCTAAAATTATTTACTCAGTTTGATGAATTCGCATTTCTCACGATTCGTCTTGTTACTTATCAACGTTGTGTTCAAGACTCTCTTATCATGTTATATGCTCATGTTGCATCTATCAATAATGCTTGCGTATTTCATAATTATATACTATATTATAAATTAAAGCCAATGGTCAGTGATATATTTTTTCTTACATAAACTGCTTCTTTTGTACCATTAAAAAATAAAATGTTTGGCTTAATTTTGATGTTATAGAAATGTTGGCCATCAAAATACAATTTCTATCCATTTTATATTGTCTTTACAAACGAAGACATCAGTATTGCCCTTACGCCTTTCTGAATATCATCGATTGCCCTGAAAATGTATCATCCTCCTTAAAATAGTTGTTTTCGGATATCACGTATGCTCAATGGTTTCTGTCTGCACTGAGCTGACCTTGAGAACCTTCGTTATTATTTGAAAGAGGTACCGCCCCAGTCAAACTCCCCACCTCGCAGTGTCCTTGAATTGGATCATATCGGAATATATAGTATAAGTACTTTATATCCACCTATATTTCGTTTCACTCTACCATTCATTCATTTGGTTCGATCAATTAAAATTAACCAAAGTTTTCTTCATTCTCATCCACAATCTGCCCGCTATTCTCCTAAATAACAATAATAATTACTAATAATAATAATTTTTTTGCGTATTTTAGTTTTGGTAAATTTCGGTAGGGGTGTTTTCAATCATTATTCCAATATCAACTAACTTGCATATTTTAACTACGTAGTCATTTGGAATTTTCAATCTCCATGATTTTTGTAAGATATAAAGTAATTAGGGGCAGTTATTTATAATTATAAATATTTTAAACAGGACTGACATATGCTGTTTTTTTTACTAATTTTTAACAATAAATCCTGCCATATATTCTACTACGTGTTTTGCGAATCCGGTTAGCTGAATGTCCAATCGGAATTTGTTAATTGAGCTTCATATTGGAATTTTTTTTCAGCCCTATAGGTTTAAGTATCATTTCTAGGAGTAGCGATTCGGAATCACTAATTTGTTGCACTAATATCCTAATCTAGACCCAAAAATATCGAAAAAAATGAAATTCGAAACGAATGGATCGAAAATGGATCGAAATGGATTTCGACAAAAATGTAAAGCATCAACAGAGTCACTTAAAACTTGGGTAGCCAATCTAACGTTCATTTTGCGTTGAACAAAATAAACGTGAGCTGCTCTTAGCTCGTGTCTCAGATGCAGCTGCTCTTACTTTTTTAGTTTTAGAAGTTTCTCTAATGTTGTGTTATTGATTGGTCGTATTCATAAATAATACCACCGTTATTTTCGTCTAAAATGGGCCTTTTTCTGCTTATCAGTTGCGAACTTTTTTTAACATATCAAAGATCTGGAAAAACTAGTAAATTAATAATATTGCCAAGATAATTGAAATTAAAAGAATGATTTAGGACCGAAAGTTTTGTGCAATATCCTTCGATTTGCGGTTGGAAAATTAGTAGTGCAACCAGCAAAAGTTATACCAATTTAATTAACTTCTGGTCCCAATAAATTTTGCAAACACATGTCAGTCTACATTTTGGTACCATTTACTGAATGTTTTATAATGTGGCGAAAGATTGTTGAAGGATCGTCTAACAAAGTTATACGTGGTGGGTGAATACAAATTTAAATTTAGGTCAAAGACACAGACGTATTTCTCGTCTTTTCTATTCAATAAATTTTCACCTATCGGCTTTAATACTTGAATTTAATTCAAGTATTAAAGCCGATAGGTGCAATTTTCATGATTGCAACATTCGTGGGGACGTACCACACACCCTGAAAGTCTCAAAAGTCGGGTAAAACCTCTGATAACCCAATAATAAATATATGTACATCTCATCCTTATGAAAATTTATATTACATTTTTATTAATTTATACGTTACTATCGAATATCTTTAATGTGATAAATTCCGAGGTTTTTACCGTCTTCCTTGACTAATTCATAAGCAGTATTACCTAATCTCTTTTGAACCACACATTTAACATATTTTGGTGCAAGTTTTGCTGAAAATTTAGCCACCGCATTGCTCTGAACATAATTTTTAACGAATACAGTTTGACCAATATCTAAATTGCGATTTCTACTCCTAAGATTGTAATTCTGACAAGCTCTGTTATAAGCATTTTCCAGGTGTTTTAATACGGAACGTTGAATGACACTTAAACAGTTTGCTTTTGATTCCGCCGAAATAATGCCCTCGTTTTCCAAGTTTAACAACTTTAATAATTCGTATTCCTTTCCGTTCGTGATCATGTGTTGCCCAAACATGAGAAAGTGGGGCGAAAACTTCGTGGAGTCATGTACAACGTTTCTTAATGAACAGGTAATTTCAACAATGTACTGATCCCAAGTAGTGTGATTATCTCCAACATAAGCTCGCAAGGCCGCAAGTATCGATCGATTCACGCGCTCTGACGCATTCGCCTGAGGACAATACCGAGGAACAAGTGAATGTTTAACATTAAATTTCGACAAAAACGCTTGGAATAATTTTGAAGTGAACTGCTACTCCGTTATCAGAAACAATAAATTCCGGGACCGAAAATGATAGAAAAACATCTTTCTCCAAAAATTTAACAACATCTGATGCAAGGGCTTTCCGAAAAGGTTTTAGAAATATAAATTTAGAATAATGATCAAGAACAATGAAAAGATATGTATTACCGTTTTTAGATCTGGGATAGGGACCCAAAAAATCGATAAACAATCGCTGCATTGGTCGAACAACCAGCCTTTGTTCACCCATGTTCGTTCTGGTGGAATAATTTACTGGTTTAATTTCCTTGCATTTATGACAACTAGCAACATAGTCCTTCACATCAGTTGCCATTTTTGGCCAATAAAAATACCTTTGAATTCGTTCAAGCATTTTCACAGAACCAACATGGGCTGACGTAGGAGGGCTGTGCGCTTGACAAATTATATAACCAATTAAATGTTGAGGAATATATAATTTCCAATTATTTAAGTCTGTTAAAGATAAAGAGCAATTTTTATTTCCAGACGTGTTAATAAGAATTTTGCCATCAGATACCATAAAATTGGAGAGAGAGTCAGAAGAGGATACAATTCTGGAAATTAAATCTAAATATTCATTAGATTTAAAAGAAGTCGAATCAAGGTTAATACTAAAGCCACTTTCATTTAGGAAAATCTCATCCATAAAGACTCTCGATAATGCATCCGGCACGACGTTCTGTGATCCACTACGATGTTGTATGGTAAAATCGAAACCCTGAAGTGTCAGACTCCAACGCGCTAGTCTGCCTGTGAGCTCTTTTTGACTCATAAGCCATTTAAGACTGGCGTGGTCAGTAACAATGATGAAAGGGTATCCCTCGATATATGCTCGAAACTTCTTTACGCTAAGCACGGCAGCTAAACACTCTAACTCGGTACTTGAGTAGTTGCGCTGTGCTGCGTTCAGCTTCTGAGACATATATGCGATGGGATGCTCTTTACCATCATCACTTTCCGGCAACAACACGCTTCCGACACCAGTTGTACTAGCATCGCACTGAATCACAAACGGTTTGGAAAAATTAGGATGAACCAACACTGGAGCATTTGATAATGCCAATTTGACACCATCAAAAGCTTGTTGGGCTTTTTCAGACCAAATGAATTTCGAGTTCTTTTTGGTGAGATCCGTTAGAGGTGCTACCAAAGATGCAAAACACGAGATAAAGCGCCTATACCATCCAGCCATTCCTAAGAAACGACGAAGTTTCTTGTGAGTGGTTGGTTTTGGGAAGTCGGTTATGGCTTGTACTTTATCTGAATTTGTTGAAAGGGTTCCGTCCCCAACTACATAACCAAGATAATTAATGCGTTTGAGGAAGAAGTGGCTTTTATCCAAGTTTACCGTTAGACCAGCATCGCACAGTTTCTTAGCTACAAGTGACAGCAACTCGAGATGTTCTTCAAATGTTCTGGAAGTAATCAGAAGATCATCCAGATATACAAAAATACGATCATGGAATTCATGGGGTATCACCTGATCCATTAACCGGCACATGGTTTGTGGCGCGTTGCAAAGACCAAATGGCATAACTGTAAATTGGTAAAGAGGACGACCAGGAATGGTAAACGCTGTCTTATCTCGGGACCCAAGAGCTAATGGAATCTGCCAAAATGCATCCTTCAAGTCAAGACTTGAAATACATTTAGTTTCTCCCAATCGACTTAGCAGTCCGTCGATTATAGGCAGTGGATACGCATCCCTGACCGTTACCTCATTCACACGTCTTGCATCTAAGCACAAGCGAACCTTGCCATTTGGTTTCCGAACCAATGTCACAGGTGAACTCCATGAACTATTTGATTCTTCTATTACTTCCAGAGACAGCATCCGATCTATCTCGAGATACATGTCAGCTTGAACTGCAGGAGATACAGGGTAGTATCGCTGTTTGACGGGCGTGGCATCTTGGACATTAATATGGTGAGAAATTAAGGAAGTTTTGCCTAGACCATGTTTATTGAACGAAGGAAATTGTTCAATAATTGATTCTAAACGAGAATTTTGATCAGAGGTAAGAGAATGAAAATCAGAATCAATTCTATTTAATTCAGAAATGGTTTTGGGAACTATATTAAATAGTTTCCAGAAATCGATTCCAAGATACAAAGATTGAGTGAGACTAGGAATTAAATAGATGTTCATAGATTTCTGATTTCCATTGAAGGTTACAGACGCCGTGAAATAGCCATGTACACGCTGTGTGTGACCACTAGCTGTTTTGACATTTGACGAAACATTGTAAATTTTAATATCCGGATTAGACAAAAATTTTTCACAACCTGAACCAAGAGCGGTTATTGATGCACCACTATCCATCAAACCTTTATATGGTATTCCATTGATATTTACAATGGCGTAAGGTCGATCATCCGATTCTTGGGTAAATAATGATTCAGAAATTCTGTGTACAATTTCCTTCCGCTTATGCCAGTATTTCCGAACACGTAATTTAGCTGAACTTGAAATATTATTATTAGTTTTGAATTTTGAATTAATAGAATTAATTGAATTATTTACGTCTAACCTTTGAAATTTTGGTTTAATTGAGAATTGCCCCTCAGAATTGTAGTTAGTTGTCTTGCCTGCTGCTGCTGATCGTTTCGAGGATTGCTCATTGCAGCTGAATGAGTCCCCGAATTTTCGTTTCCCGTCCGATTACAATTTGGACAGTTTATTTTGGAAAACCCATCTGTACCACATCCATGGCAAAACAATCTGCGTGGCTTTGATCAATTAATAAATGTATGTCCTACATCACGACAATTCCAACATATAAAATAATTTGCTTGTTTTGAATTTGTATTTTGAAGAAAAGCATCAATTTTATTTGGTGAATCAATGTTATTAAATTGATTTGAATTAAAATTTTGACTTCCAGAATTTGGAACCGAAAAATAACAATTAGAATCTGGAATAACATTTTGATTCATAGTAATCGGAACAGACTGAACCTCGATTGATTTACAAATTTCATTAACATATTGTTGTTTACAAAATTTTTCGGGTATAAAATTATGTCGTTTCCACATGTCTTCAAGTGCAACGCATCTTCTAACAAGGGTATTGATAGAATCAATCTCCTGATCAGCAAGATGATTTTGAAGTCCGATATTCATATTATACCGAAGAATTCTTAGAATGTCTGAATCAGATAAGGGTGTACGAAATCGTAGAGTTAAAACAAGAATTTCATTATAAAATTCCAAAAATGATTCACTTGCTTTTTGTTTTCGGGAATCGATTAATCTCCGAATGTCGTCATCCGTGCGACGATCTTGGAAACGCTCAACAATTGCTTCTTTAAGTTGAAACCAGCTTGTATTTGGATTGCGCTCGAGAAAACACCAATACCAATTAGAGGCAATTCCTTTAAGAAGGACACCGAATTGATCACGTACTATATTGTCAGAAACCTGGTATGTACGTTTAAGATGTTCTACTCTGAAAAGGAATCTCTCGATCGATATTCCATCCGTGGTACCATCAAAGTCTATTTTCCAATTGGATAATAAATGATGTTTCGTATTATTAGGAACAAATGAATTATTTGGTTGAGACGAAAACAAAGGAAGTGGTTGAGTTTGGTTACAAAGTTGATTTGGAATATTAGGATTTTGAAAACAACCTGGAAAAACATTAGATCCAGACTCAAAGCCAGAATTTTGTGGGATTTGGCTAAAATTTCTTGATGAATTATTGATGTTTAATTTAGCAAACTGTCCTAACATTGAATTACTTGGCATCGGATTTCCAAAATACTCATTACCATTCGAATTATTATTATCAGAATTTTTATTAGTTTTACGTGGTGTGGAACATACAGTTTTCTGAGAACAAATAGACTCCACATCCGAACGTTCATCTTCTGAAGACGACAAATCTTCAACAATTATTTTAATATTATCCTCTACAAACTTTACTGATTCATTAAGGGATACAGTATTGACGACCGTGTTATTAATTTGAATTTGTAATGATTGACCCTCCTTAAGTGCGGCCAAACAGTTGGACTTATATCTTTTTGTTGCGTTACCCAACCGTTGTAATCGCCTATTTATATGATCTAAACGACATCTAACAGAATTATAGTTATTGATATCCAACTCTTCATCCTTTTGTCCCACAAACCACTCGCGGATTTCTTGAAGTTTTACCAAACATTTACGAATTTCACGATCTGGATTTTTTGAAGCAGATTTGTGCGGCTTAAAAGGTTGAAGAACGGGGTTATCTATTTCTTCGTTCATTAAGTTTTTGAGAAGGTCAAATTTAACTGTTGGACTACCATCAATATTTCTTACAATACATTCTACAGCAAATTCATCCGGTTTCAAATATTTAATATTATTTGAATCCATAATAACGAAATGTATAATAATATTTACAAGTTTAAAATAAACGAAATATGTACACCTCTTCAAAAAAAACAATTATATACAAAAAGAGAAATAAAGCTAATCAAACCTATGAGATGCAACTTCCAGCTAAAACCTGGAGTTCAAGACGACGCAAACCACAATAACGACAACCAAAAAAAAAATACAAACAAACCAAACCTAAGCGCTAAACAATATAATATGATGGTAAAATAAAAATGATAAACCTTCAAAACAACAATAAAAATATTTGCAATTGAAATCAAAAATTGAATATATAAAAAAAAATACTTGAAGAAACTTGGTTATATCGATGTATATATGTAATAAGGTTATAACTATACAATACGTTAAATAAATTGGCAAATTATAGTTGAGTGAAATCATCGGACAGCAGCATTCTCAGGCATTAAACAGAAACTAAAAATGAATAAATTAGAGAAAAAAAAAACGTTTTGGAAAACTAACTAATAAACAATTTGTGTGTATAATTTGTTAGCTTATGGGTCATAGCAATTGCTAGCAAAGAGGCATAATTATACTTCACATTAATTTTTAATCGAATCAAACATAATAATATTGAATAGAACTAACCGCGATCAATTTGAAATAAAAATTTCAAAGCACTTATAAAATTATCTATAAAATATTTGTTAAAATTCGATGAAAAAAAAATAAATTTTGATTTTGTTTTCTTTCACTTGGAACCGTTTCAATAATTTAAATTTTAAATACTAATATCAATCCTCAAAAGAGGAGCTAGAAAAAAATATGAAATCAGGAACGAGCACATTATCTAAGAATACAAAATATAAATTTAGAAAAAAATATGTGATATATGAAAATTCCAGTACTTAAATAAATTCAGTTATTTTTGAAATACTTCGAAACATAAATATCATCAATACCTGGTTATAAGTTAAATTCAAAGCCACTAGGAGGAATAAAATAAATTTACAGATACAGAAAACATTGATCCATCTAAGCAAACCAAAATTTAAAACAAAATTTTCATATAAAAAAAAAACCTATTTGGGCGCCAAATTGTTGCCTTTCTAATTTGCGACACCGGCAGCTCTGTTCGGTGAGGTGTTTAATAATGGGTGGGTTAACATTAGTTGCAGGCAACAATAATACCTGAGAATACTATTACCTTAATTTTCACTCAACTATAATAAATTACTTAATATTTATATAACATAATAATAAAAAAAAATTAGAAAATATTTACAAATTGATCAAAAAATTAAAAGTAAGTTAAATTAAAATTTAAAGATAAAAAAAAATATAATATTTACAATGTTTTCCTTTCCGGAATATTTATAATCCAAATACTGATCACGTAGAATTTCAGAAGCTCCTCATATCTGCACACCGATGTATCTGCTTACAAATTTCTCATTTCAAAAAAAAAAACCCAAGCTGCTTACACCAATAACCAAACTCCGTCTCTCAAAAAAATTTCCAAATTGCTTCACAAATTTTTATTAAATATATATTTGCAGGTTTATATTTTATATAACGTTTTATTTACATTATTATAATTATATTTTATATAATTTTTTTACGAAATTTATTGTACACAATATATATTTCCTCTTTTTTTCTTTTAATTTATTATTCGTTAATATTTTAACACTTGTATTGGTTATACTATATACACAATCTTAATAGGATATTTACAATCGTTTAATATTATTTTAATACTCTTTAAAATAATCTTTTAAGTTTTATTATTTTTTTTTTTTTTTTCAAAATATTTTCTTAATTAATACATAGTTTGAATACAGATTTATATTTAGTATATTTTTATTTTTTTATTGTTTCGAACGTTTATCATAAAATCAAATCACTATTAATTCTATCTATCGAATCACTATTAATTAAATCTTTGTCTATTTCTATTTTTCAACCCAGTCCAACCAAATTTTCTTTTACCACTCCCAAAACAAAATTTTCTCCTTCCCAAAAAAATTGAAAACTCTATGCTAATTTAATTTAGAATTTTTCCGAAAATATCCTTTGATTTAAAATTTCTAACATAAAACTAACAAGTATTAAAGCCGATAGGTGCAATTTTCATGATTGCAACACAACCCTATATTAATTTAACTAATTATTTGATTCAAATGGCATGTCTGTTGGAATCGGTGGAATACATGGTATGAGCACAATTTCACCTTTCGCTGTTCCGGTCAATATTGTGGCTTCAATTAAATTCGGCATCAGTTTTGGTGCATTTAAATTCCGCAGTAAAATAATTGATGAGCCAACCTTTAAATTCAAACAATGCGGTGGCATACCATATGGTTCCATATGAATTCAAAAATTCAATTGGATAATTCACTGCAGCATTTGCATTCATTGCGCTATCAACAGATTTATATAATGTCACTGCACCTGGTAATTTTTCTTGAATCTGATAATTGATTGCATTGACGTGTACATTTTTTGGTGCCAAGATTGTGCATTCTCTCAATTGTGATTCCTGTAATTTTGAACAATATTTGGGAACACACTTTCAATCAACTCTTCTGTTGATTGGAGAATGGTACAAAAATTGTTCGGCAATGTAATCAATCCATTTGTATTATCGACTCGAACTTTGCAATTTCCAATATCTAACAATTGCTTCTCGAATTTTTGCCCATGTCGCCACAGAAGAGAAGACTTTAAGCATGTATTGATCTTATCCGCCGGTGTTGATCGCGGAACCACAGGCAATATTTAAAGAAAATCGCCTGACAATAATTTCAATGCACCACCAAAAATTTCTTGATTCTGACGTAGATCTTGTACGGTGTAATGCTTCCAGCGATTTTTTATGCGTCATTGTACATTCATCCAAAAGAATAATTGCTCCTTGTTGCAAAAATTTGCCATCGCAGAGTTTCTTGACATATTGCACGTGGGATGTTCCATAACCTGTTAATTTGAGGATAATTATATTTTACAACAATATCGATTAAATTTTAAAGTGATCACACATCAAATAAAAGCACACCTGCACATTCAACGGCAAATGTGTTTCCCGTACCACCAAGCGCATCCAAAAAATATAATCCACCGACTTCATTTTGTACAGCTTGCATGATAGTATCATAGACATGTTTTTGATAGTCATTTAATTTGGGAACATTCAAATTCACAAATGTTTGCAATTCATTGGGATCATTCTGTTGTTTACGTTGCAATTCTCGATCAAATAAATCATTAGACGATTGTGTGGTGACAAACCTAATTCCCTAATGCTTTATTTGCAATTGTTAGGCACATATCTCCAATCGCTATCAATGCCTCATTATACATTTTCAATAAAATCAGCAAATTAGCGTTTCTTCTGTGATGACGCATTCCAATCAAAGAGTCTTCTGCCATAAAATCTTTGTATTTATTCCACAATTCAAGTGGCTTTGATGGATAACATGTTGATATGATTATGGCATATAACAAACGTATTTGATGTGGAGAAGAAACAATCGATGCATCATGAAGCGTTAAATACTAATGCGCATCATTTTCAAGTAAACCTAATTGCTAATATGCTTCACGATACGTCACACATAAATGACCATTTACTCTTCGCAAATGTTGAAATGAATATGGTCCAACAACATTTATTCACAACAACCGCAAATAATAACATTCTGCATTGTTTGGATGAACTGCGTGTATAATCTTCCCATGGTATCTGCAAAAAAACACCCATATGACCATTAACAGGTGTTCCTTGTTTACGTCGCTGCCATTTATTTGCAGTCCAACTAAAATAATGCGTCACATCTGAATACAGCAACGTTCTGACAAATTCATCGCTTTCACACAATTGAAAGAATGCAGTTAATGTTGTTGCTGGTGGCTGTGCCGCTCTCTGCTGTACATTTGCATCGGTAAAATACACACGCTGGCCATTTTCAAGATGAACAGCCAAATGAACAACAGCAGGATATCGCACATGAATTGGAAATGAATAAATTCTCCAAAGAGCTACATTAGTGCTAATGTAGCGCCCCATTTGATATTGAGCGAATTCATCATTGCTATTGTCACCAGCTACTCCAAAAACAGCCATATCACTGCCTTTATTCACATATTTACAAACGTATTTAATCGATTTCATAGAATTACAGTGCTCAACATTTATGTGAGCCTGAAATACTTTTGACAATAGTGGATGGAGAATAAGGCATAATCCAACGATTATCAACTTCAATGTCTTGATTGCGTATTTTAATTGTTGTTGTATGGCTATTATCCTCCGATGATCGACGTCGGTACAACGGGTATCTGTCGACACCTGTAATTGTATCCGAAGTTAATGCTCTTGGATATCGTTTTGTACATTTTCCATCGATCATGCATGGTGAATTCATATTTATTTGACCGCAAGGCCCATGGATCATATTTTTGATGACAACTTCAAATAATTCTGGATCGCTGATTTCATCTGGAATTTCAGCTGATATAATCTTATCAATTTGATGGGGTGTTATTTTACGAACCAGCCATATCAACATGTGCGTGCGGCAGCCCTCTCTTTTGCCATTCAATCTAATATATCCGTCCATGGTGAAATTCTGAATGAAACCTATCTTAAAAATGAAAAACAATTTTTCAAAATTAATGATAAATAAACAAAGTTCATGCTCAGGGGAATGAAAATTTATTTTTCGGCCACATTTACGAAATATAAATAAATAAAGTCAAAAAAAAAAACTTTTCAAAAATTTTTCCCCATAGCATTTGTATGGAATTTTTTTCGTGTTTATCTTTTCTGGGACTGCATACATATACACTCAAAACTTTGTTAGACGGCCGTATACATATACAGCACTGGTTTGTGTATTAGTTTGGATCAATTTTTTTTTTCGTTAGGTCGGACCGAAATTTAAACTTTTTTTTTCAAATATTGAATTCAAATTTTTTCAAAAGGGGGGCTGGGACCATACCCAAGCGATCACAAAGTGTGTGCATGGAGTGTGGGGAGAAAATGACCTTATTTTTTCGCTAAGACGCACCATTTTCGAGATATTTGCAATTTTTCGATTTTACGTGTATTTGTTATTGTTTTACAAAGAGCGAGTTCATTTCAGGAAAAAATGTAGTTTTGAGTAGTTTTGTGTCTGTATACACTACAAGAGCGTGCACTATACATGAACCTGAATGATCGCACGGTGTAAAATTGTAAACAAGATTTGAACTCAGATCCTTGAGATGGATTTTACGATAATGCATCGACACCAAGCTTCTTTTTCTTCTTCCGTCGTGGTGTGTAATCTTGCCACATTTCTTCGGTCGGTATATCGACCTTGGGTCGATCCATTCATAATTCCCATAAGTGACGTTATTTCAGCCGAATTGCTATCATTAATATCCTCCGAATGGGCTTCGTTACCCGAATCTGTGTTTTTTTTTCTCTTTGTTGTCTGCTGCTAATTTTAGGGATGAACCCTTCGAGCAGCAAGTATAGCATTGCACGGTTCTTTATACGCTTTCAGCTCCGGAAAGCGAGGTTTTTGTAAGTCTGGCCCGGGATGACGCAAGCGTGGAGTCCTAGATAAAACGAATAATATAATATTAGAATTGATTTAATTATAAATTTCCTAATCTACTGTAGTAGTACAAAATTTGTAGGCTAGAAAGGGCCAATTTTAAGATAAAAAAATTAAAATAAAGTCGATCGACTTATAGCCATTTGATAAATTACAAGCCAGTTTGAAATTAACCGTTTACATAAAAAACCCAAATCAAAATGATACTACTATATCTTTCCGGTTACACTCATTTTGTTTCACACATTTTGAGACACAATTGATATATGTACAGAATTTTGTAGCAGCTGACTGCTTATTTGAGTTAAAATAAAATTGTTTTTTGATACATTTATATGGTTAAGCTATAGAATGAGTCATGCACCATTGTTGGCATTGTCTTTTCTATTTAGCATTACAAATTTAGGGTTTTAGCTGCCGTCGTTATTAATCCACAAACTTCGTGTCGAATCCATATACATATAAGTAGGAGTTGCGTTTCTAGTTTTGTGATGCCTTCGGAAAAAAGACGTCGAAATAACTAAAAAAATTAATATAAATTTCTTGAATCACTTACATCCCATTTCAAGATATTGGACCAATACCAAGTTTAATGTCACCATGGCATATTTTCTAATGACATATTTTTTTTCTACCGCAGTAAGACCGGACGCGTAGATACGATCGTATAAACTATAGGTTTAACAAATTTCCACATTATAAATCCAGCTTTTTCGGTTAATATAGCTCGTTGGAATGGTAAACAATTCACTTCATTCGAAACATTTTTCTGTTTTATCGATTAAATGTTGATTGTTCCCATAGCGGCTTTTCTGTCAATCCGTTCGAAATCTATAAAAACAACAAAGAAGATATACTATATAAATAATTTCTAATTAAATAAATTAAAAATTAATTTGTACCGCATGTACATATACATTATACATACTTACAATATGGCCGAATGTCTGATTATTTTTTCTGTCCAAGTCGATTGTCAAGATTTTTGTACTCGGTTATGAGTTACAGTTTTTTTTTTTATTTCAAATTTAAAACTTACAAAAATAACGAATTTCTCGTACCTTTTAGCGAAGCGTCGATATTTTTCCATACAAAAATAGCGTTATTACGCTTCTATCTATTCTGTGGTACGGTAACAAAAATATTCTTGTTAATGATCGGGATTAGATTTAAATACAATTGGAATTAATTTCATTTTCATTTGAAATTTAATTTTTGCATAATTCATGATCCTTGGAATTAAAGATAGCGGTGCATTCATTATCTAAAATTCTGTTAAAAAAATTATTTAAATAAGAAGATTCTAAATTAAGTTTTAAATAAAATTACATAGTTTATATCATATTTAAAATTTTTACCGAAAATGACGAGTTTTGATAAAATAATTTTATTTCACTAAAATTCGATAACTCAACAGCACAGGCGGATTGACTATTCCGAACTATTTGCTTCTATTAGGTTTATGTAACCTTACCAAATGTGTCATAACTAACTCTCGTTTTGTGTCCATCGGTTTTGTTAAATGTTTAAAGGGTGCAGCGTGGAGTTCGGCGTCCCAGGAGATCTTGTCTAATAAGCGTGGTCGTATACACTCCCAACAAGTCAAACAGTAAATCACTTATTTATTTATTCTCAATAGAAACTCATCCAGCCCACGCACAGTTACGCTACAGGGAACACTGATAAAAAAGCCTTTAGTTTGAAAATGTATAAATAATAATCGAAATATGTTGTTGCTAATTTTTTCTTATAAACATTTAAATTATTTAGTTTACAGAACAAGTAACAATAAACGACGAGTTACAAACAAGAAGTATGTATTTAGCTTGATATATCACACAACATATAGGAACATGCTACGAAATTCATGAACCCCGAGGTTTATTACAAGCGTATAGGATTATTATTTTTTACTTACTGCCAATATTTTAAATAAAAAACTATGTTTTATTATCAAAATTTCCACTCGTTTTTACTCAAATTTCACTAAGAAACGTTAAAATTGATTTGTATAGAGAATACAAATTTTCCTACCCAATTCCATAAAATATGCTAGTTTAACCGTTCAATTGGATCAATATGATTTTTTGTGATTTATTTTTATATTCCATTTTTTATAAGTGCAAATTTTGTCATTTTGAAAGAGGGAATTCTATTTCATATTTCAGAATCTTTTACACTCGGCCAAAGAATAAAAATTATCATGTCCGATATAGGTGAATTTTAATCTTTTGGACGAAAATAGTATTTGTTTCAATCTTATTTATTTGGAATTATAATTTTAATCGTTAGAAATGGTCGAACGTATACATATATAGTTATTCCGCAGAAGGATAGAAAAAGAATGAATGCCATCCTTTGTCTATAATAAAAACAAAAATTTGCTGCCCAAGCTAAAGTAACGAGTTCAGCAGTATAGTTTAATTATAATCTTATTAATTAAAATAAATTAAAACATTTGGAAGTTCCGAATTTGCTACATTTCTATTCTTCATGTATTTATTCTGAAGTAGTTTCTGTTCCTTGTGCCACTTATGGTTGTTTCAATTTAAACGAAAAAAAAAATATACCAAAAACTGTAGGGCCATTTTTGCATTTTATCTACTTTAAACTGAATGGCTATCATCGCATCAACCAATCTCACGTTGACTAAATTAAACAAACACTTGAATGTAATCCAAATTAAAAACCGTATACTAATCGAAAAACAAGCAACAAAAAGTTGTTAGTTTTCGGTTTCAATTTCACGCATCAATATACCAACTACTCGTATAAAAACTACTTGAAACGGTTGACGTATAAAAAAATGAAAAAGCTGGTAACATTCACAGTGTTGTTGTTGTATTTTTCCTACACTAAATACTTAAACCATTTTTTAATATCAATTTGTATATATCCTCCACCTTGTCGACCTGAATAAACTGTGTGCTGTATTTATTTTCTATATAGCTAAATTTAATATTCTAAAATAACAAATTTAAACATAACAAGGTAAATATAAAAAATGTTAGCTAATATCAAAGAAAATAATCTAAAATTAAGTTATTGATTTTCAGTGTTGGTAAAAAGCACGTTACACACACACATTAGAAGAGGATGAAAAAATTTGTGCTTCGTTCATTTTTGGTATTATATATTTTGTGTACATCCTACTCGTATATATGTGGAAGTGTGTATGTAAAAAATTCGAATTCTTATTTATTTTTCCAATTCTTTGAGCATAATATTATGCTGATGTGTATATAGTACATACCCAAAATATTCACGAGTATGATCCAGAACGCTTATCGAGAAATCTTAATAAAAATGAAATTATTACACAAAAAATATTTCCATATCGACACAGTAGAATCTTGTGTTGTACATAATTTTCTATATATACTTGTAGTGGTGGAATATCGATATACTCGTACACCCGGTTGATCCGTTTTGGCTTAGAAAGGCTATACATATGTACATAAAAATATTAACTATTATTTCGATTTTATTCTTTATCAAGACGACACTGGTCCCGAAAAATGAAAATGGGAAATGAAAATACATCGTTTGCCTTTTAAAGTGTTCCTATATATTATATGTACATAAGTATGTATGTATGTACAAAGGGCGAGCGCATGAATAAAGGGCCATTCCATATATAACCTTTTTATATAATATATATTTACTTAGGATCATTTTGGATTTTGATTTGCTCAACTAAGAATAAAATGGCTATCATTTTATAATAAATATACGAAAAAAGGTATCACTTATCCAATATAGCCTTCCCTTAACATTATCCACATTATTTTTTGTAAACTTTAATAATAACATTTTTTTTTTGTCTCTGATCCATAAAGTATTTCTCAAGTATAAAAAAAGCTCTTTTTCTATGTATGGATATATATGTGTGTGTATGCTTAGTGTTTTTATATTCTTATATACTCCATATTTCAATTTCGATATTTTTGTGCTCGTTCATATTGAGAGGTGAAAAATTATATACAAAATTTGTACTTTATGCGAGCGAGAGGTCAAGGGGAGCGCACACAAAAAACTGCTGTGTATAAGGGTAATACAAAAAACTAATATAAAAATCGATATTAAACCAACTTATTTTTTTGGTATATAAAATTAAACACAAGTCTAAAAAAAACGTTATATGTATTATATTTATTCTGGTCTTACATAAATTTTTGGTAGTTTTTTTTTATTATTAATAATTAATTAGAAAGTTATATATAACTACGTAAAGTCACACAAAACTAAACAGAACAAGCCGCATGTACATTTCATATCGATAAAAATTTTGTTTGTTTGTTTTTGTTGGGCTCCCCTAATTTTCTAATTAAATTTCAATCCATTTATCATCAATCAATTGATTACTTAATTCCATTTTCGATATATACAAAAGCTATCTTTATATGGATCGTAGCACATAGAGCTGGAAATAATATCAATCAATTATTGTAGTATGAGTTTTGTATATGGTGGAAAATACGTCAAATCAGAAACTTTTGGAATTTATGTTTTAATTTTATGATTTTTTTGTTTTGAATGTGTAGTTTTGAGTAAAAATATTTTCTGTTGTTGTTGCTGTTGTTAAGGATACAAGTGCGATCGTATATTTCTTGCAAAATCTGGTGGAGCCCAATAATGCATAAACCACATAGATCGCATATTTTTCTATGGGACTTTTTCAATTTTAATATCTAAAACCATCTAATCTATCTGGAAGTACGATCGGTCCTGAATCCATGACCAGAAAAAGCAGCTTTGTCAGTAAAAATTATTTTTCTCGGTAACCAAAAGCCTTGGATTTGCTGCACAATTACCCATTCAAAATTTTTTATTCTTAATATTTTATCATTTTCCAAAATGTCTTGAACCGTTTGATAACAAAAAGAGATTTTCTTTTTAAAATTTGCCTGTGCACTATAGATTTTGAAATTCCGATTTGTGCTGCAGTTCTCGAAACGGTAATCGTTAGATTATTATTAACTTCAAGCAGATTCAGCACTCTTTCAGTATTATATTGTGATGTTGATGTAATGTTGATGTACAGGTCTCTCGCATTAATAAAAATGTTAACAATCTCGATATATCCGTTGAGCAATCGTTCGAGCTCCATTAGCCTCGTACAAAACGTATACCATATCCACATATTTACTAGAGGTATAATAAATCATGTTCATCAATTTAAAAGTAATGTTTTGACACTTTTTGATACCATTTATTGTTTTCTCGCAAAATACGTTTAAGTATGACGATTAGCTCATTTTAAAATTATCTAAGCAAATTTTTTTCATCGATTACGGTCGATTTTAGTGCAAAATTCAGCACCGAGCCATGAACGCTGGCTGACTGACATGTAGCTTACAATGTGGTATACAGTAACTGTGAGAATAGGTGGTGTGTGCGTGAATGAAAAGGGGGTTATTAATTGACCTTCAAAGGACATTAAATCCACAAATACTTTCTGTTTTCTTTAAAAAAAAAAAACAAGCAACAGAAAATTGTAATGTTATGTACGAATAATTTTTTTTTCTTACTAAATCTGATTAGGAACGACAGGTCTAATCGGTTTTGTGATTCAATTTTAAATTTAAAACAAAAAATATTGTTCGTAAAAAAATTAATTATTCAGTTAACCAACAGTATTATTGTACATCTTGACCTCTATTCTTGAAATCGGTGGAAACTTCCACAATCGGAATATAATTATTTGCTTTCAAATTCATTATATTATTCAAATTGTTTGCCTTCTACTTGAATCATTTTTTCAAATTTGTTTGAAAGTTTTCTATTATTTATTTCCCTACTAAGGGAATATTCCGCATCGATTTACCCAGTCAGACATGTGTTGACATCTGTTAATATGGTCTTTAAACGCCTAAATCCTAGATAAGAACTCCATTTCAAAATATTTAATTCTTGTTGTAGATTAAACATATCGCCATCATTTGTAATATTGTAAAAGATTTTTACATCATCAGCACAGATCAAAAACTCGCCTGACCAAAATAATTACAGTTCCTGTTCATTGACTTATGGACACTATCAGTATTTTGGAAATTCCTAAATTCTGCTATTGTTTTATATTTTAAAATATTTCAAAATAATAAAATGCATTTAGGATCACTCTGTTATTGTGTTAAGATTATTTTACGGCATTCTTAAAAGGTCGCAATAAAACTATTGCCTGAAAAAAAACTAAAGAGATCAATAGAATGTAGATTATACTTTTAGTTTATGTTTTCATTTTATGTTTGATGCGCGGTTTCATAAGGTGTTTTTATAAATTGTATGACTAAGCTGAATTTTATCATTTAATTAAAAAACTTGTGTTTAAGTTAAAGTCTGTGTGTGTGTTTCGAAAGTTTTGGATTGAAACATTTATTTTCAAATATGGGTGGAAAAAATTACCTAAGAAGCGAAAAAATATGCTATCGGAGCTTTATTAAAAACAAAAAACCATTCATACCGCAATATCGCCAAAATGGAAAAGTTTCTTGCTCATCAGTAGTAATTTGACAAAAATTCTTCAATCTGGGGGTACATTTTGTTTGGGTTTTTTTGTAGTGTTTATTTTTTTTTGTTTGTTTCGCCCAGAACAGACCGGAAAAGTATTTAATCGGCCTTAGAAAAGCGAGCTACAAAAGTACCTTAGTGAAGAAGAGATAAAGACATCAGCGATGACATTGGGGCGAAAGCTATATGAATATAATTTGAAATGTAGGCGTACAGCAAAAAAAAAAAAACTCAGACTCACCGTAAAAATGCAGACAAAACGTCTTATTTGGGCTAAATTTCATAAGCACCGGACAATAGATGACTGGAAGAAAGTAAATCGAATTTTTAAGCACACATTATATATTTTCAAAAATTAAATAAAAAAATCCCAAATTAAAGAGTTTTTTAAAATTTATTGGTTATGTTTAGTGACGAAAGCAAGCTAGAAGTCATTAATCAGCCCATTCATCAGAAGGAGCCCAAGAGAGAGGTTTAGGTAGAACTGCGTAGGCAGGAACATAAAACATCCATCATCAGTAATGATATTATTTGGTTTTGGTCTTGATAATCCACCGTAATTTTCTCCAAAATTTAATGGCTTTGTAGCCTATTTGTATTTTCTTGCACTCTCAAATAAAAAGTTATAATAACGTTATGAATTTGGTTTATTTACTAGATGTTATCTCGATGGTGTCTTCAATGCTTCTCTTTTTACAATATTTCTTTTCATACAAAAAAAACCTATAAAGCTTGTTTCTAATAACTGCCAATAAATTTCCTAATGACATCTAATTGACAACAGTTAGAATTAATTTTACAGTGACATCTATTAACAAAAGCTAAATCATAAATTTAGTTTATGAATCTCTTATGCTGTCAAAACATAGTACATCAACAACAAATTAATAAATCAAGTGATTGTGCTACAAAAAGTGGATAAATATACGACTAATCAGATAAGTATAAATACTATTAATAATGAATACATCGTGATACTTTGTGGTATCTTCTTTTTCATTTTAGGTACGCAGTTTGCTGTTATAATTTACTTTAGCTGATGCCACCAAAATGATGTGTTAACAGATGCTGCATTAGTGGAGATGGACCTGGTCCAATATACTTCGTAGAGGAAACCACGAGAAAAGAACAGTATAAAAAGGTATTATAAGACGTCTTATTTCCTTATATGACGTCACTACCTCACGGCCAATACTCTTACACTTTTATTTAAAATAATGGCATCATATATCTGGGCCTAGCAATTATCCGGATTTGAAATCTCGAGAATTGCTGGGCTTTACTTAAGTTCAACGTATATAAAACCCCAATCCTCCAGTGTTCACCAAAAAAAAAAAAAAAATATTGAAAAATAGTGATCAATACTTGTACATGTAGCATGCCTGAAAGAGTAAAAGCTGTGATTAAAAATAAAGGTAGTTTAATCAAGTTTTAATTATTTTCCAATTTATATGTACTCCAATTTATTTAATTAAAGAGAGTTAAAACATTTTAAAAAAAAAATCTTGTTTTTATTTATACATATTTTGATAAAATACTAGTTTTTCACTATATTAATAGTGTCCATTTTTCAATGAACAGGGACTGTATATCTCGAGATAAAATGGTATCTAAAAATCCTTTGTAGTTCGGTTGGTCAATTATGACAAATTTCACTTTAAAGAAAGAACGAGATACTTGAGTTGTTCCAGTTTATTTGCAAGTAAGACATAATCTATTTTATCGCATGCTTTATTAAAATCAGTAAACAGTTCAGCACTATCACTATACCTTCAAATGCTAAAGTCAAAAAAATTGTGTACAAATAATTACAGACATGAAATTTTTAATTAAGAAAAAAGAAGTTTCAGAAAGGAACCAAATTTCAACTTTACGTGTTACTCTTTGAACTTTTCATTTTACCATTATGAACTTATACCGTTTATTAGTCAGTGCGCAACAGTATAAAAGTTGAAACCTTTATCAGGTTCTGAGATCGGCTCAGGAGAGGAAATTTTGTAAACCTATATGCTTGTTACTGGTACAAGGATAATGACCATAAAGTTCTAGTTTTTAACACAAGAGTGTTAATTTTTTTTTTGGTATTGTACTAGAGACCTACGTACAAGAAATCATTTGTCCGAATCCACTAAATTTTCCGCGCAAAACAACATACATTACGTAAATATGTCACAGTTTAGAACAGATCAGAAATCTTTGAAATGAAGGTTATATATTCACGAAATCATTCTCCCTTCGTCCAATGAACTATTTTGTAGGGTTTTACTACCTAATCAACAGAAATTGTATTAATTAACGGCCGCAATAGCTATCACTCAAAACTTTTCTGATTGTGATTCGACGACCCTTCATAATCAATTCTTTCACTTTTTCCACGTTTTCATCGTTTGTTGATGTGTTAGGGCGTCCATTGCCCATGCTATCTTCTACGCCTTCACGGCCTTCTTGGAATCGCTTATTCCTCTCAAAAACCCTAATTTTACTCAAAGCAGACTTAGGAACACCAATATTTAACATGTCTGCAATTTTCCCACACTTTCTTCATTCTTCTTGCACAATTTAGTACAAATGCTCTGATCCATTTTTTGTACAAATAAATAATCACCGATTGTATCAAAACAAATATAACCTTTTGCCAGCTGCGACAACAGACTAAGTATCCAGTATGGTTAACAGATGTTTGTTTGCCAAACAACAACGAAAAAATCATGCGAATTCCCATTAGTTTTTGAACAAATCTCGTACACATAAATGTGCTTCATTCCTATATTAAACTAACTTGGGTTCAAATGCTTTAAACGCGAGGAAAGAGTGAAGCTATCCATCTTGAAATGTTTCCATTAATAAAAAAAAAAATAGAATTTTGCTGATTGGCAACAGAAATAATAATTTTCGACATTGTCTACATTCTCTACATTGCTGACTCGATTTTTTATTATCTACTTATATTGCCTGTACCTGTAGAATATTAATTACCTACGCGGTGTAAACAATATGGCATTTTTTATAGAACCGATAAATATATGCGTCCAAACTACCGATTACATATCGAGCCAATCAATATTATCCAGAAACTCTTTAAAGTTGAAATAGTCACTAAATTAAAATTTGTGTTAACATTAATACAATTTTCAAAAATTAATAGAATGTGTAGTGGCATACGAAAAATACTCGAGGAACCGCCAAGATCGTCATGAGTGGACAGATTGAGTTTATCACGAAATCTGAGGTTAAATCATCATTGATTGACTAAAGATTATCATCAATGGATATTTTACTTACGAAATGTTAAGATCTCTTACCTAAAACCAACACAGAAACGAAATCAGGAGCTGCTTTGAGAAAGGTGCAGCTCTCCGTATATATCAACAAAGGATCCGAATGGAATGTAAAAAATAACAATCAACACCAGCTTTCCATATTACTGGGCTCGAATCCCATCAGAGGCTGGATGCAAAGCGAATTTTCGTCATCGATTACGATCGGTAATGTTAATAAACACAACTAAGACCCTCTGTTGGAGTGCAGAATTCAGCGCCGACCCCCCGTCCATGTCAGTTTACAGGTTGACATGGAGCATGCAATGTGCAGGTGGTATACTGTAATTGTGTGAATGAGTGGTCTGTGCGTGAATGACAGGGGGGTATTATTGCCCTTCAAAGGACATTAAATCCACTGGACAATTAATACTTCCTTTAAAAAATAAAAAATAAAAATTAAAAAAAAACAAAAAAAAAAGTTTAAAGCCAAAATCTCAATCTCGTTAATCTACAGGTCAATAATATCCACTCCTATATCTTATAGTATATTATGGTAAACAATTGATGTAAATTTTTTCAAAAACAAAATTAAATTGAGAATATTTTCCTATCGAATTTCAATACTGAAAATATATTTCCTAAATTATAAAAATTTCGATAAAACATGATTTCTCAGTAGGTCAAAAATTTATATGTTTGACAAAAACATTATGTAAAATTTTCCCTTTTTCCTATAGGAAAGCCAGAATCGATCTGCAGGAGGAAATACTCTGCAGAAATGTGCCAGGCTTACAAAATTAATAAATTACAAAATAAAGAAATAAATTTTAAGATATTCACACAGTCAAAGCTTACATACATGTTACATATAATTTTGACTATTTAATTATTTTTTAAATTTTAACTAGCCTTCTCTACTATGGCTAGTTGGATTTATTTAATTTATATTCAGTAACTGATCAAAATTCGTATATTTATAAAAAGATTTGGTTGCATGGGTAAGCTAAAACCCATTAACTGAACGCTCTATAAAAGCCAGTTGATGTTCGATCGGTACATAACACAGATGAAATACAATCCTGGTATCTTGATTGAATAAATAATTAGTTGGTCATTTTAATGTATTATACAAACGGAAACTGTACGAGTTCCGTTGCTTTCTGTTATCTTATTTCGTTTTTCACTAACGAAAACATTTTTTATTTGACACCGATGATTTGAAATCACTATTGACGATTGGAGGATCACAAGTGGCACATAGTGGAAAAATGTGAAGCTCGTCCAGCTATGTCAAATAAAATATTTTTGACGTTATTTAAACAGGCAAATGCTTCACAAAGAACTTCACAAGCCAAACTAACTTGAATAATAATTTAAACACTAATTTACTGAAATACCAAAAAATGTCAACAAAAGCTACTGGTTATGTTTTCAGTTTTCATTTATCCTAAACCAGTCGTGAAATGTTTTCCTTGTCACTACCGGGAATCGAACCCGGGACCTCCGGTCGCTGCAGCAAGTATGCCGACCACTTTGCCATCGGGGCGGTTAATTTTGGTTGGCTATGCGGTTACTATAACACGTTTTTCAAAAAAGTTAATTGAAAATTGAAAACGCTACATTACAATTTGAATATATATATTCAAAAAGTGGGTACAACAACACCATATTTATAATTTTTCACAAAATTCAGTAGGGGTCACCCTGTATCTTTAAAGCAACCACCATATAAAAAATAATGTTCCACAAATTTTTGTTTTTCACTACTATTACCCATTCAAAACATAAAAAAGTATAAAATTTTATCCCGAATTCCGGTCTCATTATATCAAATTTATGATGTGACGTATTTTCCACCATATACATGTACATTGTATATAAACACCATTCCAGGAGGCTCATCGTATAACTCTGGGGACGGGCGACAACATTGAAAATAATTTTACTTCCATATTTTTTTAAATACAGGCCAAATAACAAAAAAAAAATTAACAATGAAATGGAATTGAAATGGCAATTTTCTTATTTTTAATTACAAATGTTACGGTTTGCTGGATTTTTTATTTATCACGCCATTTTTATTTACAATGCAGGAATATAGAAAAGCTCGTGCTTTAATCAATGTTTTTTTTGTTTTGTTTCGAATGGTGTTTATTTGGGGAGGGCAAATTACATTTTCTGTTGTGTAATAATAATAATAATAATAGTAGTATAAAATAAAAAAAAGACGATTATATATAAAAAAAAATTTAATTGATTGATTGATTTAATGAAAAGAAAATAGAATTCTTCGAGGGAGTTCAATTGGTCGTGGACCCTAAATAAATATAACCGAATTATGGAGGGTTAATATATATTTATAATTTTTATGTATCCCTTTTATATTTATGTTGGGTAAATATAGTGCTTTTAAGTGACAGTTGAACTTTTAGAGAAACCTGCTATATTATTTTAACCTACTTTGCCTATATAAAAAGCTCTTCAAACAGTTTTGATATTTTTGCGTTTTATATATACACAGAAATATATTTATTTCAAATTTGATTGATGTTTTGACATCCAGTTTATTTATTCCGTATTCGCGTCCATCAATTTGTAAGCTTTTAAGCGAGAAATCCTTTTCGATATTTTTATTTTTCGGTATAAAATTGGCAATGACCGATTCTCTTTCTTCATTAAATATTTAACTATAATAATTTCAAAGTTTAATTTGGCGATTTCATCAGAGGGGTTTTTTGAGCTGAAGGAGAGGCCCAATGAAAACCACAACATTGTCCGTTTTTTTTCTACAAAAAATACTCTTGGGAGTTTCCAGTTCCAAGTTCTTTCGGTTTTCAATTGTTAAGCGCACTAGCACCGCTGGAGTATTAAGGACTATATTTCAGTATTTACATTATATCTATATAGAAACAAATTTGTGTGCTTATTTGTAGTGGCAGTACATTCCATTAAGAAAATTCACCTCAATAAAGATAAATCAATGATTTTCTCCTCGGTTAGTGATTGATCAGTTGATCATTGAATTCTAGGTAGCCCCAGAACGATACTGGATGATCCATATCGACATGACTGGGGTAGGTTTCTTTATTTCGTCCTATATTTTGACCACATTTTCCATGTTTTCACATACTTTTTCTGTGTTACTGTCTCCCCAATCATGATGACTGCTACATGGCTGGGAAGTTTAAATTTAGATTTTTTCTAGGAGATCAGGTTTATGTTGTCCTGCCTAGGATGAGCTAATTAACCTACTCTGTGCAATTTGAGCTGAATATACTTTCTGGGTTCTGACTATTATTGAGGGTCGCTTATTCAAGAATAATTGTTATGATTAGTAATTTGAAAATTATGTAGAAGGCTACGAGGTTTCCATCGTATTTTTTGTTGTAGCTATAAAGAAAAAGCGAAAGTGTGTTATTTAGTGACCTTCATTTTTCAAATTGCGGTAAATATGTTGGCAAGTGTTAGTTCCAATGCATTCCTTCATTTTGATTTAAATTGCAGCCGCGTTGTTTATGATTTTTTAAAAATTAAATTCCATTATTCTAGATGAGCCGCGATTGAAAGAATCAGATATTTGTGGTTCGTCTCGTCTTTTCGAAAAAAACCTTTCACATTCTTCCATCTTGCTATAAGTAAACAAAATCGAAAGGAATAGGTCGAACGTTATCGTTAATCTGTTCAGGGTCGTACATTTCGTTTAACTATAATGAATAAATCAAAATTTTTTATAATTTACGAGTTTGCTAATCGTGCAAGTAAGCGACAAACCAAGAGCAAAGTAAATTTTTTACACATAATTGCTCAAATGAAGATAAAGTTAGCTCAAATTTAGCAATGACAAGTGATAAATGAATGGCTTAAAGAACTTCTCAGATTATGATCGGTGGTAAAAATGACCACAACTATTACAGCTGTGCAATGCGCAGATGGTTCTGCGTAATTCGTATCTATAGCCGTCCGTCCTCGATTTGACTACTGTGTAAGATAGGACGGTTAAAGCGAACCGCAAAAGAGGTGGCAGTTTTTCGGTCCCAGAACAAAAACGAGATGATTTGTTTTAAAGAAAAAGTTTTGAAAACTTGGTGTTCAGATGACATGCCATTTGGTTCACGTTTTGAAAATAAATTGAGTAGCTTTTTAATTTGTTGAAGCTTTCTGCTATTTTGTGGGGTGATGTACAGGAACTGTGAGTAAAATTAGAGTTTTGTAAAATTTAAACCGTTTGCACAGGATATACTTTTAAGTCATTCACTGAATGAAATAGCATAATGGAAAATATCGTCTGAAATACTTGAATATCCTGATTTTATGTTCAAGAAAGTTTTGAAATTGGGCGTCCTTTTAAAAAAAAATTATTTAAAGTAAAAGAAAAATGAGCAAAAAGTGCGATTTAGGAGTTGAGCTAAATGGATCTATTGTCACATTATGGAAGGTAGAGCACTCATACGCTGAAATTTCGATGAAACTCAAAATTCCGAAGTTCCGATACTAGCTGAAATAAATCTACCCCGAGAAAATGGTTTTATAGGCAGTTGTAATAGGCAGTAGGCAATTGCCTTGAAGAAACCAGTGCGTTCGACCAAAAACCGTCAAAACTGTTTAAACTGGACAAAATACCTTCAGAAACGGCAAATTTTACAATGAAAAAGTCCTTTGGTTGGACAAGTCGAAGTTTGAATTTTTTGGGTCGAAAAGGCGAATTTGTGCTCGGCGCGTCCTGGCGAGCGATTAATTCCACACTGTCTCATTCCCACTGTTAATTATTTTATACATAAATTGGACCTGCAATTAATTGAGTTTCGTAAAATTAAATTTATTATAAAATTTACAAAAAGTTGTTTCAGTTATAAATACCAAAAACAATTTTTTTAAAACACTATCGATCAAAAACTTTTGGCATGTAGTGTAAATAAATGCAATATTTTACCAGACAAGCACTATTCTAATTTGATTATAGGTTTAAGGTTGGTATAATGAGGTTATGAGGGTGAAATTGAAATTTGTCCGATGTTTTATAGATCAAATGGTTTGTCATTTACGATTTTACCACATAGTCCCGGTAAGTTAAACCAATTCGATGGACCATCACCCTTTTTATAATTTTAAGTATAAATGTGAACTCGTACATGAAATATTGATTTTCATATTTCTTTTATCGATAAAATCTATCAAGATTTTTGCGATGTCTCCCGAAATTTTAAATGCGAAATGCTACTCGCAATGAGTTTTAAAAATTAACGATTTGCGATATAATTTCAGAAATTGTGCTCAATGCGATGGAAATGAATCGGTTGGCGATATTTGCGATGAAAATAAACCAGAAAATTAAGGGATTGACAATTGCGTAGCGAATCATTAAAATTCGCTAAGACATTATGATTATGCTTTGAATATAAGTTCAAAGTACATAATTTTAATATTCTTGTAGTTTGGTCACTGCAGTCTGATGAGACGACCGCATTTACTAATATAAAGAAATTCAATGCTTCATTAGTTCGAAACCAAACTTCCAACGTCTTGGTAACCTCACCTTGATTTAAAAAACACTATCTGGTTATTATCCAAAATAACCCAAGATTTCATAATTTAATTGTATGCGTTGTTCGTGAGTGAGGTTAATGCGATAAACGGACGACCGTGTCGTCACCTCGGACCTATTTAAAAAGATAAGACCGGAAAGTAGGCCAGAAAAATACAACTTGCTCAAAAATGAAAATATTTTTCCCAATTCCCTATTCCCAGGGAAAGCCAGAATAGTGCCACGATGAATTTATTATTGAACGTTTGCGCGTAGCGACCTAGTCGTATTTGGTTCATTGATTGGAACAATAGGGCTACGTTGATTATGTTCTAAGTTAAATTTGAGTTTTCAGTGAGTTCTGGCAGATTTCTTTTGTGTCTTATTAACGTCTTCTATCGGCTCATTTGGCAAAACATCCGTCGCATTCTTTTTCATAAGACATGCTTTGAAGCTATCATCGAGACATTATAAAATGCTTGCTTCGAATATCCAGATTAAAATGTTTTTCGTAAGATTTTATCAAGTTGATGTCTTGCTGGTAGTGGTGGTCGAATATAAGAGAAGTGTTGAGCTGACGTACGAATTTGGTTGGTGCTGTTTGGTTTTTTAGTCCTGTAGTAGTTTAGTCCTGCACAAGAAGTTTTGATGTCTTACCGATATAATGTATACGAAGCCCCAACAATACCGATGGAAGAACACGTGTCCATTGTTTGTTCTGATGACACATGAGAGCGGCTTGCAGGGTCCGAAGCCATCTTTCTATAAAACCATTGCACTATGGATAATATTCGGCTGTCCTTTTTCGTTCAAAACCCAACAATTTTGAAAATTCTCTAAATAATTCTGATTCAAATTGTGAGTCTCGATCAGTTACTATTGAAATTGGAATGACGAAACGTGAAATCCAGTATATCGATTTTGTTTCAAAATGTGTGAAACGAAATGAGTGTTACCGGAATGATATAGTAGTAGCCTATGTATTTGTGGTAGTTTCGTGCGTATGATTGTTTTTCTGCATATGCAAGTCACGTGTCATTCTTTTTTTGTTTATTCATATTAACTCTTTGAGGGCAAACATGATTTCGGCTAGTGTATTGAGGAACACGATTGCGCTTTTTGGCACTCAAAGGGTTAACCATTGTAAACGCCATATTTTTGCGTTGTTTATGTATGTATTTTCGATTATTTTATAATTTCTAAAATTTATGAAATTTAAAATAAATTTACCTATAAAATTTTATTATTAGATTTAAAATTAATTTATGATAATAGATAATATAAAATATATTGGAATGTTAATGACACTCCACAGCTGAGAAAAGGAAGTAAGCACCTTAAAAATTAAACCGTTTCGCCCGGATCGCGTTATTTTGGTACTGTTCGTCATACAAATGACACAAATACGAACAAAAGAAAAATACAAATACAAAGAGATTTTTGTGTATTATACACTGTGTACGTATTCGATTTTTTTTGCTTCACTCATTTTAAATGAGTAACTCACGAGACAAAATCGATATATAGATGTTGAAATTGGCTGAAGCTACAGTCTCGGTTTTGATATCTGGAACTGGTGCTGCTTCTGTCCAACGTGACGCAGTAACATTGTCCTTCAGACGCTGAAAGTGGACCAATAATGTCAAGATGGACTTCGGTAAATCTTTTTACAACCGGAATGTTTTCGAGTGTAACTTCCTAATGAAGTCTTATTATGACGATGTACTTTGGCTTTTTGACATGCCAAACAACATTGAGCCATTTTTTAACGTCATTATTAATATTTAACCGAATGAATGTATCTGTCATGGTTTTGACAATAGTTTGAATACCAGGATGAGCTAGATTGTGAACTGCTTCAAATGCCAATCTGCGAAAATCTGAATTGGTTAATGTAGTCCAAATATCGGAATTTTCGAGGTGATGCCTTTTCAGGATTCTGATGAAACGAATATATTAATGGTTTGTGATATGTGAATAATGTATCGGTGCGACCTTCGATTAAATGTTGAAATCGTTTTATGGTAGAATTAGCGGCTAACAGTTCTCTGTCATATGGACTGTAGCGTTGTTGATTGTCAGTTAACTTTAATAAATAAAACTGCAGGGGTTGCCAAGCGTTCTCAATTTGATGTTGGATAACTGCTCTAATAGCTTTGTTCGATGCATCTACCATCATTGCGAGCTTAGCGTTAGGTAATGGGTGTGCCAACAGAGCAAATTCGCCTAGTTGTTTTCTGTTGAGCTCGAATGCAACTACGGCTTCGTCTAATGATCCGTGAGTTATTCTTCTTACTTTTTTTAACTAATCGCAGATGATGGCTTTCAACATGCATAAGTAGCGTCTTAGTTGCTTAACATTCTCTGGTTAGTTGAAATTTAATATACCATAAATGCGTTTTGTTGATGGTAAAATTCCTCCGGAAATAATTTCACGCCGCAGAATTTGTATTTTTGGCAAAATTACACTTTGTAACGTTGATCACTAAACCTGCCCTGGTTCCTTTAGTTTCGTAAAGATTATTTCTAAATGTTGTAAATGTTCTTCAAACGAGAAACAGAAACTGAGATTGTTAACTAATCCGTAATCCGAAAGTCATTCGATTAAATTCGGACAAACCAAAAAGTGCGGATATAGCTGTTTTGGAAATATCTGCTTCCTCGATTGGTATTTCATGATATGCACGAACTAGATCAATAGTTGAAAAAGTTGTACAGCCGTGCAATAAATGTGTAAAATCCTGTAGAAACGGTATGGAGTATCTGTTGAGTATAGTAAGGTTGTTAAGTGCGCGATAGTCACCGCACGGCCTCCCTTCACCATTGTTTTTTGCCACCAAGTGTAGTGAGCTAGACCAAGGACTCTTGGATGGCCTATATATAACTTGAGGTACTATGCATTCGAATTCCTTTTTTGCGATTACCAATTTTTCGGTACTTAACCGTCTGGTTTTGCATGCAATCGGTGAACCGCAGGTGGCAATATGATGTGTAACTTCATGTTTAGTGGGTGTACTTCCTTGTGTAGGAATATTGGACAGACCACTGTTATGGATGTCGACCAGTCGACCATATTCACCAGGATGAATATTTTAGAAAATAGGCGCTTATGATTGGCAACGTAACATCCGCTAAAATGAAAATCCAAACGAAATGTCTTCGGAGACCGAGATTTAACTCTAGTCAACGGGAACCGAATGTTTTGACTGATAATCCGTTGGCCACAAACAATTCTAGATTTGGGTTGATGTTTCTTTTTCCGTTATCGTTAGCTGGAATGACGGACGACATCAGGTCCAGTATCAATTAAAAAAGTAATTTGTGATGGAGAACCAACAATTTTTAGGCGACAATTGATTAACTTTCCCTCACACGTCGACAGGATGAATCTAGTTTTGAGCTTTGAATTCGATCCAACGTGAGCAATTCTGTTTGCAATTTTTAGACTCGTCCTTAAAACGCCTATGGAAATAACACTCAGATGATTCAGAATCCTTAGGTACTGCGAAATTCTCTCGAGTATCGAATTTTCTAGGCAAACTCGATTTTTGACGAGAGGAACTACGAGAAAAATTTCAAGATCTATCTTGCTTGATTTGGTCCTGGACAAAGGCGTTTCGTGATTTTGCGACAAAGTTTCCATTAAACGATCGGCTAGCTCAGCAATCGTTGTCGTGTTTAACGCTTCTGCTGTTGGCATTAAAATCTATTGAGCTCTTGGACGTAACTGCTCCAACCAAATCATTTCACAAATTTCTCATCGACGTTGGCTCTACTATTATTTTTCATCCTTCAAAGTAGCTGAGACGGCTTAAGATCTGCTAGTTCCAATCCTTGAAGTAGTCGATAGTGTATGGTGTGGCACGTTTTGGTCCGATAATAACGATGATTATAGCGTGTTGTCTACGAAGTGATTTTTCCAAGGGCTAGTTGAGATTCATCATATGGAACCACATTTTTGGATCTTTAGCTACTAACGTCGTTAGTTTATCATTTGCGATGATTTGGTGATGCTTCCGGTGTTGATATATTCAATGGATTTTGAAGCATCCTGCGTACCTGCTCTTGGATCAAATGTTCGATATCTGATAGTGACAACATGGCTGGATTGATTGCTAAAGTGAATTGAGATGATATTTCTGATTCATCACTAATTATACTCGATGTATTATCACTTCGACGACAATATCATAATTGTGTATATGATATAGTGTAAACAATCAAGTAATCAGATATTCTCAATTAGGCATAATAATTATGTTGACAATGAATACTGGAAATTGTCACTCAAAATAACAGATTATTTCTATTCACAATGCTTTAAAAAGATTTTCTATTAATGTCGGCATATTATTCAATATTAATTTTTTTCGTCGCCTTGTTTTATTATTTATAGCCAATTATTCAAATACTAATTATAAATACGTATTTCTATTTTCAGGTAAGCGACTTACACCATTACACCACTAATATAAATAAAGAACGATTTCTGAGAATATCTGGTAAGCAATAATAACTTACATACGTACTCGAATTATTTTAATACCACAGACTCATTATTTTTAACCAACATATTTTCGTTACATCTAAGGTATATTTACCTTGAACTAACTTTGAATAAAATTCTCGAAAAATTATTTCGTATAATGTTGAATAGAAATTTTAGAGAATAAAGCCAATTCTAAGACTTGTGTTTAAATTTATATATTTGTGGTAAAAGAGCAGACTTTTGTTACAGGCTTAGCTGTAAATTTATTTTTATGATATACATAATTGTCTTAAAAGAAATTCTCAATCAACATACGAGAATTTAAGTCTAATAATATAAGTCCTTTAAAACCTATTCAGCTATAAAAATATTTTCCTTTTATTATTTGTTTTACTATACACTTTACATAATACTTAACTAATTAAGCTAAATATGTAGTAAAGTGAAATTAGTACTTCCCTTCTCTTTCTCCCTCTAACGTAAATATAATTAGCAAAATAGTACTTGAACAATAAAATTAAAAAAAAAACATTAAATGGGAATATAATTTAAACTCATCTCATTTCCATCAGTTTTCCATTTAGCTCGATGAAGAATGAACAAAACATCAACAACAAATAAACCAAAGCACCATCAAACCAATGTACAACAAAAGAACGAAGGAAAACCCATTTCCCATAAACTAAACAGGAATTTTGTTGGTATCCATAAAACAACAATAACAACAAAAATCAATCTGAAGTGATTTAGGTTTTTTCTGTGTTTTTTTCTTTTTTGTTGTGTGCGTGTACTGAAAGGTTTGGTTTGGTAAAATGATTTATGCCAGATTTTTGTTTTCATTTTGTTTAGGTTGATTTCAGACTGAAATCTACAAAAAAAAAGTTACCAGAAGGCACTTCGAACGAAGATCAAAATAAATTGGTATACTTTCGGCAAAAATAATTTAACAAGCACTTGAGAGGATTCTAATGCAGTTGTCTGTTTCCTTGAACCCATGTTAAATTAAATTTTCCTTTTCTTTTCATTTTTTGTTGGTAATTCAATGATGGATTAACAAACCGAAATCAAACCGTACCACAAAACATTAAAATATTTATAAATTTAATTTAAAATTGAGATGATTCGAACACGCGTTATCTGGAAATAAATCGATGATGAAATTGTTTCGAAATACTGCACGTGGTATACAACCATCAAACTTTAATATTAAATGGAATCCATAAGAAATGATTTGGATTGTTTTGCAAGGTTGTAGGAGTGAGTACTGGCTGCGATTTCATATGTAACTGTTATGCGTGCAGGAAAATAATGAAAACTGTAATTTTAAATATTTAAAGCGATCTTTTCTTGTGCATTGCTATATATAGTTGGCCATTGATGAGTTTACCGGCACCGATGCAAGAGAGCAAATTTAAAGAATAAAAAAAGACAAAGCAAAGGTCCCCTATTCTCTTTGTTGACATTATATTGAACAAATTTCTGCAGTTCATTTCTCACTTAAGTGATTATTGCAGTAGAATAGGATCCCCAAAATTATCAAACGACGTTTATTTAGGAAAAAGAAATGTTTCCTTGCTAAACAATATATAAAATTGCTACTTGAGTATATATGTAAACCTTCGTAGTAACGAATATTAAGAAACTAGAGATCATTTCTGTAATTTTCGATGCTCGATGTAGGGAAACAAAGTGTTAAAATAACTTTTGGGCTGCATTCGTAAACATACTGTCTAAACCGAATTAAAAAAAGTATAATAATCGGATCTCGGATTCTGGAATATTTTCTTCAATACCGGGATTATCTTACTAGAATTTTACAAAATAAATTGTATAAACTACACAAAACTATGGGTTTTGAGCCATCAAATTAAGTTAGTCCCTGCGAGTTTTTCGAACTACAAGAGTTATTCATCCCAAAATGTTTGTATGTGCTCGTGAATCAGAGTCCTCAATACCACCGAAAAATTATTAATCGAAACCATTTTTGTGCATGCTCTGGCGAGAATTCTGCTCTTTATTTTTTTCTATGTGTTTCTTTTATTTTTGCATGCAATCAGTTTCTCTTGTAAATTCCTCATCATCTGTACGGAACTCTGAGTGTACAGGCAATTGTGCTATTTTTATTATAACAAGTTGTTACAGAATGGTTCAACACCATTCTGCAGATGTCACAAAATAGGCAGAGGCCTCACTCACGGTAGTGGGGATATTGAGGCTTGCCTATTCGTGGCCTATGCCGTGGAATAATAACAGAATGAAAATAAAAATAAAAGCGATCTAAGTAAAAAGAAATTAAATTAAAAGACAACATAATTCATTGTCGGTAACTTAAGGAACGTAATAAATTTAATAATAACTGGGTGCGCCCACCCAGGAACGACCGAATCCAAAAACCCCCCGAATGACCCATCGACTCCTAGAGGCCGAAGCCCAGCCACAACGAAGCAGCATAAGAGGGTTGGGGCGTTTCTCCATCAGACAAAGCCTTTCTTTGCCCGCAGAGATCTCTAGGTAGTCCCCTGCAATTCAGACTCCAACAGCTTGAGACCACCGGAGTGCCTCGGGGAGGCCGTGTGGATTTTACGGTCGTCCCCAAATGGACGGCAAATATGCTGAACTTGCCAGCCCGACCCTGTGGATGTCCTGCAAAGGGGATAATGGAAGGGGAGTGAAAAACCCAGCATGTAAATAAGGAACCGACACAGAATGAAAAACCCCCTCCCACCATACCGATCCGTAAAATTATTTAACACTTCGTCTTATGCATTTTAAGACATATAAAAAAAACACCAGGTGAAATAAAAAAAAGAAAAAAATGAGGTCAAATAGCAGGAGCTACGCGCCGGGCAGGTTTTTATTCAAATAAAAATAAATAAAAACAACGTGAAGGTTTTCAAATAAAATAAATAAATCCACAAAAGAAAGGCTTGCTGAATATAAATCAGAAAAATAGTTTTGATAGCAAAACCCACGAACACCCCGGTCGCGCACGCGACCATTATGGCGCTCGATTACAAAAATATTTAATAAGAAATTAGGAGAGAAAAATGAAAAATTTGAAAATTGAAATAAAAAAAATTAATTTACGTTAGATAAAAAATAGAAAATCAATGAAATTGTAAAAAAAATATAAGAAATTGTGCCTTTTTTTATTTTCCGGCCTTCAGAAAGGTCCCGCTTATATGGGTTGCGGCGTCCTTGCCCACCGAAATGGGTTGCGATAATTCCTCACACAAATTAAATGTTGAGTGTCTTCCCGCCGAATTCAACGCTGCCGCTGTGCCCGCAAGACACAGATGTCACGCTGACTGTTATGTGTTTTTAATGCTCCGAGCCATCCATTGCGGTGTATGTTGTTTTCACCGTAATCCCAAAACTGTAAATGGCCTCGTAGTTGGCCACCCGTATGTGCATATCGTAAATAAAGAGCCTCGGTTGGTCGCCCTTAGAATGTGGTGGCATTCACTCGCCGAAATTCGTAGTTGCTAATGGCCTCGTTGTTGGCCACCCGTTATGTTTGCGGCACACTTTACTAAATCTGCCCACAATGAACGTATTGCAGCATTCATCGGTAATCTTTGGTACCGTTGACCATGTGGTACCCGTTGAATGTTTTCGGCCCCCGTTGAAACTAAAACGTAAATGTGGTAACCGATGCACATCAAAAAAAAAATGGCGGCATCCGTTATAAATCCACACACACATACACACACAAATATGCCTCCGCCTTAATGATTTTAGAAACAACGAAATTTGTTCCAATTTTATTTTTGTGACGTGTCCGAAAATTCCAAAAAAATATATAGTATGTGTGAAATATTCGAGTTCACAAACTAATCCATCAATGCAATCGCACGAAGTTCCTACATATCCATTCCAGTATGTGTCAATGGATGTGCTCGCGACAAAGTTGAAAGGCAAAGCGTATAATATGTTTGCTACTATGAGTTACTACTCTGATTTCTTTGAACTTAATATTTTAAAAGATTTAATTCTGTAATAGAACAATGCAGAAGAAACTTTAACTGTCGTGAAATTCCTCAGCAAGTCTGTACTGACAAGGGAACGAATTTTGCCAACAAAAAATTCAAGGAGTTCGAAAGGACGTAGGGAATTTAAACACAATTCATCATCTCTGCATCATCCAAGAGGAAATGGTAAGGCAGCGGTGAAGATTTCTAAGAGTTTAATAAAGAAAGCGGAGGCAAGATGTTATATTGTTATATTGGAAAAAAGGCAAGATGTTATATTGTCAATATGCGAATATAAAACCATAACATTTATGACCATGGAGTCGTAACAAAGTAAGAGGAGTTTCTAAAATTGCTATCAGTCTGCTCTTCTGTTAAGCAGCTGCTTAACTGTCTTTTTTAACATAACGATTTCGTAACTACAAGTGGTGTTGCCGTTTTTATTATTTCGCAAAGTCTTCGTAGTTCAGCATTTTCGTTTTCCTGCTGAGTCACGGAGTATGTTTGGCTATGTCGTGATCTAGAAATTTTTGAGCTTCGTATGATTGGGCATCACAATGATTATCTCAGCTAACTGACTATTTGGAGTATCACCTGGGGTAAAAATTTAATTTTGTTGCGAACTCTTTGCTTAGTGGTTATTGAAGCAGCTACTAACCTAACCAGTAAAATTGGTAGTCGATCGATAGGGATAATTACGTTTGCTTAGGTCTCGGTGTTCGGTTATCCCACTGTTTTTTGAGCGCTAGAGCGTCGTTAATTTATAAGAAGGCAGCGTTATTTAGCCTAGTAAATTGACCTTTAACATCACATTACTTACTTCATCGCACGATGGTGGAGTCATTTCCGTGTTTATATTAGACTAGTACGCAAGCAAGATAAGTGTTCGCCAGCAGGTAGCAATATACTAGTCAATTTAAAAGAGAGGCTTAATAATTTCGCCGCACTTGAAGGACCTACGTTCTTGTAGTTGTACTTCATTACTTAAGCTGTTGCTAATAGTGCTGCTACGAGGAAATCTGAAACTATTTTTTCATATTGCGATATCGATCGCTAATTCTCATATTTTCATTGTTATAAACACATGTACGCGAAATGTGGTGCGTTCTTTTAAATCTGCTTTCAACCAACTTTCGTTCAACTAATCAGTTTAAGTCTTTGTGAAATTTAAACAATTGCTGCTTATTATGATTCCGTTTTGGCAGTTTTAATGAAATTCTACTGATCCTCCGCGGAATGAGGCAGTGGCTGGTTTTCAAAAATATATGATAGAGTATTCTCATAATTAGTACTGGTAAAGTGGTGCTAAAAGCATTATTGTTCCAACGCGGGGTTTGTTGGAAGCGCTGTCAGTTGTTTGTTTTCGATAAATAGAGAGTGTTTGTTGCAACAAAAAGGAATTGGTCGGAGTCGATGTAAGCTCCGCCTCTTGTTGTTACAATATAAATATTGTCACTGTATTTTTTTTATTCGAATCAGGTTAGAAGTTTTTATTTAAATTTACTTTGCGTTTTCAAATTTTCTATTGACGTATGTTAGTGATGAATATTCATATTGTAATGTAGCTATCTGGACATAACAAAATTTTCAGGAAGTTGAACATTTTGGTTTTTGTTTTTTGTTCTTCGATTTTTTTTAATAAGGAATGATGTGATATGTTGGTTATGAAAATTCCAAAAATTGCAAATTTTAAAATTTACTCATTCTTAGAATTTGGATAACCAACATACCACATCCGGAAAATTAACGGACTCTTAATTAACGGAGAGGATACTAAGTTAATTTCAAGTCTTGATTTGAAAGATGTCTTTTGGCAAATTCCTTTGGATAAGGAGTCCCGAGATAAGACAGCATTTACCGTTCCTGGTCGTCCTCTGTTTCAATTCACTCTAATGCAATTTGGTCTTTGCAACGCGCCTCAAACAATGTGCCGATTAATAAATCAGGTGATACCCGATACCCCATGAGTTTCATGATCACGTTTTTATGTATTTTAGATGATTTTCTGATTACTTCTAGAACAATTGACGATCATTTTGAATTGCTGTCTCTTGTGGCTAAACGGTTATCGGACGCTAGCCTAATAGGGAATATTGAAAAGAGTCACTTCGCGCGTAAGCGAATAAATTATTTGGGCTACGTTATAGAAGATGGTACCATCTCCACCAATCCAGAAAAGGTAAAAGCTCTCCCGATTTCTTAGTTCATACTACCCGAAACTTTGTCGTTTTTTAGGATGGCTAGCATAATAATTTTATTTGGATAACAAGAACTCAGTATATGTTTGAAAAAGTGAAATCAGCTCTAACAGATTCTCCAGTGCTCGTACATCTTAATTTTAATAAACGTTTTGTGATCCATTGCAACGCTAGTAGTACTAGAGTCGGAAGCGTGTTGCTTCAGAAAGGAGATGATGGTGAGGATCACCCAATAGCACATATGCCCCAAAAACTTAACGCTGCACAGCGTAATTATTCAACCACGGAAGTAGAATGTTTTACCGCTGTGTTTAGCGTGAAGAAGTTCCGGGCATATATTGAGGGTTATCTGTTCACCATTGTAACCGATCATTACCCGTCTTAAATGCCTTATGGGTCAAAAAGGGCTCAGAAGGCAGGTTGGCACGATAGAGTCTGAAGCTTCAGGCTTTCGACTTTACGATACTGCATCGTAGTGGATCACAGATGATAGTACCAGACACTTTATCAAGAGCATTTATTGAGGAATTTGTATTTCAGAACTGCGTGGTTTTAGCATTAATCTTGATTCTTTACCTTTTAAATCTCCAGAATATTTAGACTTAATTAGCAAAATTTTATATAAATCAGGTTCGTTCTCTGAATTTTGTATTTCTAATGGCAAAATTCTAGTGAAAAAGCTTCGGCAACAGATTCACCTAAATGGAAATTATACGTACTCCAACCTTTGATCCTGCATATTTTGAAACAGTCTCATAACTCTGGTGGGATTCGAACCCAGTACTTTTCGGTCCAAAAGCTGAAGCTTAACCAATGCACCACTTGTCCGGTAAAAGTAGTTCCTTCTAGCGTAACATAATTTTTCCACAATTTTGGCAGTTATTAGAATAATCAATTTTAATCAAATTGAACCTATAAATAAACATTGTGAATTTAAATTGTAAACCGAAAAATATTATAAAATCGCCTAAATGTTAGCAAATCACTACTACATCTTCATATTTTGTTTTGTTGTGAATTATAGTATAAACTTCATACTACTCAGTAGAAGTTTGAATTTTTTCCTAAAATAGTACTAACCGTCATTTTTATAACTTAGGATTAATTTAGGATTACCTTCATTGGCATACAATTTTTAAACTACAGGCAGAGTTATCAAAATGTCAAAAAATTTCTTTATTTTAGGGAATAATCCAAAATGCGGCACAATTATAAAGTTTAAAGTATATATGCTCAATTTGAGCAGATACATTTTTATTTGTTTTAGGTGATGAATGAGAATGAATTTATCTATGATCCTCTGTCGGAGTGCAAAGCTCATGGGCCGACCCATCTTCCATGCCAATATATAGGCTGGCATGGAGTTATGCAATGTGCAGATGGTGATAGAGTTGGACCTATATCCGTACGTTCTTGAATTGGCTGGTAACGCCGTAAAAGTAAGTACAGAAAAGCAAGAATAGATTGGAAGGTTAATAAAAAAAAGAACATAGTTATAAGTTCAAAAATACCATAGATGGGTGAACATATAATAGAAGCATATACGCTATTCCGAGTGCAGAAAATAATTATAAATTTTATGGGGGTTATAGAATATTTTATTACATTATTCATTGGTTAGCTACGGATTAGCCCAATATCACGGCTTATTAAATTTTTTGTCTAATGAGTACTATAAGTTCTATGATTATACAATTACAGTGACTACCTCAAAACGCCTGGCTGTGCTATTTCATCGTTTGTAGGCGACTAAACGTAATTTATGATTGCGTCACAACCTTCATAAAAATATTAAAATTTATCCTCTAAATTAATTAGCGTCGCACTAGAGCACATTTCAAAAAAGGTCTAAATATTTGACACAATCTCCCTGAAAAAAGAGTATTAAAAATAATTATTTTATTGAAAAATAAATTATAAAAACCACCCCCAAAATGTTCTGAACGAAAACCCAAACAATATTATACAAAAGCTTTATTTATTATTGTCATATTATTTTGTTATTGTTTTAACTAAGTGAAAATTTATTTTTTTTTTCGAAAATATATAATTAAACAGAAAATAAAATATAAAAAATATTATTTTGTTCGACAGTTTTATTATATTTTCCTCGAATTAATTCAATAATTTATAAATTAGGCGAAAGCTCTTTGTTGTGAAACAAACATAAAAGGATTTATTTTGTTATACGTAAATAATTTAAACTTTTGCGCGCTGTACGAATATAATAACATAATGAAAGTAGCTTTATTCACAGATTGAAAAATTGTGTTTGTATAACCGGGACAGAAAATCGATCGATGACTTATACACAATTAGGGAATATTTTAAAAATAGTACAGTAGTCAAAATAATAAATGTACGTACATGTATAAGTACACGTATACATCATTAATTAAATCGCCTGCAATTTACAAATAAAAAGCTGTTTGAATTGTTGGTTATGTCAAATAAAATTATGAATAAATAACCAAATTTAATCGACAATAATTTATCTTCCAATTCACCTATGTAGCCACATATTGATATACACGGCAATAAAATATTTTATCCACACATACAAATTTTATATATGGGCAAGCACCCACTTGCCATAATTGTATATAGTATATAGTCCCAACGCACGAGGTGCACATACCGAGCAATAAAATTGAAATTATTATTTTTTATACGATTTAATATTTATTTTTAACACACATCATATTTATAGTGTGAAATAAAATGGTTATACGGCAGACTTATACATATAAATATTATTGCCCGAAAAAAGCTCGTCTGATTGCTTTCAAAATAGTGTGCTTTTTATTTCATTTAATTAATTTGTATATAAAAAAAAGTTGACCAAATTAAATTATGCTCAGTGTGCCAAAAATTGCGTGCAATATTCATATTTAAATTTTTATTTATTTATTTATTTTTTTTTGTTGGTTTTTATGAAATTTAAGTATGTTTATGGCCACTTCCGGATTAGCTTGTGTACGTACGAGTGTTACAATGTGATATCGTTTTTTAAAATCATGACTTTAATTCGTAATTTTTATCACCTCTACTCTCTAATTATGTACCAAATCGCGCACGTAATTTATGATTATTACATTAGTAAATGCAAAGTACTTATGAGTTATATTTTTGTATTAATTAAGATGAAATTTATGGTTTTGTTCACACGACACGAAAATTAAAAGTTTTACAATTTACTTTTGAACGAAAAAATATTTATTGAATTTGTGTGACTTGAAACACTTATTAGGTCTTTATGTGTCGTAATTATTCGAGCGTTGTATATAGATGGAATCTATTTTTTATGGAACTCAGTTCAAATTTATTATTTATTGTTTCATATATTTTTAATTATACTATTATGAGTATACGGCTATATTTGATTTCCAGCTGAGTGATTTATTATATATGAACTGTATATACTGTAATTAATCTGTTCATTAACGTTAAAATTTCTGGGCGAAGTGAAACTTTAATTGGTGTAGGTGTATTCCAATCTAGTTTTTTAAATGATATTTAAATAGTCAGCATATCAATTTCGTGTTGATTAATAGTTTAGTAGCCTATATTGCTTCTCAAATTTAATGCAAACTTCATGAGCTTTCTTAGAAGCGTATAGAATTAACTTAACGAATTACATTTCAATTAGAATTGTATGCGAGTTGTTGCAAATTAATTATCATAATTTTTTTCGTCGTCTTATTAGCCTTGTTTAGTCGCCTTGTACGTAAAGATTTCACCGATTAAATTGTTTCCTATACAAGTTTTAGTCTGATGTGCCTAGTTATTATATGAGATAGTATTAGAACATCTTCCGTTTATTAAACTCGTAATTTTTCTGTCATGTAGAGAATGCAGTTAAACCCGATGTGGAGTGAGTTCTTTGGCCTTTATATTCTCCAAAAAATTGGAGTTCCCAGGCATACAAATCAAGAGAATACTGAACTTATGCTTTCTCATAATAACCTAAAGACAATTATGCTACATTTCCTTAGTGAAAAATACATTTTATTTTAAATCCCTTACTAATATTTGAATATACCTTAAACTACAGTAGGTCGATTCTAGCTTTCCTATTGGAAAAAGGAATAAGGAAAAATATTTACATAGCATTTTTGTCAAAAATATTATTTTCGGGTCGACTGGCCGGTGAAATCATGTTTTATCTAAATTTTTATGTACTCGTATAATTAAAGAAATATTTTTTCCGTATCGAAATTGGTGTGTGGGTAACAGCAGCAGGGAAACTTTCGAATTTCAAAATAAAAGTTGGCATACCGATTAAGCCCAATTTGTGCTAATTACTACTCACGAGAAAATATTAATGCTAGTTCAGAAGTCGAAAAAACAAGAAAAGAAAATTTAAATTTCTCCTGAAAGACGAAAAAAATAAAACCCAATTTCTAGAAATAACCAGAAATAATTTAAGCCTAATTTTAAAACTTCACAAAAGCGGCTCTACCGACGACATTTGTGTTTATCATAGAAATATGATTTTCATAAATTTTCATTAATAAATTGAGGAAAATCAAACTATCAAACTAGCCCCTAAAAGATACTTTATTGAACACACAATACACAGATGTATACCGTTCAATAGTATTTTTGTTGAACAACAAATTAAAAAATAAAAATAAAATATTATAAAATCCAAGAATAAGCAATTCAGATAAAATATTCCTGTCAGGCACGTTTATTGCCATCCGAAAAATATAGTAGCTGAATTTGTGCTAATCCAGAATTGGTTCATTCCACGGACTTTGTGTTTCAATGGAATTAGGCCAATTCTGGATTAGCACAAATTCAGCCACTATATTTTTCGGATGGCAATGAACATACCTAGAAATATGCAATCAGAAGTGCCAACTTCATTGGTTTCTAGAAAAGTTTTTGTTAGAAAATTGTTCATTCAACGGTTTTGGTTGTTCAATGGAATTGGGCCAATTCTGGATTTCCAAAAATTTAGCTACTATATTTTTCGGATGGCAATGAACGTGCCTGATAGAAATATGCTCTCTGAATTGCTTATTCTTGGATTTTATAATATTTTATTTCTATTGTTTAATTTGTTGTTCAACAAAAATATTATTGAACGGTATACATCTGTATTTTGAGTGTTCAATAAAGTATCTTTTAGGGGCTAGTTTGATAGTTTGATTTTCCCCAATTTATTAATGAAAATTTATGAAAATCATATTTCTATGATAAGCACAAATTTCGTCGGTGGAGTCGCTTTTGTGAAGTTTTAAAATTAGACTTAAATTATTTCTTGTTTTTTTTAGAAAATGGGTTTTATTTTTTTCGTCTTTCAAGCGAAATTTAAATTTTCTTTTCACCGTTTTTTCGACTTCTGAACTAGCACTAATTTTTTCTCGTGTGCAGTAATTAGCACAAATTGGACTAAATCGGTATGCCAACTTTCATTTTGAAATTCGAAAGTTTCCCTGCTGCAGTTACCCACACGAAATTGGTTAGAAAAAATATTGTCAAATTAATTTTGTTTTTGAAAAAATTTTGTACAACTGTTTACCATAGTATGCCAGGAAAAATAATTTCGCGACAAAAATACTATGAAAATATTTTTTTTAATTCCTATTTCCTATAGGAAAGCCATAATCGATATGCAGTTCTACATCAATTACCCGAAAATGTTTACATTACCAAAAAACACCATACTGAAAATATCCATTCACGTAAATAATAATTCATTGAAATTGATAATTAAAATAACTAAAATGTGATAGTTTAGCGAATTTCGAATAAATCGCTAAATTTTAATGGCTGTTCGCTCAATTTAACCGAAAAATAAATATTGATTTACGAAAACTTAAACTGTTGTTTTTATGTCGAGAAATGAATATCCGACAATAAAATAATAGACAGTAAAAAAAGTATAGCAAAGTAAAACATCATCATTTTGTACCAAAGCTAAGCTTCTTATAGAAAATATCAAAAAACGAAAAATAAACAAATATTCAAAAGATTCGCCACACCCCTGTGGGTCGACTGTGAGTATCTTTAGAAAATAGGAATTTTTTTCCTATTAAGGAAAAAAAAATCCGTATCCAAAGGTGGCGCGGAAAAATATATATCAAAACAGCGATAAACAGGAAAGAAAAAAATTCATGTACGACACACCAGAATATGCTTATAAGGAAAAAACAGAAAACTGATCTAAAAATGTAAAATTTTTCCAGTTTCCTATTCCTATAGGAAAACCAGAATCGGCCTGAGTTTTTTTTTTTTAAGTGATCTTGTTTGGTGGTGTAAGTAGTTACTTATAAGTAAGTTGGGGTATCCATTCTCTCGGATGGAACCTTGAGCGCTCGAGTTTCTGGAAATAGAGGGTATGTTTTTTATATCTGTAAAAATGAATCAAAATTATATATTTTTACGTCCCTTTCTTCTAATAAGAAAACAAATAATTTTGAGTTACTTAGAACTTGATAATCAAATTTCGTAGAATAGTGATGGTATTGTAAATATAAGTATAATGTTGGAAATTCTTTAAGAAATACGATGCTTATAAAATCGTTAGTTATGGAAGATTTATTTGTTTTTATTTGGATTTGGAGATGAGACCAATAAAGGTCATGGTGGTCACCTGTGTATGAATATAGGTTTTTAACTTCAAATTCAAAATATTGCAAATGATATTCATTTCTTTTTTTAGTTCATTCACAACTTTTTACAAGTCACAACAATTTTTTATACTTGTCAATTTTTTCTAAATCAACTACAATTTTTTGCAAAGCAATTCGTGCTTTTTCAAGTAACTTCAATTAAATGTAGAATAAATTCAAATATTTTTAAAACAAATTCAAGTTTTAATATTTCAAATTCGGAAATTTGTACAATTCAAAATCAACTTTTTGTAAAGGAAATTCAGTGCTCCCAATTCTTAACCGATTATGATGGGATTAGGCATGTTGGATTTTAATGAAATTTTTAAAAGATTTTTGGAAGAAGTTCTGCAATATGTCCACATGAGATCAATTCAGTGTATTCGTCGTTGGGAGGGTTCGTCGGTGAAAAACAATTGTTTGGCAATAATGCTGAATTCTAGATTTACCTGACACCTTATTGTTCATAATTTTACAAGTTCTTACATCACTATTTAAAAAAAAAATTATTTAATTAATTATTGTGTTTGTTTTATTCGTCGTTAAAATATTTAAAGTGTTTATAAATTAGATTTATTTTGTATCTGTGTATAAATAAATAGTAAGGGCATTGAGGGCTAAATGTCTTTGTGTTTACAAAGTTCACAACAGGACTTGCATAACTTTTGAAGACGATGAAGAGAAACATGGCGTTCCAAATTTACTACTCGGTAATAATGAAGGATTGCTACAAGATCTGCTAAAATACAATAAATCTCACGAAGAAATTGGTAACAGATATACATATTCAAATCTTAAGAGCGACACAATTCAATATAAATGAGCTTTCATGCTCAATGTAATTTTGGTTGTCCTTAAAATACATAATTTTTTTAAAGTCACGTTTATAATTTTTTTTAATTTTTGTATGGTTACCCCTTTACTTTACGAGAACAAATATGAAAATAATTATAAACTTACACAAATAAATTTCAATACCTTAATTCAAACAAAAGTGTTTGTGGATACTCTCATTCGTTATTGGAGCTGCTTCTGGTATTGAACCTCGGTCGATATTAGTGGTGACTGCGATAAAAAGTCCGCCCAAATCTCGTGCTGACCTCAAATTTCTAGTATGCCCTTGCACACAAATTATTTTCCTGAAAACCGTATTTATACCTGAGGCGTAAATGATTAACATTGTACCGATGTACACGAAAGCTCGAAATGTTTATTGAATTTGTAACTTTATTTTATATAACATATGTGTGCGAGCGATATAAATACATAACTTATATTAGACAATATGGTTACACTACAACTTTTTTGTTTTCAGTCATTAAGCCAAAAAAAATATTACCGAATTATCGAATAGGTAAAAAGTAAAAAATATTCAATTTAGGGTTTGTTGGTTTCACACAAATCCATAAAAATATTTCTTGAAAATTAAACCAGTAAAATTTAAGTTTCATACATTTATTTATTACTTGCATGTACATGCCGAAGGTGAAGCAGTCCAGGGTAATCTGCAATTGATGTTGGCCGTCTTTTAACCTAAAAAGAAAAGCAAAATCTCAGGTAGAAAATAATAGATATAAAACTAGTCAAGTAACTTATCTCGTCGGGAACAGTTCAAATCCATTGTATGTACTGTAGATTCCTCTGGGTTGGTCATCAGCAAGTTTACCTAAAAGAAAATAAGTTTGATTATTTGTATTTTAATATTCTAAATATTTATTTAACTGTACTTACCTAATTTGTTTACAACTACAGTATTGTACGAATTAATGCGAACACAGGAAATTATTGAGACAAATTATTTATTATTAATTTTTTGTATTGAAATGAATATTAATAATATATGTGTCCACCTTTGGCCTTAATGACATCTTACACACGGTTAGGCATTGCATTAATTAAATTTTGACAATTTTCTGTTATTTGTGGATCCGGGAACCAAACCTCGATAACAGGTTCCTCCATTTTTTTTACTGTTGTACAGCCTTGTTTCCGAACTCTAACCTTATAAATGGCCCATAAATTGTCTATCGGATTCAAGCCCGTTAAGTTGTCAGCCCAATCGAGGAATTAAATATTCTGCTGTTCAAGGTAACTTGGTACCTACTTTGATTTATGGCATGGCGATGAATCATGTTGAAAAATAAAATTTTCGCCAACATCGACTTTTTTCTAATTACGGTGTAATTTCCGCACCAGCATAGCTTTATACTTCAAGCCGTTCATCATGCCTTCCACGGGTACTAGATTGTGTGTGCTCTTATACAAAAAACATCCCCAAAACATCTTTTTGGTGGATTTTTGACTGTTTGTTCGAAATGTTTCGCCGTCAATTTTTCCCCTGCACATTTTCGTACAGACCGTGAACGCTGTCCCTGCACGAGAATACGCGTTTCGTCCGAGAACAAAACTTTTCTCTAGTCCTGAGTTGGTCAATTAGCATGTTCACTCGCTCTATATGTAATCTGATAGATAATTTATGAGCTATATGTAAGGTTAGAGTCGGAAACAAGACTGTACAACAGTAAAAACGGGGGTGGAAAATGTTATCGAGGTTTGGTTCCCGGGTCCACAAATAACAGAAAATTGTCAAAATTTAATTAATGCAATGCATAACCGTGTGTAAGATGTCATTAAGGCCAAAGGTGGACACATATATTATTAATATTCATTTCAATACAAAAAATTAATAATAAATAATTTGTCTCAATAATTTCCTGTGTTCGCATTAATTCGCACAATACTGTATCAGCTGTCAAATGTATGGATAACATAGATTTAAGGATAAAACAGATTTTGTGTTTACATGTTAACTTATAACTTATATAATTATTTTTCGATGTATTTTGGTGGTTGCATGATAACTTATATAATTATTTTTGTACATTTTTTATATAATAGCATAATCGGTTTTCTCGGTCTCTTCTCGGAAAATGGTTGATAGCGAAACATTACAAAGCATTGTAAAATAAAAAAAAATAAAAATTTAAATTGGGAAGGAGCTGGTTTGTAAAAGTTTTTAGTTTTTGTGTATTGTGGTGAGGCGGTCTTATTGTAATTCAAATAAAATTTCAACAAATTTCTAATTTGTCCACGAGCTGACAAAAAAAAATTTTTTTCTTTTGTTGAACCAAAATATTTCTCGTGGAAAATAGAGCGAACTCCGACAGGGTTTCTCTTTCATTTTTCGATAATCGACCAAATTCGGTGCTATAATATACCGAGTGACTCAAGGAAAACGTTACAACTGGAAATGTAGAAATACATTTGTTAAATATTATTATTTGAGGTCAAAATATGTATACTGTTGTAAGTCTCATTGTCTGCTTTGCTATTTTATTAAGGTGGCGTAGTTTTGCAACTGGTAGGAAATAATGGGCGTAGGAAATAATGGGCTTCGGTAGAAAATAATGGGCTCAGTTGCAGAGAGTGGTTGCTTAGGAATAGTTAGGGCTATGCAACATCACATCGACTTCTGTACTCGAGACTGTCTTGGATCTCCCACATTTTGATCTTTGGATTAGGAGGCGTGCATCTTTCACAAATAATCGCCTGTGGTATTTAAGCAATTATTCTCTGGCAGATTGTGCTGTTGGAAACCATTGATTCTCGAGAGAAGTATGCAAATTTCCAACGCCTTGTACGCCCTCTGGCTTGATGGTCGAAAGCCACTCTTTCGTATGTGAGTATAGGAACTTGATAATACTTGAATTTTTGATGGGTACTTGATCATGTTGAGTGATGGATCAGTTTGTTGTATAGTCTAGCTTATGCCGGCCTGTGTTTTTGTGATCCTGATTTGTCTTATTCTCTTGGATAGTACGCCGTTGTTAATCAGACCGGAATCATTGCCATCCGTTAAGATATTTGTTACAGGCTGGCTACTGCCAACCTGCAGATATTCACTAAGCTCCTGCAGAGGCCTCCACGGTGATGTTTTGCCGGCTACGTTCTCAGCGAGAAGTGCGAGGGTCGTGGGGTTTGAGGCATGCAGGGCTCCTGGCCTACACCGTGATTAACAGATAATTATAAATTGGATAAACGCAAATAATAATAATAATACCCGGGTTCCGCCGAAATTCGTCGGCCGGAACCTGAGGAACGAACAACTCAAAAAATTATAAATGGGAGAGAGGTGCCTTGGTGCGCGCATCCATTCGAATTCAAACAGGGCCAAAGCCCTGGTTACGAAATTGGATGCGGGCACCAAGGGACCGCACTACACACACCGACACAGAGGGAGCCTCCGCTCCCATCACACACAACCGAAAATTTTAGTGATTCATTTTATTTGTAGGGAAAACAACAAAAGGAAACCACTTCCCGAAAGAAGAAAAAAAAGAAAGAGAGAGAAGCGAGAGAGAGAAGCGAGAGAGAGAACAACACGCATCGAGCGCGCACCCGCTGTGCGGCGCTCGATTACAAAATATATAAAAATTTAAATTTAATAAAAAAAATTTAAGAAAATAATCAGAAAAATTAAAAATAAAAATAAAAAAAATTGTACCTTAATTATAACAGTTAATGTTGCGGCCTTGCGCCGTTCTTGTTGCGGGGCCTCTCCCCGATAAAATTGGGTTGCGGCCTTGCGCGGCCGTCATGCCACAGGGTCGCCGCCCCGGACCGTTGCGGCTTTGGTGCCGTTTAGTATTTTGGCCTTGACTGGCCGCCAAAATAAATTAGGCGATGCGGGGCCTTTCCCCGATAAAATAAAACGAATGGCCTCAACTGGCCACCCGAAACTCGTTGGGCGTTGGCTCGCCTTACCGCATGCACCCCCAATGTCACCTGGATCGGACACCAAAGCGGTGAAACGGTGTCTGGCCAAAACCGTAATTATCACAAAAAACTTTTGGGCGTTGGCTCGCCTTCAAAAATCCAGAAAAATATTTGAGTGGCCTCACCTGGCCACCCGTAAATAATGCGGCACCCGTAAGTAGTGTGGCACCAGTAAATAATGCGGCGCCCTTTGGAAAATGTGGCACCCGTTGATAAATGTGGCACCCGTTGATAAATGTGGCACCCGTTATATTATGCGGTGCCCTTAAATAATGCGGCACCCGTTGAAAAATGTGGCACCCGTTGATAATGCGGCGCCTGCTGACAATGTACCACCCGTGATATTGTACGGCACCCGTAAATAATGCGGCACCCGTTATATTATGCGGTGCCCTTAAATAATGCGGCACCCGTTGAAAAATGTGGCACCCGTTGATAATGTGGTAACCAATAAATTGTACACGAGCCTCTATTAGCCGCAAATTTGGTAACTATTAAATGTTCAACTGCCGTTTAACTCAAAACACCAAAATCGAGAACGTAACCACCTAAATTACACTCTTTGCACAAGAAAAAATTAGGTGTAATAAATTCCACTTGAGCGTTGATTTGCTAACAATCCATAAAAAACTAATGTTGGGGCGATTTTCTATTGACCGACCCTCCGATACCAACTTAAACTCAACTTCACAAATAAATTTTTATTATCTTTATAATGTTTAATATTTTATTTTTATTATAATTTTTATATTCACAATCCACACGAGATTTTTTTATCATTCAAAAAAACAACTTGAATTTATAAAAGAATTGAAACTCGAAAAATCACAAACTAACTGAATGAAAATCACTACTCGAATCCCAAACAAAAAAATATTCGAGCGTCGCACAGCTCGTAAAACGTTCTAGAAGAAATTAATCTCTCTTCTCTGTCTCTCCCTTATATCAAATTTTCGTTGATATAAGGGAGATAGACATATAAGAAAAACATTTCTTCCAAAACGTTTTACTTTGCACACACTCGATGCGCATTGTTATCTCTCTCTCTCCTATTTTTGTTTCGTTGCCAACATAACCGAAGAAAACACACAAGAATCCATCCACCAAGACGCCACGTTCACACATTGAAAAACTCGGACGCAAGAAACCATGGAGAATGGAAACAAATTTACAAAAAAAAATGTCTTGTTAAGACAATACAGTCGTAACAAACGTGGGAACGTCCCACACCCTGAGATGTCTCATAAGCCGGGCCTAAAACAAACAACACGAAAATAAAGATAGAGAGAGAAACGATTAAACACGGATGTCTTTGACATGATAAGTACCCAAGGATTTGCCATTCAAATCTTCGACGGTGTACGCTACCCGCCCGACTTTGCTGGTAATTATGGCGGGTTTGAATTTGCTTGCCAATTTGGCGGAGAATTTATTCGACGCATCGCTCAAAGCAAACGATCGTATAAACACGGGTTGTCCAATTCGAAAAGAACGCGTACTACTGCGTAAGTTATAATGTTGGGCCCCCTTTTCGTGTGCCACACGTAAATAATGTGTTATACGATCCTTTAAAAAGTTTACTCGATCTGGCTTAGCCCATACCTGGACTTCGCTGGGATCATGTTCATCGAGTAACCGTCGCAGTGAGTAATCCGAACCGTGCACCGACATATGTTGACCGAACACGACATAATGAGGGGAATAATGTATCGAATCGTGTATGGCATTACGTAAAGCAGCCGCAATTTCCTGCAAATTCTTGTCCCACAAATTATGATCGTGATCGCTCAAATACGATCGAATGCTGGCAAGTAACGTTCTATTAACACGCTCGGAGGCGTTGCTTTGCGGCGAATATACCGGCGTACGTAAATGGGTTACACCGTATTTAGATAGCAGATCCTTAAATAAATTCGAGGTAAATTGCTTCCCATTGTCAGAGGTGATAACTTCAGGTACGGAGAATAAAAGGAATACCTCATTTTCCAAAAATCGACACAATAAAGAGGCAGACGCTTCGCGTAAGGGTTTGACAACTACAAATTTCGAATAATGATCCAGAACGATAACGATACAGGTATTTCCGAGTTTCGAACGTGGATACGGACCCAAAAAATCGACATATAGTTTTTGAAACGGGCGAGTTGACGTAACCTGCGCTCCCATGGCTGGTTGTGTAGAGAAATTAACAGCTTTGTTCATTTTACATTTAGTGCAGCTAGCAACGTATTGTTTAACTTGTTTTGCCATTTGAGGCCAGTAAAATTGACGCTGAAGGCGTTCGAGAGTTTTGCTGCCGCCTAAATGTGCTGAAGTGGGAGGTACGTGAGCCTGTTCAATAAGCGTTGAAGTTAAGGAATTAGGAATAACAAGTTTCCAATTCGAAAGGTCGGTATCCGTATATTTAAAACCGAAGGAAGGGGATATTAATAGTTTATCATCCTGGATCTTATAGTTGTGCGAACAATCTTTTAAGGAACGAATTTTCGCGATCTGATCGACGTAATCTGGATCTTGAAACGCCACCGAATTTTGATCAACGTGCAGAATTGGGACTGAAGAAGGTATTAACGCATTCACGGAAGGGTCGATGTTTTTACTCGACAAGGCTGGATCTCCAAATTGAACACCAGGATCAGGCGTGCTCTTACTTTCGGAATCATCCTCACAAGGAGCGGATTCATCCGGAAAAGCTCGAGACAACGCATCAGGTACAACGTTAACTGAACCTTTTCGGTATCCAATCTGAAAATCCAGCGCTTGGAGTTTCAGACTCCATCTCGCCAAACGTCCGGAGAGGTCTTTTTGACTCATTAACCAGCGCAAACTGGAATGGTCAGTATAAATGACGAATGGATAACCTTCCACGTAGGGACGGAATTTTCGCACGCTGAGGACGGCAGCGTAGCATTCCAGCTCGGTCACCGAGTAGTTTCGCTGCGCCGCATTGAGCTTATGGGAATAAAACTCAATGGGCCGCTCCACCCCCTCGGCGTCCACCTGAAATAAGACACTACCGACCCCAACGGCACTGGCATCACACTGAATAAAAAAGGGTTTTGAATAATCAGGATGCGTTAAAACTGGGGCAGTTGACAAGGCGGTTTTGAGAGCGTTAAAAGAAGAATCAGCAGCTGCAGACCAACATACTTTAGTGTTTTTACCAGTAAGATCGGTGAGAGAAGAAGCTAAGGAGGCGAAATTTGGAATGAAGCGACGGTACCATCCGCACATTCCCAGAAAACGTCTAATCTGTTTCGTCGTTTTCGGAATAGGGTACTCCAGAATAGCTTTACATTTATCTGGGTTTGTACGGAGGCAACCATCACCCACAATATAACCTAAATAGTCTACTTCTTTCAACACAAACTTACTTTTGGTCAAATTGATTGTTAAACCGGCGTCCTTCAGATATCCAGCAACCTGTTGTAGTAAATCGAAATGTTCAGCCAGAGTGGAGGATGTGACCAGAAGGTCATCGAGGTACACAAAGACCTTATCGTGCAGTTGGTACGGGATCACGCGGTGCATCAAGCGACAAAGCGTCTGTGGTGCGTTGCATAAGCCAAACGGCATCACCTTGAACTGATACAAGGGTCGTCCAGGAACCGTAAACGCTGTTTTATCGCGGGATGCTGGGTCGAGTGGGATCTGCCAAAAGGCATCCTTCAAATCAATCGCCGAAATGAATCGGGTGTGTCCCAAACGACCCAACAATCCGTTGATTATGGGCAGCGGATACGCATCCTTGACGGTTGCCTTGTTCAGTTCTCTAGCATCCAAGCACAGACGAACTTTCCCATTGGCCTTACGCACCAACGTGACCGGTGAACACCAGGAACTTTGTGACTCCTCGATAACCCCCAAAGACAACATCCTATCCAACTCGGCATACATGAGTTTCTGGATAGCTGGGGACACGGAATAAAAACGTTGTTTGACTGGTTTTGCGGAACCGACATCGATCATATGAGTGATGAGGGATGTGCGGCCCAAACCTAAGATATCGCTGCTCGGAAAATATTCGCGAATGAGATCCAATTTACGACGATCATCAGATGTTAAAATATGAAATTTGGGTGTGTTGGTAGTTTCACCTAATTCGTCCGAATTATTCAACGCGGAGATTTTTGGGGAAATTCCAAAACGATTCCAAAAATCGATACCCAAATAAAGCGGTTGTTCCAAGGAAGGGACAACGTGAAAATTCATAAATTTAGTGACTCCGTTGAATTCGACGTTAGCTCTTATATAACCAAAGACTCGTTGGACTTGGCCACTCGCGGTAGTTATAGTGGAAGGAAAGTTATGGAATTCAACAAAAGGATTTGACAGAAGTTTCTCCGATCCACTCCCGAGAACACTGACACTCGCCCCGCTGTCGAGAAGACCCTTAAAAGGTATCTTATTTATAAAGACCTGGGCGTAAGGCCGAGTGTCACTACCCTCGGAGAATAGAACGGAGGAAATCACATCATTTCTCATTGCGACGCGACGGTTCCAATATTTTTTTGAACGCTTTAAACGATCTAACTTTGCCAATGATGGGGCATTATAGAAAAATTTAAGAGCGACAGGAAGGGAGGAAGGATTGGATGGGGAAGAAGGATCGGGAAAGGAATCATTACTGGCAGACGAGCTTAATTCTTCGTCGGATTCGAATAGGAGCGGATTTCCGCGTCCGTATTGCTCGCTGCATCCTCCAGAATCGGTTTGAGTGGATTTGTCCGTGGTAACATCAGTCTGGGTTGCGGTTGTGGTTGTGGTGATTCTCGTGGCCCAGTCCTCCAAGAACCACTGTTCTGGTTTTCCGACAATCTTGATTGAGCGTTTCGTTCTTCGGCACAACGTCGACAACGCGCAGATATCGTCCCTCGTAGCCCACATCGATAGCAAAACAATCCAACGGGAGCCAATTGACAATCCATGAACGTGTGACCCATATCCGAACAATTAAAGCAGACGATATTTTTACTATGATTGGCATGTTGTTTGTAAACCAATCCCGAACTGCCTGCTGGGACTTGTCCACCCGAACGTCTCGCCGCTGCCGACTGATACCTGCTCTCCGTTTGAATGGCGGATACTGAGTTATCGGGCAGAACATCAGTTAAGGGATAATTCTCATAAGAGTCATATGCTCCAACATCATCATACGGACTGCCTGATAACTCATTGATCACGCGTCGTGGATGGATTGCAGGATCCGCCGGAGCTTTGAGCCGCCGGAAAGACTCCTCCCAAGCAGAACAGCTTTTGATTAGTTCGTTGATGCTACTGAACCGACGATCTGTAAGGTGGTATTGTAGCGTAGGCTTCATGTTGTTCAGCAAAATTTGAATGAGCTCTTCGTCTGAGTACGGCGTTCGACATTGTAAGGTAAGGGTCCAGACGTGGTTGTAGAAATCCAGGAAGCTTTCGTTCGGTTGTTGTTTACGTGCCTCGACCATTCTGCGGATTTCGTAATTTGTGCGACGATCTTGAAAGCGCTCGATAATTCCGCTCCGTAGTTCTGACCAGGTCGCGTGCGGGTTGTGTTTACGAAATGTCCAGTACCACTGCAACGCGAGGTCCTTCAGAATGGTGTGGAGCTCTAACAATAAAATTTGTTCGGATAATCCCCGAGATGAAGCGATGGTATCAACTTGAAACAGGAACATATCGATGTTGATTCCTGATGGAGATCCCGTGAAACTTAGTCCACTACCGGACAACAAACGTCGATCGACAAATTTTGGCGATACTGGCGAACTAGTGGACGTCGGAGGCGCTCGATCGTGTACGGTTGGAATCGGGATGTCTTGTGAGAACAGGTTATTTCCAACGATTTGAGTCTGGAGGTTGGTTTGTCTTTGATCCAACTTGACCAGCTGCTGTGATACCAATTCGAATTTGTGCAGCATGGATTCCAACAAGGTGGTCTGTGCATTTGATTGTTGTACCGCCGTGTGGTTCGTTTGAATCTGATCAAGGAGATCCTCCAAAGTGCATCTTCGCTCCTGCGGTTGTGGGTGGTCGGAATCATCCTCGCTACCGAGATTTTGAACTTGAATCTCTTCATTTGTTTCCTCATGGGGAGGTATTTCCAACGCGAGATGTACGCCCTTTGCGCTTTCTATGGAAACGTTCAACTTTTCCTGGTCATCCAGGTACATCTGCAGACTGGTCAATAATTCGGAACATGCTTGATGTACCTTACGCGCGGGTTGCTCGTATTTCGGTGATTTGAATGCGCGACTAAGCCGACCTGCCAAATGTAATAAACGAGAGTGGTACCGTTGCACCAATAGCATGAGATCTTTTGTCGCCGGATCCAACACTGTGATCGCTCCCCGAATCTCCTCCAATTTCTTGAGACACGTTGAGATCTCAATATCTGGTCGTTTCGATGCGTTTGTATGCATTTTTCCGGGCGCTGGTTTAGTCTCGGCCTGCTCACTTCGGACCGCTTCCTCGAGTTGATGAATTGCATCTGATGTGTCGAAGCGTATGTCACGAAGGAGACATTCCACCTCCACTTCGTCTCGTTGCAGTAGATTTACGTCCATTTTAGAATTCAGGTAAGGTTAGGGAATACGTTTGGTTAGTTCGAAAAAACGTAGTCTTTATTGATTTATAAAAATACAAAAATTTTAATTCAAAATAACTCTAACTCAAACGGAAGGTTTTAAATTAGAGGAAATTACAACTAAAGATATTCCACACCCACTATAACTAGATAATAAAAAAAACACGAAATATTTTTATAAATAACACGAAAAGGAATGGATACCTTGTAAGAGTTTGTGGGTCCAGTATTCCCACGATTAGTTTAACGACGGATAGGACGAGATACCCCCGAAAGTGGCGCTGTTCGATGAGAACCTAATTTGGGGGGCTCGTTAAAATAATTACAACAACAAAAATTCAACCAATGAATATCAAATCGCGATAAACAACCAGAAAGTTACCCCGTGCGTTGGATAATACTCAATTCGATTGTGAATTTGGTTAACTTCCACTCGATCCCACGGATGGTTACGTTGGATACGTGGTTCTACGTCCGAGTTATCCCACACTGTACGTCTTTGAGGCCTTTCTGGCGTATCCCACGGATTTGAATTCATACAAAATAATAATAATAAACAAAATTTAATAATAATAATAACGTAGCTAATGAAACTACCAACACTCCCAGATAAGGAGGCAAAGTAGCAAAAAAAAAAAAAAAAAAAACAAATAAGATAATAATAAAAGAAGGAAGGAATGGTTACCTTGTGGTGGTTTGTGGGTCCAGTATTCCCACGGTTAGTTTAACGACGGAAGACGAGATACCCCCCAAAGTGGCGCTGTTCGATGAGAACCTAATTTGGAGGGGCTCGTTGAAATTTGAAACGATACGAAAAAAACAATTCAAGCAACTACCAACACACCCAACGGTATGCAGGCAGGAGGCTGATACTCAAGAGATACAAAGGAAAAAGGAAAATAAAATCAAAATGAAATACTAATAAACCCGAGGGTTCCAATACAACCCATAGATCTATAAACCAAAATCAAAAACAATATCAAAATATCAAATAAAGCAAATAAAGTTTATAGAAAAAATTTTTAATTAATACCACGATACGGATGGTATGATGAGAGTGGAAACCCCACTCCGTGTCAGCTAAATAATAAAATAATAAAGAAATAATAATAATAACAGTTGTTGTTCCTCAAATTTCGGTCGAGAAATTTCGGGGCAGGGAAAATGAAGCTAAGCTAAACCCCAGACAAATGACATCCAAGCTCCACCACAATCAGACACAACATAGTGGAAATGGGAAAGAGCTCAGAAGTCGGATGTCCAAAGAATAGGGGATGACACCCCCATCTACGCGCAATCAAACAGCCCGTGCTGGTTGCGATCGTAGATGGAGAATGTCAACCGGGAGACTGGCTTTGGTGTGCGCGTCCATGCGAATTCAAACAATGTGAAACACCGGTTTCGACACTGGACGCGCACGCCAAAGGGAGTGCAGCTACAAATCAAAAAAAAAAAAAAATAAAAATTATCAAAATTAAAATTCGCGAATTTGGGCGCCACTGTTACAGGCTGGCTACTGCCAACCTGCAGATATTCACTAAGCTCCTGCAGAGGCCTCCACGGTGATGTTTTGCCGGCTACGTTCTCAGCGAGAAGTGCGAGGGTCGTGGGGTTTGAGGCATGCAGGGCTCCTGGCCTACACCGTGATTAACAGATAATTATAAATTGGATAAACGCAAATAATAATAATAATACCCGGGTTCCGCCGAAATTCGTCGGCCGGAACCTGAGGAACGAACAACTCAAAAAATTATAAATGGGAGAGAGGTGCCTTGGTGCGCGCATCCATTCGAATTCAAACAGGGCCAAAGCCCTGGTTACGAAATTGGATGCGGGCACCAAGGGACCGCACTACACACACCGACACAGAGGGAGCCTCCGCTCCCATCACACACAACCGAAAATTTTAGTGATTCATTTTATTTGTAGGGAAAACAACAAAAGGAAACCACTTCCCGAAAGAAGAAAAAAAAGAAAGAGAGAGAAGCGAGAGAGAGAAGCGAGAGAGAGAACAACACGCATCGAGCGCGCACCCGCTGTGCGGCGCTCGATTACAAAATATATAAAAATTTAAATTTAATAAAAAAAATTTAAGAAAATAATCAGAAAAATTAAAAATAAAAATAAAAAAAATTGTACCTTAATTATAACAGTTAATGTTGCGGCCTTGCGCCGTTCTTGTTGCGGGGCCTCTCCCCGATAAAATTGGGTTGCGGCCTTGCGCGGCCGTCATGCCACAGGGTCGCCGCCCCGGACCGTTGCGGCTTTGGTGCCGTTTAGTATTTTGGCCTTGACTGGCCGCCAAAATAAATTAGGCGATGCGGGGCCTTTCCCCGATAAAATAAAACGAATGGCCTCAACTAGCCACCCGAAACTCGTTGGGCGTTGGCTCGCCTTACCGCATGCACCCCCAATGTCACCTGGATCGGACACCAAAGCGGTGAAACGGTGTCTGGCCAAAACCGTAATTATCACAAAAAACTTTTGGGCGTTGGCTCGCCTTCAAAAATCCAGAAAAATATTTGAGTGGCCTCACCTGGCCACCCGTAAATAATGCGGCACCCGTAAGTAGTGTGGCACCAGTAAATAATGCGGCGCCCTTTGGAAAATGTGGCACCCGTTGATAAATGTGGCACCCGTTGATAAATGTGGCACCCGTTATATTATGCGGTGCCCTTAAATAATGCGGCACCCGTTGAAAAATGTGGCACCCGTTGATAATGCGGCGCCTGCCGACAATGTACCACCCGTGATATTGTACGGCACCCGTAAATAATGCGGCACCCGTTATATTATGCGGTGCCCTTAAATAATGCGGCACCCGTTGAAAAATGTGGCACCCGTTGATAATGTGGTAACCAATAAATTGTACACGAGCCTCTATTAGCCGCAAATTTGGTAACTATTAAATGTTCAACTGCCGTTTAACTCAAAACACCAAAATCGAGAACGTAACCACCTAAATTACACTCTTTGCACAAGAAAAAATTAGGTGTAATAAATTCCACTTGAGCGTTGATTTGCTAACAATCCATAAAAAAACTAATGTTGGGGCGATTTTCTATTGACCGACCCTCCGATACCAACTTAAACTCAACTTCACAAATAAATTTTTATTATCTTTATAATGTTTAATATTTTATTTTTATTATAATTTTTATATTCACAATCCACACGAGATTTTTTTATCATTCAAAAAAACAACTTGAATTTATAAAAGAATTGAAACTCGAAAAATCACAAACTAACTGAATGAAAATCGGGATTCGAGTAGATCCCAAACAAAAAAATATTCGAGCGTCGCACAGCTCGTAAAACGTTCTAGAAGAAATTAATCTCTCTTCTCTGTCTCTCCCTTATATCAAATTTTCGTTGATATAAGGGAGATAGACATATAAGAAAAACATTTCTTCCAAAACGTTTTACTTTGCACACACTCGATGCGCATTGTTATCTCTCTCTCTCCTATTTTTGTTTCGTTGCCAACATAACCGAAGAAAACACACAAGAATCCATCCACCAAGACGCCACGTTCACACATTGAAAAACTCGGACGCAAGAAACCATGGAGAATGGAAACAAATTTACAAAAAAAAATGTCTTGTTAAGACAATACAGTCGTAACATATTGCCTATGGCATTGGAATCTTTACTGTAAGTTTATTATTGCATCGGGTAGCCAGGCCAGGCTGCCTTAAGGGTAAATTATTCCAAGACTGTTTCATCGAAACTTGCCTAGAAAGTATGTTTAACATGTGGATCGGAAGAAAGTAAATTGCAAACAGTATGGTGAAGTGAAAGGGATGACGTTTCCTATCCTTCTAGCTCACTCTTTAAATTTGTACATGGTATACATCCTCGACTATGTACAAATTTAAAAAATAGAATATTCAAATAATAAACAACCTTAAAGCAAACAGGTGACCAGATTTCTTTCAAAGATAACGAATTTTGATCGGTTGTACAATGTTTTGAGACCGAAACAAATTTAACAGACATAATTAGTTTTAACAGATAATTAGCAAATAATTAGTTTAAGCATTGAAAACTAATAAGTTGAGCATTTTCTTTGATACGGATATTGGTTTTTTCATTTTAGTTTATTTCCCAATTTATAAGAATTTATCAAAATGATTTCTAAAAGTTCCATAAGTAAAAATTAAATCGTAATAATTATTAATTAACTAAAAAATTGTTTGCGGTCCCCACTTATCTATCGTTAAAAAATATAGTATACGAATAAAACAAATTAATTGAAATACGAGTATCTGTAGTGTTATCATTCAGGTCGAACTCCAAGAATTATATAAAGTTTGTAACCAACAGAAACATATCTCCCAAGAATGTTAAACACAGTACAACGGAAAAGGAAAAATTAATTAATTAATTTTCATATCTGGGTACAAAGAAGTATTTTTTTTACCAACTAAGGCATTTTGTTCAGAGAAAGGCAACAATAAAATTAGGTTAGCCCAAAAATGTAAATGAAATTTAACGACACCCCCAAAAGATGAAAATAACTTGTGTACTGTGTACTGTATATCAAGGAAATGTATCCATTATCTGTCTATATATGGTAAATATGTTTATGTGGTGGGTTGCGGGTTTTGTATTTAGTATATAATAAAGATGATTTTAATGATGATTTCTTATTTCTTCCCCCATCCCCGACATACTGAAAATATTATGTATACTCTTGGAATATGCACGAGATATATATTTTTAATGGTAAAATTAAGGTCAAGTTATATTTTAATAACCATTTGAATCTTTCAAGAATTTAATAATACTCTTTATTGTTATTACAAGGATTCTATTCATTTTCGGTTTTTGAACCAAACAAAAAACACAAAAAGGAGATGAAAATATATCTCTATACAAAAAAATAAAACCAAACATAAGAAACATTTCTTTTTTATTATTAAATTTAAGGTTGTAAAATCAAAGGATGAAATATCCTTTTTCCTTGTATACTATATATACGCAGCTACACAAAAAAAGGGATACCATAAATTATATAATATACAAAATAATAAGATTGAAGAAGGAATCTTCTGTTTTGCTTGCTTTATACACAATTTTGTGAATGTTGTCAGATATTTGTGAAGAACATTAAATATAAAAACGGAAACATCTTAAAAATGAACTTGAAACGAATTCGCAAAAGTGTTAGGGCGAATTCAACAAAATTGATATATGGGTTCTCACTGGGTCACTGTATAAAACATTGAGTTGATATGGTCTTTTTAATTAAAAATTTGTCTGTTACAGCCTATCTGTGTACGATATCTGTACGATACCTTCCATTCTATTTTACTCTAACTGCATTCAGAATGTATCATAAATCATTTCAGTGATGCTGTATATATAAAAAAAAATTGAACTTTTTATTGATCGAAAACTTGGTATTTGTATTCATTGGAAATATTATATGTACATATATACAAAGTAAATAAATAAATAAATAATAATTTAAGTTTGAATTGAAATGGAATTTCATTCCGCAAAATAAAATAAACTTTACATTTTACCGAGAATGAAATATTTATTCTTCAAATTTTTTGTGTTTTTATTTGTATTCCACATTTCTGAATTGAAAATTGGCTTATTGTTACAAAAAATTATTTCTTAGCACCGGTGTATTCACTGTGAAGAAAAACTTTCTGCGATGTTTATGTTACTTTGTGCAAAGCAACTGAAGTGAAGTCTGTACAACATGCACAAAAGCCACAACAAATGGTATTTCTCTTCACGAAAAATTACTCCCTCATGTCTTGAAAAATCTAGAAAGCTTAGTCTATTTACCTATTATTCCATCAGTCACTACCTTTTACGTACTAAATATATCTAAGTACTAATAAATATATAGCAACTACCATTATACATCTTTATACTGTATGAGACAAGCTTTGAATCAATATTTCTAATCACCTGCTGTAATAGAAAAATATAAAATAATATATAAAGGTGCTTACACCCAGAGAAATGGTTGTACACATCATACAAACATCAGGCATTTTTATACAAAATGTTTGCACGAATTTGAGCTAATCCGGTGTGATGTACAATATATGCAGTTTTATACAAACTGGAACGTTTCATACAATAATAAAATGGGGAAAACCGCCAACTAAAATGATTAAATTTAACAAATTATTATCATAGAATAAGGTATTTGCTGTACAAATTATTCCAAAAAAATGTATAGAATATTCCAGTAAAATACGGGGTGATGTACAATTTATGCAGTATTTTTACAAAATGTACATTTTATACAATAAGAAAATGCACGATTCAGACAATTAATTTGAATAAATTTAATAAAATACTATCATATTATATTCAAATTATTGAACTAATTATTTAAGAAAAATGTACGGCGAGTTCCAGCAAAATGACAATTCATACCTAAAGCTAGTATCGTATATTCAAAAATTGGTTAAAAATTTGCGCAAAATGTGCTTTATGTACCAATAATCGGTATATTCTGTATAAAGTATCCCATTAAGTATTCAGTTAATTCCATTAAATTGCACAAATCAATCCAAAATATTTAAATAAACTGTACCATTGATTGAACAAATTGTTTAAATAAAATGTGCCTCGAATTCCATTTGAAACACGATTTCATACCTTAAGTAGGTAATAAATATCCAATAGTCGGAGTCATTATGTAACAAATTTGCATAACTCTTTTTATAAATAGTATAATATATACTTTTTTTGGAAAGCCAGAAGACTATTTTATTCCTTTAATTTACATAGAATACTCCACAATAATGAAATAAACTCTACAATCGATTGAATAAATAGTTTAAATAAAATACACATTCCTATTTTTATATTTTACATATTTATTTAACATAGTTACATCAAAATGATATGTTATTTATGATACCTTTCTTATTTATTTGTTAATTTCAATTTAAATTTAATTAGCCGTTTATAGTATAGAAATTTAATGAATTTACAGCAATCTTGGTATAAAATATAATAAACCATCATAATTAATATGGGCTTGAAAAGGTTTTTTAGAATTTAAATATTGTGATGCCAAACGAAAAGTGGCTACATACATTTTACATACATTTTACATACTTTTTACATGCATTTTACATACATTTTACATACAGGAAAACTGATTTGAAAATCAAGGTTAGATTATTAATCTGTTATCAGAATTAAAATAGTAAACTAAAAACATTATTGTTTGTAGTTTACTATTTTAATTCTGTTAAAAGATTAATTATTTCTGGGCTTATTTTATCAAACTTCGTTGTTATATCGTAAAAATATTTCTGAATAAAAAGCCAGACGTTTTCACCTTGAATGGGGTATTTTAACTCTAATACAAAAAAAAATTTTAAACAGACATCTAAACAAACTAAAAAATTGTTGAACTTATAAAAAATATCATCAAATACAATAAAAAATTCTGGATGATCCTGCTGTAGCCATATTATCGTAGGTTGTAATTTAATGCCTTTTTCGATGCAAAAGGATTTTTGTTTTTGAATTTCCATACTTATTTGGGATGCTTGCGTCACACGAATTAAAACTGAAATTATTGAATCCTGAATCGACACTTTCCAAAATTGACCATTGGTTTGTTTCAGTTTATTTGTTGACCGCAATAAGTAGTGTAACAGTTGAATCATTTGAAGGTTTTTAATACCTAAAAAAAGTATTTTAAAATAGTTTATTATTTATTTATTTATTATTATGAATGTAATTAAGCTAGGAAGCTTTTATTTACAAAATAACCCAAAACATTAAAATACATTCAAAATTAAGAATATAATACAATAATACAAATATTTAATGCATACAATATATAATAATATATAATATAATATACAATATATAATACATACAATGAAAATAATATTATAATATTAAACATATTAAACATAAGGAAAATATTTCGTAATACCAAATTTTCGACAACATCGAAAAAAAACGCGGTCGAAAATTTCATAGTAGACCCCCAGGTATTGCATCCACACGGTCCAACAAACTACCTGATATTCATTTATACATTTGCTTTCGTTGAGTACAAATAATAAAATCTTGACGTTTGTGATTTTTATGTTTTGGTTTTTGGACATGAAGAATTGAAAAAATAAAAAATAGTTATTGCGCTTGTGCCGTGTTTAAATAATGGTGACAAATGTGCAAATATGGTCTAAAAAATGGTTGTTAGATCGTAAAAAATTAAGTCATGTTGCTAAGTCATTTATTATTGAGTCATTTATTTGGGATGTCATATGTTTATGGGAATTTTTAACAAGAAAATTATTTATATAAGTAATATAATGTCTTTCGTCAAAATTAATTATTAAAAATAATAATATTAATTATTATTTAAAATTTGATTATTTATTATTAAAATATATTATTATTTTTAACCAACCATCCAACAACGCTACACACGACCTATTTTTGTCAGGTTTTTGAATGGTTGGATGACGGTCTAATGGATTTTCCACCTGACATCACCAGACAGCAAAAGTCTCATTCGACAAACCTAAACACTACCTGATTTTACATATGATCTGATCAAATCAGCCCAACCACCTGAAAAATCAGATCGTGTGTAGGGGTTTAAGTTTCGATTTAATAACCTAGTAACCAAGAAGATGAGTAGTCACATCACATGAAGTGGGGCGACTAAGGGAATAGGGGTGATTATAATGGCGTTCTTGCTTTGTGACAAGAGCTCAAGGTGAAACCGATAGCTGGGAAAAATATACATAATTACGGTAAAGTAAGGTAATGTTTCCATTCTTCTTTATGTAAGCTTAGAATTGTATGCAGTGTATAAAACGTTATAATTTATACTTATGGCTTTTCAATTCGAAACGTAAGAAAGGTGGAAAATGATTTCTGCATGGTACAGCATTTGAAGTACGAACACTAACCCATAGTGAAAATCGCGACAAACGCAAACGTAACGATACATATATTTAAATAATTTTTATCAACTATGTGTTGTTTAAACTTTCAACTATGTGTTGTTTCATTTTATTATTACCGATTAATTAAATCAATTAGATATTTTTGTTTCTATTTACAAAAAACGGATAAAATATGCATAACATATTTTTATAGTTTACAATTTATGTCTCATTGTATAAATTTTATTTTTGGCCATAATTATTATTAATTAAATTAATTATTACACAAATCATGACTATTACTATTCGATAGTTTATGCAATTTAAAATTTAATTTGTTAATAATTAGGGATAGTTTTTTTGTCAAGTGTAAGAATGTGGGAATATCTTCTTTAGTCGTACAAATAATCTATGGATATATCTAAGAATTATGGTAAAATCGTATGTACAAACATGAAACGGGTTCATAAGAAACGAGAAAAAAATATATGCAGGGTGCCTCGAATGTGGCTGACACGAATGATACCGTTAGATACCTTGATAAAAACGAATATAGGGTTACTTGTATTATTTCGCACGTTAAAGCCCCTCTTTCAAGCTATTGGCGTTTAAAGAGGAAATATTTTTAAACTTTAACACAAATAACCATTATACAGACGAGTATTATTCATGGAACGCCGATGTGCACAAAATAAAATCAATAAAATTGTCATTGTGAAAATATAAGAATAAAAAAAGAAAATCCTGGCAAATTATAAATTTAAAAATAATATTGTAATAAAATTTTACTCTAATTCACACCAATATGAAATAATAAACCAACTCACCTCAATTTCGATACAAGAATATTAATAAACGGCTGAGTTTAATTAAAAGTCCACCGCACACTGACTGCTCTTGAACATTTTTCTGACTGAAATGAAACAAGAAAATAAACAATTAATAATGGCGTTGTAATTTTTCTAGGTGTCTCGTTTGCTTGCGCGGAAAAATTTAATACATAATATGTAAAACTAAACGTAAATCTAGAAGGAAATCCCGCGCAAATTATAAATTTATAAAAAAAATAAGATTTTACTCTAATTTACACCAATAAGAAATACCAACTCACCTCAATTTCGATACAGGAATATTAATAAACGGCTGAGTTTAATTAAAAGTCCGCCGCACAATGACTGCTCTTGAAGATTTTTCAGACTGAAATGAAACAAGAAAATAAACAATTAATAATGGCGTTGTAATTTTTCTAGGTGTCTCGTTTGCTTGCGCGGAAAAATTTAATACATAATATGTAAAACTAAACGTACATCTAGAAGGAAATCCCGCGCAAATTATAAATTTACGAAAAAAATAAGATTTTACTCAAATTTACACCAATAAGAAATAATAAACCAACTCACCTCAATTTCGATACAAAAATATTATCAAACGCCCGAGTTTAATTAAAAATCTATCCCGCACACTGTTCTTGAAGATTTTCTGAAATGAAACCAACAATTAATAATGGCGTTGTAATTTTTGCTTGTACCATTATTCTGTGCGTCGATTTTAAACGTAACACAACACAGAACTTTAACACAATAAATATATTATTTCTAAGTATAACTATTTAATTAGAACTGCACTAGAAAATATGTTTATTATAATTTTTATCAGCTAAATACTTACCAGAAATATTGTTTACAAAATTAACTCAACACTTTATTTATGCTTTCAATGTTTAGCACGCGCACCCACAAACTAGGTAAAAAATGAAATAACTTTGATGCCCATGCACATGCACTACCACGACGAAAATACGAAATATTGATATTAGTCGGCGTTGCCAAATATAACAATTTAATTTTTGTCCCAAAAAATAAAGAAAATGTAATTTTTAGTACGATTTTAACAATTTGACAACGTTGTTTGCTAAGTACATATATTAAAAAGCAAAACCAAAAGAAAAAATCGTAACACTTGATTGAATAGCGCAAGCGCAACAAATGATTTATTTTTTATTTTTTTTTGTTGCTGTACATTTTATTTCGTATACATTTCGTATACACGCATTTTGTACGAATATTTACGGTCTTAGGCCCATGCCACACGAGCATTTTTTGTATTTTGGCCTTTTTTTTCTACCAATGTTTTGTTCTGCTCTCTCTTAAATAAAATTTTAACTAAAATGAGTCAAAAATGTCCTTGAAATATTTTTGATTTCATTTATGTTTGAGTTGTGTGGTTGAACAGAAAATTTGTTTAAGTCGCAATTAAAACTTGTATCATAGGTAAACGGGGCAAAAAACGAAGAAAAATGCGGCATTATTTTTACGTGTGGCATGGGCGTTACTTTGAGGAATTGTTTTAAACCAACTTTTTTGCTGGTATAGAATAATTCTATTCTAGCGGTTGCAAATTAGTTACGATTTGTAATAATATTCAATACTATTCGATCATAATTCATATTACTATTTAAATAGATACATCCCTTTTTCAACCAAGAAAAAAAAACAAATTGGCTCAACTTAAGTCCAAACCACACAAATGTGTGAGTAAAAAATCATAGTATCCCTTTCCTGACCCGCATACACATTTGTGTATGCAAATTTCGACTACGACAAACGAAGATGTCAAACATAGAATTAGGTGGCAATTGAAGACCAATGTACAAATTTGTGTGAACCACTTAATTTTGTTTTGTTTTGTAACTATAATAATGATAAAATAATTAATATGTTATCAAGATCAAATAAATTAAATGTTGTTACATAATTAATTTGTTAACAAATTATTATGCTGTTTTCAAAAAGAATTCCGATTTAACTAAGATCCGTTAAAATACGAAGGACAATACCACCTGTCATTATTTGCATACACATTTGTGTATGGTGAACTTAAATTGAACCAAAATTTTTTTTTTAACTCGAAAGTGGTATGTAATGGCGTTTTTGATAAAAAAAATTCGCTTCATTTGATATACAACCAACACAATTGTGTGTATAGTTATAGTGTTTTTTTTCGGACGAAAATAAGTTTAAAAGGAATACACAAACGTGTAATATGGGTCAAAACACATACAAAAATAAATTTTTGACATGGTACTTTGGATTTGTACCAAATTTTAATTTTACTAAACGCTATTGTACAACTAATTGTAGTCAGCGAAAATAAACCCATCCCATATCCGTATCTTTCTTTATAGAGATCAAATATTAACAAACAATTTCAATTTTATGATAATTAAACGAACTTCAAACTTTGGGTTAAAATGTGCCTATTGTCAAGAGGGGAAGTATCTTTTCATGCCTGTGGATACACCTGTCCAATATTGTCATTATTTCACAATTACACATTTATGGTCATTTCAAAGAATTGCTAAAGGTCTTTGTTCGTTTCGATTTTGCAGTGTTAAATAAGCTCTTCGGACGCATATATTTTTATTCAATCGATTTACGCTTTGTGGACGGATCATTTAAATGCGCGGATCTTCTTTAGCTAGATCAACCCTTGTTTTATTTTCAACATCGTTTTCCGTTGATCGAGCTCATTTGCCGAAATCATTCTTGAACTGTTTCAATGCACTCGATGGGGAATTCCTCTTCGATCACATTGGGTATTCTCGCTTAAGTTGCACTTTGTGTGATGCCGCTGCGTGTTTTGTTAGTAAAGAAGTTCCATTTTATTAAATGTTTACATTGAGAGCGTTTTGATGTTAAACACGAGTGTTTTATATCATATATCGTCATATCGTTTTAATGTTTATTTTATACATATCACACAAAACTTGTTTCATTTTATACTAATCGTACACACGAAAATAAAAGAAAATTAAAAATACATCCGAAAAATGAACGACAGTTTTTTACGTTAAAACCTTATTTTATATTTAAACAAAAATGTTGTTATTGCTCTCTCAAAAATAAAATTTAAACTAAAATCTACATGTCACAAAAATGGCCTTGGAATATGTTTTACTCATTTTTGTTTGTGTTACTTCGGCTTCACCAAAAAATTATATTACGCAGTTAAAACGGATTTTGTAGGTAAAAGGGGAAAGAAAGGAAGGTGAAGCCGGCCTTATGAAGCCGTGTGTGCCTTGGCCCTATTAGATTATTGATGGCAAGGACAAGTGACTTTGCTCATGACTCATTCCAATACAAAAAAAAATATGCAGATGTTGTTTTATTACCCTTTTAAAATTTGGACTGTTTTAATTTTGAATTCAGGTAGTAGATAGATAATTAAACATCCCTTTTTTTAGTATGTATCATAGTGCCTGTTTAGACGAGTACTTCTTGGGCGCTGATTTTCCTCGTTTCTTACTTCTTTGCCTACAAACTAATAGACAAAGAATAAAGATACGAGGAAAATCAGCGCTCAAACAGTACTCGTCTAAACAGGCACACACTCATTACATTCCTAATGGGGTTAGATTTTTTTGTTTGTAGGTTTTCGGGGATCGTCAATAACTTAAATTTATCAAGGATAGGTGGTGACAAAATCGTTCTAAAATTCTTTCTGGTGTAATATGAATTGTCAAAACAAAATTACAGAATGATGAATGAACAAACGAACATTATTAATTTCCTTTTAGACCCTGATCTATATACCATACACATGGATACGATATCATCTGTGACAAACACAACCAACAACAAAAAATGCGAGCACCTTTTTATAGTCATATCGCTCGTTTATACACATACACCTTTTGCTTTAAAAAAATATTTCCGAAAGATAGGACCATACTGAGGATAGATTTAATTTAAAAATTTACTGAAATTGGTTTTTGATTACTATAATCAATAAATAAATAATAATATTCAAATGATTTAAATTATAAATCACATTTTTTTCATTTAATTCATGCGGTACCGCTTTTGTATGCAAATTTGTTCTTGCGATTTCCCTTGATATTTGAAATGCGCACCTGCAAATAATTCGAGCATGTAAAAACGTCAAAAAATCATTAGAACCAATTTTCTGTTTACATTGTGATTTGAAATATTAAGTGTTTTGCATTTGTGAAATATTAAGTAGGTACATATATGATTATTATTATTATACAATAATCTAGATATTCTTTATAAACACATTGCACACAATCTAGATATTATACATTTTAAAATAATTAGAGAAACAAAATTTAAATCGCGCCACAAGATATCCTTTTATGTATGTAATATTGTGATAAAGTTATAGTGGCTCATGCCACACGAGCATTTTTTGTATTTTGGCATTTTTTTTCTACCAATGTTTTGTTCTGCTCTCTCTTAAATAAAATTTTAACTAAAATGAGTCAAAAATGTCCTTGAAATATTTTTTACTTCATTTTTGTTTGAGTTGTGTGGTTGAACAGAAAATTTGTTTAAGTCGCAATTAAAACTTGTGTCATAGGTAAACGGGGAAAGAAACGAAGAAAAAATCGGCATTTTTTTTTACGTGTGGCATGGTTGAATGATTCATGACGAAGTAGTTAATTAATCTTTACAGTCGATGTATGTGTGTTGTGTTTTTTTCGTTAATTTGTTTGGCAATTTGTGAACATTTTATTTTGATAAAACATTTGATTATGGTTTTTGTCAACTTATATAATGTGGTTGTTATCAACCTCTGCATCGAACTGCGGTGGTTGTGTAAGGACGGAAATATCATCTTGGTTTTTAATTTTGAAATTTATGTTGGCTGTTTTAAAATATTTATTTGTTATTTATTTATCTTTATTTATGGAATTACCAGACCACTACTAGTTTTGTTAAATAATAACTTTAATGCTGTAGGGTGGGCACCATACCGTACCATACTCAGAATAAAGTGAGTTAATGCACTCAGTGTATTTGATAATTTTTTGTACCATCCAGACAACATAACCGCTTATGTATAACATTTTCTTGGAATATTGTTATTTCTCGTTGTTCCAGAAAGTCTGATACCTAGTCTGATATCATCATCTTCAACGTCGAACATATCAGTTCGGATTAATCGGGTTGAATTGAACATCACCTGTGGTAAGTATAATATAATATCTGACATACTAAGTTAAATAAATGTTGATATTATACTATCTTACCATCTTATTCTTAATTTGTAATCTATAATAATGCTGCTAAATAGAATGATATGTTACTTTTGTTATGGAATGATTAATATTTTAACTATGTTAACCACTTTTTGATCAATATCGACAAAAATATCGACTGGAAGCACTGAAATTTTTAAAATCATTCCATCTGTATATTCCGAAAATTTGCACAAAATATACAAATTTATTTTTATTCCATAGTAGAACGATATGTTCTTTAATTATGGAATGATTAATATTTGTAATATTTCATCCACTTTTGGAACAATATATACAAAAATGAAATATTTGAACCATTCATGGAACGATATATGATTTTTCTGGAATCACCGAAAAATTAAAATCGTTCCAACTATGTATTCCGTCGATTTGCACAAAATATACAAATTTATTATTATTCCATAGTAGAACGATATGTTCTTTAATCACGGAATGATTAATATTTGAACAATTTCATCCACTTTTGGAACAATATATACAAAAATGAAATATTTCAACCATTCATGGAATAATACATGATTTTTATGGAATTACTGAAAGTTTTCAAATCGTTCCAACTATGTATTCCATCGATTTGCACAAAATACACAAATGTATTTTTCTGGGTGTATTAAAAATATTTGTTTAGATTTAGTGGACTAGCTCCTAGAGAGTTCGTTAAAAAGGGTGAACAAATCTAAAACCTTGATCGATAAAAATCATGCATTATCCAGCCAACGAACCACGGTGGCATCAACCTATAAAAACTTTATTTATATGAAATTTGCCAGGAGCTCTGATCCGCAAAGTCAGACGAGTCGATTTTAAATCCAGAAAAATCAACAAAAATACCAACAGATCAAAGTAGCTCAACCAGTTGGTATACGAATACAAGATTTTATAATAATTGTATGGGGAAATAGCATGGCCCAAAAACGTTCCGGAAGAAAACAAAAGGTAAGCAAGCTATGCTGTTCGCCATAAAGTACATGCAGCTATGAAACAAACAATTGTTAGGAATGAACAACTTTTGTGTTTTGGCCTTAGACGATGAGATGAGAACCTAGGGTACTTCTAAAGTGGGGATCATACAATATTAAAAGATGGATACACATCGATGGCAATCAAAACAACCACGGCGATAGCATAATATAAGAGATAAAACTAAAAACTATTGGTAGCCCACATTTTATGGAGACTATGTGAATTGTTATAGTTTCTCAGAAATGTTCAAACGGTTGATAGGCCTACGGTTACTAATACAGAATTATCAGCGGCAACCAGTACATTGCACGACCTATCAAATGAGTGTTATATACACGAATTCAAAGCCCTTTGAATAAACGTTGAATCGTAGATTCGCAAGTTGATGGCGAGAGAGCGAAGTTGATTAAATGTTATTGAAGATAATTAAATTCTGTAATTACATTTGAATTAATTTTATACAATATTAGTTCGTCATAATTGCAATGGATAATTAATTTTAACAATCTTGTTATATTACATAAATGCATAATTATATTTTTGGTGTATGTGGTGGAATGAAAAAAGCGGTTTTTAAGAACTGTTAAACTGTCATGTGATTCATTTGTCAATAACAGTACGGATTATACAATTCGATTTGCAGTGTTAATTAATTTATAACTCGTTCTGTGTTTTAGTGGCTATAATTCATATCATTGTTTACATAAAATTTATACTAAGTGGTTTTGTAACAAGAGAAGTTATTTCGAATTCTTTATACTGCTGCCTTGTGTTTTTGTTTGGTATGGTACGGAACGCATAGTATTGTATTTGTGGTACCGCCCAACAACTGTGCTTCTACTATTAATCAATATACATCAGTGATTTACACACACGATCTTATTTACCTACCATTATGCCGTTAGAAGACATTCTTAAAATCAACGAGCCGTCAACTTTAGACATCATGCAGGCTATCTCAAAGTTAGTGGAAACTAGTATCTCTAACCACAAAGAATTAACAACAAAAATTATCGAAACTAAAAAAGTACTAGAGTTACCTGTTAGTGAGATTAAATGTGAAATAAATAAAATTCACTCAATAATTTATGGCATTGAGAACCAAGTGGATGCCAACGGTACTTGCATTGCTAACTTGCAGTCTCAGATTATTTTTCTTCAACAAACCGGTTTGAAATGTGATATTATGGTATCTGGATTTCCCGTTATTATAAATGATAAAGATGAAGTTCTAGTAAAGCCAAATTCTCAGAAATCAACGAAAACCCTACGTAGCGGCCGTAGTGGCAAAGGAGTTTACAACCAGTTTTATATAAAATTCAAAAATATTGAATCTAAAGATCATGTGATGCTTCAAGTTCGCGCCAATGGTCCTCTTAAATTAAAGCAGCTTTACTCTACGCCATCGAACGGTGAACAAATAATAAACCTGCGTGACAAGCTTACACCTACCAACACCAATATTAGGAAATAGCTTCTGGGTTTAAATAAAACAATATAATCAAATTCTGCTGGTTTCGTCACAATAATATTTATATTAAAATTAAAGATGATTCACAACCGAAAATCATATAAAATATAAACGACATTGACAAAATTAAATAGTGATACAGTGCAAGTTCTTTGTCATATCATGGATTGCTTCAAAATATTATACGGGTATATTTTTCAATACTTAAACTAATTATTTTTATTTTTAATTACACGTTATATTACCTATCTAATCATAATTATATTTGTATCTATTTTTTAAAATACTTTAAGCTAATTTCTTATCAAGTAAACTACAGAAAATTTCACATATTTATCTAGTAGGTTTCGCTAAAATTTGTGAAAATAATTTTCAGTTTTTCCCATTTACTTTGTATTATTAACTATATATTTATTTTACATATTTCATTTGAATTATATAAATACATAATCATTTTAATTAATATTTTCATTAACATTTTATTTTTATTTTATTAGTAAATATAGCAAATCACAATAATAATTTTATTAACAATAATGATAGCAACGTCAACAGACATTTTTTAAATTTTTCTACTTTTGATATTATAATTGATAAATATTTGATAAATATTTCAACTTAAATAATTACAATGCTTATCTCAACACACGATATACTAGAACTGGTGGAGGTATTGTAATTTTTGTCCATCGCGATCTTGATTTTGTTTTAGTAAATTCCAAAAATTTTCTGGAAAATCAAAGTTTGGTTATTTACTCCAAAATCTTAAATTTGTATATAACTGGTATTTATAAACCACCGCACACATGTCGTCAACAATTTTTGTCTTTCCTGGATAACATTATGTGGGAGCGATACGAAATCTCGCATTATAAAATCTCGCATTACAAAATCTCGCATTTGAAAAATTAAAAATCTCGTATTACAAAATCTCACATTTTTAAAATCTCGCATTTCTAAAATCTTGCATTACGTCTTTTTTTAATCTGTTTTGGGGCCGAAGCACTCCCTGCTCTTTCGCGGTTTTTTATTCCGCCTTACTTTACCAATCATCTGCCAAATCGAAGACGTACGGCTGTAGGGCCGATTTAAGTTACTTTTTGCACATTGCGAGCTGCATGTCAGCCTATACCGACATGGAAGATTGCTCTTGTTAATGTTTTTAAAAATAACCTCTTTAATTTTTTCATACAATAATTTAATTCAAAAAATTTATTTAAAATACAATTTATTAATAAAACTATCCCAATAAAATAATATGCGCAATACGATGCAAAAAATCTGTTTTTTTTTTATTTTCTGGTATATTTTCACCACATTGCGCTCTCTCGACCTGCGATCTTGTTAAAATCCTTTTCTTTCCCAAATCTTCCAATATTTTGTATATACCGGCGTGACGTTTTTCGACTATTACCTTGAGACGGCGGTGCCAAGCTTCTACGTTATTTTGTGTTCACGGGAAGGACTCCGATCCATTATCGTTGTCACCCATAGCCCAATATAATTTTTTTTTAAATCAAACTCCCATGTTTTTACGTCCTCGTCATTAAATTTCATAGACAAGCTCTGGTAATTATTATCGACTTCGTTTGGTGGAACAAAGGCTACACTTTTAATCATCCTGATTTGGTTTTACAAATTTTCATCATTTCCATATTTTGCCACAAGTCTTTCTTTTTGGATTTTGTGCCATATTATTTGGCCAAAGTGAGTGAAAGAGGCATCCTTTAAACGATGCTTTTGGAAAAAAAACTTTGGCTCACGATACAATTGTCTTTTCAAAATCGAATATAATACCTTCTGGATTGATTGACGGCAATTTCTCATACGTTTAATCTCGCATAACAATTTCCCGTACATTTATGTAATCGCGCGCGCCATTACATAAATGTACGGGAAATTGTTATGCGAGATTTTGTAATGCGAGATTTTGTAATGCGAGATTTTGTAATGCGAGATTTTGTAATGAGAGATTTTGAATGCGAGATTTTGTAATGCGAGATTACATACCCAACCCCATTATGTCTAATAATCAAATTATTCTGGGTGACTTTAATCTGAATATTTTATCCAGATCAGAAGTACAAATATCCGATTACAATTTCATATTATTTTTAAATAACTTCTTTATTATAAACAAAATAAATGAATTTTATGCTACTCATGTCAGTGATTCAACAAAGACAATAATCATTTACCTACTATCCAAATTTAAGGAAACATTCTTTGTATTATCCGGTGATACCAGTCTAAGTGACCATCGTTATATGTTAGTCAAATTTGTTATAACAAAAAAGTTTGCCAATTTTACTGACACTAGAAATATTATTAATTACAATGAAGTACATTCAGATATTGTCTGCAAATTTTCAGAATCACATCCGCCTGATTTTATGGCATTATATTCAAGTATTGAAACTTCAATTAAGGAAAACACTAACACAGTAAAGAAAACTACTACTGTAAAAATATCTTCATATAAAAAGCCATGGTTTATTAATCAACTATTTAAATTATCTAAAATCCGTGATAAATACTATAAACTGCGTAAAGCTTACCCGCAAAATTCTTACTTTTTAGAAATGTTTACACGTCTAAACAAGGAATTTAAAAAACATGTCAGCAATACAAAAAAAATCTTATTATACGGATAAGCTAAATGCTAACATTGCAAATCCTAAGCAACTGTGGAGATTATTTAATGAAATATTGACCAATGATCCTTTATCCCTTATGCGTAACAATAACAAAAGCAATTATATTGAACTTAAAATTAATGATAGTGTCATAGTTGATGAATCAATTGTTGCTAATGAATTTAATAAATTGTTTGCCACTGTTGGAACAATAATTTCTAATCCATCATTCTGTCAATATGATCTTGAGCCACGCATTATTACGGGAGAACTCTCAGTGATTGACCCAATTAATATTGATGATTTCAATATTATAATAAGTAAGCTTAAAAATGATTCATCTCCTGGCTATGATACTATTACAAGTAAAATTGTGAAAGATTTGATTATAATTATTTCTCCTTCATTACTAGTATATTTAAATTCTTGGATAAATGGTGGGATTGTTCCTACATTTCTTAAAATTGCTCGTGTTTCCCAAATCCATAAACCAGACGGTCGCTTTGCAATTAACAACTATAGACCAATTTCCAGCCTGCCTGTTTTTTTCTAAAATCTTTGAACGGATAATTCACTCAATATTGATAGATCATTTAAATTTCCATAAACTTATAAACTGTAAACAGTTTGGATTTACCAAAAATTGTAGCACAGTTTCTGCTGCATTGCACCCTATTGAAGGAATTTATGAGTCGTTAGAAAACAAAACCGCTACATCACGTCTATTCTTTGATTTTAGAAAAGCGTTTGATTGCGTGAACCATTCGATATTAAAAAACAAGCTAATTCTTCCTGGTATTTCAGGTTATGCACTGGAACTGCTCTGCAGCTACCTGAGTGATAGGAAACAAACTTATCGTCCGCATCGTCCGCAAATAGTTGGATCTTAAAAGGAAAGATCCAACTATTTGCGGACGATGCTGCATTGTTATATAGTTCTTCGTCATTTGAGCAGCTTCAACATGACATGGTGATATGATCATAATTAGCCGATGGCTGATTAAATTATCGATTGGTATTATATGTTCCCAAATCTAACTTACTTAAATTTTATTTAAAGCACAAACCTCCTCTAATATTTAATGAGATTAATTTTCAAAATGAATCAATTAAACGTGTCGTCTGCAACCGATATGTTGGGTTGTTAATTAATTCGCAATTATCCTGGATAAATCATATTAGCGGAGTTAAACAGAAAATATCGCCTATTGTTGGAGTTTTAAGACAAGTTGGGCGATTTATACCTGATTCTCTTAAATACAATATTTATTATAGTTTTATTCACTCTCATCTATCATATTTAATACAAATTTGGGGTTCCTCAAGCGACACTCATTTAAATGATTTACAAATTTTACAAAACAAGGCCTTGAAAGCATTAAGAAATTTGCCTCTATTAACATCAATTAATCTTCTTTATAATAATAAAATTCTTCCAATTCCTTCCATAATTGACTATCAGTACATTATTACAATATATAACATTAGACATGGGCTTTTGAAGTATAATGCGGAATTCCAAACGAACATTTCTGCTATAGAAAGAATTACACGCAATTCATTGAACTATCGCCTCCCGAATTATTAATTTTAAAATGACCTAAAATAGTATCTTTAATAAAGGTATAAAACATTTCAACAACCTGAGTAATGAAGATAAAGATGATAAAATTTCGAATCTCAAGCTGAATTTAAAAATGACCCTATATGAACAATTTATTGCTAATTATAATATTTATCATCACTAACAATATTATTTTAAGTTTATTTTTTATCAACTTGTGGTAGTTGCTATTGTTAATTAATCAAATTATAACATTGAATATGTAATATGTGTATGCGTATATATTCATATATGTGCATATATGTTTATGTATGTATGTATATGCGTATGTATATATGTGTATGTATGTGTATATATATATATAAATATATATATATATATATATATATATATATATATATATATATATATATATATATATATATATATATATATATATATATATATATATATATATATATATATATATATATATATATATATATATATATATATATATATATATATATATATATATATATATATATATATATATATATATATATATATATATATATTTTTATATGAACGCCAAAATCGTGCTCGATCAACTCCGATGAATTTATGTATATATAATTACAAAAACATATTATTGATGTTTACATAATCTATATTTATTAAAAACCTCCTACACAATATTTCGGTCCTTAGACCATTTTCAAGTGCTAACACACAGAAACTAAAATGGTGAAACAATAAAATTAAGATTAATATTAATTAAATTATCATTAAATGTTTTGTTAGAATTGAGACTTACTATTGGTGTTATAAAAATAATGTATAAATTAATTTGTACAATCAGTAGCCATCTCTCGCTCTTGATTGTTTTTATAATTAATTATTAATTAAAATATATACATAAATTATTTCACTACAATATAAGGAATTAAATAAATAAAAATATAATGTTTGCACAAGATGCTAATAGTCAGTAACTACACGAAAAATTGTTTGACAATTACTCAAAAATGTCGTTAATACTAGAAAAAAAAAAATGTTTTTTAAAAAAAAAAAAAAAACATATTTTTTTTTTTTTATGGTATATACAAAAAGTGTTGCATATCGAATCTAAAAGTTCGTTAGCCACCCATAAGAAAAGGTCGAAAGCAATAACATTGAAACATCGTAATACGTGAAGCTGTGTATGTACTAGATTTTGGACTAAATTTGAAAATGTCAATATACATAAAATAAACAAAAATAAAAATAAAATTAATTAGAAGACAGAATTTTCTTCTTCTTTAGTCAACAACAATGTCCTACGATTTAAAATCCGAAAACCATTGAAAAATTAATGTAATGAAAACGGATTTATGCTGCTTAATGTTGGATATGTGTAGTATTTTATGGGTAGTTTTTGTGAAAGCTGTGTAGAAAATATTTGTATGCGGAATCTAAATTTATAATATAACAGAAATCAAAACAATTCTGACCAAAATAGGTGTAGATAAAATGTCATATAAAGTTCCAAATACATTAAATAATTATTTTTCAAAATTAAAGGACCAAACGAAGAAAGAACACCAGGCCAACTTGGTTTACAGAATTCCCTGTTCCTGTAATCATAATTATACTGGACATACAACTAATCAATTAAAATATCGTTTAACACAGCATAAAAGTGACATTAGATTAGGAGATCCTAGGACGGCTATATCTAAACACGTAATTACCACAAACCACAATCCAGATTACACAAGAACAAAAATATTACACAGAGAAAAACACAAAGAAAAGAGAGAATTTCTTGAAAGCTTAAATATCATTAGCGATCAAAAAAGCTTGAACTTCAAAACAGACATAAAAAATTTAGATTCCGCATACAAATATTTTCTACACAGCTTTCACAAAAACTACCCATAAAATACTACACATATCCAACATTAAGCAGCATAAATCCGTTTTCATTACATTAATTTTTCAATGGTTTTCGGATTTTAAATCGTAGGACATTGTTGTTGACTAAAGAAGAAGAAAATTCTGTCTTCTAATTAATTTTATTTTTATTTTTGTTTATTTTATGTATATTGACATTTTCAAATTTAGTCCAAAATCTAGTACATACACAGCTTCACGTATTACGATGTTTCAATGTTATTGCTTTCGACCTTTTCTTATGGGTGGCTAACGAACTTTTAGATTCGATATGCAACACTTTTTGTATATACCATAAAAAAAAAAAAAAAAAATATTTTTTTTTTTTTAAAAAACATTTTTTATTTTTCTAGTATTAACGACATTTTTGAGTAATTGTCAAACAATTTTTCGTGTAGTTACTGACTATTAGCATCTTGTGCAAACATTATATTTTAATTTATTTAATTCCTTATATTGTAGTGAAATAATTTCTGTATATATCTTAATTAATAATTAATTATAAAAACAATCAAGAGCGAGAGATGGCTACTGATTGTACAAATTAATTTATACATTATTTTTATAACACCAATAGTAAGTCTCAATTCTAACAAAACATTTAATGATAATTTAATTAATATTAATCTTAATTTTATTGTTTCACCATTTTAGTTTCTGTGTGTTAGCACTTGAAAATGGTCTAAGGACCGAAATATTGTGTAGGAGGTTTTTAATAAATATAGATTATGTAAACATCAATAATATGTTTTTGTAATTATATATACATAAATTCATCGGAGTTGATCGAGCACGATTTTGGCGTTCATATAAAAATATAACTACCGTATCAACGTTTTATAAAACATCTATATATATATATATATATATATATATATATATATATATATATATATATATATATATATATATATATATATCGGGTGAGTTTTTTAAGCTGAAACTTTCAAATATCTCGGAAAATATACCCTCTACGATAAAAATGACCATTATCAAAATTAAATCATTTTGGAGGGGAAATACATTAGTGCTTAAACTAGTACTCCCCGCCCATGTTTGTAAGGGGTGGGGGCATCTTGGAAACTAAGATAGGAACCCCTATTTTTTATTGCAGATTCGGATTCCACAGCTAAAAGTACGTAGGATTTCCTTCAAATATTTTTTTAGATTCATGATAGATGGCACTGTAATAGGCGATATTAAATTTTTTTCGATTTCTCTTACTGAGAACATTATGCATACGATTCTGCAATATGTTTGCATTAAAATTAACACGTTTTCAATGTAAATACTCGAAATTAGTTTTAAACAAATTGTATTTTTTAAATTTAAAAAAAAAACTGAATCAGCTGCTGTAATGGACGACACTAACTGGCATAAAATTTCAGTAAATTTGATTTCGCCAGTCAGTTTATGAATATGGAAAGTGCCACCGCCAATCTGCGACAGTTTTGCTGCGAAAGTTGCACATCGTTTCTTGCTGAATGCGAATTCGTATATTTGTTGACAATTGGAGTTTCTGTACTTTTGTTCACAGAGCTGAAGTTTTCAGGCAGGCGTTAAGCTCATCAGCAGGTGTTACTGAGGTCTTCTTTAATCTCGTCCCAAGTGGGGTGGCAAGTGTATGTTACAAAGAAGTCAGGACGCCTATAAGCTCGAACATATGTCATGGCGTCTTGGGCATATTCCTGCATATGTCTTTGACTCGATGTAAAAGTGGCAGGTAAAATTACCAATTTGGCAATATCAGCTACATAACATTGGTGTATTCATGCGCGCGAAGGCTTGTTTGATTCAGCCGAACATACCAAAGATGCTTACTTTCGATTTTGGCGTACATATTGACAATGAACTGGTGGAAGAGCTGACGAAAATTAAAAATGTGATTAGTTTGCCTTTCATATATCATTATTTTTTAGGCGTAGAAGTCCATCGCAAAGACTTTTTTGTTGATCGGTTGGCCTGTAGCAGAGTTGGTTTGCATGACGTTAGAATGGTAAGCATCCAAACCTCGCCATAACATCAACGAGTACTGCAGGGCGTCGTGATGGATATGTCTCAGAGATCCGTTGCGGCGGTTCACCACGTGACTGAATAATGATATTTCGCCTTTTAAATTGGTCGCCTACCACAACAATAGCCACTTCATTAATTTGAGTGGTATTGAAGCGACGTTCATGCTCTCCAGCCGGTCTGTTGTCAGCATGAACGATGATTTTATATTCATTCGTCGGCAATTGCTCTAGAGCGGTTGTGAATGTATTGCCCAGTGGCCCTATTCTGGTTTTCCCTGTGAATAGGAAATTGACAAAAAATATTTTCATAGCATTTTTGTTCAAATTGTATATTTCTGGCCTACTGAGGGAATAAGTTTGGTAAAAATATTTTCGAAACAAAATAAAATGGGAAAATGTTTTTCCCTATAAAAATTTTGGGGAGCAAAAGTTTCCCAATTAACTTCGTTTTGAAAATGTTTGCACCAAAAGTTATTACTTCAGTAGACCAGAAAAATACAATTTGAACAAAAATGCTATGAAAATATTTTTCCCAATTCCCTACTCCCAGGGAAAGTGAGAATAGTGCCACAGTTGGTCATGAAATGAAGGAGACCTTAAATATGTTCAACAATATCACGTCTTTTGCCGGGAATATTCTGCCAGCGTTCATCTGCTTAATCTTGTTCGTTCCCCATATAAAATAAAATTGCAATCATTTCGGGGACTCATCTATATACTTGTTGGCAGAGCAGTGACCACATAGTTTGTTCGTTTTGCCAATCAGAACATAAGGATAATTTTGTTAGTCTAAATTGCTAAATTGTTAGTTTAAATTAACTGCAGCAACTCGCATTTTCTCCAGTCGATCCTCCCGCTCTTCCTCATTTTTTGCAGCTCTGGACGTGGTATCTGCAACTTGTGCAAAACTTATATCTTATAATCTATTTGTTTGGTAATTTAATTAAAATCTATATTAATGTTATTCAGGTTTAGCTAAACAACACAACTATATTAACAAAGCAAACAAAACAATTGCTCAGTGAAAACTTGATATAAAAAATATTTGGCTCTACATATTTATATGAAGCGGCTATCAGGAGCTACTTTTAAACGGCGGCTCCGATTAGGTCACTCACTATTACATGTCGCTCAACATGTGAACGGTAAGAAGTTATTTGTAAAAATTTAAGTTTAATAAGTATGTTTTTGCTCGGCTGCTCAAAAGTATTCGTGCAAAATTTGGGAACAGCTCAAGTGGATCAAATTCATTGAAAAGTGGTAGTCGGTAAGAAAATGTAAACGAGATAAAATGTTTTAGAAAATAAATAATAAGAATGTAAAAGAAATGTGAGTCTTTTAAGAGAAGTGTTTGCGGTGAAAAATAAACTAGCCACATTAATGTTTACCCACCTCACTACTACTACATGCAATTGATTTACAATTGCAATATGCCTACATCGCCAGATACAAGAAACGGAATATTCTCGAACAGCGATAGACATATATATCAGCGCAAGCAAATAGCAATTCACAGACAGTTGCAATTTAACAGTAAATAGTGCAAGCTAAAAGGATTATAGTGTGAAAAGTAAAATTGGAAAAGTGTACAGTGGCAAATAGTGAAATATTGATTTTGTTAGAGTACTTACAGGTATTGGGAAAAAAGTTTTAAACTTCAAAACACTGAGTGCCTCTAAACAGAGCATTTCTATGCAATAAATTGATTATTTTGCATTATTCAACCCTATAAAATCTTCTTTCTTAAGTTCCACAGCTCCCTAATGTCGTGTACACATCAAAAACTCGTCTTATATGCAAACACAAACAACGCTTATTCACAAAAGCAACTTTAACCTATAAACTTTTGAAATTGAACAAAAATATGTACAGCAGTATATTGAAACAACATGAAAGATTTCGTGACTTTAAACGTAGAAAACCGATTAAAAAACATTTATTTTTCTATATAGTTAATTTCCAAACTATATACATATTTATATAACGGTATACATATACATAGGTATAGAATAAAGTGCTGAAGAAAATATTGTATACTATAAGTTTTTCATAAATAAATAAATAATAATAGTAATAATAAACAACGAGGAAAATTATTTCGTTTATCTGGGAAAACGGTTTTCATATACCTACTTCCTTCTTATATTTTTCCGGTATTAAATTTGTACGACGTTTTCCATGAAAGTGGGGGTGGCAAAATCGTTATTGACTTAACGATTACATTCTAGATATAAATTGACGTGCATGAAATTAATGTGCATTGTTTTGGTAACGCCTTATCGGTATTATATCGTATTGCATTATTTATTACATAGAATGTCAAACACTTGTCCACCACCCATCATCGTCACCATACATATACAGTTACAAAATTGTTCAAAATATTTATGTTACATTTTGACTACTTAATTCCCTAGATGATATATGTATATAGAAAAATAATATTATTATTTTTTTGTTGTTGTTTATCTTAATTTTAGATTACACATTTTCATTTCAAACAAGATATTAAATTGTCAACAAAAATTTCTCTTGCAAGGAAAATATTTTCGAGTTTCTCGAGAAATATAAAAAAAAAAAAATGACTGAACTGTTGAGAGAGATATTTTCGTATCGATAAGAAAATAACATGAAAAATGATTTCGCTTACATGTTGATTTTGTGCTAAAATTATGCTGTGCGCTTGATTTAAACTTATGAACAAATAAAATATAAAATTGTACGCCATTGCGGGAAATTTATGTAAATGAGCACAGTAGTGGTGCTGGTTGCTTTTTTTATTTGTATCGGCAACGATATAAAACTGCCATAAACTTTTTTTTATATAAACAATATCGTAATCAATCAATCAAATTATTATTCATAACTGTGCGATATGGCGCGCCCTAATACAATACAACAATGACACTTCTAATTTTTGTGTTTTTTAGTGGATTTCATAGTATTAAAAATATATTTTTTTTTCCTTTTATTGGGATTGACGACAACCTTTTTCCCATTTTCAATTTTTCCACTTTGATTATTGTTGAGTTAGACACATTTTCATTTATATATTATTTATTTATTTTTGGGACGAAATCAATTAATTTTTGTTATAAAAAAATAAAAATAAAAAAAATTCAAAAGCCTTAACAAGGCAACCCAAAGTCAAGTATTTGATATTTTAAAATTAATTATTAGAATAAAAACGAAATGTTTACGCTTTGCTTGACATTTTTATCGGGCTATTATTAATTTGCTAAGTCAATGATCTGTGTCTAGAAAATAGAATTGAAAGCTTCATTTGAATGCTCTTGATGGAATAATTAATAATTTGGATCAAATTAAACAATCAGTGTTAATATTTGTGTTGGTAGTAGCAGATGTTAATTAGTGTTAATTGCAAAATGGGATGTCTTATATATCTTGTAAATAGACTGTATTCAATATACTGTGGAGCTTTTCAAGTTTTTATAACCAGTCGATGCAGAATTTGTAATTCTATTTAATACCCATAACAGTATTTTAAACTGTTTGTTATTTTCTTAGGAACTCAATAAAAAAAGAGATTGCCTGAATTGCAAATACACTACGACTTTTAACTTTAAATGCGATATTCCAAGATTTATGTTTCTGCAGCTATCTTGTTTTTCTTTAATTCCACAGAAATATTTTTACTTTTAAATATGATCAAAAAATGGAGCAATTGCAGTGGAAACCAAACTGCAAACTACCGATGATTCCCAGTCTACAGAAATTTTATTTAATTTTCACGTCCTAAGCGGCAGTTCCCAACTACATCAGGGGTGCAGAATAATATACCTTCGCAATATCAACCAGCAAACCAATATATGCAAGCGTTTTCCAATGTGAAACCCTAAACCCTAAATGCGGAATACAATGTGCTATAAAATCAAACCGTTATCATCCAGAAACTAAAAAGTCTCCGATAAATTATATGCCAATACAAACTCGAATTACAACATTTGCTCGCAAAACACGAAATTTCTAATGGGGTAGATATTCGATCGGCTAGGAACCAAGCAATTTGCTAGCCGAAATCCTAGCTACTCAATCAATTTTACTAAAGTAGCATTTCATTTGACCAAGGAATTGAAATTGGTATTCTATTCAATTTTAGGTCAAAAGACGCAACCAATGAATTCTCGTGATTTGTTTATGAAAGTTGGTAGTGTTTGACATTTTCGATTTTTTTTTTTGTCTGAGTCCATTATAATCGATACACTATGCCACAATTATTATTTTGCTCAAAACTCAATATTATTTAGTGTTATTAGCATGTACATATTACTAAAAATAGTTTGTATCAATTTTGTAGAAAATTTCATAAAATCAAAAGAAAATATACAAGATGGCAGCATTTAGAACAAAAAAGATAATATGGGAAATTCTAGTGACAAGCACAGTAACTAAAAAAAACTGGAATTTCAATACCATCAACTCTGTAGGAATTCAACGAATTCCAAATTGGCATCGAATAACTATAACTCCCACTCAATCTAAATTTGTTGCTGCTATATGTTGATCTACTATCTATCCGAACATAATCACTTTAAAATATTTGGGGAACCTCTTGGTATAAGGTAGGGCGATATGGTACATATTTGTGCCAATCGTGTTTTTATGTGGTCCACTGTTGTACCAGCAGTTCTGTAAGTATAGAAAACTCACAAAAACTACCAGTTTACCACATCAAAATACGATTGGTACAAATATATACCATACCTCCCTACCTATACAATGAGGTTTCCCCCAAATGTGTGAGATTAAGTGGAAATTATAAATCCGTAACGAAAGGGTTTTAATTTCAAAAATGTTTGTTGTCGCCATTGAGTTTGGTACTAAACTGAATTGCACGAAGAGAAAAAAAATGTCGGAATTCTCGTAAATTACCGTTACATTTTTCATAGAACGGACTGGTGCATTGCTAATGTCAGTTAGAGCAGCAGTGTAGTTTTAAACATCTAGTGCTACAAATGTGTACCAGCCGTATCGAAAGGGTTAAATAAATTTAAATTTCAAATATTGTTTATAAAATGTTTGTTCAATTTTGCAATTGCTCAGTAAAACAACACAAAAAAGTGAGTAGCCAGAATTTCGGGTAGCAAATTGCTTAATTCCTAACTAATCGAGTAGCTACCGTATTATGCTAATTCCTAAACCCCATTTAACCGATAAACACAATTTCGGAATAAATGGGTACGAAGTTTATGACACGAAACATTCCTTAGACCAAAGTCGATAACGAACTACAATTATTATAAAAAAGCGGATTTGAATTATGTTCTAATGTAGAAAAGAATAGCGCACTGAAAAAATTTAATCAACCTCTTTACGTGTCGAACCTTGATAAAGAATGTTCAGTCATTGCTCCAATAAATTGCTCTCCCAAGGGGACGTCAACTAATGAAAGTTATTCTAGAAAAACATAACGATGTGGCATCGTGTGGCCATCTAACTTATTAGCCTGCTAATCATTGAAAAATTCCTGACGTTCTCGATTTTGCAGTCACAGGTAAAATAAACCGAGACATAATCCAGCGTACACTATTTTTCGATTTTCGTCTGACCACTCTCCGGTTTTTCTACATTACACTGGGCTAAACAAAAACCATGTTTCACAAACAACCATCTAACGAACACCTTCACTAATTGGTTGAAATTCAAGATGTACTTCGAGTTCGCGTACTGACGTGAAGTCTACACTACAGACGGCTAATGATATAAACAATGCTATGAAAAACTTTAACGATTTCCTCTTATGCAGCTATTTCCGCCTCGCCTTAATCAAAGAGCAAACAAACAAAACACATCATAACAACCGCTGAACTAGAAAACATGTTAACAGAGAAATGCCGCCATCTGAAAAATTAATCGATCGTCTTATGCAAAACTCAAATTAATCATTGAAAGGCCACTAAATACCTCAAACGGCCTCAGTAACCATATACACCAATTTGTTATTCTATCGGCGAGCCTAGACGATTACCTTGAAAGTATATTCACTTCCTCCACCTTGGATTATTTGTGGTTCAAAGAGAATCGTAACAGTCAGACTTGAGACGAAATTCAAGATAATAATACCACTAGTAAGTGTATTATTGCTTATCAAATTCAATCAAAGAAAGTCCCTGGGCAAGATCGAATAACAGGTGAAAGCTTAAAGGACCTCCTAATTAGCCGTTGGGCGACTGTCTCAATAATTAAATTCAATTTATGAATCAGGATATATTTCTGAGTGCTGGAAATTGTCAACTATAAAACTGATCCTGAACCCTTGCACTGATCCTACCAAAGTCGCGTCATGTAGACCAAGTATCATTCAACAAGAACAACGAAATTCTAATCTTGTTGTTGTCTTAATGCTTCAAATAAGAATATAGTTAACCAGTATCTTTTGAATATTGAAAACAATATAAATCAAGCTACAGTATCGACTACGAGTAATACTAAAGTAAACCTCCGAATATTATTCAATTTAACATTCGTAGTATGAATGATTTAAAAAAATTCGACAGTTTTCTGGAAATTTTAGATGTCTTATCTTGCGACACTCATGTTATAGTGATATCTGAAACATGGGGGTAAAGTCATTTGACAAGCAATTTTTCAATATTAACAATTACTCTAGTGTTTTTAGTTGTAGGGATGATAGGTTGGGTGGTGGTGTAGCTATGTTCATTAGATCCGACAAGTATTCTGGTGTCTGCATTGACGATAGTTCGTATGGTTTTCAATTCATTCTATTAGTATTAAAAAAATTTAATACCAAATTATGCACAGTGACATCACTCAATTTTTTGATAGGATTGATATTTTACTGGGTGGGAATAGTAATAAATCCGATATGATACTAGTCGGTGATATTAATTTTGTATATTAATATATAAATAAAAATAGCAACATTACGAAAAATTATTTTCACTTATTAAGTAATTTAGAATTAGTTTTAACAAATAATATTGAAACTTGCAGTTCTAGTGGTAATGTCGTTGATCACGTAGCCAGCACACTTACTTATATAGTATCTATTACTAATCTAACCATTTATGCGAACATCAGCGATCATAACATAGATTTTTCGAAATTTAAGTACAAAGATAAGTTTCTTGTTAAAAAACTTGAAAAGCACATAATAAATTATGGTAAAATAAATGAATTATTTGCAGCATACTTATATCTTCAATGTTGAGCCAAATATAGTATGTAATTCTACAATTGATTGACAAGTACAAGCAGCTACTAAACAAATATACTAAAGTGGTGTATGTAGATGCTAAACTTAAATCTATCAACTGTCCGTACTCCATGGATTGATTGCGATTGATTAAAGAAGAGTCGTTCTAATTGAAATAATGGTACTACCATCGGTATACTTGTAAACAAAAATAGTGATATTAGTAAGAAAATAGCTAAGGAAAAGTACCTATTGGGCTAAAAAAAGATTTTACCAGAAATTGTTTAATGGTATACCTAATCTTAGACATTTTTGGAAAAATGTAAATTCGTTGTTTGGTAAAAGTAATAATACTAATGACATACTAATCCGTGATGATGATGTTGTGATTTCAGATGTTCATAAGGTGCTGCTTAAATTTAACCAATATTTTTCTGAGTGCGGTTTTTTATTTGCTAATTCGCTTAATAGTGATAAAAATTATTATAAATTTAATCCGGTTCACAGTATATCTAGTTCCATCTACTTTCAACCTTCAACTCCTGCTGAGATATTCAATCTAATAGATGAACTTGAATCATGTAAGGGATCTGGACCAGATAATATTTCGGCTGTAGTTCTTAAGAAAAATATTGATCAATTTAAGTATTTTCTCTCATAAAGGTCTATGCAGTGGCATTTATCCTGAATTCTTGAAAGTGGCTAAAGTAGTGCCGGTCTTTAAAAGTGGTGACAAGCTAGATGTTCATAACTACCGTTCAATTTCAATATTGTCCGTTTATGATAAATTACTGGAGAAAATTTTAAATAATCGTATAAATAATTATTTGAAAGAACATTATTTCTTTTTTAGATATCAATATGGTTTTCGCAGTGGTGTTGGTACTGAAATAGCGTTGATTGAAACGGTTGATATGACAAACCTTGCAATAAATAATTCATCGTATATGGGTGTTTTGTTTTTTGATTTACGTAAGGCGTTCGATTGTATTGACCATACAATCTTACTTGAGAAGCTGTATCAATAGGGGTTTAGAGGAACTCCATTTAATTTATTGAAGAGTTATCTGGTCAATCGATTGCAATACGTTTCCATTAATGGACATTCTAGTACTCTTCAACCAATTACTTCTGGAGTACCGCAAGGTAGTGTTCTGGGTCCAACACTGTTCCTAATTTTTATAAATGACATCTGTAAATTGAAATTGTAGGGTAAAATTCGATTATTTGCTGAAGACACATCACTTTTATATAATGTAGATAAATGTGAGGATATCCCCGCAATGGTACAATCTGATTTGTCGGTTCTATATGAATATTTCAATTGCAATATGCTATCCATAAATTTAAGGAAGACAAAATTTATAATATTTAAATCGGCTCATAAAACTGTTAATATCACTTTTAATTTAATTATATCCGACATAAATATTGAAACAGTTGATAGTTACAAATATCTACGCTTGGTATTTGATTCAAAACTAAATTGGGAAAGCTATATTGATCACATATGCCAGAAGGCAATATGCGCAAACTTTCTTATTTTATCCCTACATCAGTAATGCGTAATATTTATTTTAGGTTCATTCACTCGCGGCTTAGTGATGGCAAGGTGCTTACGGGCTGTCGGCAAAGTCTAGATAATGTAAGGTCCAATCTCAACAAAATAAAGCTCTTGAATCAGTATATAAATTGCCACATTTGTTTTCTACCTTGGAATTATATTCTAGGGTCGCTAAAAGTGTTCTTCCGTTATTAGCGTTGCACAATTTATCCATTGTAGCATATGTTGATAAGGTTATTAATAGTAACGGTACTTTATATAACTTGGAATTTTGTACGCCTATCCATATGAACCAGACCTGGTTCGCACATAATATTTGTAAAGCAGCGTTTAATAATGAATATGGTAGGAAACGGAGACTTGCATAATTTTAAACAAGTTGTTAATGAATATTGCCATTTGAACATCTCGCGTTTTCTTCTCTTCAAACCACAATAAATCCACTGGGGAAACTGATACTTTTATTAAATTGTTCTAATTCCAAGTTTAGTTAGTTACCATTAAATAATATATTCAAATATGTTAAACTGTTGAATACTCATATGTTCTATTGAATGAAATAAAGGAATTTATCTTCAAATTTTCGGAGCCGAGCAGTACGAAGCCATTGAGCAAATGTGCTATACGAAGATACCAAATACTGCTCTCCCATCTTCCTGGATTTTGCCCAAGCGAATCGATAAAGTTTGACATGAGAATGTCGCAAATGATGCGGCAATCAAATGTACCCATAAAAAGCCACAAACGGCGATGGAAACTCTGCAACAACATATCTATTACATCGAAATCTGGCTAAAGAAACGGAAGATAGAGGTCCATGAAGAGATATCGACCCACGTATTGTGACACTCACATTAAATTAGCTGACGCGTCCGCCTCTAACAATGAACGAAACACAAATCCCTCCATTAAATGGAACAAAATTCCCAAGCGTCCATCCTAACTGACGGTTAACTTGGTCAAAATATATTGAAATGGAACGAGACCACATCAAATTAAAAGCGGATGAATTGAACTGGCTTCACATGTATAACACAATGATTAAATCAATTTGGTCATAAGGATGTTAATTATGGCAATCAGCCTATAATTCGAATACACCTATGTCTTCACGATTAAAAAAGAAAACGATTGCTGTATCTATTGATAACAAGTAAAATCTGCTCCCGCAGAATCTACAAAATTACCTTAGTGATTAAGATTTGATAACTTATTGTTATTTTTGAGTTGAAAGGTTCAATAAACAAATAAAATTGTAAAAAGAATGTCCGGAAAATGCTTGGAAAAGTTCAACTTGAACCATTAGTAGTACCGTCTGACCCATACGCATGTTTTGAAACTCGCCTTACACTGAAAAAAATAGCGCGGAGATATTTACACATCTTGCTGTGTAAACTCAAATTTGCAATTATTACCAGCAATGTCTTAATTAAGTACGAGCCATGTAAAATTTGCAGTGCAATATTTACAGTGCATTTTTAAATATTAAAATTATTGCTGAGCACCGTCTGATGACAAATTAAATTAATGATATTACAATGCTGCTAGGTAAATTTGAGCTGCGCAATTTGAATATATCATTTTCAATGCAAACATATTAAAAATGAAAAAAATTTGTTTTTTTCGTTGAGAATAAATTGCAAAGTGTTTTTAAAATGTTCAAATACTTTTCAAAATTTACTTTTCACTTTGTAAAACAATTTTTGCGGGGAGATTATAACCAATCAAATCATTTATTCTAGCCGACTTTGCATTTTGTGCTCCAAATTTTATTTAAAATTTCAAACAAAAATTAGTCTTAAAGTGAATTTAAAGCAGTACACAAATTGCCACAAAAATGCCAGTTCGTCTAGTTTCCAGATTTGTTGCGAAAAATGGTAATTATTTAAAAATAAAATAAAATATAAATCATATTTATTTTTATCCTTCATTTGCAGTTTTTTTGTAACCTTACTTCGCGTCGCAAGAAATGCCGCTATAACCTTCAGGATTAAGCCATAGAAGTGCTGAAACGATATATGGTAAACCCAAATTAAATTTACAATACTTTATGTGGCTTTACTTATATTTGTTGCTTTCTTGTTTTAATTTCAGGATTTTATAAAGCAACTTTAGAGGACCGGACCAACTCAGTTCCCTGAATATTAAATGGTTCCTCATATGAGGAGAATTCCATATCTTTTAAGGCTGCATAAAGGAAAAATATGTTTGATCAAAATTCACACGTAAGTTTACTGTCGATCCGAAGATGTAATTAATTATCACATTTATTTTAAGAAAAATCGATGGCCTTTTTTTGTGAAAAGTGAATAAAAAAGATTAATTATAAAGAATGTGTTTCATTAAAATTGGTTTTTAATATGTTAAATATTAAATTCTGTCTCCTCCAATCTAGAAGTTTCGAGTGTTTGCTTCTGTGCAGAGTAAATATTAAGGCGCTGCAATATTCTCAATCCGGAAATTTTAAAATGCAGTGTAAACCATTATCCACTTTGCTGTCATTATTTACCATGTGCTCTGTAAAGAATTTCTAAATTATTTTACAAACTGCAGAGTAAATATATCAAAGCAATAGCAAATATTGCTTATCCACTGTGAAATAAAAATAATAAAATTTACTCAGCAAGTTGTAATAATTGATTTGCTAAAATCGCAGTAAATACAAAGCGCTTGTGTGGCTGAATTTTTAATCAGTTTTCAGTAAATATTACTCCGCTTTTTTGCGACTATCACCGATTTTTTTTTTCAGTGTAGAAGTTTATTACGGGTTCTACTATAATAAAACATTTACTTCATGTCTGACATATGCTTGAAATAAGGCAGTTCGAACCGTTAGTACTCTCTTTGGGCTCTTTCGAAATTATTGATTTTTTCTAAAAAAATTTAGGGGATTCTGCTACAATAAAAATTTAAACTCATGTACGATAAATGCTAGGGAGTGACGAGTTCGAACCATTAGTACTACCGTCTAACCCATGCGATTGTTTTGAAATTTATGTAATTATTTTATTAAGCATCCTACCACAATTAAAAAATTGCTTGGAAGAGGCTATCTCGAATCATTACTAATACCATCTGACCCACACGAAAAATAAAAAATCAAATTCTATATGAAGTTCTATTTGAAAAAAAAATTGAAATATTTCTACAATAATTTTTCCAATAGTATATACCAACACCAAAATACCACAAAGACATTTTCCAAAAATATGTTTTTATTAATTCGCCATTTACCATTTACAATTATTTTTAATCACACCACTAGTTTCACTTATTACAATAATTATTATTTTGGCACTACTCACTTTCGATTTTACTCCATCGCGTATTGCGTCTTCGCCAAGACTCACCAAAGTCTAACTTAAGACTTACCCCTGTGTTTATCGCGCTTGTATTTATATACCGCGTTGAATATTTCAAAATGTACGCAAACAATCTGCCACAATCTGCTATAATATCATTAAACTGCTATAAAACTGCTTCACATCCTACTACTTAAACCTAGATACGAGAATTTTTAAAAACCCATTTACATTTAATTAAGCTAAATAAGCTAAATCGTAACACTACCGCGTCTAAGTCTGTTCGTCCCAAACAGAATCCTAACTATCGACTCTGCAGTTGAATCAGTATAGCTTCAATAAATTCGACCTCTCCCCTGTCATCGCCTCATGACGAAATCCATAATCGCACTCATCATTCATTATCAATTTCACCTAAGCTTCATAACAATTTTTTGTGACATTGTACTAAAAATTTTGCCAGAGACAAATATTTGTGAGTACTAAATCGCGATTAGCATTCGGCAACTTTTCCGAAATGTCACATAAAATAAGCTGACAATTTTAATAATATTGTCATTGTTTTTTATTATCATGACTGATAAGTTTTCATACAAGATATGAGTGAGTGTTTTTAATTTTAAAAACCTTATAATATATCTGATATAACTTAGAAATGCAGCTGCTGTAAATGTCATAAAACATTTTATCCGAATCGAAAATTTTCAGTGAATTCAATTTGTACCAATAAGCAAATATCACGGAAATGCAAATGTTGTCGGAATCTACCCCCTGCTCGCACAACACCTCAACCTATCGACAATGATCTTTCCGATTTCGTTGGTGATTCCCCTCCTCCCCCCTCCGGCCGTTGCCCGACCCACTCGTATTCTAGAGATATAGGGTTCATTTAAGCATCGCTTGGTAGCCCGTTCAATTGAGTATCGCTAGTGCTTCCCTCAAGGCTCAATTCCTGGGTGCCTGAGCATCCCTTTTATAGTTATCCTTTTCATGCGGGTTTTGCTCGCCAATGCTTTTTGCGAGATCCTCCATCAACCTAGACATATATGTTCCAGATTTTAGAATATATATGTTCCAGATTAGAAGTACCTCGTATATTTAAAAGCTATGTTGATCCCTCTTGAAGAATGCACTCGCCTGAAAAGTCACAACTGGTGCACCATCTGCAATTTTCTGTCGCCTTGGCCAGTATCTCTTCCAGATGTTTTTCAATGCCCTACCCAACGAACTCCCTTTAGAACCCTAGTGGATAACTCTACTAGTATCAACTTGTTTCGGTAGGCTGTTTACAAATGCAGCTGTCTACAATGCTGCGCCACATCATAGCTACACTAGCAACGAGTTTAGCATTTTCTGTTAAGTTATACCTCACTACCTCCAGCGTTAAAAAATTTGTCAAGCTTATTGCACAACACTTGATTAATGTCGTTCTCCGTCACACATCCAAATCGTGACCAAAACTGGTACTAACTCTTCTGGTTCGTGCTGACTAATAAATGGCTCTAAAATCCAGAGTATCTTTTTTCTTGAACTATGGCAATATCTCGGTTGAATTGTTCATCATTTTCAAATTGGCTCAGCCCATTCTCCTTATCTGTTGTCTCCTCATCATCACTCGATTCCACATAGCTCAATGGTTCCTTCTTACCAATGGCACCCACTCCAAAATTATTAACCTCCGATTACACCTTATTATTCCCGATCTTCTACATCATCATTTCATTTTCCAAATATTATGTCTACCATTTGATGCACCCTCTTCTTGATATTTTCATTAAATATTTTAATTTCTTCGAATTTATTTTCCAAAATTAAAGGTGACCGGGAACTGTTTCCACCACCACATGTCGATCATCTATTGGAGTGAGTCTACTGCTTTTTTGAATAACGTTACAGAATTTGACGGTTACAACAACTGTTTAAAATACTAGAAATATTCGGCCAATAGTTGTTCCACTATTATTTGGCTACATTAAAACACAACAACAAATAATTTCCACAATTATGTATTTATTAATTCACCATTTACCCTTTACAATTATTTTTAATCTCACCACAAATTTCTGTTTCACACCACTTATTATTTTGCTGCTAGTCACTTTCGATTTTATTCTATCGCGTACCACGTCTTAGCTAAAGAATTAACACTAGAAAGGTATCACTATTTTTTTTTACCTAATCTGGTAACGCGAGGTGAAAAAACACCCCAATTTTCAAGGTCCCGTATCTCGAGCCCAGTACGACTTTGAGGATTCCAAGGAGACTCATTTTTTTCTTCTTTTAATATAGAATTGCGAGAACTAATTAGTTTAGGCTAAACGTTTGAACGGTCCTAGAAAATTGACCAACAAGTGTAAAAAAGTGAAAAAATAACAAAAATGGCAATTTTTTCTAAAACCACGATGACTCAGTGAGTTTTTGAGCGAATCGTATATTTCCAACGGCGTTCTAAAATGTATAAGAAGTTGGCCCGAAATTTCTATCCCGAAAAGGCTTTTTTCCATATAGTGTGTGTCTTTGCTAAACCACATAAAAATAATTCCATCCCGAAAATTTTATTGTTAAATTAAAGAAAAAAAATACTTAGCCCGAATAAATTTTAAAATTATATTACTGTTTGCAGAAAAAAAGCTTCACAATATAATAATAAATTACATCTACTTTCTTGCTAATCCCGAAAACTATTTTCTATACATTCTTCAGTTGAAAGTATGTTCATTACCAAATTTCCTGGTGCCGAACACAGAGATGACCCCCTACCTTGGCATATGGAGTTAGGTGTGCCAATGTGCATAGAACTTATATTCAGGCGCCCATTTGAAAATCACGAAGATTGATGGTGAATATTGATCATCCCGAAAACCACTTTCTATACATTCTTCAGTTGAAAATATGTTCATTACCAAATTTCCTGGTGCCGAAAACAGAGATGACCCCCTACCTTGGTATATGGTGTTAAGTGTGCCAATGTGCATAGAACTTATATTCAGGCGCCCATTTGAAAATCACGAGGATTGATGATGAATATTGATCATCCCGAAAACCACTTTCTAAAAATTCTTCAGTTGAAAATATGTTCATTACCAAATTAGCTGGTGCCGAACACAGAGATGACCCCCTACCTTGGCATATGGAGTTAGGTGCGTCAATGTGCATAAAACTTATATTCAGGCGCGCATTTGAAAATCACGAAGATTGATGGTGAATATTGCTCATCCTTAAACCACTTTCTATACATTCTTCAGTTGAAAGTATGTTCATTACCAAATTTCCTGGTGCCGAACACAGAGATGACCCCCTACCTTGGCATATGGAGTTAGGTGTGCCAATGTGCATAGAACTTATATTCAGGCGCCCATTTGAAAATCACGAAGATTGATCGTGAATATTGATCATCCCGAAAACCACTTTCTATACATTCTTCAGTTGAAAATATGTTCATTACCAAATTTCCTGGTGCCCAACACAGAGATGACCCCCTACCTTGGCATATGGAGTTAGGTGTGCCAATGTCCATAGAAATTATATTCAGGCGCCCATTTGAAAATCACGAGGATTGATGGTGAATATTGATCATCCCGAAAACCACTTTCTATACATTCTTTAGTTGAAAGTATGTTCATTACCAAATTTCCTGGTGCCGAACACAGAGATGACCCCCTACCTTGGCATATGGAGTTAGGTGTGCCAATGTGCATAGAACTTAGATTCAGGCGCCCATTTGAAAATCACGAGGATTGATCGTGAATATTGATCATCCCGAAAACCACTTTCTATACATTCTTCAGTTGAAAATATGTTCATTACCAAATTTCCTGGTGCCGAAAACAGAGATGACCCCCTACCTTGGTATATGGTGTTAAGTGTGCCAATGTGCATAGAACTTATATTCAGGCGCCCATTTGAAAATCACGAGGATTGATGATGAATATTGATCATCCCGAAAACCACTTTCTAAAAATTCTTCAGTTGAAAATATGTTCATTACCAAATTAGCTGGTGCCGAACACAGAGATGACCCCCTACCTTGGCATATGGAGTTAGGTGCGTCAATGTGCATAAAACTTATATTCAGGTGCGCATTTGAAAATCACGAAGATTGATGGTGAATATTGCTCATCCTTAAACCACTTTCTATACATTCTTCAGTTGAAAATATGTTCATTACCAAATTTCCTGGTGCCGAAAACAGAGATGACCCCCTACCTTGGTATATGGTGTTAAGTGTGCCAATGTGCATAGAACTTATATTCAGGCGCCCATTTGAAAATCACGAGGATTGATGATGAATATTGATCATCCCGAAAACCACTTTCTAAAAATTCTTCAGTTGAAAATATGTTCATTACCAAATTAGCTGGTGCCGAACACAGAGATGACCCCCTACCTTGGCATATGGAGTTAGGTGCGTCAATGTGCATAAAACTTATATTCAGGCGCGCATTTGAAAATCACGAAGATTGATGGTGAATATTGCTCATCCTTAAACCACTTTCTATACATTCTTCAGTTGAAAGTATGTTCATTACCAAATTTCCTGGTGCCGAACACAGAGATGACCCCCTACCTTGGCATATGGAGTTAGGTGTGCCAATGTGCATAGAACTTATATTCAGGCGCCCATTTGAAAATCACGAAGATTGATCGTGAATATTGATCATCCCGAAAACCACTTTCTATACATTCTTCAGTTGAAAATATGTTCATTACCAAATTTCCTGGTGCCCAACACAGAGATGACCCCCTACCTTGGCATATGGAGTTAGGTGTGCCAATGTCCATAGAAATTATATTCAGGCGCCCATTTGAAAATCACGAGGATTGATGGTGAATATTGATCATCCCGAAAACCACCTTCTATACATTCTTTAGTTGAAAGTATGTTCATTGCCAAATTTCCTGGTGCCGAACACAGAGATGACCCCCTACCTTGGCATATGGAGTTAGGTGTGCCAATGTGCATAGAACTTATATTCAGGCGCCCATTTGAAAATCACGAAGATTGATCGTGAATATTGATCATCCCGAAAACCACTTTCTATACATTCTTCAGTTGAAAATATGTTCATTACCAAATTTCCTGGTGCCCAACACAGAGATGACCCCCTACCTTGGCATATGGAGTTAGGTGTGCCAATGTCCATAGAAATTATATTCAGGCGCCCATTTGAAAATCACGAGGATTGATGGTGAATATTGATCATCCCGAAAACCACTTTCTATACATTCTTTAGTTGAAAGTATGTTCATTACCAAATTTCCTGGTGCCGAACACAGAGATGACCCCCTACCTTGGCATATGGAGTTAGGTGTGCCAATGTCTATAGAAATTATATTCAGGCGCCCATTTGAAAATCACGAGGATTGATGGTGAATATTGATCATCCCGAAAACCACTTTCTATACATTCTTTAGTTGAAAGTATGTTCATTACCAAATTTCCTGGTGCCGAACACAGAGATGACCCCCTACCTTGGCATATGGAGTTAGGTGTGCCAATGTGCATAGAACTTATATTCAGGCGCCCATTTGAAAATCACGAAGATTGATCGTGAATATTGATCATCCCGAAAACCACTTTCTATACATTCTTCAGTTGAAAATATGTTCATTACCAAATTTCCTGGTGCCGAACACAGAGATGACCCCCTACCTTGGCATATGGATTTAGGTGTGCCAATGTGCATGGAACTTATATTCAGGGGCCCATTTGAAAATCACGAGGATTGATGGTGAATATTGATCATCCCGAAAACCACTTTCTATACATTCTTTAGTTGAAAGTATGTTCATTACCAAATTTCCTGGTGCCCAACACAGAGATGACCCCCTACCTTGGCATATGGAGTTAGGTGTGCCAATGTGCATGGAACTTATATTCAGGGGCCCATTTGAAAATCACGAGGATTGATGGTGAATATTGCTCATCCTAAAACCACTTTCTATACATTCTTCAGTTGAAAGTATGTTCATTACCAAATTTCCTGGTGCCCAACACAGAGATGACCCCCTACCTTGGCATATGGAGTTAGGTGTGCCAATGTGCATAGAACTTATATTCAGGCGCCCATTTGAAAATCACGAAGAGTGATCGTGAATATTGATCATCCCGAAAACCACTTTCTATACATTCTTCTGTTGAAAATATGTTCATTACCAAATTTCCTGGTGCCCAACACAGAGATGACCCCCTACCTTGGCATATGGAGTTAGGTGTGCCAATGTGCATGGAACTTATATTCAGGGGCCCATTTGAAAATCACGAGGATTGATGGTGAATATTGATCATCCCGAAAACCACTTTCTATACATTCTTTAGTTGAAAGTATGTTCATTACCAAATTTCCTGGTGCCGAACACAGAGATGACCCCCTACCTTGGCATATGGAGTTAGGTGTGCCAATGTGCATAGAACTTATATTCAGGCGCCCATTTGAAAATCACGAAGATTGATCGTGAATATTGATCATCCCGAAAACCACTTTCTATACATTCTTCAGTTGAAAATATGTTCATTACCAAATTTCCTGGTGCCGAACACAGAGATGACCCCTACCTTGGCATATGGATTTAGGTGTGCCAATGTGCATGGAACTTATATTCAGGGGCCCATTTGAAAATCACGAGGATTGATGGTGAATATTGATCATCCCGAAAACCACTTTCTATACATTCTTTAGTTGAAAGTATGTTCATTACCAAATTTCCTGGTGCCCAACACAGAGATGACCCCCTACCTTGGCATATGGAGTTAGGTGTGCCAATGTGCATGGAACTTATATTCAGGGGCCCATTTGAAAATCACGAGGATTGATGGTGAATATTGCTCATCCTAAAACCACTTTCTATACATTCTTCAGTTGAAAGTATGTTCATTACCAAATTTCCTGGTGCCCAACACAGAGATGACCCCCTACCTTGGCATATGGAGTTAGGTGTGCCAATGTGCATAGAACTTATATTCAGGGGCCCATTTGAAAATCACGAAGAGTGATCGTGAATATTGATCATCCCGAAAACCACTTTCTATACATTCTTCTGTTGAAAGTATGTTCATTACCAAATTTCCTGGTGCCGAACACAGAGGTGACCCCCTACCTTGGCATATGGAGTTAGGTGTGCCAATGTGCATAGAACTTATATTCAGGCGCCCATTTGAAAATCACGAGGATTGATGGTGAATATTGATCATCCCGAAAACCACTTTCTATACATTCTTTAGTTGAAAGTATGTTCATTACCAAATTTCCTGGTGCCGAACACAGAGATGACCCCCTACCTTGGCATATGGAGTTAGGTGTGCCAATGTGCATAGAACTTATATTCAGGCGCCCATTTGAAAATCACGAGGATTGATGGTGAATATTGATCATCCCGAAAACCACTTTCTATACATTCTTCAGTTGAAAATATGTTCATTACCAAATTTCCTGGTGCCCAACACAGAGATGACCCCCTACCTTGGCATATGGAGTTAGGTGTGCCAATGTCCATAGAAATTATATTCAGGCGCCCATTTGAAAATCACGAGGATTGATGGTGAATATTGATCATCCCGAAAACCACTTTCTATACATTCTTTAGTTGAAAGTATGTTCATTACCAAATTTCCTGGTGCCGAACACAGAGATGACCCCCTACCTTGGCATATGGAGTTAGGTGTGCCAATGTCTATAGAAATTATATTCAGGCGCCCATTTGAAAATCACGAGGATTGATGGTGAATATTGATCATCCCGAAAACCACTTTCTATACATTCTTTAGTTGAAAGTATGTTCATTACCAAATTTCCTGGTGCCGAACACAGAGATGACCCCCTACCTTGGCATATGGAGTTAGGTGTGCCAATGTGCATAGAACTTATATTCAGGCGCCCATTTGAAAATCACGAAGATTGATCGTGAATATTGATCATCCCGAAAACCACTTTCTATACATTCTTCAGTTGAAAATATGTTCATTACCAAATTTCCTGGTGCCGAACACAGAGATGACCCCCTACCTTGGCATATGGATTTAGGTGTGCCAATGTGCATGGAACTTATATTCAGGGGCCCATTTGAAAATCACGAGGATTGATGGTGAATATTGATCATCCCGAAAACCACTTTCTATACATTCTTTAGTTGAAAGTATGTTCATTACGAAATTTCCTGGTGCCCAACACAGAGATGACCCCCTACCTTGGCATATGGAGTTAGGTGTGCCAATGTGCATGGAACTTATATTCAGGGGCCCATTTGAAAATCACGAGGATTGATGGTGAATATTGCTCATCCTAAAACCACTTTCTATACATTCTTTAGTTGAAAGTATGTTCATTACCAAATTTCCTGGTGCCGAACACAGAGATGACCCCCTACCTTGGCATATGGAGTTAGGTGTGCCAATGTGCATAGAACTTATATTCAGGCGCCCATTTGAAAATCACGAAGATTGATCGTGAATATTGATCATCCCGAAAACCACTTTCTATACATTCTTCAGTTGAAAATATGTTCATTACCAAATTTCCTGGTGCCGAACACAGAGATGACCCCCTACCTTGGCATATGGATTTAGGTGTGCCAATGTGCATGGAACTTATATTCAGGGGCCCATTTGAAAATCACGAGGATTGATGGTGAATATTGATCATCCCGAAAACCACTTTCTATACATTCTTTAGTTGAAAGTATGTTCATTACCAAATTTCCTGGTGCCGAACACAGAGATGACCCCCTACCTTGGCATATGGAGTTAGGTGTGCCAATGTGCATAGAACTTATATTCAGGCGCCCATTTGAAAATCACGAGGATTGATGGTGAATATTGATCATCCCGAAAACCACTTTCTATACATTCTTTAGTTGAAAGTATGTTCATTACCAAATTTCCTGGTGCCGAACACAGAGATGACCCCCTACCTTGGCATATGGAGTTAGGTGTGCCAATGTGCATAGAACTTATATTCAGGCGCCCATTTGAAAATCACGAGGATTGATGGTGAATATTGATCATCCCGAAAACCACTTTCTATACATTCTTCAGTTGAAAATATGTTCATTACCAAATTTCCTGGTGCCCAACACAGAGATGACCCCCTACCTTGGCATATGGAGTTAGGTGTGCCAATGTCCATAGAAATTATATTCAGGCGCCCATTTGAAAATCACGAGGATTGATGGTGAATATTGATCATCCCGAAAACCACTTTCTATACATTCTTTAGTTGAAAGTATGTTCATTACCAAATTTCCTGGTGCCGAACACAGAGATGACCCCCTACCTTGGCATATGGAGTTAGGTGTGCCAATGTGCATAGAACTTATATTCAGGCGCCCATTTGAAAATCACGAAGATTGATCGTGAATATTGATCATCCCGAAAACCACTTTCTATACATTCTTCAGTTGAAAATATGTTCATTACCAAATTTCCTGGTGCCGAACACAGAGATGACCCCCTACCTTGGCATATGGATTTAGGTGTGCCAATGTGCATGGAACTTATATTCAGGGGCCCATTTGAAAATCACGAGGATTGATGGTGAATATTGATCATCCCGAAAACCACTTTCTATACATTCTTTAGTTGAAAGTATGTTCATTACCAAATTTCCTGGTGCCCAACACAGAGATGACCCCCTACCTTGGCATATGGAGTTAGGTGTGCCAATGTGCATGGAACTTATATTCAGGGGCCCATTTGAAAATCACGAGGATTGATGGTGAATATTGCTCATCCTAAAACCACTTTCTATACATTCTTCAGTTGAAAGTATGTTCATTACCAAATTTCCTGGTGCCCAACACAGAGATGACCCCCTACCTTGGCATATGGAGTTAGGTGTGCCAATGTGCATAGAACTTATATTCAGGCGCCCATTTGAAAATCACGAAGAGTGATCGTGAATATTGATCATCCCGAAAACCACTTTCTATACATTCTTCTGTTGAAAATATGTTCATTACCAAATTTCCTGGTGCCCAACACAGAGATGACCCCCTACCTTGGCATATGGAGTTAGGTGTGCCAATGTGCATGGAACTTATATTCAGGGGCCCATTTGAAAATCACGAGGATTGATGGTGAATATTGATCATCCCGAAAACCACTTTCTATACATTCTTTAGTTGAAAGTATGTTCATTACCAAATTTCCTGGTGCCCAACACAGAGATGACCCCCTACCTTGGCATATGGAGTTAGGTGTGCCAATGTGCATAGAACTTATATTCAGGCGCCCATTTGAAAATCACGAAGATTGATCGTGAATATTGATCATCCCGAAAACCACTTTCTATACATTCTTCAGTTGAAAATATGTTCATTACCAAATTTCCTGGTGCCGAACACAGAGATGACCCCCTACCTTGGCATATGGATTTAGGTGTGCCAATGTGCATGGAACTTATATTCAGGGGCCCATTTGAAAATCACGAGGATTGATGGTGAATATTGATCATCCCGAAAACCACTTTCTATACATTCTTTAGTTGAAAGTATGTTCATTACCAAATTTCCTGGTGCCCAACACAGAGATGACCCCCTACCTTGGCATATGGAGTTAGGTGTGCCAATGTGCATGGAACTTATATTCAGGGGCCCATTTGAAAATCACGAGGATTGATGGTGAATATTGCTCATCCTAAAACCACTTTCTATACATTCTTCAGTTGAAAGTATGTTCATTACCAAATTTCCTGGTGCCCAACACAGAGATGACCCCCTACCTTGGCATATGGAGTTAGGTGTGCCAATGTGCATAGAACTTATATTCAGGCGCCCATTTGAAAATCACGAAGAGTGATCGTGAATATTGATCATCCCGAAAACCACTTTCTATACATTCTTCTGTTGAAAATATGTTCATTACCAAATTTCCTGGTGCCCAACACAGAGATGACCCCCTACCTTGGCATATGGAGTTAGGTGTGCCAATGTGCATGGAACTTATATTCAGGGGCCCATTTGAAAATCACGAGGATTGATGGTGAATATTGATCATCCCGAAAACCACTTTCTATACATTCTTCAGTTGAAAGTATATTCATTACCAAATTTCCTGGGGCCAAACACAGAGATGACCCCCTACCTCGGCATATGGAGTTTGGTTCCCTGGGGAACACCATAACTTAAGTTACCTCGATCAGTGCACTTGCAGAAAGTTCAACAATACTTCCTCTTTAGATTTTCTCTCTGTGAAACCGAATTGTTAGTAGAATTAAGGTTTTGAATGAAAAACACAGATATATTATAATAATATGATTTATTTATTCTTATAATTAAAAACATACATATCATTGAAATTACAACAATAAATATATATTTCACAACTCTAAAATCACGAACTTCTTGTTGCGACGGTCTTCTTAGCATATGCAGATAATGTACCAATCTGCATTTTCGTCACAGAGACACATAGGCACACAGTCACACAGCACACAGACGCCACAGACACACAAACACACACACGCACACAGTCACAGACACACACACAGATACAGATACAGATACCGATACAGATACAGATACCGATACAGATAACACACACACACACACACACACACACACACACACACACACACACACACACACACACACACACATACACACACACACACACACACATAATTTCTATTTTGAAGATTTTACCAGGAAGCAGGTAAACATTTTTATGTTTTTTTAACGAAAATAAGCAGGTGTGGTTTAATTTTATGAACTTTTGGATTTCGAATGAAAGCTGCGTAAGGATCAAGATCATCATATTTGTGCCATTTTTCATTACGGTTTATGTAACTTATATAGTGTCCAGGGACATAACTAACAATGGAAGCCAATTTGTATTCCTGTCCATCTAATACCATGCTAGCTTGAATGTCTGCAAGGTTAACACTGTTTTGGTCAGGATAAGCACTTTCAGTATAAATGGTTACTACGTTGTGGTATATTTTTGAAGTACATGACATTGCATTTGTACAAGTTGTGCATTTAAAATTAAGATAGCTCTCATCGAAACATTCTTTTATCTTTGAAAACCCTAATTTGATTAAACGCAACATATTAACTAAAAGATATTTTCTAGTTTCAATGCAGATTGTCGAACATACTGTGCATTCTAATTTAACAGTAAGACTTGTGAAACTTTCAAGCATTTTATCCGCTACTTCTAAAATATTACAAGTGCAATCTTTTTTTGCTCCAAAAATATCAATTAATATTTGTTTCCTCATTTTATAAGCTAGATCTATCTCGTTCTGAAGTAAATATTGAACCAGTTGCTTTGGTTTATCCTCTGGAGTAACATCGTAAAGACCAATTTCATATAAGGCTGCAGACAAAGATTGCGCTAACGCGTCAAAGGCACAAGAGTTTATAAAATAATCGCAACTTTTAGTTGCATTTAAAAGCACCGACCAATTATTAAATTTAAAATCAATTTTTTTACGTGCAATAGATGCTGTTTTGCGAAATGGTGTGACCACGATGCTCTCCAGTTCTTTCGATCCTTGGCTCAAAATTTCCATGCTGGTAATGGCTCGGTCTTCTTCTGACATATTACGTAAATTGGATAGTTTAACCAAACTGAAGCTGGAATTTTGTTTTGGGGTTGTGATATTCAAATTAACTCCTTTACGTTTCCAAATGGATGTACAATTATGTAAATCTTGTAATGAAGACTCGGGCGAATAAGTATTAGATAGGCTTAGTTTTCCTTTAAATGATTTTTTTGGAATGTTACAAGAGATTTGTTTATAAAGAGCTTCATTCCTCACACGAATTTCCTTTAGAAACCTACCAGCTTTAAGTGGCAGTTTCCCCAAACTATTAGAAGTCTTAATCCGACGTTTTATTGTAGCAAAATAGTTTTCTATGCGGCTATTACTATGCCGATTGCCATGATTAATTAGCCCCGTCCACAAAGGTGCAATGGTCATATACTTTTTTAAAGCTAATCTCAAAAATGTTGGTTGATATAAACTATTTTTCCCTGCCAAACTATTCATGGATAGTTCTTCTTTATGTTGTTCGTCAGAGGTTTCGTCTGTTAACTTTAGGAAATCGTTATAAAATCGACTTTGCATATACATTGGAATAGAATACTGCTTTTTTTCATCCGAATTGATATTTCCAATGTCGTTATAAGTTAAATTTGCATTCGGGTCAGTATCCAATATCACGGCTGCAATGTTTTCCATTGCCTTACGCACTGTACTTAAAATTAATTTACTTGTAAGTAAAATGGTTAAGTATTTCCAAAGTTCTTTTAATTTATTATAATCTGCAATCATAAACATTGCGGCAAAAATCTCTTTAATTAATTTTTGTTGATTACTAAGGAAATATTTATTTATATCATTTGCTAGAGTGTGTGACAAATGCGAGCAGCACAAAAAAACTTTAACAAAATCTTCTCGAGGTTTGGCGGTAGGTTTTTTAACTACTACTAAATCATGTGTAATATTTATATATTCTATAATGTCCATTTTATTAAATGCAAATAATATGGAATTCAATTCGGCGAATGAGAAATCGATTACAACCGAATTAAAGATAGGCCACTTTTTAAAAGATTGTTCAGCAAAAAACCTGTACGAAGTCAACCATCCCCCAATAGAATCTACCGTATGACTGGAACTAATCATATCCGTTATTGGAAATGGAGAGGTTACGTCTAGGTCATTGGTTTTCACAGCTATTACTAAAGCATAATATAGTACAATTTTACAGGGTTTGTACGGGACTCTGACAACACTGCCTGTCGCATCCAAATATGCTACAAGTTCACCCTTGTTTTGGATGCGCATCATTTTTAAAACATCGTTCTGTAAACGACTATAAGTGACTACACAAAACGGGTGGTAGTATAGTTTCTGAATATACGCATTTTCAGAATTTGCTTTATTTATTTCTAAAGCAATATCCCAAAAATCGTTCGCATGGTTATCATTGTCTTTTAACGCCTCAGACCTAATTTTCCTTAGAACGGTATGCGACTTTGATGCTACGATAGTATTTGTTTTTTTAACAAAATCTGCATCTTCTTCATTAATAAGTTCTTCTGCTAGTCGCTCTACCGGTTTATTTAATAATGTTTTTTTAAGTGATGCTCGTTTAGTGCTTGAAACACGTTTAAATTTTTGAAAAGGATGAACTAAAATGCCAGAACTAATCACATTGAAAGACCCAAATGACAAATTTTTATTAATCAATTTGAAAATGCGACAAGAAGTTGTCTTGTTTGTATGACCACAGTAGGCTCTAATTGTCAAATGGTGTTTGGAGAGGTCGTATCCTTTTATATATATTAAGCATCCTGTAATTTTTGTTAATATTTCGGAAATGATAAGACTATAGTTCTTCAGTTTTCTTTCCTTAGATGAATATATCTTGTTCCAAATGGTGATAGGTAAATGCATTTTGAAATTCTTTTTTTGTATTTTAACAAGATTTGGATTTACCAAGGTTTTATTGAAATTTAAATTATCTTGATTTAAATTGGTGTTAGTGTTTAAATTAATAGAATTTTCTTCTGCCTCTACTGTTTCAATATCAAAAGGATTCATATTTAGATTACTGCTGGCTGGATTATCTAAACTATCAATGTTAATTTCATGCATAGGCAAAAAGTTCAATTCTAGAGCCTGGGCGTTAATTAAATTATTACTTGTGCTCTCTTCCATGCCAAGTATAGAGAAAGTACGATTATTTTTGTTTGAATTGGGGTTAACGTTTGAATAAACTTCCGAATCAACAGAAGTAGTTTTTTTATTATTGTTTATCAAACTAGTTTTCGATATATTTTCTAAATTTAATAAAATACTTTGTTGCCCGGTGGTCAGGTCTAAATTCTCCACTTCTTTATCTTGCTCTGACGTATAATTCATTTCCAGGGCATCCGAGCCAAATAAATTATTAGTAGGTCTGTTTACCACCCCAAGGGAATGCAATGCATTATCATTTTTTATTTGTTTACGCCAAATATCATAAATTTTTACCCGATTAGCTAAATTGTTGTTAATTTTTAAAAAGGAGCAAATACTTATCATATCCTTAGAATTTTTTTTTGATATTTTTAGTTCATTAAAACTTAAAATTTTTATTAAGGTTTCACGATTTAAAACACTTTTTTTTAATTTATAATTATATTTTTTTGGATTTCTACGGGTCGCCATTTTTAATATTAAAAATATTCGAAACTGTTAAAAAATGATGTATTGCTTAATAAACAAAAAAAAACAATTTATTTTATTAATTTAAACAGTTGGCTATAGCCAATGCAACAAAATTGATGCAAACTGCAACAACTGCAAACAAACTGGAACCGGTAAGAAAGAGAAATCCAAATAAAAGCCAGGGTCAATAATTAAAATAACAGTACAAAATCTAATCAGTTCAAAAACACGTCCAAAAACAAGCGAGGGTCAATATGTATATAGTTTTGAAAAAAACCGTTTTTAATAACAACAGAAACACAATTAAAATTCGAGAAAAAATACACGATGCAAACACGACAAAGTCTGAAAGCGAAATAAAAATTTTAAAGGAAAAATTTTCTTTATATACTAAACCGAGGATTTTTTTTTAAATAGTTTATAAAGTTGTGATATTTCAAAATATTTCTTTTATTACTGTACATTTATTTAAAACAAAGTGAATTTGAGTGTGTCGTAATTAGAAACACCAACAGCGTCGGTGTGTATGTATATTCAAAAGAAATGTTGTGTTTACGAACTTAATTTTTATATAGGGTGTAGCAAAGTTTTGTATTTTTAAATTTGTGTTTTTATATTATATGTGTTTCTACAAATTTTTCATTAAACGATCGATAGTTTTATTATAAATATACTCTATATATAAATCAAATAAAGTTTTTAACATGCTTTTCCTGTTTCATTGACCTTGGCATCAAGAAGTTTCTGATCTTAGAGTTGTGAACTTATTGTTGAACTAATTATTGTTGTATTTTCAATGATATGTATGTTTTTAATTATACGAATAAATAAATCATATTATAATATACAGTCAACCCCGTTTTTGTGTGATTTTTTTGTGCGCTCTTTTCTTGTGTGATTTTTTTTATACGGTATGAAATAAATGTATTTAGTACAATCTACTTAAATTCTTACAAAATAAAATAAAAAAATAAATTAACTAACTTAAATTCTTTTAATCTCGCTATTAATCGCGTAAGTATTGGCTAATTTGTTTTTTCGATTTTTGATATTTCATCACATTGCGTAAGTATTGCGTCAGGTTCCGTAATGTTTTTATTTTTTTTCTATGGGAAACTTTTTTTATGCGGTCCCTATTCACCGCAAAAAAAAATGTGTTGCGAAAACTATTTTTTATACCTACTCGTGAAGTTTCAGAAGATTTTTATTATGCGTTCCCTATTACCGCACAAAAACAGGTTTGTATTTATATTTTTTATGTAAAACCTAAATTCTATTATCGATATATACAAAAAAGAGCCATTTACATTTTAGTAGCATAATAATTTTTTCAGGCAATCGTCTTACAGCGCATCCCCAATAGAATTCCTTTAACTTTTTCCTTACAGAAAAGTATGAAAAAAAAACAATTGATAATTTTATTTTTCTCAAGTTTTTGTTCATACTTTTCTGTAAGGAAAAAGTTGAAGAAATTCTATTGGGGATGCGCTGTTACTTTTTACAACAACGTTCATAAGAAATATTTAAATATTTCGGACACATTTAATGATAAAAGTTGTATGTTTTCCTATTTCCTCACAATGTCAGGAAAATGCAAACATTTACGGAAATAAAAATACTTAGATGTTTTGTAATAGTACAACGAAAATATTAAACCATATATGTACTTAAAACCGTTCAAAAATGATCCCTACTAAATGACTTTGAATCTAGTGACCTTGAATTATCATTAATTTTTCATTTATTGGATTTTGTTCAATAATTCAAACTAGAAAACTAATTTCGAATTCTAAATCGAATGGTGTAACGAAAACGGTTTTACGAGATAACCAATATTAAAACACAAAAGATGATGGTTTTGAATAGGAGCTTAGATATAAATTATTTACTGATTGACACATGTAACTTCATATCCCATGTAAAAATGACATCTCTGACTGCCGGTTCATACGACGGATAAAAATCTCGGATTTTTCTATCCCAGATTTTTGATTAATTTTTTTCAACTTTTTTGTATGAAAAGAGGCGTGCCTGTTGTATAATTTACGTGATGTAATTGGTTTAAACGATGGGATAGAAAAATCCGAGTTTTTTATCCTTCGTATGAACTCGCTGTGAGACCGTCACAAGAAACTTCGATATATAAACATATTTTCAACAACAATGTACCATATATTGTTTTAATTTTATATGCCAAGGTAGGGGGTCATCTCTGTGTTCACCACTAGGAAATTTGGTAATGAACATATTTTCAACTAAAGAATGTACAGAAAGTGGTTTTCAGGATATACAATATTCACAATCAATCCTCGTGATTTTCAAATGGGCGCCTGAATATAAGTTCTATGCACATTGGCACACCTAACTCCATATGCCAAGGTAGGGGGTCATCTCTGTGTTCGGCACCAGGAAATTTGGTAATGAATATACTTTCAACTAAAGAATGTATAGAAAGTGGTTTTCGGGATGATCAATATTCACCATCAATCCTCGTGATTTTCAAATGGGCGCCTGAATATAATTTCTATAGACATTGGCACACCTAACTCCATATGCCAAGGTAGGGGATCATCTCTGTGTTCGGCACCAGGAAATTTGGTAATGAACATACTTTCAACTGAAGAATGTATAGAAAGTGGTTTAAGGATGAGCAATATTCACCATCAATCCTCGTGATTTTCAAATGCGCGCCTGAATATAAGTTTTATGCACATTGACGCACCTAACTCCATATGCCAAGGTAGGGGGTCATCTCTGTGTTCGGCACCAGCTAATTTGGTAATGAACATATTTTCATCTGAAGAATTTTTAGAAAGTGGTTTTCGGGATGATCAATATTCACCATCAATCCTCGTGATTTTCAAATGGGCGCCTGAATATAAGTTCTATGCACATTGGCACACTTAACACCATATACCAAGGTAGGGGGTCATCTCTGTGTTCGGCACCAGGAAATTTGGTAATGAACATATTTTCAACTGAAGAATGTATAGAAAGTGGTTTTCGGGATGATCAATATTCACGATCAATCCTCATGATTTTCAAATGGGCGCCTGAATATAAGTTCTATGCACATTGGCACACCTAACTCCATATGCCAAGGTAGGGGGTCATCTCTGTGTTCGGCACCAGGAAATTTGGTAATGAACATACTTTCAACTGAAGAATGTATAGAAAGTGGTTTTAGGATGAGCAATATTCACCATCAATCCTCGTGATTTTCAAATGGGCCCCTGAATATAAGTTCCATGCACATTGGCACACCTAACTCCATATGCCAAGGTAGGGGGTCATCTCTGTGTTCGGCACCAGGAAATTTGGTAATGAACATACTTTTAACTGAAGAATGTATAGAAAGTGGTTTTCGGGATGATCAATATTCACCATCAATCTTCGTGATTTTCAAATGGGCGCCTGAATATAAGTTCTATGCACATTGGCACACCTAACTCCATATGCCAAGGTAGGGGATCATCTCTGTGTTCGGCACCAGGAAATTTGGTAATGAACATACTTTCAACTAAAGAATGTATAGAAAGTGGTTTTCGGGATGATCAATATTCACCATCAATCCTCGTGATTTTCAAATGGGCGCCTGAATATAATTTCTATAGACATTGGCACACCTAACTCCATATGCCAAGGTAGGGGGTCATCTCTGTGTTGGGCACCAGGAAATTTGGTAATGAACATATTTTCAACTGAAGAATGTATAGAAAGTGGTTTTCGGGATGATCAATATTCACCATCAATCTTCGTAATTTTCAAATGGGTGCCTGAATATAAGTTCTATGCACATTGGCACACCTAACTCCATATGCCAAGGTAGGGGGTCATCTCTGTGTTCGGCACCAGGAAATTTGGTAATGAACATACTTTCAACTAAAGAATGTATAGAAAGTGGTTTTCGGGATGATCAATATTCACCATCAATCCTCGTGATTTTCAAATGGGCGCCTGAATATAATTTCTATGGACATTGGCACACCTAACTCCATATGCCAAGGTAGGGGGTCATCTCTGTGTTCGGCACCAGGAAATTTGGTAATGAACATATTTTCAACTGAAGAATGTATAGAAAGTGGTTTTCGGGATGATCAATATTCACGATCAATCTTCGTGATTTTCAAATGGGCGCCTGAATATAAGTTCTATGCACATTGGCACACCTAACTCCATATGCCAAGGTAGGGGGTCATCTCTGTGTTCGGCACCAGGAAATTTGGTAATGAACATACTTTCAACTGAAGAATGTATAGAAAGTGGTTTAAGGATGAGCAGTATTCACCATCAATCTTCGTGATTTTCAAATGCGCGCCTGAATATAAGTTTTATGCACATTGACGCACCTAACTCCATATGCCAAGGTAGGGGGTCATCTCTGTGTTCGGCACCAGCTAATTTGGTAATGAACATATTTTCAACTGAAGAATTTTTAGAAAGTGGTTTTCGGGATGATCAATATTCACCATCAATCCTCGTGATTTTCAAATGGGCCCCTGAATATAAGTTCTATGCACATTGGCACACTTAACACCATATACCAAGGTAGGGGGTCATCTCTGTGTTCGGCACCAGGAAATTTGGTAATGAACATATTTTCAACTGAAGAATGTATAGAAAGTGGTTTTCGGGATGATCAATATTCACGATCAATCCTCATGATTTTCAAATGGGCGCCTGAATATAAGTTCTATGCACATTGGCACACCTAACTCCATATGCCAAGGTAGGGGGTCATCTCTGTGTTCGGCACCAGGAAATTTGGTAATGAACATACTTTCAACTAAAGAATGTATAGAAAGTGGTTTTCGGGATGATCAATATTCACCATCAATCCTCGTGATTTTCAAATGGGCGCCTGAATATAATTTCTATAGACATTGGCACACCTAACTCCATATGCCAAGGTAGGGGGTCATCTCTGTGTTGGGCACCAGGAAATTTGGTAATGAACATACTTTCAACTGAAGAATGTATAGAAAGTGGTTTTAGGATGAGCAATATTCACCATCAATCTTCGTGATTTTCAAATGGGCCCCTGAATATAAGTTCCATGCACATTGGCACACCTAACTCCATATGCCAAGGTAGGGGGTCATCTCTGTGTTCGGCACCAGGAAATTTGGTAATGAACATATTTTCAACTGAAGAATGTATAGAAAGTGGTTTTCGGGATGATCAATATTCACGATCAATCTTCGTGATTTTCAAATGGGCGCCTGAATATAAGTTCTATGCACATTGGCACACCTAACTCCATATGCCAAGGTAGGGGGTCATCTCTGTGTTCGGCACCAGGAAATTTGGTAATGAACATACTTTCAACTGAAGAATGTATAGAAAGTGGTTTAAGGATGATCAATATTCACCATCAATCCTCGTGATTTTCAAATGGGCCCCTGAATATAAGTTCTATGCACATTGGCACACTTAACACCATATACCAAGGTAGGGGGTCATCTCTGTGTTCGGCACCAGGAAATTTGGTAATGAACATATTTTCAACTGAAGAATGTATAGAAAGTGGTTTTCGGGATGATCAATATTCACGATCAATCCTCATGATTTTCAAATGGGCGCCTGAATATAAGTTCTATGCACATTGGCACACCTAACTCCATATGCCAAGGTAGGGGGTCATCTCTGTGTTCGGCACCAGGAAATTTGGTAATGAACATACTTTCAACTAAAGAATGTATAGAAAGTGGTTTTCGGGATGATCAATATTCACCATCAATCCTCGTGATTTTCAAATGGGCGCCTGAATATAATTTCTATAGACATTGGCACACCTAACTCCATATGCCAAGGTAGGGGGTCATCTCTGTGTTGGGCACCAGGAAATTTGGTAATGAACATACTTTCAACTGAAGAATGTATAGAAAGTGGTTTTAGGATGAGCAATATTCACCATCAATCTTCGTGATTTTCAAATGGGCCCCTGAATATAAGTTCCATGCACATTGGCACACCTAACTCCATATGCCAAGGTAGGGGGTCATCTCTGTGTTCGGCACCAGGAAATTTGGTAATGAACATATTTTCAACTGAAGAATGTATAGAAAGTGGTTTTCGGGATGATCAATATTCACGATCAATCTTCGTGATTTTCAAATGGGCGCCTGAATATAAGTTCTATGCACATTGGCACACCTAACTCCATATGCCAAGGTAGGGGGTCATCTCTGTGTTCGGCACCAGGAAATTTGGTAATGAACATACTTTCAACTAAAGAATGTATAGAAAGTGGTTTTCGGGATGATCAATATTCACCATCAATCCTCGTGATTTTCAAATGGGCGCCTGAATATAAGTTCTATGCACATTGGCACACCTAACTCCATATGCCAAGGTAGGGGGTCATCTCTGTGTTCGGCACCAGGAAATTTGGTAATGAACATACTTTCAACTGAAGAATGTATAGAAAATAGTTTTCGGGATTAGCAAGAAAGTAGATGTAATTTATTATTATATTGTGAAGCTTTTTTTCTGCAAACAGGAATATAATTTTAAAATTTATTCGGGCTAAGTATTTTTTTTTTCTTTAATTTAACAATAAAATTTTCGGGATGGAATTATTTTTATGTGGTTTAGCAAAGACACACACTATATGGAAAAAAGCCTTTTCGGGATAGAAATTTCGGGCCAACTTCTTATACATCGTTCTAAAGGGAAGATACTATGTTTTAAGGGTATATTATAGTGGTTTTGGCCAATTCTCTCAAAAAGGTATTTATTTCGAGAAATCAAAGTGCGCAAATAGCAAGAATTTGAAAAATCGATTTTTGCCGCACAGGTCGTTATAATCATTAGAAATTCGTTCAAATTGGTAAAAAATGTCTTTATTTGGAACGATAAACTACAATTATTGAAAAAGAATAATAAATTTATCATTAAACATTTTTTATCTTGATTTGTATCTCTCGTTTTTTGCTCACCACACGCCTGACAGATAACAGCTCTATGGTCTTGGCACACGAAGGCCTGAAACTTGGAGCATTTGACTCCATATTTTGGGTCGATGGTTTGGGGATATTGAACACATCTTCCCTGTCTTTCTGTTCCACCTATGTCCCGTCGTATTGGCCCTTCATCCAATATCTCTTGAATACAAAATACTGTTTGGTGTGGCAGATTTTTAAACTTTTTCCTCCTTCGGATATGAGGAATTGTGAGATCTTCCACTAATTTTTCAAAACATCTCTCTTGTTGAGTGATGGATTTGCAAAATGAAATTGTATATAATCGAGGCGTTGATCCCCGATTGGCCCAGCATCCCCATGAAAACTCGCTGCACTGGCCATCTGTTAGTTTTTCTTGCTGTTGAATATTCGTGACACATCTGGTCAAATGTGCCAGTGCCACCTTTTGTCTTGTTGTAAAAATTTACTATCTCTGGTTTATTTGTATAGTCTCACATATTTCTTGCAATCGATGGAAGGTTGATAAAACAAGGACCACTTTATTATTCTTAGAAGTGTAGGAAACCAGAGTTTTCGTTCAGTCAAAAGCAAATTTTGAACTTCCTGGCCCACCAGCAGTCTTAAAAGACAAAGGTATTTGCGATTTATTTTTTTTAGTGTTCCAACCATTATGAGGTTCTTTTCCAACATTGTATTGAAAATGTCTATTGAGGAAAACCAGTTGTCGCAGGTTATATTTCTGGAACTTCCATAAATTGGCTCACTCAACTTGCTAACACAATAGGATGGCACTATTTCTGTTTTGTCCTCCAAAACCACTTTACCGACATAAGGAATTGCGTTGACTAAATAGAATGTTTGAGAGTCATTAAAATTGACACATTTTAGACCATATTTATCTGATTTTTGACCGTTATAAACCTTAAAAGGGCAGCGCCCACGAAAAGATAACACTTGTTCGTCAATGGTACAGTGCTTTCCGGGGCTGTATAGAGTCCTGCATTTTTCAATGAATGAGTCCCAAATTTGTCTTATGGGGACGAATTTATCCTCAATACGATGAATTGGTTCAATGTTCTTATCATCAAATCTCAGGGATTGTAGAAGGGCTTGAAATCTTTTTAGGGACATGACGGCACGGTATCTTATACAACCGACTTTTAGATCCCATAGATCGTGAATATTGGTCATATTTGTTTTTTGAAGATCAGAAAAATACAATAAACCAACGAAAGCCGTCAATTCAATTACCGATCCTCGGTATAACAGTCGATTTTTTCATTAGTATGGCGGACAATTTTCGACACCATGGCTTCGTCAAAATATAAACTCCAACTTTCATAAGGAGATTTGGCCTCATTGACAAGTCCAAGTGGAGTAGCAAGATTCGTGACTATGTGGCCTCTGTTTGACAGTCTTTCACGTGGAGTTGTGTACCACTTACGCACCGAAATTTACCGAAAAATATGTTTTACATACCTCAATTTCACTCTCGGGCTCAACTTGTTCGTTGTTAGATTCTGCACTTTGCTCCTCTTCCGTTAGATTTTCCTCATCATTTAGATTTTACACAGCTTCAATGTGATATCTTCGTCCTGATGAATCAACTGAACTACAGCCTTCAAAGGTCTTAAATTGTATACCACCTAGCCATTTTTCGAATCTTGTAACAGTGAAAACTAAAGTGAGGTTATGGTATACACACGCGAGTATTCAGTATATATATGTAAATATATATAGTGGGCCACTATACATTCATTACTGCCCCAAAAAGTGTAGAAACTACGAAATTATAAAAAAATTTAAGATAACGAAAAATTTACACAAACGGAGACGCGGGGTGAAAAAACACCCCAGACGCACTTCAAATGTTTACTGTTCCAGCTTCCACGTGCTACTGATGCTGCGAGTGTGCTCCCTCTACTCTCAGATGATAAAACAGAATTATGGCTATGGTCCCGGGTCGTAAACGTTTTCACCCCGCGTTTCCTTTCTAGAGTTAATCCCATATCCTCAGGATGGGAACTCAGTCTCTGTAAAATTTAACAATGGTTGTCCTTAAGGTGGTGTATTTGTAACAGTGAAAAATTTATCAAAAATTTAGCGATGAACTCCTGAAATCAGTAGTCTTCTACTCTGACGGCTCGCGCGATAACGTTTGTAGAGGCTACAGTGTCGTTTGTTCAAAACAGTCTGGGTACTCATTGTTCAGCTTTTCAAGCTTAGGTATGACTCATTGGGAATCCAAACCTCTAAGCTGTGAAGTTGTTAACCTAAACTTCGTGTTATGCACTGATTGCGACGCGATGTTTAATGATTTGAGTCCAACTCATTAATTGGTTCACTTTAAACTTCTCATAAATATTCTTTGCTGTCATAATAAAGTTACAGTCATGTGGGTATCAGCCTACCCTAGTGTAATAGTGGTATAGTAGTTAAATAGTGCAACCGTAGAACACAACCTGGTCAAAACTGATTAACCTGGTTAAAATTGATCCAGTTTGCCAACAAGGTGGAAGTAGTACGGACAATGCAAAGTCCGCAACTTTAATAAAATCCATGCGGCTTGTACCATAGGCCCTGTGCGGTTTTAGTTTGTGTTGTAATTTATATTTATGCACTTGTTTGTTTCGTTTTACAATTCATTTTTAATTTTAACAATATTTATTTATTTATATATTTTATATTTTACACGTATTTATTATACATTATAATAAATATCTTCACCCCGTGTATACATATTAATTAAATTTTAATTGTGATAAAGATGTTAATGTCGTTGCGCGCGTATGTTCACTTTGACAAAGTAAGGGAGAGAATCTTTTTATTTTTTTTATTTTGCTTAACATTTTTTAATACCAAAAAAAACCGAGAAAATCAACTTCAGTAGAATTCGCAACACCAGTGTATGTGGCCAGTTGAGTGTCGTGGGCGCGTGCGTGGTTGATTGCAAAAGTTTATTTCGTTATCGAATATCGATATCGAATCGATGATTGTAGCATCAATTATTGTGCGAACAATTGAGTTGCTACAACCCATTGGGGTATTGAATGCGATACCTTGGCTGAATTCTAGCGATTACAATAAAAAAAACGATTAAATATATTTGTGTCATCTGTGAACGACTGGTATGAAATAACCATCAATTGAGTAGATCGAAAACATTCCGATGTACAGTCCGAATGGATGAGCTAATTTGAAAAGCAAAACTATAGTTGTACTATAAATAAGTTTTGCAAATTTTACCAAAGTGGTTAACTTAGTTATCATGAAACCTAAAAGCTCCTAAAAGCTGTTATCATTCAAATATTTCAAAGCATCTTATTATAAATCATAAAAATGTTTGCATCTCGTTTAACCCTATACATTATGTAGGCGGTACTTATAACCTTTTTACCTTTCTAATACCCACCAATCCCAAATAAACGTAATACTTTTACGTTCAGGTATCAAACATCATAAAAATGGTTTCCAATTAAATTCCTATTTGTATATTGTTAGTTTATGCATGTTTTACTATTTGATGTATCAGCGCGTTAAAATAAACTAAAAGCTCATGTTAAAAATTTATGTTTTACCAAAAAAACAAAAAAAAAAAACAGAAATCTAAATCTATTGTGTACCAACACACAAAAACACCAAACAAAGCTTAAATTACAAAAAATACAAAGTTTTGAGCCAAAAAACAAAAAATTATCCAACAAAAAAAGTGTTGATAATAAAAAGTAAACTTTTAATGGAAAAACAAATAAAAGCTCCTAAAAAATAAGTTACACGTATTTATTATTATTTTGTATAGGGAGGTGCTTTTTGTGCTCTATTTCGATAAAAATCGTATATCGACTGATTTTTTAAGCTTTTATTGCATTTTAATGTAGATGTGTGATAAATATTACATTCGTTTTGTCTGCGTAGGTTGGATATTTATCAAAATCTTTTTATAATGAGATTTTAAAATCTGCTGTCATATGCCTTACGGAAAAAGTATAAATATATGGAAAACGGGGTAAAGCTTTTTATTCTTGAGTATATTGTATTAGTAATAATAGGTTTTCAAATGCCTGTCAATGCTAGTTATTTACATTATAATTATGGAAAACAAAGAAGCTTTTGTTATAAAACATATATACTCGATATAAAAGCACACATATGTACATAAAAAAAAATGAAATCCGTTTTTACACAACATACGATGTGTAGATTATTATTATAATCAAAATTGATTTTATAAATACGTCGTTATACCCTATATCCTTCATATACCTATTACGAGTATATAAATTGGAGTATATGAACATAAATATGTATACATAAGTATTATGAATTTGACATTTGGATAAATTATATTCGACGTACAGTTTAGTTTTATATTATTATAAAATATAACAACTACTCGTATAAACTAATCTACTTTAACAATACAACGTCAATTTCAATTAAGGCCAATTAGAATACGTATATATTGTTCCAAAACAACTAAACCACAAAAAATCTATTCAAAAATTCTAAAAAATTATTTTTTTTTGAAATATGTAGATGGTACTCGGTATCGGTATACAGTATTCGACTATACCAATAAAATTATTTTTAACCTACAAAATCATAAGTTCAGCACTCTCTATACACAGTTATTGTAATTTAGTGCTGTGTTTATTTTTAATCCTCTTGAATTATTAACTAGTTATGGGAATTAAATGTGATGAATTTAATGGGATTTTGTATTTTAGTTTATGTTTAATATGTGCTTGTATTTTGTAATTTGTATTATGTTTACAAGCGAACTAAAACTACACGAGTTTTACTATACGAAATTTTTTTCCTTATATTTATGTCAACTCAAATTACATGACATGAGATTTATTAACGAATCAAGAGATTATTTTTAACATATTTAAATTACAAATAACATTTTTAGTTATATTTATTTACATACTTTTTAATAAAGAATACCTCAGGCTTAGCGAACTTTTTGTTTCGGTGTATGCTAAACCAAAGTCTCCTTTCGGATATCCACAGACAATGCTACTGAATCATATCACTACCGATAATAACAACATGACTATAAAGAGTTTAGTATTCCTTCATCTCAATCAGAACAATATCACAATTCAATTAGATTGCCGCATATTTCTGAGGCGGGTGTTGTACTATTAGAGTTTGCCGAATTTTTTCAGCTGAAAATATGATAACACAGATTTTGTGTTTGCTACCTAATAAAATGTGAATCTGTTAAATTTAAAAATTTTAAAAATACATATATTATTTAAAAACTTACACTGTCCTGTAAACAATACAAAGCAATGGCGTTTACAATGATTAATACAAATAAAACAAAACAATGGCACGCGAATGCTACGTGCATGCTTTTATATCTTTCCGGTGAAACTCATCTGGCTTAGCTCGTTTGGGACAAAAAAAGTCGACAACCAGATTGGTCTTAAAACTTAATTAATAAAATCTTCTGTCCCTTATGTTTTCTACGGTTGCTAATCGATCATTCCATAGCCGGATCGGATAGACTACAGTCCGAGGTAAGCCCTGGCGGAGTTTTGGACAAGTCTGACGGGGAGACACGGGTGTAATGTGATGTAATATACCAGAAAATACATAGTTTTCAAAACTAAATTGACAAAATGTTTGTTACTAATGATTAACCCACTTACCCATCGATCCTACTCGGCCATCAGGTAGGCTATTATTCTTGGTAAGCCCAAGCGGAGTTTGAAGAAAATCAGAATGTGTTAGAGTAGTATAATGTACTAGATAATCCGGAATTGTCAACACTAACAATCAGATAAGGGCAAATCATAGGTAGACCCAAGTAAAGTTTAAGGCAAATTTTAAGGAGAAATTTTCGAAACTAAATTTACAAAATGTTGTGTAACTTTTCAGTTATCCACTTGCTCATCGGACCAATTTCAATTCTTAAGGAAACCCAAGCGGGTTTTTGGCAAGTCTGAAGGGGATAAGAGAGGGGGTTTCTACAATTTCTGTTGTTGTTTTTGAACTTTTAATTTACCCACTTGCTCATCGATCTTTTTATGGCTAACAGATAGATCATAATCTAAGCGAAACCCAGAAAGAGTTTGAGGCAAGTCGGAAGGGTCCCTATGCCCAAAAAAATGGTTTGTTCAAAATGTTCCGTAATATTTGATTACGTCCTAATTGTAGGTAAAGTCATGCGGAGCATGAGATAAATCTGATGGATAATGATGGGTTGGAGAAAAAGAAATCCATTATTTTTTCGCTAGATGGCTTTAGTGGCATACAGTGACTCACAAAACTGTTCATAAAAAAAAAAAAAAAAAAACAGATAATTTAATGATAAAAAAATTTATTTTTCACATCCATTTTTTTAGTCTATATATTGTTGTTAATTAATTATAAAATAAAATAATAATTTTTAAAATTATAGTATGTTTAGTGGTTCATGTTTTGTGGTTCAAGTGTTTTTGTAAAGTTTTTGCTCAGTTTAATATTTGCTGTAGCCATCTTTTGCACGGATAATTGCTTTAATTCTCTTTGGCATAATGTCGATCAAATTTTTGAAAACATTTGATTCAATGTTTTTCCACTCCTCTTGAACCCTAGACTCCAGTATATCAATTCTATAATTTTATAACCACTGCTTGGTTATTTTTGCAGTGTGCTTCGGATCATTGTCTTGCATGAATATTGTGTCCCTTATCCCACAACCAAATTTTTGTAAACTAGGTAGGTACGAGTCATTTATAATCTCGATGTAGTATAGACAGCTTTCATAATACCATTTATTTTCTTGATCATTCTCACCCTTAAAACATCCCCAAACCATTAAAGAACCTCCTCCGAACTTCGGAGTTTTCTGAATATTTATCTCCTGTAACCCAGTTCTTGCATCGAAACAGGTCCATACGCGTCCATCTGACGCTATACGGTTTAATTTTGTTTCGTCGGACCATGTTATCATTTTGCATTTTTCCGGAGTCCAATTCCTATACGTTTTTGTGAATTTTAATCGCTTCTTAAAATTATTGTTTTTAAGCAACGCCGTATGGTTAAATTTAGTGTATTTTTAATGGACCTATTGACCTCTGTAGCATTTTCAACTGCGCCAGATACAATTAATCTTTTTACAGCTACATTAAGTGACAATTTTTGTGGTCGTCCTCCAATATTATTTTTGATAACTAAATTATTGTTTTTCTTCAAATTACTTATAAAACCAAGGTAAACTGCAAATTTTCTGCAAACGCAAGTCATTCGGTCATACACGTACCGGAAGGCCTATCGACGAATATGTCGATAAAATAGACCGGCATGCAACCTGTCGTAGCATCGCTCAGAAGCTAAAGCTCTACCACAAAGTAGTTTATGAGCTGCTGTCCAATGGCCAAACCCTCAATTCGGACTTCTACTGCCAGCAGTTGGAGCGACTAAAGGCATGGCAAATGATCTTCTTAGAGGTGCAAAAATGGCCTTAAAGAGGCTTGTGGAAATTCGGCTTAATGAAATTGCCTTTTAAATGACAACGAGTGATCGAAAAAGGGCGCATATTTTTAGCCAAAAAATGATTGTATCCATATGTTAAATAGAAACCCCTGAAGTAAACTTAAAAATAATGACTTATTTTTTCCTCAACCTTGTATTTTATATGCTGTATAAGATAGCGGAATTTTGACAGCGGAAAATAAGAGATTGCGCCACTCGCCGCAAGTGTCAGCACTATCACTAAAGAGAATTAATTTTATTATGTAATTACCAGCGGAAATTTTTCATTCATTATGCACCACTTTTTTTACTAAATAAAATATATCAGCATTTTTTCCACTAGTAACCAATACTTTCGGTCGTTTTTCTGATAGCTCAGGTCATACTGAGACTATATAGAAAATTTGGGGAAAATTCATGCATTAGAATTTTCACTAGAATTTTTTGATTTAATGCGGCCAAATAAATGATTTTCAGTTGTTGGCAAATATATCAAAAACTTCCACTATAGTAACCAATACTTCAATGAATGTTCAAAATCCGCCTGGGTCTACCTTGGATTATAACTTATCTGATGGCCTAGTGGGCTACTAAAATTTGTTATTAATTAAATTTCGAAAATTTCTGAATTTATTGTAATTTACACGTCATAGAATTAGGACTAATCAGGTATCTTATGTTTCGGCTATAAAATATTTTTTCAAGACAATATCTTTATTATTGGTTTTTGGCTGGAATCTTTCGGCTAACTTTAATAGGGTGCGAATGTTAGCGCTGGAATGGCCAATGAAAAAAGTTGTGGTTTAACATACCTGCGAGGATACTTAAATCTCCTCAAGTCGTTGTCATTACCGAAATCTTGAATTTTCATTGTTTCACTAAAAAATAGAGCATTTTCAGTTTTATGGAAGAAGGCAATCATCGTATATTTTTAAAGTTGCAAGCAGCCAGGTGAAAGGGAAAAAATCGATAATGCACTTAAGCTAAAAGTTAAAAAAATTATAGATTAAATAGAAATATCTCAGGCCGCAAGCAACTAACCTAACACATTTTCCAATAACATATGTATCTTCACAACAAACAACAATAAAATAATTCAGCACGGTGAGACATTTATTCAGAGAAAATTGCTCATTTAAGGTTTAGACAGTTAATTATATTTTTTGTGAGATTAGTGACATCTATGTTTAAATAGTACAATTGGAGGAAGTTTTGAGGTATTGGAGGTTATTTTAGGACGCAAACGGCCAGAATATTACTTCGGTATTAATGCAGGCGAGTCAAGAATTTTCGGTCAATATATAAATAGGAATGAACGAACACAAGGCGGAAGTCATTCAGGAAATACAGTACGCGAAATATTTAGAGCGAAAATTTATTAGTGGTGTGAAACAGGTTTACCTTGGCAACAGCTAAAGCCAACTCGGTTGCATAGATTTATCTTCTGGTGCCCCATGCTATCCTCTGGTGCCCCATGCGGCGTTGATTCCCGCCGCTCAGCTCAATAGAGGGTGGGTTTTGGGGCACCCAAGACAACGACCTAGACTACCGCGTTTAATAGAAAAAAACGAATAAACTGGGGAAGGGTAGAAATTGGGGTATTCGAAACCCGATGTAGTGGGTTAACATACCAGCCCATTACGTGGGCGTCCTTAACCGTGGCTGCATATGTATAGGAATGTCTATTCAGACTTTTCACCCTAGCCTAACTAATTTAAAATTAATTTAGCCCATAGGCCCTAATTGGTAAGAATGTTAGTAAGAATGGGGTTAACAGTGGGATGCTAACTAGGTCGGTAAACGAAAAGAGCCGCTTGGCGTCAACAATTTCTTCTTACCGTCTATTGGCAGCAACCTCACTATTATTATTTTGTTGGTTAATAAAACGCCGGCACTTCTTCTCTACTTACCACTTTCAGCACTGCTCCACGCTACAATGAAGTCCGACAAAAAAAACTCAATAAAAAACACGATCACAGTTAGTCTTACAATCACCAATTTTATTTTTCAACACTAAAACTTAGATTTACACAGCACCAAAAAAAAATCTATACAAAAACTTAAACTTAAAAATTAAACATAACAACATTGACCCCTCGTGGGTCTATAATAAAAACTCTACGTCTCAAACTTAAAACTTACAAAACAAAAAAAAAAACGACCAAACGTTGGCTTCTAACGCTGGCGATCTCATCACAAAAATTCATACGAAAATTGTACACCAACGTGACATCGATTTCGCTGAATCGATCCACGCGAAAATATTATTTTTCTTTTAAAACATCCGTTGAGGAAGTTCGAACAACAACAACAACAACAATGCTCTTCAATATTTGCATCGGTCGTTGTTATTTCCCTATTTAATAAAACAAGTACATTTACTATGTTCATAGGCAACGTAATCAAATTACGCTCATGTACACATTTGCGTTTACTTAACTGTGGCGCATATGAAAAATGCCAAGGTGAATGAATCATATGATACCGCTATAAATAAATGCAACGAAGAAAAGTAGAAAGCCGGCATGACGTTTGCATAAATGGGATGTAGTTGAAGATCTTATCTTCGAGGTCATGCCGATGAGGAAGTAGATTTTGTTGGGATAGGTTGATAACGGAATTAGGTTTAATTCCGTTACAGGTGTTTTAATTGAAATAAAGTTGTCATGTTGATTTTTTGGATTTATGGACTAGGCGGCTGGAGCTTTTGGTAGCCATAAGCGGCCAGGGAGCGGCCCCTATAGTACGATATACACAATAAATATTTTTTCTCTACAAGCAAAAATTGCACTGTTAAATTAATGTTTTAATTCTTCTGTGGCATTGTGATCAAATTATTCTTTGTTGATGTATACTAGCCTCACCAGCTGCATAATTGTTTTCTTAACTATTGACAGTTCTATAATGCCAATTTTGTCTTTAATGATTCTTTTTTTGTTTTAGAATTTCATATTAAATGTGATGAACTTTCCAAATAAACCTGATTAATAGTTCGACAGCAACTAGCAGTATCTTTTAAGGGGACATAGCACCTTCAAAATTGAAAAAAAAAAAAAAATCAATTTTTTTTTTAATGGAGGAAAAAGAGGTATCTTTTAATGAAACTTTCCATTGACATTTTATTTAACTGAAAGTACAAAAACAATTTTTTTAGATGTTTTTAGCCCAAGGTCGTCTGCTACAAGGGTTTTCCAAAAACACTGAAAATTCGCATCGTGCATCATAACTACTCTCAGAAACTTCTGATTAAAAAAAAACGGGGTTTTATTCAGTATTAAATCGCCCTTGGAATGAATTAAAAGAAAAAATTGGTTGAAAAATAAAAAATGGCGGTATTTTTTCGAAAATGCAGGTTTTTTGCCCCCCCCCCCCCCCGCCCAATTAGTTGTAACTCAAAAAATTTAAAGCCGATTTTTCCTTCCGTAGTTCATTCTTCACGCCAACTTGAAAAACATCATTTCGAGATATCCGCGTTTAAAGTTCGTCATTTCGAGATAACCGCGTAAAAAACGACTTTGGCGCGCTTCGCAATAAATAAAATAAAATTATTTTTTGAGATTTTCATGTATATATCATTAAATCATGTTTTTAAACGTTCGCATTCTAACATAATCCATCATAAAAAAAATTTCGATTTTTTGAAAATTTGAAGATGCTATGTCGCCTTAAAGAACATTAATAGAGTTACATCGGCACCTATATTTCCTTTAATTGTTACCTGGAGGGAGGTGGTTTGGCTTTGTCGTTAAAATATCCCACTTCTGTCTATTATTGATATTAATGTTACATTTAATTTTAAAATTTAAAATTTTTTTTTTAAATTTACGTTCATTATCGAAACCCGATTATCCAGATTATCATGGTTTGGCTGAAAACCGAATTATTAAAGGGAAACAGTTATCTAAACGATGGGATATACTATGTTGGTGAGAATTTTAAAATAACAATACACAAATTTCGATCACAAAATTTATTATATTAAAATTTATATACTTGGTCATTTAATTGAGATTTCGTATTTCCATTGAAATGTCTCACCAACATTGGCGTCCACCTAAAATAAAATAAATCATACATTAATGAAATAAAATGTTACTTACCATAATCCACTGCGATTTATAAGGCCCCTAAGGCACATAGTTTTAATTACCTGAAAAACAATAATATTATTAGAATTTGTTACAGTTAGTATTGAATTTAGAACTATTAATTTGTATACTTACCTTCTTAAACACTATTTACACAAATGTCAACAAAAGGTTGTAAACAAACCTGTCATTGAATGTAATTTCTATGTAAATCAAAACGTAATAGAAGTTTGCGGTACAAATCGGTTCATGGTGCGCAAAGAAAGCTTTTTCACTATAAATCTAATTTTTTCTACATTTTTTGGTTTACATATTAAAATGACGATTTAGTTTTTTAGAAATTAAACATTATTCATTGATTTGTAATCTGGTGAACAGAAGAGTTATAATTCTATACAAATAAATACAGTGTGTTATTATTAAATAAAGCACTTTTACAATAGTTTGGTTGTGTGCAATTTATCTCAATAGTGCAACTTGTTTTCTCCATCAATAAAATTCAACTCTAGACATCATCAACCACAATAGTTCTGCAGCAAGTCATCAATCAGCTTTTCATCCATTTTTATTAATTGGCGGATTTTTCATCACGACCACTTTTTCCACATACATACTATACATTGGTAAAATAGTGTAAAGGTGGAGAAAATGACGGTCATTCAAAAAATTACAATATCCCAAAATAGTACAAAGAAAAACTTTTAGTTCAGTGTTCCTCATACGTAATAATTTTGGGACAGTACAGAAGATCTTTAGGTAAAAAAAAGTTATCCCAGTGTTTTAGCCCATAAAATTCAAATATGCGCTTGAGGCAATATTAACAAAACTATCCTGATATTAAGTTATACATATATATATATATATATATATATATATATATATATATATATATATATATATATATATATATATATATATATATATATATATATATATATATATATATATATATATATATATATATATATATATATATATATATATATATATATATATATATATATATATATATATATATATATATATATATATATATATATATATATATATATATATATATATATATATATATATATATATATATATATATATATATATATATATTATTATATCACGACATACCAATATAAATCTAAAATAAACCGAAATAGTGTCAAACCTGTTTTGTGCGATTTTTTGTGCGCTCTTTTTTGTGCGATTTTTTTTATGCGATATGAAATTTTTGTTCAGGACAATCTACTTAATTTCTTTCATAATTTCAATCAAATTAGAACATAATTGAAGGTGATTAATCTATAAATTAGCCAATTGACGTTGGCCATTTTGGTTTTTCGGTTTTTTGATTTTCATAACATTGCGTAATGAAAGTAAATATTGCGTCAGGTTGCGTGATGGTTTGAGTTTTTTTTTTTCTATATGAAACTTTTTTATGCGGTTTTTAAATGTGTTGCGAAAGCTATTTTTATACTTACTCGGGAAGTTTCGGAAGATTTTTTAATGCGATCCCTATTACCACACCGAAACAAGTTTGACTGTATTTCAATATAATAATTTCAGCAAACGTTTGTTGGCCTAAGTTACCTAATTAAATATAAAATTTCGAAAATCAATAAATTACTCAATCTCTTGATGCTCAATCAATCCCACCGCCCACTCAATAAAAGTGTCGGATTAGGATGAATACTTTTTAGATGCGGCACACTATTACCTTCAAATAGGATTACTTTCATGAAACTTATGCGTCCAAGCGGCGCAATTAAATTTTAAATTCCGAAAATCATTAAATTACTCAAACTTTTGATGCTCAATCGATCCTGTAGGAAAATATTAATGTACCGCATCTTAAAAGCATTCGTCCTAATCCGAAACTTTTATAGAATGGGCGGTAGGATCGATTGAGCATCAAAAGATTGAGTAATTTAGTGATTTTCGGAATTTAAAATTTAATTGTGCCGCTTGAACGCATAGAAGTTTCATAAAAGTGATCCTGTTTGAAGATAATAATGTGCCACATCTAAAAAGCATTCGTCCTAATCCGACACTTTTTTAGAATGGGATGTTTAAGCAGTTATGTAAAATTAGTTCGTTTTATTTAGTAATTTTTTTATTAAATCCTATGATTTCTGTCGTCCCATTAATATAATGTTAGTACTTTAGTTATTAAACGGGCTGAAAGTGATCGTATGGGGAACTTTCACTATAGTGATAGCTCGGCTAACTTTATTTTCTGGGATGATAGTTTTCTCTCATTATAATTTTTCCTGGGATGTTAAAATTTCTGGGCTGATAGTAATATCCTGGGATTGAAAACTGTTGTGATAGTTTAGTGTTGCCATCGTCGTTTTACGGAATGAATCCTGGGCTAATACATAGATCTTTTTACCTTTACAATATTTTATATCGGCACATATTACGACATATTTTTTTCTAATAAATTTATGAGTAATACACATTACACATTCCATACCAAAAATAACGAGATAAAATAGAAACAATATACGACAACTCATTCTGCAACCACCTACGTGTGTGTATGTTTTTTTCTCTCTATATATACCATTGGATTACATCCATTACGGGAATGTCGATACCATGTTTTATAAATTTCTGTTCGATTTTTTTTTTTTACAAACTCATCAGATATTATACAGCTTTTTGTGCTTTTCTGTGTACGTACAGTATACGAGTAGCACGGCGTTGTTATTTGTTACACACAAGATATAAAGAAATGAAATTTTTTATTTTGTTTTCCCAATGAAATACAATTTACAACATGAACCAAAGCTAACAAAAATTATATAGATAACAATTAATATATTGTTATATACATATAATGGCAAGAACATCGTATATAATGGTTTATATACGGCTACATGACAACAACGAAACACCAGCCCGAATGTACGAGTATATAGAGACAAACGTGATAGAATAAACAGACAATAACATATACGAGTTTTTTTTGTTTTCGTTCGTAATAGACAATCGACAGATATTCTTAGTACAGGGTGACTCTCAATTAGCACGCAGATTTCTTTATCTAGTACTTTTTTACAACTTTAAAGGTTTCTTTTTCGAATTTTCCAAAATGAGTATTTTATAGAGAAGAGCTAATCAACGGCATCAATCAAAAATCTCTTTTACAGATTCACATAAATTACCCTGTATACACCCCAAAAAGCTATGTACATGGAAAGCTCAAATTGTTTATAATGTAATCAAAATGAAAATGCTTACGGCCAAAAAATTTCTAAATTTTGGTTTGTTTCGATTGTTGTATTTGCCAGAGATATGGTTTGGCATTTTGGGCGATAATTAAATATTTTGTTGTGTCTCGGTTGGCAAATTAATGAGGGAAGAATAAATTTTTGCCGATTGTCATTTCAACAAATTTCTAGTTATTGTATTTTTATTTTTAAAGGGATGTATTAAAACATGTTTCAGCTATATTTTTAGATTAATATATGTACTAAAATACTGTTTAATCCTTTATTTAAAATACTGCCAAGATATAATTAAGTCGCAAATTATAGTTATCCACCTATCTATATATAAAAAATGCAATTTTATGAATCTTTTTGTGTCGAGTGGGCGCTTCGGCCGCTTAATCGATCTCCAGAACAAATTTACTCGTTACATTTTCGGGGTTTTCCTAATATAACTCGGACAAATTATCGCCTTTTTGTTTCATATTTGGTCCAGGTGAGTTTAATAATACTACCAATAATTATGGATCAAATCAACAAGAATCATGAAAATCTTCCAACCATCCTGTTGTTAATGAGTCAAGCCAAAATTTTTACTTCAAACCAGGATAAGGACTATTACCGCCTACTATGGCAAACAATTCCAGATTCTAAGGTTTCACATTATCGACTAAAGACAGCGGACCCGCAGCCAGCAAGGTTATTAAATCCGATTTATATATGGGCGATTTAATGTCTGGCTGTGATAGTATTGAACTTGATTTAAAACTGCAGCAATAGCTTATTTTTATTATTCATTACCGGCACTATAATATCTAAGATTATACAAAACGAGCTTGACTGACTGAAGTATCTCGTATTATTACTACGTATCACGCTACATAACGTGTACGAATGCTCAAATTAGTTGTATAACCACCTAAAGCTGACAAAAGAACAATCAATTTATCTATACTCGAATTCAACGATTGTACTCAAGTGGCTCTTCAAATCGCGAAATATATACTTAGCACATTATAAGCAAATCATGTGGCTGAAGATCTATCATTCACCAATCGTAAGCAATGGCATTTTGTAACGTGCAATGAGAATCGTTCTGATAAAGCAGCCAGAGGCACAACTCCTGTCCATTTTATTTCAGATGAAATTTTGAGATGAAACCTTTAGGGTCATAATGTCTTTAAGTTGTTGGTTTCGAAATAGTTTAATCTTCATACATGAAAGCATGTATTAGCATTTATTGCTCGATATAAGTTCAAAAGGGTAAGGCCCTGACAGTAGATGAGCTATTAATTGTTGAATACTCGATGTTTCGATTCGTTTCGTTATAAAGATGAGATTAATTTATGGCAAACATCCTATAGTGCTGCCAAATGATCACAATATCACAATAAGGATCGCAACTTCCATCATGTCGATTCAATCAGTCAGCAAGACCTTTCATTGACGTCTAAATCAACCTAGCTGGTTACCCTTTACTCTTAAAACTCCCCTAAATTTGGTAAATTGTTTGAACCCACTCTCCAGCGAATATCACCTACGCCACCACATTGGAGGTTTTCCAGTTACTTTTAAAGAGTCCTGACCATCAAAAGGAAATCAAAGTCCTATTAAATTTGAGGCCATTAGAGGAACTTAACGATTAAGAGTGGTGCCACCTTACCCTTTATACTTTTCGATCACACAACCAATGACAACGTTACCAGAAACTGATCCCTAACCGATAAAGATGTCCCACTTAAGTCGTTGGCAGCTACTTCAACAGATGAGCCAAGGATTTTAGAAGCAATGGTCCAAGGAGTATGTTACATCCCTGAATAAGTTATAATAAAGTCAACCATCGATTCGCCACAGGAGGTCTAGTTCTAATTTGAGATTACATTATCTTCCAGTATGATTGCTGATACCTTCTTCGGAAAGGATCAACTCCTCCTAATCTTATCATTAAAACTACCGAATGGAAACATTCTGAAGTGCCTAATCTATAAAATTGTGGGTTTTCCCAAGTTTGACTGAAAATTAATTATCTGAAATAAAACTTACCTTACCAACTACTTGATATCTTACTACATCACCTAAAACACATAAAAATGTACCTGTCCAAATTGTTAATAAATACTTTCCCACATTTCATTCATAACACTGTGCTTGAATCGCAAACTTTGTTTTTGTGCCAAGCTGGGCACCCAGGGGGTAAATCTAATTCGAGTACGCTGAATTCAATGGTGCTAGTCTGCACCTATTTTTGAGATACCGCTTTTGACATGTTTTGGCTCTGAGTCAAAAATTTGTCAAAATATACACTCATTTTCATATTGATAGCTCTTGAACCATTAAGATTTTCGTTTTTTCAGTGAAGTTGTTCCTATTATTCCGCCCAAATAATTGCAACCAGTGTTAGGTTAGATTAGGTTGGAGTGACTGTTTCTATACACTTACACCAGTATTCGCCCGTTGTGACACCACAAGATCCTATTTCTCCTTTACCCCTGTTCAAAACCATTCGGAGCTAAGTAAGTAGCGCAAAATATCTCGCACTCCACAGTCCGCGAGATCTGAAAAGCTGATCATACTGTAGTACACACCCAAATATCTATGTATTTTGTGTGATAGTGCCTATAAAGTTATTCGTCTGTAGACCCAGCCTTCTCGCATGTTCCCTAAAAAGGCAAGGTCTTGTCAGTTTTGGCAAAGCTTAAGAACGGAATCTTGCCGTCTATAGAAAAATGGGTTCACCTGTGAAGAGATCCGTATACATACGTAAGGCTAAATACAACTAGAAGTCGGCATACTTTCAAAGTTTCAAGTACTTTCAGAGTCAAAACATGTCGAAAGCGATAAATGAGGACTAACTTTGAAATGGGACTAGCACCATTGAGTTCAGCGTACTCGAACTAGGTTCACCCCTTGGGTGCTCGTCACATTTTTCAATTAGCACAGTGTAATTATTCCCCGTTTTGAATTGTTCCCTAAAATGGTAAAATTGATTACATTAATTAAAAGAAATATTGTAAATACTTACCTTGTAATCTTTTGAATCCATTTCATTTCACATCCAACTGAAAATGATGCATAAAGCATAACACTAGCTGTCGTCAATACAGCTTCTGTTAACTCTGAATCCTATTTAATCTACTAAGATCTACCTTTTGGATGTTTCGCAATCGGTATTGGTATTTCAATGATTTTTCCAGATGGTATTGAAAATATTCAAGAGATGATCTTTAATGTATTTTATTCGTGAAAAGAATTTATCCGGTACCTTTCGTTTTTTCCTTTTTTAAGTGCAGCTTTCAGGAGTTCATTATGTGAAATTAACTCGTGTATGTAGTTTATTGAAGAGAAACTGCTACTGGGTCAATGATGTTATTGTCATGAACGTCTGCCACTTGATATCTATTTACACTAGTCTTCTCACACAAGTCAGTACATTATATTATAATTAAAGCAGTTTTGCTTGACTCTATAAACGGACCTTTTAAATTCAATTATAGAGTTTTGATAGTTATGAGCTGTCTGTGTTAAAATTGATGTGTACTGCTCTGCTTTGTCGTCAATAGATTCTTCTAATCGAACCTTTGATGTATATTTGCCTGGCCAGCAAAATAATTCAAATCTGTTTGTTTTTCGTTCCATCTATATTTTCTACCATTACTTGACAAAAATGTGTTACTAGATAACGTGACTGGCAAATGGTCACCGCCATACAGATCATCTAGCACTTTGAATTCCTGTATACTACAAATCTCTGGGAAGCCTATATAAGTGGTAGAGGAACCATCATTGTTATGCACACTATTTCACTATCTCCGCTCGACTTTCTTCTGAAGGTTATTGTAGATCTGTAGTTTTTTTAAGACCGTGTCAATTATCAGAAGAACTTCGCGGGGTGTTGGTTAAAAAACTAGTTGTTTTTGTTTGTTGACACTACGTCCTCACGTCAATCACGTCTGTCTTTCAAAAACCATCTTAGATTTCGGTTTCGGGAAATGGAAACAGGTCCTTGTAGAATGCGGTATCCATCGAGTTATTTATATAAGGATGTTCCGTAACGACCACTGGACCTAAGTTTTTTAGTTTTCAAAATACCTTCGAATGCTGTCCGAATTTTGGTGAGTAACAACTCTAAGTTTTTGCAGCGAATTAATGCCGTTGAGTGCAACCATGGCAAGTGCTTCTTTAATTCTGAATAAATCACTGGAGTGTTTATGTTGAACTCATATAGATACCGTTATTCAAACACTTGTAAACACTCTAGTTTATAATAAGGTAAATAATATGTAATATTGCTTTTGAAATTGGATTCACGACTTAATTACATAACTGCAGTCATCAACTGATCAAGACAGTGACACACATGTGTATGTGTGTTATCCTACCCTTAGTACTGCTGGCCTACTTTTACTTTTTTATATACACAAATTATCCACCACAATATCCATATATCTGACATACCCAAAATATTCCCAAACGAAATCACATAATTGGAAACCACACGGACAACCTTTCAAAAATAAACAAACACACGAAATTGCTTGCTATACACCCATTCGATAATAATTCATTTTGAACTATTCCCTATCGCACCGTTCGTAGCATATTACAATTTACTATTCCCATATAGTCTCAACAACTGACGAGTGTGCATTGTATACAATAGTAATGATGATTGATATAGTAAATAATGAAATACTACTATGTGGTGTGTACGAAACTTCAGTACTGTATGTACAACATACATTGGTCTATATAACCATTCGCGTGTCATTATTTATACAACCAAATGGTTATCAAACGAATTTGAATAAAAAATATTGGATATTTGACTGAAATTATTATGAAAACGATTATTCCAGTATAAATGTCAAATTAATATTTTTCCTCGTTTAAATGGGGGGGGTGGCGTACCCGATTTAAATTCAATTTTCAATAAATATATCCGAATGTTATCAATTTTTATGATCTCACAATCGCATATAAATATAAAATAAATACGAGAATCCCTAAACAAATATAAACGTACATAATAAAAACAAAGCTTTGGTCGAGAGAGCTTTTATTATTGGTATTTCTTTTTTTTCGTTTTTTTTTTAATTTTTACCAACAATAACAAAATTATCATTTTAATGGCCGAAGAAATATAATTTTCAATAAAACTGATTTTTATCTATATTATTATGGGTTTATTGTTTTAACGATCTGGAAAATAAATTAAATTTTTATTAGTGGGTGGAATATTTATGTTGGACACCCATAAATGAAAACTTGCTTATATCCTTGATTGAATGGATGATGTTAATGCACTTTTTATTGTTAATTTTAATGATTTTGTGTTGTAGTAGATAATTGGAAATTATTTTATTTTATTTGTGCGGGTATAGAGGTCAATCGACGCGATAAGCTGTGATTATAAAATTTATTACCTTGAAACCATTTGTAAAAAATTTGATTTAGGGTATTGGGACTAATGCATACTCGCGTATAGCTAGTGATTGGCATAGCATCACAGGCTCTGTTTCATATTTAAAATTGTAATTTTTCGAGGTAAATATTTTTCGTGTTTACTGTACATAAAAGAATAAACAAAAAACAAACCCCGTGCTTAGTGTTTTTTGATTATGAAGATCGTTTTTTATAAGCTTTATAAAATTAAAAATCGACGAAATATACAATAAAATTAAGGGGAAATGGCAAAAATTCAGACTCTGTACCGACAACATGGATTGATCATTCGGAATGAAACTTCATTCTTAAAGGTTTTCCATAAATTTGGAGATCCTAGTGATGTTTGGTTGAAATCGCTTCACCGGAAGTTCTCCTAAATATGGAAGGTGAAAATGATGATTTTTGACAAAAAACTGTTTTTCTACAAATTCGGCATCTGGCAATGGGTCTTCCATTTCAGTCAGAATGAAACTTTTTCCATAAATTGAGAGATCACAATAATTTTCTACCGACATCGATCCACTGGAAGTGGTAGCTTCCGTAATATCTGTATTTTTTTTTTGTGGAAAATATCCACTTTGCGTTTTTTTCACTATATAACTTTCACTATAAAACTTTCACTATATAACGAGTGCGCATTCCATCAGTTCCATCAGCTAGTGATGAAAGCCCTTAAAAATATATTTTATGATATAGTATTTTGCAATCTTTTTTTATTAAAATGAATTTATTTCATTGTTTTGTAAAATTATGATCTTTTTAATAAAATTAATTAATATTTTTAATTATATGTGTTTTTATTTGTTTTTCTAAATAAGTATTGTTTTCATAAAGATATCTAATAAGCATTTAAATAAAAAAGTGTGTAAAGCATGTAAAAATGGAATTTTGTATACTCTATTCACATTATTTTAGTTGATTTTAAATGTAGAACCAATCCCACATATGAAAGCCATATCTTTTTTTGCGCGAATTTGGTTTGCGCGAATTTTCTGGGATCATATCTATCGCGTAAAAACAGAATTAGGTGTATTAATATAATAGTTGTAGAGATTAAAAATGTGGTTAGTTTCAAAACATTTAATGTGAAGATGAATATTACACGACGAGGATATTTTTTTCGACGAGCAGAAATAAAAGCCCGAATCGCTGCCAGACAACGAGTTTTCTACGCCAAATCAAGATTATTTCGATCGAAACATCTAACGCAGTCGTGCAAGCTCGCACTTTATAAAGCACTTATAAGACCTGTGCTGACTTTCGGAAGCGAGAGCTGGACCATGACCTCTAACGATTGTAGATAATTATCTACCTTCTAAAGGAAGGTTATCCGTTCAATCTTTGGTCCAATTAAAGTTGCGAACAACGAATATCAGATTTAAATGAATCACGAAATAAAGCAACTCCTCAGATTCAATGTCGTCGAATTTATCAAATCCAATCGAGTGAGATGGCTCGGCTACGTTACAAGGTCTCCACAACAACGGATGATAAATAAAGTGTTCCACCAACAACCAGCCGGAGTGCGTCGTAGAAGAAGAGCCCGACTACACTGGCGTGACGATATCGAACAAGATCTACGAACATTAGGATGTCGAAACTGGATGACGAGAGCGGTGGATCGAGATGGATGGAGGAGAGAGAGAGAGAGAGACACACAGAGAGAGAGAGAGAGAGAGAGAGAGAGAGAGAGAGAGAGAGAGAGAGAGAGAGCATTTTTATGGTGCGTACTTTGAATACATGTTCTTCTCGATGGACAAGTAGTTATCAAATGCGATTTTTTTTTACTTACTACTTACTACTATATTACTTTGACGAACTAGGTCCTTTTAAGCCTTGGAGTGTGTACCAGGAGTTAAGGGCTGCAAAGTGACCGAGCAATTTGTCTTCTGAACTCCAATTGATCTATTTTATACACTGATTCCATTAACACGAATGAATTACTGATTGACTTATCAAATATCGATAAGGCTATTGGGACATACCACTTCTTGCTATGCACACCTATTCTATAATTTGCTCCTCCTATGGATTTTTTTTTAAGATTTTCTTTAACAAAGGGCATATGTTGAAATTAGTGAACCATACAAACCTATATTCAACTCAAAATAAAATTTTAAACTTTAATGTTATTTGTAATGCGATATATGTTAAATTGGGTTCATAATTATTTGAGGATACAATAAAGTACCTCGGCGAAAATTATATTAGTCATATTATGATAATTGTCACAAATCAGCTGTTTCTAATATCAAACGAAATAAATCCAAACAATTCATGCGTATAGTAAACCAATTCGTTTTGGTCATTAAAGTAAATACATATCTAACAAATCCCACTAAGTTATATACCACTCGGCGAATCTGGGATTTAAAATTTTTCAAACGTGCTATTGGCAAACTTCAAAAATTTGGTGTTTTCAATATTTTTTGATAATTTTTTCGCTATTCCGTCGATTATAAATAAATTTAATTTTTTAAATTATGAGTACTGGCACCGGTAGGAAACATCGTTGTGGAAAACACTATTAGCCGCTGTAATAAAATAAAAGACGTACAATAGAGCTTATTCATGTGCAATCGACATCCATACTGGAATTTCAGCTGTTCAATGGTTGGATAATAATGTGGTGACGTTGCCATCTTATGAGTTTGGTTTACATCGTACAAAAACCTGTTTCCACTATTAGTCGCTCAAAAGAAAAAAAATATTATACAACCACACGTTGTCTATATGTAAAACCAATTTATGGCGGTATAAATCTATTTAACAAGTTAGTTCACTAATTTCAACCTTTCATGCCTCTTATTAAAGAAAATCTAAAAAAAAAACCAGGATGCGATTCGCCACATATGGTATATCAGGAACATATTGACACCATTCGTCCATTGATGTGCAATACTTTTCGATTCAATGCGTGATCGTTTCTTTGGAGGCGGAATTATTTATGGAGGTATGATTTCAATCTCATCTTCAAAATTTATAATTCCCTCGACTATATCACAATCCTCGATAATCACTTGCTCTTCATTTTCAAATTCATCCTCCACGTTTGCACTTAGCATTATGCTCGCTATGCAATCAATATTTATAAATTCATCACCACGTCCATTGGTCGCTTTGCTCGTAATCATTGTTTGGTGGACTTAAATATATCGATGATGGGAATTCATCATTTGATTTTTTAAGCTCTGTTCAATCTTGAACAGTTTATTTCACACGATAACCGGAAACAATGTAAAGCGTGTGAGCGGATGATCATTTGATATGCATAGACAGCGCAACACGTATATGTGAAAATGATACATCCGCTTGCATTCTTTGCAGTTTCTTGTTATCGTGTTCTATTATAAGTTAGTCATAATTTAGGTTTTCTTTTCTCCAAGCACTCCAACGGGTACAGCGGTCGAAAAATTAGGCTGGACCACAATTTCCCAGCCTGATTCCATCGATAACGACGTTCATTCGGAGAGCCATCAAGAAGAGCCGGAACCAACTTGTAGCAGGGACAATCAAGAATCCAGTAAACCTCCGCCTTTCAAGGAAACCGATTCCTCGTCACACTCTAGCAGTAATGAGCATCATAAGACGACAACTGCATCTTTAACCCTCGAGTGCAAGCGACAAGATTTCTATATGCGTCAATTACATCAAGACATATACGCAATAGAATGCAGATTGGATAAAGAAAGTTGTCCGAAGGAATACCTTCATCTAAAAGTAAATCAGCTGCAGAGACAAATGCGTGATATATATCAACTGCATGCAACCATCATGATAGAAACGGATGAAAAGGACAAAACAACAAACTATTTCGTCCAAGATTTCTATGGCACCATCAAAAATAGAGTGGAAAATACGATAATAAGATTACAACAGTGCCAGGAACTGGCAGAACGTATTACGAGTAAACCACATGTAGAACAAAAGGTCAAGTTGCCTCAAGTAGAAATACCAACCTTCTATGGTGACTACGATAAATGGACCTCGTTCAAGGATTTGTTCATTGAAATAATTCATAACAATGATTCATTGTCCAACACAATGAAAATGACCTATTTAAAATCTAAGCTGCAAAAGGGAGCGGCTCAGCTCATCGCTCATCTAGCCGCAACAGGTGATAATTATGATATGGCGTGGGAAGCCATAAAAGCTAGATATGACAACAAGAGGTTGTTGTCCAGCAATTACTTCAATTCAATATTGTCGATGTCTACGCTACAACAAGCAACAGGGCCAGCAATCCGCTCGATGCATGACACGCTTAAGGAAGTGTTGCATAACATCCAGCAACTCGAACTGAAGTCCACATTCGAAGCATTTGTGGTATTTTTAGTCACTAGAAGGCTCGATCCAGAGTCAATAGGATTGTTTGAGACAAATTTGCAACAGCCCAAGGAAGTTCCGAATTTGAACGTGTTGTTTGACTTTTTAGAACGACGATTCCAGTCTTTAGAAGCCATGGGTAAAAACAAGCATGTAGCAACACCGCGTCAAATCGTCACACAGCCGATCAAACGTGTAAATGTCGCGACAGCTTCAGTACGCTGCGTGGTACCCAATTGTAGCGGAAATCACAAGTTAGAGATCTGCCCACGTTTCAAGAATATGCCAACCTTGGAGAGGGCTAAATTGGTCAACCATCTACAATTCTGTGTGCGATGCTTGGAAGGTCATGATAAGTTCAAGTGCTCCGCCACGGAATTCTGCGTAGTCTGCAATGGTAAACACAACACCCTCTTGCATTGCAACAACTCTGCATCGAAAACCGAGCAGGGTCCGAAAACTTTCATGGTGCAGCAAACATCGGCAGTGCTATTGCCAACTGCCGTGGTCCTTTCAACAACCGCCAACGGTCAGCTCGTAACACTGCGAGCCCTGATAGATCCTGGATCTCAGGCAACGTTAATATCATCCAGAGCCGTAAATCGTTTCAATTTCAAAAGGAAGAAAATTAATGTTAAAATTTCTGGCATTGGTGGTCAAGCGGCAGGAGTATGCAGACATGCTGTGAACACTACGCTATCACCCAATTTCCCTGGGAGTTTCACTTTAGCTATTGAGGCACTAGTGTTCGATAACCTGGATCATCAACTACCACAAGTCAAGGTTGACGACAGCAAATGGACCCACCTGGGTAGACTAAAATTGGCCGATCCGAGGTTCAATCATCCACAACCCATCGACCTAATAATCGGTGCCGACTATTATGCGTCCATAGCTATCAACAACATAATCAAGATGGGTCCCAACGACCCGATGGCTCAAGAAACTGAGCTGGGCTGGATTTTGATGGGTAACATGGGTCAACGTTCTGGAGAAAAGCTTACAATGGTGACCACTAAAGCCATCGAGAATCAACTAAAACTCTTAGTGGAAAACGACGATATTCCAGACGAAAGGGTCCGTACCGAAGAAGAGCAGAGAGCGGAGGAACACTTTTCATCAACAGTTCAACGAAACGGTGACGGCAGGTACTCGGTGAGCATTCCGTTCAAGGAGGATCCCCCAAAGTTAGGAGAATCCAAGAAAACGGCTGCCGCTCGTTTATTACAACTAGAGAGAAGATTTAAAAAAGACGCCCCGTTTAAACAACTATACCAAAACTTCATGAAGGAATATCTGGACTTAGGCCATATGGAGCTGGTTCCCAAGTTAGAAGAGCAGCCAAACTATAATAGTTACTACATTCCACACCATGGTGTAATGAAGCAGGACAGCACTACTACCAAATTACGTGTAGTGTTCGATGCGTCATCCAAAACAACAAATGGATCATCCCTTAATGAGAAAATGATGATCGGCCCAAAGTTACAGCAAGATTTGGCGGACATAATCCTTCGTTGGCGTAAACATCAGTACGTGCTGACGGCCGATATAGAAAAAATGTATCGGCAGGTATGGATTCACGAGCAAGATAGAAATTATCAACTAATTCTATGGAGGACGGAACCAACAAACCCCATAGACATCTACAGGTTAAAAACGGTCACATATGGCACCACAGCCGCCAGCTTTCTGGCTGTGCGTGCTTTAAGGCAACTAGCTGAAGACGAACGGCGATCGTTTCCTATCGCCTCCGAAACCATATTGTCGGACTTCTATGTGGACGATTTGCTGACAGGAAACGACAGCTTAGACCAAGCCTCGGCCATGATACAACAACTAATAGGGCTCTCCGAGAAAGGTGGACTAAAACTAAGGAAGTGGTCTTCCAATAGTCCGGAGCTATTAGCGCAAATACCAACAGAATTGCAAGCTACCGGTAACGTGTTGTTAAAATTAAGCGATTGCATCAAAACCTTGGGGATTCATTACAACCCGACGAAAGACACCTTTGAATTTCACGTAGACAATTTGGAATTGTCTGAGGGGACGGCCACCAAACGTTCACTCTTGGCTGATTCATCAAAATTATTTGACCCAATCGGTTGGTTAGCACCCGTCACCATTGCTGCTAAGATTCTGATGCAAGGTACGTGGGCCTCCGGGATCGAATGGGACGAACCACTACCAGAAGAAATAGGTAAAAAATGGTTGATCTACAAGAAGGAAATGCCCGCTGTGAAGAACATAAAAATATCTAGGTGGGTCAACACAACAAGAAGCACCAGAAAGGAACTACACGGCTTTGCTGACGCCTCCGAACTTGCATACGCCGCTGTAGTATATTGCAGGACTACCAACGAGGCAGGACAAGTAACCACTAATCTTGTAATGGCCAAAACACGGGTGGCTCCCATCAAAACAAAGCTGTCAGTTCCTCGATTAGAGTTAAACGCAGCTAGACTACTAGCTAAACTATTAAGGCATGTGCAACTTGCAATGCAGCTAAATGAGTGTGAAACGCACGCTTGGACCGATTCGTCCATCACGCTAAGCTGGATCAAGGGAGAACCAAGGCGCTTCAAAACATTTGTTGCAAACCGCATCTCGTGCATAAAACAAAAGCTACCAACAGCCACTTGGCATCACGTAAGGTCCCACGAGAATCCCGCAGACCTCGCTTCTCGAGGAACATCTCCTAGAGAATTAGTCCACTGCAAGTTATGGTGGCATGGACCAGAATTTCTACAACATGATTCAACTCTATGGGGACTCCCTGAAGGTATCGAGCAAAACAGTGAGACGGACCCACAAGCCTATCTCCCTGAGGAATACGAGGAGAAGATAACCTTAATAGCAACAACGAATGTAACCAACGTCTGGTGGGGATTGTTTCAAAGGATTTCCAGTTATGACAAATTAAAACGAGTAGTAGCAATCTGCGCAACGTTCATTAATCGGGCTGCACGGAAAATTCCAACATTTAAGGCGATCGCGCCTGAAACCATTATATTCCGCATGAGTCAAGAGGAAGACTTCTACCAGGAGCTGAGATGTCTGAGAAACACACAACGATTGCCGAATAACAGCAAGCTTTTATCTTTGAACCCCTTTCTAGATGACAATGGTGTATTACGAATGCGAGGGCGACTGCAGAACGCGAACATCCCAACAGCCACCAAAAATCCCATTATTTTGGGTAAAAATAATTCAATTACTCGGAAACTCATCGAAAGAGCCCACAAGTTAATGTTGCATGGAGGAGTACAGCTGACGCTATCACACCTAAGAGATAGATATTGGATCCTGGATGGAAGGCGAGCTGTACGACTCGTGATAAATAAATGTGTTACATGCTTCCGGCACCAACAACAAAATACGAGACACCTTATGGGTGATCTTCCAGGTTCCAGAGTATGGCCAGGCAGACCATTCGCTAAAACTGGGATCGATTATGCTGGACCTATTCAGCTGAGAACAACAAAAGGCAGAGGTCATAAATCATATAAGGGATACATAGCCCTATTTGTTTGCATGGTGACCAAGGCCGTACATATAGAAATAGTTAGTAGCTTAACAACGGCCGCCTTCATTGCCGCTTACCAACGATTCACGTCACGACGAGGCTTATGCACGGATCTGTATTCGGATAATGGCACCTACTTCGTTGGTGCCGATGCCGAAATGAAGAAGAACCTTCACGTCGCCTTGACCACATTGCCAATCGATATAACAAATGCAATAGCCGAAGGCGAGACAACTTGGCATTTCATACCACCATTCGCCCCTCATTTTGGAGGCATTTGGGAAGCCGGAATTAAATCCGTAAAGGGTCATTTAAAACGAGTCATAGGTGCCACTACTCTTACCTATGAAGAATTAAGTACCATCACCGCTCAAATAGAGGCTTGCCTAAATTCGAGACCATTGACGCCGTTAACCAATGATCCATCCGATCTTAAGGCATTAACTCCTGGCCATTTTTTGATCGGGGAAGCTCTCAAGAGCCAGCCTTCTGGCATGGTCGAGAACATACCTCTGACCACAAGATGGCACCTAGTACAACGGATGATACAAGACTTTTGGAAGAGATGGTCAGTTGAATATCTACACCAATTACAGCAACGCAGCAAATGGAAAACGCCGCAACCCAACTTATTGATAAACGACTTAGTCCTCTTGCGAGACAATCAACTACCGACAACATATTGGAAATTAGGTCGAATTATTGAAACTCAAGCTGGTGCTGATGGTCTAGTTCGCGTGGCCACGGTTAAATGCAAGGACAATGTGTACAAACGACCAATCACCAAACTATGCAAGCTCCCCATAGAAGCGGAGATGACAAATACTCCAGAACTCGAAGCCGCCAACAACGAAGCCCCACCTATCAGGAAGCAACCGCCGAGAAGAGCAAAGTGTGGTTTAAGGGCTAGCAATTTAGCCTTGGCGCTATTATCAGTATGCACCATTCTAGGTTTGGCGCGCGGTATCACTAACATCCGCCCCTTCGACCATCCATCAGGCATATACTTTGAGGAAATGGGAACCCTAGAAGCCGTCGCCATGAAATGGAAATTAGTAGTTTTTTACAACTTGACCGACTATTGGAAAGAGGTAGAAAACTGTAAGCAAGCCGTAGCCCAACTACTAGGAGCTTGTAAAGATCTGCCAGGATTCAACTGTAATACTACCCTACAACATTTGCAATGGCGACTCAACAACCTAATAGCTGAAAACAAGTTACTAAAAGATAGCAATAAGGAACGCAAGCGATCCAAGCGAGGATTAGGAGATACGTTGGGGATTGCTTTGGGCGATATATTTGACATCTTGTCGCAACGCGATGCAGCCCAATACGAATCCCAGTTTGACACGATCAACACCAACGAAAATCATCTACTGACATTAATACAGAATCAAACATCAATAATAGATAACACGGTAAAATTGATAAAGCATAATTCCAATCTCACCATGATGTCCATGAACAACCTATTACAAGAGCAGAGGCGATTAAGGGAGGAGTTAAAGGTACTACAAGAGTATCGAAGCTATGAGGACAGGGTTCGCTCGGTGGTAATAAACATAATCGAGTTAACCTTGATCTTACAGAACTTGGAAGCAACACAGTTTGCTTAACATAGTGTACTCCGCTCATCATGAGATTTTGCATCCCACCATACTCACGCCGGACCAATTAGAAGAACAACTTTCGCTGATTCGGCAACATGTACCGACAGCCGTCAGCGTCCTTGGTCACCAATTGTCTGATCTGATACATGTATATCAGAGTCTAACAGTCAGAAGTAGAATGACCAAGAAGAACGTGATCATCGAAGTCATCATTCCACTGGCGTTCGCAACAGAGTATACGCTTCTCTCCGTGATTGCCGTGCCGGACATTCTGCATGACCACACACAGTCAAGCATAGTAACTTCAACTGAGTATCTGGCCATGGACAGCCATCGCGAACATTTCGCGTTCCTCTCTACGGAACAACTATCTCGTTGTCAGATTGCTTCCTCAGCACATTTCCTATGCGAGACATCACCCGTCTTCAACGCATTCTCTAACAACGGTCGATGCGAGGTAGCCATCCTTCAGCGGAAAGCCGCTCTTGAGCAATTCTGCAGCTTTCAAACTAGGAATTCCACTAATAGATGGATTCCCCTCAAGGCACCCAATCAATGGATTTATGCAGTTCCCAACGAAACTACGGTCGATGTCTTATGTGGATCCCAATCTAGTCCGCTCACTCTTCAAGGCTCGGGAATAATTAGCATTGATGCAGGCTGTATATTACGCGACAGGGAGTCATACATTGTAGCTGTGGGCACAGCAACCAACAGTATAAGCAAGGCGTTTCAAAGATCAACCTCGGGCATCACCACTTCCAAGCAGTTGAAAAATCTTGGAAATCACATCAAAACCAAGGTGCGTGATGACGCTGCGGCTGACCTCATCTCCGGTCTGGACACTAAAAAGTTGGAAGATGAAATAGCAGCTCTTCGGGAAAATGAGCACCTGATCCAGAGAAATGAGTTCTTCACCAACCAAAATCAACATCATGTTCATCACTACACAATGATTCATATTTTATTCTGGAGCGCTCTTATCGTCGGAATAGTCTGGATCATAGCTTACATACGGCGCCGGCGCCCATTAGATCCACTTCGACCACAATCAACGGCCGCTACTGCATAGTACAACCTTGCCATAGTCGCCCGGGAGTATGTTCAATCTTGAACAGTTTATTTCACACGATAACCGGAAACAATGTAAAGCGTGTGAGCGGATGATCATTTGATATGCATAGACAGCGCAACACGTATATGTGAAAATGATACATCCGCTTGCATTCTTTGCAGTTTCTTGTTATCGTGTTCTATTATAAGTTAGTCATAATTTAGGTTTTCTTTTGTGTATAAAAACCTAGAAATTAAAAAATAAATTGTTAGTCAATTTCAACAACACATCGAAATAGCACGGAGATTTTTAATATTCTATTTTGTCTAACATAATTCTAAACAGTTTGTTTAGAATTTACAAGCTCTAACCGTGCCTAATAAATTTAACATTGCCAAAATAAAAGTCAGGTGTTTTTTGACATTTTGGGACTAAATTGGTTAACAAGTGCATAAGGATACAGAAATGTATAATGAAGCATTGCCATATGTTTTCAACGTTCGGAACCTTGAGGTACTCGTATTAGGTATTAGGATTATTACATCTCATTGTTTTCATATCTTACAGATTTTTTATTTAAATTCTCAAACGAATTTAAATGTTGGTTACTTAGTACGAGACAAGCATTAAAGTAACCATTTCGTTTCATCCTGATTTATGGTATAGAAACCGCCGAAACACAATTTCTTTCAACACAGGCAATAAACAGTAAATTATTTCAACATTAATTTGAATGGTAGTTTGTGTTTTTGAAAATAAATGTTTATACCACGAATCGTCAGCGGTATACTGTGACAATATGATTGCGTGGTACTGTATCATAAGCAATCCACTTCATGCTGAAAATAAAGCCATAATCAACATTAATTAAATGACTGGGTATCTTCATGTTATAAACACGACAGCAATTTCTATTCATAAACAGAGAGACACTCTCATAACATATATCATCGCACAGAATCCCTCATGTTTACAGAAAAATAAATAAACCGAGAAAAATTTGATCCAAATTCATAACATAAAAAAACAAAAAAACAAAAAAAATTAATATTAATTTACATCATAACCTCAAAAAAAAATAAAAATAAAACAAACCAGCAGCCAAAAAAAAGGAAATCTCTCTAAGGAATCTTTCCCTCCTACATATAATTTTCCAGTAGTTCGCTTCATCCAGCACATTTTTTGTTCGTTATGCTGCTGCTTTTTATTTATTTATATTTTTATTTATTATTTTCATACACAGCAGAGCAACTAAAATGAAGCAGCATAAATATTATGTACTCACATACATACATACTCGTAAAAAACATTATTATTAAAAATAATGAAATAAAAAATAATAAATTAAAATTAAAAGCATCCTGGAGCTTTTGTATACAATTTTTACTTAAACCAATCCTGCCGGTGGTGCCGTTGGTTGCTTGTTTCTCTTTGCTTTGGATAAAACAATATTGCTTTAAAAATGTTCACACAACGTATATAAATAGCATCCCTAGCGCACGTAGCACTATGATTCATTATTTATGAATTAATAGATAAGTAATTAAGGGGTGGTTACAGTTTTTCCTACATAATTCCAAGTTAATTAAAATTGTTTCCGAACAATAAAATATTTCGTTTTTCATTTTCAATCACTTTGTGGTTAAATTCCAAACATACCTTTTCGGAAAAACTATCTTTTTCCAGTTCCAGACTATTAAATATTTCAATTATTTCTATTCTCTATATTCACCTATTCGATGTAGTAGCTTAGTAACATATTGTAGTATTATATTGTACTACCCCAAAATAATCGTAGTAATAATTATAATAAAAATAAACACAAATTTAATTTTCCAGTTTATTAAAATTGAAATTCTCTAAAGTCCATAATTTTTTTTTAATATAAACTAACAACAAAAAAAGAACTTAAACTAAAAATAGTTCCAACAAACTGAGTATGTCCGTATATGGGTGTTAGTTTATAAAGCTTACTATATACCATCGCATATACATATATCGACCACCCATAATGAATTAAAACAAAACATAAAAAAAAAAATCAATTGTACCTTTGGAAATTATACGTGAAGTACAACTATTCCGTTTTTTCGAATACGGAGTAATATACGAGGGCAAATCAAAAAGTCTTGCAATATCATATGAAAAAAAAGAGTGAGTGAGACAGCAATATTTTTATTTTTCGACATAATCTCCTTTAAGGTTTATACATTTGTCACATCGATCAATTAACTTGCCTAAACCCTCTAAAAAAAAGATTTCTTTTGCTCCATAAAATATTCATTTACAACAGACCGTACTTCATAGTCACTGGAAAATTTCCGGCCCCTTAGTGTTTTTTTCAAATTGGGAAACAGAAAGTAGTCACTGGGTGCCAAGTCTGGAATGTACAGTGGATGCGGAATTTCTACGATGCCGCAGTCCTTTAATGCAGCTTGAGCAATATTAGCCTTGTGCACTGGTGCATTGTCGTGAAGAAGCAAGTTTTTTTCCTAACTTTCCTTGGCCGTTTTTCCCGGATCGCTTTTTTCAATTTTCGCAAAACCTCTGCGTAATATATGCCTGTGATTGTGGTTTTCGGTGGCATATAATAGATTATCAAAATTCCTTCAGCATCCCAAAAATTGTTGCCAAAACCTTACCAGCAGACGGTTGAGTTTTGAATTTCTTTGGTGGTAGTTCACTACGTTTAATCCATTGCATCGATTCTTGTTAGGATCCAGATGCCAGTGATGAAGCCATGTTTCATTGCCTGTTATTATGTTATCCAAGAAATTTTCTGGATCTTCTTTGTACATATCTAAAATCGCCTTTGAAGTTTGAACACGCATTTTTTTTTGTTCTGCATTCAACAAACGGGGAATAGTAGAATAATATAGTGTATGTGGTACCGTATGAAAGAAAAAGTCTCCACGCTAACCACGGAACAGAAATACGCCGGTCCTCCAATACAATAGATTCGGCCAAAATTACGTTTTCATGGCTAATAGCATCTGCTGGCCGACCCGAGCGGTTGTCGTCTTCTAATGACTCCCGACCACTTTTGAATAATTTTACCCACCTTGTTACTGTGGCATATGATGGTGCAGATTCGCCGTAAACTTTTGATATATAGTTGAATATATAAATTGCATTTCGTCCAACTTTACAGAAAAAAATAATAACGGCGCGATATTCAATTTCATTCATTTTAAGAAAAATTCAAAACACGTGTTACTAAATTGACAAAAACAAACGAACTGTAAAATTTACATCGAAATATTCTTCTAGAAGTTTCATCGCGACAAAAAATGGTTTTGAAAAGTATATTGTTGTCTCACTCACTCTTTTTTTTCATATGATATTGCAAGACTTTTTGATATACCCTCGTAATTCTTTGTACCTCTCGTTTTCATTTACTTCAAATTTTATGTTTGTAAAATCAACAAAACTAAAAAATTCGATAACTGAAAAGCTCTAATTAAAGCACTAAAACAATGTTATGAATTCCCGCAATTGGTTTTTTTTGGCAGGTATTTATTTTTATGTTGTAGCACAAAAGAGCAGAAAGGAGTAAAATTAAAATTATAATTTCCTAGTAATTGCAGATAATTAAAAATTGATTGCTTTAGTTACACAAAATAGTTTATTTTTTTAAATTTAGTGTTTAGCAGAACCCAAATATCCTGGGCTGAGGATTACGTATATTTTTGATTAGGTTTCCTGAAAATTCTGTGATAAACAATTCATCGAAAAACAAATATGACAACAATTTAAAAAAAAAAAAAAATTCATCGAAACCACAATTCATCGAAATAAAATAATATCGATGTTGAATAGATTTTGAACCGGATTATTCTGACGAGACGCAAAATTTATTTAGCTCACTGAATTGCTATATAATACTACAATTCGAACATTTCGGGTACTTATGGTGCAAGTGGTAGACCCCCAAGTCAAACACGAACATTATTGGAGAAAATTTCATGAATTTAAAATCTAGATCTAAAATCGTGCTTTCCGGAAAAATAATTTAAAAAAAATGTATTACCGTGATTACGAAGGTTTTGATGTAAAACCTCAATCACGATGATTGAGAAAACAAAATAATCCAAAAATATTCGGAGACACAAAAAGCTTGCAAAAACTAGTTGATTATGGGGCAATACAACATTGTAATTGTTCACACAATAAAAAACTGCATTTAAAACTATATGAAACACTCAAAAACGTCGCAAATATTGTAAACCTGTGTTAAATTTCAATAAATTCAACGTGATTTGAAAACGCGTTGGTTCGTCCGATATTTAAAACACAGTGTAAATTCCAGGTAATTCACAGAAATATGTTAACTTAAACAGGAGCTCTAAACATTCTCTTCAAGTGCTCAAGATGCTCAAAAGTCTCCGATCTCAATATAAAGATGGCAGCTCTCGTCAACAAATGTGGGGAAGTGTGTCTGCACATGAGTTGATGCGTTGTCTTACAACTCAGCGGTTGTAAACTGCTTGACTATCTTCCTTATTCAGTAAATCTAGTCCCAAGTGACTTTTTTTACTCCCATTTTCCCTGGATGTGTTAAAGACCTGGGAGCATTGCTGAGAGAAGTGTATATATAGACTTAAAAAGAGACAATGTAGTTAAACAATAAAAAAATTGAAGAAACAATGTCTTGTATCTATGTTAGTTCGGAAACTTTTCAGATAACCCTCGTATATTTTCCCATACAAATTACCATGTTATAGAAATGCTCCAATCAACATGAAAATTCACATGAAAAATCTCTAGGCTGTGCTGAGCAATAACGTAAAACTCCATTTTTGCCAACAGTCATGGAAAACTACTCAAAACTAAGCAATTAGTTAGACTATTTTTGTTATTACGAGTTTCTTCGCTGAATGAATGTAGTTGAGCGAGTTAAGTTCAGCTTTGGTCAACTTTCATTTGCTGAGACTTTCAACCCTTTTGGTAGCGATAAAATAAAGCCTCGCTAAAATAAAAGTTCTTGTGATTTGCAGTTGGATATTGAAATGTTCCTCCATTTCGTTATGAGACGACCTGTAATTCAAAGCAACTCCTGCCTGTCCACATAATTTAAAATATCAGTAAAATATATTATATCTCAGCCAAGTTAAAATCCCTCCATCTTTGTCATATCAGTTTGGTATTCGCTGCAGTAATTAAGGAGTTGGACTGAAATACTCCCATGTGGTTGATCACAGAAGACATCAGTTTCAATTCTACCGTCTAGCTTGTAACCGTTGCGAAAAATTGAACTGCTTCGGTTCCTTTCTAGAGTTCTCTGGTAATGCAAGATGTTTGAAACCTTTTTTCGAGGTATAAACGTAACCAATATTTGCTATCGCCTGCTTTAGCGAGTCGTTAATGATAGAGTGTTCTGTCCAGAGACATTTCCATTGCACTAACAGTTGTAATGTCAGTATATCGCATGTCATGGCTCTCCTGAACTTACAACGTTCCGTTGCACCTGATACACAATTTCGTTGATGCTTTTAACATTTTGTACGGAGCTCCCAAAATGATCTTCCTTTTTGTTTTGTGTACAAACACAGTAAATCATCTCATTTATTCACGCATTTATGTTGTATTGTCAGCCTCTTCCTCCTCTTGGAGACTCTTCCTTGCCGGGCTCACCTTGCTTGGTCCTGACCTTTTTCTCAACCTCGTCACATCGCAGCACTCCAACTTTAATGCGTGCCACCATAACTCAACTCGTTTTCGTGGCCTTCTGGATCATGCTCTCTTGCTCCATCATCTCTCTCTATCTCGCTTTCTCTCTCTCTCTCTCTCTTTTTCTCTCTTTCCCTTTCTTCTGTTGAAATCTTCTGTTGAAATCCTTTCAAGGATCTTTTTCTTCTGTTCTTCTGTTCTTGTTCTTCTGACTATTTGTATATTACACTGAACCTTAGCATCTAGAGGAATAGGTACAAAGGGCCGAATGTCGAGGGGCCAAATGTCGAAAGGCCTAATGTCGAAGGGCCGAATGTCGAAGGGCCGAATGTATCGAAGGGCCGAATGTGTCAAAGGGCCGAATGTCGAAGGGCCGAATGGGTCGAAGGGCCGAATCGGTCGAAGGGCTTTTTTTTTTATTAAACATAAATGAATTTCTGATGAATTTATGTATTTTAATATTTTTCATCTTTGAATATTTATGAAATTCCACGTATCCGGTCAGCGATACATTTTGGTGAAGGAAAATTTTGTCATGCACCACCAGAGACATTCGACCCTATTTGCCAGCCTTCTGATAATAGGTATATGGTACAAAAAATAAATTAAATTAAATAAAAAAATTAAAAAAATATATTTCTAAAAAGAAAACACAAATCAAAAAAAATTCAGCCCTTCGACCCATTCGACCCTTCTACACATTCGGCCCTTCGACACATTTGGCCCTTCGACACATTCGACCCTTCGTCATTCGGCCCTTCGACACATTCGGCCCTTCGACACATTCGGCCCTTCGACATTCGGCCCTTCGACATTCGGCCCTTCAATATTCGGCCCTTCGACACATTCGGCCCTTTGAAATTCGGCCCTTCGATATTCGGCCCTTTGATATCATACCGTCTAGGTTATCTCTTGCACATTCTGTCATTCTCCATGATCTCGGTTACTGTTCCTCCCGTCAGTTTGCAAATTTTCTTACCAGCTTATCAGGCTGTCCCTTAAAATGGTTACACCCTCACTACCATCAATCTCGGACGTAATGATCTGGCTTCCCTCACCTGAAGCATCTCTTTATATAATACATGTCATTTGGCTCTGCACTTGATTATTGAAATAGTCTGTGACTCCAATATCTTTGTGGCAGTTGACTCATCTCTTTTTTTTATGATAACCTTTATCTTCGTATTAAAGTCGAATTCAAATTTTATTGAATCGGTAGCTATACTTGTTTTGGCTGCTTCATATTAAAAAGCTTACACCAATACTTCATTCATGGTAAATACCAGGAAATATAACGGTAGTAGGACGTCATGTGTTTTTTTTTTCGAAATAAGAATTTTTGTTGTAAACATGCAACAAGGGAATGCTCTAGCTATCCAAAGCAATTCCGCCAGAAATAAAATAATGGAAAATAGTTCAATCGCGATATTTTCCATAAATACAGCCAACTAGTTTAACTATATAAAACACACACTTCAAAGCAAAGTCTCATCTGCCAGCAGAGTTGGAAATTTCGATGAACTTTTAGTATGTAACACTCTACAATACTATAGAACTTCTTGGGGAGGATGACCGATCCAATTCCAATAAATGTTACGCGTATAAATGTTTTGATAGAAACTGATCAGTTTTGTCATTTTTTTTTCTTAGGGACTGACAGAAAAGCAAAGTTATAGCACAATGAAGCAGGTTGGGATGGATACTTTTTGAAACATTTACCACATAACATATTGTTTCGGCCATGTTGATGAGTTGTAATAAAGAGCGCTACTAAACCTCTAGAAGAACTGCACAAAAGCAATCCATGCTAGGAACAATTTTTCACGGTCATGAGACTGGGCGTTTTAATGATGAAACATCTTTAGGAAATTCGAATGAAGCTGCCAAAAGCCGGCAATTCGAGATAGAACGTTGTTTATCTTTCGCACTACAATATTATGAAGGGATCAAGTGTAACCATAAGATTAAAAGAGATGTTGAAAGCATCTGCGATTACTTCGAACGACATTTTTTTAAATAAGCGTATTGAAAGTGGGCCCTATGATACAAAACTCGCTTTATCAGATTCTGGTGAAATTTTGAATGCATCGAATTGCTACCACATTGGAAATTTGAAAGATGCACTTGCCAAATCCTACGCATACATAACATTAAAAACAAACAAATATTTCTTTTGTACATGTTTTTCGCCCAGAAACGTCGACATTAATTGTAAAAAGTACAAACACGTACTGCATAGCGTGACATTATTGAGGACCCATTACAATATACGAACTGAAGATGTAGTGATGGACAATCAAATCTTTTATCTGAACACTGTACGTGCTTTACGATAAAATATGTACAAACAAACTTCAGAAAATGTAGATTTTATGCTCCAGAAATTCTCAAAAATATTTCCGTTCTAAAGATAGATTGCGCTGGGGTAACAACGCAACTAGGAAAAACCATTTGTTATGAAACCTCAACAAAATTTAAAACAGCGATGGACTAGTTGTGCTATTCGATCAGGTATTTTAGTACAACCTCGATCCGATTAGACTAAAAAAATATATCTTATCGGCAACAACATCGTCGATCACAGTCGCCATAGATTTACTCTACGCCAAAGTAACAACACCATCGATAGGCACGAGTTCACAGAGGTTGACTCGTGATTACCAATCGTCTATCATTAATTCTTATCAGATTTTAGGTTCACAAACGACCGAAACTACGTACTTTTACTGCATACACGGCACTTCAACTTACATTTGTGAACGTACATGCCCCAGCAATGAATTAAGAACAAACCAACAATAGTTTTTATAACCAGCTCGAAAGTGTTTTTAACAAAATTTCCTAACACGATGAAAATATTGTTTTGGGTGATACCAACGAACAAACCGGCAATTAAAATAGTCTTCATTGTGGTATTATGAGCCCAGACTCTACACCTTGCATCAAACAACAACGGGATTTGTATACCATTTTGAGCTATCTGTCCTCTATAATCTGCTAGTAACCAGCACGTCATACTTCCCACGGAAGTGAAATCAAAGATGCTGCGGAAAATTAAATAACGTGTGATAGTTGCCAAATATGCCTCCTTATATTCCCCACGTATATATGTAGTAACCGATTCCAACGAAGCTCACATTGGAATAACTAAGCAATAAATAACCAAGTTAGCAAAAACTACATCGAAAGCTAGAAAAACATGGCTGGATGAGAATTGTCTCAGCAAACAAAGCCTTTGCACACCAACTTCCTGGTCACGAGGGGATGCTCCAACCGAGTGTGTAGAAGCGGGCGGCGTGAATGGTACAATCAACAAGTGCTTAAAATCCAATGTGCTGGTTTAAGAGAAGTATACCGTTCAATAAAATAAGTTGCTCCCGAATTTAATCCACGTAGCGACGCTGGAGAGTTACAAATGGACATCAGCGCCAAACTAAACATAAATGCGTGAAGTTATCCCAACAGTTCATCCCAGAAAATAAAATGTTCATCAGGCATTTTTAAATGCACCCTAGAAAATTTTAAAATGTCACTAAATATGATAATAGATGAATTATTAAAGTGTCCATTCTTCAAATATCTTTCATAAAATAATGAAAGCCAGCCGTATGTAGTCAATCAATATTTGCATAATTCTTCGGGACGTTTGTTTGAAATTGAATTCTTCCTAAACAGTTTGACCGATTTAAATGAAATTGTGTGTGTGTGTGTGTGTGTGTGTGTGTGTGTGTGTGTGTGTGTGTGTGTGTGTGTGTGTGTGTGTGTGTGTGTGTGTGTGTGTGTGTGTGTGTGTGTGTGTGTGTGTGTGTGTGTGTGTGTGTGTGTGTGTGTGTGTGTGTGTGTGTGTGTGTGTGTGTGTGTGTGTGTGTGTGTGTGTGTGTGTGTGTGTGTGTGTGTGTGTGTGTGTGTGTGTGTGCGTGTGTGTGTGTGTGTGTGTGTGTGTGTGTGTGTGTGTGTGTGTGTGTGTGTGTGTGTGTGTGTGTGTGTGTGTGTGTGTGTGTGTGTGTGTGTGTGTGTGTGTGTGTGTGTGTGTGTGTGTGTGTGTGTGTGTGTGTGTGTGTGTGTGTGTGTGTGTGTGTGTGTGTGTGTGTGTGTGTGTGTGTGTGTGTGTGTGTGTGTGTGTGTGTGTGTGTGTGTGTGTGTGTGTGTGTGTGTGTGTGTGTGTGTGTGTGTGTGTGTGTGTGTGTGTGTGTGTGTGTGTGTGTGTGTGTGTGTGTGTGTGTGTGTGTGTGTGTGTGTGTGTGTGTGTGTGTGTGTGTGTGTGTGTGTGTGTGTGTGTGTGTGTGTGTGTGTTTAGTCACCGGTAGATGACACTGCGATCGGGATCTAGGAGTTTTTTATTTAATTTTTTAACGAATTTTTTTTTTTACTATTTTAAGATTTGTTACATATCAGAACATATAACCCCAACATATGGTTTCCAGGAACCTAAAATATCGTCATCGATCTCTTCCAATTTTATTACAACATGATAACCTCTGTCTACAAAAAAAATCTCAAGACCAACCGTATGTTGAGATTGGCACAATACGTCCATGAATGGCCCATTCAGTTCATGTATGAATTATTGATTTAAATTGATGGTTCCCGTGAACCATGAGTGTTGTGACCGATCTCTCCTGATTTCAACACGGCATCATGTCCGCTATAAAAAATAAAATTCACATGTCGATCCGTAATGGAAAATCAAACATTTGTGCCGAACACTTAATAAACACATTTCACAGTAATCACTCGATCGCTTGCCGTGAGGTCGTGTAGATACTCCTGATGATGACCTAACAAGTCGAAATCGGTCGAGTGATTTTTAAACATTTTGAACCAATGTTTTAATTAAAATATTCAAAAATATTTTTTTGCGAAATAGAAAAACAAGTGTTAAGTGAAATGTGTTTATTAATTGTTAGTGTAGTTCGCCAAGTGACTACGGCAAATAGTGTTAGAAGTATTGCAGATCTGAAGCAACAGGAAATGCAGATCTTTTTCTCCAGAATTTCGCAAAAATATTTGGAATGCTGAAGTCAGTCACCAATTATATTAAAACGAACAGTAGTAACGGAGGTTCTGTGTTTGTAATGGGAACCTTTTGTGTGAGGGCTAATGCACTTCTATAAAGGGGGTTTGCATTGAGGTAACAACCCAACCATGGAAAACTATTTTTAACGAAACGTCAACAAAATCTTCGGATAATTATCTCTGATTTAAAACAATGACCTCACGACTTGAAATGTGAGAACAACGATTTAAAATCTGAAACATGGAATGTATAGTATATGTACTCCTCGATTAGGTATTTTAGTAAAACCTCGATCCGATTACACGATACGCACGAGTTCGGAGGTCGTTTCCTGATCAGCAATCGTTTACTGTAAATTCCTTTTCTCGCTAATTTAGGTTCATAAATTACCAGAACTGCCTAATCAGACTGCATATACGACACTTTAACATTACATTTGTAATGTTAAATTACAAACCAAGTTTCTAAAACTACCTCAAAAGTGTTTTGAACAAAAATCCCCTAAACGATGAAAATATTGTTTTGGACGTCTGAATAAATTAACGAAATTTATTGTGTGCCTATCAAATAATGTACGCACTATTCACGACAAATCTGGAGAGTTACAAATGGACATAAGCACTTTCCTAAAATTGATACCTCCATCCGCTCCATCTTACGATGAATATATGAATCATGAAAAGTTATAAGGCACCTGCTGAGGATATATCTATTCAACGAAAGGTTGCAGAACGGTGGCAATTGAGGCCAGTGGTCACTTTTGGTAGCGACTCTAGGGCACTATCATCACGGGAGAGACAAAAGCTTGGCGTTTTTTGCTAAAAGTTGTTCGTATAATCCTAGACCCTTTTTCCCTATTTAAGGTTTGAAAATGTAACGGGTGCGCCTGAATCTCGAGATCAGCAATATAGCGGGAACAATTAAATCATCAAGGCTAAAATGTCTCGTTGTCCTTGGAATCGGCACCAATGAAAACAAGAGTTCACGGAAAGTCCCCTATTCGGCGGATGGACGAAGTTGAGCAGGACCGTCGAACTTTTGGACCTCTTATATGGACTTTTGTCCATATAAGAAGAAGAGTAGTCACTGGAGATTGATTTATTTACAAGTAAATTTCAACCCAACGATAAACCATCATTTATAAAGCGTGAAATGGTGACAAAATATAACGAAATATTCTATCCACTGCATCTTAAATGGACTTGAGTTGAGATCATACAATAGAAGGCACAAATAGAATGGTTAATCCTAAGGCAAGAAACACCGGTTATTAAGATGATCAAAATTATGATGTGGTTATTAATATTACAATCCATGGATTTTCAGATGCTACCGAAACGGTTTGTGCGAATTGCAACAACATTATTAAGCACAGCAATAAATCAAGGTGTGGCCAACCATTACTGTATCAGTATCACGACTTCAACTAGGTGGCGCCTTGTTACTTACAAGGTAGATGAAGCCTGCTCGGATTCAACCATATCGTATTAGATTGGCTATCTAATACTCAAATATAATGGAAAACTTATGTTGCACTCCGTACTACCAAAATATTAAACGTGTTTTAGAGAACATGAACCGGAGTATTATTTATTAGTTGCAAGGGAACAACGGCCTAGATTTAATGGTCCATATTTTTGAAATTCGAAAGAATAACGTAAATATGTTTTCAAACGAGCGAAGTCAATTAAAAAGTAGAAATTAGAAGCGGGTGAAAAATTGTATCTTACACACTGCTGACTCAGATAGAATCGATGCCGAACAACCGTCCATTGTGCACAAATGGTGCACAGAGGTAAGAGATGTACTCACTCCAGTAAATTTTTTTGATAAGAACACGATGGTATCAACAATTTATTGTCAGTTTCTACAGGAGCTCAAGTGGAAGCAAGATGAAGTTAATTTTCAGATGGGCTAGTTGGAAATGTTGTGGCAAACACCCGACTTTCTTTTACTATGAATGTATGAATAGATTTCAGATACACCACACTTGATTCTTAAAACGAAAAATATAATTTACCGGACTGTTAGGAAAACTGTCTTTTAAAGGGTGGATCATTTAAAAAATTGTTTTGAAAAACGCTATAAAATGAGTAAACATCATTACTTTGTGACGTTACACTAAACCATCCTGTGAGTCCAGTTTTTAAGCTGGATAATTTATCCAGTTATGTTTTTAAGTTGGAATTGTCTGTGGGTTATCCGCATAACATCTATTCTTAACGAAACCCAATAGAAAAAAGTCCAGAAATCATAGCTCCGCGCAGACCAATTGTCATTTTCAAAACGGATCATTATTCGGTTATCAAATTTGGTGCCTAATTGGTCGATTGTCGGTCGGTTTGTCAACCAAGGGTTGTTGACATTCATAACGTCGACCATAAAAGTTGATCAGCATGGCTCTGTAATGGTCGCCATTGACAATAACGGCGTTCCAGCAGCGTTTTCAAAAAATGGGCCAATTATGCCATCACGCCAAAATCCACACCAAACAGTCACTCTTGGTGGATGTATTTGCTTCTCTACAATTACTTGTGGCTATTCCGAACCTCAAATCCATTCGTTCTAACTATTTACATAGCCTGCGAAATGGAAATGCGCTTCGTCTGAAAAGATGATTTTTCGACCAAAAACGACCTCATTATGAAGCTGGTCTATGACCCATGCAGAGAACTGATATCGAAGCGGACAGTCATTTGTTTTCAACTGCTGAGTTATCTGGACCTTACGGGTGAATAATCATAGGTTTTTTTGCAGTACTCTTCTTCGGCTGGTGCGACAAATGGCCAGTTGCCGGTCGATTGAGCACTACTTCTGTTATACGGTAGCATGCCTTCTCACGAACCTTCTTCACCAATTTCCCTATAGTGGTTTCCCTTGGCTCCCATTCACGACCCATATTTATTTTCAAAATTCGCACGGTTTCGGGTACAGAACACTGACATATAAATAACAAATTTATAATATTTCGAGACGCTCTTCAAGCATAACCTGGTTTTTTCGTGAAGCGGAATATCAGAGTAGCTCGTCAGTCTGATTTGAAGCTAATCGTCCAAAAAAATGTTGCTATAGCCAATGATTTAAAAACAAACCAATGGATGGCGCACCAACTGTGGCCCTATTCTGGTTTACCCCGGGAATAGGAAATTGGGAATTAGTGACGTATTTCTAGCAATTGGAAATTTTTTATTCCCCTTAGTGTATTGTGACGTTTGGAAATTTTTTTTATTGGGAAAAAATAATTCCATTTTATAGCAGTTTTGACGTTAATTTTTTCCCATTAGTTTTTTAGGGAATTGTTATTCGTACATTTTCGAATTCTTAAACAATATTTTTTCTAATAAATATATATTTAAACTTGTAATAAGGTCGCAACATTCGTTTTAGTTTATAAAAACCAAAATAAGATTTTTTCCCACCAAAAATTATTCCCAGTCTACCAGAATATACATTTGGGAACGGGAAATGAATATTTGGGAATTATTGTAATTTGTAAAAACACCAAAATATTTTCCCAGTTCCGTGGGAAATTTGTTATTTTTAGACGGAACTTAGGGTACTGCCCACTATAATTGGCTAATTGATGACTCTCTCCATGTGATTTCGAAAATTGTCTTTGCCATAAACCTGGAAAAGAAGGCTACAATCCAATTTTTTTCAAATTTTGCCAAAGTCAATACCAATCTACATAAAATCTCTGATACACTCAGTAAGATCAAAATCTAATTACACAAACTTACCAACTGTAAACAACCAATTCACTTTAATCGTGTTGATATTACATAGAATTTCAAAGTTTACAACTTCAATAAAAATTTCAAACAGACTGTTGTTTGTGGATTGAAAACTAAAAACCAAAAAAAAAAAAAAATATTTATATCAAATTTTAGTTATAGAAAATTTTCACAATGTTTTCTCACATATCGGTCTTATACCGTATATACATTCATAATATGTACATTTTGGTCGGAAAATTTACCACACCAATCCTTAAAAGAAAATCCAATTGTATATAACATACAAAATCACATACTTCCATACGTATATAAATAACAAAGTACAAGAAGTAACACAACCAGCAACTGTGTATCGTGTATATCTGTGTTTATTTATTTTTTGGAAAAACCATGATTTTTTTTTGTGCTAGGTATGTTCAACTAAAAGCATACAGACTGAATATCTGAAAGACACTAACAACAAAATTCCTGCTTGGCCTCATTACATGAAAGCAGCACACACATATATACTTACATTGGTATAGTACACTAAAAATAATAATAGTTTTCTGTTTATATGTGGTTATTGTGGCACAGATACAATTTATTTCTGCAGAATTCCTCTAGTTTCTCTATAGCAAAGATACATACACGAGTATATAGAGAAGGCAACACCTAACACAACATAAATATAAAAAAAGTACACACAAACATCAAAAGAATACAAACCTTAAACAAAAAATAAAATAACGTAAAATGTGGGTAACTGGGAAAATTTATAAAATTCTTCCTAGACGCTTTTTGTTTTTGGGATTTTACTTTTAAAACAAAATAAAAGAAAAACTTTTTAAATAAAGATTGCAGTAATAGTTTTTAAGATGAATCAAGAAGATTTCGTGTTGTTTGTTTTCTAAAAAAAAAAATTAAAAATTAAGCAAAAAATAAAAAAAAGATAAACAAGAAAAGTTAGGAAATTGTAAGAAAATTATAAAATTATTTATAGAACAGGATATTGTATATAGATACGTACGTACTATGTACTGTACTTGTATAAATACAATTTTGGTGTCAGGTTGATTTTAATGTTTTTCTGTATCCTTTCTATAAATTTAATTTAATTTTTTCGGAAAGTGTGGGGCGTGAGGGGATTTTAGAAATAACAGTTTAAATGAATTACATATAAAAATCTTGTTGTTGTGTGTTTGTGTGTGTGTAAACTTATGTGAATATGTGGGGATTGCAGATGTCAAATGTAATATGTTGAAATTTGTTTGCAACAATAAAAAACAGGAAGAAATATGGGATTGCAATGCAGTGGTTTTTATGAAATAGTTTTTGGCTAAATTTGTTTTAAAATTACATTTGTATGTAGAGAGTTTAATCTGATTCTGTTTCGTTTTATTATTTAGGTAGATTACTTTATAAATGGTGTGTTTCGTACGTAATAAATTACATTTGAATTAATTGGTTGAGATGGTTTTGTAACTGCGGTGTGCCAATATCAGGTATTAATGTTAACTATAATAACTAGATGTTGTTAAAATAGTAAAGGTAACGTTGTTTTGTTAAAATGTAACTGTGTTGAACTTATGAAGTAATGTGATTCAGAAAACAACAACAATTGCCTAAAACATCCTATTCTTATAATCTTATATGAGATTTTATTTTTGTAGGTGAAAAACGTGCTGATGTTTTAAGGGTTTTTATATTATAAAAGTCGATATGCCATTTTTGCTTCACTCGTATAGAATTGTCCTTCCTATAGAACCATGATTGAGCGGACTGAGATCTAATATCATTTAAGCAAGTTCAGGGATGTGTTCATCGTATGTTGACGCAGGAGCTAGTGACAAACCTACTCTTACTAGGAATCCATGCAAAAGCCACACATTTCATTCTGGAGATCACAAAGCATATTGGCCTACGATTATAGAAACAAAATATCCGATCTACCAGACTTATTTATCATCAAAGGTATACTACGAAAACTACAGCTAAATGGAAAACATTGAAGAGATTGTAGGATCACACACCTATTATTATGATACTCAGCGCAACTATACTGTTAAGAAAACAATTCCATTTTGGTTAACCATTAACAAAACCCGCTGGGAGAAATTCCAGAAACTAGTTGACGATAATAATAATCTTCTACAGCCAATTAAAAATCCGATACAGCTAGAAGAAGAACCAAAATAACTCAACAACTAGTAAATTTGTGGACTAGCATACCTCAAATTCAAGGAAAATGCACCGAAATATTATTTATCCAAAGGAGTCAAAGCAAGCAAGGCAAAGAAGCCGAGCTCTAGATTATAAAAGAACTCTAAATTTTCTGTCCATTAAACTAAACAAAAATTATTAACTGAGCCATATTGAGGAAAAACCTACAAGTATTTCTTTTGGAAAGCAACAAAAAGATTCAATTGACTTAAACTTCAAATTCCGATAGCTAACAATGACGATGAAGCATGGCATATAGAAGTGCAAAGCTAATAGTTTGTTTGTTGGCTACTCACCAGTATATATATTTTGTCACATTATTAGAATTAATAGTAGAAACCATTCGTAAACAAAGTGCAAAGAAATCTCCGAGATATAATCAATTCAATCAGTCAATAATTACAGAATAAATAATGAAAGCCTTCCTACAAAAGAACCAATAAATGGCAAAATTCGTATAGGCCGATTTACTTACTTCCCACAATTTCAAAAATATTCAAGAAACTTCTCCTTAAAAGACTCAAACCAACAATAGAAGTTAAACAATTTTATTCCTCGAATCAATTTGGTCTCAGAGAAAATCATTCAACAATAGAATAAGTACATAGAATTAGAAACATAATTGTTTATGTATAGTATACTTGAAAAAATAAGCATCTTCTTGAATGGAGCACAGGCTTTTGACATAGATTATGGCATACAAGCTTGGAATATAAATCACAAAGAGAATTGCAAAAGCATTTTTATGAAATACTAAAAGCTTACTTAGGCAACCTACACCCTCCTGTTAAATTAAAGGGCGAAAACACGGAAATGAAAATATCAGCAAGAGAACCACAAGGTAGCGTTCTGGGATCCAATATATATGTTCTGTATACCTCGGACCTGCCAGCCATAAAGAAGAGAAACATATAAACGTTAGCGGGTAATACGAACATCTTAGCAGTCGCTGGTAGCTCGAACAATCAAGTAATAAATTTTTCCAGTGCTTGGACGAAGAGATGGCGAATAAAACTTAAAGAAATAAAATCCCATAAACATTCGGATTGTTTTGAAATTGAAGACATGAATGATATTTCGTCGCTGTAGTTCTATCTTGGTGTAAGCGACAACTTGTTAGTTTTGAAATAAATGAGTAATATTCAAATTTCGTTATTATGCATAATTTCATTAAAAAAAACAGAATATGTTGTACATTTCAAATATTTATTTTAAAAAAGGGGTACTTTTTATTTCAGGAATACGAAAAAAAAAATATTTTAATCACAAAATATAAATCACTTTCAGTATTATAACATAAAAATAATAAACATAAAATAATTATAATATACAAAACATAAAATTAAAAATAAAATTGAATCCAATTCATATTAACAAAATGTGTTTGTTATAAAATTATTTACTTGAAATTTTACAAGACGAAATTTCCTAAAATAGTTTATCCACTTCTGGCATATAATTTAAAATCGACCGAATATCTTCCTTCTTTTCGAAAGATATTTTATACTTAAATACGCTTTGGCCAATAGTCGGTAGCTAAAAAAGTTTGCCTTTGGCAATTTGTTTACGTGTGCCTGATTTCCCATGATTAAATCACATGCTTGTATATCATTATTACAACCAGTCACATTATTACAACCAGTCATCACATCACATATCACATCACATATCACATCACATATCACATCACATATAACATCACATATAACATCACATATCACATCACATATCACATCACATATCACATCACATATCACATCACATATCACATCACCTATCACATCACATATTACATCACATATCACATCACATATCACATCACATATCACATCACATATCACATAAAATATCACATCACATATCACATCACATATCACATGACATATCACATGACATATCACATCACATAACACATCACATATCACATCACATATCACATCACATATCACATCACATATCACATCACATATCAAATCACATATCACATCACATATCACATCACATATCACATCACATATCACATCACATATCACATCACATATCACATCACATATCACATCACATATCACATCACATACTACATCACATATCACATCACATATCACATCACATATCACATCACATATCACATCACATATCACATCACATATCACATCACATATCACATCACATATCACATCACATATCACATCACATATCATATCACATCACATATCACATCACATATCACATCACATATCACATCACATATCACATCACATATCACATCACATATCACATCACATATCACATCACATATCACATCACATATCACATCACATATCACATCACATATCACATCACATATCACATCACATATCACATCACATATCACATCACATATCACATCACATATCACATCACATATCACATCACATATCACATCACATATCACATCACATATCACATCACATATCACATCACATATCACATCACATATCACATCACATATCACATCACATATCACATCACATATCACATCACATATCACATCACATATCACATCACATATCACATCACATATCACATCACATATCACATCACATATCACATCACATATCACATCACATATCACATCACATATCACATCACATATCACATCACATATCACATCACATATCACATCACATATCACATCACATATCACATCACATATCACATCACATATCACATCACATATCACATCACATATCACATCACATATCACATCACATATCACATCACATATCACATCACATATCACATCACATATCACATCACATATCACATCACATATCACATCACATATCACATCACATATCACATCACATATCACATCACATATCACATCACATATCACATCACATATCACATCACATATCACATCACATATCACATCACATATCACATCACATATCACATCACATATCACATCACATATCACATCACATATCACATCACATATCACATCACATATCACATCACATATCACATCACATATCACATCACATATCACATCACATATCACATCACATATCACATCACATATCACATCACATATCACATCACATATCACATCACATATCACATCACATATCACATCACATATCACATCACATATCACATCACATATCACATCACATATCACATCACATATCACATCACATATCACATCACATATCACATCACATATCACATCACATATCACATCACATATCACATCACATATCACATCACATATCACATCACATATCACATCACATATCACATTACATATCACATCACATATCACATCACATATCACATCACATATCACATCACATATCACATCACATATCACATCACATATCACATCACATATCACATCACATATCACATCACATAGCACATCACATATCACATCACATATCACATCACATATCACATCACATATCACATCACATATCACATCACATATCACATCACATATCACATCACATATCACATCACATATCACATCACATATCACATCACATATCACATCACATATCGCATCACATATCACATCACATATCACATCACATATCACATCACATATCACATCACATATCACATCACATATCGCATCACATATCACATCACATATCACATCACATATCACATCACATATCACATCACATATCACATCACATATCACATCACATATCACATCACATATCACATCACATATCACATCACATATCACATCACATATCACATCACATATCACATCACATATCACATCACATATCACATCACATATCACATCACATATCACATCACATATCACATCACATATCACATCACATATCACATCACATATCACATCACATATCACATCACATATCACATCACATATCACATCACATATCACATCACATATCACATCACATATCACATCACATATCACATCACATATCACATCACATATCACATCACATATCACATCACATATCACATCACATATCACATCACATATCACATCACATATCACATCACATATCACATCACATATCACATCACATATCACATCACATATCACATCACATATCACATCACATATCACATCACATATCACATCACATATCACATCACATATCACATCACATATCACATCACATATCACATCACATATCACATCACATATCACATCACATATCACATCACATATCACATCACATATCACATCATATATCACATCACATATCACATCACATATCACATCACATATCACATCACATATCACACATCACATATCACATCACATATCACATCACATATCACACATCACATATCACACATCACATATCACACATCACATATCACATCACATATCACATCACATATCACATCACATATCACATCACATATCACACATCACATATCACACATCACATATCACATCACATATCACACATCACATATCACACATCACATATCACATCACATATCACATCACATATCACATCACATATCACATCACATATCACATCACATATCACATCACATATCACATCACATATCACATCACATATCACATCACATATCACATCACATATCACATCACATATCACATCACATATCACATCACATATCACATCACATATCACATCACATATCACATCACATATCACATCACATATCACATCACATATCACATCACATATCACATCACATATCACATCACATATCACATCACATATCACATCACATATCACATCACATATCACATCACATATCACATCACATATCACATCACATATCACATCACATATCACATCACATATCACATCACATATCACATCACATATCACATCACATATCACATCACATATCACATCACATATCACATCACATATCACATCACATATCACATCACATATCACATCACATATCACATCACATATCACATATCACATCACATATCACATCACATATCACATCACATATCACATCACATATCACATCACATATCACATCACATATCACATCACATATCACATCACATATCACATCACATATCACATCACATATCACATCACATATCACATCACATATCACATCACGTATCACATCACATATCACATCACGTATCACATCACATATCACATCACATATCACATCACATACCACATCACATATCACATCACATATCACATCACATATCACATCACATATCACATCACATATCACATCACATATCACATCACATATCACATCACATATCACATCACATATCACATCACATATCACATCACATATCACATCACATATCACATCACATATCACATCACATATCACATCACATATCACATCACATATCACATCACATATCACATCACATATCACATCACATATCACACATCACATATCACACATCACATATCACACATCACATATCACATCACATATCACATCACATATCACATCACATATCACATCACATATCACATCACATATCACATCACATATCACATCACATATCACATCACATATCACATCACATATCACATCACATATCACATCACATATCACATCACATATCACATCACATATCACATCACATATCACATCACATATCACATCACATATCACATCACATATCACATCACATATCACATCACATATCACATCACATATCACATCACATATCACATCACATATCACATCACATATCACATCACATATCACATCCATATCACATCACATATCACATCACATATCACATCACATAGCACATCACATAGCACATCACATATCACATCACATATCACATCACATATCACATCACATATCACATCACATATCACATCACATATCACATCACATATCACATCACATATCACATCACATATCACATCACATATCACATCACATATCACATCACATATCACATCACATATCACATCACATATCACATCACATATCACATCACATATCACATCACATATCACATCACATATCACATCACATATCACATCACATATCACATCACATATCACATCACATATCACATCACATATCACATCACATATCACATCACATATCACATCACATATCACATCACATATCACATCACATATCACATCACATATCACATCACATATCACATCACATATCACATCACATATCACATCACATATCACATCACATATCACATCACATATCACATCACATATCACATCACATATCACATCACATATCACATCACATATCACATCACATATCACATCACATATCACATCACATATCACATCACATATCACATCACATATCACATCACATATCACATCACATATCACATCACATATCACATCACATATCACATCACATATCACATCACATATCACATCACATATCACATCACATATCACATCACATATCACATCACATATCACATCACATATCACATCACATATCACATCACATATCACATCACATATCACATCACATAACACACATCACATATCACATCACATATCACATCACATATCACATCACATATCACATCACATATCACATCACATAACACACATCACATATCACATCACATATCACATCACATATCACATCACATATCACATCACATAACACACATCACATATCACATCACATATCACATCACATATCACATCACATATCACATCACATATCACATCACATAACACACATCACATATCACATCACATATCACATCACATATCACATCACATATCACATCACATATCACATCACATATCACATCACATATCACATCACATATCACATCACATATCACATCACATATCACATCAATATCACATCACATATCACATCACATATCACATCACATATCACATCACATATCACATCACATATCACATCACATATCACATCACATATCACATCACATATCACATCACATATCACATCACATATCACATCACATATCACATCACATATCACATCACATATCACATCACATATCACATCACATATCACATCACATATCACAGCACATATCACATCACATATCACATCACATATCACATCACATATCACATCACATATCACATCACATATCACATCACATATCACATCACATATCACATCACATATCACATCACATATCACATCACATATCACATCACATATCACATCACATATCACATCACATATCACATCACATATCACATCACATATCACATCACATATCACATCACATATCACATCACATATCACATCACATATCACATCACATATCACATCACATATCACATCACATATCACATCACATATCACATCACATATCACATCACATATCACATCACATATCACATCACATATCACATCACATATCACATCACATATCACATCACATATCACATCACATATCACATCACATATCACATCACATATCACATCACATATCACATCACATATCACATCACATATCACATCACATATCACATCACATATCACATCACGTATCACATCACATATCACATCACATACCACATCACATATCACATCAATATCACATCACATATCACATCACATATCACATCACATATCACATCACATATCACATCACATATCACATCACATATCACATCACATATCACATCACATATCACATCACATATCACATCACATATCACATCACATATCACATCACATATCCCATCACATATCACATCACATATCACATCACATATCACATCACATATCACATCACATATCACATCACATATCACATCACATATCACATCACATATCACATCACATATCACATCACATATCACATCACATATCACATCACATATCACATCACATATCACATCACATATCACATCACATATCACATCACATATCACATCACATATCACATCACATATCACATCACATATCACATCACATATCACATCACATATCACATCACATATCACATCACATATCACATCACATATCACATCACATATCACATCACATATCACATCACATATCACATCACATATCACATCACATATCACATCATTTTTCCTTTAAGTCGTGGGTTGTTGCTAGCATTTCATCTTGCAGTTATTGAATTGTTTCTCGGGATGTATTGTGTGCGGCACCGTCCTTTTGAAACGGCATGTGGCCTACACTCATAGCCTGCAATTAATATACAAACAACAGGATTATCATGTTGCGGTAGCGAGCAACATAAACTGTTTTTGCCTGATCAGGCACATTTTCGAAGAAGAATGGTCTTATGAAGCCTCCTGTCGAAATTCCGCACCAAACAGTTGTGGTTGCATTTTTTCCCCCATCAAGCTAACAAGACGAAAATGAGCATCATGTTACCTTCTTCCTTAACTATTATTAAAATATTGCTCAACAATAAAAGCGCATTGTTTTTTCGTGTAGCGCTCCATTTTTAATAACCCTGTACTATCAACTGTTACAGCTGACCTTGAATTGTCAGTTGCCGAATATTGCGTGAACTTTTGAACATCCTTTAGTTCCAATATAATCGAATCCCAAATCAAAATTAAATTCCTAATTTTACCTTAATTTATTGCAAAATCATCTACTACCAGTTAGCATTACTATTTTTTGTCCAAAAGTTAGGTTAGAATACAAATCCAATTCTGCATACACAATTTGACAGTAATTAGTTTCAAAATTGCTTCAAAGATTCCTGTTGCCGGTCGATATGTGATAGATAAAAACAGATTTTCAGAGAGTCTTAAAAACAGAAACGGCGGCAAGATTTTCTTGTATGAGAGAAAATGGGTTAGGATTTACAAATTATTATAAAACTTTGTTCTGGAATTTGTTTTTTAAAATGGAACTGAGTTTGTCTCAACCAATTGATCAACACCTTTTGTATTCAACCTGAATGAAACGAAATTTGGAACGAAATTTTAAAATTGTACCATAATGCGAAGAATTCAAATATTCTAAATTATGAGGTTTAGCCATGTTGATCTTGGTCAAATTTGGATTTTAGGACATGATCAGGTTTAAATTTTCATATCGATTTAAAAAACGTCTGGCTATCATTCAGAAAAATAAAAGAAATTATTTTACACAAGAATAGCCATCTTAGATATTTACCCATTTTGGTCAAATTAAAACCGTATAAATGTTTAAACTAAACGAGATGTAATTTGTATGGTGTGAGTAATATTCTGATACAAATCTTTATCGGCGTTGTACCGTCATAGTTATCCATTATTTGCCGAAAACAATTAAAATTACCGTTATTTTATCTAGTATATCAGGTGAAATCTGCTATAAAAGCCGCCCTACAAAGGGGCGTTAATGCACAAAGTAAACAAGCAAATATTATAGTGATCAGAGATAAAGAGAGAGAAAGAGAGAGAGATAGAGAGAAAGAGAGAAAAAAAGAGATAGATAGAGAAACACTGAAATTGTACTCGATCTGAAAGGAAAATAGGTAGAGAATTGCAAACTCCAGTTAATGAAGTTTTTACATTATCAAAACATGTTTTGTTGTCCAAAACATTCGAGTGGCCAGGAATCAAGAAGTACTTATGTCGAAATGATCACTCAGTGTGGACAAATTTTACATAATTAAACAATTCTATATCTTAATATATATTTTTGGTATTTAAGTCATTGTGAGCGGTTATTTACATCTCTTACCTTCATAATTACACCAATAGTTTAAAAATTTTATTTTCATAAATGCCTCATTAATTTATTTTAAAAAGAGCTTTGATTTGTTTATATTAGCACCTTACACGGGGCCAGTGTGGGGAACCATTACTAGAGACTAGTATGGACACCATTAGAAAAATGATAGTTGATACAAAAACTTAAAGAAAATGTTCAAATTTATATTTTTTCAAGAAACTAGCAGTACAGTTCAATACAAATCCCAAAATTAACTTCTATCTTAATATAACTTGCTGAACGAGATGTTCCGGCAGATGCTCTGGTTGTGGCATCTTTGCCGCTAATTCATTTCTGTGAATTTGGCTGATATACGGTACATCGGAGTAAGTGAATCTGTTGTTCTTGATTCACTGATAATTTTGACAATAAAAAAATGTATGGTGCTTTTTACCTGTAAATTTCACCAAATCTATATCGCCTCCTTTCAAAACGTTTTGGTCAATAAAAAGACGTGGTTCATTGCTGTCGTCATCGATTTCATCAAGTCCAGGCTCTTCCTCTTATTCCAATATAATGTTGTTGGGCCCATCGCTATCTGAATCCGATGATGAATTTAAAATCTTTTATGTGACCTATTTCTCATAGCAAACGAAGTGGTGTTTCTTTGCAGCGTTTCTTCGTTTGTCTTCTCAGGTGTTTCGGTAAGAATTGATGATTTTCCTCGTTTTCGTCTTTTTTCGTCGAACTTCCCTGGACCGGCTTTTAGAAAGGGTCTGGCGATATCTGGAGTCATATCAGTTGTCGCGGAAAGTTTTTGTGCTTAAGGATTTCCTCCTATAACAAACTCATTTAAAATGGATCCTGGAATTGATGGAGTATTACCTTAGGTTGATCGGTAACAAATGCAGCTCCAAAATCTTCATTAGTGAAAAAGATGCTGTTTATAAGCCATATCCCAGATTTTCTAAAGCAGATGGTGATATTGTCAAAAGTAAAACGTTTATTATATGCTTAAATAGTTATTGCCTTGCCAGGGTTATTCCTCATCCGGTCATTAAATGCAATCTTAATTGCTGATTTGAATTGTCCATAGACGACAAGATCTAACGGTTTAAGGCAATGGGAACAATGAGGAGGAAATGTTGGCAAAACGATTCCATGGGCTTTTGCAAAAGTAATTGCTTCTTTAAAGATACGATTCGATAAAAATTGGAAGCGGTGCATTACTTTGGCATAATTTCCGAAAAAAAACCGCAATCCTGGTCTGGTTGAAACCATTTGCTCTTGCTAGGCTATAATATTTGAAAATTCACGATTACGACGCATAAAACCTTTTATCCAATCCAAATCGGCAGATCTAATTTTATTCCAGGGCTTGGGGCCCACGATTTTAAGGCACACTACAAACTCAAAAGCTTGAATAGTGAAATACGTTCCTCATCACTGCTATTACCAGAGTCTTAATCAAGTGGTTGATTAAGGCATATTAATCTTGCCTTCACAACACGCTTCTGAAGGACTGACTACTTTACATTAGTTAGAAAGCTGCATCCCGACCCGATAATTTTTTCTGAAGGTTAAAGATCAGCAAAGGAACCGGAACTCTCAGATGTATAGGCACGAGCCGTTTTCCGTTTGTATGTACGAATCATCTATATACCTAAATAAATATAATTTAAATTAACATTGCCTATCTACTCATCAAAACAAATACTAGCCCCAATTCAATTGCCAACACAAAAACATTTCAATTATTTGAATTAACATTAATTTAAGTTGTACTATATATTATAACTTAAACGCAGAATAATTAATTAAATTAAGCGAAAAACATCGATTTAAAATAGCGCGAGAAATTGATCTTGCTCACATTAGCCCCCATCTCCACTATATAATTTTGTTCTAGCCACCACAAACTCACTCCTTGTCTAAGTGAATACAACAATGGTAAAGACAGTGTATGACCTCCGGTTTTAATCCAAATCTTTCCTCTCAATAATAGCTTTGATAGTGCCTCACCAAGTATGAGGTACAACTGGCTGATTTACAAAGCGTAATCTGATTATTGCCAACGTGATCAGTTTTCTAAGATACTCCATTAGAAGCTGTTTATAAGGCGCTATGTTTGAACAAGTAACAGAAAGTGTCTGAGAACTCTTTTTCATGACAAAAGAACCACCAAGACCTTCTTTGTACTTTCCTCAATTTACTTTTGTATATTCTAAAGTTTTTCTTACAGAATTCAATCCCATAAATTTCATTTCAATCAGCTAATAAATCGATCTACATATTTCTGAATTGAATAACTTGAAATCCAGGTTTTTAGTTTCCGGGATTTTGATTTCCATGATTATGATTTCCAGTATTTTGATATCCGGGATTTCAAGCCGCTTCCGTTTTTTGGATAGAAATTCAAGCCCATAATTAAGTTTTTTTTTTTTAAATTACCATCGCTTAAATTAATTATTTGACTTTTCTACTGAATTATCTAATTAATTCAAAAGCATATCGAACATTCTACCTTCAAATAACTTATTTGACAACTATAACTTGCTGTGCTGCTTATCGATTTAAATTCATTAAGGAGTGGAATGTGTTAGAAGCACTCACAGACATTTAGTTAATTTTTAATAAGTACAACCTATTTTCGCCAGATAATGACAGATTAATTCCCGAGCTAAATTTATTGAAATTATTTTCTGGCGCATCCTCCGAGCAGTGCTCATCAAAGAGTTTAAACTTCTAATAAATCTTCAGCGTAGTTATAACAAACTTATAATCATGTAGGTCTAGGTGCTAGTCCAATCGGATATTGAATGTAACGAGATTGCTAGTTCTCTGGTTAAAGCGGATTCATGGTCTGAATTTATATTATTATAATCGTTCTAAATTTGAACTTCGACTACTTAATGCGATGAGCGTTGACAATTTACAGACAAACGAGGATAGCATTCATTATCTATGTAGCAATCCTGTTTTTCACAATGAATTTCTTGTGGGATTGAATGTTGAAATCCTACCTCGCCCGGAATAGTGTTTGTCAAAATAAGTGTAAACTTCAAAATCATATTCAATAAATTTTGAAACTTGTGGAATACGTTTACCAAAACTTTCACATTGCGTTAAACTCTGGTGAATTAAATTTGGTACATGTTACTCTCTTATGATTCTACCAACAGTATCACAGTTCAGGGGTGAATATAAAATAATGTATGTAGTCTTGTTCTTATCCGCTTCAGAAATAATCTGGAAAACCAAATTTAGTTTTTGCAGTTTTTCAAAAAAAATTTGAACTTATACCGATAATAACGTTACCTGAATGACCACCGTATGTAATACGTCAGAAGTTACTGAATTAATTTTTGAGCAAGGATGTACATATGTCTGTAATGTATATACACAAAATGAAAAACCGCAAAAAGTAAAAAAATATCTTTGAGCACATTAATACAAAACTTCAATATTTATACATTACATTTCCTGTTTGGTATACAGTAAACAACAAAAGGAATAAATAAATAAATAACAATTCAATTTTTCATTTAAACCTCAAATCTAAAGAAAAATTATAAAACATTTTTCTCATATTGTAGGTAGGTACGGCACGTATGTTATTTATATGTTTATGTATAACAACTGTAATAAACTTTAAAAGCATACACACACACAAGAAGCAAAGTCTGTACTGTGTGCTTTTTTTCTAATTTGTGGTAAACAATTTTTATGCTTCATACTTCTTCGTCTATATGAAGCTTCCTGTGTTATGTTTTATTTATGCATGTCAAGCGTATATGTATCCTACAAACACCCAAAACCCGTTATATAAAATGGTTTTGGATAAGTATATACATATACAACAAAACCATATCATTCGTCTTCCTTGTGAAACCTCCCATTCATCAGGTAAACAGCTCTTTTAAAAAATGAAAAACACCGAAATTATATCTCTACATCTTTTATACCGACATGTATCACAACCTTATGATAAACAGAGATTTGTAATATGATATTCAGTCTTATGTCTACATAGATAATTTTTCTAATCATACAGGTAATAATTACTGTAAATATTTCAAATAGTTTTGTGTAGTAATTTATTATTTCCTTCGTACCATAATATCTTCTCGCTCCTCATTCATACGAAAAGGTGACAACAACACGCAAATAATAACAAAAAATTCTTAAAGTTTTATGTATACGAAAGTATTTTGTACATCGTCGCATTTTAACGCTTTTGTACAGAAAAATTTCTTTAAAATTACACAATAAATGTGTTGTAATTAAATTTAATTACAAAAGTAAAATTAAATACATTAATTTTTTGGTATATAAGCTTTAAAGTTTTTATTTATTTTAATGGTGGTGTAATAAAAGTTTTTCTTTTATATTTTCCCCAAAATTTGATGAAATTTGTAATTGGCTCAAGTTTGTTTGGTGCTAAAAATAATTAATTGAATTTCGTATCAATAAATACATTTTTATCTAGCAACTGTTCCAAAACTGTGAAAATAAGCACGATTGCGATCTGAAGTGGCAGAATTATAATTTGGTGTACTATATGAGCGTTTATAAACTGTTGCTTTCGCACCCATCTATTGTTCATCTGCCAATAACTGTTGCCTGATGTAATGTTCATAAATAAATGGGATACACTTCACGCAAACCTCGAAGTAGGCATCATAAAACTCAACGTACAAATTGGGGCATTTCAACTAACAATCAAGTGCCATCAAACTGAATAAATGGTTGTTAGTCACTTGAGAACCAGGTTTCATTTCCTCTCGATATTGTATCTATATATTGACCTAACGATCGTTGATAATCACTTGACAATTGTCACAAATGTACATCATGAAATTACATCAAATGTCTAGCGCATGTGTCAGCGATAGCAACCAAAAAGTTATAAAAATTATATGCCAAAACATCAGACAACTCAAAACTGATCAAATCACTAACCAAATAAATAAGTATGAGTTTACCAGCATCGGCTCGACATATGTAATAACAACCTGACAAAAAAATGGACGTCAAAGCTGATATAAAATGAAATTATTTGTTCCCAATAAAATAAATTCGAAAACGCCAGAATACACTTTGGGGAATAGAAAATTCCCAACTGCTAGAAAATCGTATCTAATTCTGAATTCCCGCGTGAATAGAGCTAAAGAGGTATTAATAAATTGTCAGTTATGCATGAGGACTCCTGGGGGATTATATGGAAAATGCAACAATTTGTCCATCCCAGATATTAGGTGCATTCCGCCTGTTTGTATATAAATCAAGTTTGCTCAATAATCTTGATTAGTAACGTTCCAGAACTTGACGTAAATGAAGGCAACAGGCTCGGAAGCAATGAGTTTCTTGCCAATTCTGGGCGGAATCATGAAATACGACCGGAAAATTTAAACGGATTTAAAAATATTTTCAAACTTATTAGATTAAAAGTATTCAAATTCACCATGATGGATGCAGACTGATGTTTAAATGCAACTTCCATAATATTTAAAGAGCAATGGCTAATCTCCAACAAGATTTTCAAAATTAATTTTTTACCGGTACAACATTTCCGTTTAAAACTGCTCGATTATGAAGTAGTTGTCGAATTAAATTTTTATGTTAAACTGTTATTTATTTGAGTTTTCATACAAAATATTTACGCCAACTTTGACCATTTTTTCGAATTTTTTTGTGTTTGTCCAATGAAATATTTTCTAACAATTCAATTTTTCGGTCGGATTTCATGATCTTGCCCGTTTACATCAAAATAATTATATATTTCCGGAAATTTTACAATTTTGAAATACAAAAGACTTCAATGCCATCTCATAAAATGAAGTGGCGACGAACCTGGGACGAGAAATTTGAAATTTGAAATGAATTTCGATTATCTTGTATGAGATTGACCATTGCTCTTTAAGAATTATAGAAGTTGCATTTATACATCAGTCTGCATCCATCATAGTAAATTTGAATACTTTTAATCTAATAAGTTTGAAAATATTTTTAAATCCGTTTAAATTTTTCCGGTCGTATTTCATGATTCCGCCCCTGATCTAGTGAAGCTTCCGTACTTCGGTATAGGAACTGTTCATACATGATGATATTGTGATATGTGATGTGATATGTGATGTGATATGTGATGTGATATGTGATGTGATATGTGATGTGATATGTGATGTGATATGTGATGTGATATGTGATGTGATATGTGATGTGATATGTGATGTGATATGTGATGTGATATGTGATGTGATATGTGATGTGATGTGATATGTGATGTGATATGTGATGTGATATGTGATGTGATATGTGATGTGATATGTGATGTGATATGTGATGTGATATGTGATGTGATATGTGATGTGATATGTGATGTGATATGTGATGTGATATGTGATGTGATATGTGATGTGATATGTGATGTGATATGTGATGTGATATGTGATGTGATATGTGATGTGATATGTGATGTGATATGTGATGTGATATGTGATGTGATATGTGATGTGATATGTGATGTGATATGTGATGTGATATGTGATGTGATATGTGATGTGATATGTGATGTGATATGTGATGTGATATGTGATGTGATATGTGATGTGATATGTGATGTGATATGTGATGTGATATGTGATGTGATATGTGATGTGATATGTGATGTGATATGTGATGTGATATGTGATGTGATATGTGATGTGATATGTGATGTGATATGTGATGTGATATGTGATGTGATATGTGATGTGATATGTGATGTGATATGTGATGTGATATGTGATGTGATATGTGATGTGATATGTGATGTGATATGTGATGTGATATGTGATGTGATATGTGATGTGATATGTGATGTGATATGTGATGTGATATGTGATGTGATATGTGATGTGATATGTGATGTGATATGTGATGTGATATGTGATGTGATATGTGATGTGATATGTGATGTGATATGTGATGTGATATGTGATGTGATATGTGATGTGATATGTGATGTGATATGTGATGTGATATGTGATGTGATATGTGATGTGATATGTGATGTGATATGTGATGTGATATGTGATGTGATATGTGATGTGATATGTGATGTGATATGTGATGTGATATGTGATGTGATATGTGATGTGATATGTGATGTGATATGTGATGTGATATGTGATGTGATATGTGATGTGATATGTGATGTGATATGTGATGTGATATGTGATGTGATATGTGATGTGATATGTGATGTGATATGTGATGTGATATGTGATGTGATATGTGATGTGATATGTGATGTGATATGTGATGTGATATGTGATGTGATATGTGATGTGATATGTGATGTGATATGTGATGTGATATGTGATGTGATATGTGATGTGATATGTGATGTGATATGTGATGTGATATGTGATGTGATATGTGATGTGATATGTGATGTGATATGTGATGTGATATGTGATGTGATATGTGATGTGATATGTGATGTGATATGTGATATGTGATGTGATATGTGATGTGATATGTGATGTGATATGTGATGTGATATGTGATGTGATATGTGATGTGATATGTGATGTGATATGTGATGTGATATGTGATGTGATATGTGATGTGATATGTGATGTGATATGTGATGTGATATGTGATGTGATATGTGATGTGATATGTGATGTGATATGTGATGTGATATGTGATGTGATATGTGATGTGATATGTGATGTGATATGTGATGTGATATGTGATGTGATATGTGATGTGATATGTGATGTGATATGTGATGTGATATGTGATGTGATATGTGATATGTGATGTGATATGTGATGTGATATGTGATGTGATATGTGATGTGATATGTGATGTGATATGTGATGTGATATGTGATGTGATATGTGATGTGATATGTGATGTGATATGTGATGTGATATGTGATGTGATATGTGATGTGATATGTGATGTGATATGTGATGTGATATGTTATGTGATATGTGATGTGATATGTGATGTGATATGTGATGTGATATGTGATGTGATATGTGATGTGATATGTGATGTGATATGTGATGTGATATGTGATGTGATATGTGATGTGATATGTGATGTGATATGTGATGTGATATGTGATGTGATATGTGATGTGATATGTGATGTGATATGTGATGTGATATGTGATGTGATATGTGATGTGATATGTGATGTGATATGTGATGTGATATGTGATGTGATATGTGATGTGATATGTGATGTGATATGTGATGTGATATGTGATGTGATATGTGATGTGATATGTGATGTGATATGTGATGTGATATGTGATGTGATATGTGATGTGATATGTGATGTGATATGTGATGTGATATGTGATGTGATATGTGATGTGATATGTGATGTGATATGTGATGTGATATGTGATGTGATATGTGATGTGATATGTGATGTGATATGTGATGTGATATGTGATGTGATATGTGATGTGATATGTGATGTGATATGTGATGTGATATGTGATGTGATATGTGATGTGATATGTGATGTGATATGTGATGTGATATGTGATGTGATATGTGATGTGATATGTGATGTGATATGTGATGTGATATGTGATGTGATATGTGATGTGATATGTGATGTGATATGTGATGTGATATGTGATGTGATATGTGATGTGATATGTGATGTGATATGTGATGTGATATGTGATGTGATATGTGATGTGATATGTGATGTGATATGTGATGTGATATGTGATGTGATATGTGATGTGATATGTGATGTGATATGTGATGTGATATGTGATGTGATATGTGATGTGATATGTGATGTGATATGTGATGTGATATGTGATGTGATATGTGATGTGATATGTGATGTGATATGTGATGTGATATGTGATGTGATATGTGATGTGATATGTGATGTGATATGTGATGTGATATGTGATGTGATATGTGATGTGATATGTGATGTGATATGTGATGTGATATGTGATGTGATATGTGATGTGATATGTGATGTGATATGTGATGTGATATGTGATGTGATATGTGATGTGATATGTGATGTGATATGTGATGTGATATGTGATGTGATATGTGATGTGATATGTGATGTGATATGTGATGTGATATGTGATGTGATATGTGATGTGATATGTGATGTGATATGTGATGTGATATGTGATGTGATATGTGATGTGATATGTGATGTGATATGTGATATGTGATGTGATATGTGATGTGATATGTGATGTGATATGTGATGTGATATGTGATGTGATATGTGATGTGATATGTGATGTGATATGTGATGTGATATGTGATGTGATATGTGATGTGATATGTGATGTGATATGTGATGTGATATGTGATGTGATATGTGATGTGATATGTGATGTGATATGTGATGTGATATGTGATGTGATATGTGATGTGATATGTGATGTGATATGTGATGTGATATGTGATGTGATATGTGATGTGATATGTGATGTGATATGTGATGTGATATGTGATGTGATATGTGATGTGATATGTGATGTGATATGTGATGTGATATGTGATGTGATATGTGATGTGATATGTGATGTGATATGTGATGTGATATGTGATGTGATATGTGATGTGATATGTGATGTGATATGTGATGTGATATGTGATGTGATATGTGATGTGATATGTGATGTTGTGATATGTGATGTTGTGATATGTGATGTTGTGATATGTGATGTGATATGTGATGTGATATGTGATGTGATATGTGATGTGATATGTGTAGTGATATGTGTAGTGATATGTGTAGTGATATGTGATGTGATATGTGATGTGATATGTGATGTGATATGTGATGTGATATGTGATGTGATATGTGATGTGATATGTGATGTGATATGTGATGTGATATGTGATGTGTTATGTGATGTGATTAGTATTTGGTTTAGTATTTGGTTTTAAAACATATGTTTAAATAAATAGAAAAGAAAAATATATAATATAAACATCTTATTATTTCGAACGTTGCTACTACAAATGTTCCATTTTTAATGCAAGGGACATTTTATAAACTTAGAGCTGCAATCATTGGTTTTATGGATATAACAGTTTCTGTAACAATTCATATCCTTATTATTACTGACAAAGAAGCCTCCAAATGCGACGTGGTAGAAGTAAAATAACATCCGTTTTGACAATGAAACTGAACGATTCCATTTATATAGACTTACAGGGAACTCTATATAATATTTGGTTATTTTGGGTGCCAGATTCGATGTAAATATACGTGTTTGATTTACATCGAATAAATCATAAAAAATGTCAGTAGAAAGTTCACGAACCATAAAACCCAATCCAAGTATTTATTCAATTTCTCATACAAAAAACTACTTCAAATAACCATATTTCATCCTGATTTACTGTGCTTGTATACCCACAACTAAACAAGTAAAAAATATTTATGTTAGTTTTGCCTGGAAAAATTAACAACATTATCATGTGCTGCATATTACACAACATATTTTTTAACTCAACAATTTCCTTTAACAAAGCTCTATAGTATATTATGCAATTGTATGTTTAAAAAACTAGCATAAGCTTATTTCAATATATACAACTCAGTTCTACAGAAAAAAAATTGGTAATAATCTCGTCTATTTTTTTTAAATATTTATCCTCGAAAAGCTTTCCTTGTTCTTATACATAATATAACATAAAAATATATGTTTTGATAAATACTCGCGTGCACAGCATTTTCTGTTATCAACGTTATAAGCTTATTTAATAAATAATATTACTGTCGTCTCAGATAACACATAAAATTCAAGTACATCGAGCTAATATTTTGGAAATTCAACTAAAAATTGCTTACCGTCGAGGTACGATGTAATCGAATATTTTTTAATTAATTTTTGAAAAATAAGTATGTTTAATTTAAAATATTATGATTGTTATATAAAAAAAAACAAACAATCAAACAAAAGGATATGACGTACATAAATAAATTTATTTAATATTTTTAAAGCTTTTCCAATATACATAATTTTAATATCATTTTTATTATTTTTTGTGTATTTCACAGGTTATTTTTGGCACATAACAGATTTACATTTTGATTCATCGTACACAACAAAGGGTGATATACTTAAAAGTAAGTTTCCTTTTATTATTATAATATATGCTGTGTAATAACAAAACAAATCAATAAAAAATGTAAATATATAATACAAAAAACTATAAAATTTTACGATTTTGTATCGTAAAAAACTATAAAACGCAAATTAAATAAAACGAAAAGCTCCCATATAAAAATGTATTAGGAAGGAATATGAAATTAATAATTTTTATGCCATTTTGATCAAGACCCAACCAATTTAGTGCTTACTATTGAAAGCTGTACGAGCTCAATGTTTAAAATTCTACTTGTTTTGTTTTTAGTTACTCTGTATCTAAACCTCTGCAACCACACCAGACAATAACAACAAACAAATTTTAATTTATATCTGCCACCAAAAACATTTTAAATGATAGTAATAATTTGCTGTTCTATATGTTTGAATTACACAAAAACAATTAATTAATTAAGTTGGCAAAAATTCATAAATTAAACCAAAATTTTTAATTATAATTATAAATAAAAATAAAAACGTATTTTGTTGTTGGTTTATTTTATTTGTTTATTAGTAATTTTTGAATAATTATTACTATGTTGTTTATCACAAATAATTTTAATTAAGTGTATTTAATTAGTGTTGTGGGTTTCATGTTTATTTAATATTTTTGTTTTCCATCCATCTGGGCTTTTGTTGAAATTGTTGGTTTATTCTAGTTTTGAAAATATAGCCAGTATTTAAATTCAAATAGCCATAAAAATTTAAACTAACTCTATTTGGTTGAAAGAGTAGGTGTGCCCTTATTCGAAACTGGCAAATAACTTGCTGGTAATTAACTTTGTTACTAGCAATCGGCCTTTTCATAGAATAGGTCTGTTGAATAAGCTTTTTCTTAACATTTCGGGCAGATTATGAGATGGTGTTCGCAAAACTAGATTTATTGTTTGTCATGGAATACACATCATGAGCTTAAACTGCGCCATTCGAACAAAATTCGTGCAAAACGATAATCGATTGTTTCATTGTACACGAGAGGAAACACAATCCTTTGAACAGTGCGCGAACGAACTACGAGAAATAAGCCGTGACTGTGATTTTAAAAATCTCAATCGCCGGATATGCAAAGGGTATTCGCCATCAATATGCCAATTGAACTGAAAAGTTATATAGAGACTAATGCAAACGTTGCGAAAACTAGCAACATTAGGAAATTGCATGACTGAGCAAGCGCATTCAGAACACACTCAGAAACATTTAAAATGCAATTTCCTGCGTATGTTGATTCGGTTAATAAATCAGAACCAAATACGACGATACAAGCCTCATTGCAGATGTACGTAGAGCTGTAAAAAATTATTGTAAATTTCAACGAGTTATTCAGTGATACCAGGGGATGCAACAAAAACTACAATGTCTTGATGAATGGGCCACACCAACTGTAAACGTACCGAAGTACAACGGCGACATACACATTTTTGGTGATTTTAGCGTCACAATAAATCCCTAACTGGAAAATCATCCATTATCAATGTTTGATAATTTACGATGCACCTGGAGGAGAATTTTTCACCAAAATCGACCTAAAGGATGTTTACCTGCAAGATGAACTTCAACATCCAGAATCTAATTTTTAAAGAGTGATACAAGAAATCGTCAGTCGGTGAAACGGAGGCAATTAAACACATTATGTCATCAGCATACCATCCAAAGATGAACGTGATCAGCCGAAAAATTCACCTAAACGTTCAAACGTTGAATAAAGGCTAGTGGGATAAAACAGATCTGGAATCTCAGCTCAACGCATTCTTATTTATTTATCGGGACACACCACCGGTCACGACAGCAAAGCTCATGCTGAATAGTTTTTGGGGCAACGACTGCCAACAATTTTCGATAACACAAAGACATTTCAAACCAAAAGGTGACTTATGTGTTCCAACAATCAATGATTCTAAATGGATGGCGGGGAGGATCGCGCAATAAATCAACCGATGGTTATACAATGTTAATTTGTCTAAGCAATTTGTCAAACGTAGACATGCAGATGCAATTCGAGAACTATGCAACCACAGCCTGAGGAGTCAACATAGGAATCCAATAATAAACTACATTGGTCTGCAACTTTAAGTACTACAATCGAACAAATATCTGTCCTCACCATCGTCATCTCCCCATAAGAATTTTTGACCTCGAATTTTCTGACTAAATTTCTGTGTTCTTCCTATACAGCTCAGATGGATTGACTGGCCGGAGTGAAAGTTAATACTTAAGCTTTTTCCATAAATTTAGAATCCCAGTGATTTTTGACTGATGTCGGTCGACCAGAAGTGGCAACTTTTATAGGAGCTTTCTCGTTTTTTCCAAATAATTTGAAGATCAAACAGCGTCTACGAAGAAATGATTAAAATAAAAATATTGGAAATTAAATTTAAAAAAAAAATACTTCAGAGTATATTTAGAATTTTACCGGAAAATAGTTTTGACAAAAAAATTTTTAACTAAAAAAATTAAATAGTGGATGGACTAGTGTGGATGAATATCATTTTACGTTCTCGTAAATTAAATCGAATTTGTCAGAAAGTCCCAGAATTTAGAAAAATTAATCTAAAATTAACACAAGTAAATGATTCAAGAGCTACTCCAAAAGGTGGGGAGGAGTACCGGTTTTCGTTCTCGTAAATTGAATCGATTTGAGTGGTTTTAGTTTAGGTACATTTTGGAATTTGTAAAGTTTGTTGGAAAATTCCATTCTATGAAAATTTAAGTCTTAGGTTGACTCAAGCAAATGAGTCCAGAGCAATTTGCAAAAGGAGGGGGAGGTATGTTTTTCATTCTCGTAAATCAAATCGATTTTATTAGTTGAGTTGTTTTAGTTTAGATTTATTCTGGATATTGCGTAGAGTTGGTTGGTTAATTCCAATATGCGGAAATATTAGCTTTAATGTTGATTCAATCAAATAAGTCGAGAGTTATTTTCTAAAGGAAGCGAAAGGTAATCTTTCTCGTTCAGGAAAATCAAACCGATTCTATTAGAGTAGTCTTAATTTAGATAAATTCTGGGAATCGTAGAGTTTGTTGGAAAATTCCACAATGTGGAAAATTTAGTCTTAGGTTGACACACAACACTATGGCTCCAATGCACTTGAATTGTAACCTAAATTGTACATACATGTAAGTTAAAAATAATAAAAAAACCAATTAATTTTCGTATTTGTACATTATTAATAAAAGCTTTTACATTACGCTCGAACGTACGAGTATATTTGTATGCCAAAACATGGAAATTTGATAAATCAAAATATCGTTAAAAACTCAGTGAAAGTTTAGCTCTCCGCACATAAACAATTAAAACATTATTGTATGAAATCAGAAAAGCTCAACTAAAAAGTTTATCTTGTTGCCCAACCGAAACATTTTAATTTTTATTTTTGCCAAAATATAACCGAGAAAAAATATTGAAAACATAAATGTTTTGTTCACATAACTACCTAAAATATAAAAAAAAAGTTTGAATTTTTAGTACCAAAAAAAAAAAAAAAAAAAGTTTAAAAAAAGTTTTTAATTTAATTAAATTAGAATTAGTTAACATGCTGGCTAAATATTATATTTTGTGCTTTCTCTCCACAAAAAAATTTTAGCTTAGTATACAAAACATTACAAAACAGTAGTCATTGGTGAATACTACGTACTCGTGCTCGAGTACAAGAAAATTGATTACTTGTCACAACACAAAGTTGTTTGTTCGAAATAAAATGCCAAGCTTAAAATTATATTATATATTTTTAGTATACAGACACGTTACACACATACACCATATTGTTGAAACACATACACAAAAATCAATATTATAACAAAACGATTTGAAAGCTCATTCTTATATTTTTTTATGTTTCGAGAAAATTTCATTTCGCTTTATTTAAAAAACGTGATCACGTTAATTTTTATTTTATTTTTATAAATCCAATAACATTTTTACGTATTTGTGTTATTTTTTGTAAAAGTTTCATGAAACATGATTGTGGTTTGTTTATATCAAAAAAAAAAAGTTTCAAAATGTAAACTTTTATAAAATGGTAACAAAATAAAATATTTTAATTTGACACACAATAAAAAAAAAGTTTAGCGCAGTATTAAATAACTGTCTTAATTACTGTCTATAAATTTATTATGTTTATATTCGTTGATGCTTAATATTTAATGTGCTTTAGGAACTTTTTAATTTGTTTATTGAGGAACTAAATAATATGTTTACAAATTGAGCTTTTACTGTAAAAATCAAGTTCAGAATTAACTAATTAGTTTCAGATTTCATAATTTGCCGCAAAATGTTTCCAATTGGAACCCTTATTTCATTCTGTTGATGAGTTTTAGGACCTACGACAGGGATAACAAATATGTTTTGTTTACTAGATCACCCAAATCTTCCACTTCTAGTCGTTTTTTGCAATCTCTTAACCTCCAAAAAGCAAGAGATGAAGTTTAATTGCAATGCATCCCATTGCTCAAGACTGCTATTTACGACCACCTCTAGCCATCTTGTGTGGAAAAGGTCCAGCGTTTTGTGTGGCCTCTGTTCAAAATATTCTTGAAACCTTTTCTACTCATTGCAACTTTGCTGCTTGCCTTGCTGGTTGATTTTTGTACCTTGCTTATCTAATTTGACACTTTGTTGGTCAAATTTGGCCTTGCCTGCTACATCATATCTCCCTGTGTCCAATGCTGATTTCTATTTTCCTGCAATACGCGCGCTTTGGTTCCTTCATTTTTTACTTCTACTTCCTACAGCTTAACTTTCTGCTCATTGATTAGGGTAACTAGTGGCACCCCTGGCGTTGGTGATGATTCTGACGATTTTCGCCCTCCTGCTCCAGCATCCTCTTCCACGGTATGTTCTGTAGTCTATAAAATAGCTCGCCCTTATTGTCTCCGGTTGAAACCCCAAGGCTCTGCAGCTCTCCCTCAACTGCTGTGATGTGGTGTTTAGGTTTTCAACCATTGCTGGTATTTGTTCTATTTTTTGCAAAATAATACGGCATTTTCCTAATTAAATCTAAATTTTATAAATTTTGTTTGAACCTTTTAACACAAATATTTATATTGCACATGAATAAGTTTTTAAAACATATGATTCTATTAATTTAAACCACAATAAATAATATTTAATAAAATTAATTTATTTTTTGTATTTTGAAGAGCTTTGAAAAGTTCTAACAATATTATAAAAAATATAATTTAAATTAGAACGCACAATTCCCTACTAAATCCGACGATTAATTGTGTAATTTAATTATTAAATGCATAAAATGGTAAAATTTGGTACTGTACATCAAAATTATGCATAAAAATTATCTGGTTTTACAATAAATAATTTTATTACAGCGAGCTGCAAAATAAATTTGTAAGTACCTATACATATTTGAAATTTTGGTGCGGCTGCTTAAGTAGAGATTGATTTTATTAGCATTTTATAAAATACACATTAGACTAAACGCCGTGAATTTCGATATACATAATAAAATACACTTGTGTGACAGCAAATAAAAAAAATTGTGAAAATTAAACTTTTCATTATTTTATTAAAAATTGAAAATTACATTAAAATACAAAAATAATCGAATTAGTTGAATTGTGTAAAATGATTACTACTATATTTTTTTTTTATTGACAGCAAATAAAATAAACACATAAATAATTTTTATAGTTTATAATGTATGTATGTGAATGGATATGGCGTACTAAATGGTTTATGAAAGTATAAATAAAACCTAATTATAAATTTAAATATTAAAATTAGTTATAGTTCGAAGCACAGTCCACACTCACACACCATATATGGTTTTATTGTGTTGGGAAAAATATAATTTATAGTTTGTGATTGGTGATATAGTAGTTTAGGTGGAAAGCCTTTTATTATACTGTGATATGCATACATTTTTTTTGTGGTGTGTAGCTCGATTTACTATATTTTATAAATTCAGTGGATTGATACTTCCACAGGTGATGAAAATTTTAGTGGAGTAAAGTCGATGTTTCATGCAAAAAATTTGTCTGGCAGACATAAATAATAATCGTTCTGATTGGTTGAAGATCGGCCATATTTTTTATCGTACCACAAAAATTAAAAATTGAACGTTGCTCAATAACTAGTATAAGATTAGACAGCAGTGAGAACAAAAGAATACGTATTCTAGAATATAAAAAAATATTCGAGAAGAACAAAAAGAGAAACACTTTTTAGCTTGTTTTATAAAATGGCAAAAAATATCCATACGACAAAAGTTTATTCATGAATTGTGAATTTCGTTTTTATCGTATCAAACAAAAAAATATTAACCAAATTTTTTACATGGATCCTTAACCACTTAAGAGACGGCTTTTTGCGAGAAAGTGTGTCCCTTAATTGTAAGGAATACAATGTTTGTTTTTCAATATTTTTCAAGTCACAAAACAAGCTTTGCCCGAGCAAGACTCGGGCAAATCACAAAAAACAATCAAACTACGCCCCCGAGTCGCGCTCGGGCAAATCACTCAAGTGGTTAAGTCGTCTACCAGAACCTCACATGAATCCATATTTGATGAAAATTTCAATACCTATAGGTGGAAATTGAAATTGAAATTGATTTTTTTTTTTTGTAATACTTTTATTAGTAAACTCCTAATTTATAAAAATGTATCGGAGCTACGATTCTTAATACAATTAAACATAAAATAAAAAAGAACAACTTATAATAAATTGAAATCATGAACTTAACTGTATAATACCGACAAACTAAAATATGTATAACATTCAATGTATCCAATCAATATATCCAAGAATGGAGTTATCAATAAATCATAAAAAATTTGCAATATTCGACTATCATTAATTCGGACTTATAGAAAAAATAATTGATGTTAAAAAAAATAAAATAGAAAGCAAAAAGTTTAGAAAAAAGAAAGCAAGAAGTTTTAAAAAAGTTTCAATATTGCTAATTTTAAGTAACCAATCTTTGAATAATCTACACAACTCATGGAGATTATTTGATGCAAAAATGTGGGCTGTAATTGTCTATAAAATTTCGGGGCTGTATATGTGTAGACTCTTTTAAACTGTTCCTTATTAGGAAAAGGAATTCTTAATCTATTTGTGTTGCGTAGATTGTATTTATGTAACGCTACTCAATATTAACCATACGATTGCGACTAAATATATAGAAAGCTTTTAACACTTTGAAAACATAAAGGTACCGAAGGGGCAAACATTTTTAATTTAACAAACAAAAGAAATGATGGCGTAGTTTTCGTCAGGAAGTTAATGATTCGCAATACTGTTTTCTGTTAAAGGTTTAATATTTGATAACTAAATACCATTCCAACATTCAATTCCATATTAAAGGCGAAAATTCAGGACTTCAAATATTTCTCAAATAGTAAGATGACCGTAAAGTCAACCTCAACGTGAAACTATGAAATTGAAATAATGAAATTGAAATTATGAAATTGAAATTTTGAAATAAAAATTACGAAATTGAAATTACGAAATAAAATTATGAAATTGAAATTATCAAGTAAAATTATGAAATTAAAATTATGCAATTGAAATTATGAAATTGAAAATATAAAATTGAAATTACGAAATAAAATTATAGATGTGAAATTATCAAATAAAATTATGAAATTGAAATTATGAAATGAAATAATGAAATTGAAATTATGAAATTGAAATTATGCAATTGAAATTATGAAATTGAAATTATGAAATTGAAATTATGAAATTCAAATTATGAAATTGAAATTATGAAATTTAAATTATTTACAATTTCATAATTTTAATTTCATAATTATTATTAATTATGCAAAAAGTTTTATTTGATAATTTCAATTTCATAATTTTATTTCCTAATTTCAATTTCATAGTTTCAATTTCATAGTTTCAATTTCACAATTTCAATTTAAAAATTTCAATTTCATAATTTCAATTTCATAATTTTAATTTCTTGATTACAATTTCACAATTTCAATTTCATAATTTCAATTTCAATTTTAATAATTACGAAATTGAAATTATGAACTTGTACGTAATTTCAATTTCATAATTTCATATTTCAAATTCATGATTACAATTTCATAATTTAAATTTCCTAATTATTAAAATTGAAATTAAAATTTAAATTATGAAAATGAAATTATGAAATTGTAATCAAGAAACGGAAATTATGAAATTGAAATTATGAAATTGAAATTGTAAAAATGAAATTGTGAAATTGAAATCATGAAACTGAAATTATGAAATTGAAATTATGAAATTGAAATTATAAAACTAAAATTGTAATTGTGAAATTGAAATTATGAAACTGAAATTATAAAACTGAAATTGAAATTGTGAAATAGAAATTATGAAATTGAAATTGTGAAATTGAAATTGTGAAAATGAAATTATGAAATTGAAATTTTGAAATTGGGATTATGAAATTGAAATTATGAAATTGAAATCATGAAAATGAAATTATGAAATTGAAATTATGAAATTGAAATTATGAAATTGAAATTGTGAAAATGAAATTATGAAATTGAAATTATGGAATTAAAATTATCAAATTGAAATTATGAAATTGAAATTATGAAATTGAAATTATGAGATTGAAATTATGTACAATTTCATAATTTCAATTTCATAATTATTATTAATTATTATGAAATTGAAATTGAAATTTAAAATATAAAATTGAAATTATGAAATTGTAATCATGAATTTGAAATATGATATTACGAAATTGAAATTATGTACAATTTCACAATTTCAATTTCCTAATTATTAAAATTGAAATGGAAATTTAAATTATGAATTTGAATTTATGAAACTGTCATCAAGAAATTGAAATTATGAAATTGAAATTATTTACAATTTCATAATTTCAATTTCCTAAATATTAAAATTGAAATTGAAATTTAAATTATGAATTTGAATTTATGAAACTGTAATCAAGAAATTGAAATTATGAAATTGTATTTGAAATTGAAATTGAAATTGTGGTTGAAATTGCAAGAATTGGAGTTGTGTTTTTGGACGTAATTTACTGGCTAACTCGATTAACTTTCACATCTATTGTTCTTCTCATCTAGCCTCTAGTCACAAGCCGTTTTTTAACTCTGCTGCTCTTCTGTGGCTTCTACTTTCACGTTTCCGTGGAATCATATATGGTGTCAATAATGGTGGTCCGGTGACATTTATATCTCGTTAATAGTTTTGCCGATTTCACTAATTTAATTATTTTGTTTGACTCGTCGACTTCCATTGGGATGGGTGGTTTTTGTTGCAGTGGCCACTTTGGTGGTCTTTAATCTTCCTACTATACGGTATGTTTTTTTTATTTGTTTTTATTGCACTAGCTCCAAAAATTTGGTGCCATATCCCCTTTCACACTTCTATCTCATTTATTCTAATAAATTCATACACATTCTTATATATGTACGTTCCTTCCCATTCATAATGATTCAGTTAAACTACTTGCACTTAATAGATCATCGAACATTTGTCTGCTCTGGTGAAATGCAGAACATTTCAGAATCAAATGTTCGATGTCCTCCACAACCCTACAGCTTTCACATAACTCACACACAACCAAATGGCGTTTCTTCAAACATTCTTTCCAATTTCCATGATTCAATCTCACTCGTTCTATAGTTCGTAACATTCTAGTTTCTCTTTTGAGCACCTTAAAGGACGGTTGTCTCAAAGGAGACCTATCCAACTCAAAGTACTTCTTACCTTTCACCCGACATTTTTTAACATTCTCTCCCATTTTCTCCATAGATTCACCTGAAACATGCGAAGTACGTCTCTGGCGTCCATGAGTTCATATTCATTTACATCCTTAATCAAACAAAACCGTTTCGCAAGCATATCAGCTCTTTTATTAAGTTGAATATAGATGGAAGGATGACCGCCTTCCCTCTAGATTAAAGATACTCATACACATTGCCTCGAATTCCTCCACCCTTACTAATTAATTCCGTCAAAGAATAATACTATTCTTCTTCTCTCTTGTGTCATTGCCAACTTGATCCCTTCCATAATCCCTATCAATTCTGCATTCATTATACACGTGCTGTCATGCATTCTAACCATTTTGTCTTTCCTCATTGAAGGAATATAAATTCCTACGCCTAGTCGATCATCATTTACACTTGCATCTTGTATATACTTCCACATGTGCAACATAATTCATTCGCATTTTGCAAAAATCACTCTTAACCGATAAATCATTCATCATTGCTTTTGTTGTGTCACCAAACTTCAACCGCAGTTTTAGATTGCTCGGAGGGAGTTTCGGCTTTACTGGGCGAATCTTGGAGAATGTTATAAAATTTACCAAGATCCATTCCTTTTTATATTTAAGGCGCGAATCACCCAATTCGGACCACAAAGTGTGTATTGGAGTTGAATTGATCGCTCTCAATACCACTCTGGCACAAGCATTCTCCACAAGCATCAACTTTTTAAACCCAACCTTGAACCCATCTCCATATATGCAGATTCCATACTTCCTTTTAGTTGACGCTAGCGCCTTACGTAACATATCCGTCAAACCCGGATGAGCTCCCCATTTCGGTTTGCTCACTCTTTTAATCACGTTCAATCTACTCTTGCAGTTATCGGCCAATTTTTCCATATGCACTTTGAAACTCATTTTTCTGTCAATCCAAATTCCCAAATACCTAGTCAATTTCACACACTCAATTCACTCATTATATACTCGCACATCAACCATCCGAATCGTTCTAAAAGCCACACTACAATATTTACTCGAATTAACCCTCAAATTCAATTCATCCAAACATTTGGTTACCTGATTCACACATTCTTGAGCCTTGCCCATCAGTGATATTTTACTGCCTTGGGGGAGGCCCACATACACCGCTCCTTCCACCCAATACGCTCTACCATACAAAACTAACTTTCTCTCATTCGTGAACTCATACACTCATTTGCAAATTTTCCAAGGAAACTTCAAGTGCATAAGAATCGGATAAAGTTTCCCTCGAACCACGTAATCATGTGCCCTTTCTATATCCAAAAATACCGCCACAATATACTTAATTTCCTTTTGTACTTCCCACACAAAATTGTCTACACATTCATTAGTGACGGAACCTAAAGGTGGTTTGCGGCAACAAGTTCTCCTCATTCACAAATTAATCTATACGACTTTTCATCATATCATTCACAATTTTAACAAATACATTCAACATACATATTCCCCTGTAATTTGTTGCCAGATTTCTATCCCGATCCCTTTTAGGAATAGGTACCACTCTGCTTTCCTTCCATTTTTCCGGTATCTGAATACTCATCAATACTTGATTGAGAATTCGAAGCAATGCCGCCTTGGCTCCGAATTCTAATCTACTGTGTTAGTTCCGGGGGTAGTAGATTGGGCTATTTCTAAAACTCCTCGGAAATCTTCCCATTCAAACTCCTTACACATGTCGTTCATAAATTCATTTTCGTTGTCAGGTAACAAAACTTCAAATCTATCGCTCAAATTGCTACGTACGTCCGTCATTATTTGTAAAAGGACGCCTCTATTCTCTCTGTCATCTAACACTGTATTTCTACTTTGCGCTCTATAACCTCTCACTCTATTAAATTTATCCCATACATCGTTAGTTGTGGTTCTATGTGTCATTTTGGACACATAGTCTAGCCAAATTTTCTTGTTCGCTCTACGGATAGCTTTTTTCAATCTTGCATTCATCCTTTTATAATTTATTCTGCATTCATGACATATACACCTATTGAACTCTCTCAGTGCTATCCGTTTCCTTTCATACCAATACTGGATTTCATTGTTCCACCAACCATTCACCTTGTATTCATATTCCCCTGACATTTATAGTGCACGTTTCATTCGGTTTCTCTATTTCATCCTCAAGTTGGTTACCCTCATTTGCTTCTTTCATTATGAGAATCTCATTCATAGGTTCGACCCATTTCTTACCATCATAATGATACCTTACGGTCTATGTCAACATGTATACCACCTAAGCATAGCCTGATCAAATAATGATCACTACCCAAATTCTCGTCTGTGACATTCCAAGTGACTTGGTCCGCCACCTCGCTAGACATTTAAGTTAAATCTATCGCGCAGGCTGTCGACCCCACTCTCGCCATTCTAGTCGACCCACCATCATTCAGGACTACGAGATCAGAATCCAGAATGAGGTGGGTCAACCAATTACCTCTAGCATCAATATTCTCGAATGCGCCGCATATTCTCGAATGCGCATATCATCCGCTAGAAACACGTCACTTTCTCCTTCCTCCCATTTAAACAAAATTTGAAAATATCGTTGACTTCTCTCTTTGTCAGACATAGGACCAGGCTGATATTGGCACGTGTCAATATCGCCACGCCGCCGAAACGTCTTACTCTCACGCTCCCAAGTTTCACACAAAATCATCACATTCACATCGTTATTGGTCAGATAATTCCGCAACATATCGCCATTGGCATATATGCTGGGAATATTTATCTGGCCAATTGTCACGCATTCATTGGATCTCAGCATTCGCTCTTCCATTCAAAGAAATGAAGAAGGTAGGGGGCATTTATAAACGCAAATGCGTTCTCTCTTCTCCTTCCCTCATTCATCATCACTCATACTTACATGGTTATTTCCAAATAGTGTTAATTCATTTGGAGTTAAATTTGAATATCTCATTTCTAGCCATGCTTCGTTTTTTTGATTATCTCTATGTCCAGTATGTCCATTGTTGGATTACTAGTTGTTTGTTGATTTGATTGCGGTTGTTGTTGTTATAATTTTTGGTTTAATTGTGTCTATTGCTGACTTAAGGTTGAAATGGTTTTGTGATTTTGTCTGTTCTAGTTGGTTTTCTTCGTTTAGCGGCTTTTGTAATGTGTTGGGTTAAAGGCAGTTTTTGGTGTATCTGCGCATATGTTGTCTGGTTAGCTGGTGTGGTGTTTGCATATAATCGAAAATATTTGGCTTTCGCCTTGGGAAATGTTAATCTATCTATACAGTTTTGATTTTCACTAATTCTACTTCTCGTTTATATACTCGACATTCCTTACTGTTGCTGGTGTGTGCCTCTCCACAATTTGTGCATTTTAGTGTAGTGCACGGCTGGTTGTGTGGTGTTGCTTCATTACATTTGTGGCACTTAGTATCACTTGTACTTTTTTTTTTGTGTGACCAAATTTGTGATATGAGGTGCACTTCAAAGAATTTGAAAGGTACAACCGAATATTTAGTTGTAGAAAACCGGCCCTCACATATTCCGGTAACACTGGTGAATTAAAACTAAGGGTAATTGCTACTGTGTCCGTTAACATGTTTGCCACCCATTTCTTTATACTTCTATTTCGCCTTGGTCCTTAAGCCCTTCTTTGATTCCGTCCACAGTTAAACTTTTTTGACCGTAGCAGAAAATGATTCCTTTCCAACTGTTTAGTATGGGGTGTTCCGTCACTTTTACTTTGGCCAACTGCCCCAGCGATGTGGCATTCAATAATGCATCCGTCGCTGCCTGATTTTTGGTCAGAACCAGCAGTTTTCCCACTCTCGTGCTTGATTATTAGATAATTTTCATTCACTCCATTGCAATCCATTGTATCTCCACCAAATCCTTATCTCTTTATTCGCATTTCTTCGATATTTTTGACAACGGTGCGAATCTATTTCGGCTTTCAAACATCGCCCCTCTTTAGGGCTGAAGCCCTACTTTTTCCTACACCTGACTTTGCTTCCTGTCTAAAATCACGCCGCTTAAATATAAACAAACACTTGTTGTTGTTGCTACCAAACAATAGTTCACTTAAAACACTATATATTTGCGTCCACCATCTTTTTTAATACTATAAAATTGTTCTTACACCACTATACAACTATTTTAGCTTAATGAAAACCCAAAACCACTTAAATTAACTATTTATCAATTGAGAAAGGAATTGTACGACGAATGCGGATGCACGGCGTCTACTGCTATACTGTTTGTTATAACTCATATTCTTTATTCTTCTGCTGAAGTCTCGGAAGTGGTTTTGATGTGGATTCGTGATGTGTTGATTTGGTTCATCAGAACGGTGAGTGAGTTGCTAAAATTCCGATCTTATATAAATATGTTTCTGAAATAAAAATTTTGAATTTTTAAACACGACGAATATGATTCTGGATCTTAGAAGTTTCGTCGTTTTTTTTATTTTTGTCTGTAGACGACTATCGTTATATTACCTAGCACAACCCCCCCCCCCCCCTCCCTCGAATGAAAAACCCCATAAAGGTTAAAAGTGAAAAATCGAATCATCTACCAAAACAATCCAAAAATCTCTTCGCTACTCTTCACTTTATGACAAAAAAAAAATCGATGAACGAGAGAAGTATGTAAACATTTTTTGTACGTTAGACGTACTGTATACTGACCAGTTAAGCGTTTTTTCCATCACAACAAAACATTATCATAGACTCATAAAAACGATACATGTTGGACATGACTTTTTAGTACTAAAAATTACCGGTACAATATTTCAGTTTCATCTTGGGTTCTGAAAATTTAAAATAATTTTTTCTATTTTGAAAACTGTTTGCCATAATGGAGTTCACGCCATATTTTGAGTAAAGATCAAATTGTTATTATCATTCTTGTCGCCCCATAATAATTTTACCCTTGGGTCCCATCACTGATATTGATCTGTAAGTACGTTAGATGCCCAAAAAATATTGAAACAATTTTTTTTCCAAAACAATATATTCCAATTCCAAACGTAATTTGCATATCTTCCACAATACGTTTAGGAAAAATGAAAGTAGTACATTTTAGAATTTTAGACTTTTTATACGGAACGAATATGAATACTAATAGGCCATTTTTATTTATGTTCCCGTACATTGAGATAAAAAAATCGTATACACATCCCAGTGGAAAACAAGATTACAACTAATCTAAAAGTATGTAATATTCGTTTTGATATTATGTATTCGAATGAAAATGGTTTAATTTACTTTTTTTTTCTCCTGTTCGACAACATAACATGAAAACCCACGTGGATTTGAAATGTTATTTGCCCGCTCCCTCTCCACCATATTTTTTTATATTCGCTGTATATTTATGTAGATATATGGGTATGTAATGTGTGTGTATGCAAAAAAAAAATAACAAAAATTTAGTTTTGTGATCGGAATATCAATGAATTCGTTTTTCATTTTCATATCTCATTGGCATATTGAGTTGATTGCTGTTTGTTGTTCTGCGTGTATTTCTGCTCTCTGACTACATTTTGTAATATATGTACATACATTTAAGTCATATATTGAATTGTGGAGTGGAAAACACAACATAGTTATGTTTATTATGCCTCTTGTTATATGTGTACACAGTATTGATAAGGAAAAATGGATCGTTTTTTTTATGCCGCTACCATATATTCCAAGGATATATGAGAGAGCTTTTATATATTTTTATTTGGCGGTAATTTATCATAATATTAACTGTCAAATTATTCATGTTTTACTTTATTATATTGAACTGAATATCCACGAAAATATGTGTACACACATTATATACGAGTACGTATATGCGAAATAAAATAGCAAACACGATACGTTTATAGTATTAACGTTCGTATTGGTACACTGCTTGTTGCAAAATTCCAACATAATTGCTTTTGGAATTATGCCAGCTTTTATTTTTATTTCGGGGAGGCATTTTACGTTTTATATTTTTTGGAATTCACATTATTTTATTTACTATTTACGCAAAATAAATTTATTAGGGCAAATAAAAATATTTTTGGCAATGATGTTAATGATAAATGTTTTGAAAGAGCTTTATTTTTATATAAAGCTCATAATAATTTGTTTTTATATTTTGATGTTTTAACAGAGCAATTGATTTTTATAAAGAAATAAAATTATTTTTTATACTCGAGCTTAATCTGAATAGTAGTTTCAGTTAGTTAGATCTGGATCAAAAACAAATAATATCTCTATTCCGAAGAAGTTTTTTTTTACCTTTTATTACAACTGGTTTACAAATTATCTGGCAGTTTATCTTGAATAATTTAAATGTTCATTTAAAATCCAGTTACTGCTTGTGGTATGCCTTTCTATGCTATCAGCGACAGTTATATTGGACGTATCATCCGCTTGCGTTGCTATGTTTGTCTCCTCTATGGCAGGTCTGAGGTGTATTTGTATAAAAAAAATATGATATCTAGGGCCACCAATGTGAGTTCATCACGCAAATTCACTGGATAAAATTTGATCCAGTTTTAGAATTTTTCATTTCCATTTTTATTCCTTACACGCTTGACGACATCCTTAAAGCTAGCAAAACCCACACAGCAGAACGCGATAAGATAGTATGGATAATTATAGGCAAATTTTAGACCATTTTAATTAGGCTAATTAAATGACATATTAAAATTTGTTTTATTTTATGCTCGTTCTAGGAAAAGCATTAGGCTTTGCAATGCTAGCAGAATTCGCATCAAACATCGGACCAAAACCAAAATATGAACGAAGACCAAAATCCATTGGCATACCAATAATTTTAGGCGCATTATGGCTTATTTAAATGCCTCGATACAATTTTGAGCGTCCTCGTTCTTGACTAAGCTTAAGGGCATTTAATTTAGAGATAGCCATGTTTGACGGGCTCCACTCATTCTTGAACAAACTTCAGGTACCTAATTTTTCGTTCTAATTTTGGTTTTGGTTTTATTTGGGTTCTGCTAGCTTTAAGTTAAAGGACTCACAGCTTCCATAACGACATTATGAGCCTAAAACTATTTGTATGTTAATTGATGTTGTTTTGTGTTCTAATTTCTGGTTTCGTCCAATTTTCCGATTTTCAATTAAATGTTGAATTAAATGACATAAAGCTTGGAAGAACAAATGAAGTTCAAAACTTTTTAATGAAATTTTTCATTTGGTTAAGACGAGCCTAAAATTGTTTCATTGCAAAGGATCTTGAATTCGTAGGATTTGAGTTGTAATTTCGGGTTTGGATCGATTTGTTGGGGCCATAATGAGTCTAAAAACATTTGTACATACTTCAATTGATTTTCTTTGCGTTATAATTATGATTTTAGTCCGATGTTTCATTTAGGTTCTGCTATCTTCGAACTAAACGAAACCTTACAGTCAAGATCGAATTGGGTTCAAAATTATTTATCGAGGCATAGGAATAAGCCATAATGAGCCTAAAAATGTTATTTTTGTAAATGGATCATGGCTTACGTTTTTATTTTGGTTTTGGTACGATTTTTGATTTGGGTTTAGGTCAACTCCTATGTTAAAAATGTAATCTTCATTGCAAAAATAGAAAAATCTCCTATGGAAGCAGTCACAGCACGTACTCAGATATTCACCTCATTTTGCATAGTTATCCCAAAGTATGGGAAAAGCTTTAGTGTGAACTTGTATTCCGAATAGTTAATCCGAATTTTGATGAAAATCATATTTTTTATTAAAACTTGTCCTTTCCACAAATAACAGTGTCTGGGTTCTTTGAAACAGCCTTTGGAGCATGAGTCTCGGTTAGCTGGTAACCAAGAGCGCTCACAAGACAACTTCACTTTAATATGTCATTGTATAGAGGTACCATAGTCAGGTACGGATTAAAACGGCTTTTTCTATAATATATACAGGTTAAGTAGGTACACGCAGAGAAATAATTGGTCATATTAACCAATAAAGTAAGATAACTTTACCAAAAATTGTTACAAACTCAACTTACTTATTGATTGGTATATAGTATAAATGTTAAATAGTAAAATTAACATAGAGAATAAGTAAAATAATTTAAAAAAAAATTTTTTAGTTTACTATTTTGTAAGTAAATTCAACCAATATATAAAGATTTTACTACAATACAAAGTGAAATATGAATAGCATTTTGGTAAAATTAATCGAACGATTAAGTAAAACCGACAACCTTTTAAAGTAAATAAAACCCACACTATAAAAATAATAGGGTAAAGTCTACTACATATATAAGTAAATTTAACTTAAAACCTCTAATAAAATTGAGCCTACGTAACTCAAAGTAAATTTCACAAATTTTGAAGTGTAAATTGGGTTCTTTTGCATGATAACAAAATATTTGTTATCACGTCGAGATGAAGTCTCATCTTTTCAAAACTGATGAGGTAAACATTTTGAATCTTTTTAATTGAAAGACTCGATATGCTCATCAGATTATGTAATTTTCAAACTACGAAAATAATGAATTCTTTATTGATAATAATATGATTAACTTAATTGTAGTTTTTATAATAATTAGTTTGTACAACAGTAACATATTAGGTTTTATGATTGTGATATATTGAATTTTATGCTAATTATACATTAATGTTAAGCAATTAAGCTTTATGCGGTAATCGCATTAGATTTGGAAGGCTAAAGCTTCCTGAATTTTTTATAAGACTTAACCTAAAACTAAAACTAACTTAAAACTAACTTAACACTAAAATTACATAAAAACTATTTACAAAATGTACAATAAGTAAGCTGAGCAAGCCAAGTATTGTATTCAGTTTAGAAATTGTGGGCGATTTCCTTTCGTGATTCGTTTTCTGACGACAGTAGTTTGAGGAGATTGTTTGACAAAAGTTTTGACACGAATTCGTCTATCGTAAGAATGTTTGACATTTTGTGCAGAACCTTTATGGATGTATGTTTGAAGTCAGGTGGTCGAGGCCAAGCGTTTAAAGCAAATCTTAGAGCTTTGTTTTGAATTATCTGGAGAGTTGCTTTCTCGGTTTTGTTTGTGAGATCGTACTAGGCCGGACCCGCATAGGTTATTATTGGTCTAATGAATAGTTTGTAAATCATGAGTTTAGTTTTATAGTCTAGGCCGCTATTGTAGGATAGTACAGGGTATAGAAGATTAAATGCAATGTCTGAGCTATGTCTCAAATCTTTTATGTGTTTAGAAAAACTCAGTATTTTATTAAGTGTGACCCCTAAATATTTTGCCTCATCAACAACTTCGACAACTTGGCTGTTAAGTGTAATTGGTATAGCTTTTTTCAGTTTATTTTGGTATACGTACGAGTGGGGTAGCAGAAAAGTAATTGGGTTTTTGATTCATTTATTTTAATATTTCATTTATTGAAATAGGTGTTGATGGAGTTTAGATGGGACTGAATTCTTATAGAACATTGTTATTTATTATTTATTTTAATATTTCATTTATTGAAATAGGTGTTGATGGAGTTTAGATGGGACTGAATTCTTATAGAACATTGATATTCACTGTAGCTGGAACAAAAAATAGCAGTATCGTCCGCAAATACCTGGATACCAGAGCCTTTTGAATCTGGTACTGGTATGTCGTATGTGAATATGATGTATAGCAAGGGGCCTAGAACTGATCCTTGTGGGACTCCGGCTTCTATTTTTTTGATTTCAGACTTGGTGTCATTTAAGCTAACAAAAAACTTGCGATTTTTGAGATACGAGTTGATTATTGTTGTAAGATATGGAGGTACATCAGCTTTAATTAGTTTGAACAACAGTCCATTGTGCCACACCGAGTCAAAAGCCTTCTGAATATCCAGAAAGGCGACCGCGGAGAATTTTCTACGTATTTTTTGCAAATTTGAGATTGTTTATCAGGCGCATTATTGCATCAGATGTGGATCTATGGTGCATAAATTATTTGGTTGACAGAATCTCGGAGCCTTATTGAGATAACCCTTTCCACTAATTTGCTCAACCCACTTAATAGGCTAATAGGTCTAGTGTTTTCCGGTTTACTAGGCTTTCCAAGTTTTGGGAGAACAATAATTTTAGATAGTTTCCAGGTATCAGGAAAATATGAGCATTTTAGTATGGCATTGGTAATTGAAGCTATGTAACGGAAGCCACTTAGTGGAAGGTTTTTTATAGCACGGTTTGAGACTCCATCCACACCAAGAGATTTTTTGTTTTTAAGTTTACGTGCAATCTCAATAATTTCATCAGCGTTTGTAAGAACAGCCTGAGAATTAGAGTTTAACTCTGCAGACAGATACGCATTTACAGAGTCGGTTACTTCATCGACACCAATATGTTCCCTGCTGCTAAATTGTACACTTTCGTAAAAATCAGCAATTTTGTTTGAAACCCCAACCGGGTCGATTATGGGACCGTCTTGGTCTTCAAGAACAACATTTGCTAATTTAGCTGGACTGATAATCTTTATGCAGTCGAAAATGCTGTTTCAATTTGGTACCATTTCTGACAGTCTATTTCGGAAGGTTTCTTGTTTGAAAAGTTTTATTTCTTCGTGAATTTGTTTGGTGGTGCGGTTTATTAATGTTGGACTAAAAAGACTGGGAAATTTTCTGTTTTTATTTCGGAAGTAATTTCTAAGTTTGATCAGGCGGGTAATATGCTCAGGAAGTCTTGTTGATTTAGCTTCTCGGATTGGTACAAGTTTGTTAACAGCCTCATTAATTAGTTGTGAAAACCAAGTTACCTTAAGATCGATATCTAGTGGCGAATTTATGGGGATCTCTAGTTCTGGTATTAATTTATAGTGAATGCAATGTCTAAAACCCGGCCAGTCAGCATTTCCAAAGTCATAATTTTTTGACTCCTGAATGTGAGAATCTATTTTAAAAAAGTTATTTGATACATGAAACAAAATAGGAAAATGATCAGAGCAAAACTCGTAGAACACCGACACTGTATCTTCAATTTGAACGTTCTTAGTTATGGCAAAGCCCAAGATCGCATCACCACAGGTGCTGAATCTTGGGGAACAAATTTGCACATTATTTAATTCACAGAATTTGAAAAGTTGAACACCATTTTGGTTTGTGTTAGGACAGTGCCAAAGAGGGTGACGTGCATTGAAGTCTCCACACAATACAACAGTTTGTGCTGAGTTAAATATGTTTGTCAAATCAGACGGAATAATTTTTCTGAAGTATATTGAAAAAAGGGTGAAAGAGTGAAACCCCTCTCCAATAGTTAAGGATGTTGCTATGAAATGCTCCTTAATTATTGCTTTCGGGTTAGAGTGTTTTATGCTTTTATTTATTAAAATAGCCGTACCGCCTGAGTTATTTGAGCTTGAGTTTGTTCTATACACATTGTAATTTTTAGCGAAGAAAGAGCGTTTTTCAGATAGCTTTGTTTCATTTAGACAAATTATATGGGCTTTATGTCTCTGAATTAGGTCATGAAGTTCCTGGCGACGTGCCAGACTAATAAGACTATTACAATTAATAGATATGATTTTCATTTTAGAAATTGACAGACAAAGTTCAGATACATTGACTTTTTGGTAGTTAAGTCTTCCATCTTATTCAGTTTAGACATAAAGTCTGTAATTTGGTTTGTTAGAGAGAAGAAATCAATTCCAAACAACTCCTTAGAGGTGGAAAAAAAATCTTCTAACTGTTTATTTGAGGAATAAGGTGTCTCTTGAGGATATTTCAGACGATTTGAAATATCAACGGTCTTGGGTTTTGTAGGTTTTTGGGCCATTGAGTCAGCAAAGGAAATGCTATCTTTTATAAAACTGGATTTGAATACATTTGGATTTCTATTTTGTTGATTTTTAGTTGTCTTGCTCAACTTACCTATATATGTTTGTCGCGCGGTGCATCCGGTGAAACTGGCGACATGTCCCTCTCTGCAATTGGCACATTTTATGTTTTCCATTTTCCCATTTTCTAGGTCACACGGACATTTTCCTGTTTCATGAGTTCCTGAACACTTTACGCACTGGTTGTTCATGTTACACCCAGATGAAACGTGTCCAAAGGCTTGGCATTTTCGGTACTGAGATATCGGTTGCTTACGTTTGATCTCCCAGGTGATTTTGTAACCACAGCATCCGTTGGTTAAGTGAATGTCCGAGTATTTAGTTGAATTTTCGAAGGTTACAGTGAAACAAGGCAGCATTACTGTGTTTCCATTTTCTTTACTATCCTTTATCGTTTTTTTGATTGGGTACACGTTGATGACCTTTAGGTCTTTCGAGAGAAGGTCACTTTTGATGTCCTCACAGGGCGTGTCCTCATGGATTCCCCTTACGATGAATACTTTAGGTTGTTGGCCCCGGATAGTGTAAGTGTAGGATTGATAGTCCTCTTTTTTGAGTATCTCTACAATTTCGCTGTGGTTGCTGACATTCTTTGCAAAAATCGAAATGTTGTTGATATTCACTTTTATTAATGTGCCATCGTATTCGCGAGCAATATCTTTGATATTGGCGAACTTACACTTTGGTAGGTTCCTCAAGACAATAGGAGGTGGTCTGATTATTCGCTCAGACTTGGTGGTTTTGTTTTGACTGTATGGGCCGCTAGTTAAAATTTCAGAATTTAGTTGGTGAAATTTTCCGCCAACTACAGTTTCTGGGAAGTTTATTATTTCCGCTTCTCCGGTTTCTTCTTCAGATGAGTAGTCAAATTCATTAAGCATGTTGTTTACTTGATTTTCTATGATTCCGCTACAATTGGCGGTTTCGTCGTTGCGTATGCGCTTTTGATCTGTTTTAACAGGCATATCAGGATCAATTTGATCGGATTGTCTGCCTCGTTTTGAGTTACACGCGCTGGTATTTTTACTCGGCGCTTTGAAATCTTGCAATGCCTTGTTCACTGCACGATTTATCATGATATTTAGTTGGCTAATGATCCTGTCGTCTATCGGAGGGGTACCGACCCCCTTTTTTCTCATCTTGTTTGTTTTGTGCAGTAAGCTGCGCCTGTTTTTTCGCAACCCGAACAGCTCGGAATTTTTAATTTATACTTTCTTTGATGCTCGAAATGTATTCACTAATTTTTTTTTACTGTACTTTCACACAACACTTTTCACTTTCACACGAAAATTTTTTTTTTTTTTTTTTTTTATTAATATTTTTACGGACACACGTTTTAAGTAACATGTTGAATGACAATGATGACTATATGGACGAAAATAATGTTCATTCTTCATGAATTTAAATGAAGTAAAGATCAATTGACCTAACGAATTATATTGAAAATGCAATAATAATTGTTACCTATCGCCGATGTAAATTTAACACACCAATTTGTAAACTTTACATTGCAAGAGAAAATTTTTGTTAAAATATTTATTTTACATTGTAGATTAGTAAAGTTAGCATGCATCTCGGTTAGTTTTACAAATCTATTAGTATTTTTCAAAAAATTATTTATTTTACGAAAATTATTATTTTACTTTATCAATTTAGTTAAATTAACAAAGCATTTGTTAAATTGAGTTATAAAGAGTAGGATAAATTAACTACAAAATAGGTTGATTTTACAATTTTAGGTTTACTTATCGATTTGCGAAATATTTTTCTTTGCGTGTACTCTGATTAAGGACATGGCGGAGTAATGACACAAGTACGTTTAAATTGTCGTGCGTGGAAATTGAAAGTGGAGTCAAAAGGTATATTTTATACATCAGCATGGTTTAGTTTGTCTCCAACAGTGATAAAAAAAATCAGTTCCTTTTTGAATCGCATTACGAAGTACGATGGGAAATAAAAATATTCTTTCTTTTTGGAACCACTAGAGTGAAACAAATCGTTGTCTTTTTAAGTATACAAGCAGGGTTTTTTTGTTTTAAATGAAGGATTCGAGATCAGCATAAAAAGTTGGATCTAAAACTATGTTACGTGGTAGTTGGTGTCCTGGGAGATCCGAGTCCTTTTTACCGGATAGTTGTACGGTTTTCCAAGGGGTTTGTGTTATCGGTTAACCAGTCGCCTTATTTGTAGATGGCACGAATGTTCGGGTTTAATGACATTTACCACATAATGGAAATTGTCGTAAGGTGACAGTTTAGAGTTTTCCTTATTTTTGACGTGCGAAAGTAGCTTTCTTTTAATTTTGGATTCGGAGCCGGCTACATTGAATTCCCACCACAAAGAGCGACAAAATACACCATAGCCAAACAAAGGGAAAACAGAAAACAAGATTGCGAGGTAAAAGATAAAACTATTTTTTATATATAAATACATATAGTATATATTATATATACAGTCAAAACTAATTTGAGTGGTACGTGCAAGTGGTAATTGCATACAGGAAAAATTACACACCTAAAAGGGGTAATAAGTCGAAAGGAAAAAATTAGTCCCGCAATCAGTGGTAATATTTTGTTGGTATTTGTGCGCTGTGGGGGAAATCTTCCAATATACCACGAAGATACACCCGTCGTTAATTAATAAAATCCTTTGTTGTGGTTACGATATCCACCCACGACAAAACCGGTAACGAGCCAGTACGTGTGAACATCGATAAGCTACGAACAACACGTTCTAAACGACACCAACTACGGACGTGCACCCAGGAATTGGACGAGTTGGACATCAGGGAAGTGATTATCGATTACCACGCCAGGGACAAGAGCACTCGACGATCGGATCATCGCGAGTTTAATTAGCTAAATATTACAGGCTTAACTAGGTAGTGTAAGTTTATTTTTTGGTTGTAAATTGGATAACGACAGACGTTTCGTATGACCTTGTCGATTTCAAGGTATTCTTTTTTTTTGTAGAACAACGTCGGAGTACGGCGAGCTCCTCGTGCACCGCATGGATTACGCATCAGTTGGTTTATATGGTCGTTACGGGTAATACGAAAGGGTCTATCATTGTGCTTTTGACTCACTTTATTTGAATCTTTGTTTTATATAACAAGTAGCATTAACGTATAGATAAATGAGCCAATGATAATTTGTTGTCAATTGTAAATTCATAACAAAATAAAAATGTTGCATGGGATTATTTATTTACAAAACTTCATTATGTTTTAATGCGATATAAGTTTGGGAGAGAAGAGGGGGGTGGTGTTGATGGGTTTGGCCGGTTGAATTCGCTGCTATCAAGATCCTGGACTGGAATCATCCATAAATGCATTGCGGGTCGCGGGACGTAACAATATCGCCAAAAATTATAAACTTATGTTAAATTTGTACAGGTTCAAATTATCTGTCATGCTGCGCCATCAGTTGGGACATTTTAAGAAAATGGTCATTTGTATGAGTAGAAATATACTATATATTATTTTTCATTTTCAGAAAATATGCATAATAACAAAAATGCCCCTACTGATGGCCCGGAATTCGGTATAGTGATTGTCAGATTAATCACTGTGACAATCACTGTGAATTACGCTAGATCTGACAATTACTGTGAACAGAGTTTCATGTTTTGAAGTGGATTTTCTTTAATAGTATTCTGCTGCGTTATTTGTGATTATGATCTCCTCTCTGGCCCTATGGGTTCTGTTTGTGTTGGCACTCTAGTTGTAGTTGGAATCCTTTCTCTTCTAACATTGCTGTTTTGAGTCGATTGGTGTGTTCTATTTCTTAACATTTGCAGTTGTACCGCTACTTCGCATCCTTTATAGTTGGCTGGGTGTTGTACTTCACCGTCTATACACCTTGCAGGTTCGGTTCGACTAACAGAACAGTCTTTCGCGTTGTGTCTGCCGGCACATTTAACGCAGCTAATGTCTCTCCCGCAATATCTATGGGTGTGGTTATAACCTTGGCATTTCTTGCATTGGGGTATTAATCTCGTGTTCTTTTTCAGTGGTTCTATTTTAACCCTCATATTAAGTATTGTTTTGATATTAAATATATTTTCAGTTTTTTTCGCTTTTGTTGAATATGAGCATGATTAGCGGGAGCCCTTTTTTAACGATCTTGGTTCTTTGAATGTATTTAACTTTCTTTCGTTTAAGGATATTTACTGCGTCTACAATTTGCAGTTCATTCATTTAAAGATCTTCTATTATATCCTGCTTCTTGCAGGTGGGATGGAGACCTCTGGCCATAACCTTAATTTCTCGATTATTTTTCTCTTCATATATATATACCACTCTTTACCTTCTTCGGTGAGCTTTGGGACAAAAGCTCTGTATGCATCATGATCTCTTATGTTTATCTTTCAAACACTATTGTTTAGTGCAACTTCTCTATAGTTGTTTGTGGACACTGATTTCATTAGAGGTTGGATATTCGCAAACTCAGTTATGCTTATCAAATTAATTGACTGTAGTGCTTTAATCTTCATTGCAACCTTGCGTTGTTCTTGTTGCTGGTGATGTTGGGGTACAGGCACTGGTTCGACAGTTTTAATAACTTGCGAGAGCTCTGGCGAACTTCTGGCGAAAATTCTGCTCTTCGTTTTTTCCTTGGTCTTTCCAAAGTTTCCACAACCTCTGTCAGTTTGGTCTGCTTCAGCTCTTCATTTTCTTTCTTTAACTTATCGATTTCATTGTTAAGTTGCGATGCGATTTTTTCTATTTCACTCAGCCTTCTGCATAGCTCAACATTGTCGATTTCCTGCTGAGTTGCAAACTGTATTGTCTAGATGGTGATCTAGCTATTTTTGCACGTCGATCGAATAGGCATAGCAATGGTTGGCTCACCCCAGAATCCTTTAACCCGGCCTCGTTAGAGAGTGGATTAACCAACTGAGCAGTTGGTGTACCACCAGGGGTAAAAATTACTTTTTGTTGTAAACCTATTGCATTATAATGACTGATTATGAAGCAGCTACCAATCTAACCAGTGAAATTGGCAGTGGGTCAGTGGAGAGAACGTCATTTACGCCAGAGCCTCGTTGGTCAATTAGCAGGGAGAACCAGGTGCAGGTGAGGTTGACATTTAGGCTGGTGTATTAACCTTCTAGACCCTTGCCCTTTACCCCCATTATCAAAAATGTCATTAACTTCATAACCCTCAACTGCCCATTAACGCTGAATTAACGTTTTAATTCACACAGTCAACCATTACTTTTATTGTTGCAGTTCCTAACTGTTTTTTGGCCTGTCACAATTTAAAAGTTAATAACATTAAAGCTGTGATATAAATCAAGGTGTTAATTATTATTAAAATATTAATTACCCTATAATATCAATAATAAAAGTAATAAACAAATATATTAATTAATTTTTTGTGTTACAATAACTGTATTAATTATTAATTATATATAAAAGGAAAGCATATAACACCATCAACCACCAAAAAGTACGTATGTGTACCCCTTATAAATTAAACCGTCGAACGCAATTTTTTTTTTCACATAATTTTAACGATAATAATTTAAAAAAAATAGTTATAACAATATATTATAATATGTGTAGCAAATGAGTTTGTAATGTGGAGAATTATATAACATCGTATACAATGGGTACAGTACAAATTGAATAAAAACCTTAATTAAACTGAATAAATAACGTAAAATACACTTTTGAATAATTAAATTGTGACATGTTTTGTTCATTTATTATATAATAAATATTTAATTAACAAACAATTTTTTTAACATATACTATGTAAAATAATAAATAAATCAAGTGTTATAAATATAGCGGAGTACTATTATAGGGACCTAACATACACCGACACCCAAGTTTGTTCATACACAAAAGTTTAATAATTTATCGATTTTACTAGCAAAATTTTATTTATTTTAAATAAATAAAATAAAATATTGGAATTTTTATAATGTGGTTGATTTTGCAGTTCTTTCATTTTTCAAAGTCCTTCATTGCAATTCGCATTAAAACACAAAGTTTCCAGAATGGACACCAATATTTTATATAAATTTTTGTGTAATTCGAATTTATAATAAAATCAGAATAATTAATTTTTTTCTGAATATTTTATTTTGGAATTTTACTATAGATTTATGGTAATTATATTTTATTTAAATACAGACATTTAACACATTTTTCAATATTTATTTATTTATATTAAAATGAGTCTACAAATTTGGCTTAAAAAATTATTAATGTACAAATACCAACCAAATGGCGCAGCGGTTAAAAATTTGCCGTTTGGATCGGGAGGTACCGGGTTCGAATCCCGATAGGGGCCGGACGCAAAAATGATTTTTCATCAACAGATTACAATGCGAAAATCTGTGATGAGATGTAACACATCTGTGACTCCCTGTCGGAGTGCACAACTCATGTGCCGACCCATCTTCGGGGTAACGGTAATATTAATTTCAAGCTTTAGATGACAAAAACATGCGGTAACTGCTGCTATAAAGACATGTTAGCCATCCATAATGCATTTTTCATGAGTTCACTGGTTACGTTTCTAACACTAATACCCTCCAACTTTGCTCTCAGAATATGTATCAGAGGAAACAAAACAGAACCACTCCTCTTCGTCACGATTACGCTCCCGCAGTCCAGTTTGTTTTGCTTTTTTTTCCTTTTTTTTATTGTTACGTTTTGGTGCATTAAAGATCGTAGCCCATTGGTTTTTTTATTTTTGTTTTATTTTGCTCTTCTTTAAGTCCGCCTTCTCTGGAGTAGAAGATAATATTTCTGATTTTCGTTTCTTGCGAATTCGTCTATGTATAAATTCGTGGTAACAGGAAGTCGATACATATCTAACCCTCCACTGTATTCTCAGTCTAACTATATTTTGCTTGCTGAAATTCATCCAGCATGACACCCGTCTCATGAAACATACAGATATCTCTCACATTCAAACGAAAAAGTTAAACACATTTTTTTATTGAAAATTCACTTAATCACAAACTAAGCTGGTCTTCAATCAGATATGTATGGTGATCAGAAAAGAAAGAATTTGTGATTCAAACTATACTGAACAAGTAAACTGTGAGCTTAAATGTTAAAACCTTAAAATAAAATATTATTCAACGAATATATAATGAAGGCTATTATTGAGGAGGATGAAGTTTTAGACTGGAGCCGTTATGCGAGTGTGGTAAATCATCCGAGTGAATATAGAAACTATTATATGTAAGTAGAAAAATTCAATTTGTTCCCGACAATTAACTATGTTTGAAATCTTGATATTTTGAACGATGTTGACGTTTCAATTTAACTAACGAAAATTATACTTGAGGACAGCTACAGTTGTTTTATATTCACATTTGATATTTTATAAAGTATCCCTTGCTTAAAAACTACCAATAAACGCAGATATGAATGAAACTCGAGAAACCTTAGTGCGTCAATCTCTCACAAAATAGCCATAACAGGTAAAATAAAATTGTAAACTGTTTTAACGAATTTACTAAACTGTATGAAACGGTAAGAAACGGTTTACTAGAAAGAAAACTGGATGGAGAACTGTTGAGGTTGCCAGCTGGAAAAACATAAACAACCTTAAATTTTTTTTATAAAAATTGCGGAAAACGTATAAATGTTAAAAATTATTAGCCTCTATTGCGATTGGCGAGTCGTTTAACAATCGACAAGACAGTGCCTTGTCGTGCCAATTTCTGAGAAATTGTGGTTATAAGTTTTGTTTTACGCAATTGTGAATTATACTTTTGAAAGCTGTTGTCAAAGTGGCAATTCGATTGACATTTTGTGTAATGCATACATCTGAAGTTTTTAATTTAAAATAAATTCATGATTTCTCACGAGTTTTTTATGTTGACGAGTATCAGCAAACCTTGTTACATGATGGCTACTGCCAACCTGCATATTTTCACTAAGCGCATGCAGAGGCCTCCACGGTGATCTTTTGCCGGCTACGTTCTCAGGGAGAAGTGCGAAGGGTCGTGGGGTTTGAGGCATGCATGGCTCCTGGCTTTCACCGTGATTAACAGAAACTTAAATAAAAATAATCCGCAAATAATAATAATAAACCCGATGTTCCGCCGAAATTCGTCGGCCGGAACTTGAGGAACGAACCCAACAAAATTATAAACCGAGAACGGTGCCTTGGTGCGCGCATCCATTCGAATTCAAACGGGGACTAGCCCTGGTTACGAAATTGGATGCGGGCACCAAGGGACCGCAATCAACACGCCGACACAGAGGGAGTCTCCGCTCCCATCATTCCGACCGAAATATTTAATAATTCATTTTTTCAGAAAAAAACCAAAAAAAAAACGAAGAGAAACAACTTCCCACGAGGAAGTGGGAAAAACAAGAAAAGGAGAGAACGAGACGCGAGAAGCGAGAACAATATGCATCGAGCGTGCACCCGCTGTGCGGCGCTCGATTACAAAAATTTTCAAAATTATAACCACAAAATTTTTTTAAATATATATAAAAATAAAATCAAAAAATTTAAAATATATATAAAAATAAAATTAAAAAAAAATTTAAAATAAAAATAAAAAATTGTACCTGACCTTCACCAAGGTCACCCAGTAAGGTGTTGATGCATCCTTGCCCGCCAAAATGAGTTGCGGTGTCTCACCGAGAAAAATCGCGAATAGCCGGCTGGCTACCCGTCGTCGTTGCGGGGCCTTTCCCCGATACAAATAAAACAAATAGCCGGTTGGCCACCCGTTACGTTGCGGGGCCTTTCCTCGATACCACTAAAATTGGTTCACCGAAATAGATTGGGCGTTGTCTCGCCAACCGTAAATAAAGTGGCCTCAACTGGCCACCCGTAAACAAAATTAGCGAGCCGTTAGGCAACAGTAAATATCTTATGTTTCGTCACCCCGTTACTGTAACTCCTCTTCTTGGATTTGAATTAATTCACCAATTATAAATTCTTTTGCAAATCCTTTAACAAAAACGTTGCTATCCGCAAAATGAACCCCAATATTGATGTTTCACACTTTCAAATATCATCCAGTAATATCTCCAGGTTTCACCATGAGCTTTCAATATGGTGAATACCAAAATTTTGCGTGGCGTTGTCTCGCAAATGACCTTCAACAACGTCACCCGAAAATAAAATAATCAGACAGACCACGGCAATATAAACCGCAACAACTTATGATTATTTTTAATGATCGTTTCACTTAATTTTTGTTGTTTTTTTTTACAAAATTCACTTTTATACCAATTTTGACTCTAAATTATTTACAGGCGTAACTAAAAAAAAAAATGTTTTTACCAAAAAAATACAAACAAATAAAAACTTTGCTTTTCTTTTCCTTCGTTTGGAATCAAAATATTTTATTTTATTTTTTTAATACATTTATTCATATTTGATTAAGTAAAATCAAAATGAATCCAAAATACGGAACTTTCTGTATTTTTCTTTCATAAAAAAAAAATTCAATCCACATTCGATTGATTACTTATTATTTTATTTTTTTTTTCAACTTTTAACAAAAAAACTCTACTCTTTTTTTCACAAAACCCAAAACTCGACTCCTGACACAAGCAAAAATTCTTGCGCCACACAGCTCGCAAAACGTTCTAGAAGAAAATAATCTCTCTTCTCTGTTTCTCCTTTATATCAATTTTCATTGATATAAAAGAGAAGCATATAAGAAAAACATTTTTTTCTAAAACGTTTTACTTTGCACACACTCGATGCGCGTTGCTCTCGCTCTCTCGTCATTCTTTTCACCTCTGCGCCACCACACGATGAGGTACAAAACAAAACGTGGCGGGTGCGTTCAGCTCACAATTAACAGACAACTACGAAAGCAAAGACAACAACCGAGGTGAATAATATAACACAAAAATCGTAGTTGCGACCACACAGTCGTAAGAACCTCATTATCTCTAAAACGAAAAATATTAAGAGATGTAACTAACGACTCATCGTCCAACAAACGACTTATCGATCGTTACAAAACATCCAGCAAAATATCTGAGCATAATATACTGCTAGACATATTATGCTGTGCAAAGAGTGGGATAATTTCGTTTAGTTCGGAACGAAGCTTGCCAGGTAGGTCATGCTGGTTAATATCTACGGAACTTTTGAGAGGCTGATATAAATCATTGACAATTGGGGGAGCTATCCCAAATTCTCTCCAAAAATCCATACCTAAATATAAACATTGTTGTAAATCTGGTGCAACATGAATTCGGATAATTCCAGTTTTATTCAAATAGGTGATGGGCAGATTAATATGCCCGAGTATTACATTTTTCTGCCCATTAGCGGAGCAAACGTATGATGACAAACGATGAAATTTATATGACGAGCTGATAGATTTCAGAAAATCCTGAGACCTGAACCCAACACTTTAATATCTGTGCCACTGTCCAACAATCCCCGCATATTGCGACCAGCTCATCGCTCAGCACATTGGCGTATGGCCTGCCATCGACTTCATTTGGTATGATAGATTCTATGCATGCTTGAATTAGATGAAAACAAAATTATTGAGCTGGACGGTTCGAGCGTGCCGTCTCGGGTGGGCTTATTGTAATCACCGGGATGGTTCGGGGTGACATAATTTTTTGGAAATGTTGCATTTACGACAGTTCGATTTAAGTACATTTTCGCTTCCACAACCATAGCAAAAAATATGAGATGGCGATATCGGGCAATTTCGATTAACGTGGCCTATGTTTTGGCAATTCCAACAAATAAATGTATTATTTGCAGCATCATTAATGTTGACGTTATATACTGGTTTTGGTTTAAATCCCGATTAGGAAGATGAACAATTAACGTAGGCCGGTCTATCCTTTTTAGTCAGTTGATAAGCCTCAATTTGGTTTTTATGATATGATGAAGCTGCCAACTCAGCCGGATTGCCAAACGAATCAAGTTCATTAATGGATTTTTTATTCAGTTCCAGAAAATTTTCAGGACAATATCCATTTCGTGTCCAAGTTTGTTCCCAACTGACACAGGCGGAATGAGTTGATCTATGGAACTTATCTTTTTATCCAACATCTGCAAATGAAACTGCAGACCGGGCCGCATTTTTATTTTACATATCTTAATAGTTCAATTTCAGAAATCGCCGTAGGAGATTTCATGCAATTTTTAATAATGCGCAATAAAAATAATCAAAGGACTCTTTTGGCAAGCGCTGTTTACGATTATCTAAGAATATCATCTTCAGTTGAGCCCACGAAACTAAATAATTTCTTTCCAGGAAAAGCCAGTACAATTTAAGAGCCGCTCCTTTAAGGAGAGCGCCTAATTCTTCGAAAAACGAAACCTGAGAGACGTTATGTCGCACCGCAGACCGTTCTACCCGATATAGAAATCGATCTATATCAGTTTTTTCAGTGGTAGAACCGTCACACCGTAAATCCCATTTATGAAGATGCTTATAGGGAGAATTTGAATGCCTAGACACGGCCGATTTAGAGTTACCTTTAATCTCTTTATGGCTATGACCATGACAGAATTTAGGTGGAACTTCCTTACGGGTGAATTGAGGTTCGGGTATTGTGTTATCCTTCGTTAGCGTATTCAGATTCGGCTTAGGTACGCGCTCTTCCATGAAAGGAATACCATTTGTTGCCAAACGTTCGTTTATAATTTTGAGTAGCGTATCTAATTGGTCGGGTTCCATGCTAGAAATATTCGTTTGTACCACTTGTGTGAATTCTGCCATAGGAGTACTGGTACTGCAATCTTTTAGTGACGAAGCTTTATTAAAGTTAACACCAGAGGTATGGGTAGGTGCGGTCGGTTGGAATGAAATTTGCTTAGGTGCTATAGATAGCGCTGAAGTATCAACTGGTACGAGCACACCTGGCTTTTTCTTCGTAACAACCTCGGTTGAATCGGATTTTGCATCAAGGCTGTAATCTTTGGAAGCCATGGCCGTATTAACGGTTGCGAGGGTAGTTTGAGCAGATGCGGCTGGTGGAACTGAAATTTTTTAAACCCTAACGCTTGGACGGTAGTGTCGATAAGCACGACCATAACAGGTTTATTTTTCGTATTGACCTCGGTTGCATCGGATTCGCACCCGAGTTCTTCTTCCGTAGGTCCTTGAATATTAATAACCTCTAATGTTTTGTTAAACGATGTTTCTCCGTCAGCCTCGTCAAATTCGTCAACATGCTATTTCTGCATACATTCTCTCAATGAAAAAATTATATTTTTTAATTCGGGAATTTCCTCTTTTATGGAGCGCGAACGAGATATTCTAAGTATTCAACCCTCTACGTGGAGCATTCGAGACAAAATTTTACCATGCTCTTCTTTGTTCGTTGCATTTTCAAGATCTTGAATAGCTCTTGAGATTTTGTAATTTAGCTTTGCTTTTCATAATTATTAGGGGTTTTTACGGGCCGCCTCATGTGCGCGAGTAGGAATGAAAACGGGGACTTGTTGTTCTGAAATTAACTGTTCTTTCAGTTTAGTATAAATTTCCAAGGCCGTTCCATGAGACTGCGAATTTCGCATTCAATCAGAAATTCGTCGTGAGTTAATTGATCCTAATTCAGAGACATATTTCTGTGGTCACAACCAACAACTGCTAAACTCGACTTAAGTCAATTTGTTTGATTTGATGACATTTTTCAGGTTTTGGAAATTTAGACAGAATTCAATGTATGGCTATTTTTATATTGTCTTAAAATGCGACTGTATATATGCTTCAAACAAATACTAACTAAACTAATTTGTTCATCAGCGATTTGTACTTGGAGTGGTTTGGATTGCACATTATGGTTAGGTATGCTGCAAAAGAATCGACACTAACGGATTGTACTAAATTTGGCTTCAAGGTATGTCCAGTGTCCTGACCTAGTGAACTATATGCCTTATTAAATTTTAATAAATAAATCACTCTTACTTTGGTTTCGGAGAATACATATGCTATGTTTGGGCACCTTCCCCCAAACCAAAAAATTTATTAGCAAACCTTGATCCAACTTATCGTGTCTGAGGAGCTAAAACATTTAGTTTGTCCAAGTATAAAGTTGTAACATTTAAGATTAAATTTTTAATTGAAATTGGTCAAAATATTAACAAATTCTTCCCTGATACGCGACCTAACAGTGTCAACAATATTCTTATCAGATATTCGGCTTTCTACACTTGCTACAATATGCGTGTATGGATTGAAATTATAGTGGAGGGAAAAATTTCCCCCTAATTTTAAAACATATTAATTTTTGTTGAATTTCTACATAAGCTAGGTTAGCTAATCCATTATTCGAATTAAAAATCCTATTACTACCAAATGTTTGGTTCTATCAAATTTCTTTATATGTATTAATTTTATAGATTCAAAACATGTATAGCTGGATACAGGCGCGTACGCAGGAAGGGGGGGGGGGGTTACTAGGGGTTTAACCACCCCATGATTCAAGAATAGAAAAAAATTAATTAATAAATGTATCAACAAGGGTCTAGCAAATGTGTTAATGCAAGCTATGCGTAATCTGGAAACAAATTCAAAATTCATGATTGGACAAGGTTATGATGGAGCTTCAGCAATGCGTGGACGATTTCATGGTGCACAAAAATATGTGCTAGCTTTATATGTACACTACACCAGCTGTGATGCTTGTGAAATTTCATACGAAATTGTATAGGATCACTCGGCAGTGTATACAATTTCTTTAACACCCCAAAGCGCCAAGTCACGCTAAAAAATTGTATAGACGAAACGGCACCTGAATCAACAGGAACGCGATTCAAACAAATATGTCCCACACGATGGATTCAACGCCACGAGTCTGTCCTAGTAGTTCTGGAGCTTCAAAAAGCAGCAATCTTTGCGATGGAAATTATTTCTGATTGGGATGACAAAACAACTTCTTCTTCTGCGATCCAGCTTCTATCTATTATTAGGAGTACTGAATTTCAAGTATCTCTTCATGTGCTTGCCAAGGTTTTTGGTATAACCCTGCCACTAAGTCGTTCACTACAAACAGTAAATCTGGATCTGGCCGCTGCAATCGAACTGGCAAAAGATGTTGAAGATGTGCTAGATGAAATACGATGCGAAAATGAAATGCAATTTAATGCAATTTTCAGTGACGTCAAGAAAATATGTGACCAGCTTAATGTAGAAATACGAATTCCTCGTCTAGCCGGAAGACAAATTCATCGCTGCAACATTGCAGTTGAAAATCCTGACAATTATTATCGTATTGCCATCTTTATACCTTTTCTATATTCTACAAAGATGCAAGTTCACGATCGGTTTCTGAAACATAAAAATATATAGCAAAATTTTATCTGTCTTTTGCCAGATGAACAAAAATTTTCATTGGAGCACGAAAAATCTGCGCAAAAATCCTTTTTGAAAAATATAAAAGTATTACGAACTGCAGCATAGATGAGGGCATTGGTGAACTGAAGCTATGGTGGCGCCATGCTATAAATTCTTCTAATACACCAAAAAATGCTCGTATTGCATTTTTATCATGCGACGAATCAATTTTCCCAACTGTAAGAAAATTACTTAAAATATTTGTAACACTACCGGTTGCAACATCAAGCAGTGAACGTTTTTTTCAACATTGAGACGACTCAAAATTTATTTACGCAACACAACGAATGAAGATAGGCTAAATGGATTAGCGTTACTTAATATTCATCGTAATGTCGCGGTTTCTGTTTTTTTTTTATGCAGTTCTAGATGAACTAGCAAAAAGTTCACGTAAATTAGAAATTCGCTTGTAGTAGGTAATTATGAAAAGAAAAAATCTTTGAACTTCAGTCTTAACTTCTATCGCTCTTTAATTGTTTTAGAAAATTGTCTTTTACTGAATCTGCCATTTTTATTCTATTTTATAAGAAAAAATATATAATTTTTAATATATTTATTAACTTTTCTTGATGAATTTTTTATAAATTTTTGTGATATAATTTTTAATATATTAATTTTTCTTTAATCTTTAATAGTTAAGTTCTTTCTTCTATAGTTTATGTTTTTCTAGTGAAATAAAATAAAATATAATATATATTAGCTAGTTCTATTACGTGAAATTTTTTTTTTTATAAAATATGTTTCAACCCCCCCTCCCCCCCATGGCTTCATCCTCCGTATGCGCCTGGCTGGACAAAACTTTGTTGAAATAATACCGTTTCTCATATTTCGGTCATTTAGTTGGTGTAATCATTTCCATTTGTCGAGGCAATGAAGCAAAAAAGTTCGAAATTGTTGAGAGCAAGACGGATCGGAATGCGGTTTTTTGCATTTGCTTCCAAAAATTATTAGTAAAAATCGCCCTTATCTTTTTTTTTTGAACAAACCGGAAATTGTATTGCTGCAGCCAAAAATGCATTCAAAAAACGCATTTTTTGAGACGGCTTTTGGAAGATTAGAGAACTTTGTGAATAAGAGTCAGAACTAGGCTCACTCAGGTTCCCGGGAGTTAAAACTAGCCCTACTCGGGTTCCCAGAGGATTTCGAGGTCGCTGATCACGATTATGATGTTTAAATTGACCCACATCCGACCTGGAGCTCAGGAACGCCGATTAACGTCATCTCCGTGGGAGTCTCCCAAAAATCACGCGGGGAAGGGGAGAAACTCGGCGCACGGGTTTTTTTTTTGGGTCTCTGAATCCAAATATGGCGTCGGAAAACACCCCCCAGACACCTGGTGCGCTGGAACCTGAACGCGGCTGTCATTCCTTAGAATTTTCCTTATAATCAGGTCGATTCAATATAGATCTTCTATTCTCAATATCTTCTATTCTTCTATATTTGTATATGAAAATTATTAAATGTCGAAATAGAAGGAAAAAATAGAAGAATGGCTATTCATATTAAAAATAAACAATTTTTTTGATTTTTTCGCTTAGAAGGTTTTTACTAAAAATAATGCGACCATACGAAATAAAGAAATTTTTGACTGTTGTAATGTTCTTTTCAAACATTTGGTTTGTTTCATAAGTTATCTAACCGTATCTTGATTTGAATTTCAAATAACTACCGACTCCGAATAATTTTCAATATGATTTTGTGGGCTATGTGTGATTCTAGATGGCTTTGATGTATTTGCAACAATTTACGTTTCCAGCAATTATATTTTTTGAGTTATTAAGGATAAAAAATAATTAAAATTTCGTTTTGACGTTTAATGTTCACGTCGATACAATGAATTCTTCTATTCTTCTTGAAAAATCTTCTTCACTAAAACAGAATAAATCAAAAATAGAAGTATCTTCTATTTTGCTATTCAGTGTAGCAGTGGGATTGTAATCTTCTATTTTTATTATTGAAAGTTCCAAATCGAATTGTTTTCTTCAATTTTTATTTTCATAAAGTATGCCGTGCTAAAATTTCATGGAAAAAAAACTCAATGTGCATATCCATACTACGGTAACTTGAATCCGGTAACTACTTCGTTTCTTTCCCCTTTATCTATAAATGTTTTTTATTTTATAGGTAAAGGGGAAAGAAACGAAGTAGTTACCGGATTCAAGTTACCGTAGTATGGATATGCACAATGAGCTTGTTTTTAATGCGCTAGTAGATGTCACATCCCCAACTTTACCAGCGCATTTATGCTGTGATATCTTTTTCTGCAAATGTATAAATTGCCAGGTGTCTCAACAGAATTTTCTGGTGGGGCGATGGTTATTTGGACACCGTCAATAGCACTGATTATATTCCTCATTCCATATTTATCCTGAAACCTGTTAATGGAACATTACGATATTTTATAAATTAATAAATATGATACAATTTTTTTCATACCTTGATTTGTTTCTAGTTTTTTCTAAAATAGTTGTAGGCAATGTTCTGTGCTTTGGCACCAAATATTTGTTTATAAGGCAAGTTACATTGTGAATACATCTTGACACACTAGGTTGTTACAGGCCCAACACATTGTTGCTACCAACGGAAGCTTGATAGCTCCCTTGCCCACAAAAAATGCAAAGTAGCAAGCACATAAATAATAAGACTCATTTATGTACCCTAATTGCATTTCCAAATAATTAATACATACTTGTAATTTAAATGGTATTGAGTTGAAGCTGGCTTTTGCTACTAAATCGGTTACAAATATCACAACAATTCCCTTTTGCAATCAAAAGTACTTGTGGAATACACTATCAATAAGCTGAAACGGATCCTTGTTTATTCTTATATCCTCCAGTCTCATTTTTGGTTTTTGTCTACAAAAATTTATTTAATTAATTTTTTTTAAATAATTAATAAATTTACTTACGAACCAATACGCTTTTGGCGGATTCTTTCACTTCGCATTAAACAAAAATTCATTTTTAAATTGTGAAGATTTAATCAGAACACAACCCGCTTTTGATAACAATCGAAAAAAATCTATTTCTTCTTGTCATAAAAGTCTCATTTTAATATCTTCTATTTTTAGTCAAAACCTTCAAACGAAAATTCAAAATAATTGTTTATTTTTAATATGGAATAGCAATTCTTCTATTTTTTCCTTCTATTTCGACATTTAATAATTTTCATACACAAGTATAGAAGAATAGAAGATATTGAGAATAGAAGATCTATATTGAATCAAGTTAAATATTTTGTATAAAATTTGTACCTTTAAAATTACCCTTACCACAACCCGTAACAAGTTGAACTATAGTTTGGGAACCGATGCTATTTGGAATAACTTATATTCATAAGATTAATGTTGAAATTTAAATGAGAACACAAGATATGGGCCATCAAAGTCTAAATATGAACCCACGAAGAGTGTGAAGTTTTGACATTTATTTATCGTAACCGTTTTAAATTTTATCTTGGAGTGCAATTAGAGAATTCGATTATTGCAAAAAAAAGGCAAGATAAGTTATCGTTTACACGTTTACAAATTATCTTACTGCTTAGAGAATTAGGGCACAGTTTTGGTTTTCTGTAATAATACATTTTTGACATTATAGCAAGAGCAAATAGAAGAAAAAAAAATCGATTTGGAACTTTCAATAATAAAAATAGAAGATTACAATCCCACTGCTACACTGAATAGCAAAATAGAAGATTCTTCTATTATTGATTTCTTCTGTTTGAGTGAAGAATATTTTTCAAGAAGAATAGAAGAATTCATTGAATCGACATGAATATCGGCTAAACAACCCGAAAATCATCATTAGGGCGTTTTTTGGGGCGCTGAATCCGAATTTGCCGTCGAAAACGACCCTCCGAACACCTGGTGCACCGGAACTTGGCACTGAACCGCATCTCCGTGGAATCCTTCCAAAATTCACGCGGGGAAAGAGAGAAACTCGGCGCCCGGGGGTTTTTTGGGTCGCTGAATACAAATATGGCGTCGGCGAACACCCCCGGATACCTGGTGCGCTGGAATCTGGACGTGGACGTCATTTCCGATAATATTCCTGACAATATCGACAAAAAAACCCGAAGATCATTGTTTGGGGCATTTTTTGTGCCGCTGAGTCCAAATTTTACGTCGAAAACGACCCCCTGAACACCTGGTGCATTAGCACTTTTATCTTGACATCGATGTCATTCCTATGAATGTCAACCAAACATGATGTTTTAGAGACGGACATTAATACTGCAATATGTGGGTGGAATTGTTGATTCTATTTAAATTATGTGAGGAGGGAAGAAATCGAATGAATAGATAATCAATATTTATGTAGGTTAGATACGTAACTATATATAAAATTCTTAATCAAGTGGCACATCGCTAGTCTGCTCATTTTCTTCGCCATTGACTGATGTATTTATAAAAAGAACATCTTCCTCATCTACGGCCTCTCTCTCTGCCGCAATAACGTTTTCTACTGAATATCTTTCAGTATTGGTGCAAGTTGAGCCTTCACAAATTTTACAGGTAAGATTGCAAGGGAGACCGTGCTTCCTGCAACTACAGGTCTTCAGATTACAATCTCCTGCGCATCCACAGAGTATTAGTTCCATAAAAATCTTGGGCACAGCTTTTGTGTCATTTCCACAGGGACCAGTGTATCTCCACCCCCATTCTGTTGGGTCCATGGTCAGCTTGTGTCCGTGTAGCTATTGTTGCACTTGAAAATAGACCCTCTTTAGATTTTGTTGAATGGCGTCTATACTGTGGGGAGAATTTTCTCTAAATTTACTGTCCCCTTTACAGCATTTTTATATACATACTGGACCTGTATTGTACTAGTAACTGGTCCCATTTTAGCTTGTCCTCATCAGGAACATTCCGCTTACTGAATACCAGTAGAGCACTGTACATTGCTATTAGCTGCGCCCCGTTATCAAAAATTTCTTCGCTTGACAAACCAGCTCCTTTGAACTTCGTAGCATGAGCTTGAAGGTCTGGAAATTTCTAAAAGGTCTTGTAAAATTTTGTTTGTGCCTGGTAGTAAGTTGCTGAAACAGTACCGCAACCCGTTATTCCATGGAGCAACAAAATATTATCCTCAACTACTGGCATATCAGACAAGCTACGCGAAGAATATTCTTCTTCGGGGTTTATTGGACTTTGCAGGTTTCCGTAAAAATATTTCTATGTTAACCGGGCAGAGTGCGGTCAATAGTACCGCAACGTCTGTATCATACAAATTTTGGGAGAGTCCCACGAAAATGACGTTCATCGGCGTTCCTGAGCTCCAGGTCGGCTGTGGGTCAACTTGAACATCATAATCGTGATCAGCGACCTCGAAATCCTCTAGGAACCCGAGTAGGGCTAGTTCTGACTCTTATTTACAAAGTTCTCTAATCTTCCAAAAGCCGTATCCAAAAATGCAATTTTTGAATGTGTTTTTCGCTGCAGCAATGCAGCTTCCGGTTTGTTAAAAAAATTAGGGGCGATTTTTACAAATAATTTTTGGAAGCGAATGCAAAAAACCGCATTCTGATCCGTCTTGCTCTCAAAAATTTCGAACTTTTGGCCGTTTTAGTGCTTCATTGCCTCGACTATAAGGGTTACTGAATTAAATAAATGATGCGTGTAAAATTAATTATTAATTTTTTCCTAGTAATTATATGGTAAAAAATATGATGGGCTTTTCATCGCAAAGGTATTTATGGTCGAATTAAGAAACTGTAAGTTATGAATTTTACATCAACAAATTTGACGCTTTTGAAGTTAGACCTAAACTAGTACTAAACCAACAGAAACAAACGAAAGTGTGTTTGGATTGGTAAAAATTAAATAAAAATGACATTTAGGTGAAATAATAAAATATTTGAATAGTTTTCCAATTGAAATTATTCTTTAAAAAAACATTTTTCGAATTGGCGTAGTTAAAATAAAATCTTTCCCATCCAAAGAATATAATATTTTCTTCAGAAATAGAATATCTCGAGAATTAATGTGATTATAACCTAGTTCTGTATGATTTTCTGAAAGTTTAAGATTAGAACTTCCAAACCTCTAAACTATTTAAAAAGCTAATGGGATTAGCTCGTGATATATATTAAGGCATGTAGCGTTATCAGAAACATTACGACACTCTCGCTTCAAGAAAGACGCCTGCTTATTAGCAAGTTCCATCCCAGGCGGTCCAGAACTTCTTCCAAAAGTTATTGAAGAATCTTATTTTTATCCACTATATTCAATCTCAGCATAATCTATAGAAAAATTATAAAATTACATTCCAAGTGGCCATATTTCAGAACTTTTCCAAAAATCAATAAAGAATCCCATTTCCATCCAACATACTCAATTCCATCATAATCGGTTAAGAATTGATCGAGTTCCGTCCCAGGTGGCCATATTCCAGAACTTCTTCCAAAAATCATTTAAACATCTCATTTCCATCCAACATACATAATCCCATCACAATCAGTTAAGAATTGATCGAGTTCCGTCCCGGCCACCTCCAGAATTTCTTCCAAAAATCATTTAAGAATCCTATCCATGTTAACGTGGAATGACAAACCATTCAACGCTCGATATATTGAATTAGCGAAATTTTCCTAAATTACACCCCTGTATCCAGTTCAGATTTCCCTCGCCATTATGCCGAAGTTGACCAACATGGTGGCCTATCAAATGACTATAGTGAAAACAATGACACGGCATGTTAATGTAGAATGATAGGCCGTTTAATGCTCGATGTATTGAATTAGCGAAATTTTCCTAAATTACACCCCTGTATCCCCTTCAGAATATTTTCCACAAATAGGCCGAAGTTGATCAACATGGTGACCTATCAAATGACCGTATTGGCATCAATGACAGGCATCTTTACCTAGAACGACAGGCCATTAAATGCTCGATATATTGAATTAGCGAACTTTTCCTAAATTACACAGGGGTGTATCCCCTTCAGAACTTTTCTACAATTATGCCGAATTTGACCAACATGGTGGCCTATCAAATGACCATCCCCACCATATTTTATGCTCATTTGATTGGTTTAAATTTGCAAGGTTAAAAATAATGCTTTTCAAATTATGATTGATTGATTTAAGCATTTGCATTTTTTAATAGAATAAGGTTTTACAACAAACTTAATAAAACATTCAAATTGGTTTCAGTTTATGAGTTGTTGAAATAAATTTTTCGGTTGATGACTTTCGGCTGAAGGATGTTGATCAACGGTGACGTATTTATACACTATCGGTTGAGAAAGCGAAGACACTATCTGCATTATCGATTTTTTATCTTTCGGCTGGAAACATTCGGCTAACTTTAATGGTATAGATTTTGGTTTGTCTTATATACCCCTAAATGTTGTTATTAAAATACATGTTCGTACACTCGAAACAAAAAGTTTTGGTGCGATATACACAGAAAAAATATTGCCTTTAATGTGTACAAACGAATATCGTCAACTGTACTGAAATATTGTTTAATAACTGTACAATACATTCTTAGTTTTATTTACTTCTTAATTAATTTACATAAATTTCAATATTTTATGATAACAATCATAGATTTCATTTATAACGCGACTACATGGCAACATTCGAGTGCCGCCATAGATTATGATAGAATACTTTACAACAAGATACAGTTTGGTTACAGAGGCGAATTCATTGCGTGTGGATTTACAGTGGCGAAAAGTCTACAGTTTACGAATTTCATCTCATTTTTCATTACAATTTTAAAAATATTTAATAAATCCCCGATTTAATAATCAATAATCTGTAATTTATTCTTTAATTTAGTAAACTGCATCAAATCGAGATAGTTGATGCATACTCGTACACATGAAACATTAGCATTTTAAAAATATTATCCTGATTAAATCTTGTGTCCTTATTAGACACGGACCATTACCATAAATCCAATGCTAGCGATAATGCAGATTCTTGATTTAAAATCCAATAAAAAAATCCATGAATTCAAGTATTAATAAAAAATTCAGGACCCAAAAATTATTAACGTCATATTTTTATATTACAATATGTTGTTATAGTACAATATTACTGAAATGAAAAATGGCATGAAAATTTTGAAACAATGATAATAGATACATAAAAAATGAAGAAAATTGCTGTTTTTATCTAAAGCACAAATAAAAATAAACAGAGAGCTCGATATGTAAAGCAAGATAAAAGTTTATACGAGCTTTATGTGTTACAATGATGCGATCCCGTGTTTAATAGCACATTCGCGCAATGTTTCCAAGATCCCGAATTTTAAGAAAAGATTTATGATTTTGAATTTATGTTTATTTTATGATTAAATAAAAATGTATTTATGTTTTTAAATCAGGACAAGCATAATAATTCAATCTAGCATAAATCATCATAAATATTTCTCAAATACACGAAAATACACCGAAAATAATTTTATTTGTTTCAAAATACTCGCGTATCTCTCGCAATAATCAAATGGAAGCGTGCACCCATATTAAATCCTAATTAAAAATTCTAATTTAATTGAATTAATTAAGGCAATCTTATATATATCTAAAATTAACATTAAAATTAATTGTATTGTAACAAGTTGGAAGATTTATTGAGACCAAAAATACCAGAAAAATACAAAAAGATTTTCGAATATACGGAAAATGCAAAAAAAGGATTCTCCTTAATTTTGTTTTAAAGAACATTGAAAATCTGAAGACAGAATTTATATTTATAGCAACAATGCCAGTAACAAAACAATAACCATTTCACAAAAATTAGCAACATGAAAATATAAAATAAATGACTTAACATTAACGAGTTTGTATATAAATTTTCCGACAGTTTCCCCTCCCATATATACACACACAAATTAACTATATATAAACGTATAATACAGATACAGTGGACAAAATTTAAAAATATGTAGACAATGTATTTACCATTTATTTAGTGCATTGTTTCTAAGAAAAAACTTTGGCCAATTTTTATTTTACTTTTTAGTGTTGTTTGCTAAAGTCTATAGATATAAAATATATATTCGTATAGCCAAGTTATATAATAAGGATATAACAAGGAAACTATATTATGAGCAAAATGAAGAAATGACAAAATTTTATCTATAAAAAGATAAATGGTTCCAATATATAAGATACAACATGTATACATATTGCCAAAATGGTATAATTTAGGCACTGCGGAAATGAAGAAAATTTTTTAGGGCGAAGTGATTTGAAAATTTTGATCGTTTTGGGTCTAGCAGATTTATATTAATAGACGCGCGACTTGTAAATTATTATCGATTTAATGTAGCACGAAAACTTTATTATGGTACTTTTGGAAAGTGAATTATACTTGGAGGAAAATTTGTTATTGAAATTTATTTGTGTTACGGATGAAAATATTTCGGTGAAAGTTCAAAGTGTATAGATCGTCACAAAAAAGTTATTTATGTGTAAATCGGAATTAATTCCAAACACATTTGAAAATTAATCATTCATATGGGGCCTGTTGAATGGAAAATTTTAGGGTACGAGAAGTACATTTTAGTTTTTGATTTTAAGATATTGCAAAGTCCGGCTCCTTCCATTAATTTTCGATCCCGTAAAATTGGTAATAAATTCTCTAATGGTGAAGGTATATCATAACTGGGTGCCTTTTAGAGTGATTGACCACGTTTTTTAATTTAATTCATTGTTGCTTTTATATAATGGTTTGGCCAAAATTAGTTGTAAGGCAATACACAACCCTACTATAAAAAGGTACATTTCTCTTACTTCATTACTTATTATCGTAAATAAGCAACTTGGCCTACAGATTGGAAATTCTAAGTATATGCGATACGTGAATACACAAGTGCGCCATAATAGAGGTCTTTGTGCATAGCTTTGAACACTCTTCTTCCATTTTAAAATTTTCATTATGCTGTTCTTATTCGATTACCAAACTTGTACAATACTAACTCAATCAGCGGTTGCATGACTTCGATGATGTTGCAATGTTTACTTCACCAACATTTCGCATGTGTATATATGCATATATGTTTCTCTTTGAATACTCACAGATATCATGTGTGAAAAATTTAACCGGATTATCCAGGCTTAAATGTAAGAAAACCAACAACGCGAACTCTTGTTGATTGAAAATTTAATCTTTAAATTTATTAAAATCTTCCAATTCTTCATCATTGCAAAAATTCTAAAAACTCCCATTGAAGCTGCTCCTTTCGATAACAAGATTACAAGTAATTTGTGTAAGGTTCTATTTTCAAATATTATATATTTTGTTTTTTGACATTCAGCAGCATCATATTTATTTTCAGCCACTCATTCAACAAATCTAGATCTGCCTGTATATCAACCAATAAACTCTGCAAATCCTGATTTTTATAAAATATAGCAATGTCATCTCCATACATTTGTACATTTCCACGAAAATCGATCATCATTAAATCATTTATAATTTTTTTAAAAAAGGTCGGGCCTAATACCGAACCTTGTGGGACACGTAAACTGACTGTTTCTATATTGCTCTGAATTCCATTAACTTCGACTAATTGTTTCCTGTTAGATAGGTAAATTTCAAAAAACTTTATTTCATTATCAGTCATGTTCAATTTTCTCAATTTTATTAATGAAATTTTATGATTAAGACTGTGTGCCTGAGAGCGATTTTTTCGACTAAATTGCCGACTAAACTAAATTAATGACTGATTCATATCATTCATTCAAAGATGGCGCTAGTATCTTTTAAATATGCTATGCCTCTGATTGTAAACTAAATTGTAAACTAAATTGCAAACTAAACTAAATTATGACTTTTCATACGTCATATTGTTCTCGGAAAAAATAAAACAAATATGGATATGGGAATCGCATTCATGAATGTGATTATAAATAACAATTGATATTTAACAATAAGAGTATTTCCTTTTAGATATTTTTACTAGAATGTATTCGATAAAAAAAATAATAAAAACAAGAAATGAAAATGACAACTAAATAGTCAAGCAACCTCAGTAGGAGTCTAAATTTTTTTTATTTTTTTTATAACAACTTTATTGATATGGCTACTACAATCTTAAACATTATTAATTCATTAGTAAGGTTGACATTAGTACTTATGAGATAAGCATAAACTTGTGTGGGTCTGCTGGACCAGTGTGTCTTATCAGCGGGATTTCTGGTGAGATGCCATATTCTCCTCGCCCTTCTTCTTGCCTTGATTTGTTCCCTGATTGCCGGGTATTTGACTTCAATCTCCGCTTTGTCCTTTAATTCAGGAGTAGCTAATCTGGCAGCCATTCGAGTGTATTCAATGAAATTGTTTGTTTGTTGTTCCAATTCTTCGTTGCTTTTAATACTAACTTTTAATTCAACTAGCTCTTCCAATTTTTCTCTGAAGATGTCCCAATCCGTGAATCTATTAGTAAGGTTTTGCTTTTTCTGTTTCTTTATTACTATAGCGCTTACTGACAACAGTACAGGAATGTGGTCAGATGGTAGGTCGTTAATTCCTTGGACTCTAGTGTAACTTAGAGGAATACCTTTTATGATGAAGAAATCCAGTAGATCTGGTATTTTTCCTGTATCCGTTGGCCAATACGTTGGCCCCCCTGGGGACAGATATTCGCATTTGTTTTCATGAATGGCATTGAACAAGTTGTTTCCTTTCCCAGGAGAAATAAGCCTGGAACCCCAAGCTGTATGTTTTATATTGTAGTCCCCACCAATAATAAATCTTGGATCGAGCTTATTGAAGACGTTATTAAATTGTAACGTCGTTGGTGTATGCCGTGGAAGACAGTACGCTGCTGCAATATTTAGATCTGCGCCATTATATTGGATTGAGATAACAGTTGCTTGCAAATGGTTTTCAAGAATATCCTCTTGTTGATTATGTTTGATATTATTTTTAATTAGTACTGTTGAACCACTTTTGGCTCTTTCACTAGGATGGGTTGTCCAGTAGGAATTAAAACCCCTTATTCTGATAAAGCTTTTGTTGGAGAAGTGCGTCTCTGAAATCAGCGCAATATCAATATTGTTTGTATATGGAGAAATATTTCCAGTTCTTGGGCTCGTTGGTTGAGCCCATTAGCGTTCCAAGCTACAATGCGTAGGAACGAGTTAATCATTTGTGAGTATGTTGACTTTTTCGCTTGGTGGATAGATATAGATTTCCAGTTTTGCCACCCTCTCTGCTAACTGACCAAGTGACTGTTGAATTTGGCTAAACATTTTAATAATTTCAGTGTTATTAGATTCTTTGGTGATTTGCGCATAGGATAATCCAACTGTGGATGGTGTGATTGTTGTTTGTGGTTTAGCAACTTTGGTTTGTAATCGCTGCACTGCGCTTGTTATATTATTCTGTTGACTTTTAATTTTGTTCTGATATACTCTACATCCTTTATTATTTGCAGTATGCCCTTGTTGTTGACAAAGAGCACAAGAAGGCGCGATATCTGGTGTTTTCATGCATATTGTCGTGTGGTCATTTTCCGCGCATTTAAAGCATTTGGTTTGACGATAACAAAAGCTCAAAGAGTATGTCCAAGTTGTTGACAATGCGTACATTGTGGAATTCCCCTTGTCTTGTTAGGTGGCTCAATTTTAACTACACAGTACGCAAGTTTCTTGATATTGTATACTTCTTTATTGTTGTCTTTTTGTTTTAAGTCGATGTAAAACAATGGAAAGTGTTTCCTAACTTTTACACCATCAATTGTGACCATTTTGTATATGTTGGTAATACCTGCGACTTCATGTCCCATTTTTTCTAAGTCTGCTTTAATTTCATCGTGACTAATAGAAGAAGGTAAGCCTCTGATAACCACTCAATAGGCCTTTTCACTCTTCACGTAGGTGTGATATTGGGTATTTTCTAGTTGGTTGCTAGATTCATTTTTTAATTCTTCCAGTAATTTTTTGACATTTCTGTAATCATTTTCATTTTGAAAGGTAATTCTAATGTCACTATTTGAGAGCGTCTTAAAATTAGTTGATTCATTAGTGTTTTTTATTATTTTTTGTCGAAAAAGTTCGAAATTGTTGATATTGCTCACATTAATGGGTGGAGGCAATGGTATTTTTGGGTTTTTCTGTTCAGTGTTACTGTTCACACTTTTTTGGGGGAGTTTTCGTTTTTGTACGCCTACGTTTCTTAGGATTTCTGTTATTAGCTCTGGAAACTTCTTCTTCCAGTTCTTCCTCATCTGTGAAATAATCCTCTATACTCAGAGCATTAAATCTATTTTGTTGAGAGACTGGTAATTGCTGCAGCAACCAGTTGGAATTATTTGAATGATGTTGACTGGTTGATGGCTGAATATGGTTGACAGGCAGGTTATTAGCTCGTGCTGAAACCTCAGCTTTACTATTTTTAACCTGTTTTTTATTTTTTAGTGTAGAGTTTTCTCTCTTCAGTTCAGCAACTTCATTACTCAGCTGCGCGATTAGTTTCTCCATTTTTTGAAACTTGGTTAACAGATCCTCGCTGTTTATAATGTTTGTTGATACACTCGGCATTTGTAATAAAGTTCCTTTTTCAGTGGAGACTGCGTCTTTTGCAGTTACTGTGGAAGCAGTCGCTGTTGGCACAATTGTCTCTAATTGTAGTGTACGTCTACTTACATGTGGAGGTGGTGATCTCAACATTTTCATGCTCTTAGGAAAGTTGTTCCCTTTATTTGCCAAGGGTTGGTGCCCCCCAGAATCTATGGTACTAGCATCCGAAGAAGATATGGAGCGGCCCGGTTGATTTGATGCTTTAATAGACGCATCCGTCTCGTTTCCTAATATTATTAGGCTATTATTTTCATCATTATTTTCCATCTTAAATTTTTATTTTATTCCCACGAGTAGCACGAGAAATTAACGGTCACCTATGACAGAGCTCTGCGTTACATAGGAAAGCTATGGGTTTAAACCGAACGACGTCAAATTTGGAGTTCACATACTAACGACTAAGCACCCTCTTAGCCACGCAGCCATCGGCGTATGTAGTACCACCTTAGCTTTGGTGCGCTGTTTTTGGTCTAGTTGTTTGCTAGTTTAGGAGTCTAAATGATAGAAACTGGTGGGTAATAGCATAACTACTTAATAATTTAGTTTAGTCGGCAATTTAGTCGAAAAAATCGCTCTCAGGCACACAGTCTAAGTCTAACAATAAGACAGACACAAAATTGTTTTTTGCAATTCCCAAGCTTACGCTATTTGTAAGATAAAGGCACGTTGCGGCTGTATTTGAATTTTTGGTAAAGCCAAATTGACATGATGATATTACATTGTAAGTATCTAAAAAAACTTGTATTCGCAAATTGATCACATTTTCAAAATCTTTTGTCGTCGAATTTGGGATAGAGACTGGCCTGTAATTAGGCAATTCTACGTTAGAACCACTTTTATAAATCGGAACTACCTTGGCACATTTTAAACACTCCGGAAAACTTTGCGTACTCACATTCTTGTTAATTAGTTGATTTAATATGCTTGTTAACCTATCGGCATATCGAATAATAAACCGGTTCGAAACACACAATCGAATCCATTGGATGCTTTAATTTTTAAATTTTTTATTACATCTTTGATTTCCTCAGGAGTTATATTTTCTAGGGAAAAAGGTTGACTAATATTGTAACGAATGTAATTAAATTGTCTTACATCTGGAAATTGTAGATTCCTAAATAGATCGTACACATTATTAATAAAAAAATTATTGAATAATGTGGGAATTTCGATATCCTTTCTAACAATTTTGCCATTCACTATCAGCTCAATAATCTTATTACGCGGTTGCCTTTTCAATACAAATTCATTAAAAATTTTCAATAAGACATGCGGTTTATCAAGATTATTTTCAAATAAGTTTAGAAAGTATTGTTTTTTTGCCGAATTGATTTTGGTTTTGCGTAATCTGCAATAAAATTCATATTTTCTAGCACAATACTCATGAGTACTCAAGAATATTCAATTCTGCAGAATTCAAATGTTTCTTTCTTAGTTTGCGAAGTTTTTCAAAGTTTTCAAAATTCTCTATTCTATCTCATATTGGATTTGTATCAACTAAATCATACTGTATAACAGATGAGATGAAGTAGAGTTATCGTTTTTATTTTTGTTGGACGTGTTAATCAATGTAGTTTCCTTTACTCTGCCTGTGTAATTGTGTTGTGTAATTCCCAAAACAGTGAGAACATTATCAACTAATTGTTTCGGTGCTACAGTGTTATTAGGTATTCCGGATATTACCAAATTATTTTCACATTCATTATACCTAACAGCATCCAATTCAATTTCCAGCTTAGATAATTTATTTAAAGTTTTCGTTTGGTCACTTATTTTTAAGTTTTCTTTCAGTGTATTGCTCTCGTCTTGCAGCTCTCTCGCGTTACATTCAGTTTTAGTGACTCTACCTTCCAGAAACTGTTGACTGTATTTAACACTTCCTAAAGTTGGGTTGCATTGCTATTAGTCGTAGCCACTGCTGTAACCATAGTTTCAGCCGACACACCAGAAGTACTAGCTACTGAAACAGAGGTTTCTGTTTGTAAAGGAGAGTTAAAATTTGCATTATCCTTGCTGATTGCAACCACCCGATTATGACACAAATCACTGCAATACCATTTCAGAGAACTTGCAAGCCTAGTTATGTGCTGCCCGTATATATTTTTACATTGGGGATGGAATTTTTTTATGCAGCTATCACATTCAAAAAATCCTTGATGCATTATGACATTTTCTTGACCCTCGTCACAAAGAAAGCTATCAGACATTTTTTGACGTACTTGCATACTGATATGCGGCATTATAAATTTTTGGTTTTTTTACACGTAGCTCTATCAAAATTAATATCCCTTTATATCATAAACAAGAACTTAATCCACTGAATAAACTTGCAATATCAGAAACGACACAAATAAAGAACTTTATTTATTTTTATTTTTTTTTTTGTTAGACTGCTTTTTGTTTGACTTTTATTTTCGACCTTAGTGCACGAATTTTCGTGAATCTTCAATTCACATGCAATATAGTTTACAAATAAGTCTTTCAAAAGATACCGGAGTAAAGCAATTTAACTGAATGATCTAGGTTAACAAACTATGATTAATTTTAAAATCTACATCCATTCCATCGAATATAAAATATTAAATTTAAGACAAGAATAGTTGTAGTTAAAAACTGCGGTGCATCCCCGAGAGGTACTTAAATAGGTACTCGAGATGTTGATTTTCCTTACTAAATTATAAAAGCAATTTATAGTGAAATTACAATGGTCTATGGAAGGTCTATGGGCTGAAAGGGATACATGTGGTTGATTCCCAATAAGCATTTGTAAGTAATGTGTCATCCAGGTGCTAAAATTATTGTCTAACTTAGCTACAAAACTTTTTTTAACTGTATAATGAGCTGGTTTTATTTATATTTCTCAGTGACTTATGTAAAAGTCGTTGCAGGATTCGCTATACTGTAAATACATTTTTTTTAATTGAAGCTGTTTCTATAGTTTCATTTTTTTTGTTTTTAAAGTAAGAAAATTGATCCTTAAAACTGTACTTAAAATCGCAAACCAAATGATTTTTGGAAAATTTATCTAGATTTGATATAAAAAACTTAAAAACCGATACTAATATCCTGCACTGCAACCGCTCAATGTTGGCATGGCATACAAGGTAGGTATAATTCATAAAAAATTTACGAAACTTGCCAAGTAGAGATTTAAATGCCAAAATCCTGCAACTCCGTTTAATATAACGTGCAAACAGAACCGCGTTGAGTTTTGCGGTGGTATTTTCTCCCCGTTTAGTTTACGCGCTAAACAAAGAGCTTAAATTATGGAGTGGTTTTATGGAGAAGTTCACACTCCGAGTACCCTTTGGGTAGGTAGAATATATTGGAAATGTATAGTTTGGCGAGCAGATATATTATATCTGATTCCAGTATTACGAAAACCAATCCAAGAATCCAGCAATCTAGGTTAGTATTTGCTGAGATTGCAGATTAAATTTGCATCTGCCTCTATTATCATGAAAAATGATGCCAAAATCCTGCAATCTTGTTTAATATTAGGTGCAGTTTGAATGGCTTAACCAAAGACGATATACAGAAAGCTGCAGGTGGCATTAGGGGTTGCAGAGTTCAATAGAACTTTGTGAAACTTGCTGATTAGATAGATAGAGCTTAAATCTGATTTTATTATTAAGAAATCCGTTGCAATTGAAATGGATCTGATTTGTTAAATTCTTGTTGATTATCTGATATATCCGCGAAAAGAAACGAAACTTTCGAATTTACCAACATTCTAATTTCTTGTTTTTATTTGTTTTAGGTTAAATTTAGTATAAAATTTTCATGCATTTTGAGCTTTAGGTACAGGTTGATCTCATTCAATTTTAAATTACGTAATGAAACATAAATCTCTGTAGGTACACTGGGTTCAATTAAACTATCACAATATAATCAATAGTTTTCATGTAAAAGTTGGGATAAATATATTATAATTTATAACAATAAGCTTAATATTTGAAACCCTGAGGCAAACCAGAATTCCAACAAAATCAGGAATTTCATAAAATCATAAAATACCAAAATTTGTATGTCATGTGTACATACCATGTATAAAAAAAAATTATTTGCACATATATACGAGTACAAAAATATTCAACATAACATTTAAAATATTTTATAAATAATTGCAATAAAATTTTGTTTACCGATTGCAACATAATCATTAATTAATTTGTTTTTGTTTCAAAACATTACAGATTGTTGGAATGTAGGATTTCAAGCTAGTTCACAAAATCGATTTCCTGGACGATACGGTGATTATCATTGTGATAGCCCGTGGAGTTTGCTCGAATCAGCAACGCAAACAATGAAATCACGACAAGGCGATAATGTTGAATTTGTGCTATGGACGGGGTAAGTTTTTATCTTATTACTAAATTATTTAATATTTTTTTTTTGAAAGCTCCAAATGAACTTTAAGTATGTATCGCTATGCTCTACACACATACCGGGTTTATATTTAATGAAGTTTTTATTTTATAAACGAAAAAAGCTCATCTCTTCAAACGGCTTGGTTAGGTGACTTAGTCAGCAAAATTATGTAATATTTTCATTTTGACTCGCTTTTTAAAAAATCTAATAAAAAACTGAATACCAAAATAGAAAATCTGATAAAATTACAACCCAACCATTTTTTGTTTGTTTTGGAATTCTAGATCTCTAAACATGTAATTTACTAAAAAGCTACATAAACTTACTTATATAAATTTTCCTCTAAGTTTTCTTTTTATTTTTTGGCAAAACGAATATGGTATGTGAAAATGTGAAGAGCAACAAACAGCAGCAACACAAAAAAAAAAATCTGCAATCTAATGAAAAATTTAGAAAATTCTAGTTTCATTTATTTTTAATTTGAAAAGAAGAGTGTATGCTATGTTCGTGTGTGTGTTTGTATATATAAAAATACTTGAATATTTTAGCTTTTCTTTTTGAGTTGTGTTTAAGCTTTTGGAAAAATACGTTTGCTAAAACTTTTAGTTTTTGTTTTGCTTTGCTAAATTGATTTGGTATACATGCACTATTTAAAATTTAAATTAACTCGTATGTACATAAAATATGTGTACTGTAGTCGAAAGGATTAGATATTATTGACCTGTATTTAGAATTAACTCAACTCGATTTGTTCAGTACACATTATTCACCCTATTATATTATTAACGTACTCAACTATAAGCATTGCAAAGTAGAATGTGCATGAGTAGTTGAGGAAATACATGTTATATTTCATAGGAGTCAGCACCTGAAGACATACACAATATAAGACTTTATAAAAGTAAATTATAAGGCAACAAAGTGATGTGGCAAAATAAATCTCGTTAATTCTACAAACATAAATATACCTGAAAACTCGAAAGGATGTAAGTTATCGGATTAGAAATTAGTATTGATACAGCAGGAACATAATTCAGCAAGTAAAATTTAAACATTTTGGATCCTTTGACTATTATGAAAAAAGAAGGGGGGAGGGGGGGGGGGGTCCAATAAATAGAGCTTTCATGGAAAACAGCATTACAAAAAATTATTACACACTAGCTATCACCAAAATGAGTGTATTAAAAAAATATAATTTTGTTGATATTCACCCTAAAAATATCATTTTGAATCGAATGGTTCCGTCAATAAGTTACCTCAAAACCAAAATGTCAGTTTTGGTCCAAAATATTCAGCTACTTAATTTAGTGACCAGATTTTATAACATCTCAAATTGTCGTTTGTGGAACAATTTTCAAAACCATTAGCATGTTGTGACTAGCACTTTGGTTCTACGTGTGAAAGCCTAATTTCTCAAATTTACTTAATTCAAGTGTCGAATGTGGTGTTAGTGGGCTTGACTGACGATGGTCCGTCCCAAGTTCAACAAAAAAAAAAAAAAAAAAAAAAAAAAAATAAAAGTTGGCTCCAGAAAATTGTTAAATTGATAACGAATTAAGAAAATTTAAAATTTATTTTGCAATTTTAACATGTTAAAAAAAAATTGGAATCTCCTAATTTATGGAAAGAGCTCCATAAATCTTCTAATTTATGGAAAAAATTTAAGTATGTATACAGTTTCATCCCGATGAGTCAATCCGTCTGGGCTGTAGAAAGCCAACAGACATTTAGTCTGCACGATACCACAAACACACACACACATTTTTAAAAACTTCATTTTTGTCTTCAGTGACATAGCGAATGGAAAATCTGCAAAAATCAATCATGCAAAGCTTTCTATGATAACTGTACGTTATTACTTTATTTGAGGCAGTAAAATAAAGTATAGTAATCATGAAAAATTTTGACCTCGAAATTTTTGCTGATTTACCATTCGCCGAAGACGAAAAAGTGGTTTTCAAATCAATAGCTGTGGGCGTCTGTTTATCTATTTGTATGTACAGTTGACTGATTGGGGGGGAACTTCATAAATATGGTTTTTCATAAATTAGGAGATCCCAGTGATCATTGTTCAAAATCGGAACTATAAAAGTGAGTACGTAGCACCAGTTGTAAGATTTCATAGAAGCTTTTTCGTGATATTTTAAAAAGTATATGAATCATGAGAAAAACGGCTAAGATATGAACGAAACTACATTAGTTTTGCAAAAATACCGGTCGATATCAGTATTCCAAAATTTAAGGGGAAATGATGGTTTTTAAACAAAAAAACTGTTTGTCATCGAAAGTTCGACCGTCGTACAGCTCAGGCGGATTAAACGATCGATGAGGATGAAACTGGTTTTCCCAGTAAGGATTGAAATCGGTCCACCGAAAGTGGTAGTTTCCATATGCAAGTTTTTGTTTTTTGCGAATATATTGAAAAGTGTAAAGCATACACAGTAGATGCATTATTAAATACACGACTTGAATTCAAAATCGGGAAGTGCAGATCAACTACGAAGCTTTGATGTCTGACCGATCGACACGTTACAAGCATAGTAGTTGTGAACAATCAATTCGGCCCACTTTAATGTCGCGTACAAAAATTGCGCAAGATACTTATCTATAGACGGACAATCGTTCAATATTCAGTAGCAAGCATCGGCCTAAATATGCCGGCCGGTAGCACATACTCAGAAGCGTTTTCCTCTCGAGGGATTCGCCTTAAAGTAAATAACAGAAATCATTTTTGAATAATTCTATACGGCTAGAGGAATTGTTATAGTACGGATTCAAGACAATTGAGGCATATTATAAGTGTGCATGAACAAATGAAAAAAAGGACTTTTAGAGTATATGAATCAAGAACATCTTTGGAAAAATGGATTAAAACCCTTAACATTGAATAAACCTTGTTCATACGTCTGTCAATATGGTCTTTAAACGATAATTTTTGAGAAGATAAGAAACCTAAACCTAGAAAATATCGAACTCGATCGATCACACCTTCATTTAATAATTACCTTTTATCAAAACTATTACGTCTTATAGAAAAGAGAATCACTTCACTTTTAGAAATGTTGAGATGATGCTTATTTAGAGTACACTATTCACAGAAAACATGTAGTTGCTGTTATAGATTCAACAGATCGCCTTTATTTCGATTACCCTACTCGCCAAACTGAAATTGAAGAGGTGACTTGGATTTTGATGGTAGTGGATTTTATCCAGGTACATATTCAGATTAACATTCAATAGAGCACGCAGAATATCATTGGTAGTAATCTAAAACTGAATGTTTCGATTTCCACTTACTCACTAAAATCTAAATGATGTCAAGCAACATACACATTTTGAAAAAATGCTGCAAACACTAGTCAAAGAACTGAGAGACATTTGCTAGGGTATACCTCTACAGTTCCGAGCTTTTGATTTTCGATTTTTTAAGCCAGACAAGCGACAGTTAAAAGATGCCTCGTGTGCCTTCAAAAAACACTGGCGAACGAGGAATGAATTGTTCAATTGCATCAAGTTCATTATTTTATAAAACTGATCAATATATATTTATTCAAACTATTCGTCTTATATCGATCCTAATTAATGTTGTCCAGACACTCGTTTAAAGCATAATAATCTCCTTTTTTAAAGTTAAAAGACTCACTAGAACTAAAGTTTACGTTAACATTAATACAATTTTCAAAAATTAATCGGATTTCCAGTGGTGTACAAAATATACTCGAAAGATTATCATAACCAATGATTGTACCATGTTATTGTTGTATGAACACCAGATCGAGGATATTGGTGCTCTGGTTCTCGATGTTGTTCATTTTTCTTAGTCCGAGTGAATAGATTCAGTCCATCACGAGGTCTGAGGGTAAACCACAAATGACAACTTTAAAAATATCCTTAAAGACTTTTTTCTAAATTTTTAATTGTTTAAACCAAAATTTGGTTTATATTTTTCTTTTTCTGTTCTAAAGTTTTTTGTTGTAATATAATTTTAACTATAACTGTAAATAATCTGAAATCATACATGTATATTACAAAATAGATTTTCTTTAAATAAAGAAATGCTTATTTAATTATTTTTCACAATAAAAACGATATAATTCCCATATAATTAAATAAGCAAATTACGTTTCAATAGCAGCGAAACACCATCATCGTATTCTAAATAAATAAATAAATAAACCACCACTGACTGGTAGCGCATCATCTTCAACAGTAAGCCATTTTAATCAAAATAAGCAGCTGCAACGTATATACCAGCTGGGACCCGTACAGAATGTAAAGAATAACTATCAACATCCGCTATCCATTGAAAGCAAGTATAACACCCAAAACGTCTAACTCGTTGCTCTCCAGGTCTATATCTCCGTACATATATCTTTCGAGATAGCTAACAGAAATCCGCCACCTCTCACCGTCGATGCAAGTTCGGAATTTCGACCTCGTCTTAAAACTTAGTATAGTCCGGGGGAAATAGTCAGAAGAGCTGTGCGAGCTTGTCAGTCAGCTTCTTCTCGACTTTTTGTTCACCAAATGTTTGGTCTTGTTGATCAAATTTTTGCTTTAGTTGATGAAGATTTTGATTTTGTTGAGTTATAACAGCCAATAATTGCGTTTTTGAAAGTTTCAGGTGGCCCGGATTTTACCTCCACCAATTTACGTTTATCATCTCCGAGTTTAATCCTTTCTTCTCCATAGACTCACCTAGTTGAAATACTAATTTATTTTGCAACCCGTATATGTCGATCCCAATCGGACTGATTTTTATTCACAAAATTTGGTAAATATTTCTCCAGTTTACTATTGAATCTTTCCGCACCATATCATCTGATTGAGGATGCAAAGGCGTTGTTCTTGTCATATTAACTTAAAACAACCGAAAAATTTCCTGAAATATCACCGATTAAAAATGTTTTCCTTGGTTTGAGTGAATTTCCATTGGAACTCCATAACCGCTAATCCAGTTGTTAATTTTGGAATCAACAATAGTTTTTGTTTCCTGATTGGGTATAGGATACGCCTCCAGTCATTTGCTGAAATAGTTCGTTATCAGTAATACGTACCTACTACCGCTATCCGTAATATGGAACGTTGGTGTCGACCAAGTTGGTCGGCGATCCTCTTCCTTATAACGCAATTGATTAATTCGCGTCTGGTAATTGCTGTTTCAGAATTGATTCATCCGTTCAGTCCTCATCGGGTATCTATTCACATAATAAACACATTTTTATTAATCACTTGTTTTTTGTTTCGCAGAATTATTTTGAATAATTTTCAAAAAGTTTAAAAAATCACTCGATCGATTTCGACTTGTTAGGTCATCATCAGGAGTATCTACTAATTTGTATAAATAAAAATTTTGTTATATAGCAGAAACAGCAAAAAATAAATAAAAGAAGGAGGAACAAAAAATAAGCAATAAAAATTAATCTACGGATCGCGCAGGTAGGCGATGGGTCATAGGTTGAGTAACAAAATTCAAGGTATATTATTGCGTACGTGAGAATAGAAAAGGGCGGGATCTGTAATTGGTGAGAACCGGATTTCTCTCTGTTCGTTAAGGATATTTTGGTTAAGAAATATTGATTTTCTAATTTCGTAAGATTCTAAGGTATCTAAACGTCTGCCTTTGGGTTGTATATGTAATATGTCTAAATTGTTCAAGCTAGCTGTATGATTTTTAGAAAGTTAAAGGGTTATGGAAAGTTGATTGATTGCAACCAGATAAATGTTCTTTAGCTCTAACTCCAAAATTGCGCCCAGTCTGACCAATATAGAAGAAACTACAATCATTGCAATTGATCCTATAGACACCAGATTTGGAAAGGCGATCAACTCTAGGTTTATTGTTAAAAATCATTTTCTTTATTGTGTTATTATTATAAAAAGCAAAACTTATATTGGTATAATTGGACACGATGTTGCTAATCCGTTGGCTCGTTTTTCCTATATACTCTAAGCGACGCCAATTTTCCCGCGTTGGACTATCCGGTGGCTAAATACCCGTTAGAGTTTTACGCTTTATCCTTTATTGAATTAATCCTGGTTATTGTCCTATAAATCTGTGTAGGTCTTTAAATACATCCTTTTCTGTTAGTGGTATTTTTCTTTGGAATTCTATTCCACTAGAAATTAAGAGATCAGCGTCGCCTAAATCTTTTAAAGCGGATTATTTAGCGTGGCGCGCTTGAATGATAATACATGTAGTACTATTTTTGTAATAATTTTTTTCATTTGTATTATTTTTGTATGTAGTATGTAAGTATTCACTTCTTGCAGTGTTTTCTGTAACAAATGAGCTTGAGCTCAATACGGAGGGTACTAGCATGGAGTGGATTTGTTTTTTGAAAAAATCTGAGGTTTTTATGCCTAATGGAAGTATTTTTTTTATTTTTTTTTGGTGGTTGTTGTTCTTCATTTATATTGCTTCCATATATGCTTTTCTTTTACCAAAATTGTAATGTCAATAAACAAATAAATAAATAAATAAAGTAAAAAAAAAAAAAAAAAAAAAAAAAAAAAAAAAAAAAAAAGAGTTCTAACAGTCTATCAGTTCCCTTCCATAGACATAATATGTCATCAACATATCTATACCAAAAGATTATATGACGAAAATAAGTATTCTATTCTCACGTTCGCAATAATATACCTTGAATTTTGTTACTCAACCTATGACTCATCGCCTACCTGCGCGATCCGTAGATTAATTTTTATTGCTTATTTTCTGTTCCTCCTTCTTTTATTTATTTTTTGCTGTTTCTGCTATATAACAAAATTTTTATTTATACAAATCAGTAGATACTCCTGATGATGACTAACAAGTCGAAATCGATCGAGTGATTTTTTAAACTTTTTGAAAATTATTCAAAATAATTCTGCGAAACAAAAAACAAGTGATTATTAAGTATAAGTGTGAAATAAATAAAAATGTGTTTATTAAGTATAAGTGTGTTTCGCCAAGTGCCTACGGCAAAAAGCGTAAAAAGTATATGGGTATCAATTTCATATAAACCGTACATCGATTACGTTCCTATTTCAAGGCGTCAGTATTCCTATGTGTGCTTCTTTTTCGATGCTCGATGTCAAAGTCGTATTTTGCAAACTTTCGATCCAGCGCACCTGCTCGACCCTCTGGACTATTAAATTGTAGTAACAATATTAAATATTAGAAAAATTAATAATATATTGATTGTTGAGCTGGTTAATGATAACAATAAGTTAAATATTAATGACAATGTACATTTACCTATTATTTTACCTGACAATACAAACATAGATAATGAAATTACAATTCCGTCAAATAGAAATATTGATGACAAATGGTTGGTAAATTTATCTAATATTGAAATTCTCCAAGAAATAATCGATGTTCTAAAATTAGGTGAGAAATGTTGCACTTCAATATCCGATAATCGGTTCCATATGATCGTATAATTGGTAATATTGAAGGCGCATTAATTGATAGTACAGACGAAAATTTAGATAAACATATTTTAAGGAGCGAATTAATTAATATTTTAACAAATTTTAAAAATCGTAATAGTCATGTTAGTAGTTTAACACCGGTGGAGAAAATATTTTTAATAAATGCAAAGAAAACTAAAAAATTTATTATTGATAACCCCAAAAATTTAATTACTCGAGCTGATAAAGGTAATACCACGTTTATAATTAATAAAAAAGATTATATAGATAAAATTAGCGTAAATAATCAAAACTAAGGTCTTTAAATTTTATATATAATTTTTTGGTGGCGAAATTATAGACCTTATTTAACAAGTATTATTATATTATAAATATATTATTTATAATACAATAATACTTGTGCGATATGCTAAGAGTGAAACAAAGCTTGCGTACAACAAAAGATGTCGATACGTGGGACAAGCTGGCACTATTTTTGTGAACAGAGTTTAAAAGTGACATGATTAGTTCGAAAGTTACATAAAAAAATGATAGACCGTAAAATATTACCAAAATAAAGTTATCGTAGCTACTTGTTAACATTTCAAGAAATCGCACTTGCCACAAACATCGATGATGCGTCAATAATCGACTATTGTATTTCCAGGATTAATGGCTTCATGGCATTTTGGCAATTTTGATCATATTACGCTTAATTGTACAAAGGAAAAAGCCGATGATAATGTTTTATGTACTTAACAAGATAATCAGTCGTGAAATAATAAATTATATTTGTTGCTTACTGGAATTATAAATAAAATCCTACAATTGTTATTACCTCTAGTATTACGTACATATAAAGTAGTTAGCAAAAAAAACACGGTATCAATGCAAACAAAATTAAATGAAATGTTAACCCTACAGTTAGCTCAATTGGTACCAATTTGTATAAATTGGCTTCTTTTTTATCTAAAATTTTGAATCAGACAGGTAAATCTTTTAGTGCTATAAAAAAATCTGTTGAATTTAAAGAAAAAATTAAAAATATGTTAATGCCTGATGATCATATCATTTTATCACTAGATGTTTAATCCTTATTTAGGCATATATAGATAGTAAGTTAGAATTGAAACTTTGAGTGGTAAATGGATTAAAATTAAAACAAATTCCGAAATTAAATTAAATAAATCAGCATTTATTAGTGCAATGAAGTATATTTTTCAAAATTGTGAGTTCTCTTTTAATACCCAGTTCTATACACAACTTTTTGAATCACGTGTGGGTTCGTCTATTAGCCTGGCAGTTGCAGATCTTGTTATGTAGTATGTTGAGTCTACGGTATTAAATTCGTTGGATTTTAAACCAATTATTTATTTCAGATATGTTGATAATATAATTACAGCCATCCCACGTGATAAAGATAACGACTTTCAATCGTTTAACTCGTTTAATGATAACATTAATTTTACTGTGGAATTAGAACGTAATCAAAGGTTAGCCTTTTTGGATGTAATCGTAATTCTTAATAGTAATAGAGAATTGTTAACTGATTGATTCCATAAAGCAACATGGTCTGGCCGATATTTAAATTTTGAATCTCACCTACTTTGGCATATAAACGTAATACAGTGAAATTGTTAGCGAATAAAATAATTCTTTTATCGGTTCCTTCTTTACATTAAGAAAATTTTTAACTCCTTAAATTTGCACTTTCTAGGAATGGTTATCCAAATTCGTTTGTAAATAAAATATTAAAATTTCTTTTAAATAAAAACCCAATTGAACCGCAAGTAGACGAAATTGTTCCACATGTTTCATCATTCAATAATCAAATTAAATATGTTTCGGTCTCTTATGTCAAATCATTACATGAAAAATTGTATGAATAAATTTAAATTAAAATTAGTTGGAAAAACACATAAAAATTTTGGCAAAACACTTTATTCGAATCTTAAAGATTATGCAAAGTAAAAAAACTAATGTTGTATATCAGGTTTAATGTACTGTAATAAAATATATATTGGACAAACCAGTCAATTGTTATCTAGAAGATTTTGCCAACAGAGACACATACATAGCTATAAAGGTAAACTAAAGTTGAAGTTAATAAAGTTGAAATTGCAAGTGCCTTATCGACACATTTGTATAATACTAAGCATGACGTATTTTTAGATAATGTTAAAATATTAGAGCAAGGATCTTTCAATTAGACGTGTGTTAGAGATGATACACTTTAAAAAGAATCCCGAAAGCATAAATAAACAAGCTGATTGCGCTTACTTACAAGATCTATTGATTAGAAATAATTAATATTTGAACTGTTTTATTTGAAAGTGTTATAAGTCTACTTTTCAAAAAAATTGAGTTAACGGTAATTTTAGGAAGATATAGACACCTTCTCTCCATATTTATAATCATACATTCAATAGAGTACGGTTTTCTTATAAAGTAAGCAAAAAAATTTTGGCTATAAAATGTTATCGCAAAAACTTTTTTTTTGAATGTGGAATAAGTCCATTCCTAATAATTATAATGGGCAAAAATTCGCTCGTTAAAATGAATTATTCATTTTTTAGTGATCGAACAGTGTTATTTGTAATACTGATCAGTAAGAATAATGAAAAGCAACAAAAAATATTTTGTTTTACTATTCACTTATGACGAATAATGTAGAAAGAAGTTATATTCACTATTCGATCGATAAATGAAGAAAATAATATAAATATTTTATCTATTCACTACTACAATGAATGTTCGCTTTATTGATTGTTAAAGCAAAAGAGTACAGTAAACCCTCGAGTTAACGGACTTCGATTTAACGAACGCTTGAGTTAACGGACCTCGATCGATTATGGTGGGATTGGGTATGTTGAATGGAAATGAGATTCTTAAATGATTTTGGGATTTCATGAAATTCTGGAATATGGCCATCTGGGACGGAACTCGATCAATTCTTAACCGATTATGATGAGATTGGGTATGTCGAATGGAAAAGGAACTCTTAAATGATTTGTTTAAGAAATTCTGGAATATCGCCATGAAACTCGGTAATTTAAACTAGGGCGGAACTCGATAATAAGCAGCCGTTTTTCTTGAAGCAAGCGACTAATGATGCTAACATGTTTCCGGTAAGGCTGGATGCTTTAACATCTATCGCCAGTACGTAACCCACCCATGAGCGGCAGATCAACTACTTATGCTCCCCAAAAATAAAGTTATGAACCCTACACAAGGGGCTCGGATAAATGTATATTATTCTTATCAACAACCACCTCGAAAACTGTTCACGAGAACATGGAATATATTGCGCCTTCTAAGATCATAAGATCTTCAGAACCAATCAAGCGAAAATTTACATTTTTGGGGTGCTTGTAATACAAGAGTGCATAATCCATATGGCCATATTCCAGAACTTTTTCCCAAAATTATTTGATACTCTCATTTTATCCACAATGCCCAATTTCTGTCCTAGGAGGTCATATTCCAGAACTTCTTCCAACAATCGTTTGTTGGAATCCCCATCATAATCGGTTAGAATTGAACGGGTTCCGCCGCAGGTAATCATATTCCAGAACTTTTTCCAAAAATCATTTAAGAATTCCATTTCCATAAAGCAAACCCAACCAGATCATAATCGGCTAACCAATGTATGAGTTCGGTCCCAGATGGCCATATGCCAGAACTTCTTCCAAAAACTGTTTGTGCATCTCATTTCCTTCCAACAAACAAGATTCCTTGATAAACGGTTGAGATAAACGAGTTCTGCCCTAGGTTGCCATATTCCAGAACAAGTGTAAAATCTATAGTCGATTAAATTTAAAAACATTCGGATTTAACGGACATTCGTATTTTATGGACTACCCAATTAGTCCGTTAAATCGACGTTTTTCTGTAGTAAATCCCGTTCGCTCACACAAACAAAAAATCATCAATCCTTTTATTTTTTTTTTATTCGCTCACTATTCGTTTATTACTGATTTACTATTTACGTTTAATACTACTTCTCATTTTAATTATTTAAGATAATTTTTTACATTAAAAAATTCATTTTAGTGAAGCTAATGTCTATAAAAATATGGATATACATTTCTTCTTGTTTTTATTTCTTATAATATGTTATTTTTGAAAGTGGTATAAGTCCATTTGGACCTAAAAAACACTTTTATTTTTTAAATATTTTCAATAATTATTATTTCATAATAAAATTTAAAAAAATGTAAAAGTGTTAAAAACATTACGAATTGATTAACGTTTGCCAATATTTTTAAATTAATTCAAATGCAAACCCTTAAATATCTCGATACATGAAAAAATGGACTTATATCACTTTCAAAAATAACAGTTCATTTATATTTTCAATGGATTTATTGTAGACTAGTATTTTAATTTTCATAAAACAGTTTTAAGTGATTCCATTTTGTATATTAAACTGTCTTTCTAAATTTTATCTAAATATAATTATTGTATATTTTTTTCCTAAATTTGTATTATATTCATAGGTATTTATGCCCTGAAAATAATTGTGAATAAACAATTGAGACGTCGACACCATAACAGTGTTTTTTATTGTAGTCTTGAGTTCCAGACAAAATATTTAAAAAGTCTTTTCCTAAATGAAATTTTAGGCCATAAAGGTATTTATGAAAATGTTTCACAAATTCCAATACAGCCAATATTTTTTTTGGTTCAAACAATAGTTAAGCTTCGGTTTCGATAGGACTTTTGAGTAGAATATGCAATGACTCACTCTCGATAGTCGATTTCTTGTGACAAGACCCCACCGCTACAAAAACAGTCAATTTCCACCTTTATAAATTATTTACTATTTACGGTTACCCGTTTAAGTCCCAAGCAGCGCGATAGTGCTGTTGAGATTTTATGTCGAGAAAACCCAGCACATTTCGAACATTGTCAACAACTGACGGCGCGTTACCGATTTACGAAGTGATCGATGCACTCAAATTTACTGAAGCAAGTACATCACACTTGTGATTCTTCGACACTGTTTTTTCAATACCCCCTGGGACTCAAACAGTTAAAGTCACATCTTTTAGTATATTTTGAAACTAATTTCTATTTATAACTTATTTAACCGTGTTATTAAATGCTATTTGGCCAGGCTACAAATTTTGAATCGAATCAATTTGATCAGTCCTATTTTTAAGTCCCATCTACATAATAAATATTTATATAAATAACAGTATTAAAGCGTGCAAATTCATTACTTTCCGGTTTCAAAAGAATTTCCTGTCCCAAATACCATATCAACAACAAAAATAATTTAAATGCGGCATACTATATATAAATATTTCCCTCACTATATACACCATTTAACTCGAAATTCGCCGTACCATAAATCGTATACTACCATATACGACGTATACATATTTTAATAGCGAAAGCTCTAAACCCATTTTCATTCCGTTCAACATTTTTGCTACGTATATATTGCCACCATTATTGTTGTTATTGTTATAAAAGTTGTTGTCGTTTTGTTGAATATTGTTTTTTGTTGTGTCTTTAAGATATCCCTCCGTCATGCAATAAATTTAAAATTAATTAAGAGATGCGTGATATCACACACAGTCGAGCGAGGCAACAAACAACAAATTTAACCTAAATACTAAATAGTTTATTTAGTAGTTTAGTATTTTATTGTTGGAAAATGTATATAAACAGAAGACAAAAACCCTAAATTTTGCGTTCCTATCAAAAAGCATAAATAAAAAGCACAATCGAATGTGTGTGTATATAAAAAAAATAAAAAGCCCGACTAAAATTTTTGTTTTATAGTAAATCGAATGTAATAAATTTTATAGCTGCTCTTTCGATCCACGTCTGTCTCTCTCTTTCTTTCCCGCTCCAATTGTCCATGGTAAAGTTTGCGTGACATATTTTCATTAAATATATTATATTTAGAACTGAACATAAAATAAAACCGTCGCTTTTTGTGTTATTACTAAAGCTTTCATGAAGCTTTATGTAGCGTTGATGGTAGACAAACGAAAAAACAAAATATGATTTCTGATGTTTTGTTTTACCATTTCATGTTATGTCATTTTGTATATAGAGTGAATTTTATATGGTTGAACTTGTATATATGGTGGTGGTTTATGATGAAGTTATGTATGATATGATTTCTATCTGTGTGGATTGTAAACAATTATGTTAATTTAGGAGAAAACATTGCTTTATGTTCTATATTTATATGCCAGTTCAACGCGATTAGAATTTTTAGGAAAAATAATTTTTTTGTACTCTAAATTTATGGATGTAAACGTTGGTGTACATGTTGCTGGTCATGGTTGAAGTATGTTAGATGATAAATAAGTGAAGTGGAAATGACGAGTATGGTTTTACCAGAAATGGTGATGTTTAACGTGATGGTAATAATTAATAGAAGGGTTTAAATATTGATTATCTGAGTAGCATTTGTTTGTTTATTAATGTTTACTGCAATCAAGATCCTTACGAATAATCATTTCATTTTTTAATATTGTAACTGAGTACAACGGCTACATGGCCGTTGTGAAATATTTCGCATAACGTTCTAGTATTTTCGATGACGTTGCTGGGAGCTATGATTTTTCGATGAAAAATTCGATTGTAAAAAATGTTTCGTTTGTAGATGCGTTTCCTTTCAATTCTAAGAGAACTTTTAAATTTATCATGTAGATAAATCGAAACTGCGCGGAAACACACAGGTAGTAGAGATATTGGTCTACATGTTATATACCAATTTTTACGTAAATAATCGTAAAAAACGTCGACAAATACTTGTAATTTACGCCCGTAATAAATGAATCTCATATTTTGAATTTCTGTTTCTGAAAATTTTAGTTAATGTAAATTCTCCAAAAACTGAAAGGTAAATTTTAGACTAAATACAATTTTATTTTGTTGCAGATTTTCTATTCACTGTATCGCCAAAATTCAAAAAAAGTCGTTTTTAAAAAATCTGTGTGTAAGTGTGTGATCACAGACTAACGTGATCAAACTTCATACTTAAGCTTTCTCTATAAATTGTATGGTACCAGCGATTTTTGGTAAAATCGGCCCACCAGATGTTACAACTTCCATAGGAAATTTTTCTTATTATTATTTTTATTTTGAAAAACATATTATCGTTCGACATGATTTCGAACTAAAAGATTCTAAATTAATTTTACAACAATATCAGACTAGATCTATATTACAAACATTTTAGCGGAAATTACGATTTTTGACCAAAAACGTATTTTCAACAGAAATTTGGCCCCTGTACAGCCCAGACAGCTTAATTAGTTAAACTGAAATTTCAAACTTAAGTTTTTTTCATAAATTGAGAGATACCACTGATTTTTTGCTAAAATCAACCCAACGGAAGTGGAAAAATTCAAAAGAGCTTTTTCGTTTTTGGTAATGTTTCGTAAAGTATATCATTTACAAGAAAATGATTATAAACTGCAAGTTTCCGAAATTTAAACGGACAGGTCGATTTTTGACATAAAAGTGAAACGCGAAATATTTTTACCTCGAGATGTTACCTTGTTAAAGTTAGCCGAAAGTTGCCAGCCGAAATTGAAAAAATCAATAATGCAGATAGTGTCTTGACTAGTTCAGCCGAAAGTTAAACAAATTATATATTAAATTGTTGAACTATCCCAGCCAAAAGTGACTAACCTAAAAAATCAGTCGAAAACATATATTATAACAAACATACTGTTAAAGTTATCCGAAAGTTTCCAGCCTAAAGATAATGCAGATAGTGTCTTGAATACAGCAAAAAACCAGCCATGAACTCAAATTTAAGATCGGGTTATATCATTCGTAAAAATATTAATTATTACAATTATAAACGATATAAAACTAATCAAGAATATGTTGATTATGTTGTGGCAAAAGTATCAGGAAAGAAAATTCATTTTGACAGTTTCAATTCATTGACAGGCAGTAACTGGGTCGAAAATGAAATTTGTGATATTTGACTGCAATTGAAGGCAACACGTTACCCGGAATGTCAAATAGAATCATATTCTTTTGCTTCGATAATTTTTTTTTTCTGATAATACAAATGATGATGTGAAAAATCTGACTAATTCATTTATGCTTCAAAAATCGTTTCTAATTTTGCTTGTTTTCGACCAAAATATGAGACACTTTCATGTTGTAAGCATAAATTGTCTAAAAGGAGAGTATACGGTATATGATTCGGCTAAAATTTTTAAAGATCTGAAGCAAAGTGCAACGAGCTATTACAAAAAATGCTTTGATAAATTTTTGAAGTTTATAGAAATTTACAATTCTATCAAACCACAGAAATTTCCATCTAAATTTCAAGCAAGTTTTTTTCCATCTAATTGTTTGAAGCAATCGGGAAATAATGATTGCGGAATATTTATGATGCTTCATGCTTTAGATTTAATGAAACATAAGACAGTTATACCGTAAACGTTTAACATTTGGGAAAAACGCAAACAGATTCAAAAATTTTTGCTCGAAAAAAGTGAATTTATGCAAGATTTGACCTTGTTAAAGTTAGCCGAAAGTTTCCAGCCGAAAGATAATGCAGATGGTGTCTTGACTATTTCAGCCGAAAGTTAAACTCTCTTTCTACTCTCGCTTCTATCGATTTTTAAATTCCTTTATACTGAAATAATTTCCCCTTCATCCGAATGATATAACCCGATCCTAAATTCGAGTTCATGACTGATTTTTGCTCTATTCAAGACACTATCTGCATTATCTTTCGGCTGGAAACTTTCGTGGCATTTTTCAGTTGAAATATTGAAGTTAATCTTATGTATCGATACAAACTGCATAGTCGACATTTTAAAATGTTTATGGTTTTATATCTGCATTACCATCTTTCGACTAGGACGGTAAATTCACAATCTACATTACCATCTTTCGGCTGGAAACTTTCGGCTAACTTTAACAGTATCAAGATTTTTGCAGATTTACAATTTGCTGTACCACCGTATTCCTGTATAACTGTGTGAACGAGTGTGATCACAGACTTAAAGTTTGTGGTCTCTTTGCAAATCAGGCGGATTAACTGATCAGGGTGAAATATTATATTTATGTTTTCTACATTTAATAGGAGATTTCAGTGGTTTTTGGCCGAGGCAGATTTCATAGTAGCTTTTCGTTTTTTGCACTTATTTTTAAAACAATATCGGTTCAAAAAGTTAAATTATAATTTTATTGCTTTATTTTATGGGACAATAAACTGCAGTTCAACAATCCACTTCAATATATGACAGCAACAACAACCAATTACAATACGATCGTCGATCTCTGATCAACAGATGAGTCCTTAAAGTGGGATGGGATTTCAGAAATTTAGCCAGCTCGATTGATGATAAAATGATGAAACCGGGGAACAGGTCGCGATCAGAATCTGCCTTTACGCCAATTCCATGCAAACGTTACAATTCACCGTTCGCTATATCGCCGAAGTGAAGAAAAAAAAGTTTTAAAAAAAACCTAACTGTGTGTATGTGGAAGTGTAGGCGTTTGCTCGACCTGGTGAAATTTTAGGTTTAAGCTTTTTGAATTACTTTCGAGATTGCAGTAATTTTTAGCCAAATTTGGTCCACCAGACGAGACAGTTTTCATAAAACAATTTTCGTTAATACAAAAATTGAAAAGTATTACAGTGACGAGAAATACGACCAATGGTCAGTTTAAAAAAGGAAAGCGAAATTGATGATTTGTGATAAAAACATTTTTCATTTCACTGATTTCAACTTCCTACTAAGGTTTCATCCCAATCAATCAATCCATCTATTGGCTGTACAAAACGGAATTTTTATAGAAAAATTGGTTTTTGTCAAAAATCGGCATATGCTAAACCATTCGAAATAAAATTTGCAGCAATAATGGTTACAGATCAGTTTTCAAAATTTTAAGCGTAACTGACTTAAGCGTAACTTTTCAACGAACATAATTTCCCTGTACAAATTGAGAAATTCTAGTGAATTTTGCCTGAATCGGTCCACCAAAAGTGGCAGCTTTCTATAGAGGTTTTTCGTTTTTCCACCGAAAGTGACAGCTTCAATAGGACATTTTTCGTTTTATGCATGTCTTAAAGTATATCATTCACGGTTGTGAATTAAATATTCTAAATTAGTTTTTCTACAATTCCGGTCCAGATGAGTTTCGAAAATTTAGGCGGAAATTACGGTTTTTGCCAATAAACTGTTTTTCAGTAAACATTTGCTACATGTACAGCACATACGGATTGATTGGTCGTGCGATGAAACTTTATACTTAAGTTTTTCCATAAACTGGGAGGTTCAGTAATTTTTTGCCGCGATATCGTTCCACCGGAAGTTGCAGCTTTCATAGGAGTTTTTTCGTTTCAAACAAAACTGTAGCAATAGTTTGGTAAAGCTTCACAGCAGCTATTTTGTAAAATCCGCAATTAGTTCAGATTGCTGTTATCGAATGAACCAAAGCTAGAAGAAGCATATGAGAATCGGGTATAAATAAATGAGAAATACATTTTCTTTAAGACATGCACTGGAACAAAATTATTCAATTTTCTAATCGAGTAAATAATCGGGCTAAATACTTACGTCATATAGTTGTCGAATAATACTCAAAGATACTTGAATTTATCCACTCACTGTATAGTACAATTTGCTAATTCGAGTGGTGGTAAATCAGAGTGTCGTAGACGTGGGTGCAAATCAGTTTAGAAAAAAAAAATTATGAATGTTTCTGTTATTTTAATTTGTTGAAAGTTGGAGGAGAGGGCGATTCTAGTGAAGAGTTTCGAAATTCCAAAATTCGCCAGTGTGATCGATATATCCGAAATCGAGTAAGTGTGTGATCGTAACAACCGTGTTGAGTCTTTTAAAATCAATGACCATCCGGTATTTTTTTTATGCCGGAAGCATCTAAATTTTTCTCACTACCCAGATTGGAGAAATATATTGGTTTGGAAGATCTTATATGTCATCTTTTATTATAGCTGTTCGATTTAATTTTATTCTCATGATTACTGGGTATACAGATAGGATGTGGAATAAATAGGTTCTTCTGTAGTAGTCCTAATTTTTACTCTTGCATCAGTCTCGATCGTTTCGTGGTTGTTGACAGAGAATTACAGTGTTGTTTTTCATCACATTTTAATTTTGTTAACAATCAGTGAAAACTGGTGGTTGATGTTAGCATAGAATTGATCTATGATCGTGTTTCTTTGTAAGATGCTGATTATTTTATGCTCCAGGGTCTTTTTACCCCTCTTGCCGGCATACAGAATCGAATGTGAATACATTTTATGATATTAAGGCTTTATCGGCCCACCCTGTTATTTTCTGCCTTATGTTTTGAAGTATCGATCATAACAAAGGTTTTATTTTTACGATTTCAAAGTCCAGGATATGTTCTGCGTCCGATTTCCATCGAGCACTTGTAATTCCTTCAGGTTAACCGGGAGCCTATTGATGTCTTTGATGTCTACGAAATATTGTTCCGTTTTTGGTACTTTCAAAACTGATATATTATTTTCCAGTTGTCTTACGAAATTCTCACGATCGGCGGAATTTTATGTTCATAAATTGGCCAACACCGTACATGAACAATTGAAAATAACAAATTAGTGGACCTTTTCATAAGTGTGCCCATTCCAGACTAATTTTTTTTACTCAAATTCGTGGAATATTATAACGCCCACTCAATTTTCCATAGCAGGAATTTTCACGATCAACGGTTTTTCACACTCTCGCAGTAGATGGCCATAGGAATCCAAATTTTTTATTTATTTTTTTTTTTTTTTTTATAAATCCTAAGGCTGGACAATAGAAGTAGTTTACGTGGAAGATGGAAGTAGTTCCCAAACTAGTTTTCGTTGAATTATTTCGTAGACTATCCTAAAACGCTGATTTAAATATACATGACGGGAAAACCTACGATCAGGGTTGTCATACTCGCACAGTTGGTGGCCATATGAGTCTAGAACTGATCTAAATCAACAGATTTGCGGACGTATCAAACTCTAAGGCTGAAACAGTTTTCATAGTTCAGCGAAACCGTACTCTTCGCTGAACAGAACATTTATGACGAAACGTAAAGGTCCGCTTTATTCCCATGAATTTCTATAAATCAGCGGACCTTTATGTTTCGCCTTAAATTGGCCAGCACAGTACAGAAACTATTGGCAATGACAAATTGATGAACCTTTTATTAGAAGTACCCATTCCATACTAATTTTTGTCACTCAAATTTGAAGAATATTTTAACGGTCACTCAAATTTACATAACGATTAGCTACTTGCGCGATTATAAAAAGTCAGTTCCCAAACGTTGATAATGTGACGTCTATGGCACAGACTGTTGATATGTAGGCCAGTTAAATTTTATATGGGTCAGTAGCCGATGTATTAACTTCTGCAACAGAGATGAATTGCTGATACGTACCAGTGGTCCGGCAGCTTCGATCGTTGCGCTTTGGTTTTTGCATCCCAAATGCGTATATAAAATTAGGGTTTCTAGTTTTTCGGCTTTCGGAGTTGGTTCGCCTCTGGATTTGGTCTTTGGAATCTTACATCTTCTAGCCGTTACATCTTCTAGTCTCTGTTGAACTTTCCCGCTGAAGCGAGTTCTTTAGAAACTACATGTCTTGCGGCTAGTTGATCAGCTCTTAACATATGGGTCCCGTTGCAGCATTTGTTGTAGCTGTGGTCCACCCATATACGCTGATTGTTGATCATAAGCGGTTTGTACGACAGCACTTCTCATCTGCCCGTCCATTGCAATTTTTGTTTCAATTACCAATCTCTTCGACCTTGAATTTCGTGGTGTATTTTATCAACGATAATGACCACTTTGTCTTTTATAATCGGTTTAACAGGCATGAAACATCTTGTTCATTTCGTAAAGGTGCGTAAATGTTGCAACTGCCACAAGTTCTTTAGGAATAGCAGGTCCTATCATTTAATTCGCATATAGGGGTTTTGTGCCGCTTGATGATCTCAGCAAAAAATGGTTTGGTGTCAGGTCTTCAGAATTAGAATGAACGTTATAGTGGACGAGAATCGACAATATTTTCAAACTATATTAGCAAGTTCCGATGCATTCGTCACCTGGGTTTCGTTGAGGCATAATATAGTATAAAGTGTTCTTGATTAAGCTTACAGCCCGGGTTTTCACAATTTATGGTGCACAAAGTCGACTCTGATTGATTTCAGGTAGTACGCGACTACTGCCAGTATCGCCAATCAAGTGAAAAGGACTCCCACCTCTTTTTCTTACGATGCCAAAACCAGACATTCATCGTCCAAAAGTTGCCTCAGCCGACATAAGAGAAAGTTCAAGTAATATATGCAAACCGAGCTGCCGAGTTCGTTAACAAGTTCGTTTCATAGTTATGGTGGTGGTATTTTCGATAGTATGGCATGACCACCAGACTGGTCACCCTATGACCTTTTGGCAACAATATTGGTCGATTTTGATCTGCGTCTTCCGAAGCATTAATCCTCCTTGTCATCCTTATAATACCAACATTAGCTGCTTTAAATAATGTTTACTTATTGATTCATTGGAAGCGATTGGTTGTGTAGCAGGATTTTTATTTTTGGTGGGCATATGTATCACAAACTGATAATATTGCCGATGGTCGGATTGCAGCCCGCCGAAGACCGTTCTTGAATCGGATCAGAATATACGCTCTTGAATGTACATGAAAGTGTATGTGGATGTGGAAGTAAGCAATCGCTGGAAAGGAGTGTTCATTCGCATTGACAAACATATGCAGTTGTGTTGTTTCTGTGTTTCTTTGTATTCCATACTATCGACGAATCCTTATCTGCGCTATTTGTGGTAACAACTGGATCCTAGTTTTCTACTTGTCGGATTGTTCGTCATTCAAATATTCATCTCAGCCGACCGATGGATGATCTCCAAATATTTTGCACTAGAATTACTCCAAATATTTTGCACTAGAGCTATAAACGAAACTCGTCACCTTAGCCTGAGATAAGGTGTAATACGAATTCCCCAGCACTTTCAGCAGCGTAATGTGAGGTTCTTTCAACGCGAAATTTCGATGTATTTTTGATGTACATCAATTTTTGGAAATCGCAATTTTTTCGTAAATTTTACCCTTCCGTACTACTCCCTATACGTACCAATACCGACAAATTTGAAATAACAATTTGCGGTTTATATTTGTTTTTCATTGGCTTTGTCATTTTTTGGTGTCATTCATTTTATTTTTGCATTGTCTATATCGTAGGACTACAACTATTAGGAGGTTGAATAAATTCTCGCGGTTGTTTTGTGTTTAAATTAAATATTTATTATAAACAATACATAAAAATTTATTATTCAAAATATTTCCCATCGCTAGCTACTACCTTTTCCCATCTTTTTGGTAGCACCATCTTTTTGGTAGCATTTGGATTCCACGTCGATAAAACGCTTCATCTTTTGAGGATATCCAACAATCAACCCAAGTTTTTGCGTCTTCATATGAAAGAAAATGCTGCTCTGCCAAGCCATGAGCCATGGATCTAAACAAGTGATAATCAGAGGAGCAATGTCTGGTGAATACGGCGGGTGGTGTAGGACTTCCTATTTTAGCGTTTCCAAGTAAGATTTTACTAGTTTTGCAACATACGATCGAGTATTGTCATGTTGTAGAATAACTTTGTCGTGCCTTTTTGCGTAAAGTGGGCGTTTTTTATTCAAGGCTTTACTCAGATGTATCAGGTGTTCTTTGTAGCGATCTGCCGTGAGAGTCTCATTTGGTTTTAGCAACTCATAATAAATAATTCCCTGCTGATCTCACCAAATGCAGAGCAAAAGTTTAAAACCATGGATGCCCTGTGTCGTCAACGATGTTGATGCATGGCCCGGCTTAACCCATGATTTTCAACGTTTAGGGTTATAGAAATGTATTCATTTTTCATCGCCTGTTACTATACGATGCAAGAGTCCTTTTCTTTTCTGGCGTTGAAGCAGCTGTTCACATATAAAAAACGGTAACCAATTTCCTTGTTTTGAATCATTCTTAACGTTTCGAAACTGTTGTTTGATCAACTTCTAATGATTCTGCAATTTCATCTAGTGTCTGACACGAGTCTTCATCGAGAAGCTTCTCTAATTCTTCGTCTTCAAACTTTTTTGGCGCTCCAGGTCGTTCTTTGTCTTCAAGATCAAAATCTTATTTTTGAAACGCATAAACCAATCTTGGCAAGATCTTTCTGAGAGAGCATGATCACCGTAAGTCTTAACAAGAATCCTATATGCTTTAGCTTCTGATTTTTTCGAAAAAAGTAGTGCAACAGAATTTCCCGCAAATATTATTTTTTGGTACAAAATTTGACATATTTAACACAAAGAAAAATACTACTATCACACGCGAGGTAAACTAATATTATCATATGCGCAGAGTGCTAATAACCCCATCTGTTGAAAAACCTCGAGAACTTATTCAACCTCCTAATAAATCAAAAATTCCTGCAAGTGACGCTTATTTGGCTCAAAACTCGGTATTATACAAGAAAAAAGTATATGATGCTGATACAAAATCGCCTATATTTTATGAATATGTTGTTGACCTGTTCCAACCTTAGGATATAGTGGCTTACATCAGACAATGTTAATCATAACTTACCGGTGGCACAATCTCTTGACGAAGGGCGCAGACTTATTTAAATACTCAATATTTTGATTTTATATTTTTTTTAAATCAGTTTTTGATATCCGCCTACAAGTTTTCAAAATAATTATTATTGCTATTTGAGAAAATTGAAAGACAGATTTAATTTAAACCCCGAAATACAAACAAAGAATTTAATTAATTATAAATTTTAATATTAATGACATATTTTGTAATTTCAATATATATTTGTTAACTACTGAAAATAAAAAATTCTAAGAATTCCGAATTAATTACAAAAGTAAAATAAATTTGAACCCAAATCACGATATTTACGGTAAAATGTAAATTTGCTTAATTTCAATTATTCAGTTTAATTACCTGGAATGTAGAACAAAATTAAATAACGTAATCAGCTCGATTCAAAATGACATAATAATATTTATCGTAATATTTATAAAATTTATGTTTTTGTCATCCTAACACAAATAAATAATTAAAATAACAAAAGCAAATCTACTTTCTATTAAAGAATTTTCTTGTTGAAAATTAATTAATTTTAAATTTTTATTGGCAAGCGCAAGTTACGGCATCACGTACCAACTACATCCACCACAACATTGTAACAACCAACAATGTTGCATCTGTTTATCACCATCACAACATTGTAACATCCAACAATGTTGCATCTCTTTAAATCATCATATTTTAATTACTCATATTACAATTCATATTTTTTGATTACTTATCTTATAATTCAATATAACGTAGTCATAACATTTAACATAAAGCAAAGGAAATGCAATTCTTCAATTCCTTTGTCTTAATTGTAATTCTTTATTTTTCTTTAGTATTTTAAAGTAAGAAACAATAAAATAAATTAGATTAACTTTATAAGTCGATTAAGAAACACCAAAAGGAAAATCGTACAATAAAATAAATTTGTTAAAGAACCTAAAGAAACAGAGTTTTTCTAAGCCACAACAAATAAAACTTTAACTGGCGCAGTTGATAAAGGATAGTTTCGGTCTATCTAAAATAGTTAATGTTAAGTAGTGTTTTTAAAACTAGTAGCGAATAAAAATTTAAAGTGCACAAAACAATTTTTTTTTCGTGAACATTAAAAGTGTAAATTTAATTATATTATAATTTATCGTTCTTAAATCGGGAAAATTAAATTCCACATCAAGTGTATATTGATGTTAAGTGGTTTTAAACGAACAAATTAATAAAAATAATTAGTGATTAAAGTGAAATCCGGTGAAAACACATCAACGGCAGAACTACACAACACAAATTTACACCAAACTTACATTCAACAATCATTATGCGGTTTTCGATATTGATTTTAATTCTATGGTGAGTGACATTTTGATATTTTCTTTCCTATTTCCAAAATCAAATCTTAACAAGAAATTATAAAATATTAACAATATTATGCTTGGAGGTCAAACGCAACATAGAATTAATTAATTAATTGCAAAAGTTAGTCTCCTAATATTGCCACGGTATATGGACAATATTAGTAATAGGTTAAAAATAAATAAGTTAAAATCTAGGAATATAATTAAAATATTAAGTGTAAAGGAAAATAAAACTAAATCGGAAAATTTAGTAGATATAAATATTTTATCAGAACAGATAAAAAATTTAAAAATTTGTGAATCAAATAGTGTTACGGAAAGTGAACTAAATTCTCAAAATAATAATTTAAATATGGAAAAAAATTTATTCGACCATTTAAGAATCCCGGACGCGGTAAAAGATTTGCCTCGATTCGATGGAAACAAAAGAACACTCTATGATTTTATAGAAAACGTAGAGGAAATTTTAAATCTATGTACAGATTTAAGTGAAGCTCCGTATGAAAAAATTATGCTACGAGCTATAAGAAATAAAATTGTCGGCGAAGCCAACAATATTTTAAATATGTATGGTACCCCATTAGATTGGGATGAAATAAAAAGAAATTTAACAACTCATTATAGCGATAAGCGAAATGAGACTTCGTTAATAAAAGACCTTCACGGTCTGACCCAAAATAATAATACAATAGAAAAGTTCTATAGTGAAATTATAGACATACATAGTACAATTATCAATAACGTAAAATTAAATGAGGATAGTTCGGCGATAATTCAATCTAAAAAAGAATTATACGCAAATATGTGCCTTAATTGCTTCTTAAGCGGCATGAAAGAACCGTTAGGGTCCAATATTAGGGCAATGCGTCCTGGTACATTAGCTGAAGCATTCAGTTATTGTCTAGAAGAACAAAATATGCATTACCAAAAAATTAAAAATAATACTCCTAATCAAAATACTAAACCAATAATTCATTATAAAACTCCTAGTTTCAACAATAGATTTCAAAATAGTAATTTCAAAATAAATCCAAATTATCAACCAAGAATGTATCATAAACCAAATTTAAATTATCAAAACAAACAATTAAATCAATATAATAAACCTACACCAATGGACACATCTAGTGCCGTTACTAGATACAAACAACCATATTATTTGGATCGAAATCAAAACAGAAATAATAACTATCATCAACATAGTTATAATCAATTTAATAATAATCAACCAGGGCCTTCTTATCAATTTAGACCTGTTGGTCCCTCGAATTTCAAAAGTAGAGAACTATTTCAATTAGATAGTAACAGTAAATATAAACCAATATATAAAAATCAAAATTATTATCCAAACTTGGATAATTATTCTAATCAGAAACAACCAATCATAAAGGAAATAGATGATGAGGATTTTCGCCAAGAAGCCTCGGGACATCAATAGGATATATTAATAATAATAATGTACAAGCATTCTTGTTACCATATATTCATATAAAATTAAATGAAAATACAAATCTTAAATTCCTGATCGATACAGGATCTAACAAATCTTTTATAAATCCTAAATTTGTGCATCCATCACGACAAATAAAAATAAATACAGTTCAAGTAAAAACATTATTTAATCATCATGACATTAATCATAAAGTCATACTAAATGGAATATATGAGTTCCAAACTAACGAAAATTTAGAATTTTTGTTATTTAAATTTCACGATTATTTCGACGGTCTTATCGGGCTCGAAATAATGCAAAAATTAAACATTATAATAAATTTAGAAAAATCTATATTAGAAAACAGTCAATTTAAAATTCCACTTAAATTTAAACCAAATTTAGCGTCACAGCCTTATACAGTTGACGCGAACCATAAAATAATTGCATTCATTCCAGTAGATGTAGAAAACGGTGATGTCTACATCACGCCTATAAAAATAAAAACTGATCTTATTATACCAGAAGGTATATATCATTCTAAAAATTGGTTTGCTCAGGTAGAGGTAATCAATTATAAAAATGAAAACCAAAAATTCATAATTGAACATCCTATAAAGGTCGAACAATTAAATTTAAGTTATACCACTGAGGTATATAATAATGCAATATATATTAATAATAATGATTCCATAAATTCCTACAATAAAATATCTCAATTAATAAGAGTTAATCACTTAAACTCTGAAGAAAGAAAGTCGATATTAAAACTTTGTACAAAATATGAAGAAATATTTTATAACGAAAATGATGATCTTTCTTTCACGAATCAAATTAAACATAATATCGATTTACAAGACGAAAATCCTGTGTTTACTAAATCTTATCGCTATCCTTATATTCATAAAGAGGAAGTGAAATCACAGATAGCTAAAATGCTGTCACAAGGTATTATTCGTCCAAGTTTCAGTCCATGGTCGAGTCCAATATGGATCGTACCAAAGAAACTAGATAAGTCCGGTAAACAAAAATGGCGACTTGTAGTCGATTACCGGAAGTTGAATGAGAAAACGATCGATGATCGTTATCCTCTTCCAAATATAAATGATATTCTCGATAAATTGGGAAGGTGTCAATATTTTTCAACACTAGATCTCGCAAGTGGGTTTCACCAAATAGAAGTGAATCCTAGAGATATATCAAAAACAGCTTTTAATGTAGAAGGTGGTCATTTCGAATATGTTCGAATGCCCTTCGGCCTTAAAAATGCACCGGCAACATTCCAAAGGGTTATGGATAATGTGCTCGGAAAATTACAAGGTAAAAATTGCCTATGTTACATGGATGACGTGATAGTTTTCTCTACGTCATTACAAGAACATATAGAAAATTTAGAAAAAGTATTTCTAGCATTAAAAAATGCAAACCTTAAAATTCAATTAGATAAAAGTGAATTTCTTCACAAAGAAATAGCTTTTCTTGGTCATGTTGTAACCACAGAAGGGGTTAAACCAAACCCTGATAAAATAAAAGTTATAAAAGAATTTCCAATTCCAAAAAATGAAAAACAGATTAAAAGTTTTTTAGGGTTAGTTGGATACTATCGTAAGTTTATAAAAGACTTCGCAAAACTAACTAAACCTATGACAAATTGTCTTCGAAAAAACAATAAAATTGTTCTTAACAAAGAATATATAGATTGTTTTGAATTATGTAAAAATTTATTAATTAATGATCCTATACTTCAATATCCCAATTTTGAAAAACCCTTTAATCTCACCACAGATGCTAGTAACGTAGCACTTGGGGCAATTTTATCACAAGGTAATATTGGTAATGATAAACCAATATGCTATGCTTCACGTACCTTAACGGTAACGGAACAAAATTATAGCACAATTGAAAAAGAATTGCTAGCTATTGTGTGGGCATGCAAATACTTTAGACCATATTTATTCGGTCGTAAATTCAAAATTGTTACGGATCATAAGCCATTGACTTGGCTATTCAACTTAAAAGAGCCGAATAGTAAACTAATTCGTTGGCGTCTTAAACTCGAAGAATATAATTATCAAATAGTTTATAAAAAAGGAAGTAAAAATACTAATGCAGATGCATTGTCAAGATTAGAAATTAATCAACTAAACAAAGATTTAAATAAAAATATAGAAATAAATATTTTTGAAAAAATTAAAAATAATAAACAAAATAAAAATTATCCGAATAGGTCATTAGTTGAAAGTACATCAACAGAAAGTACCAGTTCAGAGGATAATATTCCATTAATATTATTAAAAAATAAAAATGTTAATTTACAAAAATTAAATAATAATAATAATTTAAATCAATCATTACCTGATGAAGACAGGTCATCTACCTCAAACGATGTAGAAAATAATTTAGAATTAATAAATCAAAATAGTGAAGGTATTAATTTAACACAAACAGTATTAAACGAGTTTAATAACCAAATAATAATTGAGAATGAAGAAAATTTAACAGGAATAAAAGTAGATTTTAAAATATTGTTTCGAAGGAAACGAAGGTATATAATTAAATTAAGTAGTATAAACGAAGAAAATATATTGAAAATTTATAGAGAATATATAAATTACAATAAATTAACAGGATTCATATGCAATGAAGAAATATTCAAGGCAATGAATATAGTATATAAGAAATTTTACAATAAAAATAAAATTAAGTTAGTTAGAAGTTTAAAGTTCGTAAAAGATGTAATAAATGTTAATTCACAAATAGAAACAATTAGTGAATACCATGATAAATCAAATCACAGAGGAATTCAAGAAACCTATAGTCATTTAAGGAGAACATATTATTTTCCTGAAATGAAAAAAATTATAAGTAATTATATAAATAAATGTGAAATATGCAATGTTAATAAATATCAACGAAATAGGAAACCTATAAAATATGAAATAACAGAAACTCCTACAAAACCACTACAAATAGTCCATATGGATGTATATTCTATTCATAAAGAAAATTTTCTCACTCTAATCGATAAATTTTCTAAATTTTCATGTGCTTACATGTTAACTAATAGAACTAGTATTAACGTAATTCAACAATTAAAACATTTTATGAGTCATCATGGGATTCCAAAAAAATTAGTAACCGATAATGGGTTAGAATTCAACTCAATAATATTTAAAGATTTCATTAAATTATATGATATAGAACTTCATATTACATCAGCTAAATCATCTACAGGAAATTCACCGGTAGAGAGATTTCATAGTACATTAACAGAAATAGCTAGAATTATATATTCCAAAGACAAAAAGAAACAAATTCAAGAAATCATTAATGAAGCCATTATTACTTATAATAATTCAATTCACAGCAGTACGAAGTGTACACCATTTGAATTACTTAATGGACATCTTACAGATTCAAATCCCTTTTCAATAAATAAACAATTCAATACAGAACAAGAATATATTAATGAACATAAAAAACAATACAACGAACTAACTAAAATAATATACGAAAATAATAAAAAAGAGAAAGAAAGTTTAATCAATAAATTAAATGAAAAAAGAATTGATCCTCCGCAAATTGAAGTAGGAAGAACAATTTACGAACAGGACAATCGTAGAAATAAGTTAGCACCTAGATTCCAAAAACATAAGGTTATACAAAATAACAAAATTACATTAGTTACGAACAAAAGAAAGGTTCATAAAAAGAAAATAAAAACTCTCAATAAAAACATAAACGATTTAATTATTTAGGTACATATTAACATAATTTCATATTCTTAATTACAGGTATTTCAAAGTTTCTTACCAACAAAATATGGAAATCTTTGATCTTAGCCATAATAAAGGAATTTTACCAATTAAATTAGGAAACGCTAGAGTTACAAATAATCACTCAAGATTATTACATATTATAGAATTAGAAAACTATGTAAAAAACATAGAAACTATAGAAAGTAATATAAAAAGAATATTTCAATTTGCAATTGAAGTTACTGATAGTCGAGATTATTATAATTTTAGAATAGAAAGTCTATTTAGAAAATTATATGAAGTAAAAGATAGTTTAGAAAACGTAATACCTAAAAACAGAAATAAAAGAGGACTAATCGATGGATTAGGATCTATAATAAAAGCAATAACGGGGAATTTAGATCAAAATGATTATGAACAAATTAGTAATACACTTGATCAAATTAAACAAAATGAAAATACAATATATACCACATACAATAACAATAATTATATTAATAAAGAAATGATAGCAAGGTTTAATAACCTACAAAAATATATAGAACAATATTCAACATGGATAGTTACTGAAACCAATAAAATAGAGGATAAAACACTAACACTTTCAAATATAATACATATTGATCAAAGTATCCATATGATTGAAAATAAAATAGAAATGTTAAGAATTCATATTAAAAATATTATGGAGGCTATCACTTTCGCAAAATTAAATATTATACCAAATTATATTTTAGCAAAAAATGAAATGAGTTATATTCATAAATTATTAGAAAAGGATAATGTAATATTAAATTCATACGAAGAAGTAAACGAATTACTTGAACTACAAGCATATTATAATAAAACAACACTAATATTTTCTATTAAAATACCAAACTTTTCCCAAGAAATATTTTCATACTATTACATTAAACTTATCCCAATTAACCAAACTAATTTTCTAGAAGAAAATCCTAATTCCGAATTCTTAATCCTTAACCAAGAAAAATATCAATTTATAACAAATCCATGTATTAAAATTGAAAACATACAATACTGTAAAAGTAATAAACTGCAAAACATAAAAAATGAATGTATACCAAACATATTAAATAACAAGGACATAAGCTGTAATACAATAAAAAGAACATTTGAACCGGAGATCAACGAAATCCTGGAAAATCACATATATGTATCAACAAACAACAAAATATTGTTTACATCAACATGTAACCAAAAAACTAAACTACTACCTCAAGTTGCATTAATTAAATTCGATAATTGCAGTATAATAATTAATAATTTTACATATAATCATAATAAAATAATATATAATGAAAAAACAATAAATATCCTTCTATATGGGGAACTAAAAATTAATAACACTAAAATAAAATTAAGTGTACCAGAATTACACGAATTAACAATTGATAATAACGAACAAATAAAATTATTAAACACACACCATGTTAATAACATATATCATAAATCAGTATTTGGAATAACTATATTTACTATTATACTAATTACAATAATTTATTATATTTGTATCCAAATAGTTAGGATTCGAAATTATAAGAGAATCCAGCTACAAATATCAACAGAAAGCCCAAGAAACATCCAACCAACAAAGACGGTCAAGGATGACCTTATGCTTAGGGGGGAGGAGTTACGGCATCACGTACCAACTACATCCACCACAACATTGTAACAACCAACAATGTTGCATCTGTTTATCACCATCACAACATTGTAACATCCAACAATGTTGCATCTCTTTAAATCATCATATTTTAATTACTCATATTACAATTCATATTTTTTGATTACTTATCTTATAATTCAATATAACGTAGTCATAACATTTAACATAAAGCAAAGGAAATGCAATTCTTCAATTCCTTTGTCTTAATTGTAATTCTTTATTTTTCTTTAGTATTTTAAAGTAAGAAACAATAAAATAAATTAGATTAACTTTATAAGTCGATTAAGAAACACCAAAAGGAAAATCGTACAATAAAATAAATTTGTTAAAGAACCTAAAGAAACAGAGTTTTTCTAAGCCACAACAAATAAAACTTTAACTCGCACGAGTTACATAATTTGATTTTTATATTATTTGTATGCACAAGCGAACTCGGTACAAATGTACTTGAAACTTTTCACTACATATTTCCATAAAATTTATATTTATTTATTATTTTCCGCAACTGCAATACTGAATATTCATAATACAAAATTATATAAGAATGTATACTCGGCATGGGTAAAAAAATTTTCCAATTTTCAAATCAACTTCAAAAAATAAGACATCTAATTTATTTTATTTCGAAATTTCAATTTAAGTTTATTTTATTTTATATTTTTTTTTATCAATTTTTATTATTTGCAAATACGGGTATTTTTCTCAGTTATATACCATTCAATGGAAAAAGTTTTAATATTGAAAAGCTCTGTTATTATTTATTTTATTTTAAGTAGAGAACTTGACATTATTGTCACCCAAAAGTGGAGTAAAAAAAAAGTATATAAAAATATAATAAAATTGGAATTGTATGTAAAGTTCAATTGTTAAGATCAAGCAACAACAATGTAAAAATGTAGCAGCAACATGCAATATGCTTGATTGTCCTAAAAAGAACAGAGCTTTTTTATAATATAAAATTGTGTACAATATTTTTCTATCATTCAAAATTTTCCGGAAAGTTTTTAAATTTAATATGGTTGTGGTTGGTTTTCGTTTCTTTTCACATAAATAAAGCTCTCTATATGTACGTATACTTGAAATTCTTAACAAAATAAGTATAAGGAAAATTAAAAAAAGCTCGTTTAAAAAAAAACTTTTTATTTTTTGTTCGGTTTTCATTTTGTTAAATCGAAAAACTTTAAATATAAAAATTTATAGTTATTTTAGAATTTTCCGGAGAAAATTCAACTTTTGTTTATCAGTCGCGTCGTCAATATTATTTATAAATTATAGTTGGAAAAATGATTCGAAGTTAACTGAATTTCGATTTTCGGTTAGTTGTGATAACGAACATAACAAAAATATTTACCGCAGTCCATGTACCACAATATTTACAAAACCACATTCAACAAAATATATATTTTTTTTCGTTTTGGTAAAATTCAACACGAGACGTATGAAATCAATAAGCTTTTTTTGTTGTTAAAGCGATAAAATTACCTGAACACATTAAATTATATATAAGTCACTCGTATAAATGGGAAAAATATACCATATAAAAAAGCGCCGAAACCACCAAAAGCTTATAAAACTGTATAATAAGAACGTAAAATGATAAATTGAAATCATAATTTTTTTTTTAAATAAAAATAAAACTTGTTGCGTGTCAATTTTTTTTTTATTTTGGTAAATAAACAAAATAAGAGAGCTTTTTTATCTAAGTGGTGGAACTTTCGTTTTTATGATTTTATTGGGGAACATTTTTTCTTTTTATTGCTTGATGAGTGGTGGTTGTCGTTTTAAAAAAAATCCTTTTTGTACATGCAAACCTAAACTAATGTTTAAAATGTGCAGCTTCTCGACATATTTGTTAACTGCAAATGGATTTAATATGGTTGAGGTTTTACAGAGCTTGAAATTTATTAAATTAGATAAACGGCATCTCACATTATCTAGTGTTCGCGGCTGAAATTTTAAATAAAAAGTTAAAATATGTTAAATATTTTTGCAGAACCAGAATCAAGAGGACAAATAATGTTGAGATACTTTTTATTATTCCCGAAGTGCTCTTTGACGAATATTTTTTTTTAACTCAATTGATTTTAATCTACAAAGCCCCGATATCACAAAGAATCCATTGGCTCAATCAAACGGTTCTACCTAAGGGTGCAAAACTGTCTTCTCTCCTTAGCTATCTAAGAGGTAGTATAAGCTTAAGGAATAGGTTGTAGTGAAACTTCTGGGAATTAAAGCCATGACCATTTATTGTGTAATGAAGCTTTTCATTAAATTTTCTTTCCATAATAGCTTTCAAAATAACACCTAGATACTTGGAGTAATCTAATATGTGTGTCCTAAAACAGAAAAAGTAAAAATTAGGGATAAGTTTGGACAAACTTTTTATGCTAAAGCCGCGTTTTTGTGAAAAACAAACGTGTTGAGTTCGCGATACTTTCTACAAAATTTTCCTATTTCATATTAAAAACAACATTTTTTTATAAAAAATTGCGATTTGCCCAGATTTCAGAAAAATTCATTCAGAGGGTTGAACGATTGGCCTCGGGTAGTTTCCTTAATTTTTTAGGCTCGCTCGATATTTATAAAAGTTACTGGGGTATTACTGGCTGATATTAATAAAAATTACCGAAAACGCTCACCATAAACAATGTTGATGGGTTCTGATTTCTAGTAAATTCATTTAGGGGTCACCATGGGTGAGTGGGAACCTTAAAGCCTTTTATTAACATTTTGTTTAACTTGGGCCGGGAAGATTAAAGTATAGAGAAAAGTATAGATAGCTGAGAAAATATAAACAAAGGTAACGCTGTACTAAATTTTGACACATTTTTTTTTTATTGTAACCCCAAAATTTCAAGTTTTTTGACAGAAATAGAGACTTAGAAATTCCGACTTTTCGAATTTACGTTTGGTGTTTTCTAACCTTTACGTAACGTTTTTTGTTTATGTTTTTGTTTAGAGTATATTGGTTATATTCAATTTAGTCAAGTTAAAACCGTATCGTAACCCCAAATATTTTGTGTGCAGCTTTGCGGGTTTTTTTTTATTTAGTTATTTCTGTGCTTAAAGCCTTCTGTTAACCTTTTACCTTGCTCGAACGATTTTGATAACAATTTAGCGGGACAGGGTTTTTGGAAACGTTCAAGGAAACGATTACAAGGTGTTTTGATTTTTTGATAAGGATTTCCCGACATGAGGGTGTCGGATCGATGTTGCATCGTGTTTGGTCATTTTGCACCATGTTACGTGCTGTTGCACTATGTGATTTGGATACAATTTCAAAATCATAGGACATGGTTTTCAAATGCAAAGAAATGAAAACAAGGAGTTCTGATTTCTTAATAATTAATTTAGAAGTACTCAGGATGTGTGATCTTGTTTCACCATGTTACTTGATGCTGCACATTGTTAGGGGATGTTGTTTGATGTTCTACTATGTTGCGTCAGGTTGGCTCAGGGCCTTCTTTCAGTATTCATTATATTTGGCTTTAATGATTGGGCTTAAATTTTAAAATCATAGGACAGGATTTTTAAATGCAAGGAAATGAAAACAAGAATTCTGATTTCCGGATAATTAATTTAGTAGTACTCTGGATGTGTGCTCTTGTTGCATAACGTTGCGTGATGTTTCACCATGCTGCCCCACAATGCATGATGTTGTACCATGTTGCAAGATGTTGCTCCATGTTGTATGCTATTGTACAATGTCACAATGTCAAATATGTCGCACCATGTTATGGGATATTGCACCATGATGTTGTTGGATGTTGCTAGATATCATGCTAGATCATGTTGCGTAATGTAAACCGTGTTGTACAATGTTGTATGGTGTTGCACATGTTGCGCTAGTTGGCATTTCGTGGCGTCATGTTGATTCGTGTTGTGTTAATTAGATATCTGGCGTTATGTTTCATCGTATTGTGGAATGCTGCTACATGTTGGTTGTGCTACGGGGACATTAGATGTTTGCACTAATCGCACCTTTTTGACAATGTTGGTTATTATGAGTAACAAGTAACAAATTGATTTGTATCATTCGCTATCTAGATATTGTTTTGACTTTCGCCCACTTTCACATTTTCTTGCGTTCCTCAAACGATTTTGATATCGTCTGGTATGACGGGGTCTTTTTAATTAATGTTTTTTAGGCTAACTCGATTTGGATGAAAATTGGTGAAAGGAATACCAAAAAATCAAATGACAGGAATCGATTTCGTTGGGTGCTAATTTCGGAAAAATTCGTTTAGGAGGTTTTATGGTAAAGCCCGGTGATAAACCTAAAAATAATAAAATTTGTGGTGATAAAATTTTTAAAATACCAGGATTGGATTACGATGTTCCCAATTTTTGAAAAATTCATTAACACTAGATATACCTATAATTTGACCATACCTATATCTACCGACACCAGTCAAAATGACTGGTCTTAGAAAAAATGGTTAGTGGGATTTTCGGTCTTTATATATTTTAAAAGAATGATAAATTACTTCAATTAGGTTAATTATAATATATTATATATTAATTATAACTTCATTCATTAGTTAATAGAAACAAAATAATATAAAAAAGAAAATAAGGTGAAGTAGTAATATGAAAATAAAATTTTAAAACCAGTCATTTTGACTGGTGTGATAAGTCTAGTGTTAAGGATATTTCGAGTGCTATGAATCGATTGCGATGACTCCTAAATTCGAAAAAATGCTTTAAAGAGTTCTCAAATAAGATCCGAGTCTCTATTTAAAAATTAAAACAAAAGATCAGCTCGAACGATTTTAATAAATAATTTGAGACAGGTTATTTGCGAGTGTCAGGATATAATTTCAATGGATTATGATTTTGAGAAATTTGTATAAAAGTAATCCGGTTTAACCACTATGTTTCGTCTAGTGTCACAATATGCCCAGTATGTCATTTCAATCGAAAGGGATGGAACTAATATTAAAGATGAAAATGGGAATCTAATATTATTTTTAGAATACCTCTGCAAAATCATCAATTTGAATGAGCCTAAGCCATTTCTGAAATGATTGTGATACAACTCTTTTCGTACGTAAAACATAGGTGAGGATTCCAAATTGAGTTCCGGATTGGGAGGTCTATTCTGAATGCTTATAGCATCAGCGAAAAAATCAACTAAGAACAAAAGGATTTTAAGTTTAATTTGTAACAAAACTGGTTAATAACAGTTTATGATAATAAATTGTTTTTTAACAGTATAATTCAGCCTTACCACAGCCCAAACAGGTTTAGTGATTAGCATAAAACTTCATACTTAAGGTTTTCTGATAAATTGACATATTCGGAAAATGGATTTGTAGATGACAAATTTTGGTATATTGGCAAAAAAATTACGATTTTTGATTAAAAAATTTCTATCAGAAAGGTTTACTACTTTTTTGCCTATACAATTTTTCTAAATAAATAAAAATAGGTCTATTGGCCTTACACATGAGGATTCTTTTGCCTACATGTTTCATCACTTTTTCACACATTTCACCCTGAATCATATTAATTTCTTCTCTAATGTTATTTTTAAGTTGTTCATTGTTATCTGGTTTATTTCCATGAATCTTATTTTTAGGATAACCCCATAAAAAGAAGTTGAGAGCAGTTACTCGTAAATCGGGTGACCGTGCGGACCAATCCACATCACCAAATTTCTAAATTCCACTGTTGTGGAAACATTTTTTGTGACGATTCCATGGTTTCTCGAATTAAAACCTAAGAACCGTGTTTGGGGTATAGAGTTCCCCAAGTGATTTTTGATAGATAATAAAACCTTCCTCTTCACACACCGAAAGCCCGTCCTGATAATATTTGATGGTTTGGTACATTGCTTTTCATAAACAAACATTGTCTGAGCCAAATTTTGCAGTGTTTTACAACCTTGAGAGAGAGAAAAAAGTAATATCTATTTCGTGTTATGGGGAACTCTAGTCCCCAAACTATATTTGATGCAATTAGTATGAAAATAACATTTTATTGCAATATTTTAAAATATATTCGGTTTATTTCTATTTACTAAATGTTCATTCCTAGTACCTAAATACAAAATAAGTTATTTTATGTGATAATTATCGCTTTTTCTGCTAAACTACCGTTTCATATGTTATTTTGGTTCTATCCTTATAAAAAACGGTAAATCACCAGAATTATTTATTGTACTCGTTTTTTTTTCTTTTCGGCGCATTGTGTGAAAAATATTTTAGTATCGAAAGATATATTTGTCTTGTGCAGTGAGAGTGCATATACTATTTCAGTGTTTATTGGTAAGCATTTTCAAAAAACTGTCAACGAATTTTCGTCTATGTTAGACAGAATTTATGAGCACAAGTTTTTGTAGAGCTGTGGTTATTGTGAAAATACCTGTGAGTGATTGCTTTTTTCGAAGTAAGTTATATATTTATGTGAATATATTTCCGTGTTAGTTAGTTCTGTTATAGATGATTGATGTTTCAGCTCCTGGGGAAAATGGATATAACGGATAGATTGTTGTATTTGGTAAATCGCGGTGACAGAAGAAATTCTACAGAGGAAACTGAATTTCATGATCTTTGGGACGAGTATTTGGACAGAGGAAACGAAAACATAGCTTTGGCTATCGAAAATGAGGAGAGCGGAAGCGAGGAGGACGTTGCAGATAATAATGTAGATAACAATCGAGATAGTGATCTATCCGACCTAGATGGTCCTTTCGTAAACGAACCCCCTTCCAGAATTACGTTTGCAAGCATTTGATTCGGTCGAAATTGATGTTCCTGTTATTGCAGCGATAATAAATAATGAAGAACCAGAACAGGCTGTCTCTTCAAATCGTGGGCAAAAATATAAAGGACAAGGTACACAGTAAAAAAAAATTGAATTTTCATCATAGATTTTACCAACTTTGTCTCACAAATTTAAATTTTGACTGTAATAATGCACAATACTATGATTATTACGTGTATTTTCTCTCTCTTTTAAAAATTTCTGTATTTTTCAACTGGAATTTAAAATTACATGAAATGTATCTTATAATTACAAACTTAGATAATGTACATATACCAATTTTAGTTCCCTCTTTAAATTTGAGAGAAATAATAATTAATGCGCGTGGATGTAGTTGAGTGTCGATGGGTGTGGGTGGGTGGTCGTGGGTGTGGGTTAACGTCGATGGGTGTGGGTGGATGTGGGTGGGTATGGGTGGGTGTGGGTGGGAGTGAGTGTGGGTGGGTGTGGTGTGGGTGTGGGTGAGTTGGTGGATGTGAATGAGTGGATATGGGTGGGTTGTTGTGGATTGGTGTGGGTGGGTGTGGGTGGGTGTGGGTGGATGTGGGTGGGTGTGGGTGGGTGTGGGTGAGTGTGGGTGGGTGTGGGTGGGTGTGGGTGGGTGTGGGTTGGTGTGGGTGGGTGTGAGTGGGTGTGGGTGGGAGTGGGTTGTGGGTGGATGGGTTCAAGATAATTTTATTTCTCTTAATCCGTCTTTTTTTAGTTCGTTTGAAGTTTTTTAATGGATTACATAACTTTACTAGTAAATTTTCGGTATAAACCATTTAATTTTCTATAAAAATTTATTTTTCAATTTTCATGTAATTTTACGTGAAAAGGTACGGCAACTTTGCCCACATGAAATTTCATGTAAAATTCAATTCATTTTTTTTACTGTGTAGACGAGACAACACTATCTGGAGGTCATTACCTAGTCCAACAGAAATTGTAAGAGCGCAAAATTTAGCTTGAAGCAGAAAAGTGTCTCAACCTTGTTCTTTGGCGATATATGTAGAAAAAGACAAAGCGTTCGATCACTTTATGCCTGAGTCTCTAATTGAATATACTGTATTGAAAATGAATCGGAAAGCAAATAAAAAGTATGAAGAGAACAATCGATCGGTAAAGCCAAAAAAACTTCGCCCATGGTACGCCACAAACGCAAACGAAGTATACGCATATATTGCTAAAATTATTTATGCTGGAGCCGAAAATTCAAATTTAATAGCAGCGAAGGTTCTTTTCGACAAGTCACATATGGCATTTTATAGAGCAGTAATGTCATTGGAAAGGTTTGAATAGCTCTCCAGATTGCTACGTTTTGACGATACTAGAACACGTCAAGCCAGGTTACGTGAAGACAAATTAGCTCCATTCCGTCATGTTTGGACGTTATTTCAAAATAATTTAAATTGGCCTTTCTCTCCGTCACAAGAGCTAACAGTCGATGAACAATTGGTGTCAACAAGAGGAAGATGTTCTTTCCGACAATATATACCGTCAAAGCCTGGAAAGTATGACATAAAAATATTCTGGCTTGTAGATGCTACAACTAACTATCCGCTAAGTGGTGAGATTTACTTGGGCACCCAACCAAATGAACTGATATCCACAGGTATAGCCCATCAGCTAGTGCTACGTCTTTCGAAACATTTTTTGGATATATAACGATGGATAATTTTTTTTACAAATTACCCACTAGCCAAAGAATTATGTAGGCGAAATACCACTTTAGTTGGAACAATACGGCCAAATAAAGCAGAAATACCGGTCGTTTTTGCGAAAAAAGAAATTGCAGCTGCATAGAGAAAAGTAATATAAACAGAGGTAAAGCTGCATACAAAATTTTGAACCAACTTTTTTAGATTGTAACCCCAAAATACAAACTCATTTTACGCCTTAAATAATAAACTTAGAATGTCCAACTCTTCGAATATACATTAAGTATTTTTTTAACTTTCATAATGTTTTTGATTCATTTTTTCTTCGTTTAGATTATAACGGTAATTTTAAATTTGGTCAACATAAAACCGGATCGTGACCCCATATTTTACTATGAAAATATGCGTAAAAATTTTGTATGCAGCTTTACTTCTGTTTATATTTATTTTTTTCTGTGGCAGCTGCTAGATGTGTTTTTAGTTCCGCGTTTTGTTTTTCGGACGAAGTCTCTTTAGTTAGTTATACTACCAACACTAAGAAAAACGTTTTACTTCTATCAACTGCACATGCTACGGGTACCATATATGAATTAACTTAAAAATCAGAAATAATTCATAGTTATAACGAGAAGGTGGCGTTGATACATTCGACAAAATGTGTCGTTCGTATACATGCATAAGAAAAACTAATCGTTGGCCGATGACTCTATTCTTCAGTTTGCTGGACGTAGCCGCCCTAGCTAGCTATCGCCTATATGTGTTAAGTCAATTTCATTCCCCATAACACAGAATTAAGTTGCTAGATTTCGTAGATATACACTAGTTGAGATTTAGCGAGATGATCATCAATCTCACCATGACTTTATGTTACTTCTATCCAATAAACGTGATGATTTTTACAATGTTGTCATAGTTATGGCATGGGCAAATATGGCCCCGAAACGTCTGATTTATGATGTAGAGTATTTATGCAATTCAAACGATTACTAATCGAAATTTTGCTCGGTTCTTATCGATCCCGTTATGTTTTTATACTGCAAAAATACTGTAAATCATAACTCAAACGTTTCTGGGCCATATTTGCTAGAAATATGACAAAATTCTGAAAATTAGCGTGCACATTGGCGTTTGAATCGATGAGAACCGGGCAAAATCTCGATAAGTAATCGTTTGAATTGCAAAAATTCTGTAAATCATAGCTCACACGTTTCGGGGCCATATTTGCCCATACAAGAATAATGAAAAAATTCTGAAAATTAAAATGGAAATTGTCATTTTATATATCTTTCTACAGTGTTCAACTTGTTGTAAGTTCTTATTTAGAAAAGGAGTGTAAATTCTGTTCAAACTACAATCGAATTCATATCTGAGTGAACTTTTACTTCAGTTCTTCTCTTTCACCATCACCATATGTTATTTTTCCATTTGAAATTAGATGGTGGTTGATGATTCAATACAATTATAATGGAAAAAAGTAACGTTGATGATGTTTCAAAAAATTAAATTGATATTTGATACGGCTAACCGCGAAAAATAGTGGAATTGATGAGTTCTTGCCGAAAATTCCAGCAGAGTTTAGTTGAAGATGTTTTCTGTGTTTAACTTTATTTTAAATTTTTTAATTCGTTTGTATCTGCTAATTTCCATATTTTTTAAAATAGGGGTTTCCCCAAAATATCTTTTCGAATAATTGTTCGCTTTTAAGACTATATATCACTAACACTAGCATACATAGAATTTCGTTAGGAAATATTTCACGGCTGTATGATGGAGTGTGAAATTTTTCCTAAACCATTTCTAAACATTTTTTACACTTAGGATAGATTTAGTAAATATTTCACGCGCATTAATTATTAGCTTTAGAAAAAGCAATCAATTCGCAAAAATTTCCATGTAATACAACAGTAACCTATCTAGCAGTAAATCATCGTAATTTCACGAAAAAGCTTGACTTTGTTGAATTTGTTGAATTTTCTGATTTTGTTAGTACAAAAACATCAAAAGTAAGTTGTTAGGTTTTCATAATAATATGAATATAGTATATCAGTGTTTTTTTTTACTTTTGCTCTCCTACTAGGCTATTTGGGAAGTCCCGGGCCTTTGAAATAAAACAGAATATTTTTGAAAGAAAAATTCACATTTATTTTTAGACATAAATTAGCTTCCTTCCAACTCGACACAGTTATTCCCTCGAATTTCTAATAGCTCGACACAGTGACCTACGCTCAATTTATCATAATAGTCTTTTGCTTTGTTATAAACAACATGATTTTAGTAAAATTGAGGGAGTTGGAAAAAATTAAAGGTTACCAAATCTGCATATCGGGGGGATGGAGGCAATTCATAGCCCAGAACTAGAATTGAACTTGAATTTGAATATTTCGTTTTTCTTCTTTTCGCTCCAATAATTGACGGTTATATTGGGCAGTGATTGTTTTTCCTTGATGCAGATAGTCAATATACAACAGTCTCCTTGTAAACAGGTACCATAACCTGGCCAGCCACCTTCACAGCGCGATTGTTGCGTTTTCGTGCGCTAAGGTACACTTCCACCAGCTTTCACCCACTGTTTTGTTTGTTCCTTGGTCATTGATGTGTGAGTGATGTGTCCATGTTTCATGAACAGTTACAAATCGGCGCAAAATTTTTTTCCAATTTTGCTTGAATATGTTCAAATTATGTTGATAAAAATTAATTCTTTCTAACTTTTGTTGGTCGGTTAGAACGTGCGGCACCCCGTACACATATTTCGTGCTTCTTTAATTTAGTGTCATCAATGACCTCAAAAAACCTTCAGGAACAATGTTCTTCGTATGTACGGCCAAAATTAAACTCTAGAATCCACCGTTTGACTGTCACATTCGAAATAGAAGATATTCCATAATACTTTTGAAGCTTTACTTTCGTTTCTTTATACAGTTTGCTTTTCAAATAATATTCAAAATCTCTGAGGTTATGACGTGCAAATTACCCTCAAACATCAGCTACTAGACAGATTCTTACGTAAATTCATTTTCTTTTTTAGGGTTGTATTTTTCAAAAATGATTAGCTGGGAGTTATCAAACAATGTAGTAAATTATGGTAATGAAAATGAATTTAGGCTGCATTTTGTTGTTACTCCACTTATTCACATATTGCTGCGTATATGTTTGACGATGACGTTGGTGATATTTCGTAATATTAACATAATGTTTCAAAATATTCTAAATGACTTGATATTGGAGGTCAGTTTCGTTACATTAATACCAGCAAATAGTTTAATTTTAAATGTATCTTGAAATCCTTTGTTTTATTTAATCTGCCACGTGAAACTGTCACATTTTATAAATATAGATATTCAAAACAATGCCAATATGTACACTCGAACTGTCAATATTGATCAGTACATCCGCAGTTGAGCACAAATAAAATTCATCGCACAATAATAATCCTTATGTGAATGAACAATTCGGCGAAATATTCTTTTGATTTAAACCAGTATTTTAAATGTAAACACAAAAATTCCCGGAAGCAATTTAATTTATATTTATATTTATTTTTTATTTCCAGGGATGGATTATCTCATTCATCACGTCGTTTACTAGAAAAAAGTCGATTAGAACATCTACGTAATATAACGGAACTGTTAGGGAGAACATTTCCGTCACAGTTTGTCTTTCCCGTGCTGGGGCACGAGGACGGACAAAATTTAGATTTCCATCGGCTGGGTGACCTATGGCGCCATTGGTTACCGTCCGAAGCATTACAGACATTCGAACGTGGTGGATACTATACGATAGAACAGACAAAAAGTAGGTTACGGATTATAGCGTTAAATACAAATTTTATGAAACATGACGGTAAACATACGGTGCATAGTGCTGCGGTCCGCCAAAGACCCGCATACGGTGAAAATAGTGAATACACGAATTATTATTACCAGCAACAATCACAACAACAACAGCAGCAGCAACAACAGCAACAATCGCAATATCCTACAAGTAATCGGGATAATTATCATACCGGATATTCAGGATATACCGGCCAAGGTGGTCAAGTGTCGGCCCTTTCCGCTGCCGAAACACATGAATCACAACGGCAGTGGGAATGGCTGGAGGATGTACTGGCAAAATCAAATCGTAATAAAGAGACGGTAAGTCGTTTTCCTAAATATATTTTTTTTTATATTTATATTTAAAATGAAATATATCTCGCGCACATTTATGTATATATATATGAACCGCAAGAATAAGATTGATGGCTTGAGTGGAAATGACAACATGAAAACAAAAGCAGTGGAAAATTGAATTGCTCTTGTTTGTTGAGTACTGCGTGTATATCAAATATTTACTTGCGGTATATCGGGGGAATGTTTATTTTTCGTATGTTGTTTTTTTTACCCCGTATTGTTTTTTTTTTAATATATCTTAGACGAGTACCATATCTACGCACTCGAGATGACAAAAGACCGCATTAAGGATTTGTATAATTTTGTTCATTTCAAGTCGCGTAAATATTACATTTTATGCGTTTAAATATTATTTATTAATAATTGAATAAAATCAATCAGAGGATACGCGACACAAAAAAATTAGGAACAACACAACAACAACAAATTGTACTCTTGTGCCGTTTTCCGCTGAGATGATGGATTTTGTGATTTATTATTATATAAAATGCTGCCGCCGTTCGTACGAAAAAAAACGGAATTCGTCTTCTTTATGGATTAAATTACTTGAGAAAAGATATAAAAACATATTTCTTATTTATGTTCATTTCGAAGAAACGCGTTTTTTTATCTCAACGAAATTGATTATTGATTGTTGTTAGAGGTTTATTAAAAACATATGCCTACTCGTTGACTCTCCATCGTTGGTGTGGAGAACTGGATGTAATGAAAATTTAATTGACTGTTTTATATAGTCAGATGAATTGATTTTGAAAATTATTTTCTTCCTTTTAACGTACGAGATTTATGATTTTATTAACGTTGTAAATTAAATGTACTGTGTACATATCAGCTGCTATGTTATCGGCTTACCATTACTTTGTGTATTCGGATTGTTTGAAGAAATGTTTTAATCTGTATTGCTTAACAATAAATAATGTTTTTTGCAGTTTTATAACAACTTTTGCTGTAATAAGACATTAAAAATCTGAAATAATGTAATAGCAACTGCATTCAGTAATTATCAGCCGGTTAGTGCAAAGCTATTTTGGAAATTTCTGTGCAGACTCCAGACACAGGAGAATACATTAGCCAGTTCGTTCATATGAATGAAATTTGAGACAAATTCATTGCAGCTTGACTGTTTGAAGCCAGTCTGAAAACATACAAAACTTGAAATCGTTATGATGCTCAAGGAAAGCCAAAGATCGCAACTGAGTAACGAGTGTCTCTAATGGAGTTATTCCTGAAAAAATATAAAGAAAGTTTGCTTTAATAGAAAACTAGTATCATTGATTTATTTGAACATTTTTATTTTACAGTACGGATTCAGAACGAAAATTAATTTTCTTATTCTTTTATTGGATTGGATGGACACTACTATGGTTCAACACATAGAAACAGTCCAGCTTAAGATAAACATTTCTCTAGTCTAGTCAATGTTTAACGTGTGTCACCAGTGGTTGATAAGCTAAGGCCAAATGAATGCAACTTGCTGGTATCCGAAAATCGAATATGACATCTTTGTGTGGAGTTAAAAAATTAATGATTATGGGAAAATGTTTTGTTGGCCCACCACCAACCCAGTCCACTTACTGCAGATGGATCTTAAACAATGGTGCAGTTATGGTGTCGGGTTCCTTACCTAACGGATTTATTTGAGTTATCTTATTAGGTGTGCAAGTAGAAACTCGGCTCTGAAGTTGGTTTCAACCATAAGCAACATTTACGTCATTCATTCTAATGTGTTTTCAATTGAAAAAAAATACTCTTCAAGCTGTAGAATTGATTAATTCGACTTTGAGTAAACATTTTGTGAGTCATTTAACAGTTAAAAAGTGGTTTGCATGATTTCGTGATGGCAACTTTATTCTTGAGGACGATTCACGTGCAGGTGCAGTAAAACAAATCCGCGTCAAACTCAAAAAGAGCTTGCAAAACAGTAAGGAGTTACTCAACAAGCAATATCACTTCGATTACAAGCAGTGGTAAAAATACAGAAGGAAGAAAATTGGGTTTCCCATAGTTGACCTTCACAAATTGATTTCTCGGTACAAAGTAAAATTTTTTTTTGCACAAATTCATTACGAGAGATGAAAATTGGATCTTGTAAATAATTCTAAGCTCAGAAAACCATCGGTTAAACTCCAGGCCAGCCATCAACATCATTTGCAAAAATGAATATTCATGCCAAAAAAGTGTTACTGTGTGTCTGGTGGGATTGGAAAGGAGCTACTAATCTGGCCGCGTGTTGTTGCAAATTTAATTAAGAATCTTTTGTTTATAACCCAGATAAAGCCACTGTCCCTTATAAAGCCAAGAAAATCGGTTGTTTCAAACACGACACAAACATGTTGAAATATTATTTTTAGAAATGTCCCGTTATAGCGATTATGTATAAAAAGGAATGAAGTTTCAGAAAATGAGTTAGTTTGATTTCAGTTGTTCACGTGTGTGTATATTTAGTTTTTAAAATTTTATGAACGTAATTCTACGAAATAATGGATAATTGGTGGTAAGTCTAAATTAACGAATAACTGTAAAAGTGAAAAACTTTAGAAGTTATTTTAACACAAATACATGCTTTTTTGATATGCCAAAGTAATTTTCTGAATTATTTTAATGTTTATGTGCCAATTTCTTGATTGAATTGTGGTGTCCTTTATAACAACCAGTGGCTTTATGGACTTCCAATAATATATACATATATATATATTTCTCTGTAGGTACAGAAATAAGCCGTTAACACTTAACGAGGTCCTAGAAGAACTAGAAAAAGATGACGACGAAATTCCCGATGAAATTATAATATTTCCACCGGACAATGCTAACGTGATTGTAAGTAACGGACGAAGATTCCGGAGACGATGATAATGTGGAAATAAGTAACCTTCCGGGCAGTCAGCTACGAGCTGAAGCGCAATTAAGATATACCTTACCTGCCGAAATGGATCGAGGCGATAGTGGTGTTAATAATAGTGTCCTCATAGATAACGCTTCAAGCCACAAACCAAGAGTAGAAACTGAGTTATCACATATGTCACATACTGAAAGTGATTATACCAGTGAGGACGATATTCCACTAGACATTGTACCTAAACGTAGACGAAAGACTACACAGTTGAAAAGATATGACCTACACAGTAAAAAAATTTTACATGATTTATGGAAATTTACATACATTTAATGGTAAAATATTTACATCATTTATGTAAAAATTTTGTTTCCATAACAAGTGACGGAATAGTCAGTAAACCAGTATGTAAATTAAAGAACTCCACAGAATATACTGAACAAGTTTTTATTTTATGTAGAGATTAACAACCTATATATGTAATTTTAAGTATCTTATATAATTTTGCATCATTTTGAAAGAAAATTACACCCTTTCCTAAAATATTCCATAATTATTATGTAGAATATTGTCGGAGATAAATACGACAGATGAGAAATCTACGAGCAAGAATAAATGTGACGCGTAATTATTTTGTTTAATGTGATATAATTCGCCAAGTCGATATGTTCTTTTGTTATACTTAGTATAAAGCAAGATTGGATTTTTTGCAGATAGGTCGTTGCACCTGATAAGTAGAACAAAACAACCTTTTATCAGTACGAGACCAAACTGACAAGAAAGAACTTGTGGTGGTTCTCATGTTTTGTGAGCAATGAAATTCTTCATAGTTTATGTAATTGTTAGGCAAATTTTATAAATTTCAATATTTAAATATGGAATATTACCCAGTAATCAGTATACAAAATTACATAATGGTTTATTGAAAATTAAATATCTGCATTGTTGAATTTTACATAAATCAGAAAATGAAAATTCCATGTCTTATGTACGGTACATACCATACGTGAAATTTAAATACATTTACGAGGCATTTTGTTTACCCTTAAAAATATGTAATTTTTTTTTACTGTGTATGTAATGCAAATTGCATTACATATTCATCCTGCGGAATCTTGCATTACAAACTAATGCACAAGTTGCATTATATCAGATACTAATGCTGATTGTATTAATTTTTATTGTATAGTTTACGTTAAACTTTAACGGAATATTTTCTAAAAATTGATACATGTTATATTAAAATTTTACAGCACATTGCATACAAAAAATTTAAATATCCATTTGGAAGCATCATTTTTTATCATAAGTGGCATTAAAATTGTAAAGCCCAATGCTTTAAACAGTAAAGCACACCACATTAGAAATTCCTAAATAATTGTATTAACACTTATATTATTTTGTATTTAAAGAATAAGGAAAAATCCACAGATTTCACCGTTTTACTTCCAACCAACTCGATTGACGTTAATCAATTTACGTCCTTACACTGCTACTATATGTGAAATATTTAAAGCTTATACTAAAAATAAACACAATGCTTTAGCGAATTATTATAAATTCGCCAAAAAATAGTTAACCCCAGATTATATAGAAATTTTCTTTCGACGCACTACTACAGTAATTTTTGACGCAACTGCATTATAAATATTTTTAATGCATTCTTTGCATCAGAATGTGATACACGATTGCATCGTATAAGCCTCAAGGCAAGGGTTGCATTACAAATCGCAGCAAAATTTCTAAGTGTGTAAGCAATCATTCGCATCTAATAAGAAAACCAACATACAACATACATTTTAAGTGGGATAAGAAAGATCTTATTTCGGACATAGCGGTTTGGAATAATGTAGCTGGCTGCAGTCAACAGATGTCACCCACCGAAGCATTTCAAAAAATTTTCGTTAATGAGTTGATTAATATGTTGGTACACTACACGAATATTTACGCAGCATCGCACAATAGACCGGGTGATATTCAGCCAGACGAAATGCGCTGTTTCATCGGTATTCTACTTCTAAGTGGGTATGTTCACTTACCTAGACGACATTTGTATTGAGAAAGTTCCAAGGATACATATAACGAGGTAGTATGTAACGCCATGTCCCGAAATAGATTCAGGTTTATAATGCAAAACCTACATTGTAACGACAATACACAACTAAATACATCGGATAAATTTTCCAAAACACGTCCTTTGTTCGAAGTTCTGAATAAAAAATGTATTGAAATGGCACCCATAGAAGAAAACCACAGTGTAGATGAGTTTATGGATCCTTATTATGGACATCATGGAACTAAACAATTTATTCGTGGTAAACCAATTCGTTGGGGTTACAAGCTATGGACCGCAACTACAAAATCCAGTTATATTGAGTGGCTTGAACCTTACCAAGGCTCAACTACTTCTTTGCAGGAGAAATACAAACATTTAGGTTTAGGGGCCACTGTTGTTTTACAGGCTTCAGAAGTACTTCAAAATAATAAGAATTTGAGCTATCACTTATATTTTGATATATTTTGACTTTTTTACGTCACTTAAAATATTGGAAGAGCTACAATGTAAAGGACTGAAAGGCACCGGTACCATAAGAGAAAATCACCTTGGGAAAAGTTGCAATATACTGGATTCGAAAAACATTAAAAAAATGGAGAGGGGATCATATGATTATGCAACGAAACGTGGTAATGAAATAGTGGTTTGCAAATGGCATGATAATAATGTTGTGACGATGGCATCTAATAGTGGCACTGTAATGCCAACCCAAACGGTGGCCAGATTTTTGCGAAAACAAAACAAAAGAATTAATGTGGATCAACCAAAATTATTTAAGATGTATAACGAGCATATGGGCGGTGTAGACCGAGCTGACCAAAATATTAGTTTATACCGGGTGTCCATACGTGGTAAAAAGTGGTATTTTCCGTTGATAGCTCATTGCATTGACATGGCGGAACAGAATTCCTGGCAGTTGTATAGAGTAAATGGTGGTTAATTGGACCATCTGACATTTAGACGTGAATTGACTCTTGGAATTCTAGAGTCATTCAGAAAACATCCGTTTAATACCAGGGGACCCAAACCAGCATCGAATCTACATGCATACTCAAGATTTGATAATACCGGCCATTTGATAAATTATCAAGACAAACAAACCCGATGTATACATTGTCATAATAAATGTAATTTTATGTGCCTAAAATGTCAAGTAGCCCTACACCCAAAAAACTGCTTTCTGGAATATCATACTAGTTAATTGATTATTATAATACTTTCTCTCGAGAAAATGAATTTAGAATTGATTTGTTTTTTATTTTAATAAACTTTGAAAAATATTATTTGTTGCTATTTATAATGCTGTCCTTTTAAATGGACACCACCTCTCGCCTAAACGAAGCACTTCCAGCAATTAAGTAAAAAATATTAAGTTTTCTCTTATCATTTTTTCTTCGAATATATATTTCAAACCCAATTTTAGAAAAAAAAAAATAGTTTCGGCTTTATCCGGGTTAATCGTTTTCGTCAAAAATTTGCAAAAACTGAAACAGTTCCAATGAAAGATACCAATTCTGGAAGACTTATTTCACCAAAAAATCAATGCAGGATCTCCCAATTTATAGAAAAGACTTAAATTTGAACTTTTACTCCAGACTCTACATGATCAATAATAATGTTATTATCTAGACCTTCTTTACCTAAAAGAAATCACATTTTCAATATACTTTATGACTTAAGGATCTTCCACGTTATACCTAATGAGGTAAGGCGAACTATGCAATGTTAAAAAAATATAAAATTTCATATATTAAAAATATAAATGTTCTAGGTAAGGACATTATAATTAAATTTAATTTAAGAAGGGATGAAAATTTCAATTGGATTTGCATTATCCTACAAGGATTTCGTTATACTATGGTTGAAAAGTTAATATTGATTTTTCATGCAAATAAAAATTAGGAACGCAATAATGAACCTAGAAAACGCTTTGGTTGGCCATTACGGACATATTTATGTTTTATCTAAGAGCGCTACAGACGATCCGACCGACCGTCCGACCGACTTGTAGTTTACATGTTAATGTTAATCTATTGTCTCGTTTTATATTACAAAAAGGAAATTCATAAATTTTATAAAAATGAACCAACAGCGAAAACAATAGAGAAAAATAAAAAATAAAAATTATTCGGTGTGGAAAAAACATAAAATCGTTTTTGTAATATAAAACAAGACAATAGATTAACATTAACATGTAAACTACAAGTCCGTCGGATCAACCGTCGGATCGTCTGTAGCGCTCTTAACAACATCAAAATGGATGGGGATAACATTCTCGATATCTTATCGAAATAAAATAAAATTCAGAGTGCACTCATGATTGACAGCTGCAAATTTATTTAAATCCACTTAAGCACACTAAAATGGCTGGTTATAATAACTTATCTCATAAGAGATGAAACAACTCAAAATAGTAATTTATTTCCAAATTACAGACAGTCTCACTAATCAGAACAACAAAAATTTCTAGAGCCCAATCCCAGCGTCACCTACCTGGTCCAATTGTGATTCTAAGCCATCCAGAGACCCACTCAATCACACAAAGAAAAAATCATCAAAATCGATCCATCCATTTAGGAGGAGTTAAGTCACATACCCACGTGCAGAAGAATTATATACATATACTAGCGGACCCGACAGACTTTTCCCTGACTGACGTTGGCTGGTCTGGCGGGTTCAGCAAAAGTTTTTTCGATATTCAAATTTTTGATAAACTATATGCTAAGTGACATTTAACATTGAGTTTGACATTTCAATCTTTTTGTTTCGTCATTGTGTGCTTTGCTGTTGCCCAAAGCAAAATCAAAAAATGAGAGCAATTCCTCGTAATCCTATACGCCGCTCTATTCTCGTGTCATGGCTGGACGACATTTGGTGTTTATCATTGGCAAATTTCGCAAAAGAGACAGTACTTTTCGTGAGATTGGTTTTAAGTATAATAATGTGATTGCAAAAAATATATTGCTGTTATTTTGTGTGTGTAAATGACTAACAGCCCTACCGAAAAATGTTCATCAGGTCTCAAACACAGTAACGCAAAAACTCTCACAAACATACACATTACATGGATTTAATAACATAAGAAAATAAAACGAATTCAATATTTGTATCTCAGCTAAAAGTGACTTACCAAAATGTAGACGTGTTTTATTTTACAGTTAAAACATAAAATAGTAAACATAAATCATAAAGAACCATTCAAAATGCCCTTTTATTCATTATATCATACTACTTACATGGATTTCCGTAAGAACTACCTTATTACTATCTCAATGACTTCTTCATAAAAATCGTCGATGAATTCATAGATGCGTTATACAGCAAATTCCTTATGAACATCATTCGTTAGATCACGTAAAACTTCATTAAATATATAATAGACTTTAGTCCCGGGCACAGAATAAAGGTCATTTGAGACTTCATTGAATGAGTCATGATGGACTCTTCGATGAGTTCATCGATTACCTTCCACTAGGGAGTGTTGTTTTTTCATATGTATTAGTTGTATGGACTAAGTGTAATTCGGTTGGTCCGTGAGCTCATTATGGGGCGATCAACAGGCGATTTTCATTTTGATTAAATTATGGCAAATAAATAACCTTTATGTTGCTTCTTTTCGAGTTTTGACACTCAGTCAATTTTATAGAACACTGAGAAAAAAATATATTTGTGCCTATATATAAAATATAGATACATAAGTAAGAAGTTGGAGATCATTCAATACTTATAGTTACTTTCGATATTAAAAATAATAATTTCGGAGATATGTTTATAGTTTATAGGCAAGCTTCCCTGGATTAATTGGAAACAAATTCATTTTTGATAGAGACTATATGTTTTAGCTACAGCCTCTACAAAATATTGATATTCAATCGAATTAATATTGTCAGCCCGGCGTATATAAAAATTTCGCCGATTGTTCGGAGGAATATACTTATATTTTTGCGTGTGACTCCCATATGTAATTTTTTAGGTAATCGTAATTAATTATGAGTTGTAAGTCTAAATCACATTTTTGGGGGTTTCAACGATTCTATATGTAATTTTGCAAGTTCCTTCTAAATCTCTAATCAAAACTGTTCTACCTACAATAGTTTTAGTGTTACACAATGTGCATTTTGGTGTAACTGCTTGTACAGCGCGAATCGATATTGCTCACAAACAAATCACAAGAAAATTCTGAAACTTTCTGAATAATTTCGTAATTTTTTTCCCTACTTTAATATAAAATCAATTTATGTCCGATAAATTTTTGGAAAAGCGCAGCAGGAATCGATATATCTCAATTAATCCACTGGTTAATAATTACTTTCTTTTAAAAATAAAAAATAAAAAAATTAGAATATTGCATAATGCTATATTGATTTTCAATTTAAAAAAAATCATTATGGTAGTAGGCGCAACATTTTAACATTTGTTACATTTTTTACATTAATTACATTATTTAGCCATTTATGTCGCATTTTACTTATTTACGGGAAAAATGTAAAAAATTTACGCAAATTTACACATTAACAACTGCATATATCAATAAATGAATTAGACCTGTGCCATCTGTATAGTTGTGTAATTAAATATTAACTATAATCAAAAGCATTGTGAACCATGCACACGCTATTGCTAACAACGGTAGTTATTAAGTTAGGCTGGTTTATTTACTAGAAATCGATCAATACGCTAAAAGCTAACATCCAATTCCAATTATATATAAATTTCGATCAACTTTTCTAAAACTTTATCAAATTATTTTTGATACATTAAATCTCGATAACACCTGTGCTCAAGATAAAATCACTTATACGAGTACTCGTGTAGAAATCCCAATAAAAAAAATAAAATAAAATTTTTGATCTCTTGCTAATCACTAAACTTTTTTTTTTATTTTTAGGGAAAATTTATATAACTTTTAGTTTATTTCGTAAAGAATTTATTATTAAAGAAATAATCCAAATTGAAACGATTACAAAAACTTTTTGGTTTCTTTTGGGTTTTGGTTTGGTTTGGTTAACAAAATGAAAAATAAAAACTGCTAAAGTTAAACTTCTTAACAAACTCATTAATTTCGGTTATATGTATACGAAATAATACGTATATGCTATGCGCTTCCGATGAAACGCTAAACATGATAAAGTTTACGAAAATAACAAAAATTCAAATTTAATTTCGACAACACAAAAAATTTATTTAATATAAATTGTTTTGGCACTGAAAATACCGTAATTTAATTTAGCGTACACCATGTACTTAACAATATATTATGTACAAGATAAACGTACGTACATCACACACAGTATAAAGACTGAAATTAATTCTTGTGTGACAAATATCATTTATGTATACGTTAAAACATAAGAAAATGGTACAGTACTAAACTTTGGGAAACACATCTCCGATATGGTATAAGTTAAGTAGATTTTCTTTTTTTTTACATATTACATTTTATAGATGTTCAGGAAAAATCAGTTTCATTTATTATTTGTTTTAAGTACAGACAAAAAAAAATAAAATAAAAAAGGATTTGCATAAAATTACACATAAAAACGAAAAAAAAAATTATTTATGTTGACAACCCAAAAAAAAAATTGCTAGTAGAATAATCTATTGAATAGAAATGAGATGGAAAACGAAGGAAAAATTTAATGAATAAAATCTAAATTGATTACAAATGTTATAAATATTTGCTCGGTGTGTGTATGTGTGTGATTCATATATGGTATAAAATAGGAAATACACACGTACATCACATATACACAAAAGTTAAAATATTTCCCAATTTAACAAAATAAATATACGTAGCTATAATATGCTTCAACTATACAAAAAAATAAACGTACCAGAGTGTTATATAGCCCAACCAGGTTATGTTGCAGAGAAATCAATATATTTCCAACAACAACAATAAATGTTACACACCAACACTATACAGGATGTAAAATTATTAAATGAGTTGGAACAGTTTTTCGTTTTTGTTGTTGTTGGTGTACATTTCATTCCATCACATATATTTACCATATATCTCTGTAGCGCTATATACACTATACACCCACCCACCCCTCATACAGCGAGCTAGAGTAGATTTTTCCTCATTTTACCTCATTGAAAATTGAAAATTTTACCAAAAAAAAAAAAAAAAACGAAAATTCTATTTTTATTTATTTATTTTTTGAAAGTCATCATGATTCAGTTGAAGAGACATTATTTAAATTTATTTTCGTTTTTTAAAGTTTTAATAACATAACAACAACAAAAAAATTTTTTTTTTTGTTGCTAAAATATAGAAAAGCCAGGAAGTAGAGGAATAAGAGAATCCATCATGCTCTTCAAAGTAACCTACAAAAAAAAAATGCGGTTGATTTGAATAAAATAAATTGTGTGTGATAATAAATTTAAATTATACTTTTTGTTGTTGTTGTTGTTGGTACTGTTGTACCTTGTAGTATTATATTTTATTCTAGTACATGGGTTCATGATAATAATGATAATGCTTATCGTATATTATATTGTACCAACCATTATAAAATAATTTCATATATAGTACATAATAAATTTTGGAATGGGTGTAGTAATATGGATTATTAAATTGTTTCTTAAGTAGTTTGACATTTTTTGATTTGACTGGGTATTGTATAAATCGTGTATAAGCTTTTATGAAATGGATATTGATTTAATATTTGATTAATGTTAAATTACAATAGTTAATGGTATATATGGATATGAAATGCGGTGAATTATTATCGTACACTGTATTATACATTATAAATGTAGAGAAAGCTTTTAACGGTGTTTCATTTCAATTTTTCATATTATGTAATTATTGCCATATCCACTTAAATGATTAAAAGCACGACCAGATATATTTCCAATTGTGTAATGCGAATGTGTTCATGAATGATCATTTAATTATTATAATTTAAATAAATTTTGGAGCAAGTTTAGCATTAAAATCTTTTTACGCATAAATTTGAACAAATTTGTTTTAAGAAAAGCTTTTGTTCCACTGACCAAACGACACAGTGATTGAAGCTTTCAGTTGTCGTCATCAGATTATAGTCCGGTCAATCTAGACATAAAAATGAGAGCGAAGATTGATTGATTGATTGATTGGACTGTAGAACCAAGTGCTAGCCAAGAGTCCCGGATAACGCCGGGCCTATTCCTACAGCCTGTTTACACATAACAATAGGAAGGATAGGAAAGGTTTTTTTTTTTTTTGTTTTTTTGGGGACGGAACGATCCGGTTGCAGACACCTAGCGATCGTACGGCACAACACAATTCTAATCTACTTCTAATCTACTAGGAAGGATAAAGGCTTAATAGGTTTAATGAATAACGATGGTATTGCTTTGATCTTCAACAATTGCCTCACTAAATCAGCAACCTGAGAAAAAATAATATTATTTCACGTGCATCTGGAAATTTCCTGTAATATAATTGTACATTAATACTTTTCAGCTATCTAAACAAAATTGATTAATTAGATCAGACCGGTTCCAAATACCTAGGTGAAGCCAATAATTAATAACATAATGAAAGCACAATTCTAATCTACACAACCAGCAATTAATATTTCTAAGAAATATTACTTCTTAACATCTAAAGATTTCTGAAATTAATTCTTAATTAATCTACCCTACCGGTTTCCTAAATAATATAAATATTTATTAATCCTCTACAACTCCATAACTTACAATAAAATTTCCTGAATTCATAGTTATTTGAATTATATTAATAATAAATTGAATTATATTAACAATTAATATTAAATTATTAATAATTTCTCTAAAACCATTAGCATTTAATAAATTCACTGCAAACTGGCCGTTAAAATAACTCAGTAAACATATATTAATTATTAAACCTGAAAACAAACTGTATGCTTATTACTGACTACTTAATTTATTTAATATATGCAACCTTATTACTTACACTTCACGGTTCAAGTTATTAAGAAACATAAAAACAAGATACTAACACATGATTATAACGCGCAAAATGAGAAGAAAAAAAAAGTTACACATGCACAGTTGCTTTTCAATATTCAAGTTAAAGTTGGAAATATAATAAAATTAAAATTAAAATATGATATAATTAAAATATAATACAATATTGTATAAAAATAAAATAAAATAAATAAAATAAAATCTCACTATCCATTCAAAAAATTTACTCAAAAAAAAACTTGACTGTTCAGGAAATTATATTTCCCTGAAAAAACCAGTGGAAACTTGTAGTAAACTAATTTTGAACAAAAAAAAAAAAAAAATAAAAAAATAAAAATTTAATGGATAGTTCGATATACAATCCACAAGTTATAAACTCATAACTAAACTGTCAATTATATTGATAATAAAACTAATCTAAAATCCTTATATTTACTTCTGTCTAACTTATAATAACTTATTATTATAACTAAATACTAAATTTAAATAGTTATTAACCCGGTCGCCTTCCGAAATATTTCCTGTAAATTAACTTAAGATTAATGACTACCATTTCACTTTACAATATTCGAAAGTGTAGCCAACAAAACTGCTTCCAAAACACCAAAGTCCTACAATTTAAATTTGTTTGTAAATTGAGATGCATAGATACTATTAATTCCGGAATCCTTTCCTAAATCCGGATTAAATTAATTTTATTATTCCAATCCATTTTTAAAACATTATCACACCCGAATATTTGTCATTAATCAGCACGCATCATAAATTAGCTTAACTACTTTACCAAGTATAAGTATATACTTTCTATCATACAATAACATATTATAAACTTAATTCTAAATTTAATTTAATTTAAAAACTAGCATTAATATAATAGTGGTCGTTTGCTACAACTCAACATCAACCTGGAGGAGATTTGTAGATATAAATAGTACACAACCTGGAATACTAATAATATAATTATTCAACATTCATATTAGATAATAGAGATTAAGAATAAGATTAAATTAGCTGACTTCCATTTTATTTGTATAATAATGTTTATTATAAATATTGTATATGAACTGTAATGTGATTAATCTAAACTATAATTATTTTGAAATTTCATTAGTATTAACAATGATTAAATATTATTCTAAACCAAAGTAAATAGCCTTATTTGTTATGAGGCTTAAAAGACTCAGCTTCCACTTCCATCTATATCTGAACCTCCAGATTATTTTATTATATAAAATTATAGTTAATGAGTTAAATAATAGATGACTCTTTTTAATTAGTGGACATTTTTCATCAATTTACCGTAATTATCTTACCCTAAAATTCTAATTCCGCCCAGCTAAATTGACGATAAACTTTAACAAAAACATCCACAACATTTAGCAATAATTAACAACTATACCATATTCCCGCTGCCACTGTGTAAATTGATCACACATATTGCATCACTCGTTAACCCCCCCCCCCCCTCAGTTCTCCACATTATAGAGAAGAAGTGTACCCCCTGCCAAATCGCTAAAAATGTAAATACAGGAAATAGAGATGCCCATCGCAATCTCATCATCACCCAAGCAAGATTCACATAACAAGCCGACGAAACTGAACAAATCCACATAAAACGTGCTACATGCTACATGCAAGGTTATGAACATCAGCAATACCATGCGAAACAAAATAAAACATTACCATCATGAACCGAAAAACAATTAACATTATACAGACAAGATATAATAGCGTTCGCAGTCGAAAAGCATGCGTTAATTTTCCATTCAGCCATGCTACACACGGTTTCGTAAGACCGGCTTCACCTTCCTTTCTTTCCCCTTTTACCCACAAAATCCGTTTTTACTGCGACATTAAATTTTAAAAATTAGAAACCAACAACAAAATCCATCACGACTTAATTTGAAACCAGAAGCTGAAATCGTGTGTAGCTTGGCTGATTAAAACAACAAAAAATCTAGCTCACGGAATTACACACGCGTATTGTAAAACATCTGCACACACAAGCACAAAACGTAAATATGTATACAACAAATATATAATTATGTAACAATGATGTAAAATAAATAATAATTATTATCTCATATGTTCCTTCGCACACCCATACATAGGACACAGACACAGCTAAACGCATATACGTATAACATGCTATATCAGAACCAAACACAATTACATTCTATAGAATATAATTGCGATCGGCTTCGAGTTATATATCGCAAAACCACATTTTCGGTGGTTATTGAAATGCATTTCCCGCGCGCCAAACACCTCCAATACTAATATCCATGTAAAATATAATATATGACTACGAGTAAATAAGTACACAAAACGAAAGATAGTATTTAAAATTACCAAAAGCAGAAAACAAACGAAAAATTCTCGTCGATCACCAAACATGCATACTCTCTTCCAAAAACAACAACAAAAATTGTTAGCTAGTCTACCAAAAACAGCAGAATTGAAAAAAACCCTTTCTCGCGCAAACCATATTCGGTCGGATAACAACCCATAACATGAGAATAATTCTACTCTACACCTTCATGGGTTATAAATATGTATTTATATGTGTACTTAAAAGTAAAATTTATTTAGGGAAAAAGTTATGTGTTATGTAATTTAGTATGTAAAACAATGAAAAAATGAAAAACACTTATCTTTCCATCCTTTGCAATCAAAAAGTCCTACATACACATTGAAAATTTGCATTACAATGCATGATGCATTCAAACAACGGTATCAAAATACATCCATATAAACGAAAATTTTTATGTACATATCCTACACCATTGCAAGCGCACAACACACAAATTAATACAAATATGCAATATGTAACATTTTTCACTTATTAACTACTTTTAAAACACACAAATTATCATTAATATTATTATTATTATTATTTATATATTCAGATATTATTAATTAATTATTTAATTTTGACATATTTAAATTAATTACTTATTTATATCCCTTTTTCAACCAAGCAAACAAAAAAATTGGCTCAGTTTTAGTCAAACCCACACAAATGTGTGAGTAAAAAACCATAGTATGTAATGGCGTTGTTGATAAAAAATTTCGCTTGATTTGAAGTAAAACCAACACAATTGTGTGTATTGATATAGTGTTTTTTTTCGGACGAAAATAAGTTAAAAAGGAATTCACAAATGTGTAAGTTGGTTCAAAAAACATACAAAACTAAATTTTTGACATGGTACTTTTGCCCTACCCGCACAATTGTGTTAGTAAATCACTAAAGGGATATAGAGGAGAGACAAAAACACGTCTTTCCTCTACGACGTTCAATCGCCCTAGACATAAAAATGAGAGCGAAGGTACATAAATTCGCATCAAGCTGAAAATTGGTAGAATCGTTAAAAATGTTATTATAAATAAAATTTAAAAGTTTTCCCATCATTCCCGGGTATTGAAAAAATTTTACTCGAGCTCAAAGATCAAAAAAATGAGTTTTTCGCGATTTTCAGCGAAACGGTAAGTCTTATCATAAAAATATATGAGACAAAAATTGTAGGTCATCATATTATCTATCAAAAATGTATCAGTGGTTTTTTTTCTACGAGCCACCCTTTCTGGGATATAACGATTCAAAAGTTGTTCAAGTTGTTATGGGCATAATATGCATGTGTGCGCCACGTATATACATCTCTTATCTAGAGTTGTTATATATGTTGAAATATTTTTCTATCGGTGATTGTAACTTATACTTAAAATATAAAATATACATAACTATAAGAATATCAGGTCAAATGAAACCCAGTCCCTTTCTTCATACGAAGTATATATTCGATATACGCCAGTGTAACTTCGAGGACAACATTTGTCTCTTGTTCTTTGTGTGCGTGGCTAGGGTCTTACACCTGCTATAATAAATGAAATACCGTTAGTCTTGAGCGACACGCTGTAGTGAAATCACGTGTTTATCCTAACCTATATCGTGCTGTTTTGACTTTTATAACAAAAATGTCTGAATATTGTTTTATTTGTGCTAAACTTTTAACTGAAAGTGAAGTTGTTACTGCTGAACGTGGTATGAAGTCATTAATTAATGCAAGTATCGAAAGAGCAGATGAATTTTCAGAATTTCTCAAAAATCAGAAATCTGTGATAAAACTCGAAAGTCTTCTATTGCTGCACCTAATAAAAGACAACGTAAAGAACAAGAAGCCAGTACATCCACAGTAAGTCCTCCTCGTACTAGATCACGTGTCAGTGAATCAGCTTTTTGTTTTAAAGAACTATGCTTATTTTGTGGCCAGAAATTGAATGAAGCGTATGAAAGAAGAAAATCCTCAGATTTTTGCCGTCGAATTAGCCAAGTTAGTACACTTCAATTTAAAGATTCAATTCTCGAAGTAGCTCGGACTCGTGACGATGCTATAGCAAAAGATGTTCTTGCTCGAGTTGCATTTGAATATGATTTAGTTGCTGCTGAAGCTAAGTATCATCGTGATTGCTATAATCCTTTCGTAAAACTTTCCACTGGAAATAAAGTCAGTCGCCCTAAAGACGAAGCTGCGAATCTGGCAATGGAGGAAATATTCACTTACATTGAAAATAGCGATGACTGTCAGTTCACTTTGAACGAATTAAAAAATGTTTGCAAAACTACGACATTAGATTACAGAACGATTAAGCTACGACTCAAACTAAAGTATGGTGAAAAACTTATTATCACTGAGAAATCGGGAGCATCAACATTCATATGCTTAGTTGATAATCATCATGGTGTTTTGAATCAAGCCTGGTACGAAAAGAAAAAAATGAATCAAAAAGAATAACGATTCAGAGTCCTAGACGCAGCTGCAGCTATTATTCGCGAAGATATTCAAACCGTAGTGTGAAGAAGTTATCACCAACGGCACCCGCTTTCTTTTTTCTATGTAAGGAGCTCCTAAAAAAACTACCTGCTTAGATAAGCATCGATATGTATGTTTCGTTAAAAACACTAAGAATAAGAAACAAGTTCAATTAGCTTCTCTTCCTCCAACCTCAGTTGCTGCTCATCAACATCTTCTTCGGGTATATTACCAAGTTCAAGTGTGGCTTGGTTATCAGCTAGACCCTACAGACTGGGGTTGGAAGTTGGTCGACAATACATTGGAGCCAGTTCAAACTGTACTCCCACCTGCAACGGAAAAACTGCTAAACGCCATTTTTTGCAACTACAAAAAGGGATGCAGTGCTAAATGTGGTTGCAAAAAAGTCGGACTGTTCTGCTCTTTGGCATGTACAAACTGTCAAGGCCGGTCGTGCCCAATGTTGAATCACTAACAGAAGAGGATTCGTTTGATTCCAACGAGAATACATCACTTTTGTCGCAATTTACTTACACGCAGAATGAAGATGAAGAAGACAAGAAGAAGAAGAAGAAGAATGAGAACAAGAACGAGAAGAGTTTGACGGTTACAATTCAGACGAATAAAATTCACCACTTTTTTAATTTATATCGCTTTTTATCTTTTACAATATTTACAAATTTCCGTAATTTTGCAATAGTTTTAAATTAAATAGGATCACAACTCACCCGTGGAGTAGGCCTACTGGCGAAACCACGTTAAAAAAAACGCGCTAAGTACACTACCTCATAGGTGGCGTGGAAACGTGTGCATATTATGCCCATAACAACTTGAACAACTTTTTGAATCGTTATATCCCAGAAAGGGTGGCTCGTAGAAAAAAAAGCACTGATACATTTTTGATAGATAATATGATGACCTACAATTTTTGTCGCACATATTTTTATGATAAGACTTACCGTTTCGATGAACATCGCGAAAAACTAATTTTTTTGACCTTTGACCTCGAGTAAAATTTTTTCCATACACGGGAATGATGGGGAACTTTTAAGTTTTATTTATAATCACATTTTTAACGATTCTACCAATTTTCAGCTTGATGCGAATTTACGTACCTTCGAATGTCTAGATTGACCGGACTAAATTGAATATTTGTATAATGTCTTTCCTTCAAATTTATTTTAGTTGGTAGCGTAACAACACACGCAGGGTAGTGCTAGTTTCTTATAAAATCACATTTTGCTATTTAGTTAAAGGATAGAACCTTAAGCGCTCATAAGCGTTTGATTTGGCTCCCACTACTTCTTGCCTCAGAATTTGTCGTTAATTTTATTATATCCGTGTATTCCTTGTAGATGCCGATAGAGTCGAATAGTGGCTGAATTTTTACAAGTATTTAAGCACAAAGTTTGCATGTCGATGACTATTTTGATTTCTCGCGAAATACTCCCAACTGTGTTCATATGTTTTACTAGTTATCAAGAAGGGTTTATTTACAAAACTTCTTTACTGATTCAAATTATGTAAATAATTAAAACTTATAAAATGACCAAAAGTATTTACCTTAAAATATTGAAATGTACGCGAAACAAAGAACTGTTTATCTAAAGAAACATTTATTGAAACATTGAAGAGTTTTGTGTTCATAACCACTGCACAAAGCACAAACCCAACTCCAACGACTGAAATTTCTTTCTTGGTTTTGCTTGGATTGGATCTGTTTTCACAATTCTAAAAAAAATACGGTTATTTGTTTGTAGATATAGAAAATAATAATTCAACGTTTGTTAGAGTGTGACGGTTATTCAAGAAATACCAAGTTGAATAATTTTTGGGTTTGCGTGCTGTAAAAATTGTTTAAATAGGGACAAACAAAAATAGATTTTTCGAGAATTTTTATAATTTTTCGAGAAACAAGAATTTTTGTTGTTACTTTTCTCAGGAAATTTTCGAGAAGGAATTCTCAAGAAGGTGCACTAATTATAATCCATCACCAACGCAAAGTTTAACTGAATAACATTATAAATAGATAATTTGGATCCCATGCCATCTCTAAAATACACGAGTCCCATTGAAACAGCTGCAACAATTCAACTAAATCAATCTTGTTAATTTAATCTCAACGCAATAATTAGAAAATACGAATAGATGAATATAAATTAGTTATCCAATTAAAAAACAAATGCTAATTAATTTATAATCCGATAATGTAATTCAATTTAGAACATACATAGTTGAATTTAACACAAAACAACACCAGCAACAACAAAATTGCTGGGAATAATAATATAAATATGAATTATTTATGAAATCCTTAAAAGCCACAATAAATAATATTTTCTAATAAATATGTATAAAGTCTAGGGTTGAATATACATACATATACACAGAATATACATACGAACTTATATTAGTTTAGTTTTTTATTGGCACCCCAATAAAAAATTAAAACTGTTTTTTATAATAATACTATTTTGAAACTACTTTTAAATAAAGGTATTTTTTAAATTTTGAATATTAAATTTAATAGGATTTTATTCCAAATTGCGTACCACATTTTCAAGAGCATAAATTCTATAATCGTTGGCGAGCAGTTTTATTTTTAGAGTTTTTAATTGAATTACGTGCTGCTCGACTAGGCCAAAGTAAACTTTGTTAATCATAACGCTCATTTGCTGGAAGAGTAACACAACTCAAAATTCAATCATTTCTAAGATATTCTAATCAAACGATTCCCAAAATTTATTATTTTGTATAAAAACATACTAACTTAATTAGGTAAAATTCAAAATAAAAAAGCACTCAACTCGCAAAAGGAATTAACATTTTAAGATATTGGAAATTATCCTAAAAAAATTTGTGAAATATTAAAGAATTATAAAAATTAAGATCCGATTGAGGATGTATTAATAGAAAAAAATTTATTTTGCTACTCAGACTGTATTTTTATTTACTTTTGAAAAACGCCGTTTTAACAAAAAAAATTGAGTGATATTTTTAAATTGCTCTACTAAAAAATTTAAATTTTTGGATTGTGTCACTATTGCAGCAAATGAGCGAATGATTATGTTTAGACGTACAAGTGTACTTTATATCACTCATTTGCTGCAAGAGTGACATCGAATCCAATTTTTAACTATTCTGGAAAACGATTTGAAAATGTCACTCAAAATTGTTTGAAAGTAAATAAAAATACATTCTGATTAGTGAAATATTTTTAGTGAAATATTAGTTGAAATTTTCAAAAATGTACAGCACGAATCGATATTGCTCACAAACAAATCATAAGAAAATTCTGAAACATTCTGAATAATTTTGTATTTGGGCCTTCTTTAATATAAAATCAATTTAATGTGCGACAAATGTTAGGACGGGCTCAGCATCAACCGTTAGTTAACCAGTCCAAGACATGGAATGGTTTTGTAATTTTGAGAATTATTTCGTAAATGATCGCGGTTTTATATAAAATTTAATTCATAGCTGATGTCTTGTGACAAAATTCAAAATTTTTAACTATTCTGGAAAGCGAATTGAAAATGTCACTCAAAATTGTTTGTTAAAACGAGATTTTTCAAAAGTAAATAAAAATACATTCTGATTAGTGAAATATTTTTTTTTCTATTCCTAGATCCTCAATCGGATCTTAATTTTTATAATTCTTTAGTATTTTGCAAATTTTTACAAAATAGTTTGCAATATCTTAAAATGTTAATTCCTTTCGTGAATTGAGTGCTTTTTTATTTGGAATTTTACCTAATTTGCTAAAATTAAATACAGTATGTTGAGTATGTTTTGATAAAATATAGTCAAAATATGAATTATTGCGAATCGTTTGATCGAATATTTTAGAAATGAGTGAATTTTGAATTGTGTCACATTTGCAGCAAATGAGCGATATGTACGAACTATAATGCAGTTATATTTGAAATTCCTATCATCAAAAAATTTAATGTTTAAAAATTAAATTGTGGTATTTATGGATTTTATTTAGTGTATTTAGTAGAATGTGGTCATTTCATTTAAATTTCCAAAAAACTATGCATTTTAAAAATTTAATTAAAATTATTATTTTTCAACGTGGTGTAAATAAATTATTTTTTTTTTTCGTTTTTTCTAAATGTGGTCAGGTTAAACATTTTTGTAGATTTGTCATTAAAATCATTATAGCAAATTATTCACAGCAAATATAATTTTTTTTAAATTTATCGAAATTACCAACAACAAAAAAACTGTGAGGTTTGTTGCATCCAATATAAAAAAAAAAATTGGATATTTTCGATTTAAATTAACCATTAAATTCCCGATGGGGAATTTTGAGGCAAGGGAAGTTCAAAGAAAGGGTTTGCCGTAAAAACGAGATAAAAACTCAATTTAATATTGAGGAGATGATGGTGTAATCATATGTAAATACTTATTTCGGATTGTGTGACATATTTGTCGGGAAATTCCGAATAAACAAGGTGTTGGCATTTCAATGTCAAATTTATGGAATTTTATTAAGAGTATATTGGCATAAAAAGTTTGGCATAACCAATTTGTAATTATGGTTAAGGCGTTTCAATCCGTTCTTCATTTTCACTCAAAATAGGAAATTTGCTGTTCTGTTTCGGATGTTCAAACCAGGCTGACTAGATGAGCAATTTAGATGATTAAAACTCTGCAACCTATTCGAGGTAGTAAGGAAACTGACTCCATATCTCTGAGAAGGCGTGTTAATGTTGTAGTCCTGGTTAGGAAGTTTTAATCAGGCTGGCTGGATAAGAAATTTAGCAGCCTATTTGGTGGTGAACACTTTCTAACTGGAAACCAAACGTGAGTCCAAATTTTTGAGAAGGCGTGATAATGGCCGTTTCTCATTTTCGCTCAAACTTGAAATCGAAATTAAAGAATTCGTAGAAAGTTTGCTGTCCTAGCTAGGAAGTTAATTTATTTTGAGCTTGAGCAAAAACAGTAAAGGCCATTATCACAACTTTCCGGAAATTTGGACTTAGATCTCTTGAGCACCATAAATAGGCTGCGCAATTGTTTATCAAGTCAGCCTGATTGAAACTTCCGAGCCAGGACAGCAAGTTTGTTACGAATTTTTATATTTCTATTTTGAGTTTGCACATAAATGATAAACGGCCGTTAACATACCTTTCTAGAGATTTGGATTCAGGTTCCGCGAGTACCAGAAACAGGTTTCAGAATTTTTTATCCAGCCAGTCTGTTTGAAACGTCGTAACCAGGATAGCAAGTTTGTTAAGAATTGTTTTATTTCTATGTTGAGTTTGAGTGAAAAATGGTAAATGGTAAATAACACGCCCGTGATTTGGACTCAAGTTCAGTGAGCACTTCAGACAGGTTGGTAAACCACCATTAACACGTCTTCCCAGAATAATGGAATCACTTTGCGTGAGCAACTAACAATGGTGCTAAATTGCTTATCCAGTCAGCGTATTTAATGCGTTATAACCAGGACAGCAAATTTCCTGAGAATTATTTTATTTATATTTTGAGTTTAGGGCTCGTATTCTCGGGTATCGAGTACCCGGGTACCCGGGTATTTCTCCAACATTTTAATTACCCGAATACCCGGGTAACAGGTTCGGGTAATAGATAACAGGTTCGGGTAATTATTAAAAAATTTCTGCCTTTTTTATTGTTTATAAATCATAATAATACATTCACTATAAATTATGCTTCATTTGATCTAGAACGTTTTCCTACTTTTTACAATTATTGTGGTCTTACTTAGGTGGAAGCTAAATTCATTCTGAAATAGAATTAATATTGTGCTCGAAGTAACAACCAAAGATATTTTTTGATTTATTTTTATTAGTTGGTAACAATTACATTTTGAATTTCAAAACAACGTAAAAATGCAACTAAATATATTCAATTAAATTGTAATGTGCTAGAACATTATTGATAATTATTACAAATCGTAACTATAATTTCTCGTCTTGTTTAGAAAAATGCGATGTCAAAATAACAAAAATCACTTTTATATTTATATTGCCAACATTTAAAAATAAAAGTATTCAATAAAACTGTTCTGTGGCACTATTCTGGTTTTCCCTGGGAATAGGGAATTGGGAAAAATATTTTCATAACATTTTTGTCCAAATTGTATTTTTCTGGCCTACTGAAAAAATAAGTTTGGCGGTAAATTTTCGAAACAAAGTTAAATGGAAAAATATTTTTTCATATAAAAATTTTGTGGAACAAAAGTTTCCCAATTAACTTTGTTTTCAAAATTTTTGCACTAAAGTTATTCCTTAGTAGGCCAGAAAAATATAATTTGGACAAAAATGCTATGAAAATATTTTTCCTAATTCCCTATTCCCAGGGAAAGCCAGAATAGTGCCACTGGTGGTGAAGATTAAAACTACCTTTACTTCCCCCTTTAAACCTGTGCAGAATTAAGATACATTTTTTTCTCCTACGGGTATTTCTCTTTGGATTAGATATTAGAGGTCAGCATCGCCTAAATCATTTAAAGCGTGTTATTTAGCGCTTGAATGACAATGCATGTACTACTATTTTTGTAATAATATTTTTGCATTCATTTGTATTATTTTTGTATGTAGTCTGTAAGTATTCACTTCTTGCAATGACCTCAATCATTGCGACCTCAATCATTACCAAAATTGGCCAATGAATAAAGAAACAAATTATATTTGCATCATAGCAATTATCCAGCTTAAAAATGCAATTCCTTTAGAATTTTTAAGCTACGAAACTAAAGTTTGCACTAAACAGCCTGCAGTTCAACTATTTTACGTCTGTATTCAAATAATAACAATATAAGAATTATTGATCAAAGTTCAAGTTCTTCTGAAGAAGAGTTGGAACAAGCAACCGCCTATAAGGAACTTCAAAAATGCTTTACGTCATTTATAAGTATAAGCTAAGGATAAAATGGAAAATCTTAACGTTGAACAAGCTTCGATTTATGAAGGCAAATGCAGGTAAGCGGATGCTGGATGATTTGTACGATTCACTTCTCACTATAAGGCCTACATCAACGGCATGCGAACAGGTGTTTTCAGTGGGTGGAAGCATAATTACCAAGATTCGTTGTTTGTTAGGTCCTTCCACACTCAATGGATTATTATTTTTGAAATATTATTTTATAAATAAAAAGTAATATTGAATGTTATAGTTATAACAGATGAATTAATCTACCTTTATTTAACGATTTTTTATTTACATTGAACTAAATATATGATTATGATTTCAATAATGGTGAATTTTATAAAAAAAGATTTTGTTTTATGTTTTTCTCGGGTAACCCGGGTACCCGGGTATTTGATTAAATAACTACCCGATACCCGGGTATTTAGTGTTCGGGTATTTTACGAGCCCTATTTGAGTTTGAGTGAAAATGGTTCCCAGCGATTTGGACTCAAGTTCCATGAGCACTTCATATAGGTTGCTGAATTGCCTATCCAGCCAGCCTGGTTGAAGCTTCTGAACCAGGACAGCGAGTTTGTTCCTAATTTTTGTATTTCTGTTCTGAGTTTGAGTGAAAATGGTAAACGGTCAAGAACACGCATTTCCGGAGGTGTGGACTCGGGTTCCGTGAGCACCTCAAATAGGTTGCTAAGTTGCTTATCCAGCCAGCCTGATTGAAACTTCTTAACCAAGATAGCAAATTTGTTAAAAAAAAATTATTTGCATATTGAGTTTGAGTGAAAATAGTAAACGGCCAAAAACACGCCCTTCTAGTGATTTGGACTCAAATTCCGTCAGCACTTTAAATAGGTTGCTGATGTGCTTATCTAGCCTGCCTGATGGAAGCTTCTGAACCAAGACACCAAGTTTGTTAAGAATTTTTGTATTTATATTTTAAGTTTGAGTGAAAATGTTTGACGGCAATAACACGTCGTCCCGGTGATTTGGCCTCAAGTACCGTGAGCACTTCTGCTGAATTGCTTTTGCAACCAGCCTGATTTGAACTGTCGAACCACAGGAGAGCAAGTTTGTTATGAATGTTTGTATTTCTAGTTTTGTTTGAGTGAATATGGTAAACGGCCAATAACACGCGTTTCCGGAAATTTGCGCTCAGGTTCCGGGAGCACCTCAAATAGACTACTTATTTACTTATTGCAAGATTGTTATGAATTTTAGTATTTCTATATTGAGTTTGAGTGAAAATTGTAAACGGTCCATGATACACTCTCCCAGTAATTTGAACTGAAGTTCCGTTAGCACTTCAAACAAGTTTCTGATTTGCTTCTCTAGCTTGCCTGGTTGAAGCGTCCGTACCAGGACAGCAAGTTTGTTGCGAAACTAATGGTCATCTACAATTTTTGCTCAAAAGCAGAGCCAACTTGTATTCATGCTCATCCACTAGTAGACAGGTAAGTTGCTTCTTGGATGCATCTGACATTAGAATGACAACCTCATCCATGGGGATAATACTAAAAAAATCAAAAACTGAAGTTGTAAATCACGCGATTCTTAACTATAAAATTAACTTGCTGAATCTTCTTACTGCAAATTAAATGGTCAGCAGTGGGATAAACATTTTTATGGGCAATTTTTACAATGCCTAACTGAGATCCGGATTGATGTTTCTAGTTTAACTGGGAATGTGCATCATTTTACACCACCCGGCATAATCAGCCCGCAGGAAAGCATAATGCATGGCCACACGTGCACTCAAACAGTATACCATTTAGGAATTATTTTCGAGATTAGTTATCCCATTTAACTTCATCTGAAGCATAAGCGTGTTCGAAACTCCTTGAAACCATGATACCAAGGGTATCGTTTTTTTAGTTAAGAACATAAATTATGCCTTACATAAATAATTGTATCGTTAAATTTGTGAGAGAGTCCTCAATTTAATTAGAGATTCAATAAGTGATTCCTAGATTTTTTGACTATTTAACCAAGTATTTTTGGAAATTTGTAGCCCTTTTTGGCTGCCACTTCAAACGAGTAAGCCTCTGCACCGAAGCAAAGGCCAAACCAGTATCAAAGAATCGCGATAACTCCTTAATAATTTAAGGGGGAAAAAACCGAATACTTCTTTGAATGGTGGTGGTTGATTTGCAAAATTCTATTTAACTTGATTTGTTCGGCCCACAACTGTTATCTGAAAGTTATTCGCTTTTATTTATTCAATTAAGTGATTTCATTTCCTCGATATCATAGTGAGTCCGTCGGATGTGTTTCCAGTTCGAATTCCACTCGAAAATGTGTTTCTTGTCTCTCTCTAAGTAAGTGTAATTAAAGCAAACATATAAGTAAGTCTAGATTCAGTCATTTGAGGCATTTCCAGTATGTCTCTTGAATTATAAAGTTTCTTTGTAAAACGAGTCCGTGCCCTGGGCAAATAATAAGGAAGGTCTACCATAGCGCAAATCTCTAGGCTGCTGGTCAGCATCGGTTAAAATTATGTGTGCATTATGAAAATAACTTTACATATGACGTAGTCAGTCCAATCATAATAGGGACATTAATATTACCAAAGTTTTAAAATATAAACTAAAAAAATTTTTACTTAAACATGTGTGGCGCATACTATTTTGTAAAAAAATTACCAAGCAAAATTTTAGCCTCCTTAAATTATAACACTCATCACAGCGACATACTCGTACCCTACAGAAATAAAAATCAGAACATCACAACGAAAAAAAAAATCACCAACCTCAAAAATGAAAAAAAAATCCGAAAAAGGATAATCGAATAAATCTTATCAAAACCCATCATTTTGTCTCCCTGCAGAGCGCAGAATGGAATTTTTGCTTCATTTTATCTGCTGCAAATGGCTACGTACACTAAATATAAAATAAATAATCAGCTAATCAACCAAGAAAACCTCCGTAAGTATTTACAACACTCTCTTATATGTCGGCATACTAAATACATATACAAACACACACACAGACGCACAAGAAAAAGCACCAACATTCCAAACAGCGCACAAAAATACACCCTTGTATAATAATTCGAATTTCCATGTCGTTGTGTTTGTACCGAGCAAGGATGTAAATCCTTTTTATGATTTCTTCCTTTTGTTGTTGTTGTTGTTGTTTTGGTAAAAATTTATTTATTATATCTTATTTTATTTATTTAAAAAAAAAAAATCGGCCAGAATAAAGCTCGGCGCACACAACAAAAACAAAATTTAAAACTTCTTTCATTTTTTGTTTTGTTGCGTATAAGCGAGCAAAAATCATGAAAAATTATTGAAACACAAAAAAAGCTTTTGATATTTAAAAAATAAAATAAATAAAAAGCTTATACAGAAAATGATGACTAGTTAAAACAAAAACGGGAATTTCTTTTTTTTTTTTTTTTTTGGGAAAAGGAAAATTATGAACAAAAAAACTTTTTCGTAATTTAAATAAAAGGAACGAAAAAAAATTCTTGTTCGAGCTACAAAAAAAGCTGTATAAGCTCGCCGGGTGCTGTCTCTCTTGTTGTTATTATCTTGTTATTATTTTTTCGAGAATATTTTTTTTTTATATATGAGTTTAACTTATCGTGATTTTCTTCTTACAGACAATTTTCTTCCTTTTTTATCCTTAAAATGTCTTCAGAATATTTTTGTTGTTGTACCGTTAAGCTTTGTGTATTTCGTTTTTGTTTTCGATTTTTTGTGCTCGCTGCTTTTGTGCTTAATGTAGGAGGAAAATATTTCATCTTTTTCTTTGTTTGTTTGTTTGTGTGTAGTAAATTGGCAATTTTATTGTGTATCTAAAGTAGAAATTAAAGTCAGATGTGTGTTTACGATATTAAATGATGGATAATTAGCATTGTTGAAAGTTAACCTTGTCTGATGAATTTTATTAGAATACTATTTTTGAGTATACGTCATCATCATAAACACACATATTGTTGAGGTAAGCTCAACAGGGTTAACAACACATATTGAGAATACCATGCAAAATAATCAGTCTAAAATATTTCCAAAAATCCGATACCGATGCAGTAAATAAATTTTTTTTGTATTTTTATATTTTGTCTAACTCATATACAAATTATATGACTACATATATAAATAAGACGATTTAGATAAAAAGAAAGCAGAATTAAATACAATCAACAGTAAAGTTCTCTGATTATTTTAACATGACCAGTGTAATCCAAATAATCATACAACAAAAATCAGAGCAGATGTATTATTTTTTGGGCGAATAAAAAGTTTTAGTTAACCTCAACCCGTGGTAAGCTAACTAAGCTATTGATTACGATACCGGCGTTACAACTCTGCCACAAATCGACGCTGTCAAAATAAACAACTGCTCGATCTGCATGCATTCCATTTTAATACTAAATATAACCACGCCATGATAACCGCAACAACAATTAAAGCTCATATATATGAAAGGACATACAACTAGTTGAAACAGCGACAGCATGACTACAAAGGCATTTCAAGGTCAATAACAATTATTTATTCATTGCAAATGACAACATTCCATAAACAAGCGATCTCTCCGAGATGAAAATAAAAATTGAACAGTTGTTTCAAGAAAATTATGGGTATAATCCAGATGGAAGATACACGTCAGAATATTACAGCTCAAAAGAAAGTTTACAAAGTATGCATCATTCGGGCAGATGTTTCACCAGATCATTGAGGAATACATCAACCAGAAGCTGTAGAAGTTAAGTCGAGCAGAAGATAACGAAACTTGCAACCAAAAACAACCAGTAAACAAAGCGTTACTTTACGTTAAAAAGAACCGGCATCTAACGAAAAAGCCAAACAACAACCGGCAAACAAAACAAAAACGGATAATAACACGGTAAATGCGGTAACGGTAAATAACACAGTTAAACAAGATTAAAATTCATCGTTGGATGAAATACACCAGAGGTGCTTTGGCTGAATTAAATTCCGTGTCGCCTCTAGTCAAGCATATTATGTCATCATGTCTAAAATCAAACGAGAATCCTGCAGATATAGCGTCACGTGGAATAACCCATTTAGCTCACGTTAAAAATAATTTATGGTGGAACGTCCCAGATTTTATTCATAATGTATTATAGTGTTGGATAAGAAAAAACATTCTTCATGACGTACAGCAGGTGGATTCAAAAAAAAATTAATAGACATAGAATAACTTATCCCATTTTTAAAATTATTCGAGAGACATTCCACTTCCAATAAACTTGGATAATGAAAGCGATGTATTTACCGCAAAACGCTTACACTCAACAACATAGAAGTACCGTCGAATAGTGCAAGATGCCGAAACTGCTATTATCAAAATCATCCAGGAACAAGGTTTCTATAACAAAATTAACTGCCTCAAAAAAAGCAGACTCTAAGGTGCGAGCCTTAGCCCGCCAGCCAAAATCCAAAAATCTTGAATAAGCGCAACATAATAACAGTGCATTTACGTGGCGCGGTGGCATTCAATGAACTTTATTAGCTTATTTAAGGAACAATTACTGGATTATTGTCAGTAAGCAAAAATGTCAAAAAAATGTTCAAAATCCTTCCGCCATAAATAACACATGAGGGGAAGTATAATGAGAACATTACCAGCTACCAGAGTACAACCAGGGGATCATTTGTAAATGTATATAAGGTAACTAAGGCGATCCATGTCGAAATAGTAAGCTGTCTTACAACGAAATCTGACATTGCTGCCTACAAACGATTCTTTACCATTCTAGAGTTATCTAAAGGTATTTGCTCCGATAATGAAAGCAGTCACGAGATGATAACCACATAAACAAGAAACACTTGAAGAGAACTGCCCGGCTTAAATTGTAATATCAGACAACGACCTATTATTCAAAAGCAACTACGATCTTTTACGATGTTTAAGAGACTCAGTTGGCCTTGTATTAATGGATATGCTCGGAGTCCTCTCCATAAACGAGCGGTTGAAAAATATGAATCCCAATTTGAAAAAATTAACAATGATGGGAATCATCTTAAGTACAAATATAATACAAACCTTACCAACTTATCGATAAACGATAGTTTACCCATGATACGCATCAAGGTTTACTTGACCTGCTCTATCATCAAGAAATCCTAAATCATTCAATACGCACACCAAGTCAGCTAGAAGTAGAGTTACAATTTATTCCAAAATATGCTCGAGTAAACAATGAATACTTGAACCTGATCTGGTACATAATGGTTTAGATAAAGCAGCATGATTATCACAGATCCGAGCTTCAGCATCAAATTATGCGGTGGTATTCCCGGCAAATCAAGCGCATTCATTCAATAACTCAGTCGGATAGTTGGTTGTCTCCTGTCAGTCAACAGTCAACGGATTTGTGACAATGCATTTGACCAGCGATTTGATTTTGAATCAAGAATCTGCCAAAATTGCTCGATCGCTGAGCGAATCGTGATTCATGTAATTCGGCGGATGTTCGAACACTTTCTTGATAAGCTCTTCCTTAGACGTTCATGATTTAAAAATTCCAGTCAATATCATTTTTCGATTTTCCAATTTTCCGACTTTTTAGGTTTTCCCCAAAATTTTATATCGTAAGAATCATCTTCTGGCAATTGTGAATACAACAAAAAAAAGATTGAGCCAAATCGGTTTAGCCGTTCTTAATTGAAGAACATCGATTTTCGATTTTCCGAATTCTCCAATTTTTTCGGTAGGTTTTCTCAAAATTTTATTTCATAAGAACCATCTCCTGACAATTGTGATCACAACAAAAAGATTGAGCCAAATCGGTTTAGCCGTTTTCAACTGAAAAACACCATTTTTCAATTTTCCGAATTTTCCAACTTTTCCGGTGGACTTTCTCAAATTTGTCTTTCGTAAGAACACAACAAAAAAAGATTGAGTCAAATTGGTTCAGCCGTTCTTAACTGAAAAATATCATTTTTCGATTTTGCGAATTTTCCGATTTTCTCGGTGGATATTCCCAAAATTTTCTTTCGTAAGAACTATCTCCTGGCAAGTGCGAACACAACAAAAAAAACTGAGCCAAATCGGTTAAGCCATTCTCAATTGAAAAACACCATTTTTTGATTTTCCAAATTTTCCGACTTTTCCGGTGTTTTTTTCCAAAATTTTCTTTCGTAAGAACCATCTCCTAAAAATTTCGAATTCAACAAAAAAAACTGAACCATAGCGGTTCAGCCGTTCTTAACTGAGAAACATCATTTTTCGATTTTTCAAATTTTCCGGTGGGTTTTCTCAAAATTTTCTTTTGTAAAAACACAACAAAAAAAGATTGAGCCAAGTTGATTCAGCCGTTCTCAACTGGAAAACATAACATCATTTTCCAATTTTCCTAATTTTCCGATATTGTCGGTGGATTTTTCCAAAATTTTCTTTCATAAGAATTATCTCCTAGAAATTGCGAATGCAACAAATAAACTGAATCAAAACTGTTCAGCCGTTCTCAACTGAAAAACATAATTTTCCGATTTTACAATTTTTCAATTTTTCCGGTAGATTTTTCCATCATTTGAAATTGAAAAACATCATTTTTCAATTTTCCGAATTTTTCCACTTTTCCAGTGGATTTTGAGATAGAGAAAATAAATACATGGATAAAAAACAAAATATGTACTAATTTGCATGCAGCCTCCGGTGGGATTCGAATCCAGTTGCACCACTGTCTCATAAAAAATGTACATACAAAATTCATATAGAAAAAGGGTTTAAATCGATTTTTCAGATTTTCCAACTATTCCGATGTTTTTTTAAAATTTCCTTTCATAAAAAACATCTGGTGGCAATTGCGAACACAAGCACATACATTTTTACTTCATTTTTATATAGCTATTCATCAAGAACTGTGTTGTTTAACGGCCGACATAACAGTCACGCACACGTGGCACGTTGTTGCAATTCCTTTCTACCACTTAATCTTTCAAAGGTGAATACACCATACTACTGGTATTTAAGTGATCAAACTCGCACTTTAACGGCTACATAAACATAAATATGCTTCATTACCATACAAAAACTTAGGGTCAAATTTTTAAATGTGAGAAAGAATGAAATCCACTTGAAATGGTTCCATTAACAAAGAAATCATAGAATGTTGTAGACTGCTAATAGAAATGATAATTTTCGAAATTGTCTTGTCGACGTCATTTGTTTAATTTTCAACATACAATGTCTACACGTGTAGAATATTGGTTGCAGTTGCTATTTGAATTTTTCTTGCAGTTGGTATGCTGATTCGGACTGATTTAGCGCGGATGGTAGCTTTTTTGTAAACGTCCGGCATTCGGTGATGATTATCGTTTCATAGTTGATTGGTCGAAAATTATTTTAATCTTCCCTGTCTTCTCTGACAATACATATTTTTAACATTTTTCCCAAATTCGAGATTGTCTTTGGTCATCATCAAATAACGGTAATGATTGGCAGCGTCTCTTTCTCTTATAAATGTTTTAAGATTTCGAATTTGTTTATATATTGGAAAATGTAGAAATGATGGAAGCAAATTGGAAATCGATGATTTTCTGCTGTCTTGTTGAATAATTTGAGTTGCATTGCGTAAAATGGTAGTTTGATTTATATATGAACTAATTTAAGGTTAACCTGGAAAAACTGTCAACCATTAATTGAGTTTCCCTACATTTTCTATAAAACAAAGAAGTAATATGAGATATATGATTTAATAATTCTTTTGTAATTTACTGAGGACCTTAAGTAATTTGATAAAATCTTATATATCATATACGAGGAGTACAAATAATTTTTGGGCATGACAATTTTCTAAATTCAAAAATACTATACCCTTCAAAAACAGTGCTTTGCTTTTATTGTCACCGAAGGAGCTTTCCCAACAATTTTTTCAGTGTGTGTACAGCAGCAACAAAAACAACGAACTGATTATAATTCATTGCGACATCCGCACTAACCAAATTAATTTCAATTTCGTGTCTAGAATATAAATAACGAGAATTGAAATTTTATTTTTCATACAAAAAAAAATTCTTATCGGACTAAAATTAAAACAGTTCTGTGTACCGTCGTATGTACGAGTACACTAAACAACAAAACCAATTTATAATTGATTACAAAATAATCGCCTCAAATATTTATTTTCATATAATATGTAAACTATATGTATGCTTGGTATGTACATACTCGTGTACAGCACAATTTAATTTATGGCTTCTCCTAATCCCAAACAATTAAACATTTTGGCTGCACACAAAACAACAATAATTTTAAATTTTTTTTTTTTTTTTAAATACATTTCCATTAATAATTTGATTTTATCACCAGCCATTAGTAGGAGTAAATTATATATTTGTATTTTGTTCAGAGATAATAAATTCTACAAAACTAAATTTTAGAATTAAAGCGATTTTATTAGTCTTGTGTCATGATTCTATGCATATGCGGCGGCGGGGTGGTGTGAGATGATGATTATTTTATATTTGTATATTGTTGTTGTCACCTCTTTACATTTTCTGTATACACTGTAGTACATTTTCTCGTACTAATTTTAATGATATATAAAATTATAAAATGGCAAATATAATCTAGCTAACTAACCCCATAACTATGTAATATAAATTACGTTATAATAATATTTTGAGAGTCCAATTTACTATATTAGACTACACACAAAAATAATTTTCATTTCATTATAAATATGAACTAAAAGTTAATGACAATTGCATTCCTCTTTTTAATTTGTAATTTTGGAAAATTGTCTCTATTTATTTCTGTAATTAGAATTAAAAATATATTTTACGAGCAAAAATAATAATTTTAATAATTTTTTTTATTGTGCTAGTATTTTCTTATTTTCATTTTCATTTGATTGTTGAGTACGACGAAAATTATATGGGTGAAATATTAACATGAAATCTGCTGCTAATGGCATGATTGTCATATTTCATAATATAATAGCGAAATGCAGAGTCGAGATATAGTTACTTATGTAGTTCTGTTAGCGAGAGAGAATTTAAATGGAGGCTTTTTTGTTTAGAATTTTTATTTTGATTGATTGATTTAAAAATGTACGGCCAAGACTTAGCAAGTATGTATACCTGATACGCCGGGCTTGTCACATTTAAAGTAAGAAGTTGAAATTCGAATGTTTATTAGCCACATTTCACATTAATTAATACTTTTTGGCTTCTAGAACAATGCGACTATAAAGTTTTATTAATATAATCTTTCCCGAACTTCTGAAATTAAATCAAATTGAAAAATGCTAGTAAAGGGTGGTTAAATTTTAAGGGCCGATGTTGATTTTGAATAAAAGACAAATTATTTAGGAAATTATTGTCAATTCTTTTTATTATGATAATATGGTATGGTTCAATTATGTATGGAACAAAATATCGGCCAAATGACCGCCGCAACCTCGGCGGCACACCTCCACCCGATGGTCCAAATTTTCGATGACGCTTAGGCATAATTGAGGTTCTGTGCCGTTAATGTGCCGAATTTTCTCATCCTTTAGCTCTTGAATTGTTGCTAGCTTATCGACGTACACCTTTTCTTTCAAATAACCCTAAAGAAAGAAGTCCAACGGTGTCAAATCACATGATCTTGGCGGCCAATTAACATCGCCACCACGTGACATAACACGGCCATTGAATTTGTCGCGCAAAAGACCCATTGTTTCGTTAGTTGTGTGGCAACTGGCACCGCCCTGTTGTAACCACATATCGTCCACATCCATATCTTCCAATTCGGGCTATAAAAAGTTCGTTATCATCTCACGATAGCGAACACCATTCACAGTAACTGCCTGACCGGCCTCATTTTGGAAAAAATACGGCCCGATGATGCCGCCAGCCCATAAACAGCACCAAACAGTCACTCTTTGTGGGTGCATTGGTTTTTCGACAGTCACTCTTGGATTATGATTCGCCCAAATGCGGTAATTCTGCTTATTGACGAATTCACTGAGGTGAAAATGCGCCTCATCACTGAAGATGATTTTCTTCGAAAAATGATTAACCACTGTTGCCATTTCTTGCCACCATTCTGACCATTGATGACGTTTGGAATGGTCAAGAGGCTTTAGTTCTTAAGTCAGTTGTACCATATAAGCGTGTAAATGCAAGTCTTTATGCATAATGTTCATCAACGACGAGCGTGAGAGGTGCAATTGTTGGGCACGACGACGAGTTGAGGTGGACGGCTCTTCAGCCACACTATCGCGAACAGCAGCAATATTTTCTGCAGTACGAGCTGTACGAGCATGGACTGGTGTTTTAAAATCTCCTGCAGACCCGGTTTGCTCAAATTTTTGCACGATTTTTCCAATTGTACGCACATTTGGACTATTAAATTATTTAAATATGCCTGAATAACTTTAACGCGTTGCTCGATTGTGTATCTTTCCATGGTTCAAATTGAGTCTGAAATTAAGAAATGTCAAATTAAATGCAGAAAAAAACTTGACGTTTAGGTGTGGTTCACATTACGTTGGCCCTTAAAATTTAACCACCCTTTACTGAAAGTTGCAAAAATATTTACTATGTAATTACAATTGACACAGCCATACAGCCAAGGATATACAGATATTAAATTATAAAATTAATTCCAACTCAAGTTTCCTCCAACATCCTCAAGCGGATCTTAATTTTTATAATTCTTTAATGTATGGCCAATTTTCTTAGAATACTTTCCAATATCCTAGAATGTTAATTTATTTCGAGAATTGAGTGATTTTTTATATGGAATTTTACCTAATTTCCTAGAAATAACCACTTGAAAGAGCATGTTTTGATACAAAATAGTAAAAGTATGAGTTATTGGGAATAGTTTGATTCAAACATCTTAGGAATGAGTGAATTTTGGGCTGTGCCACTGTTGCACCAAATGAGCAATATGTAAATGTTGTGGTGGAAAATCAATATCTGTATATCCTTGCTGGTATATCTGAAAATTGAAAAAATAGATTATAGATGAAAGGGTGAGGTAGACCGTGGTAAATAAATTAAAATTCTTAGGGCTCATTTTTGAATTTCGGCCACAACATTTATATGGGAATTTAAGATCAAACCTTATTATTTGAATGAGTTTACACTTTCAATAAGCACACACAAAGGCACAGGTTGACATCAGCAAAAGCCACAAGTCTTAAGCCAAATTCGGATAAACCAGTGCCTTGCGGGACTCTAAAGTTTAAAACTTTTTCATCAAATAATAATTATGCAAACAATAATTTGGAAGATAAGTATCAAAAGTTATTGCAACATCATTAAAAAGGGAAGACACCTTTATATTTTCATTTAAATGATGAAAATGTGATGAATAGGTGTTAGAAAGGAAACAAGTGCTTTTTATAAAACCAAACTGCCTCTTATCCAAAAAATGTATCTATTAAAATAATTCAACAATCTAAGTTTAATAGTTTTTTATAAAATCTTCGAAAAAGAACGAAAAAGGGTAGCTGTCGGATCCACACGTGAACCCTTCTTCTAGAGTGGTTTAAAAAAACCAATTTATCTGGAAACAGCCCCTTTGCAAGGCACGAATTAAAAATAAATTCTAGAATATAGCGAGGTATCTTCGTATTCGTCGGATCATTTGAACGAGCTTTCGTACGGGGGTTGTGAGCTGGTTTAAACCTTACCCAAACTAAGATAAGATTATACATGGTGGTTCGTAGTTTGTCGCTGACTGTATCCTTTGAACTCTGAAGAAGAAAGAGAATTTTCTGTAAAAAAAACACACCGGAATAGAGAACAGTTTTGAGCTGAATTATAAGCAGTCGTGTGTATTCGGTGAACAAACTTGATTCGTGGATATTTAGTGGAACGCCGAACGAAATACGTACTAATTGCTTACAAATTTGTTGAAAATGTCATGACACCTCCGACGAATTATCTGAAATGTTTTAACGATGGATAGATCGCGGGTAATTCCCGGTATATAGCAGAATATGTTCGTTTGTCATGCGAAAGCTTTTTCGAGAAGGGCCCCAGGTTTCTAACAGTCACCAATAACGCGATTGCACTCAATTCAGTTTTAAGTTTTAAGAATGCTTTTTAAAATTCGTCGGGCCAAGAGAAATGATTCGCAGTTTTGAGCAGTATTTAGCAGAGTTGCCAAATCTCTGTAAATTGGGGCGAGTGTTTCGGCGCGTTTCGGAATGAATCGATGGTAATAGTTTACCATGCTGATAAATTTTTAGATTCGTTCATTCCGGTTGATGTTGGTAATTTGTTCAAATGAGGGTAGAATACCGTTAAGAGTATTTTTGTAGCTGAGAAAATCGAAAGATCTCGAACCGAAAATTCATTTGGAACTCTTAATATTTACTCCAAATTCGTAGAGTCGTTGCAACAGTTGTTCCAAGTAAATTTTGCGTTGTTTCTCATTTTTCGATGCCACTAGGTTGTCGTCAATTTAAGTGAATTTATTGATTAAGCCGTTTTGAGTACATCCGTTTTGTGTAAAAATCGATGGGGTGAATGCTGGTATATTCTGCCATGATCGATTTTTGAGAATATCGAGCATCCATACAAATGAATGAAGAAATCTTTTAATATTAGGTATCGTGTAACGATTTGTTCATCAAATTCGAGATGTATCACAGGTTGGGGCCTAAAAATTATATTTGTGCTCCAAATGTGATCTCCTTACTTCAAAGGTCGTCCGATATCTCTAATATTAGTTCACAGTTCTTAAAGTAGCTATCAAGTATTTAAAGTATTAGCCATAAATTAAAGCCTACTCCGCTGAGTTGAAACGCTTTTCACGAATTCTTGCTACTGTCGTGAGCAGAGATTTTGCGTTTCCTTTCAATTACTTATTAATACGAAACAATACTCTTCCAGGGCTTAGGGCAAGCTCATTTTTCGGGACGGCAATTATGCATACTTTGGAGCTGCATGGAATGAGATCGAGTAATAAGAATTAGGACTTCCGCATGGGAATCCGTGATGTGCATGAAGTTTTTCTGTTTCGCATTGGCTTCATTTAGTACTGCAAAAGTGAACAATGCAACCTCTTACTTTCGTTGATGTAGCGGTAGTCCTTTTCGTCTACGTCATCATTCTAAGCCTGTAATCCTGCGATCCAAATTACGATACGTTATACGCGAATTACGATACGTTATTCTAAATTCAAAGGTATAAAGGTATAGTTCTCTAAAACCCGTTTCACATAGTGACATCAGGAATTGTTTCCGCCTTAATTGGTCTTTTGAAAATCGATACTGTCCTACACTAATCGTCCTACGTTGATTACTGTACGCAGACTACCATTTCGAGTATATAACGCGCTCTTGCGTCATTTTGACCCAAACGAGTGCATTTTCGGTTTCATGATTTTCGATTAAGTTCAGGTTCGTAGTCCAGAAGATGGCCGTGTCAAGATTATCGGTACGCGATTCGAGTTCGATCTACTACAATGTTCAACTTAAGTTGATTCATTAGCGCATTTGCTGTTCTATTTTTATGGGAGTTTCACTAAGGGACCTTCTCTCTCCACCGCTGTTTCTCGCTACTTTAGCAGTCAATTTGAGCGCAAACATCTTACCCTAAGAACATGTTTAAGTTCTCCATTATCTGCTTCGTGATCTATCCAGAGAAATATCTCGATTCAAACTAACAATTTTTTTAATGACCCTACTTTTCACCGCATCTTGTGCGCATGGCGATTCTACAGTACACACTACTCTCTTCAGACGCTAACCCATCTCCACGTGCGCCATCTTGTGTCCCCTGAAATTTGTCTTACCAAGTAACTCGTTTAGTGATAATGTAACCTCTTTCACGCCCTCTCTGTATGTCGCATCCATTAATACCTCTTCAGAGCACAGGCAGTCAAAAACATTGTTTTCTAGAATGCTCTTAGGTTCTAATTTTTGCAGCGCTGTTGTTACTCCAAAGAATATGTTTTTTCGTATATTGAATTTTATGTTTGATCAATTCCACGGGGACGTTTTCTATTTTGTATTCTCATACAGATTTGATTTTTGTTTCCGATGATACACTCGGTTAACGTTTTATCATCATCGTCAAGCATAAGTTTGAGACCCTCCAGTTTTGCTCAAAAGTACTTATGGTATATTTTTGGCCTTCCGGGATTTTTTCTGCCTCTTTTCTTATGGGCATTGGCTAGTGATTTCTGCGACTGAACAAATATTCACGGCTGTTAATTTTTGCTGTACGATTTACTGATCACCTTCTCTCTACGTAATTCGAGAGTCTTCTGTTCTGCCTGTTCGCAACACCCCCTGACAACGCCCCTGACAGTGGGAATAGATTAACAGTCTTTTTACACATATCACACAATCCAGCGGTGCCAGTTTTTTAGTATTATTAATGTTTTTTTTTATAATTTTTAATCTTATTAATATTTTTATTATATTTGTAATATTAGTAATATTTTTAATACTTTTAATATTTCTAATATTTATACTCTTTGTAATATTTTTTTTTTTTTTTTAATATATATAACATTTTTTATATTAGTCATATTTTTAATATTTATAATATTTTTGATATTTTTATATTTATAATATATTTATATTTGTAATATTTTTATTATTTTTAATATTCTTAATATTTGTAATATTAGTAATATTTGTAATATAAGTAATATTTCTAATATTTCTTGTTCATATTTGGTTTATGTATTTGCAATGTTAGTAATATTTTTAATAATTTTAATATTTTTAATATTTTTATTATTTTTAATATTAATATTTTTTTTTTAATATTTTTAATATGTATTTGTAATAGCTATGTATTATTAATATTTTTATTATTTGTAATATTTGTATATTTGTAATATTTTTAATATTTTTACAATTTTTAAAAATTTTTGTTTAATATTTTTAATATTGTTTACGTTTTTAATAATTGAAAATACTTTTTATTAAATTTTTATTATTTTTAATATTTCTAATATTTTAATATTTTTTATAGTTTTTTAATATCTTTAATGTTTCTATTATTTATATTATTACTAATATTTTTTTATATTTGTATTATTTGTATTATTACTAATATTTTTACTATTGCTAATATTTTTAATATATTTAATAGTTTTGATATTTTTATTATTTTTAATAGTTTTTTATATTTGTAGTATGTATTGTAATATTAGTAATATTTTTATTAATTGTAATATTTTTAATATTTTTATTATTATTAATATTTTTTTATATTTGTAGTATTTGTAATATTTTTATTATTTCTATTTTTTTTTTCATTTTTTTAATATCTTTAATATTTCTATTATTTATATTATTACTAATATTTTTTTTTATATATGTATTATTTGTAATATTACTAATATATTTAGTATTGCTAACTTTTTTACAATTTTTAATATTTTAAATAATGTTTAATATTTTTAATATTTTCAATATTTCTAATATTTTTAATATTATTAATATTTTTATTTTATTTGTAATTTTAGTAATATTTTTAATACTTTTAATATTTTTAATATTTATACTCTTTGTAATATTTAAAATATTATTTTTTTTTTAATTTTTATAACTTTTTTTTATATTAGTCATATTTTTAATAATATTTATAATATTTTTTATGTTTATAATATTTTTTATATATTTAATATTATTATTATTTTAAATATTCTTAATATTTGTAATATTAGTAATATTTGTAATATTAATAATATTTCTAATATTTGTAATATTTTTAATATTTCTAATATTTTTAATATTTAATATATTTTTAATGTTTTTATTTTTTTTTCATATTATTAATATTTTTTGTTTTTATTTGGTTTATGTATTTGTAATGTTAGTAATATTTTTAATATTTCTAATATCTTCAATATTTTTAATTTTTTATCATTTTTAATATTTTTAGTGTTAGTAATATTTTTAATATTTCTAATATTTTTAATATTTTTAATATGTATTTGTAATAGCTATGTATTATTAATATTTTTATGTTTTTGTAATATTTGTATATTTGTAATATTTTTAATATGTTTAAATTTTTAAAAATTTTATTTAATATTTTTAATATTGTTTAGGTTTTTAATAATTAAAATTTTTTTTTATTTAATTTTTATTATTTTTAATATTGGTAATATTTTTATTGTATTTCTAATATTTATAATATACTTATCATTTTTAATATTTTTAGTATTGCTAATATTTTTAATATTTTTATTTTTAATATTTTTAATATGGTTTATATTTTCAATATTTTTATATTTGTAATATTTCTAATATTTTTAATATTTTTTTTATATTTTTTTAATATCTTTAATTTTTCTATTATTTATATTATTACTAATTTTTTTTTAAATATGTATGTTTTGTAATATTAAAAATATTTTTAGTATTGCTAATATTTTTAATATCTTAAATAATGTTTAATATTTTTAATATTTTCAATATTTTTAATATTTTTAATATTATTAATATTTTTATTATTTTTGTAATATTAGTAATATTTGTAATACTTTTAATATGTTTTATATTTTTAATATTTTTAATATTTTTAATGTTTTTATTATTTTTAATATTAATAATTTTTTTTTTAACATTTTAAATATGTATTTGTAATAGCTATGTATTATTAATATTTGTATATTTGGAATATTTGTAATATATTTTAAATTTTTAAAGTTTTATTTAATATTGTTTATATTTTTAATAATTGGAAATACTTTTAATTTATCTTTTATTAATTTCAATATTGGTAATATTATAATTGTATTTCTAATATTTTTAATATTTTTATCATTTTTGATATTTCTAATAATTTCAATATTTTTTATATTTTTTTTTAATATTTTTAGTATTTATAATATTTTTAATAATTTTTATATTTTTAATTTTTTTATTATTTTTAATATTTTTAATGTTTTTATAATTTTTAATATTTTTAATATATATAATATTTTTTATTCGTTTAATTATTTCTAAATTTCTTGATAATTTTTTTTAATTTTAAAATATTGGTTTTTTAATGTTTTTAAATAGTTTTGGCAGTTTTTAAATAATAGTCAAAAATTATTTAGGTATCTCCACAAGTATAATTTTGTTAGAATTTGTTGTTTGTTACTCGATCGTTTCAATAATTTGTTTTTATGGTTAAGGAAATTGTTTTAGTATATTGGTCAGTTCGGTTCTTCGTTTATTTATTCGTTGATAAAATTTATTTAATAAATTCACCGTTACTTAGGCCCGTTGTACACTTAAGCTATGTTTTTTTAGCGAAGTGAGCTGCATTTTATGATAGCCATAGCCTCTCGTTCAACTTTGCAAAACCGAACGAGCGTAAATAAAACATTTAAATATATTGCATTACGGATTGGATTAAACGTGAGATTTATCCACAATGTTTCTCGTATTTTAAAATTGGATACAAAAATGGGAAGTTGTAAATAGAATATATAGCTCACATTAGTCAAAAAACATAGCTGAAATGTTGAATGGGCCTTAGATTATAATCAAATTTTGATTAAAGTTTAAAATATCTCAATTTTAATTATCACACCGTAAAACGGATTCCTTACTACACAGATCATTATTATGTACGCATAGGCAACATAAAATTGGTGCACCTAAACCTGTGATTGCAGCACCTAAGCCTGTTAGTGATTGTTTTGTAATTTAAAACAAATTATAAAAACGAATAATTTTTACTATAAATCCTTCAACGTTTCAGAAAAATTAAGATTTAAAATTGGCAAACACGACTAGAATAAAGAATTAAATAAATCTGCATTTATTTATTTATCTCTCCTGCCGTTTACAAATTCAAATAAATATTTCATTAAGATAATCAAGTATTGCATTTTTGTGCAAGAACAATGCAGTAAAATCATCTCAAAAAAGTAGATGACGTGTAATTTAAAAACTTTCAAAACGTTTCATTATTTTCTGTAGCTTTAGCTATTATTTTTAAATTATATTTTCATTCTCAAATAATAATAAAAAAAAACAATTCGCGTAATTGAAATGTCTGGCATACAATTTAGCGCATGAAAAAAGTATATAGTCAGTAAAAAAGCTTCCTGTACAGAGTTGAAAACGAGAAAAAAATAATATGTTAATGATTTGTCATTTTGTCTAGCTTCTTCCGCATACAAATTGTAACTATGAAAACAACGTTGAAAAGATTTTAAGGCAAAACAAAAACGAAAGCTTTAGGTGCTGTCGAAAGATTTCAATTAATTCAGATTTTTTATTTTGTGATATCCTCGTCAAATTTACAAAAGTAATATTCCATTTATTGTAATTATTTTGGATCCTTTATTTAAAAAAAAAATATTTGATTGTCATATATACAATGGTTTATATTTCTATATATATACATCGATATATATCGACAAAATTATTAATGTACATTGATTCAACTATCTACCCTTAAAATCATTTAAATAGATTTAACGACATTCGACAAAAAAAAATGTAAAAATAAAACAATTTATTTTCTCCTCGTGCTATACGAATTCATACCACTCGATACGGGGTTTGTATACATCCGCAAAATAATAGAACATTTTCAAATCGAAACATGACAAATTATCCATCCTAATCGAAATGGATTTTTATTGTTGTTTTTGTAATGATCTATATATGAACATCTATCATGGGTTTTATGCATGTTTTTTTTTTATTTTTATTTCGGTTCGGTATCTCTCAATATATATGTATATATTATTTTATATATAATATAAAATGGTATTTTTTATATCCCGCACTAATCCGGTAACCCATTTTAAAATATCTCGTATATACTGCTACTGTGCTATATATTATATATTTTATGTACATCAAGAGTATATTTCAGACACGACACACAGTTGAAGAACAAAACTTTTAACATTTAAAAATGGTTCAGTTTGTATATTATACTCGAATAATATACAATACGAGAAGCACTCATATACATAATGATAAATAACATGGTGAATTTGTAATGAGATGAAATTCTGTGTGCTGCTGCTGTGTTATATATGGATGGCAGGAATGGTTTTTAAGAAAAATGAGGGAAAATGCAAATTTTAATCAGTTTATCTTTTGGGTTATTGTATATGTATATATGTACTCGTATGTACGTTGTGTACAAAAATTTTCATTTTATCATTTTTAATTATGAATTTGGGGATTATTTTCATTTCTTTTGTATATTTGTAAGTTTATATGTATACCAAAACTATGTAATCCAATCATAAAATGCAAAATAATTTATAGCGGTATGGAATTTTGAATGCGAATTCCAAGCTTTTATAAATGTATTGTTTTGCTGCTTTTCAGGGAATTTCATTAGAAATTCAAAAATTGGGTAATGGGTTATTAATTTTAAAAATAAAAATTTAAAAAAAATGTTAACTCTCAAATTAGGTATAAATATATAATTGAGATTAAATATGAAGCTTCGTTTGCCAAACTACTGATTATCCAAGTAAATTTTAAAACTGTACAAATGTATTTGAAAATATTCTGTTTCCAATATCGCATTTATAAGTAGTTTAGTTTACATTGGCACTAGAATGTTGTGATTTAAATTAAACCAAGACAAACTAACAGAATATAAGAACAATAAAAGATTGTGGTCTTTACGACAATAAACTAAAAAGTTTTACCCACCACTTTTAAATTCATTTTAAAACTGAAGACTACCACTGAAACCTAAACCTACTAGGTTTCCGTGGTTTACACTTAGGCCAATTTTGGTCCATTGTGATACCACGCATTTACACATCATTAACAAATTCACCTACTCACACAACTACTGTATACCACATGCACATTGCAAGCTCTATATCAACCTGTACATTGACGTGGATGGTGGGTCGGCGCTGAATTCTGCAATCCATCAGAGGAGGTGAAAATTCGTTTTTGCAGCTAACCTCTGATTCGAACCCAGTACCTCCTGGTTCAAGTGCCAAAGCTTCAACCACTACACCACTTAGTCCAGTAAATGAAGGAGGAAAAAAGGCCAACCTGTAAGTTATTAGTTGCAATTTTCATTTTCTGGTGATAAGTGGCATTTGGTACCTCATTAAAAATGAGACCGAGTTCTCAAGAAAACATTCTGTTGGAGAAAATGACCCCAAAAGACTCGGAAAATCGGGTTTCGGCAAATATCTCCAAAAATATGGCAGTTAAAGAATTTTTGTTGAGATAGAATTAAAGATCAGTTAATTTTCTACAAAAATGGTTTGGATGATTTTTTTCGCAACATTAATAATATTTTTTGCAAAAAATCGGGTTGAAAAATCCAAAATTTTGAGACTCATGAAATGAAAAGTTTTTTACAAAATTTGAGATAGGGGTGTTGCAAATACATTATTTTCGAAGTTCTGGACTTTGGAAATCAATTGTAGATGGCGCCAATACAATCCATCCACTGGCAAAATCCTCGGGGCTATAAATGGGAAACACCGTAAACCATGTAATTTTCAAGAATTTTTATGATCCCGGGCGTCTTGTTTTTATCGGAGATGACGGATGAACCCCACCAATTGTTGTCCAAAGAGGTTTTTCCAAACGAAAACTATAATCTCTAAAGAGTGAAGAATATATTTACCCATAATACTCAACAACAATTTCTTGCTGATTCCTGGCAAATTTTTGTAAATTTTTTTGCAACCATCTGGATCGAGGTTTTTGAAATAAAAGGTTATAAAGTTTCTTTAAATTTCATTTATTATAGTAAAATATATAAAAATACATTGAAATTATGACATAAATCTGTTAATCACCACTCCCCGTCACAAGATTACAATAATAATTCTTGGTCATCAACGCCGCCCTCGCCAACAACTCCTTCTGGTTCTAGTGTTTCCTCTAGTTCTACCTCTTCGGATAACGTATCTTGGTGGTCTTTATAATTCGAACACTGGCGGGACTCACATGATTCGCAAATAGATGAGCATTGTAGCCCAGCTTTCTTGCATGAACATGTTCCCTTACATTGACAAAATACCATCTTTAAGAGTTCCGGAACCGTTGGCTCTTTAGTGGTATGAACTGGCATGAGTATACTCCCTTCACGATTCCATCCCCATTTTTCTGGTGACAATTGAAGATCTCGTATCTAATTTTTGTCAGGGTTTGTGTATCATCATCACTGTACATCGATGCAATGACAGTTTGTCCGTCCTAAAATACGGTCGCGTGGGGAAAATTATGGGTTTTAAAATTTTCAATGACCATTCCAATGAAATTATAGCATTACGTGTAGGACTCGGGTTTTTCCCCACGTATCAGTGAGATGACTTTATGTACATTGATGGAAAGGTGAGAATTCCACCTTTACACTAGTAAAGGTGTCAAAACGTCAGAAATAAAGAGCCGGGAGAAAAAAGCCACGAAATAAAAAGTACGCTTTTTCCTTGAGCTCGCGTTTCCCAAATTTATTGGAAAATGGCCGATTTTGTGAAAAAAAATAATTGCACAGCTGAAAAGTAGACGTTCTTAGTTTTTAAATGATATGTCATAGAGACCAATCCGATCATGTATGAATTTTTAATTGGTGGTTGTTTAAAAAATTTTCCCGCGCTTGAAAAATAGCAAAAAATTGGGATTCAACAAACAAAGTTTTAATCAAAATGGAAGAAAATTGGATTAAACGAATTTCACAGATTACAAAGAACCTTCTGAGGACCCATAATCAAGAAAATTTGGAGCAAATTAGTGCAATACAAATAAATCACTAACAAACACCTGGCGAGGTCAAAATAACTCAGCTAGAAGAGATTTAACATTTAGGACCTGTCCGATTTCTGTGTGAAATAATTTTTCTGTGATAAATTGATGTAGAACTGTACGCAACCAAATTTTCACAGCACCAGTGTGTTATAATTTTGACATTTTCAAAATAATTGTTGTTTTTGATTGATAATTGTAAAAGCACTAAAAACTTCGCAAAATTTTTTTTCTATGCTGTCAATGTTGCGCTCTTTGAACGGAGTTGTGATTATAAAAGGGTCCACCCTACAACGATAACCACTATCTCCCAACAAAAAGTAATCTGGCGGTGGATATAATTCTTCCTTTAACAACACGCGAGATTCGTGTACGAAACCCGGGTATCCAACGAATATATCATTGAATTTAAAGTTTTAATCACAAATGGCTTGACATTGTATCGAGGTTTTCAACTTACGATTAATATATTGATCATGAAGCCGTACTGGGCATAATATTTTAATGCGTGTGCTATCAATAGCACCAGCCGCTTTTTCAAATATTGTTGTTCTGGCTCGTCGATTGAATTTTCTTCCAATATTTGATAGTTTGTTTTGGCTGGGAAATATAGCATTTTGTGAACAAGCCACAGCAAAAATACAAATAGTTTCATCTCCTGTCCTTGAACAAATTCTAAAACGTATTTTCATTACATGATCATTATAACTGAGATTGAATTAACAATACTATGTTTGTTGAAGGAACAGTGTACTCATTGGTCGTTGTGAGGAATGAATTTTATTAATATTTATAAATATTAGAGATGTATGGTGTAAGTTTAAATATATCATTCCTGGAAGTTTATGGGATTAACTATTTAACGTCGCGCAAAGTTCCGTATTCTTCTCATTAAATATATATAAGCTGAAGTTAATAGAAATAATACCACATTTGGATCGAATCCTGCCCCAATAATTTTTATATTAATTTTTATCAACTATCCGGAATTAATTTATAGTTTAATGAATTTTCAATTGCCAAATTTATTAAGTCAAAATTATTTTTGAATTTAGACAGCAAATGAACTTTACACATATATGAAAGAGAAATTATTTCACTAATGCCAAATTTAGCACTGAAAAAATATTTCACACAGAAATCGGGCATGTCCTTATAGTCTAAGATTTTCGTGAGTTAATTTAACATTTTACTCTCCGCGTTTTTTCGGACTAGCTGTTATACCTCGGAGATATTTGGTTTACCCCGATTCGCACGCCCTCATAAAATATTATGTTTAATATTTGAGTTAATAAAATGCAAAAGAAATATTAAAATGCCCTCTAATGGAATTAGGTCAACAATACCTTAAGCAGGTATTTTAATATTTCTTTTGTTCTTCATTACTCGATCCAATCGATTGAATCTTTGTAGTCGAGGTTGAGATTAAAATGTCTCGGAGATTTAACTTCGTGCCAAACCCCTGATTTCATTGTAATTACTGTCGCTTTGACAGCGTTGGGCTATATATTTCTGACCTGTGTTATTACCAATCAAGTTTTATCAACAAAAAAAAAGGTACGAGAGCTGACGATCCCGTTTTCCTTCCATTTTAACAATTATGTTTTATGCTGTTCCCATGCGGCCAAATCAAATAAAGATAACTTGTCGTCGACGGTGATGATTTTATCGCATTATCTTTCACTGCTACGCATCTCTTACACATATCAGATTTTATAAAACATTTCAATTGAAAGAAAATTGAATAGTTTGCACAGCACATATGGATAAATTATTTAAAAGCTTCCCGTATTTTCGAAGGAATTTTAAAAATATTCTTTTATCATTTGGTTTAAAAAAACTATTTAAAACTGAAATATGTTGTACCCATGTGGTTTAAATAAAACTTGCACAAAAAATTCTAAACTCACGATGTAAATCATTTCGATATAGAAATATCAAAATCTTACCAAGTGTCATTAGATTGTTTTCTCCTGCACTTCGACCAAGATTTTATATCATGCAACAATACTTATAAACAACAAAATTCGGACTTTCAATTCACACCAAACGTGTATTAATGAGGCGTTGCATTCAATTAAGGACATATGGTTGGGAACCACAAAAAACCACTATCATGTATATTTGTTTAAACAAATCTTCCGAAATTAGTTTTAGAACAACGCATTGCATATGGCAAAACTATCTATATATGCTATTAAGACCAATGCGGCAGATTATATTTCCTTGATGCGCCCGGAAGCACAAATAAAACTTTTCTAATTCCACTTATTTTGGCACCAGTACGATCATTGAAAAATATTGCAATGGCAATTGCGTTTGAATAGCGTATTCAGCACGGAAATAGCCGTTGAATATGCTTAAGTCACTGAGACACCCTTACATGCAATAACAATAAAAATTCTTGAATGTATATAAACTACAATCATATCCACTCATTATAAGGAACAAAAAAACTATGACAAAAAAGTATTACAAGCGCTTCATTGTACGCTATTATTTGAGAGAAAATGAACTTCAGTATAGTGCACTCATTTCATAGCCTGATGATTTTCAAGAAACTCTACCAGTTATAATATACGCTCAACACCGGCTGAGGAACTTAATGTATGCCTCAAATCATCAATTTTTTGGCACGTACATAAATTGTCTTTAAAGACCAATTTGCGGGTACAATACAACCACTGAACGTTTCGTAAAACAATTGTTAGATAATAAAAATGGGAAAATGGAAATCGATGAATGCGCACAATAATGTTAGGGCTGCAAGCGGGCAAAACTTTTTGATCTATTCCCACCTCAGCCAAATAATTATTGACAACGTTTCTAATATAGGGTCTGGCATTAATAATTCATGTGTACTGATTTTTTTTGGCGAGCAGTGTACAATTAAATAACAATTGTAAATAGTGAATTACACCCAAGTAACAATTCGATAGGTAAATTGTCCTAGACAGCAAAACCATAGGGCTCTTACAACGTCGCGAACTTCGAAAAATTACACAAATTAGTTATAAATGGTAAATAGTTATTTAATAATTTTTGAAAACGTTGTTGCAGTGAAAAAAATAGCTAATTAGCTTAAGAAAGTTTATAAGACATTGCAGCAGCGATTTTGTTACACACCATAAAGCAAAAAAATCGGGACAAAAGCAATTTTGCTGCGATAAGATAAGTAGGTATAAAGGCATTGTAGAAGGGTTATTGCTATATGCCGCAAAGAGAAATGTCAGGAGGAAAGCATTGTTGCTGTGCTAGTCAAACTGGTTTGGTTGACTGACGACATCTATAATAACCTAGTTTTGACATTTATGGTATACAATCAAATAAGGTGCTGTGTCTTTGTTATACGTGGCGAATATATTGGCGAAAAAGATTTGCGTACTTATTTTAGAACATCAAAAAAATACAAAACCAACACCACATTTTATAGAAAACCAAAAGTCACAAACAACCACATGAAAAAAGTAACTGGTATGTCGATCTTCTTAATTTTACGTGCAATGCAAAACCACTGAAATATATTAATTTTTCCGCTAATAGTAATATTAAAGTGGCTGCGTTTATGTCCAATGATTTGGTTCCTCTTTAAGTGGCTTCAAGAGAAACAACAGCAACAATATCACCACATACGCGTGACTTATTAATGGAGATAAACTTTGTAATTAATTTAAATTCATACTGGACTCTTACATGTATATAATAAACAAATTTTTAGATCAAGTTGTAGATGACAATTTAACTGCTGCTGCAGAGCGTCTTATTTCATTTCAACCATCTCAGCGTACATTACCTCAATCACAAACTACGTCAGATTCTGAATGTTATAATAATGATGAAATTGAATTCGAATATTATTTAAATGAAAGCGAAGACGAAGAAGAAGATTTTGTGCAAAAAAATAAAGAGATCGGCAATACATTTTAATATAGCACAAACTGAATTGAAATAGCTTTTATATATTAATAACTACTCTTTAAAAAACAAACAATTGCAAAACCTACCAAGTGAAAGTTTACTTGCAATTATATTTTAAATCCTTAGACCGCCCAATGTAAATCAGGGTTAAATATAAATATTGATGGAATCTCAATTTACAGAAGCTCAAAAATACAATTGGCCAATTTTTGTGGCAATACATGAAAATGATAATTTTGTTCCAATGGTGGTAGGTCTTTACTGTGGAGATAGTGAGCCTGGTTAAGTTCAAAATTATTTGAAACCTCTTGTAGAGGAACTACAGCCACTTTCTGAAAACGGAATTATTTCGGAATTATTTCCCTTTTCCGAAGTAGTTCCTTCTTCCAACCGGTACATACTTTCAGAAGTACAGTTGTATTGTACAGTGGTATGTCAAACTTATTAAAGAAACACTGCTTATCTCAAATCAAAATTACTTAAATAATAGCGAAACCGCTTAACACGCAGTGAAATTTGTATTAGTAAACTAAATATGGATAAAAAAAACGAAATCGCTTAACTCAAAGCAAAATTACTTACCAAACAGCAAAACTACGGTTAATAAAGGAAAACTGCTTAACTCAAAGCAAAATGGTTTAAAACATAACTAAACTGTTTAACACACAGCAAATTCTATAAATACAACTTTGTTGTTAACCGTCCACCAGGTAGAGTGGTTTCAAAATGTTATGAAAATTTGGCAGCTCACTCGCATAAATAAAATGTAAATAAATATGGCGGAAAATAGAGACGAAATTTGAATTTTTGAAAATATTTCTCAATATTTTAATGGAACTGGATTGCATTTTTTTTAATTTAAGCGACAAACAAATAATTAATCCTTTTTTTTCGGAGGATCAGATCGCAAACTGTTTCATTTTTAATATTGTCTCAAATAATCCTCTGAATGTAAAGTTTTTCATTATGTAATTTTGTTTAGATTGTAAATACAAATAAAATTTAAACTTAGCTGCACAATGCCAGTTTTTTAATTACAATCCTGAATTGTAAATTTGTAAAGCCATCATTTATCTAGTTAGTAGAAAAACTTCCACAAAACCCAGTTTATCACATGAAAATATTGTAAAAAACACCAATTTCATGCTTTTGGTTAATTACCAGATGCTTTTTAACAGATTTGAACTTTTTTCAGAAAAAATAAATGTTTCAAAATAATTTTTCATTTTGATTTTATTTTTAATATCAAATAATTTTAGGTCGCGTTTTTCTTTTCTGAGCTACTTTTACAAACTGATCAACAAAACTTCTTTGCCACATAGTTTTACGATAAGAAATGATGAGAAAAATCATATTATCCCTGTCAATATTTCATAAATAAAATGACAATTATAAAAAAATGATGTTTGCTATAGTTTTTACACAAATTATTATTGTTACAATAATGTTCAAAATAATAGCTCGTTAGTTATTTCTGCCTTTTTGTGTTATTTTGAAACTTATACCCTTAACTAACTATATTGCTTTCTAACCAGAGGAATTGCATCTAAAACATGTTTGCTATTATTGCATTACTTTTCCTTATGTTACTACTTTGTGTTAAGTACAGCAAAACTGCAAATATAACGTTTTTGCTATTTGGGAACCGAAGTCAATAAATTAATCAAAATGATGTCTTGAAAGTAATTTACCATTTATAACGAGTTTACTGTCTGACGTTGCTATAACATATTGCCAGGCAAATGACAATTACCATTTTTGCTGGCATAACGTTGACAAACCAACAAATTCATGTTGTTTGTTATTATTTTAAGAGTTATTATAACTAAAGTGCTGTATATTTTAGATGGTACAACGTTTTGACAACTCCAAATTGTTACTTGGGCAGTTATGTCGGCAGTCATTTGGGCGTAATTCTAAAAAAAAAACACAAAAAATTACTATATCACGACGGATAAAATGAAATTATTTTGAAAATCGACGGCAATAAAAGAATAAAATCTTCGTTTCTATATAAAGCAAATTAGGAACAGAAAGGGAAAGCATTGAAATGGTAAGCTAAAATTAAAAATAGAGCTTTTGGAGATAGAGAAATTCAAGACGTTACGACTTAGCTAACACTTTGGCTGTCAGGTTGAATGTTTAAGTAAAATTTAATATTGATTTTGCTAGCGCTGCATATAATAGAGGGGTTCGGCCCCTTTATTTTTAATGTTACATAATCAGTTCAAATAGGGATTCATCATTGATTTGAATGCTCTCTCTCTCTCTCTCTCTCTCTCTCTCTCTCTCTCTCTCTCTCTCTCACTCACTCACTCACTCTCTATCTCTCTTTCTTCAGCGTGTCCTTCCCCCGGGAAGCAAAAGGGTCGTTTTCATTATTTTGCTTATTCAAGTATAAAATTACTTTTTAAGCCCATCTGGAAGCGCGACTGGAGGTATTATCAAGAGGATATTTGAAAATTTAATTAACAAATTGATTTGAAGCATGCAACTCTTGGACGATTGTTTGCAAATGTTATACTTTTTTACAAAACTGTACACTTTCGATACACTGATTTCCGCAAAATTTACGGAAAATAGACGTACGTATACGTGCGTCTGGAATCTGATGACTTCTGTAATCCTAACCCCACAAGAGTTATAAATATTATCCAGTAGATGAGGATGAGTATAGTAGTACCACGATCTAAGACATAACGTATTAGTAATTTAAATATTAATCAGTGAAGTAAACGTTTATTTTATATTTCATAATATTGGATAAAAGCGATGTTGCAAAAGAAGAGGCTTTTTAAAGGTTATTATTTTAATAAAACCAAAATAAAAAATAATCTCGATATGCTTTAGTTCATAGCCTCTTTCTCGCAAATGATATATTGTTCAAAATATTTGCACAAAAACTAAAAGCTCCAATGGAACTGTTACTTGACTAGAAATCTTTGGATTTCACCGCTAGTCTGGGCTGTAGAGAACTAACAATATTTAATCTGCCCGACATCCCGCATACACGCAAACTCACGCTTGTTTCCGGGTCACGCACACATTTAAAATTTTTACTTTAGCGATATAGCGAATGGTAAATCTGTAAAAATCTCGAGGTCAAAATTTTTCATATGATTACTATATTTTATTTTATACTACGTAGAAGGGATTCTCCAAGTATAACATAAAAACCAATAAATAATTACATTCAACTTGAAACTAAAATTAACAAATAACGTGAAAGGCATTTTATTATACTTTGATAGCAGCTGAATATTAAATGGTCCTTCTTCATTGCAATTAAAGCATGTAATTTAGATCTAGTGCAAGTCGGCCAAATTCATACTCATTATACCCGAAGACAGTCACATTTCTTCATTCAAACCCATAAAACCAACAGGTCGTTTAAAAATATTTTTATTAATGGACTTCATCAATTTTACAGCTTACCCACTGATATTAAACACACCAGTGAGATAGAATTATTCAAATTTAAATTAAAATCCTTCTTGTTTTCAAAGTGGATAGAAAATGATTTTTAAAATAATAATTTATTTATTTCAAACATTAATAACTATGAATAAGATTAATTGATTAAAAAAGAGATCAGGTGTGCTTTGTTGAATAAAAAAAAAAAAAAAGCTGTCCAATTTCAGAAATTAAAGCTAACCAACCTTGTAAACATATGGTTAGCACAAATGTGCGCATATATGAACTTTTGCGTTTTAAATATGATAGAAAACTTGGCCGAAGTAGAGCACCCTAGCGATCTGCATATACATTTGGCGTATTTTCGCAAAATATTAAAGCTTGCATTTATTGCATTATGTACACAGTAAAAAAAAATGCGTGAATTTTTATGTGGGTAAAAGTTGCCGAACCTTTTCACGTAAAATTACATGAAAATTCAATGAAAATTAAATGGTTTATACCGTAAATTTACTAGTAAAGTTATGTAATAAATTTTATTTAACCTTTTTCTTTGTTTCATAATTTTGCGCGTTTAAAAATTTTTTCTCTCAAATTTAAAGTGGAAACTAAAATTGGTTGAATTAGTTTGTAATTATAAGATTCATTTCATGTAATTTTAAATTCCAGTTGAAAAATACAATACGGTACTAGTAAATTTATGGTATAAACCATTTAATTTTCAATGAATTTTCATGTAATTTTACGTGAAAAGGTTCGCAAATTTTTCCCACATGAAAATTCACGTATTTTTTTACTGTGTAGGTTGCTATTTGCCATTAGAATGAGCTGTTCAACTATAGCCACAGTTCGTCAAGCTTTAAACACTCGCCTTCCAGGTGTTCGATCATCATCACTAATAGATCTGGTACTCTGGTACTCACACCTTTGCATTTTTTTTCCATCGTCCAGCACAACAAATTCCTGACGACTTTGCCTAGAATTTTTTTTTATTAAATCATCGATAGGGTATGGTTCGCAAAATTGCTTTAAACTTCTAGTAGTTATCATGGGTTCGACCCTGATTTCAACGTTTAATATCAATAATTTGTGTTGTTAATAATTTGTGTTGTCGACCAGTATGATTTAAAGTTTGTGTGAAATGTCAAAAACAAAATGAAACAAAAGATGAACTTTTGCTCGAATTGTCAAAAAATCTCTTCAGGTAAAATCACAAAAAAAAAACAAAATTCGAATTGACCATAGTTTGTGGAATGGTATTTTAGTGCTAAAACTCAAGGTTTCGAATTGTCCTGCATAGCACATGAATTGATATGTTTTCCAAAATGTAAGCTGACACAATGTGACCAATAAAAAGGTCACCAATAAACGCCGTGAGCAAAGAAGTCATCTTTTTTCAAGCGTGGCTATTTTGCAGTCCATGCATCTTGTTGAGTGCGGAGATAACCGAGCTAAATTTTCATGGAATGATAAGTTTTGGTCATAATCTCACTCAATTTACTTTATCAAAAAAATCTGAAACTTTTTTTGAATGTTTTCAATTCTTTTTATGTGCAGATCATGGTATGGATTGCAGACCATTACAGCGTATTCCAATTGAGATCGAATATAAGCGAAATAGAGTGAACATAATGTTTGGATATATTTAAATTCTGGACAAATGCGAACATGGCATTTGCTTTCGCAAGTATATAGAGACGAGAAAACTAACATAAAAAGGGCGCACAATCAATAAAGGGGTGACACCGGCCTCATTAGGGGGGTAAGTCGTAATTGGGTTTTCCAAGCTTGGTTGCTCATTACTACGCCTTACTAACTAATTGGACCTGACTCCATGTTAGACTCAATCCCCGTTTCCATTTCTTTTGGTGGCATAATACTGTCACGTCTCATTTTGAAAATAGTATACGGTAATCTATAGGCCGCAAGTTCAAATACCCAAAGCCTATGACCATCACCTCAATCACATTGAGCTGGGGGAATCAAAAGCCGCGCAGAGTATTGTATGGATCAGCGATAATTTATATGACTATAAGGTTAACCTTCAGCGAAAGCTGAGACTTTCCCGTTACATGTGGTACCTTAAATGGGCCCAAAAATTGGCCCAAATTCTGGATTTTAAATTAACTCGTAGTTATGTTTCACGTTTATTCCACTTCGTGACCAGATTTAGTTTTAGATCTTTCGAGATGAGGTTTGGATGTCCTCCAAATTTATATTTAGTAAACGTTCGGGTTATAATCCACTTAACTGTTCAATTTAGTGTTTCTGCTAGTGAACGGGGTGTTGGCTTCGGGCTGGACATAGGTCAAGTTTAATTATTATATTTTAATTAGAGTAAGACTTCAGTAGCCTTCAGTGTAAGCTGAAGCTTGCCCGTTACATATATGATGTGTTATTGCAGATTTAAACTCGATTTGGTGTAGTTTTAGAAATTTTTCGGGAAATGCACCGATACGTATGGAGGGATTGTACTTCTGCAGAATAGAAAAGCGTATATTGTAAATATTGAAAACAAAATATTCTAAATAAATTGGACTAAAAACGGGAAAGTCATTAGAAGAAACTCTTGCAAAAACTACACACTGAAAAAAATAATCAGTGATATTCACAAAAAAGCGGAGTAATATTTAATGAAAAATGATTAAAAATTCAGCCACACAAGCGCATTGTATTTACTGCGATTTTAGCAAATCAATTATTACAACTTGCTGAGTAAATTTTATTATTTTTATTTCACGGTGGATAAGCAATATTTGTTATTGCTTTGATATATTTACTCTGCAGTTTGTAAAATAATTTAGAAATTCTTTACAGAACGCATGGTAAATAATGACAGCAAAGTGAATAATGGTTTACAATGCATTTTAAAATTTGCGGATTGAGAAAATTTCAGCGCCTTAATATTTACTCTGCACAGAAGCAAATACTCGAAACTTCTAGATTGGAGGAGACAGAATTTAATATTTAACATATTAAAAACCAATTTTAATGAAACACATTCTTTATAATTAATCTCTTTTATTCATTTTTACTAAAGGCCATTGATTTTTCTTAATTTAAAGATGATAATTAATTACATCTGCGGATCGACAATAAACTTACGTGTGAATTTTGATCAAACATATTTTTCCTTTACAGCCCTTAAAGATATTGAATATTGTTGTAATGTTGCTAATAATTAAACTCTCCTCAGATGAGCAACCATTGAATATTCAGGGAACTGAGTTGGTCCGGTCCTCTAAATTTGCTTTATAAAATCCTGAAATTAAAACAAGAAAGCAACAAATATAAGAAAAGCCACATAAAGTATTGTAAATTTAATTTGGGTTTACCATATATCGTTTCACTTCTATGGTTTAATCCTGAAGGTTATAGCGGTCATTTCTACCGATGCGAAGTAAGGTTACAAAAAAACTGCAAATGAAGGATAAAAATAAATATAATTTACATTTTATTTTATTTTTAAATAATTACCATTTTTCGCAACAAATCTGGAAACTAGACCAACTGGCAGTTTTGTGGCAATTTGTGTACTGCTTTAAATTCACTTTAAGACTATTTTTTGTTTGAAATTTTAAATAAAATTTCGAGAACAAAATGCTAAGTCGGATAGAATAAATGGTTTGATTGGTTATAATCTCCCCGCAAAAATTGTTTTACAAAGTGCAAAGTAAATTTTGAAAAGTATTTGAACATTTTAAAAACACTTTACAATTTATTCTCAACGAAAAAAACAAATTTTTTTCATTTTTAATATGTTTGCATTGAAAATGATATATTCAAATTGTGCAGCTCAAATTTACCTAGCAGCATCGTAATATCATTAATTTAATTTGTCATCAGATGGTGCTCAGCAATAATTTTAATATTTAAAAATGCACTGTAAATATTGCACTGCAAATTTTACAAGGCTCGTACTTAATTAAGACATTATTGGTAATAATTGCAAATTTGGGTTTACACAGCAAAATGTGTAAATATCTCCGCGCTATTTTTTTCAGTGCAGTTGATCCATTTTCGGTTCGTTTCATATCTCGAAATATTCCATTCCGATTTGGTTGCAAATTAAGTTTAATGAATCAAAATACATTAAATTTAAAAAAAAAAAAATCTGTAATGATTCAAAGGGCGGTATGCAACGGGTTAAGTTATAAAACAGCAACGTCACACTTTTGGTAGTTCTGCCAATTTTGCAAACAGTTAATGTTTTCTATACTAGCATATACACTTTACAGTATTAATTACATTAAAAACCGATACAGTTTAAATTAATATTCTTCAACAAAGTACAGATTTTTCACGAAAAACCAACACAAAGTAAATAAATAGCTCACCTTAAACTTCCTTTTCATTTATATTATGTATATACCAATACACTTTATTTAAAAAACCTAACCAAAGAATTATAATAAAAATAAAAAAGTTTTTAAAAAGTTTTAAGTTAAATAGTAATAAAAAAAATACTTTTCGCGGTTTTATATACTTTTGCGTTTTTAATGGAACGCCATTTAAAGTTTTCCATTTTAGTATTTGCATTTAACAAAATCAAATATTTAAATTTCCAACAGGGTTGTTCAGTACTTAGGTTGTATAATATGTATAAACCATCACAATATACGAACGCTATAATACATTTTTAAAATAATTTAGCTACTTCGTTGTCATACGATAAACTATGATACTTATCCGCAAAACAACAATGTAGCAATAAAATGAATTTTATAATCGCGATGAATAGGGTACCGGTGAAAGCTTACAGCAAACGAACAATATATAAAGGCGCTTATTCTCCTGTTATTATATTTTATTCAAATATGAAAAATGAAAACGGAAAACTATAATAAATTTCCTCTATCAAAATCAATTTAATCTATATATACATAATATGGAATGAAAGCACAATGTCAATGGATTACACATCAAGATAACCTAACCTAACAATTTAATATTATTATTAAGCTTTTTTGTGTGTGCTGTATTCCGGTTGACAAAATATATGTATATTCAATTTTACATATCGATACAAAAAAAAAGCTCAAATTAATATATATTTACCTCACCTTGTCTATACACGTATTATATTATTATGTGAGTCGAGCTTTTTTTTTGTCATATTGATTTTCAATTAAATATCAATTTTTACATTGTCAATTATTACATCGTCGTATATGTATCGACATATCGACAGAAATAAAATTGCAATTTTTGTAATAAATTGTATTACATCGAAGTACATACAGATACATGTTGTATATTTGGTGCTCGTATGGTGTGGCGTTATCGTGAAGAAACTTTTATTTTATTTCGTTTTATGGTGTAATACTTAAAGCTCCGCCTCGATGATAGATGACAATTATTTATTGATTTGATGTACAGTGTATGAGACCGGGGTAGTATGATAACCGATAGATGTCGATTTAATTTGTTATGGTTTGTGTTTTTAATTGGTGCACAATTTATTTATTTTAATTAAAATTGAACTTTGAACGTCTACATATTGGATATGGTTATCGTTACGGTCTCGTTGTTCAATTATTTATGGTTTTAGAAATATTACAGATTTTTAATATTCGTAAAGCAGTAATGTATCATTAAATTTGTTTGTTGTCAGCAGAGATATCAATAAAATGAGACTAAAATGATCAGCTTACTTGAAAGTAGATCGTGAAAAAATGTTGTTTTGAAAAATAGATCCCCTCAAAAACACTAGTGGGCACGCCTATGTTATAAAGCTTCAAGGATTCGCCACAGTTACCATTAAAATCGTCCATTTTAAAACTTACTTATTACATTCTGTACAAAAAATGGAGGGGTGTAATTATTGTGGCCAACGACTAGTATATTGGTAGACTTTCTTAATAATACTTAATTTATAAAGCGAGACTGCTTGACTGGTTTGAAGAAACTGATCATCTGACCTGAAGGCATCAGTTATCTTGTGGATAACGGATTATTAGCTGTTTTTCAGGACACCCATTAATCCGGATCAGTTGAAATGTTCTAAAGAAAACTTGATCCAACTTTTGATTTCGATCTCGTGTTATTTCATAAAACATGAACTGAAACGGATCAGATCATGTGTCAAGAAAATTGCTGTTGTGACGTTGTTGGTTTTGATATTGACGAACCTCAATTACAATAGTAATACCCCCAAGTTCTAGACAGAAATCATTTTAAATTTAACCATGATAGTTCCGCAGTAGGTCTGTGCGATTTTTGTTTGCCAAAGCAGCGTGAAGTTGGCAACACTTGGAGCCCGACCGAATAAATTCTCCGGAAATTTCACAGTGGCCTTTGATTTTATCCATATATATCTATTAAGCCTTCCCGCTTAAATTTGTATAATTGGGAATCCTCTTGCTACAGCGAAGTCCTATGGATTAGTCAATTGTGAACGCATGCAGAGGCAAAAGTTCCAAAAAAATCCAAGTAGCTAATGAGGAAATATAATTTAAACTGGACACGGGGTCACAATGTAATGTTGTTACTAAAAAATTTATAGATAATTTAAACATAAAAATTGACAGATCGAGTACCAAATATCGTTCAGCGGTTACAAATTTAGCTTGCTAGGTCCAGCATCCATCTACTGTATATAGTTAAAAATAAATCAGTTTGAATATCGTTTAAAGTAGTGAACGAAAGTACAGCTCCCATACCAGGAATTCATTCATATGTAGAGCTAGGGTTAGTTAAGGGACCAGACCACATTCAATCTTATTTAAAAATTGAAAATATAATGTTCAAAGGATTAGGATGTTTGAAAAATTATAAGTACGCCATAGATTTAAAAGCTAACCTACACTTCCATATCAGTTCACCGAGGCGTATTCCTCATCCGATTTGAGACAATATCAAAATGTAAATATAATGAAATTAGGCATTACCAAATCAGTTAAATAAATACCAATAGTGTCGTCGATGATTATTATATTTAAGTTTTTACGTTATTAGAATGTAAACGTGGATTCTGGCAAATCCTAGTCAACGAAAAGAGCAGAAACATTAAGCTTTTGAGACCGTGGGGTCATTACACTTGCCTAAGATTACCAATTAGGTAAGTTTACTGGAATGATATTTGAATTTAAACAGCATTCAGTGATGATCTAGAAACCAGAACACGAAATTAAAAAATGAATTTAACTGACTTGAACTTAAAAAGGTCCAACGTCTATTCAATAAAATTATTATAAACTAATATGTTTATGGAATATTTCGCTACAGACGGAAAACTGGAAGTGCTATGAAAGTGATAATATACAGAGAATTTGGAATTCTATCTTGAAACATCGAGACCTTATTTTCCAAGGGCTAATAGTCTAGCGGAACAAGCAGTACAAACCGTGAAGTGACTCAAACCCACCAGATTTGTGATAAAAGTTGTCTTGTATAAACAAAAATCATTACTTCTGCTTAAATTTCAGAAAACCAACGAGGTCAACCCTCGTTAAAAATATAATCTTCATTTCAGAAAGCTTCAATATGAAGTTTAAGCCGAATTGTTAACCCGCCTGGTCTGTAGGCACAATGAGTTTTGGTAACATAAAGATTTTTTATTTAAACTCGTCATTTGCGGAAATATTTGAAATATGATCTAAACCAATTTTGTTTAAAATTTAATGTAAATGTTATTTAGATATTATTCAAGATATTTGCCAAAAACTAAAAAGCTCTTATGTAAGCTACCACTTCCTGTGGACGCATCCTGTGGAGCATCACTTTTGTGCCTCGGAATATGACTAGTTCTGTTGAAAGTCTAGCTGTTTTATTTATGTCATTCGGAGTGACTCTTTCCAAGTTCATGTTATCTGTATTCTGCGTAAAATCGAGTAATGAATCCTGAGCTCTGATGGTATTCATTGGCGTATTTCTGTCTCTGAAGAATTGTAACACAGCTTCATTGTGCTCATCCACTTTTTTCTTGGTTGGATATATGCGAAGGGGACGTTCTATGTAGAAATCACCGGTAAACTCATTGCTGACTTTGTCTATGAGTACTTTCATATGCTGAGCCTACAATTCGGCTACTCTGAGTGCTCTATCTAAACGCGCTGTACGATGTTCACTTGATTCTCGGTCTCTTTGTCTGTCTAATCTGGCACGCTTATACTCTGCTGTCACTGTAGCGCGGCTTTCTTCATATTTTTGCTTAACTTTTTCCAATCGTCTTTTTCGTTGTGTAGCAGTTTCCATCTTCTTTGATTTTGAGGGTTTTTGGGGCTTTCGAGGATACATTTTATGGTCCCACGAGTACGGCGACAATAAACAGTCCATCCTCCCAGCGGCCCCGTAGGAGGATAAGGCACTTATACAACTGGGTGTGCCGGGTGCCCGGAGGTCGTTTGCTAGCGGCATTGCATCTTTTACATCCACCTTCGTACCATTCAGCCCTCGTCACGTAACTCAACATATATTGGCTTAGGTGACTGTACGTTAGCGACAAAGCATGTTTATGGCCACCCCTATGCCATTCAGTTCTCAGTACGTAATCAATATTACCTTGGGTGGTAGAGACTACAACACAAATATGAGATCAACAGGATTCGAACCTTAGCCCGATGATTCTTAGTGCGTTCTGATCTTACAAAAAAGCCATCAAACCAAGAGTCTATCCGTTTTGAACTAAATCAGCTGCTGTAGCTCTAAATTCCAACTGACTCAAACCTAAATTTAAGCTTCATATTCTCCTCAAAAATGTTCAAACATTTTTTTTCTGTACCTTACTCCACTGAGAATTGAAACAAATTTTATATTAAAGTTAGCCGAAAGTTGCCAGCCGAAATTGAAAAAAAAAATCGATAATGCAGATAGTGTCTTGACTAGTTCAGCCGAAAGTTAAACACATTATATATTAAATTGAAGTATTCCAGCCCAAAGTGACTATAAGTGACTATTCGATAGCCCATGACCATAGGTAGATTCTGAGTATATGGTTGGGGTGGGTCTGATGGGGTTATAGGGGTGAAATTTTGATTTTCCTCATGTTTCTTCGATAAAATCGTTCGTCATTCGATATTTTGGCATAAAGACACCAATCTCACTATGCCGATTTGATAGCCCATGACCATAGGTAGATTCTGAGTATAGGGTTGGGGTGGGTCTGATGGGGTTATAGGGGTGAAATTTTGATTTTCCTCATTTTTCGTCGATAAAATCGTTCGTCATTCGATGTTTTGGCATATAGACACCAATCTCACTATGCCGATTCGATAGCCCATGACCATAGGTAGATTCGGAGTGTATGGTTGAGGTGGGACTGATGGGGTTATAAGGGTGAAATTTTGATTTTCCTCATTTTTCGTCGATATAATCGTTCGTCATTCGAGATTTTGGCATATGGACACAAATCTCACTATGTCGATTCGATAGTCCATGACCATATGTAGATTCTGAGCGTATAGTTGGGGTGGGTCTGATGGGGTTATAGGGATAAAATTGCGATTTTCTCCTTTTCTCAACGATAAAATCGTTCGTCATTTGAGATTTTGGCATATGGACACCAATCTCACTATGCCGATTCGATAGCCCATGACCATAGGTAGATTCTGAGTATAAGGTTGGGGTGGGTCTGATGGGGTTATAAGGGTGAAATTTTGATTTTCCTCATTTTTCGTCGATATAATCGTTCGTCATTCGAGATTTTGGCATATGGACACAAATCTCACTATGTCGATTCGATAGTCCATGACCATATGTAGATTCTGAGCGTATAGTTGGGGTGGGTCTGATGGGGTTATAGGGATAAAATTGCGATTTTCTCCTTTTCTCAACGATAAAATCGTTCGTCATTTGAGATTTTGGCATATGGACACCAATCTCACTATGCCGATTCGATAGCCCATGACCATAGGTAGATTCTGAGTATAAGGTTGGGGTGGGTCTGATGGGGTTATAGGGGTGAAGTTTTGATTTTCCTCATTTTTCGTTGATATAATCGTTCGTCATTCGAGATTTTGGCATATAGACACCAATCTCACTATGCCGATTCGATAGCCCATGACCATAGGAATAATTTGATTATAGGTAAGGCGTGAGTCTGATCGTGTTATATGGATGAAATTGAATATTTGCCTTATACAGCCGAAAGTAGTCGATAAAGAAGATTGCAATTTATCAAGCATCGTCAAGTATCGTTGGTAATTCGAGATTTTGGCATATAGACACCAATCTCAATATGCCGATTCGATAGCCCATGACCATAGGTAGATTCTGAGTATATGGTTCCACCCCAACCTTATACTCAGAACCTACCTTAGGTTATGGCCTATCGAATCGGCATAGTGAGATTGGTGTCCATATGCCAAAATCTCGAATGACGAACGATTTTATCGTTGAGAAAAGGAGAAAATCAAAATTTCACCCCTATAACCCCATCAGACCCACCCCAACCATATACTCAGAATCTACATATGGTCGTGGGCTATCGAATCGGCATAATGAGATTGGAGTCTATATGCCAAAATCTCGAATGACGAACGATTTTATCGTTGAGAACAGGAGAAAATAAAAATTTCACCCCTATAACTCCATCAGACCCACCCCAACCATATACTCAGAATCTACCTATGGTCATGGGCTATCGAATCGGCATAGTGACATTGGTGTCTTTATGCCAAAATCTCGAATGACGAACGATTTTATCGTTGAGAAAAGGAGAAAATAAAAATTTCACCCCTATAACTCCATCAGACCCACCCCAACCATACACTCAGAATCTACCTATGGTCATGGGCTATCGAATCGGCATAGTGAGATTGGTGTCGATATGCCAAAATCTCGAATGACGAACGATTTTATCGTTGAGAACAGAAGAAAATCAAAATTTCACCCCTATAACCCCATCAGACCCACCCCAACCATATACTCAGAATCTACATATCGTCGTGGGCTATCGAATCGGCATAATGAGATTGGAGTCTATATGCCAAAATCTCGAATGACGAACGATTTTATCGTTGAGAACAGGAGAAAATAAAAATTTCACCCCTATAACTCCATCAGACCCACCCCAACCATATACTCAGAATCTACCTATGGTCATGGGCTATCGAGTCGGCATAATGAGATTGGTGTCTATATGCCAAAATCTCGAATGACGAACGATTTTATCGTTGAGAACAGGAGAAAATGAAAATTTCACCCCTATAACCCCATCAGACCCACCCCAACCTTATACTCAGAATCTACCTATGATCATGGGCTATCGAATCGGCATAGTGAGATAGGTGTCTATATGCCAAAATTTGGAATGACGAACGATTCAGTCGTTGAGAAAAGGAGAAAATCAATATTTCACCCCTATAACCCCATCAGACCTACCCCAACCATATACTCAGAATCTACATATGGTCATGGGCTATCGAATCGGCATAGTGACATTGGTGTCTTTATGCCAAAATCTCGAATGACGAACGATTATATCGACGAAAAATGAGGAAAATCAAAATTTCACATCTATAACCCCATCAGACCCACCCAACCATATACTCAGAATCTACCTATGATCATGGGATATCGAATCGGCATAGTGAGATTGGTGTCGATATGCTAAAATCTCGAATGACGAACGATTATATCGATGAAAAAAGGAGAAAATCAAAATGTCACCCCTAAAACCCCATCAGACCCACCCCAACCATACACTCAGAATCTACCTATGGTCATGAGCTATCGAATCGGCATAGTGAGATTTGTGTCTTTATGCCAAAATATCGAATGACGAACGATTATATCGACGAAAAACGAGGAAAATCAAAATTTCACCCCTATAACCCCATCAGACCCACCCAAATCATCACCACAGTTTGAATATTGAAGTTGGTCTTCTTTATCGATACAATCTGCATTGTCGACATTTTAAAATATTTTCGGTTGGGATTAATATCTGCATTACCATCTTTTGTTTAGGATGACAAAGGCACTATCCGCATTACCATATTTCGGATGGAATAGCAAATACACTATCTGCATTATCATCATTCGGCTGGAAACTTTCGGCTAACTTTAACAGTATCAATTTTATTCCATGTGACAGAACTTATATTTAAGTCACACAATAGCGCACTTTTTATTTATCACACAAAAGAGCATTTTTAAATTCATAATAGTACATTTTTCCGTAAACACAAAAGCGCATGAAATACTCTTGTAACGGGTTTTTTAAATTTGAAACAATACCATTCGCAGCCAACTTCACTCCGTGCGAAATACGAATAAATAATATCCTATCCCAGAGCATATTTAATTTGATTTGATTTGACTGAGATGTACGGCCAAGTCATTTGACAAGTAATCCCAGATATGGCCGGGGCCCACCGTACACTTGTATTACACATAACAAAACAAAATGGAGGGATAGGAAAGGTTATGTTAGTAAGGAGAGACTCGACCCGGTTTCAGACACCTAAGTAGTCGATAGTTAGTAACACAATGACACAATTCTAACTACGAAATAATTATTAATCATGTAACTGAAAAACTTCCAGTCATCCGAAAATTAAAAATAGTTATTTAACTCTGCAAACTTATCTTCTTGAATTTTCGTTAAAACCTATTTTTAATAAAATCTAAATGAAAGATCTAAAATAATAAAAAATTAAAATTAATAATTATTATTAAATACCACCCACTGGATGCAATACTAATAATTAAAAAAGTTCTTACTAAAACGCCTAACTAAAAAAGGAGCCAAGCCACTGGAAAAACAGAGGTCTCTGTACTACAAAATAGTCCAATAAAAGTTTTTAACTGCTTCTGAAATCGGAATCTAATTTTTAATCATAACAGCATATCTATCGTGTAGCTAATTCCAAATGGTTTCAAAAAAAGCAAATCTGCAATATAAGATCAATAATGGATGTTTGGCACAGCGCCAGAACCCCAACACCTAAACAAATTAAATAAAACTTTTAAAGAAATCACGAATCTGTAAGATGATAGAATTAATAATAAGTAGCTAACACAACTGTATGATCCTTCATCGTATCGTATCACCTAATTGTATTAAATAAATCATAAAATCAACAACCAGCGATAATTATTTATCCAACCCAGAACAATATAATCAAAACCTTCACCAATTTACAGTCTCCCGAAACAACCTAGAAAACCATTTAATTAAAGCATATTTTTTTACATATGATGAACTAAAAATTATACAGTCCATACTGACCTTATGGACTGTAGAATCTTTATAAAATTATATTTTAGTACAATATCATAAACTTTAATTAACTAGCTACTTTAAAAATTCATTCACTCTTTCAAAATTTAGAACGAAACTATCTCGAACTAAGTAATAAACATTTACTCATTCTCAATCAAAGAAAACAATATTAATATAACTACTATTAGTAATATACATAAATCCAATTGAAAATGGTGTCGCTAACAACATTCTGTTACAAGAAGTATTTTGATGGTTAAATTGAGATGAAGATTTGAAAAAAGAAAAAAAGAAATCATAAGGATATAAATAAACTGATGAATGATCCTAATACAAAATACCTCATGGGTCCGTTGAAAACATATATTTTATGAATATACATTTCTGTATCTATTTATTACCCACCCGCGCCGCAACAAACGCTACAGTATGTATACAGCATAAAGAGCAACACAAAACACTTCCATTCCTTACGAAATTAACTCTCGTTCAACACAGTATGTCATTCGCTGACAACGAAAAACAAAAACAAATAAAGGAAAATTTCAAACAAAACACCACAACACAATGGAAAAAGAAGGCCCCAAATAGAAGGGCTCCACCACCACACAGGCTAACGGCCACACACAAATAACACCAATAAAATTATACACAAGAAATCAAAATAACAGAGCACTTAGCTGTATCTCCCCAGGTTGATTCGATTGGTGCAGTCCATCCCCCACACGTGTTGATCGGCCCTCGTGGTAACACCGGTTTTCTATATATCGCCTTGTCGTTAATGTGGTAGTGGTAGATGAAAAATCCGTTTCCTTTATTGACTCATATTTATCTCCAGAATCGGTATTATCCTCACTTTTTCCTCCAGCAGCTGTACCCGTTGTAGTCGTATCCGTTTTATCAGGTGCTTTAGGTTGACCGAATTCTGGAGACGGAGCCATTTTGAAATTACACGAATTTCTTCATGTTCGTACGCGACAGCACACAATATATTCACTTTTGCAATCAGGTAAAATATGCATTATTATTATAAAATTTGCGAATTAAAATCGACTTTTCACTAAAAAAACACTATTTTCCTTTTCGCTATGGTATTTTGCCCAATATCACTAATAGATTTCTAATCTCCATGCAAAATATAATATACGAGTAAATTCGTATAAAAAAACCTGACTGACAATTACAATTTATGATTTATAAAAATTTAAAAATTTAAAAATTTAAAAATTTAAAAATTTAAAAATTTAAAAATTTAAAAATTTAAAAATTTAGAAATTTAAAAATTTAAAAATTTAAAAATTTAAAAATTTAAAAATTTAAAAATTTAAAAATTTAAAAATTTAAAAATTTAAAAATTTAAAAATTTAAAAATTTAAAAATTTAAAAATTTAGAAATTTAAAAATTTAAAAATTTAAAAATTTAAAAATTTAAAAATTTAAAAATTTAAAAATTTAAAAATTTAAAAATTTAAAAATTTAAAAATTTAAAAATTTAAAAATTTAAAAATTTAAAAATTTAAAAATTTAAAAATTTAAAAATTTAAAAATTTAAAAATTTAAAAATTTAAAAATTTAAAAATTTAAAAATTTAAAAATTTAAAAATTTAAATTTAAATTTAAAAAGAGAGCATATTTAATGTCCAAAAATGTTAGAATCTTGTATTGTCATCGGAGCTAAGCCTGTATACAAAATTTCAGCTCAATTGGACTAACGCAAGTGGTTAAAAAATTGGACGATACAAGCAGACACACAGAGTGAGCTAATATAAACGTGGTAAAAAACAAACATGACCATCTTCTAGGCTTACTCGATATTTTCGAGGAACAAAACATCATTGGTTCATTGGTTTTTGAGATATGTATAGTAGTTCCGCTAACACAGAGTTTCCATTTGGAATTACGTTTAAATAAAAACCTTTAATCATGAAAATCTATTTCCATGACCTTCATTATAGTTTCCGAGACTAATATTGCTAGGTAAACACACGCATTCACAATAATTTATCTCATTTTTCATATCAATTGCACACCCGTAAATTTAAGTACGTACATATATAACACTAATTTCCGATTTTCATTGTTATATACGTGTGTTTCGAAAGCTTTTTTTATTTTTGAAAATGTTTTCGCAAGATTCTCATTTCACATTTTCATTTCAGACCATTAACCAACGCAAACAAAAAAAAAAACTGAGCTGAAAATATGTTAAATTTACAACATTATTTCTTAAACATTACAATCATCATCATCATAATCGTCGTCACCATCACCAAACTTAATGTTGAGATGGGAAAAATATGTTTGTGTAGGAATTTAAGAGGAAAATAGCTGCCCAAACAATAATAATAATAATCAAAATGCGTGGTCTCGCCCAACCCCCCTTACAATTTTGTACATAAACCATAGTATAACACTATGACCATCTGTTTTTAATCGCCCTAAATTGAGCAAACATTTCCTGAAAACGTCATATGCATATCTCTCGACATAAACTCAGTGGGTAGCTATATACTTAGAGAAATTTTCTCCAAATACAACAATGTAATCACGAATATTAAACAACAAACTTTTCTAAAAGTTTTTCCCAAATAACTCACAACTATGTGCAAACGAATGTGCTTCGCGTTCTTATCACATTGAAAATACACCAAAACTCTAGTAACATGTACCTGATGTTTTTTTTTGTTCTTAAAGCTTAACACTTTGGCATAGCAAAATACATACACAACATATAAAAATGATGTAAAAGCACACAAAGTAATCACATAACACACACACACACACACACACAATACAAGTAAAATAAGTTGAACCAGTAATAACTAAACGGGGCAAACAAAAAAAAATATTTAACATCTTTAAGCTCCTGTGAGATCTATTAAAAAAATATATAATAAAAAACAGGAAAAGTTTGCTTTTCCTCCATAGTTGTGTTACTTCTGTTCAAGGAGCATAAGAAAAGTTTCTTGTGCGCGAAAAAATAGAAAATCTGAAAAAATACAACGGCTGTCTAGGAATTTTCTTTTTTTTAATGTTTTTGGCGCTGTTTGCTACCAGATAATACCCTCACACATGCACATAGTATATGTATTATAAAAGTATGGTAAAGTTTTTCCGTTGAACATATACACAGACACTTGACCTTAGAGTTTTTTTAAAGCTTGTCAACAATAACAACCCAACGTTATAAAGAATGTAAGCTTTTTATCTATAGTAAGCAATTTTTCAAGACTTGAGTATATGCATCATACATATATTGTATATATGTGTGTCTATGAATATTAGGTATTAAGTATGAAGACGAATAAATTAACTTGTTATAAAAATGTAAGCAGCTTTCCTTTGGGATTTTTTTATGAAGCGCATGTTGCTCTTCCAAGTTATTAGAGTGTGTATATTTGAATTGGCATTTTTTGAAAACTTAATCTAAAGTTAGTTATCGATAAGTGAAACAGGGAATTGAATAACTCATATAAGTCATAAGTTATAAAACTCAAATTGATTTATTTTTGGGATGGCGGCTTCTAGCAATCTAGTCTCTCATATAGTAAAAGCTTGGAATCTATTTTGCTGATATCGAACACCACAAATGAAAAATATAAATTTCATGATTTTCGAAATTATTAGAAATTTAAAGCTAATTAGGTTTAAGGTTACTAATAACTTTAAGCTCATGATAAACTAAACAAATGCCGCATTAGAAAATGTTTGGCTCCATTCGCTCTTGAAAAAGCTTTAAGCCATTTAATTTAAAGCTGACTATGGCATAATCAAATGCTTCATTAAACGATGTTCGATTTGGGTTCTGTTATCTTTGAAATTGAAAAGCCTAATGTTTTATCTAGAACCAACGTATCAAAAACTTATGTTTGGGGCATTTACGAGGGCAAATCAAAAAGTCTTGCAATATCATATGAAAAAAAAGAGTGAGTGAGACAGCCATATTTTTATTTTTCGACATCATCTCCTTTAAGGTTTATACATTTGTCATATCGATCAATTAACTTGCCTAAACCCTCTAAAAAAAAAGATTTCTTTTGCTCCATAAAATATTAATTTACAACAGACTGTACTTCATAGTCACTGGAAAATTTCCGGCCCCCTAGTATTTTTTTCAAATTGGGAAACAGAAACTAGTCACTGGGTGCCAAGTCTAGATTGTACGGTGGATGCGGAATTTCCACGAAGCCGCAGTCTTTTAATGCAGCTTGAGCAATATTAACCTTGTGCACTGGTGCATTGTCGTGAAGAAGCAAGATTTTTTTCCTAACTTTCCTTGGCCGTTTTTCCCGGATCGCTTTTTTCAATTTTCGGAAAACCTCTGCGTAATATATGCCTATGATTGTGGTTTTCGGTGGCATATAATCGATTATCAAAATTCCTTCAGAATCCCAAAAAATTGTTGCCAAAACCTTAACAGCAGACGGTTGAGTTCTGAATTTCTTTGGTGGTGGTTCACTACGTTTAATCCATTGCATCGATTCTTGTTTGGATTCCGGATCCCAGTGATGAAGCCATGTTTCATCGCCTGTTATTATGTTATCCAAGAAATTTTCTGGATCTTCTTTGTACATATCTAAAATCGCCTTTGAAGTTTGAACACGCATTTTTTTTTGTTCTGCATTCAACAAACGGGGAACCCATCGCGCACTTACTTTCGACATGTGAAGGTGGTCATGTAATATAGTATATGTGGTACCGTTTGAAAGGGAAAGTCTCCACGCTAACCCTGGAACAGAAATACGCCGGTCCTCCAATACAATAGATTCGGCCAAAATTACGTTTTCATGGCTAATAGCATCTGCTGGCCGACCCGAGGGGTTGTCGTCTACTAATGACTCCCGACCACTTTTGAATAATTTTACCCACCTTGTTACTGTGGCATATGATGGTGCAGATTCGCCGTAAACTTTTGATATATAGTTGAATATATAAATTGCATTTCGTCCATCTTTACAGAAAAATTTAATAATGGCGCGATATTCAATTTCATTCATTTTAAGAAAAATTCAAAACACGTGTTACTAAATTGACAAAAACAAACGAACTGTAAAATTTACATCGAAATGTTCTTCTAGAAGTTTCATCGCGACAAAAAAATGGTTTTGAAAAATATATTGTTGTCTCACTCACTCTTTTTTTTCATATGATATTGCAAGACTTTTTGATATACCCTCGTAGTTAGCCTGAAATTACATTTTAATTTTCTAATTGTTTTTAAATCATTTTGTGACCAATAATTTAGTCGGAAGGGATGGAGCCCAATTTTAATAGACTATTAAATTGGCTTATTAATTGTTAGCCTATTATCCATAGTATCTGTATTGTGCAGCTTAATATCAAGTTAATAACACTGTGGAGCTAAAAACATTTTATGTGTATTTATTTGCAAAATTTATTTAATACCTGGAAGGAGAACATATTTTTTTTAATTCGACCACCGAAGCTAACTAGGCCCGAAAAGATAACGCTTGCAATGAGTTTATAAGTGGTTCAGCTTGAGGAGCAGCAAAATTAATATTGACATCCCCGCTCATATTCATCGGCAAAAGATGATAGTCTCCTTGGAGAATTTTTGAAATTATTTCAGAATATGGAGCAAGAACGAATTGTAACTGGATTATGTCTTCGACAGCTTTATTCGACGAGATGTAACTACCGAAAGCATCGTATTTCCATTGGGAAGCTGAAGTTTAACCATGCATATATCGCCAATGTGTTGTGTTGTTACGCTCATATAAGTTGTTTGCACCAACGATGATTTCCTTGCGCAAGGTGACTGAATGAGTTCTACGTGAACTTTTTCATATAGCTACTCTGGCAGCCCGCTGACCATCTCTCTTTCACTGAAAGCAGCATTCCAAATTAGGAGTATTAACATGCTCGCCATTGCGTAACCAGGTCTCATAAAATAAGAGAATTCAGCATAGCAGGTTTGTGGATGAATGCTAACTGCTAGACAGTAGCGTAGCAGATAAAGAGTATTGGGTGCACCTAGATTATAAATAATGTCTTCGTTGTTGGTCCACTATAGCCTCAAGCCATGTAAACAGAGCTCATTCGCACGTTCTTGAGTAAGGAAACGTGGCTCGAAAAGATACTGTTCAGAATGATTGAGCTTCTGATTAGAGCCGATTTTTGTGAGCACCCGAGAGAATGTGGCATTTGAGATAGCTGTCTCAAATCGACGATCAGAAAAACGCCCTTTCCATCAAACGGAACAGTAGGTCCCGCGACTTGCTTGAGTCGCGAATCGATCGAAAGTAAAAGTTTCGCTGACATCATGCTCACTTCATCAATAATAATAGCGCGAACGTACTTAAAGAGAGGCCGAAACTGTAGAACGGCTTCAATCGAAAGAGGCATCCTTTTAAATATATTTAGACCTTTTCGTCTTTCATTAGCTGAGGGCATGATTTTAATCAATTCTTCATTTAACATAACGTTCTCTCGCTTTTTTGCAACTCTGGACCTAAACGAATCAGCGTGGCCAACCTCAGCTCATCGTTCATTTCCGGGTTTGGATTAGCTAAAAAATCAACAAATGGGTCACATTCAGGCACGTGTGCTGATAGTAGATTAGTCAAGTCATTGACTAATTCGCTGTCTGGAATTTCATCATTCATATACATTTGTCGACAGATATTTATAGTTTTCGCAATGTCTAGGTCTGATTTGAACTCCTTCCTGCATTCCAAAATGAGTACTTCATTCTCGTCATACAGCTTTATGAACCGCAGCTCAGTGAAAATCTCTGTATATGTTCTCGGAAGAAGTGATCGATGTCAGTGTAATCGTTTTCTTCAAGTGCTTTTCACAAGCGATTATAAACGTTGCCATGTGGTTTCCGTCGCGCATCAGTTTTATTCATAGGCACGAGAATGACTGTCGAGCTACTGAGCATAAAGGTGCTTCGATGCAGCATTTTTGGGCTACTGTGTTGTTAATCTTCTTATAACAAATAAAACTATGCTTATGCCCCTGTAGCTTTACCTTGCCTGAAATCTTGTTTTCAGACAAGCCTGAAGCGTCAAGCCGTGAATCTCATTGGCGCTCATGGTGAGGAAAATGTGTGCTTTCTAAGTTCCCAAATCATCGTAAATAAGTACCGCTTTCTTTGTGCCCATTAGTACGCTGGATTGGGTTCGACGGAATGTCAAATTATTTTCGATGCATCAGTTAATGAAACCTACAGACTCGATTTGTGTTCGTGTTCTCTTGGTCCTTACTGATAAATTTGAAAGCTACCGTAAGTACATCCCGTGTGTACGTAGACGCATAATCTTTCATGGGAAAGAAAGTTATTCGACAAGCTCCTCAAGTACAATATTATGAAGCACGGTATTCTCTCCGAGAGCTATACGTAGATATCTGTTTGAATTTAAAAGTCTGTTGTTACGCTATCAAGCTTTCTTCCATGTCAATTGCTTCGCTCAAATCCTCTTGGGGGATTCAAACAGTTGGTACCTCCAAGAAAAACGGTTCATTCTCTTGGGTGTTATTATCAGCGGCGTTTGAAATCGAAAAATTAACCAAGTATTGGCGTACACGTTTATTCGCAAGACCCACAAAATAACTTGATTTATGCATCTTTTTACGTTTTATATGCTCGTTTATGCAATAATCATCATAAGGGTCACGTAGCAATCGACGTACCATCGTATTAACCGATACCGCTACATTAATAACTTGCCCAAGCATCCCGTACTGGCCATTGCCATGTCGAAGTCTCCTTATCGTTATGAATGGCGAGAATAACCGCTCCTCCACTAAACCAGTCGATTTTGAAAGTAATGGAATTTACCTTTTTTTCAGCGATGCATAACAATTATTACAAACCCGAACTTCGGAAGGAATCGAAATACGTGTAGGATCTTTAAGATCATGTTCAAACCATAGTCGAACTCAAATTATTAAATATTGTACCAAACTTGTTTAATTCAAAATTTTTTTGAACTGTGCGTGAGCTCTTAATGACAGGAATATCCTTCGTAAGGTAATTAGTCTGTTTGCGCCACTTCCACTTGTACCATTCTTCGCTTTTTGATTATAAACCTTTGTCGATATTGAGGCCGTATTTCTGACCTGTGGCACTATTCTGGCTTTTCAAAATATTTTCGTAGCCTTTTTGTCTAAATTATATTTTCCTGGCCTACTGTTGGAATTTGTTTTCTGAAAATATTTCCGAAACTAAGTTGATTTTGAAAAACTCTTTGGTATATCGCAACCATTTTACCGAATGCCATAAAAATCGATTACCTTCGGTGTCAACATTTCTAAATGATATGTGTGTTTTTGTAAGGTTCGCAAAATTCATAAAATCTTGTTGACTCATTTCTGTAACGTGAAAAATTTTATACGAACGTATTGACCGGACAAATTGATACCACTCACAGGGGTGGTATATATGAATTGAAGTCTTTTTTTTGCATCTCAATAATTGCGTGATCTGAGTCACACTCCATGTGAGTATGTCCAACTTCTAGGAATTTGTGATCAATCGTATTGATGTGCGGTGCAGACTGAAGGACTACCAAAAACATTGCAGATAAAGAACTATTTTTATTCTGTCCGGGACACGAATCGCTGTAGAACGTTAAAGAGCTTACTGATGATAGTAGTGCCTTTATATAATTGTATAAGCATGAAGCAATCTCATTCCCACCTCTATTGCCAATGCCCTCATGCCACATATGATTTACTACATTATTTGTAACGCAATCATGTACCGTCAAATTGAAGGTCCACAGACTACGCTTGTAGAACGATATAGACGTATTTAAATTCGGAATAGGCAAGCACTTTTGAAGATCAAATGTGAATACTCCCTTTGACTTATCCAAACCGACGGAAATTTTGTCATTTCGCTTTTCGGCATAGGCGAAATCAGCGAGTTCTGGGTGAACGCGTTGTTCATCTAAAAGACCCGTTCGTTCCGAACCTAGTGCTGCTTTGATTTTGCAGTTGAGGGTTTCACATTTGTTACAAACATCGTTACTTGGTTTCTTGAACTTGTGATTCATGGTCCTGAAAACCTTGCGATAAGTCCAGATTGAAACCGGGTTGCTCATATTTTGTGTGTACAGTTTATACATTTGACTTAAGTTAAGGATCTGCATGCAGATACCTTTTATAGATACTTTTTATCTGTGTCACGTCTGGAATAATGAGATTCATATGCCGGAAAACTCTTTATGTGATCTTGAATCGATGTTATAATATTCTGAGGAATGAGCTTCGTGGTTCAGCAATGTTTGCCTCTTTGGTCCTTGGGTACTAGTTCTGGTTGATTGAATTTTTTGGTGGCAATTACCGACAAAAACCTTACAGTTTCAGCCAAAGTTTTAATAAAACATGGCTTGCAACTTCAATTTTCTTGTCGTTTACCATTAAAAAATATTTACAAGAAAATTTTCGAATTTTTTTCAGTGGAACAATTGACACTTTAGTCGATTTTTTGTCAGTTACCTCAATTAAAGAGCTAACATCAGAAGCCCGAAGATCGTAAGTTCCCAGTGACCAATACTTTCGAAATATTATATTTTGGTCCTCACAAGTGATACGAGTATTACATTTTTTTCAACAATCTTCAAGAGGCTCACATTTTCTTTCAGATATTTCCATTCCATTTGAAGTTATGTACCCTTGCCCACGATTTCGTTTAATTTGTCGAGTTCGTTGACTTTCAACATTAAGGCGTTTTTCAATAGCAGCACCCATTTCTTCAATTGACATTTCAGGTTAACTGTCTGATGAAGAAGCTTTGTCTGCAGGTCGCTATCATCGTACATCGAATATTCTGAAGGGGATTTATCTGCATTTTGACATAATCGTTCCTTTTCTAATCTACTGGTACTCGGTAAAGCACAATAATCTTCATTTGTTAATACCGGTGTATTTTTGTCGACAGTTGACTGCAAAATACTTCCGGATGAAGGATACTCACACGATACTGTGTTTGTGGTGGTACAAATTGTCGATTTAAGTTTTTCTAAATCTTTATCAGAAATCGTTTTATTAATTATTGAGGAATATGTTTCCTGTTGTACCAACGGTTCATAAAATTGTAGATCAGTTTCCAGCGGCGAGGATAAAATTTTTTCTGCAATAAATGAACGATTTCAAGAATGTACCAAAATATAGTATGTATTAGATTATTAGCAAATACTTACGAACTCTTGTAGATATTTGAATTTGGTCAGATTTTAAATCTGGCATGTTTGTCGTTACCTCAAATTGGGAGTTTATTTTTGCTTTGTTTGTAGAGTTTCCAGGGCCAAACCTGTCGTAAACCAATGTGTTTTTCGTTACATTATGCGGTTGAACCATTTTAATCATTCGTGAACCTCGGGTTTCAATATTCAGGTTGCTAAAATTTCGTAGCTGTGGTTTAGTATTACTTCGTTACATTTTAAATAGTGATTTTAGAAAGTCTCCGCAAGAACAAACTAAAAAATTTGAAATGAAACATTAAATTACATTAAAAATGCAAACTATTTTGTTTTACTTACCAAGTAATGTTTGGAAACTTTGACTTATATTTTTAAACTATACACATACAGCACACTGTAAAACGTAACAAATACACATAATACAAAAAATCTATTATTATGAAAGATTTAAAAGGTAATAAATCACTTAATTTATAGTTTTGCGTGATGCTTTAGTTTTAAAAGGTAATAAGTTGATTTACGATTGTAAGTTATGTTTAAAAAAGGAGTAAAAGGGAATAAGTTTATGTATTACCTCTTAAATATTCACGCACTTCGGCAAATAACTAGACGTTTCACTTTAATAACTGAAATTATTACTTTATATAACTTCACAGTTTTATCCGTTTTTGAATAATTCGTTTTTTTTCAAAAAAATTTTGAGTTATTCCCTTTTAAACATTGCAAAATTGAAACAAATTGAAATGTTACCTTTTTCATTCTTAAATATCTCGGTATCTATTTATACTAATCAAGTAAAAATTAAATTCCATTATGTAATTTTTTATGGAGATTTCAATTCAATGAAGAGTTATACGAATCTGATATTGTTTCGACAACACGTGACGATACGCAAAATTATCTTCAGTTATCAGCAATTATGCTACAATCACGCGACAAACTTAGCTACCATAGCTAGTTGTAATATTGGGAACCAGAATGTGGTGGAGATTGTATTCGTATTTGCTTTCCATCGATTGCACCTATAGGGTTCTTCCAGGGATTTCCCGCCCGGGAATTCCCGGGGATTTTTGATGTTTCTCATTTCCCGTTTCCCTGGAAAAATAAAATAATTTCCCGGGAAAAAAATTAATTCAGCAGGATTATGTGTGTAGATATTTTATTACATTAGGATCTAGGTTAGGATATTTATGTATTCAAATTAAAAATAGATCTATGTCTAAAAGGCTTGTTTTTTCTCGTTGTATGCATCAAATGACTCAGTTGGTTAGAGCACAGTCTTTAGATTGTGTAATAATTGACTATCGCAGGTTCAATCCATTCGAAATAAAAATCAGCCATAAAGAAAAATATTTCAATATTAAATCCAAACGTTCAATAATAGTTGCCGATATCCGATATCAATATCAATATACCGAAACCGAAAGTATCAGGTTTCAATCAATATCAATATCAATTCAAATATCAATATCGGTTCGTCAAGTAGAGATTTTCGAATTTCACATACAATTATTTATTCGGTATTCGTTCAAAAGTATTAATTCGGTAAAAGTATCAGCTCAATGCGAACCCCTTTTTTCTGAAAGAGATGATATAAATGCGGCTTTAAAAATGGTTAGAAAAATAATTAAGTTTTTAAAACTTTCGCCAAAAAGAAATTCAATTTTACAAGGCCATGTAAAAGTTACTGTTAGATTGCAGGACCAGATGGAACAGCATTGTGGCAATGGTTGAGCGATTTTTAAAACTGGCGGACTCAGTGGAAAAAGCCATAAATGACTTGAACTCAATAAAACTATTTAACGATATTTGTTGCGCGTTAAAGAGCGAAGAAATCAAGATCTTGTTACATTGATTAAATACCTCCAAACACTCGATTTGCATTCAACCGCTACTCCTGAGCTACCTTCATCATCAAAAGCTGCAATTATTCGTTATGCGAATGACTTATTTAAACGTTTATTCAGTGAAGATATTGATATTGAAATTGAAAGTGAATCGCCTCAAGAGGATGATTGTTTAACAGATACAAATATGACAGATAGATTGGCAATAGCTATAAATGCAGCATATAAACCTAAAAAATGTGTTGCCATTAAGGATTCAAAAAAAGATCTCAAAAAAGAATTTAAAATGTATGAGAATACGGAAAATATTGCAAATAATAACAAAAGCTGCTAGATGCCCTAACTTGCATACAATCAACCTCAATAGAAAGCGAGAAAGTATTTTCTTTGTCATCTAATTTTTGCACTAAACGAAGATCATCACTTAGTGACTCATCTCTAGACTGCCTCACATTTTTAAAAAGTTATTTCCTCAACAAACAAAGTTCAAAAAATGTTTACTTGTTCAAGTAAAATAAATTTTTTCTAAATATATGGAAATGAATTATTTATAGCTAAAATTATACGATTTATTTTTTAAAATAAAATAAATTCCGTTTTGTTACTAAAATTCAATTGCAGTTTTGTGCTCTTGTGTTTATATATTTGTTTAAGAAATGAAATTTTTCAATTCCCGCGAATTACCGGGAAACCGGGAAATAAATTTCAAATTTCCCGTTTCCCGGGAACAAAAAAATGTCGGAAATTGATACCCTCTAATTGCACCTGCTACATTATTCATTCCAGTATTGGTATAAAAGTCATCAATAAATTTCGTACTCCCCTTCGGTCGGCGGAGACAGGTAGATGCTGCTCAACTCATCCCAAATTATTTTGCACACCTATAACACAATTTGACGCAGGGTTGACACTTCAATGCGAAAACTACATGACAATATTTGCCATGCTGGACCACGTGCTAAATATCTACAAAATACAATTAAAAGAATTAGTATTATATTGGTATTAAATTAATTCAAAATAGCTGTAGTAAAATTACACTAGTTTAAAATCAATCTAAATTCAGCATCAATTGGAGTCCGCATACATTTTTTTTTAAATATATTTTTTTATAAATTATGCAAAATTTTGAACTCCATTGTTCCCATTCTAGTGGCTTTCCTAAATTGCTCTCGATCTTGTTCTTTAATTTTCAGAAACAATTTAAAAAAGAAACCGTCCCGTTCATCCTCCGTAAATAGTTCACGGGTTCATATCCGTCTGTTTTTTGTTCTTCCTTCACGGTTCACAATCGATTTGATGAATTGTAGGTAACACAAATAAATCAAAATTCATTCTATTAAAACGATTATATGGATTTTCAATATTGTAATATTTATAATTCATAACAAATGAAAATCAATTTATACAGACAAAAGTTTATATAAAACTGACAGTACGTAAAAAAAAATTTTTACTACCAACCAAAAAAAATGCCATGTCACAAAAAACGAGTATCTCTTTGACTCGCGTATCCGCAAGCGCCAAGATGCTTCATTGTTTACTGCAGAAGGGATTCTAAAATTTTATTGACAAATGTTTGGGCCAATAATTAAAAAATAAGCCCCGATGTGTTAAATGAAATAAGAATCAAACAAAAAAATTGTTTCATTAATTAAATTTTTATAAAATATTATAGCAACAGCCATAGAAGATGATTTTTTTCTAGCTGTTCTAAAATAGAAATAATTAAAACAGCAAAACCAATCTCGATGCGATTATTTAAAACTTCTGATAGTGATAAGGATGCTATGGATGAATCTCTTACAGAGACAACAGTATCAATATTACAACCAGAAGTAAAAGAGAATGTGTGCAAATCTGTTGATAAGAAACTGGAAAACTCCATACGTGATAGCTTAAAAGTACAGCCAGTGACCGACTACAACTTCCGAACGTTGACCAAGGAATTCAATATATACAAAGCGACTGGCCGATTTACCAGTAATCTTGCGATGCTCAAAATGGCATTATTATTGATAAAACCAGCATCTACTCAAAACGAGATGAACTTTTTTTTTGGGAAATTTTAGCGGCAAGCGCACAGGACGATTGACCGATAAATCGCAAATGAATGTTGTAAATTTTCTACTATCGCATAAAGGTTTTTAATTATATATTCATAAATAATATGATGTCAAAATACATCTTGAAAAAACTTTGGGAATCTCGAAATTCTCGAGAAAATTTACTAGAATTCTTGTGTTCTCGAGAGTAAAAATTTGAGACGAATTCGAGATTCTTGGATCTCGAGAACTGGAAAACCTCGGGAAAAGAGAAACTCTAATCCTGAAAAACAAATTGCTCTAAAATTATTTTATATTACACTTTTTACATTTTTTTATATTACACTATATTACACTTTTCGGTCACCCTGTACTAAAAAGAATTCGTACCACTAATTGATCAGCCAAATCAAACAAATTACATTTAACACTAAGTCATACTCTTCAATCTACTATAGCAAACAAAATAATGTTGAACAACATCAGAGTCCTCAACTTTATCAAAACATGTTATCACAAAGTCATATATATATACAGCACACGATAAATATTGTGAGTTCAATTTGAGTGTGTATACACATTTTCACACACAAGATATCGAATCGTACAAATTATATTATATTTTTGTGTTTCCATTTCGGCATCGACAAAAAAAACGAAAATTTATCTGCAAAATAACAATTTTCATTCTATATACTTTTCCAATATTTTTTAAGTGTAGTTTCTTCGAGAGAAAGGAAAAACTTAAAATATCATCACTAAAAGCTCCATCGACGAACGAAAACAAATGTTCAATTTTCACGAATTTTCCGTCATCCTATATACATATTACATATACATACATAAATTCAATGTTGGTGATTGTATATAATATCATGAAAACACTATAAACAACAACAACAAAAACGTTCGATTTTCATCGTAATTTTCAATCGATTTTGATTATTTATTATTGCAAAAAAAAATTAAATTACTTCACTCATCTCAACGGAATTTTCACAGCAAAAAAAAATGTTCTAAATGTCTCCAGAAAATGTCTGCCATATTTTCTTTTTTTGGTACACATTATAATTATACGATGATTTATATTTTTCTATCATCATGATCATCATCATGATGATGATGTGCTGTTGACGATGGTGGTTTCAAGGCGTATACTCGTTGGATAACAACCAACAGCAGCATAAACATCTCAAAATGGAACAATAGCACAAAATTATTTATAATCACTTGAGACATGAACGAAGCAGCAACATTGATGGAACGACGTGCTTTTGTGTTGCTGTAACAAGTCAAATTGTACATGGAGGTTTGTGTAAATTATGGTCGATGTGTGGTATAAAAAATTATGAAATAGACAGGTGAATTTGTACTATAGCTCAAACCTGAATGATATGCATATGATATGTAGTCGAAAGAGCTAGTGAATTCCATTAATTTGTAGCGATTAATCAAATTTTTTAAAATTTCTGTTACGCCCTATGTAAAATATTCAAACCGAATAATTGATTCTAAAGCTCTATGTATATACACACATGCATATTCCAATTTGTATTTAACATGTCATCCGGAACATAGTTTTTACTGTACCACGAACATCGACTATGTAGGGTGTATATGATTAAGTGGAATTATACGTTTTGGTGTAACAGTTTTTTTTTCACTAGTAGTATCGCATGGCTGCGGATTAATTTACTCGTATACAAATATTTTTTCGTAACATATCACAAAAACACTGTGCCAGTACATTATACATAGACATATATACGCTCCATTCATCGTCTTAAAAAAAAACATAAAACCTAAATAATAAAATACAATAGCATACAAAATTCCACACTAAACGATTGAGAGTGTGACGAAACGAAATGTAATGTTGATACCCCCTCGAAACCTTTATAAACACACCAAAAGCTCTACAATGGCAAAGAATGTTTAAATTATGTAAATTATGCAGAAAAAAAATGTTCATTTTCCTTGTTCTAAAGTGAAAACGTTCTTGAATTTGTAACAGAATCCGAGCACGCGAGAGATACGACATAAATACATCTAGCATGGAAGATGAGAAAAACACAACAACAACAAAACACAGATGACACAATGAAAAATGGTTAAACATTAAGTCATGTTTTGATACATCGAATTACAATACGGTTATGTAAAATATATACAGCTCTGAGAGGAATGCGATGCGATCATAAAAAAAAAATTCGAAGAACAAGTTTTGAAGTAAAATTTGAATTTGGTTCTGTTCTAGAAAATTATGTAAATTCTCATGAAAATGGAATATAATTTTAATGGTTATGTTAATTGACTAACTTTTATGTCTGTGTATGTTGCAAGATGTAATATACAAAATATTTGTTATTCTAAAGTTCATTATTGTTCGTCAAGCACCCGTGGAAATTTAAAACGTTTTTTTACAATTCGAGTACAAGGAACGCTACGTAGCGCACATTTTCAAAAAACGCTTATTTTTACATGCATTTTGGACGCCCAAAATAAAACTCATACAAAAATTTGTTTTCTTCACAGCTCTGTCTACTGCGTAAAAATTAGGATGTAATGTTGTTTGGCCGCAAATGTTTATTGCTGTGAAATTTACCTGAATTTTATTTTAACCCAAAAACCAGGAACCAAATGAGAGATATATAAAGAATTCCGAAATACACCTAGGCATGTGAAGTACATTATAAAATTCAATGCATATGTCCGGAAAACATTGATATAAAATCCTGTTTAGTGTGAGAGAGAGAAAATACCATTATCCATTTTAATATTGTATACTCACAAATTAATGCTTTAAATGTATTTTTGAAGTAAGTTTCTTAAAATAATCAGCAAGTTTTAAATAGTTGCTCTATCTAAAAATGCAATTGTATCCGAAATCTGGCAAAACTCCAAAGATTTACCAAGAAGGGATTTGAGCGGGGTCTCATATTTGCAACAAAGCTGAAAAAATGTTATATAGAAAAATACAATTTTAATAAAAATTATGTAAAAACGAAAATAACAAACTGGGTATCCCCACTCGAACGCGGTCAGATCCCTCTAACGTATAACGTACCTGAACAGTGGTGTCCTCAAAATAAATGTTATAGACGTAAATAACTACAGAAAACTTACTCTTTTGAGTATTCTTTTGCCCTTGTTTATGCTAACATGGATTAGGAAGAAGAAATAAAAAACATCTTACTAAAGAATGAAAAAAATCTAGAGAAAATCCAGCAAAGTGCGTGCGCACTGTATGCAGTGATGTGCATCTACGCGTAAATCGGAATTGTCGACGTGTTGGTGTTGTAGCGTAGATATTGTCGACAATGTGTAGAGTATGTAGATAATTGAGGACAATGTAAATTATAACTTTTTTTGTTGTTTTAACTCGTGCTTCGGACGTCGAGTCACTGTAAAAAAAATTTATAAAAGTCTGTCTATCCATCTGGATGGATGGATGTCTGTCCTGATTATATATCAAAAACGGATCTAGCTACATTATTTTTAATTCGGCAAATTGAAAATTATATCGCTTGAAAGAAAATTTTGATAAAAAAAAAAAATAGAAAAATTAAATTTCACCAAAATTCTGCATCTGTTCCAGGCAGATTGACTATGGAAGAAAAAACTTCATACTAAGGCTTTTTCATATATTGGAAGAGCTATGCCAATTGTGGTGGGCATCTGCACACCAGAAGCGGCAGCTTCCGTAGCAGCTTTTTCATTTTAGGATTTTTTAACTAAGTTTGACTTTGTTGTTCTTATGAATATATGCAGGAGTTATGATTTTTGTAGAAGTTAGGTGTGTTGTTATTTGCACACAATACATATGTCGAAAAAGAAAGTCGGGTGTTGACAAAAACGATTAACATTTTTGACCTCAAGAGTAGTGTAAAGTGGCCGATTCTAGAGTGTCCCTGTCCCAAAAATGACGGTCATCCAAATCTCAAAAATAACGTCATAGTTGACATAGTCGTTTATGACGTCATTTTGGGATTGGGATGCTCCAGTTCCAGCTGCTGAATCTGGGTCTACAAATTCCAAATTGACGTCATAGGTGTCATTACGACGTCCTAGTGGAATCTGGGATGACCCAGAATCGGTAGCCAAAGCTTTAGCATCCCAATCTCAAAATGACGTCATTTATGACGTCAAAAGCATACATATAGGGGCAAAAGTGTGGCGTAGTCGTAGAAACGTAAAAAACATACATCTAGGAGCAAGCGAAATTGAAAAGCAAACATTTAGGGGGAAATTCGCCTAGTTTACGGAAAAATCACAATTTTGTGGGAAATTTTTAAGAAAGGCAAACGTTTAGGCGAAATAGAATTGGGAAAAACGTTTGTCGTAGTCGTAGACGACTGAAAATAGCACACATTTAGGTGCATTTTAAATGAAAAGCAAACATTTAGGAAAAATTAAGCATTCATTTAGGGGAAAGAGTATAACGTAGTAGTACATGATTGAAACATAAAAATTTAGGGGTCTCGAGATTGAAAAACAGACATTTAGGTGAAAGATCGCCTGGATAAAAAGCGTAAATTTAGGAGCAATAAAGTATACGACGCAGTCGTAGATGATTGAATGGCATACTTTTTGTGCAGTATGACAGTATATAAAATAATACTACGTCAGTCCATTGATTGTTCTTGTCATAAAACAACTTATAAGATTAAAGTGAATAGAAATTTTTTTTAAAAACTTCCTTACTATAAAAATCAAGATCAAGATCGACTATTGAAATTCAACATGAGGAAATTATTCTTGATCATATGATAGTCAACGACTTACTTACGTATATTACTTTTTAAGCCTCGTGTTATTCAAAGTTCATTGTCCTAATATATAACGATCGAAAATCTTTATAAATAATTTATACAAAAATTGAAGCTTAAGATTGATTATGATTATTATTATGGGGAGGAGGAGAGTTTTTTCTTGATTACAATAATTTTAAACAGTTTGCGTTACAACTAAATAAAAATTATAAATTATTTTATAATTGATATTAAATATTTCTGCCTTAATATGTATAAATTGCCACAAAAAAACATTTTTTTCTGATATTTTATTATTTTTTATTTTTACAAATCTTTTGAAATAAGCATTATAATTTTATAACATATAAATTATATAACAAAATAATTACATATTTGTTTTTGATAACATACTAATTATTTTATTATTATAGTTATAGTGTTATTTTTCGGACAAGTGATTGAAATGAATGAATAAATGTTGGTCCAAAATACGTACAAAAATAAATTTTTTACATGAATCTCTTTCGTACATGATTTTTATCCACACAACTGTGATGGCAGGCCGGAAAAGGGTTCTGCAAATTGCAAATAACCTAAGTGGTGATGATATTATATAAAAATGATATATAAAACATTCCAGATCAAGGTTAGTTAGATATTAATTTCATTGTGTGGTTGTTGTTGTTATTATTTGATTATCCTAATTTTTTGTGTCGGCAAACATTCAAAAATAGTTATAACAAACAGGTATTAATTAAATTCGATATAAAGTAAAAGTGTCTGTTACCACAAGTGAATGTTATCACAATCATTTAATGATGATGGGGAGGCATCTATAATATAATTTCAATAACTACCGAACCATCGTTTAATTTAAATTTGTGTGTCTTGGTTATCACACAAATGACGGTGGCATCTATGCGACAATTGCAATATCGTTCGTTTCAATAATAATTGAATATTAGTAACGATTTTGATGGAGACTGTTATTGTATATTCGTTTAGAATATAATTATTTCTACGGAGAATTGTCCGTTAATAAATAGTTCAGTCAACGGAGAATTGTCCGTTTGTAATTATGCGTATTGTCCGGTGTTTCTTGTAATTGAAGAAACAGGCCGCTACAGAACTAACAGATTTGTGGCGACAAAAAATATAAATTGTCGCCCAACATAATTTTTGATTCATCGCCAAATAGCCACCCGGTTGCTTTAGCGTAATCAACAAAAATACACGCAAATGTAAAACGAAACAAAAAGACGAAACCAAAACTTATTTTAAAAATTAAAATTAATTTTTCATCAGTAGTCCAAAAGTCCATCAGCATACAACATGGAATGACAGTCGGGCTGTAATGAGCACGATATGGCATAGGGGTCTAGAGTAAACTGGTTTCCAACTTGAATGCCGCTCGCTACAGAATTTTTTTTTTGTTCACTTATTAAGAGCTTTGATGTGGTGATTTCCCTGCCGGCTGAAGCTCAGGGATTTGGGGTGGGAATGCCAAAGTTTAATAAGTGCTTGCTTGGACACAAATGGATTTGTACAACATAAATTATTTACACGATTAATTGCACGAAGAATTTCAGACAAGGCCTACTCACTTCACTAACCTATGTCTCATCCCTAATTGTAACACTCAGAATCTCATTTTGAAGTGCGAAATAATGACGAACGACTTAAAAATTGAACTTGAAATTGTGAAAATTATACCTTCTAACAATTAAAACCAAATTATTCTTGAAATGCAAAATACCCATTGAATAAGAAAATTTAGATTATGAATGCGAATAAAAATTAAAACAAGGGCTGAACACATTTTTAACTTAAGTAGCTTAACTAGAAAAAATACGAAAAAATGACGTAAATGAACCAATCATTTTCAGAAAATCAAAAATTTGGTTCAATTAGCTAAATATTAAAGAACCAAAATGAAAATGATTGCCACAGGTAGTAAACTTAAGAATAATTAATTATTAATAGCTAAGGTAATTCAACAAAATTTAAGTAATTTAAAAATTTGAATTCGGAAAAGAGAATATAATAGCTTAATTAGAAATATACAGTGTGACCCACATTAAGTATTGAAATTTAGTACCAAACAAATGTTAGGTATTTAAGTAACTATAACATAATATAACAAATAAACGGTTTTATTATAACGTGTGGATAATTCATTAAATTTTATTAATAAAATAAAAAATAAAATTATAGTATAGTTTATTGAAAAATTAGAGAAAAATGAAACCCCATTAAGTATTTGAACACTTGAAGGCTTTGAATCTAATTTTTATTTTTTTAATTCTTTTATATTTCCCCATTTAATATTTTGTATGCTTCCCTTTTGCATCTATTGCAGCCTGCAATCGCCTTGGCATGGATTCCACTACATTTGTTGTCATTTCAGCAGAAATGTTTGCCCACTCCATTTTGAGTGTATTGATCAGGCCTGCTTTGTATTTTATGTTGTAATCCCTGATTTGTCAATCTAAATGAGTCCACAGATTCTCAATTGGGCTTAGATCCGGTGATAGAGGTGGTGTTGGTAGCGTTTGCCGTACATTATACAGTTTGTATTCCTTCACGCGCTGTATGCTTTGGATCATTGTCTTGTTGGCATTGAAAGCTACCCTCGATCTCAAAGTACTGTGCTCTAGCTCCAAAATTATCCCGCAATATTTCTAAATATACATACGTGCTTCATTTTACCGTCTTAAAATACAACTTTTCTACCCCATTATGAGAAAAACAACTCCAAACCATCACATTTTCTTTTCCGTGCTTTATGGTTTGGCATATATTTTCGTTAGCTAACTCAGTATTTTTTTCGCCATACACTTCATCGTCCATCTGACCCAAATAAATTAAACTTACTTTGATCAGAAAAAAGTAAATTTTGTCAAAAAGTAATATCCTTATTAATATGGCGATTTGACGACAAACTTTGTGCAGTAATATGAGGATTCACCCTCACTGCCCTTAATATGTCCCTTTCTTGACGCACGCTAAGCACTTTTGGTCTTCCCTTTCGTTTCTTATTTTAACACTATTACTTTCTTCATATTTCTTAATAACATATCGTGCTGTGGTGTGTCCCTTTTTTACCAAATCTCCCATTTGTCTCAAACTTGTTCCTTCTCAATAATGATAAATTATAATTTCCTTTACACTTTCACTTGACTCCGCCTTTTAAGTAGGCATCTTTAAATACTTCAACTGTTCGTCAACACTTTACAAAGGTTTTTTCTTAACTAAAACGCATGTTCAATACAAAAGACGCAAACAAATTATTTTATTTACTTTTCACAGATAAAAAGGGAAAGTCTCAATGTGTTCAAATACTTTATTGGAGGTACATAATTCTCTATTTTTTTTTAAATTGCAAGGTTTATATATTTTTTATAATGCAAAACGAAAAGCTCAATTACTTATTTGTTTGCTAATTACGTTGAATATCAAAACATTTTTATTAGTCCACCCAGTCTTTTTAATTTAAGAAAAATATGGGTGTTCAAATACTTAATTGCCCACTGTTTATTATAATAAAATTAAACTGTAGGTAATATAGGGGTAGGTAAGTAGGTAAGTAGGGTATAGGAAGCTTCCTCGTTGGTTGACTTCAAGGTAATTGTTTCGTAAATGCGTAAATAATAGTTTACGAAATTTATTTCGAAAACTTTGTTTATTGACTTAAACCTAGTTAACATTAAATTCACAGTTATAGTTATGGCACTGATGTTATTATGTGCGACACTATAATTATTTTTTTTTCTTTTTTTATAATTTCATTTTGTTTTTGTTTCAGGTTAATTATGTTTTTGTATTTGATTTAACATTTATTTAAATTAGAGCAAGAGCACTTTCAAGAACTTGATCTCGTTTTACTTAACTATAATGAACAGTTCATCAGATATTTTTGTCTGTTATTTTAATTTAACTTAATTTAATTTAAATTTATAACTTAATTTATAACCTAATAACATTTATGTTAGTCCATTAAAAAAAACATGATCATCATTGACATGTTTTAATTAAATTCACTTTAGTTTTTCTTCCTTTCTGTAATTTCAAAATCAAAACAATTATATCGATGGTCACCATATTTATAATTTTCACAGTTTATGACTTAAATTGCAACCAAAATTGTAAGTCTTTATTATTTTTGCGGACTTAAACCATTATCAAATTTATTTATTATAACTATTTGTTGGATCACGAATTTAATTTTCTATATATTTGTGTTTTATTTGGTACAACCACACAACATTATTCAAAATGATATTATTTTGTCTATCGAATTAAAAATCAACTGTCCCCGCGTGTAACCAAATTTTTCTATTTATACCTTTCAACCAAAATCATTTTCAATGGGATAAACCAGTGTAACGTCTATTCAACAAAAAAAATTTGATTTGCATAATTTCTCACTATTACTAATAATTAGTATGAGTAATAATAGGTCAGGGGTATGAAATGTACAAATCTTGAAACGAATAAAAGCAGCAGTCGTTACAGGTCTACCAAGTTGCTGCCACCACATCACGATGCCACACTACGAACCATCAATTAAATAAATTATATCTATGATGTATAATAATCAAGTAATAATTATAACATGCGAAATGAATTATAGTTTTAATTGTGAAAACCGTTCAGCGAGAGTGTTATAGATTCTAAATTAATTTTGTAACGGTATCGGTTCAAATCAGTTTTCCAAAATTTAAACGAAACATTTTTGTAAAAAAAAACAGTTTTTCATTAAAATTTGGTTTTTCCATATAAATTCGGAGAACCTATAGTGAGATTTGGCCTAGATCGGTAAACCAGAAGTGACAGTTTCCATAGGAACTTTTTCGGTTTCTGTAAATATTTTCGGCTAAAGTGTAAATGACGTTTACATCGCGGAAATCGGGTAAGAAAGTTTTTTAAAATTTTTCCTTGTGTGTTTTTGTATCTGTCATTTTTAGGAAGTGCACGCCAAAATTTCGGAAAAATTATCACATTTTCCGGGAATATTTTGACATTTTCATTTTGTTCTAGATGACAAGGTAAAAAATAATAAATAATTCCGCGAAAATTTAGAAATTTTCTTTTACTTATGTGGGGTTATCCTTGTGCAAAGCTTATAAATGCTAAGCAGATTTGAGGAGTTCCAAATTTTAGTATACCTGTGACCCTATTCTGTCTTTCCCTGGAAATAGGGAATTGGGAAAAATATTTTCATAGCATTTTTGTCTAAATTGTATTTTTCTGGCCTTCTGAGGGAACACGTTTGGTGTTAATATTTTTGAAACAAAGTGAAATGGGAAAATATTTTTCCCAATAAAAATTTTGTGAAACAAAAGATTCCCAATTCACTTTGTTTTGAAAATTTTTACACTAACTTTTTTCTTTCAGTAGGCCAGAAAAATACAATTTAGACAAAAATGCTATCAAAATATTTTTCCCAATTCCCATGCCCAGGAAAGACAGAATAGGGCCACTGCATAAAAAGATAAAGTTTTTGAAATTTTTTTCCAATTTTAGCATTTGCATTTTTAATATGAAAGCAGTTGAGTTTTACCTTTTTGTAGAGAAGCTCTAATGTATAAGACGAATTAAAATAACGTTAAAGTAATTTTTTTTCTGTTACAGGATAGTGTAATTCATAAGTTTATAATAAAAATTAAGATTTGAGAAATCAAAACCGCAGATAAAAATCAAAAAAAGAAATCAATTATTTTTTGGAGTTTGCACCTCCTAAAAATGAATCCCATAGATACTTTTTTATTCAAAATTTTCATCTAACCCGATTTCGGCGATGTATACGTCATCTACACATATGGCATATTTTCTACACATATGCCAAAACGATTAAAAATAAAAAGAATGTAAATTAACACATTTTAGCGGAAATGATTGTATTTTACCAAAGAATAATTGTATTTTACCAAAGTTCGGCATCTTTACAGACCTGGCGGACTGACTTTTCGGCATAAACTTCATACTAAAGCTTTTTCCATAAATTGACAGATTCATACAATACTAAATCTGATGAACATCTATGAATTAGAAATGTCTCTTTTCGTAGGATCTTTTTCAATGTTTGCTATAAAGGTTAAAGTTTTAACAAGAGTTGACATTGTAAGTTTTCTGAAATTGAAGAAATAATAATGATTTTTGATTACATTTGTACAAGACAATATTTATTACAAATCTGGTAGGTTCCATTTCTCGTTTTCATAATCAAGTGTGGTGTATTCGATATTTTTTTTTGTGGAACAACGAGTTACTCGTGCCTTTCACTAAGAATTTCCGAATTATAAAAAAACAAAATTAATTTAATCATATTTAGTTTTTTGTAGAGAGCTGTTAAGGCATTGTCATTGACTGAACCAGTGTTGATGATAAAATCTTTTTCAAAATCTACTCTTTTACGACCCTCTTCAAAACTTTCAATTAAGTCCTCAATGGCGATAACACGTACAGTTTTAAAAAAGTTATTTGTAAAATTTTATTAAATGGTTGTAGTACGGAACAGATTTCAATTAATTCAAGAAAAATAAAACAATCTGTGTGCATAACAGCTCGAAGCGCAATATAAATACAGAGCATACAGAAGACAATTTTATATTTCATTTTTCCAATACTCGGAAAATTATGTACAAAACATTTTTACTCTTTCATGTAGCGTACAAAATTATATGGAAAAGCTCTCAATATAATCAAAACATTTTTGAATTTTATTTTGTTAAAACGCTCATTTTGTCAAAACCATATCGCCTTGTCGAGTAAAAAACGTTTTCTGCTTCGAAATCATATACGACGTGCGTTAGGTGCAATTCAATTGATTTCAGTTCGAAACTTATTGTTGTTGTCAAATTCTGTATTATATACAAAATATTTTGCCATTCGAACGAAATGATAATAAAAAATCATTTTAAATACAAAAGAATAATAATAATTTAATTTTATATTCTGATCAGTTTCTCCGCTTATTCCGCGCAGTTGTTGTTATTCATGCTTCAGGATATCACAACACAGTCGTATAGTATAAATACGGAAAAATCCGGAAACAATAAGAATCAAAATCAAAAGAAAATTGAAAATGATTTTTTATTTATTTTCATTCCATTTTTATTGTTGTTTTTTGTTTTTTATTTTTCTCTTCCAGCATCTCCAAGTAAAGTATTTTTTCCGTGTTTATTTTTCCTGCTTGCTGGAAATAAATTGAATTCAGCAAATGTTTGTGATAACCTTAACCACTCCGTAGATATTATATAAATTTTCATTTGAGTATTGTTTTTATCGAATTTTATAAGATGTTGTTGTAAAAAATGATTGTGCAACACAACACACACACACTCACAAAGCATTACACAAGAAACGAATTTGAAAAGATTGCTATTTTGTGCAGTGCACCGTGCATAAAAAGCTTTTGAAAGACTAGGTAAACAAATATATAAAGTACACAGCCAAGGAAATCTTGTTGTTTAGTTTATTTCCGTCTTAAATGGAAACACAATAAAATACAAATCGTGGTACCGTATATAGTCGTAAGTGGGTTAACAGAATTCTTTCCACCTTTCATAATATTGGATATGGATGTAAAACAACACTTTCGTTCAGTACATAGAAAATTTATTGGAATTCAGTAGATTTTTTTATTGTTTATTTGATTATCCATTGCCAAAACAGGAAAAGCAGAGCAAAACAAAATGATTTCCCAGCGCAGCAGAAAAAAACGAATTCGAATTCTCTTTTGTTTGAGTTTAGAGTGCTCTGTCGTGGAAAAATGCATGAAATGAAAATCGCATTCGTTACAAGAATTTTAAACTTTTGTTCGCATATTTGGTATACACACCAAGATTTTTTTCGATACACATAACTTTATCTATAACATAAATAATTAAATTAAATTAACTTACAGAAATAATGTCTGTATACTAATTGTGTTCTAATTTTATATCATTTCAGGTGAGTGCTTAATACCGACACACACACGAACAAAAATAAATTAAATTATTTTTAAAGATAAGTAATTTTAACTACTCATTAATCATCTCTGTCATTATTTGTTATAAATGCAAAAATTAAAATCGAGAGAGAGACATAATAAATCTTTTATGACAAATTCAATAATATATTATAAATATGCAAATTAATCTTGTTCCAATTATCATGATTACCATTTTTGTATTAAATATTTGAATATTTATAAATATATATAGAAGAGCTTCGATTGGAATTTTCCCAGCAGTTTTTTTTTTGTCTCGCTACACAAATATTACGACACTGGAATAATAATAAAAATAAACAATTAAAATGTAAATAGGCAAATATTTATTTAAGAATGAATAGATATAAATTTAATATTTAATTAAAAATGAACATTTTTAGGAGTATTAAATTTTAAAGACAATGGTATTGTACCTTATTTATTTAAAAATTTTATTTTATCGTCGAAAAGTCGTAAATTTATTTTTATTTATTTAAAGTAATACCACGTGGTACCATAAAATTGCGTTAAAGGCATTGGCAAAGGCTTTTGTAATGTACTGTCTCGTTTCTCATAAAAATATCATTGACTTAAGATAAATTAAGAAAGTACTTAACCAATTTATTAGTACGAATCTCAGAGAGTGATTTATGTAGGTTTAAAAACTACCTCATAAAAATTAAAAATGTTAAAGTAAATGTTTAATGTAGTCTTTACGCTTCAAGCTAAAAATGAAAGAATGCACTTAGACAAATAACATTTATGAATATACTCGTATTAGAAATTTGATTATAATGAGATCATAAGTCAAAATTATATTCATCATTCAAAGACCCGATATCAAAAATAAAGAAGTCGACATATTTTTGACATCGCGTCGTTTTCTTTGTTCTCTTATGCTTTGAAGAAAAAATCTTAAGCGTCTTCTGGTTAGTTGTTTCCAAAAATCAATATCTTATGTTTTGCACCACTTAGTGTATGTTTTATAAGCTCGAACCGGAAAACAAATTTTTTGTAAAAATAAAACGAAAACTTAACCAAATTTTGGTGAAAAAAATGGTTTTATCAAAAATCGTCATTTTGATTAAATCTTAGTAAAATATCATGGACCAATTTCATTGCCAATTTAATTTCTTTTTAGCTTTAATAATTTTTTTCTGGTTTATAAAATTCATTTCAGCCACCATTTCCGGGGCACTGAATTCCGCCAAATTTCTCTGGGATCTGCTGATTTATCGGGAAACCTTCATTATAAAGTTTTATGGCAATCTCTCAACCTGTTTGGGATGTACAGTGGCCGAATTATGATGAACAAACAGTTTAATATCAAAAACCAGAGAAATAACCAGTTTTGTTACAAATTTATTTAAGAGTGTTTTTGTTTTGAATCGATTTTTTCTCGGATTCTATACTTTCTAAAATATTTTCAAAAAACGTCAAAAACCGAAAAGCTCCATTTCCGGAGTACTTTCCACCACCAAATTTCATTGATGCCTCACAATTTATGAAAAAAAAAATGATTTTGAATGTTCAAACAAATCAGTAAATTCACCTGGGCTGTAGATAGGACAAGTCGACTATCTAAAATCACACCCGGAACTTATTTTTTAATCCTATCCGATGTTTAGCATACCAATAGAGTTGTATCCCAATCGGTTAAGAAATGGCTTAGGTTCATTAGAATTAACAATTTTCCAAAGACATGTCCAAAATTTATTTTAGATTCCCATTTTCATCATTATTCAGAAATCAATCCCCTTCGATTGTGATGATATATTTAAATTGTGAAACAAGAAGCAAAATAGCTGCTAAACCAGAGCTTTTATACAAATTTCTCAAAATCATGATCCAGTGCTACCATTTCCTGATATTCGAAAATATACTCTCACATGAATTGTTATCAAAATCGTTCGAACCGATTTTTTAAATAGGGAGATGGATCTCTTTTAAAAACCCCCTCAACAAATTTTTCCGAATTAAACACCCATCACAATTGATTCTAGGTTACCCATTTTTATGACCCAAAAGACCCCGAATGAATTTTTCCAAAGTTAGGACTTATTGGAATCTATTCCTTCCATTTGAAAACCTTTACAACCGCAACTTATATCCAAAAAGCATTCCGAGCCTCACCGAAGGGCTCCTTCCTAAACGTTTTTCTCGAAATCAACACCCATCGAAATCGATGCCTGCGATTTGATTCCTTAGTATTGCCTTCACCAATTATTTTCGAAATCAGGCCACACCAGACGATATCCAAGTCATTTAAGGCGTACGAATATGTAAAAAAGGAACCAGTATCAAAATAATAAATAGGAAGCGAATGCTATGAATCAATATTGTGGTATGGTGCAATATTCCGCAATATAATGAAACATAATAATATGACCCAGCATGGAGTAACATTCCACAACTTAGTGCAATATAACCAACAGCATGCCATTTAACGCAGCATCACGCAATATGGTATTATATTGTGCAATACGGTGCAACATTATGCAGCATAGTCAAACATGGTGAAACATTACGTGACATGGTGCAATATAACGGTCCATATAGAGCACTGCCAAATAAATTATCCAGAAGTCACACTTCCTTGTTATTGTTTATTTGCATTTGAAAATCTTATCTCGTCAATTTTTTCAAAATCCTTCAGGCCGAATAAAATTTTAAAAGAATGCCACAAAATACGAAATCATGCAACATTGTACAACATCACGCAACAATGTGTGATATGACCGTAAAACATGATGCAACATCTCACAACACATGCAACACTTCACCCACTTCCATGCTGCAATATTACGCAACATGGTGCAGTAAACATGTTGTGTATGCATGACTGCCTATCCGAGGGATTCTAAATGAATTATTCAGAAATCAGAATTCTTTGTAATTATTTCCTTTGCTTTTGAAAACCCTGTCCCGTTAAATTTTACCAAAATCGTCAAACCAAAATAATATTATAAGAGAAGGCTTCATCAAGCACTCGATTCCCACCGGAGAACCCTCTTATTGAATTTTCCAGAAATCCAGACCCATCACAATCGGTTTTTCGTACTCTAAAATAATAGACCAACAATTTTTATAAAAATCGTGCAAGATGAAAAAAAATTAAAGCGGACCCTTCTCCATCAGGGAACCCTCTGACACGGATTTTTCAAAACTAACAACCCATCGCAATCGATTTCTGCCACTCGAAATTTTTCCTCACCAACTTTTATAAAAATCATTCGAGCCGAAAAACAATTAACAAAAAGGACCCGAGTTCATAGTTATATTTGTTATTACACTTAACTTAAAATTTTTTATTGCTGTTGAATTTTCCACAGCATTACTTTATTTTCAATTTCAATATAGAGTTTACACTTTCACGATATAAGTATACTAATTCAAAGATGTTAGTTTTGTTAGTGGTTATATAGTAATAAAAAATGCTTAGTTAGTAAAAGATAATGTTAGTTCTACTTATGATTTCGTTGATTATGATACTTCATTGATTTCGTGTATGTTGTTTATGCGGTGTCAAGTAGCGTTTATGCGGTTTCAAGTATCGTTAGGGTTAAAATACTGATGATGATGTAGCCTTGATGTTATCTGCTTGTACAGAGTTATTAGAGGTACGTAATTTCACCGTTCAACCCTTCTTAATGAGTTTTTCCGAGATCTCGACCAATCGCAGTCCATTCCTGGTAAATAAAAACCCAGCAATCTTCACCAATTTTTAATAAAATCGTGCGAACCAAAAAAGATAAAAAATGGGACCTATCAGAACATCTGCAACTTCTGTCCTTCTCTTATTATGCTGTTTCTTATTTTCCTCCTCCTGGATTTCTAACATTTTGCGTCTTGCTTTTTCTCTTAAGATGTGCCGACCCTTCATCATATAATAAACACATCTCCTGCTCAATTACTATTTGAATCTAATATCTTCCTTGTAACGTATTTTAGTATCCATTAAAAACTCAAATATTGACAACGCGATGCTATATAGATAGGTGTTGTTAAGAAACCACTCCAGTTTGTCTAATTTACACCAGTCCTGGTTTGCTGGAATAATAATTCGGATTAACCGCTCACCTGTTCGATTATTCTTGTTGGCGTTCCCGTCGTTATATTAAAATGTCCTGTACCCTTACATTGACAATATTCTTGGAATTCTGAAGAAGTTAAGTCAGATTACAAATTTCTCTTTTCATTTCGCCACACAAATTTCGAAAATTCTTCAAAATTATTTTCTGCCAACTTTGGAATATATCACTTCTGACACAACCAACACTAACGCACCTTTCATTAATTAAAAAAGAACACTTTTATTAAAAACGTATTCATCATACTTACGTTATCGTTCTGCTAGCATCAAAATCTTGTTTAAGCTTGTGTTATCTGTTTCATATCTTCCTCCATAGATAATATTAGGCTGCGATACGTCTATGCGTGGCGCATGCAATAAATGAATTCTTGAAGTTGCAGCACCTGTTCTGCAATTTTTTTGTCAGTTGTACTATTTTAATGTTTAACCTAGTAAAGACCCTTTGAATTTTTTTTAAAGCTGCTAAAAACGCTGATACTTCCAATTCATAGCTATTGTACGTTTCATCAGAGGATGAGTTTTTTGCTATAGAAGAAAAATGGATTACAATTTTTTACGCACACTCTCTTTTGTTATGATAAGATTAGGCCAATCTAACAGGCATCAGTATGGTGTTCTGCCTTGCCCGCGAAGCAGTAACTCCTGAGATTGGTTGTCTCCGAGTATAATATAATTTTACTCCGGAAAAAACCCCGTCAATCAAAAGAATATCTAAATTTTTGGCCTCATTCTTGATTTCTGGAAATTGAGTCATTGCTGTTGCTTTTCTTTTTGATGGCTATGCTATTTATGGAAAAAATCCGACAACTGTATGGCACTATGGTAATTTTCTGTCACCACCAACCAGGAAACGAAGGGGCGACAAATTTAAATTTGTTACTATATACATCAAGTGTATTAAGCATATATATATAGCGTTAGAATAAAATGGTATAAAATAAAAATTTAGTACAATACGTGCAACGCCATCTTTTATCAACTGCGGTCAGTTCTATATCATTAGTCTGGTTTCACCACATGAAATTAGTCTGGTTCATCATTCAGTCGGTAAAATGGGTACCAAGCGCAAAAGTTATACAAATCACAGCGTTGCCAAGTTAGCACTTTCGGTAAGAAATTTAGCATTTTCGGGTTATTTTTACCACTATCAGAATCAGTTTTGCATCCAAGTGTAATCTGGCATTATTCTGACATTGTAGCACTTTCAATAACTTCATAATTTCCATACAACTAAAATCAAAATCAAAATTTTGCTGATAAACAATATTAAAAAAATTGCTATTTATGCAGCATCTAGATAATATTTTACGATTTAAGATTCCTATCTTAAATGTTTATCTTAAATGTTGTGCCTATGAAATCATATTTACGATTTTACCACAGAAAACCTATCGATGAATGATAAAATGGGCGCTTTCAAGTCCCTCGACTGTTTAAATCGTAATATTCATAATATTGGCCCTGAATTTACTCAACATGTTGCCACCAGTTGGACGATCTTAAACCACTCAAAAAACAGCTTTGATGGTAACATATAAACATACATATTAAACATAACATTATAGGAACAAAATTTTTTATTTTTGGGAAATATTTAGTTATTAGAAAACAAATAATTTAGTAGGATCGACCAAAGACCAGAATGCGGTCAACCGGTCGATCGAGATTGACCTTATTGATCCACACAATTGCAATATTTTAAAATTTCAGTTTCCAGGTTCCTCAATAAGTACTTTAAAAGGTTCTGTGGGCAATTGACAAAATACTTAAATCAAAAATAATAACATCAATTTTTATAGTTCTATTCGCCATTGATGGATCCACCTTGCCCTATTATAAAACGAAGTTTAAATTTCATTGTGCGCTTTCATGCCTGCCAACTGTTGGAAACCCACCCATGTCGCCGACAATAACATCGCCGAACGACATGATTGTTCTCGTTATTTAGGGGTGATAGCAGAACTAAGTGTATCGAGTAATTTCGGCTATAAAATAAATATTATTTCGGCTGGGGTAGGAAAAACTATATCTGCATTACCATCTTTTGGCTGGGTTAGCAAAGGAACTATCTGCATTATGTTTCAGTTAGAAACTTTCGGTTAACTTTAACAGTATTTATGCTTAACCAACGCGTTCAGTACGATGGTACACGAAAATTTTTTTTTACATACTGAAAGTAGCAATGTGGAATTCGTGCTGGATATGAAACAAACAAACCCGACAACGACTATTGTCACATCTAGAATTTGAAGAAAAAACAACAAACTTGTACTTAGGTCAGATGGAACCCAAGACGTGCATGAACTTCAACTTCAAATACAACACATTTCCCAAGTATGTCCAACAGTCGCAGGAGGTGCCACATCAGTTACAAAATTATTAAAACGGCGGTGAGTAAATATGTGTGACACATTCAAAGAGGCTTAGGCCGAATTGATCCGTTTATACCCATCCTGCTTTCGACTTTGGCATACCCAAAAGAAATTTTTTTTTTTTTTTTTTATTAAATTGAAAGTGAATTACGCTTATAAATAACTTATCTATGCATAATAATTAACTCGTAAGAAAAATAAACCTAATATACTGAATTTTGAAAGAAAATCTTTGTACACCTTAAAATAATTTATGTTCCACCAAAACCTAATGTCACACATATCTGTCTCTTTTTTTGTGATAATGAAAAACTCATGTCTCACGTATGTGACATATATGGTTTTCATAGAACTGTTAATACGGCAGTTTTTTGCGAAAATCACAAAAGGATGAAGAGCGAACGTGCTAAAAATGTTCCCATATAAAATTTAGCTTGTGCCCAAACTTAGACAAATAATTCTTTGTAGTTTACAAAAAATGGCTTGATTTTGTCATTTGCAAATAAATTCGAAAAAAACCAATTTAAATTGGCCGCCGCCGTTTTCTGTGGGCTTATTTGAAAGAAACAATGTATGGCAATAAGCCAGTGACAATGCCAGAACTAAAAAATAACATTCGTAATGAAATCCTGGCCATAACAGCCACAATTTTTAGAAAATTTATAGAAAATATGTTAGAAAGAGCACGAAATGTGTGAAGCAGAACAAAACCATCACTTGCGAGATATTATTTTTCGAAGATGAAAAAATGAGAAACCGTACTCAATTTGCTTTGCAACTTTTTCGGTTTAAGGTCTATGCAGAATGAAATTACTGGTATCGCCAGCCTCTACTAAATCATTTGATAGGCAACAGTTACAGCAGAAGTGGAGGGAAGCAACTAGACAGAGGGAAACATTTTGAGAACATTGTGCAATTATCACATTTCTAGTCAAGTGGTCGAGATTTATTACTATAGCTGTATTTATAAATTGTTTAACATGTCTTATCAGCCTGTATGGACCTGTTAAGGAATACCGCATACACATTTATGTTTTTGATAAATAAACAAGTGGACCTTAATTTTCAAGAGCTGTTGAAATCAAGTTCAACGGTAATGGTGGTACAGAGCCAATATCCCCCATGATCTCTAGAGTAATCTCAAGAGTAGAGAGGAAAAGATTTCCATGTTGTATATTTTTCGGATTTTAAATGAAAAATTCTGTATATGGAATAATTAACATTTACTTCACACGCAATCACAAAAATTTGTTTTACAGTCTATGTACATAAACTCCTACTAAGGGATACGGTGGAATCAAACTGCGGAGTATAAAATCTTTCCCATGGAAATTTACAATATTTGTTGTAAGCAGTGGGTAACAGAACTTTTATTTTGTCAGCAAAGAGTTCACGGTCATAAGACTTTGTATTTAAAGGTATCAGGTCCAAAAATATGGGCAATTGTTTAACTCCAAACATTAAGATCATGTTGGAATCATTATAAAGCTTGCGGCGAAAACACTGCACATAGAACACATTGGAGTAGAATTTAAAGGACTTTATCAATTGCACTTGATCATCACAAGAACAGTAATTAAATGGTCCAAAAAGTTCCCCCTGATGCAAGCATTGACATTATCAACTAAATTTAAATAAGAACTTCCGATCCTCAGTTTGATGGTAGTTACATTTCATTTGAGGATCGAATTTTATATTAAACAAATGCAGGGGGAAATGTAATAGACCGTTCATAAAAGACGAATAAGTTTAGTACAAATTTTGACTGATTAATGTTGTGTACAAGTTTAAATAAATACATTCGGCTTAAATACTTAACACAAAAAATACAAATAAGTTAATTTTAAATACTTCATCGACTGTATAGAATATAATAATTAAATCCAACACTACCCCACCCAAATGTAAAATCCATGTACAATTTTTTTTTTCGTTGGGCACATTCATTGAGGGAACGAGAAAAATTACGAAAACGTCGAATTTGTCTTAATTTAAATTTCCTTCCCATAAAAATAATCGTAATTTGCTTGCGAACAAAACATAAAAATCATCTAAGATTTAAATAAATAGCACAATAGGATTTTCCACCATTTCTTAATTTTACTCTACTAACTTTTCATCTCATTTTCTTATAATTTTCATTTTTCATTGTTTTTTCGTGTTTAAAATTAAAAGCAAAAAAATAAAACTTTTTCCGCCTTTTGTCTCATCCCATATTCAATGTCGCCACAAATTATAAGCGGTGGGTATACGCATAGACACACGCAGAGGGGGAGAGAGGTAAAATCGTGAAAGATATCAATCTTCTTAATTATGTAATTTCCGTCTTTTTGTCATTTTGGTGTTTCGTGTGTGTATGTGTGTGTGTGTGCGCCTTACTGTTGGTGTAATCTTTATTTTGTTGAATTTTCCGTTACCGCGTCTATTCCAAAATCAAAGTGGAAAGAACATTTATTTTTAAGGAGCTTTTTTCCAAATTTTATTTTATGTTTTGTGTACACGTATAATAAATATTTGATGTTCGAAATGTGTTGTGTACACAAAAGAATTCAACAAACTTAGAATTTTATTAAATCAATAATTTTATTCCGTCTGTGAATTTTTTGTTTAAAAATTCAATATTAACGAATTAAAGTATAAAGATTTTATTTTTGTATAAAGGGACGCAAATAGAATAAAACTTGCTAGAGCTTCTGCCGTACAGACAAACAAATAATATAACAGCAGGATAGAAGATAATGTCAATTTGTCAAAATTCGTCTGTGAATTGTTTGTGTGTTTTTATTGTGATGCGACTGGTGTTGCTTAAAATTGTTTCGAACGCCATATGAATATATTGAATTGGTATTCGCTTTATATTATATATCGAAACCGTTTCTCGTATATACGACTATAAGTTAAAGAAATTTCGGGAACCAGATGCCTTCAATTATACAAGAAAAATTATACAAGATAACGCATATAGAGCAACAAAATGGTACGACTATACACAACACAACACAACACAGCACAACACAAAACAAAGAACTTGATACTTTTTCCAAAGAGTAATACAATTTCGAAAAAATAGCTGTATAATACATAAAAGCCAACTGGGAAAACGTGAAAATGAAATGAGTGCCAAGAGGGCTAGATAATAAAATCAATGTTGTATAGGGGTGAAACGAACAAAAATACGATAATGAAATTAATCTTAGATAGCACACAGCAGCAGCAAACAACAACAAAAAAATAAAACATTGTAATTTATATTTGGAAACATCTTGTATTTCTGGAGCCGTAAAGAATTTAATAAGAAATTTGATTTAATTATATTATAAGGACATATGATCGGTTGACATTTAAAATTCACATCATATTTACCATGTAATTCGAGTAGACAGTCGTATCCCTATACCCGGGACAACAATAACAAAGTTCATAAAAATAACGTATCATCTCAAACAAAGCGATAAGGGACAAAAAGGATACACGTTAAAAGCAACACATAACATCGCTCTCCCTACATAAATAAAGGTTTCATCCAGAAAATAAAATGGGTCTATAAAAATACATTATTTATAAAGAACACATACAGGATTAATGAAGTGAATTAAAATTGATTTTATTTAAATTAATTTACTTCTTTGCACACGCACTGATAAGCAACTCGAGGGATGGGATCGATCGGTGCACGCGATACACTGATAAATGTCGCTTCGATTTTGTATAATTTTCTAAAACCAAAATTTCGAAACAACCGATTTTGGGGTTGTTTGTGTAAGATGTAATTCGATATTTTTTGTGTCTACATCATATGAGGCGGGAAAATGTTTGTACAAACGCAAATCTGTGATGCGTACAGATTAAATCTTGAATAACAAGTGTTAAATTTAGTAATATTGGATGGAGGTATTGTGACTTGTATGTTAGTAACCAAATTGGGATTGGGATTGAATTAGGATCGTAACTAAATCCCGCTAAACATAAGACCGGTTTGCCTTTTTAAATGATCGCTTTCCTAAATCTCGTTTCACTAAAAATCACGCTTTTGAACTCACTTAAAATTTCACAACAAATAAAAACTAACCACAGTCTTGAGCGGCAATGAAAATGCATTCATGGCTCATCCGATTATATTACAGCATATTTTTGGCGATTGCAAAATGAAGATCTTAGGCAGAAACTTATTAAAGTGGGCCAACCGGATTTACAAGAAACTATTTTAAAATGCGAAGTTGCTGAAAGAACCACTCTTATTAACAATGAGGTTCAACGAAGCTATTTCAGTGATATCATGGAGGTTAATGGCAATTTAGGATATAAATATAGTAATATAAAACCAAATTTTGATAAGGCTTATAGTTTTAGAAACTGCAATAATAAATATGGAAAAAATTGTAAAGGTGATAATTATCAGAGAGGATCTCAACCTTGTGAATTTAAGTGCAGAAAATGTGATAAGGTACATGAAGTAGGTAACTGCCCGGCGTACGGGTATCAATGTAACAAATGTAAAAAAATTAATAATTTTATTGACACAATTAACACAGTCTCACCTGGTTCTAAGAGAATTAATAATTCAGGGAATGAAAATTTTTTAATTGAAAATAAATTAGTAAATTTAAAATTAGACACAGGATCGGAGGTTAATATATTGCCGTTGCATATTTTTAATGAATTGAAATGTAACAAACAAATTGAAAAATTAAATATGCCATTACGAGCGTATGGTGGTGCAAAAATAATACCTTATGGATCTGTCGTTTTAAGAGTCGGTTATCAAAACAGAGAATTTATTGAAAAATTTATTTTAGTAGATTTAGATTCGACTCCAATATTAGGACTTAATAGTTGTAACACATTAGGTGTTATTAAAAGAATTAAGACAGAATATGGACATATTTGATGGTTTAGGTATCTTTCCAGAAAAATTAAATTTAGTATTGAAAGATAATGTCACGACAGTCACAAGACGAAGATAACCTATCGCAATAAAACCTAAACTGAAATTAGCTCTAGAAAAGCTAACAGAATTTAAAATCATTGAACCATTGACGGAACCTACGGATTGGTTCTAGTTGTTGTTGAGAAATCAAATGGAACTATTAGGCTTTGTCTAGATTTGAAGCATTTAAACGAATCAATAAAAAAGGAATATTATTTAATTCCAAAATTGGAAAATTTAATTGCCAAGTTGTCAGGAGTAGAGAATTTTACGGTTTTAGACCTAAAAGACGGATTTTATCAAATAGAATTAACAGAGTATTCGTCAAGATTATGCTCATTTAACACGCCGTTCGGATCATTTAAATTTAAAAGGTTGCCTTTTGGAATAAATATTGCTCCTGAAACATTTCAAAGGTTGAATGAAAAAAATTTCGGAGATATTCCTGGCACATTTATTGATATAGATAATATTTTTACTGGAAAAACAGAAGACGAACATGATGACAATCTGTCAAGGGTAATAAAAAGAGAAAGCTCAATATTAAATTTAACTCAGACAAGCTTCAATTTAAAGTGAATGAAGTTAGGTGTCTAGGCCATCTTTTTAACAAAGAGGGGTGAAGCCAGATCCAGATAGGATTAAGGCAATAATAAACATGGAAAATCGAACATCCAAAAAATGGGCATGGAAAAGTACCTACGTAATTTTATACCTAACATGGCACATACTACAGAACCTCTTAGACAATTACTTGAAATCAATAACGAGTTCTTATGGTCAAAAGAACATAACGATACAATAAATATTTTAAAATAAATGATAACCAATATACCGATATTACAACCTTTTAATGCTAAAAAATGGGTAACAATACAAACAGACGCATCCAAATATGGCATAGGTTGCGTTTTACTTCAAAAAAAGAAGCCAATTGCGTATGCGTCTCGAAGTTTAAGCGAGGTGGAACAAAATTATGATCAAGTAGAAAAAGAGCTTTTGGCCGTAGTATACTCATGTGCGAAATTCCATTATTATATTTATGGGAGGCCTGTTGAAATACACTCAGACCACAAACCATTGGTTAGCATAATAAAAAATGAAATGAATAAGGATAAAAATGAAGTGGTTGAAATATGAGCTAGTCTTGAAATATGTACCCGACAAAGAAATGCACATAGCAGATCAGTTTTCGCGTGCATTTCTAAAAAATGAACCATGCATAGAATTTGAGGAATCGCAAGAAGTTGTTCACACTGTCAACATGACTGATGAAAAGAAGGAAAATTTCGCTGCGGCTACTCAAAAGGATGCAATTTTGAGGCGTCTTTCTCTACGACGCACACCGGCTGGTTGTTATTGGCTAGTTGTCATCTGGCCCATATGCCATAATTTAAACTAGAATCTTTTTTCGTCATCCAAATTTCAATCATCCCTTTTATATTAATTTAGCATATACATTTGTCAGTTCAGTGAATAAAACATTTATAGTTCAATTCAACTGTTGTTTTTAGTTTACCACCAAAATATAATCTATATATGCTCTGAATTTCATCCTTGAAAAATAAAAAATTGTCGTATAACACTAAAACTGCCGTGTTATCCCACCCCTGAATTTAATATAATAATTTCGTTCATTCTCAAAATTTTATTCTAGCCAAGATATTGAATTCAAATTTTAAACATCAAAATATTAAAGAAAATAATAAAAATTTTAATAAAAAAAAACTTAACTGATTTAGCTCTAAGTAGCAAATTGTGACCCACTTTTGAATATCGGTAATAACTAAGAATTTTCATAATAACATCACAGCGACGGAATGTGTTTCGAATGTTTGTCAATTTTATAAACTAACGATGAGCTATTCGTTGTGCTCTAAAAACATGCTCAATAAATGCGATACTATGGGTCGTATTGATAAACTCTAGTTTTGAAAAGGAATTGAACAGAAACGGCCTGGTCTGTCTAGATATATCGGAGTTGCACTAGAACACGAATAGTACCAAAAAAATTCGGAGATTTCTGGGCTGCTTTCACGCTTCGTTCCTCCAGCTTATAGCTAGCGAATGGGATTTCTCGATAAAATTTATTTCTCGGGAAAATGAAAATTTTTTTAACGATTCCCGAGATTCTCGAAAATTCTCGAGAAATTTACAAAAATAAAGAAAAAGACCGATTAAGTAAAATAATATCAAATTTTAATACACCAATACCCCGCTTTGCGTCCTTAATTGATTATAAAATAATAAAACCGCTGTTTCAGTTTGCGTCGTTTCATTTTGCAACGACGCAAACTGAAACAGCGGTTTTCATGTAAATTCATACAAAATAAAATTAATTGGTACCTTAATTTTGAAAAAAATTTAATTTATTACATTTTTGAAGTAAAACAATTATAGTATGGTAAATATTATTTATTTCATGTATTTCCAACAAGTTCACAAACAAAAATAAAGCTATGAATTCATTAATTAATATTTTTTAACAAGAAAGTTTTACATCTTCTAACTAAATCATTCGGAATCTGAATCATCCTCGATGTCTGATGGGTCGACTTGTACAAACGAGGGCCTTATTTATTAGCTTTATAGCTTCTGAAATTTTTTTTGAAACTGAAATTCGTTCTTCTGCTTCTTCCTCTTCCTCTAAGCTACCTTCTTCCCTAGTTCTAAATTTATTCATTTCCATTAACGTTATTCATTTCCATCTCATTCCAATCTTCATTCGTAATGTTTTGTTCTGCATTCAACAGCTCATCGATATCAATTCCTTCCATTCCTTCAAAATTCGCATTTCTGGCGAGATTCTCAATTTCTAGACGAACCGCTGGTACATCATCGACCACTACTTGAGAACTAAGAGTATTGTTCCGTACACAATCCGGCCATAATTTTCGCCACACACCATTCATGCATGCATGAATGTTTCACTTCATCCCATGATTTGGAAATGTTGTCAACTGCTTGAAGGATGTTGTAACTTTTCCAAAATTCTTTCATGGTCACGTTATTTGTATCAGTGGAACTGAAGCGCTGGCGAGATGTTCGTCTTAGGTAATAGGCTTTGAAAGTTGAAATCACCCCCTGATCCATGGGCTGAATAAGCGGTGTGGTGTTTGGTGGTAAACAAATAAATTTAACCTTAGGGGAGATTTCGTTCACATACACTGGATGGCCTGGAGCATTATCTATTAAAACCATGCATTTAAAATCTAAATTCTCCTTGGAACAATAAGCCTTAAGTTCAGGCAAGCAACAATTCGTAACCCAGTCCTCGAACAAAATAGCTGTCATCCAGGCCTTTTTATTGGCCCTCCAATACAATGGAAGTTTATTTTTAGGGCAGTTCTTCATTGCTCTAGGATTTTGAGAGTTAAAAATTAGAAATGGCTTGAATTTGAAGGAACCATCGGCATTGCCTCCAAGGAGAAGGGTAAGTCGCTCTTTGCTGGTTTTATAACCTGGTACGGATTTTTCTTCGCTAGAGATGAACGTTCGTGTTGGTAATCTCTTCCAAAAAGTCCGGTTTCATCTACGTTGAAGATTTGTTTAGCAAAATAGCCCCCGTCACGAATTAATGAGATTAGCTCCCGTTTATAAAGATCAGCTGCAACAGTGTCTGCACTAGCTGCTTCTCCTTTCATTAACACGTTGTGGAGATTTGCGCGATTTTTAAAACGGTTAAACCACCCCCGACTTACCTCGAATTTTTCTGCGGCAACATTATTTGAAGAATAAGATGACGTGTCGGTTCCATTAGATGCAGTTGTGATGTTGGTCGGTGATTTTTTTACCAAATCTTCAAAAATACTTTTTGCTTTTTCTTGAATCACCATTTGACTCAATGGCATTCTTCTTTGGACTTGGAATTCTATCCAAATTAAAAGCAACGATTCCATTTTCATCATTAATGGCCCCCTGATTCGTGTCAATATTTTTGAATTTGTCTCGAAAGCTAGGTTGGTAGCACTTCTTATTTTATCGGCATTGCGATTACAAATTGTACGCACGGTTGTAGGTGCCAAATTGAGGGTTTTTGCAATGAATGAAGCCTTTTCACCAGCTTTAAATCTTCGTAAAATTTGCAATTTCACTTCAAGAGTAAGTTTTTTTCGACAATTCTTATGATTCAAATTACCTTTGCGCATTTTGGCTATCTAAAATTTGTTAAAGTACTAAATACATTTTCATATAAAATATCGCTTCTGGAAAAACTAACCTTACTAATTAATACAGAGACACTTTAATTTAGAGTCCGCAATCAATAAACACTCCAGGATTTAATTTTCAAGCCTATAGAGACTATTTTTTGGCACACAAAATAACGAAATTTCAAATAAAACTGACACCAACCGAAAACTGATTTACGTAAAAAAAACTGTCAACTGCGCTTGCGTATTTAACAAGCAAATTTGCACCGTACGAATACAAAAATAAATAGGGCCTCTTTCGTATTAATAATGTAGAGAGAAATTAAAAAAATATTTTTATATACAGACGCTTGAGATCAATCGAAGAATAGTCGACTTGATCATGGTGATGCAGAAACTTACTACACTGTAGATTTGTTAGTAAGCGAGGATCTTAACGATGCTCTCAACTTTCCCATTGAATTCCTCAATGAACAGAATTCATCTGGCATTCCCTTTCACGTATTGCTTTTGAAAAAGTGTGTTATCATAATGCTTCTACGAAATCTAAATCCTAAGAAAGGTATATGTGAAAATAATTTCTGATGGCAACAAAGGCAATACGGTTCTAATCCCTCGAATTGATTTTGCACCTTCTGAGACCAATCAACCATTTGTTTTGCGACGATGACATCTTCAGACGGCAGTGTTTTCCCATGGGCAAATGTATCTCTTCCCCGCTCAAGAAATTCTCCCCAAGTGGAAATAAGAATCGAACATAATCCACAGCAGGGAAAGCTTTTCAATGATGACCCTTAATTTTCTCGAAATGTTGTTTTTAAAGAAACCCTGTAGTTTATTTTTTAATAAAAATTGTTCGTACAAATAATTGCGATCTATTTAAAAAATATTTAACTACACTTTGCTGGGAAGAAACGGGGGCGAAGCGCCCCAGAACAACCTAGTTTGAATATAATTTAAAACTTCTAAAATATTTTTGGAATTGTCGTGTCGTCGCTATTCTACATATTTTATAAATTTAGCTATACCGATTAAGTAAGTTAATTTGATTTATTGTTATGAGCGGTAAACCGTTTCTTTGCCCCCAATTCACCTTAATTAGTACATTTCTATACCCAAAATTTGTGGTAATCATATTTACTTTATTAATAATTGTTCGCCCCACTATATATATACAAAAAATTAATGTTAATAGATAATCTCTAATGAACCCTAAAATTTAACCTCGTTTCGGCGAAATAATATCCGTAATTAATAAACAGAAACAAATGAAGCAAAATTAAGCCTAATCAATGTCAAAAATATAAAAGCACCATAAATTTTAACTATATAACCTCCTAGTTCCAAACTTTATTATATTTATACACCTTCGCACAACTTTCCATTTTAAATTCTGGTAATTTTTTTGTTACAGTAGAATTTATATATCTATATAGAAATAGATTGTGACTGTATCTGTGCAGAACTTTAAGATAAATCACTTTCGCTTCAATTAAAATTTTTATTATAATATTTTATGGATACCACATAAATCAAATATCATGACAAATCAAAATCAAATTAATTACATAATTCACTTTTATTTATATTCTTCAATTAAATTTTGTTGGTACGAGTATTTTAATAATTTTCTTCTACTTTGCGTTTTCTTCTTATTGTTTTTGTAGATATTCTGCAAAGAAAAATTAAAATACTATAAAACTACATAGCCATAATAATTTTTCATCCCTTTTAGTACCTTTTGAGGGATTTATTGCTTTAATGATAAGGAATAATAAACCGAGACCAAAGTAGATGTAAAATTTAAGGTATTATTGGGTTTGATTGGTAACACGAATTTCTTTGTTTGTGTGTTGCTGATAATCGCAATTTTTTCAGTTTCCAAATTAATCAAAACTTTCTAAAGATATCGAATATTTTATGCAATTAGAATTTTTATATCGAAATTTCTATAATCATTTTCGGCATAACACAGGTCGGCTAGAAAAGGTAATTTTACTGATCTATCATTTTGATCTATAAACATACTGAGAACTCATCTATCACAAAAGTGAGACAATAGTGTGTATATTTCTCGACATCTTTCCTTCTTACGCTCCCAGACTAGAGTCAAGCTCAATTATGATCTTCTTTCCACGTGATTTCGATATGTATTAGACAGGGACAGTGCTAATCTTGATAATTCATTAATGCGCATCACTAATGAGATGATTTTTTTATTTTCGCCTCAAAAGAGAAACACCTTCATAGGTCTTTAGGGTTTATGAGGCACGAATCCTGTTAGATGTCGCTTCTGGATGATCTTCAGTTCAATACAACAAGAATTTTTGTCTAATACTCCATCGCGTAATAACTTGAAATGCTGGTTATTGAATTGTACTTCAACTACTCCGCTATTATGTATACATGATTTCTGATGTCCGTCTATCAACCATATCAAGTATAGAACCATAGACAAGTATAACAATACATTGAGCATATGATGCATATGATGCATTGTGCACTATATGAATTCTCAGCCGGGACCATACCAGACGGAACTATGCCAGCCGGAACCAAACGAAAAATGACACGGTTCATAGTTTTATCAGTCGGAATCATCAGGAAATTATGCAATGAGTACAATGTACTAAAATGGTTGTGATACATATCACCTTACAGCTGGAACCATAACAAGATCATCCGGAACCACTACAAAATCAGCCGGAACCATACAAATCCGGGTGGAACCCTACTCTACACAACCAGATGAACTAAGACAAAAAAAGCTAATGCGAACTATATTTCCGGCTTCTAGGGGCAAAGCTTCCAGAACTAGAACCATTAAGAGCTTTCAAAATGAGCACAATATGCTTAAATGGTTGTGCAACATGTAAGCTTTCAGCTAGTGTAATATCAAGAAATATTACAATTTGTCCCATACTTGGTTTGGTTCTTGCAGGCTTCATATGAGTCCGCTGTCATCATATGGTTTCGTCTGATATTGTACAGGTTCCGGTTGACATTGTTGGGTTTCCAACTAAAATCTGATATGTTGCGCAACCGGTTAAGCGCATTGTACTCATTGGGCAATCTCTAATGGTTTCCGCAGACAATACTTTGATTCCGGTTGGCTTATTGGTCCTGGCTGATAAATCAGATAGCGCACAATGAAATCCAGTAGACTACTTGTTCCATATTTTGTTTAGTTTCGGCTCGTCATTTAGTTCCGGCCATTCTCGTGGTTCCGGTGAACTTGTAATGATTCATGCTGGAAGTTCCATATAAGCGCAGTATGTTCATTGTTCAAGCACCTAATGTTTACGGCTGTTAAAATCTCAGTTCCAGCTTTTTTTTAATTGATTTTGGCTGGCTTATTATTTTTTCCGAATGACAAATCAGATAACACACTACGATGTACAATGGATTGTGTGACTTGTGCCATATTTGGTTTTGTTCTGGCTCACTTCTTATTGTATCGGCTGAAATTGTAGCGGTTTCCCGGCTGTAAGCTTAAATGCTGCACAACCATTTAAGCGCATTGTGCAAACTCCTAATGCTTACGCCTGATAACATTTTTATTACGGTTGATCATTCAGAATTTCTGCAATCCTAATGCAGCACAAAGCACTATACTATAAAAGAACAAACGAGAACTGGCAATAATGTGGTTTGATGATCAGTGCTGACAATATGTTGAAAAGCAACAGAAATTACTTGTTAATAGAGTTACACTAGTGTAGTGCAGAATGACCTTCTATAAAGAATTATTTAAGATTTTGTCTAGGTACATAATTCGATAAACTGTGAACCTAAATGTCTAATACGTTTGCATATAAGGCTTGTACGTATTTTAATTGTATATTAGATTCTTATTTTTGTAGTCAATAAAGCTGTTTAGTCAAGAAACTTTTTTCAAATCAACCCCGATTTGCTCTCATACTCAACCTCAAAACGCGATTAGCATTATTTATTTGAAAAAAATAAACTGTACAAGAGGTAAATCAAAATTCCCCCCCCCCCCCCTATAACACCATCAATCTCCAAACCAATAATAAAAATCCACCTTTCACATATTAGGCTCACATGGGCCATCAAATTGACATAGTCAGTAGATGTCTATCTGGCAAAATCTCGAATGTCCAAACATGTAAAATTAAATACTACCTCAAGTATGTCCCATTGGATTTGTACAGTCAGATCGGCATTCATTTTGCAAAATCTTGATCTAAAAACCTTTTATCGGTCAAGCATGGGGTTGGTCGGCTATTGTACAGATATCTTTTACTTTGTTAAAATCAAATCTACATTCCCGATATTTTCGGTGAATCTGCATTATTCACATATTTGTTTAATGTTTCAATTTTATTTCAGTTTGAAACTATATTACCGGTATTTTCAATCGGCTTTCCGAATCGAATTTGCCTCAAGAGTACCAACTAACTTTAATAGTATGACTTTTGCTGACAAACTGAGCTTTTTCCCATTTCATCAACATTTCATCAACCCATTTGGTATTTGGAAACGGCAGTTGTGGTGCTGATCATTGCATACTTAAAATGTTGGTCATATGGAAATCTAATTTTGAATAGTTTATTATTTAAACCAAATCACGCAAGAATTTATCAATCTTCCTATTCTTGATATGGGCAATGTGGGTGTTCTCATTTTGAGCAACACCTCATTTAAATTCAACTTTTATTTTTCCGAGGGGAACAGTAACATTCTTTGCACAATAGTTAAATATTTCTTCAGATTTTATTTATTTTTGGGATCAACCGATGACGTCGCATATAGCCTGATTCTTCTTTTTTATGATCCACGTTATTTCATAATGTCAATGTCAACTGTTAATGGTAAACAGCTGACAAACAAGCCCACCTGTTTTTTAAGATGTTACTTCAAGTATGTCAACTTCTTTTTATCTTTTTTCTTTTTGGTACATTGTTGCAATCTCATTAGAATTTTGTCCACATTATGCAGCGCCGTTCCATAGTAATTTTCCTATACGTAATTTGTCTTTAGTGCAGCATCATCAGTTTCCACTATCGATGTAGTATGTCTACGTTCTTGGTCAGTTGATTAGGCTTTAATGTTATGTAGGAATGTTGCAATATTGTTTTAAACCAAAACCTGCATCTATATTACGAGGTTTGTATATATCGTATCCAAAATCTTGAATCCCGAATAATTTTTCAATTACCTCGCGTTATGGCGTTGTAGTTTCATGGGCAACAATTATGAATGCGCAGTAGCAAAAAATAAATAAAAAAGGGAAGAGTGAATATGTTGTTGCCATAATTTTTGTTGACTTTATTTTACCACAAATTTATACATAGATTTTGAATGCACTTGATTTCTAAAATGAAAAATTTAACTTTTCGGACTTATGGTAAAACTGTTTCATCATTCCAGCTTGAGTTTCAAAAATCAACAAGGTTAATCTTCGTTCGAAGCCGTTCACTATGGCACATTTCAAAACAGGATTTAATAAAACAGGACATCACAAAACAGTACATGGTACGAAACAGGACCGATAAAAACAGTACATGGTACACTAAAGTACATTTTACTGAACTTTAAGCTGGAGGATTTTTTCAGCTTGATTTGTTAAATATTTTTTATTGAATACGTTTAGTAATTAGGATATTATCAAGTGGATATTTGCCTTCACCTAGAGTAATTAGACAGTATACTATATAGAATTATAATTGCTTTAGTTATAATAAAATATCCCTTCACCTAACAATATATAACATTATTTTTATTTAAATCGCTAATACTTGATCGTTGCAAAATAGATCAAAAATTAAAATAAATATATAAATAAATATATCCCTTTTTAACCAAAAAAAAATGGCTCAATTTAAGTCCAAACCACACAAATGTGTGAATAAAAAACCATAGTATGTAATGGCGTTTTTGATAAAAAATTTCGCTTGATTTGAAGTACAACCAACACAATTGTGTGTATAATTATTGTGTTTTTTCGGCCGAAAATAAGTTTGAAAGGAATGCACAAATGTGTATGTTGGTTCAAAAAACATACAAAAATAAATTTTTGACATGGTACTTTTCCGTACCCAAGTAACATTTGATAGAGCTACTAGTAGCGGTGTTGCTCTACTGCAGCTTTACACGGCTTCTCCACCTGCTATCTGAATGCTATTGCAATCTACTTTCTCTTTCTATCAAAATTTGCCAAGATGGAGTCTGGTGTGGTAAACTTGCTATAATTTGACGTTTAGAAATCATTCTTAAAAAATATTTATATAATTTTATTAATATAATTTTTTAAAATTTATGTGGTTATTTATTTTTTATTTATTGAAATATGTATGTATCACCAGTATGAAAGCGAAAAAATGTAATAGACGCAATATTGAAATTAAATATTGATGTATCGCCATATTGAAACGTCAAAATATGCATGCTATCTGTATGCTATCGAGTTATGCCGACATAGTATGTATTCATAGCATACAGATAGCATATAAATATTATTGCGTGTCTCCACTTGCCATTTGATCGAAATTTTCTAGCATAACTAGATAGCAATAGCAGGTGGAGAGTCCATGTTAGAAGAGCAAGCTGGTAGCTGTTTTCTCTATATCAGTAGTAATGGATGCTTCAAGCTTTAGTAGAAAAATTGTTTGCTCTATAAATTATGTTTTAGTCACTCTAAGCTTTAATATTTTATAGAGCTTATTGTTCTATTTTGTAGCTTTATAAGCTAATTTAGAGCATATAAAATTACAGTAATGGAGCATATCAAATTTTAGAGCTATTAATTTTTAATTAGCATTAATATAGCAACATCAGCTCTACTTCAGCTCACTTAAAGCCATGAGCTTTATACGAATCAGCTCGAAAGGAATATAAATTGTAGTTTATTTAAAGCACATTTAAGAAAACAATAAAATAATTTTTCATGTGATTTAATGGTTTTGATAGATCAGGACTATAGAAAATAAGTGCGACGAAGCAACAAAGCATTATTCTATTTTAATTATTTATTTATTTAAATTGTGAAAACGTGCAAAATGTATAGCTCCCTAGACGTTGAAAGTACTTCTTTGCTTGGCGCACTAATTTTGAAGTCTCCTGTGTACTTCAACCGTAGGAACTGGAGCGGTTGCCATGCTCTCTGCGATCAAATCGAACTTGGGTTGAGGCGAACAAGTGACGTTAGGATTCTTAAACCTGTTACACGTCGTACCAGTTGGGGTGTCACAATCACTTTCGTACACATCGTCCTCGGTTGTCATATATGTTGAAAGTAATTCTTCCTCAATTTGTTCCGCCATGATCTAGCCATCCAATTTGTTTTATTTGGCTATTCGTACGGATTTTTAATAATTTTATTTCTTTTAATTGGTGGATACCAGAACACACCATTGTGTTCTAACGCTTCCGGAATAATTCTAAGCGTATATCCCTATATTGACGTCTCTTAAATTATTTTATATAACATTTTAGTTATTTATACTATCATATAAATATAATTTTTGTGAATTCTGGAATATATATGAATATATACAAAATTATTATTATTATTTATTTTAATTGCAATCTAAAATACTTACGCTTGGGTGTATGGTCGACTATAAATGACAGATCCACTAAAAAAACTTTTCGCTTTAATAAAACGTTTAATGCAACTCAACAGAGCTACTAACTCTATATATAAAACACACAAGCATTTATAGAGCACCAAGTTTAAAAGAAGAGAGAAAAAAGCTAACCTGCTCTATGGAGTCTTATTATTGTAGAAAATTAATTTTCAATAAAGTTAATAGCTCCACAAGAGCCTGACGTGACCATGACAACTTTATATCGTTATAATTGGTAATCAGTTCTAATTGTTGACAACTATATAGCAGTTGCCACGATCTATAAGAAAAAATATATGTATGTACTAATGCCGCATTAAGAAAATTGGGCGATTCCGGCGTTTAGTCATTCTGTTTTTTTAGATAATTCATATCATTATGAAAATATCTATAATTTTTAAATATTTGAAATAGATTTTGTAAAATACTGCAAATTCGCATAAAATCTAACCTAAATTTTTTACAGATTTTTTATTTTTATTTTTTTTTATTTTATTTTTTTAAGTAATTAAAAAGTATTGTCGAGGCGCAATAAAACTATCCGCACTATCTTATAAACATTCACCATAAAAAATAAACGGCACTTAGCAGTACCTTTAAAAACTATAGGCACATAATATATATTCTGTAATAATATAATTATTTATGTTATCCATCATTATTTTAACAAAAAATTAAATATGTAAAATTAAAAACAAAAAATTTGAAAATTTTGCATTGAATTGTCATTAAGTATATATATTAATATTATTATCTAAAATAGTTTTGGTATATTTTATTTTATTATAAAATCAAATGATTCTATTATCGATCTTATCTAAAGGCATGAGCTGTATTAAATATCAATCACAAGAGCTACAAGCTCGATAGTAATAACTTGATACGAGACCCTGATTTCTCAATTATAGAAGTAATAGCTCTATGTAAGCTATTTTTTAAATTCTTCAAGAGGAAAAATATTGCTCTAAAATGCGCCAAACTAGCTCGATATAACTTCTAAATAAGCTTCAAGAACGCTGCTAGAGCAATATTTAAAGTTAAGTGCTCTATTATACAGCTCTATAAGCGCTTCTAGAGTATATATGGAGCCCAAATTGTTACTTGGGTACCCACACAACTAGTTATTAAAACCGTAAAATTGACTATTTTTGTGGTGTTCTCTTTTAATATGTACTGTTTTGCGATGTACTCTTCCGTACCATGAACTTTAGCGTACCATGTACTGTTTTGTGATATCCTGTTTTGTGACATCCTGTTTTAGCACATCCTGTTGTGAAATGTGTCGTTTCGTATGAGACCCTCTTCGTTCGATGAAAATTTATTCTTCAACTAACTTTAAATCTTTTAATTTATCGTTGTCATTTTTTGTAAATGCTTGCATTAAAGCTGCCACCTCCGTACACAGTTTTCCTACGAATATCACTAGCTTTTCCAACTAATGAAAAAAATTGAACAACTAAGTTTTATTTCTAATCCGCCAAAACTGTAGAGATGTAGCAGTTTTTTTTATGAAAACTCGACATTTCCGAAAAAATTTAAAATCGATTTAAACTAATTTTGTTTAAAATAAAATTTACAAACATTTTGCTATTAATGATTTTTTCGTTTCAAAATATTTGCAAGAAACGAAAAAGCTCTTATTAAAACTCTCACTTCCGGTAGACCAATTGTAGCCAAATGGCTCTTGTGCTTTCAGTCAATCCGCATGTACAGTATACAGATGCTGAATTATCGTCAAAAACTGTTTAACTTTATTTTGCTTTGTAAAATAATAGAGAAAAAATTTTGACCTCGAGATTTTTGCACATTGAAAAGGTAATTTTTATAAAATCTATGTGTCTACGTGTATATGTGGTGCCGTGCCGACGAAATGTTGTATAGCCTCTTTACAGCCCAGATATGTAAACCGATCGAGTGAAGTTCTTATTTAAGCTTTTTCCATAAATTGAAAGATCACATTTATTTTCGGTCCTATAGCTTCCATAGGAGCTTTTTATTTTTTGAAAATATTTTGAAAAGTTTACGATTGACGAGAAAAACTATAAGTTAAAAAATTCTAAATAAAATTTCCAATAATACCAATCTAGATGATTTTTTCAATATTTAAGCGCAAATGACTATTTTTGTCATATAACGTTTTGTTTTAACAAAAACTCGACATCTGTACAGCCAAGATGGAAAGATTGAGGAGGATGAAACTTGCGATGTCCAAGATCCCAGCAAAGTTTGACCAATCTCGGTATACCGGAAGTGCAGGCAGCTTTTATAAGAGCTTTCTCGTTTCATGCAATTGTTTTAAAAATAATCGCCTAAATGTTTGTATAGCTTCTCTACAACCGAAACGAATTAACTGACCGGGATTTTATCTTCATATCGAAGTTTTTCTCATAATATGGGAGATCTGAATGACTTTTGGCTGAAATCGGTCTACCGGAAGTGACAGCCTCCATAGGAGCTTTCCGTTAGTAACAAATATTTTAAGAAGTAAATCATTTGTAAGAAACACGTTTAAAAATTTTAAAAATTTAATTTAATTTTGCATCAATATCGGCTCAGTCAACTTTTACAAAATTTAAACGGAAATTACCATTAATGACAAAAAAACTGTTTTGTTTTACAAAATTTGGACAGCCTAGACGGACTATCGAAATATTAATTATTAATAATTATCGAAAATTATCGAAATAAAACTTAATACTTAAGCTTTATCCATAAGTTAGGTGGCCCTAGTGATGATGGACTAAATCGGTCGATCAGAAGTAGCAGTTTCCATAGGAGCTTTTTATACCTTGCAAATATTTTGTAAAGTATATCATACTAGCTGACCTGTGACTAAGTCTCGTGAGTACATTTTATTGAATTTTTAGTTAAGAAATGATTAGAAAGATTTTTTAAGATGCAAATTTGATGCACTTTTATCAAAAATAAAGTAAATTCATATACGCGGTTAATTTTTAATTCTTAAATGGCAAGCACATGCTCTAATCCACACAGTATGACTTACGTGTCAAATCAAATTTTCATATTGCACACGGGAAGCTCGCGCTCGGGATCATATGACCATTTACGCGCCCAAACCGAATATTCAAATCTCAAACAGGAAGCACGTGGCTCGGAATCACATGATCACTTACGCGCCCAAACCAAATATTCAAATCTTAACTTCGGCTGGAGACATTTTCATTAGCCACTGCAGCAGTTGTTTTACGAAATAAATCCAACTGCTTTTCGTTTAGCAGTTGAATTCGTAATTCAACTTTTTCGGCTCCTCGAACTGTATCGAGGACTTGCACTTCTACGGTTCTTCTCGATGGAGTTGGTAAGCCGATCATAGCGCAAGAAAGTCCGTGCTGAATAAGAATTATGTTGATATCATGGAGAGCCAAATTTTTTGCTACATTTTCAGCTGTAATCAAGAGTCATGTCATCTGCATACTTCATCCAGAGATAAACAGGTTTTGAAGGTTGACAAAAGCAACAAATATAAGCGAAGGTCTCTCGAAGCTGTCCTGGCATTTAAAAGACTGCTGTTTCTGTTAAGCTGTGATCCCATTCATCATCGTTTACCAGACCGCGTGCAGCTGTAGCTTCTCTGAAGGTTTTATAAATAAAACCGTTGAATGTTCGTACAAATTCAAAGTTGGTGGAACCTCGAATATGTAGCAAAAGCAGCCGCAGGAACAAACGCTCCTCATCTCTCAAGTTTACTGTATATATTCGTACAACAACCTTCTCCCCCAACTCTTTGACGAAGTTACTATTTACCGCGTACGTAATCGTAATGGTGGGGAATGTGAGTATATAGGAAATGTCATGCGTTTTGATCATTGAAGTTGAGGTGAAAAAATGACTCAAGCTTCGTTCGGCCAGTTTGTGCTACAAGCAATGCTTCATCCTCATTACCTGCTTCGAATGTAATTATTTGTTGATTCGGTAGGTGGACCGAAAAACGCATCACGGCATAAGATGGATCATGCATTTTGGACTCGATAAAAAATAATTTGATATCGTGGTTTTCAACAAAGTAGCTGACATTTTTGGTCATCAAAATATAAATCATGGTTTGCTATGAAGCAAGGGGAATTAAAACTGTCATAACAATGAATATGACAATTCTCGTCCCACCTGTAGACGTACAAACCAACGCTATCTACATTCAATGAATATCGTCAATAACAAATTCAGGGGTTTAATAAAGAAAACTCATGGCAAACTCACATAGCGTCAAATCTTGGAAATTTTTTCTCGAACCACCTGAGGTACCCGTTTCGGGAACTTTCCGGTGAAATTTTTCCGAGTTTTCTAGCCTTTGCACAGCGCAATATTTATGTCGATCTACCCTTAAAAATTTAATCGGAGCATGTTTAGGGGGTCATTTTAGGGTTTAGTTTGAAAAAATTAAGAGTATTAATATATAGAAATAGATTACGCCAATTTTCGAATATTTAAATATTTATAATTAATTCTACCTAAAGTGTGGGCACATCGAATTTGTACAGTCAGCCATTCATTCATTCATTTTGCAAAATCTTGATATACAAACCAAAAAATGTATAGATATATTTTACTTTGTTAAAATCAAATCTGCATAACCGAAATTTTCGGTGAATCTGCATTATCGACATATTTGTTTAATTTTAATCTTTTACACTTTTATCGATCCTGGGATTCGGGATAACAAAAATTAAATTTCCGGGGATTTCCTGGGAACCGGGAGGAATTTCATGTTAATTTTTTAATTATTCTCGTATTGGTTCTAAAGGAAAACACAAACTTGTATGTATGCAGGCATAAAATAAAATATACATAAGAGGACTCATGTAGAGATTCCGAGGTTAATTTATTTTACTTTTGGCAATCTGTATAAACCTAACAAGAACAATGAACTATAAAATAACTATGCCGATATGTTTATAAGATTCATATATATGGATTAAATATAGAAAAAATAATAATTTGTGTATATAAATATACTAAAACTATAAAATAAGATTAACCTCGGAAAAACCTGCCTATAAAATTTGCACTACTTGATTTCTCTTATATATTTATTGCTCGATGATGCAGGTCTATAAGGTTTTTCGCTGTGTTTACGATTTATAGGCCTCCATACATACAAACTCTATATAATGTGAAATGGCCATTTGATACATAGGCACTGGAAATAGCTATTATTTTTAATGCCATGAAAAAAATTCTCTAGGGAATATAAATATAAAATTGGCTATAAATTTGGTTAATCAGGTAATTCCAGGTTTTTGGAAATGAGGCCATATATTAGTATCAATGCAAATCTCGAGGAACCGCTCGAGATCAGTTCGGTTGTTTTTAGATGGAGCATCACTCCTAGAAGTTTCTAGGATCTTGGAATTTGCAGTTTTAGTAACTGTACATTGGGAACACTCTCTGTAGCTAGTTTGTCCTTTTAGTATTGTTGCAATTTCATCAGAATGTTACCAGAATTAACCAGTGTCGTTTCAGCAGTGCAGCATCATCAGTTTCCTCTATCATTGTAGTGTGTATAGGTCAATAATCTTATCCACTTTCTTGGTTGATTACGCTATAATCTTATGTAGCAATAACTATTTTTAACCAAAACCTGCATTTTAATGCCAGCTTTGTTTATATTAACGCATCAAAAATTATGCATCCCGTATATATACCAGACTTTATTTTACCGTAAATGTATACATGGACCTCGAATGTACTACACTTGATTGCTAAAACGAAAAATTTATCTTTCCGGACTTTTGGCATTAACCGTGTCGTATAATCGTGGATCATCGTTTCTGCTTAAATTTCAAAACAAGCCCAATCCTTGTTGGTTGAAAATTTAATCTTTGTTATCATTTTTGTAAATGCTAAACTTTTCATCATTATCATAAAAAATTGGAAAAGTTGCCACCTTCGGTACACAGATTTCCCAAAAATTTCGCAAATTGCTTTCAAGAATTACAAGAAGAAAAAAATTCAAGAATGAAGTTTTATAGATTCAGAATTTTTATGAACAAAGGTTAATTTTTTTATCAAAACTCGAAATTTCCGGTAAAATTTAAAATTGATTTGAACTAATTTTGCTTAAATTAATATTTACCAACTTTTTGTTATTAATCATTTTTTTCGTAATTGCTATATATTTCAAAATATTTGCAAGACACGAAAAAGCTCTTATGGAAGCTGGCACTTCCGGTAGACCGATTTTGGACAAAGATTACTGGAATTTACTTGCGCTATAAGTCAATCAGCATATGCAGTACAGATGCCGAATTATTGTTGAAAAACTGTTATCCTTTATTTTTCATAGCAAAATAATTCACCAACAGTTGACCTCGAGAGCTTTGCATATTGAAAAAGTTTTTATAAAATGTGTGTACGTGTGTATGTGGAGCCGAGCCGTGTAAATATTTTAACTTCTCTACAGCCCAGATGAATAGACCGATCGGGGTGAAATTCAAACTTAAGCTTTTTTGATTAATTGGGAGATCACATTTATTTTTGGCTAAATCGGTTCACCGGAGGAGGCAGCTTCCATAGGAGTTTTTTGTGTTATGCAAATATTCCGAAAAGTTTATTACTGCGGAGAAAAACGATTTTTAATTAAAAAATTCTAAATAGAATTTTCAATAATACCACTCTAGCTCATTTTTCAATATTTAAGCGGAAATGACGATTTTTGTCAAATAACGGATTTTTTAACAAAAAATCGACATCTAAATTTACCCGACCTCGGTATACCGGAAGTGACAGATATTATAAGAGCTTTCCCGTTTCTTGCAATTGTTTTGAAAATAATTTTGCAATAATATCGGTTCAGATTCGTATTCCAAAATTCAAGCGGAAATCATACAGAATTTAGACCTCTAGATTTTTATAGATTTACTATTCGCTATATTGCGGAAGTCAGAAAAGTATATTAAAAAAAATCTCTGTGCGTAGTGCCGTGTAGACTTAGACTAAATGTTTGTATAGCTTATGTACAACTTGATCGAATTGACTGACTGAGATTAAACTTAATATTTAGTTATTTTCATAAATTGGTAGATCTCAATGATTTATGGCTAAAATCGGTCTACCAGAAGTGCCAGCCTCCATAGCAGCTTTCCGTTTTTAACAAATATTTTAGAAAGTATAACATGTACACAAGAAACACGTTTACAAATCGAAAATTTTTAAATCAATTATGCATCAATATCAGCCCAGATCAGTTTTCCAAAATTTAAGCGGAAATGATGATTATTGACAAAAAAAACTGTTTTTTAAATAAATTTATACAACCTAGACGTATCGAAACAAAGCTTCATACTTAAATTTTCACCATATGTTAGGAGGCCCCAATGATGTATGGTCTAAATCGGCCTACCGGTAGCAGCTTCTATAGGAGCTTTTTATATCTTGCACATATTTTTTAAAGAATTTCATTTATGATAAAAACGACAATCAACTAAGAGAATACAAATTAATTCTGCAACAATACCGAGCCAGAACATTTTTCCAAAATCAACGGAAACGACGTTTTTTCTTACAAAAAACTGTTTTTCAAAAAAAATTAGGTCCCTATACAGCCCACGGATTAATTGATCGGATTGAAACTACATTCTTAAACTTTTACCATAAATTAGGATACCCCATTGATTTTTGGCTTACCCACTAAAAGTAGCAGCTTTCATAGTTTTTTCGTTTTTTTTTTCAAATATTTTGAAATGTTTCCATTTACGAAGAAACGATTAAAAACAAAAAGATAAATTACTATTTGACTTTTTGTTAAATGTTATCGTCATAAAAAGTCGCTGTTTTACTCCACATCCCTACATTCTAGGTGGATGGATAATTCGGATAAAATTGTATACTAAAACTTTTTCCATTAATTGAGAGATTCTTGCGAAATTTGGTGAAAATCTGTGTACGGGAAGTGGCAGCTTAAATGGGAGCTCCTGAAATATTAACAATGATGTCGAAAAATTGAGCATTGATAAAAAATTACAAATAAAATATTTAAATAAATTTAAAAATTTATTTTTCAACCAACCTGACAGATTTAGAAAAAATCTGGTAAGTTGTGTGCCTTAGAAACCAAATGTGTTATATTAGATTTTGGTCAAAACGTATACAACCTTCCATGTCTCTTCAAAATCGTCATTTCCGGTGACTCGACGTTAGCCAAACATCATTGGGATGTCCGGAACTTTGAAAAAGCCTAAGTATTAAATTTTACATTTATCAGTCAATCCACATGTGCTGTAGAAATACCGAATTCTCGTTAAGAAACAGTTTTTCAAATCTGTCCCTCTTGTCACTTCCGCTAGACTGATTTCGATCAAAATTCGAAGGGGGCTCCCAAATATTGAAAGAAGCTTAAGAAAAAGAGTAAATAAAAGTTTCACCCTCTTCAGGCAACCGGTCTGGTTTCAAGAGCTCTAAAAGATATTTAGTCTGAGGTCCATATTTTTCAAGATTGCGAATTGGCGAAAGAGTGGACAAAAAGAGATTATTTTTGAAATGAGTTGCTGATTTCAAACCATTAAAACCTGATAAAATTATGAACTTTGCCCGATTTAATATATTTATGAATTCTATTCTAAAGCTTCTAAAGTGTGAAACTGACGTAAAAATATATCACCAACGTGCGAAATATAATAAAATATCCAATAAGTCTTTACCATTAAACTTTATTGTAATCTAGATTTACAACTTTACAAAAACGTGTATCGTACGTCTTTTCCAAATATTGCCATAACTATCAAAAAGCTTATATGTAAATATAACAACTTTATTTTAGATTTTTTGCGATACCCTGATGATATCCTATTTTAAATAAATTTCAACCAAATAATTTCCGACAATCTACTACATACACAATTTAAAGGCATCGAACTAGAACTAAACAAATTTTTGTAAAAATTTTAAAAGCTTCGTCTGTGTACCCAATAAAGCTCATATGTATGTTTTGTTTTCTTATATATTCATTATGTCCCTGAAGGATGTATATATAATCATTTATAGTGTTCTCTTTATGAAATTTTCTTTTGTTTATTCGTATAAAGTTTATATTTCATTTAGTACTATATACAGAGCTTTATATATGTTGGGATGTTTTGTGGCGCACTCTTATTATAGAAAATCTAACAACAATTTCTTGAAAATAGCTTAGATTAAATTATTAAAGTAAATTTTGTTTTACCAAAATTTGTAAATTACATAACCTAAAATTTATATACATACATCTAAAAGAAAATGGTATCCTTTTTTAATACATAGTGTTGTCATGTTTTTGTGTATATGTATAAGGCATCAAATATGTTCTCTATGTATATAGTATACATATATATACACAATGTCATTAAGGATAATGATAGCAAAAAAAAAATAAATATTTTGAATAATTTTTTCGAAGTAGATCTATTTATTATTATTATTTTAGAATATAAATGTGTTACTGTCAAAAAAAGGACATCTTCATTTCATTTCATACTCCAGTCTCTGGCTATACATGAGAAATATAAAATGAGGAATGTACTTTGTGTATATATAGAACCCCAAAAAAAAATTATAAGCAAAAGGATATTCATTATAAATATTTATTTACATTTCAAATGAAGTTCTCGTTGGTACGCATATTGTTATTTAAATAAATCGGTTTGAATGGAAGGATATTCTTCATCCGCACACACACACACACATTCACAAAAAATTCCGAATTTATATTATGAAATCTAGGAGAGGAAGGGACTCCGCAAAAACTATTAATAATTAATGAACATTTATACCAATGGTGTATTACTTAGCCAAAATGTCAATTCTATATTTGGCTAAGTCACAAATTAGCGCTACTTTGAGATTTTCCGCAATTTTCTGCTAAATTTGAGACAAAACATTTTCTACGTACAAAGATTGTATACAAATTCGTTATTGTTGGAAAAATACTTGTCATTTTATTATTACCATCATTATTAAAGTTGTCGTTTACTGGTTGCCATAAAATCCACTTTGTTTTTCATACCCACCCCGAAGAAAAACATTTTCACAAAAAAAAACAAAAGAACGTCGTCGACTACGACCGACGACAAAAGAAAAATTAGATCTGGTATTTTATGTTATTTGTTTATTTGTGTTTGGGATAATTTGATAAATTATTTTACTTAATAGTTTATTTGCTGATTGAATGAAAGAATTGTGTTATTTGGAAAATAATGTAACAATTTTTCTTATTCAACCTCTGATAGGAATGAATATCATCTGTGTATGTATTTGTTTCCCGAGTCAAGATGGATAGATTATGTATTTTTGGTGTTGTTATTGTTCCTTTTGTACTCGTAAGATATAAATATTTTTGTTATTTTTGAATGACTGTTTGATAGATAAGAAGGCAAAAAGACCAAACTAAAATTAGATAAGTTCCTCGTATTGTTTTGGATTGTGCTGTTGCGGAAAGGAAAATTTCGATCTATTGTATTATAGGGGCAATAAAATTCGTTCTATGTAACAATGCGATATTATGGAATAATAACATATTATGTATCATGTTACAAATAGATGATTGCGTTGTGTTTGTAATGCTATCGTTAACTCAATCACACATAATAGTCTTGTGTTTTGATGCTGAGATATAATAATATATTTTTTGGGTGGAATCTAACATTATGTTATGCGGTTATATTAAATTTATATTTTGATTTAGTGTTACGTAATGAACTTAGTGATACAATATATAGATAACGCCTTCGTTTTGGGATTACATACACGAAGGCCAGCATTGTATTTTCTATATACAATGTTGTCAAGTATTTGATTTATTTATTATCTAATTAACTTAATGAATAATTTAGTTTGTTTAATGACCTAATTTTACGGTTAATAAAATATCAGCGTCGTATATCAATATAATAAAAATGGTCTTAGTGACAATCCAGGATTATTTCAACGTACGTTATAGAACTAACGTTAATACTTTAAGATATCTGAACGATTTCTTAATCGTTTATTACTAATCAACATATTATAGTTAAAGTCACCACAGCAAACAATTTTTATATACTGGGATTAGTATTGAGAAAAAATCATTTGTAAATCATCAATATCTTCAGGATGAGTTGGTGGTGGATTATAAATAATCAAAAAAAAAATTTTACTACCACATTCCTCAAGTTCCTATACTTCCAATTTATAAAATGTTCCAGCATTTAGTGTGAACTGACTTAAGAACTGTTAAGAAAAGTTTCAGTTAAAATAAGATAGTGCACGTCCAACATAATACAAACTTCATCAAAATGCACGTTCGTGAAGTTTATCCTAAATCTGTCCTAAAAACAACAATAACAAAATATTTGTATATGTATTTGTATAATGTCTCGATAAAACGAATTATACAAATATTTTCTAACAAAAATTTAAATTTTTTTGAATGTTTTCGGAAATCTCTTATAAACCAGTATTAATTAAAGTAAATATTGAGATGCTACTAGGCCCTATCTAATAGAAAAACTAGTTTATTTTATTAAAATTGGGATTTTAGGGTGTTTAGGACAGCGAAATTGGCATCTACTCTCTATAAATCACTTGTAAGGTTTTCCTAAGTTTTCTCGGAAAAGCTCAGGAACCCAACACCAAAATGATTTATATTTTATCAATCTTCCAGGTCACATTAAACATCAAAACACCTCAATTTTGCCCAATTGGGGGATCACGGTGTTTGGGATAGGGAAGATGGCATCTACTCTCTATAAATCACTTGTAAGGTTTTCTCCGAAAATCCTAGGAATCCAACACCAGAATTACTTATATTTTAAGAATTGTCTGGGTCACATTAAAGGTAAAAAACCTCAATTTTGACCAAACAGGGGTATTAGGGTGTTTAGGACAGCGAAGATGGCATATACTCTCTATAAATTTCTAAGGAAAACCTTACAAGTGATTTATAGAGAGTAGATGTCATCTTCGCTGCCCTAAACACCATAAAATCGCGATTTTAACAAAAGCGAAGTTTTTCTATTAGATAAGGCGTAGTAGCATCTCAATACTTACATTAGTTATTACTGGTTTATAAGACATTCCCGAAAACATTCAGAAAAATTAAAATTGTCTCTATTTATCGATGTATCTATTTATTGTAAAATTCGTTCTATCGAGACATTATACAAATACATATACACATATTTCGTTATTGTTTCTTTTAAAGACAGATTTGATTTAGGACAAACTTCACCAACATGTACAGAATTGTGAAATTTGTACTAAACGAATCTTTTTTTTTTTTTTTTTTTTTGTTTTTTTTTTAGGGCAGATCTAGGACAAACTTCACGCGAATTCAAAATGCTTTACTAAGCTTCGAATATTTTAATGGCCAAAATTAATACAAGAATGAATATTTAACTGATTATCACATAGAAGAGCATTTATATTAATTAAATTATTATATTTTATTAAACTATCGTTGAATCCATTGCTGCAGACATTGGAAACATCTCCCGCAGAGGCACATTTGACCGACAAATTTTCCTTTTCAACTACCTAATAAGCACACCAGTATAGGCCAGTTATAATAGGATCAAGTACCTTACTACAAAGTTCAGAGCTGATGCCAACTGTAAAACATAGTCCCACGAATCAAGATTTCGATTTTTTGGCACTAATTTTATAACTTTACAACCGATGGATCGAACCTAGAGATGTGAAGCCATAGCATTGGAACAAAAGGTTTTATTCCAAAATCAAATTGTAGATCTCTAGTACCACACATTTTTCCATTATAGCGAATTTTTTAATTATCCAAACGATTGTTTTGGAAAATTGTAGTAATATTGCCGCAAGAAGTATAGAATCCATCGTATAATTCCGAAGCGAGAAAGAAGCACTTAGTTGCGGAGTTATGAGCGTTTCACATAGCAATCCGTTATTTTAATGGCTATAATCCTCACCAGACACAGAAAATTACAGTTTTTTTTAAATTTACAAATTTAATTAATATGTATTATCATTTTATAATTAAATTTCATTATTTTAACAATTTTTTAATGTTTGTATAAAAATTTCATTTTTAATTACTAAATACAATGATAGATTTTTGAATGTTTTATATAACAAAAAATTATTTCATATTGATTGGTTAGAACATAATAGTAGTGTTGCTTTCGCAAATCCGCTTAGCTTAGCTAAGAAATGTAGCAACAACTTTTGGATTTAATTTTTTAATGCGTTTTAATTTTTCTATATTGGTTGATTTTCTGAATATTTATTTTATTTTTTTTTATTTTAAGAAATAGAATAAAATAAATTCGGTATTTTGCTATCAAATAACAAATGCTAAATTATTATTCAATATAAATTTTTCTAGAAAAATAGAAAAAATAACGCCTTGCGGTAAACACCGTAACCATAAAATGATTTTATTTCCCCTAATCCTAAAATTTTTTTTCTTAACATTCTAAAACAATCGGCTTGAATACAATGCAATTGTTGTTGTAATATTTTGAAAGCAATACAGCTAATAGTAATAACTAATTATAGTTTAATTATAAAAGTAAGAACATAAAGTTATTATAATTTATTTCACCTAAACCAATTTCATTTAATTAAAAATATTTTAAAAATTAAAAAAAAATAACTATTTCATTTCTGAAGTTAATCATCAATTTCATCTCTTTGATTATTATCGATAAAATAATTTTAATCTGTTATTGTGAATAATTTTATTTTTATTTCCTATTCGCATTTCAGTATTTTCATCTGTCAAAATATCTGTTACGTTATAAGGTCCTTCCCATAATTCATCAATTTTTCTACTTGAAGTTTCATTTTCCAAGAGAACCTCATCTCCTTTTTTTAAAGTATCGTAGTGTACATTTCTATCATAAAGTTCTTTCGATTTTTCTTTTGCTTTAATTAAGTGGTTTTTAGCTATTTGCCAAGAATTTTGAAGTCGAAATTTAAGTTCTTGTGTGTAATCCTCATAATTATAAATGGGATCCGGTTGCTTGGTTATTGAATTTGGAATCAATGGTTTGTTACCCAATAATAGTTCGTAAGGCATGAATTGTGTTGAAGTGTGAGGGGTAGAATTGTAGGCAAAAATTGCGTAAGGGATCCATTGGTCCCAATTTAAAGGATCGTCTTGCGCGTAATTCCGTAGGTATTCGCCTAAAGTTTTGTGTGACCTTTCCAAAGCTCCTTTGCTTTGCGGGTGATAGGCAGTGCAATTAATTATTTTTATTTTCAGAATCTTGCATAATTGTTTGAACATATTGCTCAATAATTTTGTCCCTGATCAGTTAATATAGCAATTGGACATCCGAACATACATATAAAATTTTCTACAAATGCTTTTGCAATCGTTGTAGTTTCTTGAGTACTAACAGGAATTGCACAAGAGATTTGGTCAAGTCGTCTTGAATTGTAAGTATAAATTTATATCCTAAATAAGATGTGACTAATGGACCAACAATATCCGTGGAAATTTTTTCGAAAGGAGTTGAAGATGTTGATGTAATTTTCATAGGCATTTTTTGATTTCGACCATGTTTATTATGTTGACATGTTTTAATGAAATGTTTGATACGACTTAACATTTTCGGAAATTCGTAATAACTTTTAATCCGATTAAATGTTCTGATTATTCCTTGATGACCTCCCAATGGGGCTATATGAAATTCTTGTATAACTTGATAAATTTCTTCTTCATTACTAAGATGAATTCTAATATCAGAATTTGATTGAAATTTGGAGTTTGAATTAGATTTATTGTTTAGATTTGACATGGGATGTTTAGTTAGTTTAGGATTTAAATTTTTATTCGTTGAATCGAGTCGAGTAAGAATCAGGAAAAATATTAGAATCGATGCGTCAGACTTAGAAGTTTCATTTTTTATTTGGTCAACTTGAGAATTGTCAGGGATTTGTGAATGTTTTGCTTCAGACATTTTTGTTTGTGCACGGGTAACGACATTTATTAAATTTTCTTCGTTCGGGAGTTCTATTCGTGAAAGTGCATCAGCATGTGAGATTTCTTTTCCAGGTCTATATTTAATCTTAAAATCAAATTCTTCCAGCTGAATTCGCCACCTAATTAATATTGAATTTGGATTCGCGGTGGAAAACAAGTAAGTTAAAGGTTTATGATGTGTTACTATAAAAAATTGTCGCCCATAAATGTAAAGACGAAATCGATTTACAACTGCCCATTTAATAGCTAGAAGTTCTCGTTTAATCGTAGGATAATTACGTACAGATTGGTTTAACACCCGACTCGCATAAGCGATAGGATGGTCCTCTGAATTAATAACCTGTGATAATACTCCTCCGATAGCTACGTTGGTTGCATCGGTCTTAATAAAAATAGTTTTGGAAAAATCTGGAAATTGCAGTATCGGTGGTTTTGTTAAAAATGATTTTAACGTACGGAATCCTTCGTCTGCGAACGCGTTCCATCGAAAAATTTTTGGCTTACCTCTTTTAATCGCTATGAGAGGCTTGACTATATCAGCGTAGCTTTTAATAAATGCTCGGTAATACCCTGTTAATCCAACAAAAGACTCTAACTCTGATTTATTTTTAGGTGTAGGATACAAAAAAATTGATTCTAACAGCTTTGGATCGGGTTTTATACCTTCGTTTGTTATTAAGTGACCTAAACATTTAATTTCGCGTCGAAGGAAATTGCATTTTTTGGGTTGGAGTTTTAAATTAAATTTACGAAAACATTTAAAAACTTCCATTAGTTGTTCATTGTTGTTAAATCATATCCATAGATGACGACATCATCAAGGTAAACAAAACGTTTAAAGCTGTTTAACCCAAATAAGACGTGATTCATCATTCTTTGAAATGTACTTGGTGCACCTTTTAAGCCAAAAGGCATTCTCGTAAAATGAAAATGACCCATATCAGTACTAAAGGCCTGTGGTAATCTGTATTGTTTTTTATTTATAGGTTGAGAGTTTGGCAAAAGTGGAATGTTATGGTAAATTTTATCAGTCGCTGATAGTTTATCACCTTCTAAGTAAAAAACGTCATTGAACTCACGATAAATATTTTGTATTGATTTTTTCTCTTCTATATTTAAATGGCTTGTATCAATTTCGTCATCTAATCTTGCATGATACACGTCATAATCTGATAATTTTTCTTTTTTTATATTTAAATCTTTTAAGTCAGTTTCAAATTCATTGTCATTTAAAATACTGAAAACAGCATAACTATACAACACAATTAGCTAGAAAAACACCAGGCAGTAACTTTTGAGACGGACAGAGGTATTCTTCATTTTCTTCCGATCTAATGGGTAATAAGATATACTTTTCGGATCTTGCCGGAATTATATATTTTTGGTTTGGATTGTTAAGAAGAGGAATAGTAAATTTTATTTTATTTTGAATTATTTCGAGTGGTTTGATATCATAATCAAGTTTACATTTATAATATTCTAAAAAGTCTTTTCCTAAAATACCAGCACAAGGTATGGGAAATGTATCTGGGACAATATGAAATTTATGAGCTGATTTAACCTGTTTTGGTAATATAATATTTGCTTGTACCATTGCCAAAGTATCAACGCTATTCCAACTTATACCTTGAATTGATATTTTTTTATCCGGATAACAAATAGTTACACGTTTTAAGAACCCTTTCTTAATCAAGCTTACATCTGCTCCCGTATCAATTAGAAATTATGAATCAATATCAGAACAGATATCTAAAGTTAAATTCACACATTTAGAATTATTTTGATTATAATGTATAGAGAATAAAGTAGTGGAACATTTACTAACTGTATTTAAATTGGAATCTGAAAAATGTAAAATTGTAGATTTATGTTGTAAAATTGTATCTTTATTTAAAGTTTGATCATTTGAACACGAATTTATGGAAGTTCTTGGACCCAAACGGCTGTGTTCGCTTCCTCGGATCCTATTTGGTTTTCCGGTATCGGGTATTTAACTACTTTAACATTAGAAGATGTAGGAATTTGTTTAAGTGACTCGTTATATTTTCTTTTGTAACATTCAGAAATTGAATGACCTTCACGTTTACAATAGTTGCATGAAATAATGTTACTGCTTATTCGATGTGTTATAGATGAACCATTGGATACAATTAGAATTTCTAAAGATTCGGGAACACTTACAACTGCACACAAATGTGTAGTAATCATCGTATCAGGATCAACACACAATCCAACATCTGACTGAATATAACGGCGATAGTTAATATCCTCACTGGTATCACAAGCAGAAACATCATCAGCAGATAATACCACAGATGAGCATATAGGTAATGTAGATAAAATGAAAGGCTTTGCGCCCCAAGCAAACAATTCAGGATCCTGTTAATTTGATTTTTAGTGGAGGTCAGTTCATCCATTGTATTCGCAAATCCAGCTTGTACCATATCGTTGCTGTTAAAACTATTTACACCAATTAATTTGATTTTTAATAGCTAGTGCCAGACTCTGCATCAACTAATCGGAATACTACCTTTTTATCAAAGGATAAAACCGTGACATGGTCGACATTGCCTAATAGATTTGGAAGAGCCCGTGCGGAAAATATAATTCATGAAAGGCCTGGTATAACACGATGCTCAGCGTCAAGAATAGAAAATGTAAAGGACGCCTTCGAAATATGCTTGACATATTCAATGAGAAAAATAATAGTGGATAATACCAATTTAGAGAGCCAACGAACTTTTGGTGAAACTTGGAACAATATTAATGATATCACGATATAGGTATTTTAATTTTGGCAGGCGTTTATAAATCCCATGGTGAATCTGTTAATAATTTATGGGACGATAAAATGGGAAGACCTATTTTTCGAGGTGCAATGTCGAAAAATAAATTCAAAATGATTACTCGGGTCATTAGGTTCAAACTAGCCCCAATTCGTAACCTTTGGGATAAATGGGTCAGCAATATAGCACTTTTGTATGTTCCATACGAAAACGTAACAGTAAATGAACAGCTGGGCGCTTTTCTAGAATGTGGAAGTATATACTGGAAAACTAGCCATTGCAGGTCCAGAAAGAAACCAGGGTCAAAAGGTTGTACTCTAAATTTAGCCAAGGCGCTACTAAACAGAATAAATACTGTTGTTGGAACAGTTCGCGCAACTAAAACATTTCTGCCTGCAATTACCAAACAGGAAATTTGACGACGCCCATAGTATTGTCCAGTACGTTTTATTTCCACGAAAACATATCACTAGTGCAGTATGTCTCAAAAAAATACAAAAATGTTACCATGCTAAGTACTTTCCACCACAACACAACTGTCGCTACCGGTGCTAAAACGCTACCTGATATCCTTTTATAATAAAACAAAAGGTGGTGTCGATACGTTAGACCGAATGGTTGGAACATATACAGCAAAGCGAAAAACAAATCGTTGCCATTTTGCCTTTTTTGGAAATATAATTGACGTATCAGGCGTTAATGCTTATGAATTGTGGAAAGAAGTGAACCCTGAATGGAACAAGAACAAATTGTTAAAGCGGCGTTTGTTTTTGGAGCAACTTAGGGCTGATCTTGTCCAACAAGAAATACTAAGAACACCCATGTTACCAAGAGGAAATTATTCATTACAGCTTGTCAGCAATTTGCGAGCCGCACATGCTACCACATCCAGTAATATAGAGACTTGCAATGTTTTAAAATCCTCCCGTGTAATGGAAGCAACATCTGCATCGAGTGAGCCCAGTATTAAAAAATGGAAAATTTCTGGTTCTCGATGCCACTTTTGCACAAAAAAGGATCGAAAAGCATATTCAACTTGCCATAGCTGTCAGAAACCAATTTTAATTTATTTAATTTTAAGTGTTGAAATACAAATAAAATATTGAAATATGTAATATATAGATGGATATGTATATGGGTTTCAAATAATATATATTTGGGTGAAATTTCACCCGATAAATGCATGTGCAATTTTTTCTAGAGTCGTATGAGGGTTAAATAATCATCAGTCTGTACAGGCTATTAGCGCCGAATGAAGTCATCTGCAAACAGGCATTGTATTTTTTCTAATGTTTTTGAGTTAAAGTTTTGAATCATCAGTAATTCCATTTAACCATGTCTTCAGTGGTTGTTTTGGCTGCTCAAGTTCAAGTATAGCACATTTTTCCTTTTTCTGTGCAGTGCCGGTAAATTTTATCCATCTTTTCGATTTAAACGAATTTTCTACAAATTTCTCATTGGCTCCTTATGCTTTTTGAGTGAATAAATTAGATTCACTCAAAAATCATAATGAGCCAATGAGAAATTTGTTAAAAAAACGTACTGAACAAATTTACATTGGAACGAAACATGTTTCGTTTGATAGTTTAAACCCTAAGGAATTATTCCTATATGGTTTCATTATGGTGCAATCTCCGTGATGTCTTGTAATTGAGTCGAGAATGAATGGCATTCACTCAAAAATAACAAAGAGCCGATGAGAATTTTATTAATATATTGGTGAAATCACTGTAATATTTAATTAGTGAACTAAATGAGATTCACTCAAAACTCAGATTGAGCCATTGAGAGTTTTGTTCAAAACAATCATACTGAGCAAGTATTGAAACAGTACATTCGTTGTTTGATTGACCAAACCCGTATGAGGCATCCCATATGGTGGCATTGAGGTGCAATTATTGTGATGTATTGTTATTGTGAAAATAAATGAGATGTACCCAAAAGTAGAAAGAGACGAGGAGAGTTTTGCTCGTTTTCGTAGGTCTGGTCTATAAGGTATCACTGTATGGTAGAATTTTGGTGCTATATTCATGGGATTATTTTTAACAACTATTTAACAACCTTCAGCTAGTATATTTCCAAGACTGCAATAACCAGGTTCGACCCCGATATAGCCAGGATGCACAAGGGATTTTCCATCATCTGACGATCGGTGATGGAAATGTACACAACTATGAGTCCCTGACGCAGTATACAACCCATGGGCCGACCCACATCTAGGTCAGTATATATCACTCGTGGTGATCGGGAAAAGTTATACTCCACCAATTGTTACCAAACCACAGGTCGCGAAGTATATTTTTTTTTTAAATGAGGTATTAATTGTCTAGTGGATTTAATGTCCTTTGAAAGTCAGTTAATAGCCCCCTTTCATTCGCGCACAGACCACCCATTCACACAATTACGGTATACCACCTGCACATTGCAAGCTCCATGTCAATCTGTACACTGACATGGATGGTGGATCGGTGCTGAATTCTCAACTCCAACAGAGGGTCTTAGTATTGTTTATTAACATCCCCAATCGTAATCGATGACGAAAATTCGCTTTGCATCCAGCCTCTCACTCTCTCTCTGGCCTTCACATCCCATGAAGGGATTTCGCCGCCTGCACTAAGGCCCTCCATCCATCTCGATCCACCGCTCTCGTCCTCCAGTTTCGACATCCTAATGTTCGTAGATCTTGTTCGATGTCCTCGCGCCAGCGTAGTCGGGGTCTTCCTCTACGACGTACTCCGGCTGGTTGTTGGTGGAACACTTTATTTATCATCCGTTGTTGGGGAGGCCTTGTAACGTGGCCGAGCCATCTCACTCGATTGGATTTGATGAATCCGATAATATCGCTGCCTCCGAGGAGTTGCTTTATTTCGTGATTCATACGAATCCGATATTCGTTGTTCGCAACTTTAATTGAACCAAAGATTGAACGGGCAACCCTCCTTTCAAAGGTAGATAATATTCTACAATCTTTAGTGGTCATGGTCCAGCTCTCGCTTCCGAAAGCCAGCACAGGTCTTATAAGTGCTTTATAAAGTGCGAGCTTGCACGACTGCGATAGATGTTCCGATCGCAATAATTTTGATTTGGCGTAGAAAACTCGTTGTCCGGCAGCGATTCGGGCTTTTATTTCTGCCTGCATATCATTCGACGATGTTATAACTGACCCGAGGTATTTAAAGTTTTCGACGCTATCAAAGTTGTGGTCGCCTATTCCGAGATTTGCCGTAGAGATTTTCCTAGGTGTTACTAAATATTTGGTTTTACTGCTGTTCACCTCCAAACCAAGTCTTCTTGCGCAGCGATCGAGCGGTATGAAACTGTCTTTGATATCGCTAGGTCTTCGGCCAAGAAGCACGATATCATCTGCATATCCAAGAATTTGGCCTGACTTATTAAATATACAGCGCGAGGTTTCGATGTTGCTTTTCCTCACTACGTACTCAAGCGCCAGATTGAACAGCCCAGGCACGAGTGCATCACCCTGTCGAACACCAGATGTTATTTCAAAGGGGTCTGACACAGATCCTTCAATTACGATTCTACATACAGATCCGGATGTTGTTAATTTACACAGAGAAACGAGTTTCTCTGGGATTCCCAGGCATATGAGCGCGGCCCATAGGTTGTCGCGGTTTATACTGTCATACGCCTGTCTGAAGTCTATATATAGCTGATGTATGGTTATGTTGTACTCCCAACATTTTTCCAAGATCATCCTCATGGTGAAACACTGGTCAGTGGTCGATCGGTTGGGACGAAAACCACACTGATAGTCGCCAATGATGTTTTCGGCGAAAGGGATGAGTCTGGCAAGTACAACATTAGCCAACACTTTGTAAGCAGTGTTCAATAGAGCTATGCCACGAAAGTTTTCACATTTAAGACGGCCGCCTTTTTTATGCAATTGACATATGAGTGCGGTCTTCCAGTTCTCCGGCAACTCTTCTTGGTCCCAAATACAAACGACGAGATCGTATAAACTTGTTGCAAGAGTAGCGCCTCCGAGTTTAATTAGTTCTGCGAGGATTCCATCGAGACCGGGTGCCTTGCCGTTTTTCAATCGACTAATAGCTGCGTCTACTTCTTCTACTGTGGGATAATCGACAAAGAACTAAGTAACTTCGTCATTCCGAGTTAGCAGATTTTGAAAGTAGGTTTGCCATACTGAGAGAACATCAACCACGTTTGTTCTCAGCTCTCCATTCCCGTCTTTGATGGCTGTACTTCTTGGATGGAAGTCTTTAGTGAGATTCCTGGCGTTGGCAAAACAGCCCCTTGAGTTTCCTACTTCCGCTTGGAAGCTGATGTTTTCGATGCATAATCTCATATGTTCGCGCTTCTTTTGTCGAAGGAATTTAATCGTGGCTTTCCTAGCGTGGAGATATTCTGCTAGAGTGCTTCTGGTATTGCGAGCCAACCATTTTTCACGAAGCGTTCGTTTATTTTCGACGACCCTTCGGCATTGATCATCGAACCAATCGTTGCGGGGCCTCGGAGGTCTTCTTCCGATGGTGTTTTGCGCCGCGGTTGTTATGGCTGACTGTATAGCGTGCCACTGCTCCTGGATGTTAGGAGGAGCTTCTTCATTGTTATGGGGCCGGTCTAAATAATTAGTGACAGCTGATTGGTAACTCTGCAATGACGCTTGGTCTTTTAGAGCATCAATATTCCATCGAACGGTCTTTTGTGCTTGTCTGTTAAACGTAGATGACAGTTTGCACTTATACATAAATATGACAAGCATGTGATCGCTGTCCATGTCTGCACCTTTGTAGGATCTAACGTCAGATATGCTGGTGGAGTGTCTCTTGGACACCATGACGTGATCGATTTGGTTTTCAGTTCTTCCATCATTCGATCTCCACGTTACTTTGTGGATTCTCTTATGTGGGAAAAACGTACTTGATACAACTAAGTTGTTCGTTATTGCCAGGTCGGTGACGCGTTGGCCGTTGTTGTTACTAGTTAGATGCAGGCTGTTGGGACCGATGTGCGATGTATCCAGCCTCTGGTGGGATTCAAATCCAGTAGCTCTCAAATCAAGTGCCGAACTTTAACCACTCCACCATTTGTCGAGTAATTAGAAAAAATTAAAAAAAAATTACTAATGAAACGGTGATTAAAGCTTTGGCGTTTCGTTTGGGGCGGTACCGGATTCGAATCCCGAAAGCGACAGTATTAAAAACGGTTTTTTCGGGTTTGTAACGCAATCCCGGTTTACAAAATCCTTGGTGGTGCAGATCGCGTTTTTTTATAAATCCCGGTTTTAATAATCCCGGTTTTCAAAATACCGGTTTTGTATAACACAAATTGTGATTTTTAGGAAATCCCGGTTTGAATTTTTAAAACTTGACATGTGGGAAAATGGACCTTCTAAAGTTCTAGAAAATGGCTGATAGGAATGGAATTTGGTCATTTTTTAATTGATTTAGTTGAAATTCGACATGTGAGTCGTAAATGGGATTCAAAAAATGCATTTTTGATAAAGTTTTGAAATAAGGCGGATAGGGATGGAACCTATCCATTGCTTAACCAATTATCGACATGTGGGATCTAAATGGGATTTGAACATGATGTTTGATAAACATAACTATGATTGTAAATGAACATAACTATGACCGTCTGTGCAATGTGCACATGGTTCTACGTAGCTTGGACCTATATCCATACGTTCTCGGGTCCTAAGTGAACCGCGCAAGAGTTGGGAGTGCATCGGGCCCAGAACATGTTGCATAGATTTTAAATATACAAAAAATAAGTAAAGTTTTGTCATATCCTGAATCTTTTTAAAATGTAAGATAATGAACGAGCAAAGAATTAAATTATATGCGTTACCTTAACATGTACCCAATATCTTTCGATTAACTTCACCACATATTACAAAAAATATCGTTCTTACATCTACATATAAATTCTGTTCACGTCACCTAACGATCAATAACGTTTCGAAACCATTTTGTCACGCAGCTTTAAATTTGACTAATTGATATAAATTCTTCGAACAAAAAGCACCAGAATAGATATAAACGGAAAGAAAGCTCAAGAAAAAACTTACTTTATGCAGCCAAACAACAAGTTAGTTGAAGAAAGCATAAAAATTATACGATTATTATAATTTGTACATGACATCGCAGGAGGAATACGACAAGATGAACACCAAAAACAAAATCTCAACGCAAATCTTCAGAAAACGACGATGAAGATGAACGAACGAGAAAAGAAAATATAAAATGAAAAATTTAAGACAGTAAATAAATGATATTATTCAGTGACTATGCCTTTTAGACTAACGAGATCATTAGAATGAAAAATATTCATGAGAAAATTTATTAAGATAAAAAATAAAAATCAAGCGACAAGAAATAATAAGAAAATGTGAATCTGAAATGAACCAACCAAAAAAAAAAAAAAAGGAAATCTTTATTTTTCCTGTATGTTGGACATTTTGATTGATTAGAGTACAGATTTTTTTTTGTGCGCTGGTATGCTTTACTTGTTCAGATGGTAACGCAATAAAATAATCAAGATGACCTCCGATAATTGTTTATGTATTTCCTTTTCTAATACGTTGGCACTTCGATATAATATGAGAGGGAATTTAATTAACACAACAACGTAATAATGAGCATAATCTTTGTATTCCTTTTGAACCGTCCTATATACTCGTATATACAGATACAAATATGTACGCAACCAGATCGGTAAAAGCTTCTTAATTTTATGTTTCATTAAAGTTAATGAAAGGTTTATGGATTATACAACATAAATGTTACATACCTCTGTCTATATACAGATACATATTCTTCATCCAATAATCATTATTCTTGTTGTTGGTTGCTCCCATAGCAAAAGTACAGCAAAAAATATTTAACTTTGCTTTCGTCGAGAGCAAAAAAAACATAATGAAATGAAAATGGAGGATAGTGGATACTCGTACACTACACTATAAAAATTAATCTTGATAATCATTAAAAGATTTTTATATATTTTTTGAACTTACATATACGTGTAGTCTATACATCTCTTCATAATATTCCTCACCCTCGGAGTCTCGGCGCACCGTTTGATTGGAGACGTTTGTTATACGAGTAACAAGAGAAAACATTGGGAAATAGATTTTCATTCATTCTTCTCGTATATGATGCTATATTATACCTACTGTACATGCGGTTGATTGAAATGTAAGCTTTTTTTTTGTTATATTACGGTTGTGGGAAATATTAGGATAATGATTGCGTGATATAATAATTGTAATTAAGAAATAATTATACACGTGATTATGTTATTTCTCTCTACGGGTACGTATATGGTATTAGATATTTGAATGCTTTGTGTTCAAACATAAAATAGATAAATGTGGGTGAGTCGGTTTTTCCGTATTTGTTATATTCATAGATAAAGGTAATTATTGTAATAAACATTACATATCTATTTATATATAAATTTTATTTTTACGAATGTAAAATAATTAAGCAATTTGACTTTGTATTATATTACACTGGGGATGTTAATTAGAATTTGTTAAAGTTTGTTGATATAATTCTAATATAATTTTTTAAATCATTGTCTGGAAGGTTTAACCCTTTCAGAACTGAATGTTTATTTTAACAGTTTCAATTCGAAATCCACTTGATTCTAATTAAATTTGGGTCAAAGAATTCAAATCTTTTATCAAAATTAAATTCTGGCTGCTCCTGGCAAAGTTATGGCTTGGCAACAAATGATGCCAAATCGACTTAGCTGTTGGAAATTCTAGTAATAAATAACTATAATAATTTAAGAAACATTTATTCAGACTTTATTTCACTTCAACTGAAAGTTTGTTGAATTAATCACAGATTTCAGGTAATTATTATTTACATAAAATAAAAATGATATAATTATAAATAATCAACAAAATAGATAAAAATACATTTTACAAAATAAAAAATTCAGTTTGTTCTTAAATCTATAAAACAAAAATTAGTACATGTGTATGTAGAAAACATTACTTTTTCATATGAAATAATAAAAAACAATTGCTGTTACCATTTACACACAAATGCACATTGCATTTAGTGCATACTATTCGGGATCGTGATGTACATCCCGGACGTTTGCATCGGAATGCTGAGTGTGAGTCCTCGAACTGTGGAAGGTGGTTGAAACCATCAAAGCGTATGTCTGTGGCTGGTCTCGCTTCATTAATACGCCGTTCATTATCAGGGCCAAATTCTGAACTAATTGTCTTTCTTTTTTTATTAGAGAATTCTGCTTTGGTTAAACTATGAGCCAAGCTCATCTTAAAATCGATAAGAGTTCCAGTTTCGCTCGGCTTTAATTTATTGATTTCGCATTGTCTTTTGTGCTCCAAATAACTGGCACAAACTGCAAAATCAATGAAATGCGATATAACCCGAAGAGTCCATTTTCTTGATTTTATGAATATACGATAGTAACTCATATATTGATCGAAGAGGTCAACCCCACCCATTCCTCGATTATAGTTTTTGACTATAGCGGGTTGCGCTACACGAACGTATTGTTTTGCTTTTTTGTCCCATCGTTTCACTTCTTCGGTTTCTCCAATCCCACAAAAATTTGACGCAAGGTGGACAGATCGATTATCCTGCCATTTGACCAGAACTATGTCACCATTACGGTTTGTTATCTCTTCTGCGGTTCCTCGTCCACGCTTTCGCATAGTTGAATCGGTGCTAAAGTTGGGATTGTTAAATCTATTAATTCGGATTGTACCAGCTGCATTAATTTTTTGTTGGGTAAGCACTTCAAATAACTGATACGTCGAAAAATAATTATCAAAAAATATGGTATGTGCAGGTGTTTCTAAGCGGTTAATTAAATGAAGAACAACGGCTGAACCAAGACCCACACGTGCGCGATCGAACATTGAAATTTCTGTTTGCGACCCTTGATATAAAACAAAATCGTACGGGTATCCCGATTTACCACATAACAGAAATATTTTAAGGCCCCACGGACAGGGTTTGCCTTTTATATACTGTTTTATGTTCAATTGACCCTTAAAAGGAATTATTTGTTCATCTACGCAAACAACTTCTTCTACTGGTACTTTTAAACATCGTCGGCGAACACATTCAATCAAAGGTCGTACTTTAACAAACTTATCTTTGTTATCCTTCGGTATTTTATCATTATCTATTAAATGGATATGTGTTCTTAGCCAAAAGAATCTATCTCTGGTCATAACTGATGCAATCGATTGAACTTGCAACTCATTGCTCCAAAACATTTTACAATTTGGTAGTTTTATTATGCCCATGAACAAATGAATACCGAAAAATTTTCTAATTTCTTCCGGCGTTGTATGTTTAAAAGCAGAGCGACCTTGTTGTAGGGCATACATATTTGTGTACTGAGCGATTTCTTCGTATAATTCAAAAGTTACGTATTCTTGAAATATTTCAAGCGGTGTTCTGAACTCCACAGAATTAGAAATAGGTTCAGCTGGTGAAAATGTAAATGGTTCCGAAATAAATTCTCGTTTCCTCCATTTTATATCTTTTTTATCCGTAATTATGTAATTCGATTGTTCATCAATAAACTCAACTTCATTGTCGATAGCAGGAAGAAACGCAGATGTTTCTAATTCCGAATGAACTGCATCCGTTAATTCAATTTCGCTTAATTGATTGGATTCTACTTCATTACTCGTTACTACATCTAAAAGGTTTTGGCCTTTGCAGTGTAGTACATCTTCAACGTCGTCGCCGTCCATAATATGTTCATCCAGCTCTATATCGGAATCCTCTGCCATTATTAAATCCGCCGCTTCTATTGGAGTGTAATATTTGATTGGCCGTGACATTTTACCTACATACGTACAACATAAATTTTTCTTATTAATTACTGTTGAGTTAATTTGGCAACGTAAGTGGACATGGCAACATTTGTGTTCGCACCACTTCAGTCTAAATGGCAACATTTGTTGCCATCACAAAAATATCAACTTTCTTATATTTATAGATTTAAATATGAATAAAATTTCTTGGCAATTCAATTAATAGTAACTAATAACTATGTATACATATAATTAGCACTTTGAAAATAGTTCTAATTAGATATATTATAGACTAAACTTACCGCTTTCCTCAGACTTTATTTTTTTGAACTGCCTCACACAAAAAACACATATACACTAATTTTTTTTTATTTTGGCGCAAAATATTTGACAGCTAAACATAAAGAATATATAGAAAAACTAGACTAGATGTTAAAATTGTGTAAAAAATAAATGTAATAGTTTTTATTGATGTATTTACTGCATGGCAACATATGTTGCCAGACGGTCTGAAAGGGTTAAGCAAAATGTTACGTACTTGAAAATAATTTTCACTCCGTATAGACAAAACTACAGTGGTAATTTGACTTTGTTACAGAGAAAGATCGATAAAATAAATTAAAAGCTTTTTGGACATTATGTTTACGTAAGTCTTTGAACCACCCTATAATAATAAAAAGGCGTGTTTATGAATTAGGGGTTTTGATACAAGAATTTTAATAAATATAACAATTTATATTAATTAAAATATACACCCACAACGACTCCTTTGTTTGGTACATAATTTTATATTAAGCTTACGTATAGTACATAGTATTAAGCATGAATGTATATACCGGGGTACATTGAGAAAATTACTTCAATTAAAACATGTTTCAACATATTACAAAACATCACTAATTTTTATAAAAAAACAGCTCTTAATGATAGCTTAGAAAATATCATATTGATGGGAACTTGAGACATAACCCGAGTTTCTTCATATGATCTGATTTGTTCAGGACATTATAATGTTTGCAACATTTTAACAATATTGTCTCAATTATTTGGTAAAAAAACCGTCTAGTCATATCCCATGGATCCATCGTCGAATACCATGAAAACAACAACAAATACGCCACCAACACAACTATTCAAAGACACAACTATTCTATTTGTGGAAATCTACAAAGCAGCAAAATCAGATGACGAGATAATAAACGCGTTCAGTTACTAAGGTGCAACAATATTGGTAAAACAATCATTTAAATCCACATACTACTGACGCAACAGAAATGTTGAACAAACCCCTATATATAGATAGTAGAACAAAATAAATATTTAGTCGTTGAATTTTTCTTGTTAATTAAAAATCTGAAAGTTTGTAAATTATTATAAATTGTTGTGAATAAACGAAAAGCAATAAAAGATAAAGCAGAAACCACTCAGGAATTAATTCCCTAGTTTTAAAAAAAATGTTTCTTTATTAGTGATAACTAGCGCAGTTGCGACGAAAAATATATTATATGGACTCTCTGTCTCTCTCTCTCTCTTTCTCTCTCTCTCTCTCTCTCTCTAGATTTTACATCCCATGAAGGGATTTTGCCGCCCACACTATGGTCCCTGGCTGGGTGTTGATGGAAAACTTTGTAAATTGTTTGTTGTTGTGGAGACCTTGCTTGCAATGTGGCCTAGCCATCTCACTTAATTAGATTTAATGAAGCCAATAATATCGCTACTTCCGAGAAGCTGCTTTATTTCGTGGTTCATGCGAATCCGATATTCATTGCTCGCAACTTATCTGGACACGCCCCCACGATAACTGGAAGTAAATAAATCTAATAAAGTAATGTAGAAATTAAATTAAAGTGTAGTGAGTTCAGTGGTTTCCTAGTGTGAAAAAATTAAGTGAATACTGGATGCGCTGCTGAACTCACGTGATAGTTGTTTTTAGTAAGGTTAACGATATCTTTAGTAAGGTTAGCCTCAAATGAAAACAATTTTCGTAAAAGTGTTGTGAAATCTAGGGAAAACAAGAATATTCCGTAATTAATGAGTGTTTGATGATAGGATATCACAACAAAATACTGATTATCACTCTCCAATAAGTTGAGAAAATTTAAAATTTAAAAATTCCGGGAATTAACTTTAAAAACCTCTGTATTTAAAGCAACAAACTTAGCTTTTTAGAAACCCAAAAAAAAGATAGATAAAATGTTCACGTACCCAAAATGTCCACTGATAACGGAGATAAAAAAAAAAGTTAAATACGACCATTATGAACAAAACGCTTAAACAACTAATCATTTCTGACACCGTCAAAGATCTGCCTCAATACTCTGGATGAAAAAACCGGTTTATATCCCTTTTTCTACCAAGAAAAAAAAATTGGCTCAAATATAGTCCAAACCACACAAATGTGTGAGTACAAAAACATAGTATGTAAAGGCGTTGTTGATAAAAAATTTCGCTTGATTTGAAGTACAACCAACACAATGGTATGTATAGTTAAAGTGTTTTTTTTTTCGGACGAAAATAAGTTTAAAAGGGATACACAAATGTGTTAGTTGGTTCAAAACACATACAAAAATAAATTTTTGACTTGATTCGTTTGCCTTACCCACACAATTGTGCGCGCAGGCAGGTAATGGGATAAACAGATTCAAACTACGAGTATACAAAATAATTTCAGGGCCATAACAAATAAAAATGGCGCGGTGACGCCTTTGAACTGTAAAAGCCTAGAACTGATCCAGAAATTACATAAAGTTACCCAAAGCAGCGTTTCAATCAAATTTCCTTTATGACGCGGTTGAGAAAATTTTCCTAAACGTCCGAGTTATTTCTCAAAACAACAAAATCAACTAAAAATATCAGAGTATTGGTAAAATTTTGAACTAACGAATAAATTCCAAACTACGCAAAAAAATATCATTTCTTAATATTTTTTTTTAAACATTTGCAATTTGTGAGGTGCAGTACAACCATAAGTTAAAAATATATCACAAAATAACTACAAAATTTATGTAATCGGTTAAAACTATACTTTCACTTTCAGGCACATATGATTGATGATCTTATTAATAATGCACAAATGTCCGTAGTTTTTTCAACTCGAAAAGAGTAATTGGCAGAAAGTTGTTATTTGGCATGCTTTTAGGGTTCGGTGAAAAAAGTTCATAGCCGGTTAGAATTACAACGATGGGTTCTTCCTGGGCTGAGCTGTAGTGGATCAAAGTTTCAGAAACTTGCCATTGAAAATACATGGGATTCAAAAATTGATATTTTTAAATATTGCACCATAAAAACACTACTTATTACAATGTTTAAAGGTATATTAATTTCTTTATTTCGCTTATTTTTTTTTTTTTTTCAGAATTAAATGTATTTTTAAACATAAAAAAGCTGATATATGCCTAATCTCCGAAACCCATTTTACCAGAACCTCTCATTTCAACATAACATTCATCTCAATCATAAATTCCGTCGCACGGGTCGCTATAGTATTTGAATATTATCTCACGCTAAAGTCGACTCGTGTAAAGCGTGACTTACTCAAAACAAGTTTCCGCTAGGATGGCCGGCGTTTAGGAACACCAGGACATTTAGCTTGGTACATGATTATTCGTTACAGAATATTCAAAAATCGCCAATCCGAGTTCATAAAGTTTTTAAATTTTGAGTTATTTTCCTAAATAGCAGAACACTTAAATTGTAAATTTTCATAAATTAATTTATAATTTTGATATGTTTTTGAAATTTACAAAACAAATTTACAGATGTAACAATAATGTTTTATGATTTTTCGACCAACGTAATAAATGGATAAAAATTATAAATTTATATGGCTTTTATATATTATTTACACTAACCCTTTCATAATTATCTATAGGAATTGGAAATATTTCACATTTCTCCAGAGACGCGTGAAGTTTTTCCTAAACCAATTCTTCAAACACTTTTTTTTATTTAGGACATACTTCACGCGAATCCGATATCCTAAATTCCTTAAATAATTGGAAAAAATCAAATACACCCATGGATGGTCACAGAGATGTACTACTTTCGAAAGACGAAATTGGTGCAATTCAATGTGTCTGCTCAATGGTAAGGGCCATGCAACCCTCAAACCTACAGACAGTAAGAGCTTATTGTTTGAAAGAAACAATACAAGCTACCTAAAAATGTAAGTACCTATGCACTTATGTTTTGAAACAGACTAATAAAAACATGAATTATAGAGAATGGTTTGATTCGAATATCTTAGAAATGAGCGAAGTTTTAGTTGTGTTACTGTTGCAGAAAATGAACCATACATTCATAACAAACCATCTTATCGAAGGTGAAAGACTGAGACCTACACGTACATAGGTCTGAAGTAAAAAAACAGTTAATGGAAATGCTAATGTAGAGAATTATTGGGCCAAGCTGTTATCTAACTCTCTCGCATCTAGTAATAGACTACCGAACTGAAACTCCGAACCGAAGACTGCACCATTACAATCTATTTTGACCACTATACGAATACGTTCGTATGCCCTTCAGACTGAAGAATGCACCTAGAACATTCCTGAAAGTAATGGACAATGAACTTGGGGAATTAATACAGTATTAAAAGGGGATACTCAACTCGAATGCTGAGAGTGCTCCTGCATGGTACATATATAGAAATAAATACATTCCATAGCTTACATTCTAAATTATAAAACCGATTCACAGAATCGAAAATAATTCACTGTTGTAGCCAACACAGAATACCAAGAAATTAATTTGCCATAACGAACTCTGCTTTGCTAGCACACTAATTTCAAAATTCACTCAAAAACACAAAAACATAACAATCAAACGCATGCCACCATAGCATACAACTCTACCGGAAACGTCCCTGCAGAATGTCTACACTCTAACCTTAAAGAATTATTCCAAGCCATACATTACGAATGGAAGGAAGATCGATCTATGCATTAACAAAATTAATACCCTTTGAATTACTTAACGCAGGCATTACGCATGAAATCAAGTACAAGTTGCAAATAGAGCAGACTATCTAGAACAACATAAGGCTGATTACAAACTTTATGCAACCAAATTTATTCATTAATATAAGACAAAAAGAAAAACATAATTAATAAATTAAATAAAACCAAACGACTCATCCCAATACGTTACTAGAAAATAAACTAGTCACAGTCATTTAGAGGTCTTATTAGAAATAATACCATCAAAGAACAAAATAATTTCAAGACATTTATTAACAGTACAGGAATGTAGGTATATTGAACGACTAATGGAAAACAACAACATCCTCTTCCAAATTCCATTTTCGTCCAAAAAAAACACTACATATATCTATACACACAATTGTGTTGGTTTTACTTCAAATCAAGCGAAATTTTTTTTATCAAAAACTCCATTATACATACAGTCGAAACTCGATTATCCGGGATTCTATTATCCGTAAACCTCTATTATTGGTGATTTTTGTTTGCGGAAAATTTTTTGAGTCACTGGTTTATCCGGAATTTTATTTGATTAGCCGGGATTTTTTCCGCAAAATTTTTTCTATAGTGTTGCATGTCGACATGAAATACACACTCTAAAAGCACAGGGGTCATTTATCGCATGACCAAATTTATAATGTGGATGAGATGGAAATTTTCTGACAGCTTTACCCCGAAATACATTATTTTCCAGAATTAAATACCCTGTAGAATGTGTTAAGGTAGCTGAAGAACGGGTTAATGGTATTGTGTGTTCCAATGCTCCAGGAACATACCAAGTGTAAACTACTATTATTGGAAAAAATGCGCGGGCTTTCAAAAATGTGAAAGGATTACCGGTTGTGTATAATGCTATATTAGTGTGTTTTTCTTTATAAATAGAACAGAAAAATGTGATCAACCGGGTTTTTTGATTATCCGGGAAGCCTCTGGTTCCAAGCGTCCCGGATAATCGAGTTTCCACTGTACTATGATTTTTTACTCAAACATTTTTGTGGTTCCACTGGACTTAAATTGAGTTAATTTTTTTTTTGTTGAAAAAGGGATAAAGGATATTATAACAAAACCAAATCCAACCAGACCAACTAATCAAATTAAAATTATTCCAAAGTAAAACGAAATCGTTTACCCCTATAACCCTAACGAGATCATAATATCACAAGTGACATGTCAATTTGTTAAAAAAAATGTAAAAATATTTATGCACAAGCAGTATTTTTGTGAAAAACCCGAAATGAAACCTATTCGAAAATCATGTGAAGCAGCCATTATAATGCAAATACCTGCAAGTTCCTTTCAACTAGTTTCACACACACTCGAAATTGATTAGTTAAGCTACGGACATGCTGCACGGTCAATCATTGGAATCCTTAAAATACAACTCAACGTACAGACAACAATCAAAATACATCAGCACTCAAGGTTGATTTACATATGCGTTGTGCGAAGTGTGACGGGGGCTTACGTAGTTGGGAAACCTCGTAATTCAAGAAAGGATATAAGAGATGTTTTGTCGTAACTTGGTTTTCTTCCCAAATTTTTGCCTCGCCCGTACTAATAGAGATGATCTGAGAGTTGGTATAGTTTAATATTTGAACTTCAGCAACAGGTTGTGGTGTATTTGTTTAAAAAAAAAAACCTAAAATAGGTCTATGATGATTGTATGTTGCTATGGCCTGATTCCATTAGAATTGTAGTGGTTCTTTTTTCCCTTATCACGTCGAGCTTGTATCTCGCTGTTAAATTGGCTGTTAAATTACCTCGTGTTGTTTTATGTACAACATTTGACCTATTTGGTAGTTTTTAATGCCTGCGTTTTTTATTGTGAGAACGTAAACCTGTTCTTGTTTGTGTTAAATTTTTTGTATATTATGAATGCAAGCTTGTTCAAATACTTCAGGGCTGATATTAGGAATCCTACTATAAAATACCTTCAATGATTTTTTTTGTGTGTGGTTAAATATATCGAATGGTGATATTCATTAATGGACATTTTGAGCAATTCTTCGAATGTTCATTCCACTCTATCAGGTTTAACGCACCTTATTATCTCCGAGAGGGTCGAATGAAACCTCTCTATGTTCCCGTTCTAATGGTGCTCTTATGGTACTCTGAATATTTTGATTTTTAAGGCATCTTAAAAGAGATGTTTGGTTTTTAAAAAGAGATGTTACATCGATTGTCGCAACAAGATGTAATTTTGAAAGGTTTTAACAAGATTTTGACAAATGGAGAAAGATAAACCCAAATTGGGACACTTTTTTGCTAAAATTCAATTTAGAGCTCATTAATCCACGATATTTTGCATTAATGTACGCGCTACTTTATATTGATATTCACCTCCAAAAAAAATAATTTTCCCTCAACACTTAGATACATAAATACTTCTCTATTCTCAAATGGTATTTTAATTGGGACTGAAGACAAATTCGGAGCTTGCCAACACTTTAAAAATTGTTACACTTCAGTAAACATCTAAAACTAATTAATGTTGATGATTTGTATCGTATGGTACAAAATTATAGAAAATCCGTTTATGTTGTGTCCTCGAAGCCATACACAAAAAATAATTTTTGTATAACCATAACCACAAATCCTTGAAAATATTGAAAGTTTTCCAGAAAAAGATGTTATTCGGTTCATAAACAGAAACCCTATTAATAGTAAGAAGAAAAATATATGAACAGAAAATCTTCAATAATTTTCCAAGAAACAAAATAATATAACTTTATATGAAAACATATATATGAAGAAAATATCATAGGAAAATGGAAAATTTTCATTTCATTTTGTGATTAAACTTTGATAAAAGATCAACTGGGAAATCAAAAAATATACAAACAGTAATAATATTGTGCACGTATCTATATAGATGTAAGAATGTAAGTGTGTGTGGGCAAATATACCGTCGTATATGTACACAAGGAAACCAAGCTATGATTTTTATGCTATATACTACCTCTATACATAAATATGTTGCTTATATTCTACATTTATTTTTTATGAAAAATTAAATGAAAAACGATAACAATAATATTATGGAAAATAAACAAAAATGAAAAAAAATACGAGAAACGGAAAAATCTTTCCGTTCAAGGGTGTTAGAGCTTTTCTTATATATACTTGTAGTTGTTGTTGTTTTTTGGACAGAACAAAACGGAAAATTATTATATTGTCATGTTGCCAAAAATATCATCGACAGAGAAATAAAAGATAAAATAATTGACATTTAAGCATAAAACAACAACGACGAGAACCACTGGAATAAGAATAAGGAGAAAATTTTGTAATCAAAAAAATTCGGTTGGTTAAAAAAAAGGAAAATTCGGAAATATTATTAAATGAAGAAGGTTAAGTAAGGTCTTTTCTAACTATGTACGATATGGATACGATATATATAATCACAAATGATTCGATTCATTTTCTTGGCTTTATGTGTGTTTGTGTGTTGGTGCCGATTTTGAGATACATTTTTGTTACACAATTTCCGTTACCGACACATAATCTATGGGTGATGGCATATTTTTCATAAAAAAATTTTTTTGGCACATCTTAAAACAGGAAGCAAAAATAAATTTTATACCATAAAATACGTAAATGAACAAAAAACCATAGTGGTTCGTTCCAATTTGGGAGCTTTTAAAAATATTGGTGCTGAGATTTTGCTAGATAGACACCATTTTTAATAAATGAAAACTTCATGAATGTGTGAAAGAAACAGTGGATTCGACTTTTATCGTCCTATGCTATATTGCTGGTGTCATTTATATCAATAAAAACAAAACCTAGTAGAACTAGACATAAATAATTAGAAATGCTTCAAAATTTCTACAATTTTTTTCCGAAACTAATCAGAAAATTTTCGAATTTTTTTATGATTTTGTTATGAGTAGTATCGAAACAAGCTTTCCGACAAATTTTATTAAGAGAACAAACATGTTGTTCAACATTTATTTTGCGTGAGCAGTATGTAGATTTAAATGTTTGTTTTACCATCAGTTATATTATTGCATCTTGGTAACTAGACGCGTTTGTTATCTCGCCATTTAAATTTTGCGGCTTTGGAGGTTTCCACCAATTGTATAGTTGGGTCGTTGCAACTTTGTTATACAACTCAACTGATATGTGTTTAGTGGCGTCTTTGTTGTTGTTTCTATGGAATTCTGTTGAACTATGAACTATGTGATTGTTGTGAAGTTTGTCCAATGAAATTTTGGGTTTGATATTTCTAATGTTTATTTCGTTAAAATGAAATTTGAATGTTGTGGTAAATGGGTTTTGTTACTCCCCTAAACTAACCGTCACACTATCCTACCCCTCAGTGAATCGTTAGTAAACTATACTTTTTATTTGAAACTGACTCGCTTAGTTATAATGCGATCAGTCCTTGACCTAACCTGCTTATTAACGTCTGAAGCAAATGTTACCCTTTTGCTATGCGAATTATTACAAACTTTTGCAAAATGCAAATCCGTTAATGGAATTTCCGAAACCTCATTTGACGTTTGAACTTTTTAATAATATGAGGTTACGTCTTCCATGTCGTCTGACTGTGACGTTTCGATGAAACAAGGTGTTAGTCGATTAATGGAAATATTAAACTCAACACCTTTAATTAATAATGTGTAGTATTTTTCATTTCGTTTGACAAACTGTAAAAGGTCCTTCATATGAAGGTTGCAGAGCACCTCGATGTGAATCTGTTCTTATCAATACTGCTTTACAATCAGCTATGATGCGTAGCTTTGGATAAATAATTGGCAAACGAATTCAGATTGATTGACATGTTCACCCGTGGTAATGAAATCAGCAGGTAATCATAAGTTTTGTCCATACACTAATTCTTCATCTAAATCTTCTCGAAAAACTGATCTTAATCCCAATAAAATGTTTGGTAAAGATTTTGTCCATTGGATATTAGTTGCACACATGGTTGCACTTTTCAATGTATGATGCCATCGCTCTATAATCCATTGCATGCTGGATTGTAAGCTGTGGTGCGTTTGCGGTGGAATCCCAAAAATTCTAGAGATTTCGTCAAAGAGTGTAGACTGAAACTGTGCGCCTCTGTCGATATGAACTGATCTTGCTCGTTACATGTTTGGTCACTTTGCACTTCTGACACTCTATGCAACATTTTGCCCAATTTCGTATTTCGCTCAACGTTGATGGCCAAATGAATTTTTTGGTGATTTGTTTGACTGTTGATCGATTGATGGGATGGCATTTATTATGATAGGCAATGAAAACCTGCTTACGAAATTGCTTTGGGACCAATGGTCGTTGATTACCATTTGATATCTCGCACGTAATAAATTGACCGGTTCCAAAAATTGGTATTTTTTCAAAATTTAAATTTTAACTTGCTTCCAAAAGCGTTCTAAGTGCTGAATCATTCACTTGCGCCTCCGCCATCGCTACATAGTCCATCGATGTTCCAATAACTATTTGTTGGATTAGTGATAAAAAATCAGCTACACTGTTGGAACTACTTGAAATATGCCGTAAGTCGGACGTAAGTGCTATAAAGTAGAAATATCGTTGTTGTAATGAAAAAGTTAAAGGTTTATGATCGGTGTATAAAACAAACTCTCTTCCTTCGATAAAATTTTTAAAATGTTTAATTGCTGAGTATGCTGCTAAAAGCTCTCTACCATACGTGCTGTTACAAAGTTCCGCGTCGTGTAATTTTCGTGAAAAGCAAAACAAAGGCTGCCAACCTTTTTCCGTTAGTTGTTGGATAAAAACCCCTACAGCTACATCCGATGCGTCTACAAAAATTGTACACTTGGCATTCGGAATAGGAAACGCTAATTGCCAATTTCTATTTTCATAGCTCAAACTTTAGAGTTGCTTCGTCTGTCCAATTAATGATTGATTTGTCCTTCTTTTTCTTCCTATTTCCTTTGAAAAACTCGTATAAAGGAGCCTGATCATTAGCTGCTTCTGGTATGAAAATTCTATACTAATTAATCATACTCAGAAACCTAAGCAACTCATCTGCTGTTTTTGGCTGTGGATAGTTTAAAATCGCCTCAACTTTTTGTTTTGCCGAACACATAACTTTATTTGAAATTTGAAAACCTAAAAAAACTAACTCGTCAAATGCAAATTCACATTTATATAGAATAACCACTAAACCTGCTTTGCTTAAACGCTACAAGGCAATATGTTAATGCGTTTCAAGTGCTTTTTAAATTTTTTGAAGCAATGAGAATATCATCGATATAAGAAAAAACGAAAGGAAGATCTCGAAACAGCGAATGTACCATCCTTTGGACTTGGCCAGTTACTCGTGGACGGTCTAAAAATTCCCTGACCTAACCACATTTTGATTTCCGTTTTTTGCTATTGCTATTTTTTCCGAACTTAAACGTCGTGCTTTCGCATAACATGGCTAACCTACTGTCTCACTGCAATGCGTTACGTTATGCTTTGCAGAATTTAATTGCGGAGATGCTCGTGTCACCGAAACAAATTCCTGTAACAATTCTAAAATTGTGCTTTGATACATATTTGCCCCCGAATTTGGCCTGCGATACCATATGGTATCATTTGCAATACTGCATTAAACGATCAAATTTTCACACAACGATAATTATTTGTGAATGTGTGAGTATAACTATTTGTTCATTAGCAATGCATTGAACACCTGCGTTGTTATTTTATCATTTGAGTTTTGCATTTCAAGGTGTCAAGTGTTCAAAGTTCGCAATATTTTTTTTTTGATCAAAATAGACAAAATGGATTACTTGAAAAGGTAAAATATGTTTTTTAATGTAAATATATTTATTTTATTTTGTAACAATGAATTATTTTACTTTTAAAATATACTAGTTGGTTTTGGGACAATTATTATTTTTATTTAATGTTTTTTTACCAAATTATTGCACGTCTTTTAGCTGTGATACCATATGGTAGCACTGGCCATTACCTCGATATTTTTATGTACTATGTGTTTTATGTGAAGTGTTATGTTTTAAATATATTGAAGACATTATAAAGCTGTGTTGTATGTTTATGTGGGTTGCAGTACATATACATTATTTAGAATGTCAAAATAAAATGGTATTTACGTGGTTTTATAGAAAATTAACGCTCCAAGAAGCATTGGACTATTTGGAGGAAATTGCTTCCGATGACGAATCAAACACAACGCCTCAGACTTTGTATTTTGAACCTCCTGCAATCGAAAATGGATTCATCAGTGGGGAGGATGATGATATTGAAGATGGAGAAGGTATTCCTGATAATGTATGCGCAGCTCAGTTAAAATCAAACTGTGAAATTATTTTAAATAGTGGGGAACGAATATCATCTGATGTTGTGGAAGACATTACACCTTATGGAAATATTGATCCTCTATTCGCTGAAATTCCAAATTCACTAAGCTCGAACGATGCTATATTTTCCACCACAGATGATATAACCGAAAAAGATCAGTCTACAATATCTAGTGGTAAAAAACGGTCCGCAGCTGCAGCAATACCACCACCAAAGCGTTCTGAAGTTGTTTGGGTAAATGCAACATCAAAAGTCACACAGCCAATATTTCCTCAACCGGATTATCGAGACTGTGTTAATATCACTCCGCATGAGCAATTTGAAAAGTTTTTCGACCATAATTTGTTAGAACTTATTATTCACGAGTCTACCAAGTATGCAATTTTTCTTGGCAAACCAAATCCAAACATTAGTTTAGCTGAACTAAAAGTATTTATCGGCATACTTGTAGTAAGCGGATACGCTGTTCAATCAAATTCTGAATCATACTGGTCAAGTGAATCGGATTTACGCAATGAAATGATATACAATTCCATGAGAAAAAATTGTTTCAAAGAAATATCACGGTTCCTTCATTTTGAAGACAGCAACAAGAATGGCGGTTCTGATAAAATGTGGAAGCTTCGTCTAGTGACAGATCGTTTGAAATGTAATATGATCAAGCATTTTCATCCTGAACGAAACCTGTCGTACGATGAAAGCATGATTGCATATTTCGGTCGTCACGGATGTAAGCAGTTTATAAAGGGGAAACCACTACGTTTCGGTTTCAAAGTATGGTCACTTTGCACTCCGTCTGGTTACTTAGTAAATTTTGAAATATACCAAGGAAAAAACCCTAGAGCAAATACGGCATACGAGGAAAGCTTTGGTAAATGTATTGCACCATTGTTCAATATGCTTTATGACTTTGATTACGATGTAAGGATGCTCCCATTTGCCGTCTACTTTGATAACTTGTTCACTGGGATTTCAGCATTAGTGTATTTAAAATCCCGTGGCTACGATGCAACAGGAACGATTCGTGAAAGTAGAATTCCGAAAAATTGGCCTTTGCAAAAAAAAGCTGATGTCAAAAGGAAAGAGCGCGGGTTCATGACGAGCAAATCAATTAAAGATTCAGATATTCATTTGACGAAGTGGGTTGACAATGCTGTGGTTTATATGGCATCAACTGCTTATGGAATAAATCCGGTGTCGCAAGTGCAAAGGTATTTTGTGGCCGCAAAAAAAAAATATCAGTACCTCGACCATGTGTCGTTGATTTTCATAATAAATAAAGCTTATATCGTAGTGGTATAAAGGGGAAGAAATGGTGGAGCTGCATTTTTACTTGGTTGATCGATGCATCCATTCATAACGCATGGCAATTACACAGAACACAAAAGGAAATTAGCCATAAACAGTTCAGACGTGAATTGGCTACCTGCTACTGTGTACATTATAGCGTTGCTCCCAAGGCAACAGGAAATAGTAAGCGTAATCAAATCTCGTTGGAAGCGTTACGTTTTGACAGCATTGGTCCTTATGTCTGACAATAGACAATAGACAATAGACAATAGACGTAGATGCGCTGGCACAAACTGTTCATCGTTTGGGAGCATTGTTTGCGGCAAATGTGACAAGGGCCTTTGTGTTAAGTGTTTTGAGGGATATCATACTGGTAATTAGCACAAACTAAAATAATAAATAACTTGAATTTATGTACACAATAAAAAAATAGCTTTCGAAATTCGAAATATAAAATTGAATTAACAAATTTATCAAACTATAAAACGTATTTTCATTATTATAGATTAAAACTATTCAAAGTAACTTAATGTAAACTTATCGGCCAATGATACCATATGGTATTATTCGTTAATCACCCCCGTAAGACTGAATTTGAATAGTACTTCCCAATGATTTGCAATTGGTACTCGTGTCAATCGGGTTTTTCTGCTTTACATCGACCATTAAAACAAAATGTGCTAAAAACTCCGCACCCAAGATGCATCTATCGACCTTTGCGATGACAAATTTCTATGTGAATGGTCTACGAAGAACAAGATTAAAAGTGAGAATTTTAACGCTGAATGTGTCGATTTCTGAAGCATTCGCAGCAAATAATTTAAAATCCGAAAGAGTAGCCACCTGTAAATTTGTTGGGGGAATTACTGAAATTTCAGGTCCCGTATGAACCAAAAATTGCTATTTATTTTGAGTATCCAAAATTGTGAAGCAACTGTTAGTGACTAGGCAAATGACACGTGTCGCATTAAGTTCAGTGCCTTAAGATTAACGGTTAAACTACCATTATTAAAATTACACGGCTTCAGACATTTTTTCGCCATGTTACCGTGTTTGAAATGGTACCAACATACCGGATGCTTAGCTGCTGTTCCTTAGATCGAGAAAGGCTGCGAGGTTGATCACTACGTTGCGATCGTGAATCTCTAGATCAATTACGAAGCGACCGTTAAATAATTCGTTGACCTTTTTAGTCAGTGCGCCTATTTGAATGAATAAATTGTCTTCTTGCTGCTCGGACTGGTTCGAATTTACCACATAAATTCTTATGGGTTTTTGTACTTCCACTATTTTGTCCACTGCCTTCTCAACTGTCTTAAATTGATCTCATCAACACAAGACAGAATCTCCTGGGTGTGAGTTGGTAACCGCTGCATCCATAAGTTTCTCAAAACCGGTTCAGTAACCTTCTCGAGGTGTCCATTTCGCGTAACAATTGGGATGGTTTTTTGTCTCCCAATTGCAACCCCGAGACTTGTATTTGTTGTCTCTTGGTGGCTTCAGCATTTCATCGCGAACGCATTTAACAGTTTGCGGATCAATCGCTGCAATCAAATGCTCGTATTTAGTTGTGTCTGAGGTGATGTCACCAATTTGGAATTGTGCCCCCAATTGGGTGAACCATTTTTAGGATCATCCCGAATGAAAGGCGCGTATTTATTAGACACTTTGTAAACTCGAGTCATGCCTGAACTTGAAGCTCAACCCTCGTTTTCATCATTCGGATCAAACATGGTAAATTAATCAAAAATAAATTTCAATAATAATACAACAACAACAAAATTTTGCAAAAAAAAAATGCCCAGAATTATTGTGTAAGAATGTTAATGCAATATTTAAAAAATTAAAACTAATAATGATTGTGTTTATTTAAAATTCGTCTGCCATTTTATTTTAATATCGAATCCTGCTCTCAATGGATTGATCCCAATTTACGAAACGAACGGCTGCAATTGCTGGTTGACTGATAAAATTTCGGGTAACCGTTACTACCGGTGGTCCTGTTCGTGAGCTCCCAAATTCTGGATTGACTTTGATTTATTTTACAAGTTGACTTAATCCTGCCAAGAACTTGCTGGATTTTGCTGGTTAACGCTTTACAACATTGCCATACTTGTATGGATATTTCAAATATTTTTCCGTAATTTATGACAAATTCTTAAATAACTGGCCGTTAAATTGCTGAATGGTCGTCTCTAATGACCTTGATTTAAAATGCTTTATGTAAGCATTAAATTACTGATATTTAGTTGCGTATTCACGCCACCAAATAAAGGGGTTCTGTTGCTCCCCTAAACTTTATATGTTGAATTAGGGGTCACCTTTTTACTGAATTTATAATTATTTACTAATTTTATTTAATAACATTTATTTTTTTTATAATAATTTATGATTTAAAATAATTATTGGTTACAATATTTTATAAAGAAATTCACTTCTACTTTTCATGTAATATAATTGAATTTTTATTGAAAAACTTTTTAACGTTTGTTTTCTCTCTGGACTTGCGAAAAGAAAGAATCATGACTAACTTTTTATTTTCGGTTTTGTGTCATGCATTCATGACACAATAATATTGGACTAAAATGGAAGTCAATTCGGGAAAATTAAAGTCGGTTATTATTTAAAAATGATTTACTGAAATTGACTTTTCAAGCTAAATCAAGCTAAACGCCACAGTGGACTTCTCACTGTGTTTTCTCTATTGTAGAGAATGTTTCATCTCTGGGACCCAATTTTGTTCGAAAACGCGAATACAATTTATGAGTTTTACTTGTTTTTCACATACGTGCTAGACGTAAATATTGAATTTTTCCGCTGTTTGTATCAAACAGTTATAGGATTTAATGTTTTAGGTTTAGTAGGTAAATAAAACAACCGTAATTGTCATAATTTTTATTCTCATTTTTGACCAACATTTGGCCCCTAAAGGTTGATTTACATATGCGACGTGCGACGTGTACTTAGTGAAAATAAACGTGACGCTTTCTTGACAATAATTTGCATTTGTGACTATAGTTCCGACATGCACACTTCATAAAATTTAAACAAAACAAAACAACCACAAAAAAAATGTATGTCAAAAACTACTTAATTTACTCATTTACATACCAATCTCGCGACGTGAGGCGTGTGCCGTGTGATGAATGTCAAATTATTCGCCTCCGGTTGGCTATTTGGTCAAAATGCCTTATCTTTTCAAAACATCACATCTTTGTAGAATATTTAACTGTATCTATGACACAGGGACCCATATACCTTGAATGAGCCATTCTCAGGTTTGTATTATACATAACAACGCTTGCTTGTCGGGTTCATTAAGTTCATCTCGTCTTTTTTCTTTACGCTACTTGCCCCATACGTAATTTAATGATGCACTGCACAATAGGAATAACATAACCCCACACCGTTTTACAAATCATTATTAAAAACAAAAATATTTCTTTTAAAATAAAATTTTGTATTTTATATTTGTGCATAGACGATAAAAATACGATGTTCAACATGAATACACTTTCCCAATTAACATAAAAACATAAAATAATTTTAACATTTAATGCAAGACAGATCGAAAACTTCTTTTCAGTATATTCGACACAAACAGAAAACTAATCGAACTGAAAGCACAAATTGAATTAAATATCGTAAAATTTATAGTTTTACTATTTGCGAACGAATAATAAATTAATTAATTAGTTGAATTTTGTTTTTGTTTTTAATTTTATTACAGCATTTTAGTTCGTCGAACGTATTTTAAGAAATTAATAAAATATTGAATTATAATAAAATAATAAAAAAATTTAAGCTTGAATGAAACATTTATATACATTTTCCTAATGCTTTCACAATGATTTTGTGAAAATGTGAAAGCACTGGAAAAATTATTTATTTTTTCTAGAAATTTATTAATCATTTGTTTTAATTAGAATATATTTTTCATCGTTTTACTTTTGTTGTAAAAGTTTTCGGAGATGGAGGAATCCCAATCATTTAATTCGTATATAGCTTTGTATTGATGTGTGTTATGTATAGGTTCATAAATTTCTATATCCGGAAAATTAAATTACCCAAAACTAAGTTGCGTAAGTTTTTATTTTTCAATCCATCAATCTTCTATCTCTTATGTGGATGTTGAAAAACGAACTTTACGAGTACATATAAATTGAGTTCCATTTCCCCAAAAACACGAAGTATATACGTAATAAAAATTGTATCAAATCAAAACCTTTCAAATTATAATCGGAAATCCTTCTCATAAATTTAAATTATCATAAGGACAGCATACGACTATGTAGAAGATCATATCCTACATCAATACACACGCATCACAAGGAGCTTTCATTTCCACTTAAAAAAAAACTTGTTTTATTCTTCGATAATAGTTTTGTTCTAAATTCTTTTTTACGAATTTATGAATCAATAATCTACTTTATACCATTCTGAATAGAAAAGAATCAAACAATTGGAAAAAAGGATGAATTCATGAATTTTTATTTTCTGTTTGTCTAAAAAAAGAATGTTTGAATACAAAATTTGAATATACATAATGGATTGATGTTATTCAAAGTATTGAAATTTACCGATGATTTTTACAGGAAATAATAGAGACTGAGTTGAACTTTTTTGTTGCTATTGTAGCTGCTACATTGAATCAGTGTTTGTTGAAGAATAAGTAATTCCTGAACAAAGAATAAAAGAATATCCATAAAAAATTATCCTCGTAAACCAGATGGGAAGATAAATGGAGGAACATTATGTAAACATAAGCTTCCGCACTATCGAAATGGAATTTGTGTATTTTAATGCGCTTAACAGAATTATTGCAAATTTTTATTTACTGAAGGAATTCTGTTTGAGTCCTATTGGCGTTGAATTGGTGTTCATGCCAGTGAAATTATATGGTACATCCATTGATGATTTTAGCGTTCTTCGAGTATTTCTCATACACCACTAGAGATTCAATTAATTTTTGAAAATTGTATTAATGTTAACGTAAATTTTAATTCTAATGAGTCTTTCAACTTTGAAAAGTTATGACAAAAAGTGGACAATATATTCCTCGTTTGCATGTAGTTTTGTTGTCATGCAAGCTATGGTTTAATCGTTGTCTGTCTGTCATAAATTATAAAATATTTAGTGCCCTCCGAACGTTTAAATCGTTTCTTGTATAATTCATATACGAAGATTGTCTGAAAAGTTTCCGACCTAACAAAGAAAGAAGATATAGATTTATTTTTATTTTTCTACATAGTCCCCTTGTAAGTTTATACACATCTCTCATTTTGTGTTTATAATGTGAACTTGTATCTTGGTTCAACCGCTGGTTGTTCAATTTAAGTTTAGCGAGTGGAGTTTTTCCTTTAATTTGGACATCCAGTTTCATTAAGCCAATTTTCAAGAATGAACGTAGAAGTGATATCGAAAATTACCGCAGTCTTTCTATTTCATCGGCTACTCGTCGTTTTATTACTTAAAACTTTCATATCTATAAAGTAGCATGGGCTTTGCCCTGGTCCGTCAACTGTAACAAATCTTATTTTTTGTCTTTAGCATTCGATAGTTGTGATAGTAAAGAAGTCGTGTTTACTGATTTTATCAGTGATTATCTGTGATGTCCTTCTTTTAAAGATATAACGTTTTGTCTGGCGTCTCCCTAGGTCTGGCAGCCATCTTGGACCTCTCTTATTTATTGCATTCATAGATGATGTAAAACTTTGCTTCAAAGATGTTAAAATTTTATCAGCATTCGAAATGACGACAATCTGTTAAATCTACAACAGAAATTAAATATTTGCTGCCAATGGTGTACCTTGAATAAGCTTTGAGCTCAACGTTTCTAAATATGTAAGGTTATGGACTTTTCTAGAAGATGTAGCGGTCTTAGTTATAGCAAATTTTAAAATGGAGTTATGATGTTCGACTGTGTTCGTTATTTTCTAGATTTAGATGTCTTATATTGAAATTTATCGTTTATCGACCATATTGACAGATCAAGGCTACTTCAGTGTTAGGGTTTTTAATCCGTTTCTCCAAAGATTTTCATGATCCGCATACTCTTAAAGACATTTGCGTAATAATATACATATTATTTTATGAGATTTTATAATTCTAATTTTATAATTTAATAGACGATTCCACTTTATGTTCGTTTCTTTTTTTTCTGTTCTTAAATTTTTGTTCTCGATCGTTCCTGTTTGGCAAACTCGACTCGAATCCCATTACAAAACCATCATCTTTTTCATTGTGTTCCATCTCTGTCATTCTGTTCCCGCGCTTTTTCCCCTCTTTCCCCAAATTGAAACCAATACATATTTGTATTCTATGCAATGAAATCAGCGATTTTAATTTTCTATGTTTGTACCCCAATAAGCAGTTGTACGGTAAGTATGGCAGGATGCTATGGACAAAGTAACGCAGGTAAGTATAAAAAGCCAAATGAATGAACAAAGTTAGGTTACAGATTAAGCCGATTAAGCCTCTTACTAAAAGTTTTGCTAATAGTATCGATTCACAATCCTTTTTGAATGTTGATATGTGTGATATATTTAACTTTGCATGACTGTTCTGCTGTTCCGGATTTAATATGTGTAGCAAAGTATGGTTTTTGCACTTGCAAATAGAGCAAATAAGTTTTACTGCTATGCAACTTGCTGTCGTATGGCTTTTTTTGATACAATTTCTACACAAATCGTGAAAGATAAAAAAAAATCATGAAAGTTTTTAAATCATTAACATGCTTCGGTTTTAAGGTTTTTCTGACAGCATATGCAAATGTAAATTGGTTGTCTTGCAGCGATACGAAAACATGTTTTAGTAGTTGCGCTACCTGGGTTGGTGGATTGGTATTGATTTGTTGCTATAGATTGATTTTAAAAATTGAAAAGGACTTTCTAGGAAGTTAAAAAATTCTCTTTTTAGATTTTCTAGAGAACTTTCATATAAATGTCGTGACTCTTTGTCCAATTTTTTTAATAAAGAGAAGATAACGAATGGACTCCACGCGTCGATTCTGATGCCTATGTGTTCCTTATGGCATATAGACACTCGATTATTGTGATAAGCTTATTAATTTTCAAGCAGGCCTTCATTTTATTTTGCGCAAGTTAGTAAACTGCATGCTGTTATGAAGTAATGGTTTAAATGTACCTGCGATACTAATCCATTTCGTACAATCTCCAGAAAAAATGTTGGAGTTCTATTCGTTGTTGACGAATTTCAAATCGTTTGACTTTGCATTGTTCTTCTTTTACTTCAAACAATGTTGTTAATGCTGTTCCACGAAGTATTTTAAAATCCGTTCATCCGTCATCATTCTCTTCTTCTCTGCATGGTTTTTAATTTAACACGTTCACGCCGGCGCGTACCACCGGTGACCCGCACTAGACTGCCTCATCGGGCGGTGCGTACCACCAGTGGTACGCATTTGATTGTGCTATTAGACGGTATGTAACACCAAATATTTAGATAAAAAAAAACAAAAAATCGTTTCCAGGAATAGGGCGGCTGGATTAGCTCCCGTCCGATAGAGCGAAAAGCTTTAAGCGCAGCCGCCCATGGGCGAGGAGCAAGAGTTACAGCGCCGTCGTGAAGGTGTTAAACCGTAAAGCTGGGCTCAATCCGTTGTTCCTTTGCAGATTGTCTGGTTTTTTTTAAATGTATGCTGATTTTTAGCATTTGGTTTTCCTGAAATTCATCGTTTAATTGAAATGTTTGTTATCGTTCGAGCCGTAACTAGTCAATAAGAAAAACTTTACTGTTGATCTTTTTCAAACGCGTTCTCGCTTTCTGTTCGGAAGTGGTACATGATTTGTTCATCTTGAGAATTTTGACACTGACCCAGAGACTTAAGGTAAATGATCATAGTCAACAACGTGTGTTCGCTGATTGGGTTTTTGAGCATTTTGAAGTTGAACCAAATTTCGTTTCATTCTGGCAGGTGAAATATTCTGTGAAGTAAAACATAAGTAGAGTTCATACCTCACACACATCGAGAGTCATTATTGAAAACCCTTTTAGTTAGCCAACTGTTTCTACTTTATATATTTATCACAATAAATTCCGTATTTTCACAGCGTAACAGAAACATTCGCAATCACACTTGGAATATTAAATTTGATTCTTGTTTTTTTGTTATTTGTTTCATAGGCACAATGAATAATCAAATGTCTTTGCGACTTATTGAACCATATTGTTGAGTCATATTATTAAAGGACAGTTTGCTACTTAATTATGTACATAATAATTGACGATATTTTCTTCTAGAGAGAAGGGCATTTTCTACAATTTTCTAAATTAACTTGGAATTTCACTTTTTTCAGTATAGTTTTAGTGTTAATTATTTCTAAAAAATATTCTCAAATTTTTTGTCTAAAATGCCTCTCCATGGAAATTAGGTCTGTCTAATGAAATGGGTCATATGCTTTCTCTCAGTAAAGGCAAGAGTATTTCGTTCAATATATTGAAAAAAATTCGAATTCTACTAGTTTGAGTAGTTTTATTATTTTGTTATATTAAAAAATATCAGAGTTTTTCTAAAATATTTATTTTTTCAAATATAGAGCGGAGGATTTCCTACAAGTCTCTGCATAACTTCGTATTTTACATGTTTGACTATAGTTTTAGTGTTTAGTGATAACAAAAATCTCAGAGTTTCTTCTAAACCGCTTCCAATGGAAGGCCACAAGTCCGTCTAATCTAGTTGTCTAGTTTAGACAACCTATAAATAAGATTGTTCTCTTCATAGTATGTAGAATGGTAAAGTGCTAAAAACTCATGGTTTCGAAATGTTCTGCACGGGATATGAATTGACATGTTTTCCATCAATGAAATGGGCTAAATTCGTTTTTCAAAAGATTAGAACATTTTCTACAATTTTTAGAAGAAACGTCCAATTTTACTAGTTTGAGTAGTTGTTGCATTTATAGCTATTACAAAAACTTTAGAGTTTCTTTTAAAATGCCTCCCCATGGAATTTACAGTCATATGTCTGAGGGCAAGGGATTTCTTTATTTTTGTGATACTCTGAGATTTTTTTATAACAAAATATTTTATCTACTCAAACAAGTACAATTCGCAGTTTATTAAAAAACATGTGGGAACCACCCTGCCTTCTAGGCCCTATGGCATAAACATAATATATCGCAAAGACGACGATGATTATTCCTCTACCTTAGGAAAATTCATCAAATTTTTGTTATCGCTCGAGTCCAAAATTAGTACTCAAAAAAAAACTTTTTATTGGATCTTGTTCAAAATTTCTTCTGTCTTGCTGCTTCTTCTGTTTTGCTGTATCTGTCGTAAAATATATATTTCACATTCATATTCATAAAAAAAATCGATTATCGTCAAAATGACGTTATTTTTGTTCGGAGTTTGTCCATCAAGTTGGATTAACTTTATCTTTATGTCTGAATGAGAATGTGCTAAAAAGATGGGACAATATCAGTTAAAACGAGCTAGTAGTAATCTTTCAAGAAAAAATTTTCTTTCATTTTTTTCATTGAAATTTGAAAAATGAAAAAAATTTGAAACGAAATGAAACAAAATTTTCACATGTCATTGTGTGTACGGGCCGGAAATTTGTCGTCAGATAATTCAATAATTACGGACGAGATGGTAGTAAGATCGTTCCGACAATTTGTCATCAACTATTATCTTGTTCACGTGGTGCAGTGTGGAGTGGACTGGATTTGGAAATCTACCACGAGAACACCGAATAATGTAGTGCGGAGTGGATTTTCAACTCCACTCAAAATGTGAGGAGTGAAGTGTAGTGGATTTGCAAATCCGTACCGCGTGAACACTAGCGTAGTGGAGTAGACTGGATATTTTGACATATGGATATTGTTTCTAATTAAAATTGTGATGTGAATTTGTGATAAAAAAAATAGTTTTAATTAATTAAAACATAATTTAGAATGGAAAATGAACATAGTGATAATTTAAAGTGTATGTGAGAAAATGATGAGACCAAATTATTTTTAAAAATATGTAAAGATGTAGATATTATGAAACAAATGGACAAAAAGACATTACGACATGGTGAAATATTTAAAAACATTGTGATAAAATTAAAAGAACACGGCTATAATAAAACTGCTAAGCAAGCACAAATTAAATATAAAAGTTTAAAATCTATAAATATAATTTAGAAAAAAAAAACTTAATAAAATTTAGTGGAAGTGGTGCTTCAAACTTTATATATAGTATATTGAGCAAAAGAGCGAGCTTTATGTAAATCGTCCAACTAATATAGTGTGTTCATCCTTTGGTGTAGAAACGTCAGAAACACAACCAGTAGAGACTGTATTGGAAGGTCATACCGACATCCCAAATGAGCAAGATGAAACAGCCATTGATGTTGTAACGGAACGTTTCGAGGAGTGACCTTGTCCAACATCCTTCACGCCCGTCGACAGACATGTTAGCGTCACCACCTGCAGCTATAGCCGGCTGTTGCTCAATCCGTCGTGGGTGGTAGTGGTGGTGCCCGGTAACACTTCGGGGCTGCGTTTCACTTCATCAACAACAAAAAAACAGAACTCAAAAAAAACACCAACAAAAACAAATGTGCCTTTCCATCCACTGTCACCGCCACGATTGTTCTCCTCCCGAACTTAATAAATTAAACAACCATGTTTACTATAGCTATCAACATTACAATATATATATTTATTTTGTCAAAACAAACAAAATAAATTTAAAAAAAAATATTTTAATATTACAATTACAAACGGTTATATTAACCGAGCAAAAACAATTACATACAACTGAATTATAATATAACACATACATGAGTACGCTATACACACCGGAGATTAGCTGTTGTGGGTAGAGGAAAATGTAATATTCCCGTATGCGCGTGTTAATGTCGTAGGGTATATGTAGATAGGCCTGGGGTACACAGAGCTCTCTGTATCCTTCCGCCGAATATCTGAAATGATAATTATCGAGAGAAGCGCGACACGCGCAATTAGTATTACATAAAACCCGGAATATTACCTTCACCCTCGGACTACCCCTCCTTGAATCCGATACTGCGTATATACATAGTTTGTTTCTCTAGTTGGTTTTATTTTTCCTCGGTTCGACGGTTTATAGTTATTGCAGACCTATTACATAAAATTTGGACACATTTTAAGACTGCCCAATGGTGGGTTAGTTTTTCTTTCGGTACGTGCACCTGTTGTTGTACTCGTACTAATTGGATATGTACCCCCGCACCCGTTGTTTATACCGCCCGATTTGCGTGTGTATCCGCTATTGCGATCGTACGAATTTGGGATATGTACACCCGCTATTGTGATCGTACGGATTAGATATGTACACCCACTGTTGGAATCACACGAATTGACTATGTACACCCAATGTTGAAATCACACGAATTGATTATGTACCCCCGCACGAATTATTTATATCGCACGAGTTGTTTATATCGCACGAATTGTTTATATTGCACGAATTGTTTATATCGCACGAATTGAATTGCCTAGGGATCCGTAAGTAATCACATAAAAAAATCCGATAAGAATTGGATGATATACATTTCACAAAAAAAATATGTATAATACCGTTTCGGTATATTTTGGTTTTACTTTACCTTCTTATTTTGTTGTTATGTTTCCGTTGCGTGATTCCCTGGATGCGTATCGCTCGAGCGCCCGTACGAAAAGAATTCTAATTTTTAATTTTTTTGTTCAGCTGTCAAGCCAAAAACAAACATCTTTCCTAACCACGCGCTCAATACCCAGTGTTCGACACCGAAACCACTCAGAACACAAGCGACCATTCTGCCACCTATTTTTCCATAGCGGTACTGCCTAAAACTTTAACATTCAGCACAAATCCCTATATATACGAGGGCAAATCAAAAAGTCTTGCAATATCATATGAAAAAAAAGAGTGAGTGAGACAGCAATATTTTTATTTTTCGACATAATCTCCTTTAAGGTTTATACATTTGTCACATCGATCAATTAACTTGCCTAAACCCTCTAAAAAAAAAGATTTATTTTGCTCCATAAAATATTCATTTACAACAGACTGTACTTCATAGTCACTGGAAAATTTCCGACCCCTTAGTGTTTTTTTCAAATTGGGAAACAGAAAGTAGTCACTGGGTGCCAAGTCTAGACTGTACGGTGGGTGCAGAATTTCCACGAAGCCGCAATTCTTTAATGCAGCTTGAGCAATATTAGCCTTGCGCACTGGTGCATTGTCGTGAAGAAGCAAGATTTTTTTCCTAACTTTCCTTGGCCGTTTTTCCCGGATCGCTTTTGTCAATTTTCGCAAAACCTCTGCGTAATATATGCCTGTGATTGTGGTTTTCGATAGCATATAATCGATTATCAAAATTCCTTCAGCATCCCAAAAAATTGTTGCCAAAACCTTACCAGAAGACGGTTGAGTTTTGAATTTCTTTGGTGGTGGTTCACTACGTTTAATCCATTGCATCGATTCTTGTTTGGATTCCGGATCCCAGTGATGAAGCCATGTTTCATCGCCTGTTATTATGTTATCCAAGAAATTTTCTGGATCTGCTTTGTACTTATCTAAAATCGCCTTTGAAGTTTGAACACGCATTTTTTTTTGTTCAGCATTCAACAAACGGGCAACCCATCGTGCACTTACTTTCGACATGTGAAGGTGGTCATGTAATATAGTATATGTGGTACCGTATGAAAGAGAAAGTCTCCACGCTAACCGCGGAACAGAACTACGCCGGTCCTCCAATACAATAGAATCGGCCAAAATTACGTTTTCATGGCTAATAGCATCTGCTGGCCGACCCGAGCGGTTGTCGTCTTCTAATGACTCCCGACCACTTTTGAATAATTTTGCCCACCTTGTTACTGTGGCATATGATGGTGCAGATTCGCCGTAAACTTTTGATATATAATTGAATATATAAATTGCATTTCGTCCATCTTTACAGAAAAATTTAATAACGGCGCGATATTCAATTTCATTCATTTTAAGAAAAATTCAAAAAACATGTTACTAAATTGATAAAAACAAACGAACCGTAAAATTTACATCGAAATGTTTTTCTAGAAGTTTCATCGCGACAAAAAATGGTTTTGAAAAATATATTGTTGTCTCACTCACTCGTTTTTTTCATATGATATTGCAAGACTTTTTGATATACCCTCGTATATATACATATACATATACATATAGGGGTGTAACGACATGCACGTTACAATGTTTCCAGTGAAATATGTACCTATAATGGTAAATGAACAATGCAGTTTTAAAATACATACATTTTTAACGCTTTTTTTTATTAGATTTAGCGAAACTTTTTTAAGAAACAAAAGAGTTATTTGAAAAACAAAAGGCTCTTGAAATAGAAATTCAGGATAGAGAGGATGAACGACAAAAAATATATTTGGAATCATTAGCGGATATTTTTCAGCTTCAAAAATATATATTACAAGAAAGGTCATTGAAACGATCATGAACGCGTGCAATATATCTACAACCAATCATGTTTATATATGTAAAAAACATACATATATAAACATGATTTGGAATTTTATTAAGTTTTTATTATAAATAGATTGCTTAGAAATGATAAACATCTCTGAGAGGAAAGTTTTTGTTAATATAAAGTTTTAGATGATTTTTATTTCAATTCCCTCCAATGTATTAGCATTCGCTGTAGCAGCTTGCCTATTTAGTTGTTGATGGATGGATGAATGGATATAATTGGCGGATGAGGAAACATTATGTTTTTTAAACTTTTGTCATTATTTTCACATATGCATGTTGTGTAATATACAGCATGTCAATATGATCTTGTAGGTGCATTTTTGTAATACAAATCGCATCTTTTTGCCAATATATGCCATCTAGCTTTTAACCGCATAAATGCATTTTCAATTTTAACTCGACCATAGTATTCATATATGCATTAAAAGAAATTTCTTCTTTATCTACGGTGGTTGGATAATTTTTTATGACCCATGGCAGCAGTGGATATGCAGGATCGCCAGGAATAAAATATGGTATAGCTTTCCCTTCAATTTCTTTTGTGTGCTAAATTTTTTTTTATTTTAAAAATATAAGTTTAAAATTAGAGCATTAAATAATACAAACGTACGCTTGGTAGGATATTAGGTATATTCGTGTAAAGATCAGAATTAAAACAGACATCGGCATCGTGGCAGCTACCTGGATATTTATAAATTACAGTTTTAAATATTATTAAATAGCTAAAATTATTTTCTTTATTTTTTATTAAATAGCCAGAAAAAAATTTGATTTTTGTTTCCTTAATTGTGCGTTGCAAACGGCCTGCATATTGAATGAAGGCTAATATTTGCGGTTCACGAAGTCCCTATATCCATCTTTTGGCGTAAGAATAGGAATGTGGCTACAATCAATACATCCTATAATCTGTTAGATATTGCAGATTTTTCAAAATCGGAGGTCAACTGCATCACTTCTTCTTCATTCGGCATATAAATAAATTTTTGTACATGTTTTTTCAAACTTTGACAAAATCGATGCAAGCATTTATGCACTGTTGATTTTCAATCACCAAAATTTATTGCAACCACTATAACTCGCAAAAACTATCAAGTTTGACCAATGCTATTGCTACTTGTTTTTTTTTTGTCGGTAAACGTTGTTGATTATTTGCAGCAGCTGCATTAGTTTTAGGTGTAAGATCTTCATCCACAACAGCACATATGAAGTCAAATGGTAGTTTCGTGATTCTAAAATTTTCGATCCACTGGTTCTGCGTAAAATTTAACAACATGTTTTTCCATGCATTTTTTGTGAGTTTGGGTGTTATATAAATTTTTCCAAAATCAACTTTTATTGTTAACAAAATTTTTTGAAACTGCGTTTTTTTTAAACATGTTAGCTATTTTCAAATTTGTCCAATTTAAAATTAAAAATTTAAATTTTTTTAAATTAAATAATTTAGATTTAATAGTAATCTATGTATACCTAAAAAAATCCATCATAAAAGTTGTATGGTTTTCTTGTAATATCGTTTTTCTGCATAGTTCTGTATAATAACGGAGTAATTCAGAACTATACAGAACAACGATACAACAAAAAAAAACACACAAATTTTAATATGGATTTTTCTGTTATACATAGATCCCTATTAAATCTAAATTATTTAATTTAAAAAAAAATTAATTTTTAATTTTAAATAGGACAAATTTGAAAATAGCTATCGCGAACTCAAAAAACGCAGCTCATGTTGACAACTGCATTTGATGTTGTAAAATTAATTGTTCATTAGCTTTTCTATATTTGTTCTTCTTTTTTTTAATTGCGCGAATTGTGAACTTTGTTTTACGCTATTTTTAAATAAGATTGTTTTATGTAATATTTTCCATATTTACAATTCGAACACATTAAAAAAAATAATATCCATTAAACGCGTTAGTCACAATAAAACAATTTCAGGAAAAAAATGATGTCAAAACAATAGTTCAACATGCCTTCACTAGAGGCGTTGTGGTAGATTTACTACGATCCTCACCTAGGTGAACACTAATACTACGACCAGATTTACAAATCCAGTCCATTCCACTCCGCACCACGTGAACAAAATATTAGAAATCATAAAAACAAAATCGATTAAACGCGGAATGAACAACCGAAATAATGAATGCAACCGTAAAAGCGCATTTGATTCAAGTAAGATTGTGCGTAGAAATTTGTTTTTATTCAAATAAAAACATAAATTATTAAAGAAACAATTTTTTTATATTAAAAAAAAAATTAATATTGGAAATTCAAAATGTTTTATCGAAAATGAAAGCTGGTTATAATGCCATTTATGTATGGAATTGAATATTATTCAAGGAACAACCATGGCTGCTGTATTCGAATATCAAAATTTTTGATGACTCTTCCAATAAAAGCAGTTCAATGGCCTGAATTTCAGTTCGAATGTTGTTCTTAAGATAATGAATTGAAAAAACCGAGTGGCCTTGAATTGAAAACTTGGCCACAACAATCCTGTTAACATGCCACGATATCGAGATGTTTGCCCTTCACGAACATTTTCACTTATACTGTTTTACGAATATACGACTGGACAATGGTGTTCCTGTGTTGTACTGCAACTGATCCGGTTTCTTCAAAACGTTCCACTATTTTTCGAATTCCAGGCTCTGTCGGACCTCCAAGTTGTCCAAAATGAACACATAATTTACGAAATAAATTACATAATTTACAGAATGTCCATTTTCGTTTGGATACCTAGAGCGCGTTCTTATATTCTACATGAACGCATGACTAACAATGGCATAGTTTTGACTGTTCGTTTGTCAAAAAAATTTCGGGTTGCCACCGCACAATAGAAACAGATACATTGTATATTTTTGTCTCAAAAAATTCCGTATTTGTGTAATAGAAATAGAAATGTTCCAAATCCTAATTGGAATATTAAATTTTAGTGTTGTAATATTAAAACTTGATAATTGAACGTTGAAAATGTAGATATACACAAAAAACGATGGTGCGTATTCTTATAATAAATATTTTAACAGTGTACTTACTAAGGCAAATTTATTTTCAAACAATTAGAATTGACACTATCATACCATAAGAAAACACCAACCTACTTATATAAAGATAAATCTTCTGTTCAACTAAGAAAAGCTCGACATATAATTTTAATTATTTATCCGAACTTATAAAGTTTAGTGTTGTGGCGGTATACGATATTTTATTTTTATGTCTAACAAAGTTTCCAAGAAATTGTGGATTGTCTGAACTGAAAGCATTTGAATTCATGTATAATATATTTCATCAGAATTTACAGAATTTTTTTTTTCAACCACCCTGGTACATATATAATAAAGCATTCCAAGTAATAACATCAATTAAAGAATTATATATCTTATATTTCAGCGGTCGCTTAACAACATCTTTTTATTATTACATCAAATAATAAGAATTGCGAATACATATGCCTTGCAGGCATCAAATATGGATCCTTTTGTACATTGAAGCGGTATAAACAAAAAATATATGTAATCCGTCAATGACCTTGTCACAAGACAAGGCGAATTTTCAATAAAGTATTTATAAACCTTTTTCTTTTTGTGATGCTTCGTTCACAAACAAAAAGCAGAATCAAAATTAAATTTTTATGTTCATTTGAGAGCTTTTTGGTGCTTCGTTGTTCATTGTATGTGGATATGTATACAAACGAAAAATTTCTACGAATTGTATTTATATTCAAGTGTAGGTAGTACCTACATATCATCGCTTATCAAATAACAATATATATAAATCTAATATCGGAACATTAAGTTCAATAATACAATAAATAAATAAACATTTTATTTTCCTCTGAGCTTTCGAATACTCAATATGAACAATAAAAAAAAATGAAAAAGAAAATTAATAAATTTTTCCGATTTGTTTTTTGCTTGATTGTTTCTCAAAAAAAATTCCAAAGGTTATGTATAGACATTTTGCGGTAGCTCCGAACGTATTCTATGAAGACAGAGATAAAAGGAACATTTATAATTATATACCAACTTCTCACAATTTTTGTGCTTTTGGTATTTTCTTGTATTTGTTATTTTTTTTCAATATTGAACTATAATAGATAAAGAGATTAATACTTTTAGACTTTTCTTTTGGGTTTTCTTCTTACCATTGTAATCTTGCTACTATTTTTATTAAACTTTTTTATTCTATTTGGTGTTATCTTAATGATTTCTTATGTTGCTTTAAGCGATTTCGATATTTGGAACTTCTCCGAATATATGTATACGTAATATTTTTTATCTTCTAATATAAATACGATTACCAGAACTTGTATTATTTTTAGATTACGTGTTTTTATACTAGTCCTTGCTCTGTTCCTTCATCTTCTATGAATATGTTATATATAATTATAACTCGATAGATTAATAGAAAATAACCAAAGGGAGGGTGGTAAATTTAATGGGTACAGTGTTACGACTCATTGTGTGGTCATAACATTATTTAAGGTGTATCTTAGTTTTCAAATTTTAATTTCTCTAAAATTTCGTTACCATCGAATAATTAATGCATTTTACTGATGACATTGTCATCTGTTCTCTGGCATTGACACTAAAGTTTTGTTTGATCGTGAGTTGGCCTTAATATTCGGTTTCACGTTTTACCAATCTCTACTGTATCGCATAATTGTCGAATCAATTGTGGAAGTGAGACCAATGTACACCTTGTACGTGTTTGCTGGTCGAGATGCAGAAGAATATTTTTCTGCGAGTTTCTCGAAAAATATTCTTCTAGATTGTTTGGTTCGAGAAATTTTTTAGCCAGTCTAGTTTCTATTTCAAAAATTAAAGTCAAGTTTCGTATTTTAAAATATGCGTGTTAAATAGAAAATCAAAGTTAACGTAAAATTAATGGTTTATAATTTAGTAGTGAAGACATTGTTTTATCATTGACATTTGAGTTTGGTGTAATTTTCTGATGAACAATTTTGGGTGGTGGTTATGTTGAACATCATAGTGAGCCAATTTAATAACGGACCCCGCAATTATATTGACGGGTGCCAATTTAATAACGGACACCGTAATTATATTTCACGGTTGCCCACCAAGGTACAATTTTCCGGCGGACGGAAAAGTATTTACGGTTAAAGGCAGGAAGACGGGTGGTGGCCTTTTATAATTTTTTTTGGTGGATTAACGGTGAGGAGACGCCGCAGCCCATTTCGGCGGGGCCTTTTCTGAAGGTAAAATAAAGTACACTATTTGCTTTTTTAAATTGTTAAGTTTTTCTATTAAAATTTCTCGATTTTCTAATTTGTTTTATTAAAGTAAATTCAAGTTTTCATTTTCTTTTTTTTTTTAAATCTTATTAATTATATTTGTATTCGAGCGCCATAACGGTTGTTTGGCACGAACAGGGGGGAGGCACATTGGTCTCGCTTTCATCAAAATCGATCACATTCGGCGACCATATTTTAATTTGAGTTTGTTTTCTCTTCTACCATGTTTAGTTTGATAAGTCCCTCTTTCCCTTCTTCCGCCTACTGTTCTCTCGTGTAAATTTATTTGAATAAATACGAGTACAGCACGGCGACGTATTTCCGGTGTATGGTTTTATTCTTTTCTCCTCATTGGTTTTGGTTTATTTCTTACATTTATTGTTTTGTCATTTCACTAATTTCTCTCCTTCTTTCGGTTTGCTTAATAAGATGAATTACTAAGTTTTACAAATTGGTATGATGGAAGAGGAGATCTTATTTCATGTCGGTTCCATAGTTACAGTTCCATAGTTCCTTACACCGTTTTTCCGAGGCACTCCGGCAGTTTCAAGCTGTCGGAGTGTGAAATATGATAGATTCTCCAGTGCTCTGTACGGGTGAAGAGGCGTTGTTTATTCTAGAAACTTGCCTACCTTTGTATGCTGCTTCGTTGAGGCTGGGCATCGGCCTCTAAGGATCGATGGATCATTCAGGATTGGTCATTCGGGGTGGGAGAGGGGCTTTCAGCAGACATTGTACTTGTCAGTCGGGGAGATCCGGTCGTTCCTTGGTGGATTCTGATGCAAATTTATTTTAGTTTCAGCATTTAATTTTAGTTTTTTTGTTCGTTCTGTTACACGGTCTAGGCCAGGCGCATGCAAGCCTCAACTTCCCCACGGCCTAAAATCCACAGATCTAGTCGAAAAACTCACCGTAAGAGGTCTCTGCATGTTTAGATGAAATCTTTGGGCTGGCTTCATGCCATCAACAACGTAACAACGGTCATAATTAATAAATCACCCAAATAAAAGACACTTAATAAACACATTTTACTAAACGCTTGTTTTTTATTTTACAAAATTTGAACTTTTGAATATTTTAATTAAAAAATTTGCCCAAAAAGTCTAAAAAGTCACTCGATTGATTTTGACTTGGAAGGTCTTCGTCAAGAGTATCTACTAATTTTCATTTCCTATTTTTTGTTTGTCCTTCTTTTATTTCTTTGCTTTTGTTTTTTCTACTATACATCAGTAGATACTAACAAGTTGAAATCGATTGAGTGATTTTTTAAACTTTTTGGGCAGATTTTTTAATTAAAATATTCAAAAATTTAAATATTGCGAAATAAGAAACAAGCGTGTCTTCTATTTGGTTGATTTATTAATTATCCAATATATGGCTGTTGTAATTAAGTTAGGTAGTTACTTGAATATTGTTACGAATTGCATTCGATATGGATTCGTACAAGATTTTGCAAATAAAACACTCTGCATTTTGAGTTACAAACTTTATTTTCCAAGACGTTTTATTTCCACAGCAATTCACAAATTTCACTCGTTCACTACTCACTAATTCAAATACACTGTTCACTTTTACTACTGGTCACTACTTTTCGCTGTGTTTATACTTTTCACCTTTTAACTTGCACTGTTCACTAGTTTAATTACAACTATGTCTGCGTCACAAATTGCTCGCGTTTATATACTTGTCTACCGCTGTTCGAAATTACTATTTTTATTGCATCTGGTGATGTATGTGTATTGCAATTATAGATCACAATTACTTACTAGTTTACAATTACTTTCGTTATCTTCATATTTCTCTCCACTTGAAATGCCATTCTAAAATCAAGTTCCAAATCAGTGTTGGTGAAGTACTTAATCTGATAACATCGATGATGTTAATGAATAATAATCGCCTCAATAAAATTATGGACTCTGACAAGATTCGAACATTTGGAGATGAACACTTTAACCACTAGACCACCTAGTGATATACTTGAGCAGAGTCGAATTCATAACAGTACCCTCACCTTAAATCTGTTCATCCCGCACAGATTCGTCAATTTTCCTCATGTTATGTCGTTGTAATCTATCTACGTGGTCCACCATCACCTTAGTGTTGGGGCTTAGTTGAATCTGGTATTCAACATCAGCCGTTTGATAAATTTAAAAGGCTTTTTCCAAATTTCTTGTAGTTTAGGTGATATTCCTTTTAATTTCTTTGGATTATAAAGCCTCTTATCTTTCTCTGCAAATTTTTCGCTATCTGCTCTTAGGTCCATACCTCGGCTTTTGCGATGTTTCTTCTTACTTCAGTATCAATCCAGTTCATTATCAAACTTAATATCAAATGGAAGGCAGGGCTCTCTGTCAAACAGCACCATTGCGATACCCAAATATGGATAGGGGCATATACCGATCCCAGTTATCCCGATGGGTGTTGACTTCTCTCCGCAGATGTTCTTCTAGTATCTGGTTAAACCTCAGTTCTTGAAACACGGATGACTCGAAATTTCTACCTTAATCCGAGTGTAGTTCTTGCGGTACTCCGAATCTGTAAATCTAATTGTACATAAATGTGTCCTCTACTGTCCGTACTTCCTGATTTACTTCCCCACACTTGCTGAAGTACCCAACACACATCAATATGTAACGATTACCATGTTTTTTGTGTAAATGTGTCGGCTATGTCCATTGTTATTCGTTTGAACGACGCTCCAACATTGTACTGTTGCATTTTTCCTTTTACCCGAATTTGCAGTCTCTTACTCGCAGGTATCTTAATGAATCTATAATTCAATTTTAAATTATGGATGCATAATGCATTTATCATTAGTAAAATATTTAGGCATTTGGATGGTCTACGTTTGGAGTATATTTTGTTACTTTTAATGAACCACATGGTCGTTTCTTGTCAACCTATTCCTTGTAGTCCTTCAAACCATTTTCAATAATGGTTTTTAAATTTTCAAATTGTTTGCCACCAAAATAGGCTGCACTGAAATTCATGCAATTCAGTATCTAACTCATCAAAATTCATCCAGGCAAAATCGTAAAAGTTATCAATAGGATGAACTTGGCAGGGTAGCGAACAAATTTAATAAAGTTTTTAATTATTTCGACATCTTTGAATTTCATCAAATGCCAAGGCAAACACTTCGGCTGCACGGAGATCAGATATGATCGCTAACATTTTCGTTCATTTTTAAAATCTGATCCTTTACCATATTTGCACTTAATTGAATGCCGTGCATGCGTGTAAATATTTTATCCTTGTTATCAAAATCCATAAAAAACGATTCTGTGCAGTTTATAAGAGCGGTTTTAAAAAATTACCCGACACCAATTATCTTTCCATATTTAGCTATTTCACTGGTAATGCAAGCATCATAATTACAATAACAACACAGCAGCTTGATTCTGGTTTTCCTATACGAAAAGGAATTAGGAAAAATACCTACATAGCGTTTATGTCAAAAACATCATTTTCTGGCCTACTGAGAAATCACGTTTGATCTAAAATTGTATAATTTAGGAAATATTTTTTCGGTATCGAAATTGGATAGGAAAAATATTTCCAATTTAATTTTGTTTATGAAAAAATTTACACTAACTATTTACCATAGTATGCCAGAAAAAAAAAATACTATGAAAATATTTTTCCTAATTCCTTTTCCTATAGAAAAAACCAGAATCGGGCTGCAGAGGGAGACATTTTAAAAGTCGAGGTTTTTTCATTTGTTATTTACATTTTGTGGCGTGGCGGCGGAATTTTTAAACCTGCCAAGTTTGGCACGCATGCCACGCATTTGCGATGAATGAATTCTAGCTACTTACCCTTCGGCTTCGGGTTCCCTAAACTGCATAAACCATTTGAGTGCCGCATGATCCCGTTCAAAGAACAAACTCTTATGTCCATACTGATATTTGTTGAAATGTTTAACACTGTTTACCCCAGCCAACGCAGTTATCGGCGTGTTACACATAATTATTTTTCTATGTTTTACAGATGGATCGGCTACTAATACGCTACCAACGACTCACCTATCTTCGTGTTGCAAGCATCTGTATTCAAAATGAATATCTCACCGGGCTACGGATACGCGAAAATAGGAGAGCTTTATAATTTCTTCTTTAATTATTCATATGCTTTTTGATGCACTGTGTCCACTGAAATGGTTTAGGCACAGCGCACTATTTGTGAAGTTTGGTTCAAGTAATCCGTGTTGAGCATAATCTTAAGAAACATCTTAGTTGATTAATATCATTTGGTGCAGGCCAATCCATTACTGATACTAACATCATTGGATTCATTCGCACGCCATTGCTTCAAACAATATAGTTAAATAGTTAAGTTCTTCCCTGAACAGTTTGCATTTCGTTGCACTTCCCTTCATTCCGGCTGACCAGATCGCTTGTATTACTCGTTTAAGATTATTGATTTGTTCATCAAATATGCGGCAAATTGATAAAGACCGTCTCTTGCTGAAATCGCTGTTATCTCTCTACCATAAGAATTGATTGCTACTTGCCACTATCCGCTTGGCTCCTGTCAGCGTGTGTAAGGTGTCGTCAATGTGCGGTAACGGACCTACCTTTCTTCGTTTTTTCGTTTAGTTTACGGTAATGAACACAAAATCATGTTGCCGGTTCTTTTTCTGAACAAGAACCACTGGCCAACTCCATGAGCTGCTAGACTCCTCAATATACTCCATCACGTTCCATTATTTTTTTAACTTGGCCGTCTTCTGCTGCTTGGTGAGCGATGCTCGTCTTGGTGCTTGCTGCTTAGCATAATATTAATTTTTAATAGCTCATCATCATTAAGAGCAAATACATCGGCTGATTTATCCAGCGCTTCCTCTGCGACATTTAATAGTTCCACTAGGAGATGGCTACACAATAAGCGGATGATCTTCGTCAGACTATGGTTTGGTGATCAACGAAATTGCTTCGACTGGCTGTTCGCAATATGGTTGATACACTCAGCTGTATCGATGACCTGTCTTGATTACATTTGTTGATGGGGTCACGTTCAAAACACGTATACTGGTCGCTGCTGGAATTTCACTAATGTTCTCGCACACAGCAATCCGTTATTATAGTCCAATGATACATTCATCAGTTATTTCAGCTATCCGATGTTTGAGCCGCACTCCCCTGACTATCGTAGATTTATCTGTTGCGATTAGCAATTTATAACGGACGCACCACCGATCTCGAAGCTTCGGTGTTCTATAATACACCCTAGTTATGTGATTTTAATGTTTCTCTTGTGACATTTTGTGCGGATCCATATAATCATTAGATGAGACAGTTAGTTAGTTAGTATTAGTCTTCTCATCTCATTCTCAGTCTTCTCGTCTGATTCAAACGAATAAACCGATCGCGTTCGTTTTCTTGCGGTACTTTGAAAAACTGGCCTTGGTTTTCTTATCTGCTGTTTAATAAGAGCCTTTATTTGCATGATATCCTCCGCACCCAGCTTGCGAGATTTGACTGTGTCTGTGACCAACGCTCTAGCAGCGTCATATTCTAAAGGAAACGCCAATACTTCATACATGGTTTAACTCCAGTGTTCGTTCTTAAATGAAGTTTCAGATGGTCGTCCTTGACAGCACTGAAAAACGCGTCCGCTGTTAGCCCGATCTTAGTTACAATTCACTTATGACTCGCTCATAGCTTGTTTCTGTTACGGATACAGTTTGCATTATGCAACTTGAGTTGAAGTTCGTTTAGTTTTCGCTTGCATGTTTCCGGCTAGGGTCTTGTGTTCGTGACTGACATTGGCTTGGTTCCGGCTGTTGTTTTTATAATTCCATGCACAATGAGCACTCTGCGCTTTAGACGACTGTGCAACATGTAAGCTTTCAGTCTGAACAATAAAAATTTCAGGCGGAGCCATATAAAGGCACCGAGAATCAAACCAATTATAACACAAGTAGCATGTTGCGTTGTGCCTTATTGTGCACTGAGTTCAGATCTAATTGTGCTGCAAAATCTCGATTTTTCCGACTAATAAAACTCTGGTTCCGGGTGGTTCTAAATTGTTTTAGCTGGCTCAATATGTGTACCGGAAAAACTGGATAGTGCACAATAATGCCTAATGCAGTGTGCTATTTTTACTATAGCCGTTTTGGTTCCGACCTTGGGCTGGCTTTATATAGTTCCGGCTCGCATTATAAGGTTTTTACTGAAAAATCAGATATAATGCACAAAACAGGATGCATTGTCAAACTGTGCATAGTTGATTTTGTTCCGGCCGGAAGTGATCGGTTGTTTCAGTCAGAAGAGACAATGAATATGAAAATAAATTAAATAAATAATTGACAAAACCGGTTTTAAGGAAATCTCTGGTTTGTGGATTTTTGAAAGTCCATATATCTCAGGTAAAGTGCTAGGAGATTGCGCTAGAGTCGTTTTCCTCAGAGATCATATTCTTCCTCGTATCGGCCTCGTTCACGGCCGTTTTTATTAGATTTACCACAACACGACATTTAGGTTATGTTTTGTCTTCATATTCCTCACTTAAAAACATCTGGAGATTTATTAAGTCTTCGTCCTTGGAGCCTTCCCAGCACTCTGCTGGTCACCCCCACATCTTTTTGTTGGTATTCACCATTGAGCGAAGTGGTCACTCGAGTTGATGACTATTTCAGTTAGTTGATTTTTCGATTAGGGTTAATTTGATTAAATGTCCACTAACCTTTGCATGTTTTCTATGGATGTAGGGTCACTAAACACATCGGTAGCTAAGAAATGTCTATGCAGGTCTATGAAATTGACTATACTGTCAACATAGATGCATCTTTATATGCCGTGGAATTGTGGATAATTTTATATTTAAACATTTAAACATAAACATTTTATTTTGAAAAGGATCAGCCAGATCTATTGATTCTGTCCTTTGTATATCAATCAACACTGCTCCGGCTAGTTTCGGACGTTAACATTGTTACTACATTCGCAATGTTGAATGAGTATGTCTGTAACCAAATAAGTTTTAAACCGATTCACTAACAGCGCTGAGAGTTTTCGGATCCGAAGCAGATTAAAATCTAACTCAAAATGTTTCTCCTCACTATTTTGCTGAGACGCAGCATTTGCAGGTGGTAGATGATTCCTGACCCATATTTTTAATGATTCTATGAGTCTTTGGCATTGTACTCCTCCTCTTTTTATTCATGGGACACACATTATAAGTTCAATTAAATTAGAAAATAGTTTGAATTTTTTCAATATTTTAAATTTTTCCTACCCTGCGTGATTGACGAGACGTCAGGAATTAAAAGCATTACAACTTTAAGGCCAAATGACCTATTAAAAAATATTTAAGGTCACTTTTATATTGTTACGACATTATATAAAATCGAACCCCCTACTCTCTTATAAACCTAGCTATATATCACTATACAAACCATTTTTTCAGTCAGTTTATAAAAAAAATGTTAAGTCGATTAGAAAAAAAAACATCATAAATTCATCAATCATCGAAGATAACGTATGTACATTGTAAACTGATCCCATATCTGTCACATCATTATCCCAGAAAAAAATAAAAAGCAAAAAATAATAACCGATATTAGAACATGCACGCTAATATTTCCCAAAACATCCCAATGTGTATAAAATAAAGGATGTAACATACCACGGCCACTTATCATTTTTATATATAAATAAATGTGACACACACAAGGATATTTATTCCAATGAATAAAATCCAATTCACCAAAGCTACACAAAAAATTCGTCTAAAACAACAAAAACGTCAAAATAAAGGTACCTATAATCCTTTTATTTTTTTGCATCTGTTTGACTTCTTAAATATTCATAGGGCTTTACCTTTTTATAGAATTTCATGTTTGGTTTTGATATGTGAATATGTGTAGGTGAAAAAGGGTACCGGTAAAATATTCTGGAAAACATTATCTACAATTTGTACAATTCAATAATAAGAAATATTTCATATATTTAATAAACTCGAATGAAGGCAAAAATTCGTCCCTAGGACTGTATTATTTATAAACCAGTAAATCCACTTTAGTTTTTCCGGTCGTCGTCGATTTGTAAGTGAAATATTTTTTTTTATATGTAGACACTCTGCTACAGCTTTAAATTCTAAAGAGAGTTGCTGGTGGTATGAAAAATCCCCGGGTTCAATTTTTTTATAACGGTTTTTTTTCGAAAATGACAGTCTTGCTATATCTTCATCTATTTGGAGTAGTAGAGTGCTTAGGACAATGCTGCTACAAAAAATGTCATCAAAAAAATATTATAAAATAATGAGCCTGTTATCGGGTCGCCTGTTAATTCAAAATGTACACACCCATTAAAATGTCAATATGCATGCAAAGAAATTTCAAAATTTTTACCTAAGATAAAAATATTGTAATGATAATTTGAAAGTATAATTTTCCTTTGGGATCAAATTGTTTGCCACACATAACATATACAGCACGAGGTACGAGATCAGTATTTGTCTCCACAACACACTCCTTAATAGCACGAACAAAAAAAAAGTCTGTTAACGGAAAATTAAATATTTGTTTTTGGTGCCGGTACTGTACATGTTTTTCTCGTTATTTTCTTTTTTATCGCAGCCTCTCATTTACTATACGAACCAAAATGTTAAATGAAATATGTTGTATATGAAAATATAACGATTTGAAGTGAAATTGAAAATACGTGTATACGGTTAAATGTGTGTGTGTAAAGGCATATAGGTACTCGTACAGTATGTATAAAAAAGTGTTATGAAAACTTACGATGGCTTTTCAATTTTATTACCGATAGGTAATCGGGAGTAATATATCGTTACTGACATTCAATTTTATAAACGCCTTTATTGATTTTAGTCACGCATGTTTATGGTTAATCTGATATAGTGCTGGACCATTATTTACATTTTTAATATAATCAAAATTGTCGAGTTAAATTACAAACGAGTAAGAAATACAGGAATATAAGAAGTTATGCGCAATTTTATTAGAGTACAGTGGCCAGTGGCAACACCTCACCAAGATACCTTGAATAAAACACTAAATTTAAAAGAACGACATGTCTCAGGGTTGTTCCAATTGTTTGATAAAGTCGTTAATGTTCTCGTCGCTTTTCAAATAAAATATTATACGATTCTGAAAACTAGTTCCGTTCCCACGAAAGTGGCTGATTCACTTTCTTTAGTAAAATTACCAGCCACATCAATTTTAAGGACATATCTATGACAAAGCCAATGAAACATTAATTTCATTACGCCTGCCAAGCCGATTTAAAGTATCAGTTATATTCCGGACGAGTTCCAATTAAAAATGTGTTAAACTCAACAACCCGACTATTTTATGCAACGCATATTAAGTGATCTCTACAAGCAATTTCAAATACAATGCCTTAAAATTTGCTATAGTATAATATGTCATAATGGCAGTAGCGAACGGTGTAAAATTACAAATTTACCATCATGTTGTCAAACTCTTATCCTAGATTAATAATAATCACACAAGGAATGCATATAGTTTCTTGATAGAGTGTCTTGTGACCAGTTCGTCAAAAGGCATGCAAACCGCTGAGTTTTCTCTAAATTTGATGCAGTTCAATATCAAGCGCACATGGGATCGCTATATTTCAGATAAAACATTTTTATAATACTAGGTTGTGTCTATGTTGATCATTCTTTGCATGTGCATAAATTTCCAACAAGCTTTTGGCCATGTCATCGACATATCCTGATACAAAAATTAATTTTTATTTATGTAAATTAATTATTACCAATCGTGAAGGCACCGCACGAGTGGAGGCCGAATTCAACTCTGAATGATGTAACGCCAGCAAAATAAATAAAAAAAGCAACTTCAATTCAGTGACCTTCTGATACCTGTTAAAAGAAAATAGCTTTAATTTCAGATCTAGATTATGTTAATGTAAACATAATCTAGATCTAAAATTAAAGCTAGATTCTTCTAACAGGTATGAAAAGGTCACTGAATTGGATCCATTCCAGTAAAGTGCTCATAGGGATGCGACGAAATACACTATATTTAATTAAAAAAACAAAAAAAGGTCTAAAATTCACAAATGCAATCAATTATAATTCGGAACGCATTAATATTGGCAATTTGAAAATTGTTTTTATTTTTTCATATTGGAAAATTTAATGAAAATTATTTCTTTTCTCTAAATTTATCGTAGTCGCCGAGATTCTTACTGTTTTTAGTGATATCCTAACCTGTATTTTTCGAAATTTATTCGAAATAATTTGCCATAAATCTATGAACCATAACATCGAATTATCAAAATCCTGAAAATTAAAACACCGGAAATAAAACCTCGTGGATATCATAATTCCAAATATGTATTATAATCCCCGTTTTCTAATTCCAAAAATCAAAATGTTAAATGCTGACCAAATCCGGGATTCCTGGATAGATAATGGATCTATTTCTTATTCGATTAGGATGAAACTCTGTTTGCACTATGAAAATGTAGTTCCATTTAAATTTGTATTGTAAACTTAATATTCTCTCTTTTTATTTTACGGAGTTGCCAGGACTTTAGGATTTTTGTTACACATTAAAACTATAAAATATCACAAGTATACTGATATAACCAAACCACAAGATTAAACTAGTGTTACAGGATGGCTACAGCCATCTTGCAGATACAACTAAGCGCATGCAGAGGCCTCCACGGTGATTTTTGCCGACTATGTTCTCAGGGAGAAGTGCTAAGGTCGTGGGGTTTGAGACTTGCATGACGCCCCTGGCTTACACCGTGATGATACAGAAAGTTGAGGGGGGAACGCAAATAATAATAATACCCGGAGTTCCGCCGAAATTCGTCGGCCGGAACTTGAGGAACGAACAACGAAATTAATAAAATAAAATGATAAAAAAATAATAATAACGGAAGAGGTGCCTTGGTGCGCGCATCCATTCGAATTCAAACAGGGCAAAGCCCTGGTTATGAAATTGGATGCTGGCACCAAGGGACCACAATCAACACTACACCGACACAGAGAGAGTCCCCGCTCCCATCACACCATATCAGAAAATTAGTAATTCATTTTACTAAGAAGAATCAGCTACCAAAAATAAAAATAATCGCCGCCGACACCAATGAGAAGCGAGAAGCGAGACCAATGTGCATCGAGCGTGCACCCGCTGTGCGGCGCTCGATCACAAAAATTTTGAAAATTATACAATATATAATAAATATAATAAAAATAATATATAAAAAAATAAAATCAAAAAAAAATTTTAAAATAAAAATAAAAAAAATTGTACCTTAATTTAAAAAAAAAAACAAATTGTTGCGGCCTTGCGCGGCCGTCATGCCACAGATAAACTTGCCCCACCCGGACCGTTGTGGCTTTATGTGCCGATACCCCACCGGTGTTAATGCGACCTTGAGCGGTCGGCCGTTGCGGGGCCTTTCCCCGTTACCAAATACTAATAGCCGGTGTTGGCTACCCATCGTTGCGGGGCCTTTCTCCGATACCAAAAAATTAAGTCGGGCAACCGAATTGGTCGGGTTATACTAACATTACTGTCGAAAGTCTATATACATATAATTGATGTATGCTTATGTTGTACTCCCAACATTTTTCTAAAATTTTCCGCATGGTGAAACACTAGTAAGTGGTCGTTTGGTTGGGACGAAAACCACAGTCGCCAATCATGTTTTCAGCGAGAGGAATGAGTCTGGCAAGTACAACATTAGCCAACACTTTGTAAGCAGTGTTCAATAGAACTATACTACGATAGTTTTCACATTTAAGACGGTCGCCTTTTTTAGGGTTCATAACTTAACTTTTTTTATGAGGGAAGGTTGTTGGCCTGCCGCTCAACCCGCTTGTTACGTGTGTGGGTCACGTACTGGTGATAATCTTAAGGCATTCAGTCCTACCTTGAACACATTTATATAGCGAGCCGCTTGATACAAGACAGACGCCCGCTTCAGCCGCTCCTAACCTTGACAACAGACGCTGGTTTGGTATTGGTTTTAGGGCGCCAATAACTCACCCTGACATGTAGTGTCCATGATTATAAACAGGATTTTCCCTGTGCGTCTCCACTACACCGTCTGATTCAATTAGAATTACTCAGAGAGCACCGCGCGATGGTTTGAATCTCGGACTTCGCTCCCCTGTACGTTAGCGATATAGTATTTTTAGTCACTCCTATATCATTCAGTCCTCAGCACGTACTCACCTTGACATTGAGTGGGAAACTGATATTTTTTATATATATATAGTTATATATAAAGTCAATAAATTCAATTAGGTTATTATTATAATTTGAATTACTAAAATACAATATCTGAAAGCAAACTTTGTAAATAAATAATAAAAAAAAATTGTGTAATTTGAATTAATTCAATAAAATATGTAGTTTAAAACCAAAAATTAACAAAGATATATAATTTAACTTAAACGATATGAAATTTACAGCTGATAGCGATTATAAATCTATTCCGCATTAACTGAAATTTGTATTAATCTAATACTTTTCTCCATTGTCTTGTCGTTGTACGTATTTGTAATTTATTTAATTTATCTCGTTCCATTTGCCACTTACAGTGTTTTCTAATTAATATTAGAATCATTAGATTTAGTAGCTCTACACGATGGTTATAACAATGGTGATCAATATCATAAAATTCTTTGTCCGACTGTTCGTTTAATAAAAGATTTACGATTTTAAATTTTAAACCCACAATATGGCCAGTTTCTTTGAAAATACCATCAAAAATTAAAATTTGTTTGCAGCATATATCAAAAAATTCCTGAGATGGTGCTTGGAGTCTTCCGAAGTCATCTGACATATCCTTTTTGTGCTTTATTAAAAGCTCTGAAGTGCACTCAACAAAATCGTTTTCTTTTACAAGTGTTATAGCACACAAAACACAATTAAATTTTTTAAGAATTCTATTTACTAAGTACCCCGTAAAGTATCTGTTTGACAGTTCAGAATTATTTTCTAATTGACTAGGTAATGATCCAACAATACTTAGTTCTTCTTCGATTTCGATCACAATTAAACATTCATCAATGTCACTCTCTTTGTTTTCATTATTTGTGGATTCCAGGGTAGAACTTGGCTCAAGTTCCAACTTTTCTCTCAACGATTGTTCATATTCTTTATCTTCTCGAATAACGACTAACAATGTCGTATCCGAATCATCTTCACAATTTGTTAGTGCCGTGAATGGCGTGAGATACTTAATTGATAACAATTTTGCGACGGTATAGCTAAATTCTTGAAGGGACGGCTTAAAATTGTTTCTGTTGGCTGACCGAATCAAAGAAAATGTGTTTTCTAAACCGTCTTGGTTTAATCGTGCGGGAAGTATATATCTAACATCGAGATTCTCACTTGATAAAGACTTGAGAAGAGGAAGAACTCCACGAATCGTTTGCACCATTCCGTCAAATGAATACACTTTCTTTTCATTAACTAATTTAATCTTTTGCAAATATATTACCATTTCATTAAAAAATTTGAACACAGCGCAATGCTCGTCATATTGTAGGGCACATTTAAATTTGTTTGGGTTATATAAACTTTTTGAATTTAAACCATCAAATAGTTTGTCCAAATTGTCAAAAAGAGTTAAAGTGGCAGGCACCTTATTTTTAGTAGAATCGGAAAATTTATTTAATTCAGATGCAGTTTTTATTCCAGCGACAACGCTGCGACTAAATACTTGGGTAGACAGTTTAACTTTCATTTTATCAAAGTGACCAGGGTTAACATGTTTATCAGTTAATTTTGGACACATTCGAGTTGGTGCTGTTTGCTCTAATTTATAAAGTTCTAGAATTACTTCCCAACTTGCAACGCCATTAGGTGTTTCAACGTCAGATGTCAACAAACAGTTTCGAAATGATTTAAATATGCGGGGGGTCAAAAATACCAACCATTGGAACAGTTGTATCGTGGTTTAAAATAGCATTCTCATTATTAGCTCCAAAATTACTAATAGCTTTCCGATTGTTCGAGCCTTGATCACAAATGACAGCTCTGACAGTTAAGCTCAAGGAACTACAAAGTTCTAAGTTAGTGCGTATTAATTTAGCTAACAAATTAGACGAAACAGCGTTTTCAGATACGTAATAGTTTAAAATATTCTTCCAATTTCCAATAATACCACGTACCATGAAAACACAAATGTGACTACCAATTTTGGGGTTTCTGCAGCCATATCCACGAAGTCATCGACGCAATCTCGAATCGAGTTGTATTTCAAATCCTTCCGAATTTTAATTTCGTCAAAAATTAAGCTGTATTGCTTGTCCATTTCGCTTAATGTGTTAATTTTTTCTTTTAGCTTTGATTGCATTACTTCATTATTTGTGCCTGGAGAGAAATTTTTTATTGGTTGCCAACGTAAAAGTGAGGTTTTCGAAGGCAAATCAAAATTCAATCTGTCTCTCATGAAATTATAAGACTTAGGAGATCGATAATAAATATTTTGTGTCAATAGTTTAAATTGTTCTGGCCACTTCTGTGATTTTGTTCTATCTGAAAGTAAAAGTCGACTAAAATTTTTAGAGTGCTCGCTTTTATTTTGTTGTTCAATTAGATCATTGAAACAAGGCTTAGGCTTATTTCTGAAATCCACGAGTTTTTTATTTGAAATTCGGGCTTTTCGGTCTAAGTTTTTAATTTTGTTAAGCAGCTGTAATTTATCGCTCTGCAATTTATTTATTCGAACAAGATATTTTCGATTAATAGATCTATAAGCTTCGATATTTTTCTCATTCCTCTCGCAATAAATACACGGAGATGGCTCGACTTGTAACATGTCGTCAAAATATGGATCTGGTAATTGTGTAATTTCCGATAACGACATACTACTTTCTTCTTGAATATTCGAATATGTTTTTAAATTTGGTCGATCGGAATTCGATTTGGGCGATTGCAAAGTTTCTGATAGAGATCTATTTAACTCTTGCGATGGAAATGCAACAGAATTTGAAACATACATTTCGCCAGGCATACTCTCCTGTACATTTATGTTATTTGCAACTACCGGAGATAAGGGCACTTGAGAAGTAGTACTCATAACACTTTGCCATTCCAGATTAGGAAGACATAATGTAGGGACAGCAGTCAGTTTAAGCTTCCGTTTAAGAAAGCAACTGGTCTCAAAATGGTTTGAACATACAAATATTCTTTTTTTACTAAAAGGAGTAATACTACAATTTTTTAGCCAAAGTTCATGCCTTAAATAATTAGTAGAATATTTGAAAAGCCGAGCAACATCTTTTTGTTTAGAATTACAATGCAATACGGCACATTTAACTCCTGATGGCTTACTCATCTTCAAACGAATGCAATTTAATCACAAAATTTAGATTTATGATATGTATATCAAGATAACTTGTGTGTATATATTTATATATTGTATTGACCACCAAAATTTTATTTTCACAATCTTTTTCAAAAGATCAAACTACAAAACAAAAAAACTAAAAAGTATGAAAAGAAAAAATTGAATATCGCACACTATCTAGATTTATCTATGTGAGTATATTGAAAATCTGTTTTTCGTTTTTATATTACTTTATTTTGATATTCGCTAATCACGTTGATGGTCAAGTACTGAAAAAAATGGAATTTTTTGTGTTATTGATAGAAACATGCAAGTTCGTGGTAATTCATTTCAGTGTGTTTATTTCTGTTCACATACATTTATAAGCTAATTGCTATAATATTTATTTTTATCAAAAGGAGGTTTATGTTTACATATACACTAATACAAATTATATAAATTTCTATGTTAGTAGTAGTCCGAGGTTAATGCCGAAGTTAATATAGCTTACTAAAAATGAAATATCATGAGTGTCGCTAGAAAAAAATGCCACTCGACACCAATACCGCTTGTTATCTCTTAGTTATTATTGTGCTTTGTGTTTAAACTGAACACCCACGTGACATCTCGCCAAAATAAAAATTTATTGGCTGTCCTTAATGTGAGTAATTCAATTTAAAAACTATATAGAAATATTTTCATAAAGCTACAGCCAACACGCGATAATAGTATAAAATAATCCTGACATACTCAAAATAATAAAAACTACTGCTGCTTATTTACGACCAAGTATTTCTAAAATTAGAAACACTTGGTCGTAAATAAGCAGCAGATCCTACCACCTAACGCACGCAACTCGCATTTTGCATACTCCCGATCGCACTAATTCCCAACACCGAAAATTTTTCGTTCACTAACCCTTTTGTTTTCATGCTTTGTTCGGCTTTAATGTGCTGAACATGCCCAATGTAAAATTAAGAATGTGAAAACAGTACCAGACACCCACTATCAAGGTCGAATTTCAAACACAGTCGCCGAGAATTGGTTCAACTTGGTGAAGAACCAATATTTGGAAATTAAATTTTTACGCCTGGGAAGATTTGTGAGCCTGTTATAGAAAAGAAAACGGCTGATATTTTAAAACAAATAAAATTTGGAAAAATGTTTTCCAGAAAAACGAAAAAGGGTTGAAAATATAGGTATTTCTTTGGATCGTAATGATATGGCCAACGAGGAAAATAGGAACAAATCAATTATAATAAAACACCAAAACTCTCTAACCATATGAATCAGAATGTAGTAAAACGGTAAAGTAATACCAAAAGTGTGACGAAATATGATAAAAAAACAATTTGGAAAACCAAAGTTGCCTGAAGGAATTATCTAATAGGCTGGACAGACTGCGGATTAATTAAATTGCTAAACCAAAATTCGGTGAAGTCTCTACGAAAAAACCAATCCAATTCAGTTCGATACACTACGAAAAATTCAAAAATCTATAGGGTGTTTGATTGACTTTTGCTACGTTTCGTCTTCAAAATCAACTCACGTTTGAGAACGAGGATTTGCACAAAGTACCTTTTTATTTTACTTTCACATTTGATTCCATTACTCAAATTCTTATAAATAAGGGGAATTGATTCGGTCAGTTTACTTAATGTGTTCAGTGCATTCAAGCAAAGTTAATTTTTACAATTTATTCATAATTATAGTAGTTCTAATACTCAGTTTTTTTTAAATTAAAAATAAAAGTTTTTGAATCGGTTAACGTGGACGCCTCTACCATTGTCGGACAATTATTTGCCGAAAACAATAAAAATTAAATTTACGTTGTTAAGAAGGAGCTGTTTTATTTACACGTCGATTTAAGAAATTTCCATGAAAATCATTTAAACAATTTTCAAATTAGAATTTTCGTTCCATATTCAAGTTGCCCAATGTACAATAAAAAACTTGAAAGAAGCGAAAAGTTGCAAAATTTGAAATTGTAGTCGTCTATATGCTCAGCCATTTGACGTCAGTCAGGTGTATAAAATTGAATTGAGATCAATACAAAACGAGTAGCAAGTACCCGATTTAAATTAAAGGCTTAAAGGTGTTATGCACTATTAATTGCCATTAAAACACTACAAAAGCAATATAAAGAGATCAAATGGATAATGGGAGGTTCACGACGATCTACATAACTATATTACCACTGCATCACGCAATACAACTTTTAATCCAAATATGTTAAGTTATGGAAAGCTTTATACAATTAAATAGTGTTATAATAAAGCTTTAACAACACTGTTTCGAAAGTTGTCTTTTATTTACTTACCTAATTAATATACACGTTCGCCAAATTGAAAATATTAAAATTTAGAAGTCTGTACGGACGACCATTTGACATTTTTGTATTAAAGTACACGCCAAGGCTATCATAATAAACCACGTCTAGTTTCGGGCAACAATTGTTGCAGTTAAAGCTTGTTAATCATATGGCTGAACCCATGGCATGACAATTTCGCATTTTTGTCTATATGATACTTTTGATTTAATGTATTAAATTATTATTATTAATTTATTTTAACCACTCAACAATTGTTGCCAGAATATTTCGCCTAGACTTATATGATTCGCGCAGATGTATAGTTTTTGTTATTTTGTAGAAATTTGACCTCGTTGTACAATAACATACTGCAATATTCTATTTAGAAAAGATTTGTAAATAGAAAATACTAGAATGATTCTCTATTCACTGTACATTTACCTCTAAAATGATGACATGTGTTATATGAAAGTCCTAATTTGGTAAATATCTGAATAAAAATTGGAGAAAACTGTTTATTGCTTTGAAATCTCAAATGAGATTCCTCTATTTCTGGAATAATAGCTCATGTTTCACTCCACGAACTAAACTTTTTTTGGTATTATTCCAAATTAATTTGGAATAGTAACGGTTAAAGGCTTTACTGAATGTCATGGGCCAGGTTAGTTAAATGCGCCACTCATTTCGCTTAGCCCTTTCGCTTAACATTTCGTTAACATCGAACGTCTAGATAAACATTTTTAATTGTGTAAATGAGTTAAAAAAAAAAATTACGGAAATATACCGATTTCCAACTATAACCGTAACGTATTCACTATTACAGTTTTTGCATTTCGTTATATAATAATACCAACGACAAGGGTTTTGAAAACGGCTCAAACGATTTTCATGAAAATTGTTGAAAGGGGGTTTCGGATACGAAAAATCAATTTTGATGAGGCCCTGGTTCCTTTTCCTTAATTTTTTCTCAGCTCAAACGACTATGATGAAAATTTCCAAGCGGTTTTTATCGAATACCATCAATTGCGATGGTTCCTGTTGGCGCAAAAATTCGTTTAGAAGGTCGTCCGGTGAGGCCGATGTTGATTTTTAATTTTTTTTTGGCTCACACAGTTTTGATAATAATTGATAATGGAGAGTTTTCAATTGCCAGGAATCGAGTGCGATTGGTCGAACGATTTTTATAAAAATTGGTGGGAGGGCGTTTTCGAATGCTAGGAGTTGATTGAATTGAGTGTTATTTTGGTAAATATGTGTTCAGAGGATCGCTCGATGAGGCACGGACCATTGTTATTTTTCGGCTCGCACAATTTTTATAAAAATTACTGGAGGATTACTCGATACTGGAGGTCATGATTTTGATAAAAATTCTTTTGGAGGGTTCTCTAGCGAAAGCCGGGTTCCATTACTTATTTTTTTTCGGTTTTGCACGATTTTCATAAAAATTGGTCAAGGGAAATTTCAAATTCCAAGAATAGATGACACTAAGAGAAAAACCAAATTAATATCAATGAAAACTACCTTGAATCAAATCAAAATAGACAAGAATGAAAAACGCGCAATAACGATTTTTGTTAATACATTTTTTTTTGATTTTCACTTATAGATCTACAAAATTATTTCAAAATGTTACTCATTTGTATTAAAAATTAGAATCGATCTCGGGTGTGCAGCACAATAAGCAACTCTCTTAACCACCACACTACGATCTAAAAATATATAACATGCAAATCAAATGCACAAGAGCCGTAAAAATTGAATTAACGATTGGAGAATCACGGATTCCACGTGGCGGATTTTTTTTTAGCTATATGATTACTAGAAATTTTGACATTTATGCCGCATGCATAAAGAAAATAAACAATCAGCAACATTCGCGATAATTCTTTTTTTTACTGTGCTAGCTTTACTTGGTTTAATTTTGTTTAAATATGTATTTAAAATTATTTAGGTTTTTTATAATTAGTTTTATAATTAGTGATTTTGTGTCATGTGTATTATGTTGCACGAAGTTGCGTGTTTTTTACCAGGTTGCGTCATGTTGCTTCGAATTGGGTCTATAGGATTCAAGTCAAACGGTTTTTTTCAAAGTTGGTGGAAGTGTATTTCGAGTGCTATAAGTAGATTGTGGTGAGTTTTAAGTTTGAGAAAGTTTGTTTATAGGGACTCTGAAATAGGATCCGGGTTCCTATTTAAAAAAAAATTGATAAACGATTTTCAAAAAACAAATTGAGAAATTCGCGTGTCAAAAAATAACTGCAATAGATCACGATTTTGGGAAATTTTTTGAGAGGTGCTCCAGTTTAGCCGTAATGTGCGTTATAATAGAATTATGTCATTTCCCAAACGAAGAAAATGAAACCAAGATTAATGATGAAAATGGGAATCTAACATAAATTTTGAACATGCCTCTAAAAGTTGTCAATTCAAATGAATCTAAGCCACTAGTTTACAGATTGAGGTACAAACACAACTCTCTTTGTATGTTAAACATAGGATAGAATTAGAAAATGAGCTCCGGCTGCGATTTTGAAAAATGACTAAATTTTATCAAACGAAGACCCTTCTGAAACGAATTATATGGAACTAGGTCGGTATTACGAAAATATCTAATTTAATTGAAACAAAACCGCGGGGTGTTTAAATTGAATGGAACCAATTTTTTAATTATTCGGCGACGTGCTAATTTAACATAATATTATTTAATTGTTTTGTATTTAGAATTAAAGAAGCAACCGATATTATGGTTTCGACTTTGAGAATGTATAATGTATAGTCTACATTTTTCACGGTACAAATAACAATTAAAAATAATGTAATGCAATTTTGAAATATTTAAGTCTTGTATTTATATGGCTTGTTTGCAAGTTTCGCAGCCATGCACCATCATACTATTTATAGAACAAAAAAACGAATAAAATAGCACCCAATGAGATTACATATCCAGTGAATAATTTAACCATTATAAACATTTGGTAAATGAAATTTGTATGTCTCTTTTGATGTTTTTGAAGCTGGATTATGCTCCAAAAATCAAAAATTTACTAATGAATAACAATATTTCGTAGTATTTTTACCTCAAGGTTTAATATTATGAAAGATGTACCATTTCGAAGCCAAAAGGTTGGACATCTAATTAGCTTAAAATCATATATATTATTAATTTGCCAAAGGGTAAATACAGAAATATTTAAAGCTTTCTAATAAAAAATATACATTTTATATTCATAAATTAGTCACTAGATACACAAGTATATGGAAGGTTTATGTTAACATCATACAAAAAAATTAGTTCTGGTATAAAAGAAAGTTCAGATGTTGTCATCCTTTCATATTTATATGCCTTTTCAATATAATATGTAATACCAAAAATAAACACACAGTAACTATATACATGTAAAGTAGTTTTTCGGTATATCCTGATGTACATACATATACTCGTATCTAATTCTAAAATAAAACATGAAATATCATTACTGTAATGATATCCTTTTTCAAATATGTGTATATCAAATAGTTGTGCTGCATAAATTTATTCGTATATCCATCCATCAACCGCTTTTGTTGTTTTTGCTATATTTTTCATCATCATCAGCATATTTTTTTTATTTTTGTTGCTAGAGACTTGAGTCTACAAATAAATGAAATTTAAAACAACACCTGAATCATTTCTCAGAGGACCAAACATTTTCTCTATTACTATGTTCCGCATAGGTATCTCCGTATTTTATCATTAGATTGCAATCGTGACAAAATAAACATAAAATAAAAATTCTAACGCATTCGTTTTGAGGCAAAATTAAAAAATGTAGAATTGTTTATGATGTCGCCATCACCTGACTTATTTAAAGTATATACTGCATCCAAGTCTGCTCCAATTGGCCACTAGAGTACGATGAGGGCCGATATTTATATATTAGTGCTAATTCTGGTACTTTACACAAATTATAAATTTAAACTTCCGAGCTATACTTTCCTTATACTTGGTACAAGAAAGTAAAAAAAAAACTTGTATACTGTTCTCCCTTGTCTCTATGTCGTAGGTACTGGGTGTACCTTATATACATTATTCCAACGAATGATATCATGCGTAAATTTAATGATGTCCTTTTTATGTGTTTTTATTGTATTTTACCAACATATTATTTTAGTACATAATGTTTTAGGAAGTATCTTTTAGATAAAAATATAAAGATAACGTTTATATCAATTTATTTAGATTATACAAGGTATATCTAACCTATATACGTTTTTACTTATTTGCATTACAGGTTTATATAGTGGGACATATACCACCTGGTTCAGATGAGCGGCAAGTTCCAAATGGGCACACTTTATTTACTGAAAAAAACAATTTACGTTACCTACGACTAGTGCGGAAGTATTCATCAATAATACAGGGCCAGTTTTTTGGACACCTTCATTCTGATTCTTTTCGGATCATCTACAGTGATATGGGTAAGTTGATTTAAATTAAAACTAAATTTTCCTAGTGACTTTTCAATTCATCTTAAGATATACCTTTTATATATTTTAAAATAAATGCTTTAAAAAATTATCAAGCTACAACTACAAACTTATTGTAATATGATTTGTAAAAAGTAAACATTTAGGCAAACTGCTCTACCAATTTTTTTACAAGAATTTCAAAGCAAAGTAACTTTATAGACAGATAACTACAAATTTTTTTTTATGATGCCTTTCAAGGACTGACAAAGGATTTTTCGTGAGATCAACAAGTATAAGTTGGGTATGCAAAGACGATCTAAAATGTTCCAAACAGTACGCATTAATGTCCGTAATATTTTCGGAATGCTTACCCTAAGTAGTATTTTCAGGCAGTTTCTTGATTTTCTAATAGATCTGATTGGATGTTTCTGACGTGTTTTCTAAAATGAAAAATTAAACTTACCGGACTTTTAGTAAAACTGTCTTGTATAATAAATAATCAACATTACTCAGCTTAAATTTCAAAAAACGAAACAAAATCAACCCTTGTTGATTGAAAATTTAATTTTAAATTTTTTTTTTCTTTATTTTTTAATTCTTTAAATTTTTAAACTGTTACCGCCAGTACACATACTTCCACCAAATTTTGCAAAGATCTCCCAATTAATGAATAAAGATTTTGTATGGAGTTTCAACCGTATCAATAAATCGATATGGACTGTGCAGGGCTTAACAGGAAATTACCCCGGAATAATACCCATGCCATTACCCCTGGTTATTATCCCCGAACAATACTTACCCCCAGACATAACCTGCCCCTCCCCTCACCATTCACATCCTTCCTTCATTACCGCCAATCATAATTTCCCCACCATTACACCCCTCACTTTCGCTCCAACATTATCCCCGATTCCTCCACCTCTCCCTCCACATTTAAGGATAATATTGATGAATTGTATCTTAGCAAAATTCTCTTTTGCACATTTTTCGGGTCGAAGGATTTTGATATTGATATTCAGTAGGTTTTGAAGCGGATTATTGTCCCAAGTATTAAATAAAAAAAACACATGTATTATTGGGAAAAATTAGATGATTAAGTGATCTCTGATACCATTCCTTCCGGAAAATTATAAAGAAAAATTTATATCTGTGATTACGCGAGTTTTAAAGTCATATCACACTAGAAACATGATAATCGACAAACAAATCGAAAAATGTTTCAAAACATGAAGCTTGTAAAAAATTAGGTGTTTATGGGGGACAATACACCATTTCATCACGCGTAAAATTTTGTTTTTAATTTTATTATGACGGATTCGAGTTCGAGATTACCCGTGCTATTTCATGAAAATTGGAGGATTTTTATAAAACGGTTATTTTTATGGGAAATATAATAATTGTTGAAGAGTAATTTTCGATGTTGGATCATCACTTAACGATAACAAATATCTCAGTTCCTAGTAAAAATATCATGAAAAGGCTTACAGTTCTACAGAAAGGAGCGAGCATGACTATGTTAAATAACATATTTATAGGAATTATTCGGAATTTACAATGATTTTTTAAAAATGATGTTTACAATTTAATATTAGTAAAATTAACCTAAAAAATAATTTAATAAATTTTACTCCTGTCAAAATGGTTATTGTCCCATTAATTTGTTGCAATCATTCATTAAGGCGGGGGACGGCGTAATAAGGTGGTGGATTAATGGACGTAAAATTACGTAATAGGCCGAGGAATTATAGCGGGAGTATTGTCAGCGGTATTATACAGAGTGTAAAGTCCTAAACCCGCACAGGGTCCGAAATTTTATTGAAAAATAGTTGTTTATCAAAAATCGCAATCTTTATTTAAATTTTGAAAAACTCGTGTGATGTGATATTGTTGCAAAATTGATTAATGCCGTGTGCCTCAGGTCAATTTTTTCGACTAAATTATGAACTAAACTAAATTGCTCAGTAATTCACAATAAGAATTCATAGGTGGCAGTAACAGCAACAAAATAAGTTGTGCCTGACTATCAAAATACACTCAAATTATGTGGTCTAAACTGACCGAATAAATTTAACAAAAAATGTTACAAATAATTAAAATAAATTTAAAAAAATAAAATAAAATAAATTAGTCATCAATGAGTGCAGAAAAAGTACTACTTCAAAAATAATTAATTAAGAAGAAGAAGCTTTATATATATTTGCTTCAAAACTGAAAAACCATTGAGAGATATGATTTTCCAACTAGAAAGACTTACGTAGGCTCTCTAAGGAAAACAAATATTTCTCTTTTTAAAAACAGCAATAAATTTAAAAACATAAAAATAATTTTAAAAGCTTAACATTTTCCATAGGCACCTTCTGACCAAGCCACAAACAAAATTTCCCATACACAAAATTTAAAATATGCAACAATAAAAAAAAGAGTAATCTAACCAAATTATACAAACGCCCAAATGTGATTTAATTACACGTAATCAAAAAACCTTTCTAACATACACAAAAACACAAAAATTTGACACGAGATACAAACAAAAATTAGCAATCCAAAGCAGAAGATTAAATAAAATAGAATTAACCTTTCGAGCAAACACTCGCACAAACCAACAAAAAAAACGAAATTCAATCAAATTAAAAAAAAAATTAATTTTCTAAATTATTCACGAAATCTCTATGAAACACAGACCATAAACAAAATAAAATTAGAAAACAAAAAGTTTTTTTTTTTTAATAAACAAACAACGAGATTGACTCAAACAGGATAATTTCTGTGTTTTTTCTAAATCCAATAACAAACAATCAAAAAATGGCAAGTGCTTTTGTAAAAATTAAATGCTTTCCAACGGAATGGTACTTTTTCTCACAAACAAAATAATTGTATTTTACAGAGAAAAGCGTTTTTGATGAGCTTTTTTCCACCGTGTTTTTTTAGAAAACTAGTTACCTATACTTTACTTGGAAAATTCTATAAGTATTAGACAAAAGCAAACAATAGAAAAGCTTCATTTTGGGTTTTATTCAAATTTGGTTGAAACGGATTAAGGAAAAAAAAACTAACTACCACAATAAAGTTGTTACAAAATATTTTTGTTGGGCGGTTTTCGTGGTATATTTTTAGAGTAGACGGTAATTAACTTTTGTCTGTGTACTACATTCATTCTTTGCATTGGCTTAGATATTATTCCACTTTTCCATATTAATGTTATTCTAGTTTATTTTTTCGAATTAAACTTGATGATGATACTGTTCTTTGTGGTATATGTGGAGGTAGACCATTTTTTAGATCGAGTTCAGAATTCGATTATTTTTCTACCACACTAAGCATTACTTCTTATAGTTTGTCTTCTTTACCACCGAAATATAATTTAATGATGGATTGGAACTTTTTTGGTGCGCTCATCTTCTCTCTTATATTCATGTAAGTACGGATTTGTTTAGATATTTTACGATTGTTATCGCTGTAGTGGAACTATGTTTTCACAAAATTATTGAATTACGGTTTTTAATAATAATCAGAGATGAGCGAGGTAGGTCACGCAATATGATGTACGCGTTTGTCGGAATTACATAGATTAATTAACGTTTGTATGCCTACCTAACATCGAAAATGTAGATAACATCCACAATCTATGAAATCAATGACCAAATGGCACAGCGGTTAAAACTTTGGCATTTGGATCGGTAGGTACCGGGTTCGAATTCCGATAGGGGCAAGACGCAAATGGAAATTTTTATCAACAGATTACCATCAGTGATTAAAAGGAACACAACTGCGACCTTCTATCGGCATGCAAAACTCATGGACCGACCATTCTTCCATGTCCAATTATAGGCTGGCATGGAGCTATGCACTGCGCAAATGGTAATTTCGGTCTTGTAGCCGTACGTCTTCGATTTGACATAACTGCGTAAAGTAGGACGGAAACAACTAAATCAGATGGCATGAATTAAAAAAATAAACCTTAGAAATCAACGGATATGAAGTTTGTAACAGAACAACAAAATTAAAAATAAAATTAACAAAAACCAAATTCGGTAGAAGCAATGTTAACAATGGAAACCTTACAACACACCAATTTACTTTTATTTAAACCTGAAGATCTTATTAAATATTGGCACAGTGATGAAATCTATTTACATGCATATGGAATTTGGGTTTCCAAATATTATTAGTCAGAATACAGAGGTACTACTGAGTAAAATCGTGTAAAGGCTTTTCTGGTGACCCCGGCATTATTTCTATTTTTTTAGTTCAGCTCAAACGATTTTTTTGATAACGATATATCCTCATTTCGGTAAAACCCTAGATCAAGTCGTCTGATGGCTCGAACGATTTAAATGAAAATTGCAGGAAAGTAGTTTTCGAGTACAAGGAACCAGGTTGCAATGAATTAACATCTTTGGAAAAATCGTATAAGGGGTTGTCTGGTAGGCCCCGGGTTTTTTTAAATTTTTAAAATACGATCAAACCATTTTAATGGAAATTGTTGGAAGGAAACCGATTGCGATGGATCCTCATTTAGGGAAAAATTATGTCTGGATTTTTTGTTTTAAGTTTTTTTCTCCGATCAACCAATTTTAACGAAAATTGCTGGAAGGTGGATTTCGAATACCCAGAACCGACTTGCGATTGAAATGATGGCATAAGAGGTACGAGAAACTGATTGAGATGGATCCTCATTTCAAGTAATCATGTAAAGGGTTCTGGTGGGCTCTGGAGTTATTTTAAATGTTTGTGCTCAGCTCAAACGATTTTAATGAAAATTGCTGAAAGGAGATTTTTAGTACTAGAAACCTATTGCGATATATTCACATTTCGAAAAAACCCGTGTAACAAGTCGTCTGCCCCGGGTGGGCCCTCGGTTTATTTTTTTCCTCAGTTTAAACAATTTTAATGAAAATAGCTTGGAGATGGTTTTTGAGTACTAGAAACCGATTGCGATAGATCATTATTTTTGTAAAACGGGTGAAACGCTTAGGACGCCTAGTGTACCGGGTTCATTTTTAAATGTTTTTTCCAATCAAACAGTTTTAACGAAAATTGCTGGAAGTAGTATTTTTAATGCCAGAAACATACATTAGAAGTACCAGGAACCGATTGCGATGGATCCTCATTTCGAATATAATCGTGTAAAGCGTTCTGGTGGATTCCGGCATTATTTCTAATGTTTGTGCTCAGCTCAACCGATTTTAATGAAAATTGGTAGAAGAAGGTTTTTGAGTACCAGGAACCGGTTACGATGGATTCTCATTTTTGAAAAATTCGTAGGAGCAGTCTGGTAGGCCCCGGGTCCATTTTTAATTTATTTCTTAGCTCAAACGATTTTAATGAAAGTTGCTGGAAGAAAACCGATTGTGATGAATCCTCATTTAGGGAAAAATTATATATGGGGTTGTTTGATGGGTCCCGTGTTTATTACTAATTTTTTTTTCTGAGCTCAAACATTTTTAATGAAAATAGCTAGAAGATGGTTTTTGAGTACCAGAAAGCAATTGCGATAGATCATTATTTTGGTAAAACCGGTGAAATGGGTCGCCTAGTTGTCTCATTTTCACACATTTTTAGATGTTTTTCTTTAATTAAAACATTTTAACAAAAATTGCTGGAAGATGGATTACGAATACCAGGACCTGATCGCGATTGAACCTCATTTCAGGAAAAACTGTGTAATTAGTTGCCGGCTGACTATTCTATTCTACTTTCTTCAATTCTAAAGTCACTAATCGGTAGTAGCTCCGTGATCTGACCAATAATTAAGACACTGAAACCCAAAAAAATCGCAAATCTCTAATTTAATTTTATAGAGCGCCACTTATGGCATCTTTTGATACTAATCACTACTCGATAGTATCTCTGTGATCTGACTAATAATATTAATATCTTGGATATCCAAAAATCCGTATGCATATAGTCTATGGATGCAATTCGATTTCATCATAATCCATCATTTTTAAATCATAATAAAAACTCAATTTTCTAATTATTGTAGTAGTGTAGTTAGTATCATTATTATTTTATTATATATAAAAATTAGCCGATTATTATCTGAGCCAGTTGTAATCCCTTTTTTCACAAACGCACTCAACGTGAACACTATCCTCTCTTCTATGTCAATTTATTACTACTACTTACTTTTTAAATACGAGCGACTCTATCTGATCTTACCTATCTCATTCTAACTATAGACTATTAACCCTAGCATTGATGTAGTAAACTATTAACCCTTACATTGCTATTATAAACTACTAACCCTATAACAATTAGTCTTTGTTGATGTGCTTTGCCAACAGAACGAGGTCACTCTCGTCATCTTGTACAACTGACCCATTCGACATGATATTTACGCGATGCCTACCAGCAGGGACTTTGCTCACAGGCTACGTGGAATATATTCATAACGCGTTCACTACCTTAATTCTAAACCCAACATTATTTTCTCTTTAATTGAGCCTATATTATCTGGACTAGCGCTATAAAGTAGTGATATATCATCTACGTAAAGAAATATGGAACCTTTTAATGATAAATTAGATGTATCGTTAATAAATAATAAAAATAAAGTAGGGCCCAGAGAGCTACCTTGGGGAACTCGAATGTCAATTAATTCAAAATCACTGGTTTGATCTACAATTTGTAAAAACTGTTGACGGTTTTTAAAATAATTTGTAAACCATTTCAAGCAAATTATTGTTATACCAATTTGATTCAATTTATTAAGTAAAATTTGACGATCAACAGTGTCAAATGCTTTCATTAAATCTAGAAAATAAGGATAACTCCGCAAGTTAGTTTATTGCTTGGATTTCAAATAATGCACTGTTGGAGTTACTATGATGCCTAAATTCATATTGGTTATTACATAATATTTTATTTGTTTCGATAAATTGATTTAATTGTTTATTTACCTTTTCAAGTAATTTATTTACTAGTGGTTACAAATTAATTGGCCTATAATTGTTTGGATCAGTGTTTGAGTTCGTTTTGTGTATTAAAATCTTTTTGGATATTTTCAACTTTTGAGGCAGCTTGCCTTCTGTCAGAGATTTTTTGACAATTTGCAATATTAGCAGTGCTAATGCAGTTTTATTCAATTTAAAAATTTGGAGCTGATATCCATCAGAGCAAAGTCATTTTGTATTTTTTAAACCATCAATAATCTTTCTATATCAACTTGAGAAATTTCATCAAATCTGTCTAAAAAATTATAATTTGTTATTGATAAACTATTTGTTGTAAAATTATGTATTATGAGGCTTATTGTTTCCCTATATTTGCGAAAAAATTATTACTACTATTCAGTTTTGCTAACGTTTCGTTTTTATTATTACAGTCGGAAGTAAGGTCTATTTTATCTCTAGGCATCGTGTCATTATAAATTACTTCTTTGAAAATGTTCCAAATTTATTTTGGATTTTTTGAATTTTTGTCAATTTTTGATGAGAAATAATTTCTTTTTTCAATCTTTTTAAAGAAATAACTTTATTTCTCAAGAATATATATTCTGTTTTTAATGCATGGTTATTAAGATCCTGCATGCGTTTTTAATACCAAAAATTTCAAGCTTCGATTGCATTTATACATTCTTAGTCAATCCACGGATTTTTAAAATAGTGTGACTCTTTCCTTCCTCTGTTCCGATAAGAGCAATCTACAATTTTTGAATTAAGTGGCGAACAAAAAGATTTATACATGTTTTTTATTTCCTTTTTTTGATTGATAATCAAATATAAACTTATGTCATCTAAATTATCATAACGAGCTCTATAAATCGATGAGACTATAATTTTTTGTTTCATTAATTACAACTTTTATACTTATTAAATTTATATTATCATTATTAAATTCTGAAAAAATTTCAAAATTATATTTCTTATTTACCAAGATTCTTACTTCTATCTTATTTTTTCTACGTTAAAATGCTGCATTGTAACTTTTAAAATAAAATGATTTTAACATTTATACATATTCGTATATCCATGTTTCTGTTACTGAAATTATAGGAATTTCCAATTTTAAATCAAGTACTTATATCAAGTACTTGATATAAATTCTCAATTTTACCTTCTAGAATTTTGATACAAAATTTTAAGCGAATTTGGTTCTCTGGCCCTTGACAAATTTGTATATCTGAGTTAATTGATAAATTATAATCTGATTCTAAATTAGACATCGAACTTTATTATATCGTCAAAATTAATAATTCTTTCTGATGCACAATCATCAGATTTTCTAATAAAAATATTACCATTTTTAACCCATACATATTTAACTTTATTAGAACGTTTAAAATCTCTTACCTTCTTATAAATAAGTTAATTGATCTCCTACATAAAATGGTCGCGTCTCATATTTCATCAAATTCCTATCCTCCAATGAAACCCCATTGTGTATATCTGCAGTTTTGCGTTTGGTCTTCTTCATCTTATGGGCTTTAATGTCGAGTCTCGAGTAGATTTTCTGTTAAATTTCACAATAATTTTTGTAGGTAATCCTGAAGGTGTGTTGTGTTGCTTCAAACGTCATCATTACATTTTCAATTTTAAGATTTGTATTCTTATTTCTCAACATCACCATATTTTTCTCGACACGTTCGATATTAATTTTTATACTTGTTAGTGTCTTTCTAAATTTCCAAGTAAACATCTTCTAACGTTATAGTCGTACTTAATTTTTCAGGCTTTATAAGTTTGAATACAATTCTGCGTTTGAGCTGATGTTGACAATTAAGTTGAATTTGCTACAGCGCCAGCAATTGAAACATGTGATCGAAAATTAAATAGCAAGTTTTTGTAAGTCAACATAAAGGCCCAATTGAGGGTGGAATAAAACATAAAAAGATAAAAGAGACACCAAACTGTTTAGGGCCATACTACGAGAATGATCGCTTAACGTGAATAAAACTGGTATATACGAGTATTAGATATTGGATGTGGAATAATATTTCTTTGACGAGTGCATAATATATTTTGCCCCCTCTTTTTATTGCGGTGTCAATGCTTCTATTGAATAGCGTTCAAAATTTTTTTGTTAGATACATCTGAGCCCGACCGGTGTGAAGATTATAACCTTTATTAAAAGTGTAGCTACACAAATTAACAAAAAATTCAATGTACAGTAAATATTATTAAAAGAGTAAAAAATATTAAATATTTTGCACACAATTTACTGATCAAAAAATCAACGTAAGATAACGTTCAGTTAATAATGCTTGATTAAAACTAACAAAAATATAATGACATAATAGCTATTAATCCTAAAGTGTCTGCAAAACCTGCTAACATCGAGTAACGTATTCAAATTAGTATAGGCCATACACATAAAAAGGGTTTGGCTCCCCATTCCATATTTGAAAGTTTACAAAAATATTAAATGAGAGACGACCAAACACCCCAATTAACAGTCCGTCAGATGGTTTCTACAATACAATCACTACTTCCGCCGAATATTATACAAATTTGGATGAGCTCGAGTGTCTACTATTCAGTATTGGCTGTATTGCGCAAACTCTCGGCTGAACTGTAATACTTTTGTGAACATATGGCATTTAGTTATGGGAGCCCAGCCCTTTTTAAAGGTTTGGACTATTAATTTGAATAGTTTCTTCGTTCTGTTTCGAGTAGACTGTTAGTGTTGTGTGTATGCTCGGCTTTCTTCTTATGTGTTTATGAACATATTTACATTTACGTTTTTTTAGATTTAGCGAATTTTTGCGTCCCTGACGTCGATAATGTAGACAACGTCGACAACCTATTAAACGGCATTATAAACTAAACTATCTCATTATTTATTTATTTAGAGTGTTGTGACTAATATTCTTCACCTGTAGGCAATGGATGTAGGCAATTTAAAAATGTCGTCGACAATGTAGAGAATGTAGACAACGTAGAAAGTTATTGTTTCTTTGTTAATTGATCTTTTGAGGACGGCTTCATTCTTCCATTATAACGTCCATTAACCAAATCAGTTCCTGAGGTATGGTCATTGGTAGTAAAATCATACCAAATAGTCTATCGGGTGAAGGGTAAAGTATTTCGCGAATAAAGGACCTTTGTTTCTTTTCATTTTAAATTTTAGTTCTCACTTTTCTCTCACTTACGTGAATTTGCACATAACCTTCACATATTTAATAATCAATGGGTGCTTTTAGGCCCCCTGAAAGTCCCAGTTTTCATAATGTTGGTGTCGATTTCACTGAACATGTTCCCAACTCTTGGGTGCCCTGAGAGAGTGCCCCAATTTGTGTTATAATGCTCAAAAAATCGAGTGATTGGGTAAATTTTGTTTGTTTCTCGTATGTATTCTTTAGCTGGTTTAATCCGATTTTAAAAACAAATTAACACAGGCCAGTGTTAAAAAATAGAAATGTACAAACAGTTATATTTTTAAACTAAACAAGAAACTATCAAAATATTAATGTGTGTGAAAGCTATCAAAATGTCAATTACAATGGACGGTTTGTTGACTGCCTGCTGTTGGCATCATGATTAGTGAATTCATCGCCAATTTGACTTGACAATTTTATAGAGTTCAACATATTCATAACGTGGGCCATAATTTTTCTCAATATGTGATTTTATATGCTGCCACTGTTTGGTGACGCAAAATAATCAACAACTGAAAACGCAAAATAATCAACATCATCAACATCATACAAGTTTCTCGGTTCTTAATATACTAACACACTGGGCATTTCAAGTAATGTAGCTCCAAGGAAAAAAGAATACGAAAAACAAGTTTCTATTGATAATAGATTGATGAATCTTTCGGAAACATTTCAATATCAGCTTATCTCAACGAAATGAGTATCGCTGACATTAAAAAAACCTCCATCTATATAGTTGTTTAAGAAAAGATTAATCACAGCTATTAAACAATTTTAATCTGGTAAACCACACAAAACAATCTTTTATGCACAAACTCTTCGTGCGGTCATCATAATTAGGGTCGAAACACAAACAAAAACACTAAAAACTCATTTATTGAGAAAACTTGTAGTTGCCCCAACTAGCACATTAGTACAGGGTATTGGAGACAGAAAGAAAACCAATTCTCGACATTGTATGCTCAAAATCAATTGTCTACGCTATTTTCGACACCAACATGTAGACAATTCCGAAATACGCGTAAAAGCACAACTCTGATCAAAATACAAACCCGAAGGGTAAACCAAACAAAGATGTAAATAATTTCTCAACTCAATCCACAACGACGAAAGAACCCTCAATTTCTACAAGAAAATAATTTCACAGAAATAAATGTAACATAAATGTCAGACACTTGTTTTATAAATGTTCCCCGGTTTTAAATAAGATTTTCCACCCAATTTAAAAAACTCTTCAACAATAATAACAATTAGCGAATTCCATTACAGCATTGCTGTAGTTGTTGTTTTAATCAAATAAAATTTAAAAAGAAACTCCGTTGTTTCATCAAAAAACAAAACAAAAAAAAAGCTTTAGCAGAAAAGCACAATTACTATCAAAACAATGAGAAGCAACAAAAAAAGCTCATTAATTTATGAAAAATGATTTTTCTGTTTTCCTTTTATTTTGGGTCAATAAAAACTAAAATAATATTTTTCCTTCACAAATTCGTTAAATTTCTTGCGTTTCTTGTTGTTGGCGAAAATCAACACTGTAGAAAAAAAAATTATTATTATAAGGAGAAGCAGCAGCGACAACAACAAATTATATGCGCACAGAAAATATCCTTCAACAAACAAAACATGATTTTCTTCTCTCGTGAATGTTTAACTTTATGAAAATTTTATGAAAAGAAAATTCAATTAAATATTTAAAATTATTATGCTTTTTAATGAGATTTTGGAATAAAAATTGAAGAATTTTTTTTTATTATTATTGTGTATAGCTAACTGCCGTTAGATACTGTTGCTGCTTCTTTTTTTGTGAGTGTGTGTGTGTGTGTGTAGATATAAGAAAATATCTTTTTTTTATTTTTTGGGTGCGTTGCGGAAAATTATTATTACTTATATATACAAGCTTTTTATTTCTTTTAATAAATGATTTGTACTTTTCGTACGTATACAACACCAAAATCGTTTCGTTCTTAATTTAGAGGCGTTTTAGATTTTGTTGTTGGAAAAAATTAGATTACGGTATAAAAATAAAACAAAATTGTGTTTCATGTCTTATTGCGTTCCTTCAAAATTACAGGGGGTGGTTTAACGAGGTAATCTACATTTTCGCACGATACTAATCGACGTAAATTCATAAATGATATATTGTCCCACCAAATTTTTGAGATATGTAACTTGAGGAGTTAAATTTTAAATATGCTTTATAAATATTGTGACGATGTAGGTGCTACTGTATGATAAAATTAATTATATGTAATATGAGGCAATTTTAATGGTTTAAGAAATATTTTCATGGCATAACAAAAATTGTCCCAAAAATACATGAACCAAATCTACCATTACGTCCAAAATAGTGCTAACCATCTAGCAGGTATTCTACAAAAAATAACTGATACAACCAAATTCAATGAAAAAAAATCACTAGAACACTAGAATCACATATTTATAAAACAGATCATTGGGGTCCAAATGGGCGCGCACAAGCTCTCATACTGTTAGACCTTGTTCTCGAGGAATAACTTGATACTTGCTGTGTTTTTTTATTAGCGCCCGATAGCTGTATCCGGAGCAGCCAATTTTCTATGTGAAAACTTATATTTAGCGCGCTATTATTGCATTTAATTAATTTATTTAAATCTAAACTAAGATTTTTCATTCAACTTTTTAATTAAAAATCGATAAAAAAATATCTCGGCTCACTTATTTATCGGGAGCCGCTATCGGGAGCGCTATCCATTTCAATGGGAAATTTGAAAAGGCTTTTAATTTTGTAAACCCCTGAAACCATTAGAAACTAAATCTTACAATAAAAAATTAAAACGCAGCAAAATGAATTTTTGTTTATAACGTCATGTCAAAATAAATGTCAATTAATATATTTCAGGTGATAAATGTTTGTTTTATTGATGAATTTAGTTTTAATTTTTATAGTACAGCGACACCAGTGAATAATAGCTGCAGTTTCAATAGAAAATTGCCATTTGGCTCCGGATAGTGCTCCAATATTAAAACACAGCAACTACCATTTCTAAATTTCCTTCACCACCTAATAGGCAACTATTTCAAAAGACAGAGATGATCGGTAGTGGCAAATTCTAAGCTTCTGAATTTTTGTCAGTCATTATGAATGGTACGTCCTTTTTCAATGACTCCAGCTGCTCCGCGATTGCAATTCGGATAACAATTGTAATTTTTCTTACGATTTTTGATTTCAAGTCCGTGAGGAACATTTCTGACTGATGTTTGTCTGTTGATTCTAGTCGTTCTTTTAATGTGTTATGTGTATAATCTTACTGTTTTTCGTCAGATATTGTACCCAATCGTTTTTCATTCTAAACAGTTCAAAATACATTTCAACCTTAGTCATTCGTTGTTTATAATGATAGTAATTTTGTATTGCGCATCTCCGTGACCTGTTTGTCGTTGGTATCATCGTTGTCAGGTCGTATCTTTTTTTATCTTTTCCTTCGTTGTGCTTTGTCATTTTCGTTTATTTTAGTTCGCGCTGAGGCCCGCATTTTCTCGACTTAGCGACGGGTTGACAGAAAGTAGTACCCTATGTAACCATTTTTTGACAATGAGGGCAGAAGGGGCGGATAATTATATAGCCTTCATTGCGTTGGTGTATGTTTTACAATAATTGTTCTTCGTTACTGTTATGGTTTTATGCAAAATAGATCTAATTTTTTAATGATATAGTGTTGATTCGTGTTGAATTTTACATGGTGATGCGTAGTTATGGTGATAGGCTGATAGTGCAAGAGAAAAAAATTTCAATAAATAGTCCACCCTTTGACCGTTTTAGCTTGTGAGTATCTAAAACCAAGTAAAATGACCGAAATTGTATATGTTTGGCCTAGAATTGTATTTAGTTGTAATTTTGGGTGGAACGGCTGATCGTTATACGTAATTGTTGAAGAATGCTGTGGCAATGGATTGTGCTGACTTATTAGTCATTTAATAAGCTTCGAGCTATCGAGTGAATCAGTTCAAACTGGCTAATAGGTGAACATATCCATTGGACGTTGGAAGACGACCAACTATATCTAAATGGATATGGCCGAATCTACCCAGTGCAATTTGAAATTTTCCAATTGACTTCTTCGCATGCCAGTAGATTTAACCCTATTGTTCGCGACTTTGTACTAGGCAGAAATAGCGAGCAATAATCAATTTAAGAGCTGCATGGATAACGGGATGTAAAACGTTATGTAAAGAGTCGAATATTTTACCTCAGATCGGCTCTTTGATACTATATACGATATTCGAATGAGCTTTGACTGTTTCGATTGGTGTATGACTTGTGTCGTATTGTTCTGAATTGACTGAAGCAATTACTGAAGCAATCTTAATCTCTTTCTAGATTGCGTTCAGTTAAAGATAGAATTGTCAAAGAGCCTATATTGTCGGGATACATTATAAATTCCCGGTCTTTGACAAAATATTTAAAATGATTCACTATTTGGTAGATCGCAGTGGCTAACAGCCACCATCATTGTATGTTTCTTGACATTTGTCGAGAAAAGGAAGTTAGATGCCTTTGGCTTTTTTAGCAGAGCAGCCAGGTATCCGTGAATTATTATAAGTGTTTCATCTAGTTTTACCGCTAAAGTGCTTAATTCGATTGATTGTGATTGGGGATGGAAATTTAGGAACAATTTTGAGGCTGAGGAATGTGAGAGATTACGCACCGATAGTGCATTTGGAATTTGAACGCGAAGTTGAGATATCGAACGAGATCCTCAATAAAAATTTGGAAAGTAAGTTGCACAAAATTTCTGAAACCGCGAACGGGAAGTAAGTAAATTCATATGGGTCAAACTAAGACGTGATTGGTGTTTTTTGTATATGGTCAGGTACTACAAAAAATAATAGACAGGCTCTGACTATAGGCCGATTTTGTAAGATTAAGCATCCTTGAAAGTAAATGCGAAAAATTTGTATATGCGGAGTCGGAACAATCGATACAATAACTGAATTAAGCAGCCGATAATCCCCATATGGTCTCAAACCAAGGTTTTTCTTTCTTACCGTATGAAGCGGACAAGTGACAGATGATGAAGATAAATGGTTAATTCATAATCCAACTTACCTTGAAATTATGTGCACGCACCTTTGTTGCGAATCGGATATAATTCTTTAACAGTCTCTCACATTTTTAATAGATCGTGAAATTAAAAACGTTGGTATATCGAACGTCCCGAACCATTATGGCAGTGATTCACTGCTAAATCACTAAGCCGCAACCATCCCTTTTCGTTTGAGATTAACTAAAAGTACGTTTTTACTTGAGCTATTTTGTACCATAGATATTGCCATACCATTGGCAGGTGATAACATCAAATTAGAAAGTAAATGGTGCCTATACAGTGACTACAGTCGGCACAACAAAACAATTGAAATTGACTAGAAAAGATTATATTTAGCTTTCTTGAAGAATCTTTCGACAAGTGATAATCAAAAGTTACATAGACCTTGTGAAACACCCGCGATATCCTCGGGCTTGGATCAGAAAGACCGTAGTTCGTTACCGCTCGGTCGATGAATAAAGCTCCGTCGCGTTGACACATTCGACGTTTGGGAGCATACAAGTTGATACGTGCTAGTAACTCGATAAAATCGACACGAGGATTAATGATGATATCACGCATTAACAGCGCGGAAGCTACATCTCGGCGATGATAAGGTGGAAGAACGCAATTCGCAGCACACATGGATGGTAAACGTCGTAGCGCGAACAAATTAAACTGTTTCTGGATCCTCTCAATCATCTCAGAAGGACAATGGTAGGGGGTTAGCCAAACATGAGATGCATACTCCAAAGTAGACCGAACGAAGCGGACATATAATGTTGTCAAAGTTAACGAGTCGAAATACGGTGCGACTTTGAAATAATGGCGTTAACATGTCTGGTAAATGTAGCATATGATTCAATGCTCACGCCAAGATCTGAAATAAACTCGACCCGATCAATGGTTTCGTTGTACAGTTGATATTGGTAAAAAAAGCGAGAGAATACGGAAGAAAGAAAGCGTTTTGCATTTACCAACGTTTAAAGAAAGTATATGTTGTTAATTGACCAACTGCAAAAGCGGTTTAAGCTAGCTTGTAATATTTCACAGTCTAACACGCTAGAGACCCGGGCGAAAATATTCATGTCATCCGCGAAGAGGAGGCAGTTTGGCATGCTTAAAACATTTTACAACGTTATTAGTAAATAATGAAAATAATAGTGGACCGATATGACCACCCTGAGGTACGCCAAATGGCGCCTCAAATAATGGAGTGAAATTCGAATTGCAAATAAGACAAAGAGGATGGCTATCCCACGATATTTACTTACCTCACTTCTATGACCCGCCTTGAAAATTAGATGTACACGTGAGATTTTCCAGGGATCCGGCGAAAACCACGGCGAAGGCTTTCGTTAAACGAGAAGGTAACGGCAGAGCCCAGACTTACAGCACAACGCTTGAAAAGGATTGGTGGAAGACCGTCGTTACCCGCTCGCTTATACTAACGTTGAGAAGGTGCAGTTGATCCATGACCTCCTGTTCCGTTTTGAAATGATCAAATACAATGGGTAGAAGTAGTATGAGAACCGATATCTGTCGACTGAAGTGGCTTCTAAACCGATGCAAAGAATTTGGCAAACAAGTTGCAAAGGTCGGATGGTTCACTGGCGGTGGAAGTGTTTCCCCTGAAAACCAGATACCTTTTTCTTACTATTAATCGGCAGTGCTAAGAAATTCATTCAAGGATGCGTAATCGGCCATTCTAAAATTAAAAAGAAAATCATTAGGCAAAAATAATTATACTTAATAAACACATTTTTATTAATCACTTGTTTTTTGTTTCGCAATTCTGCGAAACAAAAAACAAGTGATTAATAAAAATGTGTTTATTAAGTATAAGTGTGTTTCGCCAAGTGCCTACGGCAAATAGCGTAAAAAGCAAAAATAATTAGTTGTACATTCAGTATAAAACATATTTATCATAATTGGTGTGTGAAAAATGCTCTCAGATCCAGTGATGTCCAAGCACGGAGCAACATCAACATGCTAGACATCGTTGGCAAATAACAACTCCAGCAATTTTCCTCGACTGTTGCTGAAACGGTTAAGCTGCGTTCTTGGTATGGAAGCGAAGTAATCAATGATTGCCAATGCTTTCGCATCAGTTGAGGATGAATAAAACACACCGTAGACATCGTTCCAAGATATACCGGGTAAGTTGAAGACGTCCACAATGATAATTTGATCACAAGGACGAACTGAAGGTATAACGGCTGAATCGATGTAGTTGATAAACGTGTTGTACATATCCCGCTCGGGAAAGTACTCTTCGGATAACATATTTATTGAAGTCAGGTCTCAAGCAAGTATGCGTAAGCGGAAATCTCTGGTTTTACCTCGGATACTGGAGGCATTGTGATAGTAGATAGAAGTGAAGATGTTGAAGGTATTAAATGAAGTGGCGGTCGTTGATAAATTAAACTGAATGGTTAAAGCAGTAGGTACTTTGGCTGTTGAAACGTGGCCACAGTCCGGTTTTTTGATGTGTGTAAAACAGAGAGCGTTGAAAGATTAGTTAGATAAAAAAAGCCAGCACAGATTTTATGAGCACTCTATAAAATGTAAACTTGCAGGAGTGCGATAGAAAAATAGTGCGTAATAATCTTTAATCTGCCTGCAAATCATTTGACGATATAACACTCATGGAAATTACTATAAGAACATAAATCAATGAATGTATTATATAAGTTTATAATATAAAACCAATAAAAATAATTTGATTCAGTATTTAATGTATTCATAAATCAGAAAATAATCAATAATAGGAACATTTGATTTCAGTATCATATTTAATGCTGGAAACAGACGTGCGGAAAAACGCGTGCATTTACACTACTTTAAATGAAATAAAGTTCATGTATTCCGCATTGGCTGCGTTTTTCCGCAAGTTGTCTCTATTTCTAAAAGAAAACGCACCGCAGCAGTGTTGACTACATAACCATCCACGTCGGCTTTTTAATGTTTTGACAGAAATTCCATAACAAATTTTATATTGTTTATTGAAAACTCTAGCGAAAAATAAAAACGCAATGTCAGAAAAATACGCTCATGTAATTAACTTGCGTTTTCGCATGCGTATTCGCATGCGTAAAATCCGCACGTCTGTTTCCAGCATAAAGCAAACACAAAAATAGTTCGAAGAAAATATATATAAGAACACGCAGTAAGTTTAAAAATGAAAAATGTTTTTTTTTCCTTTAATACGTGGTGTTTCCTCCATTTTTTATTATCGTCTGCTGCAATCTTCGCGGCATTGAATCAATGTACCTTTTTAAGGTAGTTTCGTCTATTTTTGACCATTCCAATTTAATTACATTCATTAATTCTAAAACTGTGTCGAACTTTCGCCCATTTGCAAATACCCGTTGTGGAAGCAGCCCCCAAACATTCTCAATTGGATTGAGATCGGGACTGCATGCTGGCCAATCCAACATCGGTATGTTTCGTTCACTCAAAATTTTTTTTTGTCATTTTGGCACTGTGGATGGACGCATTGTCCTGTTGAAAATGTCAGTCTTCAGGCATGCACTCGTCTCCAAATGTGATTAAAACATCGTCTAACAATTCAACGTATTTATTGGACGTCATTTTTGTGGAAATTATACATATTGGTGACCATCCCGTATAGCTGAAGGCGGCCCAAATCATCAGCGACCCTCCACCAAAATTTCGAGATTTACGAGTTTGTCTCTCTGATCGCTTATCGGCCCAATATCACTAGCAGGCATCAGGTTCGTCTAAATCAAATTTTTTTTTTCATCACTAAAGACGACTGTTTTCCATTGTGCATCCCAAAATTGGAATTTTTCAGCAAATGCAAGTCTTGCTGTCTTATGCCGCAATAGAAGTCATGGAAGGGCTACCCGTTTTTTGTATTTTATGTTTAAATCCGCATTAAGAATTTGACAAACACGACGGCTGGTTACCGGCAAACGAATTTCACGCAATATGGCACTCGATGAAAGGGTCTTGTTAACTGCAAGTCGCTTAATTTCTCTTTTGCATCGCTAGTGATGATGGGCGTTCGTCCGCGGATCGTTTATTCTGTCCATAATTTGACCCCAATCTTATACAGTTGTGCATAACACAAACACTTGTATTTATAAGTTGAGCTATTTCTCGAAAAAGTTTTGCCCTGCTCATGATAAACTTGTATTTTTCCTTGTTCAATTGGCGTTAAAGTTTTTCCCTTAGGCATATCTACATAAGAAATACGTACATATTTTTTATAACATAACAGCGCCTAACATTTAAATTTCTTCATCCGAAGATGTGGATATTTTTAGTTTATTTAAAAGCAATTAATTTAATATATTTACCTTAATAAAATTTTAATTATAATTTTTTCGATATAATAAATTTTGTTCTTATAATTATTTCCAACCGCTCTTATCGTGTCTGATGCACTACTAAAATGTAGCACAGCAGCAATAAAAAAATCTTTACACGAATTTTAACAAATATGTCGACACATGTTAAAATATACAAAAATATTTTGATTACGGTAAATTCAGGAAAGAGATAGCAACAAATTTTGTTCTTATAGTAATTTCCATGAGTGTATTACTGATCCGAGGTGTTTAAAGGTTTTAACGCGATGATAATTATACTCATCGATTTCGAGATTTACCATTGGCGTCTGAGTGTTACTGAAAATATGGGTTTGGCTGTTGTTTACTTCCAAACCAAGTCCTATTGCTTAGTGATCAAAGTTGCGCGCGAAGTTTCAATGTGGATTTTCCTTACAACATACTCGAGCGCCAAATTAAACAGCATAGTCGCGAGTGTATCTCCCCGTCGAATACCAGTTGTTCTTTTAAAGGACTATAATACAGTTTTTACAATTACGATTATACAAACAGACCCAGACATTGTTAATTTACACCATTTTATCTGTTTATTGGAAACGAGTTACTCCGGTATTCCTTATCATATGAGCGCAGCTCACAGGTTCGGTCTGCCAGAAGTGTACGTTTTCCAAAATCATTTTTAAGATAAAACATTGATCGATTGGGCCTTAAACCATACTGATATTCGTCAAAGATGTTTAAGGTGAAATGGATGAGTCTGGCAAGTACAACGTTAGCCAATACGTTGCAGACTGTTTTCGATAGACCTATGCCACGATAGTCTGCACACTTAGGATGGTCGAATTTTTTGTGTATATGATGTATGAACGCAGTCGTCCAATTCATCGGCAGCTCTTATAGTCCCATATAGGCGCAAAAAGAGAGATTTGATGCAAGAATAATACCTCCGAAATTAATCCATTCTGCAGGAATTCTGTGCAGACTGAGCTCCTTTCCATTATTCAATCTACTAAAAGCTGTGTCTACTTGCTCCATGTTAGAATCACTTCATCATTCCGGTTTAGCAACGTTTGTACCTCGTGGGTGAAAGTCTTTAGTGAGATTCTTGGCGTTACAAAAACAGTCCCTTGAATTTTCTTATTCCGCTTGAAAGATGATATTTTTGATGCATGATCTAGTCGTAGCTTTCCTAGCACTGAGATATTCTTCTAGAGTGCTTTTGTTCTTGTCCATTGGATGTAAATGCCATTTTGCACCAAATTTTAAAGTTGGCAAGCAGATGATCGCTGTCCATATCGGCAACATGCTGTTGAACTGTCTTTTAGAAACCATGACATGGGCGATTTGATTTTCCATTCTTCCATTGTTTTGTGTTTACGTTACTTTGTGGATCCTCTTACCGGGGAAAAAACAAATTCGTACAACTAAATTGTACATTATGACTACTTAATACTTAATAAACACATTTTTTATTAATCACTTGTTTTTTGTTTCGCAGTTATTTTGAATAATTTTCAAAAAGTTTAAAAAATCACTCGATCGATTTCGACTTGTTAGGTCATCATCAGGAGTATCTCCTGTTTCGCCAAGTGCCTACGGCAAATAGCGTAAAAAGTACATTATGACTAGATACAGTGACGCGTTGGCTGATATTGTTACAAGTGAAGTGCAAAGTGCCGTCCCGGTGGCAAAGTGGTCAGCATGCTTGCTCCAGCGACCGGAGGTCCCGGGTTCAATTCCCGGTGGTGACAAAAAAATAAGTTCACGGCTGGTTTAAGATCAATGAATTAATCACTTATTATCCGATATGAAAATATGATTATGAAACCTCATTTGAGGCGGCTAAATCTCTTGATGTGATTTAGTGCCGGAGAGAGAAAAAGAGAGAGAAGTGCAAATTGTTAGGACCAGTGTGCGATGTATTTTCTGTCCTGGTGAAGGTATTTTATTGACGGCATCCTCCAACTCGAAAAAAAGGACATATTTGACCGTTTTTAATTTAACTACGGTGGATGATGTTAAATTTTCTTAGTGCGGAGCTAGACCGTACATTCCACATACTGATAGGGTAGAAGTTGCAATGTTTAATATTGAGGAAGCGAACGCAAGGTTGATCGTTGAAATCCAAAATCGAATAGAGATAATCTTCGTCTATCTCCGTCTTCTTCTTGATTATATTTTCTATATTTTTTTTTCGTCCACAATTTCTATGCTAATTTAAAACAAACAAAATCCGGTTTGGACAGTTTTTATTTTCATTGATTTTTCGTTACTATAACTGCCATGCCGCGGTGCCATCTCTTATACAATAGCATTTGTATGTAAAAGTGCGTTTTACAAGATTTTGGTTTGCAAATTCATTAAGATTTGTATTTATCTCTATTTGATCCAAATATCAAATGAAAGGCAAAAGTTTCATAATTTAAATCATCAATTATCACAAGGTTGTTGTTGGAAATAATTTTTTATACGGAGATGAGTCCGCTTATAAAAAATCATTTTTACATCGGATTGCCCGTTGAGGAACAATTAAATTGGGAGGTATTTCTTTTATAGTGTGAAAGGAACAAGCTTAGTCAATGATATGTTACGTCACGCACCATTGGATGAGAAAGTTTCCTATATTCTATTGGCCGGTGTATTGAAGAGTGAAACCTTTGGTGATGCAATAGATCTCACTCCTAGATCATCTAAGCTCCTCTACAAGTACATCTTACATGTAACTCTTTGCTAAAAATGTTTTGAACATCAGCTGCTGGTTTTGAGAGGCAATCACGTTCCATGCCCCCCAAACAGACATGGTTGTCCGAGGCCTTTGTCTATGATTAATAAAATAGTTGCTTTTGCGAAGAAAGGTTTATAACCCACCGCCCAACGCGCATGTTTTGTTTGTGGATCACGAACTTGTCAACAATTTTAACCCATTTCCGCAAATGATATACAGTCAAATCAATTCAGTCAAATTTTTGTTGATATACAGATGTGGCCAAATTACTATCACATTTAGATATTTGGAAGATTATTGCTTTAAAAAATTAATTTTTCAAATAAAAGTTAAAATTTTCTATGATAACTATATTTATTAATATATGTTGAACATACCTTTAGCATTTTTTAATAATTGTATCCTACGGGGCATTTCACTTATTGCATTTTTGGCTATGGTGAGTAGATCGGCGTCATTTTCCTAGACTTCTTTCATCGCTTTGATCAATTCTGATTGGGTGCGCGGGCACTTTTCTGCTACTTTTTCTTTAAGAATATCCCAGATATTTCCGATGGGATTCATATCTGGCTTATTCACTGGCCAATCTAGGATTTGGATGCCGTTAGTCCTTAAATATTCGGTGACTTTTTTGCCTTATGGCATGGAGCCTTGTCATGCATAAAAACTCCGCCCCCATTAAATTTTTCATTCATAGTCGGTATCAGTTGTGATTGCAGAACATTTAAATATTGATTCGCATTCATTATCCCGTTTAATACATAAAGTGGGAAGAATTTTTTTGATGACATTGATGACCAAACCATGACTCTAACTGGTTGTTTGACCTGCTGTTGGACACAGGAAGGTAAATATTTTTCTTCTTTTGATCTACGAATGGTCTTGGATATTGGTAGTGTCAAAGTCATCGTAGTCTCGTCACTGAATACAACCTAATCAAGAAATAGAAAAAGATAAAGTTGAAAGAGACATTTATTGAAAAGTATAATTTAAAAATATTAATAAAAGAAGGACTTTTATTGTTTATACCTTTTCCCAGCCCTCTCAAAAGCATGTAAAATATCTATTTGCCCATGTTTTTCTTTTTTTTATAATCTTAGCATTTAACTTTTGCTTCTTGCTAGGTCATCTAAAACATAGCCCATATTGAAAAAGTCTCCGTCTCACTGTTCTGTCCATAATTCCCCACCAACGTTACGCATTGTACCCCTCAGAGACTTACTGGATAACGTTCGATCTTCTTTAGCTTTCCGCATTAAAAATCTGTCATGCCTGACTGTTTTTTTTTTTTTTTTTAAAGGAAGTATTAATTGTCCAGTGGATTTAATGTCCTTTGAAGGTCAATTAATACCCCCTTTCATTCACGCACAGACCACCCATTCACGCAATTACAGTATACCACCTGAACATTGCAAACTCCATGTCAACCTGTAAACTGACATGGACGGTGGGTCGGCGCTGAACTCTGCACTCCAACAGAGGGTCTTAGTTGTGTTTATTAACATCACCGATTGTAATCAATGATGAAAATTCAATTTGCATCTAGCTTCTAATGAGATTCGAACCCAGTACTTCCCGGTCCAAGTGCCGAGCTTTAACCACTGCACCACTTGTCCGGTAAAGGATTGTCACCACATTTTCTTCTTCTTGTGGGACTTGTTGAAAATTGAGATGTTAATTTTTGCGAAAATTTGCTGACGAATGATCGGCTCACTCGTGTTTTCTGGGCTATTTGCGCATGCGTCAACTGGCGTACTTCCAAATACGTCGAAATGTTGGCTCTGATTAAAGCACTGATGTTCTTTTCTTTACCGATAATGAATTTCACTAATATTAGAAAAAACACTTTCACTTTCTCTTTTCAAAGTCACAAACGAGACTGAAATTCTTTAGTAAAATACTACCTAGTTGTCATAAATTAAAAACAATTCGGAGGTCAAACTAATTAACAGGACAAAAAATACTCGAAATTCATATTTTGTCGAATTTGTTTCACAGGTATTAATGACTCATAAAAGGCGTATTTCCTAGGTATATTAAATGTTTATTGCACGAATTTCTTGGGTTGCTCGATATCTACCTTAATGACGTGCTAACTGTACAATAGGTTGCAGTTCGGCCTTTGAAAATCACATTACCATGAATTTCGTATGAGGTGATAATAATTTGGCCACATCTGTATATGCAAATGAAGGCTATAGCCGTCCTGCATATTTTAATTAATAAAAAAGGAACATCATTCTAACGACGTGTACTAATGCATTTATTTGTTAATTATTCAGTAATACATGACGGCTATAGCCGTCATTTGTCTATATATCATCAAAAAATCGGACGGCTATAGCCGTCATTTGTTTCTGTAGGCGGAAATATATAGAAAAAATGATTTGATGAGCAAATGACGGCTATAGCCGTCGAGAGTTTTCATGGGAAAACTGTGAGAAAATGTATTAATTTTCACTTTCAAACATATAAATGACGCTCAATTTCATTTGGCAGTCATAAACAATTGAAAAACAAATTGTGTATTTCTGAGCACGGTCGTCAATTAAAAAGTGTGCGGCAATGGGTTAAGGCATCCATGTAATACCTTCAAGCTATTTATATAGCGAGCCGCTTGAAACAAGACAGACGCTCGTTTTAACCTCCCAAATCTGAGAAACAGCCGCTAAATTGGTATTGGTTTATGGACGCCAATAACTGGTTGTGACATGTCGTGTATGACTATATAAATAGAATTTCCTCTGCTTACCACGAAATATTTGAGATTAAAAAGTAGCAATTTCCACCGTAAACATCAGATATCGTTAAAATGTGCTCATTTATACGTACCACAATGCATAATTGTATGTCAACAACGGATTACTTACATCTACTAGACTAATCCCACTCCAACTAGTAATACTCTAAATACTCAACAACCTAGATTAGATTTTAATCAAAATGTAATGTAAAATTGAAGTACCCACGAATTTACTATAGTTTATATTTACTGATACACTCTATAGTATCCACGTTATGCATTCGCGAGGATGATACAACAAAATGATTTTTTGGGGAAAATGCTCTTATCTCGCCCAATTTAGTTATTTTGCTTTCTATATATCGCTCGATACTACAAACAGATTGAATTTCTCGTACCCTTAAAACCAGCAAGTACCGGTACTAGTAAACTTGATTGCATGAATTGATATAGTTTTTGTGTTAGATGAATCAATTTAATCAACGAGAATGTATAAAATTCAAAAGCAAACAATATAAAATCGAATTGCGAATGAATATGTTGAAAGGTGGTACAGGAACAAAATGTCAATTATAATTTAAAATTGTTACAATTTTCCGATCTGGAAAATTGTTTATTTTATTTGGTTATTTTACAAATCAAGTGTTATATGTTTGATATTTTGGTTTGATTAAAATGTGTTTGTTCTACTTTTTTCTAGGTAAACCAGTATCATGGATGATGATTGCACCATCAGTAACACCACGTAAAATGAACGTTGGTTCGAATAATCCAGCAATGAGATTATATAAATTTGAAACGGATACGGGACAGGTATGTTGTTGTTATAATATGTATACGTCTGACCTTATATATATAAAGATTAATTTTGGTTATTGGCCAAACGATACAACTAATTCCAATCTGTAATCATTTGTTATATGATATAAGAAAATTTCTCAATATGCAGCATCTTCCGATTTTTCAATTTACGGAAAGATAATTTTCTATTTATGTGTTTGTTGTGTATTAAGTACCTTCTATCTTCTGCACCATACATGAGAATAGATTTTAACAATATTATTTTAACTTAAATTTAAGAATATAACGTATATATGTACCTTATATAGGTAGGTATATATACACTTACCTGATATATCAGGTACATAAAAATAGGTAAAAATTCTGGGAAATTAATTTTTGTGAAAATTTTATTATCAAATTTGTTTTTGTGTGCGAAGGTGTGATAAAGGGGTTCTAGCTACAAAAGAATATTCAAATTTTAAACAATAAATTTTTATTTATTTTGGAAAATATTCAGAAAAGATGAAAGAATTAATTATAAATTGAAACCACATGTAGGTTATGGTGTAGAAGTATACAAATCTGTCGATTTTAGTTTAAATTTTAAATTAAATTAAGAAAATGGCAAATACTCGTATTTTATCATACGTACAAGAATAAATTTTATGCTAATTTTATTTGTTAAATTTACATATTTGTGTCTTTTGTGTGTTCGGACAGCCTCAATTCAACCTCATAATCGGAGATATACTTGAGATAACAGTACAGGGAAATGCCGTACCAGGTACGGATTAAACAAAGGAATAGAAAAGGGAATTGAATTAAATTAAAATTTTGATGATTCTGTCATATCCAATTTCGCCATGGGCTTCTTAACTCGACATGATCGATCCTCATTGCGATTGTAAATTTGAAAACGGAATTCATTGGTAGTACTTAATAGATTATGACAATATTTTTGCCCTCTATACTACAATTAGGAGTCTCATTCACATCTTTTAGAGCAGGTCAACCGCGAAAGTGACAGACATAATGTCATGAAAGCCAATTGATGTTAACGTGTCTTTTCAGGTTATGCAATTGACCATAAGATTTACCAACGTGTAATATAACTACACATAGTTTATGTCCGAAGTTAATTAACATTCGTTTTTTAATAGAACCTTGAACATCACAATGTGTTGTACTGAAGGATGTAAATTGAAAAATCAATTACGAAGCGAAGATTATGCAACTTTATTAGGTTTACCGTCTACTTGCAGTAATTTATTACTTCATGATAGTGAAGTTTGTGCTAAAAAAAATATTAAAAAATTACACTGTTAAATTTATTATATTTCCTATTGGAATTTATTTTCAAAAGAAAATTATAAAATTGGACTAATTCTAAATGTTAGGCCGTCAAATCTAAAATTAGTTACAGATTCTAGCTAAAACTTTCGTGAAAGTAAAGCATATAGACCTATTCTAAAGATTTAAGTAAAGTATATTTTTGAGATTTGTTCTATTAAAAATTATATTTATATATGGAGCATTTTTGACGGGTTTCAAATAATATTCCAGCCAATTATGGAGATATCCACGGGCTTTCACTAACATTTTCAAAGATATCATTTAATCTTAGTTTTAAAGATGTTACAAACTTAACCATTTTAACAAATATTTCTAGTTTACTAAAGAGCGAGCTAAATATAATTACAGGTCCTGGATAAAAAATTTCCTTTTTTTTATACCACCGATTGTAGGGCTGTCCACAGGTTCTCACCCACATTTTCGAAAAGATTACACAATATTCTACTGTTATAGTGATTGGCATCCGATTCTATCCCTATAATAGAATTCATGTTTTCATTTGTACCATTACATGTCCAAGGAATCTCGTCTACATTTTTCAGCAGCTTATAATATTTTCTGTCTATATGAGCCTTGTTTTAAATTTTTTAACAAATTTTCAAATTTCTTCGTTGCACGAAACTTCAATGCAAAATTTTGTTCTACAGAAGTCAAAAGTAATGTAGGCACAGTTTTTTATGATGGCCTTGGTATGTACTTTAATAAGAAGCCCGTGAACATCTCCAGAATTGGCTGGAATATTATTTGAAACCCGTCAAAAATGCTCAATTTCTTAATATAATTTTTAATAGAATGACTCTCAAAACTATACTTTACTTAAATCTTTAGAATAGGTCTATACCTTCTTCACATAAATTTCAGCTAGAATCTCTAAATATTTCTAGATTTGGCGGCCCAACATTTAGAATTAGCACAATTTTATAAATTTCTTTTGAAAATAAATTCCAATAGGAAAAATAATGAATTTAACAGTGTATTGTTTTTAATAATTCTTATTTTTATAACTGGTTAATAAACTGAGGATAATAATAATCCAAGGGCAGTTCTACTTTACAAACAAGGATTGATGTGTCAAATTACTTCAGAACGAGCAGCCTTTTATACCACCCGATATAATCGTCCTGAAGGAAAGGGATACGCTCCTTACTCCAGGGATTAGATCATTCTTCCTAAAGAGCGGCATCCCTTACGAAACGTAGCGTAACGCATTGCGTCATAAAGTTACAATAAAATACTCTTTATGACGAAATATTCCACTACGTGACGTTACATTACGTTACGCTACACTTCATTTCGATCGATAAACTACTATTAAACAACAAAATGCTATGGAGGTCGTTGCAAGATCCATGCCATCCGAGACGGATCGTAACAATCTAGCATTCAACCAGAAGAGCTAAGGCGATGTGTTACGATAAAATTTCCTATTACTAAAAATGAAACGAGTTTAAGAATAGAAACATTTTTCAAGAACACTCATATTCTAATAAAGCATTTTAAATAAAACAACGTCACAATATAGAAAATGTTAATAAAGGTGTGAGATGAATATATAGTTTAAATTAAATATCACCGAACCCTACAAACTATGCTGTATAAGATAGCGGAATTTTGACAGCGGAAAATAAGAGATTGCGCTACTCGCCGCAAGTCGCAGCACTATCACTAAAGAGAAATAATTTTGTTATGTAATTACCAGCGGAAATTTTTCATTCATTATGTACCACTTTTTTCACTAAATAAAATATCCCAGCGGTATAAAATATTAAAAGTGAACCTTAAAATGGCAAATTAATTGATCTCCGAAGTAAAGAAACTCGGTATATGAAATCTTGAAATTTAACAACAATCCGTCTATCCGCAATTTCTTCCACTAGTAACCAATACTTTCGGTGGTTTTTCTAGTAGCCTATCTGGAAGAGACTATATGGAAAATTTGGGGAAAATTCATAGACCAGAATTTTCAGTAGAATTTTTTGATTTTCTGCGGCCATATGTTATTTTCAGTTTTTGACCAATATCTCAAAAACTTCCACTCGTAACCAATTTTTTCGGTTGTTTTTCTAGTAGCCTAGGTAATACTGAGACTATATGGAAAATTTGGGGAAAATTCATAAACCAGAATTTTCTCTAGAAGTTTTTGATTTTCTGCGGCCATATGTTATTTTCAGTTTTTGACCAATATCTCAAAAAACTTCTTCTAGTAACCAATACTTTCGGTTGTTTTTCTAGTAGCCTAGGTCATACTGATACTATTTGGAAAATTTGAGGAAAATTCATAGACCAGAATTTTCAGTAGAATTTTTTGATTTTCTGCGGCCATATGTTATTTTCAGTTTTTGAACAATATCTCAAAAACTTCCACTATTGTGTCTAAAAACAAAAAATTCTAGCAAAAATTCTGGTCTATGAATTTTCCCCAAATTTTCGATATAGTCTCAGTATGACCTAGGGTACGAGAAAAACAACCGAAAGTATTGGTTACTAATGGAAATTTTTTGAGATATTGGTCAAAAACTGAAAATCTCTTATTTGGCCGCAGAAAATGAAAAAATTCTAGTGAAAATTCTGGTCTATGAATTTTCCCCAAATTTTCCATATAGTCTCAGTATGACCTAGGCTACTAGAAAAACAACCGAAAGTATTGGTTACTATTGGAAGAAATCGCGGATAGACGGATTGTTGTTAAATTTCAAGATTTCATATACCGAGTTTCTTTACTTCGGAGATCAATTAATTTGCCATTCTTAGGTTCATTTTTAATATTTTATTCCGCTGGAATATTTTATTTAGTGAAAAAAGTGGTACATAATGAATGAAAAATTTCCGCTGGTAATTACATAACAAAATTATTTCTCTTTACTGGTAGTGCTGCCACTTGCGGCGAGTAGCGCAATCTCTTATTTTCCGCTGTCAAAAATCCGCTATCTCATAAAGCATTATACAAACTAATCATTCTAAACTACTAATCATTCGAAATACCGTTTGGCTAACTTAAATAAATGGTGATACTCCAAGTAAAAGTTTGTTTAAGAATTAATTCTAAGTTTCTAGTATTATAAAAAGTTCAAAATAATTTTAATATGTTTGTAGTTTGGTCACTGCAGTCTGATGAAACAACAAAAATAAAAAGAATCCAATGTTTCAGTAGTTTGAAACCCAGCTTCGCGGTGATCGGAAACCTCACCTCAATGTAAAAATGATACCTGGCTATTACTCAAAATAACCGAACTTTCATTTTAAATAATATTAGCTTTGAATATAAAATAGGCAGATGTCTGATTAGTTGAGTTGAGTTGAATAGAGTTGAGTTGGGTCCCACAGGTTGAGTGTACATCACGCATGAGCTTTTATGTAGGTTTAATTGGAATCGAAAACAATTAATGCATGTTTGAATATGAGTCCGTACTCTATGGGCCTGCTATGGACATCTTCTGTCTGTTATGGTATGGTTCAACGACATTCCGCAGATTTCATCTAAACAAGCAGAAGCCTCTCTCACGGTGACTTTGCCGACTAGATCTCAGGGTTTTTGGGTCGTGAGGAAGTTGAGGCTTGCGTGCTTTTGGCCTAAACCGTGTAACAGAATAACAAGAAAAATAAAAAACAAAACACATAAATTTACTAATACCCGGGTGCGTCTACCCACGAACAACCGGATCTTCTCGAGCGATAAGTACAATATCTGATGAAGAAACCTCCCGAATGACCCATCGACCTAGACACCGATACCCAGCCACAACGAAGCAGCGTAAGAGATTAGTTACGTTTCTCCTTGGAGGTCAACCTTGGGTTGCGGTGCCTTTCACCGATACCAACACAAAAATCACAAATAGCCGGTTGATTGCAGCGGGGGTTGGGCGTTTTCGCACCTTTTGAAATAACACAATTCCTTTGGGCGTTTTTCTGCCTTGGGTAATTACAAAAATATATCCCGTTGGACGTTTCCTCGCCTTAACCGTAAAAAGAGTGAAGTGGCCTTAACTGGACACCCACAAAAAAACTCTTGTGGCGTCTGCCATAACCGAAGATAATATTGATGGACGCTGGGTCGCATTAACCGTAAATAAATTTGGCCTCGATAGACCGCCGAAAACATTGAGCGTTGACTTGCCAAAATCTGAACAAAATATTGTTGGTCGTTTTTATGCCTTTCACCGAAAATAACACGTTGGCGTCTTCTTGCCTTAAATCGAAAATTCGCGCTTGATAGGCCGCCAAAACGTTGGGCATCGGACGCCTTTAAAAAATTTATTCGTTGGTGGTCTTCCCGCCGTTGACCGTAGCAGTTTCTAAAATTACCGTGTCTTGCCGATACCAAATAATATAAAAAATAATGTTACTCTTTTAACGAGTTAACCGGTACCTGTTTAACCGTAAACGGTGACGCGCTCACCGGTAGAATAAATTGGGAAAGCGCGAGCCAGCCACCCGTATATGTAAGACTGTACCCGAATTTTTAAAACGGCGCACGTTGATATTCCGGCACCCATTAATAAAATGGCTCCAATAGAAAATAAATGGCACCCGTGAAAATGAGGTACCCTTCACTAAATAACTGTGAACGAGCGTTTAAAAGTTTAATTTTAATCCCTACAGTTTACTCCCAAATCACAAAATTTGGGAACGAAATTAACTGTAGTTCACTCTTGCACGAAAAAGAAAAAAAATTTGTATAGGAAATTCAATCTTGAATAACCTGAAGAAAAACCTAATCACTTTTGTGATAAATAAATCAATTGATTTTCCATAAATCTTAACTTTTATTTTTTTATAAACTCTCCACAAATTAAACAAGACAGAGTTTTTTCGTTTGTGTTGGTAATTTTATTATTAATTAACTACTGAAGCGTTACTTCGCTTTCCAATAAAAAATAAAAAACTAATATTTGGACGATTTTTCCATCGACTCTCCAATACCAAAAAAAAAAAAATACTCCACTACATCTTTATCGTTCGCACACGCACACGGTGCACATTGGTCTCGCTCTTAAAATCATTCGATGCTAACGCAACACAGCAGAAGTGGGTAAAACGTGTACCAATATATAAAGGCTAATTCACACTTAACAAAAACTTTAAGATTATTATCATAATACAGGTGCCAATGCCATCAATAAAATGCATTAATCAAACGACTATAATGAAATTTAAAAGTCAAAAATAAAACTGGAAAAGAGCAATGTTATGACCATCCCGGGGAATGGGGGATTGGAAAAATATTTTCGTAGCTCTACATAGCTGTATTTCTCAGTAAAGTTGAGTTGAGATATCATATCGGGTTGAGTCTTCACTTCTCAGCTTTTGTGTAAGTTTCCAGTTTAGTTGAGTTGAGTTCTCATCTCGCGTTGTATTCAACTCTTATGAGCTTTTGTGTAAGTTCAATTGTAATCGAAAATAATTACTACATTTTTGAATATGATTCAAACATCCGATACGAGTATTTGGGATCTCCATATTATCTGTAAGGTTTTTTTTAATGTAGACAGATTAATGCGTTGGAACCCAACAGCGTTATGCCTCAACCAGTCAGACTTAAGAGCTTAAGTTACACGCCGATTGCACCACTTCGGTTAGTGCTACAATCACCAAAATTGTATAGGCTTCTCATCACAAATAAAGAACTGACCTCTAAAATTTTGGTGGTCGTACTGCTCTCCTAAGTGGCCCAAAACGGAGCATAACTTAAGCTCTTAAGTTTGACTGGTTGAGGTTTTACTTGTGAACATTTATAGTGGGCGTTTTATTGGTTTTTATAATTTAATTGATAAACACTCACTATGTTTTGTATAAACTAATTATTTATTATTTATTTATTTAGCGCACAGACAGTTTCTTAATATTAGGTTCACACCTAGAGATGGCGGACGATTGTTCGTAGCACTTTCACTTTATTATTATTAATTTTGTGAGACCGTGTCTCTTGGATTTCTAAACGCGACTAATTCTTTTTCGTTTCTTGGTTTCGTTTTTCGCGGCTTGGTAAAACTCTCGATATTAATCGATAATCGATTACTATCGAGATTCGCGAATGTAGTTGGCGAAATAGCTATATTCAGCAAAACGAGCAATGCCTCGTAATTAAGCGGCGCGGTGTATAAATAGTTTTGCTACGAGGAGTGCCACGAAGTGAAAAGGATTTTCTGTTTGAGCCGCTACACATTTTTTCAGTGATACAACTAACATAAACACTTTTCAAGGAAGACAACTATTCAGCGTCTATTAAATTTGAAAATTTCCAAAATTATGAAAGATAAAGTAGAGACTAGGAAACATTAAGCTAACTTGCACCAGAAAACAAGCAAAGTATTTCTGAATGCCCAGGTATCTCTTAACGATGCCGTTTATACAAACATAGAATGTTTCGATCATGTTTGTTAAAAGCTCTCGAATATCTGTACTTTTACTGTAATACAATTCAATTGACACAAAAGCCGAAGGTAACTGATCAAGAATGACGGTATAGACAGACGACTACCATGTTTGGCAAAAAATCGTTATGAAAAACGAAGCACATTTGGTTGACTTGGTTGGCTTTGTTAATTTACAGAATATCCGTTATTTGGGCCCTGAAAACTCTCCATTGATACACCAAAGACCACTACACTCTTGTAGAGTAACTGTATCGTATTTGGACCGGGGCCACCATTGCGCCATATTTGTTTAAGGATGCTAGAGGCAATGTTGTAACAGCTACTGCGGTGACCGCTATCTAGAAATAAAAGAAGATTTTCTGGTACACTAATTGAGTTAATTGGGCCTATCGTGGGAATTCCCCTTTTCCCTTTGATTCCTGCTTTGCTATGATCCGTCTCGCTTATCAGAGGATATCACGAATCTTACAACGACCAATTCTGTAACCTCCATTGCATTTCCTTGTGTTAAATACGCGTAACGCTACGTAACTTATCGTAACGTAACATACGTAACGAAATATATGTAATGAAACGAAACTTAACGTAATGTAAGATAATTTTACAAAATAGTTTTAATAAATTGAAATCTATATCTGATAGAGTGATGCGTACCTCTTCCGTCTCTCATTTCAGAGGCTGACATGCGTATTACAACATTAACCCTTAATTGTTATTTCAAGTTTTTATTAGTAGCATAACGTAAAGCAAGAAACGTAAAGTGACTTAACGAAACGTAACGTAACAACCATAACGTTAAATATGTAACGTAACATAACGAAGTTTATGGTTACGTTACGTGTCTAAACGTAACATCACGTCACGTAACAAACAAGCGAAACGAGACAAAGTGAAGCGGCATGAGAAGTGACGCAGCGTGACTTAACGAAACAACCGTAACATTACATTATATAACATAGAGCAGCGTAACGTAACATAATGTAACGTGACGTAATGTACCAAACATAAAGCTACATAACGTAACAAATGAACTGAGTCTAAGTGAAGCAGAATGAAAAGTATATTTACAAATAGGTATAGGATGTTCTAGTAGAGTGCTGCCTAGCCCCGATCAATCTCCGATGTCAGACGATGTCAGACAATGGTTCGGCAATTTTCGTTAACACCATTTTCTATTCTTCGAAATATATGGTTAATTTTTAATAAAAAGTTTTTTCTTTGTAACCGCATTTGAATAAGTTTTCAAAAGTGTAATGCTTAGTAGTTTGTATAAGTTTTTAGGGTTCACTGCTGGTAAATTAAAAAATCGTTTATTCCTCTCACAACTTCTCTAACATTTTTTATATGGTTACGGTGTCTTATTTGGAATGCTTAGTCATTTTGGTCATATTTCTCTCTTTCTAGATTTGACCCTTGCCTGCGATTTCTTACAGATATTGTTCTTCTTAGATATTGTTTTGGAGATCCAATCTTTACATGTACGATTATTTTTTGCAGATATCTTAATAAATTAACTTTCGCAGATATCTTAGTAAACACTATTATGCTTCTATGCGATATTCCTCAACTTAAATTATATTATCAACAAATAATTGGATTTAAAATTTGCATTTTTTTTATTATTTCAGGTGCTGGACTACACCCAATACTATCTAGATCTATCCGCCGCCAATACATTAGGCGAAGCTGTTTGGCAACCAGAATATAATTTAACGTCACATTATTATGGCCTTGGCGAGGTAACCGCAGTTGCATTACATAATTTAGCTGATCGCTTTACAAATTCAGAGGATCCATTATTTGCAAAGTAAGTACATATTTTTAATCTGTAGGTACAACAGGTTGTTATAAATTTTCAACATCTTAACATATACCTTAAAATAATATTATATTTCAACATTACACAAAAAGAAATCGATTTTCGGATTTGAAAAAAAATTCAATTCAATTTTATATCAAGCAGTCAATCAATCAATCAATCAAGCAAAATCACATTATAATGTTGCTTTAACAACAGCGTATACAGCGAAGTTATATCATTTTATATTTCTTGATTATTGATTCATAATAATATTTTTTTATTTCTATGGCATCTTATTTTGCTGTACCGACTCGTATTTCTCTTCCGTTTTAATCATTTTATTAATAGAAATATTATTATTTTATTATTTTTCAAGAATTGTGTTTTACAGAATTAAAGAAATAATTTTTGTGTAAACAGGTTAGAAATGAAGTTGTGGAAAGAAGATTTTTGAATTGGTTGTTGAAATACGTTGGTTGCGATGAAATAATTCTGTGGAATTGATACGGCGAAGACAATTTTATGATTTTACATCGCTTAAGTGATTAAATGGTAATAAATTTCAAAGACTATCATAAGCTATTGGAATTTATTACGACCCTCAATACGGTCCGGAGTGGCACATGGATTTTGCATCTAATGTAAAATATTCATACCGTTATTAAAAAGTTCCAGGCTTCAAACTATATCCGACCATTAGTTTACAAGTTACAGCAGTTTTAGTAACAATGGCAAGAAAACGAATATATGACCAATAAAATCACGACGACCTTTCTGGAAAGTTTAGCGCTGAAATTTACTAGAAGAATTATATAATTATTGGTCGGTTTTCGTAAATGCTTTACTTTTCAACATCATTGTAAAAACTAAAAAACTTTCTACGGAAGCTTCCATGGTACACAGATTTTCCTCCAATTTCATGATGGCCTCCTACATTATGGAAAAATTAATGAAGCTATCTTTAGAAGCCACCACTTTCGGTACACACATTTCCGACACATATTATTAGGATCATTCAATTTATGAAAAAATCTTAAATGTGATGTTTCTTCCTGTTCAGTTAATCCACCTGGTCTGAGACGAGAATCTGAATTTTGTGTAAAACAGTTTGTAAAAAATCGTATTTTGATCACAATTTTGGAAAAATGATGTACACCGATATTGGTATCGATTCCTTATACATCTTCTATTTATATTTTCTTCTATTCTTCTATTATTTCAAAAGCCACTCAAATATCGAATTTCAAAATTTTTATTTAAATTTATAGCTTGCTTGCTTCAATGCACTGAGTTTTCCTTGTATAAATAGCAGCATAGAAGAAAAGGAAAAGAGAAGATTTACATTGAATCGACACAATCGTCCTGTCACTTTCCTGATAAGTGATGTACTTATTTACAGAAAAACCAAAAACCCTATATTGGAAGCTGCAACTGCCAGTAAACCGATTTCAGAAAAACATTACAAAGGATCTCACAATTTATGGAAAAAGCATTAGTATAGATCAGTCAATCCGTCTGAGCTGTAGAGAGATCGAATTTTATGTAAAATAATTTATTGTGAAAAATATTAATTTTCAATTTATTTTGAATCTTCTAGTTCGTGGTCAGTTGTCTCATAAATGATGGCTTTTCAAAATATTTTTAAAATCGAAAATACACCTGTGGAAGCTGCCAACTCTAGTGAACCAATTTCGACCAAAAATCACTTTGATCTCCTAATTTATGTAAACAACTTAAGAAACCATAGACCAACCCGGATCAGTCTTCTTTGGTAGACTTTGCCTCAATCTCTGAACAGAAGTTGGTTTGTACCACATGTAAGGCAAATTCTGGTGATGGCGTATTTTTCGATAAGTTCAATATTTTAACGGAGGGTATACATATGAATTTTTTAAACTGGGAACGCCTCCAGCCATTACTGCTAACATCATAATTGTACCTTTTACGATGCAGTCAGAATCTATCTCTAAAACCCCAGTGTCCTGAATCTCTTTTAGCATCAGCTGATTTCCACATATGAGATCTAACCTCATTTAGTTCATTAGCCTAGCCCATGCATGTTTGAAGGTGAATGAGATTAATTTCACATTGGCCTTCATTCGATTCCAGAATGTGTATAGGTTCTGTGGCCCTATTCTGGCTTTCCCTGGGAATAGGGAATTGGGAAAAATATTTTCATAGCATTTTTGTTAAAATTATACTTTTCTGGCCTACTGAAAGAATAAGTTTAGTGCAAAAAATTTCAAAACAAAGTGATTTGGGAAACTTTTGTTCCACAAAATTTTTGTAGGGAAAAATATTTTTCCATTTAACTTTGTTTCGAAAATATTAACACCAATCATGTTCCATCAGTAGGCCAGAAAAATACAATTTAGACAAAAATGCTATGAAAATATTTTTCCCAATTCCCTATTCCCAGGGAAAGCCAGAATAGGGCCATTGGTGGCTTAAAAAAGAAAATTTCGTTTGTCTGTGACCTACAATACAAATACCTTCCATTATCTGTATTGTAGAAAATTTCGATCTGTCACCAGGTTGACTACCAAGAATTTTGGTTCTGGGACTATGTATACTGACTTGCCGTTCTGCTTGAATATATACCATTATACTGGTGTGGTTTCTTAAAATAGTCTACACTTTTATGACATCGTCACTCCCAGGTACCACCATATAATTTGAAATAGCTGTTGTTGTACCTGCGCCGAACTTAGAAGCACTTGACTGATTTTACCGCTGTGAGTAGGTCTGATTACAATTATTAGTGTTTTTTGTGTTTGCTGATATCTAATCAGGATTAATATTGATGCGTGATACCGATAAACGATTGTTCTTCTTCTCTAGCCAGTTCTCTGTATGTATTATACCATCTGACATTACTAAACGAAACTAGTACCTTTAGCTTCTCTCTATTTAATAATATTTATTTATTTGGCCATTACAGACGACTGAAGATATAGATTAGATTTTACTATGTAAAATTTCAAAAAGATTGCCGATTAACTAATTCCAACAACATAACATCTTTCTGATCTCCTGTAATTGAATGAAATGATTGCACCATTTTGACAATTCATCTTCTGTAAATGTTCATTGAGTTTAGACAATATGGTGTGGCTTAAACCTCAATTCGTTGCCAATTTGTCATGGTGGGTGCAGATCATTTTTAACTTGTCGAGCGATTACTGGAACTCAAATAACTTTATAAGCTGCTTTTCCGTCTGCCAATGGGGTCATATTCATATATTTTTATGTCTTACAATTTATCAGTATTATGATGATAAATAGTATCGCCCTAAATACTAAACTGATGTAATTGCGTCGTGGAGACCTTTTCGGAATTTGTTGTTCTGGTGATCTCGTAACATCTCCTCATACACCTTAGCATGCTGATTTTGTTAATAGGCCCGGCGAAACCATCCTCCCCTGCTAAAGTATTCGCAATATTTTCGTCTTTTTTATCAACACTAATTCTCCTTTCTGAATGTTGGGCAGAGCTCCTGTTATTTTACTTTTAGTCTGCAATGTGGGAACATATCTCAGATCCGGCTAGAATCCGGTTACCACTTTTTACAAATTTCCTCGCTCAGTCTTGCTACTAATATTATAGCATTTAGAGCTTCTAAATCTTCTATGCCATCATTAAGAGAGCACAACCTGGCATTTAAACTGGCTTCAATCTCGAGAAGCAGCGTTGGCAATTTTTAAAAGGTTTATTTACAATTATCTGCCATCCTTTTAAAGGGTTTCTTGATTGGCTTTACACCTTCCTCCTGGTTAAAAATCTTGTTTTCGTTCTATATTCGTTTTGGTACCTTTATCACTATACATGCGTGAAGCCTTGCCTCGTCTGCAATTATTCCATTTGCTGTGAGATCGCTTACTGGGTGGAAGTGAATTACTACTAAAAACAAATGGACATATGTATCTCTTGTATCCGTTGTAACTCTTATTTCCTCTTCTTGTATTTTTTATCTGATCCATTGCGATGGCACACAATGCATTTTTAAATTGTTTCTTTGGGTGTTCTTAAACCTCAAGAATCCAATAACTTGGTTGCAAGGGTTAATTGTGGGCCGCAGCATTTCAAAGTTTGGTGAGAGTATATAAATATATCATACTCGTTAATGGTCTTTTTGATGGAAGTATAATTGGATGCGTTTGACCAAAATTTAAGCTGGTTAATGCAAAACGGCCTTCAATACTTATGATATCTTCCTCATTCAGAAATGGATTTGCAGGCTCTATCAAAAAATTATTAATTCGAGATCGTTTGAACTATGAAGCTCTTCATTGTTATATAGGTCGAAATCATATTTTAGAGGATCCATCTGTTTTAAAAGTTGATTGACTAATGTTGATTTCGATTGAAGGAAAAATGTTACACTGAGGGTAAAAATAAAACTCCAACTGCTGTCAGTTTTAAAATGTTTGATTGAAAAAAATACCATAATGTCGCGTACATGACATCGGAAACAAATATTTCCATACTCGCTAACGAACTAAAAACCAATCAAATTATTTGATATGCTTTGTACCACGCCTATAAGGGTAATATATTACTACACCCAGGATAATTTTCTCTACTCCAGGTCTTTTGTCGAGTAAACCATTTTTTGTTGTTGTTATATGCGATAATAACTTTAATTCGAGTATTACATTATGGAGAAAATTTTTAATGACCTTTACTTCACATCATCATCATCATATTCTCCTCAGATTCATCTGACGAGGAATTTTTGGAACAAACAATTGTCAATCCTCGACAATGGCTGCGGGCCAATAGTCGGGTAAAAGTCAATTTTAAGTAAATTTTACTTTAAATTTATTTATTTTTCAAAAACTCTATGGTAAACTGATCGAAAAATTATGCATGTGAAGATACTGCTAAAGTTTTACTAATAAATAAATTAGCAAAAACTGCACATGTTTATATAGCAGTGTGATGTTTTTACTAAATCTATACTAAATATCTATATGTGTTGGTGCATATAAAAATGATACATGTATAAAACGGAAATTAACATATATTTTAATTTATTAACTATATTTTGGCAATTATCTTTTAAAAACCGGAAGAAATTATAGTATCCCATTTCATATTTTCTACTAAGAATATTGCGGTTAATAAAAGTTTATAAAAAACAACTATAGAAAATCGGTATCCGAGGCAGATTAATAACAATACACACTAAACTAATGTATGGGGTGTTAGTACAAGGTCATTTCAGTTCAAAAAAAAATTCAGTGGCTCCCCATCCAGGGGAGGGGACAGTCAATAAAATATTGTATTATTACCAAGTATAATAAAAATTCTCAGGCCAGCTGAGATGTCCCTAGAAATTAAAACACAACTTTAGTTGCTCCCCATCTATGTACGGAAAGGGACAGTTCATAAAATTTAGTGTTATAACAAAATATAATACAAATTCTCACGCTAGCTGAGATATCCGAAAATCTAAACACAACCTCAGGTAAATGGGATGTTAGTTGGGGGCCATTTAGGTTAGAAAATATATTTAAATGCTCCCATCCAGGGGAGGGGCCAGTTAATAAAATTTAGTATTACGACCAAATATAATAAAAATATTCAGGCTGAGATATCCCTAGAGATCTAAACACAACTTCAGGTATATGGGGAGTTAGTTGGGGACTATTTCAGTTAGAAAATATATTCAGTTGCTTTCGAACCAGCGAAGAGGGCAGTTATAATAAATTTTTGTTTAGATAAACTTTAAGTTATGCGGAGTGGGAACATTCATTCCTTAAAGTAAGTGTTCGAAAAAACAGAATTCATGTTAAACAACTCCAAATAAAAAGTAAAAACTACAAAAAAAATAAGAAAATTTCCCATTAACCATGTTGAATATAAATTTATTATTTCATTTAACCTTTTAATTGGGCTAATCTCGTTTGGGCGCCACTGTAACAGAGTGTATTCCGTGTCAGAGTGTATGTTAATATAGCATAAAGAAACATGTCCCAGACCTAAAATCGTTTGTTCCATGCAGCACTTTTCAACCAGACTTATAGCATTCAGCGGCTGTGGGGATTTTTCTGTGGAACGATGAAAGAGCTAGATCTTGATGCAGATGGTATATTTGTGGGGATTAGCATTAAATGGAACAATTGAATCAATTACCAGTGGAAAATACTAATTCAGGTCGACGCTTCTGGCGAGTTGGCCTCATTTCATTTCCACTTAATTTTTGTCAATTCACAATCTCTAAAGAAAAATTGATTACAAAAGTGTTCCGGAATATTAGCTGCTTTTTTTAATCAATCGAGTAGAGTTTGCCATAGCTATTTTCAAATTTGTCAATTAAAAATTTAATTTTTGTTAAATACATAATTTAGATTTAATATGAATCTATGTATAACCAAAAAATTTATCATAAAAGTTGTAAAGTTTTCTTGTAATATCATTGTTCTGTAAAGTTCTGAACTACTCCGTTATTATACAGAACTTTACAGAAACACGATATTACAAGAAACTTTTAGAATGGAATTTTTAGGTTATACACAGATTCCTATTAAATCTAAATTATGTATTTAACAAAAATTAAATTTGTATTTTTAAATTGGACAAATTTGAAACTAACTATCGTGAACTCTACTCGATTGTTTTTAAAAAAAACCAAATTGGTGCAAATTACAAAAACCATGTTTAGACCGAGCCATTTTGGCAGTGAAACATAAGCACGTAAAATCGCTGGCCATTTGCATCTATTTAACTCGATCAAATTCCATTACAAATCGAGATGAAGTCGTCAATTATCCAATTGAATATCTGCATTTGTTGGATTTGCCAAGAATTCTTTCGCACAATTTGCATCTCAAGGTCGATTTGATGTAAATTATGTTGCGTAACCTAAACCAACGAACACTATGCAATGGAACAAGACTAGCTATTAAGTTATGATGGGAACCGTGATGGAAACAAAGATAATCATAGGAAAGTACAAAGGCGAGGATGTTCTGATTCCAAGACCACCACTGATTCCAACCGAGTTGCTGTCTCAATTTAAGAGTGTTCAGTATCCGGTTCGCCATGCATTCGCAATGACGATTATTATATCGCAAGTCCAACCGTTGGAAGTATGTGAACTTAACCTTGAATTGCAGTGTTTTCCCCAGGGGCAATGGAACGTGAGTCGGTAAACAAGAGTCGGTAAACTATCAGCGCTATTTATTTTTTCTCTCACATATTATAATACTCTATAAACTGTCCCCTCCCCTGGATGAGGAGCAACTAAATATTTTGTCTTTTGTGGCCTTAAAGATTTTATTATATTGTTCAAAATACAATATTTTATTAACTGGCCCCTCTCCTAGATGGGGAGCATCTGAATATACTTTCTAACTGAAATGGTCCCTAAATAACTCCCCATACACCTGAAGTTTTGTTTAGATCTCTAGGAAAATCTCAGTTAGCCTGAATATTTTTATTATATTTGGTCATAATACTAAATTTTATTAACTGGCCCCTCCCCTGGATGGGGAGCATCTGAATATATTTTATAGGTGAAATGGTCCCCAACTAGCTCCCCATATACGTGAAGTTGAGTTTAGATCTCTAGGGATACTTCATTTTCAAGCATTCTTAATAAATATTTTTATCTACTATACTGTATAATGTGTTGTTTAGAATTAGGAATACTATTTATTATTACTGTCTGAATATGAGCAAGTTTTCCTTAGCATTTATCATAACAAGATACAATACAGTTACGTTAATTTTTCGCTATGCCTTCTCTGAATTAAGGCAAAATGGTACAGTAAGTTTGATAATTAGTAGTGTAATGCTAGTTTTTCGAGAATTTTAAATATAATTTTGAGTCATACTAAACATTCATGTAACTAGTCGAGATAAAGTAGTTTTATATTATTTAGTTATTTTTAATAAGATTTAATAATTACATCCACGAAAACTCTAATTTTCGAAAATTTTCCGTCTTACTCAGGTAATATCACTAACACAAACACAATTAATGAAATTAGCAAAAGTTTAGCATTTTCTTCACACTCGTCGAAAAATCTGTTCTAAATCTGATTTTTACCATAGTAAATGATTTAACCGACTATTGGCCCGCAGCCAATGACATCAAAGATGAAACAAATATATTGTTTTGACATTCAGGGTAGTTCATTTCTGTTCCATTGATATAAAATGAGGGCATAAAATGTGAGTACTATTTTTTGAGTAGGAAAATATCAATCGGATTTAGAACAGATTTGTTGATCATTTTGCTATTAACGATTGTAAAAGTTGGAAAACTCAGCTAGCCGAAAAAATAAAAATTAAATTAGCTATCCTTCAATGACCTTTCGTAATAATAAAAATTACGCGTAATTTGCATAGCTGACTTATTTTCGTATTGTCAAATTGGCATAACTCGTTCAGTTTCAAATTTTTCCGCTATGTGCCACTCGTAATCCTCCAATCGTCTATAGAGTTTGTGATCAATAATTGAATTTACCGAAAAGTTTACTTAAAATTGACTTTTACCCTAAGTTGGCACACAGCCTAAATACTTTTTTCAAAATAATTTGTCAGTTTTTACAAACGACTGATGCACATAAATGCAATGAATGACATGTGCAATGTATGGTAAAACTTAGAAACAAATCCATTTAGATGGCCCGCCATGCCGGCGGAATTTTCAACAACTAAACTAGCCCAGAAAGCACTCTTAATCTTTATTTTGATCTGTGTCAAAATACCGACCTACGATTATCAAACATTTGGACCTATTATTTGATTAACCTTTTATTGAATAGTTTATCATATATGATATGCTTGCTTTATAAGATTTTATTTTGGTTCGCACTTATTTTGTACTTCATTTTATAACTTATATAAATTGGTTCATTGGTTTTTATATATTCTAAATGGTTTTATGGTATTATTAGCTGTCAATAATTTGGCGGGAAAGTTCTTTCGTGCATAGCTCTGTGGTGGAGAGTAGAAGTGAAAAGCACTGTTACATTTTGCGTAATATCTCGTAGAATTAGTGTATAAATGTGCAATGTACGTATCTAAAATATGTAAATAAACACGCATAACAATTATTCAAACGAATTTTTCATTTGAAAATGATTTTATTAGGTTTATTTACGATTTTTAAAATACATATCATATATGATACACCATGCATGAAGGTAAAATTTTCTGTAACATCTCATATATTATATACTATCATATATGTATGAAATATTATGCATTTAGAACTATTTTTATTTAGAAACATGAGTTCCCGGCAACGTTACATTACAATGGAGGAGTTGGAAGGGATAATTCGCAATTGGCCAGATAGCGAGGATAAATTTGGTGGTGGAGGCGAAGATGACGACTATGATGAAGTAGAAATTCAATGAGTCACCGAAACTTCAAGTGTTGATGCTGAAACAGCCCCATGTGCTGAAATAAACGGCAGTGACCCGTTTGATATTCAAAATATGGAAATTGTTTCAGAGATTCTGCCAGTGCTCTTGCCAAAAATAAAACAAATTAAGGAGAAATATTCCAGAACTATTTGGAAAGCCAAAAACTTTGAAGTGAGTGATGACAAAGTACGATTTTGAAAGTCTACGCAATTACCGGAACAATTTTTGAATTTTGATACACCTTCAGATTATTTTAATTTTTTTATGGACAATGAAATAATATCCCGAATTGTTACTGAAACGAATTTATACTCCTGTCAAAAAAAACCAAATATAAACACATTGTTTACGGCAAAAGATATAAAAAATTGTGTGGGAATTTCGATGTTTACTGCCATTGTCCAAATTCTAAACATCAGACGCTATTGGCATCCGAAACTTGGAAACGTTATGATTCAGGAAACAATGCCATTGAATAAATTTGAAAAAATTAAGCAATATCTTCATTTCAACAACAATGAAACAATGACCATAAGAACCGATGCTTCCTATATGACCGCCTTCACAAAATACGTCCAATATTTAATAGTTTGACTGGAAATTTTAAAAAATATCTCTCGAAGAATGCCTTGAAGTTGACGAACAAATGTGTTCCACTAAATCCAGATGATATTTGAAACAATATGTGCCGAACAAGCCGCACAAATGGGATTTCAAATAGTTTGTTTTGTGTGGAACATCTGGCTTTGCTTACAACATAGAGATATACACCGGCCAGAAAAATATTCATCGAAAATGGCCGCTTACGGAAATTAATGTTGGTTATGCTTCAAACGTTGTAATTCGCTTGTGTAGAACAATTCCGCCATTAAGTTATTACAAAGTATTCTTCGATAACTACTATACATCAGTCCCATTACTAGTAGAGTTGGCGAGACGTGGAACCCACAGTCTAGGAACATCAAGAAAAAACCAGCTTCCAAATTGCAAAATCTCAAATGAGGCTTACTGGAAAATCCAGCCGCGAGTTGAATCTGTCGAACTCGTTGCTAGTGTGGATGATTACCAGATAGATGTTGTGCAATGGAAAGACACAAGATTAGTGACGTTAGTGTCAACGTCTGTTGGTAGAAAATCCGTTCAAATATCGAGCCGCAGTATCCATCAATTATTAAAGAATATAGCAAGTTTATGGGCGGGGTAGACTTGTTGGACTCATATTTGGGTCGATACAAAATCAGAATTCGATCTCGGAAGTGGTATATGAGAGTTTTTTTTTACCATTTATTCGATGTGACGGTCGCAAATTCGTGGATCCTCTATAACTAGAACACTATAACGAATTTCCGCAATATTTCCCTAACTTTTACGATTTTTTATTTTTAGGCGAGTAGAACAACAAAAAGGGACGAAAAATATGGATATTCTGGCAATCATTGATTTTAAATTGGAACTATCGGAAGTGTTCTGTAAGTTCGAGGAGCCTGTTTGTATAAAAAACACTACTTCTGCACCACTGCCGCCGAAGGAAATTCGGCTTGATAATCTCGGTCATTTTTCTGAATGTACAGAAAAATGGTTGTCTTGCAAATACCGAAACTGTAACATCCTGTCTTACACAAAATGTACAAAATGCAACTTATCCTCATGCTACAATAAAGAGCGTATTTGCTTTCAAAATTTTCACTTGCGATCTAATGAGACTAAACCAAAAAGCGACTCAAATATTTAGCTGTATTCTAATTTCAAAGTTCCTTGATTTTTTTTTTGATTTATTTACATATTTGTTATGTTTTTATTGATTTTATTTTATATTTTAATTTATTTGTTTATATTTTAGTTTTAATTCAATAAATTAATTTTCAAAACGTGATATGAAATAAAACTTATTTATATGAAACATACAAATTTTATTGTGCTAAATGCATAGTTTATCATATATGATATGAATGAAAAGCATCGAGTTGTTTGGAAAATATTTATTTTTCATGAAGTTCAACTTCAGTTTCTCTTTCAAGATTACAAAATAAATTCAAAAATAATTTTAATTTTCGAAAAACTCAGGTTATGCAACAAAGGGTTAAGCACTACCGTTTCCGAATCTTTACAAGTACACTGCAATAGCTTTATCATAAAATCGATCTAAAGGAAAGGTAGGTCGTACTGAACAGAGTACATTATACCAATCAAACTCTGCTGCTCTTTTCCGATATCGGCTAGGATTATCCACAGACTAGGTAATTTGTACAATATTAGGTGTTGTACTCTGAATGTTCGATTTTTTCTTGCGTTTTTCTTTTTGTATCGTATCGTTTAAAATGTGATTTACTATTGTCTAACGCTTTAAAACAAATTGAGTAAAAGGGTGGTCATACACCTTCCTAAGCCGTGGATGTAAAACTTCCCATTCGCTTTTATATTGGGTATACTACAAGTAAGTCTTCGCCGTTCTACAAAAGATGGTGCCACCAGTAAGTTGTGGGGAAAATACAAAACATAACTTTAAAATATTAGCTTTTCCTATGAAAATGTTGAGTTTTGAGCCGAATAAGCGTCACTTGAGGGAACTTTTGAAAGACCCGGAATTATAAGCATCATTGGATCTAGATTCGTGTCAAACCCAAAAAAAAAAACGTTCACTTACATTAAGAATGACTCGTTGTCACTCGAAGTGTATCGTTTAAACTTGTTAGCTATAATTTAAAAACAAGTAATTTGGATTCTATATGAACTGAAGCCGAGAGATGAGTGCGTTTTTGTGTTCATGTGAAAGTGTTTTTTGCATTGCATAGTGCGCCGGTGATACCTTCTTATGGAAACACTCAATTGGGAACTTTTACTCCACCACCTGTATTCACCAGAAATAGCTCCGTCTAATTACTACGTGTTTCGATCGATGACGCACGGCCTATCTGAGTAACACTTACATCAAATGAAAATACCAAAAATTGGGTTGATTTATGGATACACTCAAAAGATGAAGCGTTCCTCCGACGTGCTATTCGTATGCTACCAGAACGATTGTGAAAAGTAGTGGCTAGCGTCGGACAATAATTTAAAGAAAACATAACCTACTGTTCTTACACAATAAATGTCCAATTTTTTATAAAAACGGCGGAGACTTATTATTGGTTGTGTTTGTGGTATAAAGGGGAATCCGAACCGGAAGGACTTCTTATCTCTCCAAAAATTCCCACATTGATCAATTTTCAACAAAAGTTCAAAAATACCAAAGTTTCAAATTTTTGTTTTATTTTCTTGAATGCAGATTCAAAATCTATTAAAACAGCACTTTTGTACTTACACCGTGCCAACACGTTTTTATGAATTTGTTAGCATGAAAATTAGTGGTAAACATTGAACTAAAACTAAGAAACTAATAAAAAAAAAATATTTTTATTAATAAGAAGTTTTCCCTCTCCTACTCCGAATGACAGCTTCCATTCGATGTGTCATTGATTTCACCAAAGATTTCACACTTTATTTTAGCTACGAAATACGTTTTTCAATGCAATATTTTGCACATCACTCTCATAATCTTCTGGAAATTATTGCTCGCCCATCGTTTCGATGTAAACACATTCCGCACTCGTCAGAGAAGAGCACTGTTCTTCATTGTCCTTCTGTCTGTTCTGTCTATCAATTTTGGACCGTTTACTGTTCTGTGTGCAGTCAGATCACCTTCTCGAAGTCGTTTTTTAACTATCCACCGACCGACTTCGACTTCACGAACTTCTTGGACCCGCTTTCCTTGTTGAACCATATTCAAACGACGAGTTCGCAACGAAGTCGTTACAAGAACGCAGTCATCACGCATGCAGCCGCCAATTTCTTTGTATCTCTGCTACACTCGACGATCGGAGAATCGGCTCAAATTTTGTTGTCGAGCCACTTCACTTTGGTTCTGCCCCGCATAAATTAGTGCAACCACTTGAGCGGCCACCTCTGGTATGGTATTAATTTTTTTGTTCCGAATGAAGACGCAATCGAATGAAGGCCATTGATATTGAGGCTAAGCGTTCATATGCAAATAAAAGACAATTCCTTTAAAACGTATCCTTTTATACCAGCCACAAGTTCAGCCACCGGTGCTACCTGGAACGAGCGTTTTCGAGTTGCTGTGTTCTAATGTTGTTGTTATCCTGGTTTTGAACAGACTATACACACACGTGGTGCCATTGAATAGGTGATGAAATGATCTTTAACTTGAGATTCGCGATAAAATAAAAAATTAATGAAAAACATGCAACTTTGCGAATTTTTTGCATTCAAGTGTAATATGAATAATTATAGGCCAGTTAAATGATTTCTAAAAAAAAAATGATTGGGTGCCTTCCCTTCCAACTAAAACAATGTGTAAAATTATTTGTATGTCAACAGGTCTAGTATTGCGTTATAGGTTCCGGTTTTGGCTCGATTTTAAAATTGGGTTCTGCATGCTTTAAATTAAATGACCTGAAATTTGGTGAAAAACGAGTAGAGACCAGCATGTTTTAATGGGGCATTTGATTAAGCGTGGTTTGCGTTCTTATTTCTGTTTTAGTCCGGTTTTGGTCCGATTTTTGTCTGATTAGAACGAGCAGAATAATATAAATTTTAGTAGGGCCTTTAATTAGCATAAAATTAACCTGTAATTTTCCAATTATTTTTAATAATTGTTTTATATGATTCTGATGTGATATGGGTTCTGCTAACTTTTCGTACTGCTAGCAGAACCCATCGTTTTAGTTAGAAGGGAACGCATTTAATTAGCCTACGCATTTATCTTGTACTGTTCTGTTGTAATGGTCCTGCTAGCTTTAGGGACGTCAATAAAAAGATTTGTAGTGAATTTTTGGTAGGTTATTTTCGGTAATAGATGGGCAAAATGTTTTTTACGACGAGATGAGGTTGCCAAGATGGAAGTTTGTTTCTAAAATCAGACATAACGCCGAAGTGCAAAATTATGAAAAATCTGATGTCATTTCTGCAACATACAACAAATTATTGCATCTTGTCGCCGTCGTCCTGAAAGTTGTAGTCAAATTATATCCCAAATTCACTAACGTGTTATTGTTTCACTCCTGTGTACCTTTGTTCCATTTTATTGTTATTACCGACAGTTATGCGGTTCGTTGATTTCTTCTAATGTGATTAAACTTAAAAAATAGAATACGAGAATAAAATAGTAAAAGGTAATTTTATAGACTGAATTTTTTCAATTTCCATTAAATTTTACGTCATACTACGTATAGACATATACGAAAGCAATATACGTATATTGCTATGGTGCAGATACTTTGTACTCGATGTATAATTTATGATAAAATTATCACATTTTGTTGGTACTTCAGTATGACAATATGTGCGCTCTAAGACAAAAATATTTAATTTTTTTTTGGTAATCTAATTTAAGTGACATTGTTTTAATATCAAAATTGTTAGCAGATTATGATGGCATATGGTTTCTATTGTACGGATACTTTTAAATTGGGTTTAGAATTAAAGAAATGTAGCCAAATAAAATTGGTATAAACTATTAAATAAAAATTAATTTCTTAACATAATCATTTAATGGGGTGCGGTTTCTTAATTTAATTTGTTGCTTGGGTCATTAAGCTTTTATTGGGTACCAACAAATATTTTCCGTTTATAACACAACAATTCCAGATATTATATTCAGTAATGAGTTTTAACGAGTGCAGATCGTAATAGAAGATTTTATTTTATTTTTTGGTATGTTGGTTATGGACAAGAGTTGAAGTCAAATTTTCATTTTTTTATTAGTTCTACGAAAATGTTGTTATATCAAGAATCTTGTGCAATGAGCAGATGGTGTAAACATATAAAGATTAAATCTATGTTACGTGTGATGAGGGTTGAAATGAAAAGCACGCAATTTGCAACTTATTTAATTGTTGTATAAAATAAAAATACAATTAGTGCTGATATTAATAAAATTGAGCTCTTGTCATCATTTGTCAATAAATTCAATTCATTTTTTATAGACCGAGCGATAAACTATAGCAAGCGAGGATTATAATACTATAATTGTTCTCAAAAATTGCTTTTGCACCAAGATAATGCACCACGTCACAAATCGATAGCAATAATAATAAAATTGCACGAATTTCACATTGAATTGCTTCTGCATCCGTCATACTCGAGATACATACTCGAGATACGAGATTTGGACCCATTGATTATTACTTATTTGCAGGCCTCAAAAAAATCTCTAGCGAAAGAAATTTGGCTCCTCTAACTACAAAAATGCGATTAATCAAAATTTCCTTCAGCCTCAATTTTTCGAGTGATTAATAAGACTGCGATCGAGGACCTCGAGATTTTTGCAGATGTACCATTCGTTTTATCGGCGATGATCGGAAATTTACTCTTGAAAAAGTTCTCTATGAGTCTGTCGTAAGGATTGACTGAGCGGTTTGAAATTGCGGACTTAAGCTTTTCCTATAAATTGACGGTCCCCTTGATTTTTGCCCGAAACTGGTTCCTTTGAAATGGCTGCTTCTATGTGACTTCTTCGTTTTCCATATAAACTCTTTTCGTTTATTGGAACAAATAATGGGTTGGGGGAAAAATCCATTATTTTTCGCTGGCTTTAGTGATATGTATCCCGTGATGTATTTGTCGCCTTACACCATACTTGTACTCGTTAGAAAGTGGAGATTCATGCACTAAAAATTTTATTGTCATGGTTTTGATTGATCGTTTCAGTTGTGAGTTAAGTGTGTCAAAGATGGAGGTAAACAAAAAGAAAATTCGCTCTATTTTACAATAAAGGCAAAAACGCAAGTCAGGCGGCTGCAATTGTGAATAGTGTCTGTGGTCTCGATACTGATCACAGCCAATTATGCGCAATTTTTGTTCCGTTGATTCCGTTCTGGTAATTTGCGTATTAAAAATGTACCACGCACTGGAATGCCTATCGTCAAAAATGTCGATAAAATACTGGAAATCGAAGTAGACTGGCATGCCAGCTGTCGTAGCATCGCTCAGGAGGTGAACGTCGTCCTTCAAAAAGAACCTCGATGTGTGGGTGCCGACGGGTCTTGATGGGTCGTGGTTCAATTTACGAATACTAGGCCAAACGGAAGGAAATTGAGCCATTTCCAAAGCAGGTGGTAACTGGCGACGAGAAATGGGTCATGTACGACAATATCAAGGGGAAACTATCATGTGCGAAGGCCAGCGAAGCGGCCCAAATGGTGGCCAAACAAAGAATGAACTGCACCTATTATGAAGGCAGCTGCCATAAATAGCCAATAGGAGATTTGTCGACCAGAAGCTGCCCTAAGCAGCCAATAAGAGAGGTGTTGCGTGCATCTACCGGACCCGGCACCAAGCGATTATCACCTCTTTTTGTCCATGGCAAGCGCTCTTGGTGGTATAAAAATGGCATCAAGAAAGGCTTATAAAAACTGGCTATCTCAGTTTTTCGCTAATAGGGGCAAGTCATTTTAGAAAAGCGGCATAATGAAATTATCTTCTAAATGGCAACAAGTTATCGAAAAAACGGCTCAAATTTGAGCCAAAATGGATGATGGTAGCCATGGCCCATGTTAAATAAAACCCCGAAATAAAATAAAAATAATAGATTCTTTTTCCCTATCCTTATATTTCTTTTTAAGTATTAAGTGTGCCCATAGAACACCTTTATTGAAAATATAATTGTTACAAAAATCAAGTATCGAATTATTCGCCATTACTATATATTTGATTGTTTGCTATTTATCAGGTAGGTAATATGAATGCCTTCGTGATACGAACTTAGTAGTTTCGAAGCAAAACAGTCATCATTTCAGTCATCAACAGTCAAACATTTGTGAACATCTTCAAATTTCATGTTCCGCTGTGCTTTGAAGTATGGCGACACCGATCTGAATAACTAATGATCAGAGAGAGCCATGTCTGGAGAAACGCCGCATGCTATAAAACTTCCCAGCCAGAGACATTGAGTTCCTGGGTCGACTTTGCTGTATATGGGCGAGCGTTGTTATCCAACAATATTACCTTCCGCCTTTTTCGACACTTAAATTTTCTTTTTTCCTCCAGAACATCACATAATTCGATCAATTGCATAGTTTAACCAAGTTCAAGAAATTCGTAGTAATTGACTACTTTCTAATCCCACTAGACACACAAAACTTGTTTGGCATGAATATTCATTTTTGCAACTGATGTTGATGCCTGGATCAACCCATTGTTTTCCGCGTTTATAGTAGGATTATTGTACAAAATCCACTACCGAAAAAGGAAATTCATGACATATGCATGAACGCAGATGCATCTGCATCCTTCGGTTTTTGTTTTCTTCGGTCTGTTTATGATGAACCCATTTTTCCTTTCTTCATTATTTTTTCCATTGCGATTGCATGCTTCTTGAGTTGAGAATATTCGTCTTCAAATTAATTTTACTACACCTGGATGTGGATCGCCGTCCTCAATCCATATTTTTTAATCCCAATTCCTCTATCTTAGATATGTTTACAAAGAAAGCTGCTTGTGGAAATCGGTACTGCTATAGTTTCAGCCATCCTTTAGTATTAATATACAGCCGGATTCATTTGGAGTTACCCAGGAAGCAACTCAACTCTTTTCGATTGTGCTAGGTCTAAATTTTGGGAAACAAAATGTACAGGGTTCTCCGTCGGGACCCGGGTTCCACTTTCTCTTTTAAGTTCAAACGTTTTCTATAAAAATTGCCTAAAGGATGTTTTGAGCGCCAGGAATCGGTTAGATTGAGTCTCGTATTATGGAATTTTTTTTAGAGGGTCCTGCATTGGGGCCCAGGTTCCGTTTTTAATTTTTTTTTCTTTCTAAATTTGAATATTTTTGGTAAAAAATATTGAAAGTGGGTTTTTAAGTACCAGAAATCGATTGTGCTTGGTCTAAATTTCGGGAAATAAAATGTACAGGGTCCTTCGTTGGGACCCGGGTTTCACTTTATTTTATTTTATTTATTTTATTTAAGTTCAAACGTTTTCTGACGTCTAAATTTCGGGAATCAAAATGTACAGGATCCGCCGTCGGGACGTGGGTCCCACTTTCGATAAAAATAGCCCTAAGAATGTTTTTGAGTGCCAGAGATCGATTGTGTTGGGTCTCAGCTTAATAAAATTTTGTTTACAAAGTCCTTTGTTGGGACCCAGGCTCCGTTTTAAAATTTTTTCTAAGTCTAATCGTTTTCGATAAAAATTGTTGAAAGGCAGTTTTTAAGTACCAGGGATCGATTGTGCTGTCCCAATTTCGGGAGAAAACATTTACAGGTTTCTCCGTCGGGACCCGGGTTTCATATTTATTTTTTATAGTTCAAACATTTTCGATAAAAATTGCCGAATCTATGTTTTCGAGCAAGTGGAATTGATTGCGCTGTTTTTCAACTTTACTGAGCGCGCTTACTGGGCCCACTATCGAGGACCGTAGTCCTGGTTCCGTTTTTAATTTTTTATAAGTCAGACGATGGAATTGCTGAGAGGATTTTCGTGGACCACTAATCGATTACGTTTAGTCTCGATTTTGGCTAAATTTGTTTATAAGGTCCACCGTCGGGGCCTATTTTCCGTTTTAAATTGTGTCATCGTCGAATAGTTTTAATAAAATTTGCTAGAAAAATGAGGTTTCGAGTACCAGGAATCAATTGCATTGGGTCTCAGTTTCGGGAAAACTAATCTACAGGGTGCTCCGTCGGAACCCTAGTTCCATTTAAATTTTCTTTTATATGCTGAATGCAGACTTTCGAGCACCAAAAAAAAATTGCGTTGGGTCTCAGTTTCAAAAATTGCATTGAATAATATCAGCACCAACTGCAAAGTCTAATGGTATTACTGAAAATGAGATATTACCGTAAAAAATCATAAAATTTCTCTGTATGTTGGTATCATTCGACCAACGAGTCTAACGATATACGTCACGGTACCATTAATCGCTTCTAACTTTAATATCAGTACGAACGCAAGCCGTTTAATCTATACTCGAAAATCACATAGAAGTTATTACTGAAAATGAGATATTTCCGTAAAAAATCATAGAATTTCTCTGAATGGTAGTCGAATGATAGAGGACACTTCAACGAGTCTAGCGATATACATCACGGTACCATTAATCGTTTTTGTGTGTTTGAAAGAATACGTCTTCGGATTTCGCTTAACATCTTTGGCAATGCCTTAAATTTCATTTGTAGAACGTTCTTATTCATTCAATATCAATAGTTTCTATATTTGTTGAATCGCGAAATTTATTTGTATATTAATTTAATTTTACGCACAATATACGATCTTTTGGTCATTAAATATTTGTCTGCAATTAAAAAGGTAATATACGATACCTGTATACCCAATTTGCAATTATTTTAAATTTTACAATTCGTTATAACGGGAGTTTAACCACAACATACTTATTTCAAAACGAGGACATACTTCACACCCGTTGAATATTATAATATTAGTTAATATTGATTTTATAATTTACCAAAACTGAATTAACCAGTGGTTAATAATAAAATATTATTATTCTGTAGCTAAGAAACAAAACGTCTGATATGCTTCTGTAGTACATCTTTTCAACTTCAAATTGGAACTAACCAATTTCAAATTGGTAATTAACAATTTTCAATTTGAGAACAATTAATATTCATTTTAAGAACATTCAACAACATTGGGAAATCATTTATTTCAAAGTAATAAAATAATTCGTTAGAAAGAAGAAATCATTGTGCATACATATTTAAACTTTTAAACATATTACAAATGAAATATAAACTAAAAATAACCATCCATCATATTTAATGCATCGAATATTTAACAAAATTGAGTTAGATGATTTAAGCCATATTTCCAATTCATCCAATAATTTGAATGTTAGAATGTTAACTCTTCAGTTGCCCACAGAAATGTACGCGCAACGGCTTCTTCTCTTACACCGTTCTTTAGTTCGCAATATAAATACATCAAAATTTGTTTTGTCCATGTAAATAAACAGAATATTTTCTCATATCATTCTTCATTAGATTCCAATAGTTTTTGAGCACATTCACGCCTTTTCAGTTTGTTAGCTTCTGTATTTCCTCTTTCAGACTCCTTTACAGCGGCCTTTACACGATTAGTAATAATGTCATTACTCAAAACATCATTACCTAGAAATATCCTATTTCCATTGCAATTTTATATTTTTTTATTCTTAAAGAACTCACCTTACTTCATTAGGTATAATGTATTCATTAGATACAAATGGAAAGATAATTTTGTGGAAATACGATTTTTTCAAGAAATGGTGGTGTAGGTGTTATCGATTGTTTAAATTTTAACACGAAGCTTATAAAAAATTGTTAAAAATTATATTTATTCAATATATTATGTAAACAAATCATAGATACATAAACGTTCAGGTTCAAAACTTATAAAACTTGATTGAATATATCGCACACACAAAATTTGAAAATTTCTAAATATTGGCCATTTAAAGTGTCATGGTTGGGATAAGATTCAAAACAAAGGTCTTAATGATGTTCACACCTGGAAAAATGCCAGGTCAATTTCCATGTGGGGAACTCGGGAAAAGTTGCTTGAATATTTCGGGTAAATACCCGACTATAGTAAAAATCAGATTTAGAACATATTAATCGATCAGTTTGCCAAAAAGTTCTTGAAAAATAAATTAATTTACCGCAAAATTTACTTAAAATTGACTTTTGCCCGACTATTGGCCCGTAGCCTAGATATCTAATTATAAAAATTGAATAAATTTGAATAATTGTGAATTTTGAATAATTATCAATGAAAACTTTTTCAATGAAACAAACTTTTCGATAGAAACGTAATATTTTTACTAAAATTGAAGTCGTAGAAAAAATTGAAGGGAGTGATATGTTGTGGTCAGCACCCGGATTACGATAAATGTACATAAATCTCGAATACACCACACTTTGTTTCTAAATGGAAGAACTGGCACTTTAGGGGTTTTGAAACAAACTGTCTTATACAAGAAAAAACAAACCGGGTTTAAGCTACACCTGAACCGCGAATGTTTGGTAAAATGTAAGGTCTTTCTCATAAGGACTTTTTTAGGAATCCCATTTCCATCCAACATACCAAAGCCCATCAAAATCAGTTACGAATTGATCGAGTTTCGTCTCAGGTGGCCATATTCCAGAATTCCTTCCCAAAATCATTTAAGAATCCCATTTTCATCCAGCTTACGTAATCCAATCAAATTTTGTTAAGAAATAATCGAGTTACATCCTAGGTGGCCATATTCCCGAATTTCTTCCAAAATCTTTTAAGAATCCAATTTTAATCGGTTAAGAATTGATCGAGTTCCGTCCCATCCCACCAGGTCATATTCCAGAAATTCTTCTAAAAATGATTTCAGAATCCCATTTCCATCCAGCATATCCAATCTCAAGATAATCGATTAAGAATTGATGGAGTTCCATCCCAGGTAGCCATATTCAAGAATTCCTTCCAAAAATCATTTAAGAATCCCACTTTCCATCCAACATACCCAACCCCATCACAATCGGTTAAGAATTGGTCGAGTTCGGTCCCAGGTGGCCATATTCAGGAACTTTTTCCAAAAATCATTTAATAATGCCATTTCCATCTAACATACCCGATCCTAACATAATCGGCTAAAAAATGCCTGAGTTCCGTCCTAGATTAAATTCGAAGAGATTAAATTTAAAAACGTTAAAATGTCACGTAATCAACGCAACAATTTAACGCAACATTTAGCATAGCATAGTATTTAACAAAGCTTGTAATATGAACCCAAAACTAGTCCCCTAAATGTTTTACCAAACATAAAACTGTTAATCCTGTTTAGATTTCAGAAAACCAACAAGATAAATCCTTGTTGAAAATTTAATCTTCACTACAAAAATGTAAAATGCTCCTACGGAAGCTGGCACTTTCCGGTATACAGAAGTCCACCACATTTTGTATGAATCACCGAACGTATATAAATAAAGCCGTAATCAGAAATTTGTTTAGGAATAGTCAATCCGCCTGGACGGTTTAAATGCGGAATTTTGAAGAAATAAAATTTTGTTGATTAAAACACGTCATTTCCGGTAAAATTAAAAAAAAATTGTTTGAAAGTTAATCTAAAATTGTTTGTTTTAGTCTTTTTTTCGTTTATACTTTTCAAAATATGTATTTGTCGAAAACGAAGAAGCGGCTATGGTAGTGGCCACTTCCGATTTACCAATTTCGGCCAAAACTCACTAGAATGTTCCAATTTGTGGAGAAGGATTAAGGATGAAAATGTATCCTGATCATCCGATCCTTTTGGACAGTTGGCTAAATATACACTGTAACTCTCAAGTACTTAAATTTAAAAAACACAAATATTGAAATTTCAGTGAAAAGTTTCCATAAATAGAACAATTTATATTTTTGGCTTAAGTTTTGAATGGAACATAACTTATAAAATGAAATTATTTAAAACAGAACACGTTATGAGTCGCACAAAAGTAATCGATGTAGTTTTGAATTAGTATTTGAAGTACCAAACTTAGTTAGCCGGATGTTCAACAATGTTTAGGTTTTTTTTATTCTAAAAATATATCATTGAGGACATTACAAAATTCTTGAACATTTAGAAATTTTAATACCGGCCCATATGGATTTGTGGATCACGTGATCGAGGTGGTTCTGAACAATATTTGATGTTAAAAACCAATCCTTCTTAGTCACATTCTCACAAATATATGAAAATTTTGTTATTCTTGAGAGAAAAATGTTCAGGATTTCGTATTCCTCTCAATGACATTCTCTCTCGACTAACAAAAATATCGGAGATTTCCGAGGATGTAGTTGAATTCAGAACCACCTCAATCACTTTTGTGCGATCCGTATGGGCTGAGTTTAATAATTTTAAACGTTTGATAATTTGTATTACGTCAAACGTTTCAGAATTTTGTATTACAGGGGCCGAATTTTTGTTGAAAATAGTATTTTGTCGAAAATCATCATATTTACTTAAATTTTGTAAAAACAAAGCCGGTATTGTAACAAAAAAAAATTCTAACCTTTTAATTCTTAATCGTTTTTCTCGTAACTAATTTATTTTTCAAAAATTTGCGAAATACGAAAAAGCTTCAATGAAAGCTGTCACTACCAGTAGACCAATTCGGCCGAACATTACTGAAACCTCACAGTTTATGGCAATAGCTTAAGTAAGAAACTACATGCATTAAATCCTCACGACGCCACACACTGCGATATAGGGAATGGTAATTCTGCAAAAATTTCGACGATGGAATTCGTTCATCTGTGTACCTGGCAGACTTCTAAGCACTTTATCAGTGAACATAACCTGCGAGGTTAACTAAGTACGCCCTACCTCTTAAAACAGATGAGCTGATAATACTTCGTCATTTATAACGAATTTAATTTGTTCACGACTCCCTTTGTGACGATTGCCTAAAACGTGACGATGACTGCATGCATTTTGTCTACAGTTGTCCGGCTTTCGAGGTGGCTCGGTTCCAGTTTTTTTGATTTCTCAGTGTAGGTCATCTGCCTTCCCTTCCTTGCTTTATGCTCTTGCACTTTGCCAGCGCCGCAGAGCGCTCTTACCACAATGGGCCCATTGTGGGCATTGAGTATGCGAAACCTTTCTGGGTTCCAACGAATTTTAATAAATAAATAATTATTGCTTTATTATAAACTGTAAACAAAAGTAAAAATTCGTTTTTAAAAAAAATCTATACGTGTGTGGTTTTGTTTGGTGTCGCGCACACCAAATAACTGTAGCTTCTCTAAATCCCAAACGGGTTGACTAATCGTGGTAAAACTGCATAATTAGGCTGTTTTATAAATTACAAAATTTCAATATGCGCGTGAACTTTTTCTTAAATCATTTCTAGAAAATAAAAAACAAAAATTAGGAATAGTTTAGCAAAAACTTCACAGTCCTATATAGAAATGTGAAGTTTTTCCTAAAACTAAAAATGTTTCTAAGTATTAGTGAATATAGATCAATTACATGATGAACGATTAATTCAATGATGATCCATAGCTTATACAACAAATCTGATCAACACAATAGATTTTCCTAAATCGGAATAAAAAAAAATTAATTTATTACCTAAGTATAACATATAATAAGTTAAAGTTAATGGTTTAATTATTTATTAGAAAATTTGCTTTTCTCTGCCTAGGAAATTTGAAAATAAACATATCGGAAATATTGTCTCAGCTACACAGCTTTATTTTTTATTGTGTACTCGTGAAATGTTTGATTGTAGTTGCATTAATAATTTGCTTTCCTAAACTACCTTAGAGTTCGAAGGCACCAATAAGCGAATATGTGTAGATAGATATTAGCCAGTATGCGAAAAGTTTCAAGAAAATCTCTTGGGGCTTTGGGGGTCAAGTTTGAATAAAACTCCAATAATTGAATTGTAGATCAATTGATTGTTTTGAAATAGTTTCGCATTCATAATTCTGTTTTTCAGAGATATATTCAATCGAGTTTACCCGGACTCCACTTGGGTTTTTCCGCATTCTATGTTATTTTTTGAGACCGGTTTTTTGAGAACGCTTTTTGAATCAGCTTTTTTGAGACCGCTTTTTGATACCGCGTTTTGATACCACTTTTTGAAAGCGGTTTTTGAAACCTTTTTTTGAAACCGCTTTTTGCAACCACTTTTTGAAACTGATTTTTGATACAGCTTTTTGAAACCGCTATTTGAACCATTGTTTCCTCGTCACATTTATCCCCGATAGCCCCAATAGAATAGTTTTATACTTTGGCTAAAGATTAAATAAACCTACTGCTTCCTAAAAATTTTGCCCACATGGATGACCCGGCCTGGAATAAGATTTGTGGAATCGATGTATTGTTCGCGCTCAAGTGAATAAATAAGCGTTCAATGTATGGTTTCCTCGTCACATTTATCCTCCATAGCTCCAATAGAATATTTTTGTACTTTAACCAAGGATTAAATGGACCTAGTGCTCCCTAAAAATATTACCCACATGGATGACCCGCCCTGGAATAAGATTTGTTAAATCGAGGTATTGATCGCCCTTAATTAAATAAATATTGATTGCAAGTTTGCAATGCGATGAACCGTTTGTTTAATAAATTAAATTTTTATAATTGATGCAAATAAAATTTTTATTTTAAAATTTTATGTTGGTAAATTTTTATTAATTTATTGTTTGGAAATTAAATTTTCCTTGTGTCTTGTTTCTCTTATTATCAAATCAATATCGATGTTCATTTGCAATAATTTGATTGATTGCCTATTTATAATCAATTGTTGAATTATTTACTAATAGTACCAAACGTTTTAGTTTTTGGAATATTTTAGGAAATTCTTCATCATTCGCAATTTCAATATTATTTGCTACCTTCGTAGAAGGGCAACGTCTGTAGGAGCCCTTCGTTTTTTGAAAAAATTAAAAATTTGTATCATTTATAAAAAAGACGACGGTCAAGTTCAGTGTTCAAAAATTTAAGCGAAAATTACAATTTTTGAATGAAAACTGTAATCACCAGTAGTAGCAGCTTCAATAGGAGCTTTTTCATTATTTACAATTATTTTGAAAAGTACTTAGCATTTACGAAAAAACGATTAAAAAATGTTGTAAATTTAGTTTCAAACAGAATATTTGTTCAGACGATTTTTTTTTCAACATTACAGGATATGACGAGATTTGATAAAAAAAAATAATTTTACCAAAATCCGGCATCCCTACAGTCTAAGGATTTTTCGGAATCAGACTTCATTATCAATCTTTTCCATGCTTGCGAAATTTGATAAAAGTCTGTGTACCGGAAGTGGCAGCGTTTACAAAAGACGATAAAGATTTAAATAAATTTAAAGATAAAATTTTCAACAAAGGTTGTTGGTTTTCTTATTGACCTTGTTGGTTTTCTGATTTAGGCATAAATAACGATTTTTGTCAAGAAATCAAAAGTTATACAAAAAGTTGTGTAAGTTTGATTTTTTACGTTAGAAATCAAGTGTGATATATTATCTAATATCTATATGTAATGTATGTATAGACATTTCAAATTGTGCCATTAGGCCGATTATTCACGAGGAAATTTGGCAGAATGTTCCGGAAATTATTTACTTTGTCCGTCATTTTGTGGAATTCTTTGCAAACAAGCTTGTACAGTAAAATCGAATATTCGAGTTTGTGTCAGATATTCAAACTCCTACCGTTTGTGATACTTGTAATAAAACTCGTTCACAATACTACCCTAATTCATTTTATTGGTTTTGGAACTTTTTATAACATTTTTTTTAATAATAAAAAAATTCGTCATTATTTGTAGTATTTTGGCATATAAACTTTTAAGACATGTTTTATTCTATTCAATTCCAGATATTATCGTGCAAATTCCGTACGCCTTCAAATGCACCCGTGTGATAGTGTATGCGCATTAAACCATTACTGTGCCATAACCCGTGTCGACTATAATGAGATAAGGCAGTGCCTGGAGACAGCCGCCAGTGCGCTAGCATCAAATCAAATAATTTTATTACCAAATTTTTTATTTACATTCATTAATTTACTAATTTTTTCCATATACCATTTTAATTGTTTAAATTTAATAAAAATAATAAATTTTTATAAAAAAAATAATAACATAAAATTAAAAACGATTAAAAAAATACGACGAATAAATTTAATACAAAAACAATTTATTAAATGCCAAAAATTATTATTAATTTTTTTTTATATAATTAGAAATAAAATTTTATTATTAATATTTAATTTATTAGAATTACTAACACTCAATACTTTAATTGTAAATATTTATAAAATAATTTTATCGATAATAAATATTAATAATAATTATATTAAATTAGATAGTTTAAAAATTAAATTAAAATTAAATAAATTATTTAGACAAACAGTTTTATTTAAAACTAAAAAATAAATTTATATATTTTAGGGAATTAATATTATTAACTAAACTAATAAGTTCGTTAAATTATAATTTAAATATTATTTCTAATATTATTATTTCGTATTTGGGACAAGACCATAATGCTAAAAAATAAATTAAAAAACTGTAATATAAAAATATAATAATTATTTTAAATAAACATTAACATTGCTTTTGTGATTTAATGTCTATTTTAGATGAAAACAAAGTAAATACAATATTTATAAAATATTATAATATATATATAAAACTTAAAATAATTAATATTAATTTGTATTATATAGAAAATATATTATATATTTATATAAATTGATTAAATAAGATAAAAATATTTATAAATAAATTAAATTAAAAACATAAGTTTTGTGCTGTGCTCTTTAATTAAAAATGATAATGAAAAAAAAAACAAATAAATAATTAAAAATTATTATAAAATTGTTGATTAATAAAAAAAAATTTCAACACGATAATAATATTATAAACATTTAAATTAATTTATTTTTGTTAAAATATATAATTTCACGTTAAATTAATTTTATTTCGAAAATAAAAATTAATAGAAAAAATTAATTAATTATAAATAAATATTATATATATAACAACAATATTATTATTGCAAATTTATTTAAATTTTATAGTTTAATTATTTAATTAATAAAATTTAAAAAAAAAAAAATATTGAAAAATAAAAAAGCATAACAAACAAAACACAGAAAACAGAAACAAAAATAATTTGTGGTTTATAAGTAGTAAAATATATAAAAAAAAAAACAAAAATACAAATAAATAAATAATAATAATTTTATTTTAATTAATATTTTTATTTTGATTATTACAAAAAAAATAAAACAAAAGAAAAAAAATATATATAAATAATAATTTTTATTTAATAATGTGTGTATACTTGAAAAGTAAATAAAAATAAAATTGATTAATATTTTTATGAAAAATGGGATAAAATGTTTTTTTTGTTATTTTTTGGACAGTCCTAAAATATCCTTTCTGTCCGTCCCAGAATTTGGTTACATTGATAAAAACTATACATTCTTTAACTTTTGTTTTTGGTTTGGGATGAATAATTTTTATAATATTCTATGTTTTAAATTTTCTAATTGGCATGAGGGTACTATGAAGAAACTATGAAAATATGAAGAAAATTGCAGGTAAACTATTAAAATAATTGGAATTTAATACTAATTGGTGTTTAATATATTATTTTATCCAAAACTATAAAGATAGTTTTTATAACAGTATTTAAAAATTATTAAAAACATAAACTCATATTAAATAACAATGACGAGAGTCATTAAATTAAAAAAAAAATATTTATTTTATTAATTTACATTTCTTCAAGTTCAGATAATAATTGTAACAGCAAGGTCACCTTTTGTTTGAAATTTAATCTTTAAATTATTTTTTTAATTTTATTTTCAATTCAATTTTGATTTTTTTTTTTTTTCGTTTTTAATTATATTATTATACTATAATTATTTTAGTTCGAGCGATCGCATAGTTATTTTATAATTATAAACTGTGGCGTCAAATAGCAGGCTGCGTATGACGTGATGTGTTCCTAGGGGAAATGAAAACTTTTTAATGTGCACTAGGTTGTGTAAATTAGTTGCCCATTACAAATTTGCTGGTGTCCGGAAAAATGCATTTGAAATGATACGCAATTCCTAAAACATTTTCTGGTTTTGTGATAATTGTAAAGTCGTTTAACATGTCCATATGTGAATTGTTTTTTAGTTTGTCGATTGTCGTTTTAGTCGATTGTCGTTAGTTTTGATTATCAATGTAATTATATGAGTAGTTCAACGTTTAGTTTGCTTCAATATGTTGCCTCGTTCGCCTGCAATCCAGGTTCGAAGCACAATGTGGCCGAATTTCAAAATATGAAACTTCCAACAACCACTGCTTTCCTTATGCATCCTACCGGCAGTTTCGTGCTCTACGTGTTGTATACTGTACCTATAATCATTTTGAACCGGAATTTCAACAAAAAAAAGTTTTCAATTTTTTGCGAAAAAACGTGATGGTTAGCCTTACTTTTTTTGAATGGATAAATTTCAAAGTCACGGATTCCGAAAGCTTCAGTGAGTTTTGGTTACCAATGTAATTATGAGTAGTTCAACGCTTAGTTTGCTTCAATATGTTGCCTCGTTCGCCTGCAAACCAGGTTCGAAACACAATGTGGCCGAATTTCAAAATATGAAACTTCCAACAATCACTGCTTTCCTTATGCATCCTACCGGCAGTTTCGTGCTCTACGTGTTGTATACTGTACCTATAATCATTTTGAACCGGAATTTCAACAAAAAAAAGTTTTCAATTTTTTGCGAAAAAACGTGATGGTTAGCCTTACTTTTTTTGAATGGATAAATTTCAAAGTCACGGATTCCGAAAGCTTCAGTTAGTTTTGGTTACCAATGTAATTATGAGTAGTTCAACGCTTAGTTTGCTTCAATATGTTGCCTCGTTCGCCTGCAATCCAGGTTCGAAGCACAATGTGGCCGAATTTCAAAATATGAAACTTCCAACAACCACTGCTTTCCTTATGCATCCTACCGGCAGTTTCGTGCTCTACGTGTTGTATACTGTACCTATAATCATTTTGAACCGGAATTTCAACAAAAAAAGTTTTAATTTTTTTGCGAAAAAACGTGATGGTTAGCCTTACTTTTTTTGAATGGATAAATTTCAAAGTCACGGATTCCGAAAGCTTCAGTTAGTTTTGGTTACCAATGTAATTATGAGTAGTTCAACGCTTAGTTTGCTTCAATATGTTGCCTCGTTCGCCTGCAATCCAGGTTCGAAGCACAATGTGGCCGAATTTCAAAATATGAAACTTCCAACAACCACTGCTTTCCTTATGCATCCTACCGGCAGTTTCGTGCTCTACGTGTTGTATACTGTACCTATAATCATTTTGAACCGGAATTTCAACAAAAAAAGTTTTAATTTTTTTGCGAAAAAACGTGATGGTTAGCCTTACTTTTTTTGAATGGATAAATTTCAAAGTCACGGATTCCGAAAGCTTCAGTTAGTTTTGGTTACCAATGTAATTATGAGTAGTTCAACGCTTAGTTTGCTTCAATATGTTGCCTCGTTCGCCTGCAATCCAGGTTCGAAGCACAATGTAGCCGAATTTCAAAATATGAAACTTCCAACAACCACTGCTTTCCTTATGCATCCTACCGGCAGTTTCGTGCTCTACGTGTTGTATACTGTACCTATAATCATTTTGAACCGGAATTTCAACAAAAAAAGTTTTAATTTTTTTGCGAAAAAACGTGATGGTTAGCCTTACTTTTTTTGAATGGATAAATTTCAAAGTCACGGATTCCGAAAGCTTCAGTTAGTTTTGGTTACCAATGTAATTATGAGTAGTTCAACGCTTAGTTTGCTTCAATATGTTGCCTCGTTCGCCTGCAATCCAGGTTCGAAGCACAATGTGGCCGAATTTCAAAATATGAAACTTCCAACAACCACTGCTTTCCTTATGCATCCTACCGGCAGTTTCGTGCTCTACGTGTTGTATACTGTACCTATAATCATTTTGAACCGGAATTTCAACAAAAAAAAGTTTTCAATTTTTTGCGAAAAAACGTGATGGTTAGCCTTACTTTTTTTGAATGGATAAATTTCAAAGTCACGGATTCCGAAAGCTTCAGTTAGTTTTGGTTACCAATGTAATTATGAGTAGTTCAACGCTTAGTTTGCTTCAATATGTTGCCTCGTTCGCCTGCAATCCAGGTTCGAAGCACAATGTGGCCGAATTTCAAAATATGAAACTTCCAACAACCACTGCTTTCCTTATGCATCCTACCGGCAGTTTCGTGCTCTACGTGTTGTATACTGTACCTATAATCATTTTGAACCGGAATTTCAACAAAAAAAAGTTTTCATTTTTTTGCGAAAAAACGTGATGGTCAGCCTTACTTTTTTTGAATGGATAAATTTCAAAGTCACGGATTCCGAAAGCTTCAGTTAGTTTTGGTTACCAATGTAATTATGAGTAGTTCAACGCTTAGTTTGCTTCAATATGTTGCCTCGTTCGCCTGCAATCCAGGTTCGAAGCACAATGTGGCCGAATTTCAAAATATGAAACTTCCAACAACCACTGCTTTCCTTATGCATCCTACCGGCAGTTTCGTGCTCTACGTGTTGTATACTGTACCTATAATCATTTTGAACCGGAATTTCAACAAAAAAAAGTTTTCAATTTTTTGCGAAAAAACGTGATGGTTAGCCTTACTTTTTTTGAATGGATAAATTTCAAAGTCACGGATTCCGAAAGCTTCAGTTAGTTTTGGTTACCAATGTAATTATGAGTAGTTCAACGCTTAGTTTGCTTCAATATGTTGCCTCGTTCGCCTGCAATCCAGGTTCGAAGCACAATGTGGCCGAATTTCAAAATATGAAACTTCCAACAACCACTGCTTTCCTTATGCATCCTACCGGCAGTTTCGTGCTCTACGTGTTGTATACTGTACCTATAATCATTTTGAACCGGAATTTCAACAAAAAAAGTTTTCAATTTTTTGCGAAAAAACGTGATGGTTAGCCTTACTTTTTTTGAATGGATAAATTTCAAAGTCACGGATTCCGAAAGCTTCAGTTAGTTTTGGTTACCAATGTAATTATGAGTAGTTCAACGCTTAGTTTGCTTCAATATGTTGCCTCGTTCGCCTGCAAACCAGGTTCGAAACACAATGTGGCCGAATTTCAAAATATGAAACTTCCAACAATCACTGCTTTCCTTATGCATCCTACCGGCAGTTTCGTGCTCTACGTGTTGTATACTGTACCTATAATCATTTTGAACCGGAATTTCAACAAAAAAAAGTTTTCAATTTTTTGCGAAAAAACGTGATGGTTAGCCTTACTTTTTTTGAATGGATAAATTTCAAAGTCACGGATTCCGAAAGCTTCAGTTAGTTTTGGTTACCAATGTAATTATGAGTAGTTCAACGCTTAGTTTGCTTCAATATGTTGCCTCGTTCGCCTGCAATCCAGGTTCGAAGCACAATGTGGCCGAATTTCAAAATATGAAACTTCCAACAACCACTGCTTTCCTTATGCATCCTACCGGCAGTTTCGTGCTCTACGTGTTGTATACTGTACCTATAATCATTTTGAACCGGAATTTCAACAAAAAAAGTTTTAATTTTTTTGCGAAAAAACGTGATGGTTAGCCTTACTTTTTTTGAATGGATAAATTTCAAAGTCACGGATTCCGAAAGCTTCAGTTAGTTTTGGTTACCAATGTAATTATGAGTAGTTCAACGCTTAGTTTGCTTCAATATGTTGCCTCGTTCGCCTGCAATCCAGGTTCGAAGCACAATGTGGCCGAATTTCAAAATATGAAACTTCCAACAACCACTGCTTTCCTTATGCATCCTACCGGCAGTTTCGTGCTCTACGTGTTGTATACTGTACCTATAATCATTTTGAACCGGAATTTCAACAAAAAAAAGTTTTCAATTTTTTGCGAAAAAACGTGATGGTTAGCCTTACTTTTTTTGAATGGATAAATTTCAAAGTCACGGATTCCGAAAGCTTCAGTTAGTTTTGGTTACCAATGTAATTATGAGTAGTTCAACGCTTAGTTTGCTTCAATATGTTGCCTCGTTCGCCTGCAATCCAGGTTCGAAGCACAATGTGGCCGAATTTCAAAATATGAAACTTCCAACAACCACTGCTTTCCTTATGCATCCTACCGGCAGTTTCGTGCTCTACGTGTTGTATACTGTACCTATAATCATTTTGAACCGGAATTTCAACAAAAAAAGTTTTAATTTTTTTGCGAAAAAACGTGATGGTTAGCCTTACTTTTTTTGAATGGATAAATTTCAAAGTCACGGATTCCGAAAGCTTCAGTTAGTTTTGGTTACCAATGTAATTATGAGTAGTTCAACGCTTAGTTTGCTTCAATATGTTGCCTCGTTCGCCTGCAATCCAGGTTCGAAGCACAATGTGGCCGAATTTCAAAATATGAAACTTCCAACAACCACTGCTTTCCTTATGCATCCTACCGGCAGTTTCGTGCTCTACGTGTTGTATACTGTACCTATAATCATTTTGAACCGGAATTTCAACAAAAAAAAGTTTTCAATTTTTTGCGAAAAAACGTGATGGTTAGCCTTACTTTTTTTGAATGGATAAATTTCACAGTCACGGATTCCGAAAGCTTCAGTTAGTTTTGGTTACCAATGTAATTATGAGTAGTTCAACGCTTAGTTTGCTTCAATATGTTGCCTCGTTCGCCTGCAATCCAGGTTCGAAGCACAATGTGGCCGAATTTCAAAATATGAAACTTCCAACAACCACTGCTTTCCTTATGCATCCTACCGGCAGTTTCGTGCTCTACGTGTTGTATACTGTACCTATAATCATTTTGAACCGGAATTTCAACAAAAAAAAGTTTTCAATTTTTTGCGAAAAAACGTGATGGTTAGCCTTACTTTTTTTGAATGGATAAATTTCAAAGTCACGGATTCCGAAAGCTTCAGTTAGTTTTGGTTACCAATGTAATTATGAGTAGTTCAACGCTTAGTTTGCTTCAATATGTTGCCTCGTTCGCCTGCAATCCAGGTTCGAAGCACAATGTGGCCGAATTTCAAAATATGAAACTTCCAACAACCACTGCTTTCCTTATGCATCCTACCAGGAGTTTCGTGCTCTACGTGTTGTATACTGTACCTATAATCATTTTGAACCGGAATTTCAACAAAAAAAAGTTTTCAATTTTTTGCGAAAAAACGTGATGGTTAGCCTTACTTTTTTTGAATGGATAAATTTCACAGTCACGGATTCCGAAAGCTTCAGTTAGTTTTGGTTACCAATGTAATTATGAGTAGTTCAACGCTTAGTTTGCTTCAATATGTTGCCTCGTTCGCCTGCAATCCAGGTTCGAAGCACAATGTAGCCGAATTTCAAAATATGAAACTTCCAACAACCACTGCTTTCCTTATGCATCCTACCGGCAGTTTCGTGCTCTACGTGTTGTATACTGTACCTATAATCATTTTGAACCGGAATTTCAACAAAAAAAGTTTTAATTTTTTTGCGAAAAAACGTGATGGTTAGCCTTACTTTTTTTGAATGGATAAATTTCAAAGTCACGGATTCCGAAAGCTTCAGTTAGTTTTGGTTACCAATGTAATTATGAGTAGTTCAACGCTTAGTTTGCTTCAATATGTTGCCTCGTTCGCCTGCAATCCAGGTTCGAAGCACAATGTGGCCGAATTTCAAAATATGAAACTTCCAACAACCACTGCTTTCCTTATGCATCCTACCGGCAGTTTCGTGCTCTACGTGTTGTATACTGTACCTATAATCATTTTGAACCGGAATTTCAACAAAAAAAAGTTTTCAATTTTTTGCGAAAAAACGTGATGGTTAGCCTTACTTTTTTTGAATGGATAAATTTCAAAGTCACGGATTCCGAAAGCTTCAGTTAGTTTTGGTTACCAATGTAATTATGAGTAGTTCAACGCTTAGTTTGCTTCAATATGTTGCCTCGTTCGCCTGCAATCCAGGTTCGAAGCACAATGTGGCCGAATTTCAAAATATGAAACTTCCAACAACCACTGCTTTCCTTATGCATCCTACCGGCAGTTTCGTGCTCTACGTGTTGTATACTGTACCTATAATCATTTTGAACCGGAATTTCAACAAAAAAAGTTTTCAATTTTTTGCGAAAAAACGTGATGGTTAGCCTTACTTTTTTTGAATGGATAAATTTCAAAGTCACGGATTCCGAAAGCTTCAGTTAGTTTTGGTTACCAATGTAATTATGAGTAGTTCAACGCTTAGTTTGCTTCAATATGTTGCCTCGTTCGCCTGCAAACCAGGTTCGAAACACAATGTGGCCGAATTTCAAAATATGAAACTTCCAACAACCACTGCTTTCCTTATGCATCCTACCGGCAGTTTCGTGCTCTACGTGTTGTATACTGTACCTATAATCATTTTGAACCGGAATTTCAACAAAAAAAAGTTTTCAATTTTTTGCGAAAAAACGTGATGGTTAGCCTTACTTTTTTTGAATGGATAAATTTCAAAGTCACGGATTCCGAAAGCTTCAGTTAGTTTTGGTTACCAATGTAATTATGAGTAGTTCAACGCTTAGTTTGCTTCAATATGTTGCCTCGTTCGCCTGCAATCCAGGTTCGAAGCACAATGTGGCCGAATTTCAAAATATGAAACTTCCAACAACCACTGCTTTCCTTATGCATCCTACCGGCAGTTTCGTGCTCTACGTGTTGTATACTGTACCTATAATCATTTTGAACCGGAATTTCAACAAAAAAAAGTTTTCAATTTTTTGCGAAACAACGTGATGGTTAGCCTTACTTTTTTTGAATGGATAAATTTCACAGTCACGGATTCCGAAAGCTTCAGTTAGTTTTGGTTACCAATGTAATTATGAGTAGTTCAACGCTTAGTTTGCTTCAATATGTTGCCTCGTTCGCCTGCAATCCAGGTTCGAAGCACAATGTGGCCGAATTTCAAAATATGAAACTTCCAACAACCACTGCTTTCCTTATGCATCCTACCGGCAGTTTCGTGCTCTACGTGTTGTATACTGTACCTATAATCATTTTGAACCGGAATTTCAACAAAAAAAAGTTTTCAATTTTTTGCGAAAAAACGTGATGGTTAGCCTTACTTTTTTTGAATGGATAAATTTCAAAGTCACGGATTCCGAAAGCTTCAGTTAGTTTTGGTTACCAATGTAATTATGAGTAGTTCAACGCTTAGTTTGCTTCAATATGTTGCCTCGTTCGCCTGCAATCCAGGTTCGAAGCACAATGTGGCCGAATTTCAAAATATGAAACTTCCAACAACCACTGCTTTCCTTATGCATCCTACCGGCAGTTTCGTGCTCTACGTGTTGTATACTGTACCTATAATCATTTTGAACCGGAATTTCAACAAAAAAAAGTTTTCAATTTTTTGCGAAAAAACGTGATGGTTAGCCTTACTTTTTTTGAATGGATAAATTTCAAAGTCACGGATTCCGAAAGCTTCAGTTAGTTTTGGTTACCAATGTAATTATGAGTAGTTCAACGCTTAGTTTGCTTCAATATGTTGCCTCGTTCGCCTGCAAACCAGGTTCGAAACACAATGTGGCCGAATTTCAAAATATGAAACTTCCAACAATCACTGCTTTCCTTATGCATCCTACCGGCAGTTTCGTGCTCTACGTGTTGTATACTGTACCTATAATCATTTTGAACCGGAATTTCAACAAAAAAAAGTTTTCAATTTTTTGCGAAAAAACGTGATGGTTAGCCTTACTTTTTTTGAATGGATAAATTTCAAAGTCACGGATTCCGAAAGCTTCAGTTAGTTTTGGTTACCAATGTAATTATGAGTAGTTCAACGCTTAGTTTGCTTCAATATGTTGCCTCGTTCGCCTGCAATCCAGGTTCGAAACACAATGTGGCCGAATTTCAAAATATGAAACTTCCAACAACCACTGCTTTCCTTATGCATCCTACCGGCAGTTTCGTGCTCTACGTGTTGTATACTGTACCTATAATCATTTTGAACCGGAATTTCAACAAAAAAAGTTTTAATTTTTTTGCGAAAAAACGTGATGGTTAGCCTTACTTTTTTTGAATGGATAAATTTCAAAGTCACGGATTCCGAAAGCTTCAGTTAGTTTTGGTTACCAATGTAATTATGAGTAGTTCAACGCTTAGTTTGCTTCAATATGTTGCCTCGTTCGCCTGCAATCCAGGTTCGAAACACAATGTGGCCGAATTTCAAAATATGAAACTTCCAACAACCACTGCTTTCCTTATGCATCCTACCGGCAGTTTCGTGCTCTACGTGTTGTATACTGTACCTATAATCATTTTGAACCGGAATTTCAACAAAAAAAGTTTTAATTTTTTTGCGAAAAAACGTGATGGTTAGCCTTACTTTTTTTGAACGGATAAATTTCAAAGTCACGGATTCCGAAAGCTTCAGTTAGTTTTGATTACCAATGTAATTATGAGTAGTTCAACGCTTAGTTTGCTTCAATATGTTGCCTCGTTCGCCTGCAATCCAGGTTCGAAGCACAATGTGGCCGAATTTCAAAATATGAAACTTCCAACAACCACTGCTTTCCTTATGCATCCTACCGGTAGTTTCGTGCTCAACATGTTGTATACTGTACCTATAATCATTTTGAACCGGAATTTCAACAAAAAAAAGTTTTCAGTTTTTTGCGAAAAACGTGATGGTTAGCCTTACTTTTTTTGAATGGATAAATTTCAAAGTCACAGATTCCGAAAGCTTCAGTAAGTTTTGGTTACCAATGTAATTATGAGTAGTTCAACGCTTAGTTTGCTTCAATATGTTGCCTCGTTCGCCTGCAATCCAGGTTCGAAGCACAATGTGGCCGAATTTCAAAATATGAAACTTCCAACAACCACTGCTTTCCTTATGCATCCTACCGGTAGTTTCGTGCTCAACATGTTGTATACTGTACCTATAATCATTTTGAACCGGAATTTCAACAAAAAAAAGTTTTCAGTTTTTTGCGAAAAACGTGATGGTTAGCCTTACTTTTTTTGAATGGATAAATTTCAAAGTCACAGATTCCGAAAGCTTCAGTAAGTTTTGGTTACCAATGTAATTATGAGTAGTTCAACGCTTAGTTTGCTTCAATATGTTGCCTCGTTCGCCTGCAATCCAGGTTCGAAGCACAATGTGGCCGAATTTCAAAATATGAAACTTCCAACAACCACTGCTTTCCTTATGCATCCTACCGGCAGTTTCGTGCTCTACGTGTTGTATACTGTACCTATAATCATTTTGAACCGGAATTTCAACAAAAAAAGTTTTAATTTTTTTGCGAAAAAACGTGATGGTTAGCCTTACTTTTTTTGAACGGATAAATTTCAAAGTCACGGATTCCGAAAGCTTCAGTTAGTTTTGATTACCAATGTAATTATGAGTAGTTCAACGCTTAGTTTGCTTCAATATGTTGCCTCGTTCGCCTGCAATCCAGGTTCGAAGCACAATGTGGCCGAATTTCAAAATATGAAACTTCCAACAACCACTGCTTTCCTTATGCATCCTACCGGTAGTTTCGTGCTCAACATGTTGTATACTGTACCTATAATCATTTTGAACCGGAATTTCAACAAAAAAAAGTTTTCAGTTTTTTGCGAAAAACGTGATGGTTAGCCTTACTTTTTTTGAATGGATAAATTTCAAAGTCACAGATTCCGAAAGCTTCAGTAAGTTTTGGTTACCAATGTAATTATGAGTAGTTCAACGCTTAGTTTGCTTCAATATGTTGCCTCGTTCGCCTGCAATCCAGGTTCGAAGCACAATGTGGCCGAATTTCAAAATACGAAACTTCCAACAACCACTGCTTTCCTTATGCATCCTACCGGTAGTTTCGTGCTCAACATGTTGTATACTGTACCTATAATCATTTTGAACCGGAATTTCAACAAAAAAAAGTTTTCAGTTTTTTGCGAAAAAACGTGATGGTTAGCCTTACTTTTTTTGAACGGATAAATTTCAAAGTCACGGATTCCGAAAGCTTCAGTTAGTTTTGATTACCAATGTAATTATGAGTAGTTCAACGCTTAGTTTGCTTCAATATGTTGCCTCGTTCGCCTGCAATCCAGGTTCGAAGCACAATGTGGCCGAATTTCAAAATATGAAACTTCCAACAACCACTGCTTTCCTTATGCATCCTACCGGTAGTTTCGTGCTCAACATGTTGTATACTGTACCTATAATCATTTTGAACCGGAATTTCAACAAAAAAAGTTTTCAATTTTTTGCGAAAAAACGTGATGGTTAGCCTTACTTTTTTTGAACGGATAAATTTCAAAGTCACGGATTCCGAAAGCTTCAGTTAGTTTTGGTTACCAATGTAATTATGAGTAGTTCAACGCTTAGTTTGCTTCAATATGTTGCCTCGTTCGCCTGCAATCCAGGTTCGAAGCACAATGTGGCCGAATTTCAAAATACGAAACTTCCAACAACCACTGCTTTCCTTATACATCCTACCGGTAGTTTCGTGCTCTACGTGTTGTATACTGTACCTATAATCATTTTGAACCGGAATTTCAACAAAAAAAGTTTTCAATTTTTTGCGAAAAAACGTGATGGTTAGCCTTACTTTTTTTGAATGGATAAATTTCAAAGTCACGGATTCCGAAAGCTTCAGTTAGTTTTGGTTACCAATGTAATTATGAGTAGTTCAACGCTTAGTTTGCTTCAATATGTTGCCTCGTTCACCTGCAATCCAGGTTCGAAGCACAATGTGGCTGAATTTCAAAATACGAAACTTCCAACAACCACTGCTTTCCTTATACATCCTACCGGCAGTTTCGTGCTCTACGTGTTGTATACTGTACCTATAATCATTTTGAACCGGAATTTCAACAAAAAAAAGTTTTCAGTTTTTTGCGAAAAAACGTGATGGCTAGCCTTACTTTTTTTGAACGGATAAATTTCAAAGTCACGGATTCCGAAAGCTTCAGTTAGTTTTGATTACCAATGTAATTATGAGTAGTTCAACGCTTAGTTTGCTTCAATATGTTGCCTCGTTCGCCTGCAATCCAGGTTCGAAGCACAATGTGGCCGAATTTCAAAATATGAAACTTCCAACAACCACTGCTTTCCTTATACATCCTACCGGCAGTTTCGTGCTCTACGTGTTGTATACTGTACCTATAATCATTTTGAACCGGAATTTCAACAAAAAAAGTTTTCAATTTTTTGCGAAAAAACGTGATGGTTAGCCTTACTTTTTTTGAATGGATAAATTTCAAAGTCACGGATTCCGAAAGCTTCAGTTAGTTTTGGTTACCAATGTAATTATGAGTAGTTCAACGCTTAGTTTGCTTCAATATGTTGCCTCGTTCGCCTGCAATCCAGGTTCGAAACACAATGTGGCCGAATTTCAAAATATGAAACTTCCAACAACCACTGCTTTCCTTATGCATCCTACCGGCAGTTTCGTGCTCTACGTGTTGTATACTGTACCTATAACCATTTTGAACCGGAATTTCAACAACAAAAAAATTTTCAATTTTTTGCGAAAAAACGTGATGGTTAGCCTTACTTTTTTTGAACGGATAAAAATTATAGACCGAATGTGGCCGAATTTCAAAATACGAAGCTTCATAAACTGTTCTACTGAAAAAGGCATCTTAAATACGTGAAGCACTTAGGACAATACCTAAACCTACAATAGATGATGACATTAATCGATTTTACATGGAAAAAAAAATTAGAAAGTGGGACAAATTTAATAGTTTACCTACGAGGATCAGAATGATCGACCAATTAAAGTTATGGATGGATGGACGCTTTTACCAAACCGCCACAAAACAGAAAATTGCTGATGGTCTCAAGCAAAAATGCCAAGAAATTCTAAAGGCAATGAACATTATTAATAAAGAAATAATCGAAACTGATCAAAGAGTTCAAATCAAAAAAGAGGGTTTACTACTATTTATGCGGACTTTTAATAACAAAGAAAAAGTGGAAGATGTGTTTGTCAATATTTCAATGCAAGACTTAACATGACATTTAAAGTCATTGAAAATTAGCAGCACTCTATATCTGTGATCAAATATATTAATTGCAAGCAGCCACATCTCGCAAACTACAGCAGATATGAAATAGCTAACGAGCTATTAAGATTTGTATCTGTTGCACTGATACATATAAATACCTTTGTTTTGAAATTGTATCACTGCACATAATAAATCAATCGCAAGCGTTTCAATAAGTTTGCTCTGTACTGTACAAGTATAAATGTGTTATAATCAATACACAGCTAATCCGCAATAAATAGAAGTCGAGCATAATTGGGGAAAACAATCCAAAGAACTTTTCATGCGCCAAAGAATTTTTCATCAAAATTATCTTTTAAATTTATCCAGGATATCGAATTTTGAATAAAACCTGTAACATGTCATAAGAAATCGGTGATAAATCTGGTAAACCAAGTGGGACCTACCACACGAAGGATATAAGCTAAACAAACTAAGCGCATACGTCAAGTTCACCAATCAAACGTTGTATTACGAAATGAGTACAACTTGTAGAAACAACACCATTAAACCTACGCCTGGCTTTTGAGATAATCTCTTCAAAATATTGCATCACTACAGTCCAGGCAAAATTAACTAATTAATTCTTATAAAATTTGGTGGAAACCTGTGTACCAAGCTTTTTAAATTTTTGCAATCATTCTAAAAAGTTAAGCATTTACAAAAAATGACAAAAATTATAAGATTTATATTAATTTAACGATTAACTTATCAACCAACAAGAATCAAGAGTGGTGTTCTCAAGAAATGTGTATACATTCGTGGCAGATTAGACCTAATTACCTAACTAAGTAAAAGAAAGTCGAATGTCAGCCACAACCTGGGATGAAAAAGGATAGCAAAAAATTAGTTATTCAAACGTGAAAATGCTGTACCATGCAATTTAATAATTTTATTGGTTGGCATATACATAAACCCAGGCGTTTTAATTATTTTGTTAATTAATTTTTCAACCGTCACATCTTGCCCATGTACATTGATTGTACAATGTGTATCCGAGTATGTTCCACATATCGTATATCTATATGTTTACCCACCAAGTCGGAACGAACCAATAAATTTCGAAATCTGTGTTACAAACTCCCAGATATAATCCATTGTTGAGCTTTATTTTTACATACACACAGAATATGATATTTTCCATTCAATAATTTTCATAATTTAACGAAAAAAAAGTTATCTGCTTCGCTGACATTTTTCCTTTCTTATTACATTTTCATTTCACATTCGAGTGGAGATTCAACATAAATTGAAAGTTAAACAAAAAAAATGTTGCATGTTGGAAATTACCAACTTGACAAAAAAATTCTTAAATTCGATAATCTCAAGGATATGTGGCTGGTACATAATATTCATAACATACTGCAATGGACTAAGGTTAGAGATGTTTAAAGAAAATTATAAAAAATTCAATTAAGTTAGTGTAGTATGGATGGAGCCAGTCATTATGTGCATACATACTTATGTGTCTTATTTAAAATATATAATCAAAATCGAGTGCCCCAGATGATATTTTGTTCTATTTAAAGGCTAGTTGGCTCTTTGAACTTTTAGACACGGTGAGTGTTATATGTTAGCTTTTGTGCATTTCACCAAACTTGCATCACTTTTGTATCGATCCGTAATGCTTCATAACAAAGTAAGGTATCCCGGCTATTTCTCGATAGATGGGGTAGCTACTCTTAATCCCATTGTGCAATTAACACCTTCCTCAATCCCCGAAAGAAAAGCAAAATTTAAAGAAATATCGATACATAGAATGGCGAAAAAATTAGAGCAACGTCGACGCTCATTAATATTCTACAGGGTAGACAATGTTTGTAGACAATTATATAAATCGCATCAACAATTTAGAAAATGTAGACAACTTGTCGAAAATCTCTATAAGAAACAAACTAAGAAACAAATCTCTATAATTTCTTTGTTAAAATGGAACCATTTCAAGGTGGAGAGCTTCAATTTTTTATTCAGATTTGTTAATAGCCAAATAAGGCTGCGTACCAATCCTAGGGTAAATCGTTTACTACGGCAAAAATTGATTATAGTACAGATTTTTCGATCAGTTTACCATTTAGTTTTTCAGAAATAATTAAATTTACTTAAAATTGACTTTTACCCTTGGATTGGTACGCAGCCTAATTATTAAATATGGTTTGTTTTGCGCCATCTATGAACGACTAGTTTGAACTAACTATTAATTTCGATATTTTTTGTTTTCTTCATTTCCATACGGTTCCTCATTTTGAATTTAGGCATGGAGATCAGAATTATAAAAGAAATATTCAATTGGCTGATCAGAAATTTAATGTGCCACTCAATACTATACTAAGAAATCTTGCTCAGAAACACTTAGTTTGGCTACGTTATATAGTGGGAACACGTTCTATCTCGTTTACGAGATATGGGAAGCAGAGACAGTGCCTAATAAACCTGCCTTAACAAGTGAAGAAAAACAGTGTTACGACTTCTATAAAACTATTAAGAAGGAAGAGATCTCGCATGATGCATGAGTTCCATTTAAAGAAGATCGAAACGGAAAAAAATAACCTTTTTTTGAACCTGACTGTGGTGTATGATTTTATGTGGTTCACCAATGCATATGTGAGAACAAGTGGTTGGTTAGTCCGTTGTAGATTATAAAATTGCTTGCACCAAATCCAACCAACAACATTAAAATGAAAAAAGGATGGGGAAAAACCGATATTGTGGAATTGGGGTTTTTCCTTCTGTTTATGCTGACTGCGAAGCTGTGTTGGGATGTCGTGATTCGGTGATGGTCGTGATTTAATACTGACAAAATCCTACGTCAACGTTATATAATGTGAACCTCGTACTGGGTGTCAAGATCAAAAGGAACCAACCGTAACATTTATCATTAGTTTTCATTTGGATAAACGGAAGAGGCGTTATATCACCAAAAACAACGTGGAGGTTTAACACGTGGAGACGCTAAAAGGGAATCATCATCAACCGGAGTACTTTATACAACATCATCGTGTGCTAAAAGAAAACCAGTCAGAAAACAAAATTCAAGTGCGACAGCAAAATACTCTAAGAGAAAATCGTTCAATGATATCTTAATGGTATCCAATTCAATATATGTAGTTGAGTTTTCAATGAATTAAGTTACATGAACAAGTACTATATAATTACTTAGAATTCAATGATGAGCAACAAAGAATTAGAAGTTGAAGGATTTTGTAATTCAACAGAGGTGACTTTTGGAGCGTTTTTCTTTGCGAGAGTTGACAATAATCACGAATCACCTGTAAAAACCTTAACGATTCCAAAATTAGAACTCTCAGCAGCAGTGACACTTGAAAACGAGTTATAATAAGAAAAAAACATTGTCTATATGGACAAATTCCTCGATTGTGTTGAATTGACTATCATCTGCCATGGTGAATAAACGATCAAAATAAAAATTAGACAACAGTCGTTCTTCCAGCTAAAAACCATATGCTAGAACGAAAGCAATTGGACACTAATGTGTGTAGACAAGTGCCGTTTTTTACGTTTTTACTAAATTCAATTCAAAACCATTTCAAATCCCAAAAATCATTTCATATGCGAGAAATGAATGTGAGCTAGATCCACCAAGTGCGTCAAATTTTATGTTAGCTCAAATATTGCCGAAGCAATACTTTACACTGAAAAGTACAAATAAGATCAGTACGAAAGCTAGAATTCCAAAAAACCGCATTTTAAAAAATCCCGCTTTTTTAATATCCCACTTTTAAAAATCTCGTATTATAAATCATCGCTTTTTAAAATGTTGCGCTTTTGCTGAAATCTTAAAAATCCTGACAAAAAGCGGAATTTTTTTTTAAAATATATTAAAATATTTTCTACAGTTTTATTAAGAGCTCCGGAATTTCTTGACCGATCATTATCAAATTAGGATTCTGCGGGATGAACCTTTTCAGATGAATTTAAAAAAAATTTAATTTGACATGCTGAATGAAACTTGGCCATTCCTCAGCCAAAAATTCTCAAATTTTATATGCATAATTGGATTGGGATAGAATCCAGATCTTTGATTTCTTAATGAAGTTTTGGAAAGGAACGGTTCGCTAATCCAACAAAAAAAAAATCAAATTACCTAAATTTCAAAATTACACTTATTAAAAAAAAACTCCGTTTTACTAATAACCTTTACATAAAAATCAAAATTTCAAAATTCATTTATTTTAGAAGAAATTCCAAATATCAATTGGACTGTTGTGATTCTACAAGCAGGGTTGGTTTTTGTAATGCCGAACAATTTTGATTTTTGAATCTCGATTTTCTAATTCTGGATTTTGCAAACCTTATGCAACCCAGTTTGGCTACAATGAACGTAATAATGCCATTTCTTAACAAATTATAATTAAATTTAGTTTGTGGATTGAGAACTAGATTGGCAATTTAACATTAAATTGGAATGAAATTTGACATTCTGTACGGACTTTGACCAATTCTAACCAAATTTGGCACTCAGAAGCGGATTAAGAACCTAAAATGATTTTAGGATGATGTTCAAGAATTCGACAAAATTAATTTGTCTACCACTATTTAAAATTTTATATCGATTTTTAATCAAGTTCTGAATTTTAGTCATGTTAAAACTAATTAATAGTGTAAATATCAAAATTTATCAATAAAAAATAGCCGTCCTTTTCAAGACGACCATAAAAAATTACTTTTATTAAAAGAATCATTTATAATCAATACAAAATTTGTTTTAAACTAGAAAAAACCTATCATCGAAATTTCGAGGTAATCCATAAGTTATCGGATGTAAATTATTTAAAAAGCCATTTTTTCAATTTTACTGATTTCAATAAAAAAACATAATAAATGTAAAAAATCGCGAGAGACTGTCTGGTTCCACTTATAGTATGGCCAAACTCAAGAATTTTATCCATAATTCATGTTTAACTATCATTAAAACAATATTAACAATTTAAATTTAAAAATAATTGGTTGAAAAACGGCTAAGTGTTACTTCCTATATCTGACTGCTGTACATATCAAATTTGGCCTTAATTTGCAAATAAATAGCCTAGTACTGTTTATTTCGGCTAAAATAATAAAATATTCTTCAAACGATCATGTTAGGATTTCAATTCACCTTTTTTTATTAACAATGCAAACTGTTTTGGGGCACAAGGCTCTCTCTGCGGTTTTTGGTTATTTGCTCCTTACTTTACGCCTATTCAGCCAACTCGAGGATGTACGGCTATAGGACCGATTTAAGACCATCTACACATTGCACAGATTATTTGCCAGCCTACAGAGGAACATTTGCCTCTATCAGGATTCGAACCCGTCACCTCCCTGGCAAATGATTGCGCAACCATTGTGTCGTTTGGTAAGTGGCTTGCCGTTTACGGCCCGACATAAATACAGTAATATAGTTGCAAAACCTATGACGATTCATTATCAAAATTCACTAATCATAGGAATCTTCATATCAATTTGAAAGTACTTTTTTATAATCCCAATCTACACTCGCGAGCAACTAAATCGACTCAAACTTCTATACACTCCAGAAAAAGCCGCACAAATTGTTGCTTTATTGCAATAAGGAAGCAATCAACGATAAGTCGTCGCTCGTCAGCTAAATATGGGCCAATCTGATGTCTCAAGAGAATCCAAAAAGTTTCAAGAAATCAGTACCTTTAATCGAAGACCTCATACCAGCCCGTATTGGTCTACATCTGAGAGTGACGACCGATTTATCGTCCTAAATTCACTGCTAAATCACCATCTCACAGGCGTCGATGTGCAGTAGAAGCTAAGACGTGTTAGAGATGGCGCTGTTAGCCAATGGACCAATGGGGAGCTGCATGCTAACCATTGTAGACGCAAGTAGGGGAGGAGGGGGGGGGGGGGGGGGGGGGGGCAATGTTAAGTATTAACTAATAAAATTGTTTTTTTTGCTTGCATTTTTTGATGAATGAATGAATGAATCATCAATTTTGGTTGCATTTTTATTTAAAATTCATTATAAGAAAAAGTACTGAACGAATTTTCATGAGTGTAATTTTAAATTAAAATAATCAAATTATGTCCTGTGGAAATCGGTCAATCCATTTTTCCTTTTTTTTATTAATTTACAATGCAATCTGTATTGGGGCTCTACTCAGTCAATTCGAGGACGTATGGCTATCGGGCAGATTTAAAAGTATCTGCACATTGCAAGCTCCATACGCAAATCCATTTAAAAAAATTCCTTTCACTGAACGTTGAAGGTTTGAGTCGATTTGGTTGCTCGCGAGTGTACAAAAAAAGGTAAATCATATAGTTGTAATTATCGGCCAATTGCCAAACTAATGTGTATTCGTGTGTTCCTTAACTGTTTAGCATTATATGATTCAAGCATTGATTCAATCAACGATAAGTCAAGCATTATATGATTCATTGTACTTTTGTTGCAAACTATTTTTTTCCAAATTTCAACATGGTTTTCTCAGAGGCAAGTCCACCACCACCAACCTGGCGGAGTTTACGCCAAACACAAAGAACTGCTTAAAGGAAGTTTAAGAAGTTGATGTTATCGCCTCAGACTTCAGTAAGCTATTTGGCAGCTTTTCCTACTAGCTAGATTATTCTATTTAAGCTAAGAGCCCTTGGATTTTCAGCTCTTTACAAACAAATACGGTTCAGGTCTATCAATGACGTTGAAAGAGTGAATGTGATCTAAATTCTATGTGAAGTATGCTGAAATTTCGACAATTTTGTTACAAATTTGTAGCAAGGGATTAAAGCCCGAACCGAAAAATGGCTGTATGTAGTGTTAAATATACTCCTGAGAAGTAACCGGAAATACATTTATTCAACCTAAAACGGGAAGTAAAAAAAGAGGAAGACAATTGTAAATTATTATATTCTAAATACTTACCTTTTGCATTATATAAAGTTTGATTCCCTAAAATGTAATAATTTATTAGTAATTTTGTATAATTTAAATTATAATTTAAATACTTAGCTTAAAACCATTTCGATCAAAATATCCCAAAGGTCAAATTCAATTCACATTTAGTGAATGTACCCTATATTATTTAATACAGCGAATAACGAAATTTAGTACAGCTAGATAGCGCGCCGATGAATTTTCGTTACTCGTTCCTTTTGACACTTTAATATTTGTGAGATTTTTCCTTGAATGGTTTTTTTATCATTCTTGTTCAACTTTCATTTTGGATGCACTTAGCACTAAAAATTAAACCGAATAAATACATACATTGTTTATTGCCCAGTATTAAAATATTGATTACCGTAGTTTAATTTCAATAAACATCATCCAGTTTTGTTTTGTTAATACGCGTGAGGCGAAACCATTGTGCCAGAAGTAAGTGATTTGTGTGTACCATCCAAGTGTACATAAGCTCCAACCTACCAAACCAATCGAACCAGCGTAACAAGTCCTACCATATTTAACATAAGTTTTGGTTCTTCGAGCCGAATGGCAAACAGTAGCGCTCCAATCTAGAGTGAATTATCGAAGCCATCCATTATTAGCAGCTCGCTCGCAGTCGAGCGAAAAATGTCCAGAGCGTTTAAAAAAAACGCGACAATTATTAACAACGAAGTGCAACATTCAACCACCCACGCGTGGAAAATACAGGTAGCCATCTGAGACGCCTTAAAAAAACGAATCGCATCAATCACATGTGCAAGTGATGTCGATATCCAGTATTAAAGCTGTAAAGTATTGTTAGTTATAAAGAGCCGTAATTCAAGTTAACTGCAATACAGTTACGCAGCGGTTACCAAGGTCACACACCATCTCGGTTATTATTTGGTGAAGGGAAACGTGGTCATCTCATCCAGCAGACATCCGTATCAAATAAGAAGCCATTTTGAATTTCGAGAACATACACAAGGTAATCTGTTTTATTATCCATTTATTATACATATTCGGCATATATTTTCGTCATTTGATTAACGTATCGGCGCATAATCCTAATAAATTAAAAATTGTTACGGGTATATATTTCCATTTAATATCAATTTATCGGTTTGTGTAATACCATGGAGGCCTTGAATAAACGTAAAGGTATCATTAAGGGGCAATTCACTAAATATGCTCAAATTCTTACTGCAAAGGGTAAAGATGCATCGATTGAAGAATTAGAAATAAGATTATCAATCCCACGAATTGTACAAACAGTTTACTGAGGTTGAAGACAGAATTTTCGTAATTGATGAAAAAGTGGCGTCGGAAATGGATTTGATAGACGAAATGTACTTTCCAATAGTAGCAAAAATCCAAAAAATAATTAGAGAAAAATCGTTTAACCCAGGGTTAAACTTAGACTAAAATGAAACGGTTAATACTTCCGCGAATATAAGCTTTCGGTCCGATTTTAAATTACCACGCCTTAACTTACCAATATTTGATGGCAACGTTAAACACTGGCAATCATTTTATGATATTTTCACATCAACTGTTCATGAAAATGCTAATTTATCTCCGGCACAGAAATTTAAATATTTGCTTGGTCAATTACGGGGTGCTGCCCATTCGTCAATATGTCATTTCCGAGTTGACGATGCAAACTATATTGAAGCGTTTGAACGGCTTACGAAAAAATATGACAAAAAGAAGCCTATAATCGAAACATATATTCGTGATTTTTTTGCTATTACGAACTCTAGTAAAGCTTCATCTGATAATTTAATGAAGCAATGGATAATGGATAATTTTCTTAGCCAGTGATAAACTAGATGAAGAGACGAGACGAATATGGAAATATGAAACCGCAGAAATTGAGTATCCCACCATTCAGCAATTCCTGGACTTCCTAAGCAAACGAACCGATGCATTAATTGAAACAGTGTCAGAACAAGTAAAGGCCAGAGGTAATTATAATCGTGACAGACAAGCTACAGCAAAACTATTTCATGCTTCTGCTCAGTTGCCCACTTGCCCAATTTGCCACATAGAGCATAGATTATTTGATTGCGAGAAATTCAGACAGATGCCCGTCGAAGAACGTCGAGTATTCATTACCAATTCAAAAAGGTGCTTCAACTGCTTCAGTAATGAGCACATGATTACATCATGCAGGAGTTCCAAACACTGTTGGAAGTGTTCAAAGCGTCATAACACTCTCCTTCATTTACCAAACAGTACCATCCCAATTGCTAATAATAGTTCCGCGTTGCAGACCAAAACCAATATTAACGAAGCTGAGTCTAAGCTTGCAGTTTGCTTACATCAGTTAAACAAACCAAGAGATCCAATAATTACTCCAACAACATTGCCAATTCAGCCAAGGATTCCAGTGTTACCTTCATCGAGGTACAGGACATACACGGTAATTGGATAAGCGCTCGAGCTTTGCTAGATTCAGGTTCTACGCATTCATTTATATCGGAAGAATTAGCCATTCGATTGGAAGTTTCAAGTTTTAAAACCAATACAAAAATCAACACCCTTAATGGTTCTGTAGCCGGCTATTCGAGAGAAAAGACGAGCCTTAAGATTAGATCTCGTGTCGATCATAACTACACCACTCAACTAGATGCATTGATCATACCAACCATATCGTCCGAGTTACCTCCAGTTAAAACCACCAATCTGCAGCTTCATCTATTCGAGAAGTATAAGCCATTAGCTGATCCGTCTAACAATATGTCTATGAAGGTTGATATATTATTGGGATGTGAACCATTCTTCCAGTCGCTTCAAGAGGTGAATTTCGTGCAGGGTAAGCGGAATGGGCCCGTAGCGATAAATTCGAGGTTCGGCTGGATAATCGCAGGCCAAATAAACATTGACAACCAATCAGTCATTAAAGCAAATAATGAAGCCACCTATTCAACAACCTGTGAACCAAATAATGATATGTCTCAAATTGCAACGGCAATAGAAAGGTTCTGGAAAATTGAAGAAATAACGCCTGTCCCCATATTAAGTATAGAGGAACAAACAATCGTTGACCTATTCAATAAAACTACCATAATAGAGGATAACCGAATCACAGTTCGCCTGCCTTTTAAACATAGTCCACCCAAGCTCGGAGAAAGTTGTTCACAAGCAACTAGAAGATTTTATGTCTTAGAGCACCGATTACAGCAATACAAGGAGTTAAAAAAGGCCTATAATCAATTCATGGCCAAATACCTAGCATTGGACCATATGGAACTTATCCCGCAAAACGAAATTGATCGACCGAACCACAAGATGTTCTACTTACCACACCACGCAGTTATAAAAGAGTCCCGTAGTACGACGAAGGTCCGAGTAGTGTTCGATGCGTCAGCCCGATCCACCAACAATTATTCGCTAAATGATAACCTAATTGTAGGACCGAATATACAAGAAAATTTGTTAAACCTCTTAATTCGTTTCCGTAAACATAAATATATATTCTCCGCCGATATTGAAAAAATGTTTCGGCAAATTGCAATATCGAGCCAAGACCAAGATTATCATCGAATTATTTGGAGAAATAATTCTAGCTCTAAGCCAGAACATTACCGGTTAAAAACCGTTACCTACGGAACAGCCGCAGAACCGTTTTTGGCGATGGGGGCACTACACTACTTGGCAGACAAATTCAGTGAAAAATTTCCAAAGGCCAGTGAGATCCTAAACACCGATTTTTATATGGACGATTTGATGTCCGGAGCTGGTGATCTAGTGTCTGCGCAATTATTACAATCCGGAATTATCCAGTTACTAAAACTAGGAGGGTTCAATATTCGCAAATGGTCTTCCAATCATCCGCAACTTTTGGTAAACATACCTGTGGAGAGTCGTGAAATGGCACCGTGGGAAATCAAGGATAATCAAATGATATCCATATTAGGTATTAAATACAACCCTCTTCAGGATTTCTTCTTTTTCAAAATTGCACTGCCTCCAAAAGGCCAGTTTACAAAAAGATCATTCCTGTCAGAAATCGCCAAAATATATGATCCATTGGGACTGCTGTCCCCTGTTACGGTATAGGACTAAAAATATTGTTCCAGTCTCTTTGGTTACACGGAATCGTCTGGGATGAAGAATTACCACAATACATTGCGGAACAATATTTATCAATAAGAGAGCAATTACCTCAACTCGCTGAACTAAAGTTTCCTAGATGGTTATATACGACAGATCAAACCATAGAATTACATGGATTCGGAGATGCATCATTAGACGCGTACGCAGCTGTAATATATTCACGAACCATCATAAAAGGACTACCCATGGTCAACCTTCTAATTGCAAAGACGCGTGTATCTCCAATCAAAGCATTGAGTATTCCAAAACTGGAGCTTAACGCAGCAGCGTTGTTAGTGCGGTTGCTAAATACTGTGTTACAATCACTCAAGTTGCAAAAGCCACCTAACATATATTTATATTCCGATTCTACCATAACGTTACAATGGTTATCCAAACCTCCGAAATTACTGAAATAATGCAATCAACCAAACTATACCAATGGTATTTTGTAGCTACCGAAAATAATCCAGCCGATCATGCTACTCGAGGAATGACTCCACTGCAATTTTTAAGTAATACAACATGGATCAATGGACCAGAGTTCTTAAATGTAACACAGCTCCAGCTTATAAAACCAACAATAATGAATGAAACCAACGAAATTATAACCAATTTTGCTGCTGTTCAATTGAATTCTACTATAATAAATACCTTAATCGCCAAATATTCAAACTTTCAAACAATATCACACATTTTGGCTTACATTCTCCGTTACAAAGCAAATCTGTTATCAAGAAAGTCACGCCGAATAACCAGTAAAAATTTAACGTTTAACTGAAAAATTAAATGCCGAATATATGATTTTCCGATTCGTCCAATACGAAGCGTACCGTAAATATATAAATTTACTAGTAAACAGCAAACCCTTACCAAATGATTCAAAAATTTTATCTTTCCATCCGTATGTTGATAACTATGGCGTTCTACGAGTGGGAGGGCGATTGAAGCATGCTGAGATGGACCACGACACCAAACATCCGATAATATTGCCGAGCAACCATTTAATAACCGAGATGATAGCACGAGAAGCGCACTACAAAAATTTGCACGCCGGAACAAGGATGACCAACACAATACTGAAACAAAGGTTCACGATTCCCCGAAGTAAGAACCTGATCCGGCGTATAATCCACATGTGCATCGTGTGTCGACGTTACAAGGCACAACATCAACAGCAACTAATGGGTCAACTGCCTCCATGTCGAGTTAATCCTCCAGTGCGACCGTTTATCGAAGTCGGTATAGATTTGGCAGGACCATTCAGTTTAAAGACCAGCCGAACTCGTGGGGCGAAGCTATTTAAAGCCTATTTAGTGATATTTGTCTGCATGGCCACAAAGGCCACTTCTATCGAGATAGCCACCGATATGAGCACAGACACCTTTATTGCAGCAATGAAAAGATTTTGTGCAGTAAGGGGACTACCAAACCATATACATTGCGATAATGGTAATAACTTCGTAGGAGCAAAGCGCCAACTCCGAGAGTTTTATAACCAATACCTCAACGATGTCGAATTGAACAAGATCCAGGCTTGGTGTTCAGATCATCACATTGTTTGGCATTTTATACCACCAGCTACTCCTACATTTGGAGGTTTATGGGAGGCCACCGTTAAGTCCTGCAAATATCATCTACGGCGGGTCCTTGGCAAAGCTCATTTGACCTATGAAGAGTTCCTAACCATGGTTAAACAGGTCGAAGCCTTACTAAACTCTAGGCCACTGGTAGATAACCAAGACGATGAATGGAGCCCGCTAACACCATCGCATTTTTTGATTTTTCAACCACTCAACGTATTACCGGAACCTGATCTACAAACAGTAAAGATATCACACCTAAGCAGATGGCAGTTAATCCAAGCTTCTGCAAGGATTTTGGAAACACTGGTCACAGGAGTATGTAACGTCTCTTAATAAAAGTTACAAATGTCATCGAGAAAACCATAATTTTAAAATTGGAGATCTAGTGCTGCTGCGAGATCAAAACCTACCGCCTGCTAAATGGCCTTTGGCGAGAATCGGTGATTTACATCCCGGTGAGGACAATCTAGTGAGAGTAGTTTCCCTTAAGCTAGCAAATGGCAACACATTGAAACGACCGATTTACAGGTTGTGCCTTATCCCAAAGTTTGACCCTGTCGAGTCAACGGCGGCGGAATGTTCAATTTACTCCTGAGAAGTAACCGGAAATACATTTATTCAACCTAAAACGAGAAGTAAAAAAAGAGGACGACAATTGTAAATTATTATATTCTAAATACTTACCTTTTGCATTATATAAAGTTTGATTCCCTAAAATGTAATAATTTATTAGTAATTTTGTATAATTTAAATTATAATTTAAATACTTAGCTTAAAACCATTTCGATCAAAATATCCCAAATGTCAAATTCAATTCACATTTAGTGAATATACCCTATATTATTTAATACAGCGAATAACGAAATTTAGCACAGCTAGATAGCGCGCCGATGAATTTTCGTTACTCGTTCCTTTTGACATTCCATCTTTGATATTTGTGAGATTTTTCCTTGCATGGTTTTTTTATCATTCTTGTTCAACTTTCATTTTGGATGCAGTTAGCACTTAAAATTAAACCGAATAAATACATACATTGTTTATTGCCCAGTATTAAAATATTGATTACCGTAGTTTAATTTCAATAAACATCATCCAGTTTTGTTTTGTTAATACGCGTGAGGCGAAACCATTGTGCCAGAAGTAAGTGATTTGTGTGTACCATCCAAGTGTACATAAGCTCCAACCTACCAAACCAATCGAACCAGCGTAACAAGTCCTACCATATTTAACATGTAGAATGTCAGGATGTTTCTAGCCACTCGATTATTGATACTGATATTTTGGCTTCTGGAAAGAGAAATGAGGGCTCTAGAAACAAGTTTGAAGAGCAGCTAATCGCTAATCCATACTCCGATTCATACTCAAAACTCGATTTGCATTACCATAATATTTGAGAACGTAAAAGAGATTGAACATGAAATTAAATGCAAAACGTTAAAAAGAGAAACATTGTAGATATGGCAAGCATGTTTCGTTTACGACATTATTACGCGGAAGAACAATTATATATTGCATTTTGTAGCACATGTCACAAAAAAAAAATTCAGACTCTGTTTTGGATTTTTAAGTTAAAATCCAATTTCTGTTTATGAGCTGTTTTACGACTACGAACTAAACTAGAACAACATCCGAAGAGGACAATTACAACTAGCTTAAACCCATATTATGGTTATCACATCGAAATCGGCTCCATATGGTTATCATATCGATACCAATAAAAATGTTGCTAGTCACTAGATACTAACACGATAAATCATTATTGGTGTTATTTAGATATTTTAGATTAGTTAATTCTAAAAAATTGCCAAATTTATTGTATCGTATATTTTGGGTTATTTCAAAATTAAACTAGAACAACAAGAATTTAGAGTCATTTACTTCCTCACCCTTTTAAAAAATATTTCATTAGATAAACGGAAAATTATCGATTCGACAGTTTCGTATTTTTACCTTTTTTATACAAACATGCCAATGTTTATCGATGATGTTTTTAAAATTAAAATACTCCAACCTTTATAATTTTATTATAAAGGAAATTCAATAATAGCACATTTCTTAGCGTTTCAAAGTCGTTTCAAAAAAGGTACATCGTTCTATAAAGACATTTAAAAAGGTACATCTCGTATACTAAAATCCCAAACACATTTTCCATCCGTAAGTCTCTAATAATGCAATCAACATTTTGTGTTGGAATCTCATTTCCGTTTTAATAAGGCGCAGACAAACCCAAAGTCGGAAACAGTTTTTTTTTTCTTCGTTTCCTCGGCACAGTAGTTTTCACACAAAATAAAAATAATGAAAATTATAAAAATTAATAATAATTTTTATGATAAAACGCAAGATAAAAACGTATGATAATAAAATCCATATCGTTAAGATGTCACATCTGGGCTATTTTATTAAAACAGAAAAGATTTTTTAATGTTGGGATTTAGTAAAAAAGGAAATAGTAATGCTTCTATACTATTCCGAAGACTGTCTGTGCAATAATGTTTGTTGAAATAACAAAAAATGGGTTGATTGTGCACAATACCACAGCTTCACTAACAAAAAACCCCACATTTTATTATTTTACATGATATGGTTAATTTTTAGGTAATTTGAACAGTGAAATCACGATTCCTAAGCGAACATATTGTGTTAAAATTGGGATCAAGTTTTAGGTCACAATTTAAACCGAAAAAAGTTTTAATATTTTTATTATGATGTTTTAACTACTTTCAATGCAGCATCAGATCAATAAACGGTCATAGTGTGCCATTGCAGATATTGAGGAATTGCAAGAGCTTACCGCACATGTAGAGTGCGACGAGACAAAGTGTTAAGCAGTCAAAATAAATGGATGGGAAATTGGGCATTTCGGACCAGTTTATAGATCAATTGTACCGGGTCGGGTTAATAACCTAGATTTCTACATATATCGACCAATTACCTCTATGTGGAACACTTGCCTTTATCGTACACACAGCAATAAATATGAATATGTAGTCCAATTACAAATATATTTACGTTTACTGCAATCGAAATTCATAAACATGAATATATGTGATTCCGACATGACCAATTATTTATTGTGTTTTAGTAAAGGTCATATCTGCAAGGTCATGATGAAATTACTTTGATAATAATAAGATTATGCGCGCAATAATATCATAGAATAAGTAGGTAAAACTGATAATTTTCTTATATTAAAATAGCATTACGCATAGAATTGGGTACTGCGGGTTTCCGTTTTACTCGAAATTTGATTACTCGAGTAGTCGAGTTTCTGTTTTCTAATTAACCGGTTACTCGAGTACTCGAAAAAATATTTTTTTTACCAAAAAACAGCTAAATAGAACTATTATTTATTTAATAAAAAAAGAGCAAACGGCAGAAGGATAACATTTAACGTTGCAGTTAAAAAAAATATCAAAATGGAATTCAAACACATCAGTTGCTTTGTATTTGGATGAAATATCGTAACCAGCCATTTGATACTGAGCTACGATATTTACATGTGAACAAAATGTTAGTGTATTGGACCATTACGCACGCTACAATGATACTGGTAGCATCAAAAAACGCCATGGAGATGGACATCCAAAAACAGCAACTACGTCGAAAAATCTCAATGTGTCATCTCGTAGCATATTAAAAAATGAGCTACGATTGAAGCCCTACAAAATACAAAAAGTTCAAGATTTAACACCTGCAACAAAGGAAGTTCACCTAGCAAAAGCAAGCAAATGTGTTAAAACACTAGCACAATGGTGGCGAGCTTGATAGTTTGATCTTTTCTGATGAACAATTTTTTTAGGCAAAAGGCAATTTGGCATCATTGTGTCAACAAGAGACGGCACCACCCCATAAAGACCGTTTGATCCAACGTTTTTTATAATAAAAAATTCCCAGATTCATTTCTTCACAACAATGGCTACCATATTACCCGGACTTGAGACCAATGGATTTTTTCATATGGTCGATTCTGGATTCTAAGTATTAACTAAAAAATATGAGACGGCCGATGCTAAAAAGATTGCTCTTCGGCCAGAATGGTACAAAATGACATCAGACACGTTTGTGCAGCACGTGAAGCCTTCTCGGACTGATTCGATGCTATTATACGCGCTAAAGGTGGCTATATCGAACAATACCATAGTAATGACGCCCATATCTCTAGTTTTACGTTTATCAATTTTATTTTTCAAAATTTTCAATAAATTTAGTGATAGTTTAGAAGTTTGCTATGAAGAAACTCCTAAACTATCACTAAATTCGTACGATTGTTCCTTCTGCTGTTATTAAATTAGCTTCTTTTGTACTTAGTTACTCAACTGATAACATTTTAAGTTCACAAACATGACAATTGAAATGGATAGAATGTAAAAAAATTGAACTTAAAAAAATTGAAACGTCAAATAAATTTCATTAACAGTGTTCTCTTGTACAGTGAATTTTAACTATAGCATACAAATTAAAGCTTAAAATTAGGCAACAAATTTAATTTTTATTTTAGATAAAAAACTAGTTTTTCTAAACCTCGATTACTCGATTAAATTTACCGGGTATTCGAAAACTCGATAGATTGATGTAATTGTCGAGTGCCCGAGTATCCGAATACTCGAAATGGAAACCCTCGTACTGGTTGTATACCTCAGGTTGTATACCTTTGTACACAATATACCTACCTACTAGATAGTCTAGCAAAAAAACTAGGAACGTTTTTTTCTGGTTTTCAATATTGAGTAACAAGGAAAAGAAAATAATATAAAAAATATCATGGTCTCGTTCTCGTTACCAGTATATCGATTTTGTCTCAAAATGTGTGAAACGAAATGAGTGTAACAGGAATGATATAGTAGTTGCATATCGTCGGTTTGGAGCAATAGTGACACAACTCAAAATTCACTAATTTCTAAGGTATTCGAATCAAACGATACCCATTAATTCATATTTTTATTATTTTGTGTCAAAACATACTCTCTTATGTAGATATTTCTAGCAAATAAGGTAAAATTCCATGTAAAAAATCACTCAATTTGCGAAAGAAATTAACATTTTAAGATATTGGAAACTATCTTAAGAAAATTTGCAAAATATTAAAGAATTATAAAACTTAATATCCGATAGACGATGTAGGAACAGAAACAAAACTATTTTACTAATCAGAATGTATTTATGTTTACTTTTGAAAAACGCCGTTTTTACACTCAATTTTGAGTGATTTTTTCAAATCGCTCTACCGAAAAATTAAAAATTTTGAGTTGTGTCACTATTGCACCAAACCGACGATATGTATATGTGGTAGTTTCGTGCGTATGATTGTTTTTCTGCATATGCAAGTCACATGTTATTCTTTTTTTCATTCATTCATATTAACTCTTTCAGTGCAAACATGATTTCGGCTAGTGTATTGAGGAACACGATTGCACTTTTTGACACTCAAAGGGTTAACCATTGTAAACGCCATATTTTTGCGTTGTTTATGTATTTTCGATTTTTTTATAATTTCTAAAATTTATGAAATTTAAAATAAATTTACATATAAAATTTTATTATTAGATTTAAAATTAATTTATGATAATAGATAATATAAAATATATTGGAATGTTAATGACACTCCACAGCTCGAGAGCAGACGAAATGTGCTGAGAAAAGGAAGTAAGCACCTTAAAAATTAAACCGATTCGCCCGGATCGCGTTATTTTGGTACTGTTCATCATACAAATGACACAAATACGAACAAAAGAAAAATACAAATAGCTACAAAGAGATTTTTGTGTATTATACACTGTGTACGTATTCGATTTTTTTTGCTGCACTCATTTTAAATGAGTAACTCACGAGACGAAATCGATATCCAGGTATACAACTAGTACACAATTATATGCCTAAAGCTGTTTTAATACAAGAAAATTATCATTCACTTCACTTTCACATCACTTATTCTCTTCAAAAGCTCTAGTACAAAATCTAATTCCTAATAGTCCATCCGCCTGGTCTGTAAATAGAAATTTCGATCCTATTCTGCGTGTTTACTAATTTTGTGTGAAATTCAATTTGCAATCTTCTAATTTTAATCATTTTTTGCTAAACGTATATATTTTAAAAATATTTGGAAATATATAATTATAATTTTTTTATATCTTTCGTTAGGATTACCAGATTTCACCATTTCTCTTGCTAAAAACACATGCTTTTGGTTTTGCTGAGTACAAAATGGTATGATGTTGCGGTTAACCAATGCACTTGAACCAAATTTAATGCTAAAACAAAATATATATAAGAGGACTAATGTAGAGATTCCGAGATTAATCTATTTTAATATTGGCCACCTGTATAAGCCTAACAAGAACAATGAACTATAAAATAACAATGCCGATATGTTAATAAAATTTGTATATATGGATTAAATATAGAAAAAAATTAAATTTGTGTATAAAAATATATTAAAACTATAAAATAAGATTAACTTTGGAAAAACCTGCTTATAAAATTTGCAAGTGATTTCTCTTATATATTTATTGCTCGATAATTTAATGCAGTCAAGGTACAAACCCAAAACGTGTCCATGATTATTGATTGATTGATTGATTGATTGGACTGTAAGACCAAGTACTTGACGAGTGTCCCGGATAACGCCGGGCCTATTCCTACAGCCTGTTTACATATAACAATAGGAAGGATAGGAAAGGTATTTTTTTTTTTGTGGGACGGAACGACCCGGTTTCAGACACCTAGCGATCGTACGGCACAACACAATTCTAATCTACTTCTAATCTACTAAAGGAAGGATAAAGGCTTAATAGGTTTAATGGATAACGATGGTATTGGTCTTCAAATATTGCCTCTCTATAAATCAGCAACCTGAGAAAAAAATACTATTATTTCACGTACATCTGGAAATTTCCTGAAATTTAATTCTAAATTAATGCTTTACGGCTTCTTTAACGAAATTGATTGAATGAATCGGCCCGATCACAGACACCTAGGTAAAATCGATAGTTAGTAGCACAATGACAACACAATTCTAATCTACATAATCAGTAATTAATATTCCGTCTACTTCCATGACTGACACCCTACCTTTAGTAATAAAATTTAAAATTAGATTTTGTATTAATTAAATGGCATGAATTTGGATATGAATTTCCTGAAATTTAACTTTTAGTTAGTACTTTGACTTCAACAGTACTTTTCAATAACCTAAAATTAATATATAATACTTAATATAAAAAATAGTTGTTGTCTCCATGAATTCCTCCAAACTAAATCAAAGCTATATATAGATACAATAATTAATGTTTCATTTTAAACCCTCAGCTAAACAATCGATTATTCCAATATTCAGCCATTTTACAATACAAACTTATTTTGTATTCGGCTTCTAAATAATCAACCATTAAAAGTCACCTAGAGCAAAAAGAGTCCTTATTAATATAATAATTTATCGCATATATTTTATCATTACGAATACTAAATTAATTAGTTCAACATTAGTAGAAAATATTACTATTCTAAGCTAAATGTTAGGATTTAAACTAATTGTATTAATAGAGAGTACGTGAACCCATAGTATAAAAATACTCAAAACCGTTAGTATAAATTTAATTTTATTAGCAGTCCTCGTAAATGGTTTAAGCTGAAATAACAAATTCCTTAATAATCAATTTTGCAAACCATTTTTGTGTTAAATACATTATATGATACATTTTATTGAGTACAGTAAAGATAGTCAAGACAAACTATCCGTTTTCAGAGACTTTTAGGGCACCACGGCCCCGCCTCTACTCCCCAAATAAAAAACGTAGTTCCATTGTTAGGGCTTATAACAATCCAACCACGTTCCCCACCCAAAGAACAAAAACAAGACCGTAAAGCTCGTCTTCAAAAACAAACAATTTATCTCGAACGGTCGTATTTAAAAAGCCAAATATTTTTTTGAAATTAGTCAAGATAGTTAGATCCTACCATAATCACGATTTAAGCCCAAACCACCCTCATAGCAAAACAAATTGTTGATCCCAAATATAATATATACTAATTGCAAATACTATGTAAATCTCTGCTCAAAATCTAATCATTTTGATCAGTTAATTCAAATTAGATGATCAGTAACATTAACATAAATGGAATTAGTTGACATAAACTTTTTCGTTGAAGATTCGCACTGAAACGCCAAATTTATTATTCAATCAAAAATATTAATTTTTTTTATATTCAAAAACAGTTCTGTAAAATAACTCCAAATTAGTCAACACATTATAAAATTTCATATTTTAAATATATTGTGATGATTAAGACCACCAAGAATAATATGTTCTATAAAATCCAAAAAACACTTTAATAATTTGGTTCAGCCACACCCACCTAATAATTAAATAATAATATAATTACATTAACTAATTATAAATAAATAATAATTCATACAATACATAAACATAAATATTATACACCATATGAGCCATTGATGAACATTTATTCATAATACAAATATTAAAATTTATATTATACACAATACACATTCATATAACACATACAAATTGTATAAATATACACATATCTAATAATATTCCATAAATTAATAAATTAATTATTTAATAATAAAATTAACATAGATTATACCTAGAAAGGACATTTTGAAATTAGAATAGTGAATAAATGCACTTAAAATAGCATTTCAAAATAACATGCATTTGTTTGAAAAAACGAAGACTCAATACGCACTTCTTCCACTGGTTTGCCATCTATCGGAATATTACCCAAGTCAAAATCCGAAATGAAAAAAGAATATGTGTTTTCAGAGCACTTAGAAGAATGCAGAACGAAATAGTTTGGTTGAGAGAATTAAAATCAAATAAAATAATCCTCAAACTAGTCATTAAGTAAAATTAATCTTCAACTGTGTAATTTATAAACCACAAATACTATTGACACCTTAATCATTGGATCCAAAACTATACCGCTTTATTAAAACAACTACCTAAGGAAATGAGATTGGAATACGTGACATAAAGTTTAATATTGACCCCCTGCTAAATACTGGACACCAATTTCAACTACCGTGAGAAATTGGACTATATTAGATATTGGGCTCTATAACCAGACACGGTTTCTACCACAAAGATTGAACTAACACTTCTATATAAAACAACACTAAAAACCAACAGATACATATCTTGCAACAATATTTAAAATGTGTTGTGAAATTGGGGGAATGTTTTGTGCCATTCGTACTACCAAGTGTATCCTATATTATTCACTGTCATTGCATATTAACTAATGGAAATGTACAGATATGATTCAATACCACGTTAAATTATTCCGCTCAATAATCGATAATAACCAATCATAATAACCAAAGGAGATGTGCACTTATCTGTTATATCGTTATTTAATTCTTCTACCAGTAATCGAGATTATTCTGATTATAATAGACATTAGAGTGTTTTGCAACACTAGTTGGAGACGAAAACAATATTGAAAAACATTGGTTAAATGTTTTAAATTACTGTTATTACCAAATGTTGTTTTATAAAACCTGATGTAAAAGGATTTCGCATTACTAATATAAATTGCCACAAATTAATTATAATATCCAGGCTGAAGTGATCAATTATATACAGGATCCTCATAATCTAGAGCCTTCCATTCCTACCTTGAAGAGTCTTGTGATCAGGTTTATGGACTGAAACTTATTGACACCTCAACTGAACCTCAATTAATATAACGGTACGCCTAGATGTTGTCTGTATTGATTACTAATACAAACAATTACTGCATAAGCTCTGCCTATAAAACCCTCTTAATACACATTAATATGGATTATGCCTCATTTACGTAGGTACTTAATGGATCTACAAAAGGGTGGATTCTGAAGAAAGTTGTATCCCAATGATGGAGAATCACTACTACTAATCTCTTATATAACGGATGTCATTATGATGCCATAAAATAGATCAGCATGTCCTTGCCCTCAGCTTATAATACTCGGAAGTCTTTTCATAGTCTATCAGAGCATTTATCACAAAAACATACATGCTAACCACAATCCATAATTCTTATTGAGGATACTGAAACACCAACAATTGCTAATGTATTAAGATCAGCCCCCTGCTCACTTTGCTTTTGGACCAGGAATGCTCATATGGGCTCAACAGTGAGCACAAACGTAACACTACACTAATCTAAATCAATGCAATACGGACATTTGTGGTACACAAAAAACAAACATGGTGACAAGCTCCAGCTCCACCGAAAACTAATTTGGTGAAAGCTCAAAATCCAAACAAAGGGGAGTTAAAATTTTGGTTAGAAAGAACACGCTCATCCGCATCAAGCGTATAAGAAATATTTTGTAACTATCCTAATATTGCTCGGTTACATATCTTCACAAGGAATAATATTGTTTAGATCAACCTATGTGTTACCACATGCATCCCAGTTCAATCCTCGACACTCCTTTAAGATCATTTCAATGCTACTATCAATTGTAGAACGCTGCCCTGGGAAACTTCAATGCATACCATGGTTTAGACGAATTCCACAACAAATTAATTGTGAGCACTAACCTTTTTCATAAGATATCGGATGAGAATTGTGCTACAATTACACAACATATAGGTATTCAAATAAATATCCGGTAGAGCAGTTCAAATGTATCGCGATATCAATCAAGGAAAAAATGCAGGACACAAAATATACACACAACTTCAACTACCGAGGTTGTTATTCCTCCATGTATGCTCGTAATTAAACAAAATATAATTAAATCAAAGGACAGAAATAACATGAGAAAATTCAAGTAAAACATTTATTCTATTATTACCACACTAACCCATCTACTTCTTCCGATAGAAATTAAATCGTCGTATTCCACATATAACATAACGGACAGCATAACTACCAAGAAACTATCATCAAACAAACAATATATGTACTAATATACTAAAACCACCACGATCCCATATTTACATTTCTTGCACCTAGAACAGTTATTAGTAATCAATTTATATAATATGAAAATAAAAATAAAAATGAAATGAATAAATAATAATTCAATTACTTAATTAACTGACATAAAAAAAATAAAATAAAATAAAATATAAAATACATAAATAAGATACAACAGTCTGATATTTTCGCGACATGCATCGATCATGAAGGATCATTCCTGATTGTATTGCTTGCAACACAGAAATAAAGTAAACTTAAAGAGAACAAAATAAAATAGGATCAAACAAATCAAGCGAACTCACGTACAAAATCATAGCCACCCGCATTACATTTTATATCGATCCGTATACGAATACATATAGCGGAGCATTATGTGTGTACACATATTTATAATTTGTTAACAGATTTATGTATGTGTGTCCGCTTGGTACAAACCATAATTAGTTTCATAAAAATTGTTTATGTACTTATAATCCGATGCACACAATTAAATGGATTGGAAAGCACTAACTTAACATAAATTATACAACTAAGTAAATAGACACATAAAATGCAACACTAGCACCAACACATCACTAGAAAAATAACACAGCGTATTTGTTTTATTTGCGCACTAATTAATAAAACTAAAACTATGATTATTATCACTACACTACACGAATATTTTAAACTACACTCCTAATTAGTTATAAATAAATTATTAAAACAAAATAAAATAAACACAGCACTTTTATTTATTATAGTAATAATTATAATTCAAGCTGTTTATCCACACTTCATTTATTTTATTTTATTTTTCTACACTACACGGAGAAAGAAAAAAACACATCCTTCTCCTCCGACAATCGATCGCGAACCCCCCCCCAAAACGTGTCCATGATTATTGTGTAGATATTCGACAATTTTGCAATAACAAAAATAAATGGAGAGTCATGATTTTCCTTTGTTAAAATCACATATAAAAACAATGCGAAGAAAAAGTAAAGTTAGTTCGCGGTACGCAATATTTCGCTATAGTTCACTAGAGTGCGCATTACAAAACTAAGCCAAGCAGAAGCCAGAAACTCCAGCCTGGATATTTATAGAAGCAATAATATATTAATAAATACAAATGTAAAAATATAAATATAAAAATTATTGTAATTACTTAACTCTGGTATACGCAGATCATTCAATTGGAGGTTCATTATCGCAGAAGTATAGATAGACGTATTTTAGGTGCAGTTTTCCTAGCACATTTAAGAATAATGGTTGCCGTTAAGCAAAACAAATTAATCGATACCAATACCAAGGGTAAAGCATCGCGAAATCCAGTTCAAATTCAATCTTATTTCATTACAACCCATTGACGCAAATACCTATTCAACAGACATTTGAAAAAATTATTACAAGAGTGCGGTTCAGTAACACGCAATCTCAGCATATAAACAACGTAAAACACAACGTAACCCATAATATTGAGACAATAGTTAATTTTGTTAACCTATTAATCGTTAACCTTGTTAGCGATTGCGAAAGTCGAAATCGAGACGTGGCTAAATTCAGACCTTCCTACAACAGTTGGATTGGTCCTCTTCATATGACGCCCAAAAAGGATCGTAGTTGACAAATATGCGATGATTATCGATCACTAAAATCATTGACGAAGCCAGACCGTTATCCAATACCTTTTGTAATAGTTTTCACTTTTCACTCATCAGTTAGCGAGAGCTTAGCAATAAGTCTCGATAGAACATGAGGACATCGAAAAAACAGCAATAATCACAAATTCGGATTATTCGAATTTTCACGAATGACGTTTGAGTTACATGCGCTTGGGATTAAATGCGAGTTAGCTTCGGGCGAACTAGCATATTTAGATTTACAAATTTCCAAACATGGTATGTACCTGGATCGCCAAAAAATCGCAGAAATTTTAACTTATCCACTAGCCTATGACAGCAGACGAACTGCTTAGGTTTCTTGGTATGATAAACTATTATAGGATCTTTATACCAGGAACAGCAAACAGTCAGGCATTTTTATCCGAATATTTCAAACAGTCTAAGAAAAAAAAAGAAAGACATCAATAATCAATCGGAGTGACGAGATAAATCAAAGTATCGAAATATGTAAATCAAAGTTAGCAAATTGCTCGCAATTACCATTCCCAATCCCGAATGCCAAATTTGTAATTTTCGCTGACGCATTAGATATAGCCGTGGTAGCGGTTTTACAACAATTAACAGAAAAAGGATGGCAACATACGCTAGCATACAGCACATACGATCGAGAGTTACTAGCGGCATATTCGGCGTTCAATCAAAAATTTTCTGAAGGAAGAGAGTTTGCATTATTTTCCGATCATAAACTGTTTCATTACATTAAAATTTAAACAAAGTTTCACCAAGGCAACGACGTCACCCGGATTTGTATCGGAATTGTATCGGAAAATTCGTTGTACCTTTAAGCATACGTTAGTCAATCAGAGGGGCTATTATGAAATTTTTCTCGATTTCGTAAAATACGAAATCGTAAATTCGATCCGCCGCGAATATTCCTGTTATGAAACCTTTTTTCGTTGTAAAATTTGACCATGAAGTTTGTTGTTTTTTTGTTGTTTTAGCTAAAATTTCAACCATCAACAGATTTTCTAGATTGACCGACTGAATTTAATTCGTTTGTAATTTCACTCCACAAATGTTGAGTAGGATCTTTATATTGAGGCGCATCTAAAGAATGTTTGACTGTGCCAACATTTTTGCCATAAAACAAATTAAAATGTGAAATTGGCGACCATTGGTATTTGTCCTACAGAAAATACAATAATAAAGTTTCAAATAAATTGTAATAAATTAAACTACATAGTCCCTTTTTATAAAATAATTGAGTAACTTACGTTTTAAAAAGTAATTATAGTGTTTTATTTTAATAAAAAAAATAAGTATACGCTATTGTTTTCGTAAATACGATACTCGTCACAATAGAGCAGTCGAATTTTGACATTTGATTTTCGTAAAATACGATTTCGATTTTTTTTTTTGGTTCATAACAGGGCGGATTTACAAATTTTACGAAAGCAAAAAAATTTCATAATACGAATTTTCAAGGCGGATCGAATTTTATGAAATCGGAAATATTTCATAATAGGCCCCCCAGTGTAGTCAATTGCGAAAGCACTTTAACGAGAGTTGTTCGATTGCAAAATAGTTTTAGTCAGAAGAGACGCACATCGTCGTTCTTCACAACCTTTTTATGAGGGACCCTCCCCATAGTCATTATCAAAACGAAAAATATTTCAAATACACTTTCGACAATACCGATGTCTGATATAAAACCCACTAAAATTATTATCATCAAACCTCGTAAACAAGTAACATTCGATCCAAAGTTAAATGAACAAATTAGATCAAAATCTGGACGTATCATATATAAACAAGGACGCCTCAAATAAAAGTATCGTTACCTATCGATTCACTGGGGGAAAGGATATTGTGATGGTTAACCAATGCACGTAAATCGACTTTGACGTAGTCATGGTATAAACCCTAAACGTATCCACGATTGTTGTATAAAAATTGGAGTCAGCCTACGGAAATAAATAGAGCGTCATGATTTTCTTTTGACAAAACATATAAAACAATGACTGCGTACCAATAGTCTGGTTAATCGCTTATTATGGTAAAAATCGATTTTAGGCTATGTCCAAAACGCCGACTTATTACAGACTTAAAATGCAAATTCTGTTATATAGAAAAAAAATCCTTGACATGTTGGTCGTTGCCACTAGATTTAAAAAAAAACTGCATAATTACATTTAGTCGAGATACATTTTGGGAGACATTTCTGTGTAGACATACTTATTCAAATAAGTTTGCTCGCGAGGTGACTTATTTGAATAAGTTAATGTCCACAAATAAGTCGGTGTTTGGGACACAGCCTTAGTGCTGATTTGTTTGTCACTTTATCATATAGTTTTTCAAAAATAATTGAATTTATCGAAAAAAATTGTAAAATTTATTTTTACCCGACTATTGGTTCGCAGCAAATTTGAGGCTAAATAAAACGAGACGTTCACGAGAGTTCGAATACCAAGCCAAGCAGAAGCCAGAAACTCCAGACTGGATAATAATATATAAATTTAAATATAAAAATTATTGTAAAGATGAAGAGTTGATTTTTCCATCGAATTGAATTGTTGCAAGTGACTCTATCTCTACAATGTATACCATTACAAATCGAACATCTTTTGTTCTACATGCAGTGCTACGTTTGATGTGCTTCTTATTCAGAGAGTGGCCAAATTATTATACTCAAACAATAATTCGTCACTATCTGTGAAAGTGGTGGCTATAACTAATTTATTATTGGAAGATTGTTATTGTTTTTTTAATTAATGGATTAGCCACTATATCTGGCAACCTTTTCATTAGCGCAGCAACCACATAAAAGTTTTTTTTGCATGTCAACAATTTTAATGTGCTTGCTTGTGAGAATTCCTCGATAAAAAATTTTGGCTTCAGTGTTATCGACTTATTATTCGGTAAGTGTTGGATTTTTTACATTTATAATAATTCTAATACTTGATTAATATACTTTGTGGTCATGTTTTAGTTAGAATTTCTTATTTTTTAATATGTATTTCTTTTCTAATATACTATCCAACCAATTTACACATGATTAAATTTTATTCGTAAATACACTTATTAGTATTGGAACAATATATAACAACCTTAGAAAGCATATAAATTTATTTCATAACTTAAACTGACAAAATCCAAAGAAATAGTTTTGAGTATAATAATTTGGCCACCCTGTGTAGACATTTTCTACAAATTTGGTGTAGTAGTACTATTCTGTTTTAATCTCTTGTTGACAGCTGTCTAAACCATGAACATTGGCCACAAACGTTTGCTTTATTGTTTGTGTGGTTATATTTGGTGTGGTGCGATTAATTTCTATAGTGGTACTTGAAACGTTTCAGGTTACCTGAAACTCAGGGTTTCGGAGGGAAGTTTCGTTTAATCGGCAGGTTTCATTTTCAAATTTCTTATTTGATGGATTAGATGCTCATTCACATTTCTGTATTATAATTCTCGCAGTGAAAACGAAGTGAGCGAGAGTGGTGTCAAAAAAGATCACCTACAATTTTTATGTGATGTAGTGCGATTTTTTTTTTGAATTTAATAGTACAAATAAAAATTGCTGGCAGTGATAATGTAAGCTTCATTTTATAAACATACTTGCAATCGGGTAGCGCAAAAGGATCAGGTTTTTTCGTAGTGTTCTTCTGATTTTTGCCAAATTTATTAGGTTTTCGTCTTCAATTTCATCATGAAAAAATAAATCGATACTACTGATCATTATTAGTTAATCGTATTTAATATTTTTAATTATTAGTTTTAGAATATTTTAATTATTTCAACAAACTAATATGTAAATACATAAACAAAGACAGAATGGGGTAGACTAGATCGCTTAGCAAGCCAGCAATTGGCTAGCCCAAATCCTGACTACTCAATCAATTTCACCAAGAAAATTTAAATTTCAAATTATATTTTCAATGAGCTTTTTAATTTTTTTTTTTGCAATTGTACAGTAGAACAACACAAAAATTTGTTATTTAATTTTTGAAGCCGTAAATTTTACTGTAACATCGCAAAAATAAACAAAAATTTTATGACTAATATAATTTGAAATTCAAATTTCCTTGGTAAAATTGATTGAGTTACCAAAAACATCAACATTGTCAAAAGATCTAACAATAACACTGTTGCTAGCTAAAAAAAAAAACTTAAAAATAACGCACGTCACCGCGAACTCTCATTCGTTAAAATAAATGTGAGAACCATTACACCAAAATACTGCTCACACGAATTTAAGTGTCACGGCGAAAAAGTGGTGAAGCAATGGTGAGGTGAGATCCATAATAGTGGTAATGCATCATGCTGACGACTTTCTGCCAAAATACATCATCCTAATCAAAAATTTTAGTTATTGCATTGTTGAAATTCGTGTGCGGAAATTTTCGATTAAAAAATACACGAACATTTTCTACTGCTATAAAACCGGTTCGTTTTCGCATACGTTTATCTGTCAAGTCATATTTTGTATTTCTAAAATGGAAAAACCAAATCAAAGATTAGGGCATATCTCTAAACAAAAAAAGAAGCCATATAAACTTGATAGAGGCAAATCAAGGTTTAATAACATATAAAGACATAACTAACACCAAAAACATCAAATTTTTAGGCATAACTATATCACCACACGACGAGAAATCGACCGCGATTAGAGTGGTGTATAAAAAATGTAACAAAAACACCTTTTCTATTATTATCCGAAATAAAGAAATTGTCTTTTTGTTAACCAAAAATTTTTGAAGTCCCACTGTATACAGCATTTTCCCGACATTTAGCTCAGTCTTGGGTGGGTATTATTTTACAGTGAAGTAATTCCAAACTAGTTTGCTGCATCAATGTTTACACCAAAAAAAATTAGAACTAAATTTGAGTTAATATATCCTCAATCGATGTTCATCCCATGAATTAGTTAATAAAAAAATTAATTCATTTTATCTATGACAATATTTACAATATTTTATTTTATATTTAACTTTTCAACAAAATTATTAATTGTAGCAAAAAAAACATTTAAACAAAAAAAAAATTTATGAAAATTATTAGAATTAATGAAATTATAAAATTTATGTACATATAAATGTTAAAATTTATTAAATGGATTTTAATATTTTGTTGTTATAGTAATTGAAACAAAAAAAAATAAATCAAAGTAAAAGAACTTACAAAGTATAATCGCAGTACTACTCCCAAAGCTTTGCGAGAACTGGATATATTAATAAAATTTATATAAACAAAAGTAAATTCCAATGTACAACACCCAAAAATGTTGATAAGTGTGATCAAATTCCAAAAATTATATTTTCCACAATCAAATATTTCGTAGATAAAATCTTGCATGTGTCTTATAGTTGTACGAAATTTCAAATTTTCATCCAAATATTTATTTATGTACTAAGTTTACTAATCTGCCAGCGTCAGAATGATTCACTTCTTCATATGATTATAATGAACTTTCACGGTTTAATTGTTTTATTACAATATATTACTTTTATAAGTAAAACAAAAAAAAATATTTATACCCAACGAAATTGAATGGGGTATACCAATTAAACCGACAACTTTTCCGATCAAGATTATTTTTTTTTATATAAATCTTATTTTTATTTTTTTTTACACTCACATAAATAATTATTTTAAACGTTGTATTATCGCACTAATTAACGATTATTTTTTTTTTATAATTTTTATTTTCAAACTGTACATTAATTCCGTTTGTATCAAATTTTAGCGATGTCTCGACTTCCAACGAAAATTTTCAACTCCCGAAAAAAAAACAATTTCTTTTTTCAATGGAAATCAAATTATTCCTACTAACTTGATTTGCCATATATACTATAAAAATATATCAAGTGAATAAGGTGCTTTCCTAACAAAAATTCGATTAGTTTCAAAAATTCGGCAAAATGTAGTTTGATAGTTTTTTAAAATCGGTGGAAATTTCTCCAATCGGAATACAGTTTGATTTGAAATTCGTTATATTATCTAAATTTTTCGGCGGCTACTTTAATCGTTTTTTCAAATTGGTTTTCAAGTTTGGTACTCATGTCTCCCTACTAAGGGAATAAAATCGAATCGATTTACCCATTCGGAATTTTTCCCTTAGTAGGGGAAAAATTATATTTCTTTATTTAAAAAAAGAAAAGAAATTTAAAAAATGATTAAAGTAGTCGGCGAAAAATTCGAATAATATGGAGAATTTCAAAGCAAATTGTATTGCGATTGAGGAGATTTCCACCGATTTCAAGAATACGGCCCTTGAACTTATTAAACGGCGTAATCGTCCACGCATTTTCACTATTGTAACGTCAAGACCATCAACATGCAGACAGATTAAAGTGGGCGTGGGCTATAAAAATAGCAATGACACATTTTATTATTAAAATATATCCAAATAAATAAACGATCTGACACCGTGAAATATAAAATCATCTAAATGTTTTTGAAATTTCAAAAAATTTACGTATTTGACTCTATCATCCTGTGATTTTGTTTAACCAGAAACAGTTATATTTCTATTCCGGTGACAAATATTTATTTTAAAATTCAAATCATAGCTGGAATAATGAAACAAAACTAAATGATGGAAACGTGATATTTTTCCAGAAAATGCTTTTTAGTTCGTTCGTACGTCAAATTTTTATATATTTAGAAATATATATTTATTTAAATTTCATTTTATTTTATAAAGTTTTTATTTGAAAAAAAAAATGTTACAGAAAATATGAAATAAATTGTAAATTTTATCGATTTTTACTTACAATGGCATATGTGAAATTATATGGGCCAGGTTTTTTTATATACCCGGAGTGGTAAAAGGAAACCATTCCTTAAATTCAAGAGAAATGTTTAATTTATGGTATAGGGTTGAATGACGTTAAATGTCATTAATTGAAATAATACCTCATTACCAATATCATGTATTTGTAACGTTTTGTGTAAATGTGTGCAAATCACCTAAATTAATCGCTCATAATTGCAATACCATCGCGGTACGCGCCTACACATACACCATAACATATTCTACGCGACTTTTTCAACATTCTTATGTAAAACAAATTATAATTTATAAATAAAAATTCAATTAATTTTTTTTTTCGAACGAATTTTCTCACATAAATTTTCATTTTTCCCCAAAAATATAAAAAAACTTTAACGTTCCAATATCATGCAATGTATTTTTAACGTATAGAGCTTTTCAAAAGCTCAAATATTATAATTGATTGTATATAATTTCGTATCCCCTGTTCCTTTACAATTTTGATCTTTCACAGTATATAAGAATTTGGTCTGACTCGTTGGCAGTGTAACATTACGAGGTTTGAAATGAAACGCAAAACTATTTTCCACCTCAACGAAAACTGTTGTATATTAGTCTAGGTTGAAGGTATTTTGTTAAATTTGAAATTTATTATTCAATTATAATCACGCAATCTGTCAATTAATATGATAAAATATTATGTATATTTAGCTGGTATGGTTTATAGGCAAATTTTGTAATGTTCCAACCACCATTGATGAGATGGAAATTTATTATTATAAAGGTAGCAACAATAACAAAACAATATAATGAATACTAGAATAATAATTTTAGCAATAAAATGGGGTACAAAAATATACAAATTAATTTCAGAAGGAAACAAAATATTTTTTTTGTTTTATATATAGAGTCGGGGTGAAGATAGGAAGGGGTGGTGGTCAATTTTCATATTTTCGGAATTTCTTTATTTGGCGCTCGTTTATCAATTATAAATTGTTGATTTATATGAAGTAGCAGAATCGTGACAAGAAGTGTTATATATATTTTTGAGGGACAACGGCTAGTCACTAAAATAATCGATCGATGACCTTTACGTAAATGTTATGTTATCCAACTATTACATGATAGTAGAAAATTTGGCCTTAAATAAAAGAAATTTTGAATGTAGAAGAATTGGTTGCCAAACGCTCAGCGCCGTTTAGTTGAATTAACCCATTACTGACAGAACAAATTTTCGACGATAATACTGGAAAATAATCTCAAAAAATATTTTGGTCTAAATATCGCTATAGATTTAACAAAATTTTTTGTTGTAATTGTAACTGAAAAATTGTTTCATATCTCATAAGCTCTCGTCGTTGATAAACCACAAATAAAAGTAAAGACTGTTAAACAAAATTTGATCTATCGAGTTAAAAATAAGAACTATTTGAAAAAAAAAACTGTTAAATAGTTTGATAACAACTCAAATTGAAAGCTGACGAAAAGCATCCTTGTCGGGTCGAAAATATCTTCGGCCAAACAAAAGAAGTATACGTTGAAATTACAACATCTCTCATTAGCAAGAACAACTGGTAATCGTTGTTAAATTAAAGTTTTACAAAACAAAATCAGAGGTAAAAATCTTTTGTAAAAATGATTAGCAACTACATACATAGAATTAGCAAATTTGAATAAAAGTCCTTCTTATGTCATAGACACACTGTTAGTTTCGTAATTATGATTAACACGAAATCATAATTTCGTGCTAGTGTGTCATGTTTAACCATAGTTTCAAACTAAATTTGAAATCAGTTGCGAAATGAGATAATTTTTCTCATTTCGATGCATTTTAGTCCTCACAACGCCTAAGGCGAGAAACAGATGTAGTTATATAATTTATGCATGCATTGCTGCGTGCGACTATGCAGGTAACATAAATATGCATAATTTTTTTTTTGTGTTTTTTATTTCGCCATATTTGATTCCTTCATTTTTAAAGATCGTGTTGTATGATAATTGTTTCTTTATATTCGCAGTTTAAAAGTTTGTAATGCAGTTAATTATATACGATTATTTAAATAAAATAATTTTGATTTATTTATGTTATTTAGCATATTGCAAAGTAGCTTGTTTCATAAACTAGAATAAAAGCAGGAACCGAACGATGTGGGTTCTTGAAATTTTTACGGAAAATGAACGGGCCATACAAGACTTCTTTGCTAAAATTTTCTTAGTAATAAAGGAAAGGGGTGAGGAATTGTTTCACAAAGCCACCCGAATTGGTATTCAACAATTTGAACTACAATATAGTTTACTAGAATGTAAACTTCCAAAGCAAATATCATTAGTAATTCTATTGACCCGAAGTGCAGAGTAGTTCTGACTTTAGTGTAAGTATCTATTTTAATTTGCATATCGTAAAAAGTTTATAATTACTTACATTTATGAAATTTAGTTATTTGGCGAAAGGTGCAGGCTGGCAAATGCTATCATGGGCGCTTCGAATTGGTGAATCAACAATACGGGAAATAATTATCGAAGTGTGTGTACTTATTTGGGACGAATTTAGCCAGATTTAAATGTCGCCACCAACGGAAGGGGAATGGAAAACAATTGCCGAAGACTTCTTCAAAAATACTAAAATGCCCAACACAGTAGGTGCAATCGACGGGAAGCACATCCACCTAAAATGTCCACCTCATGCTGGCTCCCTATATTATAATTATACAAATTATCACAGTATCGTTCTGCAAGCTATATGTGATATACTTTTTCAGCCGTAGATGTTAGAGCATACGGTAGCCAAAGTGACGAGGCATTTTGAAGCAAAATGAGTTTGGGGATCTAATTTTAAATTGGCAAATACACATACCAAAAACAATGAAATTGCCTAATACAAATGTGGAGTTTCCTTGTTTTTTTTTCACACAAACGGAAAACTAACAGGAGCGAGAGTAAAATTGGAGAACAACTGAGGGATTTTGACGGCCAAATTTAGAGTGCTGACAAATTTATTAAACATGTTTCCCGAAAATGGCGAGAAAATTGTTATTTTTAGTGTTGCATAATTTCATAAAGTTTCACGATTATTCAAATTATCCCGAATAGTTTTGTGGACCAATTAGATGAGAATTATCAACTAGTACCAGGTACATGGAGGCAAGAGGTCGACCCTTTACTGCAGTATAGGCATTTTATGCGCTTTAGCGCTGGTAGGGATGATATTCCAATAAGGGATAACTTAAAAGAATATTTTTACAATAAAATGTAAAACAGTATAAAAATTAAACAAAACATTTATTTCAAAATTTCAAAAATAATTCACAGCATGTTTTTAATAATTCGCAGCAATAATTCACAGCAAGTATATATATTAGGATGGCCCACGTTTATATGGGGAAAAAAGTGTTGAGATATTTAACGGGACACCCCCTAGAAATGTGAGGTTATGCTAAAAACTTAACCAGAAAAAATATTGAGTCGATCGAAGGTCGTTTAGAGGTCGCGACTTGAGCGCGAAGTTCGATAAAAACGGTGTTTTTTTCCATTTTTCACGTTCAAACGAACAGAAAAATTATTTAAAATTTTTTCTCAGACTAAATAAAAATTGCGGTCAATAGAGGAGATAATTACCTTTCCAAAACATCAAAGATGTCGAAAATCGGTTAACAAATAGCGAGATTATTGCCAATTTTCGAAACTATTAAAAACTTAAATAATAAACGATTTTTTTTTAAATCCTGGAAATTATCTTCAAAACTACAAAAAAAATAAATAAATAAATAAAAAGGAGGTATAAAGAATAAACAAAGGAATGTTTTGTGATGTCATAAAAAACCGTATGAGTCATGAGAAGTTACCATAGTTGTGATTTATGATGCCATTATCATAAAACCCAACTATGTTAAGTCCTTATGACTCATTTGACTCATTAGTTATTGTATTTAAATGCTGCCTACTGCACTAATTATGATCTGATATGGCCAATATATTTCATTGTATCATATACTATATAAACAAAATAAATGCAAATTAATTTCAGTTTAAATCCAAATCTCTCGAGAAAAGGACACAAATTTGTAGAAATTAAATCTAGTCATTTTAACAGTTTTATTAATATTTTTAAGAAAGTGCTATTACAGTTGATAAAATGACAGCTAATTTACGGTCCACTACAGAAATTTATCTTCTTGGGCATGAGTACTGTCAAATTATTGGTGCTAAGTTACCATCAAAAAAGCAAATGTTGTGTCTTTTTTTTACAATCACCGTACTGTAAAATTAACTATTCGTGAAAGTGCAGCTCTGACAATCCAGGAAGTGTCTATTTTTTGGGCAAAAGCACGAATTCCAGTGAAAAAGGAACAATATTCTATTGAAAAATTGGAACAATTGCATGATGAGTGGAAAAACCTTCTAAAGAATAAAAATAAACCTTTAAAAGTTTACCGCGAAAGAGAAATTGCCTTTACTAGTAAACTGGATGATATTTTCGATATCGCCCATACTAATGCCTTATCGATGATGACTAGTGAAGACGACAAGCGATTCCTCTTGTCACAGCGTGAGAAAGGGCGCCCCGGATGTTTGGCTGAAGTCAGGCAATATGAAACCGAAAAAGAAAAGCGGAAATCGGAACGTCTGATGGCAGAAAAAAATCGTAAACGAAGACATCTTGAAGAAAAACGTAAATCAATTCCAATAGACTCACAAACATTATTTTTATCATCGGAGAGTGACAGCGAAAGGACATCTGATAACGACATGAGCTTCGAAAATATTGATTTGCCCGTGCTAAGCGCAGAAGGAGCCTCTATAGGAAGCAAATGTTTCATTACTCCTAGAATATTGTCAGCTTTGGATAAGTGGAAGATTACAGATCGTGCAGCAATGCATTTAATCAGTGCCGTTGCCGAAAGTCTTGGGCATTCTATTGATGACCTCGTTTTGAGTCGAACAACACTGAAGCGTCTTCGTGAAACAAATAGAGTAGAAATAGCAGCATCAATTAAATCGACTTTCAAGTTTACGAAAGGCGTAGTACATTGGGATGGAAAATTACTTCCGGAGTTATCTAGAACGGAGACCGTGAATCGTTTGCCGGTGATTATTTCCCATATAGATGGAGAACAATTATTGGGCATTCCCAAAATATCAAGAGCAACTGGTTTGGAAATGGCGGAGGCTGTTTTCTAAAGCTTAATTGATTGGAGAATAGCTGACAATGTCGTGGCGGCTTGCTTCGATACAACATATTCAAATACTGGAAGACTAAATGGAGCAGCTATTATTTTAGAGCAGAAACTGGAACGAAGTTTATTATATCTTCCTTGTCGACATCACATATGTGAAATTACATTACGCGCTGCATTTGAATCGAAAATGGGCAATACATCAGGAGTAAATGTTCCATTATTTGTGAGATTCAAGAATGACTGGAATTCCTTGAATAAGAATAATTTTAAAGCAGGCATAGATGATCCCAACGTTCATATACAATTAAATGATGTGAAAGCGGAATTAGCGGGTTTTTGTAACAACGAATTGGCAAAAGAACATGCTCGTGATGACTACAAAGAATTATTGGAAATTACTCTAATTTTTTTGGGCATGATACCAACTGAAAATGTCCACTTCCGCCTGCCGGGGCCTATGCATCATGCTCGCTGGATGTCCAAAGCCATTTATGTATTGAAAGTATTTATCTTTCGGGAGGAATTTAAGTTAACAGCACAAGAACAGAAGAATTTACGGGACATTTGCATTTTTGTCGTAAGATTTTATGTGAAAATTTGGTTCCATTGCACAAAAGCTGCTAAAGCACCACAGCTGGATTTCAACTATTTACGAGATATTTATTTGTACAAAACACATGACGAAAAGTTGGCGATGGCTGTACTGAATAAAATATGTGGCCAATTGTGGTATTTATCCGACGAAAGCATCGCATTCTCTTTTTTCGACGAAAACGTCTCTAGTGCGAAGAAAAGAAGAATGGTGCAACAGTTGGATATGAAGAGGGATGTAGAGGCCGAGTCAATTAAGCGCGTCGAGTTGAAAATTGATGATGTAAAAACATTTATTACGAAACAACTAGCAGATTTTGTTACACCAAACACTGGCGATCTTTTTAAAAGGTTCAATATTTCTACAGATTTCTTGAACAAAGATCCGGATATGTGGCCTCGGGATGATAATTTCAAGAACGGAATGAAGATTATCAGTCAAATAAAATTCGTAAATGATATCGCAGAACGTGGTGTTAAATTAATACAAGATTATAATAAGAAATTGACAAGAAATGAAGATGACATGCAATATTTACTACAAGTCGTAAAGGACTACACACAGAAATTTCCAACATATACCAAAACAGCCTTAATAGGTAGAACATCAACTTAGATTGATTATTTTAATACTAAAAATTAATTTATAATATCATTGTATAGAAGAAACATTATGCATTAATAATAAAAAAAAATATAGTAATAATTTGACTTGTTTTTATATTTTGGAAATTTGGCAATAATCTCGCTATTTGTTAACCGATTTTCGATATCTTTGATGTTTTGGAAAGGTAATTATCTCTTCTATTGACCGCAACTTTTATTTAGTCTGAGAATTTTTTTTAAATAATTTTTCTGTTCGTTTGAAAGTGAAAAATCGAAAAAAATACCGTTTTTATCGAACTTCGCGCTCAAGTCGCGACCTCTAAACGACCTTCGATCGACCAAATATTTTTTCTGTTTTAGTTTTTAGCATAACCTCACATTTCTAGGGGGTGTCCCGTTAGAAATTGGAACTTCCGAAAATTTGGACCACCCTAATATATATACTTAAATATTTTTAATGTATATGTAATATCGTTTACCACTTTTAAAATTTCCACCTGTAATTTTCTAAATGTTTCTGAAGAAATCTGCTAGTTCTCTATTTGCTGTGCAATACAATCAAAAAAAAGTCGCACAGTTCATTTTGGTGGTTCCACAGGCCGGACAAATGCACTCTTTGCAAGTTTAATAGTCCGAAAATTTCTTAGCTCACTGAATCCAACAAGGCGTCAGCTTTAGCCTTAGACGGCTTTTAACACTTGATGAGCTACTAGAGCTGGTCGTATTTTGAAAATTAGAGAAGTCTGAGTTATTCGATATTGATGCTTTTGTTAGTTCTTCATCTGTTGTCGTAAAAATAATTGAAACATGTTTCCGTGGGAAATGTCATGCAAAATACATGTATTTTATTTCATAGAGACAAGTGCATTCTAATTTTGATGCATGTATAATTATGCACATCTGTTTCCTGAATAATAATGCATCAAAAATGGAGATTCCTTACACTAAGAGCGTGTTTCAATTGGTTTAAATACTGTATAAAACATTAAAAAGTTAAAATTTGAGGTGAATAAAAATGTCAAACTTTTTATCCTCTTCAATAGCTGATACAATTTTTATATAGAAAGCATTTGGGTGACAAAAATCTTTGTTTGCAAACAAAAATTTTCCATGTAAAAATTTTGAGAAAAATTGCAATGATATATATGTAAACTGACCATAATTGACTAATATATATTTAAAAATATTTATTTTACATGTTTTCATTTTTAAATTTGCTATATATGTTCACAATTACACATAAAATAAGCAACAATGTTACTGTCAAAAATTTTAACTAGTTGAAACAGATAAAAAGTTAAAAAAAAATACCACAAATAAATTTTTAGCTTTTTAACTTTTTATGCGGTATTTAAACCATTAAAACACGACCTAATAGTTTACCAAGCAAATCTAGTTTCCTTTGAGGTTTCTATTTGTCACTGAGCAATATGGCAATAGAAAAGTCATTTATGACAATTTAAAAGTCAATTAAATGTCAATTCTGGCACTTTTGTCAATGCCTACTCCATTGGTGTTTAAAACTGAACGAGGACAAAAGAAATTGTGGTGTGTCTTGAGTTCTCATTTAAGAAATCATTAATTACGTTTCCATGGACCGAGTTGAGGGTTTCGTTGAGTTTCATCGAGTTAATAACATGGCAATCCCTATCGTTTCCATGTTAAATTTGTTTTGACGGTTCATGCGGTGTTATGTATTGTCAGTTTTTTTCTATTTTGATCCGTTTCGTGAATATTTTAAACCGTGTTTTTTTAACTATATTTTCTCTTTATATTATATATATTTTCTGAATACTATAAATTTTCTTTTCACAGATATAATCTCATTTAACCCAACTACTTTCGTCGAGTTAAGGAGGATTAAAAAATTTAACGAAAACTCTATATCCGACTCGTTTCCATGATGAAATAATCTAAGATAATCCCGGTTAACTCTGTCATGGAAACACAGTAATGGTCTCAAAAGTATAGTTATGAAACCAGTAGTCTGTCTAAAGCATTACAGAGAGTTTTTTAATTTATAGTTACGACTATGAAAACAAATAACTTATAAAATATATTATGTAGTTGAATTAACCTTCATAATCCTGTTAATTTTCCAACCTCCAGTTCAACACGCAGTGGAACGAATAAAAAAAAATGTTGGTGTGCAAAACAAAAGATAAAGCAAATTCAAACATGAACTTTTTTGATAAATTTGGATATCCCAATGATTTTTGGCCGAAATCGGTCCACCGGAAGAGACGGCTTCCATTGGAGCATTTTCAGTTTTTGCAAATATTTGGAATAGTATACAGCATTTAAGAGAAAAACGATAGCACACTAAAAAATTCTAAATTAAATTTGCAATAATAATAGACCAAGTAATTTTTCCAAAATTTACCAAGAAATGACATTTTTTGACAAGAAACTAATTTTCAACAATAAATCGGTCCAGTACATCCCAGACGGATTGATTTATAGGTATACTTCAGACTTATCTTTTTCTACAAATTGCAAGATCCCAGTGACTGTTTGCCAATATCGATTTACCAGAAGTGGTCGTGACCACATGATATTAACCACATCAAGTATACAGATCACAAAATGTACAGTTCTTTGAATCACCCCAAATCCAGAGCTCAAGTTGGCTTGCAGTTACCACAAGAAGTGCCTATACATATTTCTGGTTCCGCCATTACATATATATATTTTGTACAAAAAAAAAAATTTGTGGGTGAATTTTGTAATCTGGGGCTCTATTATTGAACTATTACGAACATTTTTGGCACCGAGCTAGTGTCAAAGTATAACGAAAATCTTAAAATGGTATTCTTAAAATTAGATTTCTAAAATTTTCGCAACGGAACGTTACTAAAATTTTCGTAATAGTTTTTCGTTCCTTATTTCATTTTCGTAATAAAATTATTTAGATATTTTTTTAAATAATCATAGTTAAAACACAATAAAGGTAGTAAAAAACGTGATTTCATTTTTTTCTTTATTAATATCGGTGATCATTTGGAAAAATTGGATTAATTTTTTAGAATTACCACGGTTTTAATTTTTTTAAGTATTAATGAAACATTGATAATATATCGTGTTATGATCAATAAATTTTTAGGTTTTTTTAGATTTTTTTTTTTACTATGGATAGTGGCATTCGAGGTGGATATCACATCACGTTGAGCCTAAATTTTATTTTTAATGAGATGAGTTCGCTTGAGTGAATAGCGTCGACCACTTCATGTAATGAGCGACTAACTGAAGGCTGACTCAGTAAAACATTTTTATTGTTTGTTTTTTGTTTTTGTAAATTTTGAAGCACACTTTATCCAAAATTAATAAAATATGTACATATTTTGAAATATGTTTATTATATAGTACATACCTTTATTTCAACACTTAGAACAAACACCCGACATGGTGTAAGGATATGTGGATACAATGTTTCTACCACCACTTCCGCAATTTCCCTGTTTACTCGAAACAGCTTTTTAAATAGTGTATCCGGCAATTCAAAACAGTCGACCAACTGTTTGACGGTTTGACTCCCAAATATCACCAATACTCGTCCCAGATTATTCCAGCTCAGTCAATTGAAAAGGCCATTCTAAATGGCCAGCTCCAGTCATTATTAAATATAAGACTAAAACAAGACACGATAACCATAATAATGTATATTATGTATATCGCACATCAGTACGAAATGTCATTATTTTTTCTTCCCCTCTGTCTTATTTTCGTAATTGTTTCAAGAATAATATTCTTCATTACGATTACGAAAATAGTGTTACGAAAATTGTAGGTACCGAAAATGTTCATAATAGTTCAAGAATAGAGCCCCTGATTACTTATTTTGTATCTTACAGCTCAGCATTGTGTTTTATATTATTTAGAGTACGAGTACAGTAGAGAAAAATTAAAGATGATAATTTAATGTGCAGATTAAATTTAGAAGCGATTTTCATATTTAAAATTGTATGTTTAATTAAAATAAAACAAATGCGGCCAGGTCATATTGGCATGCATAAACCCATTTTAATTATATTACCATATACAAAATTCTTTCTACATACATATATTTTGCATATTTTTATAGCCCAAGCATTAAAATCATATTTATACAAATAAGCATATCATCCAACCGCAAAGTTTGTATACATACATACATATACATATATATATATATATATATATATACCTATATTATGCTGTTTTAAACATATTATATAAATATTAAAATATGTATAAACATATCATTGTTTGCTAAATAATGCATACACATATACATACTCATATATACATTAAAATGAATAAAGCTTTTTTCTGCCAAAACAATATAACAACAAAACTCGTAAATTTATGAAAAGCTCTGTGGAAACAAGGTATACGTATATCACTCTCGACATAAAATAAAAAACAAAAAAAACTAATATGATGCACCTTTAACATATAATGCTGTCTATCATATGTTTATGCTAAATATTATGTTTATGATTATAATGTTAAGGTATATTGTGTATGTAAAATTCCAGCAAAATCCATTACCACCTTAACGGGTATATACCTAAAAATATACATTTTATACTACATATACACGATGCGTGTGTAACATAAAGCTTTACCTCTAATGCTTTTGGTGAAGATTTTTATAACAACGATGAATGTATACGGAACTAAATGCTAAACTATGAAAAATTAATTTTTTTAATTAGATATTAATAAGGTGTTATTTTTAAATATATAATAAATTTTGAAATTTATTACAACAAAAGCAACAGCTTTTAATAATCGTTTAACGTTTAAAAGTTTCCTTGTTTTGATATAACATTATGCTAAGTTGAATATGAAATTTTGTTATATTACATCGTTAGAATTGGTCTGGATCTGATATATTATATAATTTATATTTACGTTAAGGTTGGAAAATTATTAATAAATCGAATTCAGGTTGGAGAAGTTTTGTTCTACTTTTAAACGTTGAAAGCAGAACAATTCTTAACTTTTTGAAAATGATTTTGATGGATAAACTGCAAATTTTGATCTATGATTTGAAATTTATTTCTTTGCACAATTAAGCTCTTTAGAAAAAATCAAGTTCAGTATGGTTTTTTGATTGAAACGAACTGCCATCCCTCAGGCACGCACGTTGAAGTATACACCATTACTTACTCGTAGCTTTATTTTTCTAAGTTTTTTTTTTGGTTATGGAATTTATTAATTTTCCGATCATTTATTAATTTTTCTAATTAATTAAAACTGCCCAGCTCCAACAGTTTCTACTAAACTACAACCAATATTGTTGGCACTTGCTGGATCTACGTCTACCTCCAATTAGCAACGTAATCCTGGGCGATTCACAAACATCACACAATATACAGATCGTAACAGCTGTCTAATCGTTAATCAATAATCAAACAGCTTCAAAATTGACAAAACATTACAAAAGGTGACGGAAATTACAACTACGCCTCAGGATGGTAAAAATACGTTACAAAACATTGTAACAGCTTAATTATCTAAAATAGTATTTGAAACACCTTCATGAAGCTAGCCCGATTTATCGGCCCCAAATTTTAATTTTTAATACACAAATTACAAATGTAAAACGATTTGTGTCACTAGAACTGCTTTACAGTTGTGGCTTCTAAATATGATAAAAATAATAAAAACAAATGTATAACTGCTGAACCATCAAAGTTAAAAAACAATTAATAAGTCAAGTTTTCAAAAAAAATTCTAAAAATGATATCAGTGGAATTATGTGAACTAAATTCAGCTTGAGAAAAAGTTTATCTGGAATAACTTGGATTGTATACGATTAAATCTTGACTCATAAACTAGCACCTGACGGATTGACAAAACAGAAAATTATGGATGCTTGCAAGGCCAACCAAATTGAAAAAATCGTAAACTACTCATCACTGATGTAGGATTTCAAAGATACACATAATGGTAAACTAGATTTTTTTGTAACAGAACACTTGTCGTCCTACGAACAAAATTTACATTTGAAGGCAAAAAAAAAAAAGAAAGAAAATAAGTTGATTGCCATTGTATGGGTTCAAAATATTAATGTCTTAATTGGAAAAATAATTAATTCTAAAATAATAAAAATTCACTTGGAATATTTTATAAGTAATTTCGTTAATAATGTAATTCATGATTAACTTAACTTGTCTATAATAACTTGTTACTGGATGAACTGGGTCAGGACCGCAAGGTTGCACACAAGCTTTTTTAAAGGTAGCGCAAACCAGTCGGGAGGGTACTGTTAACCCGCGTATACAACGGCAGTCTTACAAAATCAACTCCATGTGTGTGCCACAAAAAATAAATTTAAATCAAACAAGAATTAATTTACACAAATAAAGAAGCTTAAATAATTCTATGAACATCATATCGCGTTTTTATCGCCCAATCAGAATTTGATCCGTTACCACACATGGAAAGTGTGGAAATTGTAAAATCAATCTTCACTAGATCATTTACATTCATTAGAAAGTATAACTCAGTGCAATCAGCTTTAAACAACTCTTCGACCAGCTAAAAGAAAAATTAATTTAATGGTTTATCTTTAATTTTTTTACCAATTAATATCCCGTTTGTAGGCTAATAGTCCGCCGGTGATAATCTTCGTTCGGACGAACTGAGCATTTCCAGGAGCCACCAGTCAGCTTTTTAACATTTAAAAATACCCTTCAGTAAGATTCTGGAATGTGGTTGATACAAAAAAATTTGTTTTCTTCAATAGATGATGATATACTCCTAGTTTCTTAAACACAACTGCGCGGTACGAAAGAATCTCAATTCAACCTATGTCGTTGGTTTTATATTGTCATTCGTTTTTGTCCAATTCTCAATTGGATTTATATGTTACTAGCTGACCCGGCGAACTTTGTCTCGCCCCAAATTACTTCGTCCGAGCAAACACTTTTGACCTTCACAAAAATTGAATTTATTGAGAGAAAAATCAAACAACTCAACTCAATTCTCAATAGACGTTTGAGTTAGACGATTGAGTGGCCATTCCATTCACTTTTTTACCGAATTCAACACTAAATTAGGTGTATGGTTGCGTTCGTTCATTCGGTCATTTGTTCGACCAATCATTTTTTGTACAAAAATCCAGAATCGTCAATTTTGAGCAATATGATTGGTGGAAAAAATTATCAGAATGAGCGAACGAACGCAACCATAAAGGCGGCATAATGTATTGAAAAGTGAATAAAAGGTCGATTCAAACTTAGGCATCTATCGAAAATTTAGTTGGTTTTTGCAAATTGACTTTGTGATTTGTTAGTCGTCATAGCAAACGCCAAAAGAACCGGGAACTGAATGCACTTGTTTTTATATATATAGAAAATAAGATTGTCAAAATTCTACACAACTTACATTTATAGTAGTATGCAACCAACGCCATCTATTGAAAATAATCCGAAGTGGCTGTTTAAATGAATGCTCATTGTCAAAATACAATTTTCATCGGTGGTGTTAAGTGTATTTCCATACAAAATTCCTCTACAAAACGCAATTTTCGATTTTCCGATTTTTTTTTTTTTTGATTTTTCGGCTTTTCATTTGGTTTCGATTTTTTTCGTGTTTACGGATTTTGAATTTTGGATAAAAAAACAAAGTAGCAGTTTGGATGTAGCCTTCGGTGGGAATCGAATTCAGTACCTCCCAATTCAAGCGCCGATGCTTTAACCACTGCACCACCTGTCTCATAAAAATTGTATACACAAAATTCATATGAAAATGGCTTTTTATTTGATTTTTCGGGTTTTTAGACTTTTCCGGTAAATTTTTTCAAAATTTTCTTTCGTAAGAACCATCTCCTTGCAATTGCGAACACAATAAAAAAAAGTTGAGCCAAATCGGTTCAGCCGTTCTCAACTGATGCGCGCACATACATTTTTTGCACCATTTTTATAGATATAGAAGAAGATAGAAGAAGAAGATAAGATTGTCAAAATTCTACACAACTTATATTTATAGTAGTATGCAACCAACGCCATCTATTGATAATAGTCCGAAGTGGCTATTTAAATGAATGCTCATTGTCAAAATACAATTTTCATCGGTGGTGTTAAGTGTATTTCCATACAAAATTCCTCTACAAAACGCAATTTTCGATTTTCCGATTTTTTTTTTTTGATTTTTCGGTTTTCATTTGGTTTCGATTTTTTTCGTGTTTACTGATTTTGAATTTTGGATAAAAAAACAAAGTAGCAGTTTGGATGTTGCCTTCGGTGGGAATCGAATTCAGTACCTCACACTCCAAGCGCCGATGCTTTAACCACTGCACCACCTGTCTCATAAAAAATGTACACACAAAATTCATATGAAAATTGCTTTTTATTCGATTTTTCGGGTTTTTAGACTTTTCCGGTGAATTTTTTTAAAATTTTCTTTCGTAAGAACCATCTCCTGGCAATTGCAAACACAATAAAAAAAGATTAAGCCAAATCGGTTCAGCCGTTCTCAACTGATGCGCGCACATACATTTTTTGCACCATTTTTATAGATATAGAAGATTTATTTTAGTTCTTTAATAAAACTAATCTTGGAAACTTCAACAAAAACAATTTCACCATTACACAATAATCAACTTTTTTTTAGTTATACGAAGGTTTTTGTTGTTTTTGTTTATTATACTTCCATTTAATTACAACCACTATAACAGCACATTAAAAGATGCACTTAATATTTTTTACACAATTTTACATATATTTGGTACATTAAAACCTTACAACTTTTGATTAATTTATTTTACATACAATATTTTAAGATTTTATAATTTAGTGATCGACTGTCCAACCCAAAAAATCATCGTCTCCCAATTCATCTTTTCACGCGCATCAACAAAATCTAAGTCACGAATACTTTGATCAAGCCACCATAATCATGCTGTTTTTCGTTTGTATATATGATAGATAGTATTTATGTATTAACCCATCTCAACTATTATTACTCAACCAAAATAAAATTCCGGTTATATGAGTTAAATCTTAATTGTTTGCTACCACTATCTGTACGTAAGAAGTAATTACATCCACCATAAATAAAACCTAGCCAACACTTAGGCGCAATAGATTTTTACTACAACTGGCCTTTGTTTAACGTTGTACAGCCGATCGTTACAAACTTTTCCCTTTTTTATATTTTTGTTTTTATTGATGTCAAATACTTGTTTGTATAATCAAAATGTGAATGGCTTGAAAACCAAACTAAATCTATTAAACATCAAGGTGAGGGTGTGGGTAACTGCATCAGGGAAACTTTCAAATTTCTAAATGAAACTATGCATACTGATTAAGCCTAATTTGTGCTAATTTTTTTTTTTTTTTTTTTTTTTTTAATTTTTATAGTTTTATTTTATAAAGTCCCATAGAATACATTCATTGTGAACAGAAAATAGTACAGCATAAAAATAAAACTAGATAGTGAGCTCCTGTTTTAACATGTCACGGAGTCACGATTCTTATGTAAAAATAATAAAAAACAAAAAAAAAAAAAAATATATACAAATTAGAAAAAAAAAAAAGTAAAACTAAAATTAAAAATAAATCTAAAATTAAAAGTAAAAAATATAATTTAAAAAATTTAAAAATAAACAAAAGAAAATAACAAAATTTAAACCGACCAAACGGCACAGTGGTTAAAGCTTTGGCGTTTGGATCGGGAGGTACCGGGTTCGAATCCCGATATGGGCAGGGTGCAAAAGGGATTTTTCATCATTTAATTACGATCGATGATGGAAATTAACACAACTATGACCCCCTGTCGCAGTGCACAACTCAAGGGCCGACCCATCTTCCATGTCAGTACTATAGGCTGGCATGGAGCTATGCAATGTGCAGATGGTTCTACGTAAATCGGATCTATAGCCGTACGTCCTCGATTTGGCAAGCAATGCGTAAAGTAGGACGGTAAAAGTGAACTGCGAAAGAGTTAGGAGTGCTTCGGCCCCAGAATAGATTGCATAGATTAAAACATAAAAAAAATAATAAAAATTTAAGCAATATTTGCGCATGGTTTGAATATTCGATACAAATTTGTCACCTAACTTTTTTCATTCGTTATAAATAAAAGTAGCTTATGTTAAACTTCAATGTCATTTATAGAGAATAACCATTCTTTCAACAAGTTTATAAACAATCTAAAAGTGCCCGCAGATGCAATAGAGGTTGGTAGAAGGCTATAAAACTTCGGTACAGTGTAAGAAAAGAAATTCTTGAAATGCTCTTTAAATGGTTGCGGAATACTAATTCTATTTCTATTACGAAACAAGTATGGTTCACTATATATATTCATTAAACGATTCCCGCTTATTAAATAATACATTTTTAAAACTTTAAATACATATAGATATCGCAATGGTAATATTTTATAACTTAAAAACAATGGGAAAGATGGTGTAGTTCTTGGTAGATGGTTCATAATTCTATAAGCACACTTTTTTGTATCAAGTCAATATTGGTTTGATGTTTGACCAATAAATTCCACCCCAACATGTTAACCCGTACTGAAGATGAGAATCGATCAATGCATAATAGAGACATTTTAAGAATTCGGAGCTGCAGATATTACGCAAATGGAAAACTGATCTTAAAGCACGACAGAGTTTTTGTTTTAAAATAATCACGTGATTCTTAAAGTTAAGCTGTGAGTCAAGATTTAAACCTAAGTATTTGAACGAACTAACTGCTTCAATGGATACACAGAGATTAATGCAATTATAGTCATTGCACGACAATGAGTGATAAGTCACTGAACCAGGAATAGTGACAGGACTACTCAAATTAAAGTTCATAATTTTAGACTTGCAGCTAAGAACCATGAAATGAACATAGAACCATTTTTTTAGTAATTTCAGTTCACACTTAATGTCATAATTTAACGAATCCATATTAGAATTGGAATATTGCAACGCGACATCATCGGCAAAGGCGACAATATTACCACGCAAATCAAGATCAAAAATAGAATTACAGTAAATCAAAAAAAGTAGAGGTCCCAGCACAGATCCTTGACGAACCCCATCATTAGCCATTTTTTCGTCGCTACGGACATGATTTATACATACACTCTGAACTAGATTACACAAATAGGATTCAAATAGAGAAAGTGCCACACCCCTAATACCTATATGCGATAACTTTTCCAGTAACACTTCATGATTAACGGTATTGAAAGCTTTTGTAACATCTATAAATAGAGCACAAACCTTAAGGTTAATATTCAAATTGTCGTGAACGGGCCTTAAAAATGAAACAAGAGCCAGTTCCGTTGATGAATATTTAATAAAACCATATTGGAGTTTATCGAGAAAATTGTTTTTATCTAGAAAACTCAATAATCTGGATTTAATAATTTTTTCAAAAATTTTTGAGAATGTGTTCAATAAGGTGATAGGACGTTAATTGTTGGGGTCCGAACGTGAACCTTTCTTAAAAAGTGGTTGCACGATACCTACTTTTAATTTATCAGGAAACACACCTTTACCAATACACAAATTGAAAACAAACGCTAAGACAAGTGCTATACTAAAAATTACTTTTTTAACCACTACATTAAAAATTTCATCAATACCGCACGAGTTTGTATTTTTGAGTTCATATACGGCTGAAACAATTTCCAAATCATTGATTGAAAAAAAAAAATAAATTGGAGCTATTAAACCGAGTCAAAACCATATTATTGCGAACAGTATTTTCGACAGTCGTACTTTCTTGTGTTTCGTTAAGAATGACGCTTGGTATATTAATAAAATGATCATTTAGCACATTAGAAATTTCATTATGATCCGTAGTGAAATTATTCTCACCAAATTCTAAAGAAGTAATAGTTTCTGAAACGGGAACATCGTTGAATACACTATTTACAACTTTCCATTTTGATTTCATATCTGAAGCTGAAGACATCTTATTTTTAAAGTACGTTTCTTTAGTTTTCGGTATCAAGGTTTTAATTCTGGAGTTTAGCGTATCCACTTTTTTCTTTAAAGAGCTGTTGTTACGATCATCAATTAGCTTCTTAGATAATCTGTTCCGGAGATTAATCAAATTTAATAAGGTGTCAGATATCCAAGGCTTAATTTTCCAGTTTCTACGTTTAACTTTAAACACCGATTTATGTTTATTTAAAATTGAAGTGAATATTTCAACAAAGTTGGAATATGCTATATTCGGATCATCAGAATTCCAAACTGAACACCAATCATATGTACTTAAGGATATCGCTAACTCAGTAAAATCTACCTTCGTTTTAAATAGCTTTTTATATTTACGAATATTCTTAACTTTGTTGACCATTTTCAAATTCAAAATAATTGTGTTATGATCAGTTATGAATAATTTAAGATTTCGAAGTTCAATAGTAAACTTTTGGTGATCGGTTACTGCAAAAACGTGATCAATACAAGTATTAGAACATGGTCGTGTTACATCATTTACAAGTGATTGCATACCAAAAGAGGCACATAATAATAAATAATTATCTTTTAACTGAGAATCTTTCATTAGATCAAAATTAATATCACCAAGCAGTATTTTATGTTTAGAAGAATCGGAGTTTAGGAAGTCGTTCAACTCTCTCAAAAATTCTTCAAATCTGTAGGAATAGGAATGCAACCTATAAACCAATACGAAGCAATATTTAACTTTACCAAAAGTAATGACAATTTTCAAAACATCGGCAGATGAAAATGCTAACAAAAATACTTGACAATCCAGCGTAGACTTTACAAGTGCCGCCACACCACCAGACCTATATTGATTATAACAATTCGCATAGAAAGTATAGCCATCCAAATTATAATCTGAAATTTCAGAACTGGAGATCCATGTTTCAGTCAAATTTTTTTTTTTTTTTTTTTTATTTAAATTATTACAACTGAATATAATTCATCTAGTAATTTTTCTTTCTTAATTTAGTCACTTGTGAATGCCAGCTCCATTTATAGGTTATTTACTGAAGTAGTCTTTGCTCTGGTGTTCTTAATCCATTAAATCAATTGGTTTCGTTCTCTGCAATTGTCTTACTGCATGTGAAGTGTCCAACATACCACGAAGCTCTTCATTTACGTGTTGATAGATACGTTGTCCATGAATTACTGCAAACTTTTTTATTTCTTCTTGGACCGTCGGGATATTAAGGTCCCTATGAAGGTCATCATTCCTAATGTACGACGGAGCGTTAACTATACCACGTAGCACTTTGTTTTGAAAAGTTTGTATTATTTTGGTGTTGGTTTTCTTTGTACAGCCCCAGAGCTGTATTCCGTAAGTCCATACAGGCTTTAGCACCTGTTGATACAATAGCAATTTATTTTCGGTTGACAATTCCGAATTTTTCCCGAGAAGCCAATACATTTTGCGATATTTGATATTAAGCTCATCTTTCTTCTTTCTAACGTGCTCTTTCCATCTGAGCCTGGTATCTAGCATTATTTGCATACGGAATCTGCAGACCTTTACTGATTACAGGTTTGTAACTGACTTTTAGATTGGTAAAATTCATATGCGTGGATTTCGATTCATTGAGCCCGATACGCCACATTTTTGTCCATTTTATGATTTTGTCACATGCTTCTTGGAGTTTCGTTGTCGATTCCTCGACAGTGTCTCCTACTGAGAAAACTGCAGTGTCATCAGCAAATGTTGCAATGGTAACATCATTTAATTGAGGTAAATCTCTGGTGTATAGCAGGTAAAGAATAGGTCCCAAAACACTACCCTGCGGGACTCCTGCCGAAATCTTTTTTAGCTCGGAATATTCATCTTCATATTTCACCCTAAATTGGCGATTCTCTATGTATGATTTTAAAATCATATAATATTGTTTTGGTAAATCTCTATGTAGTTTGAGGAGTAAACCTCTGTGCCACACCTTACCGAGGGCCTGCGCCACATCTAAGAAGATACTAGAACAAACCTTTTTCCTTTCTAATGTATTCTCAATGACATCTGTAAGCCTATGAACCTGCTCAATAGTTGAGTGTTTCTCGCTGAAACCAAACTTATATTCTGGGATAAGGTTTCTTTGTTCTATGGTTCTTTTCAATCTTTTGAGCAACAGTCTCTCAAACAATTTCGCTAGTGTTGGTAGAATTGAAATTGGCCGGTAGGATTTTCTATCATCCGGTGGCTTGCCCGGTTTCGGAATCATTATTACTTCTGCTACTTTCCACTGCATTGGCACATGCTTTTTCCTGAGAATCGCATTGATTATGTGCAGTAATTTACGGGTACATTTTTCAGGCAGCTCCTTTACTATTTGCCCTGTTATCAGATCATAACCAGGAGCTTTCTTTACTTTTATGTTCTTAATTTCAGCTTTTAGTACTTTTAATGTTACAGGCCTGATCTCTTCAAAATCAGTTATTCTGGGCGTATCATCAGTGTTTTCGTCATTGGTCTGCTGACCTAGAGGTTGAAATGTTTCTTCAAGATGTTCAGCAAACAGGTCAGCTTTATCTTTCGCACTTCTAGTCCATTTCCCATCGTTTGTTTTGATTGGGGGGATCTGCGTTTTTGGTCGTTTTAACCCTTTTGTTGCTTTCCAGAGGGAATAGTCGGTATTTTTAGTTGGAGCTAGGGAACAAAGGTATTTTTCAATTGTTTCATTTTTCACTTTTTTTATGAATGCCTTAAGTTTGATGCACGAGTTGTTTAAGGTGGTTTTATCTTGCGGCGCACGCGTAGTCTGCCATTTCTTTCGGGCTTTTCGTTTTTCCTGCACTAGTTCTCTTACTTCTATTGGGTAAATAACGGAGTTTTCTTTCCTGGATGATAATTTGGGGGTGGACTCCCAAGCCGACCATTGTATGACATCACGGAGCTTGTCTAGTTCTTCTTCTATTTCATTTTCACTTTTGATTGGCACTTGAAGTTCTATTTTTTCCTTTACCAACTGCCTAAACAGTTTCCAATTTGTTTTGTTGTTTGTGAGCTGAGGTGAATTTGTTTTTTCTATTACATTTTCACTAACCGTCATAATAACAGGAGAATGATCAGATGTTAGACTTTCATCATTTTCTAGGAAGATGTAGCGTTCCGATATGGCTTTAGTGATGTAGAAATCTATTAGATCTGGGATTTTGTTAAGATCAGTTGGCCAGTACGTTGGTTTCCCTCCTGAGTAAAATTCACAGTTTGAGTATTGGCCAGCTGCAAGTAACTCTTTGCCTTTTGGAAAGGTTAATCTTGAAACCCAGAAGGTATTTTTTGCATTAAAGTCACCTCCAATAATGAAGTTACTTCCTTATTTCCGGAACAAGTTAATGTAGTCTTCTTTCTTTAGCTTATACCGTGGGGGGCAATATATCGCAGATATATTACAGGTGTTGTGATAACTAAATTTAACCGTCACGGTGGTTACTTGCATGGATTCTTTTTCTATTTTTAATTCTTCATGATGTTTGATATTATCTCTAATAAATATAGCTGACCCTCCTCTTGCTCGTTCTGCAGGATGGGTGGTATGGTAACAAGTATATCTCCCGATTGATACGTAGGAGCTGCTGGTAAGATGTGTTTCTGATATTAAGCATATATCAATTTTCTCGGTTTTTAAAAATAGTTCTAATTCTTCTAGGTGTTATGTTAGTCCGTTTGCATTCCATATGGCTATTCTTAATGAGTAGTTTTGATGTCTGGTTTCTGCTCCGGAATTATGAATTGAACTATTTATTGCATACATTATTTATGTTTAACTATTTTGGAGCTTGGTATTTCCAGCAGATTAAGTCTATCCAGATTTAACTTATTTAGCTTATTCTGTTCCTCAAGGCTCTTTAAAATTGCTTGGACAGCGTTTTTGAAATTTTTAGTACCGTTGGTCTCATTTTCTTTCGAATTTGAAGCGGCCTGAGCATATGTGCAATTCTCCCTACGCATAGATGCTTCATTTCTTGCTCGATCCTTGTTTGGATGACTTAGAGGGGGTTTGCGTACCTGATCCCTCATTTTCTGTAGCTTCTTGGCAACGTCACATCCTCGGTAGCTTGCTGGATGTTGCCCATAACAATTTATACATTTTGCTGGTTCTTCTTTAGATAGTTTGCAAGTTTGTGTTGGGTGCTTTTCAGCACATTTCACACATCTTGGATCGCGCGCGCAATATCGTTGCGTATGGTTATAGCCTTGGCATTTTTTACATTGTACTATTCTTGTACTGCCTCTTTTAATAGCTTCGATCTTTACTCGCATGTTGAGTATGCCAGTTATATTATAAAAATTTTTTCTATTTGCTCCGATTTATCAAAGGTTAGCATGAGCAGGGGAAGCCCTCTTTTTGAAACGGGTTCTAGTCGGTTCTCCCCGCTACGTCTCTCTTTTTTAATAATGTTCACGGCATCAAGGATTTTAAATCCTTTATTTTCTAGGTCCTCCATTATTGAATTAGTTTCACAGGTTGGATGAAGTCCTCTTGCCATGACCTTGATGGGACGATCGTTTTTATTTTCGTACGTGTACCACTGATATTTTTCCATATTCAGCTTCATTGACAAGTTTCTGTATGCGTTTGGATTTGAAGTGTTAATCTTCCATACATTATTGTTCAGAGCAGTAATTTTATACTCTTGTTCCGTAACATTACTCATTACACTTTGGATTTCTGAGTAGTTGGTTACTCCTACTATAACAATCGGTGTTGGGGCTTTTACCTTTGGCTGTGCTTCATTTTGTTGAGCTGGTTGAAATTTGAAATTGGAGATACTAAGAATATTAAATAAAATGAAAATGGAAAATGACGAAACAAAATAGTACAGTGAATACGTAAACGTAAAAAAAATGTTAATGAATGTGTAATGATAATAATCAAAAAAAGCAAAATTTATATGAAATCTAACAACGCCAAATGTTATTGTGAAGTGAAGTATAAAATATGTAGCACACGATTATATGTGATTTAGTGATAGCTCGTTAAATAAATAATAGTACACTGTAAAAATATTTATAGCACCTGTATAACCAATTAAAATTACTACAGAATTACTGTAGTGTGAACTCAAACCAGACCAATAAATAACAATTTCTATAGATTTCTGGTGAGTATGTAATAAAAATAAATAAATAAATATAAAACATTCCGAAATAAATATAAAAATATGTACAACGCCATCTAGTAAAATTAATAAAATAATCAATTTATGGTGATTATAGTAGTGCAAACGGTACATAAAGTTCACAATCAGCATTTATTTGCGGAGATTCCGTAACAATAAAAAATATATATATTCTAAAAGTACTATAAACACATTCACAATGCACTCTATTGACACTGCACAATTGAACAATGCACAATTGACAGTAATCATAATCAAAACAAAATTATAAACATAAAAAACTAAATTTTAAAGGTAAGTTTGAATTTAAATGAATTAAAAGAAGTTGTGATATACTTAAATATGCTTTATGTTCCTTTACCGGATGATGAACCATTTGGAGAATCATGATGAGGTGTAGTCTGCTTATCCAACCGAAAAATATCATTGAAACTAAAGATATGGTGGATTGTCGATTCAACTGTCTTGCGTAGGAATATTTTATCATCTTTGGCCCATAAATACTTGTAGCTGTGTGCACGTTGCAGTTTCTTGGCTTCATTACATAATTTTGATTGATATTTGGTGAAGTGTTTCATACCATAATATCCTGTTTGTGTAGCCGAGGTAGATGGACGACGATGCATTTTAAATTTAGTTAAGATATCATTCTTAATCTCAACAGAATTTAAGGTAATAATGTATGACTTTTTTAATTTTGATGACGAGTTTGGAGTATGATACATTTTTTTTATTTCAGTTATCTCCGCTTCACAATTAATGTGTCGAATGGCATCTGAGATGAATTTGGGGATATTAGGAACATCCATAGGCAAACCACCAATAACAATATTGTTCGCAATCTCTTTCTGTGAAGCGACATCAAGTTGCGCCTCCAATATATTAATGCGTTCTTCTTGCTTAGTATAATTTTGTTGTATCAAATTATATTTTTCAGCTAAGATTCCATTATTTGCAGCAATAGTTTTGAATTCGATTTTAATTGCATCAAACTCGTTACAGATGAACTCCTGAGATTTTTGGATGTCAGAGATCAATGATTTGACTTCCGCGAATTGTGTATCTATATGCATCATCAGGGTCCTGATTGTATCTTCAAATTTTTCATCAGATGTTTTCACTGTTTCTGTCGATGATGTTGCTGAAGGATCACGATTGGGGATGAATAACTTGGCACATTCAGAAGAACAAGCCCAATTAGATTCAGCTGCCTTTTTTATTTTAGCTGCTCCAATAATACCCTTACATGGTGGGTGGTACATTTTCTGGCAGTAGCCGCACATCACAACCGATTGTTTTTGTGATATCACCTTCTTGCATGAGGATGCAGAACAAACCAAGTTTAGATGGAAATTATGAGACTCCTCCGCATTTTCATAAAATGGCATTTTTGTGACAACCAAAATCCACTTGGTGCGAAATATTTTTTTTTTTTTTGTTACTTTTTATTTATTTATTTATTTTTTTTTTGTTTCTCTTTACGATATTCTTGGGAACATTTAAATATACTAGTTTTACTTAAATTGATTTAATTTTTATTCTTATTTTTATTTTTTGTTTGGTATTTATTTACGTCCGCACTGATGAACGACAAATTACGAACGAATTAGTGCTCATGGGAAAAAATTAGTGCTAGTCTAGGAGCTGAAAAAACGGGAAAAGAAAATTTAAATTGCCCCTGAAAGACGAAAAAAATAAAGCCTAATTTCTAGAAAAAATCAGAAATAATTTCAGCCTAATTTTAAAACTTCACAAAAGCGGCTCCGTCGACAAAATTCGTGCTTACCATAGAAATATGATTTTCATAAATTTTCATTTTTAAATTGAGGAAAAACAAACTAGCCCCTAAAAGATATTATATTGCGCATACAAAATACAGATGTATGTCGTTCAAAAAAATTGTTGTTGAACAACAAATTAAAAATTAGAAATAACTTATTATAGAATCAAAGAATTAGCATTTGAGATAGCATATGATATCTATATAAGTATATAAAACAAAGTCGGGTTAGTTACACCATTTATAACTCAAGAACGGCTGGACCGATTTTTATGATCTTTGTTTTGTTGGATTTGTCTTCGCTCCGAATTGCATAATAACTATTAAAACATCGGAAAAATTGACCAAAAAAAATTATCAAGAAAATTCTTTTTCTCATACATTTTGTATGGAATGGCTTTTATGATGATATCTAAAGAATGGATTCACTTATTTCGACGATTTTTTTTATTTTGTTCGTCTTAATACAGTGGTGGTTTAGGAAAAAAAGAAAAGTCGGAAAAACTTAAAAGGAAAACCCCAAAAATCTAATAAAAAACCATTTTTTATATGAATTTTGTATGTGTAGTTTGTATGTGACGAGTGGTGCAGTGGTTAAAGCTTCGGCGCTTGGGCTGTGAAGTACTGGATTCGAATCCGACTGTAAACTGCATGCATTTGTATTTTATTTTTTTTCCAATTTTTTTTTATTTCATCTACTTATCTATTATATCGATAAAATCCTCGTCCGAATTACGTTTTTATTGCGAATAGTAGATTTTGACAGCTCCAAAAAAAGTTTTTTCCGTTTGCGATTTTAATAATTAAATTTAATTTATTTTTGGTTTTGGTTATTTCATATTAGTTAAGTGGTTTGTGGTTTAGCATATGATATTAAAATAAGTGGTGGAATTTAGTGAAATAAGAGATTGTGTTGTGTGTGCCAAAAACAACAAGAAAATAGTACTTTTTTGCGTACAATCGTAGTAATTTGAGTGGTACAGAGTGTCCCAACACCAGACACCGGATTTTTTTTGGTTTTTTTGCATTTTTTTTTATTCTGTGGAATTCTATTTTCGATCGTCATTTTCAAACATTAAGTTCCCTTCGAAGATGTTCACTTTGTGAGGTTATCATAATTGTAATTGTGCGCACATCAATAATTGATTATGTAATTTTGGATTGTGTGATTAATTTTCCTGTATTATTTACAATGCCGCAAGCCAGAAGATCTAATCTTTCACCACGAAGACGTAATGCAATTAGACTTTGGACTATTGCGAATCAATCCACTGCAGATGAACAAGAAATCACACGGGAAGTACACCGCGTTAGTATGGTCTGACTTCGCGCTTCACAAAGACAAGCATAAAGAGAGGCAGTACGTCAAATGGCTCAGTTGGCAATGAGAAATCGTTGAGCTTTCGCACAGATCAACAACGTGACGTGATAATCTTCGACGCGCAAGAAGAAATTCTTCAAGTGTTGATTTGAATCGAATAGCGTTTCAATACGATTGCACAATTGACTACAACTCGCATCGTTTCATTCGAACTGGCCCAATAGTGGTTGTGTGCGACCATTACGGTGAATTGAAGTTCGCTGGCGAAACGCCTGGATTGTGCTGTCTCAGTGGCAAGTTGAGATTGCCATTATTGCCTGCGCCACTTGAACCGTTGCATTCATTGCTTCGTGGCGAGACACTAGAATCGTGACATTTTCTATCCAACACTCAAAGGTACAACGGATGTTTCCAAATGACTTCATGTGGAGCAGACATTATCGAAGGACGTGGATTCAATCATTCAACATTCAAGGTCATTTCTGCTCGAGAGAAAAAACTCAATCTAATTAAGCTAATAACTTTAAACAACATTTATTGATTTTGAGGCGGTACGAAGTTCGCCGGGTCAGCTAGTTTTTATAATAAATTAAGAAAATATATTTATTTAACAAAAAGTGGAATAGTATACCTACATTTAGGTTACAATGTTGTTGTGTGCCTATCTACAACAACAAATTGTGTACTTTATAGAAAATTATAAAATATTTTTTTTTACTTCAAAATATCAAACATGTAACGACCACCTTACCGACCTCCTAGGTTTTTTTTATTGTTGTAGGCCTTTTTTTACCTATAAAAGGATTAAACATGCATTTTTAATTTTAATTTAATATTTTTACTGTTGTCAAATTTAATAAAAATAATATTCCAAATGTTGCCAAATGTGATTCACAAAATATCTTCTTTATTTTCAAATTCCGTTTTCCTTATTTCTTATTTCATGACCTGTCAAATATTTGTGTTTCATGTTTTATGCTATAAATACAATAAACCTAAAACCACTGAACAAAATCAATGACCAAATGACAACTACTAAGAACTAAGGAAAGAAACCCAATGTACAATTAATATATCTGTGGTATTAAACAAAAAAAGGATATCTGCAGTTAATCACTACTTCAATTTATTCCACCGTTTGTTCTAAAATTTAAAGCTTCGTTCGATTATCTAATCCATTTTCCAAAATTTTCATTATTTTCCGAGAAACATTTGATCAAAATTGGTTATGTTAGGGTTACACAATAAATCGTTCCATAAAAACAGGTTATATTCAGGAAGGGGGTGTAACTAATTTTTTTCTAAAATTTTACCGTTCTAAATTTTAAATTCAGAACGATAAAAATTTGTAAAAAATTAGTTAACTCAACATATTGTTATGTTTTTGCCTTCTCACTCAAGGTTCGAATCACTGGATTGTGAATAAATACAACTGCTTCAAATTTGAACTGACACAAATTTATTTACACAACACAATAATTATACAACACAAAATTAACAATTAATTATTACAATTATAACACACTTTTTATTTATCATTTTAATAATCTTTCTATTTAACCTTCACTGTATCACGTTTAAAATAAGACTCAGCATTCCACGTCAATGTACGCCTTTATATATCAAAATATTTGTTTCTAGAACAATCCTAAATGCGCATCAATAATCGAGCAAATATGTTAGTATACAAATGGCGCCTAAATGTTGACTCAAATCATAAATACAATTGAACAATTATTGAATAACTTATTCTATTCTATTCTAGGTGTCACCGTAACAATAATTTTACACGCCTAAGAATGTGATAAATAAAATATCGAATAAAAGCCTAACTGCAGTTAGGCGGTTTCAACGGAACGTACTGTCAATTTTTTAGCATATATATATAGTTTTTTGTTAAATTATCTCAAGATAACATCTTTCCCAAATAAATTTACCTTTTCGAAACAGATAAAAAAATTAAACAGGCTTCCACCCCTGTCAGGTTGTTTCGAGAAAATACCTGTATCGATTTACTTTAATTTTTCATTCCATTGTTAAGCTTTATGGTGCAATTTTGTAATTTATATAAAATTATTGTGGAAATATATTGTAAATTATTTTAAAGCTAAATAATTAATTGTTTTAATGATGTTTTGAGTTTTTGATTAACTCATTGAAATTAATATGAATAGTGGCGGATCACTTGATTCATTTGATATATTATTTAAAGCATCCAATCAAAGTGATTATGAGTTGATAGAAGTACCTGCGGAAATCATCTATATTTCATGTGGCAGTGATAATGCTGAAATAGTTAATTCGAAACAACATATTGTAAAAGTGAAATTAGAAAATGTTGAATGCTCTCCAGGTATGCATATTTTAAATTGTTGAATTGTGTTTATAAAAATCAACCTAATATTTTTAACATAACTGATGTAATTGCAGATGGTATAGAAATGGATCCGAAAAAAATAACAAAAATAAAAGACGTCTTGGGAGAAATTTTGATTCTGAAAATTATAACCCCTCAAGGAAATTATGAATCTTATCTGACGTTATCTGACGAAAGTAAAAATAATTATAATACTATCGACTCAGAATTCGTGTCAAAATCACGAATATAATCGGGATATCAACTTCAAGAAAATTACAATCGGTATACTTGCGAGTCATCTGATGAAGTTGATTTTAAGGCTAATGATTCTGAAACAATATGTGATAAAACAACGAACGACCACGATAGCGACCCATAATATTAACCTCAAGGAAATTATGATTTGTACGAGTCATCTGACTAAAGTGAAATAAATTTTATGGCTCACGATTCTGATACAATCTGTGATGAAATAACTTAGAACGAAGATGAATTCGCAACGTCAATCATTCAAACTGAGAATCAAAACGAGACTATACAAAGAGTCAAAAAACGGAAAATAACAAAACTTGAAGAAATACAAAGACGCTAAATAAAAAGAAACTCCGGGGAAGAATACACGACAGCTAAAGGCTTGTTACGAGGAAGTAAATCACCAAGTAAACTAAAGACATTTAATTTTTTTTTAAGATTTTTTTCGGCTTTTTCGGACAAAATATCATTTTAATGGACACCCATACAATGTTTTACGACAATTTTTGTCGCATAAAAACAAAGAGGCCATTTATTAACAATATTTCTACCACAAAAGTAGAAAAAATGCATTCCCCTCCCCCACGTTTAACCCCAGGGCACTTGTGTACACAAAGATACACAAACCCTTACAAAAATGAGAACTCCCTTAGGTAGCTTCTTGGCAGCTTGGTTTCGTACTGATAAAAAGTTGGTCTACTCATCAGGTTGCAACGACCAAACTGCAAAAATCAAAATCTTGCTTTGTACCGATAATACAAAACAAGAACATATTGATTTAGCGAATTATATATCACTAAATCAGAAACCACAGGAAATTCTCACTATGTATGTGTATAACAGCCAACACATATAATTTAAGAAGAAATATTAAAGACGTCCGTGAATTTAATTTGTTTTAAGATTTTTTTCGGCTTTTTCGGACAAAATATCATTTTAATGGACACCCATACAATGTTTTACGACATTGTATGGGTGTCCATTAAAATGATATTTTGTCCGAAAAAGCCGAAAAAAATCTTAAAACAAATTAAATTCACGGACGTCTTTAATATTTTGTTACGACTGTGTTGTCTTAACAAGACATTTTTTGTTAATCTGTTTCTATTCTCCATGGTTTCTTGCGTCCGAGTTTTTCACTGTGTGAACGTGGTGTCTTGGTGGATGGATTCGTGTGTGTTTTCTTCTGTTATGTTGGCAACGGAACGAAAATGGTAGAGAAAGAGAGAACAATGCGCATCGAGTGTGTGCAAAGTAAAACGTTTTGAAAAAAATGTTTTTTCTTATATGTCTCTCTTTTGTACCAACGAAAATTTGGTATAAAGGAGAGATAGAGAAGAGAGATTCATTTTCTTCTAAAACGTTTTACGAGCTGTGCGACGCTCGAATATTTTTTTTGTTTGAGGCATTCGGTTTTTGATTTTTGTTGAGTCGAGTTTTGTTTGACATAAAAATCAGTCTCGTTTTTTTTCTGGTGTGGAAATAAAATGATTCATTCTTGGATTGTGAATAAAAAGTTGCCTTGATTGTTTAAAAATATATATCATGCGATATATAATTAAGATAAAACTATATTGTATAATAAAAAATAAAAATATATATTGTATAACCCAATAATATAAATAAAATCCAGAAATTGAAAAAAAAGTTTTGTTTTTGGGAAGTGCATCGTAGTGTTAAAATGGCGCATTAGATGTAAAGAAAAAACAAATAATAAAAAGTTTAAGAATATTTTGAGATTACAAAAAAAAAAAAAAATAAGGAAAGAGTGTCTCCTAAGTGGCTGACCCAAGTGAATATAATTTATTAAAAATCTGCATTGTTGGGTCAACATTTTTGTGTGCTTACGGTTGGCGAGACAACGCCCAACCAAATAACTGCGTCGGCAAGGTCGCAACAATCTCGGTTAAGGCAGGCGGACGCCAATCAAAGGAAACTAATACATATTTGTACATTTATTGGGCGAGACAACGCCCCACAAACAGTTATTTTTCGGGTGGCCAGTTGAGGCTACTACGTTGACGACGGATCCGGCGGCCAGGTGAGGCCAGCCGCGATTGATTTGGTTATCGGTGGTCTGCCGCAACAAACAGGTGGCCAGCCGGCCAGTTGTTTGATTTGTATTTACATTGGTATCGGGGAAAGGCCCCGCAACGTAACGGGTTGCCAACCGGTATCCCGTTTTCATTTGCATGTGGTTGGTGTCGGTGGTCTGCCGCAACGTAACGGTGGCCAACCGGCTATTGGTTTTATTTTTTAGTTTACGGCGGAAGACGCCCAACGGTCCGGGTGGTGGACACCTGTGGCATGACGGCACCAAGGCCGCAACATTATTTTTATTATAATTAAGGTAAAATTTTTTTTGTTCTTTTTAAATTTTTTTTATTTTTAAATTTTTTTTTTCTTTTGACAATTTTTTCCTTAAAATTTTTTTATTAAATTTCAAAAAATTATATATTTTGTAATCGAGCGCCGCACAGCGGGTGCGCGCTCGGTGCGCATTGTTCTATCTCTCTCTCTCGTTCTCTTTTGTAGTGGTACGGGTGGGAAGTGTGTTCTTTCGGGAAGTTGTTTTGCTTTTGTTGTTTTTTTGTTGTTATTCCCTATAAATAAAATGAATTTCTAATTTTTCGGTGTGGTATGATGGGAGCGGAGACTCCCTCTGTGTCGGTTTAGTGTTTGCGGTCCCTTGGTGCCCGCATCCAATTTCGTAACCGGGGCTTTGCCCTGTTTGAATTCGAATGGATGCGCGCACCAGGGCACCTCTCTCCTCCTTTATAATTTTTTGAGTTGTTCGTTCCTCAGGTTCCGGCCGACGAATTTCGGCGGAACCCGGGTATTATTATTATTATTTGCGTTTATCCAATTTATAATTATCTGTTAATCACGGTGTAGGCCAGGAGCCCTGCATGCCTCAAACCCCACGACCCTCGCACTTCTCGCTGAGAACGTAGCCGGCAAAACATCACCGTGGAGGCCTCTGCAGGAGCTTAGTGAATATCTGCAGGTTGGCAGTAGCCAGCCTGTAACAATTTCTTCTTAAAGACATTTAAGTTAAAATGTTCCGAAAATGTGTCGGAGGAAATGCAAATGCAATGCTTTTCTGAATATTGAACGTAAATTAGTCAATTAGCGTTTCTTTCAAAATGTTTGAAAATTGAAAAAAAAATATCGAACAACTAATTTAAAAAATCCTTAACGAGATCGTTGCATCACCGTTAAATACTTTTTAACGAACAGAAATAAAAGTGTGCCATACTTGTTTTCTTGCTGTTCTTGGCGAAAAAAGGGGTATATTACCGCCTGTATGTAAAATATTTAAAAAAATCATAACCATAGCTTTAAATGATATTTTCCAACATTTGAGATTTTGCAGGTTTGTTCGTTTAATTCGACAGATATTTGAGTTTGAATTTAGTACGTATGTAAAGGGTGATCCAATAGGAGGTACTTTTTCCAATTGGAATTCTCATTGAGATTCATGCGTGACAACTGTCATATTCATGTGACATTTGTGTTCAGTATTTATTGACATTTCACCATGAATAGACTAATCCGAGAACAACGTTTACAATTTGTGGAAATTTATTTCAAAAATCAGTGTTCAGTGAAAAATTGTTTTCGTGGTCTTCGACCATTTGGTGTTCAAAATCGTCCAACTATTCGCGGAATAATCAATAAATTTCGAGTCACTTTTTCATTATTGGATATTCATCAACCAACTAGAGTGAGTACAAGTCGATCTAATGTAAATATTGAAGACCGCAATTAATCAAATCGTCACCGTTCTCAAGCTCATATGACACATTGTGGCCTATGTTGAAGAGAGATCTGTGTTTGATTGAAGGCAAACAAAATACAGCTTGCTCAAGAATTGAAGCCGGTTAGCACTCCTCTGTTTCATCGATTTGGTTTATGGGCATTGGAACAGCTCCAAATTGATCCGTTTTTTTATCGAAAAATTGTGGCTTTTTTTGGCTGCATTGATACATCAAAAACACGTCAATGACGCAAACTACAGAGCAATTTTATATTAGCAATTTTCTTGGATATCTGAAATCACTTGTTTATATCGATAAACCTCAATCGATTCCTGCATTAGCAGCGAACATAATCCTCAAAAATGTGCAGGTTTTATGTATCTAAGCATAACTTCGAATTCTTAAAGTTATTTTTAGCGACCCACATATGAATATTTAATATCTATATACCAAAACGAAAAATGTAAAATATATTCCCAAATTAATAAATAAAAGAAGCAGAACCCCTGTTGCGTGAATACAGTTAGTTAAATTTTCCGTATATACTACCACTAAATATTTAGCTAAATACACACAACATTACAAAAACAACAAAAAATAAATTTAATTATTTTAATTTTATTTGAATATTAATTAATTTATGTTGTTAGTTCTATAATAACAATAAAATAAAAACAGAAACAAAACAAAATTATTAACTAAAATAAATTTACGGTACAAACAAACAAAGCTACTCCACTATACTAAATTATATACTAAAATACTATATAGTAAATTAAATTAATTTATTTTATTTTTCATGAGTGGGAATTTCTATTTTCTTTTGTTTTTATTTTTAGTATTTTTTTTTTTAATTTTCACTATATATAATTAATTATTATAATTTATTTATATTTAAATAATTTGAAAATATTCAAATTTTTATAATTTAATTTTAAAAGTTTTTTGTTTTTATTTTTGGTGAACGAAAGAAATATTTTTTATGTATAGAGGAGTGTACTGGGTACAAAGTACAGTAGCAAATTCGAAGCATAAAAGCTGTAGCGTAGTTATTTATATTTATGTTTGTGTACTGTGCACGGGGTTCAAGTTAACGCTTATTGTTTGTAAAATAAAATATATTATACAAAAAGTTTATAATTTTAAAAATATTTTTAAGAGCATTTGTTTACGTCGAGGTGAATGTAATTGATTTGGTATCGTAATTTGTTTACGTTGAAATTTTCTTACTTTGTACTTTTTACGTTAAAGGTCAATGCCTCGTCATTTTTTTCGGTTGAGACCCATCGATTAGTATTACGTGTTTAAATTTTGTTACTTAGTGTTGCTTTTATATTTCAAGCTAAGTGTTATTGTAAATGTATAGTATAAACTTGAACGCACTATGAATTGGTAACGAGACTTAACAATGGTTTTGAAATTATAATTGCACCTTTGCGCCGTGTGCGTATCCTTTAACGTACAGGGCGGAATATTATAATATTTATATTTTTTGGTTTGTATTTAAGTTTTTTGTTTTCGAGATAAAATGTGTACTGAAAATGAGAGTATCGAGTAGGTGTAGAATGACTATACGAATTTGGATTGTGGTGCTTTTGTAAATATGATATACTTTTTAAAACATTTGCAAAAAACGAAAAAGGTTAAATGGAAGCTGCCACTTCTGGTAGACCGATTTCAGTGTAAAATCTCTAGGTTCTCCCAATTTGTGAAAAAAGCTTAACACTGAAGTTTCGTCCTAATCAAGTTAACTTTCAGGGCGATAATGACCGCATTTTTGTTAAAAACATTTTTACTCACAAAACGACATTTCCGCATACATTTTGGAAAATGATCGGGCCGCTATTGTTGCAAATTTTATTTAGAATCTGCGTAGTTTATGATGGTTTTTCTCATACATAATATTTTTTTCAAAATATGTGCAGAAAATCTCTAAGGAAACTGAAATACATCGGGAACTGGGTGAAAAATAGATTGATGATATGCGATTTCCCATAGGCGAGAAGTTATTCACCCAAATTTTCACCCTGTTGGTAAAACCGATGCGACACAATAAAGTTTTGTTTTGAAATTTATGCTGAATGCTACAAACGATAAAGGACTCCATTCAATGTACTTTGCTAAATGTTTCATTATATCGTACAATAAAATTGTATCTTTAAAGCTTTCGAACAATCTAAAGTTTATTCATCAAAATTGTTCATAACATATATTGTTTTTAAAAATTGTATCAAATAAACTTTTTCATTTTATTTTTCTAAAAATAATTTTATTTTTATTTTTATTTTTTATTTATTATAATTTAATGTTTATTTAAAAAAAAAAATACATTATGTTTAAGAATATATTTTTAGGGAACAAAAAAAGGAAAATATTTTTTTTTTTAAATATTTTAGAATTTAATTTACATAATTTTTGTGTTTTTGTAACTTTCAATTGTTTAGTTTTAAATTTTTTTTTTTTGTAGATGTTGGGTTTGCAGAAGTTTTTGTTAGCTTATGTCTAAATCAAAATAAGAAAGATGTATAGGCGGGTCTTGATGTTGGACTATATAGAGTATGGTTACGTACAAAAGCTTATAAAACCTTTTTGTTTTTTCATAATTTAATGTAAAAAAGGTATTAAGAAAACGCTTTCAAATTAAAAAAAAAATCAAACTGTGAGTCTCGTGTAGTTTGGGCTGTAGATAAGGCCACATTCTGCGCCTGAATTTGATTTAATAAACCTATTTAAACAAAATTGAAGTGTCATTTTACCCCGACTACAGTACACTTCGATCACCAGTAATATCTTCTTCAACATAATTATCAACTATGCCAATTTGGGCAATATGCCGAGGTAGCACCAGCAAATTGAAACATGCGCACACATTTCAATGTGTAAACTAAGTCACCGAATAATTCACAAATTAATTTATCCAAAGGATACTCTTGGTAAGGTCCTAACCACAGAAAACAAAAACCTAATGAATTGCCAAGAGTTTTTCGAGCACTACTGCACTGCTTGCTGAAAGGCAACTAATACCAAAGAAGCGGGTGCAAGATATATTTGATAATTTCATGAGCATCGAAGAGCAGATTATCCGTGCCAATCCAACCGAGCAATCCGACATTAGTCAATTCGAAGACAATTATTATACCGTGTTATCTGTACTCAATTCGTGGATAAGAAAGAAAAGTGTCTCCGATAAAATAACTCAACGCACGGATAACGATACATGGAATGTGTCGCATAATACCGGGGTGTAAAATTGCCGAAAATAAATATTCCTGAGTTCAAGGGCGATTACAAGGAATGGCAGACATTTTTTGATTTGTTTTCGTCTACCATTCATGAAAAGGAGAGTTCATGCGCAAAAATTTGAATACATCAAAGGCTACTTGAAGGGTGATGCAGAACGGTTCCTGCGGAATACCAATATGACTGAAGCAAATTATAACGAAGCTCTGCAAAAACTCATTAATCGCTATGATAAAAAACGGCATACCATCACATCGCATATCGAGTCGTTCTTAAAGTAGTTATCCGTTACAAATCCCACCGCGGGCAGCATTCGTGCATTATTGGACACTTCAGATGAAGCATTTCGTGGGCTGAAATGCTTGGGTACGAAAGCGGAAATGCGCGACCCGTGGCTTATTTACGTTCTTTTAAATAAGCTTGACGCCGAAACACAAACATTATAGTCACAGTACGGAATAGAGGATCGGGATTTTCCCACTTTGACTGAATTTTTAAATTTTTGGAGAGCCGAACGGATTCATTAGAAACATTGAAAGCGTTTGCAAGAAAATCTAATCCAGTTATGCCAGTGAAGCTAAGTAATAAGGTCAACTCGTTCGCCACGACCGCGAGCAGTAGTAATGACAAAATATTGTCGTGCTCATTATGCAAAACCGATGTTCACAAGCTCTTTGAGTGCGAGCAATTCAAAGCCATGGCAGTATTCAAGCGGCAGTTGCTTGAATTATAGCCATAACGCATGCAGATCTAAAGCCAGATGCCGTCATTGTCGACGCAAGCACCATACCCTGTTGCATATAGACGAACAAGCTAAAGCTAGCCCGGCATCAGAACCCGCAAATACCGCAGCGAGTCAAACCGAATCAACCAAGGTTTATCAGGTCACGGTGGCATCCCAAGCTGTGCTACCTACAGTGATGATAAAAATAAGGGGTAATGATGGGTATGAAAGGGAATGCAGATCGATACTAGACTCGTCCTTCCAAGAATCCTTCATAACTGAAGAATGTGCGCCAAAGCTAGGGCTCCAACGAACCAATGGTCGTATAATAATGAAGGGTCTAGGGGATGTTAGTCTGGGGCATTCGCGAGGAAAGGTCCAGCTGTATGTGAGTCCAGTTAACAAGGAGCATCCACAATTTGAAGTCGAAGCATACGTTGTATCTAAAATTGCCTCATTTGTTTCAGCAAGTTGACACTGATAGATGTGAGCAATTAAACGGGTTGCGCTTAGCAGATCCAAAGTACAACCGTAAAGGTGCAGTGGAGGTACTACTTGGTACCGAAGTATACTATGGGGTAACGGGCGGCAAAAGATTGCAGCTAACCAATCGATTGATAGCTGAAGAGACTTCATTCGGCTGGGTATTGGCCGGTAGAGTTGTGCAGGAGCCAAAATGTATAGCATTGTGCTTTAACGTGCTACTTGACATCGACGCATCGTTAAGAGCCTTTTGGGAAGTTGAGTCAATCCCAGAAAAAACGTATGTCTCCGAAGCAGAACGACGATGTGAAGAACTGTTTACCAAAACAACCAGAAGAGATCGGGAGGGTAGATTTATCGTGCAGCTACCACTAATGGAATCGTCGCAACGTATTGGATCATCATTGGGAATAGCGGCCAGCAGATTAAGAGCAATGGAACGTAGGTTTCAACGAGATAGCGTGTTCAAAATGTTATACATCGAATTTATGCAAGAATACGAAGACTTAGGGCATATGGAGGAAGTACCAAGCAATCAGGTAGATCTGCATCAGTATTACCTACTGCTCCATGGCGTCCTCAAGTATTCTCATTCATTAATATCTTACGTGTGGGCCCGACAGTTCAATTATCATTATTCGATATAGTACTGCGTTTTCGTCAGCATGAGTTTGTTCTCACCGGAGACATTGAAAAGATGTACCGCCAGGTATTGGTAGACGAAAAAAGTGTGAAGCTGCAACACATTATTTGGCGAAGCAAGCAAGAGCAACCAACCAAGCATTATACACTTAAGACCTTGATATATGGCACTGCGTCGGCGTCATTCTTAGCAACAAGGTGCTTAAAGAAATTAGCGATAACGAATCAGGAGCAGCATAGACCGGCAGCAACAGCGATAAGAATAGATATCTACGTCGACGACTTAATGACAGGGGCAACTTCGATCCAGGATGTATTAAAGTTAAAAAAGAGTATTTGGGCGATTCTACAGTCTGCAAAGTTCAATATGCGTAAGTGGTCCTCGAATGATGAAACAATTAGGCGAACATTTGGCGATATACCCGATACAATGGCCAATCTGAAAAATATGGAGCATCACGAGGCAATCAAATTATTGGGATTAGAATGGTTTTGCGATCAATTTTGAGAATAGAGTAAGTGATAGCAAGAGATCGATGTTGTCAGAATCGAGTCGAATATTCGATCCACTGGCTTGGTTAGCTCCCACAATTGTCCGGGTAAGAATATTATTTCAAACCACCTGGTTACAAGCTATCAAATGGGACAATGAACTTCCAGAACCAACCAGAAGTCAATGGGTAAGATTACGTAAAGATTTGGAGTCTGCAACAAGTACGAGTTCCCAGATGGATTGGGTCGCACGAATTAATCGAGCAACATGGCTTTTGTGCCAGCCAATGGGCGTATGCGGCTGCAGTTTATGGTCGGGTCGTTAGAGGAAACACCGTAATTACACGTCTTATATCGGCCAAAAAGAAGGTAGCACCGATAAGCTGAGTATACCCCGGTTAGAACTCAACGGTGCTTTTTTGCTGACAAAACTTATGTTGGTTATTCAAAGTGCATTAAACCTAACCATTGAAAGCATGACTCTATGGAGTGACTCAAAAATAACTCTCGATTGGCTGGCAGCAGATCCACGAAAATGGCCAACATTTGTTGCCAATCGCACTTCGGAGATTTTAAGCCATTTCAAACGAGAGCAATGGAACCATGTAAGCTCAGCCGATAATCCTACTGACTGCGCATCCCGCGGGCTAAATGCAACTGATTTATTGAAAAACGAGCAATAGTGCAATGGACCACGATGGCTGAGCACAGGGAGAGAAAATTGGCCACAGCAGCTAGGTTTTTATTGTACGAATGAAGATGCTAAAGTCGAGACTTTGGCTTTTAAAGTGACTGTTGAGAATTGCGTTATACAAAATGTTACGAGTAGCTCCAGTTTTTTTAAAATGTCGAAAATACTAGCACTCATGATTCGGTTTTCTCGTAATTATCGAATGTCCAAGAGTCACAGAAGCACCGCACCAATGTGCCCAACCGATATCGAAGAGGCGTCTGGGATAATAATTCGATTTGAACAAGCCAGTGCGTTCGATTAAGATATTAAAAATCTTACAAGGGGTCTGCAAGTCAATAAATCGAGCAAGATAAAGGTAATAAATCCGTTCATCGACAAATACGGAATTTTACGGGTTACCCATAATACTAAACACCCGATGATCCTGCTACACGGAAAAAAAAATCCTAATGGTAATCATTAAACTCGTGGTTGTCATCAGTAAATTTCGCTCCACTCGAGCTAATTGTTACCATCACAAAACGACTATTGTTAATTTTAGTAGTCTGATTATAACAAAAATATTGCGTTTTATTCAAAGAATATTTTATTGAAAAAATAATGACGTCATATATAAATCAAAAATGTTTCTGTAATATTCATGTAAATATTGAATGACTTTAATAAATTAAAAAGTGATTTTAAACAACTATACTGTGGTAATAAATACGTGA